>OY728147.1:581513082-586313082 GCA_963277665.1 Viscum album
TCTGAAGTCCAGAACGCATGGTCAGAGCATATCTTCCAAGGTTTGGATAGTGTGCTCTTTCTTCCCATCTGTCTAGGGGTGGAAGGCAGTGCTAAGGCGCAGCTGGGTTCCAAAAGCATGCTACAAACCCCTCCAGACTCATGAGGTAAATCGTGCGTCCCTATCCAAGACTATGGACTCGGAACTCCATGAAACCACACTACCTCATTCACATACCTTCGTGCTAGAGTGTCCACTGCACTCGACTCCTTGATCGCCAGAAAGTGAGCCGATTTCTTCAACCATTCCACTACTACCCAGATGGTGTCGCAGCCTCCTTGCACCTTGGTTAGTCCCATGACCAAATCCATTGATATGTCGCCCCACTTCCACTCGAGGAAATCTAAAGGTTGCAACAACCCACTTGGAACACGGTGTTCATCCTTCACCTACTACCACACTAGGTACTTGGCCACAAACTCTGCCACTTATCGCTTTACTTTGGGCCACCAAAACTGTCTCCTCAGACCCTGGTACATCTTGTAAACTCTTGGGTGTACCACTAGGGGTGAGTTGGGTAATTCACCAAGAACCTTATCGTGCATTGTCTCCAGAACGAACAACTTCCCACGGAAAAGAATCTGATTCTGACCATCCTTTGTCCACCCTTCCGGAGCATCATCTTGGCTAACCCGATCGTGCATCACCTCACTCTCCGAGTCTCCCCACTGAGACTTTTTCACCTGACGCAATAGAGAAGACTGTACTGTCATCAGATACAGGCATCCTCTACCACTATCCATCCTCACCTCCAGGTGCAGGGCAACCAACTCTTCCATCTCCTTCCAAGTGTCTATCGACTCTCGGACCGCATCCTTCTGCGACCTCCTACTCAAAGCATCGGCCACTATGTTCCCTTTTCTTGAAGTGTAGGAAATCTCAAAGTCGTAATCCTGGAGAAACTCCATCCACCTTCGTTTTCATATGTTTAGGTCCTGCTGGGAGAAGATATACCTCAAGATTTTGTGATCCGTGAAGACCAGAAAGCGTTATCCAATGAGGTAGTGCCGCCACAACTTTAGTGCGAAAACGACCGCTGTAAGCTCCAGATTATGGGTGGAATAATTACGCTCATGAGGGCGTAGCTTCCTAGACCCATAATAGATCACCCCTTGTCACTGAATCAACACACATCTGAGGCCTTTCGCTGAAGCATCACAGAACACCTCATACGTTGCCCCTTCTTCTGGTAGTCTCAGCACTGGGGCACTAACCAACTTCTCCTTTAGATAGCTGAAGGCTGCCTCGCACTGCTCACTCCACATGAAAGCCTAGTCCTTCTTGGTCAAGGCCATCAAAGGTTCCTCAACTCAAGAGAAGTTGGGTACGAACCCCCGGTAGTAACCTGCCAGCCCGAGGAAACTACGAACCTCTTCCACGTTCCTGGGTGCGACCCAAGAAACAACCGCCTCGAACTTCGATGGGTCCACCGCTACTCCCTGCTTGGACACAACGTTCCCAAGGAAGTGCACTTCTTGCGTCCAGAACCTGCACTTCGAAAACTTCCCATAGAGTTGGTGCTGTCGGAGGACCTCTAAAACCGTCCTCAGGTGCTCAGCGTGGTCCTCCTCTGATCTTGAGTAAATCAAGATGTCGTCAATAAACACGACTACGAACTGATCCAGGTACTCCCGGAAGACGGATTTCATGATCCCCATGAACACAGCCGGGGTGTTCGTGACGCCAAACGGCATGACCAAAAAATCGAAGTGCTCGTATCTGCACCTGAAGGCCATATTCGAGATGTCACCCTCCTTTAACCTCAACTGGTGATATCCAGACCGCAGATCGATCTTAGAGAACCATCCTTCCCCCTTCAACTGGTCAAAGAGATCGTCTATCCTTGGAAGAGGGTAGCGATTCTTGACCGTTACCTGATTCAGTCTCCTGTAATCTATTCACAGCCTGAGACCACCATCTACCTTCTTCGCAAACAAAACAAGAGAACCCCATGGTGATGCACTTGGTCAAACAAAACCCTTTTTTATTAGATCGTCAATCTGGATTCGTAACTCCCGCAGCTCAGAAGGTGACATCTGATAGGGAGCCATCAAAATTGAACGGGCACCAGGTTGCAAGTCTATCCCGAACTCAACATCACGTTGAGGGGGTAGAGTCCCCGCCACCTCAGGAAAGACGTCCATAAACTCACTGACAATTCCTGGGACCTCCACCATTTTTGCATCTACTGACTCCACTGATAGTTCATCCAACAAGGAAAGGAGGGGCTCCTCTCGCCCGCTGCTTCTCTGAAAACCCCGCTCGCCGATGAAAGTTACATGTTGACCGCCCAAATCTGAGAACACAACCCTTCCCTAGAAGCAGTCAATGATGGAACACACAGAGAACCGCCAGTAGATGCCTAGGATGACATCGTACGATTGTATCTGCAACAATATCAGATCCCTGATAGACTGATGTGGCCTTATCATCATTCTACACCCTCGGCAAACATAAGATAAGTCGGTCTGACCTATGACTGGCGTGCTCAGCAAAAAAGGTGCTGAAATTCTCTCGACATCTAAACCCAAATCACGGTCCAGACCGGGTGTAACAAAGGAGTTCGAAGATCTGGTATCGAACAAGGCATAGTCAAGAGTAATAAACAAGATGATCGTACCTCGAATGACCTCTGGCCCTGTTGGAACTGCTGCCTCCGCGGCATGAAACTGCCCACGCCCAGCTCTTATGCCTCTATGCTGTCGGTCGCCTCCCTGACCACGCCCTGGTCGAGGTACCTGAGGATCGCCCTGAGGTCGGCCTCCTCCTGCAACATCTTCCCTCAGAGGGGTGGGAGCCTACTTTCCCTACTGTTGTAGAAATGGCATGGCTGGAAACTGTTGTGGCTAAAGTGGGTGATGAACCTGCCCACTCCCATTGTACTACATTATGTTCGGGCACTGATTCCGAAGATGTCCATGGCTCCCACAGATGAAGCACCTTGGTCCTGGGCCCGAAAGAAAAGGGCGAGGAACGGGGGATCGGAACTGGAACTGTTGAGGCCTGCTTCCTGCCGGTCGAAACCTAGAGAGTGTTGATGCTGGAGGCCTGTTGCCGACGGCTTTCCCCTTCGATGAGCCCAATTTGAGACCCTCTCATGACACACCTCATAGTGTGTACATCCTCTCCACAACCTCAGCCTTCTTCTGCACCTCCAAGTATGTCGGTAGGGTGAAGGGAGTAACAACGTACTGTAGAGAAGGTCGGAGTGCCTCCTCTAAACGTCTCGCCCGAGACTCCTCATCCGGAAAGAGATCTGGAGCGAACTAAAGGAGATCCTTGAACTTGATCCCCAACTCTCTCACCGACATACTCCCCTACTTGAGGGAGAGTATCTACTATCTCTTCTCTGCCTTCATCATGGAAGAGAGAAATTCCACCTGGAACTCCTTCTCGAAATCATCCCACGCAACCTCAGCCTCTTTCCTTTCCCCGAGATAAAGCGTCCACCACTGATGCGCTATTCCCCGCATCTGGCTGATTTCTAGAGGAACCCAGTACTCGGTCAGAGCCCGAATCAAGCCAAAAGAGATCACTAGCTCTCCTAGCCATCTCTCTGTCTCCATGTCCGAGGTGCTGCCTTCGTACTTCCCGAGGGTCTGTCGCTAAAAGGCTCGAAGCATATTCTGCCACTGATCATCCTCCTCCTCTCGGTCGGTCCTCTACCGATCGGCCAATTCAACCTCCTGCACCTCGATCGTATGTACTACTCGTGGTCACCTCCTAGGTTCCATAGTTGCAAGGTAAACAAGGAATGCCTAAGCCCGATTAGTATAGAATATTGTTCTTAAATTTTCTTAGACTTCTTAATTTATTTTGAATCCCCAAGGCACCCATGAAACACGAGAACACAAGTCATTATGATGCATGTACCTTTCCTATGGTCTCTACCCTGCAATCAGCGTGGCCTCACTTGGTAGTTCGGTAGGTCCAGAGCCCTTGCATCGGATCACGGGGGCCCCTAAAATCTCGTGTCCTAGCTGGTCTTCCCGGGCCTAATTCACTCACCAAGGTCACCCAACATTGTTTCCCTACCATCCCGTGAAATCCTCACTGTGCCTAACTCCAGACTCTATCCTATCTCTCAAACCTACTCCTCTGATACCATTCTTTCACGACCTTCCTCACCAAGATGAGGAAAGGGACATCAGATTGTCAGACCCTTCCTTCTTCAAGTTGAAGGGTAGATAATGACCCCTGAGACCTGCCTTAAATAGGTCCTGGAGTGGCGGCTAGCACCAAGGTTATAAAATCACACACTAAATGGAAGGCATTACCCTTTTTATTTTAATAGGATCGGGAGATAAGACAGTAAATCCCACAACACCAAAACTGGAAGTAAAAGTAAAGACAAAGAAAACCACTCCCATATGCATGCTGCAAAAGTAAAATCCAGAAAGTACTAGGTGTCTACAAAGTTAAGGTACCAAAATCAAGAAAAACAACAACTACAACGGTCCAAACACTCGAGCTAGTACAGTCCTTCACGATCCCGCAAGTCCTCCTAGAAACCTGAAAGCAGTTTTATATACGTAGGGTGAGCATACAAGTATACTCAGTAGGGAAAACCAAAGACTCTCATGTACAAGTGAGGAGACATTCTAATGTCCCGTGGAAAAAGAGATAACCAAACACCCAATAAGGAAAATCTATCCACCCAAATCTCACCAAGGCACACTCCCCAAATAACGCAAGTCAGGTAACATATAGTAATATCACATCGATAATTGGGTACCACGTGCCACTTTTCCACTGGTTATTGAAGACATCTTGTGCATCGAACCAATCCCACAATCCTTAACGCAATCCTATTGCACACCCCGCTCGCACACACCTGGGCCACAACCTCACCGCAGTCCTACTTGCAAACCCTGCCCACAGACACCTGAGCCACAACCACCATGCGTAACCACACCCGCAAACACCTAGGTCAGAACAACTACTGCTACGCCCGAAGACACCTGGGCCTTATCCTGAAGACACTTTGGAAACAACCTGCCTGCAAACACCTGGTCCAACCACCACAATTACCCTGCCCGAAGATTCTTGGGCTAATAATGGACTTCAGGCTATCACAGACTACTCAAAGTGTCTTGGACTATTCGGGAAAGGGAGCAAAAATGTAGCTAATAACCAGCCACTCGTAGGAGTGTTGGGAAAAAAACCCTCCCCCGTGAAATGGGGGTGTTCGGCACTAAATTCTCAACTTGGGTGGGGTGCGAATAAGAAACCCAATAACAAAAATTATATATATAGGTAACAAGCACTCAAACCAGCTTAGGGCTCCACACCTATCCCAAGCACGAACAGTCTAGTCACTACTCATAGAAAGCATACTACTCACAACCGAGTCACAACTCATTCCCAGAAACAATTTCCCAATTAACCCATTCTTAATTTCATATTCAAGTGATATCATTTAAGTAAAGGTTGCACTAATGGGAAAATAACAGGCAAAACCGCAAGCTAGAGAAAGAAGACAGTCAAACAACAACTTAAACATTCACACCTAGTTCTCTTGTAAAGTCGCAACAACAAAGTGATAAGTGATATCCCTAAAAGTACTGGAACCAAAAAAAAACCCAAGACATATCCCCATGTCCCCAAAAGGAATCCAAGAGCCAACAGTTTTCCAACAACAGAGGATTCCACCCCAATTCGTGATATAAGAAGAGTAACCTCACAGCCTCAGATTCACAACCAGTGAAAGTATAACAACAGGGGATACCATCCACAACCATATCACCCCAGAAATCTAACCCCCCATCCAAGAAAACCATAAAGTCACCTGAAATCGGCCCATGAAAGAAAACAACTGAACCACTACCTCCAACACAAGGCAGGCCCATGCAGGTATTTTCAAATTTAAAAGATTTAACACACTCCATGGTTTCAATTCCACTGTTCTTTAACCGGGGTTATCACAGAAAAGGGTTGATCCTGGTGCTTTCAATTTATTTAACTGAGTATATTTAATTTAACCAATTCCATATCACAGTTATTTAAACATCCGGGAGCACCGAGGTTCATTAGTGGGCAAAGGAAGACCACCAACGGCCATGATTTTCAGTGAGCATAGGCTCGTACAATTCCCAACACATATCAACATAAAATAGTGCAGCAGAAAATCAATCACCTCCCCCCCCTTTAATTCTTTAAAGGTCCGTTCATTATCATCATTAAGTTCGGTTTCATTGATTTCCACAGAGACAAAATCATTCCCACCCCGTATGATACACATAAAGGAGAGACGAAGTAGAAAAAATCCCTACCTAGATGATCAAGGATTGACATTTTTCTCAACACGCCAAGAACAGGGGATATTCTATTTGTAGGGGAGGGACATCAGGAACTCCAAGGACGAGTAGAAGACTTCATCCTAGGCATCCCACAAGTCTTGGGAAGGAGGGAATTCAAGTGCACCAGGGAGAAGAGATAGAATTTGGCCAAAAGGAATAAGGGGGAAGAATAACTTCGTCTTCTGCGATATATAGATAAAATCATGTTGTTATGGGATATGTAAAATTTGAACACCTCAAATTAGGATCATTATTACCCACGCGGTTGGGTGGTTACACAAGACGGGATTAATTTTTATTTAATGATACCATTGGAAAGGTGGCAAGAGCTGTGATTGTAAAGGATTTAATAAAACAGAGGGGAATTATACGAGAATACACAGCTAGGTCGGTTGGGGGGGGGGGGGTCGCTCCACCCTCAGGAATTTAAAAACATTGATTGAGGGATTAAAACATCCTTGAACCACTTCCAATGGTTAAAAAGGCCTAAATGTGGGGTTATGGTAGAGGCTGCAGAAGAAAAACCCGCCAAGTCTGGGTGACACTGATCGGTCTCGTCGATCGGTCGCATTGATCGGTCGCGCCGATCGGTCACGCCGATCGGTCTCGCTGATCGGTTGCGCCGATATTTGACAAAGGGAGGGGTCATCAGGGTCTGGTCCATTACACTTAGAACATAGACCAAGGCATCCCCTGATGTATAACAAACCATGTGAACCCTAAGGTTCTACATATAATAGAATCACCCGGTACCTCATTCCAACCGGCACCTCATGTCCAAATAATATCTTATGTCCTAAAGGCACACCCCAATCAAGTACTTAGTCCCTTAAACCTCAACTTAGAAGAATCCACATCAGATCAAAGCTTGATGTCCAAGGCATGTCGATAAATTTCCTCCAAATAATAAACACCGCTAGATCAACAACTTACCTCCTGAGGAAAGGCGATGTTCGTCCTCCCAAATATGTGCTGGCGCAATAGCATTAGTACCCCAAATCCTTAGCTCGCATCTAACAGTCTCAACATCATCAACTGATTGCTCCTCGTCATCCTCATTGCTTCCTATAGTGATAACCTCTAACCATAATCCTAATCCACAATAAATAGAGGCCTCTACCCACATGATTGGTTGATATAGCCTCATCATCTGATTCCTTCTGTATGAACATGACTCCAAATGGTGCATTTTCCAACACAAGTGAGCAACAATCACCAAAAAGTCCCTAAGCCACACCATCCTGACACCACATTCCCTGGTGACCATGTCGCTCAAACTAATGGTCAACACCATCCATTTATTACACGAGACTCGCCCGTAACCTAACAAACTCATCACCTCAACCTGACAACAAACTTTCCCAAACTATAACCTTCATCACCCATAGAATTTGGGCCTCATCTAACCTAATGATTACATCACTTCAACTGAAGTTTTCATCACCACCTTGATCATCTGGTCAATCCCATAAATTTCTTATGGAAATCATCACAAGAAATTCAATATATATACAATTTTAAAAAATCAATTTATTAAATAAATAAAACATCTGGACTAACTATCCAAGTGGTCCCAACTCCCATACCTAGATCAATCATGGAAGTCATGACTTATGCATGCCTAGAGGCATCTGATTTGGTCTTTTAATTAATTTAAAGGCAAGACATTAATTAATTTGGGTCCTGCATAGTCTACCCAATGGTGTTCTCAAATATTCACTCCCAAAAAATTAAAAATTACATAAAAAGATAAGAACCACCTACCTCATTTTTTTAAAATGCTTGCACAATCAATCATAGCCTCTAACTCGACCCGATTTGGAAGAAATATGCGTTTTAGATGAACACCCTGAAAAATAAGGTAAATTATCTCGTATGGATTTATTACTCTGTATAGAGATAGAAAAGAACAAAAGATGAAAGAGGATTCAAGGGATTATTTTTATGGATCCAACACCATATATGGATCAAAGAACGGATCTTGGATAAGGAATCTAGCTCAACACCTAGTAGGATGAGGATAAGAGTTCCATGATTCCTAGAGGGAGATCCACACATAGAAATTAAGAATGGAGAAAGAAAAAATAATAGAGGAGGGGAAGAATGGTAATTTACCACTTTTAAGTGGGATGAATGGTTATCCCACATGTTTTATCTAACTTTTCATAGCTCGTGTAGTATCCCCTTCCTAAGGCTCTAGCTCACACAGTTATCTCACACGATTTGAAAAACTATGTTGAAATCATGAAATGAACCTATGATATAAAACTAAGTAGGTTTATCAGGTCCCTGAACTCCATCCTGTATGGTTTTGAAAACCATGCATAGTATACCCGGAGGGCTACATGGTTAAACCTAGAAGGCCGCATGGTTTTCCCAAATTTTGAACCATAGTCTATGCACCCAGTAAAGTATGGGTTTTTAGACTCTGATGCACCCAAAACCCAACCAAAACCCCAATTAAATTGTTTATCATTAAGAATCATCCAAAATAAAGGTCTTGGGTCAAGAAAACTACCATAATTAAGTTTATAAGATCAAAAAAGAGGTTGACACACCATCCAAACTCCAAAAATATCAAAATAGATGAGGAATTCGACCTGCTTCAAAAACCCAGGATGTTACATTTTTTGTGGAACACATGCATATAAATTGTCCTTATGTGATGTTTTGGATCCTAGATATCCATATAATTCATTTTTTTAAGTTTTTATATCTCATTATATAAGGATATCTTATGTGGGAATTATCACGTTTCGAATTTGTCGCAAGGCAGTGTGTGGGAAAGATCGTGTCTTGGTTTGTACACAAGGTTGTGTACGGACATGATCATGCTTTGATTTTTTCAAAATAATTTTCACAAACATGATAACATTTTGTTTTGTTCACAATTTTTCCATGGGAATGATCATATTTTTCTTTTTTCACAAGGTTGTGCATAGACATGATTGCTTTTTTCTTTGTTCACTAGGTTGTTCATGGATATGATCATGTTTTTCTCTCATCATAGGTTTTGTATGTTGACATGATTACATTTTTCTTTATTCCAAATTATATGCATGGAAATGATCATGTTTTGTTTTTTTTACAAGATTGTGTGTGTAAATGATTTCTCTTAGATGTGTTTATAGTATTATAATTTAATATGCATGTGATTATGCCACATTTCTATGTTATATTCGTATAATAAGATTCATAGATCGTGATTATTATCTCATGATTATATACTATTATTAAATGGTATATTTTTATTATTTAAGATTAAATTTCCTTTTATTATTCCTCATGGATAACCCTTATTCTTCCATGTTATTTTTAAATAGATATTTCCTTTATGCGCATGTTTACTCACATTCTTGTAATCAAACCCTTGATGAAATATTGATAATTTTCCCTTAGTTAACATTTGAGATCAACTTTTTTTATTTTCCCTTTTCTATAAGGAATTATATGCAGGACTGTATTAAGAAACAAGCCCCATATAGATATTATTTTTCATATATGTTTAAATAATTATACAAAATATGATTTTTATATAACTATTCTCTAATGACACTAAACCTTTGGGTTATAGGGTTGTGTGATCATTTATGAGATGTATTGATTATATTATAAAAATATATATAAGTTTGGATTGAGCTGTTTCAATTGGTATAAAATCCTGAAATTAAAGTATATTTTAGAACTAGATCTAGGAGTATAGGTTTGGGGAGTCTTATTTGGTATCAAAGTAGGGTTTAGTTATTTTATTTGGAATAGTTTGGTTTTTAGGGGATTAATACTAGATAAAATTAGTTAAAACCCAAATGGATAAGCCTAAATGTTGTAAAAATCATAAAATTTTGGTAAAGTTTAGATTGTTTGGTTTTCTAGTAATAATATCTTTATTTGGATACAAACAACTAAATCTAGGATCTAGCATAGATGTGCCTAAGGTTAATAACCCTAAAAAGGTTATTAGAGTATAAGATCAATCTTCACTCAGTTTAAAATAAGTGGGCCTTGTTGTTCACTTTTCTTGACACTCTTGAGAGATATTATCTGGTGAAAAACATGTTTTAAAATAATTTGATTATATAATATATGACTAATTAGGTTAGAATACCTAATAAAAATATTACCATGAATGACCTATATTGAAACCTAGAGATTAATAAGTTATCTTATGTACATAATTTATGAGTTACATATTCTTAGTTTATTTTTTCTTGTTATATAGTTATTAATTTATGTATTTTTTATACATTAAGCTTAGTTTATTTAATTAATGTATACAGTACGGGGAAATGTATTTAACAAGGGATATGATGGGAAAAGTGGTGATTGTGCCAATCCGAAACCAAATAGGATGGAATCTTGTGTTGAAAATATTATGGTTATGTTTACTCGTCTATCATGAGTAATTATTAGCTACTTAAACCTTAGAAAACTCACCAAAGAAGAGAAAGATGGAGTTTTGTAGGATTTTGAGAAATAAATTTCATTTAATAAAGAATATTCAACTTCCTATGTGTCAATAATGTTCTAAGAGGAACCCAAGGGAATATATCAAAGGAATAACGAAATGTTTTATGTGTGTGAGTACTATACATCAAGATCATGATTGTAGAAGATAGATAAATAGTTATTGAATAAAATAAACATTATAAAGGTCCCAACTAATTCTCCACCCACACTTCAGTGCTTCAAATATAAGGAGTTTTAGAATTATGAAAATTAATGTCCCAATCTTAGGGTAATAAGGATAATATGGCCTAGTAAGCTCCAAGACCAAGGTAACATGGAAGATCCTATGAAATAATAATCACTAAAGTGGATCATAAAAATTAAGGTACACTTATCCTCCACTTGATAATTTTTAATGTCTTATTGGATTCTGGTTATGACCACTCCATTATATCTAGGAATTTTTTTAATAGAATAAAATTATCACCCAAATTATTTGGTATTGAATAATGGTAGAAAAATTTTAATTTTATGATTTTTTTTGAAGTTTATGAGAATGTTCCTCATTAAAATATTATTTCTAGATTAATTTGATGTGATTTTAGAAATGAATTGGCTATCTTCATGTATACTCCATATTAATTATTGAAATATGGAAATAAAATTTCATATTCAAAATTAACCTATGGTCTCCTATCATTTCATTGATAACTAAGAATATCTATGAGAATTATTCTTATGGGTTTTAATACTCAATCCTAGTGGGTATTTAACTCAAATGATTGGAGATAAACTCAATATTGGGGATATTCCTATTATGAGGTAAAATATTTATTTCATAATCTTACCTAAGATAGTAAGGTAGTTAACTCATTAAAAATTATATATCAATTAATATTTATATTTTAGATTCCCTATGATGTTTTTATTTGTAAGTGAAAATTAAAAATTTGGCAGATGTAATTCATTTAAGTGGGAGGATGTAACACCCTGTAATTTAGTATATATTTTCCTTTATATAAATTTTATTGATATATTGATTCACACACAACACTAAACTAAAATGAACCGAGATACATTTCATTGAGATAAATCATTACAAAAAAAGTACTTGAAATGAAAAATTAAAAACCATGGGTTATTACATATCATGGATGATTACATCTCTTAAAATTTTATAAACTAAAAGGGGATAATAAATATGAAAGAATGACATTTTCACAACTAGTAAATCCCTTATATCATATTCACCTTTAATAATCACCATGAGTTTAACTAAAACTATAATGGGAAAGAAAGTAATGAAAGGAGAAATTATTGTGAAAAAACTTTAATATGGAATGATAAGTGTACTTTAAGAAGTGAGAATGGAATGAATGAATAGTAAGTAAATATATTGGAATGAACCTGACTGTTATAAATATAGTCATTAGAAATATAGTCATTTGAAATATGATCATTGAAAATATGGTCATTGGATATATTTTCATTGGATATACATGTATCCAAAATGTATATTTAATTTATGTATTATTAGTAATAAATTTATATAATATATTTTAGAAATAAAAAATAATGGAAGAAAAATTTAATATTTAATTAAAATATTTTATTATAAAAATATTTTATGTATTAAATTATTATTAAATAATAATCTGAAAAAATTCAAATAAATAATTTAATATCAATAGATTGGTAAAATTAAATTATTATAATATAAATAATTAATTTTATTTTATTTGGGATAAGATCATTTGATATAAAAGGGATAATTTTAAAGAAATATTTTATTAAGTTTTGTTTATTTTTAATTAATATCTACTAGAAAATGATTAAATTCGTTGATAAAACATACCATAAATAAAATTAACATCCATCAAATAGTTATTGGTATGAAATTAATAAGAATAAATTGATTTTATGCTTAAGTGATATATTTTTCTTAAAATTATTTTTATTAGCTCTTATATTAAAAATATTATTTTATTAACTCTATAAATTTAGTCTAATAAAATTGTTTTCATATTTTTAAGCATCATATCTAAATTTGGTAATAAGTTCATTTTCATTTTTAACATAAGAAAATAAGTTACCCAAGTAAATATCGGTCACCGCGGTAAAATAATTATTTTTCAAAGAATTTTTTTACAAACGTAATATATTTTTTAAATTGATTTATTTTAATTTATTAATCTAATATGACATTTAAAAATAAAAAATATATATTTTAAAACTCATTTAATTAGTATTTTATTGTAAATAATAATAAAAACACTTAATGTATAAAAAGACATTTTTCTACAAAAATAGTTTTTCTATATCATAAAATTTAATTTTAAAATTAATTTTCTCATATTTATAAGTTTATTTATAAAATATTGAGTCAAAATTATGAATCATCACATTGAAATTTTATAATAGAGGTAATATTATATTTTTAGTAGAAAAATAATTACCATGGAAATTATTTAATCTAGGATAATAAGGGTAAATAGGTCACTTAAAGTGGCTCAGATTTTTCTAAATTAACATGACAAATTGAAATTATAGAAGAAATTTTTTATTTTTAAATTTCATACATACATTCCCTCACCATTCATTCCTCACCTAAATCACCAAAATCCCAAGTGATTCTATCGTTACCCCTTACTTAACTTTCATTTCAAGAAAATGTCCCTCTTTCTCACCTATAAAATAATATCACTTAAACCCACTTGAAGCCACAAAAAACATATAATTAATCTTGAATACCTAAAAAAATTCCCTCTCTTGTTATTTTCTTAAAAAAATCATCCCTTAGTTGCAATAAATTGTCCCAAGTCTTCCATTTCTAAGAGGTCCTTCAAGATAATACTCAAAATTACAACGTGAGTATTACCCACTCCTTAAATTTCTCATATCTACTTTTCTCTTATACCCTCCTCAAAAACTATTCTATACATACTAATATAACTAAATATGTAAAATTAGTATACTAAAATATTATTATATTAATTGTAAAATTATTTTCTACCTTCCTCCAATCCATTTGAGAAAAAGTGTCTCTCAGGTTATAAGTGAACTACCACCTCAATGAATAACATATTTTGTTTTTCATCACCAACTTTCATGGATAGTTCTAGAAAAAGATTAAATAAAAATTTATAATATTTATGAAATTATTAATACTATGTAAAGATAAATTAGGAATTATATTAATAATATCGTCAATAAATGATCATCGTAAATTTAACCGCCTAAAATTGTCATACCAAGTGGGAAAATGATTTCTTCTCTATAACTAATAACTTTTTATCTAAAATTATTCATAAAACTACTATAAATTATTATTTATCGCTTTTATAAAATATAAATAATATAATTATTATTTTTTTAATTATGATATTATAATAATGTAACTTTCATACTCATATATTAGTTAATACATTTTCTTATTTGGTACGATTTAAGAACCTACATTAGCGAAGGTATAAATTTTTATCATGGATGGTTATGGAAAAATAATTATTGGTATAATATGTTATTAAAATGTAAATAATTTTTTTATTTTAGAATTATAATATTAATATTTTAGACTTTGTTAATATACCACCATTGTTTGTTAAAAATTTACAAAAACTAGCTCGTCATTGATTTCAACTTCACAAAATAAAATTAAAACTCTCATGGAATGAAATTAAAACTCTTTAAATAATTATGTAACATATCTACTAGTACCTTATATAATATATGAATTATAATTTTGGTATCTAAAAATGAGAATCAATATCAACACAACAAATCACATGTCAAATAATCAAAATCACTAACATTCTATGATGAAAAACACAATAAACAACTAATAAATATTTAATGAATGATTATAATTAAATTGTATAAAAGGAAATATATGTGAATAATTTAATATAATAATTTACTAATATGGTTATTCTTATTATATATGAGGTTAAAGTTATTTTTTGGATGCTGAGAGTAAAGGTTAAGGATTTTCAAAACTCAAATTTCCTTTCATCAAGTTACAATGTTTCTCCTTAAGATTCATCATTTATATTTTGGTTTATTTCACTCTATAATTATATTATATTTTATCTACACTTTATTTTCTATAGATTTACAATTTTTTCTAATAAATATTTTTCCCAAGAATTTTTACATCTAAGATTTTGACATTCTTAATGGATTTAATAGACTCAACTCTTTTCTTTGAGTCATAATCAAACTTATTTGACTATTATATTATAGGATATTAATATTTTATCCTATGAATATAATATATTTTATTTACTCATTTTTTGGTGAAATTACATCTCAATATAAAATTATTCTTATTAATCAAATTATTTCATCAAAAAAATTTGACATTGTTAAGAATAATCCACATCATTTATAATAGATATTTATCTTTCATTTCTATATTAATTGTTTCCATAAATTTTTTCCTTTACTATTTTGAAATCAAGATATTTAATATCTCTTTTGACCATTATAATTCCATTTACCTCTTTCTGAAAGAAATTTCTACTACCCTTTTTATTGATTTGGGTTTTATAAAAGATATTTTTAAATAACAAAAAATTTTACATTTCATGATAATATATTTTTTATTCCACTTCACATTTTTTGAATTAACCATTATTTCTTTTCAGGTCTCAATTTTTTGGATTTATTTTAAAGTTTTTTTTAAAAAGTTTTTCATATTAACTTCTTGAAAAAAATTGTAAATGTATCATAACTTCATCTTTTTATGGAGATGTTAAGAAATTTGTTCTAAATTATCTTTTCCATGGTTTTACATCTATTTTTCATATTTATCTCTAAAATTTATACATCCTTTGAAGTTATGTTTTATAAATCACTCCCCCCATTCATTCTTTTTCTTATATTTTTCCTATTTATCTCTAAAATATCTATATCCTTTTGAGTTGTGTTTTATGAATCACTCTCTTAATTACCTTATAAGATATTATTTTTGGGTGATTGAATTTGGTATCAAACATTCTAAATCTTGAGGTCAATTTTCATAATACTATTTAGAAATGTCGCGAATCCCATTTTATTTTCATTGGTTCTTGATGATATGATACATGATTTATTTTTTATAGATCACGTGTTTATCTAATATCATTATATGATGATTGTGGTACTATATATCCCTATCATTAATTGTTTGGGTTTTGTATATCATGATATTAGTATATTGTGTGTGGAAATGATTGTATTTTTCTTTATTCACAATGGTTTATGTGGACATGATATCATTTTCCTTTTTTCAAAATGTTGCGAGTGGACATGATTGTGTTTTTCTTTGTTCAAAATATTGTTCATGGACAAGATCTTGTTTTCCTTTTATCACAATATTGTGTGTGTACATGATCATGTTTTTCCTTGATCATAAGGTTCCACGTGGACATAATCTCATTTTTCTTCATTCATAATATTGTGTATGTACATGGTTTCATTTTTCTTGGTTTATAATGTTTTTCATAGACATGATCATGTTTTCCTTTGTTCAAAAGAGTTTTAAAATAATTTTTCAAATTTTTATTTTTTCACAAGATTTTGTGTAGACATGGTTGATCTTAGATTTTTTCGAGATATTGTGATTGCCTATATGTATTATTTTTCAACATTTATATGTTATATTCATAGGATATTATCCATAGATCACAAATTTTATTTCATGATTCCACAGTCCTATTATATGGTATATGTTTCATCATTTGAGATCACATTTTTTTATATTATGCCTCATGGAAAAATCTCATTGTTCTCTGTTATTTTAATCATAAATTTCTATTATTATCATGTTTAATCACATGATTATGATTTTACCATTAATGAAATGTTGATAGGTTTTTACCCTACTACGAATTTAATCTCACCCCTTATTTTGTTTCCCTTTACCCTAGGGAATTATATGTAAGATTATATTTAGAAAGAATTATTATATAGAGATGATTTATGGAAGAAGTTAAAGAAATAATGTGAAATATTATTTTTACATAGATATTCTCCAAAGACACTAAACCTTTGGGATTTGGGATTATAAGATAATTTATGAGATGTAATGTTTATATTTTGTAAATTTATATAACTTTAGTTTGAATATTCTCGCTTGATATCAAAGCCACAAATTAAAGTAACTATTTTTAGCACCAGATCATAGAGTGTAGTAATGGGGAATCTCATTTGGTATCAAATAGTATTTTAGTAATTTTTAGTATTAGTTTAGTTATTTTTGGGATTGATACTAGGGGATATAAGTGAAAAATCCTAGCGATAATAAAAAATGTAGGTAAAATCCTATCATTTTGGTAAATTATTGACTGTGAGGTTTCCTAGTAATAATATCCATATCTAGATACAGAAAAGTGGATTTGGGATCTAGAAAAAATGAACCTAGGGTAAATAAACCTGTAAAAGGGTATTTGAGTATCAACTAGATCTTCAATCAATGCATAACAAGTGGTCCTAAATACACACCTAATTTGACAGTTACTTGGGATATGATTTTGGGATTCAGATTATCTTTATGAACCATTATAAAGTATTTATAGGGAATTTTATGATTTAATATATGACTAGTTAGGTTGGAGAACCTAATAAAAATATGATAATGAGAAAAATATATTAAAACTTATAGATTCACAAGTTAGATTATTCATGTCATATATAATTAACTTCTTTTAATTTTATAGTTTCCTTTTATATACTTAGTAATTAAATCATTATCATGTCTCAACTTTCTATTATTTAAGTAATGGCTGGAGAAAGGGAAAATCAAGTTATCAAGGGATATAATGGAAAATGTGGTGATTGTTCTAATGAGAAACTAAATGTTATGGAAGATAGTGTTAAATATATTATGGTTGAAATCACCCAGCTATCATGCATTATGATTAACACCCAAAACCTTAACAAAATCCTAGACTCACCAAAGAATATAAGGATGGATTTGGGTATAAATTTATGTGAGAATTACCATTAAGGAAAGAAGATTCAACTTCTTACTTGTCCATAATATGGTGAGAAGTATTGGGAAACCATCAGGAGGCCTACTTATGAAACATCTATCAGAAGTATCCATAACACCACCAAAAGAAAAATTGTAGAACATGCTTGCAAAATATCCCCCATGGCCTCAACTTCAAGAAACTGAGATGTTGAGGCACCCCAGGAACCACTCTAATTCACCATGCCATCTGATTTGGGTTCTCCTCAGGTACTCATTTCAAATATAAAAAAGGATATGACAACCAAAAAAAACATGCAAGAACAAACACAACAAGAAGAATAATAGAGATTAATGTGGTTTGGACTTTCATCCTATACCTATCAGAGAAATGAAATAACTTAATTCATTCATTAAAGTGAAATATCTAGTTAAAATAAAATATACCTCCTAGAATTTTTATAAAATAAGTATCACTATTGTCTTCTTCTGAGACGATGCTTCTTCTACTTCCACTCCTTCCGATCTACATCCTTCTAGACTTTGACCTTCACTTTTGGCTCACAAACCATAGGAACTTGTGCGTACCTATATTGGATTCCTTATAAGAGGATCCATATCATATTTTTTTAGGATCCATCCCATCAATTATTTTTACATTTCATACGTGGACCAATATCCATTTTATAGAGGGTTGTAGCTAGTCATATAGTTAACACATCCATCAAAAAAGTGTGGATCTCCTTCTGTTGGCTCTATAAAATCATTATTCTATATAACAATCACAAATTAAATCACTAACTTCCAATGGACATTTCATGTAACTATATGATTTTCCCACTGATGATTATTCACAATATTTCCCTCCAAAAACTTACAAGGAGTGCTTATATGACTTTATATTTAGTGTCATATTATCTGAATAACTTCTAAAAAAACCTTTGGAACTTATATTTGTCTTCTATAAGCATCCATTTTCATTTACCCCACTGTATTACTCAGTAACATGAATGAATACCTCTGAGATCCTACCAAAATATACCCATTTCACTACTCATACTAGATCCACCCAACCTCATTATATTAAACTAATCTTAAAGGTTTCTTACATGATATTTATATAGAATACATTGCATATATTGAACTCAATCTATTAAAATCCTTCTGATTAATCCTTCTATTATCCCCATTCCATATTTTCCATAATGTTTGTTCTATGCCTCCATATGGATTCCCAAATGTAACTTTTGAAATTTGTCTTTTTGGATCTTCCACACTTAATCCAAAAAATATTTCTCACACCAAACTCAATAATACCCCCACATTATAATTGTTTTTAAAGGTTAATTCAAACAATGTCACACTAAAAGACTATTCTCATGCTCAAAAAAAGTTTCTTATATATATTATTCCATTCATCTATCTTTCATTATAGTTTTTCCATGGTTCTATACTCTATGATCCATTTTGATCGTCCACGATACCACGGAATCAAAACTTCCTTCAACTTTCAGAATCATGATCTTTCATTCTATTGTGTCTTCGAAACTCATCCAAAATACTCTATGAAAATTAATCCAAATACAAAAGATAACTATTTTCTATCCTTAAATTTTTTTACTATCATCAACAATTTATTTCATTCCCTGAGTCTATAATCACACTCTATCAAAATTACATGAATTTATAAACACTCTATAATCAAGCTTCTGTAGGACCCAAGTGCTTTTTGGATCATTAAATATTAGAACCATCATTATAATGACCACCATATATAAATCCTCCTTCCAAAAAGTATGATTTTATTAGAATAATGAACTTCCACTAAAACTTCTTCTAGTGAAACCAAGTATTTCCATAGTCCTTTTCACCCACTTATCCTACCTAGTCCTGACCCTTCAAAAGATCCCACCTAAAATTGCTCTAATGATCATCCAAAGATCATTTACATAGATATGAAAGTGTCTGAAGTCTTTATCACCACTTTTCAAAGAAACATTCTCCCTTGAATGAGGTAGTATTTCACTAGGTTTTAAGATGGTTGTGAATGGATTCTTCTAAAGACTTTACAGGTGAGAATAATAACATATATCCAATATTCTAAACTTACACACACTTCACACACTCATATTTCAAACCAAATTACAATATATCTAAATAATGGTTAATCTTGAAAGTTTAATTTTAGTTCAATGGATTTCCAAGATAGAAACCATCGAAACATTGAACTTCCGCCATAGTTGACAATGATTTCACTCTACCACTAAGTTACAATAAAACTTTTTATGACTTAAAATTATTATCCTTTCTTATCCCTCACTTAATTTAACTCATGCTAAAAATTTCTTATATTTATTATTATAATCATCTAATTTCTAATATGCTGATACTCCATTCAGATATCTCCTTTCCGATACTTAAAACATATCCATACTTTAACCTAACTATAAATCCCCCTGAGTAGGATTCTCATGATATTCCACATTCCTCCTGCTTTTTCTAACCGTATTCTATTGAACATGAGGGTCATTCTACACCACACCTTCCGAGATGGGATCAAGGTAATATTTTAAAAAAATTAAACCACCTTCCTCAGTTGTAGGTTGTGGTTAATTTTAGAACATAACCTTCCAAGAACCAATCTTCCGATCACCGGCATTCTTACTGCATTCTCCCTTTTCATTCAGTAATCTCTGCAACATAGTGGCACCAACCAAAGTCCATCGAATTTGAGAAGATAACTAATTGGTTCATTTAAATTATTCTTTTTTGAAAGATTCATAAGCATCTTATTACAACTTTTGAAATAATATTTATTCTTTTTTTTTGGCCTCCAGTCTAAATTGTTTCTTCTCATTGACTTCTCCATCCAATAGAACATGAAAATACATAGAATTAGCATCACCTTCAATATTGAAGATCAAAAACCTCCACCATTAGATCATCACACTAATATTGAGAATCTTATAACACCTACTTAGGGAAAAAATATCCCACTAAATTTGGATAATGTACGGACTTCATCATAACTTCTGGTAGTCTTCCACAATACTCTATAATGTCACCCAATGAATGGAACACACCACATGACACCTTTTTTAAAGTGGACTTTTGATACCCAACATCATAGCTAGTAAAACTGAAATCTTTCAATGACATTATTCCAAACCAGATAGACCATTGACCCAAGTAACCTCATAATATTCCATCCATGATTGAAAAATCCACCTCAAAAATGGAACACACCTTAATACTTGATCTAGTCAAGAATATTTTTGATATCCTAAAAATATTTAGTAATGTAATTTCTTTAGAGTGATTTCCTTATGAAATTTTGATAAATTCTCACTAGGAAACTCAGCCACAAGACACTACAACCAATTAATTAAGATACCAAATTTTGTTAATTAGACATTATAATGAGAACTTTCTCTTATAACACTTTTTGGGAAACCATCAGAAGGGTGCACTTATGAAACATCCATGACACCGCTGGAAGAAAAAATGTGAAACATGCTTCTAGAATATTCTCAATGACTTCATCTTCTAGAACTAAGAAGTCTATGAACCCCATCCACCACAACATCCGATTTTGGTTCTCCTTAGGTAATCCTTCAATCATTGAACAACCACATGAAGACCAAATAGACATGCAAGACAAAAAAACAAGAACAACTAGAGTTAACATGTTTCGGGCATGCATCCTACATCCATCAGAGAAATGTAAGAACTTAATTCATTCATAAAGTAAAAAAATATATTTACAAGGGTACATACATTCTATCATATTTACAAAAGAAGTCTCACAAGCACCACCTTCTAAAAAGTTTCATCTTTTATTTCAACACTTTTAGGTATTCATCCTTCCAAGCTTCAACCTTTATCTTTTTCTCAGGAACCTTAGGCACTTGTTTATGCCAATTTTTACTTCCCTAGAATGAGATCCAACTTATACTTTTTTAATCACCATCATAACCACTCAGTTATAAATTACACGATTGGACCAATATATATATTATAGAGGGATTCAAATGGTCATCCATTCATCAATTCCATCCAAAAAGTGTGGGCCTCCATCTATTGGCTCAGGTGACTTATAATTTTCTATAATAACAAGAACCTCAACTAAAAACTTCTATTGAATAGTACATGTCACATTCTAATTAATCCACTAATGATTCTATATAACATCTCCTTCCACAAACCTACAAGGATTACTTATATTGATTCATCTTTTATATCCTCTCACTAGAATGACTTCTTCACAATACCTTTGGAACATTCATTTGACCACTAGAAGATTACCTTCTATTTACCTCACTATATTAATCCAGAACATGAATAAATTCCACTGAGCTCCTTCCAAAATATTCCCCTTCTAGTATTCGGACTTCCTCTAAGCTCCTTCCAGAAGCTACCCATTCTGGTACTCATACTACATTGGCCCAGCCTTATTTATCTAAACCTAACTTCAAGGATCCTTCCAAAATGTTATTTTGGAAGACACTATATCTTATGAACTCAATCCTTTAATATCCTCATAAGGAATCCTTATGTTATCCCCATTTCGAATGCTCCATGGTGCTGGTGCTATGTCTCTATCTAGATTCCCAATTGTTGCTTCCAAAAATTGTTCCTCCTAAACTCCACAGTTGATCCATAAAATATTTATCACATAAAACCCAAAAAAGAATATCCCAAGTGAGTGTCTCAAAGAAATAAAAAAAAATCAAGAATAGAAGGATTGGGTATTTAGCTCATGATCGTAGAAGATATATAAAGTAGTTTTCCAATACAATGGAATGTATAAAGCACCCAGCTAATGATCCACTCACAGTTCAATGATTCAAAATTATGGAGTTTTAGAATTATGAAAATAAATGCCACAATCCTAGGGATAAAGACTATTATAGACCCCTGTAACCTCCAAGAACAAGGGAATAAGGAAGATATTATAAAATAAACACCACTGAAGTGGATCGTGATAATTATGGTACAATTATCCTTCACTTCATATTTGTTGATGTCTTATTGGGTTCTAGTTCTAGCCAGTCCATTATATATAAGAATTTTTATGAGAGAATCAAAATACCATGATAATGATTTAATATTGAATTATGTGAGAAAATTCTAATTTTATGATTATTGTCAAAATTCATCGGATAGTTCCTCATGAAAATCTTGTTTTTAGAGGAATTTTATGAGATTTTGGAAATTGATTGGATATCACCACATAAACTTCATTTTAATTTTAGAAATAGGGAAATAATATTTGATATTATAAATTAACCCATGAACATATATTTTTATAAGGATGACTAAGAACTCTGTAAGAAATTTAATTACATGGATTTTAATACCCAATCATGAGGGGTATTTATCTCAAATGATTAGTGAGAAACTCAATATTCATAATATGCCTATTTTTAGTGAAATTATTTGTTTCCTAGTATTACATAAGATATTAAGGTGGACATATAATTTTAAATTATATCTTGATTCATGTATATATTTCAAATTCCCATATCAATTTTTATTAGTAAGGGATAATTAAAAATTGTGAGGAAATAATTTATTTAAGGGGGAATGTAACACCCCATGATTTAGTATATATTTCCTTTATATAAATTCTATCAATAGAATGATTCTTATGCAACACCATACAAAAAAGAATTTCAATACATTTTATTAATATAAAATATAACAATAATAGTACATAAAACTAGTGATTAAAAACCATGGTCAATTTCATATCATAGATGATTACATCTTTTAAAATTAAATAAATTTAAAGGCCGTAATAAATAGAAAATAATATTAATTTCACATTAATGAAATCCCCCAGATCATCTTCACCTTTAAAAATCAATATAAGTTGAACTAAACCTACAATGAGAAGGAAAATTATTAAAGGAGAAATCATTATAAAAAATAATTAATATGAAATGAGAATTGTTCTTTGATAAATGATAATTTAATGAATAGATTATTTTAGTAAGGATATACATTAGAACAATCCTCGCCATTATGAATATGGTAGGTGGAAATATAGTCATTGGAAATATAGTCATTGGAAATATGGTCATTGAAGACATGGTCATTCGAAATAAATGTATCCAATAGGTATACTTATTTTTTTAATTATTAATAACAAATTTAAATAATATATTTTAGAAATAATAAATGACAAAAAATATACTAATTAATTAAAATAATTTATCATAAAACTATTTTTACATATTGATTTATTATTACATAATAATATTATAAAATTAAAATAAATATTTTAAAATCAATATATTGATAAAATTAAATTACTAGAATATATATAATTGATTTTAATTTTATTAGGGTTAAGATCATTTAATATAAAAAAATATTTTTAAATTAATTATTTTATGTGTTTTGTATTTTAAATTATTCTATAAAAGTAATAAATAAAATAAAATAAATTTTCTTCTATCCAATAACTATTATTATTCAAGTAAAAATTATAAATTCATTTAATGCTTAAAAGATTTATTTTTCCTGAAATAATTTTATGTACACTTATATTAAAAATATTTTTTATAAACTCTAGAAATATTGTCTAATAAAAAAAATTTATATTTTTAATCATAATATCAAAAAAAATTATAATTTCTTTTTCATTTTTAATATAAAAAAATAAGTTACTCATGTAAGTATTAGTTACCATAGTAAAATCATTATTTTTCAAAGAATTGTCTTTATAAACGTTATATAATTTTTAAATTGGTCAATTTCAAGTGATAAATCTAATATTTTTTAAACATATAAGAAATATTATAACACTCATTTAATTAGTAGTTGATAAAAAATAAGAATAAAAACACTTAATGTATAAAAGGGCATTTTTCTACAAAAACAATTTTTTTCTATTTTAATGTTTCTATTTAAAATTTAATTTTATATTATCTATAAATTTAATTAAGTTAATTAGAATCAAAATTCATAATGATAAAACTAAAAAAATTAATAGGGGTCATAATATATTTTCATTAGAAAAAAAATTACCATGGTAAATATTTAATCAATGTGAATAGGGGTAAAAAGGGTAACTTAAAGTGGGTCAAATATTACTAAATTTACCTGACAATTATAACTTATATAAGACCATTTTTTGTTTTTTAAAATAATACACATGTATCTCACCAACCTTTTCTCACGTAACTCCCATATGATTCTATCTTAACCCCTCATCGAACTTTCATTTCCAAGAAAAAGTCTTTCTTTTTCTCCTATAAAAGGATCTCACTTGAACCCACTTCAAGCCACACTTACCCTTGAAATTAATCATGAAACCCTTCCCTTATTTCCTCTATTAGAATCATGTTACACATTGGGTAGCAATTGGTTATAATAAATTGTCCTAATTTCTCCATTTCTAAGTGGTCTTTCAAGAGAAGACTCAAAATATCACAGTGAGTATTATCCACTCCCTAACTTTAACTTCACTATTTTTCTCATCCAAACATCTCTAAAATTGTTATAACCATAATAATAATATTACATAATTATCATTAGTTCACTAAAATGTTATTTTATTAATGTATTAACCATTTTCTACCTTCTACTCATCCATTCGAAAAATCAAAATATTGTTCGTGTTATGTGCGGACTACTGCATCCATGAACTGCGTATTTATTTTCTCATCACTGCCCTTCATGAATAGTTATAAAAATATTTTTAATGAATAAATATGATATTTATAAAATTATTAATATTCTATAAATATAAATTATTCATTATATTAATAATATCATCTATGAGTTATCATCGTAAATTCAACCGCCTAAAACGAGCATACTAAGAGGAAAAATGATTTGGTCTTTGTTATTAATTGCTTATTATGTTACCTTGTTCATCATATTATTATAAATTATAATTTATATATTTTATAAAATATAAATATTATTATTATTATTTTGGAATTATGATATTATAGTAAAATAACTTTCATACTCATCCCTTGGACATTGTATGTTCTTGTTTTGGTCGGTTTAACCACCAACATGAATGATGTTATGAATTTTTATCATGGATAGTTATGGAAAATTAATTAATATAATAATATGATATTAAAATTTTAATAATTTCTTTATTTTGTTTATGAAATTGTAATATAAATAACCAACTCGTTAATATTCCACCATTATTTGTTAAAAATTAACTAAAACTAGTTAGTCATCGATTTTGTCTTCACAAAAAATAACTAAAAATATAATGGAATATAATTATAACATTATAAATACATATAAAAAATATATTATAGTACCTTATATAATATATTAATTGTGATCTTGGTATAAAATAATGAGTGTCGACATTGACATTACAAAACTAGTGTGAAACAATCGAAATCACCAATATCTAATGATTAAAATAAACAGTAACCAACTAATAAATGTATAAGGAATGATTATAATTAAATGGAAGAAAACTTAATAGATATGAATAATGTTATAAAATATATTTTTAATATATTTTTATTTGTTATACAATATGTTAAATCACCTTCATGGAAGTTGATAGTAGAGGTGAGGAATTTTCATAACTCTAATTTCCTTCCATTGAGTTATAATGTTTCTTCTAAAACTTCATCATTCTAAATTTGTTTTATTTTACCCTATGGTTATATTATATTATATTTATAATTTATTTTATAATTATTTAAAATTATTTCCCATAAAATCATTTCCAAAGTATTTTTACATCAAATATTATGACATTCATAAGGGCTTTTCTATACTCAATAGTTTTTCCTTGAATCACAATCATACCAGTTTAACTTTGATATTATAAGATTTTATTATTATATATTATAAGGATATTATGTTCTAATTATTCCTTTTGTATTGGGGAATTTACTTCTAAACATAAAAGTCCTATTCTTGATGGAATTATTTCTTTATAAAAATAAGAAGTTGTTAATAATACTTCCCATATTTTCAAATGGATATTTCTCTTTAATGTCCATATTATTTATTTCCAAAATTGTCTTCGTTTATTATTTTGATATCCAAATATGTAATATCTCTTATGATATTCATAATTATCTTTTTCCTATTTTCAAAATAATGTTTTAATCACCTTTTTAATGGTGTGTGTTTCAATAAATTTATTTTTAAATATCAAAATGGTTTTCCTTTCACAATCGTATATTTTTTATTCCACTCAGAATTTGATGACTTAACCATTATTTCCTTTTAGTTCTATATTTTTTTTAATTATTGTTCTAAAAATTATTTCATGTTGTCTTATAGATATTTATTTTTTAAAGTGGTTCATAACTTCATCTTTTTATGACAATGTTAAGAAATATTTTCTAAAAGAATTTTTTCATGGTTTTGTTTTAATTTTTAATTTTTAACTATAAAATATATATCTCATTTGGAGTTGTATTTTATAAATAACCCTCTCAATTACATTATTAGATATTCTTATTGGGTGATTAAATTTTGTTATAAACATAGCTAACTCATGAGGTCATTTTATGTGATTCCATTTGGAAATGTTACGAAATACATTTTTTTCATGGGTTTTTCATGATATGATACATGATTGATTTTGTGAGAAACAATTGTGTATGTATTTTCATTATGTGATAGGTATGTCCTAAATAACATTTAAATTAATTGGTTAAGGTTTTATATCTCATGTGATAAAGATATTTTTCATGGAAATGATCACATTTTATAGCAACCCAAGCTAAATATACATAAATAATACATTGATACCATGGTTTAATTAATACATATCATAAATATTCACACAAACCAAGGACAAAAAAGTTTAATTTATTGGAGACGATAAACATAAAAACTATATTTCACCATTATGAACATTCCCCCATAATTTAATTCCCCTTCTAGACATTCCATAAGAAGTAGTCACCTTCAGAAACTAGGAAAAAGAAAACATAGGAAGGGGTGATCTAAAACGCTCAATATGGGATAACATATCAAAGGGTAATAGAGGTTAGGATGTAAAAATATGAGAATACATTAATAATAATAATTATCTAAATAAAAATAAACATGAATCAATAATAGTTTTCCATTAGAATAAAATATATATATATATAATATTAAATCATAAAACATTTACCATGGAATAAGAAAAAATGAATCATAAATTATGATCCATTGGATATTGGAATGAAATTTTCACAATCATGAAAATAGTATTTCTTAACTTTATAAACCAGGATACCCACCAACCTATTCACACATAAAATTTTGATCAGAGACAACTGTCATCACACTCACCCTTTATGAACCTAATTAATTGCTAACTTATTCACATAACATTTCAATCTCCATAGATACAAGCCTTTAACCAACTAATCATAGGTATATATAGGTCCCTCCTATATCATAATACATATATTTTTGTTCCACTTGAATGAAAAACCATCACATCATAAAATAACCCATAGAAAGAAAATTGGATTTTATGACATTACCAAATGGTATCTCATAAAATAGATTCAAAAATAAAATCAAACGGTAAAAAACATGTTCACACAAATAAAGTAAATTATAAGAAAAAATATAATGTGAATAATGATAAAAAACTACATTGTATTTATATATTTTAGAGATAGAGAATAAATTTGAATAAAATTTATTAAAAAGAATTTTTTTTACACCATTGTAAATTGCCTATAAAACTATAAGGAATCATCCTTAAACATTAATTAATCTAGTGTCCTGAGACTAGATTTAATTTTATTTCATTCAAAAAATATTTTAGGTTTATAATATTATATATTTATGTCTTAACTCTTATATAATAATCTCATACATTACAAGGAGGAAACTTCAACTCAATGTCCATTTTTCAAAATATAAAAATTTTAAAGTAAAATGTGATTTCATTTCATGAAAAATCTTATTGAGTTTAAACTTTACTTAATACTTTACCTTAAACATCCTTAAACCTTATGAAAAACATTTTAAAACATGTGAAGAGAACAAAAATATTAGTAAGGTACTTAAAAATAAGAAAGAAACTATTAGTCTATGAATACTTATAAAAATTTTCCATTTTCAAAATAAAATTTGGTCTCAAAATAAAAAAAACTCTTAACCAATAAATCACCTCCTATTCTAAAATTATTTTATAAAAAATTTCATAATAAATATTAAATGAAAAAAAATAAAACTCATAAGGTTTCTTTTAAATCATGAAAAATTTATAATAACATTATTCACAAAGTTATACTTTCCAACCTTATGAAGTAGTATATATTTTCCTTTACCTTGTGAAATCCTAAATTTTCCATAAAAACTCACACCCAACTTAAATAAATAATTTAGGTAACTTGAGGCATCATTTTCAAATCATTATTACTTACACATGGAATAATCATCATGTTTATACATAGAATAACCATTTTAGAGTATTCCCATAATCTCTCAGGAGAAACCTAATCAGTTAATTCCATCCCCTTGCCCAATGTATTGGAGAGATATAACAGGACCACCCACCTTTGGTTTATAACAGAACCACCCATACTCATAAATAATTCCTAATAACAATAATATAATGCATAAAATATAGCATCATAAAAATATTTTTTGTGCCCATGAGAAAATATTTTTTGGATATTCAAATATCCCTTTTCTTTAAAACTTAATTTTCAAAAAACAAAATTCTAAAAATAATGGGAAATAGGGTTTTTATTTAAATAAATAAAGGAATAATATAAAGTAATCTAGACATAATATTATAGTTATGGTGGTGGAAAATTTCATTGTCAACATATACGTGAAAGTAGAACATTCCTTTTGTCTTTTTATAAAGGGCATTAAAACTTTCCGTAAAAGATTCCTTTTGAAAACCATTGAAATAAATTTGAAAGAAACATAAATTTTACTCTATAAATTAATTATATCCATATAAATATGTTCACAAAATAATTTAAAAAATATGTATATTGAAGAAAAAATAGAGTTTTAAGTGAAACTTTAAAAGAGTATTTTTAAAATAAAGTCTCTTACATTCAGTTCAACTCATCACGTAGATTATTTATCTTCCTAAATAAAAAAAGAATAGGTAAATTATTTTATTTCTCAAGAAAAAATTTCAATTTCATTATTCCCTTTATTTTATCTCTTAACATGTTATATTTAATTATTTAATTGATTAAATTTATGTCAAATTTTTTGATGATATTTGTTTCATCAGTCCAAAATGTCTTTGGTAATTCAAATATGGTCAAAGAGGTCATTATTCCATCATATATAGAATAAAAATAATAAAATAATTATAGTTTTTATACATAAAAAATACATTTAAAATCAATCATGAAATGTTTTTAGAGAAATGAACTATGTTATAATCATGGAGATGGTAGGTTGTACATATGCATGAGTAACGTTTCCAATTTTTAATGATAATTATGAAAAGAAGTTAAGTAACATTTTTTCCTTAAAAATTATAATAATATCATAAATATAATATTATTTAATTAATTGTATCTATATATATCATCCATGTGATGTGGTGATTAAAAATGAATTTCATCGCCTCATAGAGGAGGTAATCCACACATACGCACGATTGATGTTATCATTTTTCAGTGAATGGAAAGGTATGAAATTAAATGATAAATTATATTTTAATAATAATAAATATTTAATTAATATCATATATATATATATATATTAATTCCATAATTATAACCATTCATGAGACATAGTGATGGAAAAAGAATTAAATCGGTTCGTGAGGTGATAATCCATTGTCCACACAAATGACTATTTCTTTTTTCATTTAATAGAAGAGGATATGGATATAGAATTTTTCAATTAACCTAAAAACACATAATTATATTGAATATTATTTTCTTCTAATATAATAATTTTTAATGAATATTTTAAGGAGCTGTAAGAAGAAATAAAACTAAAACGTGTGGTTAAAAACTATACATCTTCTTTGGAAAGTCTACTTTGAAAAATGCCTTAATACCACTAAGGTTAGTATTTTTCCATAAATAATGCCTCTCTAACATGATTATTTATTTTAGTAATTAATTTCGATAAATATTTTCCAAACAAAATGGTTTTTTAAGTGTGAATGAATGAAAATAAGTGCATCTTTTTTATAATAGAGGGGAGGGGTACTCTTGGAATTTCTCAAAATATTAAATTAATATAAATTAATTTTCAATTTAAAATGGTTAAAACTAATTTATATAAAATATAGGATTATTTTGGATCAAAATAATTTCATACAATAAAAATTATATAGGTTTTGAATATTTTTTTACCCTTATCTTTTGGTTTTAACTCTTTGTTAATCCTTTTAACAATTAAAGTAAATTAACATTTTCTACAATTTAGGGGTTAATAATGATACTATAAAATAAAAAATGACTCATAAATGAAACATTATTTATTTATTTAAAAATAACTCATTAATTTTTAAAAATCTAAGATCTTTATGAATTTTATATCATTTAATAAAATATTATTTTCATAAAATATCAATAATGTCAATTTTAGAACTATTTATTTACTTTTATTTTTTATAACATCAAGACAATAAAGGAATTAGAATATAATAAATTAATATATACATAAAATGTTATATTTATCTAAAAAATTATTTTATAAAACTAAATATGTCAAATTATATTACATTTAATATTTTTAATATCATTTATATTATTTTTCCATTAATTGAATAATCACTACATCAGCATTGTGTAAGCTTTTAAAGTAATTATTTCTTCACTAAAAATTAAAAATAAATTTTCAATATGAATATAAATTATTTATATTTCAAATTAATATTTATATCGAAACATATCCTCTATTTATTCCCATGGTAAAAATATTATAGTAATTAAAAATAAGAGTGTGACAATTTTTAACTTTTCTTTAAATAAAATATGATAAAGGTCATAATCAAATACAAATGGAAATAAAATTCCTTATAATGTAATATTTGATGAACATGGAAGAAATAGAATCATAAAATAAAAATAATTTTTAGTTTTAGGGTCATTTTATAGTCCTTAACATTTTATTTTTTACTTTAATTACATAATTTACTCTTTATCATGATAAAAAAAACTATTAAGATTGTCATTCATATTGATAAAAACTATAAGGGAACTATTTAAAAAATTTATACCTTTTTATTCGAAATATGGAATCAATTTTTTAAAATTCAAAACATAAAAGTGGTATAAATAAATTTAAAATTAAACCATCAAAATTCAACAAAAATGGTTTTTTAGAAAAATGTCCCTTTTAAATATAAAATGTCTTTATACTAAATTAAAGTATAAAATTCATTTAAAAATCATGATTAGATAATTTTAAATAAAAAATTAAATTTTAAATTTTAAAACTAATTCAAATTATAATTTTACTTTATAATTGATTTAAAATAAAATACGGTTTTCAATTAAAATCAATATTTTTCAATATTAATTAAAAAATAAATATCTTCAAGAAATTATAAAAAATTAATCCTAAGATAATTTTGACATGATAAATTAAAAAAAAATATGTTAATTTTTTAAAATTTAAATTATATAATTTTGAAATAAGGATTTTAAATGAAACTATATAATAAAATATTTTAATTAAAATATTTTATTTTTGATTTTAAAAAATTTATAATGAATATAAATATTTATCTCATGAATACTAAATAATGTGAAATGATTTATATAATCATTACCTGGGTTTTTATATTCTTCCCCATTTTTTAAACTTATTCCTCAAAATTTTATTCACTTATTAAAGAAGTGGTGATATCATTTCCTCATAGCATTTTCAAACTCCCATGTTGATTTTTCAACCATATGGTTTTTTCAAAAAACCTTAACCTAGTGAATTACCTTGTTACACAATACTTTATCTCTACAGTCAAAAATATGAATAGGTTTTTTCTTATAATAAAGGTTCTCTTTCAACTAAACTACTTCAAGGTTCAAAACATGAGATAAATACAGTACATACTTTCTTAACATCAAAACATGAAAAACTAGTGTAATTAGGATAAACTTGGAAGCAAGGCCATTGGTAAGAAACTGGTCCAAATTTAACTAGTATTTCACATGGTACAATGAAACATGGACTTAACTTCGCATTTTTACCAAAATAAATAAAAAATTTCCATGGTGATACTTTAAAAAAAACATGATCATCTACCTTAAAAAAATATATTATCTCTAGTTAACTATATAACTTGAATATATTCTCTAATCTATCCTTATATGTTTTTTAATTACATTCACCTTGATAACCATTTCCACTACCAATTTTGATTCCATAAATTTCCTTTCACCTACTTCATCCCAAAAATCTAGAGTCGGAACTCACTTTTTATTTAATGCCTCAAAAGGTACCATCAGTATACTAGACTGAAAATTTTTATTATAAGAAAACTCAATTGAAGAAATATTATATTCCCAATACCCCTAGTAATCCATTGAACAAGCATGAATCATTTCTTCCAAGGACTGAATTGTTCACTCAGACATTCCATCAGATTAAGGGTTAAAAGAAGTATAGAAATTTAATTCAATACCCAATAACTTCTGAAGTACTTTCCAAAAATTTGAATTAAACTTGGGATCATGGTCAGATTTAATAAAGAGATAAACTCCATGTAACATGACTATCTACTTAAGATAATGATGAGAAATTTTATCTGAATATATAGTATCTCATATGGGAAGGAAATGCACATATTTAGTTAATCAATCAAAAATAACCCAAATTACATTATTACCCTAAGTATTTTTTGGTAATCCCACCATGAAATCCATATATATATATATATTTTATCATTTCCACTTTGGAACTGGAAAAGGCTAAATCATCCCCTTTGGTAATTATTTCTTTTCTTTAACATGTTTACAATTAAAATATTTAATAGTAAATTCATCAATGACATTTTTCATTTCATCCCACCTGTAATACTCCTGAACATAACAGTATATCTTAGTACTACTGGGATGAATGGAAAATGAGGAACTATGAGATTCACTCAACAATTATATCTTCAACTAGGAATCATAAGAAACACATAATATTTTTAAAAATATCAAAAAAAAACTTTATCATTGTTAAATTCATGCAACTTACCCATATTAACCAATTCTACCTTTTTCTATAACTCATGGTCTTCCTTTTGATCTTGATTAATTATTTTTGAAAGAGATGATTATACTGACACCTAAAACAAAACAGAGGAAGTTCATGCATCCACAAATTCTATTCCAACATTCATCAAAACATTAACCAAAGGGTCATGTTATAAACATTAATTTACTAACTCAAAGCATCGACTACATTGTTTAATTTTTCTGGATGATAATGAATTATATCTTCATAATAATTTATCAATTCCATCCATCTCCTCTATATCATGTTCAACTCTTTATGAGTCAATATACACTTAAAAATTTTATTATCATTATATATTTCACACTTGGCTCCATATAAATGACTTCTCAAAAATTTTAAAGAAAAAAACCACATTATCTAATTTCAAATCATGTATAGGATAATTTAACTTGTGAGGTTTCAGTTTTGTAAAGCATAAGAAATTACCAAATCATTTTTCATCAGGAAAAAAACAAGTCCTTTTAATGAATCATCATTGTATGTGAATAATTCACCATTTCTAGAGGTAAATTCTGAAACATGAGCATTCATAAATCTTCTTTTTAGTTCCAAAAACAATCATCACATTCTTTTTTCTAGATTAATTTAACCTCATTTTGAGTTAACTTAGTTAGTAGGCTAGATGACCATGAACATTTTTCAAAAAACTATTATTAATAGGCTAATGACCCAAACAACTATGAATATTGGTAACATTTTTAGATCTTGGAAATTCATCAACCACTTTAGTTTTAGTTAAATTAGCTATTTTTCCATCTTTATTTACGATGTGTCCAAGGAATGAAATCTGTTGTAGACAAAAATCACATTTGCTAAAATTTCCATCTAAATTCTTTTCTTTCAGGGTTTTTAGAATAATACTTAGATTTTTTTCATGACCCATGTATCTTTTTGAATAAATCAAGATTTCGTCAATAAAAATAACCCAAAACTTATCCAATTATTCAAGAAAGGCTCTATTTATAAGATCCATAAATATAGTTAGTGAATTTTCTAACCTAAATGGAATAACCAAAAACTCATAATTCTTATATCTAATTTAAAATGATATTTTTGGAATGTCATCCTCCTTTACCTTCAGCTAATAGTACCCATACATTAGGTAAACCTTTGAAAAATAATGATCTCCCTAGATCTCATCAAAAAAATCATCAATATTAAGAAATGGATACTTATTCTTAATAGTAATGTTATTCAAAGATCTATAATCAATGAAAAGACTCGTGGGTCCATATTTATTTTTAACAAATAAGATATGAGCAACCCAGAGTGAAATGTTGGGGTGAATGAAACCTTTATCAAGTAACTCCTATATCAGCTTTTTCAATTCCACAAGTTCTAATTAATACATTCAATAAGGGGGTTTTGAAATTATATTAGCATCAGAAACTAAGTCATTATTAAATTCATCTTTCTAATTAGGTATAACTCTGGGAAACACATTGGAAAAAACATATAAGTATTATTTTACTACCAACACGTCATTAATATATACAATTCCCTTATTATTTAAAACATCTATAAGATAAATTTTGGTTCCATAATTTAATAGTTTCTAGGATTATTGAGATGTTATCAAAGGTGTGGGATCATTATTATATAAAAAATGATACTATTTCTAAAAAAACTTATTTAGATCTATATTATCTCTTAGAAAGTTACACAAAAATCCATTCCACATTGATAATAACATCAAACTCTACTAGGGGAAAGACAACAAGGTATATAGGTAATTTCTTTCCATATATAATTATAGGAATATTATTATAATTTCTTTTTTCTTTAATACTTCCCCTAATTGTTTTTACTATAATTTATGGATTCATTTCTTAAGGTTGAATTTCTAATTTTATTTAAAATTTCTCATAAATTAAGGAATGTGTATACCCCAAATAAAGTAAGACATTATTATAATATGAATAAACAAGAAATATACCTGATAACACACTGTTCTATGGAACAACATCTTATAAATTGGTTTCAAATGATTTCACTAAAACTTTATTCTTATAGTCTGGATGCTTCCCATCATTAGAGTTCTTATTTGGACACCCTTGTGCATAATGAATCGTCTCATTACATTTAGAACATTTTACTATCAGTTTATCAGAATTGGTCTTACCACTGCCATGATATTTTTCATTTAAATAATGATTCATATTCCCAATATTAAAACATTGTAAGCACTTACAAGACTTCATAAGGAAATCCCTAATGTGCTTTTTAACATAACTCTCTCAAATTGAAAACTTAATTTTCTTACCATGTGATTTCTCTGATCCATTCTTCCCATTTTCCTACCACCTAGACCTCTTTTTGTACGGGTTATAGAAGTACACATGATCATTGGAAAACAACATTTCTACCTTCAGGGAAAATCACACAAGTTTATCATAAATTTTCAATTCATGAGAAGCTAACTCCCTTCGATATATTACCTTAAATCCTGAGTAAACCTGATTAATCATACTATGAAGATCATATATAAAATTTGGTGTGTACCTTTCCAATTGATTGAAGTTTTCTTCATATGTGTACATTTAATCTTCCTCTATTTTTTAATTCCAAGAATTGATTTTCCGTCCTAATTCAAATAGATTTAGTAAAATATTTCTCAAGGAATATATTCTTAAAATCAACCCATTCCAAGCTATAAATCTCTTCACTTTCTTTAGAATTCTTAACCATTGTCTTCCATTAATATATTTCACCTTCAAAATGGTAAATATAAATACTTTCCTATTAATGATATGAACATCCCATGACATAAAATATCTTTTCTTGAGATTTAATCCATCCTTAAGCTACCACTAGGTCAGAAGTTCCACTGAATATAGGAAAGTTTTTCCTCATAAAATATTACAATATCAACATGTTCTTTTATGGAATATTTGGATAATATTTGGAATGGATATCCCCACCATTTATACCATGTTTCAACTGATCCATCATAGAAACAAACTACTCATTTTCAATTCCAACCATTCCAAGTTGCTGATTCAGAATGAAATTATCCCCTTAGTACCTTCCTACTTCAGCTTCACTATTTCCTCTGTAGAAAATCATTCATCATAGACATATTTCAGATTAAGAAACATTTTAATCTTTAAATGATATATCAATTTAACTTAATGAAAAAATTAAAATATTTTAAGGGATTAACATTATCCAGACCTCTTAAGTTATCAAAACCTTGATCTGATACTGACTATAAGGGCCCAACCTAAAACATTACTTAATCTAGTTTCATTAGACTAGATTTCACTTTATTTATTTCTCAAATATCATTTAAGTTTAGTGTTTTAGATATTTAGTTCATAACTATTACATAATAATCTCATAAATTATAAAGAGAACACTTATACTTAGTATCCATTTTTTTACAATATAATACTTTTAAAGTAAAACATGATTTATTTTCATGAAAAATATTCATGACTTTAAAGTTGATTTATTAATTTCTTGAACCCATCCTTAAAACCTATGAAAAAAAATTAAAACTCTATATCAAACTAAAAATATTAGTAAGGGACATAAAAATTAATTAAATAAATCATTAGTATATAAATAATTATAAAAAATTGTCTTTCTCAAAATAAACTTTGTGCTAAAAATAAACATTTTCTTAACCAAGAAATCACCTTCTCTACCCAACTATTTTCATAAAAGAATAATAATTAAATTAAAAAATAAAAAACATAACGTTTCTTTTAAATCATGAAAAACTAATAATGAATTTCTTCACAAAGTTATACTATTCTACCTTACAAAGTATCATATACTTTCCTTTACCTTATGAAGTAATAATATTTCCACAAAATAGTAGAATAAGAATAAATAAATCATGTATGTATCTTGAGGCATCATTTTCATATCATTCTTACTTACACATGGAATAACCATCATATTTATACTTGGAATAATCTTCACAGTGTATTCCCATAATATCTTAGGAGAAACCTAATCGGTTAACTCCATCCCTTTACCCAAAGAATTGGAGAGATAGAGAAATATCACCCACTATTAGTTTATAATGGAACACCAAACATCATAAACAATTCCCAAGAACCATTATAGATTAAATAAAATCTTCAATCATAAAAAAAAATTCCTCATAAGAAAACGTTTTTTGGATATTGAAATATCCAATTTCTTTAAAACTTGATTTTAAAAACTAAAATTAAAAAAAATGGAAATAAGGTTTTTCTTTTAATAAAAAATATATTATTATAAAGGAAGTAAAATATCAAATATTGGTTATGGTGAAGGGAAATTTCATTGTTCCCATATATGTTAAAATATATTCTTCGTTTTGTCTTTTTATAAAGGGCATTAAACCATTCTCTAAATGATTCTTTTTGAAAACCCTTGAAATAAATCCAAAACAAACATAAATTTTTATTTATAAATTACTTATATACATATAAATAAATACATAAAATAATTTAAAAAATATTTATATGGAATAAAAAATTTGTTTTAAGGGAAACATTAAAAGATGATTTTTAAAAGAAAGTCTCTTACATTGTGTCTGACTCATCATATATGTTCTTTATATTCCTGATTAAAAAACTTAGGTTAATAATTTACTTTCTTAAGAACCTTTTTCATGTTTATTATTTTCTTTATTTTATCTATTACTATGATCTATATAACTTTTTAATTAATTTAATTCATGTCGGATGTTTTGATGATATTCATTTCATAAGTCCAAATTGCCTTTAAAATTTTGAATATGGTAAAAGAATTCATTATTACATCATATCCAGAATTATAATCAAGAAATAATTATCATTTTTATACATAAATTATACTTTTAAAACCAATCATGAAATATGGTAATGAAAAATGAACTATGTTACAATCATGGAGACGGTGGGTTGTACAAACGCATGAGTAACATTTACATGTTGCAATGATCATTATGGAAAGAAGGTAAGTAACATTTTATCTTTCCAGAATGATCATAATATCATTAATATAAAATTATTTAATTAATTATACTTATATATATCATCCATGTTATGTGGAAATGAAAAATGAATCATATCACTTCATGGAGGTGGTGGTCCAAATACACGTACAAATGACGCTATCATCTTTCAGTGAATGGAAAGGAAATAAATTAAATGATATATTATCTTTTATAATGATATTTATTTCATGAATATATATATATATACTTTAATTCCATCATTATAACTAGTTTTGAGCGACGGTGATGGAAAATGAATTACATTAGTATGTGAGGCAGTAGTTCGTTGTACACACCAATGATGGTCTCATTTCCCATTTGATGGAAGAGGATGTAGATATAGGTTTTTACAATAATATAAAAGCACCTTAACATATTTAATATACTTTTTTATTATATAATAATAGTTAATTAATATTTGAAGGAGGTGAAATAATAAATAAATCTAAAACATGCGGTTAAAAACTATACATCTTCTTTGGAAAGTCTCTTTTTATTAACACGTTAAGACCAATAAGGATAGTAGTTTGAACTAAGTAAGGCATATAGAACGTTTTTAGGGATATTACTAATGGATTTTGGTAGATATTTGATGAACCAAATGGGGTTTTTAAGTGTGAAGAAATGATAAGTAGTTCCCTTCTATACGAGAGGAGAGGGATACTCTTGAAATTTATCAAAATATTAAATTAATTTTCAATTCCAAATTACTGTAAAATAATTTATTTGAAATATAGGATGATTATGGATTTAAATAATATCATAAAATAAAAATTATATAGGTGTTTATTATGTTTTTACCCATATATTTTTGTTTTAACCCTTCGTTAATATTTTTGACAAATACCGTGATATTAAAATTTTCAACATTTTATGGGTTAATAATGTTACAATAAAATGAAAAAGACCCATAAATATCCAATTTTTAATTTTATTAACAATATACCATTCAATTTTCTGAATATAATATTTTTATAAATTTTTCATCATTTAATATAATGTTATTTTATTAAAATATCAATAATGACAATTTTAGAACTACTCATTCACTTTGATTTTTTTATAAAATAAATATAACCAAGGAATTTGAATATAATAAATTCACATATCCATAAAAAAATATTTATCTAAAAAATTCATGCTTCACATTAATTGTTTCAAATTATATTGCTTTTAATATTTTTAATATAATTTATTTAATTTTTCTATTAATTGAATAATTATTGCAACAACACTGTGTAAGAATTTAAGGTAATTAGTTATTAACTAAAAATTAAAAATAAATTACCATGATGAATATAAAATATTTATATTTAAAAATAATTTTTTTAACTTATCATACCCTCTTCTTATACCATGTTAAAAATATTTTAGTAATTAAAAATAAGAGTGTGACATTTTTTACTTTTCTACAAATAAAATATTATAAAGGTTATAATCACATACAAATGGAAAAGGGTCATATAACTGAATATTAGATGAATACATATTAAATATAATCATCTAATAAAATTAAGTCAACTTTTATTCTCATTTTATAGTCCTTGTCATTTTATATTTATCTTTAATTACCTGGTTTACCCTTTATCGTGGTAATAAAAATTATTAAGGTTACAATTCATACTGGACAAAAATAAAAGGGACCTATTTGAAAAATTTACACCCTCAAATAAAAATATTAAATCCATTTTTGAAAACTAAAAACACATAAGTGGAATAATTTAATTTATGATTAAACCGGAAAAACGCAATGAAAAATGATTTTTCAAAAAAATAGCCTTTTTAAATATAAAATGTTTTTATACAAAGTTCAAGTATACAATTCATTTAAAACCCATAGTTGGATAATTTTAAATAAAAATTAACAAATTTAATTTTAAAACTAATCTAAAATGGAATATTACTTTATAATTACTTTAAAAGAAAATACATTTTTCAATTAAAAATCACTATATTTTACTATTCATTGAAAAATCAATCTTTTTAGAAAAAATCTGAAAAAATCATCCTAAGGTAGTTTTGAAATGATGAATTCAAAAATGATTTCAATTTTTTCAAATTAAAATTTTATAATTTTCAAAAAATTATTTTAAATAAAACCATATAATAAAATATTTTAATAAAACAATTTCATTTTTTAATTAAAAAATTCTAATGAATATAAATATCACTCTCATGAAAACTAATAAATAAGAAAATTGAATTTTTTATATCATTATATAGGTTGTTACAAAAACATAGATTAAAATTATTTCCAAAATAGTTTTCCTAAATTTTAAAAGATACTTTTAAAAAATTATTTGGGGAAATAAAGATTCTTAGAATAATGGTTCTCTTATAAAAGAAAGTATGCCTTAGAAGAAAATATAAGTTCTTGAAATTAAAATTCTTTTATGTAATGCCTCATCCTGAATCACCAATTCTAATCCAAATTTCCACATGGAATTATGTGTGCCTCTCTGTATGCAAGACTATTTTTGACTAGTGGAAAAGGTCTAAGGGTATAGTGGGGAGACTATACCCTCAGTAATCATAGTCATACACCATAAAAATAGATAAAATATAACAGCCTAGAATATCATAATAGAAGATAAATTAAACATAATATAATAAGGAATTTCACCCATTTTAAAAATTAAAACACCCTAGGCTTCCCAATTTATCAATCCAAACCAGAGTACAAAAAAGGAAAGTAGATAAATAAAGAAAACACTACATAAATCATCCAGAGTCTATATCGGTATTTCCACTAAGTACAAGCTCCACAACTCAACTATATTTTGTGGGTCACTTTCCCTTACTTAAATCTCTATCCATAAAGTGTGAACATGAATCAAAATTTACATGAAGGGAGTGAGTAATAAAACCAAGTAGTGTACCACCAATGCATCCTTAATAAGCGTGAACAAGTATAATAGGTGTATTCCATGAAAAAAGTAAATGTTCAAGAAAACATAAACATTCATACACCAAGTGTTCATATAGAAACCAAGATAACTTGAGTATTAGTCATACCAACTTAAACACCATTCCATAAGGATAATCATAAAGTATTTTGAAAGTGGCCAAGTGTTATCCCCATGGTTGGTGAACATATCTCTCATAGTCACAAGGAATCGAATCAGGTCAAGCCACAAGGTCATTGTATCCCACCTCCATCATGTTTCAGGCCTCAAGACCGTCAAATCCTATCACTAGTCAGATATTAGGCCTCAATCCCATCATATCCAGTCTATTCTTGGGGTTAATCCACAATGTTATCATACCCCTATTGTCATTGTATCAAGTCTGGCCTCTAGGCCATCATGCCCCTACCCTGTGTTCAAGTCCATAATCATTATCATCGTATGTCATATGAACTCCCCCTCTAAGGGAAAACTATATCATTATGGTCCACCTATTATAAGTACAAAAATTAATACCTCTAAAGGAATGGTAATTACCCACAAGAATAAATATCATATAATGGAACAACATAGAATGTCAACATGATAATTTAATAACAACATATAATAACATGTGATCAATATCAAACATGGTAACAAGTTACACTAGAATACTCATGGAATCAAGCAACATATATGGGTCTCATTATCTACACACACATGAAATAACTAAAAAACATCATAAAATAAGCTACATCAACCCAAGTATCACATCAAGGAAACAAGAGTGTATCAGGAAAATAAATGGTAAGGAACTTGGAACCTCAATCTGGTTGATGAAAAACTTAAAAACTCATTGAGAAATGATACCCCTGATCAGGCCTCCATGCCATTTACCCCTTGAACAGATCCTAAATCAAACGCAGCAAGGTTATAGAATGATATTCAAGAAGATTATAAGTCAACTTACTATAATCTACACCAACATACCTCTCAAGATACGATAATGATACTACAAATGAGATTGATCAAAGGATGTGTCATTGACACTCTAGATCTACACCATTCTAGATATGATTCAATAATTCATCATTATAAGGCATTATAACCCAATGATATAGTGATGAAATGTCATATATATAATTATACTCAAGATAAGAATGGTATATCTGGAAAAAAAACTCAATGAAGGAAGGTTCATGGATCAAATACCTTAATTATCATTCATCAACACACTTGGATCCATTGGAAATGAGATTGGAAGGAGGGGAAATTAGTGAGGGAAATTTGTGGAGTCTCTAGGTTAAATATGTATACAATTTGGAAGAATAATGATTCAAAATGGGTAATTAATGGATTTAATGAGGTTTTTAGAATCATAAAAACATGCACACATGGTTTGGTCACATGGTTTTCCAAACCATGCACCAACCATGTGAGGATTTCTACCTCTCCTGGGAACTCACATAGTTTGTTCACATAGTTTTTCAAACCATATACCAACCTTGATTTTTTCCACTAGAACATTTCACATGGTTTATCAAGTTAATCTGAATGGTTTGATAAACTATAAACCATAATTGTGCTTCACCACAAGAGCCTTTTCCACTAGGCACATAGTTTCCTAGGGAATTATCAAATATTGGGAAATCATTCTTTAACCAGGAACCCTTAAAAGGCCTCTAAAACTCTATAAAACCAACCATAAACCCCTATAAATCAAACCAAAAAAATCATAGTTCAAAAAAACATGAATAATGGATAAAATTAACTCAAAATACACCTGAATAATGTGATTTCATTATAATTTACACTTCTAAATACTTATCATCCCTGATAAGAATCTCTAATATTTTTTCTCAAATAACTCAATCCACTAATTTGGAATATCAGACTCCCACTCCCAAGATTCCTCATGGATCCATAAACTCCACCATACGATCCATCCAAGTGGAATTTTCTTCCCCCACAACACCTTATCATTTCAGTTTACAATATGCACTAGGTGTTCCACATACGATGTGTTAGGCTCCAACTCAACATCCATGCATTAGATCACATGCATAGGATCGGGAATGTTCCTCCAGAGTTGAGACACATTAAACACATTATTCATACCTTGGTAATAGGGAGTAAGGTCCAAATAGTAATTCATAGTCTCAATACACTCATAAATATCTAATGGTCTAACAAATCTTGGAGAAAGATTTCCTTTCTAATGCATATTCTAATGCCTTAGCTAAAAAGTCACCCACAAAAAAACTCTATCTATAATATTGAACTCTGAAGGTTTCCTCCTCTATTTAGTATAATATTTTTTCCTTATCTGAGTGGTGGTCAACCAGTTCATGATTAGCTGAACTCTCTCAGAAGTCTCATTTACTATGCTCGTTCCCACCATAGCTTCCACACCTACCTCATGCCAACATAGTGATGAATGACGCAGCCTACCATAGAGAGCCTCAAAATGTTTCATCTAAATAGAAGTCTAAAATATATTATTTTATGTGAATTCAACCAATAATATATGATTATACCACACTCCACCAAAATCTAGGATGCATGCCTTCAGTATATCCTACAATATATGGATCGTTCTCTTTGATTGACCATTGGTCTGTGAATGATATGTCATACTAAGTTTTACCCGAGTACAAAAATACTTCTACAGACACTACCAAAACCATGACATGATTCTCATATATATTTTATATGTAATTCTTGAAGTAAATCCATAAAAAAATTTAATCTTATGTATATAAAACCATCCTAGCATATTCATGGAATGATTCTCACATATTGGTAATAAATAATCAACTTTTGTCAACAGATCAACTATCACCCAAATCACGTCATTACTACTCAAGGTCCTAGGTAACCCCATTATGAATTCCTTCATCACTTCATCACACTTTCACATTGGAATCAAAAGTGGTTGAAGGAAACTATCAAGATGATAATACTCAGCCTTTACCTTCTAGAAGGTAAGGCATCATGGAAAAACCAATGATGTCCCTCTTTATACCAGGCCACCATAATTGACGTTAGATTTCATGGTACATCTTTATATACCTAGGATACACTTTTCATTATAAAGCATGAGAGTATCCCACAAGATATGATCTCTTATAGATTGTAACTAAAAATCAACCATCTTTAATGATCACGTCATGATCTTCTATTAACCATCCTTGGACTAGGTTACTACCAACCAAATGATCTCACATAACCAAAAACTCAGGATCAGAATATTTTCTTGTCTTCACCTTGTCAACCAATGAAATTGTGATTACAACCGGTGTCCATATCATGAATCAAAGATCCTTATATTCATACACAAGTCATTATTTTATCAAACTCATAATACACCATCCCTTTAGTGATTGTCTCTCAACATGCTCATATATCCCTGGTGTTTTCCTATTAAGATCATATGAAATGAAATAACCTTTTCCTAGTGTAAAGTTAATCTCAAATTTGAATTTATATAGATAATCTACCCAATGCCTCTACCTCAAATTGAGATCCCACTAAGAGAAGATATATTGGAGACTCTTGTGGTCTGTGTAAATAATAAACCTATCTCCAAAGAGATAATATCACCAACACTTTAGGGTATATATAAAATTTGACAACTCCAAGACATGAATCGATTAGATTTTCTCATGGGGTCTCAGCTAACGTGACCCATAAAAAACTACATGATCCCTCGTCATCATCACAACTCCCAACCCAACTACTCAAGCATCACTATACACTCTGTAATCGATCCTAGGCTCTTAAAAATCAATATTAGAGATGTCATCAATATCCTCTTAATCTCAAGAAAAAACTCCTCACACTAATCATTCCATTCAAATTTAACCCCCTTATGGGTAAGTCTCATCATTGGTGTTGATAAGTGGGATAAATCTTGAATGAACCATTGATAGTATCCAACCAACTTGAGGAAAATAATGATCTCAAAAAACATTATGAGGGTGAGCCCAATACATCACTGCTTCCACCTTATCTGGGTCAACTAAATTCCCATATCAAAGATCACATGACCATGAAAACATACCTCACATATCCATAAATTACACTTCAAAGTCTTGGAATAAATCCAATGTTCTCTAAGTTCAATAAACATGGTCTAAAGGTTTCTAGAATGTAACTTAAAATTATATTAATATATAAGTATATCATCAAAAAATACCATGATGAAAGTGTTAATATATTGGTGGAAGATCATTTAAATGAGATCCACAAACACTATTAGATAATTCCTCAACATGAAGGGCTTGATAAGGTACTAATACAGGCCATATCTACTCTTGAATATCATCTTAATAATATCACCATCTTTGACATGCAACCTATGGTATCCCGAACAAAGATCAATCTTCAATAACCATATGTATCAACATAACTAATCAAAGAGATCATTAATATTGGGTAAAGGATACATTTTCTTCACTGTCACTTGATTCATATTCTTATAGTCCACACAAATTCATATAATACCATCTTCCTTTTTGGAAAACACCATGGGATCACCTAATGGATATGTTCTTTATCTAATTAAACCATTCACCTTCTAGTCCTCATAATGAATCTTGAGTTCTATCAACTTGTTCGACACCATATGATAAAGAGGAATTGAAATAGGTTTCACTCCTGGAATGAGTTATATCTCTAACTTCACTTCTAAATTAGAAGGAATACCTGATAAGTCATCTAGAAATAAATTATTCTATAGGTCAAAAAATGAGGAAAATAAGAGGACTCAACATACAATTCCATTGTGAGAGATATGCCTGATACTTGAGCCATGATAGATCAAATCTTTCTCAAATCTAGTCCCACTTTACTAGATTAAACATTTAACTCCCCAATCATCAAAAAATTATCTTTCTTAGGTGAAATAAATGATTTATTACTTTGATAATATTTGATGTGAGCATGAAATTGAAGTTTCCATTTCATTCCAAGGATCACAACAAAGTTGTCCATCTCAAGGATTATGAAATCCAATAAATTTCAATAGCCAAAAACAACCACAGAACACTCAATACATCTCTATAGATGATAAAATTTCTTCCCTAGGAGTTTTTTGAGAGAAATCATCTCATAAGATAAATTAATTGGTAATTCGAGACCAGTATCCACTTGAGAAGATATAAAATAATAGGAAGCACCAGTACCAAAAAAGAATGGTAGAAAGAAAAGAGGTGATCAAGACCATACCTTAGATGGTTGATGATCCATCTTTATCGTTAGTAGGAACTTGATCCATCATATACACTATGTATTCCCTAGTTCTATTTCCTTGACCCTGAGGTGCATGAATCACTTAATTCAATGTCATCTAAGGAGATTTAACCTTCTAATAATAACTGTATCCAAATCCCTAGGTCGTAGCTTGAATCTTTCATGCACCCCTTTAGAAACCTAACATTAAAGCTCTAGAGTAGAAATATTAGATATTCCTCATATTTACACATTTCCAACACTTCCTTATGGTTTTGGACAAAACATGAAGTAATTTATAATCTTCCCATAGTTAAATCACTATAGAAATCCTCTTGATGGTAATGAAGAAGACAAAATCTACCCAACCTAACTACCTCCATATTGTTGTACTCCCTTGATCTTCCTCCTCCTACTACCATATGTGACACTCACCATAGTAGTATTATCTACACACATATTTGTACCTAAGTATAGAATAAGAATAACTAATCAATACTCTTACAAGACATTATCAATAGTCAAGGCCTTGTGAAGAACCTCTAGGTATATTGTTAGATCAAAACTTCTAACCTATCACCTAATATCAAGGTGAAGAATGATGTCACACTTCCTAGCCTTTTGTGACCTATTGTTTGATAAAAGATGAGAAAATTGAAGCAATTCAGTGAAATGATTGTAGTACGCAAATACCTTCATGAATCTCTATTGTATATCTATGAATTTTTAGGAAAAGTATATCATTAGTGTTTCATGAAATAATTTTCTGAAGAAATAGTTCTTGAAGTTCTCCTTAAAAATACCCCAACATCTTCATCCTTGTCCCATGATAACACACCATCTCTTAGTGGGTCCATGAAGCTTGAACACTGCTATCTTGACTCATCATTCTTCCAGTGTCTCAACCATGTTGAATATCCCCTTAATGATTTTTATCTGATCCTTGACATCATATGGTCATCTAGTGACCTAGAAGGCTAGAAAATTTTGGGGCTGAAATTCAATTTCATATTAAACCATGGTCCTCGGTACTCATCTTTCATGGGTAGGTATAATATGAAACACTTCAGGATGGAGTGGTTCCAACTCTTGAACCACTGGAGTAGGTGTGGGATCATTCTCGGGTGCATCATCTTGTGTAGCTTGTGGTGGAGCTATTAAGTTCATTCAAGCATCTATGAGGTGGATTTTTTCTAAAAATCTAAAAAAATGTTTAGATCACCCAAAACAAGTTTCTTATAAGAATAACTTAAGTATTTATATGGTACACTTAAGTGATTTCTATCAAAAGATCTATCCAAAGAGATACACACAGACAAGGTATAACCCTCCTAATTCTACCCAAGGATCAGTCCTAGTCCTCCATACTTGCATTTTAGTCAAATTAATATATACAACATAACAGCAAGCTCAAGTTCAACTAACTAATTCTAGCATTGATATATCATAAAAGTATAGTACATAGATATATCAATAAATAAATAATACTATTTTATCCCAAAAAGATAGCACAAATCAAGGAACCTAATTACATAAATATTATAAAGTACAAAACATACATATATATAAATATATGGAATTTCATAATATATTCATAACCATAACCATGAATGCACCCAAATACCATAAAACTATAACAGTAATCTTATCATTGTTAACTCAGAGGTCTATTACACATGAGTTGGCCAGGAACATGGAAACTCCCCTACCCGAGTTCCACACAACCTCTCTTCTTTCTACCATGCCCTAGAATAACCAATAAGAAAGAAAGGAAACTCAACTCTGATTCCATTTTGTAACACCCAAACTCAAATCATAGAGTCTAAGATAAAGTGACATGTGACCTTATGCATGCCTCCCCATGCAAAAGAGGAAACAAACTAGTATTTAGGGTATAAGGGTGTATTAAGGAGACTATAACCTCATAAATCATATCCATACACCATAAAAATTTATAAAACATAACACCCTAGAGTATCATGGTGGAATATATAGTAAAAATAATGTAATGATGATTGTCATCTATGTTAAACATGCAAAAAAACCCAGATTCCAATGTGGTAATCCAAACCATAGAATAAAAAGTAAAAGTAGATAGATAAATAAAGCACTATGGAAATACTTAATATTTCATCTTGGTACCACTACTATCTCCATTATTTAAATCTCAATTATCTTTCACGTGTCTATTTACCTTACATGGATCTTTAACCATGAAGTATGCACACACATTGAGATTCACGTGTAGGGTGAGTAATAAAACCCTATAGGGCACCACTAATACATACTTAACATGTGATCACAAGTGTAATGGGTGTATATCATGATAAAAGTAAATATGAAAGAAATCATAAACAGTCATATGCTGAGATTTTATGTGTTAACCAAGCTACCAAAAGTATTGGTTGTATCGTTTTGAAAACATTCTAGAAGGATAATCATAAAGTATGTCAGAAGTGACCAATATCTATCTATAAGTCTGGTGAACATGTATCTTGGAAATCACAAAGCATAAATTCATGTTAGTCCATAGGGTCATCACATCCTGCCTCCATCATGGGTCAGGCCTCAAGACCATCAAACCCTGTCACTAATCACATGTTAGACCTTAAGTACACCATATTATATTTATGCCTTAGGTAAGGCCACAAGGTTTTCATACCCCTAATTTTTCTAACTTGGGTTTATCCTCAAGTCCATCATGCCCCTACCCTCCATTCAGGTCCATCTTCGTCATTGTCTCATGTTTTTCACACTCCCCCTCTAAGGGATAACCACATCAGGAAGGTCCTCCTATTATAAGTACCAAAAGAAATACCTCCAAATTCAGGGTAATTACATACAACTGATTAGATCATATAATGGCATAACATATCATGTAATCGTGAGAATTTAGTAGCAACATACAAAAACATGTGATCAATATCAAACATGGTAATAATCTACACTTTCATAATCATGGAATCAAGCATCTTATATAGGCCACAAGAGCTACAGAAACACGCATTTTATTACTATCAATCATGTTTAAACAAGCTATGTTAACACAAGTATCACATTAAGGAAACAAGAGAATAAAAGGTCCCCAAATGGTAAGGACCTTCCAACCTCAATATTGTTAATGAAAAACTTCAGAACTCATTGAGATACGATACCCTAGATCGGGCCAGTATGCCAAGGACCCCAAAAACTGATCCCAACTCAAAGACATAAAGGTTTTAGAATGAGATTAAAGACGATTATAAGTCAACCAATTAGGTTCTACACCAACATACATTTTAGGGTCCTCCAACAATACTAGAATTGAGATTGATTAAAGGAATTTTTTTCGACACTCAAGATCTATTACCTTCTACAAACAATCTAGGAATTCATATTTAAATGGAATTAGAATCCATAGATCTAGAAACATTATTCTAGATCTATGATTCATCTCAAATAAATAATGGAGACAAATGAATTGAGGTCCATGGATCAAATACCTTAATTCCATATTATAAACACACTTGGATCCATCAAAAACGAGATTGGAAGGAGAGGAAATTGCTAAGGGAAGGTTGTGGAGTCTCTATTTTCAAGAGGGATATAATTAAGAAGAAAAAATGGTTAAAATGGGTAATTAATTGTGGTTAAATTGTTTTTTTTAATCACAAAATCATGCACGCATGGTTTTCCAAACAGTGCAACAATTGTGCAAGGCTTAGTTCCTATCCTAGGCACCTGCATTGTTTGGTATCATGATTTTTAAAAACATGTGAAAATATTATTTTTATCACCTAAATGAGTTGTACAATTTCTCTAGTGATTCCACATAGTTTGATAAAATATGCTCCTTAACTGTGATTCACCCTAAGAGCCTCTTCCACATTCCATACAGCTTCCTAGAGAAATCACATGACTTGGGAAAATTTTGATTCAACTATGCACCCTAAAAAGGCCCATAAAACTCTCCAAAACTAACTTAAAACCCAGAAAAATCATCCCAAATTATTATTAGTTCAAAATAATATGAATAAAGGTCAAAATTAACTCACATCACAACTAAAAACTCTAAGTGCGTTGCATCTAATATTGAAAAATATTTTTTTGTTGAAACCCAAATCATTTTAGGAATTAATAAAACTTTTTTTTAAAAGTGTTAAAGATAAATATGAGGTTCAAAGGAGATAAATCATAATATATTTCCAAATAAAAAGGAAAATATTGGTGGGAATGTAAAATATAGAGATAGAAAAGAAGGTTTTATTAAAAATATGAGAATTATTCTTTGCAATCTCACACTTTATAAATGAAATAATCATGAAAGAATACATGGATATAAAATATAATTCCCTATAAAATAAATATTTAATATAACATAGTATCATCATATGGATTATTAGTACCAACTTCTAACAATAAGGTTCACAAAGAGAAGTATAACTCAATAAAATGTAATTTAGTTATCAAAACCCTTACACCTTTTGAAATTTTTGATGAAAACCCCCATGGGAGAATGAAATTTAAATCAAAAATTTAATATCATGAAATATAAAATAATAATTATTCTACAATATTAAAGTTTATGAGATACACAATTATGAATAAATCATGGTGTATAATAATAAATATTTCTCAATGGGTAAAAATTGAGACAAGAAACCCTTACTACCTTAGTAATTTTTTAATCAAATGTAATTGGAAGATTAAAATCATATAGTTCTATGAATAGCATGAATTAAATAATATATTATTCAAAAATAAATTCTTGGGTTCTATATACACTATATAAATAATAAATTGGTACATGCTATTAAAACATGTCTTAATGATGGAAAATTGAGACGTAAAATCCATACCTTGAGTTTCTACTGACTCGGCCTCACTCTAACCTATAGTATAATGAGAATAAATAACTTAAGTACTTAATTAAATACCTTATTCAAATTTATTACACTTTATAAACTTTATTTAAAATCCATAATTATAAATATATTGTTTAGTTATAGATATTTTCACTAATGGTACTTACAACATTCGTTTTTTGTCTCGTTTAAATGTTATGTTAACGGGGTCGATTATTAATAAGTGGTTTCAAGAACATCATTAAATGTTTATTCAATATATTTTAATCATTTTTTTCAAATTATTTCTTATGTATTATTTTCATTAAGTGAAATACATGAAAATAGTTTGTGAAAATGAGAAACATAATAAACAAGTTTCAATGTTCTTAATGATTGAAAGGTGGTATATTAATAAATTATTAAAATATTAATGACAAATTTATGGAATAATTAATAAATCATAAATTCATTATTATTATATTATATCATCATTATATTATATCCAATAATTTTATGACATAAACATTATAAAATCATTCACATATGTGGTAAAACCAACCCAAACGGTAACATTTTATAATATTTCATGAGTAAATGAATGTATTTATATAATGATAATATGATATATTAAAAAATTTAAAATTTAACAATTATCATATATCATCACTAAATCTATTCTTATAAACATCCAAGAAGGGTGGTGATGATAAATAAAAAACATTTTTCATGGAGGTGGTGGTCCGCACGTAATCATGATTAACGGTCCCATTTCTAAATGAATGGATGGAAAATGGTATATGATAAATAATCATTAAAGAGTTATAAATTTGGAATATAAAATAATATAATTCCTCAAATCTATCCTTTTTACCACCATAATAGTTGGTGATTAAAAATAAACAACTCACTTTGTGAAGGCGCTAGTCCACACATACACATGCTAGATGTTTTGTTTATTTTTCTTAGTGGATGCAAAGGATTGAATAATTGTTTTACAATTAATATAATTAAATTTAAGTATAATAATAATTTTTTTATTTCAATATATTATAAATTCTATAAAATATTAGGAAGTATTAGAGTGAAATATAGGCTAAGAGAGGGTGATAATCGCATTGGATGTTTGATTTCCCTCTTAGAAAATTCATTAGAAATGAATAACTTAAGAAAAATAAAGGTAAATAGAATATTATGAATGTGGGATAGTATTAAATAAGGGGAAAAATTTTATATTTTAAATTATAAATTTTAAGGATATATGAGTTTTGAAGTGTTGAAATTTTTACCTTTTTATAAGTGAAGAGAAAGGTAATTATGGAAATATCCATTGAATTTGAAAATGCATTTCACTATTAAAGGGTCAAGGGCATCAAATAAAGAAAAATGAGTTAATTGGGTGTTTTTTCAATACAAAACTCAAACATGCATTTTGAAATAATTTTTAACATGTTTTTATTTTTTAACATAGTAAAATACTTTTTACCATTTTTACTTTTTACCGAGGTAACTAATTTTTAACACTAGTAATTAATTTTAATGACCAAAATTAAAATTCAAATTATTGCCTAATTTGAAACTTATGATTTAAAATTTGAAAATAATTTTATCATATAAAATTTATAAAGTTTTAAAAAGTTAATTTAAAAAAACATGTAATCATGTAAAAATAGCTTTTTAGAAAAAAACATGTTTTTAAGCTTGAAATTTTTGTATATGGTAAAATTATCATGGATACTAATATAAATGGAATAAGTTGATTTATTATAATAAAAATAAATATATTAGGCTTTAAAAGTAATCCAAAACCATATTTAACCATAAAAATTTTTTATTCAAAGAAAATACCAAAAAAAAGTTTTTTTATTAAAGTAACATTTTAATTTAGTTCTAAAAATGATGGAAATAGGTTTAAAAAGTTCAAAGAATATATTAAAATACATGATTTTCTTACTTAGATAAATATTTTATTACTTGAATGTTTTTTTATCCTTCTAGGTCATGCTTACATAATGATAAAAACACAAAATTATAATTTTCATCAAAATCTTATTTTTCTACTAAAAATAATTCTTTTTAGAAAAAGCTAAAAATTTCCTACTAAGTAAATTATGGTGTAATTAATTAATTAAAAAAGTTATTTTATCAATTTTAAATTCTAAAATTTAAAAATTTATCTTTTAAAATAAAATATAAAATATAACAAAGCTCCTTTTAAAGTTAACCTTTTCAATAATAAAACATATTGATTGTTTATCTTAAAAATCTAATAGTTTTTAATTGTTTAAAATCATAGAGTTTATTATAGATTTATTAATAATTTTCTTATAATATTTTATGGTTCATTTATATTGGGTGTAGCATGTATTTCAAGTTATCTAACATAAACTCAATTTTATAAAGTCCATAATTTTAGGTTGTTACATTCTACCCCCTTAAAATAATTTCATCCTATAATTTTTATTACACGTAGAAAAACAAGTGAGGTTTGTTTTACACATTACATCATCAAGTTCGCACTTAGCTTCCTCAAGATTATGTTTCTTCTATAGAACCTTGACTACATTTGTGGTCTTGTTCTGCAAAACCTTGTCTCCTGGATCCAAGATCTCCATAGGTTATTCTTTATAAGAGAGTTCATGTTCCTTTTCCATGTCTTCTAATTTTAGTACATGTGATGGATTTAAAATTTACTTACTCGAAAATGATACATGGATTCCGTCATTCACTTGGGAGAGGTGAGGAGGGAGCCATAAGCTACGACCTCGATATGATCAAGGATCTTAAAGGGACCGATATATCTAGGTATTAGGTTCCCTTTCTTCATAAATATCATAACTAATTTCCATGGATGTATTCATAGAAAAATCTTATCACTAACTTCAAACTCAATATCTCTTCAATGATTATCAGCATAGATCTTTTATTGAATTTTTTTCATTTTCATATACCACCGAATGGTTTGGACCTTCTCCATAATTTCTTGGACAAGGTTTATCCCTATCATCTTTCTTTCTCCAACTTCATCCTAGCATGTTAGAGTCTTTCATCTATTCCCACACAGATCATCATATAGTGCATTTGGATTCTAGAATGAAAATTGCAGTTATATAAAAACTTTATAAAAGTAATATATTAATACCAATGTCCTTATAAATCCATTTAAAAATATCACAACATATCCTCTAGAGTTCGAATGGTTTTATCAGACTGACTATCTTTCTGGGGTGATAAGTAGTGATAAAATTCAGATCATTCCCAAAAAATTATTGCGAAATTTTCTAGAATCTCGGTGTGAACCTCAGATCTTTATCATATAAAATAAATATGGGTATTTCATGAATCCTAATCACCTATTTAATGTTTATTTTAGTAAGATAATCAATCTAGTAATCTTATCTAATGAAAATTAGATGTGTATAATTTGTAAGGAGATAGACTACAACCCATATGGAATTATAACCTTTAGATGTATTGGGGAGTCCTATGATGAAATCTATAGTGATGTTTTTCCATTTCCATATAAGTATGGGTAATGGTTGCATCATACCTTTAGTATTTTTTCACTCTTACTTAACTTTATGCATACCAATCATTGAGATATATACTCCATGATTTCCTACTTCATGTTATCCTGCCAAAAGTTTTTCTTTAGATCTCTATGAATCTTTAATCCTTTAGGATGGAGAGAGAAGGATCGGTTATGTGCATCATCCATAGGATCCTCCTTCATTTCATATATATATAGGATACATTTATAATTTTTAGACTATATAACACCTTATTTATCAAAGTTTAAATCTAGAATATTCACTACCTTCTCTTGTATCTCTACATTATCCTTATGGGATTATTTTATATTTACATGAATATAAAGTAGATAAAAAACTTATTCAATGTAAGATTTATCCCCTTACCTTAGGAATTCAAGATTTATCCCTTATAGATCCATTAGTATTGGGTCTTTTTCAATCCCCATCATGGATAATGTAGTATGATATTTTTTACTCAAAGCATCATCCACCTTGTTTTCCTTTCTAGTGTGGTAATTAATCAAGTAGTTATAATCCTTAATTATCTCTAACCATATCCTTTGGTGAATGTAACACCCCGGGATTTTATAAGATACATATTCTTTTTAATTTCTTTCATATCTTCTGTTGTACGCTACACCAAGATTATCTTGTGATATACGCAACGTCGTATTATCTTGCAGTATACACAACATTATTCTTGGATCGTGTTACACACAATTTCAAGTTTGTTTGATAGTTGTTATTCTACGCAACATTGAGTGTGTATGTATATATATATATATATATAAATATATATATTCAGTGTATAAATGAAATATGGTTGTATTTTGTTATATGCAACAACAAAGGAGTCTTGCACTACACGCAACCCTGATTTGGTTTGCATTACACGCAATTGTGACCTTCCTCGATAGCGTGTGTTGTACGCAATATCGGGTTTCACTAAACAACGATATATGGTTATAATATTATCACGAACTAGCCATTATGAATAGTATTAACTAAAATTTGAATTTTATAAAATTATTATTCATCTTACACATTTTCTAGAACATGTTATGAGAAAAAAATAAATTTTTCGGGTAAAATAAGTATTTTTCAAAAAATGCAGTTTTGCCGCCTTTTGATGGCGCACCCACTTTAAATATAGTTTTTGAAATTTTTATAAGTTCAATTTTACAAAATAAAATTATACTTTGGAATCAGGATATAAAATTTTACCTTGGATAAATTTTTCATATTATTCTCATAACTTTCATATTTTAGTGAATAGTAAAAACATGATATATTTTAATTAAATAAAATTTTTTCATCGTAATAATTTATGTGGTTAAATTATAATATTGAATGGTTTTAAAGTATAAATAGAATATATTTTTACCATTTAATATAATTTATGTCATTATCATTTATTTTACATTGAATTCGTAGGTTAAATCAATTCAATCTTTTGCAATGTATTAAACAAAAACCCGTTTTCTTTCATCAACACGATTAATTTTAATTTAATTTCTGCAACTTATGTGTGTTGAATTTGGAAAAATTGATTCCATATTTGGAATCAGTGGGTCCAAATCATATTAATAGACTACTTTTTTATTTTTGGGCATTAGGAATAGTAACTACGGTAAATTTTATTTACCATCGTTAAAGGTAAATAGGGTAATTAAGGGTAAATATAATATTATAAAATTACCCTAACACTTGTCTTAATATAATTGGATGATTATATTTCGTCCTAAGTCATATTTTTGTCTAAATGGAATCCATTAGAACCCACTTGGATGTGATTAAGACCTTTAGTTTATTTTATTTAAAGAAAAGTGAAATATGTCTCACTCAAACTTTAATAATTAAAGTATTTTTAATATAAGGTTTTACAGAATATAAATTTGTTTATAAATACTCATTTGAAATATAAAATGTTTTTATTTATCATGGTAATTTATTTGTAATTTTTAAGAGTTACTTAATTACCTTATTAGCTTATACATTAATGATGCAGAAATTATTTATTTAGTAAAAAAATCAATAATATTGTTTTTATTGAAATAGTAATACATATTAAAGGGCCCAAAAACCTGATCAAAACTTATTGGTAATGTATATATACACCATAATCATCCAATGACAAAATATATGACCGTTTTTAGTCTTATAAAAGTGATTATGACACTTATATTATTTTATTTTATATGATGTCAAAGTTGTCACCTTCATAATTTAATAAATATAACATTTTAAAATTTGGGTGTTTTAGAAGATAAATCCGACTAAATGTATTATTATGAAATATATAAAAGTTATATTTATCCTAGTATTTTATTTTTATTTTTTATGCAACAAATAAGTATATTTAATAATTATACAAAAATGTTGTAGTAATTATTTTATTAAGCGAAATATCAAATAAATGGTTTTAGAAATAGTAAAATAAATATTATATAAACTATTTAATGTGATACAATAATTTTCTAGATTACTATGACATGTTAGTAACCTATTAAATATATTAGTTCGAATATATCCTCTGTGTGGATTTTATTTAAATTCAAATAAATTAATAGTGTCAAAATTGACACTATTGTTATTTTATAAAAATAACATATTATTAAATTGTATAAAAATCACAAAAATATTTAAAAATTATAAATTGAAATATATATAGTCTAAAATGTCATAAATTATATAATTATGTATAATTCACATCACATAAGTAATTATTTATAACAATTTAAAATTTAGAATCTTATTACCAGAAATAAAATTTAATAGATTAAATAAGGATAAATCAAGTTGATAATGTTTAAAATAAATTCCCTACATGTCTAAATATTATTTGTTGATTATATTAAAACACTATCTCATATAATATTCTAATATGAGTCATTTTTTGAGGTTTTTAAGTGGGGTTATATTTATTATAAATTAATATTTTTAAGATTTCCAAAGGTGCCCCTCTCCTCCCTTGTAAAAAGGGAACCCCTTCCCACTTATCTTCACACCCTTTTGAGCCTTGAAGCTCGTCCAAACCCTGACAATTTCTCTTCTAAACCTATATAGTTATATCATATAGGTTCTTATCTTATCAAAAGACCAACCCTAGTGCCCTAATAAGAAGTTTAAAGGAGGTGCATCGAATAAGAGGTAATATCCATTACCGATTCTTTCAAATTTATTTCTTCTTCTACTTCCTATTAATTATTTGTTTCATTATAAAGTAATAACATAAGTATCACTCATATAATTATATTTTATTATAAATATGAAACAACCCTATTCCACCTTCTATCCATCCTACGAAAAAAAAATCACCGCGCGTGCGTACGTACGGAATACCGTCTCCACGTTGTGGTGTAATTTGTTTTCCACAACCACCTTACTTGGATGGGTATAATGGTGTAAATAAATAAATATATATGATTATTGTAAAGTGATATTGATTCTGAAATATTATACATACACTTCTATACAATTCCATGATCATGAGAATGATATCATCGCTCGTACGTACGTACGGACTACCGTCTCCACGACGCGATGGGATTCATTCTCCATGTTAACGATTCATGAATGATTATAAAGTATATATACTGAATAATAATTAAATATATGACATTATAATGATACTGTATTTATGTGTATATATATATGTATTTCATCTACTTAATTCCATTCAATTCAATAAGGAAACGAAAACAACGTTCATGTGTACGTACGGCCTACCGTCTCCATGAACGGTGTATTTCATTCCATTTATCAATCTATCATATATATGTATATGGTGAATATTTATTATATATAAATCATGTTTAACATTCTGAAATTAAGTAAATCAGTATATAAGTAATAAATAACAACAAGTTGAAACACGTACGATAAATGAAACGATTTTACCCAAAACGCTGCTTTAACATGGATTTAAAAAACAACGGGTAATATAAAGTCATAAGTGAACCATATATGATATCATAACAATGAATATGATTCTTTAATAAGTCAATGACATTATTTAAATCATTATACAGGAGGTTCGGATACATACGAATCATTTTAGACGTAAGGTAAGGGATAACTTTTCCAATCTCATTTTTTATCCGAGATTGTTTATTCGTAAGTATTTACTAGGGTTAATGTTATCATCCATGTCCATGTTTTCTAGAAATGTTTTAATGTATGTTTAAAGTCCTTTTCATCCATTTGGACTTTTACTACATGGTATGTAAGGAATCTTTTGTCGTATGATATACTTTTTTGAATTTCCAGCAAAAGTACGAGAAGAATGTTTTTTTTAACTTATACGGCGTGAATAGATTGTTACGGTTTCATAATGCCTCATTTTCATGAAGATTACTATAAAATATTGCATGATTATTTTCAACAAAACCTTTTTCATTTAAAATTTCATGGCATTTTTTGAAAATAAAATGATTTTGAAGAAGAAAGGATATTTTCCTCAAGATTTCATTTCAAGTGTTTTATCAAAAATATTTTCCATCTAAAATGACATTATTTAATATGTTTATGTTTCAAGTATAATGTATCCATTTTTTACATGGTTTTATTATTCTTATGATGAAATGATATCCATTTGTTTTATATGGATTATATTATGATGGCATGATTTTTAAGAATCACATTCTATTACATGGGTTATGCTATGATGTATGATTTATGATTTTGTGGCACACGAAAGAATGATTTCATTATGAGATGGGTGGGACCTATATCTCCCTCCAATGCATTGGGTAAAGATTTATATCTCATGATATAGACATGGATGGAACGGTAAGTTAATCTGGTTCCGTAATATAGGACTGGAACGAGGAGTGAACTCGTTTCATAAAGGGACTTTGTCCACTAAGATGGTCTTTGCAGCAATGTCTAGGATACTATGGAAATCATATCATGTGATTAATGGTTTCCACAATTACATGTTTTATTCCCATTCTATTTTATCATGATTAATGTTTCTTTATGATCTATGCCTTATGTACTGCCAAGATTTATTTCACAACTCAAGATTTTGATGTTTAAATATTATTTTTATGTTTTGAAGTTCAAATGTATATGGTTTGTTTTATTTTCTCCATGCTTACCCTTACTGAGCATTTGAGCTCACCCTTTATATGTTTTCTTTTCCCCAGTATATAAAGAAAGGTTTTAGGTAAGAAAACAAAAAGGGGAAGATCGTTATGGGATATGTTGAAGATCTTTCAACATGATTAGAAGTTTATATTCCAAGTTTTCAAAGACACTAAACTATTATTGTCCTTGAGTGTTTGTTTTTGTTATTTATTAATCTTTCCGCAAAAGTAATGTAATTTCCATTTACGTCAAGCCTCGGGACTCTATAGTGAATATTTAACTACTTATGGGTGAATAAATATTTCAATCTCTTATTATTAGTGTATATACCAAACTTCTCACCATAAATGTAATTCCACCAAATTTTAAATGCAAAGATCACCACCGCTAATTTTAAATCATGTGTTGGGTAATTGTTTCATGAGTGTTTAATTGGTGTTGAGAATAATCAATTACCTTATCATTTTTCATGAGGATACATCCCAATAATTTTAATTATGCATCAGTATAAATTATAAACCCTTCACCACTACAAGGTAATGTAAGCACAAGTGTAGTGACCAACATTTCCTTAAGATACTTGTAGATTTCTTCACATTCTTCTTTCTATAGGAACTTGACTCCTTTACATGTTAAATTTGTTAATGGATTTCATATCCATGAGAAATTTATCACAAAGTGTCTGTAATATCCATCTAAACCAGAAAAACGAAGGATTTTTATCACGTTGGTTGGTCTATGCCATTGGTTAATAACATTATTATTTTATATATCAATATATATATATTACCAATTTATATAAAATGAACCAATAATGTAACGTTTTTTATCCATAATTTACATTTTTTGAGTTTTGGAATAAAGTATGTCCCCCACCAGGTTCTTCATCACAGTTCTTAAGTGATATTCATGCTCTTCCTTTATTTTAGAATATATAAGGATATCATCTATAAATACTACCACAAATTTATCCTAATAATATCTAAAATCTCTATTCAAAATATCTATAAAGATAATAGGGGTATTTTTTAATCCAAACAGCATCAAAATAAACTCACAGTTTCTATACCTTTTCTAGAATGTTGTCTTTGGGATATCCTCCCTTTTTATCCTTAGTTGATGATATCCAGATCAGAGGATAGTCTTTGAGAAGATTTGATCTCATAAAATTTGATCTAATAGGTCATCAATATGATTCATATGATACTTTATTTTAATAATGATTTTTTTGAGATCATGATAATTGATGTAAAGATGCATTGATACATCCTTATTCTTTACAAAGAGGACTAGTTCACCCCATGGTGAGGCACTAGGGAATATAAAATCCTTATCAAGATTCTCTTGTAGTTTCTTTTTAAATTAATCTAATTCAATGTAATCCATTATATAGATATTCTTTGAGATAAGAAATTATATAGGGATAGGTTTAATTGAGAACTCAAACTCACATTTTTAGGGTAAGTCTAAAAAATTCATCAGGAAATATATTAGCAAATTTTTGTATAGTAGGCATGTTCTCAATGTTGACTTCTCCCCTGATCATATGGGCTAAGAACCCTATATTTCTAGTTATCAAGACCCATAGTATAGAATTTTATTTTAAAAAAGGTTTAGGTCATCCTTTTATTGATAGTTGATAACCAGATGATTGAGGATATGAAAATAGAGTACATTTTTTTGGTAATTGGTATGAGATTCATATAAAGAAAGCCATTTCATACCTAGAATTATGTCAAATTAAAATATAGGAAGAAGAACCAGGTATAATGGAAGTATCACCCCACAAATCTCGATTAGTGAAGAGTTGTACACCTTATTTTCATTTAGCATGCCACCATGTGTTTTCATGGTTATCTCAATATTCAATTTCTTAGGTAGTAAATCCATATTCTTATAAAACTTATAATATATAAAATAATGAAAATAACCATAATCAAATAAGTCATTCAAGGTTCTATAGTGGATAATGATTGTAGCTTTCACCAATTCACTATGTTGGTCCACCTATATAGTAGTGATTTCATATTACCTCCCTTTATCCATTGGTTTAGGAGGTTTCTGCTATATATATTCCATTTATTAGCTCTAGGTTTAGAACATTAATTCATATAATGTCCATACTCCTTGAATTTGAATTGTTGAAGAGAAGGTGGAGAATCAGTTGGGGTCTTCTTCCCTTTAGTTGTATTATTTAGCCTTTTTCAATTACTTCAACAACCATGATATAGGTGTCCTATTTAAAAACCTAATATTTTATGGTATGTATTTTTTAAATTTAATCTCTTTGATAACTTATGTTGCATACAACACCGAGCTTAAATGAACCTTGATATACTATTAAATATTATTATTTTAACACTAGATGTTAAGTTGGTGGTTATGAATAGGATTAAATAAATTTTTAGAATATAATATTGAATTAATTAGTTACCAGTTAATTATAAATAAATATGAAAACTAATTTAATATAAATAAAATGTTTTTATAAAAGCTATTTAAAGGCGCATAAGTGTGTTTTATAGCAATAAAATAAAAAAATCACACTTTTTGGATTATATTAATGAAATATATATATATATATAATATTAAATTTATTATTTAAAATTCATCCTATGTGTTTTCTAGACATGATATAAGAAAAAATCCAATTTTATGCATAAAAGATGGATTTATACAAAAAGGCATTTTTACCACCTTTTTATGGCGCATTTATTTTAAATATAGTTTTTAAAAAATTTATAAATTATATTTTAAAAAATAAACTTCTTCTTTGAAGTCATATTATCAAAATTTACTTTTTTGAATTTTTTCTATTTTTCGGATATGATTCATTTTTTGATGAATAGTGAAACAAATACTATATTTTAATTGAAAACTAATTTTTTGTATGATTTATTTATATTTTTAGATTATATTTTAGATTAGTTTTAAATTATAATTATATCAATATGTTATCATTTAATCTAATTAAGTTCATTAGAATAAATTTTTCATTGAATTTCGATATAAAAACATTTTAATTTTTTAGACGTTCTAACTTTAAAACACAATTTTCTCGAACCATCAATGGGATTAATTTTTTTTAATTTCTACAAATTGTTTATTTTGAATTTTGAAAAATGGATTAAATATTTAGAATCATAAGGTCCAAATTTAATAAATAATCCCAATTTATTTTTGGACAACATGAATAGTAACATTCGTATTCTTTTTAAATACCACGGTTAAAGGTAATTTAGGTAATTTAGGATAAAAATAAAATGATGAGTATTATAAAATGAAACTAAAACTTGTTCTAATTTTATTGGATGAGTTATTTTCAACCAAAATAACTATTTGGTCAATTTTAAGGCCTCTTGGAGCCACTTGGATGACTTTAAGCCTATTTTAATATTTTATTCTAAGGAAAGTCCAATATTTCATACTCATGCTTTTAGTAAGTGATACATATTTTATATACAATTATTCAAGAGATATCTTTTACTATAAATAGTAGTTTCAAAGATAAAAAAGTTTACCTTCATCGTGTTGATTTATTTTTAATTTTTAGCGAAGAAATAATTAAATTAAAGGCTTTCACAATGATGATGTATTAATTTCTTAATTAATGGACATATCAAATAAATTTTATTAAAAATATTAAAATAAATATAATTTGATATAATTAATGTCATCAGAAAATTTTATGGATGACCTTGACATATTAGGAATTCATTAAATGTCTTTCTTCGAAGTTATCTTGTATATATATATTTTTTAAATGTCAAACTAATGAATAGTTTCAAAATTGACATTAATGATATTTTAAAATAAATAATATTTAATTAAATGATATAAAATTCATAAAAATATAAAACTAGACCAACTTATTGGGATAATGTTGAAAATTTAATCAAAGATCTATTTATGGTTCATTTTTCATTTTTTTAGTAATTATATTAACTCTAACGCCCCGACCCCAGAAGCCCAGAGTCGGTGCATTATTAAATAACATTGGCATGACACAAGGAATCATGTCCCGAAAGAACGATCAGTTTAGTAGCCTTGGAAGTACTAGATACACTCATAAGTTTTACATTACATCATGAAATAAAAACATCAACAACATTTTGTACCCTTTTAAAACACACATATATCCTTAGTCTATCCCTGCAGGTCAACCATAAAAATACTTCTTCACATCCTGGGAAAAATAGAACATAGAAAGGTGGGAGCTCAGATGCTCAGTAATGATAACAATATAGCAGAAACTTTCATAAATAAGTATAAAAATTTAAGGCAATGTATAAGACTAAAACAAAATCCTTTTAAACTTAAACTTCAGTATAATATGGAAAAGATAAAATAAAATAATACCATTTGCTTATTCACATGGATATTCTACTAGTCGAATAATCACATGCAATATCAATAGCTACTTTCATAATGATGGAATGTTTAATGATAGACTTCATAACCACATATTCAAGGCCATCTGCCAAGACTATAAATAAGATTTTGTCAAGGCCTTATGCCAAGACACTAGTTTGTATCATGAGACCTACCGATGCATCAAGAATCTATAGTGAGCTCCACCTGTCACTTAATAAGTCCAATTCATTCCTCATATGAAAAGGTTTAAACATAACATAAACATTCGTATTAAAAATAGCATACGAAATGTCGATACTTTATCCATAAACCATGAATGGTATAAAAATAACACATACACAGTCAAACATATCAAAAAACCTTCAATACAGTATGGAATATTTGTATCATAATAAATCAACCTCTATCAAGAATAATATCCCGTAAAGGTAGTTGACATAGTTGAAAATAATCAGTAAAAAACTTTGAGGGAAATATCACTTTTTCATGAAAACATTTAAAAGTATCACTATTTATCAAGAAGTTGTTTAAAATAGATTTTTGAATAAAAGTGTCCCATACCACCTTGAAACATTTAAAAGTAATTTCAATTTTAAAACATTAATTTCCATATAAATAAAACCCTAAAACCATTTTTAAAAACATGAACATTAATGAGAAAGATTTAGAAGAATTAATTTTTAAAACATTTAAAATGATATTTTAGTTAGATTTCCCAACCAAATAAGAGATGCTTGAATACAATTAATTAAGGTAATAAAAACTTTATAATATCATGATAATAAATGGATTCATGATATACTATGTCAAAGTACGGTATATACACCAAATAAAAGTGAATTGGCGCATAACAACAAAGAAGTCTCAATGGAATGTAAGTTGAGATGAATTCCTTTATAAAGACTGTATCCTTAGGTTAATGATAAATCAATGACATAATTGTGTGTGAAAAATATAAATACACTCAATATGATTGTATATTCAGTATAAATAAATTTGAGGACATTCACACATATTCTTGTAAAAACAACACAAATGACTTGGATGTTTAACTCAATGAATAGAACTTGAGTTAAAATTACTCTTATCAAGTTTATATCGATGACTTGAGAATTTATAAATGGAGTTATTATTTGTATAAAAAGTATATCCACACAAATGGGAGTGGAAATTACTACATAAGTAAATAAATAGTGATTTCACAAATAATATTGGAGTAATGTAATCAATGAATTTTGCGTAAAATCAAATGAGTGGAAATTAAAATTTGAAATTCCCTTACCGGGTTGGTAACTTACGAAACATACACCCCAAGAAATAAGGATCATCCAATGATGATGTAAATACACATAAATTAAATTATATTATGCAAACAATACAATCATGGGCAGTACATACACCATACAAAAGGTAGTAGTGGAAAATATATCATGAATCTCACGGGAATAAAAGTGAGATGAAAACCCCTTACCTTGTACTTTTCCTTGGTGGAGGGTATGTTAAACTCCTGTATAATAGTTAAATTATTCTTATTAAATTATTCTTATTAAATTATAAAAGAACTATATACATAAATATGATATCATAAATGATTCTCTAATATTTCTTTGTTAATAATATTTTTGTAGTATCATCGTTTCGGGTGTTAACTGATCTGTTTTCCTTTATATAATTGGTTGCGTAAGCCATGTTTGTTATATATAGAATATATTTTATTCATATACATAATTATATTAAGTTTATAAAAATTATTTTTAATCATAAAATGAAAATTATTCTTCAATGATTACGATGGGGAATGAATCTCATCACGTTCGTGGAGACGGTAATATGTACATACGCACGAGAAAAAATATCATTATATTTATGGTGGAATAGTATGTAATTGGATAGTATATAATATATAAAGAATCATTAAAATGTTATATTTATTATTTACATCAGTTATACTCATTATTATACCCATCCAAATAATGAATTGTTTGAATAACAAACTACACCACGATGTTGAGACGGTAATCCGTACGTACGCACGTATGGTGACTTGGTCATTTATAGGATGGAAATAATAATGAACATGGTTGTACCATTTTTTATAATAACATCATAGTATATATAAGATACTGAATTTATTATTTTAGAATGTAAACAACAAAGAAAGAGGAAGTGGTAGAAGAAAAGAACTTGAAATTGGTTATGAAATATTTACCTCTTATTCGGGTTCATCCTTTTCATTTGATCAAAAGGGCTCCTTAGGTTGGCTTTATGACCAACGGAAAACCTCTAGGATGAAGGGAGGAAAGTTTGTAGGATATTTGGGTAGAGTTTTTCTGAGCCAAAAGGCTTTGGAAGTGTGAAATTAGGATAAAGTAAAGTACCCATTTATAAGAGAGGTGAGGGTCACTTTAGGAAAAGCTAGAAATATTATTTTATAATAAAATAATTTTCGGTTTATAATGGATACAAATGATTTATTTAGAGGATAAGGAGATTATGGGTCTAAAAACTTTCAACCAATAGGTTTTAGACAGGTTTAGGTCATCATGTTAACCTTATCTTTTAGATTTAACTCTTAGTTAAATAGTTTGTCATTTACCATGTCTCTTGGTATTTTTATATTATATGGTTAATAAAATTACTATAACAAGCCAAGAGAACCCCATGTGGTTAATTATTAATATATATATATAAAATTATCTATGACCTTTTTCTGAACCTTATATTTTTAGGAATATTATATCAATTAATAATATAGTATTAGTTTTAAAAACTCAATTATGTCAATTTTGACACTAATTAGTATTTGATTTTTTTGAAAGCCATGAAAACTTTATCACTTCGAATAAAATTTATTTAACCAACCCTAAAATGTCATATTAACCTATAAATTTAGTTTAATTTATCGTAAGTCCCAATTTACATTTATTTTGATATTTATAATATCAATTATTTTAGTATTTTGTTAATAAGGTAACCGCTACATCGTCATTGTGTCATAAATAAATTAAATTATTTAATGTCTAAAAATTATAAATAAAATACCATTATTTAGAAAATATTTTTATCTTTCTAATTAATATTTATAGTCGAATTTATATTGTGTGTAACCCTATATTGAAAATGGTTTAGTTATTAAACTTTGAATTTAACTCCTTTAACTCTTCTTTAAATAAAATAATAATAAATGTCCTAATCTAATCCAAGTGGACCAAAGACGTTCATATTTTATTCATAAGGTTTTTTTGGATTGAATTATACTTATCCAATAGAATTAGGACATGTGTTATGGTAATTATGATATCATTTTTACCCTTAATTACCCTGTTTAATTTTAACCATGGTAAATAAAAGTCAACAGTTGTTGTTCACCAAAAATTATTTTCATCTCATTGAACCAAATTTTACTTACTGATATTAATTGTGTCTCTTGGATTTTTTAAATTCAACTCATAGAAATGGTAAAATTAATTTGTATTCAAATTTTCAAATGCTCCTAGGATGTGGGTAAAACACGGTAAAAAGTTCAATAAAATTTTATACATCTAATTTTATTATAAAATGACTCCAATGAATTACATTTAACTTATATAGGTATTAAATATATACTTTGACTTAAAATAAATTTAAATAAAATAAATAATTATTTAAATAAAAAGTCGGTTTTAAACTATAACGCGGCGTTTTTCACTATTCATCAAAATTGAATGTTTTCATAAAAATAGAATAAATTTAACCTAAGAAAATTTTCATATTACAAATTCAAAAATGAATTCTATTTTACCAAATTCAAAACATAGAATTTTTATTAATTAATTTAAAATTAATTACCGTTTTCAAAACCAAAAAGTGGGTTTTTAAAAACTAAAAACTATCAAAAGATAGACATGTGTTTATGTCAAATTTAAATGTAAAATTACTTATAATGACGTAAATTGTATTAACTGATAAAAATATAATCTAGTTATACTTCCAAACCATTCAAATACATAATTTAACACTATAAATTATTTCGATTAAAATTTTGTTTTCAATTAAAATTTAGTATTTTTCAGTATTCATCATAATATGAATGTTTTCATAAAAGTACCAAAAATTTATCCAAAATAAATTTTTATGTCCCTATTATAAAGAAGAATTTAATTTCATTAAATTGAATTTATAAAAGTTTCAAATATTGGTTTTAAAAAGGGTTTGGCATTAAAAGGTGGTAAAATTGCATTTTTTTGAAAAATACTTCCTTTATTTAAAAAAATGAATTTGTTCTTATATTATGTCTAAGAAAAAAATAATATGGATTATAAACTTTTATGGAGTATATAAAATTCAAAATTCAGTTCATACTATTCATAACCACTTTTTAACGGCTAGTTTGGTAAGTCGTGGTGCGCTCGAACTCGGTGTTGCGTGTAGCGCAAGATATTGAATTAATTTAAATAAAATAACATACTATGAAATCTTGGGGTGTTACATTATTCCCCCCTTTTGGAAATCACGTCCTCGCAATTTTAAAATTGGGCTTGGGAAATTCATTGAAAGTCCCACATCAGAAAAAGAGTAAATAAAACTATCTCTTTAAAAGAAAGAAATAGAAGTACAAAGGTCACCCGAGATAACCCATACTAGGATTCCATGTAGGAAAAAATGGATATTGAAGATAAACTAAGTGTCAAGTTCTAGTGGAGAGTGATAGAAAACATGATCAGGAGAAAGTTAGCAACAAGATAAACCACAAACTTGTGATGGGATAAATAGTCCTTAGTTTCCTAGTAGGAAAAGTAAATAGATAACGTTTTTTTGTTTTAAGTTCCATTTCATAAAGTTGAGGAATTTATTTATGAGATTGACTAAGAACATAAAGAGATATACTTACTTTTTAAGTAGAGTTTCATCCTTTAATAAATTCCTACCATTAACTCATCTTTTTTTTTCAAACGACGAGTATTCAAGATGACTTGGTCACACCTGAAGTGCTAGAATCAACTTCTAGAGAATCACATAATCCAAAAATGAAAAACTATATACCTTGTCTTTAAAGGTTAACCAAAACCAAAATGGTTATTACATGATCAGATGATACCTAAAAGGGATAATCCTTTAGAGAAAGAAAAATTAATCTTAATTTCTAAAATTAAACAAACAATACTCAAAGTTCAATAAATACCATTCAATAAACAATTGTCCTTAAAATACTTCAATATAATCCAAACTAATATTGAAACCCAAAACATAGAAGAATTTGATCATGTAGTCTTTCGCATTAAATTGTATCTCCAAATAAAATCGACTACTCTTAAAGTCACATACATAAAAGTAATTAACCTAATCACATATTCTCTATGATAGGTTAATCATTTCCATAAATAACCCAAATCTCTTTAAATCCACAATAAAAACATATATAATAATCCACCATTACTCCTCAAATAAAATCTCATAGTATTCTTTTTTCCTTAGGCATATAGTGTTCCCAAAAAAGTGAACATATTCCAAAATAAAATTTATCACTTAATCACTAAATAATTTTCCTATACTAAGGATATCCATTTGATAAGACATAAGATTTAAAATAAACTTATTATTGATCAATAAGATCATTTAACTGAAAATAATTAGTCACACTAACTATGGACTTCACGTATTCCGGTGGTAGGCAATAAATCCAAATCGCACTCTGGTTGTGGGATTGATTCTCGAAGCTTTGTCCGACGCAACGGGTTGTCACATGGTCTGGGTGTTGTCCTTTTTAAAAAACTTTATTTTATAACATTCCAAAAATGAGATAAATTACTCAAAATAACTATAACCTAATTTCACCACAAACACTATCTCATACCACAAATTTTCATCCCGAAATTTAATAACTTGTAATTGCCTCAAATTCAAGGATCATATAAACCCAAATGGTTATTTATAACTATATCAACAATAAAAAAAGAAAATTCTTCCTAAAATAGCATTTTCAAATAACAAACTGTCGGGTTACACATACAAGAGAAAAGTCTTCCAAAGAAATCCCACCAACAAATAGCACTAATACTTTTAAACATTTCACCATCCATTTATTTCCACATAGGTTCTTCCTTGACCAATAGGTTATCTTATAGAATAGGTTATTCACTCGGGTAATGCTCAAGTCCCCTACATTTATGGAAAATGACTATAAATGGATTCTTGGGATCATTTTTATTTTCTTCCATAGTACTCTTCATTTTTCCTCAGAAATTCTTTACTGTATGTCCTTCTTTCCCACACATAAATCATTTCCTTGTTCCATTGAGACACTTCCCTAGGTGTCTCCTTCCACATTTCTTACATGATGGAAATTGAGCTTTATTTTCTCCATGGTCTCCACTGCTTGAGCTCTTATCATTCACCACCTTTCTCTTCTTTGTTGAGTTCGGGAGTCGGTTAATATATATGTTGTTGATCATATTTTTGGAAAATTGATTCGGCATGAACACGATATCTTTTTCTTCTATCAACATTCCATTTCATTTCTCATTTCCACCATCATTCCCACCTTGTACATTATTTTCAATGTTACTATGACTTCCTTGGAATCCAGCCATTGACTAACATAAGAAATCATAATGTGAGTCATAAAATCATTTAGAGTATATCATAACACCTTATTTTCAATCTAAAACACCTTAGGATTAACCAAAGTTATTTATTCTCATATTATATTAAAATCCTTAAAATTGTTTTGTAAAGAAAATGTGAATAATCTTAAGCATATCCCTCAAAAGTGTCGTAACCAAGAGTGCAGCAAGGCCCATTGTCTATACCAAGATACCACGGGTCAAGCTTGAAACTCCTTGTCAGATTTTTCACTCCTAGGTACATCTGTGCCTGAGCCACCTCTACCTGCTCGTATCCAAACAGGAATTTATTACTTAGAAAACCGACATAATATTTTCATTACCAAAATTTTGGGATGTTCTTCTATACTATTCCTCAATTTCTATCTTAGGGTAGTGTTTTCTAATCAAAGTTTTTCTAAATCTAACTTCCAAGGTTTGTACTAAACTTCCTCTGATACCATTTGTAACGCCTGACCCCAGAATCCCAGAGTCAATACATTATTAAATAACATTGGAATGATACAAGGAATCATGTCCTGAAAGACCGATCAGTTTAGTAGCCTTGGAAGTACTAGATACACTCATAATTTTTACATTACATCATGAAATAACAACATCAACAACATTTTGTCCCCTTTTTAAACACACTTATATCCTTAGTCTATCCTTGTAGGTCAACCATAAAAATACTTATTCACATCCTAGGAAAAATAAAACATAGAAAGGGGTGAGCTCAGATGCTCACTAAGGATAACAATATATTGGAAACTTTCATAAATAAGCAAAAACATTTAAGGCAATGTATAAGACTAAAACAAAAGCCTTTTAAACTTAATATTCAGCATAATATGGAAAAGATAAAATCAAATAATTTCATTTAATTATTCACATGGATATTCTAATACTATAATAATCACATGAAATATCAATATCTACTTTTATAATGATGGAATGCATAATGATAGACTTCATAACCACATAGTCAAGGCCTTTTGCCAACACTACAAATAAGATTTTTTCAAGGCCTTGTGCCAAGACACTAGTTTGTATCATGAGTCCTACTGATGCATCAAGGAGCTATAGTGGGCTCCAACCATCACTTACTAAGTACAATTCATTCCTCATGTGAAAAGGTTCAAATATAACATAAACAATTGTATTAAAACTAGCATACGAAATGTCAATACTTTATCCATAAACCATGAATGGTATAAAAATAACACATCCACAGTCAAACATATCACAAAACATTCAATACAGTATGGAATATTTTTATCATAATAAATCAACCTCAATCAAGAATAATATCTCATAAAGGATGTTGACATAGTAGAAAATTATCAGTAAAAATCTTTGAGGTAAATATCTTTTTTTCATGAAAACATTTAAAAGTCTCACTATTTATCAATAAGTTGTTTAAAATAAATTTTTGAATCAAAGTGTCCCAAACCAATTTGAAACTTTTAAAAGTAATTTCAATTTTAAAACAGTAATGTCCATATAAATAAAACCATAAAACTATTTTTAAAACATGTACATTAATGAGAAAGATTTAGAAGAATAAACTTTTAAAAAATTAAAAATGATATTTTAGTTAGACTTCCAAACCAAATAAGAGATGCTTGAATAAATTTAATTTAGGTAATAAAAACTTTATAATATCATGAGAATAAAAGGATTCATGATATACTATGTCAAAGTATAGTATATACACCAAATAAAAGTGAATTGGTTCATAACAACAAAGAAGTCTCAATGGAATGTAAGTTGAGATGAATTCCTTTATAAATATCGTATCCTTAGGTTAAGGATAAATCAATGACATAATTATGTGTGAAAAATATAAATACACTCAATATGATTGGGTATTCAGTGTAAATCAATCAGTGGACATTCACACATATTCTTGTAAAAGCAACACCAATGACTTAGATGTTTAACTCAATGAAAAGAAATTGAGTTAAAATTACTCTTATCAAGTTTATATCGATGAATTGAGAATTTATAAATGGATTGATTATGTGTATAAAAATTATATCTACACGAAAGGGACTGTAAATTAATACATAAGTAAATAAATAGTGATTTCATACATAATCTTGGAGTAATGTAATCAATGAAGTTTGCGTAAAATTGAATGAGTGGAAATTGAAATTGGAAATTCCCTTACTAATTTGGAAACTTATGAAACATACACCCCATGAAAGAAGGATCAATCAAAGATGATGTGAATACACATAAATTAAAGTATATTATGCAAACAATACAATCATGGGCAGTATATACACCACACAAAAGGTAGTAGTGGCAAATATAGCATGAATCTCACAGGAATAAAAGTGAGATGAAAACCCCTTACTTTGTACTTTTACTGGGTCAAGGGTACGTTAAACTATTTTATAATAGTAAAATAAATGTTTTTAAATTATAAAATAACTATATACATAAATATGATATCATATATGATCCTCTAATATTACTTTCTTAATAATATTTTAGTAGTGTCATCGTTTCGTGTGTTAACTGATCTGTTTTCTTTTATATAATCAGTTACATAAGCCATGTTTGTTATGAAAATAATGTATTTTATTCATATCCAGAATAATATTAAGTTTATAAAAATTATTTTTAATCATAAAATGAAAATTATTCTTGAATGATTACGATGGGGAATGAATCTCATTGTGTTCGTGGAGACGGCAATCTGTACGTACGCACGAGCGAAAATATCATTATATTTATGGTGAAATAGCATGTAAATGGATATTATATCATATATACATAATCATTAAAATGTTATATTTATTATTTAAATCAGTTATATTCATTATTATACCCATCCAAATAATGCGGTGTTTGAATAACAAACTACACCACAACGTGGAGACGGTAATCCGTACGTACGCGCGTATGGTGACTTTGTCAATTATAGGATGGATAGAATAATGAATATAGTTAAAACATTTTTATAATAAAATCACAGTATATATAAGATACTATATTTATTATTTTATAATGGAAACAACAAAGAAAGAGGAAGTGGTAGAAGAAAAGAACTTGAAAGAGGTGACGAAATATTTACCTCTTCTTCGGGTTCTTCCTTTTGATTTGATCAAAAGGGCTCCTTAGGTTGGATTTCTGACCAAAGGAAAACCTCTAGGATTAAGGGAGGAAAGTTGGTAGGATATTTAGGTAGGATATGACCGAGACAAAAGGATTTGGAGGTGTTAAATTAAGAGTAGGGGAAGTACCCTTTTATAAGAGAGGTGAGGGTCACTTTAGGAAAAGCTTGAAATATTATTTTATAATAAAATTATTTTCGGTTTCAAATGGATCCAAAATGATTTATTTCATGGATAAGATGGGTATGGGTCACAAAACATTCAGAAAATAGGTTTTAGATAGGTTTAGGTCATCATATTAACCTTATCTCATAGATTTAACTCTTAGTTAAATAGTTTTTCATTTACCATGTCTCTTAGTATTTTTATATTATATGGTTAATAAACTTACTATAACAAGTCAAGAGAACCCCATGTGGTTTATTATTAATATATATAACCTTATCTAAGTCCTTTGGATAAACCTTAAATTTTTAAAAATATTATATCAATTAATAATATAGTATTTGTTTTAAAAACTCAATTATGTCAATTTTGACACTATTTAGTATTTTATTTTTTTTTGAAAGCCATAAAAACTTTATCACTTAGAATAAAATTTATTTAACATACCCTAACATTTCATATTAACTTATAAATTTAGTGGAATTCATCAAAAGTCCCAATTTACATTTATTTGGATATTTATAATATCAATTATTTTAGTATTTCTTTAATAAGGTAATTATTACATCATCATTGTGTCATAAATAAATTAAATTATTTAATGTATAAAAATTAAAAATAAAATACCATTATTTAGGAAATATTTTTATCTTTCTAATTAATATTTATAGTCGAATTTATATTGTGTGTAACCCTATATTAAACTTTGAGTTTAACTCTTTTAACTCTTCTTCAAATAAAATAATAATAAATGTCCTAATCTAATCCAAGTGGACCAAAGAGGTTCATATTTTATTCCTAAGGTTGTTTTTGGTCGAATTATAATAATATAATAGAATTAGGACATGTGTTAGGGTAATTATGATATCATTTTTACCCTTAATTGCCCTATTTACTTTTAACCGTGGTAAATAAAAGTCAAAAGTTACTATTCACCAAAATTTATTTTCATCTTATTGTACCATATTTTACTTACTGATATTAACCGTGTTTCTCAGATTTTTGAAATTCAACACACAAAAATGATATAATTAAGTTTTATGCAAATTTGCAAATGCTCCTAGGAGGTGGGTAAAAGACGGTAAAAAGTTCAATAAAATTTTATACACCTAATTTTATTATTAAATGACTCCAATGAATTACATTGAACTTATATAGGTATTAAATTTATATTTTAACTTAAAATAAATTTAAAAAAATAATTAATTATTTAAATAAAAAGTCATTTTTAAACTATAACGCAGTGTTTTTCATTATTCATCAAAATTGTATGTTTTCAAAAAAATACAAAAAATTTACCCAAAGATAATTTTGATATTATGAATTCAAAAATTAATTCTATTTTACCAAATTCAAAACATATAAGTTGTGTTAATTAATTTAAAATTAATTCCTGTTGTCAAAACCAAAAATAGGGTTTTAAAAAAGTAAAAACTATCTAAAGATTGACATGTGTTTATGTCAAATTTAAAAGTGAAATTACTTATAATCACCAAAATTATATTAAATGATAAAAATATAATCTAATTATACTTCCAACCCATTCAAATACATAATTTAACACTATAAATTATTTTGATTAAAAAGTTGTTTTCAATTAAAATTTAGTATTTTTCAGTATTCATCAAAATATGAAAGTTATCAAAAAAGTACCTAAAATTTATCCAAAATAAATTTTTATGTCCCGATTCCCAAGAAAAATTTAATTTCATTAAATTGAATATATAAAAGTTTCAAATATTGGTTTTAAAAAGGGTTTTCCATCAAAAGGTGGTGAAATTTTATTTTTTTAAAAATACTTCTTTTATCTGAAAAAATGAATTTGTTCTTATATTATGTCTAAGAAACACATAATATGGATTCTAAAATTATATGGAGTATATAAAATTCAAAATTCAGTTAATATTATTCATAACCGCTTTTGAACTGCTAGTTTGGTAAGTCGTGGTGCGCTCGAACTCAGTGTTGCGTGTAGCATAAGATATTGAATTAATTTAAATAAAATAACTTACTATGAAATCTTGGGGTGTTACATTAACTCTTAAGGATTAAAAACACATGTTGTCATGGTAAGAGTTAAATGGATTAAATAAGGGTTAAATCCAAAAGATAAAGTTAAGAATGTTACCTAAACCTGTCTAATAATTATTGGATGAATATGATTCCAAAAATATCACCTTAATATATAACCATAGTTTTTTAATGAAAACTTTTCAATGAAAATAACATATATATTATTTACATCAATGATAGTTACAAAATTTAACTTTCTTTGTATTTAATATCTTTTATGTGTTCACATAAGAAAAAATAAAAATATGAATGAAACTAAATTTCTAAAATGATCTTAATAAAGTTGTTTTAATTATAGAATTTTATTTTTAATTTTTATAAATTATATAATTATATTAAATTCTTATTCTATGCTAAAAAATATTTATTTAATTAATAGAAAAATAAAATAATTGATTTTAAAATTATTACTTTTTATATATTTGGGATGTTTAAATGTTTCTAATGAATTTTATATATCTATAGGATATATTATAGTTGTTTTAAATCATTTTATTCTAATTCACACTTCTTATTGATGTATTTATGTCACGACCCTACCCAACGGGGCTCGAGCTGCGACTCCCCAAGCTCGCCTCCATAGGTCAGGGGATGGTGTCCAGCGCCGATTAGGCTATCACACACAAGGATTCCTTATACTAAAGTGCCTATACACACACACACACATACACCCCCTTACAAAATTAAAGAGATATATAGAAAACTGAAAAGAAATGCATGTATACATTTATCCCAGACTATAGTATAGTAGAAGAACAAAAAGGGAAAATATAGGACCCACCAAAAAAAATTGTAAAATCATCCACCTACTCTAAAGAAGGGGATCGCTATAAAACACCCACTGGTAATCTCCTCACCCAAGCTCTAGTGAAAACCCTAGTCAGTCCAGCTACTACGATCTACCTTCTCTAGGTCCAACTGGGACTCTGTCGAAGGACCACTGGTATTCACAAGACACAGGACATGTGCGGGCCAAGCCTATGCAGGGGTGAGTATAAGAATACTCAGTAGGCACCCCAAAAACCCCCAACCAAAAAGGCAGAAACTGATAGGTATCATCTAACTCAACCTATCCTAAGGGAATCCAAATGAGAGAGAAGCTTCATCTCAAGACCATCCTCAGAAACACCCGACTAGTTAGCTCGATGTCCCTAGCATTTCAACAAATCAACACATGCCACGGGGATTCCCAGAACATATCCAGATATACTCAACTCCATCACTAAGTCTCATGGTCCCGACCATAGACTATCCATGGTTAATGACTCAAGGTTCCAACACAAAACTCACAACGGTCTCATGAGGTACTGGCCTCATAGACAACATCAAGAGCTAAGCCATCCCCGATATCTCACAAAATGAAAGGGAGAGAGCATCGACAACTCGAATTCAATGAGCCAACCACACCATCCCATGTAGAACTCAATCGAGAGATTCCACTCCATCGATAAAATGAACAAACGGAACACCTGCCCAGCCCTCATGATACCTATCCATGAGGTTATGCTCGATGGACAGCACCACTAAAGAATTCACATGGTGACTAAACTGTAGGTTCCGGGTGCAGCAGAAGCGCGTTGGTGGGTTATCCCAACTTTAATTTTAGCGTTAAACATCATTCAATCTGAGATCCGTCACGATATAAAACGCCGGATCATCAGAATAGAACAAAGAACAAAAAAGAAAAGAAGGGTCCCGGAACCATTGAGATAGGATCATCATATATTGGTTATAATTAATTTAATTAATTCATAAGAATTACCTTAGTGGAATTCTTTCTTCATCGATATCTCCGGTCACGATCCTATGATCCGTCGTTGCATCATAGAATCCAAGTATAGGATTCCTCTTGCAGTGATCTACACATGCTCCACGTATCTCTGGACGTCGCCGAAGGGATCTCCGAGTGCTAGCGTGGAAGAACCTTCTCTTTCTATGTCCGCCTTTGACCGCCTTGATCCGGTAGAGGATCTCGCTCTCATAACTTGAGGGAGTTCTTGGTGGAAAGGTAATTATATCTTTCCTTGAGAGTATTTCAAAATCTGTTGTGCACAATAATGGCTCTTATGGAAAAAGGTTTGGGGTTTTGAGGATATTTATAATCGGGTTTGAGGTTAATAGAGTTATGACAATAAATAAATGTGTTACGCATTTTATTTATTTCATTAACTCTTATTGAAACCCCTATGTCGAATTATTAATTCCTTGACATGAGACCATGCTGATTATAATTAATATCATTTAATGAAACAATATTATATCCTCAGAATCCAGACTGGAAAAATATACGGTGTGTAATAATTAATACACGGTGTGTACTTTTTTTCCATAAAACTACACGGCGTGTATATTTAATATACATGACATGTACTTTTATTTTCCATTTTTCTCCACCACATTTATTCGACCTTCAGTAATGGCTATTTATATCTTATATAAATGTAACTGTATTACTCACTAATAAATATATTATTTCACCCATAATATATTCTCTCGAATAACTAGTGTCGAAATAAATGCGATCGGGCATCCTTAAATAATTATTAAACCACAGTCGAGAATGATATTTATTTAACTTGTTAAATTAATATTTAACAGAGATACATGGACACACTTAGTGTGTGAACCTCTAGGCCTCTTTCTCAGTGGTATTAAGCGGAGCCTGCCTAAAGTCCAAGGTTAGCATCTAGAAACACATCAAGGAACTCATAGAGAAAGAAGTTAACGCCGCAATGACGTGTCACCTCCTACGAACGCTTACCGTGTAATATAATCCCTTTGTCTTGATATCTCTAATCAAGTGGGTTGCATGCTAGTGTTATCAACCCATGTGCTCGATTATTCTTTCTTTGACTTCCAGGAATTGAACTTGCCCATACCTTACCATGGCCATGGATTTATTTAGGCTATATCAATTCCATCAAAGGGCATGAGATATCTACTTCCGTTATGGAACAGAAGGGACAAATCCTTTCTCGCATTATCTATTAATGCAGTATTACTCCTGATGCACCCAACGTATCCTACCTCACTGTGAACAGTGTGTCGTCATAGTTTTCTTCAATACATCTAAGTGTGCGAGTTGTAATACCCATTAATAATAATCTTAAAGTCTAAGGACCAATACACACGTCCGCGGATAGGAACATCCAATGACACTATGAAATGTGGATTTCCTACTAGCGGGTCTCATTCTCATAATATCCTCCTGGATATTACCAAGGGCGCACACCATGAGAAGGTGCCTCAAAGTTTTATGAGTCCTCACCCCTAATGACCTGTATTATTTGTGTCCCTCAAATAATATCATCCGGTCATAGAACATTTATTCAAGAACAGTGTTATGGAACTTATGGGTTCTCATCATAGCAGGGATCTGTTATAACCCTTTAATGCAACAATTTTCCTTAGGACATTATCACATACATTGTCACGCATAAGAACAATCAAGATGTGATAAGGATTTAATTAATGAATAAAGTACAAAGTAGTTGGTTCTAGGCCAGAAACTCTAAAAGACTCCCACTTGGAGTAGAGCCAACTACTAACAACCTTTAACCCGCTAGCTATCACATGATATTCATGCTTCTTCTAAGATAGGCCTTTAGTCATGGGGTCCGCCACGTTCTCTTCTGTGGACACTCTGCTCACAGCAACTTCACCCCTCTGATAGAAATCCCTCAATAGGTGATACTTCTGGAGTATTTGTTTTGTCTGTTGATGTGACCTTGGTTCTTTTGCAAGAGCCACCACTGCAGTATTATCACAATACAATGTAATGGGATATTTACTGCTAGGCATTACATAAAGCTCCTGGACAAAGTTCCGAATCCAGACGGCTTCCTTGGATGCATCAGAAGCTACTATATATTCGGACTCCACTGTAGAATTGGCGACAACTGGCTGCTTAGAACTCTTCCAGCTCACAGCTCCTCCATTGAGACAGAAAACATATCCAGATTGCGACTTTAGATCATTATGATCTGTCTGAAAACCAGTATCAGCATACCCTCTGATGACAAACTCCTCGTCTCCTCCATACACCAGGAACATATCCTTAGTTCTTCTCAGATACTTAAGGATAGTCTTAATAGCTGTCCAATGATGTTCCCCTGGATCTTCTTGATATCTTACTACCATTCTCAGTGCATAGGCAACATCAAGCCTGGTACATAACATGGCATACATGATGGATCCTATAGTCGAGGCGTATGGGATCTTGCTCATCCTATCTTTCTCTTGTTGTGTCTGATCACACATTTTCTTAGAAAGATGTAAGCCATGTGACATTGGAACCAATCCTCTCTTGGATTGTTCCATACTAAATCTCTTTAGTATCTGGTCAATGTATTTACCCTGACTTAGTCCAATCATCCTCTTGGATCTATAATGAATGATCTTGATCCCTATAATGTAGGCTGCTTCACCTAAATCTTTCATGGAGAAGAACTTGTTCAACTAGTCCTTAACTGACTGTAAGACTGGTACGTCGTTTCCAATAAGCAGTATGTCATCAGTATATACTACTAGGATAACGACCGCATTCCCATTAAACCGCTTATAAACCCATTTCTCACATTCGTTCTTAATGAAACCAAATTCTTTTATGGATTCATCAAATCGAATGTTCCATGACCTGGATGCTTGCTTCAATCCATAAATGGATTTCAGCAACTTTCAAACTCGTTTGGATTCACCTGGTGTCACAAACCCTTCTGGTTGTGTCATATAGACATCTTCCTGAAGGTTCCCATTAATCAATATTGTTTTGACATCCATCTGCCAAATCTCATAGTCATGGTAAGCTGCTATGGAAAGTATGATTCTTATGGATTTAAACATGGAAAATGGCGAGAAGGTTTCATCATAGTCAATTACTTAATGTTGTCTGAATCCTTTAGCCACTAGCCTTGCTTTATAGGTTCTAACTTGACCTTCTATGTCCATCTTTCTCTTGAATACCCATTTGCATGCAACAGGCTTTACATCAACTGGATCATCGACCAGAACCTAGACTTGGTTCTGATACATGGAATCCATCTCAGAATTCATAGATTCTAGCCATCTTGCATCTTCTGAGATTTCTACTACTTCCTTGTAGGAGATAGGCTCATCATTGTACAACAATAATGATTCACCATCCTCAGTGACTAGGAAACGAAATCTCTCTAGTTCCTTTACCTCTCTTGAGCTCCTACACAGTACTTGTGTTTCTGTAACATCTTCCACTGGGACCTGTGGAACTTGTTCCTATACTAACTCTTGTGTATCTTGAGCATTAACTTCATCGAAGTCAATCTTTCTCCCAATATCCTTTTTGAGGATGTGCTCCCTCTCAAGAAAGATGGCTTGTTTAGAGACAGTCACTTTCTTATCTTGAGGGTTATATAGTTAATATTCTTTTATTTCCTTAAAATATCCTATAAAGATACACTTCATGCCTCGGGGTGCTAGTTTGTTGCCTAAGAAGGCCTTAAAAAACACCTCGCATCCCCATACACATGTATGCGACAAAATGTGTTTCTTTCCATTCCATAACTTGGAGGGAATTCCATTTTCCGCCTTATTTGGTACTCGGTTTAATGTGTATGCTGCAATTTGTAATGCATATCCCCAAAAGGATTTTGGAAGATCTGCATGACTCATCATAGACCACACAATTTCCAACAAGGTGTGGTTCCTCCTTTCACTAACACAATTCCACTGTGGTGTATAAGGAGGAGTGAGCTGAGATAGAATCCCAGACTCTCGTAGAAGATCGATGAACTCTTGATTCAGATATTCTCCACCTCGATCCAATCGAAGTTTCTTTATCTTCTTACCAAGCTGATTCTCTACTTCATTCTTGAATTCCTTAAAGTTCTCTAAGGATTCCGACTTATACCTCATTAAGTAGACAAATCTATATCTACTCAAATCATCAGTAAAAGTAATGAAGTAAGAATATCCACCTCTAGATTCTACTATAAATGGTCCACATACATCCGTGTGTTCCAATCCTAGAAGCTTCGTGGCCCTTTCACCCTGTCCACCGAAAGTCGGCTTGGTAATTTTACCTTGTAAACAAGCGTGACATATATCAAGGGGTTTTAGCTCAGTATAGTCTAAATATCCATCTTGGCAGTGCTTTGTCAAGCGCTTCTCGTTTACATGACCGAGATGGTGATGCCACAACTGGGTGATGTATGAGTCATGTGAGTTTGTTTCTTTATCGATTTCCAACACTTGGTTTTCATAATTTAACACATACAAACCATTATTTAAATGTTTCATACCATAAAATACGTTGTTCTTATAAAAGAGACAACCCTTATTTCCAAACATGAAAATAAATCCATCCATATCCAAACAAGATATAGAAATTATGTTCTTAGTAACACTAGGCACATAATAACAGTTATTTAAAACCAAAATCATGCCAGTTGGAAATGAGAGGTGGTAGTCGCCAATAGCCAACGTAGCCATCCTTGCGCCATTGGCAGCTCAAAGATCCATCTCTCCTCTGGAAATCTTTCTAAATCTACTTGGTTATTGCATTTGAATAAAGATGTGAGCCCCACAAGGTGTATCTAATACCCAATGTGTAGAAATAGAAAGATTACACTAGATAACGAACGCATCATTAGCATCCCGATGCTTCTGGGTGTAGTTCCTCTTCCAGTGGCCTTGTTTTCCACATGGAAAACGCATTGCCTCATGTTCCTTGCCCTGCCTCGGGATATTCCCCTTCTTAGAGGGACGGTGCTTGGGGGCTTCAGACCGTTTATATGTCTTTGGCCCCTTTTCCTTGTCCTTCATTTTCTTATTCACCATAAGGACTGCAGGTTTTTCACGCCCCATATCCTTATCTACCTGGTGAGTTAAGGGTAGAAGTTCCGATCTAGGAGTAACTGGAACAGGCTCTTCCAGCACATACAATTTCCTCTCATGGTGATGGATAATGCGTAAACGCCTTTGCCACTCTTGGAAATTGGTGTCGGTGAGAAGGTTTTCCTTCACGAGTATGGTTCGCAATGATATGTTTGAAGTAATTTTATTTCTGTTTCTAAAAATTAAGATGAGAAAAGGTTTAGTACTTTATTACCAAATTGATACAAATAAATAAATTAATACTTATTAGTCTCCCACTATTTTATCGAAATCCAATAGCCCTCACCATTGACTTCAGATTATTCTGTTGGCTGAATATTCTAGTGGAAAGGATCCATATTTCCCTTCGCATTACCCCAACTAGGGTCGGTCAAGAAACTTGAAGGGTTTTTAGGTAGTAATTACAAATGTCAACTGCATTTAACTCACAGCTCCTTGATCCACTGAGTGGAATCCCCAATCCTGAAATCCTTTTATTTTGGATTTCCTCAACCTTTACCTCTTGGTCACACCAAGTCCTACTGTGTAAGTAAACCCTTGATGCGAACCAATTCAAGTCAACCCAAAACCTTGAATTAGAATTCCCCGATAATTGAAATCACCCCAACTAGGGTTGGTCAAGCACTTTGAACTATGGTTCGATTCTAACCAAGATTGTGGAAGGCTATACCGACTTAATATTTCTTTTGAGGGATTTTATCCTTATACGTAAATTTACATTTTATTATCTTTGATTACATGCTTTTAAATATTAAGTGGGACATACTTAAGTGATTAACCATGTCTAAGATAATATTTACGTAGAAGCCGATTTTTATTTTAATTCCATCTTGCATGCTCGTTTAATTCATTAATTGTGTGATCGTGACAACACACCCACAATAAATAAACCATGCAACTGACAGAAATAAATGGTATGATCATGATCTTTTCTATTGGTTAGTTTATCTAGCGGTTGATAAACTAACCCAAGACCTAGGGGAGAAACACCTTGAACCTTTCAGGTTTGTGTTCATAGCTTTCCACTTGTCCACCTTTGTATCTCCTTGGATTAGTTTCACCTTGGCTCCTGACTTGAGCCGCATCCACTAACTTGGGATCTCCATCCATTACATATGAATTTATCTCACACGTAGGTGAGGAGTAAAAGGGGTTTTTACATAAAATAATCCATGGGCAGGCAGGCCCTATATATTAATGAGAAGATGTCTCATAGGCCAACAAATTTAATTTAAATAAATAAATTAAAAGAAACCATTTACATACAAAGGTCTCAGTCTAGCTCATGATCATCAATACATGCAACGATATTTATGCATAAATAAAACTAGAATTCAATTCTTTAATCATTCTTGTTTAATATAAATCACGCTCGAATAAATTAATTATCTATAATTAATCAATCCTTTTATCTTAAAACCTTTTCTAAACTTCCTTGAGATTCTCATCATAATTTTAAACAAAGAAATTCAGTTAAAATTATCCTTGTACGTAACTTGTACCTTGGAGGCAACCCGGTGAATTCCTGTTCATTACGTAGATGTTAAATTAAACACATATATATATAACACCTATCACGTGTTGTGCCTTACCTTTACGTCTGCACCATGGTACACATTTCAAGGGTTTATATAATATATTAATAAATTTTAATAAATCTGCGTAATTTGGGTGAGTACACTGCATGTAGTTCTGACTACACGGCGTGTACTTTTCTTCACCGTCCATCCGAAGTACACGCCCGGGGACATGGCGTGTTTATGTACTTTGGAAATTTTTGGAGTACACGGCGTGTTCTATGGGACACACGCCATGTAGTTTCCGCATTACACGGTTTCCAGCTAGGCAAGCTGTGTACGGGGTACATGGCCCAACCCTAACCCGAAGGGACCACATGCCGTGTTCATTGGACCACACGGCGTGTAATCCGGAAACCGTGTGCCACCTGTTTCTGGTCAACACACGGTGTCTTAAATTCTTAGAAAGAATCCAATACATGGACTGATTTGGCAGATCAGTCAATGAATTGAACCTAGACTACACGGCATGTACTTCCAAATACACGTCGTGTATTCTTGTGTTGTACGTCTAGAAACGTTTGGCTCCTCCGAATGAGTTCCTCTATTTTATTTTAATAAAAATTAAAAGAAAAATTCGTTTCTGTGAGGTGAACGAGAAACAAGGGAGGAGGAACAGATCTTGACATTCAGATTTCCAAAACGATTAAACATGAATTGAAATAAATAAATTATTAAATGTGTAAATCACCAATGAAAAACTAAATAATTATAATCAACGATATGACCACCCTGATACCACTTGTAGGTTTCGGGCACAGCGGAAGCGCGTTGGTGGGTTAGCCCAACTTTAATTTTAGCGTTAAACAATGTTCAATTCGAGATCCATCACGATATAAAACTCCGGATCTTCGGAATAGAACGAAGAACTAAAAAGAAAAGAAGAGTCCTGGAGCCATTGAGATAGGATAATAATATGTTGGTTATAATTAATTTAATTAATTCACAAGAATTACCTCGGTGGAATTGTTTCTTCATTGATGTATCCGGCCACAATCATGTGATCCATCGTTGCGTTGTAGAATCCAAGTATAGTATTCCTCTAGCGGTGATCCACGCATGCTCCACGTATCTCTGGACGTCGCCGAAGGGATCTCCGGGTGCTAGCACGGAAGAACCTTCGCTTGCGATGTCTGCCTTCGGCCGCCTTGATCCGGTGGAGGATCTCACTCTCATAACTTGAGGGCGTTCTTGGTGGAAAGGGAATTTTCTCTTGGCTTGAGAGTATTTCCATATCCATTGTGCACAACAATGGCTCTTATGGAAAAAGTGTTGGGGTTGTGAGGATATTTATAATTGGGTTTGAGGTTAATAGAGTTATGACAATAAATAAACGCGTTACTCATTTTATTTATTTCATCAACTCTTATTGAAACCCCCAGGTCGAATTATTAATTCCTTGAAATGCGCCCACGCTGATTATAATTAATATCATTTAATGAAACAATATTATATCCTCAAAATCTAGACTGGAAAACTATACGGCGTGTAATAATTAATACACGGCGTGTACTTGTTTTCCATAAAACTACACGGCGTGTATATTTAATATACAAGGCGTGTACTTTTATTTTCAATTTTTCTCCACCAAATTTATTAGACCTTGAGTAATGGATATTTATTTCTTAAATAAATGTAACTACATTACTCACTAATAAATATATTATTTCTCCCACGATATATTCTCTCGAATAACTAGTGTCGAAATAAATGTGATCAGGCATCCTTAAATAATTATTAAACCACAGTCGGGAATATTATTTATTTAACTTGATAAATTAATATTTAACTGAGATACATGGACACACTTAGTGTGTGACCCTCTAGGCCTCTTTCTCAGTATCATTAGTTGGAGCCTACCTAAAGTCCAAGGTTAGCGTCTAGCAACATGCCAAGGCACCCATAGAGAAAGAAGTTAACGTCGCGATGACGTGTCACCTCCTACGAACGCTTACCGTGTAATATAATCCCTTTGTCTCGATATCTCTAATCAAGCGGGTTTCATGCTAGTGTCATCAACCCATGTGCTCGATTATTCTTTCTTTGACTTCCCAGAATTGAACTTTCACATACCTTACCATGGACATGGATTTATTTAGGCTATAACAATTCCATCAAAGGGCCTGATATATCTACTTCCGTTATGGAACAGAAGGGAAAAATCCTTTCTTGCATTATCTATTAATGCAGTATTACTCGTGACGCACACAACATATCCTACCTCGCTACGAACAGTGTGTCGTCATAGTTTTCTTCAATACATCTAAGTGTGTGAGTTTTAATACCCATTAATAATAATCTTAAAGTCTAAGGACCAATACACACGTCCGCAGATAGGAACATCCAGTGACACTATGAAATGTGGATTTCCTACTCGCAGGTCTCGTTCTCATAATATCCTCCTGGATATTAATAAGGGCGCACACTATGAGAAGGTGCCTCAAAGTTTTATGAGTCCTCACCCCTAATGTATAATTTGTGTCCCTCAAATAATATCATCCGGCCATAGAACATTTATTCAAGAACAGTGTTGTGGAACTTCCGGGTTCTCATCATAGCAGGGATCCGCTATGAACCTTTAATGCAACAGTTTTCCTTAGGACATTATCACATACATTGTCACACATAAGAATAATCAAGATGTGATAAGGATTTTATTAATGAATCAAGTACAAAGTTGTTGGTTCTAGGCCACCAACTCCAACATAAACTACTTACAACTCCTCAGGCAGGGGATCCCACCTTGAGTCCCCTGGGGGACACTAAAAACCCTACATAGAACACTAAACATAAAAGGGGGGATCTCGCAACAACCTAAAACTGGAAAAAACTCACCTAGTAGAGGAATAACGCCCATGTGGAGTTAGTCATACCAATTATGACTCTACCGAGGAAACATCACAAACTCGATCTGGCACCCTGGAGATCATATTTCTCAGATAGGGGATCATCACTCGTGCACTTTTGGTCACGAAGATACCACAAAACCCACCTAGTAACTCATTGAAACACACTATAGAAGGCCCAATAATAGATATCGATACATAGCTATAGAGTCAGTTCCCAGGGCTCGATGGGGCTCTGTCCCCTACTGGAACATCTTGGGTATAGTATTGATGCTCGTGTAAATATTGGTCACACAGATTCTGATAAATCCACTAGGAAAACATGAAGGGGTGTGAGGATTTCACCAGGCCTCTTGGGGCGATACATGATCCAAGTCCACTAAGTCTGTAGTTAAAGCATACTGAGGTAAATCAGTCCAGAAAGTGGAAATGTAAGCCCGCTCCCTAGCATGGTAGGGGATCACCACTCCATAAAACATGAACACACTCACTAACAAATTATGGTAATACTACTACGTTTCAAATATGCAAAAATAGAAAAAGAGGGGTTACATTCTTGTGAAGAGGAAGTGCTACTGAAAACCCTATAAGCGAAAGGACCAGGGGTACCCACTCAACCCATCTAGTCATAACGCTTCCATTCGAGACTATGGGGAACCACTAAACCCAGCTAGTAATAACACCACCAAAGATACTAGGGGACCCACTCAACCTAGATATTTAGTGTCACTAATCCAAGATACCCACATGAAATCAACTTCACATCGTGTCTCCTAGGCCTAAATTGTGGCCACCGTCATGTTCTACACATAAAAACATACAGGATAGTCTATTTATTCACCAAAAATAGAAAACTAGTGAAATAGGTATTATTCACCACAACAGGTCCTCGTGGGGCCCATGCCTCGATCCTTTAAGACATTAAATTGGTCACACCTTTGCAATCCTCTCGGAAAAACATACAGAATCCGATATTCATTCGTCCAAAACGGACACCCAATGAAAAATTCATGTTTCATCGTAAACGCCCCAAAACAACCCTCATAGGGCCCAAACACTAATTTTGGTTTAAACACTCGAAATTTATATTGAAACTTATGCCTTACTATCAAGGTCACAACACCACTAACGGTGTGTTAATCAGATGCTCTGTGCATAAGTTATGGCGGGTCAAAGTTGAATAATAATAAAATATTATTATTATTTCAACATTTCATGGCTCTGAGCCATGAACCCAAATCATAAAATTCCCAAAACATTCTCAAAGGTTCCGTCAAGATGTAGGGGTTGAGTCACCATAGATGGAACACAAATCGGACACCTGGTTTGCAAGTTACGGGGGTTTAAACATCCCATGACCAAACTAGTTGGACCGGCCGCCGCCGCCGGACCGACGGTCTGCCCTGGCCAGCCGGCCCTCTGCCACACCACCATTCTGAAGCCACTACCTCACCAGAAACCATCGCATCACCTATTCTTGAGTTGTGCCTTTCCGGAAACTACTGCGCCGCGCCAGAATCCACCACTGGACCATCCAGAGACCACCAGAACCACTCCAGTGGTCGAAAAAAAAATCTGAAACCTATTTCAGAATCCTCGAGACATGATCTTCATCTCTATGGTGACTATTTTCACAAAAACGATTCATAAAAAAGTGGTAATGGGATTAAAACTCAAAATTTTTTACCTCTTGATGGATCGTCAAAGCTTCGAGTACAGAATGACGCATGCGATGCACTGATGCTCGATCTGTCGACAATCGGCATCGAAAACGGTTGTCGGTGGATCATCCTTGGTTTGATCATCAAAGAGGAAGGGAGAGGAGCTGGTTCATTTGTAGAAATTTGGAGGAAGAGGGAGAAGATATTTTTTTATTTAATTAAAACAAAATTTTTGTTAACACCCCATCCCGACACGCCTCCGACCCGACACCCGACGACGAATAAATTATGTCGCGCCTAAGGTAAACATGGAATTACAGAATCAAACAAGGTATCAAAAATTTTATCTGAGAATACACTCAAAATATATTCAAGTCGAGGTACAAAATGAATTAATTAAATTATTTTAATAAATTTTATGTCCCTAATAACTTTTTCTACAGCAAGTCCTTTCCAACAAAACTTATACCCCTCCTGGGGTAAACGCCACGCTCCGGATGCAACTGTTCCCTCTAATTTATGCTCTGATATACCATTTTATAGTTAACATGTTTCCTACATGTGCATAGTATAAAAATACTTATTTTTATAAAATTTATTCTAGGAGCACTAGGCCATGGAACTGCACATCATCTCTATGCTTAGTTCTGGAATTATTCATAGGAATATTCTAAAGACTGGTAGGGAAAACCCCAAGTCTCTACATCCTCCCTACCTTAAGGATTTTCTTCCCTAAAAAGAAAAGTCCTGGGATTAAGGGAAAGGACGTGATCTCTCCACTGGGACTCCCACACCTACAATCTCACCAAAGGTTCTTGTGTTGTAACAAACATGCACCAAGAAGAGCCACAACACCAGCAACGAAAGATAGGGTTTAAAAATCTCATAGGTAGCCTGACGCCCCATCTAACACTCTAAACCCTCAATGAGATCCAACCAAACACAAGACCTCATCGTCAAAACACCCAGGTCCACCCTTGTCAGTCTACAACCACCCAAAACGAGCCCTAATTGACCTTGAATATCTATAAATGTTCTATTCCAACACCAACACAACGCCAATGAAAAGAAAACTGCATCACTACATCTCTCCATGTGACTAGTGCCAACGGAAAACCTCAGAAGGTCGATTCACTCCATGTCTTAAGTAAATCCATGCCCACTAGATAACCTGTCACGTGAGAACTTGCAACAAAACCTCAAAACCTCAAGAAAAACGTCTCCATCACAAGGAGAACAAACAGGCTTGCCCAAGAATGGGTCTTACAAGACCTTACAAAACCACTTCCAATGCACAGAACTGACTTCAAACTCACAGGTCAAAGGAAATGATCCACCGCACCTCAACACTATTCGCTTTGGCTGACACTAACTTTCCTGCATGATTTTTGATCATGCCTCAAGGACACATCTTAGGGGGGGAAGTTTCCATCCTTCCTGCGAATTCAAAGACACGACATACCACACAACAACCTCCTCAAGAGTCCTGAATACAAGCATAAGATGAGCACGTGAGGGAACCAACAAACAATAAAGTCCTACCCAAACACTCACAATGGGTCTTATCGGGCCTTCTGCTACCAACATGCTATCAAGCCTCATGTTCACAAGTCAAAGAGACTCTACCACCACACCTCTATACTGTCCGCTTTGGGTGGAACTGACATGCCCGTGTGGTTTTCATCGTGTCACCAAAAACACTTCTCGGTGGGGGAAAGATCCCTCTTCTTCATGTAGTTGAAGCTATATCGAACAACACCAACACCAATCGATCCATCCAAAGCTCGGTCTGACAGGATGCATCCACCTGAACCCTCAGAGGTGGGTCAATGTGTTTCTCGACAGGTGGTGGCTCCACCAGTTATACAACCAGAAGAGAACCTACCTTAGGACCAGGACCCTATAAGGAAATCTCATTATGCATCGGGTCATACACCAAACCTATCTGTGGAACCCTCGAAGTCTGTTGTCGTGGAAACATCTTGACCAAATTCAAGAAGCACCGTGGTCAAAGAGTATATCTAGGGAGCTAACTCAAGAAGGAAAAGAAAAACCAAAAACCAAGTATGATATGATGCATGTACCATTATTCCCCTATGACCAGTTTCCTAATGTACCAAGTCAAAAGGCAAGTTATCAGAGTCCTAGTGTATGGATATGTTAGCCTCTCGTACTAATAGTGGATTCCCTGGCTGGAAATTTGAACTCAAAACATCCTAACACTGATGCTATGAAACACAAACCACACAACTAGACCATCTATGCTCTAAGTTAATAAAGATGGAACCTCCTCATATACCACTTTATCACGACCCAACCCAATGGGGCTCAAGTCGTGACTCCCCAAGCCCGCCTCCATAGGCCAGGGGCTGGCATCCAACGTCGAGTAGGCTATCACACACAAGGATTCCTTAGCCTAAAGTACCTGTACGCACACACCCACATAAACCTACATGAATCAGTGCAAAGATATGTAAAAAACTGAAAATAAATGAATGTATACATCTATCCCAAACTAGAGTATAGCAGAAGAACAAAATGGTAAAATATTAGGCCCGCCAAAAGAAAACTGTAAAGTGTGCACCTACTCTGAAGGAGGGGATCGTTGTCAAACACTCTCTGATAAGCTCCTCACCCAAGATATGGTAAAAACCCTGGTCAGTCCAGCTATTACGCTCTGCCTACTCCTGGTCCAACTAGGACTCCATTGTAGGACATGTGATCTGCACAATACACAAGACATGTGCGAGAAAAGTTCGTGCGGGGGTGGGTATAATAATACTTAGTAGGCACCCCAAAAACCCCAAACCAAAAAGGGAGAAACTGATAAGCATAAGTTAACTCAACCTAGCCTAACAGAACCCAAATGAAACAGAAGCTCCATCTCAAGACCATCCTTGGAAATACCCGACTAGTCAGCTCGATGTTCCTGACATGTCAACAAAACGACACATGCTATGGGGATTCCCATAACATATCCATATATACTCAGCTCCATCACTAAGTCTCATGGTCCTTACCATATACTGTCCATAGTAAATGACTCGAAGTTCCAATACAACACTCACAACAGTCTCATGAGGTACTGACCTCATAGACACCAAAAAGAGCCAATCCATCCCTGATAGGTTGCAAAAAAAGGGAGTGATCATTGAAAACTTGAAGTTGAAGAGCCAGCCACACCATCCCAGATGGAACTCAACTAAGAGATGCCACTCCATTGGTAAAAGGAACAAATGGAACACCCGACCATCCCTTGTGATACATTCCTATGAGGGCATGCTCAATGGACAGTGCCACGGAAGAAGTCACTCGGTGACTAAACTACTTCCTACTCCTCAGGCAGGGGATCCCACCAAAGGTCATATTGGAGGCACTAAAAACCCTATATGGAATACTGAACATAGAAATGGGGTATCATGAAACAACTTGAAACTAGAACAACTAACATAGAAGAGGATCAATGCCCGTGTGGAGTTGGTTATGCCGATTCTGACTATGGTGAGGAAACATCACAAACTCGATCTAAAAACTTGGATATCATATCGCTCAGATAGGGGATCATCACCAGTGTATTTTCAGTCATGATGATGCCAAAAACCCCACATAGTAACTCATGGAAACACACCACATAAATCCCAATAAAGGATGTTGATACACAGTGAGAGGGTCAGCTACCATGGCTCACTGGGGCTCCATACCCTACTGGAACATTCTAGGTAGAGGATCGATGCCTGCGTAAATATTGGTCAAACCAATTCTGAGAACTCCACCAAGGAAACACGATGGGGCATGAGGATCGCATCGGACCTATTTGGGTGATACGTGCTCTAAGTATACTGAGTCTTTAGTAGAAGCGGACTGAGGAAACTCACTCTAGAAAATGGAAACAAGAGCCCTCTCCCTAGCATGGTAGGCGGGACCCACTCCAAAAAATGTGAACTCGCTCCCTAACATTGTAGGGGAGTACCACTACATTGCACATATGAAAAGTAGCTGAAGAGGGTCACAGTTCGGTGAAGAGGATGTGACACCAAAAACGCTCAAAGAAAAAGGACCAGGGGGACCCACTCAACCCATCTAGTCGTAACGCATCCATCTGAGACTAGGGGGAACCACTCAACCCAGCTAGTAGTAACATCACAATGAGACTAGGGGTACCCACTCAACCCAGTTATTCAGCATTAAAATCCCAAGAAACCCACATGACATCACCGACACATAGTGTCTCCTAGGCCCAAACTATGGCCGCCATCATGTTTTACATGGAAAAACACGCATGATAGGCTATTTACTCGCCCAAAACAGAAAACCAGTGAAAAGGGGTACTACTCACTACAAAGAGTCCTCATGGGGCCCATGCTTCGATCCCATAACACAAAAAATAGGTCACACTATTAAGATTCTCTCAGAAAAACACACTGAATCCACTATTCATTCGTCCAAAATGGACACCTGGTGAAAAGGTCATGTTTCAACATAAATGCCCCAAAACAACCATCATGGATCCCACACATCAATATTAATTTAAGCACCTAAAATTTATCTTGAAACATCCTCCTTAATTTCAGGGTCACAATGCCATAGACGTCGCATCAATCGAATGCTCTGTGCAGAATTTATGGCGGGTCAAAGTTGAATAATAATAAAATATTAATATTATTTGATTGTTTTGTGGTCCTCAGCCACAAACCCAACTCATAAAATTATAGAACTATGCTCAAATGGTTTGTCTCAATGCAATGTTTTTGTTTCCATAGATGGCACATGAATCGGATGCATGTTTTGCAAGTTACGTGGGTTTAAACACCACCGGACCAAACTAGCTTGACCGGCCGCCATCATCGGACTGTCGGTCTGCCCCGACCGGCCAGTATTCCACCGCACCACCCAACCAGAGCAACCACCTCACCAGTAACCTTCGTAACACCTCTTTCTGAGCCGCACCATACCGAAAACCACCGCACCACACCAGAATCTGTCGCGGGACCTTCCACGGATCACCGAGACCACTCTGGTGGTCAGAAAAATGATCTGAAACATGTTTCGGAAAAATATTTGAAACATGTTTCAGAGAAAAATCTGAAAAATGTTTTAGAAAACTCGGGATGTGATATTAATTTCTACAGTGACAATTCTCACAAAAAAAAGATGCATAAAAAAGGGGATAATGGGATCAAAACTCAAACCATCTACCTTGTGGTGGATTTTTGAAGCTTCAGGTGCAGAACAACGTCCTCGACGCACTGATGCTCGATCTTCCGATGATCAGTGTCAAAAACGGATGTCGGTGGCTCCTATTTGGTTCGATCATCAATGATGAAGGGGGAGGGGGCTAGTCTGTGCATAGAAACGGGGAAGAATGGGGAGGATATATTTTGTTTTAATTTAATTAAAACAAAATATCTTCTTAACACCCCAGACCCGACACACCTCTGACCCAACACCCAATGCCAGCTAAATTATGTCACACCTATAGTAAACACAATGTTCCAGACTCAACTACAGTCTCAGAAATTTGATCTAATACTTCTCTCAGATGTTATTCTAAACGATGTCCAAAATAAATTAATTTAATTATTTTAATGATAGTTACATTATGAATAACTTTTTCAACAATAGGCCCATGTCGACAAAATTTATACTCCACCTAGGGTAAATTACACACTATGAAAAAAGTTATTTCCTTGAATTTATCAACTGAGATACCATTTGAGAGATAACCTGTTTCTACCACATGCATAGTATAAAAATACTTAATATTTTTATAAAATTTATTCTAGGCACACCAGGCCACAGAATCTCATGTTGTCTCTACACCTAGCTCTAGAATTATTTGTAGGAATATTCCAAAGTTTGACAGGAAAAAACCCAAGTCACTAAAATTTAAATTCAAATTAAAAGAATAATATGAAATTTGATAATAATGATATTTTATTGAAATTTTATATTATTAAATTATTTAAAAAACATAAAAATATTAAATAATTACAAAGAGGATAGGATATGGTTGAAACTATCTTCCCCTATTCATTTATATTTCATTTGGATGTCATTTTCTCTAGAATAGCCTTGATATATTTTAATATTTTGAGGGTTTTTGAATGTACCCCTCACATCAATTATAAAAGGTCATCTCCTCCTCCACTTCCTTACACCAATTTGAGCCATATAGCTCAACCAAACCCTAACCATTTCTCTTATAAACATCCTTAATTAATTTATAGAGGTTTTTTTTCTTCCAAAATACCTACCATAGATCACTTTATAATAGATTAATGAAAATCCACTAAAGAATAGGTGATTGTCTTTATCGACTATTTCTAGTTTGTTTCTTCTTCCACTTCCTATAAATGTGTTTTTTCCATGATAAAGTAATAAATCCTATATCATATATTTTCTAATATGCTATTATTATTATTTGGAAACCATTTTCCACATTTTATATATCCTATGGAAAACGAAAGCATTGTGTGTGCTTACGTATGAATTACCATCTCTACACTATGGTGTAATCTATTTTTCATCACAAATTTATATGGATGGGTATAGTGATTGAAATAATATATATATATATATGATAATTATGAAATTATATTGATTTTAGAAAATTAATATTTTTCCACTTCCTTACCCTTTCACCGTTAAGGAAATGATGTTGTCGCTCGTGCGTACGTATGACCTACCTCTCCATGATTTGATGTGAATCATTTTCCATGTTAACCATTAAAGAATGATTATAAAAATGTACTTAATGAATAAATATGATATCTATGAACTTAATATCATTTTGGATACTATATAAATATATCCTATTCATAGTAATCAGGACTTACATGATAAAACATGCATAGGAAGATGAAGTAGTTAACACCAAAAATAAGGGTAATAATAAAATATTATCAATAAACAGGTGATAAAATAATATAAGAGGATCATATATTATATCATAAATATGGATATGGTTTTTTATAAATTAATAACACACTTAAAACAAATATATAGGATTTTAAAACACGTTCTACTAAAGGAAGTGTAAGGGAATGATTTTCTCATCTCACTTTTACTTCTGTGAGATATATGTCTTGTTCACCACATATTTCTTATGTGTGGCGTATTTACTACCCTTTAATATATCATATCATGAATACACTTATTATCATGATATTATAACTTAAATTTAATGTTGTTCCTTCATATGGATTATGATTTAAATGTTTCAAAGTGATATGGGACACTTTTGAATGTTTAAAGATTATCTTCCTCAATAATTTTTCAATTGTGTCATTTAAAAGTATCTGCATCTATGTCAAAATCCTTGGTTAATTCATGAACTTAATTGAGGATTGTCTATTATGATACAATTGATAATATGTTATTTTTTTATGGTTATTTTTATTATGGGTGTGTTATTTTGATACCATTCATGGTTTATGGTCAAAGTATTCAGATTTTATATGATAGTATTTAAATATGAATATTTATGTTTCACCCTTTTCATATGAGGAATGTATTAGACTTAGTATGTGATGGGAGGGGCCTTTTATATCCCCTCGATGCATTGGTGGGTCTCATGATACAAAGAAGATATGGATTTAGTTGATTCCTTACCCATTTATTTTCATATGTCTTGGTCAAGGCCTCGACTATATATTTCAAATGTTCTGCATTATGTATTCCATAATTATGAGATTAGTTATTGATATTCTGTGTGATTATTCAACTAGTTTAATATTCATGGTTAAGTTTCTTAGAGCATGTGATTATTTAAATTGAATGTGTTTTGGTTATTTACCTTTCCATGTTATTTATGTAATATTTAATCATAGCTTCTACAGTACGCTCACCCTTATTGAGAATTTGAGATCACCCCTTTCATATATTTCAATTTTTTCCCAAAATTACAAGAAGTATATTATGAATGATATGCAGGGTTAATCTAGGAGAATAATGGAGTTCTAAAATAAAATACTCATTTATTTTATGTTTAAAATTTAATTTTAATTTCAAATGTGTATCTAGTTTACCAAGACTACTAAACTATTCATTCCTTTAATATTTAATTCTTTGTAATCATTCCAATGGAATAAAGTAATTCACCAGCTCTAGGTTTTTGAGGTCAAGGTGATACAATTGGTATCAAAGGAAGTTTAGTATCAAACTTTAGAAATATATTTATAAAATCATGGATTAGTAAACATAACCCTGTGATAGACTTTGAGGATAAGTATAAGTATAATATAACATTTTATAGACTTTTTAATGATAATGGATAAGCTAATTTAAACCTATGGACTCATATATTCAGAGGAAGATTTCATTATTTAGAGTGTTGATGCAGAAGATACTAAAAAATAAAAATGAAAGTAATGAGGTATTAAAAAATTAGTTAATGAAGGTGGTTAATAGTTTAAGAATTAAGTATAATGATTAAAGTTCTTGTGTATTTGGATTCAATAATTATTTAATCAATGGTGATTTGGTTATAAAAATCATGAGATATACAATAATTTTACTACAGTACCTCTTCTTTAAGGATTTAGAAGCATGAACATTTTCATTAAGTTATTTAAGATGATAAAATATTTGGTATGTGAAAATAAGTGTTGCATTATGTTATTTGGGGAATATGATGTAAAGATTGATTTTGTAAATTTAGAGACCCTTTTGGACAATGAATTTGGGTAGAAGTATTTTGGATGAGTCTTAAGGTTGGAATGGATTAATTTGAAGTTTGGATATTATTGTTTGAGGTTAAAGTATGATTTATTGGATACTATGTGCAAAACATTTTGGTTTCAGTAAACATTTAAAGGATGAATGAATAGCTAGTGGATCTTATGATTCATTAAAGTGCTTCCGTAGTGAAAAATTCAACTTGAATATCCATTTCCTGATGTAAGAGATAAAGTGAAAATAGATCGAAGTGCAACCCAAGGATAAGATCATTCTTATAAAATGAAATGAAATCAAGGGAGATTATTATAACAAGTTCTTATCTAGATTGTAAAATAATCCCTCAACTATAGTAAAGTAATTTAGAAATAAAATTTAAATCTTTTAATTTTATTACTACGAAATCAATGGCCTCTTGAACCCAACATAAATTTATGGTTTTGTGGTGGTTAAATTTATAGTGACCATTTTCTCTATCAATATATATAAGAAATTGATATTTAGATTTCTTTTCCATGTCCATGCTTTCACTTTTTGCTAATTTTCTCCTATTCAAAATTCTAATTTTGGGGTGACCATCACATTGCCCTTTCCCTCTTATTAAGAGAATGTTTTATTAATCCTATTTCCAATGTGGGTTTCCCACAAAAAAAATTTCAAGTATTAAACTTTTATTTATGAATTTAAATTTTAAATTACAAGGATGAAATTTATTTAAGTAGTAGAGAATGTAAAACCCTAATATTTTATGGTATGTATCTTTTTAAATTTAATCTCTTTGATAGCTTACATTGCACACAATACCAAGCATAAATTAACCATGATATACTATCAAATATTAATATTTTAACATTATCCATTAATTTGGTGGATATGAATAGGATTAACTAACATATGAAAATATATTATTGAATTCTTTGGTTACAAATTAATGAGAAATAAATATAAAGAACCAATTTAATTTCAAAAAAATATTTTTATAAAATCTATTTTAAGGACATAAGTATGTTTTATGCCAATAAAATAAACAAATCAAACTTTTTTGGATTATATTAATGAAATATATATATTTATATATTAAATATAGTATTTAAAATTCATTCTATGTGTTTTATAGACATGACATAAGTACAAGTCCAATTTTATACATAAAAGATGTATTTTTATAAAAAGGAAGATTTACCACATTTTGATGGTGTAATTATTTTAAATATAGTTTTTGATACTTTTATAAATTATATTTGAAAAAATTTTATTCTTTGAAATCAATGTATCGAAATTTTTGTTGGTTGAATTTTTGGTATTTTTAAGATAAGATTCATTTTTTGATGAATAGTGAAAAAATACTATATTTTAATTGTCCTAAATGGATCGAAGGCCTTCAATTTTTAATTGATTTATGATAATACCCATTTTCAGGGTTGAATGGGAACCTTTATATGGCCCATATTATTTGTGACATTACATGACCTGAAGGTCTTAGAGGAATTCATCCCAGACTATGACTACTTGGAACCACCCCTCCCCCAACATCTGCATCATGATCAACTCTACACCTTCGCATGGTTGTTCAGCTATCTATCGTGTGCATGGATTTACAGGCCTGGTACCAATGGAAATTTTATACCCTATCATTCTTAAAAATCCAATAACTTTGCTTTGGTGAATGCACCTGCTCTGAATCCACCTTCACAGCTTGTTTCTTATAGAATCTGTATGGTTTGCGTCTGCACATCATGTGGCCCAAAGGACTTGTGGTGGCCCGAAGGCCTTTAAGGTGGCCCAAAATCTTTACTGAACTGAATTCATGGGTTTCCTAAAGTCCATTAAGGACTCAAAGATCAAATCATTGGCCCAAAGGTGAATAGTTCTGGTTACTATAGTACCGAACAGTACCTGCTATAGTAAAAAAAATTATGATTTATTTATATTTTTAGATTATATTTTATATTTGTTTTAAAGTATAATTAGATAAATATATTATCATTTAATACAATTAAGTTTATTTTAATAAATTTCGCATTGAATTTAGATATAAAAATATTTTAATCTTTTGGACGTTCTCACTTTAAAAACTCGTTTTCTCGATTTGTTAATGGGATTAATTTTTAATTAATTTTTGAAAATTATATGTTTTAAGTTTTGAAAAATGGATTCTATATTTTCAATAATAAGGTAAAAATTTACTAAATAGTTCTCTTTTATTTTTTGAAAATATGAATAGTAACTTTAGTATTTTTTTTAATTTCCACAGTTAAGGGTAAATCATGTAATTAAGAATACAAATAATATTATAAGTATTATAAAATTACCTAAAACTTATTATAATTTTATTGTATGATTTAGTGTCACCCAAAATCATATTTGGGCCGATTTTATGGCCTCTTGGAACCACTTGTATGACTTTAATCCTATTTTAGTATTGTATTCTAATTCAAATATACCATACTCATGTTTTTAATAAGTGTTACATTTTTTATATATGGTTATTAAAAATATATCTTTGACTATATATATTAATTTTAAATCTAAAATATTTACCTTCACCATTATAATTTATTTTTAGTTTTTTTGGAATAAATAATTAAATTAAAGGCTTGCACAATGATGATGGGTAATTGTTGAATTAATGGGCATATCAAATATATATTATTAAAAATATTAAAATAAATATAATTTGATATTATAAATTTCAACCAAAAATTTTATGGATTACGTTGATATATTAGGGATGAATTAAAGGTTTTGGTTCGAGGTTATCTTGTGTATAGATATTTTTTAAAAGTCAAACTAATTAATATTGTCAAAATTTACATTAATGATATTTTAAAATAGATAATATTTTATTAAATGATAAAAAAATATTAAAAATATAAAATTGGGAAACAATATTGGGATAATGTTGAAAATTTTATCTATGGTCCATTTATGGTTATTTTGGCATTTTATAGTAACTGTATTAACTCTTAAGGAGTAAAAACACATGTTACGGCGGTAAGAGTTAAAGAGATTAAACAATGGTTAAAGAGAAAATATGAGGGTATGAATGTGACATAAACTAGTCTATAAATTATTGGATGAATATTATTAGACCAATATATCCTTAATATCTAATTTTAGTTATTTAATGGTAACATTTATATAAAAATAACATATATATTATTTATATCAAAGATAGTTACAAAATGTCATTGTCTTTGTATTTAATATCCTTTAGCTGTTCATATAGAGAAAAAAATCAAGATATCAATGAACCTAAATGTATATATTTATCTTAATTAAATTAGTTTCATTAAATAATTTTATTTTTATTTTTTATAAATTATATAATTATCTTAAATTCTTATTCTATACTAAACCTATTTATTTAATTAAAAGTAAAATAAAATAATTGATTTTAAAAGTATTACTTTTGATATATTTGGGATGAGTTAATGTTTATAATGAATTTTATATTTCTATAGAATATATTAGAGTCTTTTAAAACCATTATATTTTAATTCACAATTTTTCTTGATGTATTTAAAGTCAAATTAAATGAATAGTATAAAATTTGACAATAATGATATTTTATTGAATTATTATTTTATTAATTTATTTAAAAATAATAAAAATATTAAATAATTACAAAGGTGATAGGTTATGGTCAAAAATATCTTCTGATATTAATTTATATGCAATTTTTAAGTCTTTTTCCCTAGAATCACTTTATTATATTTTAATATTTTGAGGATTTCAAAAAGTGCCCCCACACACAAATTATAAAAGGGAACCTCCTACCTCAATTCATCACTCCAATTTTAGCTATCTAGATTGACCAAAACCTACCCATTTCTATTTTAAACATCCTTATTTAAGTTATAGAGGTTTTTTTCCTTCCAAAAGACCTACCCAAAATCACTTTAGAATAGATTAATGGAAGTCCTTTGAAGAAGAGGTAAACATCTTTATCAAATGTTTCAAGTTTTTTTCTTCTTCTATTTCCTCTCCATGTGTTGTTTACAAGATAAAGTAATAAATACAGTATCATATATATATATATATATATTATTATATATTATTATGATTATGGGAAAACCATTTTCCACATTTTATCCAGCCTATGAAAAATGAAAGCACCGTGTGTGCATACGTGCGACTTATCGTCTCCACACTGTGGTATAATCTATTTTTCATCGCCACTTTACATGGATGGTTATAATTATGGAAATAAAATATATATATATATATATATATATATATTATAATTATTACATGATACTCATTATGTAAAATTTAGTATATCACCCACTTCCTTACCCTTTCACCATTAAAAAAATGATATCGTCGCTTGTGCGTACGTACGGCCTATTGTCTCCACAATGCGATGTGATTTATTTTACTTATTAACCATTCAAGAATGATTTTAAAAATATATATAATTAATAAATATGATATATATTAACTTAATATAGTTATTTAGATTATGTAACTATATCCTATTCATAATAATCAGGACTTACACGATGAAACGTGCATAGGAAGATAAAGTAGTTAACACTCGAAACAAGGGTAACAACGAAATATTATCAACAAATGGGTGATAAAATAATGTAATAGGATTTTATGTTATATCATAAATATGTATATGGTTTTTTATAAGTTAATAAAATTCTTAAAACCATTATACAGGAGGTTAAAGCATGTTCGGCTAAAAGATGTGTAAGGTAAGGGTTTTCTCATCTCACTTTTACTTCTGTGAGATATATGATGTGTTCACCAATTATTCCTTGTGTGTGGTGTAGTACTAACCTTTGATGTATTATATCATGAATATAATTATACTCATGATATTATATGTTTTATTTAATGTTATTCCTTTATAGTTATTATGATTTAAATTTTTCAAAGTGGTATGGGACACTTTGGAATGTTTGAAGATTATTTTCCATTAGATTTTTTTTAATGGTCTCATTTAAGAGTATCTTAATCTATTTATACATACTTTATTTAATCTTATAATACATTTAGATTTATATATTATTATACCATATATAATATGTTATTTAATTTTATATGATCATTTTGACTATGAATGTGCTATTTTGATATCATTCATGGTTTATGGTTAAAGTATTCAGATTTCATATGCTAGTTTTTTAATAAAATTTTTTGTGTTTTTTATGTTTCACCATTTTCATATGAGAAATTTATTGGACTTATAAAGTGATGTTTGTGGCTCTCTATATCCCTTCAATGCATCGGTAGGTCTTATGAGATAAATCATATATGGATTTGGAAGAAGCCTTACCCAGTTATTTTCATATCTCTTGGCTGAGGCCTCAGTGGTATATTTCAGATGTCAAGAATTATACATTCCATCATCATGATATAAGTTAATGATATTCCATGTGATTATTCAACTAGTATAATATCTATGGTTAAGTTTTATAGCTCATGTGATTATTTAAATGGCATGTGTTTCAGTTCTTTACCTTTCCATCTTATTTATGTCATATTTAATGATAGCTTCTATTGTATGCTTACCCTTACTAAGCATTTGAGTTCACCCCTTTCATATTTTTCAATTTTTTCCGAGGATTACAAGAAGTATATTATGACTAATATGTAGGGTTAAGCTAGAATAATAATGGTGTTCTCTGAGAAAATACTTTTTTATTTTATGTTTAAAATGTAATTTTAATTTAAAATATTTATCTAGTTTAATAAGAAAACTAAAATATTCAGTTATTCATCATTTTATTCCTTGTAATCATAAAAATTTAATGAATTAATGGATCACTTTAAATAATTATTGAGAAAAATATCCTTTCTTCTTTGAAAACATTTTATTTTTTTGAAATGTCACGTAATTTTAAAAGAAAACATTTTTTTGAAAATAAACTTATAATATTGTAAAGGAAGCTTCAGAGTACTAATTCATCGTGATGAAAGAGATTCCATTTGTGATTTTTAAGTTAAAAAATATTTCTTCCGTATATTTTTTTCGGTAAAGTCACAAAGCGCCTTGAATAGAAAATGAAAAAAAATTATTTTCAAACCATTTCATACAAATTTAAAAATAGGTAAAAATAACTTTAAATTTTTATAGGAAAATAGTAAAAAAATTGAAAACATTTTTACAAAACATGGATGTGGAAGATAAATATTCCACAATGGTGATTTAAAATGAAACAATCTCAATTATTGATGAGATTGTCAAATAATCACTTATCACTTTATAATCAATAGAATTGTATGCACCATGAAAGAAAAAAATATGTGGATATGAAAATACCATAATCTATAGAATAATAATCATAAAATACATTCATGGTCATTATATACACCACACAAAATAAATAAGTACTCTATAAGGCATGTATCCCATAGAAATAAAAGTGAGACAAAAATCTCTTACCTTATGTCTTGACTCTCATATTACTCTTGAAAAACTCATGTATAATAAATATGATTTTATTATACTTATATTAAAAAACCATATTCAATTATATAATACCATATATTACTTACTTATGAACTTCTATTACCCATTTATTAACAATTCCATGTTAAAGTTACGTTTCGGGTAATAACCGCTTTTTTCACATGTGTTTTAATTTGTTATATTTTTGTCCTATTACTTATATAATTGTTTAATAATCTCAAAATTGATATAAATTATATAAATTTCATATATATTCAGTATATATGTATTAATTAAAAACTACAAAATATGGAATTAGAAAATTAAATACATTGTTCATGGAGATGGTAGGTCGTACGTACGCATGAATATTGTTTCAGTTTTCTTATCAAGTTAAGAGAGATAAGGAAAATGAAATATATATAATATAATTCTAGTATAATTATTATAAAATATATAAAATGTAACTTAACCAAAACATCCTTAACACATTATGGGTAAATTTTGAATGAATCACATCACTTTGAGGAGGCGGTAGTCCACACGTCCACAAATGAAGTTATCGTATTTCCAAAAAATTAAAATCATGAAGTTATATTTTATATAATATTTATAAAATATAAATACATCATAAATAACATATATAATATAAAAATATAGTTTCTATCATAATTCCCAACCATGAAAGTTGCTAAATAAAAAAGCGAACAACAACCTTTCTTAAGGCAGTAGTTTTTCATACACAAGAACGAAAAGTTCGTCACCCATTTGATGGAAGTGTGTGAGATAGTAGGCCGAAAAATTAATATAAAAACATATCAATATATTTAAGATACTTATTTTATTATATAAACATGAAATAAAAAAAATTAATGGGTTTAATGAAGAAATAAAACAACAACATTCGTTGATGAACATTACCACTTCTTTGGGTCTGTCCTTTTTATTTGCACAAAAGGACTCCTTTGGTTATCTTTCTCCCAAATTAAGGATTCTATGATGAAGGTAGGTATTTTGGTAGGATACCATTTAATTTATTGTTTCATTTATTGAATAATTACCACATCGTCATTGTGAAATTATTTATGATAATTATTTATTCACTAAAATTTAAAAATAAAATTTCATGTTTTATTTAAACCTATTATATTTTATATAATATAAATAGTAGAGTATATATTATTTTTAACAACAAATTAAAAATATGATACTTATTAAAAGTAAGAGTGTGACATTTCTTCACTCTCTCTGATTTTAATAATATCGAAGTCATTATCTGAAAAAATTTGTATATTAAATTATTCAATTTCAAACCTTATGTGTTAAGGGTCAGATAAAATTCATCAATTAATATTATTTCAAGTGTTAGGGGAGTTTTATATTGTTTATAATATAATTTTTACCCTAAAATTACCCAATTTACCCTTAATTGTAGTAATAAAAATTAATAAAGTTACTATTCATGTTGTCTGAAAATAATAGAGACAAAATTACTGAATTCAAACCATATTATTCCAAATATATAATCCATTTTTCACAATTCTAAACACATAATTGGTATAAATTAATTTAAAATCAATCATGTTGAAAAAACGAGAAAATAGGGTTTTAAAGTGAAAATGTTCAAAATATTGAAGTGTTTTTAAATCCAATTTCAATTTTAAATTGATTCCAATGACCTAAATTGAATTAAATGATAAAAAATTGATTTAATTATGATTTAAAATCAATTCAAAAAATAATTTCACTATATAAATAAGTTATAATAATATGTAGTTTTGAATTAAAATTCATTATTTTTCACTATTCATCAAAACCTAAAACTTCTCATAAAAATACTAAAAGTTCATCCAAAGTAAATTTTGATATATTGTTTTCAAAGAAGAATATTTTTTTCTAAATAGAATCTATAAAATTGTTAAAAACAATATTTTAAACAAGTTCTCCATCAAAAGGCAGTAAAACTACCTTTTTATAAAAATACTTCTTGTATGCATAAAATTAGATTTGTTCTTATATCATGTATTGAAAACAAAAAAGATGAATGTTAAAAATTATATTGAATATTATATATATATATATATATATATATATATATCATTAATATAATCCAATAAGAGTTATTTGTTTATTTATCGGTATAATCCACACATTTTCACATTTTAATAATTTTTCAAAAAACATTTCCTTTTATTTTAAAAAGTTTATTACATTAATTTATAATTAATTGGTCAAATAATTATGTGTAAAATATAATTTAATAATTAAGTTAATCATGTTTATAACTTCCATTCAAATGACAAGGTAATAATCATCTCTTTTAAATAAGTATAATAATAAAATGATGTTTCATTGAAACTCAGTGTTACATTTAAATCATGTTAATTCAGTGTTGCATATAGTGAAAGATTAACTTGGTGTAGCATATAACCCAAGAAATCAAAGAAATTTAATTTATTCAAAAAAATAAATGGTTCACAAAAACTCGCGGAGTTACATTCTACCCCCTTAAAATTAATTTCTCCCTTTAAATTTGTCATTATAATACAAACAAATGAGGATACTTCTACCACATTATATCCTCAATTTACCACACTAATTCTTCAAACTGGTGGTTTTCTCCAAAAAAAAACTTTAACCAAGTGATTGGTCTTATTTTGTATAACTTTATCTCTATAATACAAAATTTATACTGGTATCTCTTTATAAAAAGGATCTTACTCCGGCGGTATGACCTTGGAGTTTAGTATATGTGAAGGATCAGGTATATAATTCATCAGAAGATATACATGGAATACATCATGAACATGATATATATTTTGTGTAAGTTCCAATGGATAGGCTACCATTACAATATTATCAAGAAGTTATAAAGGAAATCCCACCCTTTCAATTTCAAATTTCACTTCCAAAATCAAAGGTGGATGTTTGGGAATTTTTTTTTGGGAAACCCACATCATAAAAAGGGTTAATAAAATTTCCTCTTAAATAGATGGACTGTAAAAAGAAAACATCACCCCGTAAATAGGATTAGCGAAAATTGAAAACATGGACATAGAATATAATTCCAACTATCATGTTATGATGGAGAGTGATAGAAAACACAGTAATTATAAAGTTAATCATCACAGAAAAATAAATTTGTGATGATCTAAGGGACCATTTTATTCATTGAAAATGAAGGTACTATGATATTTTTTTTGTTTCAAGATACATTTCCTAAAGTTGAATAATTTTCACCATAAGATATATGTACTTGATTTCATTTCATTTTGTAAGAACGATCTCATCCATCAGTTATTCCTTGGTCAATTTATGCTCCATATATTATTCTAAGAAATAGAGGTGAATTATTAATTCTTAAAGTATTAGAAGATCATGAGATCCATAAATAGAATAATATATCATTCCATCTATTCTTATCACAGAAAAACTTAGCACAAATTTTCAAATATTCATAAATCCTTATATGGTGAGGTAATACTTTAATCTCTAAAACCTCTTCCGAAGTTTAACATAAACTGTTCCATAAATGGTTAACCTTATAACCCTTCCAAAAGATGGATTTCTAAAAAATTAGAAATAGGGTCACTAAATTTATCAAAAATATCTTAGCATCGATCCCTCATATATCATAAAGTAGTTCATGTTTTTCACATACCAAACATGTGAATACCTTCATGAATATCACTGTTATATTGAATTAGTTTTCTAAGTCTTCATAGCCTTTCAACATATAATTTTTAATCATTAATGAAAAACTTATACTAAAAATACTTATATATTTCACGATTCGTATAACATGATCTTTGAATTCCAAAAAATAAACACTTAGTCATCCAACTTTATTCCTAATCCATCATTCAGGCTTCATTATCTTATACATTCCTAGAATATGAAATATGAATCATGTAATAAGGTTCCTCAACCTCAATAGAATAATGTTTCTTATGTTTAATGTAAACAATACTGTTATAACATCTCATACCTTTCACATGTCATTTTTGGTCTCTTTATCCTTATAAGTATAACCAATACTCAAACCCCCTTCCTGATTCTATTCATGATATTTCCACTAGTGCATCAACTTTCATAATGAATATTCTTTCCACATCTAAAAAATTCAATATTAACCATGTTCCTTCTAGTTCTCGTTATGGACTAAGACAAGAAATCATAGTGTGATAAATACTTATCATAGTATAAAAATACATAATCATGAAAATTTGTATATATGATACCTAAATCTTGAAACATAATTTTAAATATATTAAACCTCAGGATTATCCTTAGATATATCCCTAGACATATCCATAAAAATATATATAGGGATCTTACTAATGTTTTCTCATTAGAGTTTCTAAAGGTTGACTAAACCTTTACTCTGATACCAACTATAACAACCCCATCTTTTCATACATGGATATTACATCATTTTTTCAGAATAAAAAAATTCATGCCCAGAGACTGTAATATTTTGGTGCCTTTGGAAACTTGGAACACAAACATCTTGTCTGTTGAGATATCTTCAATGTTTCCCACAAATATATTACCCTTTAGTATCCCTACCTAAAACCTTTCTTTATAACCTGGGGAAAAGAAACATATTGAAAATCTGATCTCATATGCTCAGTAAGGGTAAGCATGAGAGATATGTAAGCATAAACATAATCTTAAAGAGTATAAGGACATGATTATAATGTTAAAAGATCATACCCTACATATAAAATATCATAAACATGTATCATGGCATAAATATTGATAGTTTATAATACATGAATCATAAAGGAATCAAGATCATAAGCCATGAAATCATAGCATAGGAATAAGATATGAAATTGTGGTAGACACATAAGAATGTAACATAATTTCCATAGTAGTAAAGTAATCACTAACAATAACATCTTAGTAGTATGGGTTCAATCCCCATGCCATCTTGGAATTCATGGTTTACTCCCATGACCATCTTAGTAGTCAAGGTTCACTACTAAGACCATCTTAGTGGATAAATTCCTTTACTAAACCGATTTCACTCCATATTACAGCCATGTATATCTCATGAGATATAAATCTTTACCCAATGCATTAGAGGGGGATATAGGTCCCACCCATCACATAATGAAAAACATACATATTTGTTCCATAAGAACATAAATAATATCAAAACCCATAAAAATAAATGGTTTTAATAAACATTTCATCATAACGTAACTCATGGAAAAGAAACAAAATTCATAAGTATCCATCCATCATAAAAATAAACCATTCAGAGAAATAATGATAATGGTATCATTATATCATATCTCCATAGAAACATAAGTAACATTAAATAACTTTTTATTAATTTTAAAATGATATTGAAAGATCACATGAAATAATTATTGACAAAAAAATCCTTTCTGGTTTGAAAACATTTTCTTTTCTTAAACTTTCACGTGATTTTAAAATAAAACATTTTCTTTGAAAATAAGCTTGTAAGATGTTAAAGGAACAATTAGAGTATTAATGTGTCATGATGTTTAAATATTCCATTCATGCTTTATAAGTCAAAAAAACATTCCTTCTATATATATTTTTGGTAAAGTCACAATGATCCTTATTTCGAAATGATAAAAATATTATTTTCAAACCATTTTGTAAAAATTTAAAATGCATAAAAATAACATTAAATATTCATAGGATAATAGTGAAAACAGTTTTGAAAAAAAATTAGAAAACATGGTTGTGGAAGATAAATATTCCACAATGTTGATTTAAAATGAAACAATATAGATTATTGAAGAGATTGTGAAATAATCACTTATCACTTTATAATCAGTAGAATTATATGCCCCGTGAAAGAATGAAAATTATATGTATATGAAAATAAAATAATATTTAGAATAATGCTCATAAAATAAATTCATGGGAAGTATATACTCCACAAAAAATAAATAAGTAGATTATAAGGCATGTGTCCCAAGTAAATAAAAGTGAGATAAAAACCCTTACCATGTCCAGATGTATAGTTAGGCCTCCTTATCATGAACTAGGTCATGGATGAGTTAAAGACCAATAATATCATTTTAGGGTTATTACCCCTAGGTAAAATTATTATAGATATTTCATAAACTAACCAGTATCTATATAGGGATTCATTTTCTAGGAAAACCACATAATCTATACTTTACCAAAATATCAGGATGTTATCTTAGACTTATCCTTAGGGTTTTCATTAATTTTTTATCATGTTAATATCAAAAAAAACAAACCTTGATTTGATAGAATTTATAGAAACCTAAGATTAACATACATAAGTAATAAATTGATACCATGGTTTAATTGATACATATCACAAATAGTCACACAACCCAAAGACCTAATGGTTTAGTGTGTTGGATACTTGTAGTATAAAAACTTTATAAAATTTTAAACCTTCCTTCATAATCTATCGCCCCTTCTAGGAATTTAATAATAAATATTCACACACATACCCTAGGGAAAACAAAACATGGGAAGGTATGAGCTTAAATTCTCAGTAAGGGATAACATATCAAAGGGTCATAAAGGTTTGGTCATAAACATATGAGAATACATGAATAATAATAATTATCTGATTAAAAAGGAATATGAATCAATAATATTTATCCATAAGTATTAAATATAAACATATAATATCAAATAATCAAATATTTTCTATGGTATAAGAAAACAAAACATGAATCATAAATAATATTCCATGAAACATAGGAAATAAAGTGGAACAATCATAAATGTGGGATTTCTTATCTTTATGGATATTTCTACCCGCCAATATCTTCACACATAAAATTGTGATTATAGCTAACTATCATCACACTCAACCATTGTAAACCAAGATACTCACCAACATATTCACAAAACATTCCTATATCACAAGATACAAGCCTTTTCCCAATGCATTGCAGAGATATATAATTCCCACCAATCTCATAATCCATAAATTTGTGTGTAATTTGAAAAAAAAAATCATCTTATCAAAAAATAACCCATGGAGAGAAAATTGGGTTTCATGAAATTATCAAAAAAATTCTCATAAAATAGATTCAAAAATAAAATAAAATGATACCAAAAAAATCACCTAAATGAAATACATTATACGATAACATAGAAGGTTAATCATGATACAAAACTCTATTGGAGAAAAATCTTTTATAGATAGAGAAAAAAATTAAAATAAAACTTTTAAAAATGTATTTAGTTAAAACCCATGAAAATATTTTGTAAAAAAGAGTTTAAAATCATTTCTAAAATATTTTTCATAAAATTTCAAAGAGAAATTGAAAAAAATATTTTTGGAAATAATGAATCTTAGAAGAATAGTTTTCTTGTAAAAGAAAATATTGGTAGGAAGAAAATATAATTTCTTGATATTAAAATCCATTTATATCCAAAAATGTTATTTTGATAGAACCCACATCATTTTAATAATTAATACAACTTCCTTTTAAAATACATAAAGAGAAAAATGAGGGTCATAATAGGTAAAACATAGTAGATGTAAGATCTCATGTTCCGTATGGGTGATAAAATTCGAAGAAAATTTGAAATTTTGAAAATGGTAAGGGGTAAAATTTTAAACTAGAATTTATATTTGAGTTCCAAGAGTTGGACCACCACAAACGAGGATTTTTAGACATGGATGGGGGTTTGGGAAATGAAGTGGGGTATCAAGGGAACCCTCGATTGGTTCAGGGTGGGTGTTGCATCCAAGGATGCAGAACACCTCCAATTAGCTGGTAGGAACCACCGACTCATCACTGGTGTTTCACAGTAGAAACCACAACTTATGGTATCCACTATCCATTTAGTGTACTTTAAATGGAAAAATTTTACATTTTTTCACCTTGGGTTTTTATAGGGGCTATCCCCCCCCCCACTCCTCTCTTGTTTAGTGTGATGTTTGGGAGGCTTCTCTCCCCTTCATCCTCTTTTCTTCCTTGATGTGGGTGGGGTTCTTGGGAAATTTTCATGATGATTTAAGGTATTTTATTCCCTCTATATACCTCCATTCATCCCCTCCTCTTCTCATCTTATTTTTTTATCTTGGCTTAGGTTTCAAATATGGTTACACCAAAGCATGGTGTAATTGGTTGTTTTTTATGGGGATTCCATATGGATTGTGTAGAGGAGATCTCATGGTGATGTATTCTCACCTTCACAAGTTGTTTTGATGGAGGTAAGTCACCACGATTATTTTTCTTAGTATTTTTTTTTAAATTAAATTAAATCCTAAGATTGAATTTTATAAGGTATCAAGGGCTCCAATGGACCCTCGTGTACCTTCTAGACATCTCATCCATCGATAGATAATAATATAACTTGAATCTAGAGCGTTAGGGTATAGTAACACTATAATGCATGTGAATCAACTAAATTGAAATGGATAGGGGGTATCATTCTAGTGATAAGTGACTTAGTGGCCCCTAGGTTGATATGGGTGATGACATGGGATGAATTTACAAGGGTTTGGCCCAAAAAGGTACCCTAAATCCATTATCCGATTTTATATGATCATGTGGTGAGTGTTACTCTCCCACTAGAACATGATAACTTAGGTGGTTAGACCATTAAAGACTGGCAATGGAGTTGGGCTGACCTAGGATGCCTAGGAAAGGGAATTGGATTAAGGAAACCTCCCTAGTATAACTTTATTAAGAGGACAAGGAGGCCTCTATGAGACCTAAGGAACACTTTTAGGTGCCACCATGACTTGTGACCTTAGTGAGATGGTGTAAATTGTAATGGGTTGATATAGTAACAGGTATCACCTTAGAACTCATACCAACTATTTTATCCTAATGGGTTGTGGATAGAGGTGATGGGTTTGAGGCATTAGACCATGCCCAAACATGTGTTTATGATATCACTTAGTTACATTCGATGTATCTATGGATTCCAAGACATGATTATTTTGACCCAACCTATGGGCCTGAAGAGATGTGATGGTGTGATTGGGGATTCTTATATTTACTTCCTAAGATCCATCTTTTAAGCCTTATGTGATACTAGTGTGATAATACTTGTATGTGATGATATCATCATGGATTCCCTTATATGATTTATGTGATTTAACTATTGAGACATATAATAACACCTGGGATGTCGATATTATACCTTGGGTCTATATGGGATTCCCTAGATACCATAGGTCCCTAAGATACCTAGTATTTCTATGATCCATACCTTTAGGATTGTGGATTTTGTTATGATCATTATTAAAATATGTCTAGGTCACATGTAGGATCTATCCACCTGATCCTAAAGGCATGATGTGTGCATGGTGGGGATGCCCAGGATTCCTAGGATATGGATATTTGTCATGGTGACATGGATATGTTTCTAATTCTATGATTCCCTAGGATTCCTAGGAATTGGTTTGGATCCATTCTTTATACTTATAGTTTGGATATATACCAAGGATTCATGGGATAGGATATTGAGAAATTGTGATGAGATATTTTCTATTTGATCTTGGGTTTTAGGGATGTTTGGGGTAAACCCTAGGATCCAATTATTATATGGTTGGCATGGTCATCATGATGTTCTCAGAGAAATACATGCACTAGATGAGGTATTTATGGTCAATCAGGGTTATATACATAAGGATCAACACTGGTTACTGGTACTAGGGTAGGAATTGGTCCCCCTGAGTGGTTATGGTTTCCATGATCATCATGACGTGCTCAAAGACACCCCATCACAGGACAAAGTGGGTAGTATGGTGGTTATTTATTTTTCTATAGTTTATTTATTTATTTTGGTTGGTCATTTCACATGAAAATACATTGTATATATTATTTATGTATGGGACTACATTGGGGGTTCCCTAATGAGTTATGTACTCACACCCTACCTGGTCATCCATGGCACTTGGGTACCCAAGAAAACCTCTCACTTATCACAAGTACAGGTTGGGAAGTGTCCCAAAATAATATTAATGATCAATCTCAGTAACTTGAGTAGTATTGAAGAATATATTTGAGGATAATCACATAGATATAGATGAGTCTCTAGTAATTTTATTTTATTCTTTAATTCTTTATTTATTTTTTACATGTGATTAGCCTGGTGGGTGATCGTCCTTTTATAATTGTACTAATTTTCCATTTCATATTATTACTGATTGAATAATTTTATTTATCCTTATTATTATTGTTGATAAATGATACTTGGTGATTTTATCCTTTATTACACACTATGATCATAGATTATAGTCTCCCCATAGTACTACCATAAACACCACTGCTAGTCTATGGCTTATGGCGTATGTGGAGGTGCGTCTGAGGTCTTATAGAAAACTAATTCAGGGAACCATTCAAGTGTCCTACAGACTAGTCTGTTACAATATCTTTCTAAATAATAAGGAAAACATTGACTGGAATGGAAAATATAGACATGGAAAAAATCATTAGAAAATATAGGAATTATTGTTTCCAATATCATACTTTATAAATAAAATCATCATGTAAGAAGACATGGATATAAAACATAATTCCCTTGAAAATAAAAATTGATTATAACATTATATCATAATAAATATTATTAGAACCAAATTTAAATTATAATTTTCAATAAATAATAGTGAAACTCAATAAAATGTAATTAAGTTATCAAAACCCTTACATATTTTATTTTTTTATTCAAAACCACATTGTAGAAGGAAATTTAAATATAACATTGAATATCATGAAATATAAAATAATCATAACTCAAAAATATTAATCGTTATTAGATATACCATTCCAAATAAATTATAGTTTATAATAATAATTATGTCTCAATGGGTGAAAATTGAAACAAGAAACCCTTATGGATTTTGTAATTTTTTAATAAAAATTCATTGAAAGATTAAAAATCATACAGTTCTATAAATCCCATGAACTAAATCATTAATTATGCTAAAATAAATTCACGGGTATTATAAACACCATATAAATAAGAAATTGGTGTATAGCATTAAAACATATCTCAATGAAGAGAAATTGAGACGTCAAACCCATTCCTTGAGTTTCCACTAACTCATCCTTACTCTAAAATCATGTGTAATGAATATAAATAAATAAAGTAATTAATTCAGAACATTATTCAAATGTATCTCCCTATATAAACTTTATTTATAATCCTTCATTACAAATATATTACTTAGTTAAAGTTATTTTCACTAATGGGAGTTAGAACGTCTGTTTGTTTGTCTCATTCAAATATCATGGTCACGGGGTATATTCTTACTAGGTGGTTTCAATTTCATCATTACCTGATTATTCATTATAGATTAATAATTTTTTAAGATTATTCCTTGAATTTTATTTTCATTAAGTGAAATACATGAATATGTTTTTTGAAAATGGGAAACATAATAAACTAGTTTTGATGTGCTTAATGATGGAAAGGTGGTATATTAATAAATATTTAAAATATTAATAAATCCATTATAAAATCATTATTAAATATAAATTCATTATTATTACATTATATCACCATTATATGACTTCCTATAATTTTTTATGACATAAACATTATAAGATTGTTCACATAGTTGGTAAAACCAACCCAAATAGTAAAGTTTTATAATGTTTTAATGAGTAAGGGAATGTATTTTTATAATAATAATATGACATATTAAGATGTATTAATTATAATATATCATCTATAAATCCATTCTTAGAACCATCCAATATGGTAGGTGATGAAAAATGAAATTCATTGTTTGTAGAGGTGGTAGTCTGCACATACGCAAGATTAACGGTCTCATTTCTGAAAGAATGTATGGAAAATGATACATGATAAATTTTCATTAAAGAGTAATAAATTTTAACTATATAAAACTATAATTCATAAAATCCATCCTTTTTACTAAATATGATAGGCAGTGATGAAAAAAAACATCGCTTCATAGAGGCAGTGGTCTGCACGTACACACGATTGATGTTATTTTTTCTCTTCTTAGTGGATGCAAAGGAATTAATAATTGTTTTAAAATTAATATAATGAAATTTTATTATAATAATTATAATTATTTCATTATATTAATAATTTTAGATAATATTGACAATGAGTATAGTAAAATAAAAAGTAAGAAAAAGTAATACTCATGTTGGATGCTTTAATTTTCTCTTTTAAAAATACTTAGAAATGAAATCCTTAAGAAAACTAAACTTGTACAAAAAATTGTAAAAGTGGGATAGGTTCATTTTAGGTAAAAATTTAAAAAGTTTCAATGTGAAATTAGAAGGATAGTTGAGTCTTTAAGTGGTGGAAGTGTTACCTTTTTATAAGTGCAAAGAAGGGTAGTTTTAGAAATACCCATTGAATTTCAATAATGTTATTTCACTATTAAAGGGTTAAGGTACTCAAAAAGGTAAAATTACTGAAGGGGTGATTTTTGGTAGATCCAAACCTTAAAAATCCATTCTTAAAAAAATAATAGGTTTTGGAATTTTCACCTTAGTAAAACATTGTTTACCATTTTTAGCTTTTAGTGGGGTAATTAATTTTTTACTTTAGTAATTAATTTTAATGAAAAAAATTAAAAATAAACTTATTAAGTAATTTGAAACTTTTGATTTCAAATTTGAAAATAATTTTATCATATAATTTTTTTAAAATTTTAAAAATTGAAATTTAAAATAAACACATGTAATCGTGTAAAAACGTATTTTTTAGACAAAACATGTTTTTAAGCTTAAAATTTATCTTTAATAAAAAATTATCATGGATACTAATTTCCAAGGAATAAATTGAATTGTTATAAAAAAATTATGATGATTTCAAATAAATCCAAAACCAAATTTCACCTTAAAAATAATTGATTCAAAAAAAAGATAGAAAATGGTTATTTATTAAAGTAACCTTTTTTATTTAGTACTACAAATGTTGGGAATTGGTTTTCCATGTTTAAATAATATTTCAAAATACATAATTTTATTCCTTAAATACATATTTTATTATGTAAAATATTTTTTAAGTCTTATAGTTCATGCTTACATAATGATAATGTAACAACCCAAACTTTTATAAATCTTGAAATTCCCTTTTGAATGAATGAATGACTTATTAAGTAATGTAGTTATAGAAAACACACACACTAATTTGGTTATTTTGGAACATTATAAAATATATCCATTTTAAAATTACCATTAATATTATTATATATTAAGGATTATGATAAATTCTAATTGACACCAACAAAAGAAGTGATGGCCTAAACCAGTAGAATTGTACCCTTTGAAGCCCATTTATCAGAGATTCCAAAGTAGATGGCACAATTAGGATTTTACCTTGACTAAGACCAAGATAAAATTCAAATTTTGAAACATGAATAATATTTTTTAGGGGAGAATTCCAAGATTATATAGATCATGGCCTTAACCATGAAAGTTCCACCATCGTGCACATTACCCTTAGGGCAGACATAGGAGTAATAAGAGGTAATGTATCTCTACCCTAGTAGTATGAAATCATATGTGTTCTTTATAATAATATAATGATTATATTTACCCCTTCTCATTATTACTTTATATATATAATTATGTATGATTTGATGATTTAGATTTTGATACAAATAAACTAAAGTCATATTTTTGGAAAATATATGGTTTTAATTAAAACATGCATTTTGATAAATTCAAGAATTTTTAAATAGATTATATATTCATATAATATTCTTATTAAATAATATTTAATTTTATAAAAATTAAAATATAATTTAATGAAGCCCAATGTAATCTTTATAAGGGTCAGAAAATTATAATTATCATAAAAACCATTATTTTTTAATAAATGAGAATTTTTTATTTAAAGTAGGAAATTATCAAATTTAGAAAATTATTATTTTTAAAATAAGTATTATTTTTCAAATCAGAGTTTCTGAATTATCCAATGGTGAATTTTTCATAATTTTCTTAAATAGTTGAAGTTTTAGGTAAAAATTAAATATGGTATAAATATATGGTATATACTATAACATCATAATATCCCAAAAGTTATGTAATAAATTCTATAAAAGGAATTTACAAACTAATATATATTTTCCATTTAAAATACTTTTTTTTGAAGTTATTTTATTAAATTTACAAACCTTCAATGAATCCTCTAAAACTTATATTATATTTTAAGATTTTAAAATCAATTCTTTATGAACATGACTCACTTCCACATAACTAATGGTATTATTTTAGTACGTTAGGTTCTTTGAATTATAAAATATTTAAAAATACATCCTTTTTTTAGAAACCATGGGAAAAACCATGTGAAGGTTTGTGAATTTGATTATTTTATTATATAGATTCTCAAACCTAAGTTTAAAAAGTAATAAAGAATTATCCTCTCTTTTTCTTTAAATACACACCAAACATCTCACTCTTGTTTACTAAAAAAACCATTGAGAATGAATTTTATCTCTCTAAATATCTCTATAAATCTCTCAAAAGTTTTTCTCAATCTCTTAATAATCTCCTCTCAATATTTTAGAATCACCCACTCAAGGTAAGGGATTCTCATTCTCCTTCTCTTTATTCAAGTACATTCATTATATTATTCCTTTTGATTTAAAATTTTTCATGTTTTCATATGTTTTTACAAATCCCTTTACTATAATTATTATTCTTAAGTAATTACAAACCACCTTTTACTCTAATTAAATGCTTACATGAATCTTTATATACACCTGTTATACTGCCGAAATTATCCCGTGATTTTCAATGCCAAACATTTGTGTTGTGAATACCCATCCCTATTTACAATCAAGGGTATTCACTTATATTTAAATATACATCGTTTAATGAGTAATTCCATGTATATAAAATTTACTCTTTAATCATGTTATTATAAATAATTAAATATATACTTATTGTAATGACCCAAACTTTTATAAATGAAATTGTCTTTTTAAATGAATAAATTCCTTATTAATTAATGTAGTTATAGAAAATTCATGCACTACTTTGACTAGTTTGGACCATTATAAAATATAGATTTTTGGATTTAAAATAATATTAATCATCTTAATCATTGATAATATATCCATTGTACAGTGACCATTATGATTAGTATATAATATGGGTTATAATAAAATCCAATTGACACAGATGGAATAAGCAATGCTCTCGACTGGTAAGATCATACCTTATGAAGCTCATTTATTAGAGCTTCTGAGGGAGATGTAATCACTAGTATTTTTCCTTAACCAAGACCAAGATGATATTTACCAAATTTAACCTGATAAAAATACTTTACGGAAAAATTTCAGGATTATCGAGATCATTCCCCAAACCATGTTCGCCGAACCACACCAAATAATTGTCACCATCGCACACCGTGCCCTTAAGGTGTATGCTAGTGTAATAAGGGGTTATGTATCTATAATATAGTAATACAAATTTCTATGTTTTATTTTCAATAAAATAATTATTATATTTATGTATTTTTATTGTTAATTTATCAACTATTATATAATGAGTTTGATAAAAATTCGATTTCGATACAAAGGAATAAAAATTGTATTTTTGGGAAATATATTTTTTCAAATAAGACACTATTTTGATAAATTAAATAATTTTTTAAATTAATGATATTTTAAAAAAATATTCTTGTTAGATAATAATTATTTAAATATAAAGTAAAAAATAATTTAATGAAGTCCAGTGCAATTTTTATAATGGTCAGAAAGTGGTTAATATCATAAAAACTAGTAGTTTTTAGTAAATTAGGCTTTTTATTTAAAAGTAAAAATTATCATATTTAGAAAATTATTTTGATAAAATAAATATTATTTTTGAAATCAGCATGTCAAAATTATCCAATGGTGAATTTTTCATAATTTTCAAAGACAATCAAATTTTTGGGAAAAAATTAAATATATTATAAATATATTGCATGTATTATGACATTATAAAATCCCCAAATTTGTTTAATAATTACTATAAAGATTATACATGACCAAAATTATTTTAAAGTTCAAAATAATATTTTTTTAAATTTATTTGATTAATTTTATTAACCCTTAATAAATACTTTAAAACCTATATTATATTTTAAGGTTTTAAAATTAATTCTTTATGAACATGACTCACTTCCACATAACCAAGGGTATTATTTTAATGATTTCTATCCATATCCTTATAAAATATGTAAAACCACTCCTATTTGTAATAAAATATGGTAAGAAATATGGGAAGGTTTTTGGTTTTTATTATTTTGTCATATTGAGTCCAAAACCTAAGTTTGGAAATTAATAAAGAATTCCCCTCACTTTTGATATAAAAACCCAAACAACCTCCAATTATTATTCACTAAAAAATATTTGAGTATGAATTTACTCAGCCTTTTCCTATCTATATCCCTCCCAATATGTTCCAAACCCTTAAGTAGCTCTTCTTAAGCTTTTATAATCACCCTCTCAAGGTAAGGGGTCATCTCCTCCATATTCAAGAACTTCCTTTGTACTATTCCATTTGATTTACAATTTTTAATGTTGAAATATGTTTTTAAACAAACATATTACTATAATTATTATTTCCAAGGGATTATATACACCCTTAACTCTCATTAAACCCTTCCATAAATCAATATGTACACTATTATGCTGCCAAAATTATCATGTAATTTTCCATGCTAAACATTTATGTAGTGAATAGCCATCATCATTTACACTAAAGGGTATTCACCTAGATGTACCTATCCTTAAATTATTGATAAATTCAGTTTATTTAACCCACAATCCTTAATCATGGAGTTAAAATTTATTAAATATGTTCTTATGTAATATGATTTATGTAGAACAGAAATGCATGTACATGACATGAATTTGATGAGTGAGTCCAAAATTATATAGTTATCCAAGGCATTATGTAATATTTTTATCTCAGGAAATACCATGTGTGGTGCATGATAGGTTATCATAAGCACACTATGTTATGATTTATCAATGGTTATCCTTGACTTATGCTTATGATTACATGCTTTATGTTGTTTCCACATTCTTATGTTTCCTTGATGTTATCATCTTATATCATGATTAGATATTCTTTTTTATGATTCTCAGTCATTTTATGTCACCTTTATTTGTGTATTGAATAAAATTTATGTTTTTCATCGTGTTATGCTTTGATTATTCTCTTACTGTACTTTATATCTCACCCCTTTCTTATATACATCTTTAATTTATGTTGTGTAGTTTTAGAAGATCAATAGAATATAACGGCATGTTATGGAGTTTTTAAATAATATTTTTTATCCTTATTTTAAGTTATTTTTTTATGTATCTAATTACCCAAAATGCTAGGCTTCTCGATCTTTAGGAGTTGTATTATGTGAATCTTTATGTAATTAATCAAGAATTACAGTGTATTGAGGATATGGGTTGTCATGGTATGAAAGGAAATTCTATTTATTTTGGGAGATTAGGATAATAAAACCTTAGTTTATCCCTTAGGGATAATACTAAACATAATAAAACATCACTAAATTTTGGTAAAGTATAGAGTGAGTTGTTTTAAAGAAACAAAATCCATGTTTATATACTACAAGTGGATGTTGATCTAATATAGTTGTACCTATAGGTAATAACCCCAAAAAGTGTGAATTGGGATTTAACTCAATCATCACATGTTGGATGAAAAAGATGCCTTGTTGCACACCTGGTTTGATACTTCTACGGTATATGCTTTATTAAATTCACAAGGTACCTACAAACTATTATGAAGGTAAAAAATCCAATAAATTTTATGTTAGGAAATTGATCGTGGATAAATTAGATTAAAAGCTCAAAATTCATAAGCTACGGAATATATTTCAGTTATTATTTATCCCATAAATGTTTATAATTTCCATTTTATATGTTTGGAATTTTTAAAATTCTCAACTCTAATTTTCCCTTTATTTTAGTAAATGGATAGAAATAGGAGGAACTGAGTCAACAATCAATTTTATGGACAATGAACAAATGAGATGACCTACCCAATGAGAGTATTATTTGAGAAATTTATGATAATACTTACTCAATTAACTCAAGTTATGAATAGAAACTTGAATCAGGTGGAAACCCCACATCCCCCTAATAAAGAGAAAGTTGTAATTGAGACCTTTATATGAAAATGGACTCTGAATTTCAGTGTATCTTCCAATCCCTTAATAATATAATAATGGATCTATTCTATTGAAAATATAACATCTTCCCTTCAATTCTCTAAGAAATATAAGGTTGTGGTGGTTGGTCATCATATGGAGGGAGAATCTGATCAATAGTGGATATTGGTCAAAAATACAAAGTTTGAGGAGGAGATCAAAGTGATGGAGTGGAAAAAATTCCATAAAATGTTTTTTGATAAGTATTTTCCTCACACTATCCAATAAAAATAAAGAGAGTTTTCCTTATCCTCAAGAAAAATGATGATGAATATATCAGGGCGTAGAAGGAGAACTTCCCAAGACTTTTGCGATACAACTCTAGATTTTTTATCTCCCCTGAAAATAAATTTTACCACTTCTTTTATGGGATAAATTCGAGTCTAAGAAATTTTTTAAAAATTATAGACTTTGAAATCTATGAGTAAATTGTCTGATGTGGCCTCAAATTCAAAATAGAGACCAGAATATATCAAGGGCCTCACAAATCTAGAGATGGGAAGCAAAGGCTGGATTTTAATTTTTGTGGTGCGATGGATAAATCTCATGGGGGAAAGAAATTCCAAAATCTCACTTTTCAAAAGTGTGGGAATAATCATCATAGAAATTGAATAAAGGGGATAAGAAAATTCTTTAGGTGTGGGAAGAAATGGAACCTATCTAATAAACACCAATGGTAGAAATCCACCAATGTAATGGAAGAAAGGAATAGTCTAGTAAACCCTCAGACTATTGTCCAATGTTTTAACTATAGGGAACAAAATAACTATTTGAATCATTTCAATCAGATAAGTTTTGTCAATGATAACTAATAAAAACAACCTCTAAGGCCTAGAGATATAGGGTAAGCTTATTCTATCACAAATGCTGAGGTGGATCCCAAAAAAGAAGTGGTGACAGGTACTTTAGTTATTCATTCAAGGATAGTGAACTTTTTATTTGAATCTGGTTCTATGAATTCTTTTAGATCATGCTAGTTTAGTATAACTATACAAACACCTCCTCAAAACATCGATGCCAATTTATTTGTGAATATAGTAAATGGTTAAATTATTTCATCCCATGCATATAACCCATCCCATTTCAAAAAAAAGGATGAATTTTCAAGAAAACTTGTGATAATATATTTATTGGAAGTGTATGATATTCTAGTCTTGGATTGGATTTCATTTTATAGAGACAATTTAAATTACTGAGAGAAGGAAATCACCCTCCGTGTCGAGAATCTCCCCTGATTCTATACGAGTGTAATGAGGAGGATGAATCTTCTTCTATATCATCATCTCAATCATGGATATTATTTCTTTATGAGAAAGTGTATCTAGATCAAATGATTGATACTAAGGAAAAGATCATCCTTGGTGAAATTCCCATTGTAAGGGAATATGTTGATGTGTTGCCCAAAGAATTCTCTGGTCTTCCTTCAATCTATGAGGTTGATTTCTCAATCAATATTATACTCAAATCTTTACCAATATCCAAGACTTCGTATAGAATGGACACTACTGAACATGAAGAGCTGAAGAAGAAACTATAGAAGAATATGGATAAATGATTTATACACCCAAGTTATTGACTAAGGGTTGCACCAGTCCTTTTATTCAAGAAGAATGATGTGTCAATGTGCCTCTGCATTGATTATCATGATCTCAACAAGATCACAATAAAGAACAAGTATCCTCGATCACATATTGATAACTTATTCAATAATCTATGTAGAGATCAGTAATTCTATAAAGGTATATCTTCAGTCGAGATATTATCAAGTAAATAAAAAGGAGGATATCCCCAAGACTGATTTTCATACAAGTTTCATGCACTATGAGTTCCCAGTTATTACATTTAGACTCACTCATACTCCAGTTATCTTCATGAACTTAATGAATATAGTTGTTAGGGATTACCTAGAAAAAAATTTGGTAGTATTTATAGAGGATATTCATATATACTCTAAGAGAAAGGTGGAACATGAGGTGAATTTTAATGATGTACTGAAGACCTTGAAAAGGTAAATGTTATATGAAAATTATAGTAAATTCAATTTTTGGATGGGCTAAGTAACATTGTTGGGGAATGTTATAACTAATAAATGGATATCTATAAATCCATTAAAAATAGAGGAAATTTAAGGATGAACAAGACCAACATATATGATAGAGATGTGTATTTCCATTTATTAACTGGGTACTATCATTGATTTGTGATAAATTTCTCATGATTTTCAATCCCACTAACCAAGATAACTTAGAAGGGGGTGATGTTTGTTTGGATTGCTAAATGTGAGGATAGTTTTAAATATTTGAAGAATATTATAATCACTAAACCTATACTCAAATTTAAAATGAGTGAATAAATTTTTTCGACCTACATTGATGCATCTAAAAAGGGATTGGGTTGTTTACTCATGTAAGATGACAAAGTGATAGCCTATGTCTCTCTCCAACTAAAGATCCATGAGTAGAAATACCCAACCTGTGATCTATAATTTGATGCAGTGATCTTAGTATTAAATATTTGGAGGTATTATATATATGGAGAGATGTGAGACATATATACGGATCACAAAATCCACAAGTAAATATTCACAAAAAAGGATCTCAATATGTACTAATGAAGTTAGTTAGTGATGATCAAGTATCATGATTGTTCAATCCATTACCATCCTGGGAAGGCAAAAAAAGTGGAAGATTCTTTGAGTATAAATTATCCTATAACCTTATCCATGATGCGGATTGAAAGAGATAATATCTTCTTGGACATGAAAAGGATATACATGAGAATAATCCAAGGATATTCATCCTACCTTTCTCAAATAACTACTCAACCATCCAATCCTAAGAGGATCAATGAGGCCTAAAAAGATGATGAGGTGCTATAGAATAAGTCAATGTATATTCTAGAGTCTAACTTTACTAAAGATGGATTTATATGGTTAGTAACCTGGATATGTGTCCAATAGAAACCATATATGAAGAGGTAACTTCTGGATAATGTGTATAGTGCATCTTTATCTATTCATCCAGGAAACACTAAGATGTATAGAGATCTAAAGAAAAACTTTTGGTTAGATAACATGAAGAGGGAGATTTTAGAATTTTTATCTTTATATTTGGTTTGCTAAGAATTCAATGCTAAATTATAGAATTATAAGTGCATGATGTATCAATTACTCATACTAGTACAGAAATGGAAAAATATCCATAGATTTCATCATAAGACTCCCCAAAACATCTAAATTAAATAACTCTATCTGGGTGGTAGTTGATATCCTTAAAAAGTCAGTGCATTTCATTACTATAAAGAAATATTTATATCTTAAACAACTCACCAATATATACATAAGGGAAGTGGTAATACTACATGGAGTTCCACTCTCTGTTATATCTGATCAATATATAAGGTTTAACTTGAGGTTCTAGAGAAGCATTCTGCAAGAATTGGATATAGACTTGAGTTTCAGTACTTCTTATCACCCTTAGATAGATGGAAAGTTTTGGAGAACCATTCAAAATCTAGAGGATATGTTGAGATCATGTTCAATGTATTTACAAAGATGTTGGGATCAACACTTTCCCTTGGCAGAGTTAATATATAACAATATTTTCTATTCTATAATTCAAATGGAACCTTATGAGGCTCTATATGGGAAGAGGTATCAGAATCCAACATGTTGGGATGAAGTTGGATAGTGGGATCTTATGGGACCTGTTCTTATCCAATAGATGATAGAGAAGTCTCAAACCATTCAATGTCATATCAAGTCCACACAGAGTTGGTATAAAATTTATGCGAACATTCATCAATGAGATCTAGAGTTTAAGTTCGGGAATAAGGTATTCTTTTTTATATATTCATTGAAGAAAGTAACAAGGTTTGGGAAGAAATGAAATCTTAGTCCAAGATACATCATCCCCTTTGAGATCCCTTATCACATTAGAGTTGTGGCCTATCTACTAGCACTCCCACCTAACCTATCTAAATTACCTGATGTGTTCTATGTATCCATCTTAAGAAAGTATATACCAAACCCCTCACATGTACTAAATCCAGTGGTGTTACCATTAGAGAATAATATTTCAAATGATAAGTAGCTGGTGAAAATCTTATACCATAGAGAAAATTTTATACTAAACAAGATAACTCACCTAGTAAAATTCCTGTGGTGGAACCACAAGATTGAGGAAGCAATATAGGAACCAGAAAAGGTGATGAAACAAAAGTAACCTCGTCTATTTTGGTGAATAAAATGAAATTTTGAGGGTGAAATTTGTAAAGTGGATAAGAATGTGGGAGCCTGAACTTTTTTAAAAGAAATTATCTTTTTAAATGAATAAATTATTTATTAAGTAATGAATTTTTAGAACATGCATGACCTACTTTGGATACTTTATACCATTATAAAATATATCTTCTCAGATTTAAAAGACCATTAAGCATCATAACAATTACTAAAATATATTTGTTGCATATTGACTATTATGATTGGTATATCTTGAGGTTTATGATAAAATCTAATTGAAATTGAAAAAATAAACGATGGCCATAACCAGTAGGATCCTACCTTATGAATCCTATTTATCAGATATTCTAAGGGAGATGACATCACTAGGATTTGACCATAAACAAGACCAAGATGAGATAAACTAACTGAAACAAGAGTGAAATCATTTAACGGATAATTTTAAGCATATCAAGATCATGTCCCAATCCATGTTTATTGATCCACCCTAAAAAAGTGTCATCATCTCACACCTTACCCTTAGGGCATACGTTGGTGTAATAAGGGGTTATGTATCTAGACTCTAGTAATATGAATTTATATATTTTATTTTCAGTAAAAAAATGATTATATCTATCTCTTTTTATCAATACTTTATAAACAATTATATAATGAGTTTGATAAAAATTAGATTTTGACATGAAGAAATCAAAATTGTATTTTTGTAAAATATATAGTTTCAAAAAAGAAAACATTTGGATTGATTCAAGGATTTTTGAAATAAATGATATTTTAATAAAATATTATTATTAGATAATAATTATTTAAATATAAATTATAAAATAATTTAATAATGTCTAATATAATTTTTATAAAGGACCAAAAGTGGTTAATATCATAAAAACTAGTATTTTTTATTATAAATAGATTTTTAATTAAAAGTTGAAATTCTCAAATTTATAAATTTATTTGGATAAAATAAATATTATTTTTTAAATCATCATGTAAAAATTATGTAATAATGAATTTTTCATAATTTTCCAAGATGTAAAATTTTTTGAGTAAAAATTAAATAAGTTATAAAGAGTATCCATGACCAAACTTATGTTTACCATTTAAAAATAATGTGTTTTTGAAGTTATTTGATTAATTTTATAAACCCTAAATGAATCCTACAAAACCTATATTATATTTTGTGGTATTAAAATTAATTCTGTATGAATATGACTCACTTCTACATCACCAACAGTGTTATTTTAATGAGTTTTGTTCTTAGCCTTATAAAATATTGACAACCACTCATATTTAGTAAAAACCATGGGAAACCCCATGGGAAGGTTTTCGGTATTGATTTTTTTACCATATAGAGTCCAAAACCTAAGTTAGTAAATTAATAAAGAATCCCCCTCTCTTTTTCTATAAAAAATCCACCCAACCTCCAATTCCTAAACACTCAAAACCCTTCGAGCATGAATTTACTCTACCTTTTCCTCTCTATATCCCTCGCAAGGTGTACCCAGTCTATTAAGAAACTTCTCCCAATATTTTAAAAGATCCCTCTCATGGTAAGGGATTCTCTTCACATCCTATTTATTTAAGCACATCCTTTGTACAATGCCTTTATGATTTCCAATTTTCCATATTGGAATATGTTTCTAAACATACCTATTATTATCCTTATGATTCCTAGGCTATGAGAGACCCCATGTCACTCTCATTAAGCCCTTCCATGAATCTATATATACACCTTTTATTTTGTTCAAATTATTTTGTGATTTTTCATGCCAAACATTTGTTTAGTGAATACCCATCCCCATTTCCATTCAAGAGTATTCAACTAGATGTACATATCCTTCATTTATTAGGTAATTAAAATTTATGTAACTCACACTCCTTAATCATGGGGTTAAAATTGGTGAGAGATATTCTTATGTTGTATGATCTATGTGGAACACAAGTTCATGTACATAATATGAATGTGACTAGCGGTATCGAAATTATATATCCCTCCAATTCATTAGTTAATGTTTTTATCTCATGAGATACCATGTATGGTTCATTGGATATTATCCTAAGCATACTATGTTATGATGCCTTATCAATTATCCTTAACTTTTTCTTAGAGTGTCATATTTTATGTTGTTTCCACATTAATATATTTCCTTGATGTTATCATCTTATATCATGATTTAATATTCATGTTTATGATTGTCACCCATTTATGTCATCTTGATATACCTATTGAATATAATGTATTATTTTCATCATTTCATGCTTTTATTATTCTCTTACTGGGCTTTATATCTCATCCATTTTTTATATATGTCCTCAGGTTATCCCATGCAGTTTTAGAAGACCAATGAAATATAAGGGAATGATATTGAGTTTTTAAATAATTTTGTTGTATCCCTATTTTTAAGTCATTGTTTTATGTATCTAGTTACCCAATAATATTCGGATTCTCCATCTTTTAGATATTTATTATGTGTATCTTTATGTAATTAATTAGGAATTAAGGTGTATTAAGGATATGGGTTGTCTTACTTATGTTGTACGATCTATGTGGAACACAAGTACATGTACATGATATGAATGTGGTGTGTGGGCCTATAATTATATATACCTCAAATGCATTGGATAATGTTTTTATCTCTTGATATATCATTTATGGTGCACAGGTGGCTAGCCTAAACACACTATGTTATAATGTCTTGGTAGTTAGCCTTAACTTATTCTTATGATGTCATGTTCTATATTATTTCCCCATTATTATGTTTCCTTGTTGTAATCATATTATATCATGCTATAACGTTCATGTTTATGATTCTCACACTATTATGTCCCATTGGTATGAATATTGACTCGCATGTATTACTTTAATCATGTTATGATTTGATTATTCTCATATTAGTATTTATAGCTCACTAATTTCTTATATATGTCCCTAGGTTATTTAATATAGTATTAGAAGATTAATGTTATATAAGGGAATGTTTTCAAATTTTTAAATAATTTTGTTGTACCCTTGTTTCAAGTTATTATTCTATATATCTAATTACTAAGATACACTAGGCCTATCGATCTTTTAGGATTGTTTTGAGTGTATATTTGTATAATAAATCATTAAATAAAGTGTATAAAATATACAAATTTTCATATTTGGTATCAAATAATGGTATATTTAATTTTGGGTTTTAGGGTTATAAAACCTTGTTGAAATACTTAGGGATAAGAATAAACATAGTAAAACATCCCTAAATTTTAGTAGAGTATAGAGAAAGTGGTTTCCAAGAAATCACATCCATGTTTGGATACTAGAAGTGGTGTGGATCTATCAAAGATGTACCTAGGGGTAATAACCCCAAAAAGGAAAAAATGGGTATTAAATAGATTATCACCTAGTGCACAACAAATAGGCCTTACTGCACAACTAGTTTGGCACTCTCTAGGGATATTATTTAGAAAATTTAAAAACTTTTTACAAACCATTATGAAGGACTTGAATAGATTTTTAGGTTAGAAACCCTAGTATGAAAATTTAAATGAATATCCTAGATTGAAACTTATAGACTCATAATCTAGGATATACCTTTCATTAATATTTTATTCATTCTATGTTCATATTTTCCATTTTTAAATAATTTTTAGTTTGAATATTCTCATCCCTAACTTTATTATAGATATTGTAAATGACTAGAACTTGAAACAAATAGTGAAAGGTTTTCTCATTATCCATTGATGAGCTTTAAATATCCCATACGGTTATAGTTATATGCATTATTTAATATTATTAAATTTTATTATAACTATTCAAACACCACCTTAAAAAATGTAAGTAGAGTTATTAGTGAAAATGGAAAATGGGGAAATTATAGCATCTCGGGTATGTAACTCCTCCCCAGTCAATTTTTTTAGACTCTACCTCCCATAAAATATTGTCCCATTTATTTTAGTAGAGTTTTATACTATATTTGGAATGGATTAGTTTTCATTATATAAATCCAACATCAACTTTCATGATAGGGAGATCAATCTTCAGGTCTTTTTTCATCATTTGATTTTTTGAAAGTGTAAGGAGGATGATTAATCTTCATTGGAATATTCATATCAAGTGTAGATATTATTTCCTTATGACAAAGAATATTTTTCTCAAATTATTAAGACATAGGAGAGAACCATGATTAACAGCATGCCCATTGTGGGGAATTATACTAATGTATTCCCTAAATAGTTTGTGGTCTTCCTTCTGACCGATAGGTTGTTTTATCAATCAAAATTATACCTAGATCTCAATCCATATCCAACACTCACTATAGAATAGCCACCATTGAGTTGGAAAAACTGAATAAGTAGTTACAAAAGAATATGGAAAAGGGTTTTATATGATCTAGTACTTCACAGGGAGGTGTTTTGGTACTCTTCATCAAGAAAAAGGATGGTTCAATGCATCTCTGCATTGATTATTGTAAATTCGCTAAAATCATGATACAGAACAAGTATTTCATACCATTGATAGATGATTTTTTTCAATCAAACATATAGGAGGACAATGTTTCTCTAAGGTAGATCTTTAGTTTGAATATCACCAATTAAAGGTGAAGAAGAAATATATTCTCAAGACTGCCTTTAGAATAAGGTATAGACACTTTGAGTTCATAGTGATGCCCTTCGAACTCACTAATGATATAGAAATATTAATAGACTTAATTAATGGAGTCTTCAGAGATTACCTAGAATTATTTGTCGTAATATTTATAGATTATATTCTAATATACTCCAAAATCAAGGAGAAGCATGAGGAGAGTTTGAATATTGTGCTAAATACTTTTCCAAATGAGAAGCTATATGAAATTTAAAATAAATATGAGTTCTACATGGAGGAAGTTCCATTCTTGGGTATTTTTATCACCGGTAAAGGGATATATATGGACCATTCTAAGAAAAATTTAATTTAAGAGTGACCCAAACCAACATATTTAAGGGATATTTATAGTTTCCATATACTAACTGGGTATTATCAATGATTTGTGAGAAACTTCTCACAATTGTAAAACTTGCTAACCAAGATGACTCGGAAGGGAGTTATGTTTTTCTAAATAGATTAATGTTAAGAGATCTTTAAGGAATTAAAAAAAAGAGTTTTATCATTGCACCAGTCATCATGGTTTCCTTAAGTAACTTTTTCTTGTATACAATGATGGTTCAAAGTAAGGATTGGGGTATGTACTAATGTAGAAAGATAAAGTGATAGCCTAAACTTCAAGGAAGTTAAAATATCATGTGTAGAAATTCCCAATACATGATCTAGAGTTGGATATATTTATCTTTGTATTGAATATTTTTCATCACTATCTTTATGGGGAGAAGTATGAAATATAAATATATCATAAGAGCCTAAAATATATATTCACACAAAAGGAGTTTAATATGCACCGAAAAATATGGTTAGAGTTGATCAAGGACTATAACTTCTCAATCCACTGTCATCCTGGGAAAGAAAATAATGTGCCAGATGCTCTATGTAGAAAGGATCTGGAAACCTTATCAATGGTGATAATTCGGAAGGATCCAATATACTTATACTTGAAAAAGATATATATGGGGAGTATAAAGTAAGTAGCATCATCATTCCTTTCTCAAATTATTTCTCAACCATCCCTTTAGAAGAAGATAAAGGATACTCAAATAGATTATGTGTAAATACAAAAGAAGGTGAGATCTATATGAAAATGGAAATCCTTAGAGTTGAAAATTGATAAATAAGTATTTATTAGTTTTGGTTCTAGACTATATATACCATTAAATCATGATATGAAGAATTATTTGTTGAATGATTCACATAGCTCGACCTTCTCTGCCCATCCAAGGATCATAGAGATGTAAAAATATCTCCAAGAGCACTATTAGTGGGACAATATGAAGAAATTGATCCCAAAATATAAATGAAAATTCTTGGAATGTCAATAGGTGAAGGATGAAAGGAAAAAATCCAAGGGGATAATACAAACCTTACCCATACCTACCCAGAAATGGGAAAACATCATCATATACTTTGTCACTAGTGTTCTAAATACCTCAAGTAGAAATAATGATATATGTGTTATGGTGGATCATCTTACAAAGACTCCCCATTTAATTCCAATTCAATAGGACTTATCACTCAATCAACTTTCAAGGATATACATTTGAGAAGTGGTAAAGATGTATGGAAAACCACTATCAATTATATCTGACCAAAATCTGTGATTTATGTATAAGTTTTGGGAAAGTATAAAACATGATCTAAAGACTAAATTAAACTTTAATATGTCTCATCAACCCCAAACTAATGGTCAATATGAGTGGACTATCCAACACTTGAATAATTTTTGGGAGCATTCTCGACGGACTTCAATGGATGATGGGATTGGTATCTTCCTCTGGTCGAATTCTAAAAAAATAATATCTTCCACTCAAGAATACAAATGGATCCGTATGAATCCATTTATGGGAAGAGATGTATGAAACATGCATGTTGGGATGAAGTTAGTGAATGAAAGATTTTGGGTCCTGAAATGGTCTAATAAATGGTAGAAAAGTTCAAGACCATTCAAAATCACATAAAAGATGTTAAAAGTCAAAACAATAGCTTTGTTCACAATCATCGATGAGACATGAAGTTTGAGGTTGAAAATAAAGTGTTCCTACACATATCTCCATTGAAGAGGGTCATCATATTTGGGAAGAAGAAAAATATAAGTCCCAGGTACATCATCCACTTTGTGATTCTCGATCACATCGTTGTTGGGGCCTATCGACTAGAAATCTCACCTAACCTATATCAAGTAAATGATGTGTTTTATGTATACCTCTTAAGTAAGTACATACTAGACGACTCACGTGTATTTAATCCAAAGGTGGTACCTTTGGAGAATGATCTTTCATATGGGGAATAGTTGGTGAAGATTTTAGATTATAGAGACAAATTTCTATGAAACAAGACAACTCATATATTAAAATTATTTTGGTAGAACCAAAATTTTGAGGAGGAAACGTATAAACCATAATAGTAAATGAAACAAAATTACCCTCCTTTTTTTAGTGTACAAAATGAAATTTTGAATGTATAATTTCTGAAAGGGGTAAGAATGAAATGACCTAAACTTTTATAAATCATGAAATTTTCTTTTGAATGAATGAATGCCTTATTAAGTAATGTAGTTATAGAAAACACATGCACTATTTTGGTTATTTTGGTCAACTATAAGATATATATGTTTTATAGTGACCATTAATATTATTATATATTAATTTTTATAATAAATTCTAATTGATATAGATGGAAGAAGTGATGGCATCGACCAGAAGGATCATACCCTATTAAGACCATTTATCAGAGATTCCAAGGGAGATAGAATTAGATGGATTTTCCCTTAAATTATCATAAGAAAAAAATTAACTAATTGAAACATGAAAAAAAACCATTTGGGGTATAAGTTTAATCTTATCGATATCATGGTCCAAACCATGAAAGTACCATCATTGCACACCTTACCCTTAGAGTGTACGCTGGTGTAATAAAGAGTTATGTATATTGACCCCAGTAGTATAAAATTTTATGTTTTATTTATAATAAAATAAATATTATATATACCCCTTTTCATTATTACTTTTTATATACAATTATATATGATTTGATGAAAATTATATTTTTGGTATGAAGAAACCAAAGTTGTATTTTTGGAAAATGTATGGTTTTAATTAAAACACTCTTTAAAATAAATTTAATAATTTTTAAAATAAATATTATTTTCATATAATATTATTATTAAATAATATTTGTTTATATACAACTGATAATATAATTTGATGAATTCCAATGTAATCTTTATAAGGGTTAGAAAATTGTTATTATCATAAATACTAGTATTTTTCAACAAATGATGATTTTTATTTAAAGGAAGAAATCATCATGTTTAAAAAATTATTTTGGTAAAATAAATAATATTTTTGAAATAATAATATCTAAATTATCCAAAGGTGAGTTTTTTATAATTTTCTGAGATAGTCTAATTTTTGGGTAAAAATTAAACGGTATAAATATACAGTTTGTATTAGGATATCGTAATAGACCAAAAGTGCTATAATAAATCATAGAAAAGGAATAAATGAAAAAATATAGATTTTCAATTTAAAATTATGTGTTTTTAAATCTATTTTATTAATTTTATAATCCATTAATGAATCCTCCAAAACCTATGTTATATTTTAAGGTTTTAAAATCGATTCTTTATGAACATGACTCGCTTCCACATCACAAATGGAGTTATTTTAATATATTCAGTTCTTGGACTTATAAAATATTATAAAATACTTTTTTTTTGTAGAAAAATTGGTCAAAAAACATAGTAATATTTTTGGTTTTTATTATTTTATTATATAGAGTCCAAAACCTTAGTTTAGAAATTAATATTGAATTCCCCTCTCTTTTTCTATAAATACCCCCAATCTCTCAATACTCTTCACTAAAAACCAATTGATACTAAATTTACTCTCCTTATACCTCTATAAATCCCTCTTGAGGTGTTCTAATGTAAAACCCCAAGATTTTATAGTATGTTATCTCTTCAAAGTAATTCAATAACTTGTGCTACACGCAACACCGAATTTGAGCACACCACGACTTACCAAACTAGCCGTTCAAAAAACGATTATGGATAGTATTAACTGAATTGTGAATTTTATATACTCCATATAATTTTAACATACATATTATGTGTTTCTTAGACATAATATAAGAATAAATTCAATTTTTCAGATGAAGTAAATATCTTTCAGAAAATGAAATTTTACCTCCTTTTAATGGAGAACCCTTTTTAAATCCAATATTTGACACTTTTATATATTCAATTTGACAAAATAAACTTATTATTTAGAATTGGGACTTAAAAAATTAGTTTTGATAAATTTTTGGTATTTTTCTGATAACATTCATATTTTGGTGAATATAGAAAAATACTAAATTTTAATTAAAAACAAAATTTTTAATGAAAATAATTAATAGTGTTAAATTATGAATTTAAATGGTTTATAAGTATAATTAGATTATATTTTTATCATTTAATAAAATTTATGTCATTATAATTAATTTCACTTTGAAATTGGACATAAACAAGTGTCAATCTTTTGAGAGATATTGTTTTTTAAAAATACGCTATTTGTTTTGACAACGGGAATTAATTTTAAATTAATTAATGAAACTTCTATGTTTTGAATTTGGTAAAATAGAAAGAATTTTTGAATTCAAAATATTAAATATATCTTAGGCTGAAACTTTGGTATTTTTATGAAAACTTTCAATTTTTGATGAATAGTGAAAAACACTGAGTTATTGGTAAAAACCGACTTTTTATTTAAATAATTATTTATTTATTTTAAATTTATTTTTTGAAAAAATAGATACAAAATACCTATATAAGTTCAATATAATTCATTGGAGTCATTTTATAATAATTTTTTATATATAAAAATTTTATTGAACATTTTACCGTCTTTTACCCACCTCTATGAGAATTTGAAAATTTGCATAAAACTTAATTTTAATGTTTCTGTGAGTTGAATTTCAAAATTATGAGAGACATGGTTAACCTCATTAAGTGAAATTTGGTTCAATAAGATGAAAATAATTTTTGTTGAATAGTAACTTTTGACTTTTATTTACCGCGGTTAAAGGTAAATTAGGTAATTCAAGGTAAAAAGAATATCATAATAATAAAAAATAACTTTAACACTTGTCCTAACCTTATTGGATGATTCATGGCCAACCATAGGAATATTTGGGTTGATTTTTGGATCCCATGGATCCACTTATGAATGATAATGACACTTTATTTTAATTAACTTAAAGGCAAAAATGACATAAACAAATATCTTTTAGTAAATCAATTCTTACATGGGGTTATATAAGTTATCTTTTCGACTATAAATATTATTTGGAATTAAAAAACTTTTTCCTACATCATTTTATTTTTTTATAATTTTTAGATCTAACATAAATTAAATTATTTAGGACACAATAATGATGTAGTATTTACCTCATTAATAAATGATTTAAATAAATAAGATTATTAATATTAAAACAATATCCAAAACCTGTCTAATTATTATTGGATGATTTTATTTTGACCATGAGTCATCTTATCTTTGACTTTAATTAGTTATGGACCATTAGAAACCGAATATAACTTTATAATAAAATAATATTTTCACACATTCCTAAAGAGCCCCTCCTCCCCCTTATAAAAGGACACCACTTCTAACCCATTCCACACACCTCTCAAGCCCCTTGGATTGTCCAACCCCTACCCAAATAAGCTTTAAATATCCCTATATTTCACCTAGACACCTTACCTTAGGCAAAAGTCACTTCAAAAAGTATTTTTGGTTCAAACCAAAGGAAGTTACCCAAATTAAAGGTAACGGTTTCTCTTAAATTCTTTTATTTTATTGTGTTTTATTTTACTTCTCCAACCCCCCTAAACTCTTTTTATTCCTTTATTTTATGAAAAAACCAGTATCCTAAATATACTATTATGTTGTTATGACAAGGATTCTAACTACACTTATACACACCTCCATCTAATGGGTGAAGAACATACTGTTTCTATGGTCGGCAAACTAACGCCTCACGAAACGATGATTGTTCGATTATCTCCTACCGCCTCTCATGGTGGCCATAAAGATGGAACTATATTTATATATGATATATATATTATGTTTATGTTTTCTTTTTGATTCTCTATTCTCCATTTATATCATACCTTTATGGTTTCCATTATGGGTAAAACGCGATAATTTCATTTGAGAAAGTGCGAACTACCGCCCCCTCAAAGTGATATGACTCGTTAATGACTTATGTGGGATGTATAAAGTATGGAGATAATGATATGATATATTATATTGTACTGAAATTATAATATACCTATGTATCATTATGTTTTAATTCCATTAAAATACAAAATAGAAATGAAAGTAGTGTTCATGTGTACGTACGGCTTACCGTCTCCATGAACGGTGCATTTCATTTCTTATCTCCAAATGTTATGTACTATTATAAATACACATATATAATGAAAATATATGATATATATGAAATATAAATCAGTAATATCATTCTATTGGTAATGTAATTTTTACCACATGGACAATTTATAATTATAACAAGTTCATTTTTGACTCAAGTTCCAAACATCGACAAAATGTCTGATATGAACTCAAATAATTAACTAATTGTTATACAAACGTAATAAGTGATATAAAATGAATAATAAACTTGAAAATATTCTTAATAAAGTATAAATTAAATTGATATTATTATTCAGGAAGAACAAGGAACATACGAGCGAGTCAATACGGACACGTGGTAAGGGGTTTCTTGTCTCACTTTTAATTCTATGAGATTTCCATTGTTCACCACTGATTTATTGCATGTGGTGTATTGTGTACTGCCATTTGATATATATTATCATGATTATCTTTATATTAATGATATTTTGTGATTCATTTGGTGGTTATTGACTATTTTTCATACAACTCGATTGATTACAATGAGGTAATGGTTATTTCCTCAATCTCATTATTATCCGAGATTTTTTATGTGTAAGTATTTCCTGGGACATACTTATCATAGTCACCCATATTTTATAAAAATGATTTCAAAAGGAATCTTTTAAGGTTTTATGGGAGGTTCTATTTAACTAGATCATCATTTTAAATGTTTTAAAGATTTATCTTTCTAAACCCTTTTAATTAATGTCCATGTTTTCAAAAAGATTTTAAGGATTTATTTATATGGACATGAATGTTTTGAAATGATAATTATTTTAAAAAATTTCAAAGTGGTTTGGGACACTTTGATTCAAAAATACCTTTTAAATGACTACCTTTATAAATTTTAAGAATTTTAAACGATTTCATGAAAAAATCGTATTTATCTCAAAGCATTTTACTGATCATTTTCATCTATGTCAACATCCTTTAATGGATTTAAAACTTGTTTGAAGTTGATTTATTATGATAAAAATATTCCATATTGTATTGAATGTTTTGTGATATTTTTGACTATGGATGTGTTATTTTTATACCATTCATGGTTTATGGATAAAGTATTGATATTTCGTATTCTATTTTTAATACGAATGTTTATGTTATATTTCAACTTTTTCTTATGATGAATGTATTGGACTAGTATGTTATAGGTTGGGGACCGGTAAAATTAAGCCCTCTGGGTTGGGGTCCGGTTAAAGCAGACCCTCCGGGTTAGAGTCCGGTTACAGAGGCTCTCCGGGTTGAAGTCTGGTTACAGAGGCTCTCCGGGATGGAGTCTGGTTACAGTGGCTCTCCGGGTTTGGGTCTGGTTACAGTTAGCCCATAGGTCCTGGAACGAGGCCTAGATAGAGAAATTAAATTCTGGTACAATACATTCCATCATTTTGAAATTAGTTATTACATGTAATTATTCGACTAGTAGAATATCCATCTTCATGTTTATATGGTAATTTTTTATTTATCTTTTCCATATTATGTTCATGTTTATGTTTAAAAAGGTTATTGTTTTATTACACATATTTCCTTAAAAGTTTATAGCTTCCACTAAATTATTTACCCTTACTGAGCATCTGAGCTCACCCCTTTATTATGTTTTATTTTCCCAGGATATGAATAAGTTAGTTATGAGTGACTTGTAGGCATAATCTAGTTGGCTTGGACGTTTCTAATGGAATAAATTACTGTTGTTTTTCTTTTCAAGTTGTAATGTTGAACTTCATGTATGTAATCTATTTTCCAAGACTGTTAAACTGATCGGTCCTTTAGGACTGGATTCTTTGTAATTATGCCAATGTTATGTAATAATGCAGCGAATCTGGTTAACTGGGGTCGGGGCGTTATAATTGGTATCAGAGGAAGTTTATCAATAACCTTGGAAACTAGATTTAGATAATCTCTGATTAGAGCACATTACCCTAAGATAGACTTTGAGGATTAGTATAGAATAACTTCCTAGAATTTTGGTAATGTAGAGATTCTGTGAGTTTTCCGATCAAATACATCCTTGTCTGGATATGAGCAGGTAGAGGCGGCTCTAGCACAGATGTGCCTAGTGGTAAAACCCGAAAACACCGCTTTGAACTAGACTCGAACAGGAACCGGTGCATGACAACGGGCATTGCTGCACTTTAGGTTACGACACTCCCGGTGGATATGCTTAGGATAATTCTTATTTTCTTTACAAATCATTATGAAGGATTTACGAGTATATACCATCTCAAAGAAAATATTTTTATGATTATGGATTATATCCATAAACTGTTCAATTTATGTTAGGTATTTTACAAGTTTGGAATTATTCATTGCAATTCATAAACAGACCTTGTGTATTCCATTGTTTAGAAATGGTGTCTAGTAGAAGGAATGATAATTCCATCAATACGAATGATCAAAAGATTAAGGAAGATCATATCTTTCATGGTATTAAGCCAACATTTAAAAGGGAAATAATCTCCCACATATTCTCATTATATGAAGAAATAGTATCATGTGTTAATAAGATAAGTAAATAATTCTCTAAGTCCTATGGATTTGAAGGGAAGCAAGATAAGAAAAGGATGGAAGAGATAAATATGGATAAAGGGAAGAGGGAAAAGAAGGATTTTCCCATATGTGATAACTGTGGAAAGAATCACATTGGTAAATTGTTGAAGGGAATGGGATTTTTTTATAAGTGTGGAGAAAAATGACACCAAGTACGTGATTCCAAGGGTAAGAAAAAGGTTTCAAATGTACAATGTTTCATCTGCAAGGAGTTGGGACACTAGGAAAATCAATGTCCAAGTCATCATAGTATACCACAAATGATGTTGTTGTGTAATAATCAAGTTATGATATTACCACATATGAAGAGTAATGACTAGTGTTCTTATGTTGATATTAAAAAATTATGTCATTTGAGTATTGTATCAACGATGTACTAGCTATAACAATTATGGAGTATTTAAGGGTTCTACTGTATTACTATTTCATTAAGGACTTAAGATTGTGTGGAACCAAGAAAAGTGACTCAATAGCAGGTTAATTTTTTTGGAAAATATATGGTAGAAGGAAAGGTAAACCATAATTTGGTTCTTATACTGAGGTAGTGATTTTGGAATAAGAGATAGTTGATTTGGATAAATTATATTGGATATTCTTGACTACCTTGGAACTGATTAATGGTTTGTTAATTCCTTAATTGTTGGAATATTAAAAAAATGGATATAAATTAGATATCTAGTATTTTATAAGGAATAAGGGAGCATGAATGTAATCAATAAGGTTTTATGGTAATTCAGGGTGTTAGCATGTTTTAAAATAATACACGATGAAGGTATTCATATGTTATTACGTGACAAAAGAGATCTTCATTTTGTTTACCTTCCTTATAAATTTTGGACTATGAGTTTGTAAAGAAGTATTTTGGATAGCTATAAAGGTTTGAATGGATTAATTTTAACTTTGGATAGTATTTATGAGAATTTTTTTGGAATATTATAATACTATATTTTTAGAAAAAGGACAACCTGCAGGTCGGGTGATAACCTGTCGCGTCGGACAGAGCTGCAGGAATCGAACCCACAACCAAAGTGCGAAAAGGCTTTATGACCTACCACTAGCCTACTTGAAGTCCCTGGTTATTATATATTATTTGTTTTCATATTATATGGATAAATATAATATTTTTGAGTTCTATTATCTTTTGGGGTGAAAGGTGAGTTTATGGTAGAAATTAGTTAAAGGATGGAACTCTACTTGTCAAGTATATATATATATATATATATATATATATATATATATATATATTATTCTAAAAAGAAAATAATTCTTAAACTATTGGTAAGGGATATTAAAACAAAAAATGTGTTATCCTAATACCTTAGGTTTTGTGGAACCAATGATATTCTAAATCATCTTAGACTGATGGCTTTGAGGCCCTCAATTTTACACTTCTTTGTGATGGATGACCTCAATCACTCCCTATAAATATTTACATTTTTTCTCTAATTATGTGTCTGTAATTTCCACCAATGTTCTTCTATTCGAAACCCTTAGTTGGTGGTGACTTTTTCATATCCCTTTCCCTCTTATTAAGACTAAATTTTATTAACCCTATTTCCGATGTGGGTTTTCCACAAAGGTATTTTCTATTTTCAACCTCTTATTTTTGAAGAATAATTTCAAATTGTGAGGACGCAATTTTTTTGAAGGAGGAGATAATGTAACACCCCAAGATTTCATAGTATGTTATCTCTTCAAAGTAATTCAATAACTTATGCTACACGCAACACCGAATTCGAGCGCACCACGACTTACCAAACTAGCCGTTCAAAAAATGGTTATGGATAGTATTAACTGAATTTTTAATTCTATATACTCCATATAATTTTAACATCCATATTATGTGTTTCTTAGACATAATATAAGAATAAATTCAATTTTTCAGATAAAGGAAGTATTTTTCAAAAAATGAAATTTTATCACCTTTTAATGGCGAACCCTTTTTAAATCCAATATTTTACACTTTTATATATTCAATTTGACAAAATAAACTTCTTCTTTAGAATCGGGACATAAAATTTTAATATTGATAAATTTTTGGTATTTTTCTGATAACTTTCATATTTTTGTGAATAGTGAAAAATACAAAATTTTAATTAAAAACATCTTTTTTAATAAAAATAATTAATAGTGTTAAATTATTAATTTTAATGTTTTTTAAGTATAATTATATTATATTTTTATCATTTAACACAATTTAGGTCATTATAATTAATTTCACTTTGAAATTGGACATAAACAAGTGTCAATCTTTTGACAAATATTCTTTCTTAAAAACATGCTATTTGTTTTGAAAAAGGTAATTAATTTTAAATTAATTAATGAAACTTATATGTTTTCAATTTGGTAAAATAGACATCATTTTTGAATTCAGAATATCAAATATAGATTAGGCCGAAATTTTGGTATTTTTCTGAAAACTTTCAATTTTTGATGAATAGTGAAAAACACTTAGTTATTGGTTAAAACCGAATTTTTATTTAAATAATTATTTATTTTATTAAAATTTATTTTAGGTTAAAATAGATACATAATACCTATATAATTTCAATATAATTTATTGGATTCATTTTATAATAAGTTTTGATATATAAAATGTTATTAAACTTTTTACCGTCTTTTACCCACCTCCTAGGAGAATTTGCAAATTTGCATAAAACCTAATTTTACCATTTCTGTGAGTTGAATTTCAAAATTCCTAGAGACATGTTTAACTTCAGTAAGTGAAATGTGGTTCAATAAAATGAAAATAATTTTTTTTGAATAGTAACTTTTGACTTTTATTTACCACAGTTAAAGGTAAATTAGGTAATTTAAGGTAAAAAGAATATCATAATAATAAAAAATAACCTTCACACTTGTCCTAACATTATTGGATGAGTCATGGACAACCATTGGAATCTTTGGGTTGATTTTGGGACCCCATGGATCCACTTATGAATGATAATGACACTTTATTTTAATTAACTTAAAGGCAAAAATGACATAAAAAATATATCTTAGTAAATCAATTTTTACATGGGGTTATATAAGTTATCTTTTCAACTATAAATATTATTTGGAATTCTAAAGTTTTTCCTACATCATGGTATTTTTTTATAATTTTTAGACCTAAAATAAATTAAATTATTTAGGACACAATAATGATGTAGTATTTACCTCATTAATAAATGATTTAAATAAATAAGATTATTAATATTAAAACTATATCCAAAACCAGTCCAATTAATATTGGATGATTTTATTTAGACCATGAGTCATCTTATATTCTACTTTAATTAGTTATGGACCATTAGAAACCTAATATCACTTTATAATAAAATAATATTTTCATACATTCCTAAAGAGCCCCTCCTCCCCCTTATAAAAGGACACCACTTCTAACTCATTCCACACACCTCTCAAGCCCCTTGGCTCGTAAAAACCCTGACCAAATAATCTCTATAGATCCCTATATTACACCTATACGCCTTACCTTAGGCATAAGTCACTTCAAAAAAGTCTTTTTAGTTCAAACCAAAGGAAGTTACCCAAATTAATGGTAAAGGTTTCTCTTAAATTCATTTCTTTTATTTTGCTTTATTTTACTTCTCCAACCCCCATAAACTCTTTTTATTGATTTATTTTATAACAAAATCAGTATCCTCAATATAATAGGATGTTTTTATGATAATTATTTGAACTACACTTACACACACCTCCATCTATTGGGTGAAGAACATACTGTTTCTATGGTTGGTAAACTAACGCCTCATGAAACGATGATTGTTCGATTATCTCCTACCGCCTCTCTTGGTGGCCATTAATATGGAACTATATTTATATATTATATATATATTATGTTTATTTTTTCTATGTGCTTCACTATTTTCCATTTATATCATACCTTTATGGTTTCCATTATGGGTAAAACGCGATAATTTCATTTGAGGAAGTGCGGACTACCGCCCCTCAAAGTGATATGACTCGTTAATGACTTATGTGGGACATATAAAGTATGGATTTAATGATATAATATATTATATTATACTGAAATTATAATCTACCTATGTATAATTATGTTTTAACTCCATTAAAATACAAAATATAAATGAAAGTAGCATTCATGCTTACGTACGGCTTACCGTCTCCATGAATGGTGCATTTCATTTATTATCTCCAAATGTTATGTACTAATATAAATATAGATATATACTGTAAATATATTATATATATGAAATCTAAATGATTAATATCATCTTATATATAATGTACTTTTGACCACATGGACAATTTATAATTATAGCAAGTTCATTTTTTACTCAAGTTCTGAACATCGACAAAAAGTCCGATATGAACTCAAATAATTAACTAATTGTTATAGAAAGGTAATAAGTGATACAAAAGGAATAATAAACTTCATAGTATTCTTAATCAAGTATAAATTAACTTAATTTTATTATTTAAGAAGAATAAGGAACATACTAGCTAGTCAAGACGGACACGTGGTAAGAGGTTTCTTATCTCACTTTTAATTCCGTGAGATTTCCATTGTTCGCTACTTATTTATTGCATGTGGTATATTGTGTACTAACATTTGATATATATTATCATGATTATATTTATATTCATGATATTCTGTGATTCATTTGGTGGTTATTTAGTATTGTTCATACGACTCGATTGATTACAATGAGGTAAGGGTTATTTTTTCAATCTCATTATTATCCGAGATTGTTCATGTGTAAGTATTTTCTGGGACATACTTATAATAGACACCCATATTTTATAAAAATTATTTCAAAAGTAATATTTTAATGTTTTATGGGAGGGTCTATTTAACTATATCATCATTTTAAATGTTTTAAAGATTTATCTTTCTAAACCCTTTTAATTAATGTCCATGTTTTCAAAATGCTTTTAAGGATTTATTTATATGAACATGAATGTTTTTAAATGATAATTATTTTAAAAAGTTTCAAAGTGGTTTGGGACACTTTGATTCAAAAATATCTTTTAATTGACTACCTTTATAAATTGTGAGAATTTTAAACTATTTCATGAAAAGGGGGTATTTCTCTCAAAGCATTTTACTGATAATTTCCATCTATGTCAACATCCTTTAGTGGATTTTAAACTTGTTTGAAGTTGATTTATTATGATAAAAATATTCTATATTGTATTGAATGTTTTGTGATATGTTTGACTATGGATATTTTATTTTTATACCATTCACGGTTTATGTATAAATTATTGACATTTCGTATTATAGTTTTAATACGAATGTTTATGTTATATTTCATCCTTTTCTTATGATGAATGTATTGGAATAGTATGTTACGGGTTGGAGACTGATAAAAGTAAGCCCTCTGGGTTGGGGTCTAGTTATAGTAGACCCTCTGGGTTGGAGTCCGGTTATAGAGACTCTCTGGTTTGGATTCCGGTTACAGAGTCTCTCCGAGATAGAGTCCGGTTACAGAGGCTCTCTGGGTTTGGGTCCAGTTACAGTTAGCCCATAGGTCCTAGCACGAGGACTTGACACAGAAATTAATGTCTGGTACTATACATTTCATCATTTTGAAATTAGTTATTAAATGTGATTATTCGACTAGTATAATATCCATGTTCATGTTTATATGGTAATTTTTTATTTATCTTTGCCATATTATGTTCAAGTTTATGTTTAAAAAGGTTGTTGTTTTATTACACGTCTTGCCTTAAAAGTTTATAGCTTGTTTTAAATTATTTACCCTTGCTGAAAATCTGAGCTCACCCCTTTCTTATGTATTATTTTCCCAAGATATGAATAAGTTAGTTATGAGTGACTTGTAGGCATAATCTAGGAGGCTTGGACGTTTCTAATGGAATAAATTACTATTGTTTTTCTTTTCAAGCTGTAATGTTTAACTTCATGTATGTAATCTATTTTCCAAGACTGCTAAACTGATTGGTCCTTCGGGACTTGATTCCTTGTAATCATTCCAATGTTATGTAATAATGCACCGAATATGGGTAACTGGGATCGAGGTGTTATATCTAATCTTTTAGGGAGCTCCTCCCAAGCTTTTATAAGTGCCCTCTTAAGTTAATTGTTTCTCCTTCTCATCCTATTTATTCAAGTACTTTCATTGTATTATGCCTTTTTATTTCAAATTTTTCATGTTGGAATATGTTTTTACACGTGAATTGACTATCCTTATGATTCCAAAGAAATAAGATACAATGTTTCACTCTCATTAAACCCTTAAATGAATCTTTATGTACACCTGTTATACTTTCGGAATTATCCCATGATTTTCCATGCCAAAAATTTGTGTTGTGAATACCAATCTTCATTTATACTCAAGGGTATTCACCTATATGTAACTATCCTTAATCTATTGGGGAATTACATGTATGTAACTCAAAATCCTTAATATTGGTATTAAAATTAATTAAATACACTCTTATATTGAATGATCTATGTGTCACGAAAATACATGTACATGATATAAATATGATGGGTGGGCCCAAAATTATATAGCCCTCTATTACATTGGGTAATGATTTTATCTAATGAGATACCATGTATGGTGAATGGGTGGTTATCCTAAGAATGCTATATTATTATGTTTTGGTGGTTATCCTTGAATTGTGCTTATAATGTCATGTTTTATGTTTTTGTCACATTCTTATGTTTCCTTGATGTTATCATCTTATATCATGATTTGATGTTCATGTTTATGATTCTACCCCTTTTATGTCACCTTGATATGCCTCTTAACTCGCATGTATTACTTTCATCATGTTATGCTTTGATTATTCCATTAATAGGATTTATAGATCATCCCTTTCTTATGTGAATCCCTAGGTTATCCCATATAGTATTAGAAGGTCAATAGAAATAAGGGCATGTTTTGGAGTTTTTAAATAATGTAGGTGTACCCTTGTTCAAGTTATTATGATATGTATCTAATTACCCAAATACACTAGGCCTATCGATTCTTGGGGATGGTACTGATTGAATAATTATGTAATAAATCCTAAAATAAAGTTTATAAAAGATATGGGTTATCATAGATAAAATCATAAAAATATATAATTTTCCTAAAAACCATATTTTTAGACTAAAAATCAAACTTTTCATAAAAAACTCAAAATTTCATACTAAGTAAATTCTATTACTTTGAATTCAAAAAATAATTTTATTTTATCAAATTAAAATTCTAAAATTTTATCATTTCAAAAGATCTCATCCTTTTTTAGGAATACCTCTCTTTGAGCTTTGCATTAAACCTCTATTGTTTGGGTTTTCCTTTTTCTTTAAACCTTGTGGGTCGAGTCTTGTTTAGAGATGGAGAACTTTTCTGGAGAAAATGACCTAAATTTTAGGGATTCATTTTTTTTTGAATTAATGGATTCTAGGTATAAACCTTTTAAATAGTATTATGAGGTTTTTCATAAGTTTGATGGATTCTATTTTTGTTTGGGTACTTTTAAAGAAGATGGTTTGAAAGCTACCTGTATGGAATTTACACATTACATAAATAGGTTAAACGATGTGTAACTATATCTAGTAACAAGTCTTGAACCATGTTCATGGCGTGAAATGAATACACGTCCTTAAGACATTACACAACGTGTAATGTTTTGGCAGAGTTAAATTCAGCCAAGGCATCGGGTTTTTTAGAATAACTAGAAAATAGACAAATATACAACATATAATCATTACACATCATGCATTTCTTAGGTCAAATGCTTTTAAGAGGGTCGAACATATGATTCCTCTTTCATTCAGTACATACCCTTATCTCTTGAGCCTAGGTGATCTAGAGGCTATTTTGGAGTGCTTTCCTCCAATCTAGACATCTCATTCAAGCAATCGATCTCCAGTGAGTTGTTTTGATTTGATTTTCCTTCCCCTTCCTTTATTCTCTATTGTAGCAGTGTAACCTTTTTAATTCCATGTAATTAGGTGTTGATATGGGTATTTTGTGATCTAGGTTTCTTCTTGAGATATTTTGGGCCTTTGTTCTTGTTGGCATTTCCCGTTGGAAGCATTGTATTAGTTTTCATATAAAGGTAGGTGGTCTAAACCTAACCCTATAGTCTGTTTAATTGTTGATTATGCTAAATACTATTATTACACCACTATCATGTTCAAATTAATTAATTTAATGGTTAATGGTGATAAATCATGGATTGGATTATTCCTTAGATCTCGTGGGGTTCAATAGTACAGTGACATGGCTTATCGCTACCCATTAGGTGAGAGGACCCTAGATAAATAAAAAAATGGCTAATGGTTTAAAGTACGCTTATTATGATATGAGTTTTTAGGTTATTATTTTACATAGAATCACTTTTGTGGTAGATTATGGGATATTGATGTGACTGTTAATAATTTGATATATAAATGAAACTGTAATTGAAATACAGATAGTACATTTCATAATTAATCATTGAGGCTTATAGTGTGATATTGTGATATCCTAACTATTATGACGAGTTGGGTTTAGCGGGCTTGGCCCAATTTGATGTTGAAATTCTTATATAGAGAGATTTTCCTGGATTGATGCTGAAATATTACATAGCAGACTTGGCCCATTTTAATGCTAAAATAATTATATATAGGCCAATACCCAATGATGTTGAAATGCTTATATAGCAGGCTTGGCCCGATTAATGTTGAAATGGTTATATATAGGGATTTTCCCAGAGGATGAAATTATTATATAGATGGATTTTCCTATTTATGTGGTTATTTCATGGTTTATGGTTATGGTTATCATGGTTGTGCTACATGATTAGAGACATTTTTTCAAGGCTCCAAAGTAGGATGATTTATGTATTGTTTTAATTGATTAATTAATATACATTTTTTCACTTCATTTCATGCACTTTTTATTAGAATATATTTGTTTAAATATAGTGGTGTCTAACTACTGAGTTTTACTCACATCTTATTCAGGCCGTTTTTTGGTACCTGAGAAGATTACATGGATGCAAGTTTGGAAAAGGGAAAGGGGCCTTGTTGCTGATAGTTTCTTGATGGATGGGATGGAGTTTAGAGATAGGACCAACATGGGGTTTGGGACCAGGGTATTTTGATATTATTTTTTTCAACTAATTTTTTTTTATTTTGACATTTAGATACATTTCATCCTATCATTACATGATTCATTATTATTGGTTTATGAGTTTCTCCTTTACTTCCCAGTTGTATGTTATATTGTTTAATCTATTTTTTATTACTTTGATATTTATTTATACCTATTTACTTATTTTGTATTTTAACTCTATACCAGGGGGTATATTCTCCCCGCTATACTCATCATAACCCCACTGTTAGTTGTCATCCTCTAGCGTACGGGGAGGTGTGCTTGAGGTCTTATAACCAACCTATTTTTTCCACATGAGAGAGTGTCAGATTGGGGGGATTTATAAAGTGGTATCAGAGGGTTCTATTTTTTCTTTTCTATTTTTTTTCTATTTAAGAAATGTATAAAGGATAATAGTATGTGTCAGGGCTTGGTAATGAGCTTGTGCATGGGAGTAGCTAACCCATGTATGGGGGAAATCCGAGTGCCCAAAGATGGGTTTTCTTTTCAGTGTGTTTTATTTTGGCAGTTGATGTTATTTTATCCTAGGTGATTCACATATTGTGTAATGTTATTTTTTCTTAAGATTTATACTCATGTCCTAGTATAGAATGATATGTATAATAATTCATCATGATAAGCACATAGGGATATATCTTTACATGCATTATTCATGATCGGGACATATTTATTGCACGTGATATATTTTCTTGTATGAAATATGATATTAGATACCTGTTATATTTGATAAATGAAATAAAAGAACTATTATGTCATGCTAAAACACTATTAAGACATGTTTAGAGAGACTAGGAGATATTATTTCTCGGTTGTTTCCATCGGTTGAGTTTAACCTTGTTTTTATCTAGTGTTCTAATGAGTGTGTTTTTATTGTAGAGAAAGTTTCTCCTCATCATATTCAAGTTAGTTTTAGGAGAGTGTAAATTAGTATGCTCATAATACAAGTGATCTGGATCTTCTTGTAGCTCCTGAGGATCATATGGATGTATATATTCATTATATATTCTTGAGGGTCATGTTATCCATAGAAAGGGAGATTTTTTACACTTTAACTTCGATGTCTGAGTTGGTGAGATAGTTTTAGTTGTAGCATCCACCTACATTCACTAGGGAGGGAGGCCCCCAGGAAAAAAAAATTGGATTGAGTTATTCCATGTGATCTTTAAGAACCTTGAGACACCGATGGATATGAGGGTAAATATTTCTATGTATATGATCTGCAGGACTAAAAATCATTGGTCAGGTACTCTAAATAATTCTAGGATGAAAAATAAGTTATCTTGGAAGGAATTTGAGGTGAAGTTTTTGATCCACTTCTATCCAAAGATGTTGAGGGATAATAAGGCTCATGATTTCATGCACTTGGCATAGGAGAGCATGTCAATGATGGACTACATTGAATGTTTCACTGACTTGCAGTGCTTTGTGTCATCTTTAGTAGCTGATTAGATCTATAGAGAGATTTGTTTTAAGGATGGACTTCATTAGAATATCGGTTCATAGGCGAATGTATTTTTCTTGATTATATTTTTAGATATAATGAATCAAGAACTCATCACATAATGAAATATGAGAGATGCCCCAAGTAGTGGCCAAGATAATTTAGCATAGTGAACTGGGAGCTCATTTTTTGTGGAAATAAGAACCAATACAATAATTATCACCAAGGAGGTAACGGGAAGAGCAGTTAGGGTAGTGGGAATCCATCTATGGACCATGTAGTTTTATAGTGCTATAAGTGTTGCAAGTTAGTCTACAAGCAGTCTCAGTTTCCATAACCCACTTTGGAGTATCATGATTGCAGTCGAATGGGTCACCTACAATAGTTTTTTGGGGAATACAATAGTAAATCAATGGAAGGGTATTGGGATAGGTTATAGAGTCTTGAAATGACTCAACGCCCCTCAGCAGACAGTTAGATGGAGTTCCACGGGACGTTCTGGGAAAGGTAGGGTATAAGGTACCTCGATGCATGAGTGGAAGTACTAGGAAGAGGGAATAGCTCAAGTGAGTTAGAATGGAGACTAGGGAATAGAGTTAAGTCAACTGCATGCTATGCAGTGTTCTATGACTATTGTGGATGTAGGCCATTCTACCATCAGAGGTAAAATTCGTGTATCATCTACCCTTGATTTTGTTTTGTTTGATATAGGATCACACATTCATTTTTATCTAATATTTTTTAAAATGGTTTGTTCTTGGTCATGTAAATCTTGGATAGTTTTTTGACCATTGATACACCATTGGGAGTGTGATTAGAGAATATAAATGGTTTCAAGGTGTGTTATTTAGAGAATAGTGGTTATCGATTCTTTTATGAACCATTCCTGTTGAAAATGAAAGGTTTTGATTTGATTCTTGGTATGGATTTTCTTGTTTTATAATAGGCTCATATTGACTGTTACTATATGAGAGTTGCCTTTCTACCTAAAAAAGGAGAAAACTATTCTCACTAGGGTGAGTGGGATCTTATGGCTGGTCATGCAGGACCAATTTAGTGAAAGTTAGATTCTCTCATGGATCAGATAGTAGGTCTTGTTCTGGATTATAGTGGAATGTATTAAGATAATTTTCCTACATTATAGAGTGTTTTAAGTTTTTATTTCCTAATTAGTTTTACAGCTTACCCCCCCCCCCCCCCCTGAGTGGGAGATCTAGTTAACAATTGAGTTGGTGATAGGAGAAGATCTAGTTTAATTCCACCTTATAGGATAGAACCAAAAAATATTCATGAGTTGAAAGTACAGTTGGAAGATCTGGAAGATAAAGGTTTCATATATCCTAGTATATCTCCATGGGGTTCTCTATATTTTTTTCCAAGAATTATGATGGGACTTTGTGATTATGTGTAGATTATCAAAGATTGAACTAGGTGATGGTTAAGAACTAGTATCCCTTTTTGTGTATCAATGATCTCTTTGATTAGTTGAGTGTGGTTCTAAGATATTCTCCAAGATTGATTTGAGATTAGGATACCTCCAATTGTGAGTGATACCATTAGAAATACATCATACTATTTTTAAGAGTAGGTATGGATTGTATGAGTTTTTTGTGATAACGTTTGGTTTCAAAAAATGCACTAATGATATCCATCGCCTTGATGAATCAAATATTTCATCCTTTTATGGACTAGTTCATGGTGTATTTTTTCATTGAAATATTAGTGTACTCGCAATTAGTAGACAATCATTCCCAAAATCTTAAAATAATATTGAGTACATTGAGAGAGCATCGACTTTATGCCAAGATAACCAAATGTAGTTTCTGTATTGATAAAGTGAACTTTTTGGGCCATGTTATCTCAGATACTGGAGTGTCAGTGGACCTAGAGAAGGTTGCAGCCATGGTATCTTGAGAGAAACCCAATAATGTCTTTGAGATTCAGATATTTCTAGGTTTAGTAGGTTATTATCGACACTTTATCCAATACTTTTCTAGTTTGGAAGCACTAATTTCTCAGATGACCATGAAAGGGGTGAAGTTTGTTTAGTCATATTATTGTGAGAGAGATTTTTATAATCTGAAGAGTATGATGACCTTGGGACCTATCCTCACATTACCTATGTCAGGTAAATCATATCTCATGTACTGTGACACATCTAGAGTTGGACTCAGATCTATTCTAATACCAGAGGATCGAGTGGTTTCTTATGGCTCTAGATAGATGAGACTGCATAAGAGGAATTATGTTACTCATGATACGGAGTTAGCTACAATTGTATATCCCCTAATATGATAGATACATTATCTTATGGGTGAGAGGTTTATGGTATACATGGACCATAAGAGACTCAAGTACATCTTTTCTCAGTAGGACCTAAACCTTTGGAAGAGGAGGTGGTTCAAGTATCTGTAGTCTTTTAACTTCAAGTTGGATTACACGCTAGGAAATGGAAATGTTGTTATTGAATCCTTGAGATAGAAGACACAAAAAGAGGCAGTGTGGGAGTATTGTGATGATTAGAGGATTATGGAACTCTTTTAAGACATGCATCTCGCTATTTAGGAGTCCCAAGGATGAGTAGATCTAACTTCAACATCTATCATACCTATGATTTTGGACCAGATCATGATAGAGTAGTTGTTTGATTAGGAAGGATTAGTTTTGTGAGATATATTATATGGTGGGGAGACACCAGTAGGATGGTCTCTTGGCAGCTTAAAATCTCTTCTTTTCTATGGACAAGAATATGGGTTCCTATGAGCTTTTGCAAGGAGCTGATGAGAGATTTTCATGCTTCTAGATGGGTAGTATGTACTAGTTTCAAAAATATGTATCATGATCTTCATAGATAGTATTGGTGGTCATAAATTAATAATTATGTAGTGGCATTTGTGGTGATATTTTTTACATGTCATCTAGTGAAAGCTGGTCATCAGAGGTCAACTAGGATTTTTCAGCCTCTACCCATTTCTGAGCGGAAATGGGATGATGTCACTATGGATTTTGTGATAGTATTACCTAGGAAAACCCATAAGAATGATTCATTATGGTTAATAATAGATCGAATGATGAAGGTTTACCACTAATTACTTATTATAGATGCCTTCATTGTTGATGATCTAGGTATTCATTATGTATGCAAGATAGTTTAACCTCATGGTGTTCCAAGTAGTTTGTTTCAAATAGGGATCCTCATTTCACATCTTTGTTCTGGCAGGGTCTGTAAAAGTCTCTAGGATCACAAGTTCTTTTGAGTATATCCTATAATCATCAAACTAATGGTCAATTAGAGTAGACCATTTAGATTATGTATGATATGTTATGATCATGTGTTTTGGATTTCAATTGTTCTTGGGAGAAACATTTGGAACTCATGAAGTTTTTGTATAATAACATCTTATAAGAATCGATCCAAATGGAACCTTTTGAGGCTTTGTATGGTAGATCATTTCATTCACCACTTTATTGGTTAGAGGCAAGTGATTCAGTGCTTGTTGGACCTTGTCTCATGTAGGATACATCTGAGCAGGTTCAGTTGATCAAGAGGTGGTTGGTCACATATAGAATAGGAAGAAATATTATGTTGACCATCATATATGACCTCTATATTTTAAGTTTGGTCATCATGTTTTCCTTTAGGTTCCACCTAGGTTGGGGAAACATCATATTAGGAAACAGGGAAATCCAGTGCCCAGATTTTTCAGGTCGTTTGAGAAAGTGGAAAGGGTCGGTCTAATGATGTATCGATTAGCCCTTCCACAACACTACAGTTCCATGCATGATGTGTTTTTCATGTTGCAGCTTTAGAGATATCAGTGTGGCCATTTCCATATGGTATATGTCGAGGATGTTGAGATTTGTGTAGATTCATCATTTTATAAGCATTTGATACTGATTATGGACCGTAGTGAAAATTATCTATGGGGTAGGACCATACCTCTATTCTGAGTTTAGTGGTAGCATACACATGTTCAAGAGGATACCAGAGAGATGGAGTCTGATATACAAGCATAGTGGTCAGAATTGTTCATCGAGACCCCATAGTGATGATTTGAGAAGCTTGAGGACAAGCTATTATATTGTGGGAATATTTTAATATACCGTGTTTTTTTAGGTATGTCTCTCTTTGATATTTGTGTTAAACCTCATTTTATTTTGGGTTTTACTTTGTCTTTAAACCTTTTGAGTTGAGTCTCATTTAAAGACAGAGAATTATTTTTGGGTAAAATGACCTAAAGTTTAGGGATGTGTGTTTTTTTGAATTAATGTAGTCTGGGTATAAATGTGTTAAATGAGATTATGAGGGTTTTTTCATAAGTTAGAAGGCTTCATAGGTGGTTCAAGCATTTTTATAGAAGCTAAAATGAATGCTGACTGTATGGAATTTGCAATCCATGTAAATGGGTTACACAATGTGTAATTTTCTCTAGGCACAATCCATTAACCTAGTTCATGATGTGAAATGAATACACATCATGAATCCATTACAAAACATGAAATTTTTTGTGAAGATTTAAACTCAACCAAGGCGTTGGATTTTTAATCATAACTTGAAAATATACAAATACATGGTGTGTAAGTATTATAGACTATATATTTCTTATATCAAATAGTTTTTAGAGGTAAGAGAATATGATTCTTCTTTCATTTATTGTATCCCTTTCTCTCTCGATCCTAAGTGATCTCCAGGTGATCTTGGAGTGCTTTCCTCCAATTCAGATATCCCATTCAAGTAATTGATCTCTAGTGAATTTTTTTCCCTAGGTTTTACCTTCTCGTTATTTTTTCTCTATTATAGTGGTGTGACCTTTTAAACATCATGGAATCAAGTGTTTATTGGGTTATTTTTTTATATAGGTTCCTTCTTACAATCTTTTTCACCTTCGTTCTTGTGGGCATTACCCATTAGAAGTTTTTCATTGATCTCCAGATAAAGGTAGGTGGTCTAAACCTAACCCTATGGTCTGTTTAATTATTGAGTATGTTAAATATTATGATTTATCCACCATTATGTGTGAATTAATTAATTTAATGAGAAATTATGATAAATAATGGATTGGATTATTCCTTATATCCCTTTGTATTCAATGGTATTGTGATTTGGCTTGTGGCTACCTATTGGGTGATCATACCCTGGATAAATAATGAATTGGATAATAGTTTAAAGTGTGTTTAGCATGATATGAGTTTGTAGGTGATTTCTTGATATAGAATCTCTTTGGTAATAGATTATGGGCTATTGATATGAATATTAATAATTTGATATATAAAGGAAAGTGTAATTGAAATACAAATGGTAATTTACATAATTAACCATTGAGGCTTATGATGTGATATTGTTATATCCTTGTTGTTATGATTGGTTGAGTTTTATGTTTTAATGGTTATTTAGCGGGCTTGACCCAGTTTGATGTTGAAATTATTATAGAGGGGGCTTGGCCCATTTTTATGCTGAAATTATTATATAGTGGTCTTGGATTAGTTTTATATTGAAATTCTTATATATAGGGTTATGTCTGGTCATGCTAAAATGATTATATAGTGGGATTGGACTAAATGATGCTGAAATGATTATATATAGGGATTTTCCCATAGGATGAAATGATTATAAAAATTTATTTTCCTAGTTATGTGACTATTCCATGGTTTATGTTTATGGTTGGAATGGTATTGCTACATGCTCAAAAACATTCTGACATGGTACTGAAAAAGGTTTATTTATGTATTGTATTAATTGATTAATTCATGCACCTATTTGTCTCTTTATTTCATGCACTTATTATCAGACCGGTTTTGTTTAGAAATAGTGGTGTTGGCCTAATGAGTTTTACTCACACACTATTCGGGTCTCCCTTTGGTTCCTGAGTAGATTACATGAATACAGGTTTAGAAAATGGAAAGGGGCCTTATTGCAGATAGTGTCTTGCTGGATGGTTTGGAGTTTAGATATGGGGATGATATAGGGTTTGGGACTAGGGTCTTTTGAAATTATTTATTTTATCTGAATATTTTATTTGTATTATATTCAGATTGAAATTTATATACATTTCATCTTATGATTACATGATTCATTATTATTGGTTTATTGGTTTCTCCTTTACTTCGCAGTTGTATGTTATAATGTTTCTGGTATTTTTCATTACTTTGATATTTTTTTTAAACTGGTTTACTTTCTCTATATTATAAATCTATACCATGGGGTATATTCTCCCCACTATACTCATCATACCCCTTCTACTGGTCGTTATCCCTTATCATACAAGGAGGAGCGCTTGAGGTCCCATAACTAACCTATTTTAGCCATATGAGAGAGTTCTACATCATGGTAGATTACAATTTTGGTTTTTAAAAGAAAATATAAAATATAATGAATCCTAAATTTAAATATAACCTTTTAAATAATAAAATATATTAATTTTTTGTCTTCTAAAGGTGATAGTTTTAAATTGTTTTCTATCTAGAGTTTATTTCATATTTATTAATAATTTCCTTTTAATATATTGTGGTTTTTTAGGTTATGTGTAGTTTTTAATGAAAGTTATTGAACATAACATTAGTTTTATGAAATATATAATTTCAATTCCTTACATATTTTTCTTTGTACACAAGGTTATATATATACATGGTCACATTTTTCTTTGTTCACAAGATTGTGTGCTGAAATGAACACATTTTACTTTGTTCATAATATTTTTCATGGACATGATCATTTTTTTCTTTATTCACAAGGTTATGGATGGAAATGATCTTGTTTTTATTTGTTCACATGGTTTTGCATGGACATGATTGTGTTTTTCTTTGTTCATAAGGTTTTGTGTGGACATGATTGTGTTTTTTTGTTCAAAAGGTATTTCATGGACATGATCTTGTTTTTCTTTGCTCAAGTTTTTTTTCATATACATGATCATATTTTTTTTGTTTATAATATTATTCATGTACATTATTTCTCTTAGATTTATTCAAAATATTATGATTTATAATTCTTATTCATATTCCATGTTTCTATGTTATATTCCTATGATATGCGCCATTGCTCATGATTATTATCTCGTGATTACTCATTATTATTCCATGGTATATGTTTGATCATTTGAGATTACATGTATTCTATTATTTCTTATAGAAAACTCTTATGGTTCTATATTCTTTTTAATCAAATATTTCTCTCATGATCATGTTTACTCATATGCTTATGATTTAACACTTGATGACATGTTGATACATTTCTCCCTTACAGGGTATTTGATCTCACTCGTTATTTTGTGTCCTTTTTCCCCGATGAATTATATTTAGGAATTTATTTAAAAATAAGACTTCTATATGGATTTTATCTATGGGATGTTGAAGAAATTATATGAAGTGTGATTTTTTATATAGTTAATATCTATAAAATTAAAGTTTTGGGTTCTAGTATTTTACAATCATTTATGAGATATGATTTTTATATTCTAGAAATATATATAAGTTTGTATTGATTCATATAACTTGGTATAAAATAAATTTATTAGATTATTTTTTTAGATCCAAATCTAGGAGTGCGGGCCTGGGGTGTCTCAGGAAAAACACTATTAACTGAAAATAAACTTTAAAAATTCATTTGGATAGAATATGTTTTCATTATTGTACATATTCAAAATAGTTGTTTGTTGAGATAAAAAAGTCATAATATTATATATGAGATGTGGTGAAATAGAAAAAAACATTAAAATACTTCAAAGTGTTTGGAATCCCTTACTACATGAATATAAAAAACAAAAATCTAGGAAATTTTGAAGAAAAAAGATGAAGAAAGAGCCTTTTAGGATATATTTCTAATGGAATTGGATAAAAGTGATGGTGAAAAAGTAAATACAAATTATTATAATGTTATAGTATTAAAATAATTGAAAATCAGTGAAAAAGTGATGAGATTATTGAGGTATAAGATGAAACTATTGGAGCTATAAACATGTAAAGTTCTAAAAAATAGATTATTAAACAATATGGAAATGAAAAAAAATATGGTTGATATTGATTAATATGAGACCAATGATAAAGAAGATGTTGAAATTTGGGGGATTAAAAATATATACTAAAGAAAAATGTGGATTCTAAGAATATTATTGGTGAACCTGATGAATCATTTAATACCAGGAGGAGATTAATACTTGATAACTAAATAGCTCTTATCACTCAAGAATAACCTCAAACTTTTTTTGATGCTATTAAACATGGGGAGTGGATCAGATATATGAATTAAGATCCTTATTTTATTGAAAATAACTCCAATATGGAGCTTTGGCCCAGCCATGAATATAATAATGTGATTGGCACCAAGTAGTTTTTCATAAATAAATTGAGTAAGGAAGGTGAAGTCACAAGAAATAATGGATGTGAACTTTTCATTCCTAAATGGTGATCCTGAAGAAGTGGTTTTTATTAAGAAAAACCAGATTATTTTCTTCTTGATAAAAATGGAATCATGGTAAGTAGGATTAATAAAACATTATATGGATTAAAATCCCCTATATCCTAGTGTTACAACATAGATGGATGCTTGAGAAGCAAAGATTTTTCAAAGGTCTAAGTTGATAATAATCTTTATGTGAAAAAAATTACATAGGTACTTTCATTATCATAGTCTATGTTGTTGAAATTATTTTTTTAGGTGACAAAGAGTACTTTATGAAGAGTCTTATAAGGAAATGAAAATAAATTTTGAAATGTCTATGTTGGGTGAGATATCATGTTTCCTGGGGTTACAAATCATTCAAAGGGATAATCACTTTTTTCTATCTCAAGAGAAATACTCCAGGGAATTATTAAAGAGGTTTGGAATGGAGTAATACAATGATATTTCTAATACTATGGCTATTGGAACCAAAATAATTAAGTATGAGGCTAAAGAGAGTGTGAATTTAAGGGATTATAGAAAACTGATTGGTGGCCTTCTCTACAAAATAGCTTCCAAGACTAACATTATATTTTTTGTTATATTATGTGATATATTTTAAAGTGATCTAAATGAATCCAACATATTGGTATCTAAGAGGACTTTTTATATATCAAAATAACATTGGTATTCATCCTCCTATACAAAAATGATTCAAACTTTATGTTGTTGGGATATAATTATGTTAACTGGGATGGAGATTCCACATATAGAAATTCCACCTTAGGTGAAGAATTCTTTAATAGTGAAAGTTTTGTGTAATGGAATAGAAAGAATAAACTTTTAGTGTTATTAAGTATATATTAATATGAATGCATAGTTTTCACTCATGCTTGTACTTGGATGATTTGGATGTAACTTCAACTAGCTGATTTGAAGGTTGATGTTGAGAAGGTTCTATGTATTACCTGTGACAATCAAAGTGAAATTTATATTTCCAAAAATCTATTTCAACTCTCTATATTTAATAATATTGATCTTAGATATCATTTTATCAAATAAAAAGTGTAAAATGGTGATTTAAACTTGATTTTGTTTTCACCAAAGAAAAAATTGTAGACATTTCCACTAAAGCATTGTCAAAATATTTGTTTTATAAGTTGAGGATGAAACTTTATGTTTAGCCTTATTATCTCACTTAAATAGGTGTGGGAATAAAACCCACACAAGTCTTTGAATTATATTGTTAGTAGGAGGAGAAGGAGTGACCAAATATTTACTTTTTTATCTAAAGTTGTGGTTATTGAAAAACGGGGATGTTATTTTTGTGATGATCTAAAGTTTTTTAGATGAGTTGAGAGGGAAATCATTTGAATCACTTGTAAAAACAATTCTGTCAGTAAGGGATGGAATTATCTCACAAACACAACATTATCCTATGGTGTGGTGTCAAGATGCATATCTTTGAGAAATTATTAACAATAAATTCAAAGGGGGAGATTGAAGAACCCTATGGATTAGAGGAATTTTTTAAGAATTTTTGTTTTTTTATTTACTTTCAACCAAGTATTTGAAGTTATTTGAGGTTATTTATAGTTTTTTATAATTTTTTAAGTTTTTTAAATTCTTTCAAACATAAATTAATATTTTTTTATTTTTGAGTTCAAGCACAAAAATGGTTAAGTCTATATATTTTCATAAGGACCACTCCATATTCAATGTATTAATAAAATATAATGTTAATTAGGTACATTAGAAAACTTTTTAAGGATGATTTTTCTCTATGTAATCATCATTTGAACCTATTTGTACAAGGGTGAGACTTCATATACATCATTTTTTGTTTCATAATCATGAATTGGACCTATGTAAACATCATTTTGAGTTTTAATAATGATGATTGAACTATATATAAATAATTATTAGTCTTTGTATAAATTAATGAATATGAATACATGCTATTAGAGGGTTTTTTAAACATCATTGTACCTTCATATGGATGATTTCATGAACTTAAATGATCAACCGTTAGATAATTTTTTAGGTTTTTGCTGACTGTAAATATGTTTTTCTAGGATATTAGATATTCTGAAGAATTTGAACCTGATGATTCTAGAATCGAACTTCATGGATTAAAAAATCATAAATCAATTATGATTCAAGTTTTTTGAATAATATTATATCTCTACATAATTAATGACAAAATCATTCATGAATACAATTGTATAAAGGATATTTCAATGAAGCGTAAACTGTGTGAATGAGACACTCTAGAAGTATTTTTGGAGTGCTTATTTGAAAATTATTTGTTGTTATGAAGTTAAAATAATCAATTCCAACTAGTTATAAAGTAATTTTAGTTGATTTTTATGTGACGGTATTTGAAATTTCTAATGCATTATATAACTTTTATGCATAGAAAACTAGCTAAAGACAAGGGTATTTTTGGAAGATCACTTTTGGAAATAATGGAAGGCATATCCATATGAGTGGATGTATAGAAAAATAAATAGAATATCATGGATGATAAAAGGGGTATTTGATTATGGTGATTTTAGTTAAGAGGCTCGATACATCTCATAAGATTCCCATTTATGGAAGATTGAAAGAGAACAAGAATTAATTATGCGGCCTATATAAAAAAAACAATATCAAAGAAAGAGAAAATATGTTGATAAAAAAAAATAAGAAGATGTGATATCGTAGGCGACATAGAATATGTGCAAGGGTATTCTCAAAGAATTATTGGATAATACATTTGAGTGCCTAAAACTAAGGTGAATAATACTAAAAATCTACATACTCAAGATTATAGTGTTGATTCAAAGAGAAAATAAATAAGAAAACCCAATTAGGGTTTTCATGTAGTGATAAAGGTTAGTATAGGTCCTTCTTTTATTATTATCCAAAAAGAATTTTTGGGGTTTTATTCTTAAATAATTGAGAAAATTTTCATGTGTGTATTTCTATTGTCTTGAGAAGGAAGATCTCTCATCAGTTGTTAAAGTAACCTACACTCATTGAAGATCTTCCCTTGGTGATGGTGTTAGTTTTTCAAAGAAACTGTCAGGAGATAGAAATATATATGGGAGGTAGTTTATATTGCTAAGAATCATGGGTTATAGGATGATACCTAACCCAACCACTTGTAATTGATAACAAGACTCTAGTGGAAAAATATAAGGATTGGGATAACAACTGGTTGTCGTAAGGAGTAGTCTCTCACATTGAGGTTGAACATTGTAAAAAAATATTGTTACTTTTTATTCTTTATCATCCATTTCATTTATATTAGGAATTTAATACTCTTGAGAGGGTCATGTCTTGACTAATAGTATAGGTTTATTTCAAAGGAATGAATTTTAAAAGGAAAGGCTACATTGATTCACCTCATCTCATTATATTTATTTCATCCATTAGTATTAACAAAGTTTTTATATTATGCTTCAAAAATTTAAGCAGGATTTTTTATATTTATGGGTTAAAAAATTGTAGAGTAATAATTCAAGTTTTGATCCTATACATTTTTTAATGGATCATTAAATGTGAGATTTAATATCTTTAATTTAATCAGATGAGTTTACATTCGAAGAAAGGATTATGAGTTGAATATTCCTTGATATATAAATAATATCTTATAAATAAGAAGTTGAAGAATTTTTGAAATAATCTTATTATCATAATATGTGAAAAAGAAAAGTGTAGGTAGATGTGAGGTAGATATGTATAAGAAATTATAATATGAAAAATTTAAGGAGATGTATGGTGGATATGGAAAATATAATTATAAGATGGATTTATTTAATAAGGATAACAATAGAATATTTGAGAAAGTATTTTAAAATTCACGAATAAGTTCTATTCCCCCCATTTCATTACAATATGTCTCAATACATTTCATAAGGAGAAAACAATTATACAAAGTTTCATGACCCATGTGGTTATATTTATTTTTATAAAGTTTTGATATTCATTGGTTGAAAACTAATTCAAATCAGTATATTTAAGATATCATGATTTGAATTTCTTTTTTTAAGTTTTATAAAAGGGGATATTTAATATCCTATGTCAAATATTATAAATAGGATAAGATAACTATTTAAGAAAGTCTCATGAGTTAAAAATTCTTTGAGATGTAAATAATATATTATAATGGAGAAATGGTTTTGAAGGAATCTAAGTATCTTGATATGAGAGCATAAGAAGTGTGATGAGATGCAATATAGATATGGGAAATAATATTATATGATTTATTGATATTATAATGTGTTTTGGAGTATATTTTATAAAGTATTGGGATCTTAAGCTATAAGGGTTACACACCCATATTCCCTTACAACATGAACCATGTCATTTAAGAAGGAGAAAATAAATAGTTCAATAAGTAGCATAATATTCATACCAAAATGAAACATTGATAAGATAAATAATTAAGATATGTTTCTACCTTTGGCTTAATGCACCCTAATATGGGGGTGAATTATGGTGCTTTATTCTTATTTTATTCCATTGGATCTTATTCTTGTGTTATCAATAACATCTTGAACCATTCATTCTTTAGTCACAAAGAATATCCAAATATTGAAGTTAAATATAGGAACACAAATATTTTAGTTTGGTTCTCTATAAAGGTCTAATCAAGGGAGCATACATTGACAGTGTGTCAACATACTAGGGGATAACACTACTCACTTTATGTGTTACAAAATTTCAGGAAGGATGCACTATCATCCCTAGAAACATTCTTTTTAATATCTCTTTGTGCACTACTTTAGGAAAAGTAATATAATAAAATTAGATATGATTATCACTCACAATGATTATTTACAATAGAAAAATACCAATCTAGTAAAGGTGTTGTCCTTGTTTTGTTCCTCCTTCAATTCTTAATCTTCAACACTTCTTCTAGTTGTCTCCTATTCTCTAATTTTTAATTTCTATAAATTATGTTTTTACTCTTCTTATCAATCCTTCATTAAATCAAGGATTCGTCTCCCTAAATCATCCTCCAAAAAAATTCCACTTATTAATCACTAATTGGGTCTTCAAAACTACCCATTAAATTGACCATGTAAATGAAAATCCTATGAAATCTGGTATAGATTCAACCTTATATAATTTCCTATATTTATCTTCTTCATGGAATGACTTACTTCATCATATAATGATTCAATTCAATAACCATATCCACAAAATTTAGTATAATTTCATTTAGAATATCTATTAGGATAGTGGAATGATCCAAGCCCATGACTGGTCGTATTAACAATCTTTTTTTCGTTTTATAATATATATTTTAATCCATGGATGCCTGTAATATTAATCATATTTTATGATTAATAATTTTTAATTGATTTACCCTTGTGTATCATCTCTTCTAGACTAATTACTCTTGCATATTCTTCAAATAAACTCTTATGTATTCTAGTGTAGTTAAATGATTTTCACTTTTTCTATATGGATAACCCTTACATATCACTCTATACTAATAAGTGGCCATTATGTATCATTTAGAGTGTGTCTTAGAAAATTTTACATATCGGTTTTTTTATCCTCAGGTATCATCCTAGTAACATTTATATATTATCTTGGTTACTTTAACATATTATGACTTTACTAAATTCTTATAAAAACCTTCACATATAATCTTGTATTACTTTTATAGATCATATCATCATTTTATAGTACCTTTATGTATCAATCTAGATTACTTTTACATATTACTTGGATTAATTTTACATTTTATACTTTTCTATTTCCTTGAAACTCTGAATTTCTCTAGCCAACTCAACTCAGCTTCTAACTTATTCTCATATTTACAACTATTTAAAATGAATTTCAATTGAAAAATCATCCAACATTACAAATTTTGGTTGCAATATTCTTCCCCTTTTAATTTTTTTTCAGTCCTTAATATTTTTGGAAACCCTTTGTATGTTTCTTCATGTTCCCATTTTTAATCTTTCCATCCATGATCCCCCTGTATATGACTCTCCCCCTACATTCATTCTCCCCATTTGATAATAAAATTCAAAGTGTTAATCCTTTTCTAGATCTAACCACTTCTAAGAAAATCATGAAACTTCCATTGTTCCAAAAATAATCAAAGATCCATTTAAAAAAATTATAATCCTACATGAGTTAGTGAACATTGTAGGAAACAATAAAAAGTTTCAATGACTACAATGTTGTCCCTTTTTTTTGACTGGACTTCTTTCTGTTGAAAATTCTCCATGGATTGTTTCTCCACCTATCTTATTATACTCAAAAAATTTGAACACCTGTAAAAAATAAAACATCTAAGTAAAGAATTATATACAATTTGGAGAGGGAATCTTCCAAAACCCTCCAAGATTATGGAGTTGGTTAAACACCATGGTTCAACCAAAAATTCTCAAATACTAATGTGTCCAATTGTTTTGTGAAGATATCCACCAATTTTTCATTGGTACCCACATGTTCCATCTTCAAAATGACTTACTCTACCTTCTTCTTAATTAAATGGTACCATATCTCAATATGATTCATTACTAAATGTTGTATCGTATTTTATTTCTAGCTCAATCATACTTCAGTTGTCATAATAGACTACCATGGGAATCTTCACATTTTCTCCAAGATTCTCTAGTTTTTGTTTCAAACATATTACTTGTGTAAAATATTTTGTCACTAAAATACAATCCTCTTCATCTATACTGATTGAAATTCTCTATTAATTATTAAAGATCCATCCAATGAATTTTCTTCTAATAAAAAATTCTCCTACCTTCATGGATTTTTCTATCTAAAATGTCTCTAGAATAATGTACCAAATCATAATCAGGTGTTTCATGATTGTACCTTAGGATCCATTCCACCACTAAGGGGTGTTCTTATTTGTTAAATATTTGGAACCAGACATCAAAAAAGGTAAAATAGAAGATATCAACCCCATTTCCACTAGATAAAATAAGAATCAAACTATATTATAGTAAAGTGTTGGATCAACTTCTCTTCCTTTTTCATGTTTTTATAGCTTGTTTACAACTATAATCGGTGTTTAAAATAGTTTTTTCTCATTCATTTAAAACTTTTTTAGTATCCCCTACACATATTTTTCTTGGAAAATAAATGTGTATCCCCTATTTTACAAACTTTTATCCTGGAAAAATATGTGTGTTCTTAGATCATTTAAATTTAAAACTCCAGTCTCAATAACCGTGAAAATCCTTTTTAGAATCCATCTTGTATACTCCAAATATGATTTAATCAACATAAATAAGCACCATGAACTACTATTACTTGTTTTATTCACAATAATATTGTGATTGAATCCATATATTTTAAATTTCAACTTATTTGAGAAAGTACCCAACCGAGCATACTAGGCATATGGTTCTTGTTTCAATATATAAAAGATATTTTTTTAACCTTTAAACCTTTGATTCATCATCACTAATCAAAAATCCCATTGTATTTTCAATTTACACTTCTTATTTGATAATTTGATTTCATAATCCTATATTGACATCAATTCAGTAGTTTTTTAATTTTCTCTGAATAGCCGTAGTAAGAAAGACTCTTACTGACTCAAATATCTCTATTGATTGGAAGGTTTATTCCACATCAATTACTTCTACTTATGCATATCCCTTTCACACTAACCTTTATTTATTTCTGATCACTTTTCCTTTCTTGTCATTTTTTTACACTTACTTTGTTACTATGACATTATGATATACTGGTCTCTTCACAATCTCCCAAGTCTAGTTTTTCTCTATTTGGTCTAGTTCATCGCTCATGGCCTTGAACCATGAATCATATTTTACTGCTTATTCAAATGAATACGGTTCCACTTGAGATAATAAATTATTGTTTTATATATTACCCATCCTATGATTTTATATTAGAGTAGATTTATCATTAATGATGTTTGATTTATCAACCTCGGCTCACCTACTTTTATATTGAATCAATGGTTGACCCCCTTAAGTATCTTCTCCATCCACTAATTCAATATTATAATATTCTTTACATGTTGTACTATGTATTCCATTATTATTAATATCTAATTATTATCTTTTATCATATTCATCGATCAAATATGGAATTACATATATGTTATTAGATTTTTCTTTGGTAATTTTTACCACTTATTTCCATGATATTCTTTATCCTCTTATTGAGACACTTATAGGCCTTACTCTTGAAGGAGTAGCCTAAAAATATTTCCTTGTCTACTACATCTCCATATTTACCCAAATTTCCTCAATTTTTCAATGTAACACTTACCACCAAACACATTAAAGTGTTTCAATTTTGGATTTATTCTATAACACATCTTGAATAGAGTATTCTTTTATCTATGGATTAGAAAAGTTAATTTTTTCATGTACACAACCACTTGCATGGATTCCTTCCAATGGTGAGGAAAGATATCACTTTCAATTATAAATTTATTTTTCATATTTTTTATCATTTGATTTTTCCTTTATACCACACCATTTTGTTATAGTTTTCTCACTAATGAGACTTCATTCTTAATACCATGCTTCTCTAACTAATTTTATACCTGATGATAGTATTAATTCATATTGTTTTTAGATTAGAGAATATTAATCATTCTCCCAGTTTATTCTCAAAATTTCTCTAAAACCAATTAATACACTCAATCAATTATATATTTCCTTGTAAAAACATGATACAACCCATTATACTATAATCCTTAGTAAACAAGATGAAGTATTTATCATTGTATATTTTAGGAATATTTATAGGACCACATACATCCATGTGAATTAGATCTAAAATATTTTAGATTCTCTTATTTTTTTTATCAGTAGGGAATTATCACCATTTTACCTCTTACACAATCATCATAGGTCTTACCCTGATTTCATCTTAGATTTGGAATGTCCATAATATCTGTCAACATTAATAATTTTTCCATTCCTTATTGATAAATATGTCTAATCCTTTGATGTCAATAGTTGTTTTCTTATTATAACAAAAGGATACAAGTTTTATCCTTACAATACACTTGTTATAGATTTTCATTGGTTCTCCATCCCGTCATTAGTGAGTTTCTAGTTTTTACCTTCATAAAATAATCCTTACATGTAAATGTGACCTCATTTCCAAATTTTAAAAAAAACTACTAACTCTTAACAGGTTATGTTGATGACCATCAACATAAAGAACTTTTTTATTACTTAGATCATCACTAATCAACTTTTTCTTTATAATTCCTTTGATTTTTAGAGCTTCATCATTTCAAAATCTAACCATACTATCAACACAGACCTTTTCATTATTTTTATAGATTAATATTGAAAGTCATTTGGGATTAACACCCACTATAAACAAACCAAGTGATGATTTTTTTAGTTGATTTGGGGGGAATTTTTTCCAAGATATCCTTTTAATTCTTCCTTTTTCCCTTTCAATAAATTAATGGTTGAATTGAAACACAACATGGCCTCTCTTAATTTTCCTCAGTATAGGAAGTGAGATTATATTCCTCTTCTTCCAAAGGATAAAAATATTTTTAAAGGGGATATCATTTGAATTTTTATCCACCATTCTCCCATGTCTTCCATTGAAGTAATTTTTAATTCACAATTTCCTAATATTTATATCTTGCGGACCAAATTTAGAGTAATTATAACAATATCCATAAAAATATTTTTGTATTACTATTTTAGGATATAGTCTCATCCTTCATTATTAAATACTGGGAGATTCACCTCTCAAGTAACCAGGTCATAGTATGACTATGATTGATAAAAAAATTCATTTAATCATGGGAGAAATTTTATCATCATTTCCTATCCATATATTCATAGCCTTTGGGTAGCTTATTTATTGTTTATGATTCATTAGTGATTGAATTTTGTTGCCAATTATTTTCTTTCTTAACATAACCTGACCCACAAAGTCCCCACTCGGGTCAAAGATAAGATGATAGTGTCACCCCAATCCCACCTTCAATAGTTTTGGGGATAGTGACTAGCACTGGGTAGGAATATCTCACAATATAGTAGGCCATAAATTATAAAAAATCACAACATACACATATTTAAAACACAAGATAAACACAAAATTTAAACATGATATATATATATATATATATATATATATAATCAACTAGACTATATACAAAACATGCATGAGAAAATGAATAAAAATATATCCCAAAAATTAAATACAAGAAAAACAAAAAATCTGAAAAATCACCAAAACAAAATGCATTGCTAAGAAAAAACTCAATTCTCACCACCACCATCATGAATAACCATGCTCCATAATACATTTCCAATCATCACCAACCATCAGATTAAAACAATCCATGTCATCTCCACTTCTACCCAATCTATCTATGAACCTGTGTGTCTTCTACACAAATACATCATGTGTGGTCAAAAGTCCCATGTAGGTATGAGTATAAAAATACCTAATAGGATTACCTAGGAACCAAAAATTAAACATAGATTAACAATTTAACTCAACTCTTAGTACAAAATGTGAATATGATGAAGATGAAAAGTAAATATTGGAACAAGTTGTCATCTCAAGCTCCCAATACTAATGAGTGACTAGATGAATATCAAGAATAATATAGATATGATCTATCACTAGAAGTATTAGGTATATGAATAAAGTCCTAGTGGTCTCATCTCCAACCCTCAATAGTCACATCACTTGAGTAAACAAAGAAGCTCGAAATATTAAAGAGACCACAAATCCTAAAGCCGGTCACCAATTCTGAATCACATCACAAAGGCAACCCCTAGGGTTATACGTAATCACAATTCCCATAGAAGTATATATTTCACATACTTCCAACAACCACACCACTTTAAGAATCCATAAAAGGGATCCCACACATTATTGAAACAAGATCATCAGTCGAGGGAGCACTACACCCCCCAGTCCATCAATATTGTAGTACCAACTAACTATCTGAATTACTAATGAGAATAAATCAATGTAAAATTTATATAACTATAGTGGAAGGTGAATTCCTTTCTATAGGGCATGCAACAGTTGATGGAGTTCCGACCCTGGTGGACGACCCACACCCCGCCTGAGCTCTTAGATAGGGGAGTACCAACTTTGCAGAGGATATGCACCCCAAATGTGTATAGAGGATTATTGAAAATGTATGAATAATGGAAGTGGGGTCACCCATTTCCTAAAATAATTATATCATTTAAGGGAGTATTGACCCCAAAATCACTTTGAAAAACACGCGTGAATTTCATTAACCCTACAAAAGAAAAATATAAAAATATAGCTATATCACCTCACAAATATCCTTATATGACCAAACAAACCGCACCATTGTGATCTACATGAAAAAATACTCAAATGGTATGTCTATTTATTGAAAATGACATTGAATAAAAATTATTCATTTCATCTCATCAAACATGTGTGATGATGTCTGAATGGACCCAAGGATCACGCCATGAGTTAGATTTAGGTATAAAATATTGTTCTTGAGTTGTTTGTCTCGATGTATAGGTCATGATATCATAGTTGGGTTATCAATATGATTTTTTGGTTAAAATTTATACCAAAAAAATAATCCATAATATTCGTAGTATATTGCAACCCACACATGAAAATACAAGAAAGACTAGGTTTGAACCAAGGATGTGTACTCTGTCCTCATCCCACCCAAACAACCTGAAAATAATAATTATTATTATTATTATATTATTATTATTATTATAAAATAAAAATATAATGGAGAGAAATTATTCATGCTACACCCACCCACACCCCCCAATCACTCCACCCCTGCACTCTCTCCCCAATCACCATCTGATTTCTTCTTTATTTTTTCTTAATTTACAATTTTATTATCACTCATTGAATATACTAGTCTACAATAACACCCCCTAGATAGATCATTTCAACCACCTCAATTTCATGTTATAGCTCCCAAGCTCTTCTTTCATGTCCGCTAGTCGTTGTTTCAATGCCCTTGAATACCCCCACCTTGTTCCACAACCATTATAGTCACTGGCCAACCATAGGGTTAGTGATGTTGATATTTAGCCTTATTTTGTGGATATTTTTTTGGTGTTTTATTTTTCAAACCATCCACATGTGGATTAAATGTAGATATATATTTTTTTAATATATCTATTTCCTACTGATATCTTTTTTAAGTTATTATCATTATTTCTCTTTTGAATATTTTGAAATAATGTTGTTCAGAACATGAATTTTTTGGGTTTCCTTTATTAATAAAAGGGAGCATAAGGGGTTTTACACAAATATAGGAAAAATAAAGTGGTGTGAAATAGATACTTGGGTGATGGTTTTGGGTTGTGTCCAGTAGAAAGTTGTGGAAAATCGGGTTGTGCAACAAGGTGTTACAATGATATCGCGTGTTCGATTTTGATCTCTGAAGAGTGACATCTTGTCATGAGATGATTATCAGATAGATTATGGAGGTTTTTTAGGGTGTTAATTTCAAACATGTTTCATATACTATTTTTTTAATTAAATTTTGGGCTTTTACTTGGATTCTATATACTCTCTGATTCATAGTGTATTTTCTCAGTGTTTCTCCAGGGTTTTTTAATCCTCCATATTGATGGTTTTTTCCATGTTAAATTTATGTTTCCCCATTTATTCTTTATGATCTTATTTCTATGATCCATTTTTATTGGTGATTCTCACAATTTATTTGTTGTAACTGAGATTTTATCCTCAATATGATCTTCCTATAACCCAACAACTAGTATTAGAGGAGGTTATCTGTGTTTCTTTCCAATTGTATATGGGTGATTCACACCATGGGATTTATTCCCACGTTGTACTGTTTAATAGACAAAATGATTTTACACTTTGGAAGGAAAGAGTTAAAAATATTATGGTCCATGAGAATACAATGAAGTCATTGAATAAAAAATCAAATAAACTAGAGATGATGATAGATGGTGATTGGAAGGATATGATAGAGTTTGTGAAAATCAAAAAAAAAAGTTGTATTTGGCTGATAATACTCTATGGGAAGTGATGAATCTGATAGATCCAAAGGATATCTGGGAGAATATTGAAAGTAGGTATAAATAGAAATCTAACAAAAATCATTTATATAAAAAAAATGGTTATATTGTTAGTGAATTCCAGAGAATGAATATTTAGGTAACCATCTGGATGAGTATACCAAAATTATGAAGGAGCTATATTCAATGGCGGTCAAGATCGATGATAAAGGTAATGAGGTACCTATTTAAATGGAATAAGAAGAAAAATTGTTACTTATTTTGGGTTAGTATCCATATTCATTTGATAATCTCATCAACACACTATTTCTTGGGAAAGTAAACTGAATTTGGATGATTTGATTTCATCGTTGTTGTTGAATAAGACTTGGTGAAAGACTAATGATGGTGAATCTTCAGGTAATAGTGGTATTTTGGGTATGGAATATGGATGCGGTAATCAGAGAGGTAGGTCAAAGACAAAAAGAAAGTTCAAGTTATTCTTTTTAAATAAGGAGGGTCATCTGCATAGAAACTACTATTACTTGAAAAATATTAAGGAATAAAAGAAGGAGCATGATACTAATTCTAAGGATACTAGCATAAGTCTTATTCGAGGTGAGAGTGATTTACTTTCAGATGGAGTTGATTGTCACAGGTCATATCTATACACCAAATGGGTGGTTTATTCAATATCATTGTACCATATTACACTAAAGAGGGAAATATTCTCTTCATATGAAGAAGGTGACTTTGGTAGATTGAATATGGGAAACAGAGATTCTGTTGATGTCATTGGTGTTTTTGATATTTGTATCACTACGAATTTAGGTTGTATGTTGATGTTGATAAATGTGCGACATGTGATAGGTATACACCATAATTTTTTTCAGTTTTTGATCTTGATAATTATGGGTTTTCAAGTTCATTTAGTGGTGGAATATAGACCTTTTACAAAGAATTGATGGTATATGTGCAAGGTAGAATGGATAACAGACTTTATATGATGGATGTAAAAGTGTGTGGTGATGTAATGAATCCATTTTTGAAGAGGAATTCATTAAATTTTTTTCACATGCAATCATCACGCATGAGTTGAAGACCATAGAATAATATGAAGAAGTTTTGGAAGCCAAATCATGTCAGGTCAGGTGTTTTAGGCATTACACCTAATTATTTTTATTCAGAAAGTTACACTAGTGAAGAAATAATTAAAATCAAAGATCTGGGTGATGCGCTAAGAGTTTCAAACTACTCAGAGGATGTTGAGAAAAGATAACAATTAAATCCTATAGGTGCTCTAGATTGTATGGTGATCACAGTTATGGGGGATCCAGATATTAATGATTCTGGAATTAGTTGTGCAGATACAGGTATGAAGAATACTTCAACATTTGGATTTCTTTTAAAGGGGGGGTTTAGGTTTCCATAAGAAATGAAAAAGATGGAGGTCATATTTTCTACAAAGGATAATGGTTGATGTGATATTAACATGTTTACGATCCAACTAGATTTGTTAGAATTTTATCTCCTTTGATGGGATTAAGGGGGATATTTTTGATATTCAACCCAATTTTGTAGAGATTTTTTAGGGGTTTTATTTTTCAAAACTTCCACACATTGATTAAATTTTGAGAGATATTTTAATCATATCTCTATTTCCCACAGATATATTTTTTCAGATATTATTATTATTTATATTTTAAATATTTTGAAAGGGTGTTGCATAGAATGTGAATTTTTAGGGTTTCATTTTCTTATAAAAGGGAGAAATTGGGGTGTTGTATATAGATAGTAAAAATCATGAGGTGTGTAGAAAATATGTGGGTTATGGTTTTTGGGTGTAGCCAATAGAGATTAGTGGAAAATTAAGTTCGACGACAAGGTGCTACAATGATGTTGTGTGTCCAGTTTTGATATCTGAAGGGTGATATCTTGTCACGAGATGATTATTAGAGAGGCGACAGAGGCGTATCAGGGTGTGAATTTCACACAAGTTTTCTACGCTATATTTATAATTTAGGTTTGAGATTCTACATAGATTCTCTGTATTGTATGATTCATCGTGGATTTTCTCAGAGTTTCCCTATGGTTTTTTATTCCTCGGCATTAGAGGGTTTTTACATGTTAAATTTCTATGTCCCTATTTATTTTTTATGCACTTATTTATCTTCCTTGTTTTCATTGGTGATTATCACAATTTATTTGTAACAAATTATATTTTATACTTAGGCCAATCTTCTTTTGACCCAATAGTAAACCCTTCACCCCATACACATGAAAGAATAAAGTGGGGGGTAATACTACAATATAAACCTATGATTTTTATTATAGGTTTTAAGATATAATATTTTATATTTAAATATTGAAACTAAATTTCCAATGGAATCATGTTAATTTACCAAATATTCAAATAAAAACAATAAAAATAATACTTAAATTGAATAACCAACATTGATTCATTTTACTCAATGCTTATAATTTAATTATTTAATCTCATATCTATCATAAAGATTACCTGAAGGATATGGATATACAAATTTTGGTAGAGAAGGGGGTGGAATAAATAATCATAAATTAATCCTTACCAAGTCACAAGAGACAAGATAACCCCACATCGAGGGATACTACCAATGAATTCAACAACCAAACCTTAAGAAGTCATTTTTTAATCTATACTCATTTTTATATAATTAATTAATTGATGGATAGACAATCTATAATTAAATTTCTTATTTGATTCACCATCATGAGGGTTCATTTAAAGATTCGTTCATAGAATGAAATCAAATTATAGGGTGAAATTGAAATAATAGGTATCATTACTCATATTAAATGGTTGATGCTTTATTTTATCATTGGAATCGAGATTATTTTGTTGATGACACGTGATTCAATCATCGATACCATCACAATTCTATTTCCAGATTTGATTTCATTATCATCCTTGATCTATTTTCATTATCCCACCTATCTAAGGTTCATTAAAATGAGGAACAACTCACCCTAGAGAAATTCTATGATGGGGGTATTAATATAGGAATTACTATGGTTCTCCAAACATAAATTAATTAATTTAATCACTCATCTATGATGGGTCAAACCCAAGGACCTAATCTGAACTCCAAATATAGTTCTCTTAAGGTAAAATAATTGTTTCAAACTAAACCACAGTATTATTTTTCTAATTCAATGATTCAATCAAGTGATATGATATTTTTACCTCAAATATATGTGCACACGTTAAAAATGATATTTTTATACTTAATATTTTTTAAGCCCTATAATGCTCACAATTAGATGTCGACTCAACCCATGGGTAAACGCTATACCCTAAAATAAATAGAACCATTCGATAATTTTTTCCAAGGTCTTATAATATGGTAAATTTATCATTTTACCCATGTAAAGGTCTTTTAATATTCAAAATTTAGTTAAGTATTGTTTATAAAAACCTGGTTCTGTACAATTCCTTTATCCTTTATAGTAAATTCTCATATATTTGATGTAACTACCATAGATAGTCCCTTTAACAGTGTGAAAAATGGGATTTAACAATGCTAAAAATCATTCCTGTCCTAAGAACCATTAAAAGGGGGACCCCTTTATCAGTTCCAAAAAAGATAAAGGGGAACTTTTATTAGTAATAAAAAAAGTGCTTATAGTACACTACAGAAAATAAACCTATATGAAAACACACCTGTATGAAAAATAATAATTTAACTGAAATAAAATTTATATCACAAATACAAAAAAAAATTATATTATATACATTTCAAAAAATGTTTTGTATAATTAAATTTTCAATTACAATCCACAAACATTTAAAAACATCAATGTTTCATTATCTTCGGCACTCATGACCCCTCTCAAAAAAGTCTGATCATGGTATTAGTTTACAGAAAAACCACCCTAACCTAATAAAAAATAATTCACTTGTATAAGAAATCAATTCTTATGTTAGTAATGGTATAAAGAAATAAATTAAATATAAATATGAAATAGTACATTAATAAAATTTCAATTTTAAATAAAAGGACACACTTGGAGTCATACCGGTCACACTGTGTGTCAGATTGTGGTGGAGCTTATTCATACATGTCAAAAATGACTTAAGGATAATTTTTTTAAAGTATCGAAACAATATAAATCTTTTTTCTTGGTTTTGAGTATGTCACTTGTCTTTTTTACTAAAATGTGATTTTAAAATGAAAACATACACTTTGAGTCATATTGGTCACATCGTGTTTTAGTTTGACATGAGACTGATTCATGCACATCACAAATGAATTATTAATCATTGTTCTAAATTATCAAGATATTCCTAGTGAATTTTATTGATTTTTAATGAATGACATGTGTTTTGAACTAAAATGTAAATTTTAGACTAATAACTGGCACTTTTGAGTCACATAGGGAACACTGTGTATCAGATTGAGGTGCAGAAAATTCCCACTCATCAAAAATGACTTACAGATAATTTTAATAAATTATGAAAACAATATGAATTTGTTTTCTTGGTTTTGAGTATGTCACTTGTGTTTTTTACTAAAATGTCGATTTTAAATAAAAAGACACACTTGGAGTCATATCGGTCACACCGTGAATCAGATTGAGGTGAGGTTGATTCTTACATGTCAAAAATGAATTATGAATCATTTTACTAAAGTATAAAAAAAATATGAATGTGTTTACTTGGTTTTTATTATGTCACTTTTTTTTCTAAAATGTCATTTTAAACTAAAAAACTCACTTTGAGTCTTACCAGTCACATCATGTGTTAGTTTAACATGAGATTGATTCCTACACATCACAAATGACTTATGAATAATTTTCCTAAATTATAAATATAAAAATATATTTTTTTTATTAGTTTTTAGTGGATAGAATATGTTTTGAACTAAAATGTCATTTTTAAATAGATAACGTACACTTTGAGTCATACTGGGAACACGGTGTATTGGATTGAGGTGAGGATGATTATTACACGTAAAAAATTACTTATCGATAATTTTTATAAAGTATAAAAATAATATAAAATTTTTTTCTCATTCTTGAGTATGTCACCTATCCTTTTTACTAAAATTAATGTCAATTTTAAATAAAAAGACACACTTTGAGACATACCGGTCACACCATATGTCAGATTGAGGTGTGTATCATTCTTAAACATCAAAAATAAATTATGAATCATTTTCCTAAATTATAAAAACAATATGAATGTGTTTTCTTGGTTTTGAGTATGTCACTTGTGTTTTTTACTAAAATGTCATTTTAAACTAGAAACATGCACTTTGAGTCATACTAGTCACATCGTGTGTCAGTTTGATGTGATATTGATTCCAACACATCAAAAATGACTTATTAATCCTTTTACTAAATTATCAAGACAATATGAGTTTTTTTTATTTGTTTTTAGTGAGTGATGCATGTTTTGAAATAAAATTTCAATTTTAAACATATAACGGACACTTTGAGTCATACTGGGAACACCGTGTATCGAATTAAGGTTTAGTTAATTCCTAAATGTAATAAATGACTTCTGTATCATTTTCCTCAAGTATAAAAATAATATAAATGTGTTTTCTCGGTTTTGATTATGTCACTTGTGTTTATTACTAAAATGTTAATTTTAAATAAAAAATCACACTTGGAGTCATATCGGTCACACTGTGTATCGGATTAAGGTGAGGATAATTCCTAAACATCACAAATGACTTATGGATCATTTTCCTAAAGTATCAAAACAATATGAATGTTTTTTATTTATTTTTATTATGTCACTTATAGTTTTTACTAAAATTTCATTTTAAACCAAAAAATGCACTTTGATTCATACTGGTCACATAGTGTGCTGATTTAATGTTAGATTGACTCCTACACATCACAAATGACTTATGAATTATTTTCATAAATTTTCAATACAATCAAATAATTTTTATTGGTTTTCAGTGAGTGATACACTTTTTTAACTAAAATGTCAATTTTAAAATGATAGCGGACACTTTGAGTCATATAGGGCATATGGTCGGATTGAGGTGAGGATGATTCCTATACATAAAAATGACTTATGGATCATTTTCATAAAGTATCAAAACAATATGAATACATTTTATCAGTTTTAAGTATGTCACTTGTCCTTTTTACTAAATTAATGTCAATTTTAAATAAAAAACACACTTTGAGTCCTATCATTCACATTATTTATTAGATTGAGGTTTAAAATATTATTACACATCAAAAATGACTGATGTACATTTTAATAAAGTTTCAAAATAATTTGAATGTGTTTTCTCAGTTTTGAGTATGTCACTTGTGTTTTTTACTAAAATGTCATTTTAAACTAGAAACATGAACTTTGAGTCATACTGGTCACATTGTGTATCGGTTTGATGTGATACTGATTCATATACATCAAAAATGAATTATGTATATTTCCCCTAAATTATCAAGACAATATGATCATGTTTTCTTGGTTTTCAGTGAGTGACACATGTTTTGAACTAAAATGTAAATTTTAGAATGATAACGGTCACTTTGAGTGATATCCAGAATATTATGTATCGGATTGAGGTGCGGATGATTCCAATATATCAAAAATGACTTATGGATCATTTTCCTAAAGTATCAAAAACAATATGAATGTGTTTGGTCATTTTTTAGTATGTCACCTATATTTTTTACAAAAATTTCAATATTAAATAAAAAGACACACTTGGAGTCATATTGGTCATGCTTGTAGAAAGTGGGTACCCTAGACCCAAATTATGATGTACTTTGATTACCAATACATGTATACAGTTTGATATATATACATGTGATTATATTTCTATAATAGTGTTGATACTTTTGTGTCCACTATATGTATAGTAATTTCCTTAGATTACATGTCATATAAAAGGGTTATAGCAGATCCCAGACTATAATGAGACCCTAGAGATACTATGAAAGTAATCTTAAAGTAATTTCATATGGTTCAGATGCATCATAATTACAGGAAATAGATGATGCGTGACTATCATGTTTTGGGGGTTCATAAGTATTAAGAATTCTTCCCATGAAGTTCTCACTTGGTGATCTCTAGTAGTTTAGATCATGAGGACAGACCCACCAATAAGAACACTACATATTTCAGGTGTCGTTGGTTGTTTCTATCTGTGGACATGTTTATTGGTCTCTAGACTTGATATCATTATCAATGTGTTCCATTTGATTGTGTACTTTGATTCAAGGTGAAAATAATTACAATGAATTCATGATGAGGTACTTTTTTTTGTGTGATATTGGTGGCATGACATTGGTTAAATGATAAGGATAGGATTTTTCACTTCTGAGTTGAAGAAGAGATGTCTCTGCCCAGGTTGATCAGGATGGTAATACCTTCATAAATCTATTTCCATGGTAGTCGAGGTTAAATCTTTCCATAGAGATTAAAAAATAATAAATCAAGAAAGTATAATGACACAAGTGTGCATCCTTATTTATAATATATCATATGAAAAAGATATTACATTACATAGCACGTGTTTGTAGTTTGGTTGTCATTTCTATGACTTTTTATTATCTCTTTAAAGATTTTGATGGGTTGCTAGACTTCTCTCTTGGTCAATAGATATTATTCACTTCTATTTAGATAAGGTCCTAGAAGGCCACACACAATAGAACATTAAATAATATTTCCTATTTATGAGAATAGGAATATAAGACATAGTGGGACCTACCACGGGATTCGAGTGTTTTCCAAATTATATTGATCACTAGTAAATAAATTAATTAATTATTATTCAAGTAAATAATAATTAGGTTTAATTAATTTACTATATGTATTTACAATTGATTAAGTAAATACAAGGATTAATATTATATGAACGAATATTATTTTAATATTCCAGGTTCATTTAATATTATTAGGAGTTATGAGTTGAGTTGATGACTCAGGTTTACCAAATAATATATTTAATACATATTACAGGTATGTGATAAAATATAAATAATATTTATGATGCAATTTAGTTCATCATAATTAATTATTTATATCACTTATTTAGTGGATGTTTAATGCACGGGGTTGGGGAAACCTAATTAGGTATTATGAATATCCACTATATAAGTGGAGAGAAACTCATCCTAACATACTATTCATGAAGTTGTAATTGAGAGATAATCTCTCCTCTTAGTTAATAGAGAGTGAATAGCTCAATCTGAGCATACAATCCAAGTTCATTTTCATATATCAAAGGTAGAGGATTGTGGTGATCATCACTACATTGAAGTGATTGTTGGAGCTCCGGGCTAGCACTCAAAATCTAATGAATGGCATGCACGCAAATTCAAGAATCATGTTTGGATGATCTAGAGGGATTTTGCATCATATCCTTCGATCAACAGACATTGAAAACTTGTGATGGGTGTGCATGCATCAACTCATAATGAGGTATTCGTTCATTTTATTTGTTGTACTTTGTTTAAACCAAGGGGTATCCTCAGACCATACCGGGGATGGATCTCCAGAGATGACAAAGTTTCATCACTATGATAATGGAAAAAAATTAAAATCCGTATCCCACTAGACTCCACTATATTCCCCAATATCAACAATTTGTATCATAGGGATCAAGTGGTTTTTATGATCCAAGTAAATTATTTTTATTTAAATTTTAAGTAAAGGGTATTAAAATGGTCCCAATGAATCCGACCATGCATCGATCTAATTTTAGATGGCCAAGTTATGGCCATATTAAAGATAATTTATGGATCAAAATGGTGTTTTATGAATTTAAAAGTTTTGAATATTAAAATAAATGGATTTCATATTTGATATGCGTATTTTTCATGCATAAAATTGAAAAAAAATGTTTTCAGTGAATTTTTTCTATCCCATCCAAGTCTTGGCTGGAATCCGGCCACCAAAGGTTATGTGGCCAGTGTGTTGTTTTTCTTTTGGAATATAATGAAATTATTATTTTAATTGTAATATTTTAGTAAGGTATTTTTTCTCATATAGAAACAAATTGGTGGAAATTCTTAAAATGTTGGTGGATTTTTGGAATAAAAAAAATGGGGGAATTTTTTTCTTCTGGAGGCTTGACTAACTAATAAAAAAATGAGAACAAGGTAGTGTGTGTCTCCTTCCCCTCCCTCAATCCTTCCCCAGTTTGAGTATGACCTGCAACCCCCATCTCCTCCCACCGAGCACCTATAGATCTGCCCCTTTTTCAATTGCCTCCTCTACACAGTTTTCTACCACCTATGGGTACCCGTTGTTGCTCCCTCTTGCATTGCCTACCAAAAATTGGGGTCGCTGCCACCACTTCACCCACCAGTTGTGTGCTCCCCATTATCTATCACGACTCATGGAGTCTTCCACTAGATCTGGTCCCACTATCGTGAAACTCCCCTTCATCAGCCATATCCTACTCCCTCATGAGATCCACCACCGGCCGATGCCTCCTCTCATCGAGCATTGGCCACTATGAGGTTGGGACCTCTGATGCCTCTTTTTATGGAAAGATCCATCCTTACCGTCATTCGACCTAACCCTGCTATCCGAGCAGGGTAACCTACCACTATCCCCTTTCTAATTAGCATTGAACTACTGCTAGGCTGCCACCAGGTACCTCTAGTGAGAGATTATCAGCTTACTTTACCTATTGGTTTGGTTCTTGTATTAAATAATTGTTATTATATACCCTCTATAACTATAAACATAATCTCAGTGTCAAGTTTGGACACAATGGTATTTTATTTCAAGTTTGAAAATAAATTTTTTCTCTTTTATAAGGATAATATGTGTAATGGTATAGCATATATTAACAATGGATTGTATATATGTGAACTTGAAAACTCGGTAATGACAATAAATGACAAAACCAATGAACATGACTCTTATAGAACCAACCTATGGCACTTCAGTCTTGGTCATGTAAATGAAAAGTGTTTGAAAACATTATATCAAGCAGGTTATTTAGACTCAGTTCAGTTGAAACCCTTGAATGTATGTCATGCTTGTTTATAAGGGAAAATGGCTAAACTACCCTTCTCAGGGAAGGGAGAAAGATCCACTGAATTACTGGAGTTAATTCATATTGATGTATGTGGTCCATTTTCAGGAGAGGTAAGGGGTGGGTTTTTGTACTTCATTTCTTTTATTAATGGCTATAGTAGGTATGGAAATATCTAGTTAATGTAGTATAAGTCAGATTCCTTTCTGATGTATAAGGAATATTGACATGAAGTATAAAACCAGTTTGGTAAGAAGATTAAGAAACTTCTCTCATATTGATGTAGATAGTATCTTAACCAAGATTCCATTGATCACTTTAAAGAGTGTGGGATAGTATACCAACTCACTCCTTATACACTATAGTGGAATGGTGTTAGTGAAAGGAGGAATAGGACCTTTATAGACATGTTAAGATCAATGACAAGTCAAGAAACTCTTTCATTATCCTTTCAGGGATATTCCTTGTAGACATCATCATATACCCCTAACTGAGTACCAACTAAATCTACATATGGTATTCCATGTGAGTTTTGGTATGGAAAGAAACCTAGTTTTTCACACATACATGTATGGGGATGCAAGGATTTTTTTCAAGACTATACCTAGAGACAAATTGGAATCCTGGATCACAAAGTGAATCTTTATAGGCTATCATAAAGAAATAAATTATATTACCAATATATCCATTCATGTAGAAAAGTAATTATGGAAAGAAAATCCATAATTCTAGAAAGGGAACACATTTACAATGGAAATAGTGGGAGCAAGACTGACTTCGATGAAGTTAATGCTCCAGATACACATGATTTGGTACGAGAACAATCTCCACAATAGACGATGTGATATGAATATGTTTTTGAGACATAAGTACTACTTATGTCAACTCAATAGTTTATATAACCATAGAGTTATGGTTTTCTTGTCACCGAGTCAGGTGACACATTACTCCTTGAGGATGATAAACCTATAACCTACATGGAAGCGATAGAAGAAAAAGATATTGCTAAATGGAAATATGTCATACATTTTGAGATGGATTCCATGTACCAAAATAAATTTTTGATTTTGGTAGAACCTCCAACTGATATAAAACTCAATGGGTGAAAATGTTTATTCAAGAAAAAGATGGACATGGATGGTAAGGTTAATACCCATAAGGAAATACTATTATCGAAGGGTTTCAAACAATTTCAAGACTTAGACTATAATGAGGCCTTCTCATCAATAGAAATACTGAAATCCATAAGAATATTTCTTATAATTGTAGCCCTTCATGATTATGAGATTTGGAAAATAGATGTCAAAACTTTTTATGATCGCCCAGAACCCACACTCCTAGATCCTATGCTGAAATCCATAACTTTACATTTTTGGATTTGATGCCGATAATTGTGACCCAAATTTTTTATATAAACCTTACAATATTAAAAGGGAAACTTGGATCATGTACAACCTTTATGAACTTTTAAGTTTAGATTTCTAGAGAATTAGGAAAAACTCTTATATAAACAACTCATATCAATATGGAATCATAAGTCATCAAAATAACATTTCTCCCATTTAACCCATCTTTTTTTATATCAAAATAGGTCATCAACATCATCCTTATGAAATCATTTATATACATAAATCATTCAATATCATTATTTAAAACCTGTGGAAAAGAAACCATAAGAAATGTGAGATCAAATGATCAGTAAGGGTAAATATAATCATTAACCATTAAATGCCTTCAATGAGCATAAGAGTCCATAAGGGTATATTGAAATAATCAAAGTTTATGAGTGAATCCTAAAGTAACTCATACACATCAATATTAAATCATCAAATAGGAAAACATAGAAAAGTAAAAAGTCAATAGAAACAATAATCATGAGCCATGTGATATCAATATTGATTGTGAGAAAGATTATAATCTAATAACAGGAAATTAAAACTCTTTTTGGTAACTTTTAGAATCAATTTCATAAAATCATTTCAAAACACTTTCTATTGAAATAACCATATGGTTGACTTCCAACATTATCATCACCTAATGCATTAGAGAACTATAATGGGGATCACCCTGCATATAAGCTATGTCGGGCTCACATGTTTTCCATGAGATATAATGAGGATCAACATTTTGTATAAGATATATCAAGATTTCCTATAAAATATGAGCTATTATGGGGCTTAACCCTTCAAATAAGCTATATCGGGCTCACCCATTTCATATAATGCTCAAGTACCATGAATAAAAAATTTTCATCATAAAAAATCATAAAATTATGATAAAACCATAGAAAAGAAATGGGTTCAATAAAAATATATTTGAAACATTATTAACCCAATAAATAAAATTGGTTTAATAAAAAAACTCTTTGAACATGATTAACCCGTGGAAAATAAATGGGTTTCAAAACAATCTCTTTGAAAACATGATTAACCCATGGAAAAGAAATGGGTTTCAAAATAATCTCTTTGAAAAAAATATTAATCCTTCCATAAAATAATTAGGATAGAATCAATGAAAAATGTCCTCAGTGGAGAAAAAATAACAACAAGGGTTTTTGATGTTGATGAATGGAAATATCATTAAAATAACATTAAAATATTCTTGACGAAAATTATCTATAAACATTCCAAAGAATCTCATACCACTTTGAAACATTTGAATCATTAATCCTAATGAAGGAATAAAATTAAAATGAAACTTATAATATAATGATAATAAGTATATTCTTGATATAAAATTTTAAAGAGTTAGTATATAAACAATATAAAATAATATAGGTGTATAGCATAACCAATTTCACAAAGAAGGAAAATTATGACAACAATCCATTACCACTTTTGTAACATTGAAACTGTAAAATTCAAGAAAGAATGATCAATAAATGAGACTTATAATATCATGAGATATAATTATATTCATTATATAAAATTTCAAAGAGGTAGTATACACACCTTATAAAATAAGATATGTGTATAACATAACAAACATCACAAAGAAGGAAAATTGTGACAATAATCCATTACCACTTTGGTAACTTTGAAACTGTAAACCCCGTGAAAGAATAATAATTAAATGAAACATTTTAAAGAAAATTAAGATAAAATAATTTCTGATATTATATATCAAAAATGGCAGTATATACACCACACAAAATAAGTAAGTGGTGAAAATGGTGTATACCTCATGAAAGTAAAAGTGAGACAAGAATCCCTTACTACTTGAGTAAATTTTGAATAATGAGATACATGAAAGAATAACATCGATTGAAACATTTCATATCATGAAATAAATTAAAATAATGATATTAAAATTAATATGTCATTATATACACCATATAAAATTAAATAGGTTTATAATAACAATTAAATCTCAATGGAATGTAAATTGAGAAGAAACCCCTTACCTTAAGTCTGATTTTTCATGCTTGTCCTCTATATTCCTGAATAATAAACGTATGTTAATTATATAATTTCTTTATAACCTTTTAAAAGTTTATTATTTATTTCATTTCACTTATAAACATGTTATATACAATTACTTAATCAATAATTTTTAATCCATATTTTTTGACCATATTTGGTTTATGGTTAAAAATGAATTTGGTAGGTCAACCAGGGTCAAATGGGTCATTATTAAAACATATATAGAATAATAATCATTAATAATTATCATATTTATACATAAACTATACTTTTAAAACCAAACATGAATTATTGTTATGAAAAATGAACTAACATTACAATCATGGAGACGGTAGGTCATATGTATTCATGAGTAACGTTCTCATTTTTCAACGATCGTTATAGAAAGAAGAAAAGTAAAATTTATCTTTCCAAAATTATCATTATATCATAAATACTGTATTATTTAATCATATATATTTATATATATATATTTTATTATTGTGATGTAAAAGGAATCACATCGCGTCGAGGAGGCGATAATCCACACATCCACGAACGACGTTGTTACTTTTTCAATGTGTGAAAGGGTAATAAAGAAGATGATATATTTTATTTAAATAAATTTAATTATGTAATTAATATAATATATATTTTATTTATTTCATAAATATTTAATTAAACCAATCCTTAATACATTCCATGTAATGTGTGAATGTATCACATCGCTTAGAGGAGGCGGTAGTCCACACATCCATAAACGATGTTATCGTATTTACACAAAATAGAAATCATGATGGTATGAGTTATATAAAAATTAAATAATTAATAATACAATATAAATATCATATATATCCTATAAAAATATTTTTTCCATCATAATTCCCAACCATTATAGGTGGTAAAGGAAAAACAAATGAAATTGTTTCACAACGCGGTGGTCTGTCATACACACGAATGGTAAGTTCGTTACCCATTTCATGGAACTATGTGTAGGTTTAGGTAAACCCTTGATATTAAAAAATATTATTTTATTTAGAATACTAATTTTATTATATAATAATGTAATTATAATAATTTAATGGGTGTATAAAGAAATAAATCATAAACACACATTGAAGAATATTACCTCTTTTTTTGGGTAACTCCTATTGGTTTGCACCAAAGGGATTACTTGATTGGATTTATGACCAAATTGAGGACTCTAAGGTGAGGTTAGTGATGTTGGAATATTATTTGGTCAGGGTTTTTATAATCTAAATGTCTTGATAAGTGTGAAGTAATGGGAAGGTTGAATGTCTTTTTATAGTGGTGGGGGTGTGGCATTTTTGTAAATATAAAAGGTAAACACTATTTGGAGGTCTCCCTTACCTAATTTGCATCAAAAAATAAAACAAAATGGAGTAAAGGGGATTTATTCTAGATTAAAACTCACATAACACAAAAAAAATCATTTTTATCATTTTTTCCCCTAGTCTTTTAGTTTCCTTGTGTTTTTCATTTTGGTTTTTCATTTAGGTAGGTAGTTTTCTAACCTATATAATTCAACCATTAAGAATAAATTAAGGTGATACTTACTATAAAATTTATACATAATTACTCAAAAATATTATAAATAATTTATAAAATAAAAATTCCATATGTGTTGGAAATTAATTTTAACAAAAACGCATGTAACGTGCAAAAACACACATTTAACCCTAACTACACTAACAAAGTTTTTATTATTTATGGGTAAATATGTTTATTATAAAAGATTTATTATCCCATTAATGAAACATATTTGATATTTATTAACACTTAAAAATAAGTTGGAATAATATTTTATTTTTATTAATTTTAAATCATTTAATAAAATATCATTTATTTTAAAAAAATATTAATGTCAATTTTAACATTATTTATTTAATTTTAATATAAAAATATAAAAACAAAATTTTAATTTAAATATACTAAGTTAAAAACTTTTTAACATGATATATTCATCTATAAAAATAATTTAACACAATAATACAATCAATTTACTTCACTTTTATTATTTTAGTATCATTTATTTTAGTTAATTATTAACTAAATAATTCACATGTTGGTGTTTCTTAAGAATTTAATGTAATTATATCATATATAAAAATTAAATATAAATTATTATGATGATAAAAAATCATTTAACTTTAAAAATAATGTTTATAACTGAAACTATGTAGCTTCTTCCACACTCCAAAGATTTATAAGTGTTAAATACACAGAAGGTTATTTTTTGACTTTTTCCTCACTTAACTTATTATATAGGTCACTTTCATGGAATAGTATCCCAATATTTATTAAAAATTTATCCTAGGGTTTTTATAGTATAAATATTCCCATAAAATGGGTTTTGGACAAGTGTTGGGTCATTTATATACCTTATATTCTAAGCTTAATCATTAAGTAAGCTTATTTTTACCTTAATCACTGTAATTAATTTTAATGACATTCAGAAATATTTTTGGTCAAAAAACTAACTTGATATTATTATAAAAAAAATCACACTAATTTCAAATACTTATATCTATTTTTTCAAATTAAATTCATAGAAATGGATAAAATTAATTTAAAATTAATCCCGCAGACGCTGCGAGATAGCAGGTTTTTAAGGAGAAAATCTCAAATGTTTGAAATGTTTTTATATCTAATTTCAATAAAAAATTGAATAAATTAACCTAAATTGGATTTATTTATATATAATTTAAATAATTATACTTTAAAACCAATTGAAAATATAATTTAACTATATGAATAAATTAGACAAAAAAGTAGGTTTCAATTAAAATGTAGTGTTTTTCACTATTCATCAACAAATGAAATTTCTCAGAAAAATACCAAAAAATCACCCAAAGTAAATTTTGATATTAATATTTTAAAAATCTAGTTTATTTTTTCATATAAAAATTATAAAAGCATCAAAATTATATTTAAAACAAGTTCACCATTAAAAGGTGATAAAACTACCCTTTAAAAATATATAGCTTTCTGTGCTTAAAATTGGATTTATTCTTATCTAAACATTGTAAAAATTATTATATTAATTTAAAAAAAAATTAATATGTAAATAAAATAAAATTTTCATTAATATATTTCACTGATATTAATTAATTTAATTTCTTAGGATAAAACATCATTTTGGTCATAAAAATGGTTTTCATAAAAACTCATCCTTTATATTCAATTGGACTTTATATTCATTTATAGTTAATTTTTAATGAATGAATTAATTTTATAAAAATTTATAAACTATGATTTCATACTTTATTTAATAATATTAATTCTTACCATTCCAATGGTTGGTTGATAACTATTAAGTAAAATAAGTAATATTAATAGTTTATTGTTTTCTGGTAAGACTCAGTCTTTCATGTAACATAATTCATCGAAGGGACTTGATGTTGTTTTCAAAACAAGATAATATTGGTGTTCCATGTGATTTAAGCTAAACCATGTATTGTACATAACAGAATTTATTAAATAATTTAAATTAATTTGAAAGAATATATTTCATAAAATCTCAGGATGTTATATCTTACCCCCTTAAAATGAATTTCGTCTCGAAATTCATCTTTATTATAAAATTATTAACATTTATATAATTCTTTTATTGAAACCCACATCGTACAAGGGTAAATAAAATATCCTCTTAAAAAGGGAAAGTGGGAAACATAAAGTTCACTGGAAGTTGCGCATAACTAGGATTCTACAAAGGGGGGACATTAGTGAGGAATTAAAAGATTGATTTAGAAGGGAAAACTAATTACCATGGTATTATAGAGATTGATAGATAACACAGTTAAGAGTAAGTCAATTATGAAAAAAACACAATCCAAATAGGTGTGGAAAGGTCATTGATGTCATCAGAAAAGATGGTAATAGGGTAACATTTTATTTCAAGATCCTTTTCCTAAAGTTAAATAATTATATTACCATCTAGACCAAGAGAAATATAAAAATTAAATATATTTTCTTAATGAGTATAATTTTATATTTTAATCAATTACTACCAAAATCTCATCATTTTATCCAAACGATGAGTATTCTAGATGAATGTTTTATTCCTGAAGCACTAAAATCAACTTTTAAAGATCAAAAAACCATAAAAGGGATATTCAAGCTATTCCAGTAGTCTTTAAATATTAACCAAAAATAACATGGTTAGAACATGGTGAGATGATTCCCAAAATGATTAAACCTTCAAATGATACACCATGATTCAAAATTAAATAGTAATACCCAATTATCAAACTATTTTATTCCATAAATAAATACCCTTAAAATTCTTAAAATATTTCCTAACTAAGTTTGAAACCCAAATATTAGAAGGATTTGATCATATATTCTTTCAAAATAAATAAACTGTTATTCCTTAAATAAATTCCCATATGTTTCCAAAATAAACTTAATCATGACCTATAAAAATATTCATACTAACCAGGCCATCACATAGTCCATTGGTAGTGTGAAAAACCTTATCGTCCTTCGGTCATAGGTTCAATCCCCACCACCTAGTCGGATTCGATGGGTTGCCAAAGAGAATACAGGTCTTTCCTTTTTTTATTTAAACATGAAAACTAATTCCTCCCTAAAAACACTTCAATTTTATCCTAGGGGATAAAAATACCTCATCTCAAAAAAAACTCCAAAAATATCTTTAAGATCTCAATGCTTAAAACCTTAATGGGGTGTTTAATACTTTTAAATTATCATCGTTCTTAATCTTATATACCTATGAAGGTATCCCTAACTATTAGTATAACATCACATGACAATATCCTAATATCCAAAGTGATCTAAACCGGCCTTTGATACCAACTATAACAACCCAGAACCCATACTCCTGGATCCTATAATGAAATCCATAACTTTATATTTTTAGCTTTGATGTCGATAATTATGACCCAAATTTTTCATATAAACCTTACAAAATTAAAAGTAAAATTTGGATCATGTACAACCTTGAGGACCTTTTAGGTTTAGAGTTTTAGAGAATTAATAAAAACTCTTACATAAACAAATCATATAAATATGGACTCATAAGTCATCAAAAGAACATTTCTCGTATTTAATCTAGCTTTTCTTATTTCACAATAGGTCATAAACATCATACTTGTGAAATACTTTATAGATATAAATAGTTTAACATCATTCTTTAAAACCTGGGGAAAAGGAAACATAATAAGGGTGATCTCAAAAGTTCAGTAAGGGTAAACATAAGCATTAACCATTAAATGTCATCAATGAGCATAAGCGTGCATAAGGGTATGATGACATAATCAAAGTGAATGAGAGAATCATAAAGGAACCCATACACATAAATACCTCAATCATTAAATATGAAAACATGGTATAGTCAAAAATCAATAGAAACAATAATCATTATCCATGTGATATAAATATTGATTGTGAGAAACATTATAAATTCATAACAATCAATTTAAATTTTTTTTGGTAACTCGGAGCATCACTTTCATAAAACCCTTTCAAAACTCTTTAAAACCCCTTTCAATTAGAATAAACATATGGACAACTTCCAATATTTTCATTACCTAATGCATTAAAGATCTATAATGGGTATAAACCTTCATATAAGCTATATTGGGATCGCCTATTTTCCATGACCTATAATGGGGATCAACCCATTATATAATCTATATTGGTCTCAACCATTTTTCGTGAGCTATAATGGGGATGAAACCTTCATAAAATCTATATTGAGCTCACCTATTTCATATAATGCTCAAGTACCATGAATAAAACATGCTCATCATAAAAATCATAAAAACGTGATAAAACTATAGAAAATAAATGGGTTTCATAACAATCTCTTTGAAACATGATTAACCTAAGAAAATAAATGGGTTCAATAAAAAAATATTTGAATATGATTAACCCATGGAAAAGAAATGGGTTTCAAAAAAATAACTTTGAAAACATGATTAACCCATGGAAATGAAATGGGTTTCAAAACTATCTCTTTGAAACAATCTTAATCCTTCTATAAAATAATGAGCATGGTATCAATACAAAATATCCCTAGTGTAGAATCAATAATAACAAGGGTTATTTATGTTGATGAATGTAAATATCATTAAAACATTCTTGAGGAAAATTATATTTAAACATTCAAAATCATCTCATAACACTTTGAAATATTTGAATCATTAATCCCCATAAAGTAATAACATTAAAATGAAACTTATAATATAATAAAAATAAGTAGATTCATGATATAAAATTTCAAATAGGTAGTATATACACCTTATAAAATAATATATGTGTATAACAGAACAAATTTCACAAAGAAGGGAAATTGTGACAACAATCCATTACCGCTTTAGTAACTTTGAAACCGTAAACCCTATGAAATAATAATAATTAAATGAGAATCATAATATCATGATATATAATTATATTCATTATATAACATGTAAAATAGGTAGAATACACACCTTATAAAATAATATAATTTTATAACATAATAAACGTCACAAAGAAGAAAAATTGTTACAACAATCCTTTACTGCTTTGGTAACCTTGAAACAATAAACCCCATGAAAGAATAATAATTAAATAACAAAATTTAAATACTAAAAAGATAAAATAATTGATTATATAATATATAAAAAAGGGAAGTAGATACACCACACAAAATAATTAAGTGGTGAAAATGGTTTATGCCACACGAAAGTAAAACTAAGACAAAAATCCCTTACTACTTGAGTAAATTATGAATCATGAGATCTGTGAAAGAATAACATAAATTTAAACATTTAATATCATGAAATAGATGAAACTATTTATATAAAAATCCATATGGAGGTAGATACACCATAAAAATGTAACTAGGTTCATAATAACAATTAAGTCTTAATGAATGTAAATTAAGATAAAACCCCTTAACTTGAGTCTGATTTTTAATGATTATCTTCTATATTACTAAATAATAAACTTATGTTAATTATATAATTGATTAATAAACATTTTCAAGTTTATTATTAATTTTATTTCACTTATAAACAATTTATATACTATTACATAATGAATAATGTTTAAGCTGAGTGGTTTGACCATGTTCAGTTTATGTGTCAAAAACGACTTTGGTAGGTCAACTGTGGTCAAATGGGTCATTAATAAAACATAACCAGAATAAAAATCATGAAATAATTATAATATTTATACATAAATTATACTTTTAAAACCAAACATGAATTATGGTTATGAAAAATGAACCAACGTTACAATCATAGAGACGGTAGGTTGTACATACGCATGAGTAATGTTCTCATTTTTCAGTGATCGTTATGGAAAGAAGAAAAGTAAAATTTATATTTCTAAAATTATAATTATATCATAATTATCATATTATTTAATCATATATAATTATATATATATAATTCTTATTATGTAAAAGGAAGTACATCGTGTCGAGGAGGCGGTAGTTCGCACGTCCTCGAACAGCATTATCACTTTTTCAATGTGTGAAAGGGTAATAAATAAAATGATATATTATATTTACATAATGGTAATTATTTCATTAATATCATATATATTTTATGTATCTCATATATTTTTAATTAAACTCATCCTTAATACATTTCATGTAATGTGTGAATGTATCACATCACTTTGAGGAGGAGGCAGTCCATACATCCACAAACGATGTTATTGTATTTACAGAAAATGGAAAGCATGATTATATGTGTCATATAACACTTAAATAAGTATTAATACAACATAAATGTCATATATATCATATAAAAATATTTTTTCCATCATAATTCCCAACCATGATAGGTGTTAAAGAAAAGAACAAACGACATCATTTCGCGAGGCGGTAGTTCGTCGTACACATGAACGTAAGTTCATTAACCATTTGATGGAAGTGTGTGTAGGTTCAGGTATAAACCTTAACATGAAAACATATTAGTATATTTAGGATAATAATTTTATTATATAAGTATGTAATACAAATAATTTAATGGGTGGAGAAATAAATAAAACATAAATACGCGTTGAAGAATGTTACCTATTTTTCAGGTAGCTCATTTTGGTTTGCACCAATGGGATTTTTTGGTTGGGTTTATTCCAAAAGTGAGTATTATAGGGTGAGGGGAGTGATGTTGGTATATTATTTCATCAGGTTTTTTATGATCCAAATGTCTTTATATGTGTGAAGAAATGGGAAGGGTGAATGTCTTTTATAGTGTAGGGGTAGTGGCATTCTTGTCAATATAAAAGGCAAACACTATTGGGAGGTCTCTCTTATCTCATGTCCTTCAAAAATTAAAAAAATATATTAAAGGGGAATTATTTTATATAAAAACTCACACCACACAAAAAATAAATCATTTTTATCATTTGTTCCTTAGTCTTTATCTTTCCTTATTTTTTTCATTTTGGTTTTCCATTTAGGTAGCTAGTTTTCAAAACCTATGTAATTCATCCATTAAGATAAAATTAAGGTTGTACTTATTATAAATTTTAGAAAAACTTATTAATAAATAATACATATAATTGATAAATTAAAAATTCCATGTGCGTTGGAAATTAATTTTAACAGAAATGCATGTAACGCACAAAAACACTCATTTAACCCTAACTGTGCTTACCAAGTTTTTACTATTTATGGGTCAATATGTTCATTATAAAAGATTTATTGGCCCATTAATGCACTATATTTGATATTTATTAACACTTAAAAATAAATTGTCAGAATATATGATTTTTAATAATTTTAAATCATTTAATAAAATAACATTTATTTTAAAATAATATTAAATTCAATTTTGACATTATTTATTTAATTTTAACTTAAAAATAAAAAAACAATATTAGAGTTCAAATATATTAATTTAACAACTATATAAAATTATATATTCATCTAAAAATAATTTAATACAATAATTGAATCAATTTACTTCACTTTTAATATTTTTAGTATCATTTATTTTAGTTTATTATTAACTAAATAATCCATGTGTTAGAATTTCTTACGCATTTAATGTAATTATATAATTTCTAAAAAATAAAGATAAATTATTATGATGATAACCACTCATTTAAATTTCAAAATAATTTTTATTATCGAAACTTTGTAGGTTATTCCATACTTCAAATCTTTATAAGTGTTAAAGGTAAGTAAGGTTATTTTTTTTTCTTTTCTCTCACTTAACTTATTAAATAGGTCACTTTCATGGAATAATATCCCAATAATTCATAAAAATATATACTAAGGTGTTTAGGGTCAAAATATGTCTATTAAATAGGTTTTTTACAAGTTTTGGGTCATTTATATACCTTGTATTCTAAGTTAAATCATTAAGTGATATTTTTTTACCTTAATCACTGTAATTAATTTTAATTACTTTTACTAATATTTTTTGTCAAAAAATTAAGTTGATTTTACTAGAACAAAAATTTCACACTGATTCCAAATACGTATATCTATTTTTCCAAGTTCAATTCACATAATTGGGTAAAATTAATTTAAAATTAATCTCATAGATGCTGCAAGACAGAGGGTTTTTAAGGATAAAAGTTCAAAAGTTTGAAACGTTTTTATATCCAATTTAAATGTGAAATTAAATCCATTGACCTAAATTGGATTTATTTATGTAAAATTCAACTAATTATACTTTAAAATTAATTTAAAATATAATTTAACTATATGCATAAATTAGATGAAAAAATAGCTTTCAATTAAAATGCATTGTTTTTCACTATTCATCAAAAATTGAAATTCCTTAAAAAACTACCAAGAATTCACCTAAAGTAAATTTTTATATTAAAATTTAAAAAATTAATTTTATTTTGTCGTATAAAAATTATAAAATTGTAAATAAATATATATTTAAAATAGGTACTTCATTAAAAGGTGGTAAAGCTGCCCTTTAAAAATATACAGCTTTTTATGCCTAAAATAGGATTTATTCTTATCTAAAAACTATAAAACTTCGGGTGAATTTCAAAAAAATTAATTAAGTATATAAAATATAAATTTTATTATTATATTTCACTAATAGTGATTAATTTAATTTATTAAGATAAAACATCATTCTTGTCATAAAATGGTTTTCATAAAAACACATCCTTTATATTCAATTGGACTTCATATTCATTTTAATTAATTGGTAATGAATTAATTAATTTTATAAATATGTTTAATCTTTGATTTAATAATTTAGTTAATAATATTCATTCTCACCATTAAAATGTATTGGTGATAACTATTATGTTAGAGAAGTAATATTAATAATATATTGTTGTTTGGTAAGACTTGGCCTTATGTATAACATATGTTGTCAAAGGGACTCAATATTGCATGAAATGAAATATTATTTTATTTTTTTGTGTGATTCAAGATAAAATATTTATTTTGTGTAGAAAAATCTATTAAATAATTTTAATTAATTTGAAATAATATATTTCATAAAATCTTAGGATGTTACGCTACTTTTGTCAATGGGAAGTTGGTTTAAGACGTCTATATGACTAAACCCAAAGGGTTTGTTATATCAAATAATTCTAATAAAGTGTGCATGATGTAGAGATCCATTTATAGATTAAATCATGCATCATGATCATGGAATGTTTGTTTTGATGAGTCTATAGGATAATTTGGTTTTATCAAAAATGAAAGTGATCCTTGTGTCTATAAGAAGGTTAATGGGAATGTAATCATTTTCATAGTATTATATGTTGATGACATATTAATTATGGGAAACAAAGTGAAAGTATTACATTTAGTTAATAATTTGTTAAATGAATGCTTCTCCATGAAATACTTAGGTGAAGAAACCTATATTATAGGGATCAAGATCTATCGAGATAGATCTCAAAGGTTTCTTGGGCTTTTTCAAAGTATATATATTGACAAGTTACTCAAAAGGTACAATATGGAACAATCCAAGAAATGGTTGTTTCCAATGTCATGTGGTATCAATCTCTAAGAAAATGTTTCCACAAACATGATAGTAGATTAACAGAATGAGTATAATCCTTTATGCCTCGGTGGTGGGATCTATCATTTATTCCATGATATGTACTTGGTTTGATGTTTCCTTTGATTTAAGAATGGTGGGAAGATATCAATCTAATCCAAGATAGCTACATAGGGAAACTGTCAAAACAATCCTAAAGTACTTGAGGTATACAAAGGATATGTTCCTAGTATATGGAGTAGATGAAGAATTAGTAGTGAGGGGATACATTGATAATAGTTTCTAGATAAATCATGATGATCTAAAATCGCAATCAGGTTTAGTATTTTCCCTGAATGGTGGTGAAGTGATCTAGAGAAGCTCGAAGCAACCTATAGTCATCGATTCTACAACATAATATGACTATATATTGGCTTCCAATACAGTTAAGGAGGCAGTCTGGATACACATATTTCTCTCAAACATCAGCATTATTCCTAGAAGTGCTGACCCTATTCTAGTTTATTGGGATAATACTAAAGTAGTGGTGCTTTCCAAGGAGCCTAGATCACACAAGAGGAAAAAGCATATACTTTATAAGTTTCATCTATTGAGGTATTTTAATCGGAGAGGTGAATTTATAGTTAGCATGGTATTCATAGAGGAAAACATGGAAGACCCCTAAAATAATGCCATATCTTAGCAGAATCATGATTCTCATCTGAGAGCTAGCAGATTAAGACTTATTGGTAGTTGGATCTAGTGAAAGTGGGAGTGTTGAAAGTGGGTTCCCTAGACCTAATTTGTGATGTACTTTTATTACCACTGCATATATACATTTTGATATATATACATTTTATTATATTTATATAATAGTGTTGATACTTCTAAATCCAATATATTTATATTAATTTCCTTAGATTATGTGTCATATCAAAGGGTTATAGTAGATCCTAGGCTATAATAAGAACCTAGATATACTAATATTTTAATCTTAAAGTAATTTCCTATGGTCTAGATACATCATACTAACAAGACACATATTATGTGTGACTATCAGGTTTTGGGGGCTCATAAGTATTGAGACTTCTTATCATGAAGTTCTCACTTGGTGATCTCTAGTATTAGAGATCATGAGTACATACCCTCCAATAGAAACACCACATGTTTCAGGTGTCATTGATTGTTCTTATCTATAGACATGTGTATTGGTCTCCAAAACTGATATCATTATCAATGTGTTCCATTTGATCATGTACTTTTATGTAAGGAAAAAATAATGACAATGAATTCATGGTGAGGAATTTTATGTTGGGTGTGTTATTGGTGGCATGAAATTGGTTGAATGATCATGATAGGTTTTTTCGCTTCTAATTTGAGGAAGATATGCCTCTTAACAGGTTGATCATGATGGTAGTACCTTTATAAATCTATGTCCATGGTAGTCAAGGGTAAATGTTTCCATAGATATTAACAAGTAATAAAGTAATAAAGGAAGATGACACAAGTGTGCATCCTGCTTTATGAGATATCATATTACAAAGAGATTGTATTACACAGTGTGTGTTCATAGGTTGGTTGTCATTGCTATGACTTTTCTTTATCTCTTTTGGGGCCTTTATGGGTTTCTAGACTCTGCTCATGGTCTATGGATATTATTCACTTCTATTGAGATAAGGGCCTAAGGGTCACACACAATAGTGTATTCAAGAATCTACATTATTCAGAAGAATAGGAATATAGGACGTGGTGGTCCCCACTATGGGGTCCGAGTGTTATCCAAGTTCTATTGATCACTAATAAATAAATAAATTCATTATTATTCAAGTCAAGAATAATTGGGTTGAATTTATTTATTATATTTATTTACAAGTGATTAAGTAAATACAAGGATTAATATTATATAAAAGAATATTATTTTAATATTCCAAGTTTATTTAATATTATCAGGAGTTATGAGTCGAGTTAATTACCTAGGTTTATCATGTAATATATTTAATATATATTATATCTATTTGATAAAATATAAATAATATTCATGGCATGGTTTATTTCATCATAATTAATTATTTATATCACTTATTTAGTGAACATTTAATGCATAGGGTTGGGGAACTCTAATTGTGTATTATGAATATCCACTATATAAGTGGAGATAATATCATCCCAATACACTATTAAATCAACTAGAATTGAGAGATTCTCTCTCCTCATGATTCCTAGAGAGGGAATCACTCAATTCAAGTGTACGATCCAATTTCGTCTCTGTAGATCGAAGACTAAGGATCACAGTGATCATCATTGCATCGAAGTGATCATCAAATCTTCGCATTAGCACATAGAATCTGATTAATGGAACATTCGCAGATTCAAAAATCATATTTTTATGATCTAGTGGGATTCATCATTAGATCCTTAGAGTAATAGATGCTAGCAACTTGTGATGGACGTGCGCACATCAACTCGGAATGAGGTATTCGCTCATTTTATTTATTAGGATATTTTTAAACCACACAGGATCCTTGGACCATACTGAGGATTTATTTCTAGAGAAAATAATGTTTTTCCACTCCTATTATAGAAAATTTTTAAAATTCACAGCCCACCGGTTTCTGTTGTGTGCCCCGATGCCAATAACACAGTGTTTTAGATTGATGTGTGGTTGATTTATACACATCACAAGTGACTTATGGATCGTTGTCATAAATTATCAAAATAATATGAATTTGATTTCTCGGTTTTGGTTATGTGATGTGTGTTTTGAACTAAAATTTAAATTATAAACTAAACCCATACAATTCGAGTCATACAAAGCACATTATGTATCAAATTGAGGTGCAGATGATTGACCCATTTCATTATTTCTATTATCTTAGTTGTAGCCTCAAAGTCCAATCTCTCATTAGAACGAGCATCTTCAAACAAACCACCCCAACTAAATAAAAATAATCTACCTATATAAGATAACAATTCTTATGTTAGAAATACTATAAATAAATAAATGAAACATAAATATAAAACATTACATTAATAAAATGTTAATTTTAAACTGAAACCACACAATTTGAGTCATACTGAGTACACCATGTATCAAATTGATGTATGGTTGATTCCACCATGTCCTTTCATCTTTCAGTACATTCAAAATTCTAGGTTATCTAATAATATTATTGTTTGATAACCTAGAATATTGAATACATTGGATAATAAAAAGAAAATTGTTTCATAATTAGTGCATCATCTATGTTGAGATCATGATCGTAGTACACGAGTGAATCATCCTTGTTGATGAACTAATTTCTTCTTGATCTCTGTAAAAATTTACAAAATTAGTATCAGATAAAAATGATAAGGAAATTAACTAAAAATAGATAAAATTATGACAAAATAAACTAAATAAGTAGTAGAAAGTCACATCTTCATGATATATGTGTAGATTATTACATCAGTTATGCTTCCCAATCATTTATAAACAAATATATTTTATATTTTGAATATGAGGAATTTCGACATTCATGGTTGTACTATAAAAATATAAATACAAAAAGGACTAAAAAATATTTTAAATGAAATAGTAATAATCTTCAAAAATACCTCTTTAGGGATGCGAGTTTATTAATGGTATATGATATATCTCATATACTTGTGAACATAATAACCACAATATTTTGTATTAGTTTGTTTCAGACACTATAGAAACATTAATAAAAATATTTAATTTTTTTTTATATGTGTTTTGATAGTGAAATCTTATTATATATAACCTTGTAGTTATCCACATGTAGAAGTCCATAGGTTCCTTATAAATATGGATTGTCCCCATGCCATGATTTTGATGATATTTAAACAATTCCATATTAGAAAAGAATTATCATTAAAACATAATATAAAATATATAACTTGAATTTTAGTTCTAAAAAAATCATTTAGTGTATTACAAATTGAAAATTTTCATCACTTATGGTCATTTTGTTGGGTATCCATGTAGTGAATCCATAAAATAAATCTTTGGAGTATCCAAATCAACCACAATGAGTACCAAATGATTCTTAAAAAACAAAAAGTAATAAGTAATGAAAGGAATGAAAATATATTCGATGTGATTAAATTGTAGAGTTTTACCCCTGCATCATTGGTAATAAGAAGAGTTTGTCACCGTAAGTTTTATTTCAAACACTATGGCCAATTTTTTCACTATTTCATCAATTTGATCTAAATCCAATGAGTTTAGTTGTGTCGAAGTGATGTGAGAATTATTGAGTCCATATTTAGGTTCATAGGGTTTTCCCTTCAAATAGTATTGATATAGATTCCTCCAAAAAATATGAATTGTATTTATTCATAATTAATATAGTAGATCAACTATTGGAAAAATAAATCATGAAAACACACCTCATATATACATTTACAACTGAGACTCCTAGCCAGTCATACTTTCAATTTCATTTACATTTTCAAGAGAAATGTAGTCTTTCATGGATTCTATGTACATTTGTTCTTCAAAATCAACTATAATATTACAACCACTTCATAACCTTGTATCCGAAATAACCTTCAATGTTAGTAAATGTGGATATCAAATGGGTGGGGTAAAGGTGATTTTTAAGATATTTTCGATCATTCAGTTGATCCTTTGGATCATTTTGATTTGACCTTTCATTTCACCCCCTTACCTTTGTTTGTCTATAATAACATTCATCGATTTAGACCTTTTTATTAATTGTTAAAAAAATCATGAAAAATAAATTTGAACTGAATACCTCCTTGTTGACATGTTTTTTTACAAGATCTAATACTCATCTTATAAATGTTCCAGTATCTTTCTTTAATGTATGAAAATATTTTTCATAAATTGGAACAGTTAGCTTGGTTCTTATCACATAAGCTACGTTAATCCTCACTCTCACATGACCTGTTAGAAGTTGTCTTGTGTATAGAATATCTTCCTGGATATTGAACACGATATCCCTTGCAACAAGGTGATGGGTGGGAGTTGATAGATATAAATCAAAATTATTTTCACCTTATATAATATCAGTACAGGAAAGGTATCAGTGTCTTCTTGATTCACATTTCATATAAACAATTATGAGAATATTGATTACCTCATCTAAGACAACTCTTTGAGGGGAATGGCTCACCTCAAAGATGATGGGGTGGGGCGATCTTCATGTAGTGGTTGTTCTTGAGTTTTTTCTTCTCTTATTTTCCTCCCCATAACATTTTCTAGCAACTTTGACTACCAATTAAATTTTTCTCCAAGAGAAGCCAATCATGCTTGTATCTCTTCTATTTTTTTATTTTGTCCCCTTTATTTTTTTTCTCAAAATATGTTCAGGGTGTCACACCAAAACTTTCACCATAGATGTAGCCTTATTTTTTGTATGCTTCAAGGTCACTGATAGTAGTTGATCATCTGGTATAGTTGATGATGATTCCTATGTCTCAGTTAGATAAAAAATATAGGAAAATAAGTAATCATTGTTATATAATTCTGATTTAAGAAAAATAAATTTTTATTATGTCATACTTACACATGATTACCACACTTTTTATATGTTTTCATCTATTAGTATCCCTAATTTATTTACACACGCCTCCTTCCATAGCACATGACATGGGATGGAAGTGTCTTTGGATTTGGATTAATCAATTTGTATATAAATATAGGAATGTAATTGTGTTATTTTTTCATGTCACATAAAATTATTATTGTACATTTAAAATACATATCAATTTTTTCAAGTGAAGTGCACCCCATCCTTTCTTTATGATAGGGGTAAGTTGTTTTTTCTTCTCATTTATTATTTTCACTACTTAGTTTTTTTATAAATTAACAACTCTTAATCAAATTGATTAATACACATATTGTAAAATAATGGATTACTAACCAAAATGTACCTAAAAATATGTCTCCTCATGACGGCTAGTTAACATATCCCATGATTCTTTTCTTATAAGGTGTGCACACATCTATTGGGTGTGGGTTTATTTTCCCTTCTATGTATTTGAGATGAAACTTTGTTAAAATTTTATGAAATACTCTTTGAGCCTTTATAGTAAGCATTAATAAAAATTTTCTTTCAGATTCATCTACTATAAATACACTTTGTAAGCGATAATTAAGAGTAATTTAGTGTTTAATTATTTTATTTTTAGTAAAATAAATAAAGTATGTCATAATATTACCCTGATCTCTTCCCAAATCAATGTATTAAGTGCAGGCACAACATTATTCTATGAATATATATCAATTGACATGAACTTTTGAGTGGTGATTCCAATGAAACTAATTAACATGGCCATGTTAACTCAACCTATGCATTATATATAGAAGATGTTTAAAATTTAATTTAGATTATATAAATATAGTAGAGAACAGATAATAATATGAGTTAACACAATGTATATTACAAAAAAATATATAGCATGATTATTGAAATCTCTTTTGTAAAATGTTGAAGGAATTTTCCCCCTTATTGAGTATCCAAATCCCTTCATTGACATATCCTATAACATACAAGACCCCATCTACATTGGGATAACTGAGAAATGATTGCAATGTCCCAATGAAAGGGTTATCCTTAGTTGAATTTTCATCTGACCCTTAAGTGGTTTTGGTCGATAATAGAACAATTGACCACTTTCAGTTTGTAGGATATGGAATATAAAATACTTGTACTACTGGAGATGCCATTATAAATGGTTTTTCTTTGTACCCTTCATTACTGAAATGAACTTTCATGAATCCCAATTCATCTATTTTAATAGCAATGCTATTATCAGCCCACTTTCATTGAAAAATTAACAATTGTAATGTTGTATAATCCAACTCCCATATTTGTTTAATGATGATAAAGTATGAAATATTCACATAAATTGGTTTTTTTCCTTAGTACAAGATATATTCATAACTTCAGACATAAGTGTAACTCTACTATTTTTCATGGTATTGTCTTCATCATGTTCATTTGTATAGAATGTATAAAAATTAATTATATAACCATTATAAGATAATACATGCACACTTGGTTCTCTGGCTAGCCATTGAAGTCATTATAAAATTGTATCCAAATTTTAATCTGACTTCTTAAAAATATGGTTTCAAACCCATCCTATAAAAAATTGGTTATGTGTATTTTATATCCTAATTTTATCCCTTAATGGATTCAAATGCCTAAGAATTTTCTTTTTGGGTTTCAACAAATGGGGAAACCTCCAAAATATTATAAAAAATGTAATGGTGGTATTGCTCCCGATCTGTAATAGTGATTAAGACATCACCTATTTCATAAATTCCTTCACCCACAAGCTGCCCATTGTGATGAGATTTTTGTAGACCAATGATTTCCACACTGGATAGGTAGTCGATATAGAATTCAACGGCTTCCTCAAAAATATATTACTCTACAATACAACCTTCTATATGACTTTTATTTATGATATAACCTTTCAAAATATGCATATATCATTCGATGGGGTATATCTATCTATAATTTTTAGGACTACATAGTTTAATCTCTCTTACCGAGTGATCCATCAAGTGAACCATCATATCAAAATAATTTCAGTGGGAAGAACATTTCCAATTCACATAATATGATGTAAATTTCCTTTTCCATAGTTGGTAATTTCACCATGTCTATAACTTTGCTACATATATCTTTTAAAAATAAATAGAACTTGGTTAATGTGTGATGAACATTCTTAAACAAAATGAAACATAAAGTTGAAAGCATTAGATCTTGTATCAAAACATGATAGTCATTTGATTTTAGACCCTTTATCTTTAAATCAGTTATTGAAATGATATTCTTGATATTCAAATAATACCACTCTAAGACCTTTAGATCATTTGAGAAGTTGAAAAACTGATATCTCTCTTTACTAGAATGATTGTAAGTAGTTGGAGGAAGAAAAGTATGTTTTTCACCATTCACTAGCGCTAACTCTTCCCATATTCCTATGTCAATCATATCCAACCTAGCCTTAATTCCTTCCTTTTTTTATGGTTCATTTAGTAACGTGTCAATAACACTATCACATACATTTATTTCTACATTCATAATATCAAGAAAATTCCAAACTTACAAACAATTCCAGCATGGTAATTCAAAAAAAAACTGATCTCTTTTTTTAAAAAAAATTCATAAGGTTTTTCAAAAGAAATTTACCAAAATAAGTTTCCATATCTTTTACTTTCTCAAAAATTATATCACCTATTAGTGGAGATAGTGTTTTATATTCTTATTAACTCCCTTTGAATGATTTCATCCAATATTGGTACTTATGTTTTCAGGGTATAAATCTACGATGTTTTTGAAACACAATCTTCAGTGAATGTTTCGACCTAATTGACTATGTACCTTGTTCACAAATGGGACACCCTTGAGTTCCTTTAATGATATATCCAGACAAATTTCCATAATAAAAAAATTCATTTATCATCTCATACATCATAGATCTCAATGTGAAATATCCATTTCTATAATCACCATACAACGTGATGCCTAAATCCCATAATAATTTCAAATATTTGATCAATGGATCCAAATAAACATCAGTATCATTACCCAGTTATTTTGGTCATAATATAAGCATGGATATCATAATGTATTTTTGTTTCACGCATAATCACGGTGAAAATTTATAATTTTACAACATAATTGGCCATGTACTATGATTCATTCTTTGAAATCAAAAAGGATTCACTCTATCTATAAATAGCGCAAGATGAAGGTTTCTTGGCTTGTTTCTAAATTTAGGATACTCATGATCAATTATCTTACACTAAGGAGAGTCTGTCAGGTGATGAAGTTTCTCATCTTTATTTCTTGTATCTATGAGCCACGTTAATTAACTTACAGTATCCTCACTTCCTTATAAGTTCCTAAACCTTGGAATGATTCAAAACTACCATACAAATTTCATAGGACCCGATTAATCATTCTTGTATCATGAAGTAACACACTTTAAGCATTCTTTTGGTCCTTTTGAAATAGTATACAGTCAATTGGTGAGACATTTATTCTTTCATATATCATACTCATTGAACGTGGCATTTGTTTAGAATCATATGTTCAGCTAAAAAGCTCATAATCTTCTGGGATCATATCATTCAAGAGAGAAAGTAGTTTGGTAAAACTAGTATCACTCTATTAGTTTCTAGTTAAAAAATTATATAGCTTAATTACAGTTGATAATGTTGTGTATTTAGTACAACTAGTATACAATGGAATATTTTCACAACTCTTTTGCTTCTCAAACAATTTTAAAAAATAAAAAATTTTATCTTCAACTGTTATTATCATTTCCTCAATATGATCTTCATCATCATTAAAACTTGTAAACACATCCTTGATACAATATTCTTCATTTTCCACAATTGTAATCATATAAGATGATCCATAAAATTCAATGTAATCCCAATCACTAGCTACATTCACTTTTTTCCCATGATTAGTCCAAAATTTATAACTTTGATATATTCCATGATAGATCAAGTGTACTTCCAACTATTTTGGAATAATTATTCATGAATAACAACAGTATAAACATGGAAAAAGGATTTTAGATGGGTCATATGCATGATCTTTTGAAAACATGATGACTTATTTCACCATATATTCATACTCTTTTGTCATGTGATTAGAATCCATCCATTTTTTATTCATATCAATCATATTTGATTTGGTGATATTAATATTTAACAAAATAAATAAATACACAAAAAGGGGCCTTTTAAATAAGAAAAAACTAGTATTTGAATGTTTCAAATAATTTTAGGATGCTTTGAAGGAAAAGCTTAATTGAATTTAAGAAAATAATTACTCCTTTGGTGGTAGGTTTTATCCTCTTAATTCATCCATAATGACCACTAGAACCTAGTAATGGGTTAATAATGCTCAAGGTATTTCAAGAAATATATGTTCATGTTTAGAAGAGATGGGGTATGAGTCTCAGACAACAAAATTCAACAATAACTATTTATGGGATGAAGATGATGAGGATGAAATTTTTCTCCTAAAATCTAAATATTCTCATGTTGGGGAGGTTGAAAAGAACTATAAAGAATTTCTTAGTTTACTGTATAAAGTTGAAAAAATTGTTTGTATTAGTCTAATCCCTATAAGGGGATCCTTGATTGGTGTGACTATGAGAAGGCTCGGCTAGATGGTCCTACACACACTCATGCTGACACAGCCATTGCAGTTTCAATATTCCATGAAATCCTTCAATTACTCCATGAAAAGGAAAAGTATTTTGGTTTCAAGACTGAATTTCAATAGTGCTTAACTTCCTGTGAGTCCAAGGTTGTATGAGTGGGGTCATGATGGATGTCATATGGGTTGGATGGAGTTAGTAAAATTCCCTTTCCATGGTGTTATTACCAATATATATTATGTAGGAGGTGATATTTTGTGTATCTAGGAGGTCTCTAAAAGTAAATATAATCATATAAATATAGATACCACCCTTTTTCCTTACACATGTATACATTTATAAATATAGATACCCCCCGTCCCATTGAATTTATAAATATAGATACCACTCAACTTTTTTACACATATTTTAAGGAGTGTTTGAAAAGGAAAAAGAAATTAGTTACTTTAGTTTTATCTTTTGAAAAAATATTGAGGTTAGTTTGCATTTCTAAGGCTCTATTTTCCATCATTTACTATAACTTCTCATAGCACTTAAATTTGAATTCATGCTTCCCAAAAAATGGAATGTCCTCAAATTTTACTTTTTAGTGATTTCTTCCACAATTTGAATATTTCATTTTTTATTTGATATATATTAACCATGATTACATCTTCTACTATAGGAGATTCACTATTAAAAAAGGCCATAAAAATGGGTGAAGTTTACCACTACTTGAATGTTAGTTTTGATTTATTTTTATTTTAATTTTAATAGTGATGATTCCATTAAACTTTTTATTTTTTAAATTTAATTATTCATGTTTTAATTAATCTATTGATTTTAAAATTTTAGTTATATATATATTGTATCATATTATTCATAAATTCACAAATTTAGTTATTCATGTTTCCATCGAGACTCAAAAAGCACTCCAAACTGATTTCTAAAGCTTTGTAGTCACTACTACGGTCTAATTACTTGCCTTATCAATTGTTCATCGAGAATTAGAGTGTTTAGGTAATTATTCCTGCTCAAATTTATGTATTTTGGTATTTGTTCTATATTTCTAATATTTTCCTTCTAAATACATCTTTTCTGTATCTAAATACTTTCAATATGATTTCTAATTAAGAATCTACATAGTTTCTAGGAATCTTTATATTTATAAGAGTAAATTCTTATATTCCATATATAGTATTTATTTTTTATTTTAATTTTTTCAATATGAATGTGAATTATTAACTTTGAAAAATATTCTTCTTTTAAAAAAATAAACTCTGATGTATAGTGTTGTGAAAATTTGCAGGTGAGTGCTAGCTATAAAAAATGGATGAATCTATTCACTTTAATTTCAAATAACAAAACTCCATTTTAAATTCAATGTGAAATATAAAAGATCTTTATTGAGATCATCATTGAAATCCAAAATATCATCCTCATTTTGAAACATCATATAAATATAATTTATTTACTTTAAAACCAATCATTTACCCTTAAAATTACATTTACATTATAAAAACTAATGAATATTGTCCTAATAAATCATTGATATGCTTTTTATTAGTTTTTAAAAATGATTTTCACCGCTAAAAAAATGTTACCATTTATTTAAAATAACTTTTTAACAAAACATTTACCCATTAAAAAACATTTTTTGGAAAATCAAACATCGAATTCATTTTCAAACTGCCTTAGAAAACTCCCTCACTATTTTCAAAACCAATCCCTTTCCATTTTGAACCAAGATTTCAAACTTTTAATAGTATTAAACCCCTTTGAGAAGCTTATATCACCTATTATATAGTATAATATGTATAAAAATTTACATATATGTTTACCTGAAAATATAAAAAAATAAAATCTATATTATTTGAAAACCATTTTCATATTAGAAAATATGGCTATTGACTAAATTAATGGTTTCAAAAATAAAAAAAAATATTATTTTTTAAAAAATATTTTTAAAACTAAAAACAATATAATGAATAAAATTTGATTAATGGTTCTAATAATAATGAATAATAAAAATATGACCATGAATGAATCAAAAAAAAGTGGTGATGTTGCCAAGAAAAATGATTGCAAATTATTGAAAAATATAAAACATAATAATGAAAATGATTATTCTAAAAAATTGAATTATAAATTAAAATCTAATCAATTTTCATTTTTAATTTGATATAATCATTCAAACTAAATTTGTATATAGGTTCTTCAATAATAGAACTTGATCATAATATGTCGAGTATTAAAACATTATGGAATAATCAACAATACAACATTTTTTTTCAAACATACCATAAGTAAAAAACCAATTTTGATTCTCAGTGTTTGAAAAAACTAAAGTCTAAGATATTAATCAAGAATAAAAAAAGTGATCATCGAACACATGAGGTTGATAAACCTATAAATGAAAAAGGAGAGAACATAAATATTTGTGGGGTTTAATAAAAAAATATCTCTATATATAGAGAAGAATCATAAATGGTTTCTACTATAAAAAATATAGATTAAAACATAAAAGAATCAATTAAATAGAAAACCCACATAAATAGGTTTCTCTCTACACTTGACATTTCTCTCTCAGTTTCTATTCTTCTTTTAATGTCTCATGGAAGAAATATAAACAACAAACACCCTCCAACATTTTTATTGTCATTCATGGATTAAAATACTTACCAAAATTGAGGACATGACTAAGACATTAAATTTTGAGGTGGTAATCGAGTTGTTAGGTGGTCGTTAGACTTTTGAGGAAAGAAGAATGTAATGGGTGGTGTGATGAGGAATCTGGGTGTTATGGAAGCCGTGATGGGTGGTGTGATGTGGTTCAGGGGTGCTGTAAGTGGCTACATAGGAATAAAAATAGGAGGAAACTCTATTAGTGGTCAGGTAATAGATCCAGAGGTGCTAAAAAAATAAATCAGCACATACCTTAGATTTAGAGAGGACTGGTTTGTCAGGAAAGCCGCTGAAGATTGAGAATGATGACACTAGTAGGGTTAGGTGAGAGCTGCGAAAACAGTAGGGTTTTGTGAGATCTTGAAGGTGAAAGAGAGGAGACTTTATATGGTGGTGGGGCATGGATCAGTCAGTGATGATATCATTGAGGAGGTTCCCCACCCATCGGTGGGGGGGGTTGGGATGGTGCCCGATGCGGCATCAGGGGTAGGCATCTTCAGGGCCTAATATGTTTGGTCGGTATAAACGTTGGCATGATGAGGTGGTTCCCCGCATGATGGTGAGGTATGATTCAGGGGGTGCCTATGGGTATCCCTATATCAAAATATAAATATATATTATTATAAATATTATAACTATATTTATCATAATTTTATAATTATTTAAATATATATTTATTTATTTATAATTATAATTATAAATAAATATATTTAAAAATTATTTATATATAATTATAAATATATATATTATGTGATTCGGGGTACAATTACATTAAACACACACTCCATGTACATATGTACAAATACAAATCTACACACACATATACATACACACATGTATATACCCACAAACACATACATACATGCCATTATACATGTACATATATTTTAAATTATTTAATATTAATATAAATATATATCAATGACATTGTAATGGATCTTAGGGAACCATTTACTCAATTTATTTTAAAATACAACCAATGGTATATGATTTTCTTATTCAAGGGCGTTTTGACTCTCATAAGCACACGGGGCTGGATTGAAGGGTCAGAAATTCGAGGGTAGATAACATGCTACTATCATTTCAGTTAAGGTTAGTGAGCACAACTGAACTTTTTCTATCTTCAAGGGTTCGACTGTAGGTATTCATCGAAAGGGAAATCTCTCCCATGTTAAGGTTGATCTAGTTGTGGTCTTGGGATGGCTATAAATTGGGGCACACTCTATTATTTCTCACTTAATATTTCCCAGAGGATGTGTTCCATGGAAGGTTGAATACCTCATACAAAGACTTTTATAAATATGAGGCTTCTCCACATGTAAATTCATCTCTTTGGGGTGTGGTTGTTTTCACCTTCTATTCCCCTTTAAAGAACTGAAGATGAGGGCTTGGGGTTATGGCTCTATCTCCTTCAAGTCGGGAGCTCTGCACATTCAAAAATGGGACCTCAAGTTCAACCATTTTGAAATTGGTAACAATTTGGTTCATATTTGCGTAAAGTTTTTTTATCTAAATTGGATTCTTTAGAATACTAGGATACTATATGATATTCAATTTTCTATAGGTGTTCCTATAAAAAATTACAAAGTAACTGAAGTGTCTAGGTATAGGCACTATGCTGGATTCTTGATGGAAGTGGAATTATGTTCCACTTTTATTGATAAAGACTACCTTTCCACTAAGGATGAAGAACTTGAGTTGAGAGTGTTTGAAATTTTACCTAGATTCTTCCCATAATGCAAGGTTATATGTAATGATACTTAAAACTGTCGAAGAAATCATGTTTTTGATTATTTCCCCATATAGGGACATGACAAAAGCTCATGTTTTAAAAGGAATAAAGCAATTAAATCCACCTCTGGTGGGATTGGAAATCCTACTCAAAAACTACCTCATAATGGGGAAATGAATACCTAGATTCTTTCAAGTGGAAATGTGACTCAATTTGAGCATGATCAAGAGATGGAGAAGTGCTTGGCACATCATGATGAGAATATTTATAATAGACATGTGGACAATAACACTTCTATTTCTATGGATACCTCCTATGACAATGTTGTGAAATCAAAGGTATTAAATGGGAATCATGTAACTCGATCATTATCTAAGTTTGTTGAGTAGGGTTAAACAGTCGAGACGTAGCTATCTGATGAACTCGGGATACAAAAATCTAGTTTGGTTAATTCTATGGGAGGAATAAATGCAATGGGGGAAGTGTGTGGGACCAAATATGGAATTCTTTTGTCCCATAAACTATATGAACCCTAAAATGGTAGGGAAGGAACCTCTAGGGATAATACCGAGTCCCTTAAGGCTGGTCTAAAAAAAGATTTTGTTGTTAATATTCTTGGCGTCAATGTCTCAAGTAAGGATATCTATTTAAACCTTTCTAATCAATATGGAAATAAATTTTTATCACCTAATATGGTTATCTCAAAGGAAGAGGACCAAAATGAATCAGGATATGTAGTGACCCAGGCTCCCAAAGCTATGACAATGAAGAATATGGATAGTTCATCTATGCTTGGAATGATTGAAATTTTAATAAAATCTCAACTAGATCTCAAGTATCTTGTTCATGCTAATGAAGGATAGCTGACCACCTCAAATTATTTTGATGTACTTGATTATCAAAATAGAAATGTTGGGTAATCAAATGTAAAAGGTAATGCAATTGAACCTCCTCAAGAGGCAAAGGTGGATGATGTTTTCTTAGTTCATTTTCCAATGATGCAGCCTAGCACTCGGGAGGAGGTAAAGGAGATGACTCTAATGGTGAAACAAAAATCTGAAGCAGAAGAGGATGATTTGGAGGGATCTTGGAAACATGACAAATCATGGAAACAGGGAGATCATCTTAGAATTCATGGTTGGGGATGCATCCAGGTGGACTGGGCTAAAAAGAAGGTGGAAACACAATTATAAGATTTTGACTCAAATGATACTAACATTGAAAGTCTTCTTCAACAAGCGAAAATATTGGAAGCACGTTACTCTAGGGTTTGTGGCTGAGGGTGTGGTCATAGAACTGACTGGGGAGCCTTGTAAGATGAAGAATGCAGGATTGCAGATTAGATTAGGAAAAAACATGGGACTCCTTGATGAGGGAAATGATGCCTTGTATGAACCCATTTTTTCATATCTTTCTTTGTTTGCTTGATTTTTATTCAACAAAAAGGACTTTGACCCTACCTTTTAAAAAAATATAAATATATATATCTAAATGAATATATTCATTTATATATTATATAATTTTTTAAATAAAATATTAATATATTATATTTATTTTAATTATATACACATAACATGTTGTCGATCGGGGAGTTGGTTAAGTGGTACCGTGTAAGGTGGTCAATCCCTAGAAATGGAACTGGCACAAGTTTGAGCCCTACCACAATTGAATTTAGTTGGGAATGTATGGTGAAAAGGTGGTGGGTTGGGCCGAGGACATATGTGGTGTGGCGCCCACCTATAACTTGTTACCTAATAACACATTTGCAAATGATCATCTGTTTGAGTGGAACATGTGATTCCTAATCTGCATCAGGTCGATGGATCGTCCCTGACTGGTCTTATTTCCCCCGATTAATATGGGGTGGTATCCTGAGGGTGATGATGGTCGTGTAACGATAGGAATGGTTTGATGGATGGGGGAAGCCGATAATTGGTAGAAAATGTGGTCGGGTAAGGTGGCCTGGTATGAAGCGATTATGTGGTGGAATGATCGATCTAGTGAGGCGGATCAGTGAATTTTTTGCAGGCCTGGAGAGTTGGTGACATCAACGACAAATAGGGGGAGGTGGGGGTGGATTTTAGGAGCATGAAGGTTGTGTGTTGATGGGAAATGCAGACCGCAAAGACGGTGAGATTGGCGGATGGTATGCAGGAGAGCCAATCGGATGCGCACTAGAATTGGGCCAATGGGCTATGTACACGGCTTTAATTCCCATTGGGTCTTCTGACCATCCATATAAAATAAATATGACTTGATGGGTGGTATATCCCTTTAGGGGGGCTATGGTCTACCTTTTCAGCCTATGTGTGAGGTGTGTGTGTGTGTGTGTGTGTTTGATGTAATTGTACCCCCAAGCACCTAATATAATATATATATATATATACTTATTATAATATAAATCTTATTTAAAAATATATAAATATATATTTATTTATTTATAATTATAATTATAAATATGTATATTTATAAATATTTTTATATAATTATAAATATATTTATATATATTTATATATATATATATATATAAGTTTATATAATTATAAATATAATAAATATATTTATTATTTAAATATATTTATTATAATTTTATAACTATTTAAATATATATATATTTGTTTATAATTCTAGTTATAAATAAATATTTTTATATAAATATAAATATATTTACATAATTATATATATGTATATAATTATATATATCTATATAATTGTATATATTTATATAATTATATATATTTTTATTTATTTATTTATTAATATAAAAATATATATTATTATAAATATAATAAATATATTTATTATTTAAATATATTTATTATAATTTTATAATTTTTTAAATATATATTTATTTATTTATAATTATAATTATAAATAAATAATTTTATAAATAATTTTATATATTTATAAATATATTTATATAATTATATATATTTATATAATTATACATATAATTATATATATATATATATGTTAATATAAAAGTATATATATTTATACATAAAATAAATATATTTATTTTTTAAATATATTTATTATAATTGTATAATTATTTAAATATATTTATTTATTTATTTATAATTGGAATTATAAATAAATATTTTTATAAATATTTTTATATAATTATAAATATATTTAAATAATTATATATATTTATATAATTATACATATTTATATAATTGTATATATTTATTAATATATATAAATATATACAATTATAAATATAATAAATATATTTATTATAATTTTAAAATTATTTAAATATATATATATTTATTTATAATTATATATATAATTTTTTTAAACATTATATATATATATTTATTTAAATTATTAGAAAATAAATATTAGTATATCATATTTATATTAATTATATGCATGCATTTTTTAATTAATGTATACAAATAAATATTATTTTTTGAATATAAATATGATAATTTTATATATATTAATAATATTTTTTATCAAAAGTCACTACGGGAAAAATGAGCAATTGCGACGGGCTATTTGCGACGGGATTTATTCCCGTCGCAAATAGTCATGTTAAAAACTTATTTGCGACGGGGGTATTTCCCCGTCGCAAATAAGGAGGCTTTTGCGACGGGATTGCTTTCCCCGTCGCAAATAGTTTTCCCGCGATGCGCGCCAAATCGCGGGAAACTTATTTGCGACGGGGAAAGCAATCCCGTCGCAAATAACCGGCGGCGGTAAAAGGTATTTGCGACGGGAATATTCCCCCGTCGCAAATACTATGTCGGCAGGGATTATTTGCGACGGGACCCGTCGCAAATAACTATTTACCGGTTGACCGTAATAAATGTTGGCTAAGGTATTTGCGACGGGTCCCGTCGCAAATAATCCTATTTGCGACGGGATTCCCGTCGCAAATGGGCCCGTCGCAACTAATCTAACCTATAAATACCCCCATCCGTTTTTTTCATTTCATTCTCATTCCTTATCTTCTCTCTCTTTCAGAATTATATTTCTAGAGTTGAGTTTTTCTCCAGTTTAAGTTTTTTCTCCGGAGCTGATATTAAAGTTTTGAAGAACGATCAGAACAGATCAATTTTCAAGGTATTTATCTTCATTTTAATTTTTTATTTATTTTTAATTTCTTATTAGTTTCTATTATTATTAATTAGTTGTAATTTAATTATGTTCACATTGTTTTATTATTTAATAAATTTAAATTATAAGTATTGTTTATATGGTAATTAGGAATAATTAGTAATAATTTTTAGTAATTAAGAATAAATATTAATAACTAGTAATAAATACCAATAATTAAGAATAAGAACATTATTATATTATTACTTTATTTTATTATTAATATTAAAATAATATAATTTTTTATATATATACAGTTCTTTTTTCATCTGTGTGTTTGCTGTCTTCACATGTATTATTTGTATGTGGAGATAGAAAACGCACAGATGAAAAAAGAACTGTATATAAATTAGAAAATTATATTATTTTAATATTAATAATAAAATATATTAATAATGTTATTATTTGTAATTATTGGTAATTATTTCTAATTATTGATAATTATTCATTTAATTACTAATAATTATCAATAAATAAGAATAATTAGTAATAATTACCAATAATTAACAATAATTAGTATTAATTACCTATAATTAGTATTAATTACCAATAATTAGTATTAATTACCAATAATTAGTATTAATTACCAATAATTCGTAATAATTAGGAATAATTAACCATAATTAGTAATAATTAGGAATAATTAACAATAATTAGTAATAATTAGGAATAATTAACAATAATTACGAATAATTAACAATAATTAGTAATAATTAGGAATAATTAGGAATAATTAGTAATAATTAGGAATAATTAGTATTAATTAGGAATAATTAGTAATAATTACCAATAATTAGGAATAATTAGGAATAATTAGTATTAATTACAAATAATTAGTATTAATTAGGAATAATTAGTATTAATTACAAATAATTAGTATTAATTACAAATAATTAGTATTAATTACCAATAATTAGTCTTAATTACCAATAATTAGTATTAATTACCAATAATTAGTATTAATTACAAATAATTCGTAATAATTAGTATTAATTACCAATAATTCGTAATAATTAGGAATAATTAACATTAATTAGTAATAATTAGGAATAATTAACAATAATTAGGAATAATTAGTAATAATTAGGAATAATTAGTAATAATTAGGAATAATTAGTAATAATTAGGAATAATTAGGAATAATTAGTATTAATTAGGAATAATTAGTATTAATTACCAATAATTAGTATTAATTAGGAATAATTAGTATTAATTAGGAATAATTAGTATTAATTACAAATAATTAGTATTAATTACAAATAATTAGTATTAATTACCAATAATTAGTCTTAATTACCAATAATTAGTATTAATTACCAATAATTAGTATTAATTACCAATAATTAGTATTAATTACCAATAATTAGTATTAATTACCAATAATTAGTATTAATTAGTAATAATTAGGAATAATTAGTAATAATTACCAATAATTAGTATTAATTAGGAATAATTAGTATTAATTACCAATAATTAGTATTAATTAGGAATAATTAGTAATAATTACCAATAATTAGTATTAATTACCAATAATTAGTATTAATTACCAATAATTAGTATTAATTAGGAATAATTAACGATAATTAGTAATAATTAGGAATAATTAGTAATAATTAGGAATAATTAACAATAATTAGTAATAATTAGGAATAATTAACAATAATTAGGAATAATTAGTATTAATTAGGAATAATTAGTATTAACTAGGAATAATTAGTATTAATTACCAATAATTAGTATTAATTAGGAATAATTAGTATTAATTACCAATAATTAGTATTAATTACCAATAATTAGTATTAATTACCAATAATTAGTATTAATTACCAATAATTAGTATTAATTACCAATAATTAGTATTAATTAGGAATAATTAACGATAATTAGTAATAATTAGGAATAATTAACAATAATTAGTAATAATTAGGAATAATTAGTAATAATTAGGAATAATTAGTATTAATTAGGAATAATTAGTATTAATTAGTAATAATTAGTATTAATTAAGAATAATTAGTATTAATTAGGAATAATTAGTATTAATTACCAATAATTAGTATTAATTACCAATAATTAGTATTAATTAGGAATAATTAACAATAATTAGTAATAATTAGGAATAATTAACAATAATTAGTAATAATTAGGAATTATTAACAATAATTAGTAATAATTAGTATTAATTAGGAATAATTAGTAATAATTACCAATAATTAGTATTAATTAGGAATAATTAGTAATAATTATCAATAATTAGTATTAATTACCAATAATTAGTATTAATTACCAATAATTAGTAATAATTAGGAATAATTAACAATAATTAGGAATAATTAACAATAATTAGTAATAATTAGGAATAATTAACAATAATTAGTAATAATTACCAATAATTAGTATTAATTACCAATAATTAGTATTAATTAGGAATAATTAACAATAATTAGTAATAATTAGGAATAATTAACAATAATTAGTAATAATTAGGAATAATTAACAATAATTAGTAATAATTAGTATTAATTAGGAATAATTAGTAATAATTACCAATAATTAGTATTAATTAGGAATAATTAGTAATAATTACCAATAATTAGTATTAATTACCAATAATTAGTATTAATTACCAATAATTAGTATTAATTACCAATAATTAGTAATAATTAGGAATAATTAACAATAATTAGTAATAATTAGGAATAATTAACAATAATTAGTAATAATTAGGAATAATTAGTAATAATTAGGAATAATTAGTATTAATTAGGAATAATTAGTAATAATTAGGAATAAGTAGGATTAATTAGGATTAATTAGGATTAATTAGGAATAATTAGGATTAATTAGGAATAATTAGTAATAATTGCCAATAATGACCAATAATTGCCAATAATTACCAATAATTGCAAATAATTAGGAATAATTGCAAATAATTAGGAATAATTAGGAATAATCAGGAATACTCAGGAATACTCACGAATACTCACGAATACTCATGAATACTCACGAATAATCACGAATACTCACGAATAATCACGAATACTCACGAATACTCACAAATAATCAGGAATACTCAGGAATACTCAGGAATACTCAAGAACACTTAGCAAAAAAAATTATATTATCAATATTTATGAAAAAAATATTAATATTATTAAAGGGTCGCTAATTGTCAGGTCATGCGCAATAAAAAGTTTCTGTCAGCCATGTCCAATGTAAACTCTATAATTGTCCTTGCATGGTCGATCACTTCAAAAGTAATGTTGCAATCAGACAAACCAAGTCATTCCCTTCTTATCTATAAGAATCATCTCACATGAACCTTTACATAAACCATTCTTCCTTGAAAATTTAAGGGAAAAATAATGATATCCCCTCAAATTTTTAAGGAAGAATGATCTATGTAAAGGTTCATGTGAGATAATTCTTATAGTTAAGAAGGGAATGACTTGGTTTGTCTGATTGCAACATTACTTGCGAAGTGATCAACCATGCAAGGACAATTATAGAGTTTACATTAGACATGGCTGACACAAACTTTTTATTGCGCATGACCTGACAATTGACGACCCTTTAAGATTTGAACATGTTAATAATAGAACAAAGTTTGTTCTGAATATTGATAATTTTAATATTTTTTAATTTTTTTTATTATTTTAATAATATTAATATTGTTTTTTCGTAAATATTGATAATATTTTTTTTATTACTAATAATTAGTAAACGAAATCTGCTTGGATAATGAAGGGAAAATTTATAACCATCTCCACAACGATGATTATCAAATTTCCTTTCATTATTCAAGCAGTTTTCCTTTTGCTAAGTATTGCTAAGTATTGCTAAATTAGTAATAAATAGTAATTATTAGCAATAAATTGTAATAATTAGTAATAAATTGTAATAATTAGTAATCCTTGCTTGAGTGTTTTTTCTAACAAATTATTCAAAACCAGTAATGCTTTTATATTTTATAGAAAAATATGGAACAACGAGGTCGTCAACAGTCATTATTAGATGACCGCATATGGATAAATCAACGTAGAAATCCAAATGGTTCTGGTTTAAATCCAGTATATATAGAGGGTGTGGAGATTTTTTTATCATTTGCGGCATCAAATTCAGAATTTGTTTCAGAAGGAAAGATAAAATGCCCTTGCAGAAAATGTGCATTGAGAACGTTTGACACGTTTGACAAAGTGGGGGAACATCTCTTGCGTTTTGGTTTTCAAGCAGATTATGTTTTTTGGTATCAACACGGTGAACGCAGTTCCAGAGCAGATGATACCAACTTGATTCCGGATCCATCCCAGTTTCAAGATTTAGTACATGATGTTGCAGGTTCATCTGTTCAACATACAGAAACTCCGGCTGATATAGCTTCAAATCCTGAGTTGGGACCGTCTGAATTTTATGAGTTGTTGAAGTCTGCTGAGGATGCATTATATCCTGGCTGCAAGATGAGCAAATTAGAAGCAGTTGCAAAATTTATGGCTATCAAATCAGATAACGGAATGTCAAACACATGTTTTGACCAAATATTTTCTTTGCTGAAAACACTGTTACCCAAAGGAAATGTTTTACCTGCAAATTACTATGAAAGTAAGAGGTTGGTTCGAAATTTGGGACTTACTTGTCAGAAGATTCATGCATGTTCAAATGACTGCATTTTATATTCAGGGGAAAATGAGTCGTTGGATAGTTGTCCCACATGTGGGCAACAGAGATATAAAGAAGGACAACACGGGAAGTCTGGTTTGATTCCTGTAAAACAGTTGAGATATTTTCCGCTTACATCCAGACTTCAGCGTTTATTCATGTCTAAGAATACAGCGACAATGATGTCATGGCATAAAGAGAATATTTCAACCGATAAAAGCTTGAATCATCCAGCCGATGGTGATTCATGGAAACATTTTGATAGAGTGCATCCATCATTTGCTTTAGAAGCTAGAAATGTTCGACTGGGCCTTTCCACTGATGGTTTCTGTCCGTTTGGATCTTATGGTAGTCAATATTCATGTTGGCCTGTTTTTTTAACTCCGTATAATTTACCTCCATGGATGTTGATGAAGGAGCCATATATCTTTTTGACTTTACTAATTCCAGGACATCCGAAGAAAAATATTGATGTTTATTTGAAGCCATTGATTGATGAATTAAATTTATTGTGGAGTACTGGTGTCAGTACATATGATGTTGCAACGAAACAGAATTTCATACTGAGAGCAGCATTGATGTGGACAATAAGTGACTTCCCGGCTTATGGGATGTTATCTGGCTGGAGTACACATGGTCAGAAATCATGTCCTTACTGTATGGGAGAGAACAAAGCATTTATGCTCATTCATGGAAAGAAACCTTGTTATTTTGACTGTCATCGCAGATTTCTTCCAGCTGATCATCCTTTTCGCAGAAACAGATCTCATTTCAGAAAAGGAACAGTTGAAAGGGATGGACCTCCAAAAATGCTATCAGGTTCGGAGTTAAAATCGGTTGTATTTTCATTACCTCCCATCACTTTTGGTCCCACAATAAACCAACAGAAAATTTCTGGTTTTGGGAAAGAACACAATTGGATTAAACGTAGCATATTTTGGGATTTGCCATATTGGTCTGATTTGTTGGTCCGACACATGTTAGATGTCATGCATATTGAGAAGAACTGTTTTGATAATTTGTTTCATACAGTTTTGGATACGCCAGGAAAGAGCAAAGACAATGTAAATGCACGTTTAGATCTTGCCCAAATTTGCAGACGTCCAGAATTGGAACTATTTGAGAATGTCAGAACAGAAAGGTTACTGAAACCAAAAGCAGCTTATACACTGTCTAAAGAAAACCGTTTATTATTTTGTCAGTGGATTGCAGATTTGAGACTTCCAGATGGCTGTGCTTCCAATTTGGGTAGATGTGTAAAGAATGGTCATCTTACTGGATTGAAAAGTCATGATTGTCATGTTATAATGGAGAGACTTCTACCAATTGGATTAAGAGGTCTGTTGAATTCTGTGATTTGGGATTCCATAACAGACATGTCTCATTTTTTTCGGGAAATTTGTGCGGCTACGGCAGATTATGATGCTCTAGGCAAACTTGAAAAAGATGTTGTTGTAATTATATGTAAACTGGAAAAAATATTCCCGTCGTCTTTCTTCGACTCAATGGAACATTTGATGTTACATTTTCCATATGAAGCCAAATGTGGAGGTCCGGTACAGTTTCGATGGATGTACCCATTTGAAAGATGCATGCAAAAATTGAAAAGAAAAGTACGCAACAAAGCATCTGTTGAAGGATCTATTGCAGAAGCTTATTTGCAAGAGGAAATATCTTTTTTCTGCTCCCATTATTTTGAATCTGAGTATCCTTCAAAACACAACCGAATGGGACGGAATGAGAGGAATATTGATGAAATCGACAATCAATTATCTGTTTTCAACCAGTCAGAGCTTGGTTTTGGTGGAGTTTCTGAACGCTGGCTTTCAGATGATGAACATCATAGAGCTCATACGTATGTTCTGCTCAACTGTGAAGAGATGACATCAGTTGTACTGTAAGTGTTTATATCACTTATTCTATCATTTATGTTACAGTAAATAACTTTGGTTTTTATAGGTTGTATGATAATCATATCAAGAAACAAATTCCACAAATTACAGCAGCTGCTCTCGAAGAACGGCGACTGAAAAATTTCTCTCAGTGGTTTCAAAAACTGGTAACATAAATTCTTTATCATTTAGCAACTCATTCAATGTATAGTTTACTATATTGATAATTATTTCACAAATCTTCAGGTGTCTCGACATGCTGATAAAATTGACAAACGGCTTTGTGTATTGAGTAACCCACCTTCCAAACTTGTTAAAACTTATAATGCATATGTGGTGAATGGATTTCGATTCCACACGCATGCATATGGGGAATCGAAAAAAACAATGAACAGTGGAGTTAGCTTGAGAGGATCTCATCATCGAGAAAATGAAGTTGACTTTTATGGCATGCTTGATGAAATCATTGAACTCTGTTATCTTGGACAACATTACATAACCATGTTCAAATGTCGGTGGTTGGATACAGAGAGAGGCGTGCGTGTTCATCCGACTCATGGAATCATCGATATTAAATGTAAAAGTGTTCTCGCAGTAAATGAACCATTCTTATTGGCTCAACAGGCATATCAAGTTTATTATGCAAAGTACTGTGCAACATCAAGAGACTTGACTGATTGGTGGAGTGTAATAAAAATCAAAATTCGAGACAATCAGTTTAGTCAAAGTGAATGTGCTTTCACTGATGTGCAAAGAATTGAAGTTTTTCAAGAGAGTACTCAAAATCAATCTTTTTTACAAAGAGATATGAGTATCGATGACGACACCCCACATTTAAGAGTCGGTGATGACGATGATGTTAATGATGTCACACATGAATTTGAAATGGTAAGAGATGAAGCAACTGCAACTCGAATGGATATCGATGATGTTGAGGAGGAATATGAAGATGACATTGACATATATGAAGATGATGATGAAGATGAACACTTATAGAATTCCATGGTATTTATATACAATCATAATATGTATATATATGTATATATAATAGTAATTATCAATTATTTGCTAATATTAACATTTTCTGTTTCAGATGGACGAGGCCACATTTCGTGAGTTGGCGGAGGCTGACCTGCCTTTCGATGCGGATGAGTTGCTGGCAGATGACCCTCAGCCTGCAGCCGCTCCAGGGAGTACGCGGAGGGGGCGCGGTCTTGCACGATTGATGATTCCTGACCCCGTCCCCGAGCGACGTCCACGTCTTGGGTTTGATCCGCGCACCCGGAGGTGTGATAACCTGTGTAATAACCTGTGAATTTGACTAAGATTTCATTAATCTATTCACATAATAAATGTTTATTATTTTTTCAGTTTTTCGCATATAGCAGTCGGACAGGGCAGCGCTATTTTGCGCAACTATTTCTCTCAGCCGTGGACCACATGGGAGCAGATTCCCATTGATGTGCAGCAGGCCATGTTCGGCCATTGGTTGGTACGTACGTAAATAAATAATTTTTATTTTGAAAATTATTTCATTTCTTACTTGATATTTTGATTTATTTGTAGGGTTTATGGTATCCGATCGAGGATACCATGCGTGACGCCATCCACGAGGCATGGGAGGTGGCCATGCGTGATCGCCTTCGTCAGTTTTTGCACAATTTAAGAAAAGCTGCGATGAAGAAAGCAGGAGTGTCAGATTTTGAGGAGTCATGTAGAGCACACCGACCAGAGTACATTTCATCCCATGTATGGGATGGATTATGTGCGCACTGGTTGAGTGGTGCCTTTCAGAGGAGATCATCGGTGGGGAGGCAGAATCGGGGGAGGCAGGAGGTGACTCATCGAGCTGGGAGTCGTTATTTCAGTACTCATAGACAGCATCTGGTACATACATTATTTATAAATATTTTATATAACTATAAATATTAACAGTTTATTTTTTATTCTTATAGGCTGTCGAGCACCCCGATATTACAGAGTACGACGTATATCGGAGGATGTATAGTGATCCTGCTACTGGGGAGCTCAGAGGTGATCGTCAGCATCACATCGTGGTCAGTATTATTTGTTTTCAAGTTTAAAAATTAACTGCATATAATATATTCACAATTTTAATTTTAAATTGCAACTATAGGAGTCATATGAGGCCGCAGCGGCACAGGCCCGGCCTGAGAGTCAGGCCGAGTCATCAGATCAGACCACTGCCCGTCAGTTTGATGAGGCGGCATGGATGCAGGCCACCCAGTATGCCTTCGAGAAGGGCCGGGTAGTTGGTATCGGCTCTCGACTGACTCCCGGAGATTATTATGGCAGTGCTGCGATGTCGGCATCCAGCTCGAGGGGAGCTCGTGCATCTTCTTCTACACAGTATGAGGAGCAGTTGCGATCTCAGACTGCACAGATAGAGAGTCTCCGACAGGAGCAGGAGCAGATACGTTAGCAGCATGAGGAGGAGCGTCGACGCCAGCAGCAGCTGTACGAGGAGCAGACGAGTCGGTGGCAGCAGCAGCATCAGGAGCAGATGGAGTACATGCGCCGACTCACTCATGCTTTAGGGATGGAGTTTCCTCCACCACCATCTGCAGATCCCCCACCTCCCCCCCCCTCCTACAGATTAGAGTTTGTATTTCTGTTATAAAATTTGTGAAATCAAAATATTTTTTTTTTCTATTCGTAGTTTCTGTCTCATTATAAAATATTAATAATATTATATTTTTAAATAACAATATTAATATGAATAATAATAATATTTATATTTTATAATATTAAATTTTATATATATATTAAAATTTTATATATATATTAAAATTTTATAATATTATAATTTAATTATTTTTTTGTAATACTTGAATTATTTTAATATTTGAATGTAAAATAATTCTATTATTTTTATATTAATTAAAATAACTTATTAATATTTTTTTTATTTATGAATTATAATTATAATATTATTATATTAATTAAATTATTTATTAGTATTCTATTATTTTTATTTTTGAATTATAATTCTACTATTGTTATAGTAATTAAAATAATTTATTATTTTCATTTGTAAATTATAATTCTATTATTATATTAATTAAAATAATTTATTAATAATTTATTTTTTTTATTTTTTTTATAGTATTTGTGACGGGATACTATGCCCGTCGCAAATACTAGTATTATTAATATTTTTTTTATTTTTTTTTAAAAAGAGTATTTGCGACGGGACCCGTCGCAATTACTATGAATAGTATTTGCGACGGGTCCCGGTTCCCGTCGCAAATACTAGTATTATTAATTTTTTTATTTTTTAAAAAAAATGGTATTGCGACGGGCCCGTCGCAAATACCTTTTGCGACGGGACCCGTCGCAAATAGTTTTTGCGACGGGCCCGTCGCAATAACGTTTTAAAAAGTTTTTTACAAAAATACGGAATACTATTTGCGACGGGGAGAATGCCCGTCGCAAAAAAGGGCTTTAGTGACGGTCCCGTCGCAAATAAGTTTAGTTGCGACGGCGTTTTCCGCAACGGGCTATTTGCGACGGGGCCCCGTCGCAAATGGCTATTTGCGACGGGATCCCGTCGCAAATACCTGTTTTTCCAGTAGTGAGTTTTTATCAGCACTAAGAATAGCGCTGATAAAGCTTCACCTTTATCAACGCTAAAAAAACACTGATAAAGGGTACACCTTTATCTGTGATTTTTTAGCACTCATAAAAGTTACCTTTATAAACGCTTTTAGCTAGCACAGATAAAGATTACCCTTTTATCAGCACTTTATGTTTAGTTCTGATAAAAGTCAGTGTCGGGCAAGGCGCGATCTGTGGTAGTGTGTCTTGACTTCTCAATTGAGACTACTCTTGCCTATAGGTCTGGGTCTATGTTCATTTTTTATTTTCTCAATAGCTTATGTACCCCTTCCTGTTATTTCTATCAACTCTATCCGAGAAATTTTTGAATTGCAGCTTCTTTTTATCACCGTCAATTTTTCTCTAGCCTCAAGCTCCCATTGCAAAGACATAACTTCTTCTTTAAGAGATTCAAGCCTTTTCATCGTCTATTTTATTGAATTATTATGATCCTCAGTCATTTTATCTTACTCTTTGATCTCTACCTTGACATCAACCACTTCTTCAGATGATTCTTGAGCAGCCTCAAGTTCTTCCACTAATTTTTCGAAGTAATTCCAGCTTCAAGTTGAACAACTTATTTTGATGACTCCTTTATCAGGCCATCGATATTTTAGTTTTTCTTTAATTTAATTTCAAAATCTCCATTCCATCAACACATGGAATATGTGAATCATCTCTTCTTAAGTTTTGTTATAGCCTCAGTACTTTGGAAGAGTGTATTTGACATCTTTGATATTCATCCTCCCATTACTGATGACAGCCAAAATCACTTCAAAGGGTGATCCAAGATCCCCCTCTCTTGGAAGCTTCTTAATCTATTTCATGTGACCAATATTGAACCCATTCATGTGATTTAGAATGGAAGGAACAAGAAGATTCATGAGAAAACCTATTTTAACATTCAATCTTCCATTGTAAAAATTATTATAGCAGTGCGGAATGTTAATTCTCAACAACATGATCGCTATAATAATTATGTTCATGGTTTTTTAGTTCTGAAATGACTTAATATTATAGGTATTTTTATCCCTCCTATTGGTACACTTAAAGTCATTTGGAACTCACCAATTATTATCTAGATTAAATGAAACTCTGAGGAGTCATTCGGAGGTAATCTAGGCCTGGAAGGCTTTGGATCTATCTTTAGAGACTCTGATGGTAATGTCATGGGATGCCTTTATGGTCCCTATGGAATTTCCTTTTCATTGGAATCTGAAATTATTAGCCAAATCAAAGAGATAGATATGGAAATAAAAAAAAACTGGAATGATTTATGGATAGAGTGTGACTCTACCTCTATTGTTAAAGCTGTCAAAATGGTAATTTCCACCTCTCCTAGAATATGATTTTCTGCTGGATCAAATTCTTGTATAAGCTCACCTCAATGAACTATTTTATCATGCATGCATTTCATGAAGCTAATTATATTGTTGATGGCCTTACAAATAAATGGGTAAATGTGATGTCCTCATATTGTCCAATTCCCTCCCTGGGGAGTTGATGCCTCTTTTTCAAAGACATAAATATAAAATTTTATCCTTAAGACTGGTGTAACTTTGTTTCTTTTAGTAAAGGAGACTTTTCTTTTTGAAAAATCCTCACCTCTTTTCGAACTCTTAAAGTGCTCCTTCAATGTCAAATTTTAGGTCAATAACTCCTTAAAACTGGTCTTCTTCCTTAATTTCATATTTTATTTTTTCAATTATTTCCATCATAACATCTTCCATATCTGAAATTAATTCAACATAATTATCTTCAAAACACATTGCATCTTCTTATTTTTCAATGCTTAACAAGTTTTTCTACTAGAACCTCTTTTTAGTTGGATTTCCTAAGTTAAAGTTTCATCCCAAGAGAAACTTTCTCTACTATGTTGATAAAACATAATACTCATCTCCAATGACATCCTTCCTTGTATATATTGTTTAAATATTCCCAACCCTTCCATAATTAAAACAATCCAATGTTAGATTACTTTTATACCTCTCATTGGATCACTTTTTTTTTTTTTTTTGATACTAGTGATAGAAATTCATTACTAACATATTTTCCATTACTTCCAACTTTATGTATCTCTATATTATCCCTATATTAAAAATATGTCTATTTTTAAAATTGGATAGATGTTTTTTCTGGTTTCACATGCACTTTTTAAGCCACCATTTTTCTATGAAGATCATCAAGAGACAATTCTATGAGATCCTGTTCTTTAACATCTGAAACCTTAATATTATAAAAATGTGGTAATATTCTAAGAATTTTATTCATAATTTTAACATCTTTCATTATGTAATAAATTCAGTGGATAGGACCATCACTTCAATGTGATGGTTTAATAAACTATCAATATTCTCAAATAATTAAATTCATTATTTATCTCTTGTAATTTTTCTTATTTTACCTTCTTTAATACTTTATAAATATTAGTAAATTTATGAAAAATATATATTACTGATGTTTATCTCATAAAATTCATCTTGGTTTGGTTTTTAAAATATCTAGGTAAGGCACTTTGTTCCATTGCATCATCATCTAGAAGTTTCCTATTGACTTTAGTCATTGAAAATTTTATAACATCGCTAACATGTATTCCATGAGTTTTAGTATAAAAAACATCAAGTCTAAGAGATAGTAAGTGAGATATTATCTAATTCTTCCAAATCTAGAAATTATAACCATTGAATTAGGTAAATCCTTTTGTATTAACCACATTTTCCTTGGAATCAATCTTCTAATGATAGATTATTTGGGAAATAACCTTCAGTATTTGATACACTTGTTGCAACAATAGGACCAATAAACCCTGAGAGGGGGTGAATTATTATTTTCAATTATTCTTTCCATTTATTGGATCTTATTCTCATGTTAGTAAGAAAAACCTAATTACGTCATTCTTTAGTCACACGCAATATCCAAATGTTGAAGTTAAACACTGGGACACAAATATTTTACTTGGTACACTACAAAGGGATTATCCAAGGATCGCATTCTAATGGTGTGTTGATTTACCAAAGGATAACACTACTCATTGTATATTTCAAAAAACTTTAGTAAGGATTCAATGTTGATCCTAGGTATATTCCCTCTTATTATCTTACTATAAATTGCTTCAAGATAAGGAATATAAGAAAATGTGATATGATGATCACTCACAATTATTCTTTAAAACAGAAAAATGCTATTCCAACAAGGGTGTTGCCTTGTGCTTTAATTCCGCCTTCAATTCTAATCAGCAATTGTTTTTCTTCTATAAGTATCATATTATCTAATTTTCCAAGTATTTCAATAATAATTTTTTTATCTTCCTATCAATCCTTCTCTAAATCAAATATTTTTCTCCCTATATCATGCTCTATAAATTTTATACTTATTAATCATTTATTGGGTCTTCAAAACTACCCATTCATAAATCTTGGATGGATTAAAACTTCTAGAATTTATGGGATTACCTTATTCAAAATGTGAATCTATTCATCAAGGAATGATTCAAGTCAATAACCAAATCTAAAAAATTTGGTAGAATCTCATTTAGAATATCTTTAAGGATCACAACGTGATACACAACCACAACTAACCATATTATAAATAATATTTTATGATTGATAATGTATATCTTAATCCATATGTGTATATGTTATCAATCATATTTTATGATTGATAATGTAGAATATAATAACCCTTATGTATAATCTTTTTTTTCAGTTACTCTTACATATTCTCTGGATCAACTCTTACGTATTTCATCACAATTCACCAATTTTCAATTTTCCTATCTAGAAAACCCTTACATATCACTTTATACTACTAAGTGACCCTTATATATCATCCAAAATGTATCCTAGTAACCTTAATGAATCAATATGGTTACCCTCATGTATCACCCTATTTACCTTTATGTATTGTCCTGGTTACTTTTATGTATTAAGACTTTTCTAAATTCTTTCATATACCATTACATATTATCCTGGATAACATTTTCATATCACTTCAGTATTTCATAGTACTTTAAAATATTATTCAATATTAAGTCTACATATTAATTGGATTACTTTTATGTTTTAGACTTTTCCATTTTTCTATAACCCTAAATTTCTCCAAAAAAACTCAACCCAACTCTCAACTTCTTCACACATTGCAAACTACATAAAATTAAATTTCAATTGAAAAAAAATCCAGAATTAAAACCAATATTTTCAACAAGATCACATTTATGTATAGTGATATGCATGGAGACTAATAAAAATGTAGTATTAAAAATGAACATGGTTTCATGATAAGTAATGATTCCCCCATTATAATTTTCACATAACATTTTTGGTCTAAATTACATTAATTTTAGGTTCATGAATTTTCATTTACACCATATTTTTTAATTCATTGAGTCATTTCTTAATAAAAAATGAAAAAAATATTATCTCATGAGAGAGAAACTATTTTATCAATTATTTAATATGTCTATTTTTATAAATAATTAAAAGGATTCATGAGGATGAGTTTTCTTGAAAATAATGTATGTCATGGAAGAGATAAATACCCCTTTCATTATTTGATACACCTTAACATGATCCCTAAAATGGTGGAATTTATTTTGATGGTTTTAATAAAAATAATTATGGACATATATTTATTATTTTCATGGGAATCCTTTTATGTTAGGATGTTAGAGAAATTAATGGAGTGGGGTCACTATAATTCTTAAGGAATGTTGAAGACAGAGTGGGGGACCTTTAAGAGCTTGATATATCCAGGGAAGAGATATATAAATGGAATTTTTTTTAAAGAAATATTGAGATAGAAATTTGACATGGGAGGAGATATGAGTTCATAATAAGTATAATTCAATGAATCAAGCAATACCAAAAATACTTTTATCTTATTCTAGTGAAATTGATATAGGTGAAGTTGAATGAGAAGTCTCTTCACCAATTATGCTTGACTACATATTTTTACTTGGGGTATTAATATCATATCAACCCAATATTACTCATTTATATATCATTTTTTGACTGGGTTAAGAAATAATATGAATAATATAATTAAGTTAACTCTTTATAATATAATTCAATATCCTTTAATCAATACTAATCATTCTCATCACTCTAGATGGGAGTCATAGAAGTGGTCATGGGAAGTGAAAACATGGTATGATTCTATGAGACTCAATTTATTCAATTACATTATGTATATTATGTTGATCATAATTACATTTATTTAGAATGTTTGAAATCAACTAGAGAAAGAAAATAGCGACTTCATGATTAAAATGATTTGGTTTATTCAAATTCTTATATTTAACCCCCACAATTATATGAATTTTAATCATTTTAATCATGAAGTCGCTATTTTCTTTCTCTAGTTGATTTCAAACATTCTAAATAAATGTAATTATGATCAATACCAATTTTTATCTTTATATTAACATTATGAAATTTTTTATATCAGTGTAATTGGATAGGAACCATCCCACCAATACCCCCACATGGTTCAATGGTAAGTCAATCATGCCACCCCAAACCCACCTCCAATAGTCTATAGGATAACGACTAGCACCAATAAAGGATATCTCCCACATGGTAAGCCTTATCCTATTAATCCTTAAATGAAACATGTATACAAATAGAATATATATGTAATAAATAAAACCCAGAATATTTAAAAATAATTAAAATTTATGTGATACGTGATAACATCCCAATAGTATAACAATGTGGTAAGTAAAATGTAGAAATAAAGGATCCAAAATCCATTAAAAATGATTAAACTAGAAAAAATGGGTAGTAACTCCATGCCACACTAACCAATAGGGTTACCTATAACTTTATCCTCTAATAAACCCTAAGATACAACTCTACCAGCACCATATCATTTGTAGCAATCCCTGAACTATTCATCATCCGCACATACCCGACGTGTGTGGGTATGAATCCCATGCAGGGGTGAGTATAATAATACCTATTAGGATTCCCTAAAAATAGATGAAATTAACAATAAATCACCTCATAATAAATAGAACCCATATATGATTATAGGACCAAGACAACTAAAGATATAAATTGTCTTAATTATAGCTCAACTCCACCAAAATAACATATCAAAGGGGGGAACATAAAAACCCATCAGTTGACCCATACTTCCCAAATAATCCCACTCCTATAATGTCTACATTATCCCTTTATAATCATGGTGGGAGACCCATACCTCATAATTTATATAGTTCATTGGTTGAGGGGTTAAATAATCCACATATGAAGGGAATACATCCCATTTTTAAGGGGGCTACTCTACTAAGTATATAGAGGACCCACAACTTGATATCGGTGTATCTTCTGGGGGTTTGTTGAACCTGTGTCTGCTGTAGATGTATAACCCAATCTCCATCGTCATCTCCATGAAGTTAAGAAAATATATATTCCAATAATTATTTGGAAACAACATAAGTTGTTGGAATGATATTATTCATCATGTACTAAGTGGAAAAATGCTCAGAACAAACTAATCATGGGTCAAATTATGATTCCTATGAGAATAGATAAGTAAAAAAACATTAGATTTTTCAGTACACGACATGTAGTCTTAATTAAATGGAATGTGGGTGCTCTACTTCCATCAATCCATGTGATATATAACTAAATGATATTTTTAGAAATGTACATGGTGTGTAGGTCTTAGCATGTACTGGAAGGGGATTATGTGTCATGTATTCCTGATTACACAGAATGTACCAAGTCCACATGGCATGTAGAACCTATAAAAGACTATATTGTACACCTTGTATGCCCAAGACATTATACATGATGTGTGATATGTGTTGGAGTTGGTGTCCTAGAACCAACTACTTTTTACTTTATTCATTAAATAAACACCTTATCACATCTTGATTGTTCTTCTGTGTGACAATGCATGTGATAATGTCCCAAGCATAGTTGTTTCATTAAAGGGTCCTAGTGGATCCCTGCTATGATGAGAACCTAGAAGTGCCATAACATTGTTCTTGAATATATGTTCTATGGATGGATTATGTTATTTGAGGGACACAAATAATACAGGCTATTAGGGGTGAGTACTCATAAAACTTTGAGGCACCTTCTCATGGTGTGCAATCTTAGTAATATCCAGGAGGATATTATGAGAACAAGACCCACCAGTAGGAAATCTACATTTCATAGTGTCATTGGATTTTCCTATCTGCAGATGTGTGTATTGGTCCTTGGACTTTAAGATTATTATTAATGGGTATTACAACTCGCGCACTTAGATGTATTGACAAAAACTATGATGACACACTGTTCACAGTGAGGTAGGATATGTTGGGTGCGTCACGAGTAATATTTCATTAATAGATAATGAAAGAAAGGATTAGTTTCTTCTATTCCATAATGGAAGTATATATCTCAGGACCTTTGATGGAATTGATATAGACTAAATAAATCCATGGCCATGGTAAGGAATGGGTGAGTTCAATTCCGAAAAGTCAAAGAAAGAATAATCAAGCACATGGGTTGATGGCGCTAGCATGCAACCCTCTTGATTCAAGATGTCGTGACAAAGGGATTATATTACACAGTAAGCATTCATATGAGGTGACACATCATTGTGGCATTAACTTCTTTATCTATGGGTGTCTTGGCGTGTTTCTAGACGTTAACATTGCACTTTAGGCAGGCTCTGCCTAATGCCACTAAGAAAGAGGCCTAGAGGGTCACACACTAAGTGTGTCCATATATCTCAGTTAAATATTAATTTAACAAGTTAAATAAAGATTATTCTCGACTATGATTTAATAATTATTTAATGATGCCTGATCGCATTTATTTCGACACTATTTATTTGAGATAATATATTGTGGACGAAATAATATATATTTATTAGCAAGTAATGCAGTTACATTTATTTAAGAAATAAATATCCATTACTCAAAGTCTAATAAATGTGGTGGAGGAAATAAAGAAAAATGAAAACAAGATAAAAACGCCGTGTAAATTGAATGTACATGCCGTGTAGTTTCCATGGAAAACGAGTACACGCCCTGTATTAATAATTACACGCCGTGTAGTTTTTTCAGTCGGTATTTTGAGGAAATAATATCGTTTTATTAAATGATATTTATTATAATAAGTGTGGGCGCATGTCAAGGAATTAATCATTCAACATGGGGGTTTTCAATAAGAGTTAATGAAATAAATAAAACATGTAACGTGTTTATTTATTGTCATAACTCTATAACCTCAAACCCGATTATAAATATCCTCACAACCCCAACACTTTTCTAGAGAGAATCATTGTGCACAAAAATTCTAGAGAATTCTCTCAAGACCGAAAGAACTCCTTCCTCCAAGAATGCTCTCAAGACCGAGAGAGATCCTCCTCCATTGGATCAACACGATCTAAGGCGGACAATGCAAGAAAATGATTCTCCACACTAGCACTCTGAGATTCCTTTGGAGACATCCAGAGATATGTGGTGCATGTGTGGATCACCGCTAGAGGAAGTCTACACTTGGCTTCTACGACGCAATGACGAATCACATCGGATCATGACTGGAGACATCAATGAAGAAATAATTTCATCAAGGTAATTATTTTCAATTAATTAAATTAATTATAACCAACATATGATGATCCTGTCTTTATGGTTCTGGGACTCCCTCTTTATTTTTTTTGTTCTTCATTCTATTCTGGAGATCCGGAATTTTATTATCGTGATGGATCTCAGATTGATCGTTGTTAACACTAAAATTAAATTTGGTTACACCCACCATCGTGCTTCCACTATGCCTGGAACCTATAATATGGACCACATAGGGTGTGGGAATAGAACGTTAACTTGGAATGTACTTAGGTTCATGATGAATTAAATAGTTCTATGATATATGGCATGTGACCCTCAGTTATATAGCATTTTATATTGATAATAACTTTTAAACCCTATTACCACATCGATTAAGCTACATGGTGTGTGATATATAGGACTAAAAATTGTGTAGTTACAAAAAATTCACCAAATCTATATTTTTCACCTCCCATGCCACTACACCAAGATTTTATAGCCTTATTATCGGCCATGTCGATCATACAACCCTCATTGTCCTTGTTGGTCTATTGTACCCCATCCAACCGCACATGTTCTTGCTCTTTTATCATCATCAAAACGAAATCCATGGCCTTATTGGATCACTATACCATCATCGCTTCCATATGGGAACCCAAATCCCAGACTTCTACCACCCTTATATTGATCCTCCTTTAATGAATTAGCACGAGTAAAGAAATAAGCGTAGAACATGGGATAGGGGTGGTTCATAAACCACATTCCTTGGATTAATAACCAAGGAATTGTGGATAATATAATTTGTAGAAAATTAATAATTCTCAAATTCACCAAATTAGTCATTAAAAAAAATTAATCAAAAATATTTTGATATAAATGAGATACCAAGGAAAAGACCAAAAAATAATTCTATGCTAATAAAATTGTGTATATTAATCACAAATAAATTTTCCAATGATAATAGATTGTCATATAATAATTTATCAATAAATAATCAAGGATTATTTTATTTAATGAATTTAATTCATTTTAAATCTGTAGATAATCCTTAAGAATTCAATGTGGGTGGGAAGAATTAAAGAACACCAATAATGAGGTGAGAAATAGTAATAATTTTATAACTCATTGGTGATACACTAATGGTTCTTTGATTTCATCCTTTTCTTTGTTCATCATTGATGTCACCATGAATAAATCAAAGAATGATTCATCAACCCACAAATAAAATGAAGAAAATAGATAATATTCTCTAGGGTTTCCCTTGTAGGAAATGACCACCCCCATGAGAAATATTATAATAACATATTTATAGATGGGAATTAGGTTTGGGTGTTAATAACCAATTTTTTATTTTAAAAATAAAAAAATTAATGGTCTAGGCTTCATAAACTCAATACAAAAATTAAACATCTCTTAAGAATAAACCATTATTATGAACATAACCATGGTGTCAGGATTTCCATTCGGGACTCTGTTTATATGATATTAAATATTCTCATGCACATGGAAAAAAATAATGCATTAAATATATCATTTATTTTTTGAAAAATCATATTGCAAATAAAATTGAACCAAATCCACAACCACATTTATAAATATTATTAAAAATATTCAAAGGTATTATATGAAAATTTTGGGTTGGTATATTCCCCTTGCTTCAAGGATTTTCATTCCAAAAAGCGTGACCACTCAAAGAGGTGAGGGTACTGAGATTTAATATGATTCTTCCATTCCCATAAGATCTCTCAGATATTACCATGTTTCCACAAGACATGCACTAAAGGAATCACTTTCCCAAGAATTATCATCTTTTATAGATCCTCAATCACCATTGGGTACTCCATAAAGGTGGTATCATCCTCAATGTCTAGCTTACCCCAGTCAATAATGTGTGATGGATCATGTACATACTATCTTATCTAAGATATGTGGGAAAATATTTTGTACTCACTCTATCTATGGAGGTAATTGTAGGTGACAATCAAACTCACATTATCTTTCCAAATTTGGAATGATCCAGTAAACCTTGGGGAATATTTTCTTCCTCGACTAAATATCCACAATTTTTGTCATGGTGAGACCTTCAGGAATACATAGTTCCCGTCCTATAACTCTAAAGGCCTCCAAATATTGTGGGAAAAAATTTATGATGGCTCTGATCTATTTTCATCATCTCCTAGATCACTTTAATCTTCTTTGTTATCAAACATAGTAGATCAGTCCCTATAAGTGAGGACTATCCAATCCTCATCCAAAAATGGGTGGCCTACAGGATCACCCGTATAATAGCTAGAAATGTTTAATTCTAATAGTTGATTGGAAATTATTTTTATGAGAAAACTCTAATAAGGGTGGGTGATTGGACCAACTTCTTCAAAAATCAAGAATACAATCCCACAAAACATCTTCAAGAATCTAAATAGACATCTCAGTCTGACTATATGTCTAGGGATGGAATGTCATACTTAATTGCAATTGGATCTTGAATGCCTCTTGTAGGATCTTACAAAATTATTACATGAATAAGAATCATAATCAGAGATAGTCATTGAGGGAAATCCATGAAAGTAAATTATCATGTATATATAAAAGAATTACAAGATTTCCACATAACTATGCTCCTAAAGAGGAAGGATGTGAGTCAACTTGGTCAGTCAATCTATGATCACCCAAACTACAGCATAGACCTTCACCGATCATGGAAGATTTATCAAAAAAGTCATTTATATGTTGTCCCACTTCCACTTGGGACCCTCTAAGTTCTGACTCAACCCATAAAAAACTTAATGCTTTTCCTTCACCCACTAACAGGTGAGGCATCGATATATGAACTCAGAAACACTTTTATTCATGTTAGGACACCAAAACCAATGCTTCAGGTCTTACTAAATCTTCATTATGCTAGGATATACCACTAAGGGTAAATGTGGAATTACTTAAACACTTATTAAAGTAAACCTATCAGGACCATGGTTTGTCCCGGGAAGAGGATAACATGATCCATACCTTTGGATGTGAATTACTTAATACTATCTAGTCACTTGGGATATCACAATAAATATATCTGTGTTGGGCCTCCCTTACCCAGTGAAGTAGTGTGGGGGCCACCATCATTGACCATAGATAAGTGATATCACTTTCTTCCACAAAGGCCAAAAGAATCACAGCCAGCAGCTTAGACATATCCTCCATCAACTAATCATGAGACTTCCTACTAGGTTAATCCACTAAAAAATTATTTTCCATAAACTATAGAATATCTCAAATTCATGGTCTTATAAAAATTCTAGTCACTGCCACTATCATAGATTGAGATCTATCTAAGAGAAGATATATTATGACTCTTGTGATCCATGAATACTGTAAACCATTCATAGAGGATGTATTATCACCACACATTGAGGAAGAACACCACTACCACTAGCTCTAAGTCATGAGTCACATAGTCCTACTTTTGGGGTCTCATCTACTCAAAACCATATGTGATCATTTCTTGAATCTATATTATAAAACATTCAAGGTTGGTCTTGGAGGTGTTTCATAACACCACATAATCAACACATTCCTCCATTTTTCATAAGACTTAAGTGCTTTTTAACATATGCTTCAGCTCCAAAAAAGTACTCTAACAATGATCAGACCAAATTAAGGGATAACCCTTATTAGAAAATTTTATTCATAATACCTATAATCCTAGAGAGATCCACCACAAATATTTGATAATATCCTACCAACCCAAGGAAACTCTTCATCTCAAACACCATCTCAGGTGGCTCCCAATCCATAATAGATTCAAATTTCATGGTATAAATCAATAATCTTCCCTTTGATATGAAATTTATAAGTAAATAAAGTTCTTAAATATATAAAATAAACTTTGAGATATTTTCATAAAATCAGTTCTCATAAAGTAATTCTAGGATAATCCTTTGTTCTTAGGCATTCTTCTCCTCCATATAAGAGTATATGAGAATGTATTCAATGAAGATAATCGTGAAATGATTTAGGTAGTGATGGAATATTAAGTTCATGATCCCTATGAACAATTTATGGATATTTTTCACACTAAACCATGTCACTAGTAACTTTTAGTGTTTTTAATGACACCTAAATGCCATCATCAGTATATCCTCATTATGAACCCAAAGCTGGTGAAAACCCAACCTAAGATCAATATTTGGAAACCATATATCCCCTTTCAATTGGTCGAAGATATCATCAATATTAAGGAGAGGCAATTTACTCTTGGTTTTCACCTAATTCAAGAGATGGTAGTCAATAAAAAGTCTCAATATCCTATCTTACATCTTTACGAATAGAATAGAAGCTGGCTAAGTGGACACACTGGACCTACTAAATCTCTTCTCCAACAGATCCTCTAGATATACCCTTATTTACTTGAACTCTATAGGGTCTATCAGATAATCCAAGGATGATATTGGTGTAGTCCCAGGGTGGAGGTCTATACTGAAATTAACCTCTTGATGAGGGTGAAACCTTGTAACTTCCTCGGAAAAATCATCCATGTATTCATCCCTCACTGAAAGCATATACTCTTCTGCATTATCTATGGAACATAAGTCCAATATTGATATATTATGGGTAATTGGTCATAGTATCGTAAGGGTAGGCCCCTCTTTTCTTACTCTTTGATGAAGGTGAACATTGACCCATCATTTTGATGGAATATCACTCTACACCCATACTATGGACAGCCAATCCATTCCTAGGATAGATTCATAAGGTATCATCTCCACCATGATGATATCCTAGGAAAACAACTCTCTGTTAAGTATTATATCACACTGATGGAATATTTGGGTGAGAAGATGATCAATCCTAGTAGAAGTCTCTAGATGTAGAGGTATGTATCATGGATCTACTAAAATATCTAACTCTTGAATGAGAGATATGGTAATAAACAAATGAATTTTTTTAGTATCAATGAGTATGAGTGCCAAAGTAGAGAATAAATAAAACCATGTTGGATTATGCCTGGTAAGAGCCCATCATTTCATTCATATGGCCTTTATACTATCCTCTCATACCTCATTCTTATCTTGGTCCACCTAGTGATGGTGTGAGGGGTAATAGGTGAAAGTTTCATCCATCCCTTACTGCTACCACACCACCATCTCCACTTCTATGTAAACATATGGGAGGGCCACCATTTTTAACTTTGGGTAGTCTCTCATCCTTTTACTTCCTTTGAATCTGTGTTGCATCCATGGTGTTACCTAGGATAGCCTCAATTAGCCACCTAGTAGGGATGACACGGTCTAGGTGTCCTATATAGCCACATTCATGCTCTGTATCCTGGATGAATAGAACCAATCTAAGATCTATATGTTTACATACTCTAAGATAGGGATTAAAAGTGATCCTATGGTAGATGGATAGATCATATAAGTTTAAATCAACTAGCTATCATTGATGACTCTACTCTAAAGTACCTTGGACTAGATCACATGATTTCCTACAACTACACTAAAAATATCTTGATCACCTAGGAATGATCTAACACTCTAGAAAAAGTGGGAATATATAGGGGTACAATACCAGCTCATATCTCTCACTGAAGAACACACTTGAACTTACTATATTGAAAGAAACTAATATGTATAATTTCTACAAAATAATCTATAAGTTCTATGTATCTTTCAGTATACTCAGATACTAATATGTTCCCCTACTGCAGGTCTATTATATCTTTTGTATTAATCATTCTCACCATAGTAGGATAATACTTATCTCAGAAAAACTACTCAAACACTATCCAAGATAAGGTGGACTCATCATGCCTCTACATCAATAGTGAACACTAATGATTGGTTTCACTATGGATAAGATTCATAGCAAGAACTATCATATGATTTGTGGGTGTGTATACCAAATAGAAAACATGAATAAATAACTCTATCCAATCCTATTTTATTTGAAGATTTTTCTCACCCTAAAAATTTTTAGGTCATTTTCTTTGGAATTCATGCTGCATGCTCAACCTTCATGTGATCTCATCCTAATCTATGAGATCCACTACTTGTGTAGAAAGTGGGTCTTCTCCTTGAGAAACTGGTGGAGGATCAAACCTATGTGCCACTGGTGTGAGAATCACATCTCTATCTAGTACCTAAATAGAAGCCTTTTCATTCAGTTGGTCAGTAGCTACAGGCTAAATCACTCAAACGGGTATGTCATAAACCTACCTCAGTAGCTAATTTAGTAGTCTTCATAGTGGTATATTGTGTTTGAAAAGATGAAACCATGATTAAATAAATCATAACTAGAAAATATTACTCAAGGAAATAATGAATGAATACACAACTAAAAAGATACATGATTCATGTATTGTCCCATTAAATCCTATAATTTATGCCTTAAAGTTTTAATTCGATGAACATGTTTTTATAGTCCTAGTAAAAGGTTACATCGGTTACCCAAACTAATCACTGGGTTCCCTGGTCTATTAATCAAACTCAAGAACCCTATAAATATTTTCCTTAAGTATCCTAAATCGATCTTCACATGGCCATTATCTCCAAACTCCATGTCTATGACTCAAACCACTCTAATAAAATTCTAAATTGAACTAACCCACCTGAACCATGCCTATATTGGCAGTAAGCTAAGTGTGCTACCCAAATACCACCTCCAATAGGCTATGTTCTAGTGACTAGTAATAAGAGGGAATATCTATATCAACATTGTAACAATGTTACACTAGTAAATAAAAAGGTAAAATAGAAAACACAACATCCAATATCCAATATAAAATGACTACACTTGAATGAATCAACAGTAACTCCACACCATTCCAACCAACAGGATCACTAGAAACTATCCCTTTCGAGTAACCCTAATCTTCAATTCCACTAGTACCACATCCTCAATAGTTTTCCCAGAAATGTGTGTCATCTACACAAACATGAAATGTATGGGAATGAGGCCATGTATGGGTGAGTATAATCATTCCCATTATGATACCCTAAAAACACAAAGTAGGAAAGTAACAAGTCAACTCATATCAAAGTAAAACTAGATATTCTTATAAGACAAAGAAAACTAAAGGTATAAAGAATCTTAACTACATCTTGGATTCACTAAAGTAACACCTCAAAGAGGGAAACCCATTATTCCATAATTTGTCCCATAGTGTACAGATAATCTTACTCCCATCACTTCCACATCATCCCTCTATAATCATAGTGTCAGACCTACACCTCACTAATATATGTATGTCAGACAAGGGGTATCAATACCTATGGAGGACCCGCACTTTATAGCATTTTGAGTACATAAACTGAGGAGGTTACCTACTCTATATGTGGAGGAAACACACTCTATCACTAAGGACGGTTACCTACTCTACTAAGTATATATAAGACTCGCACCCTAATATCAGTGTATCTCTAATGGGAAACTGACCCCATGTTAGCTCCCATTTTTTATCCCACTCTTAATCATCATCTCTATAAAGATAAGGAAGTCTATCTTACCAAAAATGAATTATAAAAAACATTATATGATGGAAATATATGATCTATCACATATTATGCCGAAAAACTCTCATAATAGACTACTCATGGCTCTAATTTTGAGTCTTAAGTGAAGAGATAAGGTAAAAACCTCAGATTGTCGTGTACATGGCATGTAGCCTTGGGTACACAGTGTGTGGGGTTTCTATTATTGTCAATCCATGTGATGTTGAACTATATAGAATGTTTATAAATGTACATGACATTTGGATCTCAATGTTTTCTAGAAGATTATCATGCATCATGTATTCTCAAGTACATGGCATGTACCTCATTAACATAGTGTCTGGACCTTCTAGAAGACTCATCGTGTATAGCCTATCTTTCAAATATTTTATACACGATGTGTGAGATAGACCACATAGAGTGTGGGGTTATAAATTTGAATTGGAATGTACTTGGGTATACATAAAATTAAATGGAATTGGGATACACGGAGTGTGACCCTCAGTCATAGAGATTGTGATATTTATGACATATAAACCCTAGTGCAGTATTAAACGATCTACACGATGTGTGACCTGAAAGAATTCACATAGTGTAGTAGTAAAAAAATCCTCTATATATAGATTTCTAACCTCCAACACCACTTTAGCTAGATTTTATAGCCTTAATTCTACCTATGTTGGTCATTCAGCCCTTGATGGAATTATCAACCATCTTCACCCCTTATAAATATGCATGTTTTTCTCCTTCATAAACTTTAAAACAACTTCCATGGCCTTTCCAGATTCACCATCCTATCACCGCTACTATATGTGAACCCACAACTTCAGTCATCCACTGCACTTATGTCACTCCTCCTTTGATAAACTAGTGAAAGTGAAGAAGTAGACATAGAAAATGGGGGGTCATGAACTACATTCCTTGGATTGATGACTAATGAATTAAGGATGATATAATTATTAGTAAAATAATAATACTCAAATTCACTAAAATACTCATTAGAAAATTTTGTATCCAAAATATTTCAACATAAATGGGTTACCAAGGAAAATCCCAAAAAACTAATTCTATGGTAATAAAATTGTGTAGATTAATTCCAAGAAAATTACCAATGATTATAAATTATCATATAACAATTTAGGAATAAATAATCAAGGGTTATTTTATTTAATGGATTTAATCAATGTTAAATCCATGGAGAATTTTGGAGAACTCAATATGGTTAAGAATAATAAAAGAACATCAAGAATGATGAGAGAAACATGAATAAATTCCTACCTAATTAGTGATATACCAATACTTCATCTATTTTATCTTTTTTAGTGTTCTTCATTGATGTCACTGAGAAGAACTTGAAGAAAAATTCATCAGGTCATAGAGAATATAAAGAATAAAGAGAATCCTCTTCAAGTTTTATCTTACCACCAATGTCCACCCCCATGAGAAATATTACAATAACATATTTATTGATGGGAATTAGATTAAGGTGTCAATGGTCGGTGTTTTATTTTAAAAACCTGAAAATTCATAGTATGAAATTTGTAGCTTTAATACAAAAATAACACCTCTCCTAGAAAAATCCCATTATTTCAGAAAAAAATGTGATGTCAGAATTTCTATTCCTGGATTTTTTTAGAAGATATTAAATATTCACATGTTCATGGATAAAAATAATATATTAAATATATCATTTATTTTTCAAAGACCCATGTTGAAAATAAAATTGAACCAACTTCATGGCCACCTGTATAAATATTATTAAAAATATTAAAAGGTAGTAAATGAAAAATATGATTATTTATATTATTTATTTTTTCTTGAATCTATTAATCAGTTAGTAAGATTATATTATAAATTATACATTATAATTATCTCAAATAATATATTATTATCATCCCTAAGTTTCATCACAACCAGATCGGTGTTTTTGGTAATGTCTAACTTTTTTTCTTGATTTAATTTTTATACTTGTGATTTGGCTCTCAAAGTATATTATTAAAGGATATTATAATATCATATTGCTTTTCTTGGACTTATTTTGGAAAGTTTTGAGTGAGGTAAATCAACCTTGATGAGTTTAAGATATTTTTATATTAGTTTTTAGGGTTATTCATCATGTGTCACCAAGTACCCAGTAAAGAAAAATGAGTACATGTTTCATGTTCTAGGTGCCTAGCTATAGAAAATATACATGTTAGGGTACTAATGAGTATATTATACCCACTAAATCATATGTATAATGTATTTTCTTAAACTGTTATTCTAAATCCTCCTCATTCCTTCAATTATCATTGGAAGTTTAATATGATAAAAAATTTCTTCTTATTAAAGAATTTATTGATTATTTTGGTAATAAATTTTTAACTTTATGACATGTCATGGATATTTTCAATGTATTGCCTACTTTTTGGGATGAACCAATGGTTATAGATATAGCATGATGGATATGGTTTGGAAGATAAGTTTTTATTAATCATGAGATATTCTTTGAATGGAAGTGATTGATGAGATTCATGATATTATTCCCCCTTGAGAAGATTACATAATCTAGTTTATCATGGCTTAACCCCTTTAGGAATATACCTTAGCCAGTAATAAAATTCAGTGTGGCCCTTGAAGCCTACCTTCAATAGGCTATGGGTTGGCGACTAGCACTAAGTTTGTATCATCATATATATATATAATGCATTTCCATTTTGAAATAAATCATCAAAAATCCATAAATAAAATTAATAAATTTCTTAAACACAAGTACAAGAATAATGTGTATCAAATGAATTACATGTTAAAAAAATAGAAGATAAAAGGGTAAAACAACCACAAAACTACATGACTTCATTATACAAAAAGAAAGATATGAAGAAAAACTCTACCACTAACAAGTCTCCTATGTCCAAATATAAGGACATCTAACACCATAGAAACTCTATCTAGAAGATATGAAAAATAATATATATAAAGTAGAGGTAAGCTTGTAAATATACTCAGTAGGTTCCTCCTTTGAACTCACATGTGTACATGTGAGTGAAGCATATCATCCATGAATGAAATAAATAATTACCACCAATCCATGTTTATCCCATGCCTCATGTATATCTTACTCTCTAAACCATAATATATTTCTATGGAACCACATCATATAACTCCACCATAGAAATTTCAAAAACCAAATTTTAAATTCCATTTAATATCCATAACTGAGAAATTTTCCACCCATATGGACCTCTATATAAGATATCTAAATATATGTCTGCCAAGAGGGGAATCATTATAATATATAATGGTTGGGAATATTTCCACCCATAAGGATTATTTTTTATTCTGGGTGTCCACCCTCAGGGACTATCCCCACTGCAACCTAGATCATCACCACTTGATATAACATTATCATTATCATCATCACACTACCACTATATTATAACTTTTTAGAATATTTCCACTCATAGGGAGTCTTGATATTTCCAAATATCCACCTATAGGAACTCTCTCCATATCAACCCTTCTCCACGACATCGTAATGGTTAAAAAATTTCCACCTGCGGGGAATATCTTTGTTTCTGGATGTCCACCCTCAAGGAATATCACCACATAAACCTATATCATCACCATATCATCATCATCACTTCATCACCAAATATAACAATCCAATATAACTCAATCATATGTTTTCAAAAATCATAAATGTATTTAAACCCCCATTATCCATTATCTTCTCCTTCTAGGCCAACTGCACACAATTATAAGGTCCTAAGGAATAAAAAACTATATAAAACATTCTATCCACTCACCCACATAATCCAAACACATAAACTCGTATAAATGATTATTACGAAGTTATTCAAGGAATCATTAACATTCCTAATATCCTGGGTATACACAAATTCAACAATTACTTCACTAATCATCTATCATAATCAATCTACTACACACATAGTATCTCAATTCACCACATCCTCACTAATGCACCATTATCCCATTACATAATAGAGATTACATAAGTCATATAGCTTAATGGACCTCATGTTGATATGAAGTAACCTTATGTCTATGTGGCACAACCCATGTGAAGACTAAACTACCCTCATATACTAGGATAGACAAAATCTCATCAATACTAGAATATGGTGTAGACCTATGATAATGTTCCATAGCCTTCATGCACCTAATTTCCCCTTTGTCTACTGATAAACTATCTTCTATGAAAAATTTATAGAAAGTGGAATAACCTTGTGTTGTTTTGGCACACTTCCATGAAAATTTGTCACCACCCTTCTATAGGCCGCATTTAAGTCTCAAGAATGTTCTGGTATTATTTTACAGAAATTTTCATGTATCCATGCCAAATTTTTACATCCCCATATAGAATTTATAAAAATAATCCTCTCTCCTTTTATGGTTTTTTCGCTAGCTTATCATTATTTATTGATCAAAATCACCACTGAAATATAATAAAATATTTATATATCAATCATAGAAAATTATCAACCCCAATTTCACCATATAGACATATCATCAAAATCATCACCTTTATAAATTCTCACATATCTATCATAGTATCATATTCCACTGTAATTCCACCATAAATGAACAAAAATTAATTTATATATTTATATCATATATTTTACCATCAATTAATATATTTAACTTCTATTGTTTACCAATTCACCCTAATATTCCTCCATATTATAATTTATATTCATTTTAAATATTTATATTGAATATTTAATACATCAACCTCATATCCATCATCTTTATTCTCAATTTACCATCAGATTATAATGAATTATAAACTCTTCACATAAGATCAAAAGCATGATTGATTCAAATAGACTAAAATAAATATGAGAATATTGATTCATCTACCTCTATTACATGATGATCATCAATCCCCAATCTCTACCAATTATTTTTATAGTTTCATTTTATGTCTTCTCTCTTTGATCTATCATGGAAAATTGATTCCATGGTTTACATCCATGAGAGAATATAGAAAAAATGAGAGGAACATTATCAGCTGAAAATAGATGAAAATTATTTAATGATATATTTTCACCCCATCAAGACAATGATACAATTTATCATTAATTCCTCCTTATTGTTCTTATTTAAAAACCTTCATAAAGATAATAACTAGACCACACCACATGTTATTAAAGAAATAAAATATCAATTCTTCACTTCTTCTAATATTTTATTTCAATGGACTACATAAATCTCAAGTAAATTATTTGTAATAATAATCTAATAAAATCTGAATTGCTTAAAAGTTAATTTAATTAATTTCACTACATTTGTTGAAAATCCAAAAAAAACTCAGAAAATTGTCAAAATACCACTCAAATATAAACATCATATCCTCAATCCAATAAAACACTCTGAATTTATTTATAAGATAAGTAAAATTATAATTTTACACTCTATAAAAAAAGAATAAAATAACCTCAAGAATTCTGCAAGATCCCAAGCATCAAATTTTTGGATCTCGACATTATGCATCCCTTTAAAAACTTTTTATCCTTAAAAATTTTAAACCATAATCATAAAGAGGAAATAATATCATAATCATTATTAATACTCAACTTTTATCTTTATAATAAAATTATATATAAAAATAAAATAAGAAAAAAATATAACAATTCAAGATATTTCACTAAAATATTTGATTTATTTTCCCAAGTGTTTTCATTTACCCTACTATGTTTCCAAAGAACTCGCACCATGGGAATAATTCATCCACATAGGAATTTATCTCTATGATATTTAATTTCTACTGGTTACTTAAAAAAAGTCATATCTTTCTTGATATCAATATAATTTAAATCAATCACATGTTAAGTATCATGAAAATACTTCCAAAATTAGGACACGTAAAACACGTTATGAATACTTTATAACTATGGAGGTAGAATAAATTGATAATATACCTTCCCAACTCACTCTAAAACCTCAAAATAACCAAAAAATCTAGGAGAAACCTCACTTCCCTTACCAAAACATCACTATTCATGTTGAGGATAACCTCATAAGAACACACAATCTCCAACTAAAAACTCTAAAAATCTCCTCCTCTAATGTGCATAGGATTTTTGTCTACTCTAAGAAGACCTCATGAAATCTCAAATAACCTCTATTAGTTTCATCATATCATATTCCATATTCGACCCGACTATAGCCATCTCACCAACATCAACCCAATATGGCGTTGAATGACATGGATTCTTGTACAAAGCCTCATGAGGTGGCATACCAATGGAGGAATAATAGATATTATTATAAATAAATTTCACCAATGGTAAATGACCCACCCATGATCCTCCAAAATCATAGATACATAAATATCTATATAGAATTTAATTCCAAGTCATAACTAGGTTCTAAAATAACATTACAATCCCCTATACATATTTGATGTAAAATAAGCATCATGATTATATAATATCATCCTTGTAACTCCATGAATCTGCACCACCTCCATCACATAAATTTGTTCCAAACTCTTCATTGAGATTGATTCCTTAATTGGTGAGAAATGGGTCAACTTCGTCATTCAATCCATGATTACCAAGATAGAATTCAACCCTCTAAGAGCATGGATAATTTCATAACAAAATCTATAAAAATGACCTCCAACTTCTATCAAAGATACATAATATTCCAACTGGAACATGATATTTGACTTTCACTTCTTGGAAAATGGGACATTATGAAAAAAAATCAGCCACTTATTTCTATATCCTATTCCACTAAAACTACTTATTTAAATAATTATATTTCTCTATAATTTATAGATATACTACCAAAGATAAACTATGAAACTCATAAAAATCTATTCTCACATACTCTGGTGAATAAATGGATTTACATGGAATAAAAACTAATGTACCTCATCCTCAATCCATCCATTAAGAGCATCACCATTCACTATTTTATCTCTTCGCACCTCAATATAATGGTCTCTAAAGTAATAATCCTCCACAATCATATCAAATTAGATGAAACTTTCATTTGATAAATACAAGAACCCTCAGTAGTCTCTTTATAATCAAGGTAAAGAGATGTCAACAGCACCATCACTTTTCATTCCTTTCACATCTATTAAAAAACAGCACCATATGACTTATGAATTAAAGCATTAGCTAATAGATTTCCCTTAACAATGTTATATATGATTTTTAATTCATAATCTTGGAGAAATTCTATCCATATACTTTTTAAAAAATTCAAATCATTCTAAGATATGATACATCTTAAATTCTTATGTCATTTATAAAACATAAATCATTCATCAAGAAAATAATGGCTCTATAAATTAAGTGTAAACACCACTACCTCAAGCTCTAAATCATGAGTATCACAGTTTTATTAATGGGTATGTAACTGTCTTGACCCCTAATAAATGGTTCCCCTATCTTGCATAAAGACACAACCACACTCATAATGAGATGTTTTATAATATAAATTATAAATAATACCCTCCTAAAGTAATCAAATAAGTAGATCACTCATCAAATTATCCTTTAAACCTTAAAAAAAATCTTTGCATTCCTTCATATATGAAAAAAGTAATACATTTATTAGTTAAAGTTATTAATGGATTCGTAATATGAGAAAATATGGGTAAAAACCTCCTATAATAACTAGTAAAGTCTAATAAACTTTGTACTTAAAAAACGTTCTTCGATGGTTTCCCTGAAATTAATGCCTTGATCTTAATTGGGTCCTCTATTACACCATGATTTGAGATAACATAACCCAAGAAATAAACCTCGTGTGTCTAGAATTAACCCTTAGATATCATTCTATATAACTAATATTCACTGAGAAACTACCACACCATATTGAGATACTTTGTATGATCCTCTCCCCATATTAGAATAAACTAAGATAGTTTCAACAAAAAATACAAAAAAAATAAGTATAATTTTAAAAACCTTATTCATAAGCCTCGTAAACCCTGATGGTTCATTCATAACTCCAAATGGTTTACTAAAAACTCAAAATGATCATTGAGATACTGTAAATTTGTCTTGGGGATATCTGGTGATATCCAGATTGAAAATCTATCATAAAAAATCAACTTGAACCTTTTAACGGATCAAAAAAAATCATCTATCCTTGGAATAAGATAATTATTTTTCATTTTTTGTTGGTTTAACCACTAATAATCTATATATAACCTCATTATTTTGTATACTTTATTACCAAATAGTATGGGAGCCTATATTGGTACACTATATCAAATGAAACCCATTTATAATATTTCATCAATTTGAATACTTGGCTCCTAAAATTTCATAGGTTTCATATGATAATATTTCATAGAAATAGTAGAAAAACTATACATAACTTTATTCCGAAATCAATCTCTCACCTTAGAGGTAAACTCATAACTTCTACTAGAATAACATCAATATAATCCCTCATGACTCTAAGAAGTAGTCATATCTTCAGTGGTATTTTGGGGATCATAAAATGATCTTGGAAGTGGAAGCAATACCATATTCCTGATATATACATGATGAAATCAACATGTATATAAATTAAGAACACCACAACATAGTGCACCTAAAACGTATTTGTAGTAGCTTCCATCTTAATGGAGAAAATTTGAGGAAGACCACTGAAGTAGTGAATAAAAACCTTCCTACCACCTAGGTATTACATTGGTTAAAGGATACTAGAACTCTTATTTATAACTTCAAAACATTGAAGGGGTTCTAGCACCTTCACTTTGTGATAAACAGTGTTTCTGTAAAAAGAGATCTATAGTAATGTTTTCATGAAACTAATGACCATCCCCATCCAGAAAGAAGGGAACTCATTTCCCCTTATATAGACCATGCTCGATACTCTTTTTTTATGAAGTGTGTTGATGTTAATTTGATATAACACTTCAATGAACGTTTTCATGCATTAACTAATCCATATAATAGATAAGTAACTAAAGGAAACCATGTAGGAGTGATGTGGAATTTCCAGCTAAAGGAATCTATGTGGCGAGGTTACATCGCATGAAACCAAGTTACATTGGCATAAATGTTACCTAGGACTCATGCTTAAGTATACATTTAATCCATTGTATCATTAATCTATATGAATCATATTTATATAATTTTATTTCACATCTAATAATCTCTCACTTGTACTAAAATATGATAAAGTCTTCATCTCAAACTTCAAAACTCTTCATAAATATATACAAACTCTTTTTGATACAGTTTTATCAAGATATCTTCATTTTGTAACAAAAACTTTGTCCAAAAATTAATCCTTATCTGAAGGCATAACTATGTGACCCTACAGGACTTATTAGAGTTGACAAAAAATATAAAATCTATATTTCATGGATGTGAGGAAATAGTGGCCTCTGGAAAATCATTAGTGCTACTCAAGCTACTAAGGGTTATTATGTGATCTCCATAAAATATACTAATATCTATATACATTTTATTACACCACAATATATATCATATAAATTAAATTTATACCTATATAATCACTTTTCCCATGACATCGAGTGACCACTAGATATATAACAATGTCAATCTAGTATAGGTTATCTCATATTTTCTTGATTATTCAAATAAGACTGATAGGTCAATGAATAAATCACATTTCAAATATTTGGAAGATGAGAACATAAAATGTACCTTATCCAAGTAGATTAAAATGTCATATGTGACTCAACTAATAATATACATTCATTTACTCAATATAATTCAATCAAGGGAAAGATGTATTTTTTTATCATACAAGTGAACAAATATCATCTTGGTCATGCTCTAACTAACAATATTATTAAAAACATACCCATCCACTTATGATTATCTAGGTCACAATGAATTTCATGATAAATTTATCAAAGTATGAAGGTTATCATGTTAGGTCTCTCTCCAACCTTGGGTAAGAAGTATTTATTATAAACACACACCCCTAATTATATCAATGATTGTATGATATTCCATGAGACATACTTTGGTGGGTCAGTCCAAGAAATATTTCTCTACTTATTACCCCATAAATATATTATTTTTTATCTCATTTACAACTTTTTATAACAAGTATAAGATTCCATTCATATTAATCTTAACATATCACCATAACCCATAACACTCCATGATGATTGTCGATTATGGACAACTCAAAGTTATACTTTGAGGGGATATTATCATTATATTATTCATATAAAGTAAATTTATATCCAACATGAATGGAAAATAAATGGATATTAACTTTATTATAATAGCATGATACATTATTGAACTATTACATAAATCTATTAAGTATCTCAAACCAATAAACTCTACATGACCCTCATGCTTATATTGTGATAATGGTTTCATCAATGGATCTTCTACATTATCATAAGTGGCCACCCAACTAATACTAACATCACCCCTCTCAAAAATCACTCATATAAAATGGTATTTACAAAAAAAAATTGTTTAGTATTTTTGTGAGACTGGGGTTCTTTTTCCTGAGTAATAGCTCCATTATTATCATGGTAAATATCGATCACTCCTTTAATGCTAGGAACCAACTAAAATTCAAAAATGAACTTCTTGATCCAAATAGATTCCTTCATATCATTTGATTCAATGATAAACTCCTCATTTTTTGTCTAGTATCTATGATGTCTTGTTTAGAACTCTTCCAAATGATAGTTCCACTTATTAGGAAAAACATGAAACCAGATTGAGATTTTATATCATATCTATCATATTGGAAACTATCATTTTTATAAGATTTTACACAGAGCTCTTACTATCCTCCAAAGATCAAGAACATGTCATTAGACCTTTTCAAGTAATTAAGTATATTCTATGCATTAATCGATTGACTTTCACCAGAATTGGATTGGTATCTAAAAGTAATAATAAGAGAATAAGAAACAATAGGATGAGTACGCAATATGGAATAAATGATAAAACCTATGGAGGATATATAGTGAATTATATCTATCCTTGTTAACTCTTTAGAAGGATCCAAAATCTTCCTATTATCCATTACATGTAACACTCGTAAAGACCCCTTCTTAGAGTTCTCCGTGCTAAAACGTTTTAGCACTTTACTAATGTAAGTGTCTTGACTAAGTACAAGAAATCTATTAGATATATATCTATTTATCTTCATGCCCTATATTCAGGTGGTTTCACCCATGTATTTCATGAAGAAGAATTTACCCAACCACATCTTTATATAGTAAAGTGTCTAGATTTCATTTTTGATAAGTAATATGTCATCTACATGCAATATTAAAAATACTACAGCATTACCACTAATCTATTTATATACACAATAATCATATGTTTTTTATGAAACCAAAATCTTTTATTTCATCATCAAACCAGATATTCCAACTCTAAGTATATTTCTTCAATCCATAAATGGATTGTTACGGGTTACATACCTTAGTAGTCTCATTTGGTACTTAAAAAACTTATAGTTATATCATATACATTTTCTCAACTAAATTACCATTAAGGAAATTGGTTTTGACAACCATTTGATATATATCATAATAAAATTAATTTTTTATGATAAACGATATTTGAATGGACACTATCATTCTAATAGGTGAAAAGGATTCATTATATTTAATACCGTGATTTTTTTTATAACCTTTTACAAGTAGGATTGATTTATAGGTGGAAACTATACCATCCATGTCGGTTTTATTGTAGAAAACCCACTTCAATCCTATGGGTCTCACCCCTTCAGTTATATACACCAATTTCTAAACTTGGTTAGTGTATATGGAGTCCATTTTAAATTCCATGACTTTTAATCATTTCTCAAAATTAGAAATTGAAATGGAATCCTGGTAGGTGGTAGGTTCATCATATATAAACATTACCTCGTAATTATTAGCTATAATAAATCAATATATCATGATATCTTGATGAATACTTATATAAAATCAAAGTTTTTATATAAAATGATTTAGTTATTCTTCTACAACTATTTGTAGAACCAATTTAACATCCATCTCAGAAACATTTCCTATATTTTGGTTTTGAACTTCTCTATGTTTAATATCCCTCCCACTAACTCTTTGGTAGATAAATTACTTCTCAATGAATGTAGAAAATTGGACCACAAACACTTTGTTATTAGTAGGGGTTTAAAAATTATATCTCTTAGTTTCCTAGGGATAAACAATAAGGAATATCTTATCAGCTTTGTAGTCAAGCTTATCAAAAGCCAAACATTTTTCAAATTCTTCACTTACCCAAATATTTATTAAAGAAATACTAGGATGTTATACATACCATATCTAATATGGTGTCTTTATGACTATTTTATATGGAATTCGGTTTAGTGTAAATGTGTAAGATTCCAAAGTAAAACCCTAGAATGATAGAGAAATTTCATATTGACTCATCATCAATTGAACCATTTCTAAAAAGGTATGATTTATCCTATAATACACACCATTATATTTTGGTGTTTTTTGTGGAGTGAGCTATGAAATAATTCTATAGTTTCTCATATGATCAATGAATTCCTAGCTCAAGTATTCACCACCCCGATCTGATAGTAGAATCTTAATACTATTTCCCAGATTATTTTGTACTTCTTTCTGGAACTCTTTGAACTTTTCAAATGTTTAATACTTTTGTTTTATCAGAAAAACAAAACCATGTGACTAAATCCATTGGTAAAGGTAATGAATTACCTAAAACCACCACTCACTTGAGTATTCATTAGTCTATATACAACACTATGTATGAGATCCAATAGTCCACTAGTCCTTTCACGTTTTCTACCAAAAGGTGTTTTGGTCATTTTTTCTAGTAAATAAGATTTGCAATTATCAAATGATTTATTTTGTTCAAAACACTATGAATATTTTTTCTTGAAAACTATATACAATTATAATGTGTATATTTAGTCTTGATCAACATTTATTTTTTACATTTATATGGATGAATGACTACAATAGGATACATGATGTTTGCAATGGGTACATGAGTGATGGTCAAATATGAAGACACGCAAAACTACAAAGATCATATTTCAAAATGGCCAGATCTCAAATATATATAAAATATTGGGGTTTTAAAGTGATGGGGGGCATCATATTTCCCCACACAATTCACAGTGAATCTTTTATCTGGGAAAACAAACAAGCCAAAGCTCACATCACCTAAACAATGGAAACCATCACCACTCCTTCTCAACACTCCCTAGCAGCATTATGAGGAAGATATGATCCACCACCTTGAAAAGAGATCTCTGGAGACTGGGAGAGCGGTGTACTAGTGGATGTTGGACCCAATAGATCAGGGTGTGGTACTTGCACATGTTACGCTAAAAAAATAATCCCATATACCAAGTAATCATTGAAATGGCTTGTGTCCTGTCTTCTGAAGAGCTCCTGGATGTGAGACGAGCCTACTAGATCTACTACAAGTATTCCCTATAGGAATATGTGGTTCCCCACTCTACTGGTGATGTTCACATGCTACTGGTTGGCTTGGTGTATTCATATCAATATGAAGGGGCTGAGTTCAATTCAATATTAGATAAATCTAAAGTTAACATCCTTTACATAGCTATCATAATGAATACTTGGGAGAATTGGGAGTTGTTATTCGTTTCATCAAACACCCCAAGAATTACTTTGATAATGTGTTTTATTTAGTGATAGTAAAGTCTAGAACTGATGAAGATGGGATGAACAGTGTGGTTATGATGAGAGCTAATAAAGACTTGATAGGAATCAAGGGGTTTTAATTCAAGAGGAACAGTTTCACCCTCGAATAGGTGGTGGACAAGGAGACCTTCAGAAGCTATGAGTATTTCCTCCTTACCCTCCTCAGAAAGGAATATAAAATGATTCATTATCAAATAAGTCCAATAATATATCTTCTTGAGTCTTTGGATGTGTTTCTTGTTTTTATGTCCAAGGAAATAATGCTAAAGGTGGGTGGGATTAGAATCAACCTTGACCTTCTTATTCTGAATTTTATAAATAGGATTATCTATATATATAATGTATAAAATATTTATCATATTCCCTAGTCCATAAAATATATCATTAATATATAATAAAAATTGTTCTTAATAATGAATGAGAATTCCTTCTTGTCCAAATAAGATATAGAAATAAAATTTTTGTTTATAGTGGGAACATAATAAGAATTTTCCAATTCTAGAAATAATCTACTATGTTGAATTAGATCATATGTGTCAACTTCTAATGCAGCAATTATAAGATCCCACTTTTTAGAGAGGTAAATATTCTTTAAATTTCTATTTAAAACTCTTTTTTTACTCTAATAAAAGTTCCAAATGGACTAAGTAGGGTTTCAGGAGCATCTATGGCTTGTTTGAAGCCTGGATCTCTATTTGTTTTTTTTTTGAGAAGTAGGATGAGGTTCATGGTTGGCACATAGTTAGCAGTAACCATGAAGCTCAACTATGGGACCCATTTGAGGAGGAGACCAGTTTGGTAAACCATGAAAGGTATTATGAATAACCATGTGAACTGGTTCAGACCTATTGAAAACATGATTTTCATGGTATTTTCATGGTTTGGGAAACTATGCACAAACTCTACATTGTGGTATGCTTCTTAGACAATGGTGGCACATGGTTGGCACATGTTTTGGAAAACATGTGGCCAAACCATTTTCCTCATTAAAATACATGGAAAATGACCATTTTTTACTTTAGGGTTTAAAAACCTAAAAATACATCTCCTCCCTCATTTTTACAGTAGTTTGGATATGTGAATCTCTCTCACTCATCTCCTCCTAAGCTTTGAGCCTCCTCCTTCATTCAAGCTCAGAATTGACTGTAATTCATCATGTTGGATAGCCAATTATAATTACCTAATTCATATTCCTTCTTTCCTCTATTTATCTTTCCATATTGAATTCTATTTTCATGCAATCTAATATTACTTATTTTCAGGGAATTTATTAGTTCTCTGATTTCTTGTATTTTAGCCTGATTTAAAGGTCGATAACAGAAAAGGAGTCTACTCCTCATCTAAGGTAGGTGTTCTATACCTTTTTCCCTAAAAGTATTTATGTTTATGGTATTATTAATTGTACCACACGTTTTAATTTCCATGTGATTCCCTTAAAATGTAAAATTAAATTATTAAGTTGTTAGCACCTCATTTAGGTTAGCCCTTGTAACCTAATTTCATCATTGGAGGTTTACTACCTCGATGTGATCCACCCCTTAGGATGTGTCACTTTCAATTCCTATGAATGTTATTCCTTGTTATGAAATTAAACCACCCTAGAGGTGAAATGAATTGATGTTATAAATGAAATGTATTAATTGAATTAAATAGAATGGTGTGATGCCTTACTAGTCCCATAAGCCTAGGCTATATAATTAAACCACCTTATGAGGTTTGTTGGAATGCCCTAATAAATGAAATGTATAAATGATTTAAATGAATGGTGAATGGTATGACCATTTCACCTATCCCTTGTTTAATTATGAAATTTAATCATGGTTATCCTTATACTTGTGTACTTTAGGGTAATTATTATATCATGCTTGACTATGGTCACAGATATTGAATTACTTTAAAGTTTTGTCTTACCCTGAGTGATACTTGGTATCATGCTATGATTTTCCTTGGATGGGATCATGGGATGTCAACTCACTCATTGAGGAATCTACCAATCGAAAGACCATAATTGGATTTATTCTTTAACTTATGATTGTAAACGCATCAGCTTGGAACCAAGGGTTCACCTATATTTCTATAAATTAAATAAATTTAATTCCTTAGATGATTATCCTTGGATTCATATTGATATTAAGGAACACCTTGGTTACTACCTTGGGCTCCTTTAAATTTTATCATAGAATCTACCTAAGAAATTCTTCTATGGTTTAGGTAGCATTCCCCCCCTCCTTAGGGTGAACTTCCAAGGGTTCACCCATGTGGACTTCACCAATTTTTCAAACTTAAATGATATGAAAATTTGGAAACTTACATGACTATCACTACTCATGGATGCCTTTATTATATAACTTGTGTCCAGACCTTAAAAACATAAACCTAAATTTTTAAATACTCAGATACATTTTGACTTAGGCCGAAATAGGTAGTATCATATGGGTGTCCCATGAGGAACTCATATTGATATGGTTTATTTATTTACTACTTTAAATTGATTATTACTTGCACATTTCTCATTGTATATTCATAGAATGGATAGTTCTAGACATCGTTGGTGGTGGCCTACTGAGTTTTACTCACACTTTTTTTAGACCACTAATTAGTACCTAGATAGAATTTATGGATGAAGGTAGGGACAAAAGGAAGTGTCCAGCTATGGATACTAGATTTTCTATACTAGGATAGAGTGCAGGAGTAGAGGAATGAGCTTGATCCCACAATACTATTGTAGATATCTTTTGGGTCTTTTTTTATTTTTGTATGGTATGTACTATGTATGAATGTTTCCTTATTCCCCATGTATTCCATTTTTTGTATAGAATCATTACATCATTATTTTATAAAGGATGTTGTTTATTATCCTATTGAATTTTATTGTATATAGATGATTTACTCTTTTGTTTTTCCTCTTTTATCATGTTTCTACTATTTTTTCTATTCATTATTTACCATTGTGATCCACTATGATTATGAGGGTATAGTCTCCCCAACATACTATTATAGACCATTGCTACTAGTTGGAAACCTTTGTCATATAGGGAGGCACACTTGAGGCAATGTGGACATCAGGTAAGGTCACTTTTCAATGGATGAGACTTGGGATGTAATAAATTAGTATCAATGCTCTTTTCCTTTTATTGTACTATTTTGGGTTGGTAGATAGGAGACTAGGAATGTGTTGGAATTTAGTAACGAACTTGTGTCTGGGAGTAGCTAACCCACATATAGGGAAAATCCAAATTACTTGGGATGGTATTTTCTGTTCTGGATTATGCCTATTACACTTGTATTGATTTCACTGATGGGTGACACACATGAGTTGTGATTATTATTATTATTATTATTATTATTATTATTATTATTATTATTGATTCTCTTTTTAACCTTGGCTCAGTAGGATAAGTAGGTATTGATCACGCATCATTATAGGTGTCTGGGGATTTATATTTCATACATATTCCATGAAATGTTTATTTTATTGCATGCATTGCCTACAACATGTTTTAGTGACTTTAATGATATATCTGTTATTTTACTAACATTTCTAAAGGATTAATGAGATAAATAATTAGTTAATTAAAGTTCCAGCATCAACCTAAATAGTGTTTTCCCACATAGATTGATGGATGTGCCTTAATTAATCAATTATCACATGTTTGATCCATGGACCATTAATCAAATGAGATAAAATTTTATTGGTTGTAATTAAATAGATTTTAATTATAATTTATAAAGTGTGTGGATCTCTATAAATTGGGAATGGTGATCCATATAATTAAACCATTATAAAAGGTTTGTTGTAGTTACATGAGATACTAATTACAACTTATAAATTATAGGACTTTATAATTTGAGAATGGAAGACACGTCTAACTGAACCATGATACATGTAAACATAAAAATACTGAATTATAATTTTTAAATTAAATCTTTACCATTAAATGGGGATTAAAATTTTAAATTAAATATATTTTTTCTCTATAGATTGCAATTAACACTCCATATACCAGAATATTTGGTGTGAAATAGAGAACTTGACCCTGAACCAACCTTAGTATTGGCCGGTATGGAGTATCTATTTTAACCCTTATGGTCTTCTATATCACCTAGACCTAGATTTAGGATTAGGAAATAGGGTGTTGAATCTTATATAAGAATTATTTATACAGGTCATGTTATTTTATCAATTATACTTTCTGATATTAAATCATATTATGTGGTGTTTGATTGGAATTTCAGAGATATGAATCCACGATGGCCTCAGGTCATGTTCCAAGAGTGTGGCGGTGAACATTATCTAGAGGTTCTGGGATCTGAACCACTAGTATTACCTTCTATAGTGCCACCTATGGCACCTCATACTATTCCTAATCTTGGAATTAATTCTTAGTTTCGAGAGGGTTTCTTATGGTTAGTGCCATCTATACAGGGATCTCCACAATCTATCCCTTTTATGGAAGAGTTGACTAGGGAATTCTAGTAGCAGCACCCTCCAACCTTTTCAGGGGAAGGTGGTCCCTAGGCTGTTGATTCATGGCTAGAGGCCATGTAATCTATCTTCATTCATCTAGAGAAATCTCTTAAAATGATGCCCATTATTTCATCATACATGCTTAGAGGATCCTCTAAGACATGGTGGGATGTTTTGAACCAAGATGACCAGCATCTGGTTATGATCTAGATGGATTTACAAACATCCCTATATGATTAATTATTTCTTAAGACACTGAGGAATGAATGATCCAGAGAGTTTATACACCTAGATTATGGAACTTTATCAGTTATGGAATGCTTCACTCATTTCATGGATCTTCTATGTTTCATTCTTGCTCTTCTTGGTGATGATCCTTTTAGATCTAGATGATTTTAGGATGGGATCATGTATCATATCCAATCTCAGGTGAATGTGTTTTTTTTTACTACCATAACTGAAATAATAAACCAAGACCTCATCATCAAGAGTAAACTTAGATAATCTGAAGGTGTAGGGCATAGTAGTTCAGTCCCTTGAAAGGGATGTAGTTAGTCTAGCAATAGGAAGTGTCATTTTGAGCCTTCTCACAAAGGAAATAGTATTTAGAGTGTGCACCCAGGTAGCCAAGTCATTTTTCACCAATATAGTAGTTTGGGACACATGAAGCCACAGTATAGTAAGAACCCATCCAAGTGTCTATCTTATAGAAAGATGGGTCATCTCTAGTGGTTTTACAAAAATTTCCCTCCAATTGTAGTGAGAGAGGATTTTCACTGACTCCAGACCCCGAAGTAGGATTAATAGCTCCATTTCAGATAGGTAAATAGATAAATACTAGTTAGTTAGGCTGAGGAGTTAGTCATAGTTGAGGGGTCCAAAAACCAATTATATAGCACCAATAGAGTGGACCTACATAGGGTAGTCAAGTTTATATCTCAGTGTAATGTATTTGGCTAGATATATGAAGTAAAAAATGAAACCCAAGCATAGTGTCGGTCCATCTACAGTTCTAGGTACAATTTTAGTATCCTCTAACTTAGTGTCTATTTTATTTGAGAAATACACTTCTAACTCCTTTATATATGTTCAAATTATGAAAATAATTGGGATCAAGATTTAGTATTTCTATTGAGTGATGACTCTTGACACTCCACTAGGGGTCCAAATAGAAATTGTATGCTAGTTCAAGGAGTTCTCCCTTGAGATAGGCATCTATAGTTCCATATGTAACCACTTCATCCTCGGGATAATAGGTTTTGACATTATTCTTGAGATGGAATGGTTGGTTCCTTATCATGATCATGTTGATATATATATATATATCATCATAGGGTGTCTTTCACATCACCTGAGGGATACAATTATATTCACAAGGGTGAATTGGATGTACGTGCAGGACGAGATGGACCTGAGCATCATGGGATGGGTAGAGTGATAGCCTAGATTTCCAATCTTTATATATATAATATAGGAGCACTTCATAAGTACTTCTCTCCTATAGTGGATCATTTCAAGGACATCTTCCCTGATAAATTTTCTAGGATACCTTCTAAGAGAGAGGTAGAGTTTACTATTGATCTAGTTCCAAGAGTATCAATAGTATATATTCCACCTTACATGATGTCTAATACTGAGTTGTAGGAACTCAAAATGTAGTTGGAAGATCTGGAATCTAAGGGGTTTATAAAACCTAGTACTTTATTGTGGAGTTCTCCTATGATTTTTTTCAAGAAGGGGGATGGGACCCTTAGGCTTTACATGGATTACCTTCAGTTGAATCGGATTAAGATTAAGAACCAATATCCACTTCAATGTATAGACAACCTATTAAAACATCTATGAGGTTCCAAAGTATTCTCAAAATTTTATTTGAGTTTAGAATATCATAGTATGTGAGTTATACCATTTATAATATTCCATAGTAGATATGGATTGTATGAGTATTTGATCTTGTCATTCAGTCTCGCAAACACAACAGTAGTTTTTGTGTCTTTGATGAATCGGGTTTTCCACCCATATCTATATTCATTTGTGGTAGTCTTCATGGATGATATCTTGGTGTATTCACATACTCTAAATGGTAATTCCAACCACATTTACATCATAATTTGTAAACTAAAAGAGCACCAATTTTATTCTAAGCAAAAAAAATCCACTTTTGGATCAACAAAGTTCGCTTACTAGGTTAAATCATATCAGAAATATGAGTATATGTGTACCCAAGAAGGTGAGATACGTGGTTTCCTAGGTCAAAACTAAGAGTGTTTTTTATATTTGGAGTTTCTTGGGATTATTTGGATATTATAGTAATTTTTTATAGGATTTCCCACACCTTGTATCCCCTCTCATGGGATTGAATAAGAAGGGTGTGAAATTCATATGGTCGAAAGCATGTGAGAAATCCTTTCAGGAGATAAAATAAATATTGACTTCAGTGCTGATCTTGATTCTTCCAAATCCAGACATAGGATATACAGTTTATTGGGATGCATTAGGCATCGGGCTGGGATCATTTTTTAATGCAAGGAGATCGATTCATGGTGTATTGGTATCTTCAGTTGAGACCTCACGAGTAGAATTACCTTATGCATGATCTTGAGACAGAAGATATGGTTCATGCCTTTTATTGTTGGAGGCATTATTTATTGGGAGATAGATTTTCATACAAGGATCACAAAAACCTAAAATATGTTTTCAACCAGCATGATTTTAATCTTAGGAAATGAAGGTAGGTTTAATACCTACAATATTTCAAATTTGATCTTGCTTATATGCCTAGGAAGGTAAGTGTTTTCACTGATGCTCTAATCCAGAAGGATCATATGAAATATATTCAGGAGGATAGTAGTGAGTGGTTGTTGATGGATTTATTTTCTTATATGTATCTTAAGATTCAAGATTGTCATGGGAATCCTGTTCTTACAGCATTGGAAGTGACCTCATCACTTTTTTATTGAGTGATGATGAGATAGCTTTATGATCCCAAAGTCTTGGTCCTAAGGGATATATTTTCAGGCAAGGACCCACCACCTATTTGGGTCTTTAATGAGAATTATATATTACATATTCATGGATCTATTTTTGTACCCACATACATATAGGGGGATTTGATACGAGAGTATCATGCCTCTTCTTAGGATGTACATCCTGATATTACTAAGATGTATCATAAATTATCCTACTAGTATTAGAATCTTGGTATGAAATGTGAGATAGCCGGTTTTGTTACTTGGGGTTCCACCTGTCAGCATGTGGAGGAGGAACACCAGCAACCTGTTGGTATTTTATAGTTGTTACCCATTCCAAAGTTGAAATGGGATGATGTCACCATTTATTTTGTGATATTATTATTGATATCCCCTTGAAAAAGTGACATGTTATGGGTAATCATTTATAGACTGACAAAGGTATCCTAATTATTTCCTATTCAGGAGACCTTTTTAGTGGAAAATCTAGAGAGTCTATATGTTAGGAAAAAAATACACCTTAATAGAGTTCCACATACCATTATCTTGGACAACGATACTCATTTTACATCATAGTTCTAGAAGGGTTTTTAGAAGGATCTTGGTTTATAGGTGCTTCTGAGCACCACCTACACCCTTAGACCAAAAGTCATTCCAAGCATACTATATAGGTGTTATAGGGAATGATTAGGGAATTCATCCTTAATTTAAAAGGTTCTTAGGAGAAATATCTATCTCTTATTGAGTTTTATTATAAAAATATATTTTGAGATACTATATATATGTATCCTTATTTTTCCTTATAGAGTAGGTCATGTCTTTCACTTCTATATTGTATAGAGGCAAGAGAGGCAGCGTTATTGGGACCTCATCTCATTCAGGAGACATCAGTGCAGGTATAGATTATTAGGAATCATATAACTATAGTTTAGTCTAGGAAAAATACTTATGTCAATTTTCACTACCAAACTCTAGAGTTAGAGGTGGGATATTAGTTCTCCTTGGATGTATTGCCTAGATTGGTTCATCAATGAATTCAGAGGAAGGAAAAGTTATTACCTAGATTTATCATACCTTTTAAGGTATTGGAGAGGGTTAGATTAGTGTATTATCTGATACCACTCCCTCATAGGTATAGGGGTATGCATGAAATATTTCATGTTTCTCAATTATGTTGTAATAATTTAGACCCATATCATTCCCATCATCCTGATGAGGTTGAGTTTGATGTTGATGCTTCTTTTAAGGAGTATCTTATACGTATCATTGATTGGAGCATGAAGGATATTCATGGAAGGTATTCTCCTATAGTTTGGGTGTTATGGTAGTATGGTCATGTACATAATGAGTCCTAGGAGTGAGAGGTAGATATGTGTGCTCATTGGATGGAGTTATTCTCAAATGATGCTTTTCCAACCTCAGAAGATCAAATCAGGGATGAGTTGTTTTAAGTAGGATAATTTTTAAGATCCCGTCTTTTTAGAGAGTTTAATATTCTTTAAATTAATATTTAAAACTCTTTTTTACTCCAATAAAATTTTCAAATGGACTAAGAAGGGTTTTGGGAGTTTCTAGGGCTTTTTAAAATCCCAAAGCTCCAGATTTTTAGAGAAAAATACTAAGGCACATGGTTGGTCATGGTTAGTAGTAACCATGTATCTCAACTATGTGATCCATTTGAGGAGTAGTATGGTTTTGTAAACTATATAAGGTAGGATACACAACTATGTGAAATATTGAATACATTTTGTAGAGGTGATCTACACAATGTGTTCATGGTTTGGAAAACCGTGCACAAATCGTGCATTGTGGTATGCCACTTAGATAGTGGTGGTGCACATTTGGTGTATGGTTTTTCCAACCATGGGGGAAAAATATAAGCCTCATTAAAATCCATGTAAAATGATCATTTTTTTCTTTTGGATTTAAAAATATAAAAACACTTATCCTCTCTCATTTTCATAGAAGGCATGTCATGTGAAGCTCTCCCATTCCTCTCCTCCTAGGATTTGATCCTCCTATTTCATTTGAGCTCAAAATTGGCCATCGTTCATCACATTGGATAGCCAATGGTAATAATCTCATTCCTCTTCCTTATTTCTTCTTTTTATCTTGATATATGGAATTCTATTTTTATGTGAGCTAATATACCCTATTTAAAAGGCATTTGTCTTGTTCTTCAATTTCTCCCATTCTAGACTGAGTTAAAGGTTGATAACAGATGAGGAGTCTACTACCTTTCTAAGGTAGGTGGTCTGTCCCTTTTCCCCTAAAATTATTGATGTTTATATTATGCATTATCATTCTGTGAATCGAAATTTTTATGTGATTCCATTTAAATGACAAATTAAATTATTAAATTGTTATCACCCTATTTAGGTTGGCCCTTGGAACCTAATTTCATCTTTGTAGGTTTACTACCTTGATTTTAACCACCCCTTAGTGTGTGTTACTTTAAATACCTATGAATGTTATGACTTGTTATGAAATAAAGACACCATTCAGGTGTGATGAATTGGTGTTATAAATAAAATGGATTGGTTGAATTAAATGGGATGATGTGATACCTTTTTGGTCCCCTAATCTAAGGTTATATGATTAAACTTCCTTCTAAGGTGTGTTTGTGTTCCCTAATAAATGAAATGAATAAAAAATTTAAATGAATGGTGAATGATATTACCATGTCACATATCCCTTTTTTAATTATGAAATTTAATCATGGTTAACATTATACTTGTGGAATTTTGGATAATTATTATATCTTGATTGACTATGGTAATGGACCTTGAATTACTTTAAAGGTGTGGATTTCCATGAGTGATACTTGTACTCTCATTATGTTTTTACTTAGATGGGATCATGGGATGCCATCAGATTCATTGATGCATCTTCCAATTGAAATACCACACTTGGATTTAGTATTTCACTTTTGATTGTGAATGAATCATATTGGCACTGACGGTTCACCTATATTTATAGAAATTAAATAAATTGAATTCCATGTATGATTATCCTTTGATTAGTTTTGATATTATAGATTTCCTTGGTTACTACCTTAGTATCCTTTCAAATCTAGCATCGAGTCTACTTAGGACATACTCCTAGGGCTTGGGTACTAATTTTTCCCCTTATGGTGAACAACCAAGGGTACACCCCTGTGGACTTCACCTAGTTTAAAAAACTTAAATTCCATGGAAATTTGGAAACTTACGTGACTATCACTACTAATAAATGCTTTGGTTTTATACCTTAGGTCCCAACATTAAAAACATAAACCTAAAATGTTAAATGGTCAAAGATATTCCGTCTTAGATTGAATAAGGTAATATCATACATGTGTCCCACAAGGAACCTAGATCCACATTATTTATGTATTTAATAATTTACATTGATTATTATCTGCACACTAATAATTTAATATTTATAGACTAGATGGTGATAGACACCATTGGTGGTGGCCTAATGAGTTTTATTCACACCTTGTTTGTGCTATTGAATGGTAACCAGACAGACTTCATGGATGCAGGTAGGGACAAAGGGAAGCAACCATCTATGGAAACTTGATTTTATATATTAGGATGGAGTACAAGATTAGATGATTGGTCTTGATCTCATGATGCTATTAGAGATAGATTTTGGGTCTTTTTTTATTTTTGTAGATCATGTACTATGTTCACCTACTGCCCAGTTCCCTATATATTCTCTTTTTTTATAGCATCATGAAATAATTATTTTGTATAGAAAGTTTCTATTTTCATGTTTATTTTTATTATATCTAAATGATTTACTCTTTCATTGTTCCTCTTTTATTATGTTTCTAATGTTTGTTCTGTTTATTATTTACCACTATGATCTACTCTAATTATGAGGGTATAGTCTCTCCAACATACCATCATAGACCATCATTGTTAGTCGGTGGACTTTAGAATATAGGGATTCATTCTTGAGGGAATGTGTCCATTGGTTTGAGTCACTTATCAGTGGATTAGGCTTGGAATTTCACAGAAAATCTTACTCCATTACTGACATTAATACTTCTCCCTTCATCAACTATTTCTTATCTATGAGCCTATGTTTACTAGTAAAAAATTTTGATTCCCACATGGTATCTAATACCCATGAGTTAGATTTTATGGAATTGATCCTTATAACATTCACATCCAAATTCTCAAAATGATTCTCCTTGATAACACTTCTTAACCCTAGATACCAACCTATAACTATTTTATATTTCATACCTATAAGGGAATTTCATATGATTATCATGAAATAATATATAATCTAAAACAAAGACATATTGTTGGGTGAGTATCATGTATTATATCTTTTCATCATGTACTTTTAAATGAAATTACTCCCATTAAAAAATATTAACTCATACACCATGCCAATTTAGTGAGTCAAGATCCATAATTAACTAAGTGATGAGTGTTCTAGGGAATTCCTCTCACCACTTAGTTATTTATATATGGAAACATCTCAATCATAAAAATTATGATTCTTGGATATTTGAGTGAGAAACTATTTACCTAGATCCATAAAGTGGAAAGAACTCAACTCTCTTTCTCGAGTATGTTAACTCTTAAGATCTCCCAACTAGATGTAATCTAAAGAAAATGTCAAGAAATTTCTAACAAAAGACAACCCAGAGGCACCCTACTATGGAAGAACCTACCCAAGTATGATATAGTTTCACCCATTACTTTCATTCATTACATAAGATAATATAGAGGCACCCGTATATGGTAGTCTTACCCAGTTGGATGATCAAGGTCTTGAAAAGTACCACTTTGTAAGGAATATCCCACTCATTATTTGAAGTATTTTCCTTTTAAAAATATTACTAAATTTATATACATCATATTCATATTAAATTTATAACTATGTTATCTTATGAAATCTATATCTTCTCATGTTTTATCCCTTCATGTATGCATGCTTCTAAAGGTTTTAGTTTTGGAATCCCTATTCCATACACCAAATTAAAATGTTCATGCCATGTTAATGTGTAACTCTTTACACAACTCATAAGTTTTTGTTATTCACTCAAAAATAGAATCCAAGTGTATTTATACTTATCTAAATTCATCTCATACATATGGTATTTGAGTTTTTCATGTAAAGGTGTAGAGTTATATGATATTGACAATCTCCACATGAGTAAGCATGGAGCGATAGATAGAAAACCCCCTCACCTTTCTAAAATAAGGAATAATCCTTTAAGATGGTGAGTAGTCAGACCCCGTGTCTCTCTCCTTGGTGAGACTTTACTCAATAGAGAGTTCAATTCATGATATCCATTACACCTAATATGAAAAAACTATATTCAACAACTATTCTCAAGTTTATAACTCTAAAAACAAATTGAATCCAAGATAGATAAAAAATTGAATCTTATGGGGTTATACCTAACATGTAAAACAAGGATTTATCTTTTATAAGCAATTCAACACATAAATATAAAGAATACACTTTATTCTCATTCTATAAATAATTTATAAACTTTAATAATATAAATAAACAAATAATTAAATAAAAACTTTGTTTAACACGAGAAAAAAATATAAACCTTTTATATTAAAATATAGGCTTATAAAAACTAATTTCATTAAGCCTAACACTTATAATTTATAAAAAATTAAAAAACATATGAATAATTAACTAAATATAAAAATAAATTTTTTTAATACTACCTCTTAACAATATTTTGGATCTCAATTTATTTTTGGGTCTAGTGTAGAGGGGAAATGTGGGTCAGCACCAAAAAGAAGAGTGTGCGGGGGTGTCGGGGAGGGAGTTCCACTGTGCAGGGTAGGATGGTGTTAGTGGTCATATAGCAGGATATCTATATATTAATTCAATGGTAGCCCTACTGAGTGTGTTTGTTAATGAATGATTGTGCTACTGAGTTAAAGTCCAATGTGGAGCTCGCTCGACAGTGGCATTGTTCATCATTAAATTTTCATGTTTCACTTTGTGCTTGATATTTTATTGTATTAAAATGCAACATAAATCCTAATTATAACATTATCTTTACACTCAACATAACATAAAGTATAGGAAAAATGATTCTATGTTTTTCTTTAGTGCAAGCTATGTTAACTGTTTAACACATACTGCAAGAGCACTCTACATTACATTAATTAGTTAACATAATGTTGAGTGAATATTTAAAAATTACATTATCAAATAATGTAATGTTAAGTGGGTAAAAACCAGATATGATTTTTCAAATCATGTTCTTAATTAAATAGTGAAAGAAACATGTTGAAACATCATAGAATATAGATTTAATACCACTGATGGTATTTAGGGGATTATCAAATGATCTTGGAAACGGAAGAAAACTTGTTTGCCTGATATATCCACAATGATATAAAAAAAAATTTAAATTAAGAACACCATGGAATATCATACCTAAAATTAAGTTTTAGTAGATTTCATCTCGATGGAGAATATTTAATGACGCCCACTAAAGCAATAAATAAATACCTTCCTTCCCATAAGGGATTACACTAGATGAAGGATCCCATGAAACTTATTGAGAACTCCCAAATGAAAAATGGGTACTAGAACCTTCACCGCATGATAAAATAATTTTCATGAAGAATAGATATATATAAATATTTTCTTAAAGCTGATGATCATCATTACCACAAATGAAGGGAACTCCTTTACCATTATAAATACCAAGCTCGAAGTTATTTATTAATGAAGATCGTAGATGGTAACATAATATGTTACCAACCATTGGAGTTTTCTTCATTGAGAACTTCAAGTAAGATGTTCATGAATTAACTAATCCATATCATGGATTAGTAACTAAAGTAAACCATGTGTAATTGATGTGGCAATACTAGCCGTAGGAAGCTGTACGGCCAGGTTGCATTGTATGTAATTGGGTTACATTGGAATCAATGTAACCTCAGGATCATGATTTAGGATATGTTAGATATAACATATCCTTAAGTTATATTAATTATATGTATATAGTTTTAGTGCACTTATGATAATATTCACCTCAAATACACAAATCATTAAATTCACCAACTAAGATGTGTGCCTCAATCCATCTCTTCCTCAAGCACAAAACTCTTTCTCAAAATAATTCCACAGGATCACCTTCCATGATAGATAAAATAAACCTCCATTGATAGTAATAAAAACAAGATTATATAGAATATAACTAATAAATTCCAAGGATAGAATCATATGTTTATATCCATAACAATACTCAGCTCCATGAAAACCAATCTTCTCCCATAACCAGCTCACAACCACATGCCTCAGAAAACCTCATCCAACCTCCCACTGGTAAATCAATTCCAATAGAATTTTAAGCTTATATATTGAATTCTATAACCCATAAACAAAGTGATGGGTGAAAAAAGAATTATAATAACCATTATCAATTAAATCATAAACAAGAGTGGAGTAAATGAAAAGCATGCCTCAAAAAACATATGGTCCCTCCACTTCTTGAAATTCTATAGCCAAGAGTTTTCATATACCAAATAATTCTCTTTGTCATCACTATTACATACCTATACCACCTCTCTAGTAATATATTTTTCCCTAAGGAAATTGATATCCTCCTTGATGTTCTCTCCCAACATCACCCTATGTTGGTGATTTCAATGTTCATCTGTCATGTTGTTTTTGTGGAAAATATTTCTAGTGAGCCTGAAAAAACTAATGGGGAAGTCCATCAATGGTCTCACTATACTCAAAAATAATCTAGAAACTCTAAAAATATGGTCATATAGACTGAAAATAGATTGTACCTCCATAATAAAAACATCAAAATCCTTGGTTTATAACAAATGGATGCACATTACTCACACTATATAGATGATATTGTGCAAGTAGATGATTTCATTGACTATACTTGAGTTAAAATTTCCTTGAAAATTAAGAGCTTCCACCTCTAACTATACATTGGGAACTACTCTGCTGGGAAATATATGGGAAAGATCTCATCCAGGTTAACAAATTATCCACCATCTCATCCTTTTCCCAATATTTTTTAAGAGAACTCATAGAAAAGATCACTATTTTTATAGATCTCATTCCTTAAAGATCTCTAAAAATAGTGATATCTCATATTCTTATCAATCATAAAATTGGGATAATATCAAAATAGCTCTATAAATCTCACACCAAATTCATATAAAAAATAATTCCCCTACTAAATCCCTAAAAAAAATTCTCTCAACTCTAAGAGTCTCATATAAGAAATATTTCATAAATAGATCCTGAAATTGAGTCCACATGAACATTAACACATAATGATCTCTCATGCATAACATCCACCACTAATGTATTGAAATTCACAAAAAAAAACTCACCACTAAAGGAACACGATAATGGTATTTGCATTCCTAGCCTATTACTTTGTTGTTTTTGTGGTCAGAGAGTGTTTAGAGAAGGTTGGAGGAGGTTCTATGGAGTTGGAGCTACAGTTGTGCAACATCAAGGAGGTTTACAATGTAAAAGATGGATTTTCTTCATAAGTTTGTGGTTTACGGATTGTGTATGATTTAGTTTATGGCTTGTACATAGTGAGGGGATGAACATGAAAAAAAAGGATTTTACATTGTAAGATATGGATTTATAGCATAAGTTAATTCCAGCCTGAAGTGCCATGTTTTTCAGTGAAAAATGAGCTTACGGCCTAAAATTTGGTCTTACGTTGTAAGTTTTGATGACCCGTGTAACTTAAAGTATAAATGATGGATATACACCATAATTTAGATGAGTTAAAACCTATATATAAGTTTTTTTGGTCATCACTCTCTCTCTCTTTATTATTTAAGGAAAAACCTAGATAGTTTTCAAAGATCATCCATCCTCTTTCCTTCTACTTTGATTTATGGGTTGTGGTAGTTTCTAGTTAGTGAACTGTGACGAGTTCTTCCTTTATATATGTTTTTTATTTTCATTATTACTTTATCAATTTACTATGGTAGTGTTTTTTCATATAGGTTGTGTTTTGGGTGATGTTTTAATGACCCTTTGGTGTAGTATAGGTTGATCTGTGATCTCATGGTGCGTTTGTGGTTTTCAGGCAGTTTGTTCTTCGCCCTGTGGTGCGTAGTGAGATCAAAAATATTTTTTGTGGTAAGGAATCATCATTCTCACTCCTTTTATGTGTTATGTGTGATATCTGCATGGTTTTTATTTCTTTTGGGTGGATAGTAAGGGTTGTAATAATAAGATAATAATTATCATTATTCAAATTGATGGGTATGAGGGAGATATCACATTCTTTACTACTTTGATATATGTTTATGATGTTATTGAGCATGTTTGTTTCCAATACTAAAAATAATAGTTTTTGGGATCCTTATTTTCATAGTAGTTTTTATGTTGTGATGACCTTTGTTGTGTTATTTTGTTATATCACCCTAAATAAAAGGATTAAGAGTGTATATTTTTATAATAAACTAGTTTCCAATAGATTTTGGTTTTTATGAAAATAGCCATAAAAAATAATTAATTAATGTAATGAAATCCATTGAATAATTTGTGGAAGTTGGGATATGTGTTATTGTGTGTGGTTAATTTTTTGTGTTTCCTTGTGTTTTATGAGATTTTGTGTGGTGGTGGAGATGACCATCTAGGCTTTGCAATGTATGGTACTATGATGTGGTGGTTAGTTGGCATGGATATGATGTGGGAATTTGTGTGATGTGGTTGAGGTGTGTAGAGGTGTGGTGCCTAGTGGTGATGATGTGTGGTTGTTGTGTATGGATATTGTGTTGTGATATGTGGTTGGAATGTGTGATATGTGGAGGTTATGGTGAAATTGATTGGTTTATGTGGTGGGATTATGATAGTAGATGTGTATTGTTGTGATGATGGTTGATGTGAGTTTGTCTAGTTATCATGTGGTGTGGTTGTGTTAGTTGCCTGATTATCCATGAAATAAATTATGATGATAAATGAAATGGATATGAATGGGTGTAATTTATATGTGCGGTAAATGTAATAAATTAATGGGTAGTGTAAATGTGAATGGAGTGGATTAGTAAATGAAATTTAGTGTAACTTGGTATATCTAGAAAGTTTTCAAACTTGTAAATAAAATTGGGAAGTGTTGTGTGGATTGTTTGGTACTTTTATGGTGTTGTATATAGTTGTGGAATTGGTTGTGTGGGTTAATGTGTGGTATGGTGGCGGTGATGTGGTGTGCACTAGTGCAGTTGTTGTGAACCCATAGGTTGGGTATTATATTATATTTATATATCATGTATCTTTATGTTATTTCTATATGCACCCCACCCAAGTTGTATAACCTTACCAATGCTCATAGGCTCTGGGTTTTGTGTATTTTATGTTGGAGTTAGTGTCCTAGGACCAAATATTTGTACTTTGATTACATGTATATTTTATGTATTTAATATTAATAAAACAACTTATTACATATATTTTATTATTTTTCATGACTCTAATGTAATAATATCCTAGAGTATATTTCACATTGATATGATCATAGCAGTTCCCTGCTATAATGAGAACCTTGAAGTGTTATGACGATATTTTTAAATAATGCTTTGTGGTTGGATAACATACTATAATGGAACACATAGTACATAGAATTTTATGTGCGAGTACTCATAAGAGGATGAGGATTCTTCTCATGAAGTTTTCACTTGGTAATCTTCAGGATGATAGATTATGAGAATAGACCTTCTAGTAGGAATTCTACATGTTTTGGTGTCATCAGATATTCATGTTGGAGTTTGTTCCCTAGAACAAACTAATGTGTACTTTATGATAACCTGTATTCATTGTTTTGAATATTCATAAACTTATTATCATGTTATTATTTTTATTCTTTATAAAATAGCATTTGATAATGTCATAAGAGTAGTTATAGCACTAAAAGGTCATATTGGTTCCCCTCTATGATGAGAATCCAGAAGTTACACAATAAGTTTCTTAAAAAAATGTTCTATGGTTGGATGAAATCATTTTAGGGACACAGATTATAAAGGATATCAGGGGTGGAGACTCATAATACTTTGAGCAACCTTCTCATGGTGTACGCCCTTGGTAATATTCAATGTAGGATATTATTAGAGAGAGATCCTCCAGTAGAAATACACATTTATATGTGTCATTGGATGTTCATATCTGCTTGATTAGAGATATTGTGATAAAGTGGTTACATCAAAAAGTAAGCATCCATATGAGGTATTATGTAATTGTGGCATTAAATTCTTTCTATATGGGTGTCTTAGCATGTTTCTAGATGCTAACTTTTGACTTTACGCCACTTTGTTGGATGCCACTGAGAAAGAGGCCAAGCGGGTCACACTCTAAGTGTATCCATAATCTCAGTTAAATAATATATTATTATTTATTATTTAATAAGTTGACTAAATATTATTCTCACATGTGGTTTAATAATTATTCATGTTTTCTTAATTTACTATATTCCATCACCGATTATTTGAGAGAATATTATGTGAGTGACATATTTAATAAATATTTATTTTTTATTTAGTGGATATAATATTTATTTATTTATTAAAGAATAATGTAGTGATATTTATTTATTTATTAAATGTTCATTATTCAAGGCCCGATAAATATTGTGGAGGAATGGAGGACTGAGTTTAATGGTCTAATGAGAAATAATATATATTTAATATTATTTTAACAAATAATATTTAATTTTTGTTTGTGAGTTTAGAACATGTCAAGAAATATTATTATTATTATTATTATAGACATGGGGTTCCATGGGGATTAAATAAATAATAAAGAGAACTTGTTAAATTATTTATTTCTAACCTTATAAGTATATAAACCCAATTATATTATTTTTTAAGAGATTCAATTCATTTTGTGTTGTGCACAACGAAATATGGAGAATCCTCTCAAAGCCCTAGAGAGATCCCTTCTCCAAGAAATCTCTTAAGAATAGAGAGTTATATTCCTCCACCTTCCAATATTGAGTCAAGAGAGATCAAAGATAATCCTTTTGAAGTGATTCTTAGGGAGATCAAAGTAAAATGATGCAATTAATAGAATCTGTCGTGCTAGCACCTAGAGATTCCTATGGCAACGTTTGGAGATTTGTGTAACACGTGTCGATCATCACTAGAGAAAATCTAATCTTAATTCCTAGAATGCAATTATGGTACAATGTAGATCTATTTTTAGATCCAATAATGAAGAAATAATTTCTCTCAAGGTAATTATTTAATTTCTTAAATTAATTATAAATAAAATGTGACGATCTTGCACTTTGGTTCTAGTATTTATCCATTTTATATATTATTTTATTCAATTCCATTCATCACAGAGTTCATCATCATGTAAATATTATATTAATCATTAATCATGACAAAAAAATAAAATTATACATGACCTATATGAAACTTCTACTGCACTGGGAACCTACAAATGGTATCAAAGTGGGTCGCAAAATTATTTATAATTATTTAAAGATCATTGATTTATTTTTGTATTTGTTATTGATTTTTAATTCCAATTTAATCATTCTTTAATCTGAATTGTGAGATCTTTTTTATTCCTCTTTGCTTCTCATAAATATAATCAAATCAATTAATTTTATGAATGAAATAAATTTGAAGATGTCATTCAGATGTGCCAAGGAGTCTAGCCAGATAACACAAGAGTACACGTCGTGTAACCCAAAGGTACATGTCATGTACTAGTGATTAATGAAACCATGATTAATTCAGAATTAATTCAAGGAATGTGAATTTATTACACTTGGTGGATTTAATTATACATTGCATGTTGACTAGCCCATCCTGGAGCATGGTCAACCAGAGCACATACTGTGTAACTTCAATACATGACGTGTAATTCTTTAGTCATAGACAGGTCGTGTATCTTCTTACATGACCTATATGACTGGTGGTCATATAACTTGAAGACCACACATCATTTATCCCATTTACATGCCATGTACTCCAATATTTTTCATGGCACATTACACACTGAGTCCCTAGGAATGTTTTGCGAATAGATGGTGAGAAAAATATACAAGTCGTGTAGCTCCAATGTACATGTCGTTTACTTTTACCAAATAACACAAAATTAAAATTAATTTATTATATTGTGCAAACCTTATCCATATGTTCTTTTGTGTGGTAATTAAGTTGATAGGACACTCCATGTGATAGGTTATATATATAAATATCTAATTAATTTTTGTGAAATGTTTAGATCTTCATATCATGTATAAGTCGTATTTTAGTTATTAATCTGCATGCATTGAAGCATAATATGTGACATAAATAGAATGTAAATCGTGTGATCGTTAAGTTGATAGTAAACATCATGAAATTATGTGATTAATTCATGTATTCTATATGTCACAAGAGTAAATAGTATAAAAGTATAATACATGTTGGGTATTTCGGATGGGTACTCATCGTGTTCCCTACAAGGTACATTTTGTACACAGTTAATTTTAAATAAAGTTATTTAATTTTTTTAAAATTATTATGGATGATAATCTTAATAAAAATTTTATGAGAATTAATATAAATGAATTAGTTAATTAAAGAAGATAATTAATTGATTCAATCATGATTTATCTTAAATAATAACGATTATAATTGAATGATAATTTTATTAAATTCGTAATTTTTTTCATGCATGTGGATGATCATGAGCTTATACCAGACCTTAGTATGTGATTGGTTTCATTTAATTTATCATTAAATTAAATTTTTGGTCTATGAGTAATCTATCATCTCATTATGTAAGGGTTTGTGTGCCCATGGTTTCTTTTATGTAAACCCCATAACCAATCATTTGTTTCCCTCACCTGCATGTGAGAAAAATCATATGTAATATATGGAGATCCAAAGCTAGAGGAGGTGGTTCAATATTAGAGATGATTTTAAACCAATCCAAGATGTATATATAGGTGAATAAGTTGAAATATGAAACACAAACCATTAATGGTTAAAGGTGTTGCTCCACTAGGTTGACGATTAGTTTATCATCCACTAGATAAACTAACTATTAGAAAAAACTCATGATCATGCTAATTTATTATTTTAATTCTGTCAGGTTGCATGGTTATTTCATTATGCTTGTTTTATCGTGATCACGTGAATTAATGAATTAACAAGAACACAATATAAAACAAAAATAAATTGTCTTATGCGTAAATATTATCTAATACATGGTTAATCACTTAATTAAATACACTTAATATTAAAAAACATGTAATAATGAAAATAATTGGAAATTTATTCATAAAATATAAAATCCCTTAATTATATATATATTAAGTCGGTATTTCCTTCTACTACTTTAGTTAAAATCAAACCATAGTTCAAAGTGTTTGATCAACCATAGTTGGGGTGCTTTCAATTATTAGGGAATTCTAACTTGAATTTTTGGGTTGAATTAACTTAGTTAACATCAAGGGTTGACTTTTAAAGCATGGCTTGGTGTAACTGAGAGATAAAGGTTGAGGAAATCCAATTTAAGGATTTTTGGATTGGGGAGTCCACTCAACAGATCAAGGGACTATGAGTTAATTTAGTTGTAATTTGGAATTCCTACCTAAAACCCTTAAAATTGCTTGACCATCTAATGTTGGGGTGATAAGAAGGGGAATATGGATCCTTGACATTAGAATGTCCAAGAAATAGAATATTCCAAATCCAATGGTGAGGACTATTGGGTTTCAATAAAATAGTGGGATATTAATAAATATAATATTTAATTTATTTGTCTAAAATTTTATCAGATAAAGTACTAAACTCTTCTCATCTTATTTGTATAAAGATAAATAAAATGACTTCAAATATATCACTATGATCCATACTTGATAAGGATAACCTTCTCACCATCATGAATTTCCAAGAATGTAAAAGGCACTTACATGTTATCCTACTCCATGAAATTAAATTATATGTGTTGAAAGAACATATTTCTAAAGCACCTGGTAATGAGGCTATTGAGGAATATTTATCTCTCTATGAGAAACATTTGAACAATGATACATATGTTTAGTGTTTCATGTTTTCATCCATGACCAATGATATTTTGAAGCAACATGAGGGAATGGATTCATAAATCATGATATCTTACCTTTAGGATCTCTATTAAGAGAAGGTGGGATAATAGAGATACAATATCTCTAATTCTCTATTTACAACTAAGATTAGAGAGTATGTGCCAGCTGGGCCTCATATATTCAATCTTATTGGCTACATTGAATGCTTATACATCTTAGGGATTAAATTCCTAGATGAGTTTCACAGAGATCTCATACTTTCTTCATTTCCCAAGACCTTATCCAATTTTATTGTTAATTATAACATGAGAAATAATGATAAGAGTCTTTCAAAACTTCTTAATCTGATTCTCCAAGTGGATAAGGACATGGGGCATAAAAAATTCATGGTTTTTAAGGTGAATAAGAAAAGGAAGAACAAGTTTATGGGTACTAAAAATCATTACAAGTATAAATCTCTCAAGCACCATCCTTCCAAGAATAGGAAGATCTAGATGCAGGGAAAGGAAAATGAGGCAGTATGTTTTACATGTGGAAAGCATGGCCACTGGAAGAATAACTACACCCAGAAGAAAGGTGAAGCTAAAGTTGCATTTGTTATCGAATGTAATCTTTCAATATATACACATTGGGTATTATATACAGCTTGTGGTGCTCACATCTGTACCCAAATGTAGGAACCAAGTAGATTATGAAAGATTTATAGAGGAGAGGTGGATTTTTGAGCTTCCAATGGTGAGAGGTTGGCTGCTCTATCCATTGAAGACTACCACCTTTTATTAACAATAAGAATGATATTAGTTTTAATAAATTGTTATTATGCAGCAGCTATTACCAAGAACATAATTTATGTATCATTCCTAGATTAATATGGTTTTATTTTCAAGTTTGTGAATAAAATTTATTTATTTTATAGATGCAACATATTTTATGGTATGGTGCATTTAAATAATGGTCTCTATGTATTAAATTATGAAAAAAAGTATTGTAAAAAGATAATTAATCTTGTTCACATCACTCATATAGCTCCCAACTATGGAATCATCATCTTGGTCATGTAAATGAGAAGCATTTGACAAAGATATATCAAGATGGTTATTTAGACTCTTCTGGTCTAAAAACACTTGAAATATTTCATGCTTATTTACAAATAAAAATGAAAAAATTGTCATTTGATGGACAGGCTTAAAGGGTCATAGAGCTTTTAGGATTGGTACACACTGATGTGTGTGGACGATTTCCAGTATAAGTAATGTGTGGATATTCTTACTTCATAAATTTTATTGATGAATTGAGTAGATATGGCTATGTATACTTAATGAGGTATAAGTCTGAGTCCTTTGAGAAATTTAAAGAATTCAATAATGAAGTAGAAAATCAACTAGGAAATAAGATAAAGAAGCTTCGATCAAATCGAGGTGGTGAATATCTTAACCAAGAGTTTATCAACTTTTTATGAGATTTTGGGATTCTATATCAACTCATTACACATTACACACTATAGTGAAATGGTTTTAGTTAAAGAAGGAACCTTACCTTGTAATACATGGTAAGTTTGATGATGAGTATTGTAGATATTATATTATCCTTTTGGGGATATGAATTATAAACTATGACATACACACTAAACCAAGTACCAACTAAAGTGGAAAATATAATTCCCTTCAAGTTATGGAGTGGAAATAAACTTATTTTGTCACATACACATGTATGGGGTTTCAAGGCATTTTTTAAGGTCTTCTCAAGAAAAAAAACACCCCAGGGCACAAAGTTTATCTTTATAGGGTATCCTAATGAAATAAAGGGATACTACCTATACAACCCCTCAGATAAGAAAGTGATTGTCACCAGAAAATCCATATTTCTTGATAGGTATCACATCCTCAAAAAGGATAGTGGGAGAAATATTTACATCAATGTAGTTGATATTCAAGATACACAAGTTTTGGTAGAGGAATAGATTTCATAGGTCCCCATGGAAGAATTAGTTCTTAAAAAACAAATACTATGTAGGATCACTATATAGGTAAGAGAACCAGAGAGATATGGTTTTCTAGTCACCAAATATGGTGACTCGTTATTGTTTGACATTGATGAACCTATCTCCTATAAAGATGCAGAAAAGATATCAGAAGCTGCATGATGGAAATGAGCTATGAATTATGAAATGGATTCCATGTTTAAATATATCATAATTCTAATTTCTATAAAAGCTTACCATGACTATGAAATTTGGAATATGGTCATCAAAACTACTTTCCTTAATGGGAACCTTTAGGAAGGTGTCTATATGACACAACCATAAGGGTTTTTGACTCTAGGTGATGCCAAAAAGATTTACAAGTTGTAGAGATCCATTTGTGGATTAAAGAAATAATCAAGGTCATGGAAAATTCTATTCAATGAAGTTATAAAATAATTTGGTTTCATTAAGAATGAATGTAAGCTGTGTTTTTATAAGAGGTTTAGTGGGAATTTGGTTTTTATCCTAGTAGTATGTGTTGATGACATATTACTTATTATAAATGATATAAAAGTCTTGAAATCTATGAATGACTAGTTAAACAAGTGTCACATGGTATACATATTTCTAAGAAAATGTGTACTTGGACACAACAGAAGAAATAAATAATGATTAATATCCGATACACCTCAGCGATAAGATAAATCATATATGTCATGTTATGTACTAGAATTTATGTTTCCTATGTAATGAGTATGGTAGGTAGATATCAAGATGATATAGGATAATAGCATTAGTCTACTATTAAGACTATCCTTAAGTATCTATAAAGAACTAAGGATATGTTCTTGGTGTATGGAAGCGATGAGGAGCTAGTTATCAGGGGTTATAGTGATACTAGTTTTCAAATAGATTAGAATAATCTAAAGTCATATTTATAATATGTTTTATGTCTCAATGGAGGAGTTGTGAGTTGGAAGAGTTTAAAGCAATCAATTGTCGTTGATTCTACAGCGGAGTCCTAGTATATAGCGGTTCTTAATTCATTTGGATACAAAACTTTTTCCAGGTAATTTATTTGTTACCTAGTATTAAATACCCTATCACATTGTATTGTGATAATACTATAATGGTGGGTCTTTCAGAAGAGTCAAGGTCACACCAACAGACAAAGCACATACTCTGGAAGTACCGCCTTTTGAGGGATTTTTATCATAGGGGTGAAGTTGTAGTAAGAATATTTCCCACATGAGAAAACATTGTAGACCACTTTACTAAAGGTCTATCTCAGTAGAATATTGAGTATCATGTGAGAGCTAGCGGACTGAAGGTTGTTATCAATTGGATCTAGTGTGAGTGGGAGTATGTTGGAGTTGGTTCCCTATAACCAACTTATGTTTACTTTATGATAACCTATATTTTTTGTTTTGAATATTAAAAAACTTCTTATCATGTCAGGATTGTTATTTTTCATAAAAAAGCATGTGATAATGTCCTAAGAGTAGTTGTCGCACTAAAAGGTCAAAGTAGTTCCCCTCTATGATGAGAAACCATAAGTACCACGATAGTATTATTAAATAAATTTTCTATATCTAGATGAAATAATTTGAGTGAAAATGATAAAATATATTAGGGGTGGATACTCATAAGACTTTGAGGAACCTTCTCATGGTATAGACCCTTGATAATATCCATTGTATGATATTATAAGAACAAGACTCGCCAGTAGGAAATCAATATTTATATGTGTCATTGGATGTTCCTATCTGCGGTCATGTGTATTGATCCTTAGAATTTAAGATTATTATTAATGGGTGTTATAAGTCATTTAATTTTATATATTGATGAAATTCATGATGATATATGCTTGTGGTGAGGTAGGATACATTGGATGAATCACGAGTAATATTTCATTAATGAATAATGTGAGAAATTATTTTTCCCTTATGTTCTTTAACAGAAGTTGATATCTCAGACCCTTTAATAGAAATGATTTCTCCTAAATAAATCCATGTCCATGGTGTTCTATAGTCAAGTTTGATTTCCAAAAATTCATATAAAGATACATCGAGCACATAGGTTGATGGCACATGCATGAACCTGTTTGAATAGAGATATCATGATAAAGGGATTACATTACACAGTAAGTGTATGTGTGAGATATTATATCATTATGACATTAACTTATTTATCTATGGGTGCCTTGTCATGTTTCTAGACATTAACCTTGGAATTTAGGTTGCTTCTCCTAATGCCACTGAGAAAGAGGCTTAGAGGGTCACACACTAAGTGTTTCTAGAATCTTAGTTAAATAATATATAATTATTTATTATTTAACAAGTTGAATAAATATTATTATCACACATGGTTTAATAAATATTCATGTTTTCCTGATCGCATATATTTTTTCACCAAATATTTGAGAGAATATTATGTGAGTACAATATTTAATAAATATTTATTTTCTATTTAGTGGTTATAATATTTATTTATTTATTGGTGAATAATGTAGTGATGTTTATTTATTAAATAAATAGTCATTATTCAAGGCCTAATAAATATTTTATAGGAATGGAGAATTGATTTTAATGGTCCAGTGATAAATAATATATATTGAATATTATTTAAATAAATAATATTTAATTTTAATTCACGAGTTTAGATCTTGTCAAGAAATATTATTTCTAACCCTAGTGATATATAAAACCAATTATATTATTTTCTTAAGATATTCATTTCATTTTGTGTTGTGCATAATGAAATATGGAAAATCCTCTCAAATACCTAGAGAGATCCCTTCTCCAAGAATTCTCTCAATAATGGAGATTGATCTTCCTCCACCTTCCACTCTTGATTCGAGAGATATCAAAGATAATCCTTTCGAATTGATTCTTAGGGAGATCAAATAAAAATTATGCAAGTGATAAAATCTATTCTCCTAGGACCCAAAGATTCCTATAGCAACATTTAGATATTTTTGGAACATGTGTGTATCATCACTAGAGGGAATCTAATCTTGATTCCTACAACGCAACAATGGTATGACATAGATCCTTTTTTATATCCATCAAGGAAGAAATAATTTCTCACAAGGTGATTATTTAGTTTATTAAATTAATTATAAATAATATGTGACAATACTTAACTATGGTTCTGGTTTTTATCCATTATATATATTCTTTGATTCCATTATGGGGATCACAGCATTCATCATCATTTAAATCTTGGATTAATCATCGATCATGAAAAAAAAAAGTTGGGTACGACCCATCTGATGCTTCTGTTGTGCTCAAAACCTACAATTCCTATCTGTGAGCATGTATAATGGTACTCATACTTTAATATTATCATTATTTCATGTCATGACTCAAACACTTATATTTTCTGGTGAAAACCTTCATTACATGTGTTGGTGAGAATTAGGGTATGTTGGGTGTGTCACAAATGACATCTTATTAATGGATAAGTTGAGGAAGGATTTGTCCCTTCCATGTTTATAGAAGCTGATATCTCAAACCTTTTATTGGAATAAAACCATTTCCATAAATTCCATGTTCATGGTGTAATGATGATTTTATTTCAGATATTCAAAGAAAGACTTATTGAACATATAGGTTTGTGACACATATGTGCAACCTTCTTGATGATATATTGTGATAAAGGGATTAAATTACACAGTGAGAGTTCGTATGTGGTTATCATTGTTTAGACATTAATTTCTTTCTCTTAGGTGTCTTAACCTATTGTTAGATAGAAATATTGGTCTTTAGAAAAGTATGCCTAATGTCAACAAAAAATAATCCCAGAGGGTCACGCACTAATTGTTTCCTTTGATCTTGATTAAATTCTATTTAAATTTAATTAATAGAATAAATATTATTATCATGAATGAGGAATAATTTTATTATTTTTTTATCAATAAAAAATATTTATTGATGAATAAAATATTTAATATTTATTCGGATGTTCAATAAATATTGGAGGAGTTCTAAAGGACTAGGACCGTTTCTAATGAAAAATATTAATTAACAGGTCAGTTAAATATTATTTTTTATTGCTCAAGTTGGCACAAACCAAAAAATAATAATAATAATAATAATAATAATAATAATAATATCATTATTATTATGAGGCTTGGGGTTTATTAAATGTTATAATATTGTTTAAGGGCTATCATGTAATTAAATAATATTTTAACCTAAGCCCCGGATCTATAAATAGATGGTTATGTCTATTGTATAGGGTGCATAATCAAAAATAGAGGATTTTTTCACATAATGAATTCTATATCGACTCCTCAATCTCTCTCCCTCTTAAGAACAAGAAATGAAAGAGAGGTTACTTCAAGACCTAAGGACAATAAATCAACACAAATAATGCAAGATAATCAATTTGTCATGCTAACACCTGGAGATCAATTATCATTTCTTGGAGATCAAAGGATCATTTATAGATCACTGCTAGAGGGATTTTATCCTTGTATCCTCACAATGTAATAAAGTCAATCCAAAAGGGACTTTTCAGATGATCAACATCCACATCAAAGAAAAATCCTAAGCCAAGGTATTTTATTTCTTTTGAACTTAATAAATTGATTATAAATTTAACATGCAAGATCCACTATTGGGGTTTCTGGAATAAAAATATTAAAAGAAATTTTAATATATCACCCACCACTGCACACTTCCATTGTGCACAGAACCTACAAGTGGTATCAGAGTGGTCACATTTTAAATTTATAATTATTTATTTTATTATTGATCTATATGAAATCATGGTTGATTTTTTTTCATTTCATATTATTATTTCTTTAATATGATTTTAATTAACATATTAATCATGTTTTTTCAGTGTTTTATTTTCTTAAAGGTCTAAGAATATATGAATAATGGATGGATATTCCATTAGGAAGTGCCAAATGTTTTTCTAGTAAAATTGGGTTACACGGCGTGTAGCCGGAGTATATGTCGTGTACCCATGTGCACTACACCTGGATGTATCAAGAGATACATGAAACGCCAATCATTTCATTACACATGGTTTATTTATTACAAATCATGTGTAGATTAGTCCAACCTATCACAAGAGATGTCAAATTACATGACGTTTAGCTAGTGTACATTCCATGTAGTCTGTATGGGTTATTGGTATAAATTGCATAATATTTGTGGTCATTATACATGGTAAAACCACATGAGACTGAAAGCTTCAATAATTTATGATATATATGATGAGTATGTGGTGTACACATCATGTATTGAAAAATATATTAGGTCTGAAATACACACTGAGCCATTTGGCGAGGACAGCAGACACACGAAATAAGGGATACACAGTGTGTAGCTGGCTTGTACATGCCATGTGATCCTGCCTATATATATGCCAAATACCCATGTGAGTATCTCAGGAACACTTCAAGTAGATAAATGACATGTAGCTGGTATGTACACACCATGTAGTATGGCCGAGTCAACATGATGAAACCCTAGGAGTGTAACTTAGATACACGGCAATAGAGGTACATGGTGTGTAGCTAGATAGTACACATTATGTATTCTCCCAATTAATGGTATAATTGAAAATTACATTAAATTAAAAATTCAGTCTTTAAAACTTTATTTTTTTTATTGAAACTTTAAGTGTTTGGCAATTTAATAGGGTTTTAAATAATTTTAAATGATCAATTAATTTATTATAATAAATCTATAGCTATTGGTTCTGTCATTTATTTACCATTAATGTATTTATAATGGTTATCTCTAAGAGGATTCAGACATTCATTAAGATGAAAGGGAATTAATTAATTAATTAATTAATGAAAACATGTTTATCTTAATAATAAAGAACGAATAAGAAATTAATGTTATCCATTTACTTTTTCATATACATTGCATGTATGACTATTCGTGAGCTTAACCAAGACCTATGTATGTATTGGATTTTTTAATTTAATTTATTTCATGGGTTTGAAATTATTTATTATTAAAGTAAATATGATGGCCTAGGAGTCATATCTCCCCCTATTATTGTGGTTTCTCTAGATAGTAGATAGGGATAGTGGGATCTCGTTAATCTATTCATGTGTGTCACTAATTAGATGACAAGGCATTTGGGTACCTTAAGAGAGTCATAGTTACTCTATTCATTTACCTGTGCTTGTTTGAATTTCTTCACTTTGACATTCAGAGCCCTGGGTAGAAATCACATTGCGTGAGCATCTGCTGGGACCATTGAAATGATTTTTTTTAATTAAACAGTCAGATTCCCCTTGTCTGTACCAGTTCTAAAGGATTGATAGGCCGAGCTTTCATGGTTTGTATTTGTACTGAAAAGCAAAATCAAATGATCTGTTACTCTTTTGTTCCACACAAGATTTCTACCTATGTGTCCATGGTTATTTATGTAATCCCCCTTAACCAATCAATTGGTTCCCCTCACCTATGTGTGAGTTATAAATACATGTAATTAATGGAGTGTCTCAAATATTTTGGAGGTGGTTCAAGATGAATCCATTATGATGCCAACTCAGGTGATACCTAGGTGGAAAAGTGGAATGATGTATCTCATTCTAAGTCGGACATAAGAAGTTATTTCTCCTAATTCATATGTTGATTTAATGTATGCTCATTAAATCAACTTTTAGATAAGCTCATGATCGAGTCATTTAATTATTTATTTATTACTATATATGCATTATTTATTTTATGGATGCAAGATTGTGATCACATAAAAAAATAAATTAATGTGAAAAGATATAATTTAAATAAATAGATTATACATAAATGTTTTATCCAACACAGTTAATTAATTAAGTAAAATCCACTTAATATTAAAAAAACTTGTAAAGGATAAAACAATATAAAATTTATGCATAATAAAAATAAAATATCTCAACTAAATATTAAGTTAGACTTCATCTTTCATTACTTGATTAGAAATGAAACCAATATAACTAAGTGTTTAACCAACCCTTATTAGGAAACTTACTTTTATGGGGGGGTTCTTATGAATTTTTTGGTTTGACTTGACCATTTTACATCAAGTGGAGTATCCCTTACTAGACTTGGTGTAATTTAGAGTCAAGTGTTGAGGAAATCCAAGTCAATATTTTAGGATTGGGTAATCCACTCAATGAATCATTTGGTAAATACCTTCCTACCTAAATACCTTCAAATAGATTGAGCAGCCCTTATTGGGGTTATGTAAAGGGGAATATGAATCATTTCCACTAGAATTTCCTTGCTACTAGAAATTATAAGTTTAATTGTGAGGGCTATTGGGATTTGATAAAATAGTGAAAGAATTGCTAAAATTGATTAATTTATTATTTATCATGTAATTTGTAATCAAGAAAAATTACTAATAATCTTCTCTTTTAATTATAGAATAAAATTTCAAGTTAATTATCTACACTATCCCTTTGATCTATATTGGATAAATAAAATCTCATCACTAGAAGTAACTTCTAGGAATAGTTTAGACACCCTTAGGTTGTGTTTCACCGTGAATATAAATCTTAACTGCTAGAATCCTGCCTACCAAGGAGGCAAGTGATGAAGATTTCCTTGTCTATTAAAAACATTTAAATGATGTGGTCGACATTAAATGTTCGATGATTTTATCTATGTCTAGTGAACTCATGATGTTTCATGAAAATATGTATGTGCGTAGCATGGTTGAGAACCTATGAGGTTTATACCAAGAGGGAGCTAGAAAATAACGTTTTAATATTTCTAAATCACTTTTTCAGAGTGAGGTTGTGTAGATCATACCAATTGGGCCTCACTTGGTCAAGATAATTGGCTACATTTAGTTCCTAGAGGTTATAGGTTTTAAACTCCCCAAAAAACCATGCACTGATCTCATTCTAGCATCACTCCCTTAGATATTATCTGGTTTTTTTGATAATTTTAATATGAAAAACATTGAGAAATATCTTCCAGATCTTCTCATTCTTCTTAAAAAAGTGGATAAGAAGATGAAGCATGAAAATACTTTGGTCCTTATGGTGAACAAAAGTAAAGTAAAGGATAATATATTTAATCCCAAAGCTTCTTTACACCCTTCCAATAAGAGTAAAATCAAGGGGTAAACAAGGGAACATTACGTTGTCTATTTCGCATGTGGTGAGAAGGTATGCTGGAAGAAAAACTACACTCAGACAAAGAAACAAGGGAAAACTTAAAGTGTGTTTGTTATCGAGTGCAATTTATCTATTTATACAAATTTGGTATTATGATACATATTGTGGTTATCACATATGTATTCAAATATAGGAACCAAGTAAAATCGGAAAGATTGACCAAGGGGGGGTAGAACTATGAAAATTCAATAGAACTAAACTTGTTGTTGTAGCTATCGGGGGATACCTCCTCACATTTCCAACTTGAATGATCTAGGTTTTTAAGGGTTGTTATTATGTTTCATCTATTTTCAAAAATGTTATTTCTATATCTAGACTTGATACAGATGGTTTTATTTTTAAATTTGGGAATAAATGTTTCTTATTTTATAAAGATGTCATTTTTTATGGTAAGGAGCATTTAAATAGAGGTCTTTATATGTTGGATTACACAAACCAAGTAATGGAAACTGATAACAAAGTTACTTCACATGACTCATACCACACCCAACTTTGGCATCACTGGCTATGTCATGTAAATGAAAAATGATTGACTGGAATACATCAAGATAGATATTAAGATTATTATAAATGAAAACCACTTGGTGTATGTCATGCATTCTTAAAAGGAAAAATTAACAAATCCCTATTAAGTGGGAAAGCTTTAAGGACTAAAGATCTTCTTAAATTAGTTTATACCGATGTGTTTGTACCATTTTCTATTGAATCAAGGGATGGATTCTAAAAATTCATAACTTTTAATGATGATTTTAGTAGATATGGATATTTATACTTAATGGGGTATAAGTCGGATTATTTTGATAAATTCAAGGAATATAAGAATGTATTTGAGAACCATCTTGGTAAGAAGATTAAGAAACTCCACTCAGATTGTGGTGGAGAATATCTTAATCAAGACTTCATTGATTGCTTGTGGAGTTTGGGATCCTATCCCAACTCACTCCTCCAATATTCCTCAATGGAATGGTGTGAGTGAAAGGAGGAACCACACTTTTTATACATGGTGAGATCAATGATGTGTCATGTGAGTCTTCAATTATCCTTTTGTGGATACATGTTACAAATAGCATCACACATACTAAACCAAGTACCAAATAAATCAATAAATGGTATTTCATACGAATTTTGGAGTGGAATAAAAATCATGTTGTCATATTTACATGTGTGGGGAAGTGAATCATTTGTTAAGGCCTCTTTAGGTAACAAACTTTCACCTCAAGGTGAAATGTGTACCTTTATAGGATACCCTAAGGAAACAATGGGATATTACCTATACTGCCCCTTAGATAAAAAGTTAATAGTGGAAAGACATTCCATATTCCTTGATAAGGAGAACATGTCTAGAAGATATGGTGGGATCAAGATATACTTCTATGAATTTAGGGATCAAGTTACAAAAAAGTTTGTAGATAAACGGATTCCACAAAGCTCTATGGAAGAAGAAACTATTCCAGAGACATGAGTACTATGTAGGACTACTAGAGAGGTTAGAGAACCTGAATGGTATCGTTTTCTAGTAAATGAGGATGTTGAATCATTATTAGTTGATAATAATGATCTTATAACCTACAATGAATCATTAATTCACACAGATGTTTCCAAGTGGTAAGAACCCATGAATTCTAAAATGGATTCCATGTACCAAAACCAAGTTTGGGTTTTGGTATATCCTCCAGTGGATGTAAATATTGTTGGTTGAAAATAGGTATTCAAGAATAAAATAGACATGGAAGGACAATTCAGTACCTATAAGGTGTGACTATATGAAAAAGGGTTTAAACATCATCAAATAATTGACTACGATGAAACCTTTTCACCAATTTCAATGCTGAAATCCATGATAATTCTACTTATCATTGTGGCTTACCATGACTATGAGATTTGTAAAATGGATGTAAAAACATCATTACTTAATAGGAACCTTCAAGAAGATGCCTATATGACACAACCTGAAGGGTTTGTGGCTCTAAAGGATGCTAACAATATATGAAAATTGAAAAAATACATTTATGGATTAAATCAAGCATCTAGGTTATAGAACATTCATTTTGATGAAGCCATAACAAAATTTGGTTTCGTTGGAAATGAGTGTGATCCTTGTATATACAAATGGTTTAGTGGGAGTGTAGTCATTTTCTTAATAGTATATGTTGGTAATATATTACTCATTAGAAATGAAATACCAGTCTTACAATATGTTAAGTCTTGGTTGAATAAATTATTCTCTATGAATTACTTGGGAAGTGAATCATATATTCTTGGGATCAAGATCCAACATGATATATCCAAGAGGATACTTTTCCTAAGTCAAAGTACATACATTGACATGATACTGAAGAGATTCAGTATGGAACAATCCAAGAGGGGGTTGTTTCCATTGTCACATGGCATTCATATTTCTAGGAAAATGTATCCTCTAACACATAAGGAAAGAAATAAAATGGAAAGGATTCCATAAGCATCAGTAATTGGGTCATTCATGTATAATATTCTATGTACTAGGCTAAATGTTTCCTATGCATTAAGTGTGGTAATAATATATCAAGATAACATAGATGACCACCATTGGATGGAAGTTAAGATTATCCTTAAGTATCTAAGTGTACTAAGGATATTTTACTAGTTTATGTAATATATGGGGAACTATTCATAAAAGGATATGCATATGATATTATCCTAAACTGATTAATATGACATAAAATTACAAACGGGATACATCTTCACTTTGAATGGATGTGATGTGAGCTGGAAGATCTCAAAGAAGGATACATTCATAGATTCTACACCAGATTCCAAGTATATTACGGATTATTAGGCATCTAAAGAAGTAGTGTAGATGTGAAACTTCATCTAGGAGATTGATGTTATTAGTAAAGATTTTATCACACTTTACTATGATAATACTGCAGTAGTGGATCTCACAAAAGATCCAAGGTCACATCATCAAATGAATCACGTACTTCAAAAGTATCATCTCTTGAGATATTTTTCTCATAGAGGTGAGGTTTCAATGAGAAGTATTTCCATGTAATACAACATGGAGTACCGCTTGAATAAAGCCTTAACTCAGCAGAAACATGATCATCATGTGAGGTCTAGTAGATTGAAAGTCATAGGAAGTTTTCTCTAGTCCAAGTGGGAGTTTGTTGGAATTGGTATCCTAGGACCAACTATTTGTACTTTGATTACATGTATATTCGATGTATTTAATATTAATAAAACATCTTGTTACATATTTTTCATTGTTATTTATGACTCTCATGTAATAATTTCCTAGAGTATATGTTGCATTGATAAGGTCATAGCAGTTCTCTGTTATGATGAGAACCTTGAAGTTCTATGATGATATTATTAAATAATATTTTGTGGTTGGATAACATACTATGATGGGACACATATTACATATATTTTTAGGTGTGAGTACTCATAAGTGGATGTTTCTTATTCTCATAAATTTGGCACTTGGTAATCTCTAGGATGAGATATTATGAGAATAGACCCGCTAGTAAGAATTAAGAATGTTTTGGTGTCATCAAATATTTATGTTTGTGAGTGTGTGTAATGGTCATTAGACTTTAATATTATCATTAATTCATATCATAACTTTCACACTTATATTTATTGATTAAAACCATCACACTATATATTGGCAGGAAGTAGGGTATGTTGGGTGCATCATGAATAACATGTTATTAATGGATAAGTTGAGGGAGGATTTATCCATTCCATCTTTATGGAAGCTGATATCTTGACCCTTTTATTAGAATAGAACTGTCTCCCTATATTCCATGGAAATTGTGTAATGATGAGTTTATTTCAACTTTTTAAAGAAAGAAATATTGATCATATAGTTTGGTGACATGGATGTGAAACCTACTTGATGAGATATTGTGATAAAGGGATTAAATTACATAGTGATCATTCTTATGTAGTTGTCGTTGTTGCAATATTAAGTTCTTTCTCTTGGATTCCTTAACCCATTTCTAAACAGTAATCTTATAATTTAGGTAAACCCACCTAATTCCAATGAGAAAGAATCCTAGAGGGTTACACACTAATTATTTTCATTGATCTTGATTAAATTCTATTTGAATTTAATTAATAGAATAAATATTATTCTCAAGACCAAGGAATAATTTTATTCACATTTTATTGATTGCAAATATTTATTGATGAATAAAATATATAATATTTATTTGGATGTTCAGTAAATTCTAGAGGAGTTTAAAAGGACCAATACTATGTCTGGTGAAAAATATTGATTAACAAGCCAGTTAAATAATATTTGTTATTTCACAATTTTGCGCGCACCACAAAATAATAATAATAATAATATCATTATTATTATGAGACATGGGGTTTATTAAAGGTTATAATATTGTTTAAGGGTCTACATGCAATTAAATAATATTTTAACCTAAACCCTAACTCTATAAATAGACGGTTTTGTATATTTTATTAGGTGCACAATTGAAAATAGAGAGTTGTTGCACATAATTAATTATCTCTCAACTCCTCATTCTCTCTCCCTCTCAATAAAAATAAATGCAAAATAGATTCCTTCAAGACCAAAGGACAAGTGATCAACACAAACAACATAAGACAATTTATTTGCTGCGCTAGCACCCAAATATTGATTGGCATTGCTTGGTGATAAAAAGGACCACATGTGTGTCACAACTAGATGGATTCTATCCTTGGATCATCACAGTGCAATGAAGGAAATATGAAAGGTTATTTTCAAAAAATCAACATCCACATTGAAGAAATATCCTAAGACAAGGTATTTTATTTCTTCCAATCTAAATAAATTGATTATAAACTTAACATGAAATATCTACTATTAGTGTTAGAGATTATCTAGTAGTGGTGGCCCAGGTGTTTTCGGGCGATATGTGATGTGATGAGGCAGTGATATGATATTATGTGTGGTGGGGATCATGTGTGTTAGGAGGAGGCCATGAGGTTAATTCCATTCACATTCATGTTACCCTACTACTCTGTTTATATGATGAGATGAGATGAGATGTGATGGAATAAGTGTCTTTGGTCGAGACGTGGTGTGGTGATTCATGATACTAGCATAGGATGCTAGACCTTTCAAGGGTGGGGTAGGTAGGGGAGCGTCCTGACCCACATCAATGATGTCCCAAGTTTCTTTGGGTAAGATGTGATGTAATGTGATGTGATGTGGTTGTAATGTGATGTGTATGGAAGGTATGGGAGAACAGAACGTTCTACATTGGGGCATGAGAGTGGAAAATTGGTGGGGAATCAGTCGTGGGACACCTTACTTTGTTATGATCTCGATGTTATATTATTATATTTGATGTGTGATTTTGTGAGTGATCCATGGTGATGCAGGGTTTGGTTAGATGACCTGTATAGGTGCTTGTTGGTTCTGATATTTGTTTATTGGAACATTAGCATGATCTTTTCACAAGTTCACTTGAGACCTTGGTTATGTCCCTATTGAGTATGCATGTATGCTCACCCTATGTATATAGACTGTTTTCAAGTTTCTATGAGGACTTTGGGTATCGAGATGAACATTACTAGCTGGGTTGAAGCTGTTGTTGAGTCTTTTTCATAGAATTTTCTTTTGGTATTTACTTGGGATACTTTTATATGTATTAGTTTATTTTATTCATGAATTTTGGGATGGTTTTTGGTTGACCTTTATATTATATGCTGGATTTTCTTGGTGTTTCTTTATTCTATCTACCAATATTGTTTCATTTATAGAGTGTAATGCCTCTCAAATAGTTATATTTTTATACCATCAGTACTAGTTGCCAACCTGGGCCCTACTGAAGGCGGGACTCGGGGGGTTATTATCTCTCTTCTTTAATTGTGACATATTTGGAGGGAGGGGTAATGAAAAATGAAATTATTATTTACCTCCTCGATAAATTGGAATAAAATATTAACCTATTACAACCAATTCTTAGTCTCATGACTAGTGATATACCCCTCATACTTCAGTAATTTATACTTCTTGAACACATTCAAGGTTGTTTTTCAAGCCTGGCCTATCACTAGGTCTATCCTCTGACACGCATCCTAGGGTGCTTGTTGTACCTCCCTGTGTTGAACCTCATGATATTATTTTATAAACAAAATAGGTATAATCAGATAAACCAATATTGGACCAAGGATATGTACATGAGTTATGTATAACAACACTACCACATCATTCATCATCGCATAAACCTTTGGACCATGCACAACACATGCAAACATCATGATATTTTGATAAATGATACATGAATCCACACCTATAAAGGTGCCCCCAAAGTTATCATACTATTACCTAATTATTTATTTTTTGGCCACAAAATCCCCTATTAGATCATAAGATCCCTTTTTGTGTCAAACATGTTTCTCTGGTATACTTCACATGCTAGGTTCAAGTAATACTACTGCCATATCACTCATGAAATACTCACCATTTCCTACTTTTAACTTCATATGAAAAAACTTACTATGTTCCATTCTATCATAACCCAAATCTATTGTGGCTTCACCTGATTCAGCAACAATTTTGAATGTGTCCCTCAAATCCCATCTCTAATGGGCTATGAGTTGGTGAATAACACCAAGTGTGTATCATCACACATATAAAATAAATCACCACAAAACTATAAATAATACCAATGCATTTCCCAGCCATAAGTTCATGAATAATGTATATCAAATTCATGCCATTTCATACAAAGGCAAGATAAAAGTGGCACAATAACCACAAAACTACACAACTCTGTTATACCTCCATCAAGGTATAAAGCAAAACTCCACCAACAAGACTCTCGTGTACAAAGATAAGGTCGTCGAACACCGCCACCAACTCTATCTATAAGGTCCGAAAAATAATATATATATATATATATATATACATATATATATATAATGGGTGAGCATATAAATATAATACCAGAAACTCTCATGTTCCATGTAAATGAACCATATTAATACATCTATTAATGAAATAAATAGAAGAAGACAATCAAACATCACTTCTTTAAGACTAACCCTAAAACTATTCCCATCACATGCCTCATAGACATCATAATCTTTTAATCAAAACACATTCTGATAGAACCACATCATATAGCTTCACAATAGAAATATCACCCACCAAATTTAACCTCCCATTTCACATCTATAACTGAGTAGTTTTCCACTCACATGGACTATCACACCCCGACCCGACGGGGCCTAAGATGCAACTACCTCAATCCTGCCTCCAATAGGCTAGGGGTTGGAAACTAGTGACAAGAAGTCATATCACACATATGGGAGGCATTTTCCTAACACACATGTATGCATGCACACATCTCCAAGCTCATATAATGTTGAAATGTAAAACAACTAATAATAATGCATGCATACATCTATAATCCCACAATCAGAGTATGAAATAAAGTATATAAAATCATAAAAAGGGTCCAAATACAAGCCCACCCAAAACTAGAAATAAAGACTATCATGCTTAGAAGTAGGGGACTATTTTCAAATGAAACACTGGTATACACCTCAGTCTATTTATCCCAAACTAGCTCCACCGGCTACTAATCCACCAAGTACTCCATAAAATGTATTTCAGCTGTATAAAAAATTACATGTGCGAGTAGAACCCATGTAGGGGTGAGTATAACAACACCCAATAGAACACCCAAAAATCACTAAGCATAAAGAATCAAGATTATTAATCTCATCATGAGATGTGTCAATTATAGCAACCCTGGATTTTCTTACATTACTATTACATCATTATAAAGATAAAAAATATAATAGTATTACACCACGAGGACCCATAGATTTAGTATCTTGGTAAAAATATGACCAAACATAACTTTTACAACATCAAGCATAAACATTTATTTAATTACTTCTTCTCTATCTTCTTATTGGATCTTGACCTCTCCTTAGTACATGTAGTCACCTGAGGATATACATCAAAAATGGGTGATCTAAAATCCCAGTAAGAGGGTAGATATGAACAATATAACAATGGGTGATCATAATCATAATATAGGCAAAGGATCATAAATATGAGAGGAATCATTAATAAAATACTTGAAATGTGGCAATGCATAAAAAATGAAACATCATGTCTTAGTGGTTAACTACCACACATACTTATGAACAAATATATCATCTTTTTCACACATAATTTTACTTTAACTCATGAGATTCATCACTTTACCCAATGAATTGGAGTTCTATATAATTCCAGGCACACCCATTATATTCAAACATTCATATTGTGCTATATAATTCCAAGCATGCCCATCACATCATAACATTATCATTATCATGAACTTCACATAGAAAATATATCAAAAATGAACATAACTAACACATGTAAAGGAATGGGTTTAATCTCATAAGAACACATTCATAAACTTTGGGTTCCCAAAATAAAGTGGGAATAACATGCTTGATAAAATAACCATCAACCTTGAGTGAGAAATAAAAGGTGTGTTTTTGAAAGAAGAGTTCTTTTGGAAAACATTTGTTTGACATAAACTCTAGTTGAAAAAATATATATCCCAGAAAAGGTAATATAATGATGAAAAAATGATTTTTAAGGAGTGACCATACCAAAAATGGAGTGAAATATGGAGAACTCGAAGAAAGAAAGTTGGGTTTGAGAATTTTCCCTTACCTTGTATCCGAATGATTTCTTCACTTTAAAGTCCTATATAACCACATTATATTAATTAATTAAAGATTAAATAACATTTTTTACTTTAATATGGTTCATTATGATTTCATTATGTTATTTTATGGGCCTTTTGATGAGTTATAGATTTAAATCCATTGTTCAGGAATGTTCGTTTTTATGGTTTTCTTGAACGTTTCACTTGTATTTATAAATGGAAGTTCATGTGGAGCATGGGTAAAAATAAAAAACTGATATTACATGTTATTAATGATATTATAGGAGTTTAAATGATCTTATATGTTATATACCATGTGGATGAATCATTAGTTAAAATTTAATGATGATTGTTTTGGTTAATTCGGGCAATTTTTCGACCACAACGAACTTGTTTTGTTTAATCATTTAGTAATATGTACATAAGTTAGTTTCAGAACATGAAATAGGATACAATACATATAATATAATCTGTTTCAACCATAAAAATGGTTTAATGATCAGATCTAAATGCGGTAAAGGAAAAAATAAAACATGTCATTCTTGAAGGTGATAAATTAACACCTCACGAACAACATTTTATTTTCTAAAATAAAAAGAAGAGGAGAAGGGGTTGGATGATATATTATCCCATTAGTATCATAACATTACATTATATGTGAGATAATGGAGTTAACATAACATGTGGATGAGGATATTTGGGTAGAGATTAAGAAAAGAACTTGAAATTTGAAAGGAAATTAAAGGAAAAGAGAGAGGGGAAAATTACCTCTTGAATCCTCCTCTTGAGATCCTCCTTAAGGAACCTAGGCTTGGTTTTTTGATGAGACCATAAGATCTTGGACGTGGGAGAGGGTATAGGGAATATTCTTGGGTTGATTTTAGACAATTCTTTAATCTTGAGAGGTGTGAGGAAATGAGGGTGTGAAGGGTGGTATTTATAGTGGAGGGGAGAGGGGTTTTCTTAATATTTTAATCATTAGTTTATTAATTTCCATCAAGATAAGAAATAGTGATTATTTCATGACCAAGAATAGTAAATAGAGAATGTGAGTTTGAGATTTGGGTTATTACATCACTTGTGATGTCAAGAATAGTGGGTTTAAATTATAATGTATTTATATGGTAAATTAATGTATTTTATTATTCACCAAAAATTCAAGTATTTCAGAAAAATACCAAAAAATCACCCTAACCATTTTTCAACGTGAAAAATACAAAAATGAAGTCCATTTTTCAAAAATAATTTTCTAAATATGATTAATTTAATTTTTAATTAAAAACATAATTTACTTGAAAAATACAATTTTTAAATCATTTGCTTACTTATTCCAAAACATATGTGCATCATGCTTTCACTTAAATCCTACATATATACTATCATAGGTGAGGTTAATATTCATAAGGGTATATTAATATTCATAAGGGTAACATTACTATTCATAAGGGTATGTTACTATTCACCAAAAATTAAGTTTGGTCTATTAGATTCCAAACATCTTATTGATTGCAACTGTGTATGTCAACTTTTCGAAATTAAACACATAGAAGTGACAAAATTATGTTTAATGATCACATAGTATTTAATATCATGATATTTCATTGTGCTTCCTAATGTGATTATACTATAAGGAATAATTATAAGAAGGTATTTCCATTGACAAAACCTTGAGTTGTTACATTCTTCCCCCCTTATGAAATTTCGCCCTCAAAATTTCGTTTTACATAAATAGGTGAGGGTACTTCTCCTTCATCACTTCTTTCAGTTCCCAAGTATCTCATTCAAACTTATGGTTCCTCCACAAAGATTTGACAAGGTGGGTTGTCTTGTTGCGTAGAACCTTATCTCTTCGGTCCATAATCTTTACTGGCTGCTCCTCATAGGAGAGATCATCTTCCAACTATACCAGCTCTGAGTTCACACTACCACAAAACTGGGCAAGGCCAGCGCCACCCCTTTATCAGCGCTAACGAAAAAGCGCTGATAAAGGGGGGGGGAATTTATCAGCGCTTGTTTAGTAGCGCTGATAAAGGGTCGACTTCAAAAAAATTAAAAAAAAATAATATATAAATATAGTTATATAGTTATATTGATATAAATATAATATATAATTTTTAAATATATTTTAGATAAGTATAAATGTAAATTTACACTTATTATACTTAATATATAAGATATTTAGTGAAAATGGCTTCTTAAAAAATTTTAAAAATATTTTTAATTAATAATTTGCTAATTATTATGGAGTAATAGTCATTTAATAGCAATTTGAAAACTAAAAAATTAAAAAAAATTAAAAAAAGATCCAAAATATGTTGAAAACACAACTCGAACTTCAAACGGCCATAACTTTTGATCCGAGTGTCCGTTTGAGCTCTACCACATATCAAATCTAAGCCTGTGATGAGCTCTACGTCTCTATGACCGGGGAAACCCGGTCAAGCGTTTTTAGAGGCCAAAAGAGGCCCAGAAGGCCTCCAAAACTGAGTTTTTAGTCGGGGTACCCAGATTTTTTAACATTTTGTGGATTTTCAGCCTCGTTTAAGGGGGTATTATTGGATTTTTTTGGTGGGGACTGAATTTATTCCAAGGTATTACATTCATATTGATATTATGACTTTGAAATTTCATACTTTTTTATAATGAACTGCTATTTATAATCAAATATATAACTATATGTACATATTTTTTATATATTCACACCTAAAAAATAAATTTTTTAAATAAATAATTAAACATATTTACATATAAAATATATTAGATTTATCTAAATAATAACTAATATCCATTTTATTTAAAATACCAATATATGAATATTTATATAACTACTATATATTAATATAACTATACATATATTAATATAACTATATATATATTAATATAACTATATATATTAATATAAATATATATTACTATACGAATAAATATAACTAAATATATATATAAATAAATAGATATATCATGAATAAGAGAACAAATCAATATAGGGTGTGGAAAAGGCTTTAGGTGCGCAGGGGGGGGAGGTCTCGAGATCAAATCCAAGTGGCGGCACGGGTGCGCGCGCAAGGTTGATTTAAAGGGCTAGCGCTGATAAAGGGTGTAGGCGATGCGGTCGGGCGCTGGAGGTGCGGGAAAGCGCTGATAAAGGGGGGATCAAGTGCTGTAAAATCCCCCCCCCCCAAGATTGGCAGTATTTTTTTTATTTTTTTTATTTTTTTTAATTTTTTTAATTTTTTTTATTTTTATCAGCGCTAAAAAAAAGCGCTGATAAAAGGGGTCTTTATCAGCTCTTTTTGGAGCGCTGATAAAGGGCCACCCCCCCCCTATCTTCGCCAGCATTAATAGCACTTTTTCTAGCGCTGTTAATGGCCATTTTTAGCGCTGATAAAATCCATATTTGTAGTAGTGTCAGTACATGTGAGGGATCTGGTATGTACTTCCTTAGGAGTGATACGTGAAACACATCATGAAATTGAGCCATATTCGGTGGAAGTTCAATTCGATAGTCCATATATCATATGCGGTCAAGGATCTCAAAGGGGTCAATGTACCTTGGGCTTAACTTCCCTTTCTTTCCAAACCGCATGACTGTCTTCCATGGTGATATTCGAAGGAAGACTTTTTCTCCAACATCAAACTCCAAGTCCCTTCGACAGTTGTCAGAATAGCTCTTTTTCTAAATCTAAGCAGCTTTGATGTGTTTCTGGATGGCTTGATCCTTCTCTGTCATCTCTTGTATAAGATCATGTCCAAGTAGCTTCCTTTCTCCAACTTCATCCCAATAGGTTGGAGTTCTACATCGCTTTCCATATAAAGCTTCATATAGAGCCATCTAAATACTCGAGTGGAAGCTATTATTGTATGAGAACTCAACCAATGGGAGATGTTGATCCCATCCACCTTTGAATTCTAAAGAATAGGATCTTAGCATGTCTTGAAGCATCTGAATAGTTCTTTCATATTGTCCATCAGTTTGGGGTGATAGGCTATGCTAAAATTAAATTCAATACTCAAGAAATGTTGAATACTTCTCCAGAATTTAGATGTGAATCTTTGATCATTATTAGATACAATCGATATTAGAACACCATGCAGTCTCACCACTTTCTTCACATATATACTTTCAAGTTGTTCAAGCGATAGATCTTCCCGAATAGTGATAAAATGGGAATTATTGGTGAGTCATTCAACCACAACCCATATCGCATTATTTATCTTCGACATTTTTGGGAGACCCATGAAAAGGTCCATAGTGACATTATCCCATTTCCACATGGGTATAGGTAATGGCTGCATCAATCCTTTGGTCTTTTTTCACTCCGCTTTAACTTGCTAACATACCAAGCACCTTGAGATATATTCTGTGATCTCCTTTTTCATGTTATCCCACCAGAAGTGTTCACGGAGATCTCGGTACATCTTGGTGCTACCAGGATGGATAGAGAATGTTTAGCTATGTGCATTTTCCAATAGCTCCTTCTTTATCCTGGGTGATGAAGGCACACAAAGACGCATTCCAAACCAAATCACACCTTCATCATCGATATGTAACTCTTGTAGCTTCCCTTTCTTTACTGCATTCACCTTCTTTTGTAACTCCAGATCATCCATTTGTACCTCCTTAATCATCTCTTGGATTGATGGTTGTGCAATCATGTGGGTAAGGTGGGATGTATCCCATTCCCTTATGATTTCCAAATCCATCCTTTGAATATCAAAGAAGATAGGGTCTTTCTAAATCCATAACATGGATAGAGTAGTAGGTTCTTTTCTACTTAGAGCATCAGTTACCTTGTTCACCTTTCCAGGATGATAATGAATAGAGCAATTGTAATCTTTGATTAGATTTAACCATCTCATTTGACACATGTTGAGCTCCTTTTGTGTGAATATATACTTTAGGCTCTTGTGGTTGGTTTATATGTCACACTTCTCACCATAAAGGTAGTGCTTCCATATTTTCAAGGTAAAAGTCACAGTTGCTAGCTCTAGATCATGTGTTGGGTAGTTATGCTCATGGATATTCAACTGTCGTGAGGTGTAGGCTATCACATTATTGTTTTTCATGAGTACACAACCCAAGAGTTTCTTTGAAGCATCACTGTATATCACAAAAATTTCTCCACTTTTCGGTAGTGTGAGTACATGTGTAGTGATCAGTTTTCTCTTTAGCTCCTTAAAGCTTCCCTCGCATTCTTCCATCCAGACATACTTTACCCCTTTCCTTGTTAACTTAGTTATCGGGCTTGACAATCGTGAGAAATTTCTCACAAAACTTCATTAATACTCAGCTAATCCAAGAAAACTATGGATTTCTGTGACACTAGAGGGACTAGGACATTCTTTAATCACCTTTGTTTTTGAAGGGTCCACAGAAATTCCCTCACTTTTGATCACATGTCCCAATAATGTGACTTTCTTCATCCAAAAGTCACACTTCCTGATCTTGGCGTACAACTTATCCTTTCCCAATGTCACCAACACAAGTCTTAGATGTTCTTAATTTTCCTCCTTTCTCTTGGATTATATGATAATATCATCAATAAACACTACCAAAAATTTATCGAGGTAATGTATAAAGACTCTATTCATAAAATCCATGAAGATTGCAGGGGAATTAGTAAGTCTGAAGGGCATCACCAGAAACTCATAGTGCCCATACCTTGTACGGAAGGCAGTCTTATGAATATCTTCCTTCTTCACCTTTAATTGATGATATCCAGAATGAAGATCCACCTTTGAGAAGTATTGAGCTCCTCTTAACTAATCGAACAAGTTATCTATCCTTGTAAGAGGATGCTTTTTCTTTATGGTGATCGTGTTGAGTTCTCGATAATCGATACATAGCTGCATTGTTCTATCCTTCTTCTTCACAAAGAGCACCAGCGCACCCCAAGGTGATGCACTAGGGTGTATGAACCCTTTTTTCAAATGATCTTGCAGTTTTTTCTTTAACTCCTCCATTTTGATACGATCCATTCTATAGGGATACTTTGTAATAAGAGTATCTCCGGGTATGAGTTCTATTGAGAAATTTACCTCACGGTCCAGGGGAGGTCTGGGTAACTCTTCAGGAAATACATCATTGTATTCCCTCACGATGGTCATTTCCGCAAGGTTGGCACTTTCCTTTGACTTAACTATTTGGGTGAGGTATGCTTATTCATAGGGAATCAACATCCACACAGTTGAAGGATTTTTCAAAGGATATTCATGATCTTCCTTTCATTTTTAGAGGAGCATGGGATGGTTCATAATATGAAAATATATTTTCTTTTCCCAATAGTTGATACGTGCTCTATATAATAAGAGCCAATCCATTCCCATTATAGCATCTAATTCTACCAAGGGAAGTATTATGAGATTCACTGGAAGAATCTTCCCACATACGCCAATAGGATAAGATTAAAACACTTGGGTTTCAATGATTTCACCACTTGGTGTTTTTATAGATATCTCTACTTCAAGGTTTTGGGGATTTGATTCTATAGTTCTAGAAAACCTTAAAGATATAAAGGAATGCGTAGAACCAGAATAAAATAAGACTTTTTCCATTCTTGAGTGAATAGGAAGTGTACCTTGTATGACTTCATTATCTTTCTCCACTTACAAAGTATTGATGGCATAATACTTCCCTTGTTCCTTTGGATTTGGTGGCTATCGGCTCTAATTACCCTTGAGGACTCGAGGTTTAGTGCATTGGCTTGCATAGTACCCTTTCTCCCTATAGTTATAACATTGAACCATGGGTGGTTCTCTCCATTCTTCCACCACATTCTCCTTCCTTATCATGTATTTCTGACACTCTTGAGCATGGTGTCCTTCTTTCCCACACTTGAATCATTTACCCATCCCTTTGAGTCAATTACCATGATGCAACTTCCCACATTTTTGGCATGTGGGTCGTTGAGTTTTCTTCCCACCTTTATCATTAGATCCTCTTGCTTGAAACTCCATCTTTAGTTTCTTATCACCATAACTGTGGGACCATTCTCCAAACTTCATCTCCACTTTTAGAACACACTGAACAACTTCTTCATAACTCCCGAAGTCTCGAATTACAAGACCCTTTCAAAGGTGTGGTTTTAATCAACTAAAGAATATATCAATTTTTATATCATTGTTGATAAAAAAACTCAAATCATACCTTGAAAGCCTTGTAAAAATCTCTTCATAGGTTGTGATAGATTCTACTTCATTTTGCTTGAGCTCTGTAAATTCTCTCTCTATCTTCATGCAAAGAGTTCTTGGGAAATACTTGTTAAGAAAAATTATCTTAAAGTCTTCCCATTTCATCTCTTCAATTTCGTCACTTGGCTTGGTGTTCTTAATCAAATCCCACCATTGATCGGCCTCTCCATCTAGATGATAAATGGCTAGTGTCACCTTCTCCGTCTCAGAATAGTGAAGCACATAAAAGATCTTGTCCATGGAGTTGACCCACTGTTCCATGACTAGTGGATCAGAAGATCCACTAAACATCGGTGGTCATTGCTGCATAAAACACTCGACAGCCAATTGCTCCCTCTTAGGTGAAGGAGAAAGTTCCCCATTATTCTGGTTATTTTTCATAACCTGAGATAGTTGGGTAATCATCTCCATAAAGTTTATAATTCCACCTCCCAAATCGTTGGGGATGTTGTTCGGGCAATCGTTGCATTGTCCCTCGCACGAGTTGTTGGCCAGGTTTCTCTTGGTTCCCACCATTTTCTAAAATAGAATAGGTTAGAACAAATCAAGAGTCATCAAGTCATGAATAAATTATTTATTTGTAAAATTTACACTAAAATCATAACTTACGGGATTCTTGTGTAAATCTTCTTGTATTCATATTTGTACTTAGTCTCATACTAGAGGTTTTCTCTAGGTTTTACTAATCTTAATTCCCAAATTCACTAAACCTTGACTATGATACCAACTTTAGCGACCCTTCCTTTTCTTACATTACTATTACATCATTATAAAGATAAAAAACATAGTAGTATTACACAATGAAGATCCAGAGGTTTAGTTTCTTGGGAAAACTAGGACCAAACATAACTTTTACAATATCAAGCATAAACATTTATTTAATTATTCTTCTCTAGCTTCTTATTGGATCTTGACCTCTCTTTAGTACATGTAGTAACCTGAGGATATACATAAAAAAGGGGTGAGTTAAAATCCTAGTAAGAGGATAGATATTAACAATATAACAATGTGTGAGCATAATCATAACATAGGAAAAGTACCATGAACATGAGAAGAATCATTAATAAAATACGTGTAATGTGGCAATGCATAAAAAATGAAACATCATGTCTTATTGGTTAACTACCACACATACTTGTGAACAAATATAGAATATTTTTCACACATCATTTCACTTTAACACATGAGATTCATCACTTTACCCAATGCATTGGATCATTGTATAATTCTAGGTGCACTCGTCACATTCAAACATTCATATTGCGCTATATAATTATGGGCACACCCATCACATCATAACATTATCATTATCATGAATGAAAAATATAAAATATATCAAAAATAAACATAACTAACCCATGAAAAGTAATGTTTTTCATCTCATAAGAAAACATTCATAAACTTTGGGTTCCCAAAAGAAAGTGAGAATAACATGCTTGATACAATAACCATCAACATTGAGTGAGAAATAAAAGGTGTTTTTTTGAAAGAAGAGTTATTTTGGAAAACATTTTATTGAAATAAAATCCAGTGGAAAACATGTATACCCTAGAAAAGGTAAGATAATGATGAAAAAAATATTTTTAAGGAGTGACCATACCAAAAATGGAGTGAAAGAGGGAGAACCCGAATAAAGAAAGTTAGGTTCAAGAATTTCCCTTTACCTTGTATCTGGATGCTTTCTTCACTTTAACATCCTATATAACCACATTAGATTCATTAATTAATAATTAAAAAAAATTACATGAATATGGTGCATTATGGTTTCATTAGGTTATTTTATGGGCCTTTGGATGAGTTATAGAGTTTAAATCCATTGTTCAGGAATGTTCATTTTTATGGTTTTCTTGAACGTTTCACTTGTATTCATAAATGGAAATTCGTGTAGAACATGGGTAGACATAAATAACTAATATTACATGTTATTAATGATATTATAGGAGTTTAAATTATCTTATATGATATATACATGTGGATGAATCATTGGTTAAAATTTAATGATGATTTTTTGGGTTAATTCGGGAGATTTTTCAACCACAACGAACTTGTTTTGTTTAATCATTTAGTAATATGTACCTAAGTTAGTTCCAGAACATGAAATAGGATATAATACATATAATATAATCTGTTTCAACCATAAAAATGTTTTCATTACCATATCTTAAGTCGGTAAAGGAAAAAGGAAAACATGTCGTTCTTGAAGGTGATAAATTAACACCTCACTAACAATGTTTTCTTTTCTAAAATAAAAAGAAGAGGAGAATGGGTTGGATGATATATTATCCCATTATTATCATAAAATTACAGTATATGTGAGATAATATAGTTAAAATATCATGTGGATGAGTATAGGTGGGTAGAGATTAAGAAAAAAACTTGAAATTTGAAAGGAAATTAAAGGAAAAGAGAGATGGGAAAATTACCTCTTGAATCCTCCTCTTGAGATCCTCCTTAAGGAACCTAGGATTAGTATTTTGATGAGACTATAAGCTCTTGTATGTGGGATAGGGGATAGGTAAGATTCTTGGGCAGATTTTAGAGAAGTATTTAATCTTGAGAGGTGTGAGGAAATGATGGTGTGAAGGGTGGTATTTATAGTGGAGGGGATAGGGGTTTTCTTAATATTTTAATCATTAGTTTATTAATTTCCACCAAGATAAGAAATAGTGATGATTCTGTGACCAAGAATAGTAAATAGGGCATGTGAGTTTTATATTTGGGTGCTTACATCACTTTTAATTTCAGGAATAGTGGGTTTAAATTATAATGTATTTATACGGTAAATTAATGTATTTTACTATTCACTAAAAATTCAAGTATTTTAGAAAAATACCAAAAAATCACCCTAACCCTTTTTTGATATGTAGAATCCAAAAATGAAGTAAATTTTTCAAAAATAATTTTATAAATATGATTAATTTAATTTTTAATTAAAATCATAATTTACTTGAAAAATACAATTTTTAAAACATTTGTTTACTTATTCCAAAACATAGGTACATCATGCTTTCACTTAAATACTACATATATACTATCATAGGTGATGTTACTATTCATAAGGGTATATTACTATTCATAGGGGAAACATTACTATTCGTAAGGGTATGTTACTATTCACTAAAAATTATGTTTGTTCTATTAGACTCCAAACATCTTACTGATTGCAATCGCCTATGTCAGATTTTCAAAATTCAACACATAAAAGTGGAAAAATTATGTTTAATGATCACATAGTATTTAATATCATGATATGTCATTGTGATTCCAAATGTGATTATACTATAAGGCATAATTATAATAAGGGATTTCCATTGACAAAACCTTGGGTCGTTACATCAATCATGATAAAACATCCAGATATACTTAGAAAGACTCCACATCCCACATGGTCATAACCGCTGCCATCCATAGAATCGTTGTGAGGTTCTAAGGTAATGATCATCTAGGAGATCTCACTCCATGATACTTACCATCCCTAATGGAACTCAACTAAGAGATAACATTCATTAGGTATTATTGATCCAATGACACATTCCTTCCATCCCAGATGGCATAAAACCGATAGAACATGATCTTTAAGGGAAACCCACTCCCCTAACTATACTAATGTGGGATAATGATGAGATTCATCTTAGATACACGCTCCATCAGAATAATACCCCACTAAAAAGATCATATATCGATACACAAATAGGGGTTCAATGTCCAGGGCTCACTGGGGGGACATCAGACCCTATAGGAAACATCCTCCTAAATATGGGATTGACACACATGTAAATATTAGTCATGCCAATTCCAAAAACCCCATATAAGGAAACATAGAGGACATGAGGATCACTCTGGTCCTCTCAAAGTGATACATTCTCCAATCCACTGATATATTTATCAAAGCAGACTAAGACAACTCATTCCATAAAAAGGATCTCACCCACACTACACTGATCACTAGGAATTTGTAGCGGGTCACCCTCTATGATGGAAACATGATATCATATCAAAACCTCATAGGAATAGACCAAGGGAACACAATCAACTGATACTGGTCCAAGGAAGATCACACAGGATCACAAAGAAGCTGAGATAAGAAGAAAGAGGGATCCAACCTATCCTCAAAGGAGTACATGGGATGTCCCTATGGGTACACGATGTGTCTCACTAAGTCTGGAACTTCCCATGTCTCACACTCACACAGCATGCACTTTTACACAATAAATGACGTTTTCTTAGGGTACATGTCATTTAGATGTCACCCTGACAGTCAGCATTTCATTATTCTCATGATCATGTACACCGGTACATGTATATGTACTTGGCCATGTTCGAGTACACGTATCTTCCTATGTACTATGGAATACCCATGTACTTCCTGTGTACACTGTGTGTGGGGTTGCATGGCCTCCTGGGAATGTACCCCCTATAAACTCCAAGCTATTCAGATAAGGTCCACATGGTGTGTGACATTTTTCACATGGTCTGTGATGCTTATCTCTATGATGAAACCCTAGCATTACACATAAGGGACTACACAACATGTGTTCATAAAACTACACACCGTGTAGTGTGGGTTTTCACAAAAAAAATCCAAAACATTCACACGTCTTTGTTCGATACTATACACCCATTGATTCCACTAATAATTACGCTACACATCATAGATATAAGGTTGACTAAACCTCATTTCCATCGGTGGCTGGATTCCAGCCATTTCGGTCATTCCGGTCGTACCCGCCGCTCGAGAAATAACCATTGTTGTGCCTCACTGGTACTGTGAACCATGTCTCCCAATCCATCCATGGATCAAATTACATTATCATGAACCGTAACCATGATATTGAATCTCCATCCCAGACCTACAGTAGTTATCTGTTGTACCAAATATTTAATGCACAATGATCATTCATCGGGTATTCGTCGAATCGTTGGCCAAAAGAAATTTTCAATGACGAACACACGTAGAGTAGGGAGAGAAACCCATAAACCATAAAAGTGAGGAATGAACCTCACCCTTTGTTAAGTTTATTATCGATCTATTTTTTTAGGTAAGATGAATGAAGTGGCATAGAAATCAATGAAAAAATAAATAATAATTATCCGCAAATCATGTAATTAAACCCATTCCCTTAAAACAACTGATCCAAAAATCAATTAGTTGGTTGATTGATTCGTGTTAGTCATGGGATGAGAAATGGGGATCAATCCAAAAATCAAATTCCCAACTTTTATTTGGATCAATCACTGACAAATAATGATCGTACTTCATTGTCGTTGATGAGATCCACAAGTTGCATTAGTTCATGATCCTCGATTTGACCTCGATCTGATATTGTCTACCAAGAATGTTCCCCTCCAACAGTCCTCTAGATCTCTAGGGTTTAGAATCCAACCCTGATATTTTATCATAACCATATATTTATAGAGGAAAAATATGTCACTACATTAACATAATGAAATTAATTAACTGATTGATTTTGTTATTTATGTCCATGGTGGTTTTTAAACAAAAGTCTGATGCTAAAAAATATTATGTCACATCTAGGGTAAAACTCACATTCTAAACTCAATGGTGGTATCAAATTTTCAATCAAAGACTCTGTTTGGGAGTCATTTCACATTTTTTGGAAAAATTCATGCACGTGATATTAATATATTTAATATATTTCAAAAATTAATTTTGGGCCCACCGAGCCTCAAAATATCACACCATATAAGTGCCTAGCTCTGTAAATATTCCTAGAAATATTACAAATTCTTACATGGAAAAAAAAGGATATTGCATTATTCCCTCATTCGAGGTTGTTTGACCCCAAAAAGTACAAACTAAGAAAAAGGTGGGGATACTGAGCTCTTAACTGGGTATCCTACTCCCTCAAGCTCTTCCAATGGTTCCCTATTCTACCAACAAACATTCACCTATGGAAAACACTTTCCCATGAAGGTTATTTCTCATACCAGTCCTTAACATTACCGGCTCCTTGAAAAAGAAAACTCCACTCTCATGGCCCATCTTACCCAGGTTGATATCATGAAATGAGTTGTGCACATACCTCCTTAGTTACGACATGTGGATAACACCAAGCAACCAAAAACTATTGTGGTCACGAGGTTAAGTGGTACACCAACTCGCTAACTCGACACTGCAGTAGGAAAAGAAAGGGCTTAAGAACCTCAATGATATCCTACCACCCTAGCTAGGACTCTAAAAATATCCAACTCCAAAGATTATGTCATCATTTCACAAAGGAATCGTGATGTTTTATTTGTAGTCCTCATCCTCCCCTAGATGAAATGCACCCTTAAAACCATCTTTAGCACCAAAACTAGGACCCAAGTGCTATTACCCATTGGCTATGACAAGTATAATAGTGTCCTACAAGGTCTATCATACATGGAATCAAAAAGGTGATACTTTTATGGAGGAGTGGTAATCATCATGATATGAAAACCCCACCTATGGGGGATGATCTTCCCAATTTTGGTTCAAAACTGACATGCATACTCAAATCATGTTTACCAAAACCTGAACATTCCACTTTACCTGGCCAACTAGCTAGGGGGAAACATTATTCCCAACTGCAACTCCCTTGGTTGTCCAACTGATGCCAAGAGATCCCAGTACATCCTCTCCTCTACTATATGTATTGTTATGGTAAAACAACCTCCTCAGTACCTCTTCTCACATTGTGACTGGAATCACCATCCATCCCTGGAGAAAGTATGAGGTGATTCCCTCATTCAATGAATCTATCAGGAATGTATCCAGTAGATATCTGGTCACAAAAAAAATCACAATCGATATTTCTAAGTCGTATATCCCTGTATTTCAAAAGAAGCGAAGGGTAATGAATATCGATTGGAGGTAAACCAAAATATCCTCATATATCTCACGTGCTCCAACTCGGACACTGAGTACACATGGATTCCATCAAAGAAGACTACCAAGAACTGATCCAATAAGGGTTAAGGATCCATTCTATAAGTCTTATGATTCTATTGTGGCATAAAAATCACGAAGGGTATCACCACTAACTCAAAACAACTATAGTGGCTTTGGAAAGCTTCATGTGGTATATCCTAATCCAAACTAGAGATGGTGATAATCTGTCTCGAGTTCAAACTCTAAAAATCACATTGTCCTAAACTAATAGTTGAATAAGACATGTATTATTAGGATTGGGTACTTTACCTTGCGTCATATGGTCCAAGTGAATCCAATCTGCACTCAACCTCAAGAACTCATCTCCATCTCAGGCAAACAAAGCTGAAATTCCCAAGTGAACACATTAGGTCTTACAAAACTCCTTTTTCTCAGAAAAATTACCACTACATCTTAATCTTATGAAGATCAAAAGATTACATCTGATGTGCTATCGAAAAAATAAGGGCTATACCTAGTTCCAATCCTTTCTAAAACCTAACCCTCGGTGTAGATGTAAACTCAACACATCTCTAGGGAAGAGGTCCTCACACTACCACAACTGCATGAAAACAAAATCTCATAGCACCCACTGATCCAAAAAGGTATCACTAACTAACTAATGATAATTTTTTCATAACCTCTTGCACATGATATCATACTACTCTACCTAGTATCATTCCTTATCAAAAAAGGAAAACTTTGTCCCAAAAAATAGAAGCACTTCTACACTCACTGGTAGAAACCAACTAAGCATGGATGGTAGGGAACTAGTCCATACTAAGGAAAACATTGTAGGGTCTCAAAGCTACTATGAATGGATTCCATGTAGGATATATCTATTCTCAAATTCATATCACATTTTCAGTAGAATTTTCTAATCACTGATCCTCTCTGTAAGAGCCTCCAACAAAAGGGTTAAGAAAAAAGGGCTCCAATGGTGTCACTGGGTCTCAAATAGGGGATAAAGTCAAGGAAAAGTGTCTCATAACTCTATGTGAAAACTACAAGTGGGGCAGTGAAGTCACACGTCATACTTAGAACCACACTATAATCCTCTGTGAGCTCTTACTGCATGTAACTCATCCTTTTCCTTTCTCACCTGTTTACCAAAACCAGGGCTTGCTCTGACACATTAGTAAAACAAACAACCTCAAGCACACAAGTTAGAGGAACTCATCCACCATGCCTCGACACTATCTGATTTGGGAAGTACTAACTCACCCGTACAATTTTGGATCATGTCTCGATAGGGGAATTGTCCCTCTTCCTTATATGTCCAAATTCAATCCAAACATCACCAACATAGGGCTCCAATGATGCCTCGCATCTCCCTGTAAAAGAACTCGAAAAAAGGAGGAAAAAATTATCATGTAACTGTGTCTAATAGTACTATAACAAGAGTATAAGGGAAATAGAACGTACCTTGAAACACTCCTGGGGCATCTGGGTAAAGAACCTCCAATGCCTACAGCTATCCAGGATTCCGACCACCAGCTTCCCGAGCCTGGAGTGGTCCACCTGGGGGTGGTGGTGGTAGCATCAAACCCAAGTACATGCCACCTCCTGCTGGTCCCCCAACTCCTCTATCATGTATTCCACCCCATAGACATTCTTGATCTAGTTTTTTCCTCTTCCTAGGAGGTTCATCAACCATCTCTCTAATTGTCACACAACAAGTAAGACAATCCTGTATGAGATTCCCCCTCCCATCACAAGCATAGAAACATCTCAACCTCAGAGAACTGATCTATCCCTGAGATATCTTATGAAACCTCATATTTTGTGACTTATGTCATATGACTATTATCGTTAGGTCCTACTGACATTAAATCCTAGGATATCCCTACCTCAAAAGCTCAAAAAATGCACTCGAACCCTGCGCATTTTTTTCCATCACAAACAGAGCCATCCATGGCTCATTATAACAAGACACATATACATGAACCCTCATAGGTGGATATACATGCTGATAAATGGTTATAAGCTCTATTATCTCTCCAATTGGAAGAAAAAATACCTCGTGACCAAGCCCCTACATGGTAACCTCATCACTCATTGGGTCGAACTCTCGAACCTGCTGTAGAAACCTCATTAGCAGTCATTATTAATACATCCTAAAAAAAGATAATGTTGGGTACAAACCCAATTCCCACGTTATATTCCATCAAGGATGGTGGATCATATATAATCTTAGATGGGAAATTCATCCTATCACCCATGGGTTTTAGGATGGAACCCCAGAAGGGCCTATATGTTGGGCCTGAATGACCTAGGGCTGGTGGAAATCAATCCTAAAAAATGGTATCATAGCCATGGTGCATCCTAGGTATGATGTAGGGTGATGTATTTCCCAAAATGAATTTAAAATGATAGTGGTTTCTCATTTGAAGCATGTGAATCCATAGTGCCTTGTCTCGAAAGTCATCCTGATAGCGGTGGTCAGGCGGCAAGTCCCAATGATGAGAAAGCGGTGGTGCAAGATGGTTGAATCTGATGTGTTATCATTGTAGGGGAGTCCCAATTGTGTGGTATTTGGTTTTAGGGGAGTATTTTTGGGTACAAACTCAAGTACCACATTGGATTCCATCAAGTATGGTTGCTCTCATATAATCTTAGATGGGAAATTCCTCTTATCACCCATGGGTTTTAGGATGGAACCCTAAAAGGGCCTATCTGTTGGGCCTAAATGACCTAGGGCTGGAGGAAATATATCCTGACATACAAGACATACCATGGTCAAAGAGTATAGATCTCACTCAAAAAGTACATGGAAACCACAAATCATTCCTATATTATTCATTTGCCAATGTTTTCCCTACAACCAATTCCTATATATACCAAGTCAACAAGTAGGTTATTAGGGTCCTGGTGAATGGATACATCAACCATCGCACCAACACTGGACACCCTAACCTAAGATCCAACCTCAAAACATTTTAACATTTTTTCCCTAGTGCCAAACCAAACTCCACAGCTAGACAAAAGAAAACTTAAAACTCCACTTATGAACCCAGGTAGTGTCATAACACTTTAGGCTAGGTACACATTTGATACCATTTTTTCATGATCCGATCCAATGAGGTCTGAGACGCAACTTCCCCAAACCCTCCTCCAAAAGGCCAAGGTCTAGCGACTAGATCCAAGAATTCATATCACACACATGGGAGGAATTTTCCTAAAACACATGTATGAACGCACACATCTCCATGCCCATACAATGCTAAAATGTAAAAAAAATGATAACAATGCATGAATAAATCTATAATATCACAAACAAAGTGTGAAATAAAGTACTATAAATCATAAAAAGGGGAAAAATACAAGCCCACCCAAAACTAGAAATAAAGTTTGGCCTGTTCAAAAGGAAGGGATTGTTGTCAAATGCAACACTAGTATACACCTCGGTCTTTCTATCCCAAACAAGCTCTACCTGTTACTAGTCCACTAAGGACTTCGCAAAAGGTTCATTGTCTGCATAAGATACGACATGAGTGGGAAGATCCTATATAGATGTGAGTATAACAATACCCAATAGGAAACCTCATAATAACTAAGCATAAATCATCAAGAGTAGTCATATCATTATGAGATATGTTAATCATAATAAAAAATCTAGTTATACTCATAAAGATTCCACATCCCACATGATCATAACCACTTCCATCCATATAACCACTATGAGGTTTCAAGGTAATGCTCATCCGAGATATCTCACTCCATGAGCTATGCTATCCCTAATGGCACTCAATTGAGAGATAACACACATCAGGTATCGCTAACTAATGGCACATCCCTGCAATCCCATATGGCATAAAACTGAGAGAACATGCACATCCGGGGGGGGCGCTCCCTAAGTTATATTGTTGATGGATACTGAGGGAGTTCTTACGAGATACACACTTCATAAAACTAATACCCCACCAAAAATATTAGATCTTGATACACATATAGGGAGTCAATGCCCAAGGCTCATTGGGGGGACACTAGACCCTACTGGAAACATCCTCCTAGATAGGGGATCGGTGCTCGTGTAAATATTGTTCATGCTAATTTCAAAAACCCCATTTAAGGAAACATGAAGGACATGAGGATCACTTTGGTCCTCTTGGAGTGATACATTCTCCAAGACACTGAGATATCCTTCAAAGAGGACTGAGAAACTCGCTCCAGAAAAAGGATCTCGGCCACACTGCACTGATCATTAGGAAGTTGCAGCGGGGTCACCCTCTATGATGGGAACATGATGTTGCACTAAAATATCATAGGAATGGACTAAGGGAACACGCTCAACTAATATTATTCTAGAGAAGATCACACAAACACACAACAAAGTTGAGCTGAGAAGAAAGATGAATTCAACCTATCCTCAAAGGAGTACACAGTGAGTCCTTGTTGGTACGTAGTGTGTCTCGCTAAGTATGGAATTGCATGTGTCTTGTGCTCACACTACATGCACTTTTCCACAATACATGGAATTTCCTTGAGGTAAATAACGTTTAGAATTCTCCCTGTCACTCAGCGTACCATTTTTCCCGTGCTTGTGTACACCAAGTTGTGTCCATATACTTGGTCGTGTCCGAGTACATAGCTCCACCTGTGTACTCCAGCCTACTTGTGTACTTCCCATGTACATGACATATAGGGCCACATGGCCTCCTAGGCGTGTACCCTCTGTACACACCGAGTTGGTTAGCTAAGGTTCACATGTCATGTGATGCTTATCTCCATACTGAAACCCTAGCGCCGCACAGAATGGATTGCATGATGTGTGTTCATAAGACTACACACAGTTTAGTCTAGTTTTTCACACACAAAAAATCCAGAACGTTCACATGTCTTCATCCAAGATTATACACCCATAGATTCTGTTGGGAATCACACCACATGCTGTGTATATGAGTTTTACTGAACCTCCTCATCGCTAATGGCTATATTTCAGCCATTCCGACCATACCTACCGCTCAGAAAAAACCACCTTCGTGTCTCGCTACTATCGCATGCCAAAACTGTAAATTGTGTCTCCCAATCCATTCGTGGATCAAATTATGTAGTCATGAACCATAATAGTGACATCAAATCTCCATCCCAGACCCACTGTAGTGATCCATTTCACCAAATATTGAATTTGTAACTATCATTCACTGGGTATTCGTTGAATCGTAGGCCAAAATAAATTTCCAATGACGAGCGCATGTAGAATGGGAAAAGAAAATCATAAACTATAAAACTAAGGAACGAACCATGGACTTTATTCATTTTGGCCTCGATCCATTATCATAGGGATGATGAACGAAGAGGTATAGAAATCATCAAACAAATAAATAATAATTATCCTAAAATTCCACAATTAAACTCATGACTGAAAAATGACTGATCCACTAATCAATCTATTAGTTGATTGATTCAAGTTTTTCATGGAATAATAAATGAGGATCAATCCAAAAATCAAATTCCCTACCTTGATTTGGATCAATCGTTGATGAAGAATGATCTTATGTCATTATCATTGAAAATATCCACAAGATGCGTTGGTGCACAATCCTCGATCTGGCCTCGATCTGATATTGTCTACCAAGAATGCTCTCCTCCAATGGTCCTCTAGTCTCCAGGATTTAGCGGCAAACCCTGATATTTTTTTCATGACCGTATATTTATAGAGGGAAAATAGGTTTCTACATCAACATAATGAAAGAAATTTATTTATTTATTTATTTATTTTATTATTTATGCACATGATGGATTTTAACAAAAAGTATGACGTCGATAAAGATTATATTGAACTTAGGGTAAACCCCACATTTTGAACTCAATAATTATCTCAAATTTAAAATCTGATACTCCTTTTGAGTTTTATTACACTTTTTCAAAAAAATCATGTGAGTGATATTAATATATTTAATATAATTTAAAAATTAATTTTGAGCCCACCGGGTATCGAAATATCATGATGCCTCATCACATGAATCTGGAAATATTCTTATAAATATTCCAAATTCTTACACAGAAAAAATGGGGACATTACATAAACCTCACTGTAAGATATACAAGTAGTTTTCCACCCATAGGTACCATGCTATAATATATAATGGTTTGGCAGCTATCCACCTGCATGGACTCTTGTTATTTTAGAATATACTCCCTCAGTGACTCTCGCCACCTCAACTTGCATCATCCACTACACATTACATCATTATCGACATCATCACACCACTATTGTATTATAATAGTTGTGAAGTTATCCACCCATGGGGACTCTCACTGTTTATAGATGTCCACCTGTAGGGACTCTCTCCACCTCAACCCATATTTGCAATATCATGGTGGTTGGGTAGTTATCCACCCTTAAGGACTCTTAGTATTTTCGAATGTCCACCCCTCGAGGACTCTCCACCTCAACCTATATCATCACCACATCATCATCATCACTTCTCCACCACACATCACAAGCCACTACAACATTTTCATAAGTTTCACATCATCAGCATCATCATCATTGAGTATAATAAAAGGTTTTAGACTCCCACCATCCATTATATTCTCCTCCTAGGAAAACAATAAAAAACCACAAGATCTTGCATAATAAACAACCATATCGCACATTCAAACTTCACCCACACATACAAAAAACATATAAACCAATATAAATTGGTTCTATGGTGAAATTATAAAAGTCATATAGTTGAATGGACTACGTGCTAATTTGACATGGTCTTGTGCCTATATAGAATGACCCTTGTGAACACTAAACCACCCCATGTACTTCACTGGATAAAACCCAACTAACCCTCTATTCGGTCAGTCAAAATGGCCCAAAGGCCTTCATTTTTTTTTATTATTTGATAATCCACCTTTCAAGGGATGAGGTGGAACCCTTACAAGGCACAAAGGCTCAGATACAATTACATGACCGATAGGTCTTCGTGGGAATCACCCAGACAAGACAACTTGGAACTACTCCTCCCCAGAATACACTACTACAAAAACGGGAAAGGGAAGCGCCACCTTATATCAGCGCTAAGCTAAAACCGCTGATAAAGAAACCCTTTATCAGCGCTAAAATTTTAGCACTGATAAAAGGTAACCTTTATCAGCACTAAAAAATCACTAATAAAAAGATCCTTTATCAGCGCTAGAAAAGCGCTGATACAGGAAGGATTTATCAGCGCTTTTTTAGCACTGATAAAGGTAGTCTTTATCAGCACTTTGTTAGTGTTGATAAAACTATAGTCCATTTTTTTATAAATTCGGTCGCACAGTGCCCTCGTTTCATCACGACCAAAATATCTCGCAGTACTGGAACCCTGTGACTCCCCTCCGCTGCCCGCTGAGCTTCACGTTGCCGGACCTCCGCCGCCCTCGAGCTTCTCATTTTCGGACCTCCACCGCCCACTGAGCTTCGTGTTTCCGTACCTCCGCCACCCTCGAGCTTCACTTTGTCGGACCTTCACTTCCCGTTGAGCTTCACATTGCCGGACCTCCGCTTCCCTCAAGCTTCGCGTTGCCGGTCCTCTGCCTCCCACTGAGCTTCGTGTGCCAGACCTCCTCCGCCCTTCGAGTTCGATTTGCACGGTCTGAAAAATCTATGAACCCCCTTGTAGTGGCTTATCATAGGATGAATGGTTTATTTGGCTCAATGACATGATTTTCCCTAACAATGATCCAACCGTGAACACCCCCCCAAAACCACCAAAATTTCTAAAAATTCACTCAAAACATCTTTAGATAATCTCCAAATATAAGGAGACCAAAACAAGGTTCTATATATACCTGAAATAAGTTAATGATATGTTTAAGGAATGTTTTCCAAATCATTTTTTGATTTTGGTATTTTACTATTGATGATTGTGATGAATACTTTGCTTTATGTCTGGTAGTTGGTACATGGGAGACCTTAGATTTGTGAGTAATAAAATGGGTTCTACTCTAGTTATCCTTGAGGTGATTACTTGAGTCTATTTTTGATGTCCCCAAGAGGCATCGTTTATATTGATTGTCTGGTCACATAACCAGGTGGTGTTCCGTGAGTGAGTCAATTTCCATTCGAACCTATAGGTTAGATATCATCCTATGTTTCTCCAATTAAAATTAGTTTCTTTCCCATAATTATTTTAATGGATGATTTTGTGATTATGAGTTACTCCCATTGATTACCTTTATTATTTACTTTTTCTACAGTTTAGTTTTTATCTAACCTTGATTATTTATTTTTTCTTTTATCATTACTCCATTATTCTAGGATTTTCTATTAGTGTAGTTTTTTTACTGTAAATCAAAATGTGGAATCTTTGGTGAATGTTTGACATGGGTTGATTTTCATTAAAAGGGATTTCTTAATATGTGTGTTTTTCTTTTTATAAAAATAGATTAAGTTAGGAAAATAGAATTCCTTGTGAATTTTTTCATTTATAAAAAATGAAATATATATTTTAAAAAATGGTTGACCACAATGTTTTGTTTTTTTAATAGATTTAATGAAATTTTTTAATAGACGGAGTGCATCCGTGAGTGAGATAAAAACTTGTTTTCATTGATGTAAGTGTTGAGGTAGTTCAATGAGTGAGCTGAGACAATGATATATAATTTTTCAATCTCTTGATATCCCATGATATTAAATGGGAATCAATCCTTATTTAGTTCTTCAACATGGTGCAGTAAGTGATCGGTATTAGAAAGAGGGAGCCCTCTCGGTTGAAGGATAAATTCATTTCAAAGTTTTATATCATACAATAGGGACATGAACCATGTTTTTTAACTTCATGTAATGAGAACATTGGACACACATTTTAATATCTTGTGATTAGGATTATGATAATGTATTTTAAGGTTGAATATATTTTACCAAAATGTCACACGGTTTCATATCATGCAACTAGAACATATAGTGAGGGTGAGGTGAATTTTCCATCCATAGAGTCCCTACACCATGTGAAATATGGGTAGAGGATGAAAAGGGTTTAAGTTCATGACTCATGGACCAAAGGGGGTGTGTCCCAGAATTTTTGGCGTGTCATGCAAGAATAACGACCTGATGTGAGAGGGGCTTGTGGCGGCTCAACACCACATGAAACAACATATAACCAGGATGTTGGATTTTTCGTTCAAATCCATATATATCAGACTAAAGGGATGGTTTATTCATGTAAAATATCTCTTGAGAAACCTAGTATTGGTGGAAAGATTGATATGCTCATCATCAATGGTGATCAATGAGTTTACACTATCAGAGTGAAGTTTATGAAAAATTTAAGGTCCTTCACACTTGGATTCCAGTTTCACTAGATTCCTCATAGGTATCATCGATTCCCTTAGATCCAACACCATGTCACCATAAATTAAGGAATGAAGGATAACATTTTTCTTTAAGGACAACACCACCCGGTTCTGATGCATTTCTAGGTCATCCAATGCTTGAACCCTATTTTCTTCGAGGGGTTCCCCCATTATTTCCTTCATGATATCTAAGTGACTTTGTATGGCAGTGCACTTGTATGGCATGATGCCCAGACCGCCAAGCTTTTTAGCCTTGCCACCCCTACCTCCATCTCTGTCCTTCTCCCTCGTTGAGGTTACTGACTGCTTCTCTGTAGTGGTCAGGCCCCTTCCTAGCAGTGTTTGTTCTATCTACCTTGGCTCTGAGCCTGTCATCCAGCTCCAAATACTTATTGATATAGAGATACATCCCTCACCAGCCCCCAAGTTTCATTACCCATCCCTCCCCTGCCCCTTTGTATCCTCATCTCCCACTCATATGAATCTTACCAACCAGAAGGGATTATGAACATGTTCAAAATCAAGGGACCTCAATGAGAGATCATCCTCCCACTTCAATAAGGATACTAGATCTAGATCCAATGCCAGAGCCCTGTCCTACCCATAATTATTATCTTCATATGTAATGCTCATGGTCTTAGTTCCCATGTTAAATCGGACTTCCTCACTATAGAAATCAAAAAGCATAATTTCATTGTTTTTGTTGTCAAATAACACAAAAAACCCTATAATAATCATAGAATTCTCCTGGAAGATTATGTTGCATGGATTTCTACACTCTAACCCCTCCAATAGACACAAATGGGTATTTTGGCACAATAAATATGTTGTTGAGACTGTTAAATATTGCAATCAATTCATCACTACCAAGGTGTCCAATGGTGACACCTCCTTCCTTATGACTTTTTTTTTTGAAGCTATGACCCTCTTCAAAGGGAATCTCTATGGAGTGAACAAAATACCTTTGATCCAGGCCACCATCCATTGTTTTTTGGGGGTGACTTTAATTTCATTTCCAACCCAAAATAAAGGAAAGGTAGAAGCCCATTCCAGAGGAAGGCCATCATGGAGTTTGTTTAGTTCATGGCTGGGAAGGGCCTCATTGATCTTTAGCTTCTTAGGTGAAAGTTTCACCTGGTGAAACAACTGTAGCGGTAATCACCTATTGTGGAGTCTATTGGACAGGTTTATAGCCAACATGAAAGCCACTAACCTATTCTCAAATACCATGTTTTTTCATCTTGCTTGAGGTATTTTGATTCACTCCCCCCTCTTGGTTTCCATTTCTTCGTGGAATGATCATCAGGAACGGTTTCACTTCCACCAGTAGTGGGTTAACATCCTAGGGTACCAGGACATGGTTTTTGAAATATGGAATGAACCCTTGTAGGAGTATTGGGCCACCTTCAACCTCAGTGACCTGACCTCAAACCCCGATAGGTGCGTGTTCACCCCTTCCTCCTTAGTAACCTTCACCACCTAGGACTACTGCCGCATATGGGCTCCTTCAGAATATTCTGATAGATGGAATGATACCTTGGGTTTATTGGGTTATTAACACCAGTTTGAGATTTATGTGTGACTATATACTTATTATATTTTCTTATTATTTCTTACACACCACCACTTGAGTCGAGTAACCTGATTGAAATCCATATTGGTACTTTGGTTCTGATGTGGATATGGTTTTTTATGTGTTTTTGACATGTATATGTGTGGATATATGGGTATTTAGGCATGGTGATATTGAATGTAGGGCAGAGACCTAGGAGTGGTAGATGTATCATTATTGATTATTCTTGTGTTTGGTCTGGGGTGATTTGAGGAAACTATAATGAATCTAAAGTAATTATATTTAATGAAGATGAATAAATACTAATGGTTAGGCTCTATTAATCTCTATTTTTATAAGGAATTAGTTCTATTCTACTGTATTTGGAAGTCTTTTTTTGTGTACTTGAACCATAAATACTAATATTTGAGATTAAAATGGTATGAATATGAATAAAGATTGGATGGATGCTAATCGTTTGACAATAGAGTATGATAACGGAGTGAAAGAGTTCATCAAGTTTGAAAATGATCACACAAAGGATCCTTCTCAAATCCTTTGTTCACGTTTATGTTGTTGTTATTATAGACTACTTACTCTAGAGGAGTTGGAAGAACATTTGATATGTCACGGAATATATTAGAGTTATAAATGCTGGAATAAACACGGAGAAAAGGCGAATGTAGCTATTGGCTGGGATAAAACTGTGTTTTATGGATCATCATATATGAAAACAAATATGGATAATGAAGAAGACTGTATGGAGGATGTGATTACAGATGTCAATGATGATGAAGATCGTATTGAGGAAACGACAAAGACAATTGAAGATAAACTCAGTGATTTCCCAAAATTGTTTGAGAAGTTAAAGAGTTGTGCAAAGACGCCATTGTATGTTGGTTGCACTAAGTATACAACATTTTCAGCTGTACTAAAGTTGTATAAATTAAAAGCATGCAACGGATGGAGTGATGTCGATTTTACGGAACTACTTGCTCTCTTGAATGACATGCTCCCAGAAGATAATGAGCTCCCAATCCGGACATATGAAGCTAGACGAATGCTAAGCTCGATGGGTATGATTTCTGAAAGAATACATGCCTACCCGAAAGACTGTATATTGTTGTTCAAGGAGAACAAATCACTTACAGAATTACCAAAGTGTGGTTCTTCTCGATACAAGAATGATAAATCCAATACTATGAAAGTTGTATGGTACTTTCCAATCATTCCAAGGTTTAGGCGTCTATATGGAAGTGAAGAAACTGCAAGACAATTGTCGTGGCATGCAGATAAAAGAAATAAATATGGGAAATTACATCATCTGGACGACTCTCCTCAATGGAAGAAAATTGATCATGAGTATCCTGAATTTGGAAAAGAGCTGAGAAACCTTCGTCTTTCATTATCTACAGATGGAGTGAATCCTTTTGGTTTTCAAACCAGCACTCATAGTACATGGCCTGTTATGTTGGTAAATTATAACTTTCCACCCTAGTTATGCATGAAGAGTAAATTCATCATGTTATCTACGCTTATATCAGGACCAAAACAACCAGGTAACGATATTGATGTTTATCTGGCTCCTTTGATCGAGGATTTGAAGTTATTGTGGGATTCAGGTGTTATGTTGTATGATGCTTATAAAAGTTAATACTTCACGTTGAGAGCGATGTTGTATGGGACAATAAATGATTTCCCTGCTTATGGAAATTTGTCAGGCTATAGCATTAAAGGAACTCAAGGGTGTCATGTGTGCGAAGAAGATATAGAATCAATTAGGTTGAAACATTCATCGAAATATATGTTTCTAGGACATCGTAGATTTCTACCTTGTCGGCATAAGTACCGATCTTGGACGACATCATTCAATGGAAGTTCAGAACAACACGCAGCACCGTCTCCACTAACAGGTGATCATCTATTTGAGAAAGTAAAAGATTTGAACACTGTTTTTGGTAAACCATTTTCGGAAAACCTTATGAAAATAGATTGGAAAAGGAGATCAGTTTTTTTTGAATTACCATACTGGAATTGTTTGTACATCAGACATTTTCTTGATGTGATTCATGTGGAAAAAAATTCATGTGACAGTGTTATCGGAACGTTGCTAAATGCCCCTGGAAAAACAAAAGATGGAATTAAGGCAAGGTTGTACATGGTTGACATGGGAATACTAGAAGATTTGGCTCCCGTGAAGGGTGGAAATTGAATGTTTCTTCCTCCAACTGCTTATACTCTTTCTAGGGAGGAGAGATATCAGTTTTGTAACTTCTTAAATGATGTAAAGGTTCTATAGGGGTATTCATAAAATATCAAGAACATTGTGTCAATGAATGATTTGAAGTTAAATGGTTTTAAATCACATGATTTCCATGTTTTGATGTAAGATCTAATTCCTATAGCTTTACGTTGCATTTTTTCAAGAATGTTCATCATACGTTAACCAAACTTTGTTTCTTTTTCAAAGCTATATGTAGCAAAGTTTTAGACCCAGTGAAATTTCCAGCTATGGAAAAAGAAATTGTCATCATATTATGTGAATTAGAAATGTTCTTCCCACTAACATTCTTTGATATGATGGTTCATTTGATGATTCACTTGGTGAGAGAGATTTGACTTTGTGGTCCTGTGCACTATAGATGGATGTATCCTGTTGAACGGTATATGAAAATTTTGAAAGGGTATGTCAAAAATTGAAGTCGGTCAGAGGGTTGTATAGTGGAGTGATATATTGTTGAGGAAGCCATTGAATTTTTTACTGAATACCTATCTGATGTGGAAAGCATTGGTCTCCCGAAATCTCGTCACACTGGACACATTGAGGGTGAGGGAATTTCTGAAAGAGAAGTTGTGACAATCAGTATTACAGATTGGGAGCAGGCCCATCTTTATGTTTTTCATAACAGTTTGGATGTTGCTCCATCTATTGAAACTCACAAAGAAATTCTTAGGCAGTTGAATCCATCAAGGGATGAAAAATGGTTATCAAATACACATAATCACCAGTTTATAGGATGGTTTCAGGACCATATTTTTAAGCAGTTGGATGAAAATCCGAATTCAATTTCAGAACAACTTCGATGGCTAGCTGTTGGACCAAGTGTGTATGTATTATCTTACAGTGGTTATGTAATTAATGGTTATAAATTCTATACATATGAACATGATGAAGATAGTACCATGAAAAATAGTGGAGTTACACTAGTGGCTGAAGCGATGCATGTTTCTGGTAGTAAGGACAGAAATCCAATTTATGCAAATATGTCATACTTTGGCATTATCAAACTAATATGGGATTTGGATTATACGACATTCCAATTGCCGATTTTTCAATGAAAATGGGTTGATAACAACAGTGGTGTTAAAATAGATGAATGGGGATTTGTGAAAGTTGATTTTAGTAAAGAAGGGTACAAAGACGAACAGTTTATAATGGCAACACAAGCGGTACAAGTTTTTTATGTTCCAGATCCTGCAAACCAAAAGTGGTAAATTGTTTTGTTATTGTCCAAAACTACTGAAGGTTCTGATGAAAATTTAGTTGAGGACGATCCTTTCAGTGGTAAGTCGCAATCATTTCGGAGTGGTCCCAATGTAGATGATGTTTTGTATGTTAGAGGAGACCACAATGAAGAAATTTAGATAATTGATAAAGGTGTCAAATCCCTTCAACCTTTGAAAAAAAGAAAGAGAGTTCAATAAACAGGTTATATTTTGTTTGTAATATAGATCTTGTTATCTCATGTTATTATCTTATCATTACTGAATTTATGTAATATTAATTAACTGTTCAACCACTTTTGAAGATAATGACTTCTGCACATTCTGGTGCTCCTAACCTTGAGGCTGAACAAGTCTCTCCAGCTGCTGCTGCTGCGGCTGCTGCTGCTCCTGCAGCTGCTGCTGCTCCTGCAGCTACTGCTGCTCCTGCTGCGGCTCCTGTTGCTCCTGCTGCTCCTCCTGCTGCTCCTGCTGCTCCTGTTGCGGCTGCTGCTGCTCCTGCTGTTGCGGCTCCTACTACTCCTAGTGTTGTGGTCCAACAACCATCAGCACATGTCATTGATACCATTTCAGATGAACATATAGATGATGTTGATATCGATGAAATGGTTGTGAATGAAGGACCGACATCGCAGAAAACACAGGTGCATCGCAGTTTGATGGTGTTAGCCAAAGTTCTTAAGGCGAAAAGCAAAGGCATCAAATTTGAAGTCAGATGGAATGCATGAGGCCAACATGTGAATCCCAACAAGGCTATGTTTAGCAGCTACATTGGAGTTATCACTCGGCAACGCATGCCGATTGACATAGATTCATGGCACCATGTTGTGTACGGGCTGAAGGTTGTGATCTGGGAAGAAATTACGGTAACATTATGATTTTATTTCTTTAATTTACTAGAAAATAAATTAATGAAACAATGTCTTACTCTTCTCAATCTCTTGCAGAGTACATTTATAGTAGATGATTCACACAAGGATTATGTACTAAGTCTTTCAGGAAGGATTCATCAAGGTTTTCGCACTATTTTAACAAGATGTCACCTGAAATATTCCAAAGGTAACATAAACCCGCACCCACCCATTGTCTACGCTCACCTGATATCCGAAGAAGCATGGGATAGATTTATTGGCTGTCGTGGGGATGAGAAGTTTCAGGTACATTGTGGGTGATAATACGTTATTTGAGGATACCTGTATTCATCACTTTGATTGTTAATATTTCATTTATGAAACAGAAACTTTGTACTGAAAATAAGGAATTTGCATCAAAACCAACATACCCCTATCGTAAAGCAAGGATGGGGTACGCTTCATTAGAAAATAAAATGGTACGTATTTTAAATTTACAGTAATATTGTTAGGTGCCAATAAACAACATCATAATTATATTTCTATGTTTATATGTAGATTGATGAGTCTAAAACCAAATACACTTCTATCCCACGTCATGTGCTATGGAAGGAGGCACATGTGAATAAGGAAGGTAAGTTAGTAGATGAGAACACACAAAAATTGTGGGAAATATGTGTAAGTATGACACGACGATAAAAAGATTTGTTTTAAATTTATATTACATAAAAATAATTAGTTATTTTCCTATATCTGACAGTCACAGGAATCAGCTACTCCTGTAGCGGATACAGACCTATTATTAACGGCTTTGAAGCTGCCAGAAAAATACGGTCATGTCAGAGGTGCGGGGTTTGGGGTGACACCCCAAGTATATTTTGAGAAGAAGAAGAAAATGGATAATACAGATGAAAAATTGGAACAAATGAGAGAAAAAATAGCAACCCTTGAAGAACGATTGCAATGGCACGGAGATTTGATAGCAACTTTTATGGGTGGGAAGCAAAAGGAAGACACAACTCAAGAACAACCAGTGTGTGAACATCCCACCCCACCCCCCACCAGCTTTGAGGCAAGCCATTACCCTCAAAGAACTGTCTTAGTCGTGGTAATCAATATTCTAATAATTATTCCCATGAAATGTGAATCAGACAAACACTGATAATTTTTCTGTACTGATCTTCTACAGGGTGATAATGATTGTGATTTATATTTGTCAACACCCACCTATCACCTTGTAGCGAGGGCTACAGTTTTCAATATCCCAGATTCCACGCTGCATAATAGACCTCTTCCGAAAGATCATCTAGAAGTGACGATTATTGTAGCTCATGATCCAAATGCAGAGCTACCTATTCCACTTTATGACGATGATATTCATACGGTCGAAAAGGATATTGGCACATTCATTGCCTGGTCATCACAACTTATAAGAGTACATGCAGACAAAGAGGTATTTATTTCTTTTTTTTTTTAAGCTAAACCTTTAACAATTAATGAAAAAAGGGTATGAACCAATGATTGTTGTTATAGACGGAGAAAGAGAAGGGGGTGACAAACATCGGATCAAAACCCTTTAAAGGATCGACCAACCGATCCCAAGGAGCTACTAAAAGCACAATAACACCACCTGTTCTCTATCCACATTTACTATAATTGAAGAATCATGTGTATACGATGCTAAAAGATGGTAATAGTCATATAGTGGTTTTAGAAGAGAATATATACGGAGAGGAAGGTCAAGATTTCGTTGTTGCTGAAAATGTAAATGAGATCCTTGAAAACGGTTGGCTAGGCGTCACAGTTGTAAATGTATATATGAGGTATGTTTCCATGAATTTATTTTCTAAAAGCTGATCTAATGTGAAAATTATGACTAAATTCATTTTATATTGTTGACAGATGCATTTATGAAAAACAGTTGAAGGAATTTTCCCATGATCCAAGATTTGGACTCGTTAGTCCTCATACCACATCAACACACCTAACAAAATTAGAGCCATCAAAAAGGGATGCAATAGTGAACGTCTTGCTGAAAACATTTGAAAACAAGATTACAGATGACAGACTCTTCCTAATACCAACCATGCAGGTGTAAAACTCTATGATTAAAGCATATAAACTATATTTTCACTTCTTTTATTACTTATTCCTTTTTTTGTTTTTAGGAAATATTGGTTGCTAATTGCGGTGAACTTGGATACTCTAAAGATTTATTTTCTGGATTCAAAGTAAGGATATCCATCAAACCGACCACACGTGATGGAGTTTTTGAATCTGTAAGACACTACATCTTACGTTTTAGGTCTAAACATCAAGTAATATAATTTATATTATCTTTTACTGAGGATTCTGTTATGATAGGGTGGTGTATCATTATCTTCTAAAAAAAGGAATGAGGACAGGGGCTAAGCATAAGGAGGCGAGCAAGTACTATGTCTGGACAAATATCAGGGTATATATAATAAAATTTCACTATCCAAACACATCTCAACACAAGTTACTTATTCTCCTAATGATCAATTTTTTTGTAGTGTCCAAAACAGAAAAACGATAATAATTGTGGTTATTATGTTTGTAAATTTATGAAAGAGATCATTTTTCATCAACAAACTAGCATCCCTAAAGAGGTATTTTCAAAAACAACTACTAGTTTGTTTAATTTATTTATTAATTCTTTATTTTTATATTTTGCAGTACTACTCTGACTGCCGAAAATCCTCATACTCACAAGAAGATATAGATGTGTTCAGAAATGAGTGGGCCGCATACCTAATGGAATATTGTACACAAATACAATGAAGATCTGACTTGGGGACATGTACAATTGGTGGTCATTTTTTAGAGGGGTCAAGGGGATCAAAAGATGAAACATTGTTGTCTGTAAATGTTCGTAGTAAAATTGTAATTGTTATTAAATAAAACATACTTTATCCAATGAGTCATTTTCCCATTTTAATATATGATATGCACCAACAATATGCAATAATTCTGAACCACTCAAAGGGTCTCTCTTTTGTTTAAAATGGACACAATTTTAAGTGAAAACAACAACTAACGTACGAAAATCCGACCAAACTCATTCGGATTGTGTTGATTATTTAGGAGAATTATCAAAGGGTCCTTTGTGACATGTATGATTCATCCCCGCCTCAATCTTAGGCACGGTGTGACCGCTATCACTCAAAGGGTCTCTCTTTTGTTTAAAATGGACACAATTTTAATTGAAAGAAACAACTGACCTTTGAAAATCCAACCAAACGCATTTGGATTGTATTGATATTTTATAAGAACGATCTAAGGGTCCTTTTTGACATGTAAGAGTTATCCCTGCCTCAATATGAGGCATAGTGTGGTTGGTACCACTCAAAGGGTCTCTCTTTTGTTTAAAATGGGCACAATTTTAAGTGAAAACAACAACTGACCTACGGAAATCTGACCAAAAACATTCGGATTGCTTTTATACTTTAGGATAATGATTCAAGGGTCTTTTTTGATGTGTAAGAGTTATCCCTGACTCAATACAAGGCACGGTGTGGCCGCTATCACTCAAAGGGTCTCTCTTTGGTTTAAAATGGACACAATTTTAAGTGAAAACAAAAACTGACCTATGGAAATCCGACCAAACGCATTCGGATTGTCTTGATATTTTATAAGAATGATACATGGGTAATTTTTGACATGTAAGAGTCAAACCCGCCTCAATCTGAGGCATGGTGTGGCTGGTACCACTCAAAGGGTCTCTCTTTTGTTTAAAATAGACACAATTTTAAGTGAAAACAACAACTGACCTACGGATTTCCAACCAAACCCATTCGGATTGTGTTGATCCTTTAGTATAACGATCCAAGGGTTATTTTTGATGTGTATGAGTCATACCCGACTCAATATGAGGCACGGTGTGTCCGGTAGCACTCAAATGGTCTCTATTTTGTTATAAATGGACACAATTTTAATTGAAAACAACAACTTACCTATGAAAATCCAACCAAACTCATTATGATTGACTTTATCTTTTATAATAACAATAAAAGGGTCCTTGGTGAAATGTAAAAGTCAAACCTACCTCAATCCGAGGCATGGTGTGGTCGGTATCACTCAAAGGGTCTCTATTTTGTTTAAAATGGACACAATTTTAAGTGAAAACAAAAACTGACCTACGAAAATCTGACCAAACGCATTTGGATTATGTTGATACTTTATGATAATGATCCATGGGTCCTTGGTGATGTGTATGAGTCAACCCCACCTCAATAAAAGGCACGGTGTGGCCGGTAGCACTCAAAGGGTCTCTATTTTGTTTAAAATGGACACAATTTTAAGTGAAAACAACAACTAACCTACGTAAATCTGACCAAACGCATTCGGATTATGTTGATCCTTTAGGAGAACAATACAAGGGTCCTTTTTGACATTTAAAATTCAACCCCACCTCAATCTGAGGCATGGTGTGACCGCTATCACTCAAAGGGTCTCTCTTTTGTTTAAAATGGACACAATTTTAATTGAAAACAACAAATGACCTATGAAAATCTGACCAAACGCATTAATATTGCCTTTATATTTTATAATAACGATCCAAGGTTCCTTTTTGATGTGTAAGAGTCAAAACCGCCTCAATCTGAGTCACGGTGTGGTCGATACCACTCAAAGGGTCTCTGTTTTGTTTAAAATGGACACAATTTTAAGTGAAAACAACAACTAACTTACAGAAATTAAACCAAATGCATTCAGATTGTGTTGATACTTTATGAGAACGATCCAAGGGTCCTTTTTGATGTGTACGAGTCATCCCTGCCTCAATCTGAGGCACGGTGTGGCCGCTATCACTCAAAGGGTCTCTCTTTTGTTTAAAATGGACACAATTTTAATTGAAAACAACAACTGACCTATGAAAATCTGACCAAACGCATTTGAATTGTATTTATATTTTATAAGAACGATCCTTGGGTCCTTTTTGACATGTAAGAGTCATCCTCGCCTCAATCCGAGGCACGGTGTGGCCGGTACCACTCAAAGGGTCTCTCTTTTGTTTAAAATGGACACAATTTTAAGTGAAAAACAACAACTGACCAATGTAAATCCGACCAAACGCATTCGGATTGTGTTGATCATTTAGGAGAATGATCCAAGGTTCCTTTATGACATGTAAGAGTTATCCCTGCCTCAATATGAGGTACGATGTGGCTGGTAGCACTCAAAGGGTCTCTCTTTGGTTTAAAATGGACACAATTTTAAGTGAAAACAACAACTGACCTACGGAAATCTGACCAAATGCATTTGGATTGTCTTGATATTTTATAATAACGATCCATGGGTCCTTTTTGACGTTTATGAGTCAACCCCACCACAATCCGAGGAACGGTGTGTCCGGTACCACTCAAAAGGTCTCTCTTTTGTTTAAAATGGACACAATTTTAAGTGAAAACAATAACTGACCTACGGAAATCCGACCAAACACTTTGATAATTTAGGAGAACGATCCAAGGGTCCTTTTTGATGTGTATGAGTCATCCCCTCCTCAATTTGAGTCACGGTGTGGCTGGTATCACTCAAAGGGTCTCTCTTTTGTTTAAAATGGACACAATTTTAATTGAAAACAACAACTGACCTATGAAAATCCAACCAAACGCATTCGTATTGACTTTATATTTTATAAGAACGATACAAGGGTACTTGGTGACGTGTATGAGTCAACCCCGCCTCAATCCGAGGCATGGTGTGGCCGGTATCACTCAAAGGGTCTCTATTTTGTTTAAAATGGACACAATTTTAAGTGAAAACAACAACTGACCTACGGAAATCTGACCAAACGCATTCATATTTTGTTGATACTTTAGGAGAACAATACATGGGTCCTTGGTGATGTGTATGAGTCAACTACGCCTCAATCAAAGGCACGGTGTGGCCGGTATTACTCAAAGGGTCTCTCTTTTGTTTAAAATGGACACAATTTTAAGTGAAAACAACAACTGACCTACGAAAATCTGACCAAATGCATTAGGATTGTGTTTATCCTTTAGGATAAATATCCACGGGTCCTTTGTGACATTTAATATTCAAACCCGCCTCAATACGAGGCACAATGTGACCGCTATCACTCAAAGGGTCTCTCTTTTGTTTAAAATGGACACAATTTTAATTGAAGACAACAAATGGCCTATGAAAATCTGACCAAACGCATTCATATTGCCTTTATAATTTATAAGAACGATACAAGGGTCCTTGGTGACGTGTAAAAGTCAACCCCGCCTCAATATGAGGCACGGTATGGCCGGTACCACTCAAAGGGTCTTTATTTTGTTTAAAATGGACACAATTTTAAGTGAAAACAACAACTAACTTGCAGAAATTCGACCAAACGCATTCGGATTGTGTTGATACTTTAGTATAACGATCCACAGGTCCTTTTTGATGTGTATGAGTCATCCCTGTCTCAGTATGAGGCATGTTGTGGCCACTATCACTCAAAGGGTCTCTCTTTTGTTTAAAATGGACACAATTTTAATTGAAAACAAAAACTGACCTATGAAAATATGACCAAAAGCATTTGGATTGTCTTGATATTTTATAAGAACTATCCATGGGTCCTTTGTGATGTTTACGAGTCATCCTCTCCTCAATAAAAGGCACGGTGTGGCCGGTACCACTCAAAGGGTCTCTCTTTTGTTTAAAATGGACACAATTTTAAGTGAAAACAACAACTGACCTACGGAAATCCAACAAAAAACATTAAGATTGTGTTTATACTTTATGAGAATGATCCACGGGTCCTTTTTGATGTTTAAGAGTCATCTCTGCCTCAATATGAGTTATGGTGTGGCCGGTATCACTCAAAGGGTCTCTCTTTGGTTTAAAATGGACACAATTTTAAGTGAAAACAACAACTGACCTACGGAAATCTGACCAAACGCGTTCGGATTGTCTTGATATTTTATAAGAACAATAAATGGGTAATTTTTAACGTTTAAGAGTCAACCCCTCCTCAATAAAAGGTACGGTGTGGCCGGTACCACTCAAAGGGTCTCTCTTTTGTTTAAAATGGACACAATTTTAAGTGAAAACAACAACTGACCTATGGAAATCCGACCAAAAACATTTGGATTGTATTGATCCTTTAGGATAACGATCCATGGGTCCTTTTTGATGTGTCCGAGTCATCCCCACCTCAATCTGAGGCATGGTGTGGCCGGTAGCACTCAAAGGGTCTCTCTTTGGTTTAAAATGGACACAATTTTAAGTGAAAACAACAACTGACCTACGGAAATCCAACCAAACGCATTCGAATTGTCTTAATCTTTTATAAGAAAAATACATGGGTCCTTGGTGATGTGTATGAGTCAACTCTACCTCAATCCGAGGCACGGTGTGGCCGGTACCACTCAAAGGGTCTCTCTTTTGTTTAAAATGGACACAATTTTAAGTGAAAACAACAACTGACCTATGGAAATCCGACCAAACGCATTCGTATTGTGTTTATCCTTTAGGAGAATTATCCACGGGTCATTTTTGATGTGTAAAAGTCATCCTCGCCTCAATAAAAGGCATGGTTTGGCCGCTATCACTCAAAGGGACTCTCTTTGGTTTGAAATGGACACAATTTTAAGTGAAAACAACAACTGACCTACGGAAATCCGACCAAACAGATTCGGATTGTCTTGATATTTTATAAGAACGATCCATGGGTCCTTTTTTACGTGTACGAGTCAACCCCATCAACCCCCTGGACCTCCCCCCACCCCCCCTGGACACCAACCCACCCCCTGTACACCCCCCACCCCTCTGGACACCCCCACCCCCTGTAAAGCCCCCCCGACACCCTGGACACCAGCCCACCCCCCTGAAAATCCCCCCCAGACACCCCCATCCCCTCGGACACCCCCTACCCCCCCTTGTACAGCCACCCAAACCCTTGAACAACCCCCAACCCCCTGAATTCTGAATTGAATTCTTTATGTACTTAATTAACTTATGAATTATGTGTTAATGGTGTACGGGTATACTTGTTGTATGGGTATACTTGGTCTAATTATCTTATGATTTATGTGTTAATTTTGTATGGGTATACTTTCTCTAATTAGCTTATTGAGATACTGCATTTTTTTGCAGGTGTTCGGGTGTGCTGCTGCAGATTTTTTCGTAGCAGCAGACAGGGCATTTATCAGTGCTTTTTTAGCGCTGATAAATGGAGCTTTTATCAGTTCTAAAAAAGCACTAATAAAACACGCATTTATCATCACTCTTTTAGCGCTGATAAAGGTTTCCTTTATCTGCGTCGAGCTTTACAGCACTTTTTTTGCGCTGATAAAGCCTGTTTTGAGCACTGATAAAGACCGTTTTTGTAGTAGTGATATGTCATGATATCATCACTCCACCTTTGCAAGGCTGGTCGGCTAGTTGTCCTATGCAAAGTTGCATAGGCCCGGTACCGATGGCAAATCCATACCCTCTCATTCTTTCAATTCTTGTTAGTTCTGCTCTGGTGAATGTGTCTGCCCTAAATCCTCATCTGAAGCCTTGTCCCTTATAGTCTAGCTAGTACATCTGCATTCATGTGGCCCGAAGCCCTTGGGGTGGACCTAAGGCCTTAATGTGGCCCGAAGGCCTTGAGAAACAATTGGCCCGATGGACTTGGGTGGCCCGAAATCCTTGCAGGACCCGAGGACCAAACCGGTGGCCCAAAGGCCCGGATGGATGAATAGTTCTGGTTGCTACAGTACTGAACAATACCTTCTACAGTAATGCTATAGTACCTAGAAATACGCCTCCACCCGGATTTGATCTCGGGTCACTTGGATGCACCTACTGATTCCTCGCCAACCGGGCTAAGTCTCATGTGCAACTAACCCTCTATTTGGTGATTAGGTTTCTTTCTTTGAAAATCTATTATCTATACTATAGGGCATGCCTCATAATACATGTGTCTTCTCCACAGCCTTCCTACCTTATGTGTCAACTTATCCTAATTCAATCTTTCTCTCCCCTCCTCGTGATTACCTTCATACCCTATTCCAATTCAATCTTCTCATATCACCACATTCACTTTCCTCGACCTCTGCCTTCTAGCCTCTCTACCTCCCCCTTCCTATTTCAACTCCCTATATTCTCCCATCATGGGCCTCCTCCCCACCTACCTCTCTCTATATCCCTCTCCTTATCATTGTCCCCATCTCCCTCTCTGCTCCCCCCGCTCCCCTACTCCCCTGCTCCCCATTCCCACACTCCCTATTTTTTGGCCTCTTCCCCCATGCCCCTACCCCCCAAACGAATCCCCCCCTCCTTGCTACCTCTGCTTCCCTGCCTCCCGGTCGGTGCCTCACTACCTCTCTACCTCAACCTCCCTGCCTCTGTTTATCAGCCTCCCAGCCTCCTCAAATATTATTCTTGAAACCCTAATTCCTCTATTCAGTCACGATCTTCATCTCCTCCCATTAGCTACATTCCAGATCTAATCCCCTCACCTTCCAAAATCCATAATGTTCACAATAATTCCCCAACATCCATCGGTTATTCCAGACTTTGGATATCACTTTTCCCTTACCAATATATTTTATACCTCCTCTTTGGTTATCCCATAAAGTTGCATATATTAATACCAATATCATCATGTTATATATATATTATTCTACCTCAACCTCAACATAGATTCAATTTCAGTCTTACACCATATCCTCTTGCAACCTAGGTATTTCATTAATTTAATTTTTTTCTTCTGAGGTTAGCATTTGATGTACTGGGTCTACTATTATAAACTATCGTTTTTTTAATGTCCATTGTTATGAAATGTCAATTAATATTGTATACTATTATACACCATCATTTTTTTAATATTAAGTATCATACATTGTCATTTAATACTGCCCACTGTTATACACTCATTTTTAATGTATACTGTCATACACTTTCATTTAATATTGTATACCTTTGTACACTATAATTTAATACTTTCTACTATTATAAACTATCCATTTAATGTTTTTTCTACTATTATACACTATCATTTTTTTAATATTGGGTGTTTTTGATATTTATTAATATCAGTGGAGGACCTGCTCATTTATTTTTCTAGATGTTTTATCTAATAAATCATATACTATCATTTTTTTAATACTTCATTGATTTATTATATATACCATCTACTGAAATCTACAAGAATAAATGGGAATGTCCTTCTTGGATGACATCTGCACCCCTGATTGTGTAACCCTAAAATTAGTTTCCTTTTCCTCCAATGATTTCCACAAATGAACACCCTACAGGTGCATTATATCCTATAATCTCTGCATTATAGAATATAACTCTGTATTATTTTTTATATTCTATAATATGGAACCTTTTTGTATTCGGTGTATTTTAATATTTGATTCATAATTTCATAATGTGCATTATCATTATTTCAATTTCCGTATATATCATATTCTATAATCTGTTATTCTATATGGTTGATTTTATGGTGCAATTACTTTCATGTTGGATTTTCTTCATGTTCATGACACTCATTTGATTCAAAGAGTTCAAAAATATTACTTTCATACTACAAAAGTATATGATTCTGCCTTTATCCCATTAATTATATTAATAAGTGATAAGAATATCTACCATATAAAGTTCATCGCATTCAACTGCAGAGCTATAGATTGCTTTCATGAATCCAGTTATCTCTAATGATAGTGGATTACAAGATTCAATTAGGTTTCCATTATCAACTATATAATTGCATGCTAAACTGTGTTTTTTTTCATGAATTTATAGTGCCATTGGATATTTGTTTTATTTAATGTGTGATATTTGCCTCATGTTTTCTGGGATTCAACAATCTCAACCTCAACATACTGTAATATAATTTGTTGATGCTTATACTCTGCTCAACACATATAGTATGGGGTTTTCGGATAATGTTCCACCCAATTGTATGTAATAAATTTATTTTATATTTTTTATTAAATTCATATTTCAATCATGAATTTGAATTTTACATGGTATTCATTTCAGGTTCTTCAAAACCAACTACTCCCAATATCAATTCAGTCATTATTGTGGGAACATATCCCCCTATGACACCAATAGAAATAATATATTATTAAAACATCATTCATGTTCCTCATATTCTGTCAAGTATATGATTTTCATTAAATTATATATTTATCTTATTGTATTACCATCACTGATTCATTGTTATAAAATAGAAACAGCACAACATTGAATCTTCAACACAAATTTAATTACATAATCTCACCATGTCTGCCTTCAATTTATTAATTGTATAGTTGTTTGTTTCATTTTTTTTTGTACATTAATTCATTTCATAACATTTACACTTATAACTAAATATAATTTTTCATTAGGATTGACTATCACTACTTTCAATTCTTCTACTTCACTATTATCTTCTTGTCTTTCAACCTCAGATATTACATCAGAGAGACATATAATATCAAATGGTCACATCCATCAATTACTGTATTATGAAGGTATGACTGTCATTTAATTTTATTATTAATTTTTTCAATGTATTTATTTAGATCAATGTAATTGACAAATTACACTTCCACTAACACTGTCATTAGTAGCATTACCCTAGCACTACTTACACATTTGGTCTCATTGATATTACATCTAAATTTTATTTTATTTAGTTTCACACTATCCAAGCTAAAAGAGATGAACAAATCATCATCTTTCACATCAAACACAGATAATGCACTAAGTTGCAAAACCAAAGTAAGTATTACAAGTATCTTCTTCATTAATTTATCATGCCAAAAAAATCATAGGGTACTAACTTATAGTTTTTTATTCTGTTATAAATATGTATTGATGAAGTTTCCCATCCATATTATAGTTTCATTTACTACTTATAGTGAATTATATTCTAATAGTCAATTACCCAATATTGATGTCCCAAATTCAGCATTCTTCATTGGAAAAATAGTAAAAGGTGCAAGTCAACTCCCGCTAACAAAATTGGAAGAAAATGGTAAGATTGAATTTATTTTTTATCTAATAATAATATTTAACTTATTATATTTTATTGAATCTGTTATTCAACTGAACATTTGTTGATCTCCAATTGGTTTCCTTTATAATTATGTTACTTTTAACAAAAAAATAGGTTCTTATTTCAAACTAAATCTTCCACATAGTAATGTGACATAAATGCATTGATAGATAATTTTTGCATGAAATCCATTATCTATGCTATAGGGCATGCCTCCAAGGACATTTTCCTCCTTCTCAGATGTGCTCCACCTATGTGTTTTATTTCCAACAGCTAACCTGTATCTTTTGTTTATATTTTCATTCCAATCAATTCTTCTCTCCCTACGTTGAGAATCTACACCCTCCTCACTCCTCCCCATCTCTGACTCCACAATTCCAAACCTCCACCTTTGCATTTGCCTTTGTCTTTGATGCCTCACCTTAATCTCTAAAATCCATATCACCACACCTCCACCTCCCCATCTATAACCCAGCCTCCCCCTACCCCCATCCACTTCCATTTGTTTCCTACTTTTCAAATCCTTAGTTTTTCTTCACCTCTCACCAATCCCTTATGGGTTGCCTAACAGGGATCATCTGAGGTGGAACAAGAATATGAGGAGTGACAAGAATTTATTTCTCTTTTGTATATCTAGCACTGTTTGGAAAGTATCATTTGACTAGACCATTGGTAATCTTTCATCCTTGTATTATAATTTTCCTATGAAATTGAATCTTATTTTTATTTACTCTAAATTTTATTTCATTTTTTATTTTTCTTAAAATTTAATATGCTTCACTGCATTTGAAATTCTTAATTTTATTAATATTTATTTGTTTCAAATTTGACATTTTTTTGAACTTCCATCTCTATGTATATTTATATACCATACCCAATTACTTTAAACAAAATGAAACAATTTTTGAGCTATTTTTTATATTTATATTTTCTCTGGAAAACAAAATGATGCACCTCACTTCAGGTTGTTGTCTCTATTTTTGTGAACTGCCTATCACCAAGTATATTTATTTATATTTATATTCCATTTAATATATTGCTTTATTTTTTCCTGATATATTATATGTTAACAATTCTGAATATCACAATTGTAATAGCATAATATAACTCCAAAGATGCCATAGGTTCATTTCAATTTCCATCTAGTTTTCAAGAAGAAAGATTACAATGGAAATTATAACAGGTTTCAAAAGAAAAATGTTGTCCATATAGGTTGAAATTAACAAGGTTGAAATCTACCCACTGGAATATATGCTTTGAGTCCGTATACTGTATTTAGCAAAGTGAGTAAGGTGTTGTTAGAGAATGTTCAGCCAAATTATATTTATTTCATTTAGGTCACAATTATTGTCTAAATATTTTCATAAATTAATTACTTGTATTTTTTGTATTTTTTTCATATTCATTAAACAATTCACCCTCTTTTAGGTTCATCGAGTAATTGATCCTCTTTTAGGATCATATATGAAGCACCCCCGGTTTGAGGTATGTAACCCTTTTTTATGATTTTTTATGTTTTTAAGGTTGTTGGGTAATGTTTGGGATAGTTTGGGAAGGTTTTTAAAATCTTTGGAATCTTTTTAAAGGGCGCATGGTTTGAGAACGGTTAGGGAAAACCATGCAGAATCCCCAGGTAACTGTGCAGCATGAGACAGTGGGCTTCGCACAGTTTATGCATGGTTTGTCTAACCATGCGAGGAGGTCGTGTGAAGTGCCCTTAGAGGTAGTATCATGTTCATGGTTAGCACACGGTTTTCCTAACTATGTGAGCTAACCATACACGGTAATAAAAATAGGGTTTTTTAAAATTGGGATCACTTGAGACTTGCCCTATTTTACTCATTTCTTCTCCCATACGAACCCTACGTAGTATTCCTTATTATCAAGGGTTATAGGGGCTCTCCCACACATTTTGGAAGTAAATTGAAGGAGTTTCTTGGTGGTTTAAAGTCGTTTCTTCTCGGGTAAGTCTTCTCTCTTGGTCTCTTTGTGGTTTTCCTTAGATCTACATCTCCCTCTCTCTCAGTTTTATAGATCTACACCCATTACATGTAGATATAGGGTTTTTGTTGCCTAAAATGATGATATTTAGGCTTATTGATGTTAGGAAAAGGTATCTAAGGTTTTTTTGGTGTATATTTCACCCGTATTTGTGGTGTGATTGCTTGTGGGTCGATTTCACCAGAACCCTATGGTAAGGGGATTCTCTCTCAACTCCACTTTGCTAGAACTTGAGACCTTGATTGTAATTAATTTTTTTTCTTGAAATTAATTGTGAATATGATGTGTGAATCTTGGTGGAAACCCATTTGGTGATGATTTGAGGATTTTGGGTAAAATGGGGTATTGTTGAAGAAGGGGTTTTGTGATGTGATTTTAAAATTTTCATTTTAAAATCGATAATGGTTTAAATTATGGAAGATGAATTTCAATAAAAATGCTACTTTATTGAAATGTGGTTTGGTATGGGAAAAGGGTTTGTGGGTGTTTTCAATAAATGTGTGATTATTTTAAAGGTTTATGGCTTGCGTTGGAATTTTTGATGTGCTTAAGGTATTGTTTAGTGGGAAAGTGTTATTTGAATATTGTTGTGGCCCCATGGGTGTATGTGCTTTTTATTGACTTGGTAATTATTTATTATGTTGAATTGGATGTGGAGTGTGTGGGGAGTACCACTATAAAAGAGGAGATGGATGGTGGACGGAAGGGCCACCATAAAAGATAAGTGGTCGGGAAGTACCACTAGATCAGGAAAGTAGTGTGATAGCTTGGATGGGAAGTTCCATCGTGATGGTTACTAGTTTGGTTGTGTGAACCTCTATGTTATTGTTTTAGTTGTGTGTTGTTATTCGAGGTGGAAACAATTGTGCTAACATGTGATGGTGAAATGGATTATGGCATGGTTGTTGGCTTTCCATGGTATTGTGTGATTTGGGTGAAAGTAGGCTTGGTAAGGCTGCATTTGGCTTGTTGGTAATGTGAAATACTTGATGTTTTATATAAGCTATTTTATATACATGTTCTAATGGTTTTATCCTAGTGGCGGGTGTAGGGAAGTCATTTGGTGAAATCCTACTGAGTATTTGTACTCACCCTCTATTTTTTCACTTTAGTGCTTTTGTAGATATTGTTTTCTGAGACACGGGTAAGGGTAAATCATCACATTTTTCTAGTGGTTCCTCATGATACTTGGATAATTTTGGTGGTGCATATAGCATGGAGCTTGGCTTGGAGTTTTGGATTTGTGTCGTAACTTCTTGGGTTTTGGTATTGTAGTATTACGCTTGCTACTCTGGTTTTGGAATCTTGTGGTTTGGTTGTATTAGTCTTTTGGTTTCATTAAGTTGTAAACTCTGTTGACATGCATCATGTAGTTTTGGTTTGGTATGTCTTGTTTGGTTTGTTTCTTTTATCCTAAGGTAAAATTGTTCCCCATTCATTCTTGAATCCCTCGGTATTTATTACTGGCCTTTGGCACCTTGGGAACATCACCTAGGGCCAAGTAGCATCTCACCGCCTTCTCAAGACAATGAGGAAGGGGAAGGATGTTACAAGTGGTATCAGTTTGTTTGTTCCTTGACATCCAAGTTTGTTTTCTTTCTTGGAGTTGATTTTCATTCTTGGTGTTGTCATTCGTTCTTGGTCTATTCCTCGAGTTGGGATGGTAATGATGCATAGGATTGTCGGAACTTGAAATGTATATCATAAAAGGACATAGCTAACCCTTTTATGTTGAACTTAAAGTTACCAGGTAGTTGGGTACATAAGTGTTTTGGAGACACTTATAGGCATTGTAAATCTCATTGTTATGGGTGTAGCCACTGATATGAGCATGGCATATATGGTAGAAATGACTTCCCACTAGGATGCATATTTCATTGGGTATAATGATTTATGTTGTGTTATGATTATGTAGATTTTTGAAGAATTTGAAAATTATTTTCAAATGTGGGGATTTGAAATGTGGACGGTTGTGGAATGTTGAAAATGGGTTGATTTTCAAAACATGGTGGATTTTTCAAAAATGGTGCAGCATGGAAAATGTGAGAAATGGAAAGCTTGGTTGTGATATTTGTAATGTAATTTAATTTGAAATGGTAAACCTTTTCTTTCTAAGGGAGTGAGACTCATGGTTGTTTTTGTTTTGATGGAAATGGTATTGGGTAGGCATCATAGAGACCAACTGGAGGAGGCTACTAAAAATGTGGTTGCACCTAAGCCCTAGGTGAACCAACAACTATTGAAAATCATAGTGCAAGATTTCTAAGCTGTGGAAAGTGGGAATAAAGTAGATGATCCAAAGAATGTGTGTCATGTGGCTCAGTTTCAAAAGTAGAATCCACCCACTTTCAGGGGTGATTTGGAGTCGGAAAGGGAAGAAGTGTGGTTGAATAGAATAAATAGGATTTTTGAAATCTTGGGAACACTGGTCGAGATGAAAGTGAAACTATAAACATACATGCTAGAATATCTTTCCCTACAGTGGTGGGAGTTGGTGGTCCAAGATGGAATGGACCAAGGGATGTCATGGGAGGGTTTTGAGGAATTTTTTAATAAACAATTCTACCCTCATACGTTCATAATTCAGCACACAATAGATTTATTCATCTTGAAGCAAGGGAACATGTTGGTAATGGAACATATGGCTAAGTTTATGAACTTAGTGTGGTTTTCACTTGAGGTGGCAGGTAGTACTTCGTTGAAGGAACGTATCTTTAAAGATGGTATGAGACAAGAAATTCATTCTAAGATAGCAGTGTTATGTATAAGTGATTACACATAAATTGTGAATAGAGAAATAGTGGATGAACAATATATTTTTGGGGCTACAGGTGGAGGAAGCATGTTGGTACCCACGGGGGATAATGGGAACTCTAATGATAGGTTTAAGTGGAAGAGGGACACTTATTTATAGTGTGGGAGTATAGTTTAGAATATGATGGAAAGATCATTGAATCTTCCTTCGAAGCCTCAGAGTAAGCTGGGATGTTTTCAGTGTGGTTCTATGGGTCACATCAAGTGGGATTGTACAGCACAACCTCAAGCATTCCATAACTGTAAGCAGATGGGGCATCTTCAGTGGTATTGTCGGAATGCTCTGAGGTTGGGTGTTCATGACACTCCTCAGGGGTCACAGGCGTCTTATGCCTCAAGGGGACAAGGGCAGTAGCATACCCCTCGTTAGCAGCCCAAAGTCAGTCATGGTGATTCTAGTAACACCACAACTCCTCAACAGGGCAATAAAGAGCAGAGTGTGGCAAGCAAGAAGCTGTTTGGAGTTGAGAAAGTTGTGATGGATGATCAGTCAGGACCATCCACGGTGCGAGGTACAATTATTATAAATTCCACCTTGATGCACATATTTTTTGATATGGGTGACTCGGATTATTTAATTTCTTCTCATATCATTTATTTGTTGGGTTTAACTATGTAAATGATGCCTTCAGTTTTAAAACTTCAAACTCCTTTGGGTCATAGAGATTGTTGCGGATTTCTGTGTAGAGCATGCGGTATAGTTGTGGATGGGGTTGAGTTGTTGTTGGATTTCTCGGTGCTTGATATGGATGCTTATGATATAATCATGGGAATGGATTGGTTGGATATGTTTAAGGCCCACATCGACTGTTATGCATGATTGGTTACTTTCATGATGGAGAATGGTGTCGAACATCTCTTTAGAGGGGAGAAGAATGAAAAGTTGGTTGCAGTAGGTTTGTTGGCACCAAATTTTGGCACGATCTCGTATCAGTTAGCAGCATTATCATTGGAATCAATTTAAGGAGTTAAGCATAGCGTGTTTCTAGTGATTTTTGATCAGTTGTTGGATGTATTTCCTAAATAATTCTCAAGATTGCCACCTGTGAGAGAATTGGATTTTATGATTGATATCCTTACAGAGACTAGTCCTATATCACTTTCGTCTTACCGAATGGAACCAACATAATTGAGGGAATTGAAATTTTAGTTGGAGGAGTTATAAAACAAAGGGTTTATCTTCTCTAGCACGTCTCTATGGGAAGCACCGGTTTTGTTTGTTAAAAATTTTGATGGAACTCTTCGGATGTGTGTTGATTATCATAGGATTAATCAAGTTATGATAAAGAATTGATATCCACTTCCATGCATTGATGATTTGTTTGATCAATTAGGGTGATCTTAATGGTTCTCCAAGATTGACTTGCAGTTAAGATATCATCAATTACGGGTGTGAAAGGAGGATATTCCAAAAACAGCCTTCATGAGTATATATAGCCATTATGAGTATGTGGTTGTGCCCTTTGGTCTAAGGAATGCACCAGTGATTTTCACGACATTGATGAATCAGATATTTCAGAGATATCTCGATTATTTTATGGTGGCATTTGTTGATGATATATCGGTGTATTCTAAGATAATCTTGGAGCATGAGCAACACTTGGCGATAATGTTGGGGATCTTGAGGGATCATCGATTGTATGCCAAATTTTCAAAATGTAACTTTTGGATACATGAGGTTCGTTTCCTTGTCCATGTCATTTTTGAGAGAGGTGTTTTAGTTGATCTGAAAAAGGTAAAGGTTGTTATCTCCTAGAAACCACCAAAGAATGTGTTTGAGACACTGAGTTTTCTTGGTCTAGATGGGTATTATCGGCATTTTGTTTGTGATTTCTCATGATTGGCCTCACCGATGACAACTTTGAAAAGTAAAAATGTTCCATTTCAATGGAATGAGCAGTGTCAGAAATCCTTTAAAGAGATGAAGGGTCGCCTTACATCAGCACCAATCTTGGTTTTGTCAGAACTAAGAAAAGGGTATGTGGTGTATTGTGACGCATCAGGGTCAGGGTTGAGTTGTTTTATCATGCATGGGGATCATGTGGTTGTGTATGGCTCGCAACAATTGATATTACATGATAAGAAATACCCAACACATGATTTGGAGTTGGTGGTAGTGGTTCATGCTTTGAAAATGTGGCGTCATTATCTCTTCGATGAGAAATTCACAGTGTTTATCGATCATAAAATTTTAAAGTATATTTTCTCGCAAATAGATTTAAACTTAAGGCAAAAGAGATATATATAATATCTCCATATGTTTGATTTTGACTTGATATACACACCAGGTAAGGTAAATTCAGTGGCAGATGCATTAAGTCATAAATAATATGTTCAGGTGGTGAAACAGGCATTGGATTAGTGGCAGTTGATATCATTCATAGCCAACATGTGGTTAGAATGTGAGGATCGGGGTTATAGATTAGTTTTCTTTCCAGTCTCATTGGTTCCTGACTTGGTCGGTTTGGTCAAAGAGGCATAGGTGTATGATTCCGACTGTATGGCGATGAGGTTGAAACTCAATGGTGGGGAGACCATTGAGGGCTGGAAACTAAATGGGTAGTAAGTTTTGTGTTTTCAGAATCGGATGATAGTACCAGTGGCTTGTCAGGAGGAAATTCTCTGGGATTATCATCATTCCACATGGTCTATCTATCCTAGAATTTAGAAAATGTATAAGGCATTGAAAGCACAGTTTTGGTGGGATGGCATGAAAAGGAAAGTGTCAGAGTTTTTTTGAGATGCTTGACTTGTCATTAAGTCAAATCAAAGCATCAGCAGCCAGAAGGCATGTTGCAGTCTTTACCTATCCCTATTTGGAAATGGTAACAGATAGCAATGGATTTTGTTATAGGACTCCCAATAACGGTTAAAAAGCACGATTCTATATGGGTGATAGTCGGCTCACAAAGTCATCCCATTTCATCCCTATTTGTGAATCTCATAGAGTGGAGGATCTGTCCAAAATCTATATCCATGAGGTGGTAAAGAGGCATGGTGTTCCAGTTTCGATTGTATCAGATAGAGATCCGAGATTCACGTCTCGTTTCTAGAAATCCTTGTAGCAAGCCCTTGGGACTCAGTTGACGATGAGTACAGCGTATCATCCTCAGACGGATGGGCAATCCAATAGGATGATACAAACTTTGGAAGATATTTTGCAGGATTATGTGATATATTTTGGTGGCTCGTGGGAGTAACACTTACTATTGGTGGAGTTCTTCTACAATAATAGTTATTAGGCCTCGATACATATGGCTCTGTTTGAATCATTGTATGGGTTCTCGTGTTGTTCTCCACTATGTTGGGTGGAAACGGTTGAAACTTCGATGGTTGGACCGAGCCTTTTCCAATAGAATACAGAGAATATCAAGTTGATCAGGAAGATAATGGAGATAGCTCAGAGTCATCAAAAATCGCATGCAGACCATCTTTGAAGACCATTATCGTTTGATGTGGGTGATCATGTGTTCTTGTGAATCTATCCTAGGCTTCACTACTGGAAAAGTAGGCTATACCAACGGTTTATAACCGTTGGTATAGGATGGAAAACCGTTGGTATAGGGTATACCAACGGTTTTCCAAACCGTTGGCCAGTTAGACGTGAGGAAAGCCCTATACCAACGGTTTCATTTAAACCGTTGGTATAGGTGTTTGAGAATTTTGGAAAAAGCTTTACCAATGGTTCAGAACCATTGGTATAAGTTTTTCCAGAATTCTGGAAAAGGCTTTACCAACGGTTCAGAACCGTTGGTAAAGCTTTTCCCAGATCTGCTGCACAATAGCCCTCCAGTATACCCTCCACTATACACCTGCATAAAAAATATCACAAAAGCCACATACAGACTTCAAACATTATAAAAAACACCTAAAATATCCCAAAAATACACATATGACAACAATCATCCGGTGGTAATTTACCTCACCCATCAAATTCTAATAGGCAGAATAGTTTGATAAATATCTATTAGAGTTGAATAAGACATTCAAATTGACTCAAATCCCATTTTTTTGTGATACTAGGTTTGGGTATGTAATGATTTGTGATGAATTTTTCATTGAACATGTATTGTTTATAATATATGGTGAAAAGATATTTTCTTAGGAGTCGTCACTTATGACCCCATGAGTGAAACTACCCAACTCATGAAAAAGAGTTTGCGACTATCGTTGATGAGTGTAAATTTCAGTTGTATTCACTTAAAATGATTTCCTTTTGAAATAAAAGAGAGACTTTGAGTGGTGTCGTCCACACCGCGCCTCGGATTGATGCGGAGTTGACTCATACACGTCACAAATGACCCATGGATACATGTCCTAAAGTATCAACAGTATCTGAATGCCTTTGGTCTATTTTCCGTATGTCAGTTGTTGTTTTAACTTAAATTGTTGTCCATTTCAAAGAAAAGTGACACACTTTGAGTGGTTTCGGCCACACCGCACTTCGTATTGAAGCGGGGTTGACTCGTACACGTCACAAATGACCCATGGATCATTGTCCTAAAGTTTCAATAGAATCCGAAAGCGTTTGGTTGGTTTTCCGTATGTCGTTTTTTTTTACTTAAAAGCGCATCCATTTTAAACAAAAGAAAGACACTTTGAGTGGTCCCGGCCACACCGGCCCTCATATTGAGGCAAGTTTGACTCGTACACGTCACATATGACCCATGGATCGTTGTCCTAAAGTTTCAACAGAATCCGAATGCGTTGGGTCGGTTTTCCGTATGCCAGTTGTTGTTTTCACTTAAAATCATGTTCATTTCAAATAAAAGTTAGACACTTAGAGTGGTGTCGGCCACACCACGCCTTGGATTGAGGCGAGGTTGACTCATACACGTCACAAATGACCAATGGATACATGTCCTAAAGTATCAACAGTATCCGACTGCGTTTGGTCAGTTTTCCATATGTGGTTTTTTTTACTTAAAAGCACATCCATTTTAAACAAAAGAAAGACACTTTGAGTAGTCCCGGCCACACCGGCCCTCGTATTGAGGCGGGTTTGACTTTTACACATCACATATGACCCATGGATACATGTCCTAAAGTATCAATAGTATCCTAATACCTTTGGTCCATTTTTCGTATGCCAGTTGTTTTAACTTAAACAGTTGTCTATTTCAAAGAAAAGTGACAAACTTTGAGTGGTCCCGGCCACACCATCCCTCGGATTGAGGCGGGGTTGACTTTTACACGTCACATATGACCCATGGATCGTTTTCCTAAAGTTTCAATAGAATCCGAATGCGTTTGGTCGGTTTTCCGTATGCCAGTTGTTGTTTTCACTTAAAATCATGTCCATTTCAAATAAAAGTTAGACACTTTGAGTGGTGTTGGCCACACCGTGCCTCGGATTGAGGTGGGTTTGACTCTTACACGTCAAAAATGACCCATAAATCATTTTCCTAAAGTTTTAACAGAATCCGAAAGTGTTTGGTCGATTTTCCGTATGTCGTTTTTTTACTTAAAAGCGCATCCATTTTAAACAAAAGAAAGACACTTTGAGTGGTACCAGCCACACCGGCCCTCAAATTGAGGTGGGGTTGACTTGTATACGTCACATATGACCCATGGATCGTTTTCCTATAGTTTCAACAGAATCCGAATGCGTTTGGTTGGTTTTCCGTATGTCAGTTGTTGTTTTAACTTAAACTGTTGTCCATTTCAAAGAAAAGTTAGACACTTTGAGTGGTACCGGCCACACTGCGCCTCGGATTGAGGCGGGGTTGACTCGTACATGTCACATATGACCCATGGATCATTTTCCTACAGTTTCAATAGAATCCGAATGCTTTTGGTCGGTTTTCCGTATGCCAGTTGTTATTTTCACTTAAATTGTTGTCCATTTCAAAGAAAAGTTAGACACTTTGAGTGGTGCTGGCCACACCGCGCCTCGGATTGAGGTGGGGTTGACTCGTACACATTAAAAATGACCCATGGATACATGTCCTAAAGTATCAACAGTATCCGAGTGCGTTTGGTCAGTTTTCCATATGTGGTTTTTTTTACTTAAAAGCGCATCCATTTTAAACAAAAGAAAGACACTTTGAGTGGTACCGGACACACCGGCCCTTGGATTGAGGCGGGGTTGACTCGTACACGTCACATATTACCCATGGATCGTTTTCCTATAGTTTCAACAGAATCCGAATGTGTTTGGTTAGTTTTCTGTATGTCAGTTGTTGTTTTAACTTAAACTGTTGTCCATTTCAAAGAAAAGTTAGACACTTTGAGTGGTGTCGGCCACACCGCACCTCGGATTGAGGCGGGTTTGACTCGTACACATCACAAATGACCCATGGATACATGTTCTAAAGTATCAATAGTTTCCTAGTGCGTTTGATTAGTTTTCCGTATGTGGTTTTTTTAACTTAAAAGCGCATCCATTTTAAACAAAAGAAAGACACTTTGAGTGGTCCCAGCCACACCGGCCCTCTAATTGAGGCGGGGTTGACTCGTACACGTCACATATGACCCATGGATACATTTCCTAAAGTATAAATAGTATCTGAATGCCTTTGGTCGGTTTTCCGTATGCCAGTTGTTGTTTTCGCTTAAAATCTTGTCCATTTCAAATAAAAGTTAGACACTTTGAGTGGTACCGGCCACACTGCGCCTCGGATTGAGGCAGGGTTGACTTTTACACGTCACATATGACCCATGGATCATTGTCCTACAGTTTCAACAGAATCTGAATGCGTTTGGTCGGTTTTCCGTTTGTCAGTTGTTATTTTAACTTAAATTGTTGTCCATTTCAAAGAAAAGTTAGACACTTTGAGAGGTGCCAGCCACACCGCGCCTCGTATTGAGGGGGGGGTTGACTCGTACACATCACAAATGACCCATGGATACATTTACTAAAGTATCAACAGTATCCGAGTGCGTTTGGTCAGTTTTCCATATGTGGTTTTTTTACTTAAAAGCGCATCCATTTTAAACAAAAGAAAGACACTTTGAGTGGTACCGGCCACACCAGCCCTCGGATTGAGGCAGGGTTGACTCGTACATGTCACATATGACCCATGGATCGTTTTCCTATAGTTTCAACAGAATCCGAATGCGTTTGGTCGGTTTTCCGTATGTCAGTTGTTGTTTTAACTTAAACTGTTGTCCATTTCAAATAAAAGTTAGACACTTTGAGTGGTGTCGGCCACACCATGCCTCGGATTGAGGCAGGGTTGACTCGTACACGTCACAAATGACCCATGGATACATGTCCTAAAGTATCAATAGTATCCGAGTGCGTTTGGTCAGTTTTCCGTATGTGGTTTTTTTTACTTAAAAGCGCATCCATTTTAAGCAAAAGAAAGATACTTTGAGTGGTCCCAGCCACACCGGCCCTCGGATTGAGGCGGGGTTGACTCTTACACATCACATATGACCCATGGATACATTTCCTAAAGTATCAACAGTATCTGAATGCCTTTGGTTGGTTTTCTGTATGCCAGTTGTTGTTTTCACTTAAAATCTTGTCTATTTCAAATAAAAGTTAGACACTTTGAGTGGTGACGGCCACACCGCGCCTCGGATTGAGGCGGGGTTGACTCCTACACGCCACAAATGTCCCATGGATACATGTCCTAAAGTATCAATAGTATCTGAATGTGTTTGGTCCATTTTCTGTATGTGGTTTTTTTACTTAAAAGCGCATCCATTTTAAACAAAAGAAAGACACTTTGAGTGGTACCGGCCACATCGGCTCTCGGATTGAGGCGAGGTTGACTCGTACACGTCACATATGACCCATGGATCGTTTTCCTATAGTTTAAACATAATCTGAATGCGTTTGGTCTGTTTTCTGTATGCCAGTTGTTGTTTTCACTTAAAATCCTATCCATTTAAAATAAAAGTTAGACACTTTGAGTGGTGCCAGCCACACCGCACCTCAGATTGAGGAGGGGTTGACTCGTACACGTCACATATGACCCATGGATACATGTCCTAAAGTATCAACAGTATCCGCATGCGTTTGGTCCATTTTCCGTATGTGGTTTTTTTTACTTAAAAGTGCATCCATTTTAAACAAAAGAAAGACACTTTGAGTGGTACCGGCCACACCGGACCTCAGATTGAGGCGGGGTTGACTCGTACACGTCACATATGACCCATGGATCGTTTTCCTATAGTTTAAACAGAATCCGAATGCGTTTGGTCTGTTTTCCGTATGCCAGTTGTTGTTTTCACTTAAAATCATGTCCATTTCAAATAAAAGTTAGACACTTTGAGTGGTGTCAGCCACACCGCGCCTCGGATTGAAGCGGGGTTGACTCGTACACGTCACATATGACCCATGGATACATGTCCTAAAGTATCAACAGTATCCGAATGCGTTTGGTCCATTTTCCGTATGTGGTTCTTTTTACTTAAAAGCCCATCCATTTTAAACAAAAGAAAGACACTTTGAGTGGTACTGGCCACACCGGCCCTCGGATTGAGGCGGGGTTGACTCGTACACGTCACATATGATCCATGGATCGTTTTCCTATTGTTTAAACAGAATTCGAATGCGTTTGGTCTGTTTTCCGTATGCCAGTTGTTGTTTTCACTTAAAATCCTGTCCATTTCAAATAAAAGTTAGACACTTTGAGTGGTGTCGGCCACTACTTCAAAGCACATTTTCCATATCATTTTCCACGTGCATAAACATGAAATACATGGCTAACTAAGAAAGCTAAGTAAAAAAAATAGAAAAATTAGTATCACAGTACCAAGGAATACTAAAGTTCTAGGTAGTAGACTAATCATACAATAAGAATCAAGTGAAAAAAACAGAATCCGAATGCAACGTCCCTATGAAGCAGAGGAAAACCCCAAAGTGGAAAACCATGTTCAAAAATAAAGAGTTATACAGAATTCAAAAATGTAATGGATCAATCTGCCTCTGATCACCATCACCATCACCACTATCATCATCAGCCTCATCCTCGCCGCCATCTCTGTCCTCATCGTCATCCTCATCATCGTCCCCATGCTCATCGTCAGCCTCATCCTCGTCCTCGGCATCATCCTCACCCTCAGCCCCATCCTCGCCCTCGGCCCCATCCTCGCCCTCGTCCACATCCTCATCCTCGCCCTCTTCCTCTTCAGCATCCTCGTCATCACCAAGAACATCATCATCTCGATCGCCACTAGAGCTGCCGCCTGGTGCATTGGATGATTCACCCATCGACGACATAAATGTCTAACAAGCCGCACTAGCCTCTGGTGGAAGTGATGAAGATAATGATTTCATCAGTTTCATAAATTCTCTGTCTCCTGTTTGAACTTGTACTTCCAACTCTGTGACCCTTTTATCGGATTGTCTTGCATGCTCCTTGACCTGTTCCAACTCGGTGGTACTAGAATGGATACCTGGAGATGACCAATACCTCGTCGGGACTATATTCTTACCAGGTCGGCAGCGTACTCGACCAGAGTGCTCATCTCCCAAAACCTGATATAAATGATTGTGTGGCCCAAAATTGTCAGGATACTGGGCATCAAGAGCCTCTAAAGCAGCCTGTAAAAAATATTAATAGATTATTAAATTTCAAATTAGATATTAAACTTTGAAATAAACAAATTAAAACTTACAATCTTCTCTTGGGTCGATTCATTTACCGCAGTTCCATATTTTTCTCTTCTACTCGAGCAAAACAATTTTGCTCAAGGGATACGTCCTTAAATATTCATTTTGTGCTTCTGTAATGACATTGAAACAATATAAAGTGAAAGTATAATCATATATTCATTATTCAATAAATCACATAATTTAAGTAGGATCCACTAAAAAGGGAAAGTCCTAAAGAAAAATTATAAACAACTATATCGTACCTGCTGCCTCTCATGATCTGCCATAGTTGTGCACCCCAAAGTCTTTGAATCAATGTTTTTTTTTTTTGTTTTTTTCAGAATATTCCTAAATAATGATTAATAATTAATAAGATTATATTAATGCAAAATATGAAAACTCTCATTTAAATAACTCAAATGAGATTAATACCTTAAATTTGGAAGTCGCTCAATGGGTAATCATTTGGCGATATTGCTCTATCGGGCAGTCATCCACGATAGGTAATGTCTCTAACTCCGTGCTCACTCTATCACACCAGCCAACATACAGCTCATGCTTATAAGCTCTCCAAAGCTCTCCTATCTCTTTTAAACGCGATGGTCGTGCACCTTCGCCATCAGGGAAGTTAAACCGAAGTTGAAACCAAATTGATTAGTTCATTTAAATATAAAAATATACTACATTAAATCCAATAGATTTTTTACCCATACTTGTGTCCACGCGTTATCCTTGACTTCGGGTGGCATATGTCTCCAAGAGAGAGGGCTGACCGGAATGATATCGGAGTATTTGGCTAGCGTCGCCAAAAAACCCCGACATTGCTGCCCAGATTTCTCAATCATTTGTCCATCAACATTGTATTCAACCATCAAATGTGTCTGGCGGTTCCATACTGCACGCAAGCGAGTACGCCCCCTCCCCCACCTTCTATCTGTAGATGAATCTGTTATTAAAGAAAAATAATATCAATACAAGTTATAATAAAAATAAATTTTGGTATAAAAATTTGATAGAGTTATATAAATATACCTGTGGTAGTCGGATCAATGGGTGCAGAAGCTGAAGGAATATCCTGTACAGGTGGAGTGTCCCTCAGTGTATGCTCCTCAGCCACATACTATGTCGTAGCAGGAGTCGAAGAAGGTGGAATATAATAGCCCGGAGATAATGAACCAGAAGCAAAAGATGATGGCATAGACGTCTGGCCAGCTGGTAGTGTAAACATCGGAGGTCTAAATATCTCATATGTCCTTGAAGACACGCCAGGATCAAAATAGGGCGTAGAAGATACGTCTGTGGTAGTGGGTCGTCTAACTCTCGCCCCACAAGCCCTCATACCACCGGCCTTAGTACCGGGACCACTAGATGAACGTCCATCTCTGACACAACCCCCCCCCCCCCCTCCTACCACCAACCTCTCTACTGGGAGCAATATCAGGCTCCTCGTCAGATATCTGTCGTCTAGGGGGTGGATCCTGAAAAAAAGTTTGACAGAAAAGTAAACACATGATATTATAAGTTATTGAAATATTTTTATTTGAAATAAAATACTCACAACAGGGATGAGTGGAGGAACACCCATCTTTACCATGCGACGATTATTATCTGTCATCTTTTTCCGCTGCCTCTCTTCAATGGGTGTCATTTCCTGCAATGAAAACAAATATGGAAGTAATTAGAAATATATAACTAATGTGTAACCCAAAAAACAAAATATAGAAAAACCATTATGATAAAAAGAACATAATGAAACAGAAGATTTATGGTGTTATGAAGGTAAGTACTAGGATACACACTCTGAATGATGTAGGTGAAACATGTAGGTGAGAACACGACTGTATGATTCTATATATTTCCCACCACAACTTCGGGTTCACAATCAACTCTGACAATTGAGCTGTTGGGGTCATCATAAGTAATAAACGGATTGCTTCCAATTGCAGTAGGGATAGTGTCAACTTCATCATCACCATCATCAAAAACATGTCTGGGATTTACTTCAATAATTACACCGAATTTAGGTTGACGATGATCTTTGACATAAAAAACTCGTTTCACCATTGATGCCAATACATATGGTTCATCAGTGGCAAGAGTGCGAGTCATGTCAATAACTCGAAATCCACAATCATCAATAAAGGTGCCTTGCCTCGTCATTGAATCAAACCATTGACATTTCATCATCGTGACTCGACCATGCGAGTAATAATCCAAAATTATTATTTTCTCCATGACACCATAATAAGCAACATTTTTATAATGAGGTCTAGTGTCCGATGAACTGTCATAACAGTCTGTTGTGGAAGTTATCATAACACCATTATGCTGTGTTCTCATGTTTCTTGCTCGTTCAGTGATAATAAATTTGTATCCATTGATCACAAGTGATTTACAAGCACGAACCATGGTATTAGGACCAAAAGCCAAAGCTCTTATTTCCTCAGAAACAGAGTCTGTAGGCAAACTCGATACCTGAAATATAAACAAATAGTAAACTTAATTAAATATTATTTTTATTTAGTTATTACAGAAATATTTTTACCTTCAATTTCAACCAAGAAGAAAACCCTTTGCTATGCAAAGTCTCCTTCTTTCTCAAAGATAAAGAACGATGCTTTCTATATATCAATTCTTTATGTTCCCTGTAGATAAAAATAATAATAGTTTAACAAATATTTAAAATTACAAGAGATAAGATAAGAGATACATGTACAATTAACTTACTTGATATACTCATCGAACAAATCACAATTGAACAACACTGTGTGATGTGCCATCTCTCGCTCTTCAAGGCTTAATGTTGTCAATGTATATGATCTCGGAATTCCTCCTATCTGAGGAAGTGATGGAAAACTGGGTTCAATTTTCCCATACTATTCTTCTTCATTTCTCATTGGTCTGTTTATTCTCGTAGTATGATCAGACAAATACATTGAGCAAAAATCCATACATTCTTGAGCCAAGTAACCGTTCACAATAGAACCTTCGGGATAATTCCTGTTCCGAACATATGATTTCAATGTGCACATGTTTCTTTAAGTTGGATACATCTAACGGAAAGCAACGGGTCCTCCAAGAAGTATTTCGGTCGGAAGATGGACAGTCATATGCAACATGCATGTAAAAAATGATGGAGGGAATATTTTCTCTAACTCACACAAAATTAATGGTGTCTCTGCCAACAGTTTTTGCACAAGGGATTTGGAAAACCTCTTAGCACAAAGATCTCTAAACAAATAGCACAACCGAATAACTGAGACTCTAACATTATTGGACAAGAGATGACGGATTGCTATTGGAATCAACTCATGCAAAAGGACGTGATAATCATGAGTCTTAAAAGATTTCAACTTCAACTCTTTTCTGTTGACCCGTTTTGATATATTGCTTGAATAGCCATAAGGAACTTTCATAGTCTCTAGCAATTCCAGAAATTGATTTTTTTCAGTAGGAGTCATCACATAAGAAGCACATGGAACTTGCCATTTATTTTCACTGATACAGACAGGATGCAATTCTGGTCTGATCCCCCAATCTACCAAGTCGCGCCGAGATCGTAAATCATCTTTTGTCTTCCCCTTGACATTTAGAAGAATCGAAAGCAACATTTCACGTATATTCTTTTCAATGTGCATTACGTCTAAGCAATGACGTAACAAGTTGGTTGACCAATATGACAACTCAAAGAATATACTCTTCTTCTTCCAATTGTAACAGGTATCATTGGAAACATTTTTCCTCTTTCTAGATTTCATTACACTCTTCCCAAATGAATAACTAAAATCTTTCAATTCATTAAGCACATCAGTTCCAGACATATGCTGAGGTGGATCGTCATTCTCCATGGTATTGTCAAATCTTCGACGATTGTTTCTATATGGATGGTTCATTGGCAAGAATCATCGATGTCCCATAAAACTAAAACTACGAAGATATTTTAGTCTTCTCAATCGAGTATTCTTCATACAAACAGGACATGACAATTTTCCTTTTGTGCTCCATCCAGACATCATTGCATAAGCAGGAAAATCATTGATAGTCCACATAAGTGCAGCACGCATCTGAAATATGTCTTTCGAACATGCATCGTATGTGGGAACACCCACATCCCAAAGAAGTTTCAACTCTTTTATTAAAGGTTGCATGTATACATATATATCATTTTCGGGATCAGAAGGGCCAGATATCAGTATACTCAAGAAAGTGTAAGGCTTTTTCATACACAACCAAGGGGGAAGGTTATAAATGTGTATGAAAACTGGCCATGTGCTATGCGAAGTAAGCATCTGCCCAAATGGATTAAAACCGTCACATGAAAGACCCAGTCTCACATTACGCACGTCGGCTGCAAATTCAGGATATCGAGCATCAAATCTCTGCCATGCAAATCCATCTGCAGGGTGAACCAACTCTTCATTATTCTTTTTTCTCTCAGTGTCATGCCATCGTATTTTTACAGATATTTCATCAGACATGAAAAGGTTCTGTAATATGGGGATGAATGGAAAGTTCCACATTACTTTTTGTGGCACACGAGATGGTGTTCCATCATCTTTTGGATTCCATCGGGAGGTTCCGCATTTTATACAATCATTTCTTTCAGCAGTTTCCTCCCAAAATAAGCTGCAATCATTCGGGCAAGCATGAATTTTTTTTTTTTTGAGAATCCAAGTTCATCAACCAACTTCCATGCCATATAGTGGTTTGAGGGAATATCTGCATCATCTGGAAGTAAGTCCTTCAAGAAGGTAAGAATGTAATCAATTGCAATATTTGAAATCCCATACATAGTTTTTCCATGAAACAATCAGATTAAAAATTCCAACTTTTTCATTTTATCACATTGTCGATATACTGGAGTCGTCGCAGCATCATTCAATTTTTTCACCCTATCAACATCATCATTTTCATTGGACGCATCATGTGTGCTTGTATCGAAATCTTGTTGGCTGGACATCCTTTCCTTCTCATGATATCGAATAAATGGAAACCGATCATATATCAAACTCTCTAATTCAGTCATATCATTTGGATCATCAACATTTTGAGATTCTATTTTCTCTCCATTGTGATACCACACATAATAGTTTGTTTGGAAACCATATTTGGTTATCTGATAGCTAACTGCTTCACGGCCCAACCAAGGTCTTCCAACACAATTAAAACATGGTCAGTGTATGCGACCACTATCTGAAGCCTTGTCAAATGCAAAATCTAGAAAGCTTTTCAAATTATTTTGAAAATCGGTTGAAATCCGATCAGTTTCGTACATCCAACTTCTATCCATTCTGTAAAAAAATCGCAATAAGTCATTTCAAATCAATTAAATAATATTAAAGTTTAATCAAAAAAATATTTACGTAAATGACAATTGTTTACTCTATATAAAAGCATAACTGACACATTACTCTATATGAGAATCATATTAAGAAATACAACAAAATACAGTGTATATAAGAAAATAAGATACAAAATTTCTAATGCCTATATTCAAGGATTGACCAGTAAGATGTTGGAAGTGGATTAAGGAATACATAATCCTTAAGGGTCTTGTTGGGAGTATATGAGGATCATGGGAGTGGTGGGACTGTCCAAGGGGGGTGTGGCGTGTCCAGGGGGGTGCGGGGTGTCTAGGGGGTGGTGGGGCCGTCCGGGGGGTCGGAGGTGTCCAGGGGGTCGGGGGCTGTCTAGGGGGTTGGGGTGTCCAGGTGGGCGGGCTGTCCGTGGGGGTGGTCAGGTTGTCCAAGGGGGTCGGGGTGTATAGGTATATTTATATGAAAAGAATACCCCCACAATAATCATGCAGCCCTGTCATTAGTCTAAACCCCTAGAACACATAAAAGAAGCTAGTATGGACATTTACTAAAATATTTAACACCATACGAATGAAAATACACTCTAAATATAGTTTGAGAGGATATAATGGTGTGTGTGAAAAAAATGATATTAAATCAATTTAAATGAATATGGAACAAATGAGGGTTTATAATACACTAAGAGTACCTCAAACAATCCAAAACTACTATAGCACCACATATTCAACTTCATGAAACAGGACTTGTAAATCTTACCTACGTCTTTACTGATGACCACCTAATTGGAACACTCTATTTATGGTTCTTGAACACAAGGAACAAACAATGTTTGGTCTCTACCAACTCAATCACCCCCTTGTAGATCATAATCTCGTTTCCCCTTATACTAAAATGGTCTCACTGGAAGCTACTATTAATACCGGACCTAAACCATTCATTCTCCATAAAACAATGATCAAAAAACCATTAGAGGTATCTCTCATATAACCACAACCATTTTTATCTATGATGTAACGAAATTCACAAGAATAACTTTTATTCAATAACCTTTTGGTATATAATGTGCATCAACAATGGTTCAATTATATGGTTCATCACATTCCAATTTATTAATCACTCATACATGATAAAAATTGAACATTGACTTTCATTTAATTACAACCATCATATTTCATTTAATTCTTAACAAGCATAGAAGCATGGAAATTGGAATCTAATAACTTTAATTAGTCCCCAAAACTTTTTAATAAATTTAACATGAAAAATAAAACACTTTGAAATCTAAATAATCACTATGAAGTAAAATGAGCTTGGAATTCTATTGCACAAGTAAAAACACTCAACGATGGAATATATGAAAAGAATATTAATATAAATTATTAAAACAAGATAATAAAGTAACAATGAATGTTAAAACTAAACATGTGATTGAATTTTATAACATATAATAAAAATTTCTTGGTAATGAAACATGAAAGGCACATCAAAAAATTAGACAACTGTCTAATGCAATCTATATGGGCTGGAATATGCATGGAATGTAAATAAAGAACGGAAACATAAATTGGGCTGGAACAGAAATTCGGATGGAATATGAGAATAGAAATTGGTCTCATCCCACATCAAAATCGAAACTAAAAACTAAGAAAATACCTCAGCCTTGGATGGGATGGAGGAAGAGAACTCGAAGCACCTCCAAAATCACCTCCAAAATCGCCCAAGCTCTCCCGTTTAGGGCTCTGGATCGCGAATGGGGGAGAGGATCGACTACTTCCAATTTGGGGGAAAGTTTTCCCAACGGTTTTTAAAAACCGTTGGTATATAACTCCATCCCAAACCTATACCAACGGTTCTATTGAACCGTTGGTAAAAGGTCACTGAAATCCCACTTTTCCCAACGGTTCTCATTGAACCGTTGGTAAAAACACCCCTATACCAATGGTTGTGATGAACCGTTGGTAAAAGCTTCCAAAAAACCATCTATACCAACGGTTATCAGAAACCGTTGGTATAGATGGCTATTCCCAACGGTTTAGTAAACCGTTGGGATATAAGTGTTGGGAAAACTCTGTTTTTCAGTAGTGCTTGGATATTGTCAGTTTGGAAAACATGGAAAGTTATCTCCAAGGTATATTGGGCCTTTTTATATACTTGAGAAGGTTGGAGAGGTGGCTTATCGGTTGGTTTTTTCACCACGGTTTAGTGCGGTGCATAATATGTTTCATGTTTCTCAGTTGAAGAAGTATCAGCCGGATCCTAACCATGTCATTCGATGGGATCATGTTAAGCTAGAGTCAGATACCTTCTTGGTGCACGTGCCAGTGCGGATTGTGGATAGGTAAGAGAAAGTCTTGCATGGTAAAATCATCGGTCTAGTTCGGGTTTTGTGTCAGCATGGTCAAATTCAGGAGGAGACTTGGGAATGGGAGAAAGAGATGGTCGAGCAATGGCCCAAGCTCTTTAGGAAAAGCAATGATTCTCTACTTTTCGAGGACAGAAATTCCAATGGTGGGGAGAATTTAGCACCCCCATTTTGAGTTATGTAACCCTTTTTATGAATTTTTATGTGTTTAAAGTTGTTGGGTAATGTTTTGGAGAGTTTGGGAAGGTTTTTGAAATGTTTGGGAGCTTTTTAAAGGGCGCGTGATTTGAGCACGGATATGGGAAACTGTGAAGCATCCCCGGGTAACCGTGCATCATGAGACAGTGGGCTTCACACTTTTTTTTCATGATCTTTCTAATCGTGCGAGGAGGTCGTGAGAAGTTCCCTTCGAGGCAGTAGCATGTGCACGATTTGCCTAACCGTGTGCGATAACCATGCGTGGCAATAAAAATAGGGTTTTTAAAATTGGGATCACTCGGGACTTGCCCTATTTCACTCATTTCTCCTCCCATATGAACCCTATGTGGGATTCCTTGTTCTCAAGGGTTATAGGGGCTCTACCACCCATTTTGGAATCAAATCGAAGGGGTTTCTTAGTGGTTTGAAGGCAATTCTTCTCAGGTAAGTCTTATCTCTTGGTCCCTTTGTGGTTTTCCTTAGATCTACATCTCCCTCTCTCTTGGTTTTGTATATCTACATCCATTGCATGTAGATATAGGGTTGTTTTTGCCTAAAATGATGAGATTGAGGCTTGTTGATGTTAGTGATGTAAGGTGGTTTTGGTAGAGATTTCACCCGGATCTGTGGTGTGATTGTTTGTGGGTCGATTTTGTCGAAACCCTAAGGTCGGTGGCTTCTCTCTTGACTTCACTTTGATAGAACTTGAGGCCTTTATTGCAATTAATTTTTTTTTTTGCTTGAAATTAATTGTGAATATGATATGTGAATCTTGGTGGAAACCCATTTGGTGATGATTTGTGGATTTTGGGTAAAATGAGATATTGTTGAAAAAAAAGTTTTGTGATGTGATTTTAAAATGTTCATTTTAAAATCGATAATGGTTTGAATTGTGGAAGATGAATTTCAATAAAAATGTTGCTTTATTGAAATGTGGTTTGGCATGGAAAAAGGATTTATGGGTGTTTTCAATAAATGGGTGATTATTTGAAGGGGTTGTGTCTTACATTGGAATTTTTGATGTGCTTAAGGTATTGTTTGGTTGGAAAGTGGTATTTTAATATTGTTGTGGCCCCATTGGTGTATGTGCTTGTTTATTGAATTGGTCATTATTGCTTGTGTTGAATTGGATGTGGAGTGGGCAGGGAGTACCACTATAAAAGAGGGGATAGATAGTGGATGGAAGGGCCACCATCAAGGATAAGTGGTCAAGAAGTAGCACTAGATCGGGAAAGTAGTGTGATGGCTTGGATGGGAAGTTCCACCATGATGGTTACCGGTTTGGTTGTGTGAACCTCTGTGGTATTGTTTTGGTTGTGTGTTGCTATGAGAGGTGGAAATAGTTGTGCTAAAATGTGATGGTGAAGTGGATTATGGCATGGTTATTGGCTTTCCTTGGTATTGTGTGATTTGGGTGAAGGTAGGCTTGGTAAGGGTGTGTTTGGCTTGTTAGAAATGTGAACTACTTGATGTTTTATATAAACTGTTTTATATAACTATGCTAACAATTTTATCCTAGTGGAAGGTGTAGGGAAGTCATTTGGGGAAATCCTACTAAGTATTTGTACTCACCCCCTGCTTTGGAACTTTGGTGCTTTTGTAGATGTCATTTTTCTGGACACAGGTAAGGGTAAAGCATCTCATTTTGCTAACGGTTCCTCATGATGCTTGGATGATTTTGGTGGTGTGTGGAGCATGGAGCTTGGCTTGGAGCTGTGGAGTTGTGTCGTAGCTTCTTGGGTTTGGGTATTATAGTTTTCTGTTTGGTACTCTGGTTATGGAATCTTGTGGTTTGGTTGTATTGGTCTTTTGGTTTCGTTGAGTTGTAAACCTTGTTGACATGCATCGTGTAGTTTTGGTTCGGTATGTCTTGTTTGGTTGGTTGCTTTTATCCTGAGGGAAAACCATTCCTCATTCATTCTTGAAGCCCTCGGCATTTATTGCTAGCCTTTGGAACCTTGGTAATGTCGCCTAAGTCCAAGTAGCATCTCACCACCTTCTCAAGTCAATGAGGAAAGGGCAGGACGTTACAATATAATTTTTATATTCCTTTTCTTATATTGTTTTTCTTTACAATTTACTCTTTCATGTTATTTTCATCCCTGTAGGTTAATCAAACGGTTTATCACCTTCATTTCAAACATTTCCAAACACAAAGACTTTCTTTCATATATTTATACTCACATTTTTGCACCTTCATTTCACATGCACTTCTACTATGTTCATTAATGTTGTGATGGCATGCAGGATTTCACCGAGGAGATATAAATATGATAGTTATTACTGAATTCACATATTATATGTTTTATTTGTGATTTTGGATAACTTTGATTTTTAATGGTCTAATTTCTAAAATGAAAATGGTGCATACTTTTAGTTTTTGATGTGACTGTTTCATTTCAAGTTTATCATGATAGTTCACTCAATCATTCAACATAGGTCGACTTTTCCATGCAGAGAAAGCAATGAATTTTCCCTGATTATTAGTTCTTTTATTAACGTGTGGCCCCTCTAAGATTGGTATCAGTTGTGGTCTCTTCTCATCATTGTTATATTTTCAAGAAGCAATAACAAAAATCTATGAACTAAGCTTAACTATTTAAGGTTGGTTGTAGGGAACTCTTAATAAGCTATTTTCATAAGCAGTTTTAACAACTTTTTAAGGTTGGTTATAGGGTACTATTTAAGGGTACTCTTAAATGGTATGTTTCATAAGCAGTTTTAATAATTTTTAAGGTTGGTTGCAGGGTATTGTTTCAGGGTAGTCTTAAATGGCATGTTTCGTAAGCAGTTTTCAAACATTTCCTAACAAAAATACCTTTCAAATATTGATACTCACATTTTACTTCATTTCACATTCACTTCTTCTATGGTCTTTAATGTTGTGCTAGCATGCGGGCTTTCATCGATGATACATAAATATAATATCTATGGCTAAATTCACATATTATATAATTGATTTGTGATTTTGAACAACTTGGATTTTTTAATGGTCAAATTTCTAAAATGAAAATGGTGTATTCTTTTTATTTTATATGTGACTATTTCTTTTCAAGTTTATCATGATAGTTTACTCAATCATTCAATAGAGGAAAACTTCTTTCATGCACAAAAAACTATGAATTTCCCCTGATTATTGGTTCTTTTATCAATGTGCCCCCCCTCCCCCCCGAGGTTGGTAACCTATTGTCTCTTCTCATTATTGTTATATTTACAAGCATCAATAACAAAAAACTATGACCTAAGCTTAAATGTTTAAGGTTGGTTGCAGGGTGCTCTTAATAAAAATCCTTTTTAAGGTTGGTTGTTTGTGGTGTACTCTTAAATTTTTTTGTTGTTGTTTCGATAGTATGTGTTTTTATGTTACATGTTTATTTCTAATAAAACATCTTACATCAAAGCTTTTTTTTCCTCTCTTGGAAAATTTATTTGAAAGTGGTTATTTATAATCATTTTTTCTTTACTTCTATTAATTTTAAAATGAATCTTTAACATATTTAATATTCAATTGTTTTCTTATCTACCTGTCTTAAAAGGATTTGAATCCATTTTGAAGGTGGATATGTTTGATCAATATCAGTTTTCTACAAGCATATAAATCTAGGGGTTGTGAAACCCCAATGTGTAGATTCATCTCCTGTATAATCTTTTATGTAAGTTTACAAATCCCCTTTTCTATTTTCATATATTATTCATTTTCCTTTGAAAGTGATTCATCATATCAAACATTCCTTCAAATGTATATTGTGAATTAATATTTACATGGAAAATTTTGGTATTGTACAGGGTGGCCAGTTCAATTATACAATTACAACCAGTGCACCACAAGCTGAAGGGGAATTAGATTCAGTTATTGTTGTGTCATCATCTGCATTTGTGTTGCCTCCTGCCACTGATTCTGCTAAAAGTGGTCCATGAAAGTCATCCAATCCCACCCAAGAAGTTCTCCCTACTGTTACTACATCTAATCAGAAAACACTAAAGTTCGAATAAAAGTGGGATCTGAGAATATTTTTGATAGAAAAATGGTTGAACTCTATAGTGGTCTTGGGCTTGACATATCTTAATCTTCAGTTTCCTATAATATGTTCCATACTATTTATCTGATGTGGTGACTGGTACATGCAGTAATGTCAGTACCACCCATTATTGACTGCATAACTAGTTGCTCTACTGTAATTTTCAAATGCTTATTGATATATTGGGTTTCAGACACTTAAAATAGTTTTATTTAAATTTAAATTTAAACTGTTTTAATATAAATGAAACAAATGCCATCAGGTTTCTGTTTTTTAGATAGGCCATGGTCCTTTCATGGTCTGGAAATATGGATGATTTGAAGCTCATCCTTATTGTTAAATACCATTTTCATGACATTTTTTCCTCATCTACTATTATCTCTTAGTGCGGAGAATGGGTAAAATTAATATAAAACCATACGCCTTTCATATTTCATAATGGTATATGAATTTCATTTCCTTTGCATAAAATCATTCAAATATGTAGATATTGATACAACTTTACTGTTTGAAATGGATCATTTAGAATCCCTAAAATCCGTTTTACATTGTGTCTTGCATTGGAGCCCCTCTTTATTTGGATGATAACATGTTGACTATGTTAGGTTTTTATGTGTAAATCTGTATCCAATAAAAATTATGTATTCAGTTTTTTTCTATAATGCAATATCCGATTTTTATTGATACTCAATCGTCCTTGGATTATTTATGTCAATTTTACATGTGTATATGAATTCATAATTCATTTTGTCCATTAATATAAATCAATTTCAATAATTCTATTCTTGTGTGGGCATGCCGGATTGTCCATATGTATTAATGATCGCAATTATTTATACATATAATGTGAATTTTATTTTGAATTACTCTTAATGATTTTCCTCCAATGAAATTATACGGTGCGTTAATTCACTTCAAATTTGCATGTATGCCTATATCGATGTTGTGCAATTACAGTATGGATGAGACTTCACTGAGTTCATATGTAGGTAGTTCTTATTATATTATTTATCTTATTTCACTCTATGTCCTTTCACTAATTATTTATAGTGACATAAAATGATTTTGATCAAGAAGGTTTTGTTGAAAGAGAAGTGATTTCATTGGATCCACTTCAACATCAGATGAGATTCAAAAACATTTCACTCTAGATCGATGCAAGATAAAAAGAATGGGTGAAAAGTCTGACTAACCATTAGTTGATATATTCAACTGTTTGCCTGAACTGTAAATTTTGTTATGTTTTATAAACTCAATGTTCTCCTATAAATTTTGCTTATTTAATGTGTTATATCATTTGGCTCTCCAACATCTATTTAACGTATCATTTCTTTAGTTCTTTCACTTTTGTTATACGTGTATGTATCATATCCAGATGTTCCTCACATTTTATTCCATCAAATTGTCTATAATTTACGTATAAACATAACTAACCGTACACATTTGCATTTATGTGTATAAACTGTGATGATTCCTTAAAATGTTGTTATTTTTCTATATTGCATCTTGCCTCACAAATTTCTTAATATCTTCTTTGTGGGAGGATCTACAACATGTTTTCTATAAAGAAATAGTTCACTTTTAAAAAAAACTCAAAAAAACAAAGTTGAAAATTTATGAGTGAATATTCTTTTGTATTTTCATGAGCTATCCAATTTTTTTCTCATTTACTTGGGAAAATCTTCTTCAATTAACTCAAAATCAATGTATCCCGTTACATTTTCTTTTATTAATTTGTATTTTATCGTTTGTTTTTCTTTTTATACTGTATCTTACAAAATTATGAGCTAGTGTACATAAATTAGTAATTAAATGATTATGTCGTGCAAATGCACAAGTTAAATACTAGTTTCCATAGTAACATGTCTCATGTAGTCAGCCCCATGCCAATTTGGCACCATCCCATTTGCTTGGTGTAATACTTCTAAATGTTTTAATACAACTTTACAAGAAGAGGCATACCATCATGCCACCTGGCACACCCATGTGCTGAATTTTGGGGAAACCATTCTCTTGACGGCTTTGGATTTTTCACCAACTTATCATTATTTCTTACTCAAAAGTCATCACCAAAATACAATAAAACATTCGCATATCAATCATAAACAGTTATCAACATCAATTTCATCACAAAAATCCTCTTCAGATATTCTCGTAAATCAATCATAATATCATATTCCACACAAAAATCCTCTTCAGATATTCTCGTAAATCAATCATAATATCATATTCCACACAAAAATCCTTTTCAATGCAAATCAAGAACATTTTTTTTAATTTACCGTAGTGAAATTTATTTCAGACTATCATTAATCATTCACCAATCACTAAAGAACAAAAGCATGATAAATCCACATTGATTAATAAAAAGATGATAATCTCGAGTCAAATCCCACAATTTCCATAAGGTTGGTTTAAAAAAAAAACATCTCCCTCCCTCCCCATCAAGACAAGCATAACCACTCGTTAATTCCCTGTTGAGGTCACTGTAGAAGAAATAGGATGGGGTTGTGTATACATCATTTTATATTCTGTTGTTTAAAGACGTTTATGCCCCCACACGCCCCCTGCAATGTTAAGCCAAAAGTGACCATAATCATCAATTCATCATATGAAACCACCATCCACGATGTTCGGTCGGTGGGGTCAAATAAAAAGGCGAGCGTGTGGATAAACATGCATGGGGGGAGAGGTAAGTGAGGCAACATATATAAATCTTGGTCATTCATGCGGCCCTCACACAATCCCGGAAAGAGTGGGTGGACGAGGCGTTTTTCTGTACAAACGAAATGCCTCGTAATAAAGGTTGAGACCACCCTAATTAAAATCATTCATGGCAGACATCATTGTACCCCAAATTAGGCCAAATCCACGAGCACGTCCCCAACTTCCCCTTTTGGCTTACCCTCCCCTGGCTTCATCCTCCTGATCTCCTCCCTGGTGTAGATAAAAATCTTGCGCACCATCATGCAAAATTCCCTGTGCTCACAACACAAATATAGGATTAGATCAAAATTAAAACAGACACTACCCAAGGCACAGCTACACGACACTCACTGCCATGGGTCATCTCCAACAAGCATCATGTCACCCTCATCGTCCGTATAAACAATCATCCAGTTCTTCTGCCGGCGTATTAGTTCCCCATCAAATTCAAACAATTGATCCAATTCTGCAATCAGCTCATCATAGTTGCTGAATTTGGTGAGGTCCACCGACCTACCGAGTGCCGCACCTTGCTTGTGAACCTGAAAACAATCCCCCACACCACCACTCTTCAAAATTCTTTCGATCTAAAAATGAAACCAAAAATTCCTCTCAAAACATCTGCACCAAACAGAATAAAACCGAACCTTTGTGCAACTTCGCAAAAGGGAGCCCTGGACTTTGCCCGAGTCTCGAGAAAGAGAAAGTAGGTAACTGCATTCGAATGGCAGCTTATTCTGATCAGCAACAGACGGATTGTCCATTATATTTGAGCCCTTGGATTGGTCCGAACTCCTGTCAGACTCGGATGGATGAGCATGATTTAGGCTAATCAAATCATTCATCCCATGCCCATGAGAGCTCCCTGATTCGGGGGGAACAGAGTTGCTGATGAGGGGAATGCCAAAGAGCCTACAGTTGCCATCCCTGGGTTTTCCAGATTCAAGCTTTTCTTCCATTAATGTTCGCATCGGCAATGAGTCACCCGGGTGAGAAAAGTTCTCTGAATGTGATGCTAATGGTGGGGGTGGCATCAGCCAGGTACCCTGTTGATGATTACTCGCCAGAGAACCCTTTGCACTAGATTCTAGCAACCCGAGTGAAAGCCCTGGAGGTTTGACAGACAGAGGGTTAGCACCCAAACTGTGGTTCCCCTCATGCTCTGGCAGAAGCTTCTTTTTCATTTGATTTGGAGTAGCCCTTGTTGGGTCAAAAAAGGGCCTGTAAAATCCATCAGTTTGCACCCTAAAACTTGACAGTAGGTCGGTGAATGTCGGTTCCTTCCTCATTGAAGGCATCCAGTTCTCGGATACATGTCCCCAGGAAGTGAAAACCGGGTCTGCCGAATCATTCTTCTCATCAGATATGGTTGGCTTTTCAGCAATGTTGGTTTCAATATTCTCTGCAAAAGCACCTCTCATGGTTGGCGGTTCATGAGCCTGCAAGCCCCTTGAAATGCCTTTGGTTGGAGAACAGTCTTCGTTTATCTTAGATGGACCTAACGAGATAACCAAGGCATCACATCTAATAGTAAGAACTGCCATGCAAAGTAGAAGTAATTTGTAAATAATACTCAGGCTTATACAGTACCTTCCCTCGAAAGAAATGAAGAATCAGGGGATGAAGGCATCACGTTTAATCTAGGCCTTTTTGATCTCAGTCCTGGAAGAGGATTCAAAGGAGGTGTAACAACTGGTTCGATTTGCCAAGGTGAAACCCTTTCAGGACGAGGGGTAGCTGAAATCTCATCCCATCTCACCTGGATGAACGAGTTTTTTAAGACTTTTTGGGTGTAAAAACACTTTCAGGGGGGGGGAGCATCCCTAAAAATTATGGGTTGTTAAAGATTTAAAAAAAAAAAACAGAACAAAAAAAATCACTTTTCTCCTTTTTTGAGAATCTATTGTGAATAGCATTTTTATTAGAGCATTTAAATAATTAGAATATTGGTCTATCTAGGATCACTCTATTTTAATAGGTCAATCCCATCCCCTTTTCCTTTAGTTTGAATTTTGCATTTCCTATTTATCTCAAATATGTTACCAACTCATCTTTCTCTATAAATAGAGAGTTCCATCCTCATTCAACAGCAACAGTTGCTCGATCTCTACTCTTTCTACATTTTTAAAAGGACAAAACAAAAATTTAAGTAAAAAATGATTTATTTTTATTATAACACCAACAAAACTTTTTCCTTCTTTTAAGCTGAAACAAACGGGCTCTTACTGTGCAAACTGCAACCGAATCAGAGTAAAAAATTAATGTTGCAAACAAAATTGACAGACAACCTTGAGGGATCTCCATTTTGAATCCCGCCACCTGTTAGAATCATAATCTTCAATGCCAATAATTGTACCTGTAAACCTACAGATAGGAAAATAGATTAATACAAAAATTTGTCAAAACAACCTACCAGAGGGAATTATTTGATGGAGAATAACAGCAAAAGCAGTGAAAAATTTTATCCAGATGGGACTACCAAAAATAAGAGGTTAATACAGCATGATAACCTCTGCTCGGGAGCTTCTTCACCTTCAAAGGTCATTATGAACCTCATTCCTACAGGATAATTTTCCTTGATAGATTTCATGTACCGGTCACATGGAATAATAAATTCAGCAGGGCTTGTCCTATAAGCAGCAGCACCAAAAACAACTGAGTCATGGAAAAGAGCAATCCATGCATGTAGAGTATGCAAAAGCCTCCAGCATAGTATAGAGGCAGGCAAGATAAATGATCAAAATCTAGTGCTGAGAAAGGTTTGAACTACTTGTTAAATACTAAGTTGTGGTGATGCTAAAGAAATTGTAGTATGCAGCATGGATTACAGACCTGGGCTTGTAATAAACAGTGAACAAGGTTCTAGTAGAGAAGGCATGCCATGCAGTAGCAATGACACCAAGATGCATGCTGTGACTTGATATCACAGAAGATGGAATATTGCCCAGTTGCCTCATAGCCCGTCTTACTCCAACACGCAAATTCCCATTCTCGCCCCTAGACTCAACTTTTTCAGTCCAAAAGACAACATAAGAAACAGGAAAGAACAATAGATTCGACATGATTTAAATAGACCTGAGAAAGATGAAAGCATCCCCAGCAACAAGCCTTTTTGAGCTGACAAAAACACTCCAACCACTCTGAAGCAAATGCCTTCTTGGTTGGCCTGCAATTGATAGCCATGTACTGCTCAGTAGGCAAACAGGAACCCCCCACGAGCAAAATGACACAGCTAATATAAGAGTACCAATGCCAAAAAATTCAAAGTTAACAAAAAATTTCAATTACTAACAGCATGAACTATTACTAAACACCCAGTTCCCAAGTCATAACCAGCATCAAATCTTGATCAATAAAACACATTTGATTTTCATCCCCAGACACCACAAAACTGCCTGTATTTTGGGGAAACGCAAATATCATTACTGCCCCCGCTGATGTCACTATCTATGACCAGACAAAATTCACATACATTGACTGATAACACATCTGGAAAACCACTTTCCTTGAAAAAAAAAACAGAAATTCGTTCTAGCAGGCCCCAAACACATAGAAGCTACCATGATTGTTAGGTGGTATGAAAGAGGGTATTCATCTTTGTGAAGTATAAGAGAGAATGATCCCATAATTGCATTGTGTTCACAGGAGAGTTCATTGAAAATCTATCATTGTGAGAGATTCTATTATCATTTGGAGAAGAATGAAAAGAAAAACTTTGCTAAGAACCCAATGTCAAGAACACCAAATCCAATATTTCCCTGATTCATGCAAAATTTTCCTCCAAACAAGGACTGGAAGGTTTACATAAAAGTAGTTTTGTTCAGCTTGAAATTTTCCCGAAGTAATGCATTTTTTTCCACCAAACAAGGACTAATGGGGGGAGTTATTTTGTGAGGTAGGAAGCCACCGCCCTCTTTCCATTGGAAAGGAAGATGGTATAAAAATACTCAAGCAAGACCAAAATTGCAAAGGGAAAAAAACATATGTTATTGATTACCCCGGAAGATGTGCCTAAAACGCCACTCGTTTCCATGCAAATCCTTTGCGACCAACTCTTGGGTCGGAGGTTGTCTAGACATATCCTGTGGAAGAAGGTGTGTAAAAAACCTTCAACGTAGATAAACGAAAAAAACACAATCTGTAAGTAACAATCCCTGACCAAGGGCGGAAGGCAATCATCAGCATGCCGTCTCAGCACAGAAAATCCTCCATGAGTGCTAGTATCTGAGGCAGTTAGGGTTTTACAGAAGGAATGCACGTGAAAGTGTGGCCAGGGAGGAGACGAGGGAGTCTTGTCCACCGAATTCTCATCTTGCTGGCAAGGAGCAGAAAAAACAAGTTTTAGGATCCAATACCAGCATCCGCCAGCTAAAGAAATCACGTAAACTGCAGATCATTGAGGAGACTCACGTTTGGTTCGGGCTGCAAAATTACTTGAGCATAAACCTCATCAGTATCTACTTCTGCCTAAACATGGACATTAAGCGAGAAGGAAAATTGAGAAAAACGTATAGATGTTCGAATTAGATGATTTAAAAAAAAAAGAAAAAAACTCAGCCACAGTACCTTCAACTCTACGTTGATCACCTTACAAAGGATCTTTGATGGAAGTTCATACACAGGGAGCTGTTGATCGGAACTCTGATTAGTCGACGCCACAACCTGATTCAATAAAGCAACAATCCATCAAATATCACCGAAGGATTAAGACGGGCCCAGCAACGCACTCGCAAGGAAAATTAACACAAAACCCTGCAAGAAAAGCAGAGAACACAAAGCAAGACGGCGGAAATGGAAGTGGAAAAATTCGCACGCCCGTGATCGTTTGCATCGATGATCGATGAAGTTGAGTTACTGGCAACAAAGAACAAAACCACAAGAAGATGGCTACCTGCTCGATGTGTCCTTGAGGGAAGTAGAGGACGCGGTCGCCTTTGCGAGGCACGGTAACAAGAGGTCCAGCACATTGGTTCCAGAGCTCCGTGTAAAGAGCGGTTTCGGCATCAGCTGAAAAACAACAATCAAAAAAACAAAACAAGTGTCGCGACTTAGATCGATTTCACGGAGCACCTATCGCCAAATATTCCGGCCGGAGCTGACGTAATTCGCCGGAATCACCTTTCACGCCACCCGGATGACATCTCTGCGCGCCGGCTGTCGGTTCGCTATAGGCGGAAGAGGAGCTGTCCCCCATAGCATGACCAAAATTTGGTCGAGTCGATACCTCCGAAGACGCCATTTCTATGGTAATTCGACACAGATCTCACTAGCCCACGGCTCCACGGTGCAATCAAGTCCAACAAGCATATCCCAGAACATTCGGAAACCAAGAATTACAAACCCCGCCCAGTTCGACACTCTATAAAAATCCCAAAGCACAACCGAACCCAAACCCTAGTTCCCGAGTCAGGAAACAATCTATTATTGGCATCGGAACACACGCCCGATTCCGTCGAGTCGATTAAAGCACCACTCGTTGTACCGTCCCCCGCTCTCTCTCTTCTGTCCCCTAATTGCTTTACCTTCCTTTTTCCCCGCTTTCATCGATCGCCATCCCCTCTCTCTCTCGTACAGTCGTCGCAGCCTCTCTACACCATTAATGGCGCTGCGGCGTGCCAGGATCAGAGCGTACAGCAGCAGGGTCCGTTCCGCCGTCCTCGGTCCGTCCCGTCCGTGGGCTGTCTCCGGTTTTCCCTCGCTTTCGTTGGCTTCTTCCCACCACGACGCAGCCTTCCGGTCGCCGTTAACCAGAGTTGGGAGACTTCGTCCAATTACCATTCAATCATTTCAACCGCGGTCAATTTCTAACCACAGCATCCATCGGGGACCGCCGGTAGATGAGGTTCCACCACCGGGAACAGCCGGTACCCCCCATCGGGCCCCCGGACAAGAGACAGGATGCCGCCCCCGTCGATTTATTAATCGCGTATTATCCAACCGTGAACTCGCTCTCGAGGTGCATTTTTTGTTTTTTCCATTAAAATTTAATTATTTATCTAAATCAGCACTAGTGGGGCGATGTATTGAGACTCTTATTCATTATTATTAATTTTATTTTAATCTTCGTAGTACCTTATTCCTTTTTATGCAGTAACTCCGTCAGTGTGGGTGTACAAACGCCGTTAGTTGATGACGGTGACGGGACGGTGACGGGACGGTGCCGGATGAGTCGGGCTGGTTACGGCGTCTGTTGGGGCGTTTGCCAAAAGGCTGTTGCCTTGGTGATGGGGCAGGCAGCCCAGCTAGTAACGGGCAGACAGCTTTTTGACGGATGCGACCCGTTTTGGAAACCTGGGTGTTTTTATTGTTATAGTAGTCAAAATTGGGAGTTTATGAGTTAATAATTAATAAAATTTAATAAGTGTTGTAATAAAATATTAAATCGATAATAATTAAACTGAGAATGTAAAACTATACAAATAGTAATAAAAAATAACGTAAATATATAATTCATCTGAAAAGTCTTGGCGTTACTCATTAAATTAAAGAAAGAAAATGTCTAAAAAGGAAGCGACCATAATTGAAAAACAGATCAATCTTTTTCTCTGTTTTTTATTTTTTTTTAATTTCTAAATCTATAAAACGGAAGCGACCAAAATATATATATAATAAATAACTAAAGGTGAAGTTGAACGATTTCTCGGTTTTGTTGTTTACCATAACTGCTGCCTACAAATGTGAAAAATAAAAAATAACATGATTTTAAAATATAATCAAATAAAGTTTGGAATGGATTGGGAAAATAAAGTTAGTGCCAATTAAAAATTGACGTGTAATTGAATGGTAATGGTTGGATATGAATTGTAATTGGCCTTGTATTTACATTTGAAAAATGAGAAATTTTGAGTGGTTTAAAAATTAAATTTAACAACAGATTTAAGTTGTGGTCATGCGGGTGTTGAAAATGTGTTTATTGGAGTTCGTTTTTTTTTCAAGTACTTTTTTATTTGAAATCTTTTTTTTAAGTATATCATTTTTTACTTCCTCTTGCATTTTTTAGTCTTTTTTTATTGAGATCTTTTTAAAAATTATTTATCTGTTTTTGCCATTGAAAATTTACCAAGTGTTCCTAGGGTGAAATGTTTGATAATTAAGTTATCAACATGTTATTTTCACAAGATAAAATAAATATTTAATTATTCGATACCACGATGTAAGGGATATAATGGATGAGTTTAACGACATATCATTTATTGTTGTATTTGTCATGTCTCTTAATAACGTTCAATTTTCTGCTCATTATTGTAGATATTTGTGATTTATAATAAGAAATTTTGCAAGCATTCAAGAAAATTTGCTTTAGAATTTAAAGTTTAATAGTAAGTTTTTAAAACCAGTGGTCACATCACCTACCATTCAGAATGCTTGAGTATTTTGATACCTTTACATGCCCAATGAGATAAAGTGTTGTGTGGCTTTGCTAAATGAAGTCATTTTACCATTAAAGGAAATAAATACAAACAAATGACATGTTAGCATGCTAAATCTTGGGATTTTGATCTATTTAAAGCCATTTCATCAAGAGGAAATGGAGATAAAAATGTGACATAAATTCGAGGTAAAAACTTCAAGTAACATAAGGAGGTCGGAAGACAATCTAATACAGTCCAGGGGGAGATTCAATTGATTTTGAAGGGAATATGCTCTCAAGCAAATATTGCATGCGATGCATTTTGATGGTTATAGTTTTTGTTGACATAACCTAGCAAAGCATGAGAATACATTGCTGTCAATGTTTTCTTAAGCAAAGTATGTTGTCACCGACGTATTGTGATATGCATTAGATGCATACCTTTAGATTATGTTGTCACTAACGTATCACGGGCTTATGATAGTGGTAGTTGAATGACTAACAATTTAAAGTAATCATCTAATGAGAACTGTGTTGAAGGCACCGAGTCGATTACACGGGAGCAGAAGTTGGATTTGTAAGACCCGATAACGCGAGAGAGATTAAAGAGATTGAATGTTACAATGAGCGTCCATCTCACTTCATTAAAGGTCCAACGAATCTTGTATTGCATAAATGGAGCAAATGAGTTCATAGTATCGCTTATTCAAGCCCGAACATGATATTTAAATCTTGGCTCACATGGTTGCACGAATTTGAAAGTCTTTCCTACATGGAGAATTCTAGAATGACATCTTTAGACATCAATGTCAAATATGATTGGCTATGCACTCAAAGTCAAATCTGATGAACTATAGTTGGAAAGTTATGTGATACTTTTCCCACAAGTATTTGTTAGACTTTATTTTTTTGAATTTAAGGGGAAAAAGTAGGTTTAAACTTTATAACTTTAGGGTATTAGTCTCTTGGCTATAAATAGTCACCCCCACGACATTTGTATGACATTCAAGATTGTAATAGAATATAAGGCCCCAGCCTTAAAACTTACTTAATCTTGAGTTATTACAAGATTACACATTGAGGATCTTTTCAGGTTTAGAGTTTTAGAGAATTAGATCATGAAACTTGCATTACATTCCACATTTAAACAAAGTGGATTACATAAAAGACAATATTCATTCTTCCCATCAACGCGAACATATTTAAAATAAAATATGGATTCTCTCTTAACACATCCTTGACTCTAACGTCTTATCATGTACCTTTCCTCTTGACCTGAAAAACATTTCAGAAACTTGGGATGAGCATAAAAAGCTCAGTAAGGGACATAAAAATATGGAAAGGAAACATGAGTTCATGTATACATAAAGATGAAATCATAATTTACCCATAAAACATAGGCACTTTAACCTAACTCCTCAAAACATGAATAAATCATAGAAATCATAAGACATAAAGGTAACTTGAGGCATTCATAACATTCTTACGTAGGGAGTAACCCTCTTGGTTACGTTTGGAATACCCATCACAGTATATTCCCTAAAATCTCTTCGGAGAAACCTTAACGTTTCACTCCTTCGCGTTACCCAATGCATTGGAGAGCTATATCGGGCTCACCCGCCCTTAGTTTATCACGGAACCACCCGTTCTTCATAACAATGCCCAAGAACCATAACATAATCGCATCACATAAACATGAATAAAGGAAACATAACATTTCCACATTTCAATCACAATATAACATATTAGGATATTGAAAAAATGAATCCATTCAAAAAGAAACCATTTCCAAAACCATTTAAAACATTTAATAAAGAGATTTTTGAATCAAAGTGTCCCATACCACCTTGAAGCTTTTAACATTTTAAACCATTAATATCCATATAAATAAATCCTTAAAACCATTTTGAAAACATGGATATTAATAAGAACAAATAATTAAAACATTTAAAACGATATTTTGGTTAAAGGGGTTTTACCAAAATTAGAGACACTTGAATACAATAATCAAGGAATAACATTTAGTCAGAACTTTATAATATCATGAGAATAAAAGGATTCATGATATAATACTCCAAAGGACAGTATATACACCATATAAGAGTGAATTGGTGCATAACAACAATGAACCCTCAATAGAAATGTCAAATGTGATGAAATACCTTATAAAGAAGGTATCCCTAAATTAAGGACAAATAAATCTCAAAAAAATATGTGTGACAAATATATAGACACCCAATATAAGTGGATATTAAGTGTAAAACAATAAAAGGTCATTCACACATATTCAATGGATGACATATTTAATGACTACAAGTTGAACCCAAAGAAATCGAAATTGGGTTAAGAAGTTCCCTTGACAGCCTAACGGCGTCACATCAAAATGAGTTGATGAGAGATAAAAAGAGTATCTCATCACTTGGACACAAAATTTACATCATTAAGGATATATGAGAACATATCCCAACATAACAATATGTAAATTAAAAGACCCAATAAAAGAAGTCTTTTAAAAAGAGGAAGGGTGAAAGGTTCCCTTACCGAATTGGGTATCTTTCAAAACATACACCCCATGAAAGAAGGGCAATACATCATTGATGTAAATACTCATAAACGAAAGTATATTACACAAAGAGTAGAATAATGGGCAGTACATACACCACTCAAAGGAAATTGTGGCAAATGTAGCATAAATCTCACGGGGATAAAAGTGAGATGAAAAATCCCTTACGAAAACTCGGCAGCCTAACGGCGCCACATAACTTCCAAAAGGATTGATGAGAGAGAATAGGGTCTCTCATCACATGAACATAAAAATTACAGTAGGAGTAATATAAAATAACATCCCAATCATAATAAAGATGAGCTTAAAAGAAATTACATAAAAGAATGTACTTAAAAAGAAAGAGAGTTGTAGGATCCCTTACCTCGGGTCCGACTTGACTCGATCGTTCTTTAACGTCCTGAATAATAAACTTGAGTTAATTTCTATTTTCTTAAGAACCTTTTCCAAGTTCATTATTCCTTTTATATCAATTATTGACATGTTGTGAACATTATGTAATCATTTAAGTTAATAATGTTCATTTTGTCGGTATTTGGTTCTTAAGTCGAAAGTGGACTTCTTACAATTACATGTTGTTCATGTGGCCAAATGTTTATTATATCCAGAATTGTATTCATGTTGTAGTTACAATATATGTCATATATATCCAGTACATTCATGCATTTATAACATTACATAACCATTTAGAGGTAAGAAATGAAATGCACCGTTCATGGAGACGGTAAGCCGTACGTACGCATGAACGCTACTTTCATTTCTATTCGTATTTTATAGAATGGAATAATAATGATATAAAGGTATATTATAATTCCAGTATAATATCATATTTAATATCATAGTTCCATCCTTTATTTGTCCCACATATGGTATTTAACGAATCAAATCACTTTGAGGGGGCGGTAGTCCGCGCTTCCTTAAATGAAGATATCGTGTTTACCCATAATGGGAACCATAAAGGTTTGACCAAAATGTAAAAAACCAGAATCTTAAGGAAAACATAAACATACTATATATCATATATAAAAATAGTGACATCATAATGGCCACCTTTGAAGGTGTTAAATGAGTATTGAACAATCATCGTTTCGGGAGGCAGAATTTCACCATCCACGGAAACCGTATGTTCTTTAACCATTTGATGTAGTTGTGTGAGAGTGTAGCTCAAATAAATATTATAACAACATCCTAGTATATTTAAGATACTGTTGTTGTTACAAAAGAAGTAAATAAAAAGAGATTAGGGGGTTGGAGAAGCAAAATAAAACAAATGAATATGAGAGAAACAATTACCTTTAAAAGTGTAACTCTTTTTGATTTGAGCCTAAAGTCTTCCTTTGAAAGGATTCTGCCCAAGGTAAATCCTCTAGGATGAGGAGAGGGATGTGGAGAGAGCAAATGGGCAGGGGTTGGCCGAGCCAAAGGCTTTTGAAGTGTGTGAAATAAGGTGGAGGTGGGGGCCTTTTATAAGAGAAGAGGAGGGGCACCTTTGGAAAGCAAAGAAATATTACTTTATTTGAAAATGCTTTTCGGTTTTAAAGGGTCCCACATTGGTAGAATTCGTGGATAAGGTGATAAGGCATCGAAATCCACTCATCCAATTGGTTTTGTCCATGTGTATATTGTAGATTTTTCATTATCTTTCCATTTTAATTAAATTGTCAAATAATGATGTCATCGCTGCATCATTATTATGTCATAAATAATTTAATTTCTTTAATGTCTAAAAATTATAAAAAAAAATACTATGATATAGGAAATCTTTTTATCTTTCCAATGACTATTTATAATCAAAATTTGGACTTGTATAACCCCACTTAAAAATTGTTTTAGTAAAACATACTATGTTAGTGTCATTTTCACTTTAACATTAAATAAAAAGTATTTTATGTTATTTCCCAACAAAAGTGGATCCATGGGGTCCCCAAGTTAGGCCATGGCTTGTCTTGGTCGGCCATGACACAACCAATAGGGTTGTGACATGTGTCTAGGTCATTTCATATTTTTAAAGTATTATTTATACCTTAAACTACACTAATTATCACTAATCGCGATTAAAAACTTAATAAGTTACTATTCACCAAAAAATTATTATAATCTCATTGAACCACATTTTACTTCTTAATGACAACCATGTATGTCGGATTTTCAAAATTCAATACACATTAGTGGTAAACTTTCATTTAACTGAAAAATCAGTTTGCTTGATTATCACTTAGTGGTTTCACTATTCATCAAAAATTGAAGTTTTTCAGAAAATTACCAAAAATTCACCCTAAGCTATATTTGATATTCTGAATTCAAAAATGAAGCCCGTTTTACAAAATTCAAAACATATTAGTCACATTAATTAATTTAATAATTAATTCCCGCTGTCAGAGCAAATAGCGTGTTTTTATAAAACAATAAGTATCAAAAGATTGACACCAGTTTAAGTCCGATTTCAAAGTGAAATTAATTCCAACCACCACTATTGGATTAAATGGTAAAAATATTTCCTAATTTCACTTTAAAACCAATTCAAAAGATAATCTAATCATATAAATAAATTAGATTAAAAAGTGGTTTTGAATTAAAATACAACATTTTACACTATTCCTTAAAAAAAAGAACTTTATCGGAAAGATACCAAAAATTTACACAAAGTAAATTTTGATGTCCCGATTCTTAATAAGAGTTTTATTTGGTCCAAAAGAATGTTTAAGAGTGAACAAAACTATATTTAATGATGGTTCAACATCAAAAGGTGATAAGTGAACCTTTAGTGAAAACTAGGGCATATACGCCTAAAATTGAATTCTTTCCGTATTTTAAGCCTCTATTCTTTATTGGATAAATGTAAAAACAATTAAAAACATATGAAATCATATTTTAGTTATTTCTATCCATTCCCGCCAATACAACGGCTACATGTTAACTATCATTTAAAATAATATTATTTTATTATTAGAGTGCAACGTAAGATTCCCAAGAAACTCGTTGTTGCGTGTTGGGTACGCCATCGAGCATAGCGTCCCCTTTAAAGTCATATTAATATTTTATTCACAAATATGGATAAATACAAAAATGTCGTATTCTTTATTTACCTGGGGTGTTACATCCTTCCCCCCTTTTGGGAATTGCGTCCGCGCAATTTTAAAATTGGACTTGGAAACATCCTTGAAAGTCCCACATCGGAACAAGAGTTGGTAAAACAATCACTTTAAAATAAAGAAAGATAAGTACAAAGGTCACCCGAGTTAACCCATACTAGGACTCCAAGTATGAAAATATGGACATGGAGGAAAAAACAAAGGGTCATGTCCTGATGGAGAGTGTTAGAAAACATGTTTAGGAGAAAGTTAACCACGAGAAAATCACAAACTTGTGATGGGTTAAACGGTATTCGATTCCCTAGTAGAAAAAGTTAATAGACAACATTTTTGTTTTAAGTTACATTTTATTGAGGAATTTTATTCATAAGGAAACATAATCACTTATCATGTTGACCTTCAACTTTTACTAGATTCCTTAATCAAACTCATATTTTTTCAAAAGACGAGTATTTAGGGAGACTTGTTCGCATTCAGAGTACCATAATCAACTTCTAGAGAATCACCTAATCCACAAAAGAGAGCTATATACTTCCCATGTCTTTAGACTTTATCCAAAAACAAAACCAAAAAGGCTAGTACAAGATCGGATAATCCAGAAAAGGATAACCCTTTATAAAAATAAAATCTATTCTTAACATCCAAAATTTGTCAAACAAAACCCAATGTTCAACAAGGATCATTCGATAAACAATTTGTCCATAAAATTCTTCAAAGTAAACCAATATAAGATCGAAACCCAAATATTTGAAAGATTTAGTCACATAGTCTTCCAAGTTAAATCGTAACATTTATCTCCAAACAACATCAGTTGCTCCTAAAGTCACGCATTGAAAAGTAATTATCCCAATCACATATCCTCCATGATAGGGTAATCATTTTAATAAATAACCCAAAATCAACTTACTCTTAATTCATAAAATCATATAACCAAAAGAATCAGTCAAACTAACCAGGGACTTCACGTAGTCCAGTGGTAGGCGATAAATACCAGTCGCACTTTGGTTGTGGGTTCGATTCCCGCAGCTTTGTCCGACGCGACGGGATGTCACACGGTTTGCGTGTTGTCCTTTTTCCAAAACTATATAATTCTTAAAACATTCCCCAAAACGAGATAAAATCTTCAAAATAATCATAACACATTTTAACCTCAATTTCATCTCATGCCCTCCACTTCAATCATAACCTTTAGTAACCCATAATTACCTCAAAAGTAAGGATCATATAAACCCAAGTGGTTCTTTATAACAATGTCCACAAAAGAAAAGGTAACTATTCCTTGGATAAAATTTTCCTATATTAATCATCAGGGTTACACATAATATAAAAAGTCTTCTAATGTAACCCCATCATCAAAAGAGACATAATACTCTTAAGAATTTCACCATAACTCTTGAAGCCCTTATATGTTGACATCTTACTCATTCAACATTCTTCATGATCCATTATCCATTCCTTTCCAACCTATTCCGAAATACCTCTTTCCTACAAACAAAATCATGAATCATATCCTAAGATTTCAAAATAGGAAAACAACAGTCATGAAATAGTACATACCTTTGATTGGTCATTGTCAGTTTCTTCATCCTCAATAGGAATGGCATTAGGTATTGGTAAACGAACATTTGTACGCTCTTGGTGACCCCATTCACGATACTTCTTCATAGAACATGTGTTTGCATAATGACCATGCACACCACATTTAAAACATTCAATTGATCCCTCAGAAAGAACTTCTTTCTCTTTCCTCGAGTCAACGGGATGCTTCCTTTTTCCATTACAGGTTCTTGCTTTATGACCTTCATTTCCACATCTATAGCATATTTCTGTCCCTTTGAAACATTTCCCTAGGTGTTTCTTTCCACATCTCTGACACATAGGTTTTTGAACACTCATACCTTTATGATTATTACCTGCACTTCCGTAGGGATTTGTTTCTTGCATATTTGATGCCTTAGAGAAAACTCCAAGGTTTAGGTGGTCAATCATGACTCCAGATAGTTGGTTGAGGATAATCAGAAGAGTTCTCATTGCAGCTCCCATATCATTCAGTTGCTTGCTCAAAAGACTATCACAATTTCCTTCACATCCACTGTTACTTTGGTGCCTGCTAGATCCAGCCATTTACTAAAACCAAAAAGGTCAGTGTGAGTATATCAACAAAACCATCATGTACTAATGAGGAAGATAAACACTAATATACACTTACTCATTCACTTTATCTAAAACTAGGACTCTTTCTGAAATCCTAACCATTATGGTAATGTCACTTATGCTTAAGGAATACCCTAACCTCTAAAGTTATCTAAACCGACCTCTGATACCAACTATAAGGCCCCAGCCTTAAAACTTACTTAATCTTGAGTTATTACAAGATTACACATTGAGGATCTTTTCAGGTTTAGAGTTTTAGAGAATTAGATCATGAAACTTGCATTACATTCCACATTTAAACAAAGTGGATTACATAAAAGACAATATTCATTCTTCCCATCAACGCGAACATATTTAAAATAAAATATGGATTCTCTCTTAACACATCCTTGACTCTAACGTCTTATCATGTACCTTTCCTCTTGACCTGAAAAACATTTCAGAAACTTGGGATGAGCATAAAAAGCTCAGTAAGGGACATAAAAATATGGAAAGGAAACATGAGTTCATGTATACATAAAGATGAAATCATAATTTACCCATAAAACATAGGCACTTTAACCTAACTCCTCAAAACATGAATAAATCATAGAAATCATAAGACATAAAGGTAACTTGAGGCATTCATAACATTCTTACGTAGGGAGTAACCCTCTTGGTTACGTTTGGAATACCCATCACAGTATATTCCCTAAAATCTCTTCGGAGAAACCTTAACGTTTCACTCCTTCGCGTTACCCAATGCATTGGAGAGCTATATCGGGCTCACCCGCCCTTAGTTTATCACGGAACCACCCGTTCTTCATAACAATGCCCAAGAACCATAACATAATCGTATCACATAAACATGAATAAAGGAAACATAACATTTCCACATTTCAATCACAATCTAACATATTAGGATATTGAAAAAAATGAATCCATTCAAAAAGAAACCATTTCCAAAACCATTTAAAACATTTAATAAAGAGATTTTTGAATCAAAGTGTCCCATACCACCTTGAAGCTTTTAACATTTTAAACCATTAATATCCATATAAATAAATCCTTAAAACCATTTTGAAAACATGGATATTAATAAGAACAAATAATTAAAACATTTAAAACGATATTTTGGTTAAAGGGGTTTTACCAAAATTAGAGACACTTGAATACAATAATCAAGGAATAACATTTAGTCAGAACTTTATAATATCATGAGAATAAAAGGATTCATGATATAATACTCCAAAGGACAGTATATACACCATATAAGAGTGAATTGGTGCATAACAACAATGAACCCTCAATAGAAATGTCAAATGTGATGAAATACCTTATAAAGAAGGTATCCCTAAATTAAGGACAAATAAATCTCAAAAAAATATGTGTGACAAATATATAGACACCCAATATAAGTGGATATTAAGTTTAAAACAATAAAAGGTCATTCACACATATTCAATGGATGACATATTTAATGACTACAAGTTGAACCCAAAGAAATCGAAATTGGGTTAAGAAGTTCCCTTGACAGCCTAACGGCGTCACATCAAAATGAGTTGATGAGAGATAAAAAGAGTATCTCATCACTTGGTCACAAAATTTACATCATTAAGGATATATGAGAACATATCCCAACATAACAATATGTAAATTAAAAGACCCAATAAAAGAAGTCTTTTAAAAAGAGGAAGGGTGAAAGGTTCCCTTACCGAATTGGGTATCTTTCAAAACATACACCCCATGAAAGAAGGGCAATACATCATTGATGTAAATACTCATAAACGAAAGTATATTACACAAAGAGTAGAATAATGGGCAGTACATACACCACTCAAAGGAAATTGTGGCAAATGTAGCATAAATCTCACGGGGATAAAAGTGAGATGAAAAATCCCTTACGAAAACTCGGCAGCCTAACGGCGCCACATAACTTCCAAAAGGATTGATGAGAGAGAATAGGGTCTCTCATCACATGAACATAAAAATTACAGTAGGAGTAATATAAAATAACATCCCAATCATAATAAAGATGAGCTTAAAAGAAATTACATAAAAGAATGTACTTAAAAAGAAAGAGAGTTGTAGGATCCCTTACCTCGGGTCCGACTTGACTCGATCGTTCTTTAACGTCCTGAATAATAAACTTGAGTTAATTTCTATTTTCTTAAGAACCTTTTCCAAGTTCATTATTCCTTTTATATCAATTATTGACATGTTGTGAACATTATGTAATCATTTAAGTTAATAATGTTCATTTTGTCGGTATTTGGTTCTTAAGTCGAAAGTGGACTTCTTACAATTACATGTTGTTCATGTGGCCAAATGTTTATTATATCCAGAATTGTATTCATGTTGTAGTTACAATATATGTCATATATATCCAGTACATTCATGCATTTATAACATTACATAACCATTTAGAGGTAAGAAATGAAATGCACCGTTCATGGAGACGGTAAGCCGTACGTACGCATGAACGCTACTTTCATTTCTATTCGTATTTTATAGAATGGAATAATAATGATATAAAGGTATATTATAATTCCAGTATAATATCATATTTAATATCATAGTTCCATCCTTTATTTGTCCCACATATGGTATTTAACGAATCAAATCACTTTGAGGGGGCGGTAGTCCGCGCTTCCTTAAATGAAGATATCGTGTTTACCCATAATGGGAACCATAAAGGTTTGACCAAAATGTAAAAAACCAGAATCTTAAGGAAAACATAAACATACTATATATCATATATAAAAATAGTGACATCATAATGGCCACCTTTGAAGGTGTTAAATGAGTATTGAACAATCATCGTTTCGGGAGGCAGAATTTCACCATCCACGGAAACCGTATGTTCTTTAACCATTTGATGTAGTTGTGTGAGAGTGTAGCTCAAATAAATATTATAACAACATCCTAGTATATTTAAGATACTGTTGTTGTTACAAAAGAATTAAATAAAAAGAGATTAGGGGGTTGGAGAAGCAAAATAAAACAAATGAATATGAGAGAAACAATTACCTTTAAAAGTGTAACTCTTTTTGATTTGAGCCTAAAGTCTTCCTTTGAAAGGATTCTGCCCAAGGTAAATCCTCTAGGATGAGGAGAGGGATGTGGAGAGAGCAAATGGGCAGGGGTTGGCCGAGCCAAAGGCTTTTGAAGTGTGTGAAATAAGGTGGAGGTGGGGGCCTTTTATAAGAGAAGAGGAGGGGAACCTTTGGAAAGCAAAGAAATATTACTTTATTTGAAAATGCTTTTCGGTTTTAAAGGGTCCCACATTGGTAGAATTCGTGGATAAGGTGATAAGGCATCGAAATCCACTCATCCAATTGGTTTTGTCCATGTGTATATTGTAGATTTTTCATTATCTTTCCATTTTAATTAAATTGTCAAATAATGATGTCATCGCTGCATCATTATTATGTCATAAATAATTTAATTTCTTTAATGTCTAAAAATTATAAAAAAAAATACTATGATATAGGAAATCTTTTTATCTTTCCAATGACTATTTATAATCAAAATTTGGACTTGTATAACCCCACTTAAAAATTGTTTTAGTAAAACATACTATGTTAGTGTCATTTTCACTTTAACATTAAATAAAAAGTATTTTATGTTATTTCCCAACAAAAGTGGATCCATGGGGTCCCCAAGTTAGGCCATGGCTTGTCTTGGTCGGCCATGACACAACCAATAGGGTTGTGACATGTGTCTAGGTCATTTCATATTTTTAAAGTATTATTTATACCTTAAACTACACTAATTATCACTAATCGCGATTAAAAACTTAATAAGTTACTATTCACCAAAAAATTATTATAATCTCATTGAACCACATTTTTCTTCTTAATGACAACCATGTATGTCGGATTTTCAAAATTCAATACACATTAGTGGTAAACTTTCATTTAACTGAAAAATCAGTTTGCTTGATTATCACTTAGTGGTTTCACTATTCATCAAAAATTGAAGTTTTTCAGAAAATTACCAAAAATTCACCCTAAGCTATATTTGATATTCTGAATTCAAAAATGAAGCCCGTTTTACAAAATTCAAAACATATTAGTCACATTAATTAATTTAATAATTAATTCCCGTTGTCAGAGCAAATAGCGTGTTTTTATAAAACAATAAGTATCAAAAGATTGACACCAGTTTAAGTCCGATTTCAAAGTGAAATTAATTCCAACCACCACTATTGGATTAAATGGTAAAAATATTTCCTAATTTCACTTTAAAACCAATTCAAAAGATAATCTAATCATATAAATAAATTAGATTAAAAAGTGGTTTTGAATTAAAATACAACATTTTACACTATTCCTTAAAAAAAAGAACTTTATCGGAAAGATACCAAAAATTTACACAAAGTAAATTTTGATGTCCCGATTCTTAATAAGAGTTTTATTTGGTCCAAAAGAATGTTTAAGAGTGAACAAAACTATATTTAATGATGGTTCAACATCAAAAGGTGATAAGTGAACCTTTAGTGAAAACTAGGGCATATACGCCTAAAATTGAATTCTTTCCGTATTTTAAGCCTCTATTCTTTATTGGATAAATGTAAAAACAATTAAAAACATATGAAATCATATTTTAGTTATTTCTATCCATTCCCGCCAATACAACGGCTACATGTTAACTATCATTTAAAATAATATTATTTTATTATTAGAGTGCAACGTAAGATTCCCAAGAAACTCGTTGTTGCGTGTTGGGTACGCCATCGAGCATAGCGTCCCCTTTAAAGTCATATTAATATTTTATTCACAAATATGGATAAATACAAAAATGTCGTATTCTTTATTTACCTGGGGTGTTACATAGAAAGCCTATGTTTTGATTCTCTCTGTTGTGTAAGGATTGTTTTGATTTTCCCCATTGCTCTTATACATTCTTGTCTTGTCAATCTACAAGTTAGAATGATGATTCAAGGTCACAAAGCTCTTAATTCCGTGCCTCAAACCAAGTGCGTTGTTGTGTGGATTGACTATCGCATCCCACTATTAAGTGTGTTGTCTAAGTAGTAAGTCGCGCTACTTATAGCGTTGATTGACTACTTGCATCCACTATCCATACTCATCGTCCGCCACTTAGCCCCGAACCGCATCCTTCATCCACCGCCCTACGCCGTGAAGATCGGGCCACCCCGAACATCTCACATCAGTTGGTATCAGAGCTCCGATTGACACGGTAGACATTTATCCCTTCATTTACATTACTTTTACCCATTATCCTCCATATCCTTCCATATTATCCACTCATTCAAAAAAAATCCCTTTTTCTTGAAAATCTTCTGAATTGGCCTAGTTTGTGCAAGCTTGAAGTATTATACCTTGAGCCAAATATTCATCCCTCTTCTTTTCATGTTTGATTTGCTATATGTGATTTGTATTTGAAAAAAAGAAAATAAAAATCAAATTCTTTCAACTCATCATTTTGTGTTTTTCAAAATTTAGCACATCCTTTCTTTGAAAGATTTCAAAAAAAAAGTCTTACTCTCAGTTCATCATTTTGTGCTTTAAAACTCCAAGCACAATACTTTTTGGGGAGATTTGAAAAAAAGAAAAAAAATCGGATACAATTACTTCTTCTCTTTGCTTTACATTATTAGCACTTTCCATTTCCATACATCACTTTCTGCATCATTTTACTTCATCTCCATATCATTTTTTTTGTTCATATTTGTATTAATTTTTCTTATCTTGTACAATCGGGAAAAACCCACATATAACTTTTCTACTCCTTTTCACCTTTTACCCATTCAAGGTATTATTTTTCATAAGAGCTTGGGATTTGAATTGAGTGTTGAGAGTGAAGAGAAATAAGAAAAAAAAACTTGTGAGTGTGCATCCTTGTGTACGTAAGTGTGCATATCTTGCGTGCGTGAGTGTGTCTGCTTGTGTGTGTGAGTGTGTATTTCTTGTGTGCGTGAGTATGTATCCTTATGTGCGTGAGTGTGTACATCCTGTGTGTGTGAGTGTGTACTTCTTGTGTGTGTGTGTGTCTTCATGTGCGTGAATGTGTGTGTATCATTGTGTGAGTTTCTCCTCGTGTGTGTTTGTGTTTGTGTAATATATCATGGCCGAAGATCGTGAGAAGAAAATTGCTCATGGTAGTGATGAAGGAAGCCGAAGTAGGTCTCCCGCACCGGAAGCTTCGCAACTCCAAATGCAAGCTTTGGTGAGCCATTTCGAGAAGCTTCTTGATAGGAAGTTGGAGGAGCTACATTAGAGGATTGACAACTTGGAGAATCAACCAAGCTCAAGGACAATCCATGGTAACCTGTGACGCACTCTAGCACCACATCGCCCCCACATCATGGAGGATGAGATGAAGAACTTTGATGATGATTTTGAGGATGTCCCACAAAGAAGGAGGTTGTTCCAACAGCCTAGAGGAGGTCAATGAAGACTGCATGACGATGACATCCTTAGAGGTATTAAGGTGAGGGTTCCCTCTTTTCAAGGCAAAAGTGATCTGGAAGCATACTTGGAGTGGGAGATGCGGATTGAGCAAGTGTTTTCATACCATGCATATCCCGATGAGAAAAAGGTCAAACTCGCTTCCCTTGAATTTTCTGATTGTGCTTTAATTTGGTGGGATCAAATGAAAAAGGAGAGAGCTAGATATGGTGGACGTCCCATCAACACTTGGGACGACATGAAGTTTTCCATGCAGAAGCGGTTTGTTCCCACACATTACCATAGAGATCTCCACAACAAACTTCAATGCCTCACACAAGGGAGTAAGAGTGTTGAAGATTACTACAGGGAGATGCAAATTTCCATGATTCTAGCAAACATTGAGGAAGATTCGGAGGAAACCATGGCATGATTTTTACACGAACTCAATTAGGAGATTACCAAACAAGTAGAGATGTACCACCATGTGGAGATACAAGATATGATCCACCAAGCCACCAAGATCGAGAAACAAATCAAAAGGAGGAGGAACCTGAGGATACTCACTACCCCTTTCACTCCATAGAGAAATTCAAGGAAGGATATTGGAGAATCATCAAAGCCAAAAGTGGTTGATCACAAAAGTGACAAGGTAATTCTTTCACATAAGAAACCTACTTTTGAGGCTAACCAAACAAGGAATCAGGATATTCATTGTTACAAATGTCAAGGAAAGTGTCACATTTCTAGTGAATTCCCAAATCTACGTACCATGACCATCAACAAGCATGGAGAATGAGAGACCGATGGAGAGAGTTCGGAGGAGGAAGATGAAGAATCCCTCAAAATTGATAATGGAGAATTTTTGGAAGATGATGAGATTCTTGTCACTAAGAGAGTTCTAAGAACATAAATGACCATGGGAGAGGAGTAGTGGGAGAACCTTTTCCATACACGGTGCAAGATCTATGGGAAGGTATGTAGTGTTATTATCGATGGAGGAAGCTGTAGCAACGCAGTGAGCACCGAGTTGGTGGAGAAGTTGGGACTTCCAACTTTAAGGCATCAACATCTATATTGACTTCAATGGTTGAATGATTGCAGAGAGATGAAGGTTACCGAACATGTGAAAGTATTGTTCTCCGTTGGTAAATACAAGGATGCGACATTTTGTGATGTTGTTCCTATGAAAGCGTTCCACTTGTTGTTGGGTTGACTGTGGCAGTACGATCAACATGTTACTCATGTTTGGTTATTGAACTGTCACTCCTTTGTACTCCAAGGGGAACCTATAACCCTCAACCCCATGTCCCCCAAGAAAATTTTGGAAGATCACATTTTGAGAGAGAAGAAAAAAATGAGTGATGAAGAAAAAAGGAGTGAAAATGAAAAAGGAGAGAATGAGGGAAAGAGAGAAAATGATAGAATAAAAGAAATGGAGAGCAAAGAAAAATCAAGAGGAAAAAAGAATTTGAGAGAAGAGAAAAGTGTGATATTGGAAAAAAGAGTGATGTTAAGGAAGCTTTGTTTTCATAGCAAACCCTCCTAGTACTCATGTACAAAGAGGTGTTGATAAATACTAATGACTTACCCCCTTTTCCAAATGTTGTTGAGTCTTTATTACAAGATTATGATGATGTATTTATAGAAGAGGTGACACCAGGTTTTCCACCCATTAGAGGTATTGAGCATTAAATTGAACTCATACCCGAAGCATCACTACCGAACCGCCCTGCATATCGCACCAAATAGGAGGAGACGAAAGAAATTAAAAGGCAAGTTCAAGATCTGTTGGATGTGGGATATGTCAGAGAGAGCCTTAATCCTTGTGTCATACTGGTACTTCTAGTACCAAAGAAGGATAAAACACATAGAATGTGCATTGACTGCAGATCCATCAATAATATCATGGTCAAGTATCGTTATCCTATCCCTAGGTTAGATGATATGCTAGATGAATTAAATGGTTCAACTATTTTATCAAAAATTGATTTAAGAAGTGGCTACTATCAAATTAGGATGAAATAAGGAGATGAGTGAAAAACTGTATTTAAGACAAAAAATGGACTTTATGAATGGTTAGTCATGCCCTTTGGTCTTACCAATAAACCTAACACATTTATGAGGTTAATGAATCATGTCTTATGTGAATATATTGGAAAATTTGGGGTAGTTTACTTTGATGACATTTTGGTTTATAGTAGAACCTTTCATGAACATGTAGATCACTTAAGAAAAGTCCTAAAGGTGCTAAGGAAGGAAAAATTATTTGGAAACATAAATAAGTGTGATTTTTGTCTCGATAATATTTTTTTCCTTGGATTATTTGTGAGCGACAATGGAGTTGAAGTCGACACTGAGAAGATCAAAGTGATACAAGAATGACCAACTCCAACCTCCGTTGGATAAGTAAGAAGTTTTCATGAGGCCGCTAGTTTTTACAGGATATTTGTGAAGGACTTCAACACACTAACAACACTGTTGAATGAGTTGACAAAGAAGAATGTTCCTTTCAAATGGAGGACAAATCAGAAGAAGGCCTTCCATGCTCTTAAGGAGAGATTCACCCACACCCCTCTACTTGCACTTTCGAACTTCGGTAAGACATTTTAAATTGAATGTGATGCAAGCAGAATTGGCATATGAGGAGTACTCATGCAAGAAGGTAAACCTGTTGCTTTATTTAGTGATAAGTTAAATGGACCAACTCTAAATTATGCTACATATGATAAAGAGTTGCATGCATTGTTTAGAGTACTAGAAAATTGGCAACATTATCCTTGGCCAAAATAATTTATGATACATTCTGATCACGAGGCTCTTAAATACCTTGGAAGCTAACATAAATTAAATAGGAGACATGCTAGATAGATGTAATTCATTGAATAATTTCCATATTTCATCAAGCATAAAAAGGGTAAATAAAATACTATGGCTAATGCACTTTCATGTAGATATTCTCTTTTATCCTTTTTGGATTCAAAACTCCTTGGTTTTGAATTCATTAAGGATTTATATGCTACAGATAGTGATTTTAGTGAACCATATGGACATTGTAAACCTAGAGTTAGTTGGGAAAATTTCTATTTACACGATGGATCCTTATTCCGGATTGATAAGCTTTGCATTCCCAATTTCTCTATACATTTACTTTTACTAAAGGAGTCATATTCTGGTGGGTTAATGGGACATTTTTGTGTTGAAAAAACTTTAAGTTTTCTTAGTTATCATTTTTATTGGCCTAGGATATATAGATATATTGAAAAATTTGTGGGGAATTGCATTTTCTACCATACAACCAAATCGAAACCGAACCCACATGGACTATATCTTCCTCTCCTAATCCCCAACACCCCTTTGGAGGACATATCAATGGACTTTATTGTGGGTTTACCACATACCAAGAGGGGGAGAGATTCCATTTTTATTATGGTGGATCAATTTTAAAAAATGGAACATTTTATTCCTTGTCAAAAACAAATGATGCTACTAACAATGAAACACTTTTCTTTCAGGAAGTAGTCAAACTCCATGGAATTCCAAGGATGATCGTGTCAGATCGAGACACAAAATTCCTCAGTTACTTTTGGAATACCTTGTGGAGAAAACTGGGTGTGAAGTTACTATTTTACACTACTTATCATCCGTAGACCGATGGGCATACAAAGGTGGTGAATCAGAAACTATCGCCCCTTACATGAAAATTTTTCAAGAAGAATCTCAAGAATTGGGAGGAGTGTTTTCCACATGTGGAATTCACATATAACAGGGCCAAACAATCAACTACTCAATACTCTCCATATAAAACTGTTTACGGTTTTAACCCCCTTTCCCCTATTGATCTACTTCCTTTTCCTTTACAAGAAGCAACTAATATGGATGTGAAAGAACACACATAATTCATCAAACACCTCCATGAAAAGGCAAGGAAAAATATTGAACGGATGACCCAAAAATATGTTGATCATATAAACAAGGTTCATAAGAAAATGTTGTTCGAGATCGATTAATTAGTCTGGGTTCATATGTGAAAGGAATGATTTCCCGACAAGAGGAAATCAAAACTCATGCCACGAGGAGATAGACCTTTCTGAGTGCTTGAAAAGATTAACAATAATGCTTACAAGATAGATTTTCCAGGTAAGTATGGTGTAAGTGCCACTTTCAATGTTTCTGATCTTTCTCCTTTTTTGGGTGTAGAGGATCAACAGTTGAGTATGACTCATTTTTAAGAGGGGGAGGATGATGAGAACCATGTTTAAGGCACCGAGTCAATTGTACGGGAGGAGGAGTTGGATTTGGAAGGCCCGATGATGCAAGGGAGATTAAAGAGGTTGAATGCTATAATGGGTGCCCATCTTACTTCATTAAAGGACCAATGGATATTTCCTTGCATGGATGGAGAAAATGGGCCTATAATATCACTTATTCAAGCTCAAATATGATGTTTAAGTCTTGTCCCACATGTTTGCATGAATTTGGAAGCCTTGACCATATAAAGAATTCTAGAATGACATCTTTGGACACCAAAGTCAAATCTGGTGAGCTATGCACTCAAAGTCAAATCCAGTGGGATACAGTTATAAAGTTATGTGATAATTTTCCTAAAATTATTTGTTAGAATTTATCCTTTTTAATTTAAGAGAACAAAGTAGGTTTAGCCTTTATGACTTTAGAGTATTAGACCCTTGACTATTGTATCACCTCTTGGTTATAAATAGCCACCCCATGGAACTTGTATGACATTAAAGATTGTAATAGAGAGATTATGATTTGTTTCTCTCCTTTGTGTTAGGATTGTTCCAGTTTCCCCCTTGCTCTTGTGCATTTTTTCCTTTTCAATCTACAAGTTAGATTGGTGATCCAAGATCACAAAGCCCCCAATTCTGTGCCTCAACCCAAGTGCATTGTTGTGTGGATTGGCTATCACATCCCACCATTGAGTGTGTTGTCTAAGTAGTAGGTCGTGCTATTTATATAATTGATTAAATACTTACATCCACTATCCATACCCATCATCCTCCACTTAGCCTCAAATCGCATCCTTCATCCACCGCCCTACATCATGAAGATCAGGCCACCCCAAGCATCTCACATCATCATCCCATATAGGCTAGCATTTAAAGGAGTGTTACATGGTATGTAATGTTAAATGGAGTTTCATTCATGCATGCGATGCATGATAGAATTGAGACATTAACTCATGTGTTATAATGCTTGAATTAATGCATGCATCACCAAGAAGTGTCCTCAGGCCTATATAAAGACCGATGTCATGTGATGGTGATAGGGATGCTGCTTGTGGATGCTTGGTTGAGACTCTCAAATGCTCAATGATCTCTTCCTCCTCCTTCTTTACATTTAAGGCACTAACATGCTCTGAAAGGAGGGAGAATATCTCAGTGTGATATATGATTCAGCTTGGCCCGTGGATACCTCTGAAGTTGGGAGGCTTTAATTTTCCATTTCAGTGATCATCATTAAACCCATTCTATAAGATCCAGGTTTCTCTTTAAGGTAAATATTCTTTAAACTTTCATTAAAATCTCTTTATTTATCTAAACAAGTGTGCCTGAGGGATTAAGAAATTTTTCAGGAGGATTCAAGCTTGTTTGGAGCTTAAAGTTTTAGTTTTTGGAGAAAACAAGCGAGGTGAACAGTTAGTGAAAATCATGAACCTCAACCATGCAAGACATAAGGGGTGTTACATAGTGTTTTTAACCATGCAAAGAGGGTCACATGGTCACATGAATCCTGTAATTTATTGTAGAAGAATTTTGCATGTCTTGTACACAATTAGTACTAACCACGCGTCTAGACGTGCAGAGTGTGTGTCTTGGGGAAGTACTAAGCGCATGGTGTGCGCACGATTTATCAAATTGTGCACATAGACTACGTGAGGGTATGGATCATAGAAAGTGTGGGCCACATGATTTTTCGATCCGTGTACCCCTTTAAAATGGGTGAAATCACAATTTTCCCCTTCTTCCTCTTAAATCTAAAACCCTCTTCTCCTTCTCCTTTTGCACAGTGGACTGTGCATAGGAGATATCCCCCATTCCCATCTCCTAGGATTTTTGATATCTCCTCCATCCAGACTCGGAATCGAACGTCATTCATCTTGTTGGATCACCCTCAGTAAGTCTAAGAATCCTCTTGATTCTTTTCTTCATTTCTCTTTTCCATCTTGGATGCTATTTCCATGAAAGCTCATATATCCTATTTTCAGGGCATTTTCCTAGTTTCCCTAATTTCTCCCATTCCAGCTCGAATCTAAATCTAGTACTCGATGAGGAGTCATCTACCGATATAAGGTAGGTGATCTAATACCTTTCTCTAAAAGTTACATTGTTCGTCTCGTTTGATCAATCTATCGGTAAGTCTAAGATTCTTCTTGCTTATTTTCTTCATTTATCTTTCAATCTTGGATTCTATTCACATGCAAGCTCATATGTCTTATTTTCAGGGCGTTTATTTAGTTTTTCCAATTTCTCTTGTTTCAGCTCGAATCTGAAGCTGGTACTAGACTAGGATTCATCTATTGGTATAAGGTAGGTGATCTAGTACCTATCGCTAAAAGTCTTGATGTTTATATAATTCACCATTGTGTCATGTGTCAGACCTTCCATGCATCACCTCATAAATGTGAAACTAATTAAATAAATTACTAATTCCTTTAATTAACTAGTTATTGCAACCAAAATTGCATCGATGTAGGTTTTCCAACTTGACTTGAACCACCCCTTTGGGTGAATAACATATATGCCTTCACCTTTACAACTTGGTTTAAAGAGATCAAATACCCCCTTGGGTGAGTTTATTAAATGCCATGACCATTTTTCCTTGCTTATGTAATTGAACCCCTTTGATGTGGACTTGGGATTTCCCCCTAAAAATGAAATATCCAAATGAATTGAATGAAAGGTGAATGGTGAGACCATATCTCTTGGACCCTTGTTTATTCTTACTTTATGCTTGATTTGTCCCTTAAAAATGAAATGGCTATTTGAATTAAGATAATGATTAAATGGTATGGATAGTTAGCAAACCCATGACCATTCATAAAGTCAAGATGTTGGTGATACTTGGATTCTGACTCAGAATTCCCCAGACGGGCTCATCATACATATTGAATTGAATGAATTATAAATAATGTTATGTTATTCCATGGGCGATACTTGGATTCCTACATGGAACACCTTGTATGGGATCAAGGTGTGGATGATGTTATGTTATGACATGGGTGATACTTGGATTCCTACATGGATACCTTGGATGGGCTCATAGGGAAGATGAGATTATACTATGCCATGGGTGATACTTGAGTTCCTACATGAAATGCCTTGGATGAGCTCACATGGAAAATGTAATTATGTTATTTACGCACGCCTATCGCAGGGGCGTGGAAAAAGAATTTTTTTATATTTTTCTAGTGCAACATAGAGGCTGACCAGGGTCATCTCATTTGAGGAGCTTTGTAGTTGGTTCAATCACTAATCCTAATTCACTTATTATAATTCTTTTTGGGGTTTTTAATATTTATTAAAAATGATGGTTTTAAGGGTTTTAGAAAATAGTGAAATTAAAATAATGAAATGGAAACTTTAAATTTTAATGTAGATGAAAATGTTGACAAAATAAAATTAGGGAAAAAAGCACTTGGTCCTAGGGTTGGATAACACGAGTTCGTTCATTATTTATTTATTGTTTAAATTCAATTTGATAATTCATTTAATGAAACCTCATTAATGAATTATTTTCCTTTGATTTAAAGAGTGTGTAATTTCAGCATGCGTCTGACACACCAAACCACACCTCCTCCAATAGTCAAATAGGGTAACACCTCAACCGAGAATGTTATTCCTACAGGACCCGGCTCCACCGTATGCCATTTAAACTCTTATGGAAACTCCAAATCCATCGTATAGTGTTGTGGTGGACAACCTCCGCACCCATGCAATACTTCTCCATTCAACAAAAATAAATTTAAAACATTTTAAATTGAATCTCAATAATGAAGAACACAGTGAAACCTCCCCCGGGTCCAATCCTTGAGTTAGTAACTTGCCACGGCGAAGTGCATAGAGATCACGATGGAAAGATGGAATAGAGAGAATGAGAATGAGATTGGAAGAGAAAAGGGGTGGAGCAAGAAAGAGGAACACTTTAATATAAAAAATACTAATGCATTACATGAGAAAATAAAACTAAAAATAAAAATAAAATAAATAAATAAAATTCAAAATGTCTCTTGGCCTCCTCTCCTTAGTGCCTCAGATGGTGTTGGGAAGGATTGGAATGATATGAGAGGTAGGAGCTCCTCTCCTTTTATAGTTAGATTTCTACCCTTCAAATTTTGACACGTTTTGACCCATTAATTGGAAAATTAATGCATGGACTCATTCATGAAAGTTGTTCATAAATGTGTTGGAAATTCACCCTACAAATTTCAACTTAATTTTCTATCGTATGTATGAGTTATGAATTTTTATTGGTGGTTTATTTTTCTGGATGCAGGTTACAGGAAGCTTCCTCTAAAAGTATAACATCCAATGACAACTTTAATGACTTAAAAACTCCCTCAAATTAATTTTAGAGTCACACCTATGTTTTATCGTGCTATACCAGCTGGAATCACCTCAATTGGAGGCATGTAGTCTGAGATGGATGTCCGTTACGGTGGTGAGGTCCACGTTGTCTGCCCGGAAAAATCTTCAACTTTATTAATTTTTAAGACCTCTAGATGATCGATTCAGCCCCTGGCTCAGAAGAAAAAGATATAGGAAATAAAATAAGTATTAGAAAAAAAAATAATCACTCAACTTAGAATTATATTTTTCAATAAATGACCAAAATACCCTTGACGTAAAAATCTGTCAAAAATCCAAAATTAAGCACTTTTCACAATTTATCTCATTTTCATTATATAATCAAAATTTACCATTATTTTAATAAATCATTTAAATAAATGGGTTTTATCATTTAAAAACATCAAAAATTAATTATTATTGGATTAAAAATATGCACATAAATTTGCTCTGTCAAATACCCCCACACTTAAACCATGCTTTCCCTCAAGCATAAAATCTCAACATGGAATTCAGAGGACACCAATATTACCAATATTCAAATTCCAAAGTAATAAAATCAAAAAAAATTCAATGTCAAATAAAATTTTAAAAAATCCACATAAAATATCAATTTAATTCCCAAATCTTAAAGAAACAATTAATTTATATATTTTACTTTTCCCCTTTGAAAAATGATGGAACTTCTTCTTTCATTCATTTAAGCTTCTCAATTCATTATTATTAAACATGCCACATCATGATTTACCCCAACTTTGAATTTTGAATCTCATATATCATGATACAATTTAAGTATAGTTATGCTTATATCATAAGAACATGCAACTTATCCATAAGATTGTAAAAGAACTACTTTCTCCACTTTGTAAAGACAAAAGACACATAAAATCATGAGGACTTTTCAATAAAGGTTCAAATAACTCTGAGGCTTAAGGTTGGTAGGATTTGATGTTTTAAAAATTAAGGCTCAAGGAGGAGGTTTATCTATTACATATAATGCATGATATAAAAAAGTGTAATGAAATTATCCCCTTTAAAGTAGCAACACCCACTTCCCCCAAAGCTCAAAGTAAGGTCATGATCAAAGTTAAGCATAATGAATGATTAATTCACCCTCTTGATTTTTTTTTTAATTTTTTAATTTTGTTTTATCTTTTTTCAAAAGTTATGATTAGATCAAACCTCACATACATCACCTAACCACATACGATTAGAAGATCGTCGGTTTGGAAAACGGTGATTTTTGGTTCTCCCAAATCACAACCCATTTTCCTCATTTTTTTGGTTCTTTTTTGTCTTTTTTTTATTTTTTTATATTCAAGAGGGAAAAAAAATTAAGTACAATTAACGATTCCATAACCATTTACAATTCCCACAAATAGAACCCCCGCAAATTTTCCTTACAATGTACAACATCCCTTCCACCGTGATTCCCTTCACCCCCACACTTCATTTTTAAAATATCATGCAAATACCAAGAGTAGGGTAGGAATGGATAAAAATGGCTTGAAACATGGATCATCCCTATAAAGGCCATTTGTGGTATCTATGGGCTAAAAGAAGGATTTATTTAAAGGTGGTATTTAAGGATAAGGTCTTTTCAAAAGATGCCTCAATCATTTTAAATTTGTTTTTGTATATTCATAGCTTTGACAAGTTCAAATGCAAGTTCTAGCAGGTGACATGTCCCAAGATCACTCAAGAAATATGCTCAAGAATAAATAGAAAGTACTTGGTCTAGAAATCCTCTAGGGAATGAGACATATGATATTGGACAATCACTGAAGGCATTATTTATAATAACAAATCAATTCACATGAATTTCAGAAATTCAAAGTATGAAAAATGGTAGGGAAATTTCATTTACATAAATCAAATAATTCCCTTAAATCATGAGTCATCATTTCAATATACAAGCTTCACTTTAAACATTCAATTTTCCATTTTACTCATTCAATATCATTAGCATTGGAATCTAAAACATGGAATCACAAGATTCCTAAGAAACTCAGTCTCCTAGATAATTTAAGTAAAGCAATAATTCAAGTGTGGATATGAAATTTTATCTTTAAATCTCAAAACAAGTTTTGGACCAAAAAATATAAGGAGTTTCAAATATTAAACATTAAAAGTGAACTCAATTTGGAAATAAAGATTCATTCATCTTACTCTATTTAAGGCTTCATTTTTCCCATTTATGAACCTACAAAAGAGAGTTACTTACTTAAGAACAAGGATCATGTAATTAAAGCTAAAAAAGATAAGGAGGAGTGGACCATATGATAAAATAATATAAAAAGGAATTTGAAATATAAAAAGCATGTAAAGATAAATCTTGGTATGATCCCCCAAGTGGGCCTTGAATTTTTACTGCCTCCAGAGGGTAGTACCGGCTGTTATCCAAAATCAAAGGGTGGATGAAGCTTCTTTGATTTGAACCACCGCATGTGGATTTTACTAGCTTGTGCTTAATCCTTGTTCTTGAAGGAAGATCCATGGATATAATACACCACATCCTCTCCCTTTGTAATTTGGTACACTTTAATGGCGGGAGTAGGATAAAGTATGGACCATCCTCTTCCTTGGTTGATACTTGTGCAACCTTCTTCTTCTCTTTTTGTACTCCCTCTAATGAATCTTCAATGTCTTTAGGGAGCTTCAAGTGTTCCTCAAAAGGTGCATATTTTTTTTCCTCATCATCCTCCAGGGCATAATAAGAGTTGGTCGATTCTAAAAATTCAAAATGGTTGGGAGTTGTATTCAAATTAGTTTCAATAAAATCAAATGAGTTTGAGTTCAGGATTGTATCATCTCCCTGATTAGGTTCATCTTGAATATTTTCCCCGGTTTAAAGTGCCTATTGGAGATGATTATCAATGGATGGGGGTAGGTAGTCGGGCTCCTCCATGTAATGACCCGCAAATTCTCATTGGTTGGAGTGTACAACGAGTCATCACTAGGCCTTAAGTGACATCCCCAAGACACCAAAGGCTGGAAATAAATGTCGAAGGGTTTCAAATACAAGTGGGGGATGATTTAACCTTTAAGAAATAAACCAATAAACCCACCAACCATAACCAACATTCACTATATGATGCATGGACAAATTAAAGACAACTCAACAACTTCATGTATCTCAAAACCACATCAAAGTAAGCAACATTGGAAGAATAACCAAGTATCAAAGTACACAGTGGAAAAACTACACAAGACTCTCTCAAGACTCCATGCTCCAAAAGCTCCAAGATCCAAAATCTCCGAACAGCCCAAACATAATGAGGTAGTGCTAAACACGTGTGAAACATTACCTTTTCACTTGTCCTAGAAGATAACATATGAAAAAGCACCAAAGTTCCAAAGTAGGGGTGAGTATAAAACTCAGTAGGTTTTCCCCAATGACTTACCTACTCATGCCACTAGGATAGAAGGGTTAGCAATAGTTATATAAAATAGTTTATATAATTTTTTTTCTCAAAAATAGTTTATAACTAAATATAAACAAGTTTCCAAAATCATTCATTACCAATGCATACAAGTGCAATTGAAACCAATTTTTTCCATCAAGATATTTTTCCAGAAAAATAACTAAACAATATTTACAACCATTCCAAAATATCCCTTTATCGACATACCCAACCATTCATCAAACCCATGAAATCAATCATGATTTCTATGTTATGACAGTTCCATACTCATGAGCAGTTTCTCGTCGATATACCAATTCGTCACAAGGTAATTGTTTCCCATGTTCCATTAACCCTTTGGCACTAAGCACAAGGTCATATTTCAACCAAGCCCCGTGTATGAAATTCCTATGTGCCATTAAGCCTTTGACACCGAGCAGAAGGTCATATTTCAACCAAGACCCGTATATTCAACATGAACACACACCATATATTCCCAATGATCATGCCAAAACAACCCCTTCAATAAAAACCCCTTTTTATTCAAAACCATTTATGTCAAAACCATTTCAATGCCAAACCATTTCAATTCCAAACCATTTCAATAAAACTCCATTTTTATTGAAAACCATTTCTATTGAAAATATCTTTTTCATCAACCATTTATAAATTCTATAAAATCCATAATTTAAAACCATCATTTTAAATTCATGAAACTAAACCCCCTTTTGCATAACTATTCACCAAGATCACACAATTTCACAAAAACCATAAATCATCACAAATGAAGATTTTTCCATGAATTTAATAATCAATAAAATAATTTTAATCTAATATAATCAATTCTAGCAAGATAAGATGGGAGTGAATCCACCTACCTCGAAGGTTTTGATGAAACTTTGACAACAGATGAAGAACACACAAGAAAGCGGGTCGATTCTCCAAGAACGGCCTTAGTTCTCTTATCCTAGAAATATCACGACTCAATATTAGATTAATTGGAATCCAAAAAAATAGATCTACCCACTATAGGTTCATATATAAGAAATAATGGAGATCATAGAAGTAGATCTAAGCATATCTAAGAAAACATGATAAATCCAGAAGGAATAGTGACATACCTCAAGAATCAGACTCGAAATCACTAAGGGAAGGCTCTAGGATGGCTCCAACTCATGTGGGGAGGGTTATCCAGCCTTTTAGGGAGATTAATATCAAAATAGGGGCGTTTTGAAGCCAAACCGAAAAATATAGAGCAAAAACAAGTAAACTCCTAGAAAATAGGATCTAGATTTGACCTCTGTACAAGGTTTGACCACACAGTTTGGGCCAACTGTGTACGGATCATGCAACCTTCCTTTTGGTCCAAACACTACTTATAAAACCCCCAAACTCTCCCATCCTTCGTCTTTACCCTTTTTATGGAAACACATTTTTTTATGGAAAAATTTAACTTTATGGAAACACCCCACTTTATGGAAACAACCCACTTTATAGAAACACCCACTTTATGGAAACACCCCACTTTATGGAAACAACCCACTTTATGGAAACAACCGACATTATAGAAACATCCAAATTAATGGAAACTCTCTATATTATGGAAACTCTCTATTTTTTGGAAACTCCCTATTTTATGGAAACTCTCTATTTTATGGAAACTCTCTATTTTATGGAAACTCTCTATTTTATGAAAACTATCTATTTTATACATACCAATTTAAAAAAACATGAGTAAAGGGGTTATGTACCCGAAACTAGGGGTACTAAATTCTCCCCACCATTGGTCTTTACATCCTTGGAAAGTAGAAAACCCTTACTGGACAAAAATAGTTTCATCCACTACTCTTTCATTTCCTTCCCATGTTCCCAAGTCTCTTCCTGAATCTGACCATGTTTCCATAAAACCCGCACTAGGCCGATGCTTTTCCCATGCAAGACTTTATCTTTTCTATCCAAGATCCACACTGGGATATGTACCAGTGATGCATTCGGTTCTATCTCAACGTGATCCCATCTGATCACATGGTCAGGATTAGGGTGATACTTTTTCAACTGGGATACATGAAACACATTATGCACCGAACTAAACCGTGGTGGTAATGCCAACCGATATCACTACTGTAAATCATGCTTTTCCCAACACTTGTATACCAACGGTTATTTTGAACTGTTGGTATAGATGTTATTTACCAACAGTTTATGAAAATTGTTGGTAAAGATGGGTGAAAATTGAGTTTTCCCAATGGTTTGATGAAACTGTTGGGAAAGATGGAGTTTTCCCAACGGTTTTTAACAACCGTTGGGAAAATTTTCCCCCAAATTCAACAAAGTAGGCGACCCCCACCCCGATTCCATAAGTAGACCCCGATTCCAGAAGACGCAACTCCAGAAGAATTGCCCAACTCCGAGAATCCCTTGAGAAGCCCCAACACAGGTGCACCTCTTCCATCCAATCAGCTTCTAGGTTATACTCCTTACACCTATTCTCAAGGATATCCTTCCACCTATTCTCAAGGATATCCTTATATTATCAAGGATATTGTTATTCCCTATTTATAGGGATTTTGAAAATTTTTATGATTCACTACTCCACGAATTGTGTACTCAAATCACTACATCGATGTATACATTGTCCAATTAATGTTTTCATTACACATATTCATTTATAAGGGCATGATGTATATTTCTTGTGTTCTAATTTTAAAGATTCATAGTTTTTTTAATCTCAATGATTCAAATATTACAGCTTCATGTATATGAACTCATAAGAAATTTTTTGTAATATTTATTCATAGTATTTCATGAAAATCACTCCTTTATTCATAGTATTTCATGAACTCATAAGAAATTGTTTCTAATTACTTCCATATTTGTTTCATTGCAGGAAATGACACCCATTGAAGAGAGGCGGTGGAAAAAGATGACAAAAAATAATTTCCACATGATAGAGATGAACATTCTTCCACTCATCCCTATTGTGAGTATTTTATTTCAAATATATATATTTCAATAACTTATAATATCATGTGTTTACTTTTGTGTTATTTTTTTTTCAGGATCTACCCCCTAGACGAGAGATATCCGACGAAGAGCCTGATATTGCTCCCAGTACAGAGGCTAGTGGTAGGAGGGGGGGGGTGTCAGAGTTAGACGATCATCTAGTGGTCCTGGTACTGAGGCCGGTGGTACGAGGGCTCGTGGTGCGAGAGTTAGACGATCCAATAGTCGTACCCGATTGGACTATTACCCTACCACAGACGTATCTTCTACACCCCATTTTGATACTAGTGTGTCTTTAGGGACACACGAGATATTTAGGCCTCTGATGTTTACACTACCAGTTGGACAGATGTCTGTGCCATCATCTTTTACTTCTAGTTCATTATCTCCGAGCTATTATATTCCACCTTTTTCGACTCCTGCTCTGAAACAGTATGTGGCTGAGGAGCGTACACTGAGGGACACTCCACCTATACAAGATATTCCTTCATCTTCTGCACATCCAGTGATGCCCATTGATCTGACTACCACAGGTATATTTATATAACTCTAACAAATTTTTATACCAAAATTTATTTTTATTATAACATGTACTAATATTTTTTTTCATTAATAACAGATTCATCTACTGATAGGAGGCGGGGGAGGGGGAGTACTCGTTTGCGTGTAGTATGGAACCACCAAACACAATTGATGGTTGAATACAATGATGATAGACAGATGATTGATAAATCTGAGCAAGAATGTCGAGGTTTTTTGGCGACGCTATCCAAATACTCTGACATCATTATGGTCAGCCCTCTCTCTTGGAGAAATCTGCCACACGAAGTCAAGGATAATGCGTGGGCACAAATATGGGTAAAAATTCTATTGGATTTAATGTAGTATTTTTTTGTATTTATATGAATTAATCTATTGGGTGTCATCTTCGGTTTAACTTCCCTAATGGCGAAGGTGCACGACCAGCATGTTTAAAGGAGCTAGGAGAGCTTTAGAGAGCTTATAAGCATGAGTTGTATGTTGGATAGTGTGATAGAGTGGGAACAGAGTTGGAGACATTACCTATCATGGATGAATGCCCTATATAGCAATATCTCCAAATTATTACCCATTGGGTGACTGCCAAATTTAAGGTATTAATCCCATTTGAGGTATTTAAATGACAATTTTCATATTTTGCATTAATATTATCTTATTTATTATTAAACATTATTTAGTAATCTTCTGAAAAAAACAAAAAAAACATTTATTCAAAGAAATACCTCCACACTTTAGGGCGCACAACTATGTCAGATCATGAGAGGCAGCAGGTACGATATAGTTGTTTATAATTTTTATTTAGGACTTTCCCTTTTTATTGTTTCCTACTTAAATTATGCGATTTATTGAATATTGAATATATGATTATACTTGAACTTTATATTGTTTCAATGTCATTAAAGAAGAAAAAATTGAATATTGAAGGACGTATCCCTTGAGCAAAATTGTTTTGCTCGAGTAGAAGGAAAAAAGATGGAACTGCGGTTAATGAACCAACACAAGAAAAGATTGTAAGTTTTAATTTGTTTATTTCAAAGTTTAATATCTATTTTAAAATTTAATAATATATTAATATTTTTAATAGGATGCTTTAGAGGCCCTTGATGCCCAGGATCCTGACAATTTTGGGCCACACGATCATTTATATCAGGTTTTGGGAGATGAGCACTCTGGTCGAGTACGCTGCCGACCTGGTAAGAATATAGTCTCGACGAGGTATTGATCCTCTCCAGGTATCCATTCTAGTAACACTAAGTTGGAACATGTCAAGTAGCATGAAAGAAAGTCTGATAAAAGAGTCACAGATTCTGAACAGGTTCAAACTAGGGAGAAAGAATTTATGAAACTGATCAAAGCTTTATCTTCATCACTTCCACCAGAGGCCAGCGCGGCTTGTCAGACATATATGTCATTGATGGGTGCATTATCCAATGCACCAGGCGGAAATTCTAGTGGTGGTCAAGATAATGAAGTTCCTGGTGATGACAAGGATGCTGAAGAGGACGAGGGCGAGGATGAGGATGAGGACGAGGGCGAGGATGGGGCCGAGGGCGAGGATGGAGCCGAGGGCGAGGATGGGGCTGAGGGCGAGGATGAGGATGATGACGAGGATGGCGGTGAGGACAGAGATGGCAGCGAGGATGAGGATGATGATGCCAGTGTTGATGGTGATGGTGATCAGGGAAAGATTGATCCATTAAATTTTTGAATTCTGTATAAATCTTTATTTTTGAACCTGATTTTTCACTCTAGTATGAATATTTTTGAATTCAGTATAACTCTTTATTTTTGACCAAATATGGAAGCCTCTTTAATTTAAGAATGCTTTAAATTGAATTTAGTTTATTTCTTAATTATATTTAATTATATTAAATTGCATATCTTGAATAAGTTTTCTTTAATATAATTTTTTCATTTGATAAATAAAGTCATGTTTTTATAATAAAACCCCTCCAACGGAGGTGCACTGTTTGAGAAAACTCACAGTGATAGTTTAGGGTGTGATAATTTGACTCTCAATTAGTAGTTTCAACTACCTAGTACCACTTTTAAAAACAACTAATATAAAATATATATCTTTATCATACCGCAACCCTGAATCAAGAGTCTGTTTTTTATAACATAAGATCAGTTTCTATAATGTGAAGGACAACTACATAGGATTTATTTGGAATCCTGGCCGGAAGATGCTGCCTCGCGGATGTCGCTGGACAGGGCCAACATGCCGCAGTCATGCCACGGTCACGCCGTGGTCACTCTACAGTTACGCCGTGGTCACACCGTGATAATGCCGTGATTTGGCCCTGCTCCAGGACGACACCCCGCGGCGGTTCGCAGTCCTGTCGGAATTCGAGGTATGATACCTAGATAGAGTTTTAGATACATTACCCACCCACCTTACTGGACCCCAGACAACCCCCCACCCTCCTCCTTGAACCCCGGACAGCCCCCCCGGACAGCCCTCCACCTGCCTCAATCCGAGGCACGGTGCGGCCGGTACCACTCAAAGTGTCTTTCTTTTGTTTAAAATGGATACTCTTTTAAGTAAAAACAATTGGCCTATGAAAAACAAACCAAACACATTTGGATTGTGTTGATACTTTAGGAAAATGATCCATGGGTCATTTTTGACATGTACGAGTCAACCCTGCCTCAATCTGAGGTGCGATGTTTCATACACCACTCAAAGTGTCTCACTTTTATTTGAAATGAACAAGATTTTAAGTGAAAACAACAACTGACATACTTAAAACCAACCAAACGCATTCAGATTCTTTTAAAACTTTAGGACAATGATCCATGAGTCATTTTTGACGTGTACGAGTCAACCCCGCCTCAATCTGAGGTGCGGTGTGGCCGACACCACTCAAAGTGTCTCACTTTTCTTTGAAATGGACAACATTTTAAGTGAAAACAACATCCGACATACGGAAAACCAACCAAACACATTCGGATTGTGAAGATACTTTAGGAAAACGATATAATTATTATTCTTGAGGTGTACGAGGAGACGACACATCATTCAGATGTGTGGTTTGCACGGCACGACTGAATATGTGTTTTTTAGGTGTTTGGTGCGCTTGAAAAGCGTGCGTGGGGTGGTCGATACTGACCGAACGACATCAGAATGGCATGAAATCGGACGACAACAAAGGGTAGGTGATTTGTAAATTTTTTGGCCAGATGACACATCAATCGGAGGTGTCATGTGACCGCGGTGGCTGAAAAAGCACACCACGTGTCGTAAATGGCCAAAACATGCGTTTAATGGTCAAATGCATGTCGAACGACATCAGAATGACTTTAAATCACATGAAAACACCCTAATTATTATTCATGAGGTGTATGAGAAGATGACACATCATTCAGATGCGCAGTTTGTGCGGCACGACTGAATATGTGTCTTTTAGGTGTTTAACACGCTTGAAAAACGTGCGTGGGGTGGTCGATACCGGCCGAACGACCTCAGAATGCCATGAAATAGGACGAAAACAAAGGGTGGGTGAATTGTGAAATGGTCAGCCAGACAACACATCAATCAGAGGTATCGTGTGACTGCGGTGGCCGAAAACGCACTCCGCATGTCGTAAATGGCCAAAACATGCGTTTAACGGTCAAATGCATGCCGAACGACATCAGAATGAATTTAAATCACACGAAAACACCATAATTATTATTCGTGAGGTGTACGAGGAGACGACACATCATTCGGATGTGCAGTTTGCGCGGTACGGCTGAATATGTGTCTTTAAGGTGTTTGACACACTTGAAAAACGTGCGTGGGGTGGTCGATATCGGTCGAACAACCTCATAATTCCATAAAATTGGACGACAACAAAGGGTGGGTGAATTGTGAATTGGTCAGACAGACAACACATCAATCAGAGGTTTCGTGTGACCGCGGTGGCCGAAAACGCACTCCGCGTGTCGTAAATGGACAAAACATGCGTTTAACGGTCAAATGCATGCCGAATGACATCGAAATGACTTAAAATCACACGAAAACACCCTAATTATTATTTTTGAGGTGTAAGAGAAGACTACACGTAGTTCAGACGCGTGGTTTTCACGGAACAGCTGAATATGTGTTTTTTAGGTGTTTGCACGCTTGAAAAACGTACGTGGGGTGGTCGATACCGGCCAAACGACCTCAGAATGCCATGAAATCAGACAACAACAAAGGGTGTGTGAATTGTGAAATGGTCGGCCATACGGCATGTCAATCGGAGGTGTCGTGTGACCGCAATTTCAGAAAACGCACTCCGCGTGTTGTAAATGGCCAAAACATGGGTTTTACGGTCAAATGCATGCCGAACGACATCAGAATGACTTGAAATCACACGAAAACACCCTGATTATTATTCGTGAGGTGTATGAGGAGATGACATGTCATTCGGATGCGTGGTTTGTGCGGCACGACTGAATATGTGTTTTTTAGGTGTTTGGTGCGCTTGAAAAGCGTGCGTGGGGTGGTCGAAACCGGCCTAACGACCTCATAATGCCATGAAATAGGACAAAAACAAAGGGTGGATGAATTATGAAATTTTCGGCTAGACGACACATCAATCGGAGGTGTTGTGTGACCGCGCTGGCCAAAAACGCACTCCACGTGTCGTAAATGGCCAAAACATGGGTTTTACGGTCAAATGCATGCCGAACGACATCAGAATGACTTGAAATCACACAAAAACACCCTAATTATTATTCTTGAGGTTTACAAGGATACGATACGTCATTCAGACATGCAGTTTGCACGGTACGACTGAATATGTGTTTTTTAGGTGTTCGGCGCGCTTGAAAAGCGTGCGTGGGGTGGTCGATACCGGCCGAAAGACCTCAGAATGCCATGAAATCGGACAAAAACAAAGGGTGGATGAATTGTAAAATTTTCGGCTAGATGGTACGTCAATCGGAGGTTTCGTGTGACCGCGCTAGCCGAAAACGCACTCTGCGTGTCGTAAATGGCCAAAACATGGGTTTTACGATCAAATGCATGCCGAACGACATCAGAATGACTTGAAATCACACGAAAACACCCTAACTATTATTCTTGAGGTGTAAAAGGAGACGACATGTCATTCGGACACACGGTTTGCACGGCACAGCTGAATATGTATTTTTTAGGTGTTCGGCGCGCTTGAAAAGCATGCGTGGGGTGGTCGAAACCATCCGAACGACCTCAGAATGCCATGAAATCGAATGAAAACAAAGGGTGGGTTATTTTTGAAATTATTGGTCAAACGACATGTCAATCGGAGGTGTCGTGTGACCGCGCTGGCCGAAAACGCACTTCGCGTGTCGTAAATGGCCAAAACATGGGTTTTACGGTCAAATGCATGCCGAACAACATCGGAATGACTTGAAATCACATGAAAACACCCTAATTATTATTCTTAAGGTGTATGAGGAGACAAAACATCATTCGGACGCGCGGTTTGCATGACACGGCTAAATATGTGTTTTTTAGGTGTTCGGCGCGCTTGAAAAGCGTGCATGGGGTGGTCGAAACCTGCCGAACGACCTCAGAATTCCATGAAATCAGACGACAAAAAAGGGTGGGTGAATTGTGAAATTTTCGGCCAGATGGAACGTCAATCGGAGGTGTCGTGTGACCGCGCTGGCCGAAAACGCACTCCGCGTGTCGTAAATGGCCAAAACATGGGTTTTACGGTCAAATGCATGCCGAACGACATTGAAATGACTTGAAATCACACAAAAACATTCTAATTATTATTTTTGAGATATACGAGGAGATGACACGTCATTTGGACGCGTGGTTTGCACGGCACGACTGAATATGTGTGTTTTCGGTGTAAGGCGCGCTTGAAAAGCGTGCCTAGGGTGGTCGAAACCAGCCGAACGACCTCGGAATGCCTTGAAATCAGACGAAAACAAAGGTTGAGTGATCTTTGAAATTGTAGGCTAGATGGCATGTCAATCGGAGGTGTCGTGTGACCACGCTGGCCAAAAACGCACTCGGCCTGTCGTAAATGGCCAAAACATGGGTTTTACGGTCAAATGAATGCCGAACAACATCAGAATGACTTGAAATCACACGAAAACACCCTAATTATTATTCGTGAGGTGTAAGAGGAGATGACACGTCATTCAGATGTGCGGTTTGCGCGGCACGACTGAATATGTGTTTTTTAGGTGTTCGGCGCGCTTGAAAAACGTGCGTGGGGTGGTCGAAACTGACTGAACGACCTCGAAATTCCATGAAATCAGACGACAACAAAAGGTGGGTGAATTGTGAAATGTTCGGCCAGAAAAAACATCAATCAGAGGTGTCGTGTGATCGCCCTGGTCGAAAACACACTCTGCATGTCGTAATTAGCCAAAACATGGGTTTTACGGTCAAATGCATGCCAAACGACATCAGAATGACTTGAAATCACACGAAACACCCTAATTATTATTCTTGAGGTGTACGAGGAGGTGGCACATCCTTCAGACACGCGGTTTGTGCGGCACGACTTAATATGTGTTTTTAAATGTTCGGCGCGCTTGAAAAGCGTGCGTGGGGTGGTTGAAACCGGCCGAACGACCTCAGAATTCCATGAAATCGGACAAAAACAAAGGGTGGGTGAATTGTGAAATGGTCGGCCAGACGACACGTCAATCGGAGGTGTCTTGTGACCGCGCTGGTCGAAAATGCACTCCGCGTGTCGTAAATGGCCAAAACATGGGTTTTGCGGTCAAATGCATGCCGAATGACATCAGAATGACTTGAAATCACACGAAAACACCGTAGTTATTATTCGTGAGGTGTACAAGGAGATAGAACATCATTCGGACGCAAGACTTGCGCGACACGGCTGAATATACGTTTTTTAGGTGTTCGGCACGCTTGAAATGCGTGCGTGGGGTGGTCAAAACCAGCCGAATGACCTCATAATGCCATTAAATTGGACGACAACAAAAGGTGAGTGAATTGTGAAATTGTCGGCCAGACGACACATCAATTGGAGGTGTCGTGTGACTGCGCTGGCCGAAAACGCACTCAGCGTGTCGTAAATGGCCAAAATATGGGTTTTGTGGTCAAATGCATGCCGAACGACACCGGAATGACTTGAAATCACACAAAAAAACCCTAGTTATTATTCGTAAGGTGTATAAGGATATGACACATCGTTAGGACGTGTGGTTTTCACAGCACGACTGAATATATGTTTTTTAGTTGTTCAGCGCGCTTGAAAAACGTGCGTGGGGTGGTCAAAACCGGCCGAACGACCTCATAATGTCATGAAATTGGAATAAAATAAAGGATGCATGAATTGTGAAATTGTTGGCCAGATGGTACGTCAATCGGAGGTGTCGTGTGACCGCGCTGGCCGAAAACGCACTCGGCGTGTCGTAAATGGCCAAAACATGGGTTTTACGGTCAAATGGATGCCAAGCAAAATCAGAATGACTTGAAATCACACAAAAACACCCTAGTTATTATTCGTGAGGTGTAAGAGGAGACGTCACATCATTCAGATGCGTGTTTTTCATGGCACGACTGAATATGTGTTTTTTAGGTGTTTGACGCGCTTGAAAAGCGTGCGTGGGGTGGTCGAAACCGGCTGAACGACCTCGTAATGCCATGAATTTGGACGAAAACAAATGGTGGGTGAATTTTGAAATTGTTGTCCAGATGACACATCGATAGGAGGTGTCGTGTGACCGCGCTGGCCGAAAACGCACTTCGCGTGTCGTAAATGGCCAAAACATGGGTTTTCTGGTCGAATGCATGGCGAACAACATCAGAATGATTTAAAATCTCATGAAAACACCCTAGTTATTATTCTTGAGGTGTACGAAGAGACAGAATTTCATTTGGATGTGCGGTTTGCGCGGCACAGCTGAATATGTGTTTTTTAGGTGTTCGGCGCGCTTGAAAAGCGTGCGTGTGGTGGTCGAAACCATCCGAATGACCTCATAATGCCATGAAATCGGACGACAACAAAGGGTTGGTGAATTGTGAAATTGTTGGCCAGATGACACGTCAATTGGATGTGTCGTTTGACCGCGCTGACCGAAAACGCACTCCGCGTGTCGTAAATGGCCAAAACATGGATTTTGCAGTCAAATGCATTCCGAACGACACCAGAATGGGTTGAAATCACATGAAAACACCCTATTTATTATTCTTGAGGTGTACGAGGAGACGACATGTCATTCAGATGCACGGTTTGCGTGGCACAACTGAATATGTGGTTTTTAGGTGTTCGGCGCGCTTGAAAAGCGTGCGTGGGGTGGTCAAAACCGTCCGAACGACCTCAGAATGCCATGAAATCGGACAACAACAAAGGGAGGATGAATTGTAAAATTGTCAGCCAGAAAACACGTCAATCGGAGGTGTCGTGTGACCGCGCTGGCTGAAAACGCACTCGGCGTGTCGTAAATGGCCAAAACATGGGTTTTACGGTCAAATGGATGCCGAACGACATCGGAATGACTTGAAATAACACAAAAACACCCTAGTTATTATTCGTGAGGTGTACGAGGAGATGACACATCATTCAAATGCTCGGTTTGCACAGCACGACTGAATATGTGTTTTTTAGGTGTTCAGCGCGCTTGAAAAGCATGCGTGGGGTGGCCGAAATCGGCCGAAAAACCTCGGAATGTCATGAAATTGGATGACAACAAAGGGTGAGTGAATTGTGAAATGGTCGGATAGAAGGAATGTCAATCGGAGGTTTCGTGTGACCGCGCTGGCTGAAAACGTACTCTGCGTGTCCTAAATGGCCAAAACATGGGTTTTCCGGTCAAATGCATGCCGAACGACATCGGAATGACTTAAAATCACATGAAAACACCCTAGTTATTATTCGTGAGGTGTACGAGGAGACAGAACGTTCTTCAGACACGCGGTTTGCGCGACACGACTGAATATGTGTTTTTTAGGTGTTCTGCGCATTTGAAAAACGTGCGTGGGGTGGTCGAAACTGGCTGAACGACCTCAGAATGCCATGAAATCGGACGAAAACAAAGGGTGGGTGAATTGTGAAATTTTCGGCCAGATGACACGTCAATCGTAGGTGTCGTGTGACCACGATAGCCGAAAACGTACTCCGCGTGTCGTAAATGGCCAAAACATGGGTTTTACGGTCAAATGCATGCCGAACGACATCGAAATGACTTGAAATCACACGAAAACACCCTAATTATTATTCTTGAGGTGTAAGAGGAGATGACATGTAATTCGGACGAGCGGTTTGCGCGGCACAGCTGAATATGTGTTTTTTAGGTGTTCGGCGCGCTTGAAAAGCATGCGAGGGGTGGTCGATACCAGCCGAACGATCTCGGAATGTAATGAAATCGGATGACAACAAAGGGTGGGTGAATTGTAAAATTATCAGCCAGACGGCACATCAATCAGAGGTGTCGTGTGACCACGCTGGCCAAAAACACACTCCACGTGTCGTAAATGGCCAAAACATGGGTTTTGTGGTCAAATGCATGCCGAACGACATCAGAATGACTTGAAATCACATGAAAACACCCTTATTATTATTCGTGAGGTGTACGAAGATATGGCACATCATTTGGACGTGCGGTTTGTGCGACACGACTGAATATGTGTTTTTTAGGTGTTCGGCGCGTTTGAAAAGCGTGCGTGGGGTGGTCGATACCAGCCGAACGACCTCGGAATGCCATGAAATCGGAATTCAAAAAAGGGTGGGTGAATTGTAAAATGGTCAGCCTAACGGCACGTCAATCGAAGGTGTCGTGTAACCGTGCTGGCCGAAAACACACTCCGCGTGTCGTAAATGGCCAAAACATGGGTTTTACGCTCAAATGCATGCCGAACGACATCGGAATGACTTGAAATCACACGAAAACATCCTAATTATTATTCGTGAGGTGTAAGAGGAGACGGCACGTCATTCGGATGCGCGGTTTGCGCGACACGACTGAATATGTGTTTTTTAGGTGTTCGGCGCGCTTGAAAAACGTGCGTGGGGTGGTTGAAACCGGCCGAACAACCTCAAAATGCCATGAAATCAGACGACAACACAGGGTGGGTAAATTTTGAAATGGTCGGTCAGAAGACATGTCAATCGGAGGTGCCGTGTGACCGCGCTGTCCGAAAACGCACTCCACATGTCGTAAATGGCCAAAACATGGGTTTTACGGTCAAATGCATGCCGAACAACATCAAAATGACTTGAAATCACACTAAAACACCCTAATTATTATTCTTGAGGTGTACTAGGAGACGACACATCCTTCGGACGTGCGGTTTGCGCGGCACGACTGAATATGTGTTTTTTAGGTATTCAGCGCGCTTGAAAAGCGTGCGTGGGGTGGTCAAAACTGGCCGAACGACCTCGGAATTCCATGAAATCGGAAGAAAACAAAGGGCGAGTGAATTATTAAATGGTCGGATAGACGACACATCAATCAGAGGTGTCGTGTGACCGCGCTGGCTGAAAACGCACTCCGCGTGTCGTAAATGGCCAAAACATGGGTTTTACGGTCAAATGAATGCCGAATGACATCAGAATGACTTGAAATCACATGAAAACACCCTAATTATTATTTTTGAGGTGTACGAGGAGACGTAAAATTCTTTGGACGCATGGTTTGCGCAGAACGACTGAATATGTGTTTTTTAGGTGTTCGGTGCGCTTGAAAAGCGTGCGTGGGGTGGTCAAAACCGGCCGAACGACCTCAGAATGCCATGAAATTGGATGACAACAAAGTGTGGGTGAATTATAAAATTTTCAGCCATACGACACGTCAATCAGAGGTTTTGTGTGACCGCGCTGGCCGAAAACACACTTCGCGTGTCGTAAATGGCCAAAACATGGGTTTTACGGTCAAATGCATGCCGAACGACATCAGAATAACTTGAAATCACACAAAAACACCCTAGTTATTATTATTGAGGTGTACTAGGAGACGTAATGTCATTCGGACGTACGGTTTTCACGAAACGACTAAATATGTGTTTTTTAGGTGTTCGGCGCGCTTGAAAAGCGTGCGTGGGGTGGTCGAAACCGGCCGAACGACCTCATAATGCCATTAAATCGGACGACAACAAAGGGTGGGTGAATTGTAAAATTTTCCGCCAGATGACATGTCAGTCAGAGGTGTCGTGTGACCGTACTAGCTGAAAACGCACTCCGCGTGTCGTAAATGGCCAAAACATGGGTTTTATGATCAAATGCATGCCGAACGACATCAGAATGACTTGAAATCACACAAAAACACCCTAATTATTATTCATGAGGTGTACGATGAGACAACATGTCATTTGGACGCACGGTTTGCACGACACAACTGAATATGTGTTTTTTAGGTGTTAGGCGTGCTTGAAAAGCGTGCGTGGGGTGGTCGAAACCGGCCGAACGACCTCATAATGCTATGAAATCGGACGAAAACAAAGGGTTTGTGAATTGTGAAATTTTCAGCCAGATGAAACATCAATCGGAGGTGTTGTGTGACCGCGCTGGCCAAAAACGCACTCCGGACAACCCCCACCCCAGACAACCCCCCTCACCCCCAAAGAGCCCCCCACACCCCCCGGACATCTCCCGCACCTCGGATAGCCCCCCCACCCACCAAACAACCCCCCCAGACAGCACCCACCCTAGACAACCCCCCCACCCAATGATCCATGGATCATTTGTGATGGGTACGAGTCAACCCCACCTCAATCCGAGGCACGGTGTGACTGGTATAACTCAAAGTGTCTCACTTTTGTTTGAAACGGACAACATTTTAAGTGAAAACAACAACTGACATATGGAAAATATTCACAAGGCCACACATAGATTCTTGAAATTAAGGGATAAAAAATAAAATATGGTTTGTTGGTCATACGTTATTAGAAGAAAATATTCACAAGGCATAGATTGAAACACAACGGGTCACAATATATATAGAAAAACATGAATTATATTAGGAATGAGTCTCGACATCCCATCATGAACATGCACCAACACTCATGTTCTAATTCTCAATCATGGGTCGTTCATTCTATACAATAACATAAAACTAATAAATATCATATAGTGATTTCATATGAAACCTATGAACACTCAAGCATACCATATAACAAATTGGTCAATAAGGCTACACATAGATTCTTGAAAAATAAGTTTCAAAGTCTCATAAAAATACCCCAATGGTGAGGAATACATATGGTGACACCATATCCCCATGGATCACCTCAATCCCATCCTCAAATAGTGGGTTCTAGGACCAAACCAAAGTCCATTTGGGAACCCAATACCAAAGACTTAATTGAATATTCATACCCACTACCCAAGATGGGGATTCATCTCACATCACACCCAGGAGAGCAAATTACAATTAGCCACATACCCCATATTATAATTGAAAAATCTATGAAAAACATGTAGGCTATTCCGGTAACCCATCTCATATGTCGAGATTGGCCAATGTTTCCCACTAACACATCAGTAACCATTTATACATGGATACATAATCATTAGAGGAATATAAACATCCCATGTGCTTCCTATAACTCATCCTAGGTCTAAGCACATGAGCACTACCATTGTCTATCTTATGGGTATCATGATCCTTGCCACACTACCCATGTTTTTCTGTTGGTTTTAAGATACTCAACCCAAGACCATGACTAAAAATCCCATGTACTTCCTATAACATGTAGGTTTTTTCTCTTGTGTGTATTGGTGTTGTGGTTTGAGTGAGGAATGAATTCTAAATTTTGAATACTCTTATGTGTGTTGGTGTTGTGGTTTGAGTGAGGAATAAATTATAAATTTGGAATACTCTTATGGGTGTTATTGCATTTCCTATAACATGTAGGCATTTTCTCTTATGGGTGTTATTGCATTTGAATTTCTAAATTTCTAAATTCTAGAATGAATTCTAAATTTTGAATACTTTGGATGGGGATTATGTATTGGTGTTGTTGCAGGTGTGGAGAGGGGTTTCTGTGTTGTTGCAGGTGTGGAGAGGGGTTGCTGTGTTGTTGCAGGTCTAGAGAGGGGAGAGGGGCCTGCTGCTGTGGAGCTGTGAGGGGCCTGCTGCTGTGGAGCTATGCAATTGTATACCATCGGTTTTGCAACCGTTGGTATAGATAATATTATATAAGGCTATACCAATAGTTCTGTAACCGTTGGTATAGATACTATTATATAATCCATACCAAAGGTTTGTTATAACTGTTGGTATAGGTTTATACCAACGGTTATAACCAAACCATTGGTATAGCCTTATGGCTTGGTATATGCCCTCTATACCAACAGTTATAAACCATTGGTAGAGGTGTCACACACATATAACAACAATTTTACAAACCGTTGGTATATGTTATACATTTACACACATATACCAATAGTTTGTACAAACTATTGGTATACCTCCTATTTTGACACCTATACCAACGGTTTTCACAGAACCATTGGTATAGACCTATTGTCACGCCTTACTCACCCACAGTTGAGGGAACCGTTGGTATACTATATACCAACAGTTTCCAGGCCTTTACCAATAGTTTTGAACCGTTGGTAAAGGGTAATATTCCAGTAGTGTATGCCACCTCTCCAACCCGTTCCAGTATCTCAAAAGGGAAAATGTATCTAGAAGATAACTTGACCTGCTTCTCGAAGTGATGATGTCCAAGCCTTAGAGAGATCCTCAAGAATACATGATCACCCACAATGAACGAAAATGGTCTTCGATGGTGATCTTCATAAGATTTCTGATGACTCTGAGTCATCTCCATCCTCTTTATAATAAACTGGATATTCTCTATTGTTACTTGGACAAGGCTTGGCCCGACTAGTGATGTTTCGCCTGTTTCCACCCAATATAGTAGAGAATGATAAGGAAACCCATACAATGCTTCAAACGAGGCCATGTGTATAGAGGCTTGATAAATGTTATTATATAAGAACTCCACTAAGGGTATATGCTCCTCCCACGAGCCACTAAAATCTATTACACAAGCCCGCAACATGTCTTCCAACATTTGTATCATCCACTCAGATTTCCCATCTGTTTGAGGATGATATGCCATGATCATAGTCAACTGAGTCCCAAGGTCTTGCTGTAAGGATTTCCAGAAACAAGATGTGAACCTCGGATCTCTATCTGAGACTATTGACACTAGTGCACCATGCCTCTTTACCACTTCTCGGATATAGATTTTTGAAAGATCCTCCACCGTATGAGCTTCACAGATATGGATGAATTGGGCTGACTTGGTTAGATGATCCACTATCACCCAAATGACATAGTGTTTATGGACCATTCTTGGAAGACCTATAACAAAATCCATTGCTATCTGATCCCATTTCCATACTGGGATGGGCAAAGATTGTAACATACTAGCTGGTCTTTGATGCTCTGCTTTAACCTTCTGACAAGTTAAGCACCACAAGACGAACTCGACCACCTTCATTTTCATGTCGCTTCACCAAAACTATGCCTTTAACGCCTTATACATCTTCTGTGTGCCTGGATGTACAACCCATATCAAATGGTGGTAAGCATGAAGGATTTGTTCCTGACAAACCATAGGTACAACCATCCGATCTATGAAACACAAAACTGAACCCCCATCAAGTTTCTATCCCTCAATGGTCTCCCCACCATTGAGTTTTGAACTTACAACCAGACATTCTGCATCAGATTTTTATGCCTCTTTGACCATTTTTACTAAATCAGGAATAGTCATAGCTAAAAAGAAAACCGCAACATCACCTTGGTCTTCACATTCTACATGCATATCGGCTAAGATCGACATCAACTGTCATTCATCTGAAGCTTCTTTTGCCAACTGAGCATATGAATTTCTACTCAATGCATCCACCACCGAATTTCCTTTCCCCAGTGTGTACATCAAGTTAAAGTCAAACATTTGGAGATAATCCATCCATATTCTTTTCCTCAGATTCAAATCTCGCTGTGAGAAAATGTGTTTCAAGATTTTGTGATCTATAAACACCTTAAATTTCTCACCAAAGAGATAATGTATCCATGTTTTCAAAGCATGGATGACTGAAGATAACTCTAAATCACGTGTTGGGTAATTCTTCTCATGCACCCTCAACTACCTTGAACCATAAGAAACCACATGATCTATTTTCATGAGAACACAACCCAACCCTGATCCCGAAGCATCACAATACACCACATACCCCTTTCCTGATTCTGGCAAGATCAAGATAGGTGCTGATGTAAGCCGAAATTTTAGTTCCTGGAAAGACTTCTAACATTCCTTTGTCCGTTAAAATGGATCATTTTTCTTTTTCAGAGCTGTCATTGGTGAACCTAGTCATGAGAAATCATGCACAAAACTTCAGTAGTAACCAGCTAGACCAATAAAACTTTGTATCTCGAAAACATTTTTCGTGGTTGTCAAGAGATAACAACTTTTATCTTTTTAGGATCAACAAAAATTCCTTTCTCAAAAATGACATGGCCAAGAAAATGTACTTCCTATATCCAAAAATCAAACTTTGATAATTTGGCATACAAACAATGATCTCTCAAGATTTGTAACATTGTTTCCAGGTGCACCGCATGATCATCCCTTGTCTTTGAATAGACCAAAATGTCATCCACAAGAACCACAATAAAAGAATCCAAATATTATTGAAATATCCGATTCGTCAATTCCATGAAGACCACTGGTACATTTGTTATACCGAAAGGCATGACTACATATTCATAGTGGCCATATCTACTTCTGAAAGCTGTCTTTGGAATATCCTCTTTTCGAACTCTCAATTGGTGATATCCTGATCGCAAGTCAATCTTGGAGAACCACTGATCTCCCATTAATTGATCTAAAAGATCATCAATGAGTGGAAGTGGATATATGTTCTTTATCGTAACTTGGTTAAGATTACGATAATCAACACACAAATGAAGAGTTCCATCTGCCTTCTTCATGAACAAAATTGGTGTTGCCCATGGAGACGTACTTGGTCGAATGAAACCCTTGATTTCCATCTCCTCTAATTGCAATTTCAATTCCTGTAATTCTTTTGGTGCCATCCTATAATACGGAAGGGAAATAGGACTGGTCCTCGGAAGGAGATCAATCGTAAACTCCACTTCCCTTATAGGTGGTAACCCTGAGAAGTTCTTGGGAAAGACATCTGGAAATTGATCCACAACAGTTGAAAATATAATTTCCTCGATCTATTCCATTGATTCCAATGTCAACACTACCAATTGGTAAGAGATCGTTCCCACTATTGGTTCTAACAAGCTCTTTGCACCCTTCTTTAGAACCCTCTCTCCTCTAAAGATATGATCGATGCCATCCTCAGTCATGAAACTAACTATTCTTCTATAATAGTCGATTTTATCCTTGAACGTTTTCAGCCAATATATACCCAGGATTATATCATAGACATCCATATCCAACATCGAGAAGTCCCATTTTAGCTCAACTCCATCAATAGTTATAACACATGATCTACACACAAAGGATTGACATTCTCTTTCACCAAGAGGAGTTTTCAGTTTCAAAACAGAAGGAATCATTTCTAGTTTTAAACATATCAAGTCAACAACACAATAAGCAATGAAGGAATTTGATACACTAGTATCAAACAAAACTTGAACAAAGGTAGAATTCAAAATAATCGTACCTCTCACTGTAGATGGTCCAACCTGATCATCAAGAATCATCTGCTCATCTCCATACAATTGTTTCTTCACTACACTATTCTCCTTGACTCCTTGATGAGGTTTCCCTAGATGAGGACTCATGGTATTTCTAGAATCACCATGTCTATATCTTCTCTACTGATGAGATTGACTCTGCTGTCCTCGTCCAGTCAAAGCATACGATGCTTGCAACACCTGAGAAGTGTCTCGAGAACCTGACCTTGGAGCACTACGTCAATAACACTGAAGATGTCCCATCTTGTTGCAATTATGACATGCTCTAGGTTGTGTTGTACAATCTCGCTTTATGCGGTCAAGAGAACCACATTGAAAACAACCTACTTTTCTCTGGGGTCATGGAGGACGGTTTACTGATCCAGCCGTCTGGTTATGATTTCCACTTACACCTTGGAAATAAGTGTCCCTTTTATGATTATTCCCAGTGGTTGAGTTCCCACCATTTCCTATAGGTATTATCATGCCTCCTCCCATATATCCCGAGATATCACGTTTAACCACAATCACTCTGTTCACCATCTCTGTATAATTTGTAATAAAAAGTACTGCAATCTTTGATCAAATCTCCCGTCGTAGCCCTGATTCAAGGATGCGTTCCTTCAAAGAGTTACTTGCCACAACTTCTGGTGCAAAGTGTACTAAGTTAATGAACTTAGCCACATACTCTATGACAGAGATAATCTCTTGTTTCAGGCTGAAGAAGTCTATCGTTTTCTGGATCTTGAACGTGTGAGGATATAATTGTTTATTGAACAATTCCTCAAAATCTTCCCATGTAAGTACTTCATCCAATTTAGCTTGCATTTCTAAATCCCACCACTGACATGCAAGATCCTTGAGAATATACGTCTCCAACTGGACCTTTAGATCTATCAGAGTGCCGATGAAGTCAAAGATACGATTCATCCTACATAGCCACACATTAGCCTTCTCGGGTTCGGAATCACCCCGGAAATTAGGTGGATTCTGCTTCATGAATTGGATGGTATGATCCACATGTCGTGGATCATTCCTCTGGTTCCCTGTGCCCATAGCTTGAAAATCTTGGACAATACTCTGAACCAGCTCTTGGTTCACATGTGGTTCAGGTGAAACCACATTCTCTACAGCTTCTTCAGGTTGGTTTCGACGATGCCTACTAGGTTCCATTTTCTAAAATAACAACAAACTCCATTAATCTCACTCTCTAGCAACTATTGTCTTATAATTTCAAATTATATCACATAAAATATCACAACATTGTTTTCCAAAACAATATTTTTCCCATTTTTAACCATTTTTGAAAACACATCACATGCTTTTGAAAATTAAACCATTTTCAAAATACGATAAGCATTCGCCTTTTCATAATCTTTCATTTGAAAACCAATTCCATTCTTTTTAAAAATTTAACACTTTTTTTTTACAACATGAATCATTACTCTAAATGATGTATGCACTTCTAGTGGGAAGTCATTCCTCTACAATGCATGCCATGCTCGTCTCATTGGCTAAACCCATGACAATGAGATTTCAAAATTATAGAAGTGTCTCCAAACACTTATTTACCTAACTCCCTAGTAACTTAAAGTTCAACATAAAAGAATTAGCTACATCCTTTTATGATATAAATTTCAAGTTCTTACAATCCTACTCCTTTCTAATATTCCCACCCAAGGAATAGACAAGAAGGGATTTCATCTCCAAAACTAGGAACATCGATGACTACTTGTTAGGCAAGTACCGAACAAGATGATACCATTTGTAATGACCCACAAATTCTCATTGGCTTGAGTGTACAATGAGTCATCACTAGGCCTTAAGAAACATCCCCAAGATGCCAAAGGCTGGCAATAAATGCCGAAGGGTTTCAAATAAAAGTGGAGGACAATTTACCATTTAAGAAATAAACCAATAAACCTACCAACCATAACCAACATTCACTATATGATGCATGAACAAATGAAATACAACTCAATAACTTCATGTATCTCAAAACCACATCAAAGTATGCAACAACAGAAGAATAACCAAGTATCAAAGTACACAGTAGAAAAACTACACAAGAATCTCTCAAGACTCCATGATCCACAAGATCCAAGCTCCAAAATCTCCGAACAACCCAAACATCACGAGGTAGTGCTAAAAACATGTGAAACATTACCTTTCCCTTGTCCCAGATGATATCATCCACAAAATCACCACAGTTCCAAAGCAGGGGTGAGTATAAAACTCAGTAGTTTTTCCCCAATGAATTCCCTACTCACGCCACTAGGATAGAAGAGTTAGCAACAGTTATATAAAACAATTTATATAAAAAAATTCTCAAAAATAGTTTATAACTAAATATAAACAAGTTTCCAAAACCATTCATTACCAATGCATATAAGTGCAATTGAAACCAGTTTTTCCCATCAAGATATTTTTCCAGAAAAATAACTAAATAATCTTTACAACCATTACAAAATATCTCTTTATCGGTATACCCAACCATTCCTCAAACCCATGAAACCAACCATGCATGCTACTTTATGACAGTTCCATACTCATGAGCGGTTTCTCATCGATCTACCAAGTCATCACAAGTTAATTGTTTCCCATGTGCCATTAACCCTTTGGCACTGAGCACAAGGTCATATTTCAACCAAGCCCCGTGTATGAACTTACCATGTGCCATTAAACCTTTGGAATTGAGAACAAGGTTATATTTCAACCAAGCCCCATATATGAAACATGAACACACATCACATATTCCCAACGACCATGCCAAAATAACCTTTTCAATAAAAACACCTTTTTATTGAAAACCATTTATGTCAAAACCATTTTAATGCCAAAACATTTCAATTCCAAACCATTTAAATAAAACTCCATTTTTATTGAAAACAATTTATATTGAAAATATCTTTTTCATAAACCATTTATAAATTCTAGAAAATCCATAATTTAAAATCATCATTTTAAATTCATGAAACTAAACCCCCTTTTGAACAACTATTCACCAAGATCATGCAATTTCACAAAACCATAAATCATCACAAATGAAGATTTTTCCATGAATTTCACAATAAATAAACCAATTTGAATATAATACAATCAATTCTAGCAATAGGAGATGAGAGTGAATCCACCTTCCTCGAAGGTTTTGACAAAACTTTGACAACAGATGAAGAAGGCACAAGAAATCGGGTCGATTCTCCAAGAATGACCTTAGTTCTCTTATCCTAGCAAGATTAGGAATCAACATTGAATTAATTGGCATCCAAAAACGTAGATCTACATACCCACTATAGGTTCATATATGAGAAAGAATGGAGTTCAGAGAAGTATATCTAAGCAGATCTAAGAAAACATGACAAATCCGAAAGGAATGGTGACATACCTCAAGAATCGGACTCCAAATCACCAAGGGAAGGCTCTGGTATAGATAAAAATCATGTGGGGAGGGTTATCCATCCTTCTAGGGAGATTAATCTCAAAATAGGGGAGTTTTTAAGACAAACCAAAAAAAATAGAGCAAAAACGAGTAAGCTCCTAGAAAATAGGATCTAGATTTGACCTCTGCGCAAGGTTTGAACACACGGTTTGGGACAACCGTGTATGAATCGTGCGACCTTACTTTTGGTACCAACACTCCTTATAAAACCCCCAAACTCTCCCATCCTTCACCTTTACCCTTTTTATGGAAACACATTTTTTTGGAAACATCCCACTTTATGGAAACACCCCACTTTATGGAAACAACCCACTTTATGGAAACACCCACTTTATGGAAACACCCCATTTTATGGAAACAACCCACTTTATGGAAACAAAAAACATTATGGAAACACCCAAATTAATGGAAACTCTTTATATTATGGAAACTCTCTATTTTATGGAAACTCCCTATTTTATGGAAACTCTCTATTTTATGGAAACTCTCTATTTTATGGAAACTCTCTATTTTATGGAAAATCTCTATTTTATACACACAAATTTAAAAAAACGTGAGGAAAAGGGGTTATGTACCTGAAACTAGGGGTACTACACTCCACCTCGAGTTTTACCTATACTTCTTTGATGTCTTCAGTGAAAAATGGGGGTACTTATTTCTTGTCCATGAATCATTGAAAGTCAATTTGGAGTTCTTCAATCATGCTCATCAAAACTTGTGGTGAAATACATGTCTCTTGGCATTTTTGAAACTATTTGAACATTATCATAAGAGAGTACCCCCTTAATTGGAGTTCCTTCTTGGTATAATCTATTTTATGTTCTTGCACCTGTGAGTAATCATTCCCTGAGTTAAAAAGATGGTCGTTCAAAAACATTATAGGGAAAAAATATTTTTTTAGATTTTTTTAATAAAGAAAACAAAAAAAAATGTAAATTTTGAATAAGTGATTGATGTAACTACTTAGCTCCATGGAAACAACACCAGTTTTCACGCACGCCTGTCGTGGGGCGTGGCAAAAGTAAATTTTTATATTTTTCTAGTGCAGCATAGAGGATGACCAGGGTCATCTCACTTGAGGAGCTTTGTAGTTGGTTAAATAACTAATCCAAATTCATCTATTCTAATTATTTTTGGGGTTTTTAATATTTATTGAAAATTATGGTTTTAAGGGTTTTGGAAAATAGTGAAATTAAAATAATGAAATGGAAACTTTAAATTTAAATGTAGATACAAATGCTGACAAAATAAAATTAGGGAAGAAAGCACTTGGTCCTAGGGTTGGATAACACATGTTCATTCATCATTCATTTATTGTTTAAATTCAATTTTATAATTCAATTTATAAAACCTCATTAATTAATTACTTTCCTTTGATTTAAAGAGTGTTTAATTTTAGCATGCGTCCATCACACCAAACCACACCTCCTCCAATAGTCAAATAGGGTAACACCTTAACCAAGAATGTTATTCCTACAGGACCTGGCTCCACCGTATGCCATTTCAACCCCAACTCCACTGTATGATGAGTTTTCCTAAGATAGGGGAGGGAAAAATAATAAATAAATGGAAAGGAATAGATTTTTGAAATAGTGTCATGGTGGACGACCGCCACACCCGTGCAATACTCCTCCATCCAACACAAATAAATTTAAAACATTTTAAATTGAAGATCAATAATGAAGAACACCATGAAACCTCCCCCGGGTCCAAGCCTTGAGTTAGTCACTTTCCATGTCGAAGTGCATAGAGATCACGATGGAAAGATGGAATAGAGAGAATGAGATTGAGATTGGAAGAGAAAAGAGGTGTAAGAAGAAAGGGGAACAGTTTAATATAAAAAATAATAATGCATTACATGAGAAAATAAAACTAAAACTAAAAATAAAATAAATAAATAAAATTCTAAATGTACCTTGGCCTCCTCTCCTTGGTTCCCTGGATGTTGTTGGGAAGGATTGGAATGATTTGAGAGGTAGGAGCTCCTCTCCATTTATAGGTAGATTTTTGTCCTCTGAATGTTGACACGTTTTGACCCATTAATTGAAAAATTAATGCATGAAACCCTTCATGAGAGTTGTTAATAAATTTATCTAACGTTCACCCTCCAAATTTCAGCTTAATTGGACATTAGATGTATAAGTTATGAATTTTTATCAGCGGTTTCTTTTTCTAGACATAGGTTCTAGGAAGCTTCCTCTAAATGTATAACATCTAATGGAAACTTTAATGACTTAAAAACTCCCTAAAATTAATTTTAGAGGTGTTACTATGTTTCCTAGTACTATCCCAGGTGGAATCACCTCAATTGGAGGCATGTAGTCTGATATGGACGTCCATTACGGTGGTGGGGTCTACGCTGTCTGCCTGGAAAAATCTTCAAATTCATTGATTTTTAAGGCCTCTATATGATCGATTCAGCCCCTAGTCCAGAATACAAAGATGGATAAAATAAAATAAGGATTCTGAAAAAAATAATCACTCAATTTTGAATTATATTTTTCAATAAATGGCCAAAATACCCTTGACGTAAAAATCTGTCAAAAATCCATAATTAAGCACTTTTCACAATTTATCCCATTTTCATTATATAATCCAAATTGACCATTATTTTAATAAAACATTTAAATACATGGGTTTTATCATTTAAAAACATCAAAAATTAATTATTATTGGATTAAAAATATGCACATAAATTTTCTCTGCCAAATACCCCCACACTTAAACCATGCTTGCCCTCAAGCATAAAATCTCAACATGGAATTCAGAGGACACCAATATTACCAATATTCAAATTCCAAAGTAATAAAATCAAAAAAAATTCAATGTCAAATAAAATTTTCAAAAATCCACATAAAATATCAATTTAATTCCCAAATCTTATAGAAATAATTAATTTATATATTTTACTTTTTCCCTTTGAAAAATGATGGAACTTATTCTTTCATTCATTTAAGCTTCTCAATTCATTATTATTAAACACGCCACATCATGATTTACATCAACTTTGAATTTTGACTCTCATCTCTCATGATACATTTTAAGTATAGTTATACTCATATCATAAGAACACACAACTTATCCATAAGCTTGTAAAAGAACTACTTTCTCCATTTTGTAAAGACAAAAGGCACATAAAATCATGAGGACTTTTCAATAAAGGTTCAAATAACTCTGAGGCTTAAGGTTGGTAGGATTTGATGTTTTAAAAATTAAGGCTCAAGGAGGAGGTTTATCTTTTATGTATAATGCATGATATCAAAAAGTGTAATGAAATTATCCCCTTTAAAGTAGCAACACCCACTTCCCCCAAAACTCAAAGTAAGGTCATGATCAAAGTTAAGAATAATGAATGATTAATTCACCCCCTCTTGATTTTTTTTAATTTTGTAATTTTTTTTTCAAAAGTTATGATTAGATCAAACCTCATATACATCACCTAACCACATATGATTAGAAGATCGTTGGTCTAGAAAATGGAGATTTTTGGTTCTCCCAAATCACAACCCATTTTTCTCATTTTTTGGTTCTTTTTTGTCATTTTTTATTTTTTTATATTCAATATGGGAAACAATGAAGTACAATTAATGATTCCATAACCATTTAAAATTCCCACAAATAGAACCCCCACAATTTTTCCTTACAATGTACAACATCCCTTCCACCATGATTCCCTTCACCCCCACACTTGATTTTTAAAATATCATTCAAATACCAAGAGTAGGGTAGGAATGCATAAAAATGGATTGAAACATGGATCATCCCTATAAAGGTCATTCATGGTATCTATGGTCTAAAATAAGGATTGATGTAAAGGTGGTATTTAAGGATAAGGTCTTTTCAAAATAAGCCTCAATCATTTTAAATTTGTTTTTTTACAGTCATAGCTTTGACAAGTTCAAATGCAAGTTCTAAAAGGTGACATGTCCCACGATCACTCAATAAATATTCTCAAGAATAAATAGAAATTACTTGGTCTAGAAATCCTATTGGAAATGAGACATATGATATTATACAATCACTAAAGGCGTGATTTATAATAAAAAATCAATTCACATGAATTTTAGAAATTTAAAGTATGAAAAAATGGTAGGGAAATTTCATTTAAATAAATAAACTAATTCCCTTAAATCATTATTTATCATGTCAATATACATGCTTCAATTTAAACTTTCAATTTTCCATTTTACTCCCTCAATATCATTAGCATTGAAATCTAAAACATGGCATCACAAGATTCCTAAGAAACTCAGTCTCCTAGATAAGTTAAGTAATGAAATAATTCAAGTGTGGACATAAAATTTTATCTTTAAATCTCAAAACAAGTTTTGGGCCAAAAAATATAATGAGTTTGAAAGATTAAACATTAAAAGTGAACTCCCTTTTGAAATAAATATTCAGTCATCTTACTCTATTTATGGCTTCCTTTTTCCCATTTATGAACCTACAAAAGAGAATTACTTACTTAAGAACAAGGATCATGTAATTAAATCTAAAAAAGATAAGGAGGAGTGGGCCATATGAAAGAATAATCTAAAAAAATAATTTGAAATATAAAAAGCATTTAAAGATAAATCTTGGTATGATCCCCCTAGTGGGCCTTAAATTTTTACTACCTCTATAGGGCAGTACCAGCTGTTATCCAAAATCAGAGGGTGGATGAAGATTATTTGATTTGAACCACCACATGTGAATTTTCCTAGCTTGTGCTTCATACTTGTTCTTGAAAGAATATCCATGTATACAATACACTATATCCTCCCTCTTCACAATGTGGTATAACTTTCATGGCGGGGTTAGGATGAAGTATGGACCATCCTCTTCCTTGGTTGATACTTGTATAACCTTCTTCTTCTCTTCTTGTACTCCCTCTAATGAATCTTCAATGTCTTTAGGGAGCTTCAAGTATTCATCAACATGTGCATATTATTTTTCCTCATCCAGGGCATAATAAGAGTCAGTCGACTATGAAAATTCAAAATAGTTGGGAGTTATACTCAAATTAGTTTCAATAAAATCAAATGAGTTTGAGTTCAAAATTGTATCATCTCCCTAATTAGGTTTATCTTGAATATTTTCCTCGGTTTAAAGTGAATATTGGAGATGATTATCATTGTATGGGGGTAGGTAGTCGGGCTCCTCCACCTCGAGTTTGGCCTCTACTTCTTTGTTGTATTCAGTGAAAATTGGGGGTACTTATTTCTTGGCCTTGAATCGTTGAAAGTCAATTTGGATTTCTTCAATCATGCTCATAAAAACTTGTGGTGAAATACATGTCTATTATACCTTTTGAAACTATTTGAACATTATCATAAGAGAGTCCCCCCTTAGTTGGATTTCCTCCTCGGTATAATCTATTTCATGTTCTTGCACCTGTGAGTAATCGTTCCCTGAGTTGAAAAGATGGTCGTTCAAACACATTATGGAAAAAAAATATTTTTTTAATAAAAAAAATGTAAATTTTGAATAAGTGATCAATGTAACTACTTAGCTCCCTGGAAACAATTCCAGTTTTCACGCACGCCTATCACGAGGCATGAAAAAAGCAAATTTTTATATTTTCCTAGTGCAACATAGTGGCTGACCAGGGTCATCTCACTTGGGGAGCTTTGTAGTTGGTTCAATAACTAATACAAATTCACATATTCTAATTATTTTCGGGGGTTTTAATATTTAATAAAAAATATGGTTTTAAGGGTTTTGGAAAATAGTGAAATTAAAATAATAAAATGGAAACTTTAAATCTAAATGTAGATACAAATGCTAACAGAATAAAATCAGGGAAGAAAGCACTTGGTCCTAGGGTTGGATAACATGGGTTCATTAATTTTTTATTTATTATTTAAATTCAATTTGATAATTTATTTTATGAAACTTCATTAATGAATTAATTTTCTTTGATTTAAAGAGTGTGTAATTTTAGCATGCATCTGACACACCAAACCACACCTCCTCCAATAGTCAAATAGAGAAACACCACAACTGAGAATGTTATTCCTACAAGACCTGGCTCCACCATATGCCATTTCAACTCTTATGTAAACCCCAACTCCACCGTATGAAGGGTTTTCCTAAGAGAGTGGAGGGAAAATAATGAATCAACAGAAAGGAATAGATTTTGAAATAGTGTCGTGGTGGATGATCGCCACACTCGTGCAATACTCCTCCATCCAACACAAATAAATTTAAAACATTTTAAATTTAAGCTCAATAATGAAGAAAAACATGAAACATCCCCCGGGTCCAAGCCTCGATTCAGTCACTTGCCGTGGAGAAGTGCATAGAGATCACGATGGAAAGATGGAATAGAGAGAATGAGATTGAGATTGGAAGAGAAAAGGGGTGGAAGAAGAAAGGGGAACACTTTAATATAAAAAATACTAATGCATTTCATGAGATAATAAAACTAAAAATAAAAATAAAATAAATAAATAAAATTGTAAATGTCCCTTGGCCTCCTCTCCTTGGTTCCTCGGATGGTGTTGGGAAGGATTGGAATGATTTGAGAGGTATGAGCTCCTCTCCTTTTATAGGTAGATTTATGTCCTCTGAATTTTGACACTTTTTGACCCATTAATTGGACAATTAACGCATGGACCCCTTAATGAAAGTTGTTCATAAATGTGTTTGACGTTCACCCTCTAAATTTCAGCTTAATTGGCCGTCTGATGTATGAGTTATGAATTTTTATTGGCGGTTTATTTTTATAGATGCAAGTTCTAGGAAGCTTCCTCTAAAAGTATAACATCCAATGGAAACTTTAATGACTTAAAAAATCCCTCAAATTAATTTTAGAGTCGATCCTATGTTTCCTCATACTATCCCAGGTGAAATCACCTCAATTGGAGGCATTTAGTGTGACATGGATGTTCGTTACGGTGGTGGGGTCAACGCTGTCTGCCTGAAAAAATCTTCAACTTAATTTATTTTTTAAGGCCTCTAGATGATCGATTGAGCCCCTGGTCCAGAATACAAATATGGAGGAAATAAAATAATTATTAGAAAAAAATCACTCAATTTGGAATTATATTTTTCAAGAAATGACCAAAATACCCTTGACGTAAAAATCTGTCAAAAATCTAGAATTAAGCACTTTTCACAATTTAGCTCATTTTCATTATATAATCCAAATTTCCCATTATTTTAATAAAACATTTAAATACATGGGTTTTTTTTTAATTTAAAAACATCAAAAATTAATTATTATTGGATTAAAAATATGCACATAAATTTTCTCTGTCAGTTATGCATTGAGCGAAACTTGGATTCCTTACAAGGAATTTCTTAGATGGGATTAGGACCTCCGCCGATTAAATGATGCATCTTCCAAGTCAAAGAACATACTTTTATTTTCTCAATTTCATAAGCACATAAAGATCTTAAATACATGAATTCCTTGGTTTACCTTCAAATACTAAGTCTTAAATGTAATGGGACTTAATGATCCCTTACATACTTATCATTATGTAGGGACGCCTTAGTTATGTGCCTCGGGTCGCGATCCTACATTAATAAACAATAAATACTCAGAGACATACTAGATTAGGCTGAAGTAGGTAGTCTCAGACGAGTATCCCATGAGGAACCCGAGCCTATAGGGGTGTTAATTATTTCATTTCCTGCTTTTGTTATTATCTGCACACTACTTCATTATATATTCACAGACTGTATAGTATTACACTACCACAAAAACAGTTTTTCGCAGCGCCCCCCTTTATTAGCGTTAACGAAAAAGCGCTGATAAAGGGCCCCCCTTTATCAGCGCTTGCTTAGTAGCGCTGATAAATGGGGCCTTTATCAGCGCTTTTTTTAGCGCTGATAAAGGGTCGGCTTCAAAAAAAAATTAAAAATATATTAATATATTAATATATAAATATAGTTATATTGTTATATAAATATAATATATAATTTTTAAATATATTTTAGATAAGTATAAATGTACATTTACACTTATTATACTTAATATTTAAGATATTTAGTGAAAATGACTTCTTAAAAAATTTAAAAAATATTTTTAATTAATATTTTGATAATCATTATGGATTAATAGTCATTTAATAACAATTTGAGAACTAAAAAAATTAAAAAAATTAAAAAAAGATCCAAAATATGTTGAAAACGCAACTCAAACTTCAAATGGCCATAACTTTTGATCCGGGTGTCCGTTTGAGCTCTACCACATATCAAATCAAAGCCTGCGACAAGCTCTACGTCGCTGTGACTCGGGGGGGACCCTAGTTAAGCATTTTTCGAGGCCAAAAGAGGCCCAAAAGGCCTCAAAAACTGAGTTTTTTGTCGGGGTACCCAGATTTTTTAACATTTTGTGGATTTTCAAACTCGTTTAAGGGGGTATTATTAGCTTTTCTTGGTGGGGACTAAATTTATTCCAAGGTATTACATTCATATTGATATTATGTCTTTGAAATTTCATCCTTTTTTTATAATGAACTGCTATTTATAATCAAATATATAACTATATGTACATATTTTTTATATATTCGCACATAAAAATTAAATTTTTTAAATAAATAATTAAACATATTTACATATAAAATATATTAGATTTATCTAAATAATAACTAATATCCATTTTATTTAAAATACCAATATATGAATATTTATATACCTATATATTAATCTAACTATATATATATATTAATCTAACTATATATATATTAATCTAATAACTATATATATATTAATATAACTACATATATATATATTAGTATTACTATAAATATATATATTAATATCACCATAAATATTTATATTAATATCACTATATATATATATTAATATAACTATATAAATATATATTCATATAACTATATATATGTTAATATAACTATATATATGTTAATATAACTATATATTAATATAAATATATATTACTATACGAATAAATATAACTAAATATATATATATATATATATATATAGATATATATTAATACCACTATATATATATATTAATATTACTATATATATTATACTATAACTATATATATATATTATAATATAACTATATATATATTAATATAAATATATATTACTATACGAATAAATATAACTAAATATATAAATATATATATATAGAGATATCATGAAATGGAAAGAAAATCAAAATAGAGTAGTGGTAAGGGCTTAGGCGCGTAGGGGGGAGGTCTCGAGTTCAAATCCTGGTGGAGGCAGGGGTGCGCGCGCATGAGGAATATTGGAGCAAGCGCTGTTAAAGGGTGGAGGGGGGTGCGTGGGGTGCATGGGGTGTTGTATAGGGGCCGAAAAGTGCTATAAAAGGGGGAGTTCAAGCGCTATAAAAGCCCCCCCCGATTGGCAGTATTTTTTAATTTTTTTTAAATTTTTTTAACTTTTATCAGCGCTTTTTTAAAAGCGCTGATAAAAGGGTCCTTTATCAGCGCTAAAACGAGAGCGCTGATAAAGGGGTACTTTTATCAGCGCTTTTTTTTTAGCGCTGATAAAGGGGTCCTATATCAGCGCTTTTCGGAGCGCTGATAAAGGGGACCCCCCTTTATCTACGCTGGCTTTATCAGCGCTTTTCTAGCGCCGATAAAGGCCATTTTTAGCGCTGATAAAGGCCGTGTTTGTAGTAGTATTAGACACCATTGGTGGTAGCCTAAAAAGTTTTACTCACACCCTGTTTGGGACTCTATTTGGCACCCATATATACTTCTTGGATATAGGTAGGGATAAAGGAAAGTGCCTAGCTTTGGGCGCAATATTTCTGTACTAGGTTGGAGTACGAGATAAAAGGACTAAGTTGGTGCTTGTGATGTTATTGGAGTTTATCTTGTGATATTTTTGTACACTTTTGTATAGCATGTGGTGTTGTATGCCTGTTTCCATGTCCCCTTACTCTTCATTTTTGTATAGCTTCATGACATCATCATTTTGTATATGATGTTGTCTATTATCGTATGATAATTTATGTGTATTTGGAAGATTTACTTACTATTATGTTCTCATTATTATGTTTTCACTTCTTATTTATTATTTAACATTTCACCACTTTTCTAAAGAGGGTATAGTCTCCCTACCATAGCATCATATAACTTCATTGCTAGTCAGCAGCCTCTGACATATAGGGAGGCATAGTTGAGACCATGTGGCTATCAGGTCAGATTACTTATAAGTGAACTGAGATTGAGACATCACAGAGTGGTATCATATCTATTTTCCTTTTCCATACTATTTTGGGATGATAAACAACAGACTAGGATGTGTTAGAATTTGGCAATGAGTCTGTGCCTGGGAGTAACTAACCCACATATAGGAAAAAATCCATGTTTCCTAGGACGAGACTTACTATTCTAGTATTTTCTTGTTACGATTGTACTATTTTCACCATTGGGTGACACATATGACTTGTGATTTTGATATGATTATGGATCTTTATGCTTATAATGATATGGTAAGGAACCATTGTTCATGCATCATGATAGAAACCTAAGGATTTACATGTCATGCATATGTCATTCCATTTTTATTTACCATGTGCATTGCCTACTGCATATTGCCAGTGCCTTGGCTATTATATTGTAATTGGACTAAAATTTATTTTAGAAAAAAGGGATAAATAATTGGTTATTTAAAGCATATGTATCAACCTAAACAATGTTTTCCCACATAGCTTGATGGTGACACCTTAACCAACCAATTATCACATGTTTGAGCTATATAGCCATGGTTACACAAGATTAAACATTGGTTTATTGAGATTAAATGGACTCCTATTGTAATTTATAAAGTTTATTCCTCTATAAATTGTGAACGATGATTTGTATAATCGAATAATCATATATAGACTTGTTATATAATGATACCAGATGAAAAGGTCTGGTTGTAGTTACATGAAGTTCTAATTGTAACTTATAAAGTTCCAAATTTATAACTTGGGAATGGTAACTCATCTAACTGGATTGCGGTGTAAATATAAATGTTGTTAAATTACAACTCATAAATGAAATAGTTTTCATCATATGGGGATACCAATTACAACTTAAAGGGTGTTTTTTTTCTATAAATTTCAATTGAAACTCCATATAACGAGACCTCTGTGATTAAAACTTGGAACCTTACCAATACCCCGACCTTAGATATGGGTAGTTGGGTTAGTATATCTTGGGTGGTGAGACCTCATGTCTATATTTTTATTATAAGTGAATCAATTATAGTTAGGCCTTAAGTGTAATGTCTCGACCCGAATTCCACTAAACTGGTGCTCTGAGTCAGTTCACCACAAGGCCTCAGCCATGCCTCCTCGTATACCAGAGGCTACCGACTAGCAGCGAGGGTCTAAATGTAGTACATTGGGGAGTCTATACCCTCATATCACAGTAAAAATAACGAAAATAACCAAATAATCATCCATAATAGTAATAAACAAAGTACAGAAGAGATAAATAAACCGAAATATGCTAATGTTGTAATAATAAATGAAATGCTACAAATTCCTGAACAACCATGTCATACATAAAACACTAATCTCCCATTGGGCTGACCATACATATATAGGAGTAAATAGAAGAAATAGAAATAAAATTAAAAAATATCTACTACTATCTCTGAGCTGATCCACATACCCAAGCCATCCTACTCCATCAATCCAAGGTCATGACCCTACCTATGCCTGCAACCAAGTGAATGTATACCTGGGTACCCCAATGAAATGGTGTCCTGAGTAGGGTGTGAGTACAAAACTTAGTAGGGCACCACCAATGTGGTCCCGTATATAGCCAATAATATCCAATGTATGTAAAAGTGATCCACTCAATAGGATAATAATACTAAAAATAATAATAATAATTATAACTACTAGAAATAATATTAAATAAAAAGTATTACAAGGAATGCTTAAGGAATGTGCTCAACCTAGCTGATACACAACTAGAAATGAATAAATAAAATAAATAAAGTGAAACCACAATTGAACCCTGGGTCCATGATCCCGGTCAACTATGCAATGTTCCATCATGTATATATATATATATATTTATGTATATATATATATATATTCCAATATATATATATATACATACATAAATATGTATATACATGAGTATGGTGACAAACATCATAAAAAAATAGTAGTCGATCCTTAATTTTGTAATCCTAATCGTTTGGACATCCTGTGAAAAGGGCATTGAGATGGATTTAATACCACTCAATCCATGTATAATTAGTTGATCCTTGAGTCCATAATCTCGATTGAAAATACTTGCTTCGACCAGTGCTGGAAATATCTATGAGAAAGCCACATCACCATAGGGGAATACATGTCCTAGCATTGGGATCACTCATACTTGGATCCAATCAATATAATGAAGGATGTCATATAATGACGAACAATATTGTAAATATTCTTTGAGTTGGATGTCATGCCACTCAATCCATGTAAATCTTGGAACTTGGAAGAACCCTAAGGGACTGACCCTTAGGCAATCTGTAAAAGGAATACTCTCCAGACCCAAGTACATGCTCAAAATCCATTCATATAAATGGATCAAAAACCCCATCCCCAGGAATTACATATGAATGATGTAGTAATGGTGCATCCACATGACCCTAGGGAGCATCCTAAGCATCACTTGAGGAGAGTGTAATCATCCATTGAGTATATGTCATATCAACGATGAGGAGATCCATGCCCAGCACCTCGATCAAGTAATCGATCAGGGAGAGCATAATCATCCCCATCACTCGGGAGAGTGTAATCATCTTTGAGTATCCAATCAACGATGTGGAGCGCCATGTCCAACACCATAGTCATGTAATATATCAAGGAGAGTGTAATCATACCCATTAATTGGGAGAGAATAATAATTCATGAGTATCCAATCACTAGGGATTCCATTATTGAACATCATAACCAATAGGCTCAAGAGATGGATCCCAGGAAGTATGTATGGGTATCCCAATAATATAACAATCAAATAAAAGGATTAGAATTCAGACCCTAGGAAGTACATCTGGGCATCCCAAAGATATGAATAAAAGGGCTCAGAATCTGGGTCCAAAGAAGCATGTCTGGGCACCCTAAAGAGAGTCACATCACATATGGATCATCGACCAAAAACCATGAAGCACCTCTAGTAATCATCACCACAACAACAATAAATAGGTGAATGCATAAATAAAAGAGTGAGGGTGTCCGAACACCTAAACCCACCACTACTACTACAACCTCTTGGGTGTACAAGTTCAGTACAGGTTATAAGGTGACACCTGCTACCATCTCTACCCAAACCCATAATGCACTAGCTTAGGGTTGTTCAAGCACTGGGCACCCACTGAGTCCCCTGGATAAAATCATTAGAGAGGCATCCAACTCAGGATCCTCAAGGTCCACAGTAAACATATGTATCCCTCTTGGGGTTCTCTAAGTTATTATGTAATCAAGACATACCTCTTGGGATCCTAAAAAAAGAATAAATAGTGGCACCCCATAGGGGATCCTCGATCATGGTCATATCCTCAAGTCTTAAGATGAAGCTAGTGCACCGGGGTTGTTATTTACCCCAGGCGTTCATCCAATACCATCTACCCATTTCATTTAATTAAAAAATTAATTATAATGAATTCAAATATGGGAGTGTCACCCTCAAGGTCAATACTGAGCATCCATATAATACCATAAACATGCATAAATACTAAATGTAAAGTATGAAAAACCACCTACCTTTAGGAAACTTTAAACCATTTAAAAATAGCTTTTGAAAACTCCATCCAATCTTTCCAATGTTTGAGCCAAGATGTATTGGATTACAAGCCCCTACTTGACATTGGAAATCTCAAGCATAGTCCAAAAACATTAGTTACATCATTAAAAATTATAATATAAAAGAAAAAAAAATGCATAACAGGTGATATCTCATCGGTCTATTTTTTTGCACCGGAACCATGACCAAACACTCACCAAAAACACACAACACATTCTCAACCCTGAATCGAGTATAAAACCTAAGAAACAAGGTAAAAAAACACCTAACGATTTAATTAAAAGTATTAAAGATTTATAAATTCACCGCGACAAAATACCTCGATGAAATGAAACACAACAAAGTGAAGATGGCCTCTCAGGACGTCCTTATCCTAGGTAGAGAAAAATCCCCAACTGAAACGGTCAATTCCACCATGCTCTAGTGGAACCGATGAAGAACCCTAAATAGAAACTCCTGAAATCAGGAATGACAAAAGGAAAATAGTGTAGAAGGAAGGAGGGATATCTTACCCACTGATGCCGTCGAACCATACCCAAGATCTCCTCGATCGGTGAAGAATAGAGGGAGAGAAGCATCGGCCGAGATCCTACCATCTGCGCCCTCTTATTTCCTGATGAAAAATGGGGGGAGCCCCCTATTAACTTTTTAAAAATCCATCCCCACATTTTTCATGACATGAACCTATTTTATGTCGTGAACCAGATTCACGATGTGAACCTGATACATGTTGTGAATTCCTTGGGTTAAGAACTCAGGATTTCACATCTTTTATTTTCCAGGACACACCCCGTGAAACCAGTTAATGTCATGAATTTAATTCACTATGCAAATTTCTCACTGCAACTATTTTTGAAATCCTAAATACCTATTACTCCTTCAATACTTTCCCATAACCCACAGAATCTCCATAGGTACTTAGAACACATCCAAAAAACACCATGTCTGGACGTTCTAACACTCGAAACCTATTTTCTTTTTTGGTTAATAAGATGACCCATCCACTAATGGAGAAAAAATTAAAATTCTCTAAAAAATTCAGCTGGTCCAAAAACACGAGACCTTACATTAAGTTTATTCTTATTTTCCTATCAAGGATCATTTTTACCTATTATCGTGTTTTGAGACATGTGCCCGACATTATAGATATATGCCTCCATTATGGCCTTAGGTTGAACACAAGGAGGGTGGTGACGACCATGCTCCAAAAGTGGTGGGACCTAAACCACTGATGTTACCTCCTGTAGTGCCACTTGTAGAACCTCCCTTTATTCTGGGTTTGGGCATTGATGCCCAGCTCCAAGAGGGTTTCTTGTAGTTAGTACATGCCATGCAGGCATCTCCACAACTTTAATTGACCATGTCAGCACTGACTATGGAGTTTTAGTAGAAACACCCACTCACTTTCTTAGGGGATGGTGGCCTCAGGATGATGAGTCATGGATAGAGGCTATATTTTCCATCTTTAAGCATTTGGATCCACCTCTAGAAAAGAGGGTCAATCTCATGGTTTATATGATTCTTGGATCCTCCAAGTGTTGGTGGGATGTTCTAAATTAGGTAGGTCAACATTGAGACATGGTTTAGTGGGATTTTCAATCTAGATTTTATGATCACTTCTACCCAGAGATGTTAATAGTCAAATGAGATAATGAATTTATGCATTTAGAGTAGGGTACTCTATCCATTATGGACTACTCAAATCATTTTATAGATCTCCAACATTTCATTCCTACTCTTATCAGTGATGAATTGACTAGAGCGAGGTGATTTGAGGATGATCTAGGTAGGATATCTGATCTTTGGTTAATTTATTTCGTTTTACTACCATTTATGAAATAGAGAACCAAACACTCATCTTTGAGAATAACCCGAGGGAAGATGGTGGAGTTTGGCATGGCGGTTCATTTCCTAAACAGGGCGAAAATCCATTCAGTGGTAGGAAGTGACACTTTGAGGTTTCTCATGGGGGAAATAGTAATTAGAGTGTACACCTAGGTATCCATGTGGTATTCCATCAATGCGACAGGATGGGAGACACAAAGCCTAGGTGTAACAAAGACCCAGTGAAGTTTCAATATTGAGGAAAGATGGTTCATATTCAGTGGTTTTGTTGGACCTTTTCTCCAGTGGTCTGTGCGAGGGGGTTTACACTGGATCCAAGTTCTAGAGAGGGATCAAAAGCTCCATGATAGACAGGGATATGGAGTACTATAGGTTTTTTAGGATGAGGAGGTGTATGAGGTTGAGGAATCCAAATTTTTTATATACAGTGCTAGTAGAGCAGACCTGCTTAGGGTAGTCAGGTTGTAGCTTAGGGCCACAAATTAGGACAAATATATAAAATAAAACCTATACATGAGGAGCAGAGTTTCAGTCTATCTACAGTTTGAGGTATGATTTTAGTATTTTATTTATTTGAAACTAACACCTTTCATTCATTCATATTTACTGTTTTAGTGAATAACCTTGGTTTTGAGATCAAATACTTTTGTGGAGTGATGACTCTATATACTATGTTGGGAGTCCAATCAGAGAGTGTTCACCTATGTAAGAAGTTTCCTCTTGAGATAGGTGGATACTATCTCTTCTAGAATATTTTCACACTCAATATGACAGAATTTGAAATTATTCTTGAGATGGAATGGTTAGTGTCTTATTGTGCCCATATTGATTGTCATCATCAAAGGGTGTCCTTCTCATCACTCGAGGGATCTATGTTTATAAAAGAGAATGGGATGTATAGAATAGCCGAAATGAAACTGAGCATTGTGGGATAAGTAGAGTGTTGTCCAAGATTGATAGCATTTTTCTGAGTGACTAGGTAATGTAGGTTCCGGGCGCAGTGGAAGTGCGTTGGTGGGAGTTCCCAACTTTGATTTTATCTTTAAACAACGTTCAAACTGAGATCTGTCACGATATAAAATTCCGGATCTTCGGAATAGAACGAAGAATGAAAAACAAAAGAGGGAGTCCTAGAACCATAGAGATAGGATCATCATATATTGGTTATAATTAATTTAATTAATTCACAAGAATTACCTTGGTGGAATTATTTCTTCATTGATGTCTCTGGTCACGATCTTGTGATCCGTCGTTGCATCATAGAATCCAAGTGTAGGATTCCTCTAGCGGTGATCCACACGTGTGCCACGTATCTCTAGACATCGCAGAAGGGATCTCCGGGTGCTAGCGCGGAAGAACCTTCACTTGCATTGTCCGCCTTCGATCGCCTTGATCCGATGGAGGAGGATCTCTCTCGGTCTTGAGAGAATTCTTGGAGGAAGTAGTTCTTTCGGCCTTGAAAGAATTCTCCAGAATTGTTGTGCACAACGATTCTCTATAGAAAAGTGTTAGGGTTGTGAGGATATTTATAATCGGGTTTGAGGTTATAAAGTTATGACAATAAATAAACGTGTTACGCGTTTTATTTATTTCATTAACTCTTATTGAAAACCCCCATGTCGAATTATTAATTCCTTGAAATGCGCCCACACTGATTATAATAAATATCATTTAATAAAACAATATTATATCCTCAAAATCCTGACTGGAAAAACTACACACCGTGTAATCATTAATACACGGCATGTACTCATTTTCCATAAAACTACACGACGTGTATATTTAATATACACGACGTTTAATTTTATTTTCCATTTTTCTTTATTTCCTCCACCACATTTATTAGTCCTTGAGTAATGGATATTTATTTCTTAAATAAATGTAACTGCATTACTCACTAATAAATATATATTATTTTGTCCACAATATATTCTCTCAAATAACTAGTGTCGAAATAAATGCGACCAAGCATCCTTAAATAATTATTAAACCACAGTCAGGAATAATATTTATTTAACTTGTTAATTAATATTTAACTGAGATACATGGACACACTTAGTGTGTGACCGTCTAGGCCTCTTTCTCAGTGGCATTAGGCGGAGCCTGCTTAAAGTCCAAGGTTAGTGTCTAGAAACACACCAAGGCACCCATAGAGAAATAATTCAATGCCGCAATGACGTGTCACCTCATACGAATGCTTACCGTGTAATATAATCCCTTTGTCACGATATCTCGAATCAAGCGGGTTGCATGCTAGTGCCATCAACCCATGTGCTCGATTATTCTTTCTTTGAATTTCCGAAATTGAACTTTCCCATTCCTTACCATGGCCATGGATTTACTTAGGCTATATCAATTACATCAAAGGGCCTGAGATATCTACTTATGTTATGGAATAGAAGGGATAAATACTTTCTCGCATTATCTATTAATGCGATCTTACTTGTGACGCACCCAACGTAACCTACCTCACTGTGAACAGTGTGTCATCGCAGTTTTCATCAATACATCTAAGTGCGCAAGTTTTAATACCCATTAATAATAATATTAAAGTCTAAGGATCAATACACATGTCTGAAAATAGGAACATCCAATGACACTATGAAATATGGATTTCCTACTGTCGGGTCTTGTTCTCATAATATCCTCCTGGATATTACCAAGGGCGCACACCATGAGAAGGTGCCTCAAAGTTTTATGAGTCCTCACCCCTAATGGCCTATATTATTTGTGTCCCTCAAATAACATCATCCGTCCATAGAACATATATTCAAGAACAATGTTATGACACTTCCGGGTTATCATCATAACAGGGTTATGCTATGACCCTTTAATGCAACAACAATCCTTGGGACATTATCACATGCATTGTCACGTAGAATAACAATCAAGATGTGATAATATGTTTATTTAATTAATAAAGTACAAATTAGTTGGTTCTAGTCCACCAACTCCAATAGACTCCCACTTGGACTAGAGCTAACTTCTAACAACTTTTAACCTGCTAGCTCTCACATGATATTCATGCTTCTGCTGAGACAGGACTTTATTCATGGGGTCTTCCAGGTTATACCCTATGGACACTCTGCTCACTGCAACTTCACCCCTTTGATAGAAATACCTCAAGAGGTGATACTTCCAGAGTATGTGCTTTGTCTGTTGATGTGACCTTGGTTCTTTTGCAAGAGCCACTACTACAGTATTATCACAATACAATGTAATGGGATCTTTATTGATAGGCACCACATTAAGCTCCTAGACAAAGTTCTAAATCTAGACGGCTTCTTTGGCTGCATCAGAAGCCACTATATATTCGGACTCCACTGTAGAATCGGCGACAACTGGCTACTTTGAACTCTTCCAGCTCATAGCTCCTCCATTGAGATAGAAAACATATCCAGATTGCGACTTCAGATCATTCTGGTCTGTCTAAAAACCAGCATCAGCATACCCTCTGATGACAAGCTCCTCGTCTCCTCTATACACTAGGAACATATCCTTAGTTCTTCTCAGATACTTAAGGATAGTCTTAACAACAGTCCAATTCTATTCTCCTAGATCTTCTTGATATATTCCTACCATGCTCGGTGTATAGGCAACATCAAGCCTGGTACATAACATGGAATACATGATGGATCCTATAGCCAAAGCGTATGAGATATTACTCATTCTATCTTTCTCTTGTTGTGTATGAGGACACATTTTCTTAGAAAGATTTAGGCCATGTGACACTGGAACCAATCCCCTCTTGGGTTGTTCCATACTAAATCTCTTTAGTATCTGGTCAATGTATGTACTTTGACTTAGTCCAAGCAGCCTCTTGGATCTATCACGAATGATCTTGAACCCTAGAACGTAGGCTGCTTCACCCAAGTCATTCATGGAGAAACACTTGTTCAACCCGTCCTTAACTGACTGTAATATTGGTACATTGTTTCCAATAAGCAATATGTCGTCAACATATAATGCTAGGATAACGACCACATTCCCATTAAACCGCTTATAAAAACATGGCTCACATTCATTCTTAATGAAACCAAATTCCTTTATGGATTCATCAAATCAAATGTTCTATGATCTGAATGCTTTCTTTAATCCATAAATGGATTTCTGCAACTTGAAAACTTGTTTGGCTTCACTTGGTGTCATAAACCCTTTTGGTTATGTCATATAGAAATCTTCCTGAAGGTTCCCATTAAGGAATTCTATTTTGACATCCATTTGCTAAATCTCGTAGTCATGGTAAGATTCTATGGAAAGTATGATTCTTATGGATTTAAACATTATAACTAGAAAGAAGGTTTCATCATAGTCAATTCCTTGATGCTGTACAAATCCTTTATCCACTAGCCTTTCTTTATAGGTGCTAACTTGACCTTCCATGTCCATTTTTCTCTTGAATACCCATTTGCATCCAACAGGATTTACATCAATTGGCTCATCGACCAGAACCCAGGCTTGGTTTTGATACATGGAATCCGTCTCAGAATTCATAACTTCTAGCCATCTTGCATCTTATGAGCTTTCTACCGCTTCCTTATAGGATAGAGGTTCATCATTGTCCAACAATAATGATTCACCATCCTCGGTGACTAGGAAACCAAATCTCTCTGGTTCCCTTACCTCTCTTGAACTCCTCCACAGTACTTGTGTTTCTGGAACCTCTTCCACGGGGACCTCTGGAACTTGTTCCTGTACCAACTCCTGTGTATCTTAAGCATCAACTTCATCGAAGTCAATCTTTATCCCACTATCCCTTTTGAGGATGTGCTCCCTCTCAAGAAAGATGACTTTTCTGGAAACAATAACTTTCTTGTCTTGAGGGTTATATTGGTAATATCCTTTTGTTTCCTTAGGATATCCTATAAAGATACATCTCGTGCCCCGAGGTGCTAGTTTGTTGCTTGAGGAGGCCTTAACAAACTCCTCTCATCCCCATACACATGTGTGCGACAAAGTGGGTTTCCTTCCATTCCATAACTTATATGGAATTCCATTTGCCGCCTTAATTGCTACTCGGTTTAATGTGTATGCTATAGTTTGAAATGAATATCCCCAAAAGGATAATGGAAGATCTACATGACTCATCATCGACCTCACCATGTCCAACAAGGTGTGTTTCCTCCTTTCACTAACACCATTCCACAATGGTGTATAAGGAGGAGTGAGCTGAGATAGAATCCCAGACTCTCGTAGAAGATCGATGAACTCTTGGTTCAGATATTCTTCACCTCGATTCGATCAAAGTTTCTTTATCTTCTTACCAAGATGATTCTCTAGTTCATTCTTGAATTCCTTAAATTTCTCTAAGGATTCTGAATTATACCTCATTAAGTAGACATGGCCATATCTACTCAAATCATCAGTAAAAGTAATGAAGTAAGAATATCCACCTCTAGCTTCTACTGAAAACTGTCCATACACATCTGTGTGTACCAATCCTAGAAGCTCTGTGGCCCTTTCACCCTATCCACCAAATGGAGGCTGCTTGGTAATTTTTCCTTGTAAACAAGCATGACATCTATCAAGTGGTTTTAGCTCATTAGAGTCTAAATATCCATATTTGTAGAGCTTTGTCAAGCGCTTCTCATTTACATGACCGAGACGATGATGCCACAATTGGGTGATGTATGAGTCACGTGAGTTTGTTTTGTTATCGATTACCAACACTTGGTTTTCATAATTTAATACATACAAACCATTATTTAAATGTTCCATACCATAACATATGTTGTTCTTATAAAGGAGACAACCCTTATTTCCAAACTTGAAAATAAATCCATCCATATCCAAACAAGATACAGAAATTATGTTCTTGGTAACACTAGGAACATAATAACAGTTTTTTAAAACCAAAATCATGCTAGTTGGCAATGAGAGGTGGTAATCTCTAATAGCCAACACAGCCAGCCTTGCGCCATTGGCAGCTCGTGTAGGTTCCGGGTGAAACGAAAGCACGTTTGGTGGGATTTACCAACTTTTATTTTATCGTTAAACAACGTTCAAACCGAGATCCGTCACGATATAAAACGCCAGATCTTCGAAATAGAACAAATAAAGAAAAACAAAAGAGAGAGTCCTGGAACCATAGAGATAGGATCATCATATGTTAGTTATAATTAATTTAATTAACTCACAAGAATTAACTTGGTGGAATTATTTCTTCGTTGATGTCTCCAGTCCCGATCTTGTGATCCGTCGTTGCGTCGTAGAATCCAAGTATAGGATTCCTCTAGCGGTGATCCACATGTGTTCCATGTATCTCTGGACATCGCTGAAGGAATCTTCGGGTGCTAGCATGGAATAACCTTCACTTGCAATGTCTGCCTTCGATCGCCTTGATCCGATGGAGGAGGATCTCTCTCGGTATTGAGAGCGTTCTTGGAGAAATTAGTTCTTTCGGCCTTGAAAGAATTATCCAAAATTGTTGTGCACAATGATTGAGGAAAAGTGTTGGGGTTGTGAGGATATTTATAATCGGGTTTGAGGTTATAGAGTTATGACAATAAATTAACGCGTTGCTCATTTTATTTATTTCATTAACTCTTATTGAAAACCCCCATGTCGAATTATTAATTCCTTGACAGGCGCCCACGTTGATTATAATAAATATCATTTAATAATACAATATTATATCCTCAAAATCCTGACTAGAAAAAATACATGGCGTGTAATCATTAATACACAGTGTGTACTCGTTTTCCATAAAACTACACTGTGTGTATATTTAATATACACGACATGTACTTTTATTTTTCATTTTTCTTTATTTCATCCACCAAATTTATTAGACCTTCAGTAATGACTATTTATTTCTTAAATAAATGTAACTGCATTACTCACTAATAAATATATTATTTCACCCACAATATATTCTCTCGAATAACTAGTGTCAAAATAAATGCGATCAGACATCCTTAAATAATTATTAAACCACAGTCGGGAATAATATTTATTTAAATTGTTAAATTAATATTTAACTGAGATACATGGACACACTTAGTGTGTGACCCTCTAGGCCTCTTTCTCGTTGGCATTAGGCGAGCTTGCCTAAAGTCCAAGATTACTGTCTAGAAACGGGTCAAGGCACCCAAGAGAAAGAAGTTGATACCGCATTGACGTGTCACCTCATACAAACACTTACCGTGTAATATAATCCCTTTGTCATGATATATCTAATCAAGCGGGTTGCATGCTAGTGCCATCAACCCATATGCTCAATTATTATTTCTTTGACTTTATGGAATTGAACTTGCCCATTCCTTACCATGGCCATGAGTTTACTTAGGCTATATAAATTCCATCAAAGGGCCTGAGATATGTACTTCCATTATGGAACAGAAGGGACAAATCCTTTCTTACATTATCTATTAATGCGGTATTACTCGTGACACACCCAACTACCTTGCTGCAAATAGTGTGTCATCATAGTTTTAGTCAATACATATAAGTTCACGAGTTGTAATAACCATTAATAATAATCTTAAAGTCTAAGGACCAATACACACGTCCGTAGATAGGAACATCCAATGACACTATGAAATGTGGATTTCCTACTGGAGGGTCTCGTTCTCATAATATCATTTTGGATATTACCAAGGGCGCACACCATGAGAAGGTGCCTCAAAGTTTTATGAGTCCTCATCCCTAATGGCCTGTATTATTTGTGTTCCTCAAATTACATCATTCGGCCATAGAACATATATTCAAGAACAGTGTTATGACACTTCCGTGTTCTCATCATAGCAGGGATCCGCTATGACCCTTTAATGCAACAACTATCCTTAGGACATTATCACATGCATTGTCATGCAGAAGAAAAATCAAGATGTGATAAGGCTTTTATTAATGAATAAAGTACAAAGTAGTTGGTTCTAGGCAGCCAACTCCAACATATTCCCACTTGGACTAGAGACAACTGCTAACAACTTTTAACCCACTAGCTCTCACATGATATTCATGCTTCTGATGAGATAGGCCTTTAGTCATGGGCTTCACCACGTTCTCTTTCGTGGATGCTCTGATCACTGCAACTTTACCCCTTTGATAGAAATCCCTCAAGAGGTGATACTTTCGGAGTATTTTCTTTGTCCGTTGATGTGACATTGGTTATTTCGAAAGATCCACCGCTACAGTATTATCACAATACAACGTGATAGGATCTTTTTTGCTAGGCACCACATCAAGATCCTGGACAATGTTCTGAATCCAAACGAATATCCTTGGATGCATCAGAAGTTTCTATATATTCGGACTCTGCTGTAGAATCGGTGACAACTGGCTACTTTGAACTCTTCCAGCTCACAGCTCCTCCTTTGAGATAGAAAACATATCCAGATTGCGACTTCAGATCATTATGATCTGTCTAAAAACCAGCATCAACATACCCTCTGATGACATGCTCCTAATCTCCTCCATACACTAGGAACATATCCTTAGTTCTTCTAAGATACTTAAGGATAGTCTCAACAGTAGTCCAATGCTTTTCTCCTGGATCTGCTTGATATCTGCCTACCATCCTCAGTGCATAGGCAACATCAAGCCTGGTACATAACATGGCATACATGATGGATCCTATAGCCGAAGCGTATGGGATATTACTCATTCTATCTTTCTCTTGTTGTGTCTGAGGACACATTTTCTTAGAAAGATGTAAGCCATGTGACACTAGAACCAATCCACTCTTGGATTGTTCCATACTAAATCTCTTTAGTATCTGGTCAATGTATGTACCCTGACTTAGTCCAAGAAGCCTCTTAGATCTATCATGAATGATCTTGATCCCTAGAATGTAGGCTGCTTCACCCAAGTCCTTCACGGAGAAACACTTGTTCAACCAGTCCTTAACTGACTGTAAGACTAGTACATCGTTTCCAATAAGTAATATGTCATCAACATACACTACTAGGACAATGATCACATTCCTATTAAACCGCTTATAAACACATGGCTCACATTTGTTCTTAATGAACCCAAATTCTTTTATGGCTTCATCAAATCGAATGTTCCATGACTTGGATGCTTGCTTTAATCCATAAATGGATTTCTGCAACTTGAAAACCCATTTGGATTCACCTGGTGTCACAAACCCTTCTGGTTGTGTCATATAGACATCTTCCTAAAGGTTCCCGTTAAGGAATGCTATTTTGACATCTATTTGCCAAATCTCATAGTCATGGTAAGTTGCTATGGCAAGTATGATTCTTATGGATTTAAACATGGAAACTGGTGAGAAGGTTTCATCATAGTCAATTCCTTGACGCTGTCTGAATCCTTTAGCCACTATCCTTGCTTTATAGGTGCTAACTTGACCTTCCATGTCCAGTTTTCTATTGAATACCCATTTTCATCCAACTGGATTTACATCAATTGGCTCATCGACCAGAACCCAGACTTGGTTCTGATACATGGAATCCATCTTAGAATTCATAGCTTCTAGCCATCTTGTAGCTTATGAGCTTACTACTGCTTCCTTATAAGATAGAAGTTCATCATTTTCCAATAATAATGATTCACCATCCTCGGTGACTAGGAAACCAAATCTCTCTGGTTCCCTTACCTCTCTTGAGCTCCTACGCTGTACTTGTGTTTATGGAACCTCTTCCATGGGGACCTGTGGAACTTGTTCCTGTACCAACTTCTGTGTATCTTGAGCATCAACTTTGTCGAAGTCAATCTTTCTCCCACTATCCTTCTTGAGGATGTGCTCCCTCTTAAGAAAGACAGCTTGTCTGGCGACAGTCACTTTATTGTCTGAAGGGTTGTATAGGTAATATCCTTTTGTTTTCTTGGGATATCCTATAAAGATACACCTCGTGCCCCAGGGTGCTAGTTTGTTTCCTGATAAGGCCTTAACAAATGCCTCGCATCCCCATACACGTGTGTGTGACAAAGTGGGTTTCCTTCAATTCCATAAATCAGATGGAATTCCATTTTCCACCTTAGTTGGTACTCGGTTTAATGTGTATGCCATAGTTTGTAATTCATATCCCCAAAAGGATAATGGAAGATCTTCATGTCTCATCATCGACCTCACCATGTCCAACAAGGTGCGGTTACTCCTTTCACTAAGACCATTCCACTGTGGTGTATAAGGAGGATTGAGCTGAGATAGAATCCCAGACCCCCGTAGAAGATCGATGAACTCTTGGTTCGGATATTCTCCACCTCGATCCGATCAAAGTTTCTTTATCTTCTTACCAATCTAATTATCTACTTCATTCTTGAATTCATTAAATTTCTTTAAGGCTTCTGACTTATACCTCATTAAGTAGACATAGCCATATCTACTCAAATCATCAGTAAAAGTAATGAAGTAAGAATATCCACCTCTTACTTATACTGGAAATGGTCCACACACGTCCATGTGCACCAATCCTAGAAGCTCTGTGACCCTTTCACCTTGTCCACCGAAGGGCGGCTTGGTCATTTTACATTCTAAACAAGCGTGACATATATCAATTGGTTTTAGCTTAGTAGAGTCTAAATAACCATCTTGGAAGAGCTTTGTCAAGCGCTTCTCGTTTACATGACCGAGACGGTGATTCCACAACTGGGTGATGTATGAGTCATGTGAGTTTTTTTTTATCGATTTCCAACACTTGGTTTTCGTAATTTAATACACACAAACCATTATTTAAATGTTCCATACCATAACATAAGTTGTTCTTATAAAAGAGACAACCCTTATTTCCAAACTTGAAAATAAATCCATCCATATCCAAAAAAGATACAGAAATTATGTTCTTGGTAACACTATGAATATAATAACAGTTTTGTAAAACCAAAATCATGCCAGTTGGAAATGAGAGGTGGTAATCGCCAATAGCCAACACAACCAGCCTTGCGCCATTGGCAGCTCGAAGATCCACCTCTCCTATGGCAATCTTTCTAAATCTACTTGGTTCTTGCATTTGAATACAGATGTGAGCCCCACAAGCTGTATCTAATACCCAATGTGTAGAAATAGAAAGATTACACCCGATAACGAATGAAAATTTAGCATCCCCATGCTTCTGGGTGCAGTTTCTATTCCAGTGAACTTGCTTGCCACATGCAAAACATACTACCTCCCATTCCTTGCCCTGCCTCTGGATCTTCCCCTTCTTAGAAGGAATATGCTCGGGGGATTTAGACCGTTTATAAGTCTTTAGCCCCTTTGCCTTGTCCTTCTTTTTCTTATTCACCATAAGGACTATGGGCTTGTCACGACCCATGCCCTTATCTACCTGAGAATTAAGGTCAGAAGTTTTGATAGACTCTTCTCATTATTTCTCATGTTATAATTGACAATTAAGCTAGAGAAGGTCTTGGGCAGTGATGATAGGATGAGATCTGTATGCAACTCATCTGGGAATTTAATCCATAAGATGTCCAGACATTCAATGTATCCAATAATCTTGACTACATGAGGCCCAACTGGTGAAGAATCTCCAATATTAGTTGTAAACAAAGTATTGGAGATCTCATACCTTTCCTGTCTCTCCTTCTCTTGGTAGAGATCCTTAAGGTGAGACATCATGCTATACGCATCCATGTTTTCATGTTGCTTCAAGAGCTCATTGGACATGGACGATAGCATGAAACACTAGAAATATGTGGCATCATCCATGTGTTTCATGTAGAGAGATAGTTCCTCATCATTGGCCTCCTTTCTAGGCGCAACTGGAACAGGCTCTTCCAGCACATACAATTTTCTTTCATGGCGAAGGATGACGGGTAAACGCCTCTGCCACTCTTGGAAATTGTTGCCGGTGAGAAGGTTTTCCTTCTCGAGTATGGTTCTCCATGATATGTTTGAAGTCATTTTCTTGACATTTCTACAAATTAAGATAAGAAAAGTTTTAGTACTTTATTAAAAAAATGAGAAAAATAAATAAATTAATACTTATTAGTCTCCCACTATTTTATCGAAATCCAATAGACCTCACCATTGAATTCGGAATATTCTGTTTCCTGAATATTCTAGTGGCAAGGATCCTTATTTCCCTTTGCATTACCCCAACTAGGGTTGGTCAAGCAACTTGAAAGGTTTTAGGTAGGCATTCCAAATGCCAACTTCATTAACTCATAGCTCCTTGATCCACTGAGTGGACTCCCCAATCCTGAAATCCTTTTATTTTGGATTTCCTCAACCTTTGCCTCTTAGTCACACCAAGTCCTACTGTGGCAGTAAACCCTTGGTGTGAACCAAGTCAAGTCAAACCAAAACCTTGAATTATAATTCCCCGATAATTGAAAGTACCCCAATTAGGGTTGGTCAATCACTTTGAACTATGGTTTGATTCTAACCAAGATTATGGAAGTCTATACCAACTTAATATTTATTTGTGGGATTTTATCCTTATACGTAAATTTCCATTTTATTATCTTTGATTACATTCTTGTTAATATTAAGTGGGATATACTTAAGTGATTAACCATGTCTAAGATAATATTTACACATAAGCCGATCTTTATTTTAGTTCCATATTGCACGCTTGTTTAATTCATTAATTGTGTGATCGTGACAACACACCCACAATAAATAAACCATGAAACTGACAGAAATAAAATAAATGGTATGATCATGAGATTTTTCTATTGGTTAGTTTATTTAGCGGTTGATAAACTAACCCAAGACCTAGGGGAGAAACACCTTGAACCTCTCGGGTTCGTGTTTATAGCTTTCCACCTGTCCACCTTTGTATCTCCTTGGATTGGTTTCGCCTTGGATCCTGACTTGATCCACCTCCACTAGCTTGAGAGCTCCATCTATTACATATGCATTTATCTCACATGAAGGTGAGGGTTAAAAGGGGTTTTTACATAAAAGAATTTTTGGGCGCGCATGCCCTATATATTAATGAGGAGAAGGATCGCAGACCAACAAATTTAATTTAAATAAATAAATTAAAAGAAACCATTCACATAAAAAGGTCTTGGTCTAGATCATGATCATCCATACATGCAACGATATTTATGCATTTAATAATTTAGTTGTCTCAATTCAAGTTAATCGTTCTTTAAATCTGAATCTCAAGATCTGTTCTTCCTATATCATTTCTCGTTCACCATACAAAAATGACTTTTTATTTTAATTATTGACTAAAATAAAATAGAGGATCTCATCTAGATGAGACAAATGTTCCTGGCCATACAACACGAGAATAGACGGTATGTATTCGGAAGTACACGACGTGTAGTTTAGGTTCATGCATCAGACTGGTCTGCCAAATATGGCCGTGTATTGATCCTATCTAAGTCATTTATGACACCGTGTGTTGACCAGGAATAGGTGGCACATGGTTTCCGGATTACACGCCGTGTGGTCCAATGAACACGACGTGTAGTCCCTTCGGGTTAGGGTTGGACTGTGTACCCCGTACACGGTTTTCCCGGCTGGAAATCATGTAACACAGAAACTACACAGCGTGTGTCCCACTGAACACGCCATGTACTCCGAAAATTTCCGAAGTAAATTAACACGCCATGTCTCTAGGTGTGTACTTCGGATGGACGGTGAAGAAAAGTACACGCCGTGTAGTCTGAACTACACACCGTGTACTCACCCAAATTATGAAGATTTATTAAAATTTATTATTATATTATACAAACCCTTGAGATGTGTACCATAGTGCAGGCGTAAAGTTGAGGCACAACACATGATAGGTGTTTTATATATATGTGTTTAATTTAACATCTACGTAATGAATGGGAATTCACCGGGTTGCCTCCAAGGTACAACTTACATACAAAGATAATTTTAAATGAATTTGTTTAAAATTACGATGGATGAGAATCTCAAGGAAATTCAGAAAAGGGTTTAAGATAAAAGGATTGATTAATTAAAGATAATTAATTGATTCGAGCGTGATTTATCTTAAATAAGAATGATTAAATAATTTAATGCTAGTTTTATTTATGCGTATATCACCAATGAAAAACTAAATAATTATAATCAATGATATGACTCCCTCTGATAACACTTTTAGGTTCCGGGTGAAGCGGAAGCACGTTGGTGGGATTTCCCAACTTTGATTTTAGTGTTAAACAATGTTCAAACCGAGATCCGTCACGATATAAAATGCAGGATCTTCGGAATAGAATAAAGAATGAAAAAAGAGGGAGTCCTGGAACCATAGATATAGGATCATCTTATGTTGGTTATAATTAATTTAATTAATTCACAAGAATTACCTTGGTGGAATTCTTTCTTCGTTGATGTCTCTGGTCACGATCTTGTGATCCGTCCTTGGGTCGTAGAATCCAAGTGTAGGATTCCTCTAGTGGTGATCCACACGTGTGCCACATATCTCTGGACATCACCAAAGGAATCTCTGGGTGCTAGCATGGAAGAACCTTCGCTTGCGATGTCTGCTTCGATCGCCTTGATCCGATAGAGGAGGATCTCTCTCGGTCTTGAGAGCGTTCTTGGAAGAAGTAGTTATTTCGGCCTTGAAATAATTATCCAGAATTTTTGGCACAATGATTGAGGAAAAGTGTTGGGGTTGTGAGGATATTTATAATCAGGTTTGAGGTTATAGAGTTATTACAATAAATAAATGTGTTATGAATTTTATTTATTTCATGAACTCTTATTGAAAACCCCCAGGTCTAATTATTAATTCCTTGACATGCACCCATGATGATTATAATAAACATCACTTAATAAAACAATATTATATCCTCAAAATCCCGACTGGAAAAACTACACAGCGTGTAATCATTAATACACGGCGTGTATATTTAATATACATGGCGTGTACTTTTATTTTCCATTTTTATTTATTTCCTCCACCATATTTATTAGACCTTGAGTAATGGATATTTATTTCTTAAATAAATGTAACTACATTTCTCGCTAATAAATATATTATTTCGCCCACAATATATTCTCTCGAATAACTAGTGTCGAAATAAATATGACCAGGTATCCTTAAATAATTATTAAACCACAGTCGGGAATAATATTTTTTTAACTTGTTAAATTAATATTTAACTGGGATACATGGACACACTTAGTGTGTTACCCTCTAGGACTCTTTCTCGTTGGCATTAGGCAGGCTTGCCTAAAGTCCAAGATTAATGTCTAGCAACGGGTCAAGGCACCCAAGAGAAAGAAGTTGACGTCGCATTGACGTGTCACCTCATACGAACAATTACCGTGTAATATAATCCCTTTGTCACGATATCTCTAATCAAGCAGGTTGAATTCTAGTGCCATCAACCCATGTGCTCGATTATTCTTTCTTTGACTTTCCAGAATTGAACTTTCCCATTTCTTACCATGGCCATGGATTTACTTAGGCTATATCAATTCCATCAAAGGGCCTGAGATATCTACTTCCGTTATGGAATAGAAGGGACAAATCCTTTCTTTCATTATCTATTAATACGGTATTACTCGTGACGCACCCAACATATCCTACCTTGCTACGAATAGTGTGTCATCACAATTTTCGTCAATACATCTAAGTGCACGAGTTGTAATACCCATTAATAATAATATTAAAGTCTAAGGACCAATACACATGTACGTAGATAGGAACATCCAATGAAACTATGAAATGTGTATTTCCTACTGGCAGGTCTCGTTCTCATAATATCCTCTTATATATTACTAAGGAAGCACACCATGAGAAGGTGCCTCAAAGTTTTGTGAGTCCTCATCCCTAATGGACTGTATTATTTGTGTCCCTCAAATAACATCATCTGACCATAGAACATATATTCAAGAACAGTGTTATGCCACTTCCGGGTTCTCATCATAGCAGGGATCCACTATGACCCTTTAATGAAACAGCTATCCTTAGGACATTGTCACATGCATTGTCACGCAGAAGAAAAATCAAGATGTGATAAGGCTTTTATTAATGAATAAAGTACAAAGTAGTTGGTTCTAGGCCACCAACTCCAACAGCTCGAAGATCAACCTATCCTCTGGAAATCTTTCTAAATCTACTTGGTTCCTACATTTGAATACAGATGTGATCCCCACAATCTGTATCTAATAACCAATGTGTAGAAATAGAAAGATTACACTCGATAACGAACACACCTTTAGCATCCCCATTCTTCTGGGTGCAGTTCCTCTTCTAGTGGCCTTGCTTGCCACATGTAAAACACACCGCCTCCCATTCCTTGACCTGCCTCTGGATATTCCCCTTCTTGGAGGGACGATTCTTGGGGGCTTCAGACCGTTTATAAGTCTTTGGCCCCTTTGCCTTGTCATTCCTTTTCCTATTCACCATAAGGACTGCGGGTTTGTCACGCCCCATGTCATTATCTACCTGGAAAATCAAGGTCAGAAGTTCCGATAGACTCTTCTCATTGTTGCTCATGTTGTAGTTGACAATAAAGCTGGAGAAGGTCTTGGGAAGTGATGATAGGATGAGATATGTACGCAACTCATCTGAGATTTTAATCCCTAAGATGTCCAGGCGTTCAATGTATCCAATGAGCTTGACTACATGAGGCCCAGCTGGCGCAGACTCTCCAATCTTAGTTGTAAACAAATCATTGGAGGTCTCATAACTTTCCTGTCTCTCCTTCTCTTGGTAGATACCCTTAAGGTGAGACATCATGTTATACGCGTCCATGTTTTCATGTTGCTTCAAGAGCTCATTCGACATGGCTGATAGCATGAAACACTGGACATCTTTGGCATCATCTATGTGTTTCATGTAGAGAGATAGTTCTTCATCACTGGACTCCTTTCCAGGAGCAACTGGAATAGGTTCTTCCAGCACATACAATTTTCTTTCGCGGCGAAGGATGATGCGTAAATGCCTCTTCCACTCTTAGAAAATGGTGTCAGTGAGAAGGTTTTCCTTCTCGAGTATGGTTCGCAATGATATGTTTGAATTCATTTTTCTTATCGTTTATACAAATTAATATGAGCAAAGGTTTACTACTTTATTACAAAACTGATACAAATAAATAAATTAATACTTATTAGTCTCCCACTATTTTATCAAAATACAATATCCCTCACCATTGACTTTGGAATATTCTGTTGCCTGAATATTCTAGTGGCAAGGATCCATATTTCCCTTCGCATTAACCCAACTAGGGTCGGTCAAGCAACTTGAAGGGTTTTAGGTAGGCATTCCAAATGTGAACTGCATTAACTCGCAGCTCCTTGATTCACTGAGTGGACTCCCCAATCCTGAAATCCTTTTATTTTGTATTTCCTCAACCTTTGCCTCTTGGTCACACCAAGTCATGCTGTGGCAGTCAACCCTTGATGTGAACCAAGTTAAGTCAACCCAAAACCTTGAATTAGAATTCCCCAAGAATTGAGATCACCCCAACTAGGGTTGGTCAAGCACTTTGAACTATGGTTCGATTCTAACCAAGATTATGGAAGGCTATACCGACTTAATATTTCTTTGAGGGATTTTATCCTTATACGTAAATTTCTAATTTATTATCTTTTATTACATGCTTGTTAATATTAAGTGGGATATACTTAAGTGATTAACCATGTCTAAGATAATATTTATGTATAATCCGGTTTTATTTTAGTTCCATCTTACATGCTCATTTAATTCATTAATTATGTGATTGTGACAACACATCCATAATAAACAAACCATGAAACTAACAGAAATAAAATAAATGGTATGATCATGATATTTTTCTATTGGTTAGTTTATCTAGCGGTTGATAAACTAACCCAAGACCAAGTGGAGAAACACCTTGAACCTTTTGGGTTCTTATTTACAACTTTCCACCTTTCCATCTTTGTATCTCCTTGGATTGGTTTCACCTTGGCTCCTGACTTGAGCTGCCTCCACTAGCTTGGGAGCTCCATCCATTACATATGCATTTATCTCACATGAAGTTGAGGGGTAAAAAGGGGTTTTTATATAAAATAATCCTTGGGATCGCAGGACCTACATATTAATGAGGAGAAGTCTCGTATGCCAACAAATTTAATTTAAATAAATAAATTAAAAGAAACCATTCACATACAAAGGTCTTGGTCTAGCTCATGATCATCCATACATGCAACGATATTTACGCATAAAACTAGCATTCAATTCTTTAATCGTTTTTGTTTAAGATAAATCACACTCGAATCAATTAATTATCTTTAATTAATCAATCCTTTTATCTTAAACCCTTTTTCTGAATTTCCTTGAGATTATCATCAATAATAATTTTAAATAAATTAAAATTATCCTTGTATGTAACTTGTACCTTGGAGGCAACCCAGTGAATTCCCATTCATTACACAGATGTTAAATTAAACACACACATATATAAAAAACCTATCACGTGTTGTGCCTCAGCTTTACGCCTGCACCATGGTACACGTCTCAAGGGTTTGTATAATATAATAATAAATTTTAATAAATCTGCGTAATTTGGGTGAGTACACGATGTGTAGTTCCGACTACACGGTGTGTACTTTTCTTCACAGTCCATCCGAAGTACATGCCCGAGGACATGGCGTGTTAATGTACTTCGGAAATTTTCGGAGTACACGGTGTGTTCAGTGGGACACACGCTGTGTATTTTTTGTGTTACATGGTTTCCAGCCAGGAAAACCATGTATGGGGTACATGGTCTAACCCTAACCCAAAGAGACTACATGCCGTGTTCATTGGACCACACATCGTGTAATCTAGAAACCGTGTGACACCTGTTTCTGGTTAACACACGGTGTCATAAATTACTTAGATAGGATCAATACATGACCCGATTTGGCAGACCAATCCGATGCATGAACCTAGACTACATGGCGTGTAATTCCGAATACACGCTATGTTTTCTTGTGTTGTACATCAAAGAATGTTTGGCTCCTCCGGATAAGATCCTCAATTTTATTTTAATCAAAAATTAAAAGAAAAGGTCGTTTATGTATGGTGAACGAGAAACTATAGATGAGGAACAGATCTCGAGATTCAGATTTAAAGAATGATTAACTTGAATTGAAACAACTAGATTATTGAATTCATAAATCACCAACGAAAAACTAAATAATTATAATCAACGATATGACCACTTTGATACCACTTGTTGGTTATGGGCACAGCAGAAGCGCGTTGGTGGGTGTGTCTAACTTTTATTTTAGCGTTAAACAACGTTCAAACCGAGATCCGTCACGATATAAAATGCCAAATCTTCAGAATGGAATGAAGAAAAAAAAGAGGGAGTCCCAGAACCATAGAGATAGGATCATCATATGTTGGTTATAATTAATTTAATTAATTCACAAGAATTACCTTGGTGGAATTCTTTATTCGTTGATGTCTCCGGTCACGATCTTGTGATCTGTCGTTGCGTCATAGAATCCAAGTGTAGGATTCCTCTAGCGGTGATCCACACGTGTGCCATGTATCTCTGGACTTCATCGAAGGGATCTCTGGGTGCTAGCGCGGAAGAACCTTCACTTGCGATGTCCACCTTCGATCGCCTTGATCCGATGGAGGAGGATCTCTCTCGGTCTTGAGAGAATTCTTGGAGGAAGTAGTTCTTTCGGCCTTGAAAGAATTCTCCAGAATTTTTGTGCACAACGATTCTCTGTAGAAAAGTGTTGGGGTTGTGAGGATATTTATAATTGGGTTTGATGTTATAGATTTATTACAATAATTAAACGTGTTACGCATTTTATTTATTTCATTAACTCTTATTGAAAACCTCCATATTGAATTATTAATTCCTTGATATTCACCCATGCTGATTATAATAAATATCATTTAATAAAACAATATTATATCCTCAAAATCCCGACTGGAAAAACTACACACCTTGTAATCATTAATACACGGTGTGTACTCATTTTCCATAAAACTACACGGCGTGTATATTTAATATACACGGCGTGTAATTTTATTTTCCATTTTTCTTTATTTCCTCCACCACATTTATTATTCCTTGAGTAATGGATATTTATTTCTTAAATAAATGTAACTGCATTACTCACTAATAAATATAAATTATTTCATCCACAATATATTCTCTTGAATAACTAGTGTCGAAATAAATGTGACCAGACATCCTTAAATAATTATTAAACCACAGTCGAGAATAATATCTATTTAACTTGTTAAATTAATATTTAACTGAGATACATGGACACACTTAGTGTGTGACCCTCTAGGCCTCTTTCTCAATGGCATTAGGCGGAGCCTGCCTAAAGTCCAAGGTTAGCGTCTAGCAACACGCCAAGGAACCCATAGAGAAATAAGTCAACACCGCAATGACATGTCACCTCATACGAACGCTTACCGTGTAATATAATCCCTTTGTCACAATATCTCTAATCAAGCAGGTTGCATGCTAGTGCCATCAACCCATGTGCTTGATTATTATTTCTTTGACTTTCTGGAATTGAACTTTCCCATTACTTAACATGACCATGGATTTACTTAGGCTATATCAATTCCATCAAAGGGCCTGATATATCTACTTCTGTTATGGAATAGAAGGGACAAATCCTTTCTTGCATTATCTATTAATGCGGTATTACTCGTGACGCACCCAACATATCCTACCTCGCTGCGAACAGTGTGTCGTCACAGTTTTCATCAATACATCTAAGTGCACGAGTTGTAATACCCATTAATAATAATCTTAAATTCTAAGTACCAATACAAACGTCCGTAGATAAGAACATCCAATGACACTATGAAATGTGGATTTCCTACTGGCGGGTCTTGTTCTCATAATATCCTCCTGGATATTACCAAAGGCACACACCATGATAAGGTGCCTCAAAGTTATATGAGTCCTCACCCCTAATGGCCTGTATTATTTTTTTCCCTCAAATAACATCATCCGACCATAGAACATATATTCAAGAACAGTGTTATGGCACTTCCTGGTTCTCATCATAGTAGGGATCCGCTATGACCCTTTAATGCAAAAAATATCCTTGGGACATTATCACATGTATTGTCATGCAGAATAACAATCAAGATGTGATAAGATGTTTATTTAATGAATAAAGTAAAAATTAGTTGGTTCTAGGCCACCAAATCCAATAGGTAACACGTCAGATAGAATTCCCTTTAGCGGTAGACCGTTTTAGGGATGTTTTCCTTGAAGATTTTTCCAGGATACCTCCTGAGAGATAGGTATAATTTGTTGGAGTTGGTGGACTAGAACCAAATTATTTATACTTTATTCATTAATAAATACCTTATCACATTCTGATTATTCTTCTGTGTGACAATGAATGTGATAATGTCCTAAGGATAGATGCTGGACTAAAGGGTTATAGCAGATCCCTACTATAATGAGAACCCAAAAGTACCATAACACTATTCTTGAATATATTTTCTATGGTTAGATGATGTTATTTGAGGGACAAAAATAATACAAGATATTAGGGGTGAGGACTCATAAAACTTTGAGGCACCTTATCATGGTGTGCACCCTTAGTAATATCTAGGAGGATATTATGAGAACAAGACCCGCCAGTAGGAAATCAACATTTCATAGTGTCATTGGATGTTCCTATTTGTGGACGTGTGTATTGGTCCTTATAATTTAATATTATTATTAATGGGTATTACAACTCATGCACTTAGATGTATTGATGAAAACTATGATGACACACTATTTGCAGCAAGGTAGGATATGTTGGATGCATCATGTGTAATACTGCATTAATGGATAACGTGGGAAAGGATTTGTCCCTTCTGTTCCATAATGGAAGTTTATATCTCAGGCCATTTGATGGAATTGATATAGACTAAATAAATCCATAGGCATGGTAAGGAATGGTAAAGTTCAATTCCAGGAAGTCAAATAAAGAATAATCAAGCACATGGGTTGATGACACTATCATGAAACCCACTTGATTCGAGATATCGAGACAAAGGGATTACATTACACGGTAAGCGTTTGTAGGAGGTGACACATCATTGTAGTGTTAAATTATTTCTCTACAGGTTCCTTGGCATGTTTCTAGATTCTAACCTTGGAATTTAGGTAGGCTCAGCCTAATGCTACCGATAAAGAGGCCTATAGGGTCACATACTGAGTGTATCCAATTATCTTAGTTAAATATTCATTTAAAAAGTTGAATAAAGATTATTCCTGATTTTGGTTTAATAATTATTCAAGGATGACTGATCACATTAATTTCGAGACTAGTTATTCAATAGAATATATTGTGGGTGAAATAATATATTTATTAGTGAGTAATGAAATGATATTTATTTAAGAAATAAATAATCACTATTCAAGGTCTAATAAATGTGGTGGAGAAAATAAAGAAAATGGAAAAACAAAAGTACACACTATGTATATTAATATACATGCCCTATAGTTTTTCTAGGAATTTGTGAGAAATAATATTATTTATTTAATTAAATAATATTAGGTGTAATTCTTTGGGTGCATGTCAAGTAATAATAATAGTCAACTGTTATTATTAGACATGGGGTTTTACTAATAATTAAATGAAATGAATAAATTATTTCAGGAAATTAATTCATTTTATTACTCTAAGTAATTAAAATCCTAATTATATTATTCTCATTAGCCTAGAAATTATTTGTGGTTGTGCACAATGGATCTATAAAAATCATCTCAAGCCAAGAGAGAATTATTTTCCTCTAAGAACGCTCTCAAATTATGAGAGAGATCCTTCTCCACTGGATCAAGGAGATCACTTTGGAAGTGGCTCTCAAGGCGATCGAAGGCGGACATCGTAAGTGGAGGCTCTTCCATGATAGCACCCATAGATCTCTTCAGTGATATCAAAAGATACGTGGAGCACATGTGGATCACTACTAGAGGAAACCTACCATTGGATTCTACAACGCAACGACGGATCACATCAAATCGTGACAAAAAACATCAACGAAAAGAGAATTCCATCAAGGTAATTATTGTATTTTAATTGAATTATTATAACCAATATATGATGATCCTGTCTATGGTTATAGGACTCCCATATTTTCTTTCATTATTTATTCTATTCTGAATATCCAATGTTTTATTATTGTGACGGATCTCGAATTGATCGTTGTTAACAACAAAAATTAAAGTTGGGTATACCCACCAATGCGCTTACATTGTGTCTGAAACCTATAAGTGGTATCAGAGTGGTCATATATTTGATTATAATTATTTATTTTTTCGTTGAAAATTTATTCATTTAATAATTTAGTTGTTTCAATTCAAGTTAATCATTCTGAAAATCTAAATCTCAAGATTTGTTCGTCCTCTTTCATTTCTCGTTCACCTTAAAAAATGATCTTTTATTTTAATTTTGATTAAAATAAAATAGAGGACCTCATCCAAAGGTTCCAAATCTTACTAAACTCACAACACTAGAACACACTGTGTGTATTTGGTAGTACACGCCGTGTAGTCAAGATTCAATGCATCAGACCAGTTCGCCAAACCAAGCCATGTGTTAGAGTATTTCTAAGTCTTAAATGACTTTGTGTGTTGACTAGGAATAGGTGGAACATGGTTTCTAGATTACACGCCATGTGGCCCACTGAACACGTCATGTAGTCCCTTTAGGTTAGGGTTAGACCGTGTACCCTGTACACGGCTTTCCTGGTTGGAGACCGTATAATGTGGACACTACACGACATGTGTCCCACTGGACATGCCATGTACTCCGATGATTTCCAAAGTACATCTACACACCATGTTATCGGGCATGTACTTCGGATGGATGGTGAACGATAGTACACGCCATGCAGTTGGAACTACACACTGTGTACTAATCCAAATTATGCAGATTTATTAAAATTTATTATTATATTATATAAACCCTTGAGACGTGTACCATGGTGTGAACTTAAAGATGAGGCACAAAATGTGATAGATGTTTTATATATATGTGTTTAATTTAACATCTGCGTAATATTCATTTCTACTCATTGGGTAGTTATGAATGGGAATTCACCAGGTTTCCTCCAAGGTACAAGTTACATATAAGGATAATTTTAAATGAATTTATTTTGTTTAAAATTATGATAGATGATAATCTCAAGGAAATTTAGAAAAGGGTTTAAGATACAAGGTTTGATTAATTAAAGATAATTATTTGATTCAAGTGTGATTTATCTTAAACAAGAATGATTAAATAATTGAATGCTAGTTTTATTTATGCATAAATATCATTGCATGAATGAATGATCATGAGCTAGACCATGACCTTTGTATGTGGATGGTTTCTTTTAATTTATTTATTTAAATTAAATTTGTTGGCCTGCAAGCCTTCTCCTCATTAATATGTAGGACCTACGTTCCCAAGGTTTCTTTTATATAAAACCCTGTTTTACCCCTCACCTACAAGTGATATAAAAGCATATGTAATGGATGAATCTCCCAATCTAGTGGAGGCGGCTCAAGTTAGGAGCCAAGGTGAAACCAATCCAAGGAGATACAAAGGTGGACATGTGGAAAGCTGTAAACACGAACCCAAAAGGTTCAAGGTATTTCTCCCTAGGTCTTGGGTTAGTTTATCAACCACTAGATAAACTAACCAATATAACAATCTCATGATCATACCATTTATTTTATTTTTGTCATTTGCATGGTTTATTTATTATGGGTGTGTTGTTACGATCACACAATTAATGAATTAAAAAAGCATGCAAGATGGAACTAAAATAAGACTGGATTATGCATAAATATTATCTTATACATGGTTAATCACTTAAGTATATCCCACTTAATATTAACAAGCATGTAGGAAAGACAATAAAATGAAAATTTACGTATAAGGATAAAATCTCTCAAAAAAAAAAATAAAGTCAGTATAGCCTTCTATAATCTTGGTTAGAATCGAACCATAGTTCAAAGTGATTGACTAAACCTAGTTGGGGTGATTTAAATTATCGAGGAATTATAATTCAAGGTTTTGGGTTGACTTGACTTGGTTCACATTAAGGGTTGACTGCCATAGTATGACTTGGTGTGACCAAGAGGCAAAGGTTGATAAAATCCAAAATAAAAGGATTTTAGGATAGGGAGTCCACTTAGCGGATTAAGGAACAAAGAGTTAATGAAGTTGGAATTTGGAATGCCTAACTAAAACCCTTTAAGTTTCTTGACCAACCCTAGTTGGGGTAATGTGAAGGGAAATATAGATCCTTTCCCCTAGAATATTCAGGCAATAGAATATTCCGAAGTCAATGGTGAAAGCTATTGGATTTTGATAAAATAGTGGGAGACTAATAAGTATTAATTTATTTAAATGTCTTAGTTTTATCATAATAAAGTAATAAACCTTTGCTCATCTCAATTTTTAAAAATGGAAAGAAAAATAACTTCAAACATATCATTTCGAACCATACTCAAGAAGGAACTGACACCAATTTCTAGGAGTGCCAGAGGTGTTTACGTGCCATCCTTCGCCACAAGAGGAAATTGTATATGCTGGAGGAGCCTATTCCAGTTGTGCCTGGAAAAGAGGCCAATGATGAGGAACTATCTCTCTATATGAAACATTTAGATGATGCCATAGATGTCCAATGTTTCATTCTATCGACCATGTCTAATGGGCTCTTGAAGCAACATGAAAATATTGAAGTGTATAGAATGATGTCTAACCTTAAAGATCTTTATCAAGAGAAGGCGAGACATGAGAGATATGAGGTCTCCAATTCTTTTTTTACAACTAATCTTGGAGATTATGTGCCAGCTAGGCCTCATGTAGTCAATATTATTGGCTATATTGAATGCCTGAACATCTTAGAGATCAAGTTCCCAGATGAGTTTCATATAGATATCATCCTATCATCACTGCTCAAGACCTTCTATAGATTTACTGTCAACTATAACATGAGAAACAATGAGAAGAGTCTATCAGAACTTCTGACCTTAATTTGCTAGGTAGATAAGGACATGGGGCGTGAAAAACCCCCGTTCTTATGGTGAATAGGAAAAGAAAGGATAAGGCAAAGGGGAAAGGACTTATAAACGGTCTAAAGCCCCTGGGAACCATCCCTCCAAGAAGGGGAAGATCTAGAAGTAGGGAAAGGAATGGGAGGCGGTGTGTTTTTCATGTGGAAATCCAGGACATTAGAAGAGGAATTGCACCTAATAGTGTGGGGATGCTAAAGGTGCATTCTTTATTGAGTGTAATATTTCCATTTATACACATTGGGTATTAGATACAGCTTTTGGGGCTCACATTTGTATTCAAATACATGAACCAAGTATATTTAAAAAGATTTCCAGAGGAGAGGTGGATCTTCGAGCTACCAATGGTGCAAGGCTGGATGTGTTAGCCATTGGCGATTACCACCTCTCATTGCCAACTGGGATTATTTTGGTTTTACATAACTATTATTATGTTCCTAGTGTTACCAAAAACATAATTTTTGTATCATGTTTGGATAAGGATGGATTTATTTTCAAGTTTGGAAATAAGGGTTGTTTATTTTATAAGAAAAATGTATGTTATGGTATGACATATTTAAAAAAAGGTTTGTATGTATTAAATTACAAAAACCAAGTGTTGGAAATCGATAACAAAACAAACTCACATGACTCATACAACACCCAGTTGTGGAATCACCATCTTGGTCATGTAAATGAGAAGCACTTGAAAATGTTATGCCAAGATGTTTATTTAGACTCTACAGAGTTAAAACCACTTGATATATGTAACACTTGTTTACAAGGTAAAATGACCAAGCCACCTTTTAGTGGACAGGGTGAAAGGGCCATAAAGCTTCTAGGATTGGTGCACACGGATGTGTGTGGACCATTTCCAGTAGAATCTAGAGGTGGATATTCTTACTTCATTACTTTTACTGATGATTTGAGTAGATATGGATATATCTAATTAATGAGTTATAAGTCATAGGCCTTGAATAAATTTAAGAAATTCAAGAATGAAGTATAGAATCATCTTGGTAAGAAAATAAAGAATCTTTGATCGGATCGAGGTGGAGAATATCTGAACCAAGAGTTCATCAACCTTTTACAAGAGTCTGGGATTTTATCTCAACTCACTCCTCCTTATACACCATAGTGGAATGGTGTTAGTGAAATGAAGAACCAAACCTTGTTGGAATGGTGAGGTCTATATTGAGTCATGTATATATTCCATTATCCTTTTGGGGATATTCATTACAAACTTCAATATACACATTAAACCGAGTACCAAATAAGGTGAAAAATGGAATTGCCTCCGAGTTATGGAATGGAAAGAAACCAATTTTTTCGCACACACATGTATGGGGATGAGAGGAGTTTGTTAAGGCCTTCTTAGGACACAAACTAGCACCCTGAGGAACGAGGTGTATCTTTATAGGATATCCCAAGGAAACAAAAGGATGTTACCTATATAACCCTTTACACAAGAAAGTGACTGTCACCAGACAAACTATCTTTATTTAGAGGGAGCACATCCTCAAGAAGGATAGTGGGAGCAACATTGACTTTGAAAAAGTTGATGCTCAAGATACACAAGAGTTGGTTCAGGAACAAGTTCCACAGGTCCCCATGGAAGAGGTTCCAGAAACAAAAGTACTACGAAGGAGCTCAAGAGAGGTAAGATAACCAGATAGATTTGGTTTTCTAGTCATTGAGGATGGTGAATAATTATTGTTGGACAATGATGAACCTCTATCCTACAAGGAACAAGTGGAGTGATCAGAAGATATAAGGTGGCTAGAAGCTATGAAATTTGAGATGGATTCCATGTATCAGAACCAAGTTTGGGTTCTGGTTGACGAGCCAGTTGATGTAAAGCCTGTTTTATGAAAATGGGTATTCAAGAGAAAGCTAGACATATAAGGTCAACTTAGAACCTATAAATCAAGGATAGTGGGTAAAGGATTCAGACAACATCAAGGAATTGACTATGATGAAACCTTCTCATCAGTTTCCATGTTTAAATCCATAAGAATAATACTTGCCCTAACAGCTTACCATGACTATGAGATTTGGCAGATGGATGTCAAAACATCATTCCTTAATGGGAATATTTAGGAAGATGTCTATATGACACAACCAGAAGGGTTTGTGACACCAGGTGAAACCAAATAGGTTTGCAAGTTGCATAAATCCATTTATAGATTAAAGTAATCATCTAAGTCATGGAACATTTGATTTGATGAATCTATAAAGGAATTTGGTTTCATTAAGAATGAATGTGATCCATGTGGTTATAAAAGGTTTAATGGGAATGCAGTTGTTATTCTAGTAGTATATGTTGATGACATATTACTTATTGGAAACAATATACCAGTCTTATAGTCAATTAAGGACTGGTTGAACAAGTGTTTCTCCATGAATGACTTGGGTGAAGAAGCCTACATTCTAGGGATCAATATCATTCGTGATAGATCCAATAGGCTGCTTAGACTAAGTAAAGGTACATACATTGACCAAATACTAAAGATATTTAGTATGGGACAATCTAAGAGGGGATTAGTTCCAGTGTCACATGGCCCATATATTTCTAAGAAAATTTTTCTTAGACATAACATGAGAAAGACAGGATGAGTAAGATCCCATATGATTTGGCTATAAGATCCATAATGTATTCCATGTTATGTACCAGGCATGATGTTTCATATGCACTGAGCATGGTAGGCATATATTAAGAAGATCCAGGAGAACAACATTGGACTACTGTTAAGACTATCCTTAATTATATTAGAATAATTAAGGATATGTTCTTGGTGTATGGAGGATATGAGGAGCTTGTCATCAGCAGGTATACTGATGCTTGTTTTCAGATAGATCAGAACAATTTGAAGTCGCAATCAGGATATGTTTTCTATCTCAACGGAGTAGCTATGAGTTGGAAGAGTTCAAAGAATCTAGTTGTCGCTGATTCTACAGTGGAGTATGAATATATAACAGATTTTGATATATCCAAGGAAGACGTCTAAATTCAGAACTTTATCCAAGATCTTGATGTGGTTTTTAGAAATAAAGATCCCATCACATTGTATTGTTATAATACTACAGTGGTGGATCTTGAAAAAGAACCAAGGTCACATCAACATACAAAGAACATTCTCTGAAAGTATCACCTCTTGAGGAATTTCTATCAAAGGGGTGAAGTTTTAGTGAGAAGAGTGTCCACATAATAGAACATGGTAGGTCCTATGACTATAGGCCTATCTCAGCAGAACCATGAATATCATGTGAGAGCTAGCGGGTTAAAAGTTCTTAGCAGTTGGCTCTAGTCCAAATGGGAGTCTATTGGAGTTGGTGTCCTAGAACCAACTATTTTATACTTTATTCATTAATAAATACCTTATCACATCTTGATTGTTCTTCTGAGTGACAATGCATGTGATAATTTACTAAGGATAGATGCTGGACTAAAGGTTCATAGAAGATCCCTACTATAATGAGAACTAGAAAGTTCCATAACACTATTTTTGAATATATGTTCTATGGTCAGATGATGTTATTTTAGGGACACAAATAATACAATCCATTAGGGGTGAGGAATCATAAAACTTTGAGGCACCTTCTCATGGTGTGGACCCTTAGTAATATCCAGGAGGATATTATGAGAACAAGACCCGCCAGTAGGAAATCCACATTTTATAGTGTCATTGGATGTTCCTATTTACAGATGTGTGTATTGGTCCTTAAACTTTAAGATTATTATTAATGGGTAGTACAACTCGCACACTTAGATGTATTGACGAAAAATGTGATGACACACTATTCTCAGTGAGGTAAGATATGTTGGGTGTGTCATGAGTAATATTGCATTAATAGATAATGTGAGAAAGGATTTGTCCTTTCTGTTCCATAATGGAAGTTGATATCTCAGGCCCTTTGATGGAATTGATATAGCCTAAATAAATCCATGGCCATGGTAAGGAATGAGAAAGTTCAATTCTGGAAAGTCAAAGAAAGAATAATCGAGCACATGGGTTGATGACACTATCATGCAACCCACTTGACTCAAGATATTGAGACAAAGGAATTACATTACACGGTAAGCGTTTGTCGGAGGTGACATGTCATTTCGGCATTAACTTCTTTCTCTATGGGTGCTTTGGCGTGTTGATAGATGCTAACCTTGGACTTTAGGTAGGCTCTACCTAATGTTACTAAGAAAGAGGCCTAGAGGGTCACACACTAAGTGTATCCAAGTATCTCAGTTAAATATTTATTTAACAAGTTGAATAAATATTATTCCCGATTGTGGTTTAATAATTATTCAAGGATGCCTGATCAAATTTATTTCAACACTAGTTATTTGAGAGAATATACTGTAGGTGAAATAATATATTTATTAGCGAGTAATATAGTGATATTTATTTAAGAAATAAATAGTTATTATTCAAGGTCTAATAAATGTGGTGGAGGAAATAAAGAAAATGGAAAAACAAAATTACACATCATGTTTATTAATATACACGCCATGTAGTTTTTCTGGGGATTTGTGAGAAATAATATTATTTATTTAATTAAATAATATTAGGTGTAATTCACTATGTGAATGTTAAGTAATAATAATAGTCAACTATTATTATTAGACATGGGGTTTTACTATGAATTAAATGAAATGAATAAATGATTTCGGATAATTAATTCATTTTATTATTATAAGTAATTAAAATCCCAATTATATTATTCTCATTAGCTTAGCCATTACTTGTGGTTGTACACAACATATCTAGAAAAAATCTCTCAAGCCAATAGATAATTCTTTTCCACTAAGAATGCTCTCAAGTTACGAGAGAGATCCTCCTCCACCGGATTAAGGAGAGAACTTTGGAAGCGGCTCTCAAGGCGATCAAAGGCGGACATCACAAGAAGAGGCTCTTCCATGCTAGCACTTGGAGATCCCTTTGGTGAAATCTAGAGATATGTGGAGCACGTGTGGATCACCACTAGAGGAATCCTACCCTCGGATTCTATGATTCGACGACGGATCACATCATATCGTGACCAGAAACATCAACGAAGAGAGAATTACATCAAGGTAATTCTTGTATTTTAATTAAATTATTATAACTAACATTTGATGATCCTCTCTATGGTTTTGGGAATCCCCTATTTTATTTCATTCTTCATTCTATTCTGAAGATCCGATATTTTATTATCGTGATGGATCTCAAATTGATTGTTGTTAATGGAAAAAATTAAAGTTGGGTCCACCCACCAACATGCTTCCGTTGTACTTGGAACCTACATAATTTACCATTGATATTGTCCAAGAGTAGAACTGATATCTATTCCCTCATACAGGATGGATCGTATCAAACTTTAGGGATTCAAGAGACAGTTAGAGGACCTGAAAGCCAAAAAATTTATTCAAACTAGTATTTCTTCTTGGAGTTCACTCATTATTTTCACCAAGAAGGCGGATGGGATCCTAAGGCTATGTTTGGATTACCAATGGTTGAATCAGATTACCTTTAAGAACTGGTATCCACTTACATTCATAGATGATCTCTTTGATCATCTTCAAGGATATAGGGTCTTCTTGAAGATTTATTTGAGGTCGGTCTATCATCATGTGTGAGTTAGGCCTTCAGATATACCGTTTACATATTTCTGAAGTAGATATGGCCTTTATGAGTATTTGGTAATTTCATTCAGTCTCATGATTGTACCAATAGTCTTTATAGACTTGATGAATTGGGTTTTCTACCCATATCTAGATTCCTTCATAGTGGTTTATTGGATGACATCTTAGTGTATTCTCAAACTCGATATAATCATGACAAAAACCTTGATATCATATTGAATACACTAAGAGAGAACTAGATATATGATAATCTCAAAAAAATTCACTTCTAGATTGATAAGGTTCATTTCCTAGGTCACATTATATCAAAATCGAGGGTATCTATGGATCTAGATAAAGTGAGAGCTGTAGTTTCGTAGGAACATCCTAAGAAAGTTTTTGATATTCAAAGTTTCTTGGATATAGTCGGTTACTATCAGTGTTTTATTAATAATTTATCATACATTGTAGCACCTCTTACAAGCTTAATATAGAATGGTGTTAAATTATCATGGTCCGAATCTTGTGAAAAAACCTTTTAGGAGTTGAAAGGAAGGTTGAACTCAATGACGATCCTAATTTTACCCGATCCTGGTAGAGGCTATATAGTTTATTGTGATGTATAAAGCATCAGATTGAGAGACATTTGATGAAAGGGGAATGAGTCATTGTATATAGGTCTCATCATTTAATGCCTCATAAGTAAAATTACCTAACACACGACCTTGAGTTAGAAGTAGCTGTACAGCCTTGTGTTTCTAGATATAAGGACCCAGCCTTATTATATTACATAATCTTGAATTTTAGTCAAGAAATCACTTCCTTTCATATTGAGGATATTTTAAAGTTTAGAGTTTTAGAGAACTGGGATATAATACATACATAAAATTCCACATTCATATAGAGCAGATACCATAAAAAACAGTATCCATTTCTTCCAAAATGTAAAACTTTTAAAATAAAACATGTTTTCTTTGACAAATCTTCATAAAATTTAATATGGATTCCTTCTTTGTATTACACGTCCTTATGACCTGTGAAAATCATTTAAAAACTTGGGATGAGCACAAAAATCTCAGTAAGGGATATAAAAAATAAAGAAAGAAAACATTAGTCCATGAATACTTGTAATGTATGAAATCATTTTCAAAAAGACATACTTGTCACCCATATAAACTTACTTTGTGAAACTTGAGATTTCCATGAGATTTATACAAAACATATAGAACATAAATAGAACCATAAAGGTTTGTTGGGGAATTAATTACTTATATTGTAACCATCGTGGCTACCTTATGATTTGAAATCCTTATGACTACCTTACAATGTAACCCTCACGACTACCTTATTGAGTAAACATCACAGTTACACTTAGAGTAACCATACGACCAACCTCAAACTTACACATACCCAATGAATTTAAGGGAGATATAGGTCCCACTCTTCATCATAAAAAATTCCCAAGAACCAAAACGTAATCACACAACATGAAAAATTGCACAAAAACATTGATTTTGAATTTTGTAAAACAGAATTTTAAAAGAGTATTTTAAAAGAAAACCCCCTTAAAAATATCATATAATTGAAGTGATACTTAATAGAGTGGATGTAATATGTATATAAACTATAAATACACATAATTAAACATATTATAAACAAAATTAATCACACAAATAATTTTAATACAGCATAAATAATGAAGTATAAGGTTAACCCAAAGAATGGAAATTGGGTTAATAATTCCCTTACCTCAGGATTTTATTACTTAAAGCTTGGTTAAAACTTCTGTATAATGGTTAAAAGAGTGTTATTAATATCTTATAGAAACATATTCATGTTTATAATACCTTATATGATCATTTCATTACATCATTTTACCCTTTAATTGTTAGTATTTTGTTCCTTCTATTGTTTTGGGTGCGTTCTTTACATGATTTCCATGGCCCATTTGTATTTGATTTTCTTGTCGTATGGAAATGAAATTATAGAAGTGGAATGAAATGGTATTAATATGTTTCCATAATATATAATGATACCATAAATCATTTTTTATCATAAATGATGATGTATCATTAGATAAAACATTAATGAAATTAGTTTAGATCATTTTTAGAGGTTTCTCAATAATCATGAACTTGTTTCATTATATAATTTAATTTCATGAATATAAGTTAATTACAGAGCACAAAATAGGTTATATAATAAAATTTACATTATTTTTAAACCATTAAAAGGGTTTTATGACCATATTTGAATGAATTAATGAAAATTGCAAGCACATCGTCCACGATTTTGGTAAATCAGCACATCATAGATGGTGTTTTTATTTTTAGAATAAGAGGGAGAGGAGAGAAAGAAAGATGATGAATTTTTTAAATGAACATGATAAAATAAATAATATATAATATTTTGGATATTTCATACCTCCTGGATAAGGGGAGTAGAATAGAGTATAAGAAAATAAATGAATTTAAAAGAAAACACATGAAAAAGAAAGAGGATTCTTACCTCTTGATCTCTTCTCATTGAGATCCTTCTTAAGGAATTTTGTTTCGGCCTTTTGGTGAGACCAGAAGGTATTGGACGTGAGGAAGAGCCTTGAGAAGGAGATTTGGTAGAACGTAGACAATTAATAAGGCTTGAGAGGTGTGAGAGGAATAGAGGAATGAGGGTGTTATTTATAGTGGAGGAGAGGAGGGATTTTACATTATTTTAATCATTATTTTAATATTTTTGCTCAAGACTATGAATAGTCTCGATTCATGTGACCCCAAATAGTAATAATTTCATTTGAGTTCGATACAATCAGGCTTACATCAACCTTGAATCATCTATGACCCAGTAAAACAAGTATTTAGCATTTATCGTAATTTATCGTATTTTACTATTCATAAAAAATTCAAGAATTTCAGAAAAATACAAAAAATTTACCCTAACCATTTTTCAATGTGTAGAATTAAAAAATGAACTCCATTTTTTGAAAATAATTTTCTAAATATTATTAATTTAATTTTTAAATAAATGTAGGATTGAAATGATACTGATTGCAGTATCTAATGATGTAGATGCTCAATATACAAGAGGGGGGGGGGGTTAATTGTATACTTTAAAAATTCCTTTGGAACTTTTAAATATGGTAATTTTTAATGAAGTTAAACTAGGTAAATTAACAAGACCTCTTAGTTCTACAAACTTTCTCGATTCCGGAAATATGGTTTCAGAAATGAAACTTAAGAAAAGTTTACAAAGATAAATATTCTACCTTAAAGCATATAGAATCTTACTAATCAGAGTACAAGTATGAGAAAGTATAAGATAGTTATACTTTCCTAAACAACCAAAATATAGTGGAAAACTTGAAACAATACAAGTAACAAGTAGTAAATCTTTTAACCCAAAGATAAGGGTATCCAACAACCTTGGATAAAGGTTACTTGATTTATAATTTCAAGAAAGTCTGTCTTACCCACACCAGGGTAAGCCCTCGATATGAAGATCAGAGTCTATTTTTCTATCCCGCAAGCCCTTGAACTTTAAGGTAGTCGGTACCTCTATCTTCCTATCCCCGGAAGCCCTAGAATGTACTGAGTAACATTCAGAGTCACACGAAGCAATTCTGAACAAGATGTTTAGTACACAAAAATCATGAAATCCTCTCTCTAGAAATAACTTCACAACATGTAATCTATAGAGTCATAGAACTGTTCATCAAAGTTGTGAGATCATTCAAATGATCTTCTATTTATAGGCACATCTCCAACGGTAGGATCCCTCCTCCAACGGTCATATTTTTCCTTGAATTTTGGAGGGACCTGTATACGTGTCACTCAAATAATGGTTGGTTAGTAACTGAATGTAGGACATCGTTTTATAAACAAAACATGAGTAATAAAAAATATGGTTGCTTAACCAAATTAATTTTTTTAGTGTAAGGAAAAATAAAAGTTCGAAGTCTAAACAAAAACCATTCGGTGTCTATAATACATGAATATTTGGATTTTGTTTTCTTGAAGGATTCGGAACCTGAATTCTATAGAATTACAGAGTCTGAATTTTAAGGAAATTCAGAGTCTGGATTCATAAGAATTCGGAGTCTGAACTGAGAAAGTTCAGAGTATGAATTCATAATAATTCGAAGTATGAACCTAGATAGTTCGAAGTCTGAATTCATAAGAATTCGGAGTCTAAACCTAAAAAGTTAGGAGTCTGAATTCATAAGAATTCAGAGTCTGAACTTAGAAAGTTCGGAGTCTGAATTCGGATCCTAAAAATATAATTCTCTATATCTAAGTATTTATAGTATTCTGAGGTTTTAGATACAAATATGAATTTTATACTTAGAAGGAAAATTATTTAGATTATAATATGAACATGGTAAGGATAAATTTTATTTGGGAAGGAAAAAATTCCTTATGAAAGAAAAACTAGGTAAGGATAAAATTTACTTGAGGAAGGAAAATTTCCTTAAGGAAGGAAAATTTTCCTTATCAAGATAAAATAAATTTTTCTTTAAGATAGAGTGTTTGTGATTTTCAAAACAAGAAGGAATGGAAAATTCATAAGGAAACCTTATTGACTCAACAATATCCCCCTTTTTGGAAAGCACAAACATCCTTTCAAAAAAGAATACAAGGACTTAGAAAAATATTTTTCTGTTCTTTGAAAGTAAAACTTATCTCCCTTAACTCATGGGAAATGATGAATACGACTAACTCTACCTTAGGATTTGGAAAAAATAAGGATCCTATTCTTGATTTCTGGATTGAGACTTATCATTTTAATGCACACAGAAACCTCCTTGGATAAGAAATCCCCCTTATATGAACTCCCCCTTACTTAGTAAAATTTATTCTTTTACTTTGTATTATTTTTTAACATTCTGTTCTCCCCCTTTGTGATTTTTTAAAAGGAATATAGGGAATGGAAATGTAAATATGGTACCTGAAATATTAGTACAAGACAACCAAAAATATATGAAGAGCAACCAAAAGAATTCATTAGGATTGTAAAAATTTATACAGGGAAGGAATCAAACAAAAGATCGAAATTGAACAAGGTTATCATTACTTTTCCTTGGGTATCAGCTTCTTCACTATTGTTTTCAGCTTCTTGAGCTCCTTATGGTCCTCCTCTGCATGTTTGAGTAGCTGATCCTGATCTTCAGTTTTCTTTTCTAAGACTTTGATTCTTTATTCCTGAGCTTTAAAAACCTCTTTCTGAGCCTTCAAGGATTTTCCTACTTAGAAAGCTTCTCTTCTATCTCAATCCTGAGATCCCTTTCTCTTTTATATCTTTGAGCAACTGAATAAAACTTCCCATTCAGATCTTTCACTTCTTGAATCTTATAATTCTATTCCAGATTTAGCTTTTCCTCAAAAATATTTGTGAGATCCTTGATTTTCACATCTTCAGTGTCAAATGCATCCTTGGAAATTTCTTTCAACTCATCAAGAATTATCATGTCTTCTATAGTTTTCCTTGACCAACTGGTCATTTTCTTGCAAGATCTTTTGTGGGATTCATAGTTTATAAAAAATGTTTTGAAATCAGCCTCAGGATTGACACATTTATCCATCACCATAGATACTGAATTTGATTTCTGATTCAAGGTGTGTTGAAGCATTTGGCATCTAGAGTCTATACTGGGAAATATTGGAATTGTCCCAAAAAGCTTCTTCAAAGACTGAACTATGAAATCATGTCCAAGGGAGGACGATTCCGAATCTGAGACTTTACTTAGTGAGGGATCTTTCTCTATTTCAACTGCCTTCCTCTTAGGTGATCCACCAAATTCTTTCTTCTTCACAACAACTTTACTAGGTGTATCAAAAACCACCTATTTTCCCTTATCAACTTTCGAAATGGATTCCCATTGGTTAGGGGATTCGTGTTTACTATCAGATAATTGAACCATTATGTCTTCATCAACCTCTTCCTTCTCAGCTCCTGCCTCAACATCCTATGGGTGTATGAAATCTTTATTGATGATTTCTTCTTCAGATGGTTTTCCTAATTCATCTTCAGCCTTCTCTTTATCCTTTCTAGGAGTAACAAGCTTTGAAGATTCAGCTTGAGAGGTTCGGAATGATAATTTTTTTGAAGGGATTTCCTTCTCATGAAAATCCTCAACTTGTTTGATTAGATCTTCGGTATCACCACTGCCTTATTCTTCTTATTCTTCTACTTCTTCTACTTCTTCTTCTAGTTTTTCTTGGACTTTTTCCTCTTGGACTTTTTCTGGAGTCACAAACTTTTTTCCTAGTGTCTCTGGTAAAGCTTCAACTAAGAAGGATTGTGGTACTGAAATATTTTTGGAGGCTTTCTCAGCAGCCTTCAAAAGTGATTGCAATATCTCTACTTTAGACATTTTCTTCTTTTGCTTCTTTTCTTTCACTTGTCTGTCAATCTCTTCTGCTACTTTTTCTTTCAAATCCGTTGCTTCAATAGGGTCCAAGACAAACTTAGGCTCCCCTTCTTTTAGATTTTTCTTTTCTTCCCTCCATTTGGCTACAACCTCATCCAGATAAGATTTTTGTTTCTTTGGCTTCGTTGGAGCGGATTGAACTTCCTTGGACACATGAGTTTTTTCCTTTTCTTCAACTTCCTTTACCCTCCTCTTTCTTACACCATTTTTAAAAGGTTCATCCACCTCTTGTTCCTTTGATATAACTTCAAAATCTTCTTCTGGAAAGTCATATAATTCTTCAGACTCTCTGGAAAACCAACTTTCATTCTTCTGAGAGTGTCATCACTCAAAAAAATAACCTTAAAATTCCTTGAATTTGATTTTCAAGGGATCTTGAAAGATTCTAAACACCGAACAATCAACTTAGAGAGAATGGCTAGATACATAATAATATGAGCCCTTAGATTTCCATTATTTATGTTCTCGATTGTAATCAGGATATGCTTAATCAGGTTAATCTTTCTTAGATTCACCAAGAAATCCAGGATATACATGTCACTCTTTTTCAAAGTATCCTTTCCCCATTTCTTAGTATGATGAATCCTTGAACCCACAATTCTAAAATCCTAAAATTTGTAGTCAGATAAAGAATCTTCAGAGTCTTCACCTCTGAGAGACCAAGGAAAGCCATGACATTCACCTTAACAAATCTTCCTTGAACATCCGACAACTTATGAGAAAAAAACTCATCTTCTCCTTCATATGGTATTCCAATCAAACTTGTATCCTTGGTATATGAAAGTGAATAAGTCTTCCCATAGTACTTAAAAGAAAAATTGTCACTACCCTCTTCCTTGAAGAAGGTTACTGACTCATATAATTCTATTAACAAGTTTGGATATACCAGATCCTGAGCTCCTGGTTTTGATACACAAATACTCTCCCACCCATTCAGCTTTATATTCTTAGAAATGATAGAATCATACTTTGTGAAAAACTTCAGATCAACTAACCTTTCTCTGTATATTTTCCATTTTGAGATTGGTTTGATAGTTGACATATCTTTCTAAGATGAGACTTCAACAAACATTCAGAAGTAAGAAAGATCTGAGAAGTTTGGAACAAGCTTATATAGGAGGGTAGGGCTTCAGCACGCGAAAGCTTGGATCTCAATGTAGGACAACCATCGGGAGGTCCTTTATATAGGCATTTGAGGTGATGGTTCATCTTACAAACTCAATCCAATGGTTAAAAAACCTTCTGATCAGATCTGATTGTTAAATTGATAGCCGGAAGGAAATTCTGATAGAATATGATCTTTTGAGGTTTTTTAAGAAAAACATTCGGATTTAAGAAAAAGTGAATATGAAAATTTTAAAAACAGATGAAAATACCAACAAGTATAAGATGATTACGAAAATTTAAGAAAGTAAACATACCTTTAGGATTTCTAGGAAGATTATTCGAATTAAGGAAAATTCTTCTTGAAGAACTTTAGATTCTGAAAATTTGATTACGAAAAATTTTTAAACTACGAAAATTTTATTACGAAAAATCTTAAGCTACAAAAATCTTCATTATGAAAAATTTTAAGCTAAAAAAATCTTCACTAAGAAAAGTTTTTAAACTACAAAAATCTTCATTATGAAAAATTTTGAGCTACAAAAATCTTCATTACGAAAAATTTTGAGCTACAAAAATCTTCATTACGAAAAATTGTGAGCTACAAAAATCTTCATTATGAAAAATTTGAAAAAATATAGCAAACAAATGTACTCCCCCTATGAAAAGGAGTTTATTACTGTAAGGAGATAAGTTTTAACAATTAGTTAATCAAGGAATATTACCTTACATTTATCATTCCTAACTTCTGTTTAATGTATTAAAATCTATCGGAAGGTAAAGATTTTGTGAAAATATCAGAAAGTTGGTATTGTGTTCCGATAAATTGAAGAATGATATCTCCTTTTTGTGTGTGATCCCTAAGAAAGTGATGACTAATATCTATGTGTTTTTCATGAGAGTGATGTGCATGGTTTTTACTAAGGGCAATGGCACTAGTATTATCACACAAAATCTGTGTTTTGGTAAAACTCATACCATAGTCTGTGAGTGTGTGTTGCATCCACAACACTTGAGCACAACAACTTCCAGCTGCTACATATTCAGATTCATTAGTGGAAAGTGCTACTGAGTGTTTCTTTTTGAATGACCAAGAAACTAATGAATATCTTAAGAAATGACAAGTTCCAGATGTACTTTTTCTATCCATTCTACATCCACCAAAGTCATCATTCGAAAAACTTTTTAAAACAAAATCATTTCCAGAATTATAAAAGAGTCTTAGATCCATGGTTCCCTTTAAGTAGCGAAAAATTATTTTCACTACCTTTAAATGAGATTCCTTAGGATTGGATTGATATCTTGCATATAAGCATACTGAAAACATTAAGTCTAGACGACTAGCTGTAAAGTAAAGTAGACTTCCTATCATAACTCTAAAATATGTTTGATCTATTGGTTTCTTAACCTCATCTAGATCAAGTGAATTTGAGGTACCAATGGGAGTACTTATACTCTTAGTGTTTTTTATATCCATACTTTTTAAGAAGATATTTAATATACTTATGTTGGGATATATAGATTCATTCTGGTTTTTGAGAAATTTGAAAACCAAGGAAAAAGTTAACTCACCCATCATACTCATTTCAAACTCATATTTCATTAGATTCGAAAAAAATCAGTTAAATATTGTTGAGTTGAACTAAATATTATTTCATCAATAAAAACATTTTTCTTATATTTATTTATAAAAAGGGTTGGATCATAATTTCCCTTAACATAATTATTTTGAAGAAAAAATCCTGTAAGTCTATCATATCAAGCTCGAGGGGCTTGCTTAAGTCCATACAAAGCTTTGGTAAGTTTGTAAACATGTTCAGGATGTTTTGTATCTTCAAAACCAAGAGGTTGTTCAACAAAAGATTCCTCTTGAACTAAACCATTAAAGAAAGCACATTTCAAATCCATTTGAAAAAGTTTGAAATTGAATAATGCTGCAAAGGCAAGTAGAATACGAATAGATTCAAGTCTATATACTGGAGCATAGGTTTCTTCATAGTCTATTCCTTCTTGTTGATTATAGACTTTATCAAACAATCTAGCTTTATTTATTACTATGATTCCATTTTCATCACACTTATTTTTGAATACCCATTTGACTCCAATAACAGAAGTTTCATTAGGTCTTTCAACCAAGGTCCAGACTTTATTCCTTTCGAATTCATTTAGCTCATCTTGCATAGCTTTTATCTAATCATCATCACCTAAAGCTTCATCAGTGATTTTTGGTTCTAATTGGGAAAGGAATTCTAGATGTTCTATTTCATTCCTTAAGGAACTTTTGGTCCTTACAGGTTGATTTACATCACCAATGATACTATCACTGGGATGATTCTTTAGAAACAACTGATTTGGGTTTTGTAAAAACTATTCATCAACATATGGTAGAAAGTATTATGGGGTAAATGTTTCAGAAATATCTTCTTGGAAATTTTCCTTATCAGAAGGATCTTATATCAAGGGTTGATAATCAGTTTTTGAAAACACATCCGAAGATGTAGGTTAAGGCTGTTTAAAAACAAAAGGACCCGTTTCGTCAAATTTTACATGCACTGTTTCTTCAACAGTACAAGTATTTTTATTGAAAACTCTATAAGCCTTAGAAGTTATGGAGTAGTCTAAGAAAATTCCTTCATCATATTTTGGTGTGAATTTATGTAGATTATCTTTAGTATTCAGAATGAATAATTTGCAACCAAAAACCTTGAAGTAGGAAAGTCTAGGTTTTCTACCATTCCATAACTCATAAGGAGTTTTATTAAGAAAAGGTCTAATCAAAACATGATTTATAGTATAACAAGCAGTACTTACAGATTCAGCCCAAAAATGTTTGTCTATAGAATATTCACTCAACATGGTTCTTGTTATCTCTTGAAGAATTCTATTTCTTATTTCAACAACACCACTTTATTGAGGTGTTCTGGGTGCTGATAAGTTACGAGTAATGACTTTTCTACTACAAAAAGTTTCAAAATCATAATTTTGAAATTCTTCTCCATGATCACTATGAATAGTCATCAAAGGAAATTTTTTCTCATTTTTAACTTGGGTTCTAAAAGTTTTGAAATAAGAAAAGGCTTTAGATTTCTTTGCTATAAAATAGACCCACGTAAATCTAGTGTAGTCATCAACTAAGACAAATACATAATATTTTCCTCCAATGCTTCCAGTTTGTGTTTGTCCAAAAAGATCCATATGCACCAACTGTAATGCATTAGTGGTTGAGACTTCACCAACTAATTTAAAACTTGATTTATGTTTCTTTTCATATTGACAAGGATCACAAACTTTTGAAGAATCAAATCTAATCTCTATTAGATCCTTAACTAGTATTTTCTTAGAGAGTTTTCATAGGTTTATAAGGTTACAGTGACCTAGCCTTCTATGCCATAACCAAGAATGATCTTCCATTGAATTAAGGCAAGGTAGATCTTGGATCCTAAGGTCTTCTATGTTTAGTGTGTATACATTCTCTTGCCTATGGGCAGAAAGAATAAACTCTTCCCTGGAATTTTGTACTAAGCACTTGTCAGTCCTAAAATTCACAAGGTAACCTTTATCACATAATTGATTTATGATAATGAGGTTGTGCTTAAGACCCTTAACAAATAAAACATTTTAAAACAAAGTTTTTCCAAGAATAACAATGTTACATATACCAAAAATTTCTCTCTTAGCATTATCTCCGAAAGTTACTTTTCCTCCTTTTGTCCTGATAATATTTTCAAAGAAGTTTTTATTACCAGTCATATGCTGGAAACATCCAATATCCATGTACCATGTATTTCTGTTGGTACCATCTTTATTTTCCTAAAAATAAGAGTTATACTTTCAGAACCCAAAATTTCTTGGATTCAGAAACTTCAGAAAGCAAAATTTTAGGTATCCACATTTTCTTTGAAAAATATTCTTTATGAAAACCTAAAGACTGAGTTTTGTTTAAGGAACAATTTTTTTCCCAATGCCCACCACACTAATACTTAGTCCAGAAAGGAGCACTTTGAGGAACAAAATAATTGTTACTAAAAATCAGTTTTGAACTAGTATAACTAAAACCAGAATTATTCCTTAGAGGTAGAATTTGGGAATACATCTTATCAAAATTTTCCTTACCTAAGGTAAAGTTTGAAAAACATTTCCTTAAGGAAATTTTTTTTGATTTTATTATAATAACTAAGATCTTATCTTCTAAAACATCAGTTTTAGCACTAGAGTTAGGCTCGAAAACATTTTTCTTAGAAATTACTTTTTCTAGATCCTTAGAAAGTTTATCCTTATCAGAATTAACTTCCTCAAGGTTTTTTGAAATACTTTCAAAATCAAGTGTTTTATTATCAAGATCTTTAGAAAGATATGATATTTCCTTAGCAATAATATAAATTCTAGAATTTTATTTATCAAGCTTTTTCTTGACTTTAGAGTTTTCATTCTCAAGAAGCTTACCAACCTAGAAACTTATTCATAGTTAGGTAAAGTATTATCTTCATCAGAAGAAGATTATTCATCTGAGGACTCATAGTATTTACTATCACTATAATTATAATTTAAGGATACATTGGTTATGGATTCAGCATTGTGTACCTTAGCCATTAAACAATGATTTTCAATAGGTAGTCTGGAAAGCAAACCAAGATTCTTTTGTCCAGAAGATTCATAATCTGCGGATTCATCTAAAGAGTCACCACCACTGGCACTCCAAGTGTCATTAGCTTTCAAAACTTTATTAGCTTTATATTTGTAGTACTTTTTTCTGTTCCTTTTAGAATGATTTTCCTTTCTATCTTTTCTCTTAAGCATAGGACAATCAGGTCTTATATATCCAGCTCTTTTACATTCATAACAGGTGACTTCTGAGTCTTTCTTATCTTTCCTTTCTTTCTTCTTGTATCTGGATTGAAAGTTATTCTGTCCAATAATCTTGTTCATCCTTCGAGTAAGATTGGATAATTCATTTTCTGAAGACTCACTTCCACTAGATTCAGATTGAATAACAACCTTCTTAGATTTAGATCTTCTAACTCTCTCAAGGGTATTGGCTTTAATATGATTTGCAGTTGTTGTAAAAGCAACACTACCATTCCCATTATTTTTCTTAACATTGTAAGCATATCTCTTCATTCTAGTTTCATGTTGAAGAAGAATTCCAAAAATTTCATCAAGAGTGATCTGTGAGACTTTCCTATTCTCATCTGTAGCCGTTCTCTTGGATTCCCACTCATTAGGCATGATGTCTATAATCTTTTCTACAAGTGCCTCATCATCCAAACCTTTTTCACCCATGGATTATAAACTATTGAAAATAGTCATAAATCTTCGTTGTACCTTACAAACTAGTTCTCAATAAGGAAAGAAAAAACTATGATATTTATCTCTAAGCATAGATCTTCTGGTTTCAATAACTTTGGAAGTACCAAAATGTGTAACTTCAAGCTTCTTCTAAATACAATTTACTGCTTCACAAGAAGAAATATGGCTATATATATTCCTAGTCATGGAACGCAACAAAGTATTGCGTACCTTATAATTCAGTTGATATTCATACTTTTCTTGATTGGTGAAAGTACTAACTTCCTTGTCAGGGATTTTATAACCTCCAGTAAGCATAAAAAAGTTGTCCACTCCAATATTGATATCAAAAGTCTTCATACGATCTCTCTAATATTCATAATCATTCCCATCAAAAATAGGTGGTCTAGTAGGATTTAAGTTGACTATAGAACCAACATTCATTCCTACCATCTTAAATAAAATCTTTCCACACAAACTTTTCAGTAATAAAAGTTTGTAAAAAAGGATAAAAATAACCTAAGAAAGGAAAATATAGAACAATGAAAAACTTGAGCAAGAAAAATTATATGTGAATATAAGTATTTTAGAGACCAACCTATGATACCAATTGTAGGATCGAAATGATACTGATTGTAGTATCTAATGATGTAGATGCTCAATATACAAGAGAGGGGTGAATTGTATACTTTAAAAATTACTTTGGTATTTTTAAAGATGGTAATTTTTAACAAAGTTAAATAAGGTAAATTCAAAAGACCTCTTAGTTCTACAAACTTGCTTGATTCTGGAAATATGGTTCCGGAAATGAAACTTAAGAAAAGTTTATAAAGATAAAAATCATACCTTAAATCATATAGAATCTTACTAATCAGAGTACAAGTATGAGAAAGTATAAGATAGTTATACTTTCCTAAACAACCAAAATATAGTGGAAAACTTGAAATAATACAGGTAACAATTAGTAGTTCTTTTAACCCAAAGATAAGGGTATCCAACAACCTTGGATAAAGGTTCGTTGATTTATACTTTTGAGAAAGTCTGTCTTACCCACATCAGTGTAATCCCTCGATATGAAGATCGGAGTCTGTCTTGATATCCCCACAAGCCCTCGAAATTCAAGGTAGTCGACACCTCTGTCTTCCTATTCCCATAAGCCCTCGAATGTACTCAAAAACATTCGGAGTCGCACGAAGCAATTCTGAACAAGATGTTCAGTACGCACAAAGAATGAAAGCCTCTCACTAGAAATCACTTCACAGCATGTAATCTCTAGAGTTGTAGAACCATTCATCAAAGTTGTGAGCTCTTTCAAATGAGATCCTATTTATAGGCACATCTCTAATGGTCGGCTCCCTCCTCCAATGGTCATATTTTTCCTTGAATTTTAGAGGAACCTGTACATGTGTCACTCAAACAACGGTTGGTTAGTAACTGAATGCATGAAATCGTTTTATAAACAAAACACGAGTAAGAAAAAATATGGTTGCTTAACCAAATTATTTTTTCAGAGTGTAAGGAAAAATAAAAGTTCAGAGTCTAATAAAAAACCATTCGGTGTATACAATACATGAATATTAATATTATATTTTCTTAAAGGATTCAGAACATGAATTCTATAGAATTACGAAGTCTGAATTTCAAAGAAATTCAGAGTTTGGATTCATAAGAATTCGGAATCTAAACTTAGAAAGTTCGGAGTCTGAATTCATAAGAATTCAGAGTCTGAACCTAGAAAGTTCAGAGTCTGAATTCATAAGAATTCGGAGTCTGAACCTTCAAATTTCAGAGCCTGAATTCATAAGAATTTAGAGTCTGAACTTAGAAAGTTTGAAGTCTGAATTCAGATCCTGAAAACAGAATTCTCTATATCTAGGTATTTATAGTATTATAAGGTTTTAGATACAAATACGAATTTTATACTTAGATGTAAAATGAGTTAGATTATAATATGAACATGGTAAGGATAAATTTCCTTGGGGAAGGAAAAATTTCCTAAAGGAAATAAAATTTTCCTTATCAAGATAAAATACATTTTTCCTTAAGATAGAGTGTTTTTGATTTTCAAAACAATAAGGAATGGAAAAGTCATAAGTAAACCTTATTAAATCAATACTAAAATCATAATTTATTCAAAAATAACAATTTTAAATCTATAACTCATTTTTTAACACCTTGAAAAATTAATCAACATCTCATTATCTTATAACCTTAAGAAAATAAAATAATAATATGATTTTTTATTAATAAGGGTTGTATTAATATTCATATTACTATTTATAAGGGTATGTTTCTATTCAAAAAAAAAACAAGTTGGTTCTATCAGACTCTAAATAACTTACTGATCACAACCGTATATGATCGTTTTTTGAATTCAAATCATAGAAGAGAAAAAATTATGTTTAAAGTCTAGTTATAACTATATACTTAAAACAAAGTTTCATGCATTTCAATTTATTTTTAAAACCTTGGGGTGTTACATTTTCCCCACCTTCTAGAAATTTCATCCCCATAATTTTTTCAACTTATTTATTTAATTATTAAACAATTGAGGTTACCTTTGACTCATAGCATTTTCAGACTCCCATGTTGAATCTTCAACCATGTGGCTTCTTCACAAAACCTTTACATGGTGGATTAATTTATTTCTCAATACTTGTTCCATTCGATCAATAATCTAAACTGGTTTCTCTTTATAAGAAAGGTTTTCCTCCAGTTGAACTACTTTTGGACTCAAGACATGAGATGAATCTGACACATACTTTCTCAACATAAAAACATGAAAAAAATTATGTACCTGAGATAAAATCAGAGGCAAAGCTACTCAGTAGGAAACTTGTCCAACTTTCTCTAGGATTTCATAAGGTCCAATGAACTGTGGACTTAGCTTTATTTTCTTACCAAATCGCATAACAATTTTATATGGTGAGATTCTAATAAAAACATGATCACTTACCTCAAAAGAAAAGTCTTTCCTCCTGTTGTCTATATAACTTTTCTACATGCTCTGAGCAATCCTCATGTGTTTCTGGATCATCTTCACTTCTCAGCCACTTCCTATACTAATTTTGGTCTCATAAACTTTCTTTACCCAACTTCATCTGAAAAAGATAGAGTTCAACACCGCTTCCCATACAATGCCTCAAAATGTGCCATCTGTATATTGGAATGAAAACATTTATTATAAGAAAACTCAACTAAATAAAGATGTTGATCCCAAATTCTCTAATAGTCCATTGAACAAGCTCGAAGCATAGCCTAAAAAGTTTGAATCGTTCATTCTGACTACCCATATGATTGAGGATGAAAAGCTGTACTAAAATTTACTTTTGTGCCCAATGAATTCTGAAGGCCCTTCCAGAAGTTAGAAGTGAACCTATGATCCTGGTCAGATATAATGGAAAGAGGAACTCCATGTAACTTGAAAATCTCTTTGTGGTACAATCGAGAAATATGATCCAAAGATATTGTATCTTTAATAGGGAGAAAATGTGCATATTTAGTTAGTCGGTCAATAATAACCCATATTTCATTATTACCTTGAGAATTATTTGGTATTCCAACAACTAAGTCCATAGATATATTCTCCCATTTCTACTCTATAACTGGAAAAGGATGAAGCATCCCCTTCGGTAACTGCCACTCTACTTTAACCCGTTGTCAGGTCAAACATTTCACAGTAAATTCTACAATATCTCTTTTCATTCCATCCCACCATTAATACTCTCGAAGGTCTTTGTACATCTTAGTATTGCCAGGATGAACTAAAAATAGAGAACTATGAGTTTCACACAATAATTCTTTCTTCAACTGGGAATCACAAGTCACATACAACCTTTTACCAAATCTTAAAACACAATATTTATCAAGGTTAAATTCTGGTAACTTACCCATTTTAACTAATTCTACCTTTTTCTGTAGCTCATGACTACAATTTATTAATTCTATTTGATAACGATTACTACACTGAAACCTGAAACAAAATAGAGGTATTTCTTGAACCAACAACTTCTACTCCAATATTCATCAAATCATTAATCAAGGGATCATGTTCCAAATGTAATATGGTTAATGATGCATGATGTTTTCGTCTCAAGACATCCACCACTTTTTCTTTTCCTGGATGGTAATTGATCATGCAATCATAATCCTTTATCAGTTCAAGCCATATTCTCTGCCTCATGTTTAATTCCTTCTGAGTGAATATACACTTCATACTTTTATGGTCAGTATATATTTGACATTTGGCTCCGTATAAATGATGCCTCCAATTTTTCAAAGCAAAAAACCACAGTTGTCAATTCCAATTCATGTGTAGGATAATTTAACTCACAAGGTTTTAGTTGTCTTAAAGCATAAGCAATTACCTAATCATTCTGCATCAAAACACAACCAAATCCCTTCAAGGAATCATCAATGCAGATTACGAACTCACCATTTCAGTAAGGAAAGGACAAAACTAGAGAATTCACCAATTTCTTTTTCAGTTCTTGAAAACAAACATCACATTATTCTGTACAAACAAAATTAACCCCTTTTCATGTTAAATTAGTTAGCGGGCTAGATAACCATGCAAATTTTTTAACAAACCGTCAGCAATAACCTACTAATCCAAGAAAACTACAAATCTCTATAGCATTTTTAGGTCTTGATCATTCATCAACCACTTTTTTTTTGGTAGGATCAACGTTATTACATCCTTATTTACAATGTGACCAAGAAAAGAAATATTTTGCAATCAAAAATCATACTTTCTGAATTTTTCATACATTTTCTTTTCCTTTAAGGTTTGAAAAATAACCCTTATATGTTTTTATGCTCTTATTTACTTTTAGAAAATATCAGAATGTCATCAATAAACACAACTACAAACTTATCCAAGAACTCATGAAATATTCAATACATAAGATCCATTAATACAACATGTGCATTAGTTAACCCAAACAACATAAAAAAAATTCATAATGCCCATATCTAGTACAAAAATCTATTTTCAGGATGTCATCCTCCTTCAACTTCAACTGATGGTATCTAGATCTCAAGTCAATATTGGAAAAGTACTGATATCCCTAGATCTAATCAAACAATTCATCGATATGAGGAAAATGATACTTGTTTTTAATAGTGATGTTATTCAAGGCTCTATAATCAATGCAAAGTCTCATGGAACCATATTTTTTTAACAAACAAAACAAGATAACCCCATGGTGATGAGCTAGGATGAATGAAGCCTTTATCAAGAAACTCCTACAACTGATTTTTTAATTCAATAAGTTCCATTTGAGCCATTCGATATGGGGGTCTTGAAATTGTCTTAGCATCAGGAACTAATTCAATTGTGAATTCTACTTTCGGATCAGGTATAACACTAGGCAACTCATCAGGAAGCACATCAAGATATTCATTTACCAATGACACTTCATTAATCTGAACAGTTCCCTTTTTTTCAACAATATGAGAAAGATAACATTCATTTCCATATTTCAACAGTTTCTTAGCTTCCTAATACGTTATCAATTGTATGTGTTTGTTATTGTATATAAACTAAAAATCTTTCTGAAAAAAAACTTCTTAACTCTACAGTCAATCTTTGCATGATAAGCAGAAAGTCATTCCATTACTATAATGACATCAAACTCTAATAAGAGAAAAAAAGGTTTACAGGTAAAGTATTTCCACAAACCACAATATAATGATTCTTATAATTACTCTTTACTATAATATTTCCCCTTGGTGTTTTAACAATAAGTTATGGTCTCATTTGTTGAGGTGATATTTCCAATTTTCCAAAAAATTACTCAGAAATAAAGGAATGTGTATACCTCGTATCAAACAAAACTTTATCAAAATTTGAATAAAAAAATAGGGTACCAGATAAACTTAATTGGATGGCCTGACTTCTACTAACATAGTCACAATGGATCTCACTATACCTTTCTGCTTATAATCTGGCTTCTTTGCATCATTGATATATATCTTTGAGCATGCATTTTCATAATGACCCATCTCACCAAATTTAAAACACTTTACAGTTTGCTTATCAGGATTAGTCTTAGGATCATTTTCATTAAAATATCTGGCAATATGTCCAAACTTACCACATCAAAAACACTTTCCAGTTTTGGTAAGGCATTCCCCAGGGTTCTTTTTGCCACACTTTTCACAAACTAGAAACTGGAATTTCTTACCATCAGATTTCTTTGATTGATTCTTACCCATTGCTTGCCATCTAAATATATTCTTCTCCTTATTGTCAAAGTGCACGTGATTATCATCAAAATCCATATCTACCCTCTCAGCACATCAGACAAGTTTCTCATAACTTTTGAATTCACAGGAGGCTAATTCCCTTCGATACCTTGTCTTTAATCCTGAGTAAAAGCGGTTTATTTTGCTATCAAGATCCCGAATAAGATTTAGAGAATACCTCACCAGTCGAGTAAATTTTTCTTCATACACAATCATTGAATATTCCTCCTTTTTCTTCAATTCAAGTAATTGTTTCTCTATCCTAATCCGCACCACCTTAGGAAAATATTTTTCAAAGAAAAGACTTTTAAATTCATCCCACTCTAAGGCATCAATCTCCTCCATATCCCTGATATTTTTGACCATTGACCACCACTGACCAGCTTCACCTTAAAAACGATAAATAGAAAGACTTAACTTTTGATTATCTAAACATCCCATAATATTGAATATCTTTTCAAGGGCTTTAATCCATCCTTCAACTGCTAATGGGTCATAAGATCCACTAAAAGTAGGAGGGTGTTGCCTCATAAAATGTTCCACTATCATTATGTTCCTTTGTGGTAGCTCTGGTTGTTCTCTTTCATGGATTCCACCACCATTTATTATCTGTGTTAGCTGACCCATTACCTTCACAAACTGCTCGGTTATAGTCCCTACCATTTTGGGATGTAGATTTGTAAGGATATCATTTTGTCGATGCCTCTCCACTTCAGCTTCCCTATTTCTTCTACGGAAAACCATTTTGAAAAAATATATCTTAGTAGAAGAAACAGGGTAATATTTAAATGCTTTATCATTTCAAATTAACCATAGAGTAAAAATAATTTATGGAATTCTATTAACATCATCCTAACCCCTAAAGTTATCTAAACCATCCTCTAATACCAACTATAAGGACCCAACCTTATTACATTACATAATCTTAAATTTTAGTCAAGAACTCAATTCCTTTCATATTGAGGTTATTTTCAAGTTTATAGTTTTAGATAATTGGGATATAATACATACATAACATTCCATATTCATATAGAGAAGATACCACAAAAATCAGTATCCATTTCTTTCAAAATACAATACTTTTCAAATAAAACATGTTTTCTTTGAAAAATATTCATAACATTTAACATGGATTCCTTATTTATCTTACACATCCTTATAAACTATGAAAATAATTTAAAAAATTCTGATGAGCACAAAAAGTTTAGTAAGGGATATAAAAAAAATAAAGAAAACATTAGTCAATGAATACTTGTAACGTATGAAATCATTTTCAAAAAGACATAATTGTCACCTATATAAACTTACTTTGTGAAACTTGAGATTTGCATGAGATTTCCACAAAACATATAGAATATAAATATAACCATAAAGATATCTTGGGGAATTACTTATATTGTTTCTCTCGTGTCTAACTTATGATTTTTAACCCTCATGACTACCTTATAATGTAACCCTCACGACTACCTTATTGAGTGACCATCGCAGTTACACTTGAAGTAACCATATAGTTAACCTCTAACTTACACATAACCAATAAATTGGAGAGAGATATAAGTCCCACCCTTCATCATAAACAATTCCCAAGAACCATAACATAATCATACAATATGAAAAATTTCACAAAAACATTACTTTTGAATTTTGTAAAACATAATTTTAAAAGAGTATTTTAAAAGAAAATCCCCCTTAAAAATATCATTTAATTAAAGTGAGTCTTAATAGAGTGGATAAAATATGTATATAAACTTTAAATACACATAATTAAACATAATATAAAAGGTTAACCCATAAATAAAAGGTTAACTCAAACAATTTTAATACATCATAAATAATGAAGTAGAAGGTTAACCCAAAGAATGGAAATTGGGTTAAGAATTCCCTTAACTCGGGTTTTTCTTACTTAAAACTCTTGTATAATGGTTAAAAGAGTGTTATTAATACCTTATATAAACATATTTAGGTGTATAATACCATATGTGATCATTTCATTACATCATTTCACCCTTTAATTGTTTGTATTTTGTTCCTTCTATTATTTTAGGTGCGTTCTTTACATGATTTCCATGGCCGGTTTGTATTTGATTTTCTTTTCATAAGGAAATGAAATTAAAGAAGTGGAATGAAATGGTATTTATATGTTTCCATAATATATAATGATACCATAAATAATATTTTATCATAAATTATTATGGATCATTAGATAAAACATTAATGATATTTGTTTAGATCATTTTTGGCGGTTCCTTGATAATCATGAACTTGTTTCATTATATAATTTAATGTCATGCATAGAAGTTCATTACAAAATATAAAATAGGTTAAATAATAAACTTTAATTTTTTTATCAACCATTAAAATGTTTTTATGATCATATTTTAAGGAAGTAATAGAAATTGAAAAAACATCATCCACGATTTTGGTAAATCCGCACATCGCGGATGGTGTTTTTATTTTTAGAACAAGAGGGAGAGGAGAGTAAGAAATATGATGATTTTTTACACTAACATTATAAAATATAGAATATATAATATTTTTGAGATTTCATACCTCCTGGATAAGGGTAGAGGAATAGAGTATAAGAAAATAAAGGAATTGAAAAGAAAATACATGAAAAAGGAAGAGGATTCTTACCTCTTGATCTCTTCTCCTTGAGATCCTTCTTAAAGATTTTTGTTTTGGCCTTTTATTGAGACCAGTAGATCTTGGATGTGGGGAAGAGCCTTAGGGAGGTGATTTTTTAGAACTTAGACAATACTCAAGGCTTGTGAGGTGTGAGAGGAATAGGGGGATGCAGGTGGTATTTATAGAGGAGGAGAGGAGGGATTTTGCATTATTTAATCATTATTTTAATATTTTTGCTCAATAATATGAATAGTATTAATTCATGCGGCCCCAAATAGTAATAATTTCATGTGAGTTCTAACCAAGTGGGATTACATCATCCTTGAATCACCTATGATGCAGTAAAAAAAATATTTATTATTTATCGTATTTTACTATTCATCAAAAATTCAAGAATTTTAGAAAAATACAAAAAATTCACCCTAACAAATTTTAGATGTGTAGAATTAAAAAATGAACTCCATTTTTTGAAAATAAATTTCTAAATATTATTAATTTAATTTTTAAATAAATTCATAATTTATTCAAAAATAACAATTTTAATCTATAACTCATTTTTAACACCTTGAAAAATTAATCAACATCTCATTATCTTATAAACTTAAGAAAATAAAATAATAATACGATTTACTATTCATAAGGGTCATATTACTATTCATAAGGGTATGTTACTATTCACCAAAAAAATAAGTTGGTTCTATCAGACTCCAAATAACTTATTGATCACAACCGTAGATGACCATTTTTTGAAATACAAATCATAAAAGAATAAAAATTATGTTTAAAGGATAGCTATAAAAATCTACTTAGAACAAGGTTTCATGCATTTTAATTTATTTTTACAATTTTGGGGTGTTACACTAGATGCATTACTTACTAGAAGAGCAGTTTGTGGTGTATACAAACCATAAGAGCCTCAAATACATATTCACCCAGTGTGATTTGAACACCAAACAATAAAAGTGGGTTTAATACTTTCAATCTTCAAATTTTGAGCTTGCTTATACGTTTGGTAAGGTAAATCTAGTTGTTGATGTTCTGAGACAGAAGACTGAGACATAAGTGGTTCAGGAGGCTAACGACGAGTGGTAGTTTAATGGAATTGTTTTCTGATATATATCTAGAGGTTCAAGATTGTCACATATATCCTATTATTTTAGCTTTAACAATGGTATCATCACTTTTGGATCAAGTGAAGATGAGAAAAATTTCAAATCTTGAATGCTTGTGTAATGTCCCACGATCCAACACTCTCTCACATTGATAAACTGGGTTGGTTTCTAGAGAGTATCAGGACAGGGGATGTTACAAAGTGATATCATAGTATCATGTTGTTCTTTTATATTACTTTAATATTTGGGAAAGGTAGAAATGAGATTAAGATATGTCGAGACTTGGTAACGATCTTGTACATGGGATTAGCTAACCCATGTAAAAGAAAAAATTTGAGTACCCAGGGATGAGATTGTTGTTCGTGATGTTCGTTTGTTACAGTTGATGTTATTTAACCTTGGGTAATTCACATGTTGTGTGATGTTGTTGTTTCTTGAGATTTATACTCATGTCCTAGCATGGCGTGAGATGAGTATGCATGCATCACCATAGGCACATATTATATATGATAAATGAAATGAAAGAACTATTATATCATGTTAATTAACTTTTTAATCCATGTTTAGAGATACTATGACCCAATGGTTCTCTATTGTTTTCACCTATTGAGGTTGAGATTTTTGTTATCCAGTGCTCTAAGGAGTGCGTTTTTCTTGTGGAGAAAATTCCTCCTAGTCATCTTTGAATTGAGAGTCAAGAGAGAGATAATCAGAACATGCCTAATGTTTATGAACTGGAGATTCCTATAGATATTGAGGATCATATGGATGTTCATCTTCATGACAGTTTCCCGAGGTTCATGCGATCCATGGAAAGGGAGACTATTCACACTGTATATTTGATGTCTAAGCTGATGAAAGAGTTCTAACTATAGCATCTTCCTATGTTCACTGGGGAGGGATAACCCTAGGAAGATGAGTTCTAGATTTATTCATCCAATACAATCTTCAAAAACCTCAATACACCCACATATTAGAGGGTGAATCTTTTCACATACATTCTTCATAGACCAACCAAGTATTAGTGGGGCATGGTAGAGTAAGCTGGGCAACAAAAGGAGTTATCTTAGAAGGAATTTGATAAAAAGTTTCCAAGTCACTTATATCTTTAAATGTTGAGGGATGAGAAGGATCACGAGTTTATGCACTTGATGCAAAAGAGAATGTCAGTGATGAAATATGTAGGATGATTCACCAACCTACAGCACTTTTAACTATCTTTAATAGCTGATGAGATTGTTAGGGTGAGGCATTTCTTGGATGGGATTTGATATGAGATTAGGTAATATGTGAATGTTTTTCACTTGAGTTGAATTTTGGATATGATGAACCAGGTTCTCATCATGAAAGGAAATCCGAGAGAGGCCTCGAGCAATGGCCAGACTATTTTATCATGGTGAACTGTGATATCTTCTTCTAGTGACAAGAAGTGCCACTATGCCAATTATCACCAATGAAACAATGGGAAGAACAGTTAGGGTAGTGGGCATTCATATCACAATTGTGTTCTGTTGCAGTGTTGTAAGTGTGAAAATTTTGGTCATAAGTAGCCTTAGTGTCCATATCTTGCATTGGTGTTCCATTCTTGCGGAAGGTTGGGTCACCTGTAGAGGTTTTGTAGGGGCATGTAGTAGTAGAGTAGTGATAGGGGATCAAGACAGGTACTGGATTCTAGGAAGGACACAACTACCCCTTAGAAGATTGGTAGCTGGAGTTCTACTGGGCGTTCAATTCAAGGTAAGGGGTGTGGTACCCCAATATAGGAGCGGTAGTACCTAGAAGATGGAAGAACATAAGGGATTCAACTAGATATCATGGTAGAGGGGAAAATAATCTATACTCCATATAGTCCACTGTGACTAGTTTGTATGTAGGACCTACTACCTTCAGAGGTATGATTCTTGTATCATCTACCTTAACTTGTGTTTATTTGATACAAGAGAATCACATTACATTATATCATATCATTTTACAAATGGTTTGGGATTAGTTTTGGAAATCTTGGATGGTGTCTTGATCATCAATACACCATTGGAATTATGGTAAGATAATATCAAACGTTATAAGGCATGTTCTCTAGAAATTGGTGGTTATTATTTATTTTGGGAACCATTTATACTGGAAATAAAAAGTTTCAATTTGATTCTTGGAGTATATTGACTATTTCTATACCATTCTCATATTGACTACTATCATAGGAGAGTTACCTTTCTATCTCCAAAAGGAGGCATCTATTTTCCCTAGGTTGAGTGGTATCTTCAGGTTGGTCATGTAGGACCAATTCAGTGAAGATTGGATTATATCATGACTTAGATAACATGTATTTATCTAGATGATGTTAGAATGCATTAGGATACTTATCCGTTAGTGGAAGACCATTTTCAATATGTCTTTCCTGATGAGTTCTACAACTTACCACTTAGGCGGGAGATTTAGTTCATGATCGAGTTGGTGTCGGGAGAAAAGCTAGTTTCTATTCCACCTTAAAGTATGAAACTGGAAGAGCTTCGATAATTAAAAGTTAAATTAGAGGATCCAGATGTTAAAGGTTTCATACAACCTAGTAAGTCACCATGGGGTTCTTCAGTTATTTTCTCTAAGAAGGTTGATGGAACTTTGCGCTTGTGTGTGGACTATCAAAGATTGAACTAGATAATGGTTAAGAACTAGTATCCCCTTCCATACATAGAAAATATCTTAGAAAAGCTGAGAGGTGATAATATCTTATCCAAGATCAATTTGAGATCAGGATACTACCATTTGTGGGTGATACTATCATACATACATAAAACTGCTTTTAGGAGCAGGTATGGCTTGTATGAGATCAAAGTGATGCCTTTTGGTTTGATGAACACATCGAAGATATTCATGTACTTGATGAATTATCTATTCCATCCATTTTTGAATCAATTTGCAGTGGTTTTTTTCGATGATATCTTAGTGTACTCCCAGTCAGTAGAAAATCATGCCCAATATCTTGACATCGTATTAGTACACTGAGAGACCATCAAATTTTCACCAAGATAACCAAATGAAGTTTCTGGATTGATAAAGTGCACTTCTTGGGACATGTCATCTCAGAGGCTGGTGTTTCAATGGACCTAGAGAAGGTTGCAGTCATGGTATCTTAGGAGTGGCCCAATAATGTATTTGAGATTCATAGTTTTTTGGGTTTAACAGGTTATTATCAATGTTTCATCTAGGAATTCTCCTGTCTGGAAACACCAATGTTTGGGATAAAAAATAAAGGGGAAAATTTTGTTTGGTTGGATGCTTATGAGAGATATTTTCAAGATTTAAAGAGTAGGTTGACCTCAACACCGATCCTCACCTTACCTATGCCAGGTAAGATATATATCATGTACTATGACACATCTAGATTTGGACTTAGAGAAGTTCTGATATAGGAGGACAGAGTGGTTACTTATGGCTATAGACAGTTGAGACTGCATGAGAGGAATTATCCTACTCATGATCTGGAGTTAGATGTGGTGGTACATTCTCTGAGATGATGGAGAAACTATATTTTGGGTGAGAGGATTTTTTTTTGTATACAGACTATAAGAGACCCAGGTATATATTTTCTCAACGAGAACTACAACTTCGACAGAGGAGGCAGGTCAATTATTTGTAGTCTTTTGAATTTTATTTGGCTTACACACCAGGAAAGGGAAACATCATTTCCAATTCATTGAGACTGAATATGCTGACAGAGGCAGTGCAAGAGTCTTTCGATGACTGGTGTATGATGTCATAATTGCAGACATGCATCTAGATGTTCCAGAGTCCCAAGTATGAGTAGCCATTAATTCAACATCTATTATACATGTGATTCATGAAGAAATAAAGATAGATTAGTTATCTGATCTAGAGGGATTATCTTGGAGATACATCTTATATGGTAGGGATCCATTAGGATGGTCTCTTGGCAGTGACAATGTTCTTCTTTTCCATGGTCAAGTATGAGTTCCTACAGGCTTGCATGAGTAGATAATGAGAGAGTTTCATGCTTCTAGATGGGAGGTATATCCAGGTATGATAAAGATATATCATGATCTCCATAGATAGTACCAGTGTCCAGGAATGAAGGAGGAAACAATCTTTATGGAAAGATGTTTCACCTGAAAGTAGATGAAGGTCGATCATTAGAGACCTACTGGGATATTATAGCCTCTGCCCATTATGGAATGTAAATGGGATGATGTCACTATGATTTTTGTGATAGGATTACTTAGGATCTCTCATAAGAATGACATAGTATGGGTGATCATGGACTGACTAATGAAGGAATACCACTTATTTACTATCTAGGAGACCTTCACTGTTGATGATCCAGGCAGTATTTACATGCGAGAGATAGTCCGGTAGCATGATGTTATGAGGAATATCATTTCTGATAGAGATCCTCAATTCAGATATCAGTTTTGGAAGGGTCTTCAGAAGGATATGTGATCATAGGTTCTTCTGAGTACAACCTATCATCCACTGATTGACAATCAATTTGAATGAACTATTCAGATTCTGGAGGATATGTTATGAGCCCGTGTTCTAGATTTTAGTGGTTCGTGGGAGCAGAATTTAACACTCATAGATTTCACTTATAATAACAGCTTCCATGAATCAATCCAAATGGAACCTTTCAAGTATTTTTATGGAAGACTGTGTTATTTTCCTCTTTTTTGGTCGGAGGAAGGTGAATCAGCGCTTGTTGGACCTAGTCTCATGTATGAGATGTCTGAGTAGGTTTAGGTTAATAAATAAGTGGTTGGTAACCATAGAAACCAAGAATAAATCTTATACCGACCATCAAATATGACCTTTGGAGTTTAAGGTTGGTCATCATGTTTTCCTTTAGGTGTCTCCCAGGTTGGGGAAATGATGTACCAGGAAATAGGGAAAACTAGAACCCAGGTTTGTCAGGATATTTGAGATAGTGGAAAGGTTTGGTCCAGTGGTGTACTGATTAGCCCTTCCATAGAGCTATAGTTCCATACATTATGTGTTTCACATATCACAGCTTCAAATATATCATCCCAAACCTTTTCATGCGATAGATTTTGATGATGTAGAGCTTGGTGTAGATGCATCCATTGAGGATCATCTGATATGGGCCATGGAGTGCAATGATAAATATCTCGAGGGAATGACTATAGCTCTAGTTCAAGTGTAGTGGCAACACTAGCATTCTCAAGAGGAGACTTGGGAGAGGGAATCAGATATGCAAGCATAATGGATAGACTTATTCATCGAGACCCCACAATGATGTTTGGAGTAGCTTGAGGATGAGATGTTATATGGAGGAGAAGTTGTAAGATCCCATATTTTTACAAGTATTCCCTTATTTTAGTATTGGTTAAAACTATTTTAATTTGGGTTTTCCTTCTTCTTTAAACCATAGTGGTTAAGTATCTTTTGGGGATGGGGAGATTTTGATGGGGAAAATGACCTAAAGCTTAGGGATGTATGTTTGAATTAATGGAGCCCGGGTATAAATGTGTCAAGGGTTTATGATGGATTTCCATGATTTGGAAGGCTTCAGAGGTGGTTCGGGATCTTTTTGTATAATCTAGGCTGTGTACTATCCACTAGACATTTTCACATCATGAACATGTTACATGATGCAAACTTATCACTGGGAAGATACCATGATATGGTTCAAAGTGTGAAAGTTTACTTTCCATGAATCTAGTTCACATCGTGAAATGGTCAATCAGGGTTATTTTTACCCTAGGTGACACATTTTTTTGTATATCTCATAAATAAAGAAATTCAGGTTGTGAAATGGTTTCACGCCATGAATCTATCAGTATCAGTAGTTTTAAAACCGTACTATGTGTATTATTTTATTTTATCCACCATGAAACGCTATCTATCAAACCCTGGGGTGACTCCAAGAAATTTTGGAGCAATTCTTTCCCTTCCAGATGTATCAATCAAGTGTTTAATCCTAGGAAAGTTCATTTCAGTTTTCCATTTTCTTCCATTATCCTCTATTATAGCAATGCGATCTCTTGACCTACATTGAGTATGGTTTTGATCTTGTGTGATCTAAGTTTCTATTTTCAATCTCCATCACCTTCATTACTCATTGGTGTTCCCAGTTGAGAGTATTTATTTAATCTCTAGAAAAAAGTATTTGGTCTAGAACAAAGCCCTATGGTTTATTTCAATTTTTACAAGTATGCACAATATTATGTAATCGTGCTAACACAAAATGTACATCAACAAATAGAATAATGGTTAATGATAATAATGTGTTTGGGATACTCTTTGGATCCCTTTGGATCCAATAGTGTTGAGACCTGGCTTGTAGTTACCTATAGGGTGAGCCTACCCTGGAATAATAATAAACTGGCTAATGGATTAAAATATGATTTATCATTACATAAAATCTCGAGTGATTGATTATGATAGATTCAATTTGGAAAATGGATTCCTTGATTATTGGATGAGTGGTGATGATTTGATATAAATGGGTGTCAGTACAACAAAATAGGGGAATATCAGTGTTTTTTATATTAGTGTCAGTTTAAATCACTGCCAAATGGTTCCACAATGTTTTTTTTAAAACTGCCGCTAAAGTTGGTGTCAACATCAAACTCACTACAATTTCACTCTTTTAGCAGCAGTTTCTGGGAAGTGTCGCAAAACGATTTTTAGTGGAAGTTATTTTTTAGCAGTGTTTTTTCTATTCAAAACTGTCAAGGATTTCATGGAGGTTTAAATCACCACTATTTTTTACCATATATAGTGGTGGTTTAAACCACCACTAATATTTTTTACCATATATAGTGGCAGTTTAAATTGATTCTATACATTGCTTCTAAAAAAATAATATTTGTAGAAACTACATCCCTATAAAAAATCAAAAAAGGAAGTGACTAATAGATGAAAAAAATATTATAAAATCCATAACAAACCAACTATAAATGGAGTTTCAATTAAAACATAATAAAAAAAATGAGAAAAATGTTTTCCAAATTCAAATACATACATTTCTAGAACTAATAATGTAGCAGACCCTAGTTTCAAGTAATTAACCCTTTATTTATTCTTTTTAAGTATGTAAAGTATATGAGTGAATTTTGGGAGATTTTGGAGAAATTTTGGAGGGTTTTAAGGATTTTTTACAGGTGCACAGTTTTGGAAAACCGTGAAACACCTAAGAGAAACTGTGCATAATGAATAAGGGGCTAAAGGGAAGGTGCACGAGCAGTGCACAATTTTCTCAAACTGTGCAGGAGCCTAAGATAAACCATGCTATGTTGGATAGTGGACTTTGGCATAGTTAGAACATGATTTGAAAACCATGAAAGACAACCATGTGAGGTTTATCCTTGAGACAGTGGTTGAAACATAGTTAGTGTAAAGTTTTCCTAACTGTGCTACTAAACCATGCAGAGTTAAAAAACTAGACCCTAAAAAAGTGGATCTAGGTTGGATTTGTGTTTTAATGCCTCTTTTTTCCCAAAAATGGACCTAAATCAGTATTTTACCTCTCAAAGGATGGAAAACCTCTCCCAATCAATTTGGAAGTAATTTTAAGTATTCTCTTAGTGATTTGAAGTTGAATTCTCGTGGTAAGTGTTCATTCTTGGTTTTTCTTGGTGGGTTTTCTTAGATATTCTTCTCTATCTCCTTCGGTTTCTTAGATCTATGCTGGATGTGGATATATCTAAGTTATTTTATTCCATATACGATATATTTTTATTTTCTGATGATATGGGAAGATATCTAAGGCATATTTTTGGAAATTTAACCCGTTTTCATGGGCATTTTCACGCCCTTATTCATTTTCTTCATAAAACTTGAGGTAGGTGGCTTCAATCTCGACTTCTCTATTTATAAATTGAAGGATTAGTTTAAAATTTTTTAAATTTATTTAAATTTATTGTGAAATTTGTGTGAAAAAATGGTATAAACCTTCTTTAGTGATGGTTTGTGGATTTTTGTGGAATTGTGAATTATTGTGTAAGATGCTTTGTTTAATGGTTTTAAAATGTTGATTTTAAAAATGGTTGTTTGGTTTTGATGATTGAAAAAGGGTTTTCAATAAAAATGTTAGTTTTATTGAAATGATTTTTATAAAAAAAATTTCAATAAAAATGTTGTTTTATTGAAATGGTTTTGGCATTAAAATGGTTTTGGCATGGGTTTGGGCATACTTGGTGGCATGTATTCATATTTCATTATGAGGCTTGGTTGAAATATGACCTTGTGCTCAGTGCCAAAGGTGTAATGGAACATGTTATTTAATTACCTTATGACGACTTGGTAGATCTTTGAGAAAATTCTCATGAGTATGGAACTTTCATAAAAATGAATGCATGTGTAGATGTGTGGATTGGAAAGGGGTATACCAAAAAGTGAAATTTATGTAATGGTTTCAGAGTATTGTTTGATTAATTTACTTAAAACTTATTGTTGTTTTGATAAAACTATTTTACTACCACACTTTCTTATATTATTATATAAAATGTTTTAGAAATTATTTTATATAAACTATTTTATATAAATGTGATAACCTATTCTATCCTAATGGAGTGAGTAGGGAATTCATTGGGGAAAATCTACTGAGTTTCATTACTCACCCATTCTTCAGAACTTTGGTGCTTTTTTAGATGTTGTTTATCAAGATGTGGGCAAAGGTAAAGTATCACACATCTTTAACGGTACTTGTGATACTTGGGATGTTTCATGGTGTTGGATCATGGATCATGTTGTATCTTAAAGTTTGTCTTTAGAGTCTTTGAATTTTTTTATTTTGTCTTCTGTTGTGTACTTTGATATTGTAGTCTTCCACTCTGGTACTTGGTTTTAGTTTTATTTTAATATCAATTGGTTTCTTGATTTATATTTTATGGATATCATGCAATAGGTAGTGTTTTATTTAGTTATAGAATGTTTGTTTGATTGTTTTATCCTTAAAGGAAAAATCGTCCCCCACATGTATTGAATCCCTTTTACGTTTATTACTAGCCTTTGGTGTCTTGGGGTTGTCTCTTAAGGCCAAGTAACATCCTCCCACCTTATCAAGCCAATTATTATGGGTGGGATGTTATAGATAATTACTTCTTTTATATAAATAATTATAACAGAAAGTGAGAATCATCAATAACATGAAGAGTTTTAATATAGGATTAACTAAGTATGTGATATCAGTAAACACAAACTAAGGTTTACAAAGATAGAAACTTGAATAAAATAAAGATACATCAAAATATAAGCAATGTTCAACAATTACAATGTTAATAATAAAATCTAAAATTAATGGATTAAAAACATCATAATGAAAGATAAAATAAAAATGAATGAAAAACCTTATCATAACACCAAAATCCACCACTGAAATAAATAAAAAAAAGTTTTTTTAAAATCGACACACAAAAGCTCATCATATTTCCAATTAATCCATGAATACATATATCCATATTCCATAATATTACCACATCACTACCTACCACCACATAATCACATAACCCCACTATATATATAGAACCCCACACTTCATTTCACAACATCACCACCTCTGCATATTGATTGCACACCTCTTTTACATTGACACCACACATACTCATAAATCATTACAACACCATCACCAAACAGATTCCAACACACCACAAATCAAAAAATAACATGAAATAAATTAATTTAATAATTTTCTCATAATAAGGCTTCCACATAACAAGACAACGATGAACTACTCCCCCAAACCTTTCCTCCATAGATCCCTAAGTGATCCACAACCCCACTTTCATTTTAGAAACCACAAAACACCCTCAATCCTACAATAATAATAATTATAACATAAGAAACAATGGATAAACCCCAAAACTTATATACCCAACCTCCTCATTATATGGGCCAACCTAACTCTCCCTCTTAAAATGAGCCTACTAAAATTCTTTCTTTCATTAAAGTAATCATGATCTACCCATCCCAACTCTAATATAAAATTTAATTAAAGGAAAAAATTCATCAAACTATAATGGTATACTTTACATGGAATCATTTAAAAAACAACCCAAGAGAGCCTAAGAATGATGAGTATAAAGAAAACTTTAGAAGAAAAAAATAGAAAATCAACTGTAAGAACCCAATTTTTATTCGAGGTATGTAACCTTTTAATTTTAGTTTAATCCTTTCATTTATCCTTTAAATTTTACCCTATGGTTTAAGAAAGGGTTCTTGATCATCTGAGGCTTGTTTGGAGCCCAGAGATCCAGATTTTAGAGGAAACAACTGGTCCACATGGTTAGTGTTAGAGTTGGTGTCCTATGACTAACTGATTGTACTTTGATTACATGTATATTTGATGTATTTATTATTAATTTAATGTATTATTATATATTTTTCATTATTTCTACATGACTCTAATGTAATAATTTTCTAGAGTATTTTTCACATTGATATGGTCATAACAGTTCCCCGCTATGATTAATACCTTGAAGTGCTATGACAATTTTCTTAATATTGTTCTGTGGTTGGATAATGTACTATGATGAGAAATATATTATTTAGACTATCAGGTGTGAGTTATCATAAGAAGATGAGGCTTCTTCTCATGAAGTTCATAGTTGGTAATCTCCAAAATAGGAGACTATGAGAATAGACCTGTAAGTAGTAATTCTGCATGTTTTAGTGTCATCAGATATTGCTATCTGAGAGCATGTGTAACGGATCTTAGACTTTAAGATTATCATTAATGTATGCCATGACTCACACACTTATATTTACTGACCAAAACTGTGACGCTATATGTTGGCGAGAAGTAGGATATGTTGGGTGCATCATGATTGACATGTCATTAATGGGTAAGTCGAGAAAGGATTTGTCCATTCTATCTTTATAGAAGTTGATATCTCAGCCCTTTTATTGTAATAGAGCTGTCACATTAAATTCCATGTCTATGGTGTAATGAAGTTTTTATTTCAGATAGTCAAAGAAAGACTTATCGAGTAAATAGGTTGATGACACCGTTGTGCAACTTGCTTGATGAGATATTGTGACAAAGAGATTATATTATACAGTGTGTTTTCATATGTATGTTGTTGATGTTGCAACATTAAGTTCTTTCTCTTGGGTGCCTTGACCCATTGCAAGAGATTAATATTGGACTTTAGACAATCCCACCTAATGACAATGAGAAAGAATCCTAAAGGGTCATACACTATGTATTTCCATTGATATCGATTAAATTCTATTTGAGTTTAATTAATGGAATAAATATTATTCTCAAGTCCGAGTAATGATTTTATTCAAGTTATATTGATCTCATAAATTAAATATATATTTATTCACCAAAATATGAATAAAAAATATATTTATTTATTTTATTGAATATTTAATAAATATTTATTCACTGGTATGTGAATGAAATATTTATTTATGAATAAAATTTTATTTGAGTGTTCAATAAATGAAAGAGTAGTTTGAATGGACCCAGATTGTGTCCGGTGAAAAATATTAATTAACAAGATGATTAAATAATATTTTTTATTATGCAAGTTTGTGTACACCACAAAATAATAATAATAATAATAATATTATGTGGAATGAGGTTTATTAATGGTAATAAATATTATTTAATGGTCAGCATGAAATTAAATAACAGTTTAACTTAAATCATAACTCTATAAATAAATGGATATGTATATTATGTAGTGCATCCAAAATTGATAATAGATAATTGTTACACACATTGATTTTTTCTTGACTCCTCCTCCTCTCTCCCTCTCCAGAATGAGAAGCACAAGATAGATTTCTTCAAGACTGAATAACAAGAGATTAATAACGAACAACGCAAGACATCCGAATCGCCACACTAGCACCCAGAGATCGAGTGGTGTTTCTTAGAGATCATAGGATCATGTGTGGATCACTGCTAGATAGATTCCATCCTTGGATCCTCACAACACAATGAAGGTAATCTAAAAGGATCTTTTTGGATGATCAAATTTCACCAATGAAGAAATTTCTTAAGAATATGTATTTATTTATTCAAATATGAAATAAATTAATTATAAATTTGACATGCAAGATCCTCTCTCTTGGTTCTAGGTAATGATTATTAAAAGAAATTTTAATATATTTCCCACCACCGCACGCTTCCGCTACACCGAGAATAAACAACTAGTATTAGAGAGATCATGTTTAAATTTATAATTATTTATTTGATTCTTGATCTATGTAAAATTGTGGTTATATTTTCATTTAATTTCATTCATTATTTAATCCGATTTAAATCAACATGTTATCTTCATATTAATCATGTACATTCAGTGTTTTATTTCTTAAAGGTTTAAGAACAAATGAAGAATGACTAAATATTCCATTGGGAAGTTCCAAATCTTTGGCTGGTAAATCTGGGTTACATGGCGTGTAGCCAGAGCACACTCTGTGTACCCATGCACATTGTACATAGATGCGTTGAGTAGTTAATTACACGTGGTGCATTTATTTCACACCGCGTGTTGGCTGGAAAAATTTAGCACACTAAAAGTGGATACATGGCATGTGGCTAGCATATACATGACATGTAATCTGATCAAGTTAACATGTCGAAGCCCCATGTGTGTGACTCAGATACACGACAACTGAGGTAAATGACGTGTAGCTGGATTGTACATGCCATGTAATCTCCCAATTAATAAAAGAATTAAATTACATTAAACTGATGATTGTATCATTAAAACCTTAATTTAGTGATTGAAACCTATTTTATGGTTGAAAATTTAATAATGGTTTATTTTTTTAAATACTTAATTAATTTGTTGTAATAAATATGTCATTATTGGTTCTGTCTTTTATTTTCCTTGAATACCATAAATGATGGGCATCTATAATTAAGTTCTGATTATCATTAAGATGAAAAGGAATTAATTAATTAATTAATTAAAGAATGTTTATCTTAAATAATTAATAACAAATAAAGAAATTAATTCTAGCCAGCTACTTTTTTGTATTCGTTGCATGTATGACCATTCATGAGCTTGAACAAGGATTGTGTATGCGTTGGATGTTTTAATTTAATTTATTATACAAGTTTACAATTATCTATTATTAAATTAAATATGTTGTCCTACATTTCATCCCTCATCCATTATTATATAGGAACTAAATCTCTAAGGATATCTATGTAATCCTATTTTAACCAATCATTTGGTTACCCTCACCTACGTGTGAGTCATAAATACATATAATTAATGGAGTATCCCAAGACATGTGGAGGCAGTTTAAGACGAAACCATTATGATGACAACTCAAGTGATACACAAGTGGACATGTGAAATGTTGTAACTCATGTCAATACCAATAATATGATTTATTTCCCATAGGTCAAAGGTCAATTTAATGTACACTCATTAAATCAACCATTAGATAAATCTCATGAACATATCATTTAATTATTTAATTATTTCTATCTATTCAATTATTTATTTTATGGATGCAAGATAGAAATCACATAAATAAATGAATTAATTAGTAGAGATGGAATTTAAATAAATATATTATGTGTAAATGTTTTATCCAACATGTTTAATTAATTAAGTAACACCCACTTAATACAAACAAGACATGTAAAGGATAAAACAAGATAACATTTATGCATAATAAATTAAATAAATGAATTATGAATAAATGTTTTATCTAACATGGTTAATTAATTAAAATCCACTTAATATTAACAAGACATTTAAAGGATCAAACAAGATAAAATTTATGTACAATCAATTAAAATAACTCAAACCTAATATTAAGTTAGGCTTTGCCTTTCATTACTTGATTAGGAACAAAACTCAATAAAACTAAGTGTTTGACCAACCCTTGTTGGGAAACTTACATTTATAAGGGGATTTCTTATAAGTTTTTGGGTAGACTTAACCATTTTACAATAAGAGGAGTATTCCTTTCTAGACTTGGTGTAATTTGGAGGCAAGTGTTGAGGAAATCCAAGTCAAGATTTTAGGATTGGGGAATCCACTCAATGGATCAAGGAGCTACATTCCAATAGTTGGAAAAGACCTACCTACCTAAATACCTTAAAGTAGATTCACCAACCCGTGTTGGAGTTATGTGAAGGGGAATATGGATCCTTTCCACTAGAATTTCCTAGAACCTAGACATTATAAGTTTAATGGTGAGGTATATTGAGACTTGATAAAATAGTGGGAGATTTATTAAAATCAATTAATTTATTATTTATCACATAATTTGTAATCAAGAAAAGTAATAATAATATGTTCCTTTTAATTTTAGAATAAAATGGAAATCTCTTCATCCACATTATACCTACGATCAATATTGGATAAAGATAATCTCTTAACTAGAAGTGAATTCCAAGAATGGTATAGATGCCTTCGGGTTGTTCTATTCCATGAACAGAAATATTACGTGCTAGAATTCTCAATGCCCGGTCCACCTTCTAAAGAGGCTAGTGGTGAATAGTTCCTTGTCCATGAAAAAAATATGAGTGACGTGATCAAAATTCAATGTTTGATGCTTTAATCAATGTCTAGTGAAATCATGAAGTCTGAAAAAAGCATGGATGCATATAGCATGCTTGAGAATCTATGTGGCCTTTACTAGGAGAGAGTTAGATAGAAATGCTTTGAGATTTCCAAGGTTATCTTTCAAATAAATCTTGGAGAGGGTACCCCCGTTGAGCCTCATATATTCAAGATCATTAGATACATTGAGTGCCTAGAGGTTCTAGGGTTTAAAATCCCTAAAGAACTAGGCATCAATCTCATTCTAGAATCAACCCCTCAGAACTTATCTAGCTTTTTTTGTGAATTTTAATATGAAAAACATTGAGAATTCTCTATCAAATCTTCTCACTCTTCTTTTCCAAGTAGATAAGGATACGATGCGTGAAAATCCTTTCGTATTTATGGTAAAATAATAGAAATGGAAAGTGAAGAGGTTTAAGCATAAATATTCTTTACACCCTTCCAAGAAGAAAAAAGATCAAGGGGTAAGCAAGGGAACAAGATGTTGTCTGTTTTTAATTTAGCAAGAAGGATATTAGAAGAAAAATTGCACCCAACCAAAGTAGTAATGAGAAGCTTCAAGCAAATTTGTTATCAAGTTCAATTTATCTAGTTCTACAAATTGGTTATTAGATACAGATTATGGTACTCACATATGTATTAAAATATAAGAAACAAGTATATTAAAAAATATTTACCAAGGGGGTAGATCTACAATTAGACAATGAAGCTAAACTTGCTGTTGTAGCTATCAGGGAATACCACCTCACATTGCCAACCAGAATGATCTTGGTTTTAAAAGGTTGTTATTATGTTCCATATGTTACCAAAAACATTATTTCTATATCCAAACTTGATACAGTTGGATTTATTTTCAAATTTGGGAATAAATGTTGCGTCTTTTATAAAAATAGAATTTTTTATGGTAATACACATTTAAATAATTGTCTTTATATATTGGATTATACCAACCAAGTAATGGAAATCGATAACAAAGTTAATTCACATGAATCATACCACAATCAACTTTGGAATCACTATATGGGTCATGTAAATGAAAATCACTTGACTAAATTACATCAAGATGGATATTTAGATTCTTTTGAACTAAAACCACTTGGTGTGTGTTGAACATGTTTAAAAGGAAAAATGATGAAAGACCCATTTAGTGGGAAAGGTGAAAGGGCTAAAGAGATTCTTGAATTAGTTCATACCATTGTGTGTGTACCATTTCTGAAGTAAGGAGTGGTTTCTCATAATTCATAACTTTTACTAATGATTTTAGTAGATATGGATATTTCTACTTGATGAGGTATAAGTTAGATTATTTTGATAAATTCAAGTAATACAAGAATGAAGTTAAGAACCAACTTTGTAAAAAGATTAAGAAAATTTTCTCAGACCGTGGGGGATAATATCTTAATAAAGACTTAATTTATTACTTACAAGAGTTTGGGATCTTATCCCAACTCACTCCTCCTTATACGTCTCAGTGTAATGGAATAAACGAAAGGAGGAACCACACCTTTTTAGACATGGTAAGATCAATGATGAGTCACGTGAGTCTTCCATTATCCTTTTGGGGATACATGTTACAAAAAAAAACACATATACTAAACCAATTACCAACTAAATCAATAAATGTAATTCTATATGAATTTTGGAGTAGAATAAAAACCATGTTATCGAATTTATATGTGCGGGGAAGTGAAGCATATGTTAAGGCCTCTTCAAGTAGAAATTTTTTACCTTGAGGCACAAAGTTTACCTTTATAGGATACCCTAAGGAAACAAGGGGATGCTACCTATATGACCCTTCATAAAAAAGGTTATAGTGTAAAGAAACACCATATTCCTTGTAAGGGAGAACATATTTAAAAGTGATAGTGGGAGAGAGATATAATTTGAATAAGTTGAGTCTCAAGGTACAAAAGATTTGGTATAGGAACATATTCTACAAATCCCCATAGAAGATGAAACTATTCTGGAGACACAAGTACTGTGTAAGAGTACAAGAGAGGTTAAAGAATTATAATGTTATGGTTTTATAGTCACTAAGGATGGTAACTTGTTAATAGTTGGTAATAATGATCCTATAATCTATAAGGAATAAGTAAGTGGAATAGATGTTTCCAAGTGGCAAGAAGCCATGAATTATGAAATGGATTCCATGTACCAAAACCAAGTCTGTATTTTGGTAAATAATCTAGTAGATGTAAATCCAATTTGTTGAAAATGGGTATTCAAGAAGAAACTAGACATGGAAGGAAAAGTTAGTACCTATAAGGCATGACTGGTTGCAAAAGGGTTTAAAAAGCATCAATGAATTTACTATGATGAAACATTTTCACTAGTTATAATGCTTAAATCCATCAGAATTCTACTTTCCATTATGGATTACCATGACTATGATATTTGGAAAATGGATTTCAAAACAACATTCCTTAATGAGAACCTTTAAGAAGATGTCTATATGACACAACCCAAAGTGTTTGTGACTCTAAAGGATGCTAATAAGATATGAAAATTTCAAAAATCCATTTATGGATTAAATAAATAATCTCGGTCATGGAACATTCATTTTTATGAATCCATAAAAAAATTTAGTTTCATAAATAATGAGCGTGATCCTTGTGTCTACAAATAGTTTAGTGGGAGTGTAGTAATTTTCTTAATAGTATATGTTAATTAACTATTACTCATAGGAAACAAAATACTAGTCTTACAGTTTGTTAAGATGTGGTAAAATAAATACTTATCCATGAATAACTTGGGTGAAACAACATATATTCTTGGGATCAAGATCCATTGTGATAGATCCAAGAGACTGCTCGGCCTAAGTCAAAGTACATACATTTACAAGATACTGAAGGGATTCAGTATAGAACAATCCAAGATGGGATTTTTTCTATCATCACATGGTATTCATATTTTTAGGAAAATGTGTCCACATACATATGAGGAAAGAAACATAATGATAAGAATTACATACGTGTCAGTGATTGGGTCAGTCATGTATGCTATGCTATGTACTAAGCTAGATGTTTAATACGCATTGAGTGTGGTAGGTAGATATCAAGTTGATCTAGGTGACCTCCATTAGATGGTATTCAAGACTATCCTTACGTATCTGAGGCAAACTAAGGATATGTTTTTGTTATATGGAGGATATGAGGAACTAGACATATGAGTATATGTAGATTCTAGTTCCCAAACTGATCAAGATGACATGAAGTCACAAATGGGATACATCTTCAATTTTAATGGAGGTGTTGTGAGTTAGAAGAGATCAAAGAAGTTTTATAGCAGAGTCTGAGTATATCATGGATTATGAGGAAATTAAGGAAGCAGTATGGATGCACAGCTTCATCCAAGATCTTGATGTGGTACCTAGTAGTAAAGATCCCATCACGCTCTATTGTGATAATACTATAGCGGTGGCTCTTGAAAAAGATCCAAGGTCACATCAATAGACAAAACACATACTTCAGAAGTATGTGAGGTTATAGTGAGAAGTATTTCCATGGAAATTAATGTGGTGGACCCCTTCAATAAATCCTTGACTCAGTAGAAACATGAATATCATGTGAGGTATAGTGGATTGAAAGTCGTAGGTAGTTGACTCTAGTCAAAGTGGGAGTTTTTTTTGACTTAGTATCCTAGGACCAAATGATTGTACTTGGATTACATGTATATTCAATATATTTAATATTAATTTAACATCTTATTACATATTGTTCATTTTTTCCACATGTCTTTAATATAATAATGTCCTAGAGTATTTGTCGCATTGATAAGGTCATAGCAGTTCTCCACTATGATGAGAACCTTGAATTGCTATGACAATATTATTAATAGAGTTATGTGGTTGGATAACATACTATGATGGGGAACATAGTATTTAGACCTTAAAGTGTGAGTTCCTATAAGAGGATGAGGGTTCTTATCATGAAGTTAGCACTTGGTAATCTCCAAGATGAGAGATTATGAGAACAAACCCGCAAGTAGGAATTCTTCATGTTTTGGTGTCATCAGATATTTATATCTGTGAGCATGTGTAATGGTACTTAGACTTTAATATTATCATTAATGTATGTCATGAATTATGCACTTAGATTTACTGAACAAAACCTTCATGCCATATATCGGTGGGAAGCTGGGTGTGTCACTATTGACATGTCATTAATGGATAAGTTGAGGAAGGATTTATCCCTTATATCTTCATGGAAGTTCATATCTTATCCATTTTATTGGAATAGAATCTTCACATTAAATTACATGTCTATGGTGTAATGATGTGTTTATTTTAGATAGTCAAAGAAAGACGTATCGAGTAAATAGGTTGATAAAACCATTGTGCAACCTACTTGATGAGATATTGTGATAAAAAGATTATATTATACAATGAGCATTTTTATGTGGTTTTTGACTTTGAGAAATTAAGTTCTTTCTCTTTGGTGACTTGATCCATTGCTATATAGTAATATTAGACTTTAAGAAAGCCCGCCTAATTCCAATGAGAAAAAATACTAGAGGGCCACACAATAAGTGTCTCTATTGATCTCAATTAAATTCTATTTGAGTTTAATTAGTGGAATAAATATTATTCTCAAGTCCAAATAATAATTTTATTCATGTTATATTGATCGTATAAATTAAATAAATATTTATTCACCGATATGTGAATAAAAATATATATATTTATTTTATTGAATATTTAATAAATATTTATTTGCCGGTATGTGAATGAAATATTTATTTATGAATAAAATTTTATTCAGGTGTTAAATAAATACAAGAGGAGTTCTAACAGATCAAGACCGTGTCTAGTGAAAAGTATTAATTAACAAGATTGTTAAATAATATTTGTTATTACACAAGTTTTCTAATTCCACAAAATAATAACAATATTATTATATGGCATGGGGTTATTAAAGGTAATAAATGTTATTCAATGGTCGATATGAAATTAAATAATATTTTAACCTAAATCTTAACTCTATAAATAGAATACTATGTCTATTGTGCAGTGTATCAAAAATTGAGAATAGAAAATTGTTGTGCACGATGAATTATCTCTCGAATCCTCCTTCTCTCTCCCTCTCAAGAAAGAGAAGCGCAAGATAGATTTCTTCAAGACTGGAGAATGAACGATCAATAATGAACAATGAAAGACATTCAACTCGGCATGCTAGCACCCAAATATCGATTGGTGTTTCTCAAAGATCATAGGAGCATGTGTGGATCACCACTATAGGGATTCTATCCTTGGATCCTCATAGTGAAACAAAGGTAATTCTAAAGGGTCTTTTCGATTGATCAACATTCACCAGTGAATAAATTTCATAATCCCATGTATTTATTTATTCAAATATTAAATAAATCAATTATAAATTTTATGTTAAAGATCCTCGCTCTTGGTTTTGGACAATGATTATTAAAATAAATTTTAATATATCACCCACCATTGCATGCTTTCTCTGTGCCCAGAACCAACAGTTAGTGGAAACCATGAAATCTAGTCTACATGGTTAGATAATCCATACAGGGTATTGTAGGACTCCACAGAGGGGAGAAAACGGGCTGCGCACAATTTTTCTAACTATGCACTACAACCCATGCAGGGTATTGTAGGACTCCACATAGGGGAGAACACAGGCTGCACATGATTTTCCTAACTATACACTGCATCCCATGTGGGGTGTGTTCCCTAGACAGAGGGGGACACATGGGTAGAGCACAGTTGGACAAACCGTGCTCCCCCAACCATGTGTACCACTATCCTTAGGAAGTAGCTGGTGCGTAGTTTGGCCAACCATGTGGCCAAACTGTGCACCTTTTAAATTTTGGGTGATTTTACCATTTTGAATTTACCTCTTTATAAACCCTTAACCTTTATTCTTTATTTCCTTTAGTGGATAACAACCCTCTACCTCTCTCATTGGAAGTTCCTCCCATGGCCTAAGCTAGGTTGTTCGATATCTCCTCCATCTGAAATCTAATTTTAGATCCGTCTATTGAGTTGTATATCCACCGATAATCTCTCCACTCCTTAGGTTCCATTAGTCATTTTACGTTCCACCAACAACACTATTTTGGTGAAAGATCTTATACCCTATTTTTAAGGCATCCATCTATTCTTCCATTTTCTTCCAATCCAAGAAAAACCAATGTTCGATACTAGATGAGGCATCTACTACATGAATAAGGTATGTGGTCTATGAATTATCCCTCAAAGTCTCACCATTTATAAATTGTTTCCATTGTGCGCATGATGGTTTCACCAGGTGTTTCTATTTAAATTTACCTACTTAAGACATAATTATATAAGTTTCAATTTAAATCCCTATTCAGATATTTTTACATCGATGGAGGTTGATACCTCCACACTAACCATCCCTTTAGGGTGCGTTCTTTAATATTCATTCATTGAACAAGGTCGTGACTACCCAGAACACTGTTTGGGTGTGTTTGGTTTGAAATTTAATATAGAAAGTCCTTTTTATAATGAAATGAATTATAATCATTAAGTGGAAAGTATATAATTATTGATATCACTTATCCTTGATAAAATATAATTGAATTGATAATTGGTTACATGTTCTTATTCCACCTTATCATATATGATGAAAGGTAATGCAATGAACCTAATGAAAATGTATTTGGAGTGAGTATTGAATGGAATTAAATGACTTATGATGTATTAAAGGTATAAGGTTCCTATTTCATATAGACCTTTTTCATATTTATAGGAATGATCATACTTGTTCCAGCCTTTGATTCCTGATGGAATTCCTTGATCACTCAGAGGATGAAATTCTGATTCATTGAGCTAGTTTCCAAGGGAGATACCCACATTAGAACATGATATTTTTCTATTAGTGGATATTTGAAATGACTTCATAGGATCCCTTCAATTTCTATCTAGAAATTATAATTCCTTGGATACACTCCTTGGATTTAGCTTGATGTCTTTGAAAACATAGTGCCATGGATTCAACCCATTGGGCCCAGTCATGCTTAGCTTGAGATTACTATGGAAGATCTCTATGGAATTAGTTAGAATATTTTATAGTGGAATGCATTGGGTTTACCCCATGGATTACAATCAGACCCCTCATATTTAGACAGAATGACTTACCACTATGAGTTGGATCGACCCCTTAGGTCAAGGATTCCTTGGTTTTACCTTGGATCTTCTGTTATCATCACTTCCTATTACAGTACTACTAAAACATTTACATATAATATTCTTATTATAAACTAAATTTCAATTAATTGAATAAATGCATGTTCAGAGACCAACTAAGGCTAAAGTAGGTATGGGTTATTTACATCCACATTGATTTAATTTTTAAATACTTGAACACTGTTATAGTTTATATTCTTAGATTGGATTTGTATAGATGCCGTTGGTGGTGACCTAATGAGTTTATCTCATACCTTATTTGGGCCACCTTTGGCTCCCAAAAAGATTATATGATCGTAGGTGTGGAAAAAGGGAAGCATCCTACTTTAGAAACCTGAAATCTTACTTTAGGATGAGAGCTTAGTAGTAGATGACTGAGCTAGTACTTGGGATGCTTGTATAGTTTTTGTCCATTTTTATTATTTTGTATATCATGTATTGTATTGTATACCTACTTCCATGTATGCCTATTTTCCATTTTTGTAGAGACATGCCATTATCTTTTGTATATGATACCGTTTATATCTTATGATTACTATTCATTGCTTTGATGTTTATGATTATTTCCACTGCCTTATCCATAATTATTATGCTTCTATTTCTTATTCATATATTTCACCGCTATACTCCACTCTGACCTGAGGGAATAGTATCCCCAGAAACACATCCTAAACCCTCATTACTAGTCAACAGCCTTTGGCATGTAGAGAGGCACACTTGAGGCCATGTGGCCAACTGATTTCAGTTACTCAGGAGTGAACTGGGTCCATAACATCACAAAGTGGTATCACAGTGGTTTTGTTTTCTTGTCTTACTATTTTGAATGTTTATACAGGATATTAGGAATGTTTTAGAGCTTGGTCATAAACTGTTCTTGTGAGAAGCTAACCGACCTTCGAGGTAAATGCCAAGTTTCCTAGGAATGTGAAATTATTTTTATATTTTCTTCCTATTATAGTTGATATATTTTCATCATTGGGTGTTTCACATGAATAATGGTATTTGTGATGTTTTATGGAGATTTTTCCTTAACTTGATATGGAAAATAGAATTGTTACATGCATCATTATAGGAACCTAGGGATTCACATTCCATGCATATACCATGACATTTAGGTGAATTTCATTGCTTACATTTCCTAAGTTTCCTATGATTATTGAGTGTACCTTGGTTGTGAAAAGTTCTTGTTCTACTAACATATTCTGCAAGAAAGGGGAATCAATTGTTTAAAATGTCAGCATCAACCTAAATGTTGTTTTCCCATATAGCTTGATAATGAAATCTTAAATAGAAAATTTTGATCCATGTAAGCTATGTACCCTTGGTTACATGAGATGAGTTTTGGATGTGGTTAGAAGAGTACCAATTGTAATTTATAAAGAGAATGATCCTTTATAAATTATAATGGGTAATTCATCTAATCGATCCATTGTATTTTACCTATTGCATTCTGAGACCGAATGCAAGGGGGGATGGTTGAAATTACATGGTTATTGATCTTAGTTTATAATGTGTATAGGCCTTTATAAACTGGGGATGGAAACACATTTAATTGAGACTTGTATTATGTATATAAGCACATAAAAACTTAAAAAGTGAGATTTGAATTATAAATGAAATGGTTTCCAGTAAATGGAGAGTCCAAGTGAAACTTAAAGAGAATTTTTCCCATTAACTTGAAATTGAACCTCTATATACTGAAACCCCTATAAATGAAAACTTGAACACTTATCAATACCATGACCTTTGATGTGGGTATTTGGGAAATTATATTGGGCAGTGATCCCTCTTATCTTGTTTTTATTACATTAGATATCCTATATGACTTGGTATTTTGTTCTGAGGCATGTGCTTGGAATTTTTAGATCTATTCCACCATGAAATCCTCAATTCATGCACTAGGAGGGTGGTGAAAATCATGCTTTGGAGGTGGTGGTCCCTGATCCACTAGTGTTACCTCTAGTAGTACCACCTTTGGAACCACCTACTATTCCCAAACTGGGAACTAGTGCTTAGCTTCTAGAGAGTTTCCTATGGTTGATTCAGTCTATGTAGGGTTCTCCACAACCAACACCTATGACATCTGATCTTACTCATGAGTTCTAGCAGTAAGATCCTCCCATATTCTCAAGGGTTGGTGGTCTATAGGCTAATGAGTCATGGCTATAATCCATTTTATCTATCTTTGAGAATCTAGAGATTCCTCCAGAGAGGTGGGTCAAGCTTACCACCTACATGCTACATGATTCTGCCAAGCACTGGTGAGATGTGATTATCCAGGCTTTTCTTCATTAAGGAATGGTCTGGGTGGACTTTCAGACTACCTTTTTTGATTAATTTTTTCTCATATGGTAAGAGTTGACTGAGCCAGGAAGTTCATGCACCTAAATCAGGGTTTTATGTCCATCATAGACTATTCAATGTGTTTCACTGAGCTTCAATGCCTTTCACTACTTCTTGCTGGTGATGAGATATCACGAGAGAGATGATTCAAGGATGGGATCATGTATGCTATCTAATCTCAGGTGAATTTATTTCACCTATATACCATTTTTGAGATCATGAACCAAGATATTATCATTGAGCACAAATTGAGGGAAGTTGATAGTATAGGGCACAGAGGGTCAGTACTGAGATAAGACAGTAGTTCTTCCAATTTCAGGAAGTGTATCCTTTAGGTTTCTCATCAGAGTAGTGGTGGATATAGTATTCGTACTGGTAGCTCTGTTGTATTCAATTAGCATGGATGGAAGGGGCATGTGAAGCCATAGTTTGATAGAGACCCACTAGAGTTCCACGATTGCAGTTGGATGGGTCATATTTAGAGGTTTTTACAGACCTTTCAACATATTTATAACATAATAGGACCCTCACTAGCTCCATCTTTAGGAGTAGGATTAGTGAATCTGTGTCAGGAAGGAATATGGAGTAGCACCAGCCAAATAGGCCGAGGAAGAGGTCATGGATGTGGTAGCTAGACTTCTGATTTTTATATTAGAAGAGAAGACCTACTTAGGTCAGTTGAATGAATTATAGTTGATACCTGAGGAGTATAGTGTAGAACTGTATAATATACAGGGTGCTATTATAATATCCCCTTCTATTATATCTCCTTTTTCTGATAGAGGTTCCTCATACTCCTTTTTCTCATTATCGATTTTGGAAAGTCTCGGGCATGAAATTATATACTTTTGTGGGGTTATGACCCTAGAAAAACCATTGGGTGTATGGTCAAAGGGTATAGGCCAATTCAAGGACTATCCTCTTGAGATTGGTGGTTATCACTTCTAATGGAATTTCTCTATCCTTTAGATGATAGGGTTTTATGTCATACTTGTTATGGATTGGATCCTGACTTATCATGACCACATTGACTGTTATCACCACAGGGTGAATTTCATAACACTAGAGGGTGATAAATATGTACATTATGGTGAATGGGATGTCTAGGACGGTCGATCTGGACTAGATCATAATGGGTTGGGAGGAGTGAAAACCTAGATTTCTACCCTTTTACTGGATGATTGAATGTTGCGTATGATAAATTTTCCTCCAGTGGTGGATTGTTTTAGGGATTTTTCCTATACAACTTATCTAGAATTCCTACTAAGAGAGTGGTAGAGATTATAATCAATATTGTTCTAAGATCAAATCCAGTATCTAATCCTCTGTATAGGATAACACCTACTGAGATGCAGGAGCTAATGTGCCAGTTGGAGGATTTAGAATCTAAGGGTTTTTATCTTACCTAGACTTCTCTTTGGGGTTCTCTTTTCCTTTTCATTAAGAATGTGGATGGGACCCTTAGTCTATACATGGATTACCAATGGTTTATTAAGATTATGGTTAATAATTGATATCATTTTCCTCAAATAGAAGATATATTCAACTAGATATGAGGAGCTAGAGTGTTCTTGAAGATTGATCTGAGATCAGACTATCATCAGGTGTGATTCAGGCCTTCATACATACCACATAAGGCTTTTTAAATTAAGTATAGTTTATATGAGTATCTAGTTATTCCATTTAGTCTTATGAATGTGACCTCTATTTTGATGGCCTTTATGAATAGGTTTTTATACCCCTACTTATATTCCTTCATCATGGTTTTTGTGGATGACATATTGGTGTATTCTTATACTAGAAGAAAACATACAAAACATCTTGAGATCATATTGAGTACATTGAGAGAGCATCAGTTATATGTGAAGTTTACAAAGTTCCACTTTAGTATTGACTTGGTTCACTTATTGTTTCATATTATCTTGGAATTAGGAGTATCAGTTGACCTGGATAAGGTGAGTGATATTTTCTCTTGGGAGAAACCTAAGAACATGTTTGATATATAGAGTTTCTCAGGGATAACATGATATTACATGTGTTTTATATAAGACTTATCATGACTTAAAACACCTCTTAATGTTCTAAATAATAAGGGTGTGAGGTTCTCGTAGTTTGAAGCATGTGATAAAGCCTTTTTGGAGCTAAAAGGAAGACTTAATTCAATATCGATCCTGATTCTTCCGTAGCCTAGTAGAGGTTATATAGTGTTTTGTGATGCATAAAACATTTTATTGGGTTTAGTAATGATTCAAGAGGATTGATTTGTTGCATATGGATCTCACCAATTGAGATCTCACGATCATAATTACCTGATACACAACCTTGATCTTACAACATTCGTTCATGCCTCGCATCATTGGAGACATTATCTTATGAGAGAGTGGTTTGTGGTTTTTATGGACCAAAATAGACTTAAATATATCTTTAAACAATGTTAATTGAATCTCATATAGAAAATATGAGTTGAATACCTCCAATAATTTTACTTTGAGATTTTATATATGCTTGGAAAGGGAAATGTCATAACTAATGCACTGAGCTAAAAAAATTAGGTGTAAGCCATTCCAGAATCCATTGATGAATGAAAGTTGATGGACCTATTTTCTAAGATTTATCTAGAGTTACAAGAGATTCATGAGTTGTATTTTCTTATAGCCTTAGATATTACCTATTCACTTTAGGATAGGGTGAAGAGAAGGAAGTTCTCAGACACTGAAAGTTTGGTCCTATGGGAAAGTATTTTAGGTAAGGACCCACCTCCATATTGTTCTGTTGATAGATATGGAATCCAACTTATATATGGGTGTATCTGGGTTCTTACAGACATGCGAGAGGAGATGATGTGATAATACCATGATTATCAGTGGGTAGTACACACATGAATCTCCAAGATGTATCATGATATATGCCTCTAGTATTGGTGTCCAGGGATAAAATATTAGATTGTGAGTTTTATCACTAGGTATTCTACCTGTCAGTAGCTGAAGGTAGACCACTAATGGACCACTGGATTATTATATCCACTACTAGTCCTAGGATGTAAATGGGACGATGTTGTGATAGATTTTGTGACTGGTTTATAGAGGTCTCCTCAAGGCAATGATGCAATATGGGTAGTCATGGATCAAATAATGAAGGTATCCCACTTCCTTCATAACCAGGAGACTTTCTCAGTTGATGATCTAGGAATATTGTATATTTGTGAGATTATAAACTTATATGAGGTCCATAACACTATCATTTTAGATATAGATTCTCATTTTAAATTGAGGTTATGTCAAGGGTTATATAAATATTTGGGTACATAGGTTATTCTGAGCACAAATTTTCACCCACAGACCGATGTACAGTCGGAAAAAACTATACAGGTGTTGGAGGACATACTTCAAGCATGCATCCTTGATTTATAGGGTTTTTTGGGGAAACATATCCCTCTCATAGAGTTTTCATACAATAATAGATTTTAGGAAACAATTATGATGGATCAGTATGAGGACTTATATGGTAATCCATTCCGTTCACCTCTATGCTGGCTAGAGGTAGGGGAGGTAGTTCTATTAGGTCCTCATCTCGTATAAAAGACTTTAGAGTAGGTACAGTTGATCATAAAATGAATGGTCACTGTGCAGTCTAGATAGAAATCATATGTCGATCACCATTAAAAACCTTTGGAGTTTGAGGTTTGGGATAATGCATTCTTGCGATTATCACCCAAGTTGGGGAATAGGTAGAAATAGAGGAAAGGGAAGATATAAACTTGTTTTATCTCGCCTTTTAAGATTTTGTATAGAGTTGGTCTAGTATATTATCGATTTATTTTATCTCATAGGCACCATTCCATGTATGATATCTTCCACATTTCATAGCTTCACCATTACCATGTTGACCTATCTCATGATTTTGATCTTAAGGATGTTGAATTGGATGCCGATGCTTGTTTTGAGGAGTATCCCATTGCATTGTTGATCAGACCACAAATGATATTTAAGGAAGGTGTGTCCCTTTAGTACATGTGTTAGGTATCATGACTATGTGTAGGATGAGACTTGGGAGTGGGAGGCTGACATACATGCTCAGTGGCCAGAGTTATTCTCATATGAAGTTCTACCACCCTTAGAAGGGAAATTCGTGGATGAGTTCCTTTAAGGGGGGAAGATTGTAAGAACCTAGTTTTTCTTCAAGGTATGTAACCCTTTAATTTCAGTTGAATCATTTATTTTATCCTTTTAATTTCATATTATAATTTAAGGAAGGGTTCAGGAGTGTTTGGGGATTGTTTGGATCCCAAAACTTTGAATTTTGTGGAAAATTGCTAGGCCACATGGTTAGTAGAAACCACGAATCCCAGTCCACATGGTTAGATAAAACATGCGGGGTGCTACATTGGTCCATAGAGGGAAGCACATGGGCTGTGTATGGTTTTCCTAACTGTGTGCTATAACTTGTGTGGGGTGTATTACTTGGACAAAGGGGGATGCACTGGTAGAGCATGGTTAGACAAACCATGTTCCCCCAACCATGTAAGACACTTTCCTTGGATAGTAGCTGGTGTACAGTTGGCACACATTGTTCGAAAACTGTGTATCCAAACTATTCACCTCTTTAAATTTTGGTATATTTTACTGTTTTCCCCTTACCTCTTTATAACTCTCACCCTTTCTTCTTTCTTTCCTCTAGTGGAAAAAAATCCTCTTCCACTCCCATTGGAAGCTCCTCCCATGGACTAAGCTAGGTTATTTGATATCTCCACTATCCAAACTCTGATTTGAGATTTTTCTATTGCATTGGATAGACACTGGTAAGATCTCCACTCCTTATGCTCCTTTCGTTACTTGTATTTCCACTGACGATGCTATTTTTTTTGTGAGATATCATGCCCTACTTTTAGGGTGTTCATCTATTATTCAATTTTATTGTAATCTAGGAAAAAACAAGGGACAATACTAGACAAGGAATCTACTACAGGAATAAGGTAGTTGGTTTATGATGTATCCCTCAAATTCTCACCGTTTATAAATTGTTTCCGTTGTGTTCATGTCAGTTTCATCGGGTGTTTCTACTTAAATTTATATTCTTAAGACTTTAATCATCTAGGTTGTAATTTAAAGTCCTATTAATACCTTTTGACATCATTATAAGTTGAGAACCCAACACTAACCACCCCTTCAAGGTGTGTTCCTTAATATTTCTATGTTAACCAATGTCATGACTACATAGAACACCATTTGGGTGTTCTTGACTTGACCTTTTCTATGGTTAGTCCTTTTTTCTAATAAAATGAATTATAATAATTAAGTGGAAAGTATATAATTATTAATATCACTTAGACTTGATAAAATTTAATTTAATTGAAGATTTGTTGGATGTCCTTATTTCACCTTTTCATATATAATGAAAGGTAATGGAATAAACCTAATGAAAATGAATTTGGAATGAGTATTACATAAAATTAAATGAATTATGATGTATTAAAGGTATAAGGTGCCTATTGCATATGGAAGATTTTCATATTTATAGGAATGGCCAGTCTTGAGTGAGCCTTGGATTCCCAAGGGAATGTCTTGATCACTCAGAGGATGTCATTCCAATTATTGAGTTGGTTTACAATGGAGATACCCACCTTGGAATGTGGTATTTGTCTATTAGTGGATTCCCAACATGACACTGTGGGATCCATTCGCTTCCTCTCTATAAATTAGAATGACTTGGATATATTCCTTGGATTCATATTGATTTCTTCAGGCACATAGTGCCATGGATACACCCCATTGGGCCTAATCATGCTTATCCAGGATTAATATGGATGGGATATATAGACTCGATTAGAATATTTTATAGTGGAATGATTTGGGTGTACCCCTTGGAATACACTTAGACCCCTCATAGCTAGACTGCATGAGTTACCACTATGAATTGGATCGTTCTATGAGGTCAAGGATGCCTTGGTTTCACCTTGGATACTATATTATCTTCATTTCTTATGACAGTACCACTGACACCTTTGCACATGGTCTCCTTATTATAAACTGAATTGTAATTAATTGAATAAATACATGTTTAGAGACCACCTGAGCCTAAAGAAGGTATGGATTATTTACTTCTACACTACTTTAATTTTTAAATACCTGCACACTATTATAGTTTATATTCATGGATTGGATTTGTATAGACGCTATCAGTGGTGGACTACTGATTTTATCTCACACCTTATCTGGGACACCATTGGTACCCAGGTAGATTATATGATCACATGTCTAGATAAAGGGAATAATCCCACTTTGGACAGATGACTTATTTATTTAGGATGATATCTTGGTAGTAGATGACTGAGCTGGTGCTCAGGATGCTTGGATAGTTTTTTCCCTTTTTGATTATTTTGTATATCATGTATTATACTATATTCCTATTGACATATACACCTTTTTCCCTTTTTGTAAATACATTCCATCATCTTTTATATATGATACAATTTAATTTTTTTGATGATTATTCATTTCTTTGAAGTTTATGCTTGTTTCCGCTTCCATATCCATTATTTTTATGCTTCAATTGTTTATTCATCTATTTCACCACTGTGCTCCAATTTGACCTTAGGGAATAGTATCCTCATGGAAACACCCTAGGCCCTCACTACTAGTTGACAATCTCTAGCATATGAGGAGGCGAGCGTAAGGCTATGTGGCCAACTAGGTTTGGTTACTCAGGGGTGAAATGGGTCCAAGACATCACATCAACCAAGCATATAGATTTCATTCAATGTATGAGAAATACAGATATCCACTACCTTAAACCACAACATGGTTTCTCAATCACCATATCATTGTGTTAGTATGTCATGAGTTTAGTTACACATCACCATCACTAAATCCAAATTCAACCCTTATCACTACCTAACGAACTAAGATCAACAACATATTTATCTCTGTCTCCAATCCCTACTACTAGCACCTATATTAAAATTTTCTTGAAAATTAAATAGTTCTATATATTTAAATTTAAACATAAAACCAATAAAAGTTTGTTTACCAAATGATTATGAAGTTGTTTTATTTACCTACTCACTAAAACCATCCATCATTGCAATATCACTGGGGACACATCTTATCATCTTCTGATATAATTAAACCAATGATTTCTATAGATCCAATACCTTCATATCTTTTATTTGTATACGATCCCCCTTTTTATGGATTGTGTTCACCTATTGCTGAATTTTTCTTTGTATTGTAGTAAATTTACTCTAATCATCTCGAGGTGGAGAGTAACTACAACTAGGAGTAGCTACTACTGCAATACTTGGTGACCTACCAAAGACCTCAGAGGGTAATGGTCCCAAACCCATATAGCATATGCAACCAAGATGATCCTTCCCAAGGTCTTGACCAACTGGATCATCCTAGGAGACGAAGAAGGACTACATGGTATTTAAATCCCATAGTTAGTTTATTTTTACCTATAAATCAAATAACAACCATATTTAAATCAATACATATTAACAAAGTGACAACTATAAATAAGTTATTACAATAAAAAAAGGAATTCATAACCGAAATTATTTGGTAAGATCATTCACATAAATCCCATCATATTTCGTATAAACATCCAACCAAAGTCCTATTTGGGAGACTTGGTGGCCTAAATTCATTGAATACATTAAACAACTATTAATAAAAAATTTAATATATGAAATAGATAAAGTTATCTTATAAATATTTAATCTAATGAAAATATTACTATAGTTGATCTATTTCTCAAAAAACTCTTTGAACCAAAAATATGGAGGGTGATTTGTTTATCTTGAATTTATGCATTTTTTTTCTTGAAACATCTTATAATAAATAACATGTAATTTAATAGTAATGTATGCAATGTCATATCCTTGTCATATGCATGTATATATGTAAAATTAGATTAATATAATAATATATTTTTAAATACCATGTGCTTCTCATGGTAATTACTATTAATAAAAACCTTTCAAATCTCTCTAGGAGTTCCTTCAGGTACCTTATCATACTATTTTGAGTGTTAAATGATGTATCATCCAATTTATTCTATAATCTCTATTTAAAATATTTCCATTTCTTGCCTAAAAATTTTAATGTCCACTTTCATATGATAAGATCACAACAGTAAAGTGGAATAACATATGTACAAAGAGATTCATTTTTAAAATATTATAATTTAATTAAATAATGGCATTCAATTTATCCATAATGTATTAAAATTACCTTCATCTGGGAATCAAAGACTTCATTATTTTAAGATTGAGGCACATGACTCCAATTAGAATATCTAATCGAAAGGTCAACCAGATCATCATCCAACTAACATAGAATCTGTCCAAGTAATCTTGAAGCATAATATGTGGGGACCCCATAACAATCAAAGGGGACAACTATCCTCAATCTTTTCAGATTCCAAACATCTGAACTATTAATATTTGTCTCTCTAGTAACATTTTTTTTCATCTTTTATGAAAAAATAGTTATTAGTATAAAAATTGAAAAAAATTTATTCACATTAAAATTTGAACCTATTACTTTCACCCTCTAATATCCTCATGAAGAAACAAGAGTGACCACCTGTTCCTTCAATACAGATTCACTAAATGCTGAAGCTATTGAATCAAGAGGCAATGCGCCAAATGCTGATGAGATGAAGAAGAAGGGTGCGCTAGATGAAAATTGGAGGGAGATGGAGGGTGCAACAAACACTAACAGTGAGGGTAGACAGAGGGTGTCCCATATGCTAAAGGGAGTGTTCCTGATTATGACGTTCCAACCTAGGTACCACATTTTTGGTTCCGAACGTAGAAGAAGCATTGCGGTGGAGGGAGATATATTAAAATTTATTTTAATAATCGTTTCCTGAAACCAAGAGTAAGGATCTTTCACGTCAAATTTATTATTAATTTAATCAATATCTGAAGAAATAAATATCTGGGCTTATGAAATCTCTTTGTTGATGATTGTTGATTGTCCGAAAATGTCCTTCTAAATTGCCTTCATTGTGCTTGTTAGGATCCAAGGGTAGAATCTCTCCAACAGTGATCCACACATGCTTCAATGGTCTCCGAGCAACACCACTCATTCTCCGGGTGCTAGCATGGAGAATCAAATATTTTTCTTTTTTTCTTTCTTGATCATTCGTTCTTCAGTCTTGAATAAATTCTCTTATGGGTTTCTCATTCTTGATAGGCATATAGGAGGAGGAGTCGAGAGAGAATTCATTGTGCATAAAAATTCCCTATTCTCAAACCTAGAATTGGTTTCGAATTCTTTACACAATAGACATAACTATCTATTTATAGAGCTCAAATTTTAGTTAAAAATTTAATTTCATAACATCCATTAAATATAATTATAACCATTAATTAAATCCCATTCCACATAATAATATTATTATTATTTTGTGGTGCGCTAACTTGCAAAAAATGGATAAATAATATTTACCATCTCGTAAATATTTATCTTATCACCATACATAGTCTTGGTCCATTCGAACTCCTCTTGAATTTATTGAACACTAGAATAAATATTTTATTCTATTAAATAAATATTTTATTCACAAACTAATAAATAAATATTTAATAAATATTCAATAAAATAAATAAATAAATTTTAATCAAAATCCAGTGAATAAATATTTATTTAATTTATGCGATCAATATAACTTGAATAAAATTATTCCTCAATCATTAGAATAATATTTATTCCATTAATTAAATTCAAATATAATTTAATCGAGACTAACAGAAACACTTAGTGTGTGACCCTCTAGGATTCTTTCTCGTTGGCATTAGGCGGGCTTGCCTAAAGTCCAAGATTACTATCTAGCAACAGGTCAAGGCAACCAATAGAAAAAACTTAAAGTCATAATGAGGACAACCACATACAAATGCTTACTGTGTAATATAATCCCTTTGACACAATATCTCATCAAGAAGGTTGCATGAAGGTGTCATCAACCTATATGATCGATACATTATTATTTGAATATCTGAAATAAACTCATCATTACACAATGGACATGGAATTTAGGGAGACATTTATATTTCAATCAAAGGGATAAGATATCAACTTCCATAAATATGGAAGGGAAAAATACTTCATTGAATTATCCATTAATAAGATGTTATTCATGACTCACCCAACATACCCTACTTCCCACTAACATATGGCATGATGGTTTTCATTAGAAAATCTAAGTGCATGAGTCTTGACATGCAAATGTCTTCCAAAATAACCTTTATCACTTAATCACCAAATCATTTTCCTATACTAAGGACATCCATTTGATAAAACATAAGTTCCCAAAATAAACATATTCTTGATCCATAAAATCATTTAACTAAGAATAATAAGTCATACTAACCATGGAATTCATGTAGTACAATAGTAGACAATAAATACCAGTTACACTTTGGTTGTGGGTTCGATTCCTGCAGCTTTTTCTGATGTGATGGGTTGTCACACGGTCTGCATGTTGTCCTTTTTCAAAAACCATATAATTATAATAAAATTAACAAAAAGATATAAAATCCTTAAAAATATCCGTAACATGTTTTAACCTCAAAGGTTATTTCATACCTCACATTTTTCATCCCAAAAACTAATAACCCATAATTTCCTCAAAAAAAAAAAGATCACAAGAACCCCTAAGTTTATCCATTATATCCACATAAGAAAAGATAACTCTTACTTGAATAACATTTTCACATATCATACTTCAGGGTTAAACATACTAGAAAAAGTCTTAAAATGTAATCCTATCATTAATATATTTAAACATATCATCATCCATATATCCAATATAACTCTTTAATTCCTAGACATCTTAAACATCGAACATTCTTCATGATCCTTTATCCATGTTTTTCCATATTATTCTTTTATACTTATTTCCTACAAACAAAATCATGCATAATCTCCTAAGATTTCAGTAATGTCAAAATATGAGCTAATAAATAATCCACACCTTTTATAATTCATTTTTAGTTTCCTCATCTTCAATTAGAATGGCATTAGGAATTGGTAAACATATATTTGTAAGATTCTTCTGATCACATTCCCGAACCATCTTCATTGGAAATATATTTTTATAATGACCATGCACACCACATTTAAAACATTCAATTGATCCTTCAGAAATAACTTATTTATCTTTCTTGGAGTCAACTAGACGCTTACTTTTTCTATGGAAGGTTACTGCTTTATGACCTTTATTACCACACCTGAAACATCTTACCATCCCTTTGAAGCATTTTCCTAGGTGTTTATTTCCACATCCTTGACACATAGGTTTTTTAATATAATTTCCTTTATGATTATTACCTGAACTTCCATTGGGATCTGTTTCTCACATATATGATGCCCTAGAAAAATCACCAAGGTTCAAGTGGTTAATCATGAATCTAGATAGTTGGTTAAAAATAACCGCAATAGTTTTCATTACAACTCTCATTTCATTAGGCTGCTCATTCAGAAAACCACCACAGTTTCCTTCACATCCATTGTTACTTTCGTGCTTACTAGATCTAGCCATTTACTAAAACCAAAAATGTCTGTGTGAGTATATCAATAAAATCATCATATAATATCTTATGAGGAGGGTAAACACTAATATATACTTATTCATGTTATCTTAAACTCATTAAATTTATCTAAAATAACTACAACTCTTTCTAATATTCTAACCATTATGTTTATGTTACTTATGCTTAAATAACACCCTAACCTCTAAAGTTATCTAAACCAACCTCTAATACCAACAGTAAGGCCCCGGCCTTAAACATTACATAATCTTGAATTAAGTTAATAATTCACATTGAAGATATTTTCAGGTTTAGATATTTAGAGAATTAGTTCATAACTTATACATAACAACTTGAATATTAAAAGTGGACACTTCTAATCACCATCCATTTTTTTCATAAAAAAACTCCTTAAAAAGAGACATGTTTAGTTCCATGATTTAAACAACATGATTTTTCCTTGATCCCATCCTTGACCCTATTCATCTTTAAGTCTTATGAAAAACATTTCAAAACTTGGGATGAGCATAAAAATCTCAGTAAGGGATACATAAATAAAAAAACTATTAGTTTTTCAAAACAAAAAGTAAACCATGAATACTTTAACATAAAGTAATACCTTTCACCTTTAAGAAGTAGAAAAAAACACTTCACTAAATATAAGCTCATTACTTACCCTTTTTGTAACTGAAATATTACCATAAATCCCATAGAGAGAAAAATATAGCATATAAAGGTAAACTTGGGACATAATAATACTTAAATGGAATAACCATACGCTCGACTTCCAAAAATCATTCTTATAAATAGAATAACCATACGACCGACTTCCATACCCAATGCATTGAAGGTTATAATGTAACCACCCATCCTTGGTTTATCATGAAACCATCCATCATTTAGTTTATCATGTAACCACCCGTCATTGGTTTATCACGTAACCACCCATTAAATGTCTAAGTACCATTATATAATCATAACACATAAAATATTGAAAATATCAACATTTCAATAATAACATTTCATTTGTAATCACAAGAAATAATTTCAAGATATTGAAATACTCAATCTATTTCAAAAACCATTTTCAATACCAAAACACCAAAATAATATATTTATTTTACTTTTAAAAACATTAAGGATTATAGGGGAATCCAAATATCAAATAAAGATTACGGTGGCTGAGAGGTCATTATCACTACATATGTTGAAAACATTCTTTTTGTCATTTAGTAAAACATTTCATAAAAAAAAGATTCCATTTGAATGAAATTAAAAGTTAAAGGGGTTTATTATACACCATATAAAAGAAATAGGTGTATATTATCAAAATATGCCTCAATGAAAGGAGATTGAGATGAAGCCCCTTACGAAAAATTCGGCAGCCTAATGATGTCCCTTTAAAATTTAGAAAATGAGTTGATGGGAGAGAAAAGGGACTCTCCTCAATTGGATTTTTTTTTACAGAAATAAGGATATATAAGAACATATCCCAACATAATAAAATGTAAATTAAAATACATAACATAATATAAGTCTTTGGCTAAAAGAGGAGGGTGAAAGGTTCCCTTACTTTTTTTCCGACTTGTCTTGTTCATTCTTTATATCCCTGAATAATAAACTTAAGTTAATTTATACTTGCTTCAGAACTTTTTTCAATTTTATTATTCCTTTTATATTACTTATTACCTTGCTATAACAATTATATAATTATTCAAGTTCATATCGGTCATTTTTTCGATGTTCGGTACATGAGTCAAAAATGAACTTTTTATAATTAAAAATTGTCCATGTGGTCAAAATTCCATTATATATAGAATAATATTCATGATTTAGATATCATATATATCATATATATCTAGTATATATGTATTTATAATAGTACATAACATTTGGAGATAAGAAAAGAAATGCACCATTCAGGGAGATGGTAAGCCGTACGTACGCATGAATGCTACTTTCATTTCTATTTCACATTTAAAGGAATGAAAAATTAATGATACATAGGTATATTATAATTAAATTATAATATCATTTTTTATACATGTTACATAAGTTCAATAATTACATACTTTACACATTTTATGTATAGCACGAACGATTCATATCACTTTGAGGGGGCGGTAGTCCGCACTTCCTCATGAAATTATCGTACTTATACAACACGAAAAGCATAAAGGTATGATATAAATGATAATTAAAGAATAAAAAAGATAAAATAAATATCATAAATATCATATATAATTACAATTCCATCATAATGGACACAATAGGAGGAATTAGGAGAATATTGGACAATCATCATTTCGTGAGGTAGTAGTTCGCCGTCCACAGAAACAATATGTTCTATACCCATTAGATTGAGGTGTTTGTAATTGTAGTTCAAATAATTCTCATAAAAAACCTAGTATATTTAGGATTATGGTGTTGTTATGTAAACAAATAATAAGAAGAGCATATGGAGTGGAGAAGGAAAATAATGGAAAGAAACTTGAGAGATGACGTTACCTCAAATCAGGTAACTTCTTTTGATTTGAGCCAACGGGATTTCTTGAATTGCATTATTCCTAGGGGAAGGCTTTTAGAAGGAAGGGAGAAATGTTAGAAGAATATTGGAGTAGATTTTGGATGATACAAGAGGCTTGATAGGTGTGAGTAATGGGTCATAAGTGGTGTCCTTTTATAATAGGAAGGAGGTCACTTTAAGAATGTCTTGAATCATTATTTTATTATAAACTGAATTTCGATTTTAAAAGGCCCCCAACTCATTTAATTATAAGATAAGGCGAGTATTGTTTAAAATCCTCTCAACCAATAGGTTTTAGACAAGTTTTGGTTTCAAATTTAACCTTATCATTTAGCTTTAACCCTTAGTTAACTAATTTAACTCTTACCATGTATTCTTGTATATTCATAATATATGGTTAATATAGTTACCATAAAATTATAATAAAATCAAAAGGGGTTCATTAATGACATGTTAAACATTATCTAAGTTATTTGGCCGAATATTATATTTTTAGGACTATTATATCTTTTAATAAAATAATATTTATTTTAAAAACCCATATATGTCAATTTTTATACTATTCATATCATTACTTTTTAAAAATCCATTAAAACTTGATTATTTTTTTTGAAAAAACTTCATTAATTCAAATATAAAAAGTAAAAATCAGTCCCAAAATTTATGGATGACATAAAAAGTTTCAAAACAAATTTATTTTAATATTTATAATCTAATTTATTTAAATCATTCATTAATAAGGTAATCACTACATCATCATTGTGTCATAAATTAATATATTTATTTGATGTCTAAAAATTATAAATAAAATACCATGATGTAGGAAATATTTTTATCTTTCTAATTAATATTTATAGTTGAAGATATCACTTACATAACCCCATATAAAAATTGTTTAACTAAAAGATACATGTTTATGTTACATTTTTCTTTACTTTAAATTAATTTTTTATAAAATGTCATTTTTCACATCCAAGTGGCTCAATGGGGTCCCAAAATCAACCCAAGGATGACCATGGCCATAAATATATCATCCAATAGTATTAGGACACGTGTTAGGGTAATTAATATTATTTTAATATTATTTTTTACCCTTATTTACCATATTTACCCTTTGACCATGGTAAATAAAATATTTACTGAAGTCACATTCATAATGTCTAAAAATAAAATTTACCTATTTAAACAATTTAGAACTCCTGATTCCAAATATGGAATCTATTTTTCTAAATTCAAAACATAGAAGCTGTATAAATTAATTTAAAATTAATTCCCGTTGTCAAAACCAAAAAGCTTGTTTTTAAGAAGTAAAAACCATTAAAAGATTGACATGTATTTATGTCCAATTTCAATGTGAAATTACTTAAAATGACCAAAATTGGATTAAATGATAAAAATATAATACAATTACACTTTAAAACCAATTAAAATTATGATCTAACTATATAAATAAATTATATTAAAAGACAGTTTTGAATTAAAATGCAGTACTTTTCACTATTCATTAAAAAATGAACTTTATCAGAAAAATACTAAAATTTCATCCTAAGTAAATTTTGATGTCCTGCTTATAAATAAGAAATTTATTTTTTCAAATAGAACATATAAAATTGAAAAAAACTAGATTTAAAAAGGGTTCCCCATCAAAATGTGGTAAATCAACCTTTTTAAGAATATTAAAATATTTCATGCTTAAAATCAGATTCATTCTTATTTTAAGCTTATAAAATTTATTGGATAAATGTAAAAACATTTAATAAACATTTGAAATCATAATTTAGTTAGTTATATTCATTCCCAGCAATACAACGACTATGTATTAACTACCATTTAAAATAATAATAATAATATTTTATTTTTCGGTATAACTCAAAGTTGTGTTCAACGTAAGATTTCAAGGAAACCCGTTGTTGCATGTTGAGCGTGCTATCAAACAAAGTGTCTTATTTAACATAAAATTAATATCTTATTCATAATTATTAATAGAAATAAAAATGTATTATTCTATAAATACCTGGGTCATTACATTAAGAAACCCTCTGGGAGCCTCTAAGAATGAGAGAAATCCATTAGGGTCAAGATATGGTCGATTTAGGGTTAATATGGGGGTTCAGAAGAATTTAAAATCAATTTTCATAACTTTTATTTTTCCATGCACGATTTTCTGGGCGAATTCACCCAGTTAGTACTAACCCTGCACAAACCGTGAAACCCTTGCACACTTAGGCTGCACACTCTATTTATCCCTACACAGACCATGTGACCAGGATGCACACTTTGTTTAACCTTGTGTAAACCATGTGCAAATCATGAAACCCATATCCTCCTTCCAAAACTATCTAATTTTCAACCAAATGCACCCAAGTTAAGGCATAAACAAGTTATACTGAAAGTGAAGAAAAAGAATACCTCTAAAATAGAATGAGATATATTCTAAAAAGGGTCAGGATCTTACAATATTTCCACATTATAATAGCTTGTCCTTGATCTTTACTCCCAAGAAACTCTAAGAAAAGTCGGGTTCTTACAATCTACACACCTTATAATAGCTCATCCTTGAGCTGTACTCCCAAGATTCTCTAAGATTCCAAATCAAAGAAAGGTCATGCCACTACACCCTCTTATCCTGTTCTCTCTCTCAATTTTCTTCACACACACACATCCATGTTTCTATAATACATGAACTAACAACACAATATTTCCCTGCAACAACTTATTACTATGATCCAACACATGTATTGGATGTTCCTCAATGAACGCATCAGTCTCAATCTCAACATCCACAACATACCTGATGCGTTTCCCAATTCAACATTGATGCTAATCCTTTCAATAAAAAAAATCTTTAAAATAATGTACATCCACCACCTCCAAGGACCATCTGTCCTTTCTCTAATAAATTTAAACATTTAGCTTATAGTTTCCTCATTGGAATTCTGATGCCACCACTTCCAACCCATGGTCTTGATCCATACACAATCTACTGACATATCGCTCCCCAACTTAGGAGCATCATTAAAACCTATTTTTCAAGAAAATCAACCACCACAGTTTTTATCAACCTCTGGTTCATCCTGAGAACATCATCGGTAAACTATTAATTGCGTACCTCACACCATCCAACTCCACATATATTCCACATTATAAGAACAACCTCCAAGGGACCCATATCCATCCAAAACACATTTAGATATTTAGGAATAAATCCAGAGCTTTCCTAGGGTACCCGAGATTATGTAAAGGTAGGGGACATGATCATCACTAATTAAAAGTACACTAAGAAGTCATATATAAATACCACCAAAAATCCCCCATCATTGATGTTAAATACCATTTTGAAAAAACCGTAACCTATCGAAAGTATTGGGATTCCCTACTTGCCAACTTCTCAGCACACTGATCCAAAAACCAAATGACCCCTCACACAACTCACAACCAAGTTCTCAAACTAGGTCATTCTCACAACCCAAACCTCCCACATCAAGGGACAAATAAACTGAACAAAGAATTATTATTCCCCCAAATTAACTCAATTATCAAGTGGAATTTACACAAAACCATATCAAAATTTACCCCATTTTTTCCACCACATGGTCAAAACCAAAGAAATATCACTACCCTTGACCATTATACACCTAGGTCCTAGTTAACAAGGGTAAACACTTTATCATTATACAAGTTTCTCATTCAGAAACCCTTTTATTCTCATCTTCCACCATTTTAAAATCATTCTCAATTTCAAGTTAGGAACCAGTTTTATTTCAATTTCACAATCAAGGAAAAAAAAATTAAGTTCAAGAACTTACCCATAACCAGTTTTCCCATGCGTACCTAAAATGATGAAGTTCACAAAAAAAACCTATGTGCCTAGAACGATGTATGGAGACTCAAATATCATGCCATTTAGGGCCACAATTCAATATAAAAAAATCTTAGAAACAACAACCACATCGCAAAACAAGTGTGTCACCCAAGGTGAAATGATATTCAACTGTAACAAGAAACAACAATAACAACAATCCCACCCTAAGTACTTGGGTTTTCCCTCATACATAGGGTAGCTACTCCCATGCACGAAATCATAACCAATCCCTAGATCTTCATAGTCTCCTATCTACCTTTCCCAAATAGTAATAAAAAATAAGAAGAAAAGAAAACTAGACCTTTGATACCAATTTGTGACATCCCAACCCAGGTACCACACAAAGGTGCCCCGAGCCAATCGATCACATGACCTCAAACATGCCTACCCGTATACCAGAGGCTACTAAATAGAAGTGAGGGTTTGGTAAGTCTATCATGGGGAGACTATACCCTATTTTATTAGAGAAAAATACCATCAGAAATAAATAAACAAATTCAAAAGCATATATAAGCCTGAACAATACCAATGTTACAAGATAACCAAAATAGGAAATAAAATATTTAACTGAAAGTGGAAACACGTTATGAAAAATTAAGCATCAAAGTGTCTAAAATTAAATATAATTAAAGAAACTATCAACTCCCAAGTGGGTATCGAACCAAATCCTATTCCCTCATCCATGATCCATCCCAAATCTGCCGTCTAACACAGGGCCTTTTCCCTTAACCTATATAGAAAACAAAAATTCTATTCAGGTATCGATCAGGCAGTACGATTAGGGTGTGAGTATAACTTAGTAGTCCACCACCAACAACATGTAAAAACAATCCAGTCAGATAGTGTATGCAGTTGTATAAATAAATAAGTATAATGCATAAATAAATAGTCATTACATTATCATTCATTCTTTATTTAACTATATTAACTCCAGGGTTCTCGAGGACACCCATACCTCAATACTAGCTTTGGCTCATGCCAGATCCCGAAGTGTTCCCAAGGTAATATCATATCTTAATACATACTTTGACTCATGCCCTAGCACAAAGTATTCAAAGGTGGTATCATATCTCAGTACCTGATTCGACTCATGCTAGATTTTTAATTATTATCAACTGAGGCCATATCTTGGATGACTATTTTTTTATCAAAAATTTAATTCATAATTGATTGCCTACATCACAAAAATTAAATTCATAAGTAAGATGAACATGTTACCATACTTACTTCTCAACAAAATGACCATGTTACCATCCTTTTACTCACAAGTATAATGACCATGTTACAATTATACTTCTCAATAGAATGACCATGTTACCATTCATTCTCAAATAATTAATTCATCAATTAATTATCTCAAAGAAACCATTTTAATATCACATAATCAATTCTTCAATTAATTATCATAAGACAACCATCTCAACATCACATAATTAATTCTATAATTAATTATCATAAGTCAACCATATTGATGCATTCCTATTGCTGGGCATGGGAAAAAAAATTTAATTTTCATAATGCAACATAGAGGCTGACCAGGGTCATATCACTTGAGGAGTATCACAGTTGATTCAATCACTAATTTCTAATTCTCCTAATCTATTTTTTTATTTATTTTTATTATTTATTAAAAACGATGGTTTTTTGGTTTTTGGAAAATGTGAAATTTAAATAATGAAATTCAGAATTGAAATATAAATGCAGTTGCAAATAGAATGAAATTAGAGAAGAAATAACTTGGTCCTAGTGTTGGATAACACAGGTTCCTTCACTATTATTATTTTTTAAAATTAAATTTGATAATTGTTTTGATGAAAACTCATTAACAAATTAATTTACTTTGATTTATTGTGTGTGTGATTTTAGAATGCCTTTGGAACACCAAACCACATCTCTTCCAATAGTCAAATAGGATAACACCTCAACCGAGAATGTAATTCCTAAAAGACCCAGCTCCACCGTATACCGTTTTGTCCCTTCAGGCTACCCTAAATCCAATGTATGAAGAGTTTTCCTAATATAAGGGAGATAAAATTAATAAATCAAAGAAAATGAATAGATTTAGAAATAGTGTCGTGGTGGATGACTACCACACCTATGTAATATTCTTACATCCACCACAAATAGATTAAAAACATGTTGAATTGAAGAAAAATAATAATTAATTCCTTGAAACCTCCCCCAAGGACAAGTCTTGGGTTAGTAACTTGCCAATGAAAAGTGAAAAGAGATCATGGTGGAATATAGAAGATAGAAAAATTATATTAGGGATGAAATATAAAGAGGGATGGAAGAAGAAAGAGAAACACTTTAATTAAAAATATAAATTTGTGTCACATGGAAAAGAAAACTTAAAATAAAGGAAAATAAGAAAAGAAATCCTAAAGATGCGACATGACCCTAGGCCTCCTCTTCAATATTGGTGTGGGAATCTCCTTCAGAATGGGTGAACTCCTCCTTATATAGTCCAAGGGGGTTCCATCAGCCGGAATTCAAATTCAAGATATTCTAAATGTCAATTTAAGATCTTCTATAGATTCTTTCCACTGAAAGTTTGATTATGGTAAGCTAATTTAATGGAAGAATTTTAGAAAGGTTCATTATTTAAATTTGTTCCAATATAAATTATATTTCTCCCCAAAAAATTTAAGCTTCATCATACTTTTTTTGAAAAGATATGGCCCATTAATTCTAAAAATTTATTATGGAAGAATGTTTCCTAAATATTTCCCAAAATATTAGTGTCCAAGGGACACCTTAATGTAAGAAAATCTATATAATATTAAAAATTCAAATGATCCTTTGAATAATATTTAAAATCTAGTTGGAATCACCCAAATTGGTGTTGTGTAGACTGGGTTATTCAATATTTACTGAGGTGGGGTCGACGCAGTTGTCCATAATGATTTTCGAACTCATTTTATTTTTAGGACCTTATATTGAATGATTATCTCCTGGCATAGAAGAAAAATATTAAGAAAAAAAATGAAATAATCCTACTAGAAAATAATCACATCAATTGGCTCTATATTTTAAAAATTAGGATTGAATTATGAAAGTGATTAAAATATGTATAAATTTTAGAATTAAGCAATTTTCACATTTTTTCCCAAAACGCACCATAAATCCAAAATTGATGCAAATAAGTTCAAATTGATACATTAGTAGGGATTAAATCATTAAAAAACATATTAAAAGTGATGAAAATATTAGCTCTATCACATATTAATATCACATAATTAATTCTACAATTAATTATCGCAAGAAAACCATCTCAATATCATATAATTAATTCTACAATTAACTATCACAAGGAAACATATCAATATCACATAATTAATTCTACAATTAATTATTAAAAAGAAACATATCAAAATCACATAATTAATTCTACAATTTATTATTACAAGGAAACCATCTTCATATCACATAATTAATTCTACAATTAATTATCACAAAGCAACCATCTTTATATCAAATAACTAATTATACAATTAATTATCATAAGGAAACCATATAAATATCACATAATTAATTCTAAAATTAATTATCACAAGAAAAAAAATTCAATATCACATAATTAATTCTACAATTAATTATCTCAAGTTCAATTAATGACATCAAAGACACATAATTAATTTTGCAATTAATTATTTAATTCAATATTGTCAAATCTTATAATTAATTCACCAATTAATTATTCATTTCATGATATCAATATCCCATAATTAATTACCTAATTAATTATCTCAAATTATATCATCCATATCAACTTACAAATCTCATTGTATCATAATTAAATCAACAATTAATTATTCAATCTTATCAATTCAATATCCCAACAATCCACATTAATTAATGGACCAATTAATTAATCTAATTATTTAAATTGCACCATCATAATAATACCCATTAATTAATTCACCAATTAATTATTACAACTCATAAATCAAAACATTACATCCATTAATTAATTCCCCAATTAATTAATCCAAAATCATCTCCATTAATTAATTCCATAATTAATTAATCAAACTCAAACCCTTCAATTCATTCACCAATTAATTTTCCATGTCAATTCCCTTAATTAATTCCATAATTAATTAATCTAACTCAATATAATTATTTAATTTAACAATTAAATAACAATATTACTACCATTAATTAATTCAATAATTAATTATTCCCAAATTAAAAAATTCAATAAACCCAATTAATTATTCTCTCTCTATTAAATAAATCACCCCATTTAATTACTCAAATAATTGTTCCATGTTAATAAATTTAATTATAATTAACAAACTATAATAATTAATTCTATAATTAATTATCACTATTCAAAAACTTCAATACAAAATTAATTAATTCGTTAATTATTTATTCAATCTCATCAATCTATATCTTGGAATAATGAATTCAAAAATTATTTATCCAAATCACAGTTTCATAATCCCAAACATTCCCATTAATTAATTCTATAATTAATTAATCAGGTTGAACCATCTCAATAAATCCTTAATTAGTTCCCACAATTAATTATGAAATTCACAAATCCTAAAATATCATAATCAATCCTATAATTAATTATCTTATTCAACAATCCCTAAATCTCACAATTTCACCATTCCATAGTTAATTAATTCACCAAATTAATTAATTCTATTTGAAATCTAATTGCTAAACATATCTTGCAATTCTATAACTTGCATATATGTAATTGAAAATCATGACTATGAGATTTGAGTTATAGACCACCTACCTCAAGAATGGTGATGAAGAATGATCACCAAAAAATATCCTAAATTTGTACATAACAACCACATAATACGAGATCATGATTCAATTCCTCAATTTTTTGATGAACAATTTCCCAATTTGATGTAGATCTATCATGAACGCGATGATGAACATGGTCTAGATCCGAATCCTAAATCCATTATTAAATGAAACAAGATATCTTAAATCTATATCTATATCAAAAAAAGCTTAGATATAGATTCAACAAATCAAGGACTATATCCAAAAAATAGAGGCTAACAACCCTTAAAAAGAATGGGAGAAGAACGAAAGTGATACTAGAAATCAAAAAAGGGCTTCGAATCACCAAGAACAAAGGTCAAAAGCCTTAGGAAACCCTCTGAGAGCCTCCAAGAATGAGAGAAATCCATTAGGGTTGAGCTAGGGTCGATTTTGTGGTTAATATGGGGGTTCATGAGAATTTAAAATCAATTTTCATAACTTTTATTTTCCCATGCATGATTTACTAGGTGAAGTCGCATGGTTAACACCAACCCTAAGAAAACTGTGCATCCCTTTCACTATAAAGACCCGGAAATTCCATGTAATTTTTTTTAATTATTTGGGAATTTTACGTGTCTGTGAAAATTTACGGTGTGTGATTCTGAGGCCTGGTGTGCCCATAATGAATTTCTGAACTTTTTTTTTCAGGTGCGTCCAGTAAACGTGCGAGCAGGTTTTTGTAACTTTTGAACCGGTGCTCGGAATTGAAATCTGAGGACACCGTTGAACTCGCGACGCCAGTATTCGCTTAAGGAGACATTCACCTCGACCGCAGTAGGTCGAGGGTGAAGTATATTTTTTGTGTTTTTTGTGAAAGAATAAAATAATATAAAAATGTTTAACATTTTTATTTTTGAAACCTATCTACATGGGTTAAGAAGGTGGGGACCACCCAAACTGGAAAACCCCCAATTTGAATTCAAAATTGGTGGGAACCACCCAACTCTTAAACTCCTCTCCTTTAATGGGAGATAAATCTTAAACTTCCTCCCATTAATTAATTATGCCAACATGGTACAATTAATTATTCCAACAATTAAATTGATAAACTTATTTTAATTTGGTTGGATCCTTATTTTATCTTTGGGAGAAATCGTTGGCAAAGGGGTTAGCTTGGGAGAACTTTGGAGGAACTCATTTTCTAACGAAGAACGCTTCTTCAACGAGGAACACACCATCTTCTCCAAAGAAGAACGCACCACCTCCAGCGTGAGACATCTTCAACTACGACGAACTGACTTCTGTCCTTACCTCCTCTCCAACGTCAAAAAACCTTCGAGGTAGGGTTTTTTTTATTCTTCATGTTTTACGTCGAATTAATCATCTTGATCTGCCTGCTAACGAACTAATGCGGAGGAAGCGGGCCAAACGAACACGGCCCGATCCCTCTTCCGTTCTTCATGGTTGGTGTGTTCTTTATGATGGAGGAGGTCGACAACCGACATCTTAAGGGCACGGGAATGTCGGCCATCACCACGGCCGGCCGCGACGAAGGTGTCGGCGCAACCACGACGCCTGATAGAAGAGAACTGCGACCTTGTACCACAGCAGTGAGGGAAGGGTGGCCGGCTCGCTTCTGGCCACTGGCAAAGGCACGACGCACGACCGCGCCATGCGGAGAGGATGGCTTGCCATCCGGCCAGCCGCGGCAGACCGCCGCACCGCGGCCACCCCGCACCGCGGGCCGCCCAGCGCGGGTCGGACCACCCAGCGCGGGCCATTATGATGGCACTGTATTTATATATTATATATATTATATTTATATTATCTCTATGATACTGTAATTTATATTTAAAAACATACCTTTATGCTTTTCATGATGTGTAAATATGATAATTTCATTTGAGGAAGTGCGGACTACTGCCCCTCAAAGTGATATGAATCGTTCATGCCATACATGGAACATATAAAGGATGATGTTAATGAAATTATGTAACATATATATATCATATTATTCTATACTTGAATTATAATATACCTATGTATCATTTAGTTTTTATTTCTTTAATATGACAAATAAATGAATGTAGCGTTCATGCGCATGTACGACTTACCATCTCTATGAATGATGCATTTTATTTCTCATCTTCAAATGTTATGGAATATTACAAACACATATATACCAGATATATATGATATTTAAATCATGAATAATATTCTAGAGATAATGTATTTTTGACCACATGGACAATTTGTAATTATAACAAGATCATTTTCGACTCAAGTACCCAATATCGACAAAATGACTGATATTAACAAAAATAATTATGTAATTTTTATAACATGGTAATAAGTGAAATAAAATGAATAATAAACATGAAAAAATTTCTTAAGCTAGGAGAAATTAACTTAAGTTTATTTTTCAGGAAGAACAAGGAACATACGTGATGAATCAGACTCAAGGTAAGGGACTTCATCTCAATATCATTTCATTGAGGCATGTTTTGATATTATACATCTCATTATTTTACACGGTGTATAATAAATCTCTTTTACTTTTACTTTCATTCAAAGGGAATATTTTTTCTATGAAGCGTTTTACTAAATGAAAAAAGGAATGTTTTTAACATATGCAGCAATAATGAAGTCTCCGCCGCCATAATCATTATTTGGATTTCTCTATAAACCTTAATGTTTTTAAAAGGAAAATAATTCCCTTATTCCCTTTTTGGGTGTTTTGGTATTGAAAATGGTTTTTGAAATGGATTGAGTATTTCAATATCTTGAAATGATTTATTGTGATTTCAAATGAAATGTTATTAGTGAAATGTTTATATTTGTAATATTTTTTGTGTTATGATTATATAATGGTACTTGGACATTTGATGGGTGGTTACATGATAAACCAATAATTGGTGGTTACATGATAAACCAAATGATGGGTGGTTACGTGATAAACCAAATGACAGGTGGTTCTGTGATAAACTAAAGAAGGGTGGTTACGTTATAACCTCCATTGAATTGGGTATCGAAGTCAGCTATATGGATATTCCATTTAGTGATATGTGTGTAAGTCGACCGTATGGTTATTCCATTTAAGTATGTTTATGTACCAAGTTATCTTTATATGCTATATGTTGCTTTCTATGAGCTTTATGGTAATCTATTTTTTACAAAAGGGTAAGTAATGAGCTTATATTCAGTAAAGTATATTTACTACTTCTTAAAGGTGAAAAGTATTACTTATGATAAAGTATTCTTGGTTTTCATGTTATCCCAAGACTAACCGTTTTCTTTCATTATGTACCCCTTACTGAGCTTTTTTATGCTCATCCCAATTTTTGAAATTCTTTTCAATAGACTTAAATATAAATAGTGTCAAGGATGGGATCAAGGAAAAGTCATGGAACTAAACATGTTTCTTTTATTAAGAGTTTTAGTTTTATGAAAAAATGGATATTGAGTAGAAGTGTATACTTTTAATATTAAAGTTTTTATGTATAAGTTATGACCTAATTCTCTAATGATCTAAACCTGAAAGGATCCTCAATGTGAATTATTAACTTAATTTAATATTATGTAATGTTTAAGTCTAGGGCCTTATAGTTGGTATCAGAGGGAGGTCTAGATAACTTCAGGAGTTATTATATTGTTAATAGAATATCCATAAAATATTTTACTTTTTGTTCAAATTGAAGTGATAAAACATTTTAATATTACCACGTTGCTTCATCTAAGATATATTTGTTAAAAATGGGTTTTTATATAGGAAACAAGGAAGCTGTGTTGGGAGGGAATACAAAGGTAAATAACCTTTCAAATCAACATCTTGAGATGGTCGGAATCAGAACTGAAAAATTTGTTGCAGTAATGACTCATTTAAATCAGGTGATAAATGGTGGTGGTGTCTATGCACAAGATCAACTAGACCAACTACAGAGGCATGTGTCGATCGTGAATCATTTCATGAGGTAAAATCCCCCATATTTTAGAGGATCATATGAACCTATGCAAGATGAAGGGTGGATTAAAGAATTGGAAAATATTTTTGATGTAATTGGTTGTTCAGATAATCAAAAGGTTAGTCTTTCTATTTATCGTTTTGAAGGTGAAGCCGATCAGTGGTGGTTAATGATTAAAAATATCAGAGGAAGTGAAGAGATTTATTCTATGTAATGGGATGAATTTAAGAATATCTTCATTGAGAAATATTTTCCTAAGGATGTTCGACTTAGGATGGAAAAGAAATTATTGGAATTGAGAAAAAATGAGGAATATTCAGTGGCTGCATATGAAGAAAATTTTACCCGTTTGTCAAGGTAAATCCCAAATTTTATCCAGGATGTTGATATTGAGATAAATCAGTTTAACTTAGGATTAAAGCCTAAATATCAAAGGGTTTTAGCTTCTCATGAGTTCAAAAGCTACGAGAAACTTGTCCGATATGCTGAGAAGGTAGAAATGGAGTTTTCTAATGAGCATGTTTCCCATGAGAGAAAACAAAATAATTGATAAAGTTTGAAGGAAATGGGAAAGAATTAATCAAAGAAGCCTGGAGGTAAGAATTTTTTTTTCCAACTTGTGAGAAGTGTAGTAAAAAGCATCCTGGATAATGTCTCTCAATGTACGGGAAGTGATTTTGATGTGGTAAGACTGTTCATATTTCTTGTAACTATATGGAAGATGACAAGGCAGGCAATGAAAAACTAGTGGTAAGATGCTTTAGTTGCAATGAGTTAGGAAATTATGCCAATGTGTGTCCAAATATGATTACCCAGGGTGGAAAATAGCAAGATTAAAAGCAGATGGGCATGGAAAAATCATTTGAAACTACTATGATTGATGTGGTACCATCAAATAATGTGGTGACAGGTATGTTACATATTTCTTCAAAATATTCCAATACTCTATTTGACTATGGATCTTCACACTCTTTCATTTCTGAGAGCTTTACAAGTAAATTGTATATAGATCCTCATGAAAGCGATATATAACTTTTAGTAAAAACTCCGGGTGGAATTATTAAAGTAACCAAGATTTATAGGAATCTTCCTATTATCATTATTGGGATAGTATTTCCTACAAATCTTGTTGAACTTTCCATAGTGGAATTTGATATCATTTTGGGTATGGATTGGCTTTCAGTTTATCAAGATAAAATAGATTTTAAATCCAAGAAAGTTTTATTCAATGATTTCATACCTTTTATAACATATTAATAAGCTGAAATATTGATTAAAGATGGTAGTGAAAGTTATATGGATCGTGTTTTTTGAAAAGAAATAAACAGTTTTGATTGGTGAAATTCTAGCAGTGAATGAATTCACATATGTTTTTCTTGATGAATTTCCTGATATTGTTCCCAATCGAGAGATTTAATTTACTAATGATTTAGTTCCTGATGAAAAACCTATTTTTAAACCCTATTATCAAATTTCTCAAGTATAACTAGTGGAATTTAAAAAATTAGTTGTAAGAATTACTTGATAAAGGTTTCATTCAACCTAGAACTTCACTATGAGGTGCTCCAGTATTATTTATGAAAACGAAATATGGTTCTATGAGACTATGTATTGATTATAGATCCTCGAATAAAATAAATTTTAAGAACAAGTATCCATTGCCTCATATCGATGATTTGTTTGATCATCTCCAAGGAGCTCAGTATTTTTCAAAGATTGATTTGAGGTCCAGGTACAATCTGTTGAAGGTGAAGGAGGATGATATTTTAAAGACAGTTTTCTGAACAAGATATGGGAATTATGAGTTTTTAGTTATGCCCTTTTGGGTTATCTAATGAACCTGATGTATTTATAAATATCACGAATGGAGTCTTTCATTAGTTTTTGGATCAGTTTGTGGTTGTTTTTATAGATGATATCTTGGTATATTCTAAAAGCTGAGAGGAACATAAAAGGAACTTAAGGATTGTTTTGTAAACCTTAAAAGAAAAAAACTATATGGAAAGTTTAGTAAGAGTAAATTTTGGTTGCAACAAATTTCTTTCCTTGGTCATATTGTTTCTAAAGATGGAATAACTATTGACCCTTATAAAACAAAAGTTGTTGAAGAGTGTCCAAGAACTACCAATATCATAGAGATTTGTAGTTTTCTTAGTTTAGTGGGTTATTATCAAAGGTTTGTTGAAAAATTTTCTTAGTTATGTATCCCCTAACCAAGCTAACACGTAATAGAGTTAAGTTCATCTAGACAAAATAATGAGATGATTTTTTTCAGGAACTAAAAAGAAGGTTGGTAAATAATCTAGTTTTGGCCTTGACTTACAAGAATGGTAAATTTTTTATCTACAGTGATACATCATTGAAAGGACTTGCTTGTGTCCTAATGTATAATGATCAGGTAATTTTTTATGCTTCATTTCAGCTGAAACCTCATGAGCTAAATTACCCTATACATGATTGGAAATTAGATGTTGTTGTTTTTGCATTAAAATTTTTGAGGCATCATTTGTATGGCATAAAGTGTGAAATATATACTGATCACACAAGTTTTAAGTATATATTCACTTAGAAATAATTAAACATGATATAGAGGAGGTGGATAGAATTAATTAAGTATTATGATTTCACGATCCATTAACATCCCAAAAAGGAAAATAAAGTGGCTGACACTTTGAGCCGAAAGATTAATGATACATTAACCATGCTATGTTTGGAATGAGATCCTTTGGTTTTTGATTTGATGAATTTTGGATTGGAAGTTTTTGGTTTAGGGAATTACTCTATTTTGTTTCAGGTGGCAGTGAAATCATCTGTATCAGACAGAATTAAGAAAGCACAGAAAGAAGAAAGTGAGATGCATAAAAAGGTAGAATTGGTTCAGAAGGGTAAGTTAACTGAATTTAACATTGATAAAGATTGTGTTTTGAGGTTTATAAAGAGATTATATGTGACTTTTGATTCATAGTTAAAGAAAGAGTTGTTATGTGAAGCTCATAGTTCTCCATTTTCAGTTCATCCTGACAGTACTAAGATATACAAATATCTTTAGGAATATTTCTGGTGGGATGGGATGAAAAGAGATATTACTGACTTTACTATGAAGTGTTTGATTTTTCAGAAGGTTAAAGTAGAGCGGCAGTTACCAAAATGGATGCTTCATCCTTTTCCAGTGTTATAATGGAAATGGGAAAATGTTTCCATGGATTTCATAGTGGGGTTACCAAAAACATCTCTAGGTAACAATGCAATCTTGGTTATTGTTGATAGATTGACTAAATCTACTCATTTTCTTCCAATTCGAGATACTCTGTCCCTAGATCAACTTTCTCGATTTTATATTAAAGAGATAGTTAGGTTACATGGAGTTTCCCTCACCATTGTATCTCATTGGGATCCTAGGTTCACTTCTAAATTTTGGAAAGTCCTTTATATGTCTTTGGGAACTAAATTAAATTCAATTACATCTTTTCATCCTCAATCAGATGGGAAGTTAGAAAAAAAATTCAAAACTTGGAGGATATGCTACGTGCTTGTTCAATGGATTACTAGGGAAGTTGGGACCAACATCTTTCTTTTCTTAAGTTTTCTTATAATAACAATTTTCATTCTAGTATATAGATGGAACCATTTGAGGAATTATATAGAAAGTGGTTTCTAACTCAAGCTTTTTGGGATGAAGTAGGTGAAAGGAAGTTGATGAGACTAGAATTGGTAGAAGAGATGGCAGAAAAAGTTCAGTTGATTCAGAAGCACATGAGGACAACACACAGCAGGCATAAAAGTTATGTGGATAACCGAAGGAATGATCTTTCTTTCGAGGTAGGTGATTATGTATATCTCAAAGTTTCTCCATGGAAAAGTGTGATGTGTTTTGGAAAAAAGGGAAAGATGAGTCTGAGGTTTATTGGACCCTATAAAATCTTGGAGAAAGTTGGATCGGTTTCCTATAGGGTGGCTTTAACTCCAAGTTTATCCCAGGTACACAATATTTTTCATGTTTCAATGTTGAAAAAGTATATTCCGGATCTATCTCATGTTTTGAGTCCAGAGGTAGTTCAGTTGGAAGATAATCTTTCTTATGAGGAACATCTAGTACATATTATTGACCGCAAAGAGCAAGTATTGTAGAATAAAGCAATTCATCAGGTAGGCGTTTTGTGGAAAAACCATATAGTTGAAGAGGCAACACGAGAATTTGAAAATGATATGAGGGAGAAATACCCTCACTTATTTGATAAGTAAATAAAATTGCGGGGATGCAATTTCCAAAAGGGGTAATGATATAGAATCCTAGGTATTTATAGAATAATACCCTTTCATATCTATTATTATTTATGAATAAAATATCAACTTTACATTAAAAATGTTATTTTGTCCAATAAAATTCTCAACACGCAACAACAGGTTTCTTTGAAATCTTACGCTGCACACAACTTTGAGTTATACCAAAAATAATATAATAATATTATTATTTTAAATGGTACTTAACGTCTAGCCATTGTAATGGAGGGAATGAACAGAACTAAAGAAAATATGATTATACATGTTTTTTAAATGCTTTACATTTATCTAATAAATTTTGGAGGCTTAAAATGAGAATGAATCAAAATTTAAGCATGAAATACTCTAATATTTTTAAAAGATCGGTTTACGGCCTTTTGATGGTGAAGGATTTTTAAATATAGTTTTTGTAACTTTTATATTTTCAATTTGAACAAATAAATTTCTTTTTTAGAAGCGGAACATCAAAATTTACTTTGGATGAAATTTTGGTATTTTTCTGATGAAATTTATATTTTTATGAATAATAGAAAATAATGCATTTTAATTCAAAACTACCTTTTGTTATAATTTATTTATATTGTTAGATTATTATTTTAATTGTTTTTAAAGTTTAATTGGATTAATTTTTTATAATTTAATCCAACTATGGTCACTGGAAGTAATTTCACTTTAAAATTGGACATAAACACATGTCAATTTTTTGATAGTTATTACTTCTTAAAAACCCACTTTTTGGTTTTGACAATAGGAATTAATTTTAAATTAATTTCTGCCAATTCTGTGTTTGAATTTGTAAAAATGGATTCCATATTTGTAATGAGGAGGTCCAAATTGTGTAAATAGTTACCATTTATTTTTAGACATTATGAATAGTAACTTCAGTAATTATTTTATTTACCATGGTTAAAGGGTAAATATGATAAATAAGGGTAAAAAATAATAATATAATAATATTAAACTACCCCAACATGTGTATTAATCCTATTGGATGAGATATGCCAGATAATGGGCATCTTTGGGTTGATTTTGGGACCCCATGGAGCCACTTAGATGTGAAAATGACATTTTATAAGAATTAATATAAAGTAAAGAAAAAATGTAACATAAATGTGTATATTTTAGTAAAATAATTTTTATATGGGGTTTTATAAGTGATATTTTTAACTATAAATAGTAATTATAAAGATAAAAATATTTAATAAATCATGGTATTTTATTTATAATTTTTATACATCAAATAAATAAATTTATTTATGACACAATGATGATGTAGTGATTACCTTATTAATGAATGATTTAAATAAATTTAATTTGAAACTTTTTATTCCATCCATGAAATTTATGGATAATTATGAATTTTTATCGTTGAATTAATGAAGTGTTTTCAAAATAATCAAGTTGTTATGTATTTTTAAAAGTCATGACATGAATAGTATAAAATTGATATAAATGAGTTTAAAAAAATACTATTTTATTAAATGATATAATAGTCCTAAAAATCTAATATTCTTCCAAATAACTTAGATAATGTATAAAATGTCATTAATTAATCACTTGAGGTTCTATTGACATTTTATAGTAACTATATTAACCATATAGTATGAATATACAAGAAGACATGGTAAAAGGTCAATTAGTTAACTAAAGGTTAAAGCTAAAATATAAGGTTAAATTTGTGACCTATACTTGTCTAAAACCTATTGATTAAGAGTTTTTTTACCGAAAAATATTTTATCTTTGAAATAAATGACTTTGGGACCATTTGAAATAGAAAATATTTTTATAATAAAATAATATTTTAATACCTTCCTAAAGTGCCCCTCGTCCCTCTTATAAAAGGGCATCACCTCTACCCTTTTAATCACTCCTCTAAAGACACTTAGATCATCCAAATTCTACCCAAATAAGCTCCTAACATCCTTATATTCCTCCTAAAATCCTTACCTTGGGGAGAAAGAAGTTCAATAAAGCCTTTTGGCTCAAATCAAAGGGAGTTACACGTTTTAAGAGGTAACATATTCTCTAAAGTTCCTTTCCATTATTTTACTTCTTCACTCCCTATTCTATTATTATTCTTTGATTAAATAACAAAAACAGTATCCTAAATATACTAAGATGTTGTTATGAGAATTATTTGAACTACACTTACACACACCTCCATCTAATGGATATAAACATATTGTTTCTGTGTACGACGAACCGTTGCCTCATGGAATGATGATTGTTCGATTTTACCCTACCACATATCATGGTGGACATTATGATGGAAATATATTTATATATGATATATATTATATTAATACTGTCTCTATGATAATGTAATTTTTATTTAAAAACCTACCTTTAAGGTTTTCAAGATGCATAAATATGATAATTTCATTTGAGGAAGTGCAGACTACCGCCCCATCAAAGTGACATGAATCGTTCATTCCATACATGTAACTTTTAAAGGATGACGTTAATGAAATTATGTAACATATATATCATATTATATTGTACTATAATTATAATATACCTATGTATTATTTAGTTGTCATTTCTTTAATATGAAAAATAAATGAAAGTAGCGTTCATGCGTACGTACGACTTACCATCTCCATAAACGATGCATTTTATTTCTTATCTCCAAATGTTATGGACTAATATAAATACATATATACCATATATATAAGATATTTAAATCATTAATACTATTTTGTAGATAATTTACTTTTGACCACATGGACAATTTGTAATTATAACAAGATCATTTTTGACTCAAGTTCCCAATATCGACAAAACAACCGATATTAACTTAAATAATTATGTAATTTTTATAACATGGTAATAAGTGATATAAAAGGAAAAATAAACTTGAAAAATGTTCTTAAGAAAGTAGAAATTAACTTAATTTTATTATTCATAAAGTACAAGGAACATAGGTGACGAATCAGACTCAAGATAAGGGACTTCATCTCAATCTCCTTTCATTGAGGCATGTTTTGATATTATACACCTCCTTATTTTACACGGTGTATAATTAATCCCTTTGACTTTTAATTTCATTCAAAGGGAATATTTTTTCTAAAAAGCATTTTACTAAACGAAAAAAGGAATGTTTTTAATGTATGTGGCGACAATGACCTCTCTGCTGCCATAATCGTTATCTGGCTTCCTCTATAATCCTTAATATTTTTAAAAGGAAAAGAAATCCCTTATTAAATTTTTGAGTGTTTAGGTATTTAAAATGGTTTTTGAAATGTATTGAGTATTTCAATATCTTGAAATTATTTCTTGTGATTACAGATGAAATTTTATTAGTGAAATGTTGATATTTTCAATATTTTATGTGTTATGATTATATAATGGTACTTGGACATTTGATGGGTGGTTACATGATAAACCAATGACTGGTGGTTAAGTGATAAACCAAATGATATGTGGTTACGTGATAAACCAAATTATGGGTGGTTTCGTGATAAACCAAGGATGGGTGGTTATGTTATAACCTCCAATGCATTGGGTATGGAAGTCGTCTGTATGGCTATTCTATTTAGTGATATGTGTGGAAGTTGACCGTATGGTTATTCCATTTAAGTATGTTTATGTCTCAAGTTACCTTTATATGCTATATGTTTCTTTATATGGGATTTATGGTAATATTTTGGTTACAAAAAGGGTAAGTAATGAGCTTATATTCAATGAATTATATTTACTACTTCTTAGTATTACTTATGATAAAGTATTCTTGGTTTACATGTTATCACAAGACTAATAGTTTTCTTTCATTATGTATCCCTTGCTGAGAATTTTATGCTCATCCCATGTTTTGAAATATTTTTCATAGGACTTAAATATGAATAGGGTTAAGGATTGGATTAAGGAAATTTCATGAAACTAATCACATTTCTTTTTTAAGAGTTTTTTTATGAAAAAATAGATAGTGAGTAGAAGTGTCTACTTGTAATATTCAAGTATTTATGTATAAGTTATAACCTAATTCTTTGAAGATATGAACCAGAAAAGATCCTCAATGTGAATTATTAACTTAATTCAAGATTATGTAATGTTTAAGTCTGGGGCCTTATATGTACTCCCAAGTACCTCTAAAAAATTTGGGTTCTTACATCAATGGACCATCAACTGTTTATGTAGTTGAGAGAACATCAACTGGTAGTCAAATGTGATTAGTGAAGCACTTCTTCCTTGGAATCATTTCCATTTAAACCGGTTAAAATTACTTGAGAGCATATATTTCAAAAAAAAATGGAGAAAAAGAAATTTATAAATGATAAAACATGCACAGTACTAACAAAAATAATATACATAGGTATGATAATGAATGAATGAACATACAAAAAAATATAACATTTACTTTTTCAAAATTATAAAGATCATGCATAAAAATAAATTTAAATATGATAAAAAATTCATAGTATTTGAGATGAATAACATATAACATAGGTGGTTGATAAGTTAATGGATGACTACACATGCAATCATTGTTTCCTTCAATCATATCATTATCCTGCTCCATTCATTACTTAATATACTTCATCTAACCTTTCAAGACTAATATTTTAAATATCACGATGAAAAAATATGTCAATTTCTTGCTATTTATAAGATTCAATGTCAGAGGTCAAACCTTCCACTTTATCACCCATATCACACAAGTCTCTTTTTTTTATGTGAACAACTACATTCCACCCTTCATCTATGACATCTTCCATATAATATATCATTTTTATTGTGATGATAAGACATAAAAACCATGTAATTCATGGTCACTGACATCTATTAAGAGAGAGAATTTCACATAAGTAAATTGGAAGTAATCTCTTTTAATACTTCTAGTAATATAAACCCACTTTCATTTGAATAAAAAAACTTAATAAAGACCATGGTAGTTTAATTCGATAATATCAGTCAACTTTTCATAGTATTCCAATTTTTAAACTATAAATATACCACTATTCTATGTTTTTAAACCCTCTTCCAAATTGAATGTAATAAATTTAAAGCCATTCACATTGTAAGTATTGAACTTTCTAGCCTGTTTTAGAGGGCCTCAAGACAAAAAAATTAAAATCTTCTAAAAAATCACCCTGAATATCATTATTCACGATCTATAAAAAAGTAGTATACATTATTATATTTACAAAATATATGTGTCAACATAATATCCGTATTGATTGTAATATTTATAATATTATATGACATGTAAACCATTATACAAGTTCTTTATTAATAGATTTTGTTATATATTTCTCATTTAATTTTTTAATTTTTATTTGTTTATATATTTGTATCCTTATTTATTTAATAAATGGATATACAGTTTCACTATTTAGCATCACATATCTATATGCCTATAATAATTCTATTTCTATTAGTTTAATATTTTAGATCCTACCAACTAATCACCCAATAGTATGGAAGATGTTTGATTTCCTATGTAGTTGAGATTGATTTGATATGTCATCAACATATTCAAATTGATTAAATTTTGTCTCAATATCTTCCAAGTATCTAAAACAAAAGGTAAGACACTTCTATACAAAATAGCCTTCAGAAATAGAGCATTCTATTTGAGCTTTATTTTTCACATATTATTTCAAATGACCAAGGTGTCTATGAAATGAAATAAATAAAACATGATTACATATTTAATGAAGTTCGAATAATTTTTTACTTAAGATGAAAAGAATATAAATAAACACTACTAGAAAATTAACTTATACCCATACTTTCAAACTGTGGGTATAACCTGTAACATCCCGGACCCGGGTACTGCTCCACGGGTGCCCCGAACTCGGTTCTCCACATGACCTCAAGCACATTTACCCAAACGCCAGAGGCTGCCGACTAGCAGCGAGGGCCCATGTCTGATAGTGGGGAAACTATGCCCTCATTTTTCAAAGTGTAGTGCAGCGGAATGAAATAAAAAATACAACAACATCGGAAGTAGTAAACCATACACAACTGAAATAAACAACTGCAATAGATATAACCAACTAGTATATAAAATGGTGCAACATGCCTTAAATTCTAAGAAAGCAGCCAGAAAATGTTATACAACAATACAGTATAGTACAAGTACAAAAAAGAAAAACAGAACAAAACAACCAGTAGCATTACGAGCCTCGGCCAGGTCCCATGCTCCCCTACTCCTCAGTAGCAATCAAGTACCTGTATAAGGACCCTTTCCCTTATCTACACCTGAAGAAACATAATCTATTTGGGCCGAAAAACATGACCCAAACAGGGTGTGAGAAATAATCTCAGTAGGCACCCACCAAAGGCCCGTGCTCAACTGTGTGTAAACATGCAACAACAGTGTGCAAAAAGTAAATGCAATAAACTAATCGGTACTCAAAAGTAACTAAATTACCAGTTATATTGCCATTTTAATATCCATTTAATAAGTTAATTTTAAATATCACCATAGTGAATATTCTAAGCAACTAGCCAATGTCCTCAGACATGTAAACCCCTACCCTCAAGTAAAGAGAATCTAAACACAAGAATCTTCCCACAGGCATACAGATATTGCCCTCAGGCGTACGAAGGTGTCACCCTTAGGCACAGAGTCTATTGCGCACAGGCACGAAATAAGTTTCCCTCAGGCTAAGAGAAGATTGCCCTCAGGCTAATACAGTCATGCCCTTAGGCTATAGTAAAACACTTCCCTCAGGCACAAGTAACCGAGCCATGCCCAACATGTAAAAAAGCCATAAACAAGCAATAAAAAATAAATTCCTCTCAAGGAAATTCTATAAGCATTTATTATAAAGGCATACCCTCGGGTATCCTGGCCAAACGACTAAACAGAGGAACGCACCCCCGGGGTGTTCTTGGATCCAAGCAGTGATCCCAAACAACATTTTAATATCACAGTTAATTACCTATACAATTCTAGGTATTTAAACAGCTACGACCTCAACCACACGACACCTCAACATGGGTTCGTGACACAACAATTCACACAAAACGCACAACAGTAGGAAAATAAACACCAAGCCACCGACCTTTAACGCCAACGAACGATATATGCGAACGTAGATTCCATAAACGCCCAAGAACGATGTAGATATGAAGTAAAAGAAAATTATTTCAAACTTAAATAACTTCCATTAGAGGAATAATTGGAAAGAGACACAATAGAAGATGAGATGGCTTACCCGCACGGTTCTAACGAGATCGACAGAGGCGGAATCAGATTCCCGGTTCGCGATGGACGGATCTCCCAAGCTTCGACCTTCCTCTCCCGAGACCTCTTCCCGTTCTAAGCCTTCCCTGTGAACAGGGGAGGCTACTGCACATTTTAAGCAAAAAAAACAAAGTTCACAGTGTGTATTTCTAAGTACACGACGTGTACTTCCCAGTTTTTAACTGTTCCTCTGGCGGTTTCCCTCCAGCGTGGCACTGTTCACCTGCCGACGTGACTACACGGTGTGTCTCCTTGAGTACACGACATGTTCTATCGCATAGCCGGCCACTGACTTACTATTCACCTGCCAACTAACTACATGGCGTGTAAGGGACCACTACATGGCGTGTAGTCGGTCTTTACACCATTCATCACCGACATGGACACACGACCCGTGTACTCATCCCACATGGCCAAAAGTACACGAACTGTACTTCCAAAGTTTTGGATTTTCCCCATTTTTCATATTTTCTCAAAAATACTTAAGGAAAAGAGAAAATAAGAAACCCGTACCTCAGAAATAAGAATCGGGTTCTTACAAAATTCCCCCCTTAAAGCAATTCATCCCTGAATTTCCCTTCCAAGGGTGGTGAAGATATAGCCGTAAACAACTCCGACCACTAAGAATGTACGTCGGTCTCCCACTCCCAGGTTTTTTCCTGCACTCGGCCATGCTTCCATAGCACTCGTACGAGAGGAACTAACCGGCCTCAGAGAACCTTTGTGCTCCTATCAACAATACGAATCTGATGCTCCTAAAAGGATGCATCTAACTCAAGCTCAACCTCTTCGGGCTGAAAGACATGAGACAAGTCTGAATGATAGCGACACAATTGAGATACATGGAAGACGTCGTGCATGGCCCGATACCTCTGTGGTAACTGTAACCGATAGGCAACCGGCCCGACTCTCTCCAGAATCTCAAATGGCCCCACATACCTCGGTGAAAGTTTACCCTGTCTCCTGATCCATCTGTGTCCCAGCCTCAGTGAAACACGCAGGAAAACCTGATCCCCGACCTCGAACTCCAAAGGTCATCTGTGATGATCATCATAAGATTTCTGACGAGACTGCGTGGTAGCCATCCGCTTCTGAATCAACTGGACCGGCTCAGAAGTCTCCTGTACGAGCTGTGGTCCCAGTAAAGCTGCCTCACCTGCCTCTAACCAGCACAACTGTGATCAGCATGATCTACCATATAAAGCCTCATAAGGTGCCATCGCTATAGTTTCCTGAAATCTGTTATTATATGCAAACTAGACTAGGGGTATATGCTTCTCCCAAGACCCCCCAAAGTCTAGGACGCATGCACACATCATGTCCTCAAGCACCTGTATCGTACGCTCCGACTGACCATCAGTCTGAGGGTGGTATGCTGTGCTCAGAAGCACCTGTGTACCCAGTGCCCTCTGAAAACTCTGCCAGAAACGAGACGTAAAATGGGTGTCCCTATTATAAATGATAGAACGAGGAACCCCATGAAGACGTATGATCTCTCGGATATACAACTTCCCGAGCTCGTTAACTCCGAAGGTCTCCTTGATCCGCAAGAAGTGATCTACCTTTGTGAGTCTGCCCACAACAATCCACACAACATCATTGCCTCTAGGTGACCTGGACAACCCAGTAACAAAGTCCATCGCGACATCATCCCATTTCCACTCTAGGATGGGTAACTACTGTAACAGTCCGACTGGCCTCTGATGCTCTGCCTTCTCCTACTGACAGGTGGAACACCTCGTAACAAAACCAGCTACATCTCTCTTCATACCCAGCCACCAGTACGGATGTCTCAAGTCACGATACATCTTGGTAACTCCGGGATGAACTTCCCAAGATGAAGCATGAAACTCCTGCATCATCTCCTCGCGTATATCCCCTGAAACCCATACTCGTCCATGGAAACGCAGAACCTCGTCATTGCCTATCGTCCAACCAGGAGGAGGGTCCTCACTTGACACCGACTCCCGTAGAACTAGGCCTTCTAGATCAGATATCTATATCATCCTCACTGTATCCAGGAGGGTAGAAGTCACAACTAAAGACAAAAGATAAGTTTTCCCCTGACTATCATGTACCTCCAAATGCATCACAGAGAACAAATCTATAAGCTGCCATTCACCACTGGCCTCCTGCACTGCCTGTATTTGAGTCTTCCTTCTCAGTGCATCAACTACTGTATTACCTTTACCCGGTGTATAGGCAAGCTCAAAATCAAAGGACTGAAGGTATTATACCCACCTTCGATGCCTCAGATTCAATTCACGCTGAGTAAAGATATATTTGAGACTTTTCTGGTCCATGAACACCAAAAAATGTTCTCCCAAGAGATAATGTCTCCAACAGCGCAATGCATGCACAACTGCAGCCAATTTGAGATCATGCGTCGGGTAATTCCTCTCATGTGGCCTCAACTGCCGAGACCCGTACGCAACAACCCGATCGCCCTACATCAACACAGCTCCCAACCCAATCCTTGATGCATCAAAATAAACTATATAGCTCTGCCCCTGCTCTGGGAGTATCAGGATCGGTGCTGATGTCAACCTTCCCTTCATCTCTTGAGAGGCTATCTCGTAAGATTCTGAAAAAATGAACTTCACACCCTTCTTAGTCAAGCCCGTCAATGATACTGATAAGCGGGAGAAGTCCTGTATAAAATTACTATAGTAACCAGCCAGCCCCAAGAAACTCCGTAACTCAAATACGTTCTTAGGTTTCTCCCAGGAAACTACTGCTCTCACCTTCTCTGGGTCTACTGAAACTCCTGCCTCTGAGATGATATGACCCAGGAAGTGTATCCGGTCCAACCAAAAGTGGCACTTTGAGAGCTTAGCATATAGCCGATGCTCTCTCAGTGTACTCAATACGATCTCAATATGGGTGGCATGGTCGTGTCGAGTGTGAGAGTACAACAAAATATCGTCCACGAATACTACCACAAAAGAGTCTAGATAAGGATGGAACACACGATTCATCAAAACCATAAAAACTGCTGGTGCGTTCGTGATTCTGAACGGCATAACCAAGTACTCGTATAGACCATACCTACTCCTGAAAGTTGTGAGAGGTATATCAGATGGTCTAACACGCAGCTGATGATATCCTGATCTCAAGTCAATCTTTGATAACACTCATTCTCCATGAAGCTGATCAAAAAGATCATCAATCCTTGGCAAGGGATATTGGTTCTTAACCGTCAACTGGTTCAGCTTCCGATAATCCACACAGAGTCTAAGGGTACCATCCTCCTTCTTCACAAAAAGGACTAGAGAACCCCAAGGAGAAGTAATGGGTCGGATGAAACCCTTTTCTTGTAACTCCTCTAACTGCCTCTTGAGCTCCTGCAACTCAGGTTTAGCCATCCTATAAGGTGGAATGGACACCGGTGCTGCTCTTGGCACAAGCTCGATAGAGAAATCCACCTCTCGCTCTGGAGGTAGACCTGAAAAGTCATTCGGGAAGACATCCCTGAAATGATCAACCATGGGAGGGAAATCCTTCTGACAAGTCCCCTGGTCGTCCAGATATAAACTTGCAATATGAACTGTGACTCCACCTCGCCCATGATGCTCTGGTCCAGCTCGACTCGCCTGAACATCCCACTCTCCCTTGTATAGAAACTCTCCACCCTCTGGTGACGTGAAACTCACCCTGCGATGATAGCAGTCTACAAAGGCTCAAAAGGGAACCAACCAGTCCATACCGAGAATGACGTCATAGCTCATCATCTCTAAGACATAGAGGTCCCAAAGGAAGTGACACTCACCAAACTCAAGGGGGAACTCCTTACACTGATGCACACTAGCTGTTCTAGTCCCCAACAGAGTGTCTAGCGTCATGATATCAGAAGAAGTAGAAACACACAACCCAAGGCTCTCCACAACGGGTACAGATATGAAACTATGTGTAGAACCCGTATCGAAAAGTACCGAAGATAAGACAGAAGCTACTAGAATAGTACCCCTGACTGTAGAAGGTTCGGGATCCTGCTCCTGATGGGTCTGTTGCACTGCATATGCCTGCCCAGTGCCGCGGCCCTACAACACAGCCTGACTACCATGAGCTGTCCCACCCTACTGTCTCTGAGATCCTGGTGTCTGGCTACCACGACCACGTCCACCATCTCTGCCTACATGCCCTGACATATTCCAGTTCCTTGACTGGTAAGAAGCCACTGGTCTTGCTCTCGCACGCGGAGTCTGCACAGAACCCCTCTCATTATCCATTAGTGGAAACGCCCTGCAAAAGCACTGCAGATGACCCATCTTGCCGCAAGCTTAGCACTCCACTGGGTCTTGTGGACACTGAGGTCTCTTGTTCCCCTTCTTACCACACTGGTAGCACATGACCTAGCCACCTGAAACATTCTTATGGCTGGTACTTCCACCCTGATAGAATTCTATCTGTCTCTTCCTCTTACCAGTAGAAATAGTACCAGAAATTGGTGCTGAACCACCCTAGCCCACACCACTAGCTTCCCGCAGGTTTCTTTCTGTGATCAGCACCTGATTCACAATAGCAAGTACAATAGGCAACCTGAAAACATTCACCAGTGCTCAGATGTCATATCGAAGACCATCCTCAAAGCATCTGGATCTCAGCATCTCATCTCCCACCATAACGGGTGCAAAACACTGAATCTCGGTAAAGCGAGCAGAATAGTCCATCACCGACATAGCGCCCTGCTATAGATTCATGAACTCTCGAGCTCTATCTGCCCTCAGCGTCTCTAAGAAGAAGAAGTCATAGAATAATGCCTGAAAATCTTCCCACGCCATATCTCTATAATGATCTGACTGGGTGGTAACATCCCACCACCTCTTGGTGGTATCACACAGCATATAAGTCGCAAGTTTGACCCTTCGCCCTGGAGGCGTCTCTAGGTGCTCGAAAATAGTCTGCATCGACCCCAACCAAGAATACACAGCCTGTGGTCCACCATCCCTTGTAAACGTAGGAGGATGCTGCTGCTGAAAGATACGTGTCAGCTCAGTCATAGATGTGGCAGCCCGCGGTGCTCCCTGGAAGGTCTGTATGAACCGCATGAAGCCTTCACGGAACTACGCATCTGCTGCTGTGTCCGGTATAACGGCTGACGCCGCATCTGGCTCTGCTGGAGGATCAACTGGTAGCCCATGGACCACCATCTTTGGAGTATACTCGTTGTCGCTCTCCTGGAAAACAACACGTGGTCGTCTCGGTGGCATGACTCTACAAGGTCAAACGCACACCTTAGAACAAGATTAACAACGAACGAAAACAAAGAAACCCAAAAAGGAAAAGGAGGAAGAAGGCATTCATAATTTGAAAAAAAAGACTACATGGCATGTATATTAACTACACGGCGTGTACTTGACTTCTCTTCCCCTTCCCGGGTCCTTCTACACAGCTAAGCCACACGGCTCCCATTTGAACAAAACTACATGGTGTGTATAAAATCTACACGGTGTGTATGGTGAAATTTTCCAACTACCCGTGTCGCTTGTGACACGGTCGACTACCCGGCTTAACACTACATGGAGTGTTACACCTGTACACGGCGTGTACACCACCCCGTTTCCCAGCCACATGAATCACTCCATACGGTCTGTCCTCGGACAAGACTACACAGCGTGTCCCACAGGTACATGGCGTGTACTAGACGAGCTCCGCCGACCCGTGTTGTTAGTTACACGGCCGGATACACAGCTCAACCCACATGGTGTGTTCTATATACACACGATGGGTACTCGAAGGGATTACCCCGACCCGTGTTTGTTAGTTACATGGCCGAATCCCAGGTCGGACTACACGGCGTGTTCCACAGTGGACACGGCGTGTATGTATTTAAGGTTTCCTCCGCCCGTATTGTTAGTTACATGGCGGACACCGGCTCAACACTAAACAGCGTGTACTAAATCTACATGGCGTGTTCTCCCCAAGCTCTTACCTTCCCCGTGTCGCCGCCCACACGGTTTGTGACATGGGAAGAGACTACACGACGTGTACTCGGGGTACACGGTGTGTACTCAAAAAGTTTATTTTTCTTCCCGAACAGAAGAACATACACGGCATGTCTAATTACTACACGGCGTGTATACTACGTTTTCCAGACAGTATGCCTCAGAAACTTCCCCAGAACCCAGAAAATACCAGAAAACAACACCTAAGTGTCAAATTTCGATCAGTGAGGGCCCATACTCCCCATGAATCAAAGTTTTACATCTTATCTGTGTTTTAACATAATAAACAGTCAATGATCCACCAAATTCCGGTAAATGGGGGCTCATAATCTCCAAAAACCAAAGTTTGGCATCTATTCTATAAACAGGCTCACACAAAAATACCCTATCACACAGCAGGTATTTATCAAGAAGCTATCACAACAACATGCTTTTCTAGCACAATAACTATCAAAACAACATGAAATTTCTAATGCACCTAAATGGAAGGGGGGCCTGTGCGGGAGGTGGAAGCTCAGACAGGACAAGGTTCAAAAGGGTCTAAAGAGGTGCAAGTCTTGGGTCCACTGGACCCAAACACTTCCATTTCAAAAGCCCCATCCTACTCAAAGGATTTGTATGCCAGTATGTAGGATGGCCTTAAGGTAGGTCTCAAAGGGATTAGCTCCAATAATCAGTTTGTAGTTTTGGGTAAGGGATACAGTAATACACCTGAAGATTGGACTGAAGTAGAGGCAGCTCAAGATGAGGTTCCTCCTATTTGTCTAGAGCACCATGAAGAGGATAGTGATTCTACCTCGGAGTCAGTAGAGTCTAAGTAAGTGCGCATTGCGGAGGATTATTTGAGGTACTCCATCAAGAAAGTAAATAACACTATCATAGACTTAAATGGATTTATCCAACACTCTCAGAGGATGCGAAGACATAAGGACTATTCTAATATACCTATCCCCCATGTTATAAGATCTTTATGCAAAGGAAAATTGCCTCTAGCATACAGGTACAACATCCTCAAGAGCAAGCATAAAGGCCCTGGAAATAATGTGGAGTCAAGGACTCGCAAGGTGCAATAAGCTCAAGCAAGCGATGCATCAGTTATGGATCAGGTGCATGCAAAAAAGGAGATTGTCGGGTTAGATGTCTCCCTAAGTAGTAATGAACTGGTAGAGTGTGATGATTGGGATCTTATTATCATTTTCAATGAAGAACCATTAGAGAAGGAGTTATAGGCCAATGCATCATAGGAGGATCTGGGAAACTACGGAAAGAAGATCTCTATGGAGGATTCTATTCAAACCTAGTACAAGGTGGCTGATAATATCGAAGAACTTATCCAACAAGATCCGGATGAAAAGGCCAATGATCTAAAATGGAGTCTCTATAGAGGTAAGTTTTCTAAAAGACTTAAACTACAGTTCAAAGAGTCTTCCATTACTTATGAAGTTGGTTGATTTCATATTTATGGACCTGGATGGTTTCCCACTTTTCTTTAAAAGTGATTTAATAAAAATATTTTATGTTGGTGGTAGGTATCTTTAGGTTTTTCTGGGGTTTTAAGTTTTTTAAGGGTTTTGTAGTATTTTTTAGGGTTTGGTATTTTTTCTAGGGGTTTTTAGGGTTTTTAGGGTTTTATAGGTTTTTTCTAGGGTTTTTAAGGGTTTTTAAGGTTTTAGGATTTTCTGGGGTTTTCTAGGATATTTTAGGGTGTTTTAGAATTTTTAGTTTTTTTAGGTTTTTTTAGGGGTATTGATGGTTTTTTATTATTTTTAAGTTTTCTTATCATTTTTTGGGCGAGTTAGGGTTTTCTAGATTTCTTAAGGGTTTTAGGGGTTGTTTGGGTTTTCTAGGGTTTTCTAGTGTTTTCTAGGGTGTTATAAGTTTTTCCAGAATTTTTTAGGGTTTCACAAATTTAAATTAGGTTTATTAAATGCTACCTGTTATCAATGCTTTTCTTAATGCTGATAAGAGTATACCATTTATCAATGCTAAAATGAGTTTTTTATCCCTAATAAATTTAATATTTTAAATAAATAAATAAATATATATCTAAAAAACATAAATTAATATATATATATATATATTAATATAAATATAATATATTTTATAAAATGTGATTTATATAATACTAAATATATAATCACACTTATTATATAAGATATTAAGTGAAAATGGTTTAAAAAATAATTAAAAAATAATATTAATTAACAATTTGCTTATTATTATTGAGTAATAGTCATTTAATAAAAACTTTATGATATAAAAATTCAAAAAATTAATAAACAAACTAAAATAAGTTAAAACCATGACTCAAACTTTAAATGAGCATAACTTTTGATCCGGGTGTTACTTTGAGTTTCGACACATATCAAATAAAATCTTGAAAAAAGATCTACAACATGATTTTCTAGGGTTTTCAATGTTTTCTAAGTTTTTCTAGGATTTAATAGAGTTTTATAAGGTTTCTATATCTTTTAGGGGTTTTTAGTGTTTTTAAGGGGTTTCTAGGGTTTTCTATGATTTTTAATGGTTTCTAGGGTTTTCTAGGGGTTTTCAGTCTTTTTTAGGGTTTTCTTGGTTTTTTAGGGTTTTATAGTTGTTTTTAATGATTATTATGGTTTTTACCATTTTTGGGGTTTTTTAGGGTTTAAAGGGTTTGTATGATTTTTAGGGTTTTTAGGGTTTTTTAGAATTTTCTAGGATTTTCTTGGGCTTTCTAGGGTTTTATAGGGTTTTCTATAGCTTTCTAGTTATTTCTAGGTATTAAAAAATAATTAACCTTTACCAAAAGAAATTAAGTAATGGATTGTATAATTATTGGTAAAAATGATCAATTCCAACATATATTAAGTTTTGTTGGTATTATTTTTAGGTACCGACATTTTTTTACTATTAAATATATCTGTTGTTAATAGTCATTCCATACCAAAAAATATTTTCCTTACAGTTAAATCTATTACCAATTTATATAATATCGATAGTTTTTTACTAATATATGACACTGTTGTTAATAATTATTATCAATAATAAAACATTTACCATAAAAATTATAATAAATTATCAAAAAAATAATAAATATTTTTTAATAATATAATATAAAATTTTAATTATTTCTTACCAACACTTTTTTATCAATAAAATTATATTATTTTATTTAGAATTAAGATATTAGTATTTTAATAATATTAAAATTTATTTATGCGGAGGGACCCTAGGAACCATTAGTCGTTTCTCTCATCTCCACCTCCCTCTCACCACACTAACACTACCTCATCTTCAAGCGTCCCCACCAATGCTGCCTACCTCCCTCTCCCTCACCACTATCTCCCTCACCTCCCACCCCAATGACACTATCACCCCCATCTCTATGGCACTCCACCCCTTCTCAATCACTATTTACCCACTTTCCCTCTGCATTGATGCCACATCCTCTCCAAGAATCCCTACCAACGATGTCTGTCCCACCCCCACTCCCTCATTGCCCTCCCCACCAACACTGTCCCCCACCTCTCTAGTACTCTACCCATTCTCACTCATCATTATGCCTTCCTAGCCCCCCAACATGATTTCAGATCAATTTTGTCTCCTACTCCTCCACCTTCCTAACTATATACCCTTTCATTCTCATCAACTAATCTCATTTCCATCGCTGTTAGAGCCTCATCCTCATCATTACCACTAGTGCCTCACCACTACCACCACTTTGCTTCTTGTAGGTTAGGGAATCAATTATCAATTGTACCAAGTTTTTGTCAATTAAATTTAGTTTCTTATTTTAATTTTGATACCCATTTTTATAATACCTAGTTGAATAGGAAAGAGGATTGTGAAGTTATGTTTAGTAAAATTATGTTTCATACATTGTCTAATTTCTAGTTAATAATGATAATCTAGATGACCTCCAATAATGGATTAAAAACATAAATTCAATATGAAAGGGTGAATCTAAGTTTTTGAATGTTTCTTGTATTGATCATTCTGTTCATCACATGTTATTAGTATTCTATTTCAATTATGATATTAAATATCATGTATGTAATTAATCTATAATAAAATGGTAAGGAGGGTGGTTGTAGAATTAATTAATTATAGTTTCCATATTTATTTATTTCCCTACTTATGTATCATCATTATTTAATATGGAGGAAGATACACTCTTCATATATTATATTTCTAGAAAATAAATATATACATTGAAAATGTAACTTATTATTATAATCCTTTTTTCAATTGAAATGAAAAAATATATTATATGATGCTAATTTCATGCTCTAAAATTTTTCCTATGGTTTTACATTTTACTAGCAATAAAAAGCTTCATTCTCATCAAGTTTTTATCTTAATAGTAATTTCACACTATTAGCCCATAACTATTGTGCAATGGAATCCTAAGATATTCTCCATTATGGGGTGCACATTGTTTGTTTTAATTTCATTCCTTATATTTATTACAATGATCATCGTTGATGGTTTTACATAGAATTTCTATAAGAAACCACTGGATCACATTATGTATTTTAGTTACTTAAATTTCCTTTAGTGAAAATAACTGTTAACTTGTCATTATTGGGTTGATACATGGTTTTTGTGGATACATGGAATAATCATTTAGTTATTACTATATAATATCATCCATGTATTTTAATTCTAAATCATGTTATTTCAGAATAATGTTTTATTTTTGAAAATATAGTTCAAGTTTTGTAAACATGTTTCATGTTCTAACATTTTTTTCAAAGGTGTTAAAATTTTAGTTAATCAATTAGGCCTAATTTTGAAAAAATGGTCAAATCTGATCTAAATATTCTTAGAGTTCCACATTTTTTATATTTTTTTCCTTCATCATAAAGGTTTTATGCTCCCTTCTATATTATATTTTTCTTATTGTTGTTATTATATTTTCATGTATAAAAGATGATGAGGATGAATTATCATATGAATTGAATGTTTTTTCAAGTATACCAACAATATCTCCCACTACTTTATATTCCTCTTTCTTGAAACATGGAATGAGATTGTATATTTTGTTAAATAATATAAAAACCCTATGTTAAATTATTATTTTCATTATTTTCTATTATTTTTTTCCTCTATGTCAAGATAGAGATACAAAATTTTGAATCTATTTCTGTGTTTTGATTATTGTTATTATAAAATTTTCAATAATTATATTATTTTATTGTTGTTTAATTTTGAAATTTACATCATCACAAGTAACTGTAGTGTTGTTATGAACACAAGTACCTATAGTAACTATTGTATTTTACCTGAGCATAAGTAACTATTGTATGTTACATGAGCACAAGTGAAATTTATATGAGCACAAGTAACTATAGTATTTTATTATTGTTTTCATACCTTAACCAGCAAATCATCTATTATCAAAATATATGATTTTTTTACTAACTGTAGTGTTTAGATAGTCATCTAGCACATGAGAGGTGTCTCCTCCATTTTCAGGTGTTGTTATTCCTTAATAATTTTTTATCATCATTCTCTAGTCATAAAAACAATCATACTCTTATAATGAAACTCCATCACACTGCACAGGTAGTTCATAATGTTTATAATTCTATAGTAATAATACCTCTTTGGTTTACAGTTTAATCACAACCTTTAATGTCAAGGCCCCTTATTACAATATTGATCAAACATTATCAGTTCGCTCAATGCTCAGTCTATTTTAAGGATCACCCTTCTGTTATAAAATCCATTAACACTATAAACCATTGTAATTATGAAACACACATTCACATTTTTATTAGATTATACCCCTACACTATATTATTATATTCTTGGGAATCATTACATCCAACCTTTATATAGATCCATGAATCATGAAATTGTTATCATTCTAACCTGATTTGAAATAGGTATTACTTATCAATACCGATATTTCAATAATGGACACCTTCAAATAATAAATTGCATCATGATCTATCATTACCTAAATTTTTATTCTTATAATCAAAGTCAAAATAGGTATTAAAGTAATTCATTCTTCCCTTTGGCCATCTCCTTTCACAACTATTATATCCTAATACCTTTCTACTAAGTCGTTAGCTTCATGTTTCACTTTTCAAGACCTTTTACATAAAATAAGAAGCTTTCCTACTTATAAAAACACAAAATATCATGTATAATTAAATAATAATGAAACAACAATGATAATTTCAATCCATTATGATTGTATTATTGTTCCTAACAATGTCATGGGTTCAATTTCTAAAATTTCAATTAATAGAAACAAATGTTTTGAAGATTTAATAGAAGAATAATAATATAATTGTTAAAATAATATAAAATTTGATGCATTGCACCCATGGAATGTGAAAATAGGTGAATAATTACATTATAATACTTACATAAAAAAATATTTTCACTATGTACATGTCAAATATTGCATTATATATTTGGATTATATTATAGGATTTAAACTATATATAGACAACTATTCATAATAGTTTTATATTTATAATTTCTAATTATAATTTTTAATAATAATGAACATATTTTTATTTTATAACCTAGAATTACTTCTATAATATGTGAAAATTTGATGATTTTTACATCAAAATCAATTCTGTTATAGGCATTCAACTATATCTAGAAAACTATTCTCATTATGATCCTTATTATAGCCTTGATTCTATACATATTGTGTGGAGTGATCCAAACCCACCATCAATTACTCTTAATATTTTTATACAAGATTTTATGAAATCAAGTCTTTGGAATTCATGTTTATGTGATATTTTTGAATTTTCTTATGGTGTTTATCACAGTGCGGTAATGGTGCCCTGAGTTTATTGGGATGATCGACTGGTGATCTGTCTAGTGGGTTGGAACATACACTATGGTTCTCTTAAAGGAATAATTTTTCTTCAAAAATTACTTAGGATGTATAAAAATATCAACCCAACTTCAATTAGATAATATGTAACCAAGAATAGAAAATATGATTTTGAATCAGTTGCACACACTATAGATGTTTCATTTCAAACAAATCTTATCTTCTACTTATTTTAATTTTTATGCTTCCATCTTTATTTAAGGTTATATATGAACTTATGTAAGAAAACCACTTCCTCCATGGTCATGTACATCTAATACTAATCCCACAATGGATCCTAGGTGGTCCAAATATAAGGCATGAAGATTATCTCAGAGGAGTCATGAAGATTCTCTTAGAGGTAAGTTTTGCTAACAATATTTCTTCTAAAACTTAACTAATTGGGTTTGAGATTATATCAGATTGAGAATATATTTCCAATAAAATTTTCTATTTATAGAAAATCTAATGGTGGTACAACTTATCAATATAACAAGTGTTCCAAATTGTAATTGAGTATTGATTTGAACATGAAAAGCTAGAAATAATAGTCTATTGTGCGAACATATTTTCTAAGTTTTAGTCTACAGGATTTAAAAATTATCTAAGAGTGTTGTGGTTTAGTTAATAAATGTGTAAAAAAATTTCTTTTTCTTGAAAACCATGTAAATATATTTTTTTTAAGTAGATTCATACATAAGTTATATGGTTAAATAACACTTTCTTATCTATTATCTTTTTAAATTCCCTAACCTGCTCAATTGATAAATGTTATTATTTTTGTTGATGCATGTTATAAAATGATATAAAATTGTCACAGTATGCAATACATTTTATTATAAAATGTATTTCGATATAATTTCATGTTGTTATAAGTGCAAATTCAACATGAATTTTATGTTATTAAATGTATAAAGTTTTAAAAGATCTTAAATCCAAGTGAAAGTAATGATGTTGAATTATATTATCATGAATTGTATGTTATAAATTTTTAAACCACAAAAAATACTTATGCTCATTACATGTTTTCATTTTGTTATGTAATCTTTGTTTTTTGTTCATACTGAGAATCTTGTAGAAAATATTGATGTAGGTGTTGTATTTTGATTATTAATGAAACTTTTATGGTAATTATAGTATTATATTCTAGTTTAATTCTAGATTTTACTTGATCACAAGTTTTATAATATTTAGAAATTGAAAACTATGTATAACACTTATCAATTATGATAAGTATTTATGATGTTAAAATACATGTAAAACATGTCATTTATTATAATTATTTATGATGTTCAACTCATATTTCATGTGGATAATGGGTTTTTATATTCTTATCACATGTATGTTGGGAATTTTGATTGAAAACAGAATTAAATCTTTATAAGTTTCTTCATTTTATTTTAGAAAAAAAAAGAAATAGAAATTTAAAATGATCATTTTATTAAAAGCTAGTAGGAGTGAAGAGGATTGAATTATCAAAAAAAATATTTCACAAGATTGTAATTCATGTTAATGAATTTGGTATTAACGTGAAATATGACTTTAAATTGGTAAAGTATTGATATGAATGTATATAATAGGTATTGAAAGTAGTTACCTTTTCACTAGTATTCCATACCATTTTATTCAGGTAAATCCTTTATTTATAGGCTCTGTTATGTTTTTTGTGAACTAATATTTGGGTTAACTTATTTTAATGAATTTTTCTACTCTGTATTTCCCTTTTTATCACTTACCATGAGTGATGATATGTTTTTTTTGTCTTTCCCTTCTAGTTTTTAATGGGTTGCGAGTACATCGATCTTGGAGATGATATTTTTTATTCTATTTTTGATTGATTTGTGTGCAGTTGATGACTGTTGTATTCTTGAATCTATAGACCATGCTTCTAGAAATGTTGGACCACATTATCCTGATTATAAAATTAAAATACATATTTTAATTACATTTTAATGGTATTAAATATCCAGTTTTGATCTTATGGTCCTGAGTTAGTGGATTTTAATTTTGAACATCCATTCTCATCATTTGTGCACTTCATGCCTAATATACACCAATTTAGGCCCAATGATAAGGAATGTTATTATCCATATATTTAATTTGGTATTTTGAGAAATGGATCTACACTTCAATATGAACATTTTTTATTCAGGGATCAATGGAGGATTCATAAAGGATGATGGGGATATTTGGCGATGAAAGGAAATAATTTTGGAGAAGTCAGATTGGACACCATCCCACTGATGAGAATGTGGGGCCCACAATACAGACCCACTGAATCCCAAATTTTGTTGGATGATAGAAGACATATAGAGTAACATATAATTATTCAGGATCCAGGGATAATTAGGTTTGAATTGTGGTTATTAAGGCGGTCCAAGTTAGAGATAAAATTATGGTCCAGATTCTGCGGCCCAGAAAAACAGCCCACCAATTTAATCATATCTCAGCAACCACAAATTAATTTGGGCTGAAATTTTACGAAGATATAGGAGAAATCCGGATATTAACTTTTTTATTATATAAATCACTCTAATTATGACATCTAGAAGGCCATATATGCACTTTTATTCGGTGGATTCAAGTTGGATGCCACTCCGAGTCCAGGATAAAGAAGTCCACTTTTCCTTACTTTCCACCACCGTAGGCCTACCATAATCAAGTGGGATTCTTTTACTATTGGAGGCTCGACCCAAGTCTCCCAAAATTACTATTTAAGGTAGTGGTTTTGAAGGATTTAATCATCTTTGGTTCTTGGTTTCATTGTAGTGTTATGTTGTCGCTTTGTGCTTGTAATTGCATTTCTTTCTCATGTAAGTAATTCAATTCACCTTAGTTTCTTAATAAAAGTTCTTCCTTTACTATTACTCTATTATTCTACATATCATGTTGATACCATTTCTTAAAATTTTGAATTTATTCACACCATACTTTTTGAGATTTATCACACAACGGTGGAGTGATCGATTTTTGTTATTGTTGTTACTTCTTCAATTCCACCCTCGTAAGTCTACTTCCCGCTTCTATTGAGGACATGTCATCAATGGAGGGATAAATCTTTTATGGGTTTATCCAAGGGAATATCAAGGGTATGGATTTAATGTTATTTATCACTCTCTAAATGTTTATTAATTTCCTTTATTTGAGTTTCTTTTATTCAATTATTTTCTCTCTTCCTCTTCCATATTGAATTTAATCACCCCACTTTTATGAGCTAATAAAATCCTTTACCTTGGAGTGCTCATGAAAATGATCCTATAAGTTTATAGGTGATTATAATGTGTTTGTGAAGGTTTTTAACCATTATGGGATGAGGCTGGTTTGAATTCATTGAATTAATCCTTCTCGGGTTAATGAATATGAAATCTTTAAAAAAGGAATTCATCCAATTCACCCCGAGAGATAACCTAGGATCAACTCATTATCTTAATTTGAATTAACATAAATATTTTAGTGATACTTTAAACCCATCTAAAATCAACCCAAAGTTGTCAAATTCATATCCAAAAATTCATCTCATATTTTTTGTATCTTAGGTATCTTCTTAGGTCTCAGTGGATTCGACAACCCAAGCTAGACTACAAGGACCGTTCTACCTTCATCTCTTGGGTAAATTTGAGCATGAATCAAATTTTGGCCCTATTTTCAGGGACCAAGTAAGTAACTTAGACCAAAACCTTCTTTTATCACCCCAATTATTATATTATCACCCGAGATCTATTATCTTGTCCCTTTCTCGCTTTTTCTTTTCTTTTTGGCGCATGTCCGCCTACACCCGCAATAATTTAAATAGACTAGTTAGGGTGGAAAGTCCTGGGGTTGGGGAGTGAAGTACACCAAGTGAACTCTTTACATTAGATCCTAATATTCCTAATACTCTAGAGTCAAAAATTGATCCCATTTAAATGGAAGGTCTTCAAAGAAACCAACTCATAAACCCGAGTGGAAACCAAAATGGAAACCCAAATGACGCAGCCCCAAACTTGGGGAATGCAGTTGATCAAACCATGAATGACTACCTCACACCTGCCAGGACCAATGCCACCTCATGCATTAGACAAAACTACCTAGGAGATGCCAACTACATCTTTAAATCCCATGTCCTAAACCATCTTCCCACATTCCATAGAATGGATTCTGAGATGCCCTACCTTTACGTTAAGGAGTTCAATGACATTGTTGAAACCATGTGCCCCCCACATCAACTAGAATCAGATAAGATGAGGATATTTACCTTTTCTTTAAAGGATCAAGCTAAAAATTGGCTAAACAATTTGATACCATCATCCATAAACTCTTGGGACCCATTACAAAGAGAATTCTACAAAAAATACTTTACCCACTACAAAACAAATACACTTAAAAAGAGCATCCAAAACGTTTTTCAAAAAGAGGGAGAGTCATTATAAAAAACATGAGAGAGGTTCAAAGACACCCTAAATATGGTTCCACATCATGGTTTTTCTATACCAGAACAAGTTATAATTTTCTATGAAGGGTTGGGTCCAAGGAACAAACAATTCATTGACATGATGTGTAATGGAACCTTTAAAAACAAAGCCCCAAATGAAGCTTACGAGTATCTGGAAATCCTTGATGAACAAAACCAAACATGGGGAACTTTACCTTATTATGAAAAGCCCCAAATAACTACTGGAATTCATACACTTAGAGAATAGGAAAGACTTAGGTCTAAACTCACAACACTCTCTATGAAGGTTGAAGAGATAAACCTTAGGAAAGTCCATGAAATCCAAAATGTAAACCCTGTTTTCACAATTTGTGACAAACATGACCATAATATAGACAACTGCCCAACCATTCCATCCATCAAGGATGTTCTTTTAGGAGGACCCCTAGAAGAAGTAAATGCTTTGAACTTTCAAAATACTCAATACCAAAACACCTTCAACCCAAGTTATAATGACCACCCAGGCTTCCGTTGGAAAGATAACCAACAACCTAGCCAACCAAAGGGACAAAATCCTTACCCAAATCAGAACTACCAAACCCATAACTAGTTCCAAACCCAACCTATCCAATACCAACAGACACTGGTCCACTTTCAACAAACCATCCCACCTCCAAAATATCCCCCTGGGATAACCCAATCTTCTCAAGCACCAACCCAAACTGTTCCACAAAGCCTACTAGAACAACTGTGCAAACAAATGGAAAGGATGAACTCGGAAGTATCTTACCTTAAACAAGAACTTCAAACCATGAAAACTGGAAAGGCACCCATGCCTACACAATCCATTCCACAACAAATAGTAAGGGGGGAGTTAAGTTGTACTCAAACAACTCATGAACAACTAAAGGCTATGACTATTTTAAGAAGTGGGAAATCAATTGAGAAACCTGAACAAATAAGTCAGAAACCATGTGAAGCTTAAAACTCTAATGAAAATTCTAATGAACCACAAGATCAAACTTTGGAAACTGGTAACAATGTGAAAGAAACAACTCTTCAATAAAAAACCCCACAACCTGCACCATTTCATCAACTCATGGGGGGAAACCAAGCCTGAATTGAGTGAAACATTGAGGGAAATCTTCTCACAAGTCAAGTTGAACATTCCCCTTCTCGATGCAATCCAAACCATACCTGCCTACTCAAAGTACCTTAAAGACTTGTGCAATATTAAAATAAAATTTTCACATAAAAACCAAGTCATTTTGGCTACTAATGTGAGTACCACTATTCAAGGGACCATTCCTCCTAAGTTGAAAGACCCGAGTTTCCCTTACATAAATGTTGAACTATGAGAGAGAAAAAATTTCAAGGCCTTGTGTGACCTAGGTGATAGTGTCAATATCATCCCCTATGCTATATACTGTCAGTTAGTCCTAGAAGATCTCCAACCCACGTCTGTCACACTTCAACTTTCTTATCGTAACATTAGGGTTCCTAAGGGGATTTTAAAGGATGTTCTAGTGAAGGTTAAAAACTTCATCTACCTTGATGACTTCATTGTCCTTAAAAACCATCCAAACATAGGAAATAAGGAACAAACCACAATCATCCTTGGTCGTCCTTTCCTTGTAACAATTAACTCTATTATCCAAGTTCGAAATGGGAACATGACCATCACCTTTGGAAACATGAGTCTATACTTGAACATCTATAACTCAAGTTCACAAATAGGGGATGAAGAGGACATTCATGAATTAAACATGATAGGAAGCATTGATAATGAATCTATAGAACATCAAGGAATATTTGATGGATATTTAAGTCAGGATGAGATTGACTTCCTTTGTTCACATAAAGGAAGTTTATCTCCTTGGCTTGAATCATTTTAAAATTGCTCTTATGATGAAGTCTTAGGTCCAAAAATCAGTGAAACCTTTTAGGAAACCACTTTCATGGAGACCACTCCAACTTCCTTCTCTAAATTTGATCAAGCCAATCTAGTAGCTGAAACTTATACATGTGGGGAATCAATCCTATCTAAAACTCTAAGAAACAAACTTGATCTTGATCCAATGTCCCAATATTCTACTGAAATTCTAAACCAACCTGATCTTTAATTGAAGGAACTTAATGTTGCACTCAAGTATGCCTTCCTAGGGGACAATAAAACACATAATATTGTCATTTATTCTTCTATTGAAGCCAATCAGGAGAGGATGCTTCTAGATGTCCTTATAAAACATAATAAATTCATTGGTTGGACCCTGTATAATATTCCTAGGATTAGTCCACTTATCGGGACTCATAGGATTGTTCTGGAATCTGATTCAAAGCCATGTTGTCAACCTCAACAGTGACTCAACCCTAATATCATGGAGGTAGTAAGGAAGGAACTTCTGAAATTGTTAAAATCTGGTATCATCTATCCCATATATGAGAGTGAGTGGGTGAGACCAATCCATGTGGTTACCAAGAAGGTAGGAATCACAGTGATAACCAATAAGGATGGAGAGATTCTTCCAACAAGAGTGAGTAGTGGATGGAGAGTCTGCAAGCTAAACTCATCTACCAAGAAGGAACATTTCCCCTTACCATTCATTGACCAAGTCCTTGAAAGAGTCACAGGTCATGCCTTCTAATGTTTCTTAGATGGTTACTCGAGGTATAATAAAATTGAGGTCTCCCTATAGGATCAAGAGAATACTACATTAACATGTCCATTTGGCACCTTTTCTTTCAAACTCATGCCCTTCGGGTTATGCAATACCCCTGGAACCTTCCAGCGGTGCATGATGGGAATATTCTCAGACATAGTAGGGGATTTTCTTGAGGTCTTAATAGATGACTTCTCTGTCTTTGGGGATACATTTGAGGGATGTCTTAGGAATGCGGAGAGAGTTTTTCCAGATGTGAAGAAACGAAACTGGTCCTAAATTGGGAAAAATGCCATTTCATGGTTAAATAGGGATTATTCCTTGGCTATATAGTCTCAGGTAAGGGGATTGAAGTTGATAAATCAAAGGTTGACATCATTAATCACATTACATAACCCAAAACTATTAAATAAGTGAGGTATTTTTTAGTACATGTTGGTTTCTATAGAATATTCATCAAGGACTTTAGTTCAATCTCCCATCCCCTTTGTGCTCTCCTAGTAAAGGATGCTCCATTTGTTTGGACAGAAAGTTGTGAGGGTTCATTCTCAACTATCAAATCCTCTATCAACTCTCATCCCATTATGAAATCTCCAAATTGGAACCTTCCTTTCAAACTTATGTGTGATTCCAGTGACTTTGCTATAGGAGCTGTGTTTAGACAACATTGTGATAAAACTCCTTATGTCATTTCTTATGCATGAAAATCCTTAAATGATGCCCAAATCAACTACACCACCACTAAAAAGGAGTTACTTGCTATTGTGTTTTTCTTAGAGATTTTTAGGTCCTACCTCTAAGGATCCCCCATCATTGTGTTCACTGACCATTCTGCACTAAAATACCTCTTCCAAAAACAAGATGCCAATGCTATACTGATTAGATGGGTCTTTATATTACAAGAATTTGACCTCACAATCAAGGATAAAAAGGGTGTTGAAAATTTTGTATTTGATCATCTCTCTAGGATGGAACTAAAAGACAACTCAAATCACCTTTTGTGTATGATTCATTCCCTGATCAACACCTATACTCTATGAGTGACTGCCCTTGGTATGCCGACATAGCTAATTTCATAGTTACAGGAGTCATTCCAAAATTCTTAGGGACTCAAGATCGAAGGAAATTTCTTTATGATGTTAGTAACTATGTGTTTGATGATCCATACCTCTATATGTTATGCCCTGACCAAGTCATTAGGAGGTGTGTCCCAGAATCTGAACAAGAGTCCATCCTTAAATTCTGTCATAGTGAGGCATGTAGAGGTCACTTTTCCTCTAAGAAAACATATACTAAGATTCTTTAGTGTGGTCTCTTCTAGACCACCCTCTCAAGAAACTCCTACACATTTTTTCAAAGATGTCTTGGGTTTCAACAAGTAGGGTCCATCACAAAAAGGAATCAAATGCCACTCACTCCCATATTAGTGGTTGAAATCTTTAACTGTTGGGGAATTGATTTCATGGGTCCCTTCTCAAACTCTAGGGGATATCTTTACATTCTCTTAGCTATTGATTATGTATCAAAATGGGTTGAGTTCATTCCCACAAAATCTAATGATCATCAAACTGTGATTAGATTCCTAAAAGAAAATATCTTCTATAGATTTGGAATTCCTAGGGCTATCATTAATGATCGTGGAACTCATTTTTTCAATCATCCATTCTCATCACTCATGGAAAAATATGTAAATTCTCACAAAGTGTCCACTTCTTACCACCCGCAGAACAATGGTCAAGCTGAGTTAGCCAATCGAGAAATCAAACAAATTCTTAAGAAAACTGTTAATCTATCTAGGAAATATTGGTCGAACAAACTCTTATATTCTCTTTGGGCCTATCGAACTACATATAAAACCATTTTAGGAATGTCCCCATATAGGTTGTTTTATGGTAAAGCATGAAATTTTCCAGTGGAGATTGAACATAAGGATTTTTGGGAAATTAAGAAAATGAATTATGACCTCTCATTGACCGAAACAAAAAGGAAATTAGATCTTAATGAACTTGAGGAACTTAGGATGAAGGCTTATGAAAATTCAAGGATCAATAAAGCTAAAGTACAAGCCTACAAATCTTGAAATCTTAAAGCAAAACAAATTGTACCAGGTAAACCTATTCTTTTGTATAGTTCTAAACTTCATTTACACCCGAGAAAGTTGAGGTCTAGATGGTCAGGTCAATATATAGTGCATAAGGTGTACCCCCATGGGGCTGTTGACATTCAATATCCCACCAATGGTCAAACATTTAAAGTTAATGGTCATAGAGTCAAACTATTCATAGAACCATTCCAAAAACATGAAGTTGATGAAGAATTGTGTGAACCTACCTTAAATGATGAAAATAATTAATCAATTAGTGGTCCAAGTCGAGCTAATGACGTTAAACAAAGCGCTGCATGGGAGGCAACCCATGGTTTTCAAGTTTCTTATCATTTTGTTGTTTTAATCAACTTTATATTTTAAATAGGATTAATGAATCATTTTGATATTTAAAAATAAAAAAAATATTGTTGACATGTTCTTCTATTATGAGTATAGATGGGTATGAAAGGGGAGTGTCATATTCATCTGTCTCACGTGGTGTGATCCTTGAGTAATACCTTACACAGAAATTTAAAAAGAAGACAATGTATCATCAGTTAATTTTATTTTTATGTGTTGTAAAGTAAAATAAAATATATATAATAATAATAAAATTAAAATTCCCATCATAGGTCGTGGAGAAAACCCCATCACAACTGGCGAAGCCATGGGGACTCCAACCCGTGACCGAAGGGAGACAGGGGTGCGTGCTTACCACTGACCAACAGCTTATAGTGCTTCCTTATTCTATAATTTTTGTATATATACTTATATTTTACTCACTAACACAAAACTGGGCAAGGCCAGTGCCAGTATTTATCAGCGCTAATGAAAAAGTACTAATAAAGGTACCCCCTATAACAACACTTTTTTAGCACTATTAAAGGGTATCCCTTTATGAGTGCTTTTTTAGTAGCGCTGATAAAGGGGGGTCTTTATCAGTGCTTTTTCTGATAAAGGGTCTACTTCCAAAAAAATCATTAAAAAAATATATTAATATTTAAATATATAGATATAGTTATATTTATATAAATATAATATATATTTTTTAAATATAATTTTAAATATATTTTAGATAAGTATAAATATACAGTTACACTTAATATATAACATATTTAGTGAAAATGGCTTATAAAAAAATTAAAAAAATATTTTTTAATAAATAATTTTCTAATTATTATAGAGTAATAGTCATTTAATAACAATTTTAAGACTAAAAAAATTAAAAAAATTAAAAAAGATCCAAAATGTGTTGAAAATGCAACTCGAACTTCAAACGGCCATAACTTTTGATCCGGGTGTCCGTTTGAGCTCTTTAGCATATCAAATCGAATCCTACGACGAGATCTATGTGTTAATAAAATAGGCAAAGCCTTTGTCACATTTGTCGAGGCCAAAAAAGGCCCAGAAGGCCTCCAAAACTGAGTTTTTAGTCGGGACACCTGATTTTTTAACATTTTGTGGATTTTTAGCCTCGTTTAAGGGGGTATTATTGGCTTTTTTTGTGGGGACTGAATTTATTCCAAGGTATTACATTCATATTGATATTATGTCTTTGAAATTTTATCACTTTTTTATAATGCACTACTATTTATAATCAAATATATAACAATATATACATATTTTTTACATATTCACACATAAAAATTTAATTATAAATATAAATAATAAAATATATTTACATATAAAATATATTAGCTTTATATAAATAATAACTAATATCCATTTTATTTAAAATAAAAATATAGGAATATTTATATACCTATATATTAATCTAACTATATATATATATATATTAATATAACTACATATATATATTCATATAACTATAAATATATATATTAATATTACTATAAATATATATATTAATATAACTATATATATATTAATATAACTATATATATATTAATATAAATATACATTACTATATGAATAAATATAACTAAATATATATATATATAGATAGATATCATGAAATGGAAAACAAATCAAAATAGAGGAGTGGTAAGGGCTTAGGCGCGCAGGGGGGAGGTCTCGAGTTCAAAATCAGGTGGAGGTAGGGGCGCATGCATGGGGGTAAATTTGGGGGGGAGGGGGGCTAGCGCTGATAAAGGGTAGAGGGGGTGCGTTCGGGTGCTGGAGGGGCTGGAAAGTGCTGTAAAAATGGGGCTCAAGCGCTATAAAATCTTCCCCGATTGGAAGGATTTTTTTTAATTTTTTAAGTTTTTTTTAATTTTTTTAATTTTTTTTAATTTTTTTTAATTTCTTTTTACTTTTATCAGTGCTTTTTGGAGCGCTGATAAAGAGGACCCCCCCCCTATCTTTTCTAGCTTTAATATCGCTTTTCTAGCGCTATTAAAGGCCATTTTTAGCGCTGATAAAAGAGGTATTTGTAGTAGTGACTTTTTTAATTATATGAATATATATATATATATATTGTTTTTTTTCTTCTTCCATTAGGGAATTATCATAATGACATGGAGATCAAGATATTAAAAGGGAGCAGCAATAATTTCAACTTCAACCACCAGGTGACTTCATTCCATGATCCTTGTTTTCAATTTCCTTTTTGAAATCTCATTCTCTACCTCTACCCCTTCTAAATTTTCTTTTCATTAAACACTAGGGACTGTGTTATTTTAAGTTGGGGGGAGATAAAAAAAATATTTCTTTTGTGTCAAAAAAATGAATGATTAAAAAAAAGTGTGCCTTAATAGAAGGAAAATTTTCTTTAACCTTGAACATGATAATAGACATTGTACACTTTGAAACTGAATATCAAATAATTTAGCATGCCCTGATTCTGATTTTAATCCATGTATATTTCATGAGCATGGATTTTGGAAAGTGTGGTTGTCTAATGTGATATTTCATTGTTTATATTTTCATCCAAATAAAAAAAGAATCACAACGCATGTCCTTTGGATAGTGGGGTATTAGTTTGAGTTCATGGGGTTCCCCAAATAAATATCATAGGTTTTGTGATCATTTTAGTTTTAATATTATTATTCAATAAAAAAATTAAAAAAAACAATAAATTTGTGTGTAGATCAATGAAATGACCTAATTCGTGGCTTTTGGCATTTGGGGATCATGACTCCATAGTTGTCTGACCCAGAGTTAGTAATTTTATCTCTATTTTTGGTAATTTTAATTTTTTTTGACCGATTTAACTCGATATGATGCCCGAGTATGTGGGCTTCACTTGGTGCCCTAAGGTCATTGAGCCTGGGATCCATCAGCAAAGTCTCGCTACAGGGGTTGACTCTTTTGAGTAAAATTTCAATTACCATGGAAAAATTACAAAAACAAAAAAAACAAAAAAAAAATACAATAAAGAAATTTGAATTCTCATACTAATATTGAAATGTGATTCCACCTATTTCTTTTATCATTTCCCTCTTGAATAAAGATGAACCCCATGTCTAATGCGATGGACAACACATCATCAATCTTAATTGATATTGGATGAAATATGGTGATGAATTTGAACAAAGGAATGGGCTTGGGATTGAGATCTTCTTATGAAACTATCATGTATTAAAATATTTTTATGGGTTTCATTATTTTTTGGTATAATGGTTTTTGGTGATCATTGTGTATTAAAATGTTTTTGGAAAAGGGAATTCGAATTTCATATTGTTGATATACATTTTGCTCAGGACTAGAAAATCTCAATTTGGGGTGTGATTAGAAAATAAAAATACATATTTTAATTACATTTTAATGGTATTAAATATCCATTTTTGATCTTATGGGCCTGAGTTAGTGGATTTTAATTTTGAATATCTATTCTCATCATTTGTGCACTTTATGCCTAATGTACACCAATTTAGGCCCAATGATTCATCTAATTTTAAGGAATGTTTTTATCCATATTTTTATTTTTTATTTTGATAAATGTATCTACACTTCAATATGAACATTTTTCATTCAGTGATCAATAGAGGATTCATAAAGTATTATGGGGATATTTGGTGATGAAAGGAAACAATTCTAGAGAAGTCATATTAGACACCATCCCACTGAGGAGAATATGAGGCCCAAAATACAGACCCATTGAAGTCCAAATTTCACGGGATGATATAAGACATATGGAGGAACATATAATTATTCAGGGGACAGTGCTAATTTGGTCTCTATTGTGGTTATTAAGGCATCCCAAGTTAGAGATAAAATTATGTACCAGATTATGCGTCCCAGAAAAACATCCCACAAATTTAATCATATCTCAGAAACTAAAAATTCATTTGGGATGAAATTTTATAGAGATCAAGGAGACATACGAATATTCACTTTTTTATCATATGGATCACTCTAATTTGTCCATATAGAAGGCCATATAGGCACGTCTATTCGGTATATTCAAGATGGATGCCACTTCGAGTCAAGGATAAAGAAGTCCACTCTCCCTTACTTTCCACCACCCTAGGCCTACCATAATCAAGTGGGGTACTTTGTATTGTTGTATGATCGATCCAAGTCTCCCATAATTCCTATTTAAGGTAGTTTTGTTGAATTATTTAATCATATTTTGTGCTTGGTTTCATTGTAGTGTTATGTTGCCGCTTTGTGTTTGTAATCGCATTTCTTTCTCATGTAAGTTGTTCAATTCACCTTAGTTTCTTAATAAAAGTTCTTCCTTTACTCTTATTTTGTTCTTATAAATATCACATTGATACCGTTGCCTAAAATTTTGAATTTATTAACACCATACTTTGTGAGATTTATCACACAACGGTGGAGTGATCTATTTTTGTTGTTGTTTTTACTTCTTCAATTCCACCCGCGTAAGTTTACTTCCCGCTTCTGTTGAGGACATGTCATCAATGGGGATCTAAATATTTTATGGGTTGATCCAAGAGAGTAGCAAGGGATAGGATTTAATGTTATTTCTCACTCTCTAAATTTTTATTAATTTCCTTTATTTGAGTTTCTTTTATTCAATGATTTTCTCTCTTCCTCTTCCATATTGAATTTAATCACCCCACTTTTATGTGCTAATAAGATCCTTTACCTTAGAGTGCTCATAAAAATGATCCTACAAGTGTATAGGTGATTATCATGTGTTTGTGAATGTGTTTAACCAGTAGGTGGTGAGGTTAGTTTGAATTCATTGAATTAATCTTTCTCAAGTTAATGAAATTGAAATCTTTAAAAAAGGAATTCATCCAATCCACCCCGAGTGATAACCTAGGATTAACTCATTATCTTAATTTGAATTAACTTAAATCTGTTAGTTATACTTTAAATCCATCTAAAATCAACCCAAAGTTGGAAACTTCATAGCCAAAAATCCTTCTCATAGGTTGTGTATCTTAGGTATCTTCTTAGGTCTCAATGGATTCGACAACCCAAGCTAGACAACAAGGACCGTTCTACCTTCATCTCTTGGGTAAATTTGAGCGTGGATCAGATCCCCTCCTTTTTTTTCAAGTAAATTTAGCTTCATATGGAATCATATATTTTTACAAGGCTATTTTCCTATAACTACTTCACCAATTCTGGATTAAATATGAGGTTTTGTATGAGTTAGACCGTCCCTACTTAACTCTTTTCCCAAGAGTTGGTGGTTTTCAGCTAGTTGGGATTGATTCATGGGTTTGGATTTCTTACAGTTTGTATTTCTCTCATCTATTTTCATGATTTAATGATCTTCATGGTATGGTTTGAATTTCATTCCATGTTTGATGTTCTAATTTTATAATCTTACGGCTGTGGTGGTTCTATTTTTGAGGTGGGGTTACTACCCATTTTTTGGGTGGATATGACCTCTGACTACCTCAATCCTGGACCATTACTCTGATACAACTATCTTGTGTTGTTTCTTTATGATTTTTCATTGGTTTATTACTCTATTTTCTATATTTTCTACTGGAGGATACGTACAGGATTGATTTTCTTGTTTCTTCTTCTTTGTGGTTGATTTTTTCTCTATTATAGGTAGGGGATCTTCAATAGAGTCTCCATTAGATTGGCCTTATACTACTGCTTCCTACCCTAGTTTTGGTCAACTGTATCTCTAGAGTTATTTCTACTTGAAATACTATCATGTACTTGGATTTAGCCTTTCAATATTGTCTGGTGTTGGTTTGATTGTGGTGATAGGGTTGTTGATTTATTCTATTGATTTGGAAGATGTGCTCATAGATCTTAGGTCTAATGGGATTGAGGCTTGTGGTGATGAATTTTTTATGTTGTTCTGTTGATGTTTCCTTTATGTGGGGATGGTTAGTGTGATTTTCTAATCTGGGTGTTGTCTCAAATTCACATTTTTTAACTCCTTATGTTATTTTGGTTTCATATTTTTAAATTATCTTTTAACATGTTTGTTAGCACTCCATTTTTATTAAATCATGACATTACCTTCAAAAGTGGTGGAAGAAAAAGGCAATGTACTTATCTTACTTGGATTTCACCTATCCAAAACCTACACAAATCATATGAAAATTCAATTATCTCATTCAAGTCTAGAAAGCACGAGCCACCTGTACATCCATCCATCTTGTGTAGGTTTATGTAGCACATGTCAAACATGCATGAACCACCTGTATGATACACCTACATGAGGTAATTTCATTGACAACCTCCTTTTATTAAGGTCTAAATTTTTTATATATATAAGACCATTGGGCTCCTCATTTGGTGTGACTGGAAGATGAAGAGACATCTAGAAGATTTGCTCACCCAAGTCTCTCACTAGAGACCTCAAGACACTCAGGTAGCTTCCCAATCCTACAAAATAAGAGGGTATTAGCAATATTTAAGGGATGATAGTTCTTCTAAGGTATAATACCAAGGCCTTTCATGAAAAATAAATTCCCCTAGCCCAAACATACTAGGGTAAAGGGCCTTTTCTTGGATCTAAACTTGAGGGACAACCCTCCAAGAGAACCTGAAGAGACCCATGGAGATCAGAGAAAGTTCTCACTCAAGTGTGGTTACTCAGGTTATTATTCACTCAAAAATTAATCCTCTATTTTCCCAAGTATCACTTGGTTGAGGTACCTCACATTTTCTAAAGTATCATCTGGGTGAGGTACCTCCCATCTCACCCAAGTAGCACATGGGTGAGGTACCTCCAAACTCAACCAAGTATCACCTGGGTGAGATCCAACCCATCATATCTAGGTATCACCTAGATGAAGTACCCTTCAGGCCCTCTATCACACTACCAATGAAAGGACACCACTTCCCTTGGGACTCCCATCCAAAGGGGACCAAATAAAAACCTTTATCAAGGCCTTCATACTTACATGATCATGGAATAGGATATACCATCACATCCCCCATTTGATTTTCATTCCCTTGGTAAATAATGTCTTACGCTTATCCTGCCTAATAGGCAGGGTCCTCCAAATGTTTACAATTTCATATCCCCTTAGTAATGAGGACCCCAACCTTGGAGGTAGTTCCAAGGTCCTCCCTATTTCATAAAATTAGGGGAACCACTTTCTTTTCTCTTCAACTAGGGATAGTTTTGTATCCTTATCTCCTCCTCTCTGAAACTGGAAACTAGGAATCCATTCTAGAGAAATACCCTAGCCTTTATTTCAAGATATATCCTACCTTTCATACCCTATCCTTAATCTATTATAGGGTGAAGAAGATTTTGAAAAGTTCAATATATTTCACTTCCTCTTATTTCTCACACTGATCAAGACTTGTGTGGTCTTAGAGGTCAATGGTGATCATATCACTAGCATAATCAAATATATTCAAATGGGAATCCATCATTGGTGTAATCCCCAACAATATCAAACTACATGGGATTCGATTCATGTTCTCATGGGATATGTAGGAATCCTCCTTGAGTTTTAAACCCAATACCTTTAATCCATCATCATCCTTATTGGTCCATATTCCAAGTATGATCATACCCCCACCTGGGAGGCCATATTTCTTCCAGATCATTTTCACTTCATCCTCATTGGTCTAAATTCCTAGTGCAGTTCATCTCATCATAGGTCCATATTCCCTGCTAGATCAATCATTAAGGCCTGCTCATGCATAATTCCTACACCAACATTTTCTAGGAACCTTATACCTATATTTCCTTACTACATAATATTAAACTGTGTGGCTAGTTCTTGTTACATGACCTTAAAAGTTACGATATGTCATATTAAGTGGCACCGAACTATGTGGGTTTTACTTCATTTCACAAAGATATGTAGGAATCCCTTCTCATGGGCCCAATCCTGACATCAAAACTCTAAAAAACTCCCTGCATGAAAATAAACTCTAGAGCACCCAATTATGAGGATTTAAACCATGATACTTTAAATTAAATCATGAATAAGTAAATAAAGAGATGAGATAGAGGATATCTCATAAATACTGGTGGATCTTTCAGTAGAGAACCTCAAATACATATAGATGGTTCCATTTATGGAGAACCCTTGATACATACATATGGTTACTCTTTCATGTATAAGTGATTGATTATAGATATAAAGGGATACTAGTCTTATATTAGGCTTTATAAAGGATTTGTGAATATGACTTAAATATATAAGAGATTCCTGGATTAATTAATAATTTCCCCCAAAAGGGTGTGATGAGCCCAACCTCCCATCCTCTCGACCAATGTGATTCCCTAAGGATCATTAGAAAAATTCCTATTTTTTGGTTCCAAGAATAAACCCCATTGGAACCTAAAAAGGTATGTGAAATGAAAGCGGTAACTCGATGTGAAAGATTGTGTAACCATACTCAACCCCCAATAATCAAGCGTTGGGACCATGGTTTTCATCAAAAAAAAATGGTGAACCTAGCATGAATCATTTAATTAACTAAAATAATTTTGTTACCCACATGTCAGGCCCTTTCATACTCTTATAAAATAAAAGTGTCCAAACATGGATCCTTTAACGCAATAATTGTGCATGTGTTTGTTTCTTATGATATTTGTTTGATATGTTTTCTTATTTTTGTTTGAAAACTGAACCCTAAAAAACATATAACAGAATTCTCTTCAATAAAAATATCATATTACCAACTGAAACAAACTTACATGTTAGCTGTTGCACATTACGAATCCTCATCTAGCCAGAGGATACTGTCACCGACCCAATGTCTCCAATGTTAGGTATCAAATGAACTGGTTTGGTAATACCACCTCAATGGTATTTTCCTGACCTTGGAGACTGCATGTGAATCCCTTAATGATAAGAATATTTTCCAACTATCCACCCAATGATGGTTAGTGGTAAAGAAGAAAATGACACCCATCACCATATCAAACCGTTTCGGGAGCCTTTCCCTGGAATGAAACAACAAATTTCTCCCTTACCTTAGGGTGGTGAATCAAGAGGTCTCTAGGGAACTCATTTTAAAATAAAAAGAGTTTCTACAAATTGATCCTGATAGAAACCACCAATACCAACACCGCATGACATCAAACTCTCAGCTTGCTAAGGATGCTTACCCACGAGGCCCGAATCAGGTCACATTGACCCGAGCACCTAGGACAGCCCGATAAGGAAAAAATTTAATAAAAAACAGAGAGTGGGACCATATTCCAATTACCTATGGAGAATATTCCAAACAATATTTTATGGTATTAACTTGTGAGTAGACACATATACATGCCTGCATCTACCAAGCCTGCTATCATAGTCTAGAAGCATCGTGAGAAACCTACTGATAAGCCTCAACAAAAAATGGGGAAAAGACTCATGTCTCAACCCCTAAACATAATGGTTTTTGGTATATCCCAAAAATAAATTTAATATATGATTAGGTATATATCTATTCTCTAATAATGGAATGGGAATATATCCTTGTTCTAGCCACAAAAGTCACCTAGCACATCTTAGAAATGATGGAAGGACATGCATCTATCCCTACCCACATTCTAAAAACCTTCCAAGATATAATGAAAACAATAGAAGTGTTTAGGATTCGGGAACATAAATCTACCTTTATAATTGGATTTTCTCATCGTCATAATAGGATTTCCACTCGAGATCAGATGTATATTCCTGCTCTCATCTAGGAGGGTCATTGACAAAATCCTATGATAAATGGACAAAAGGATCAAGCATATACCCCCATTCCAAATAGAGATCATCATTTAGTTCCTATGGTTACCCCAAGGATGGGATATATCACTTTCAAAAACTTAGGAACTTTTTATAAAATCCTAGTAATGACACAGGAGTCACTCAGGTAGGCTCCTGAGTATGAAGGTTGTTTTCCACAGCATGCAACTCTAGTCACCCAAAGGAGAGTATCTAAAAATAATTCTCACCAAAGGAAATTAAATATTAAAGATCATGACCAAAATCCTACTCTACTCAAGGATATTTTTCTTGATCCCATAAAAAAATCTATTAATAGAGGCTAGGGATCCTCTTATTTGTTACCAAATCACAAAATCAACAGTCACAGTTGCATAGGTACTCCTTGAAACTTTTCTTCCAACTACGGAGGTCCTCCACATAATATCTACCATGAAGTATTACTTATTTTTTATAGACTGATTGATCATGAGAACATATCTCTTGAAGAGTACCATGAAAACCCTCCTCGTGGTTAGAAGATAAAATGAAAACAAGGTCCTCCCCTTTCCATCGTCCACCCTGAAATTCTTCCCTAGGGTATATGCCATAGAATTTCTCCCTACAGTCAAATATTAATCCATAATGGTATTCCTACCCATGAAGGAAGTCACTGTTAAGGTCCTCCATGTAGTGATATTTCATTTTGACAAGAAGGTCCTCCCCTTGTCATGATGAAGACCTCATATCATACGAAACTTGGGATGATAAGTTTAGTCATGTCTGATTCTTTATTATTGAAAAGAAACAGTCTTTCTCAATTGGAAGACAGCCTGAGGAAACGGTCATCCTTCAAACCATCCTTTGGTCACTCACCTTCTATCATGATAGATAACATTACCCCAAAAACCATTATTCATAATAAAGAAGTTAGGAAACATCCACTTTGGCTGGATCAAGTGGAGTAATCTCCTATGAAAGATAAAGAGAATAAATTACTGATGAGGAGAAAATTGGATACTGATAACATACCAATCGTGTTTTGTTCATTATCTACCCCTCAATATAGAATTCCAAACATGTTATTAGAAGAATGTGTGCATGAAATTTGCCTGAATATCTAGAAAACTCTTTATCACCTGAAAGAAAAATTCTTTTGTTTATGAAAGATATGAATAACATATAAAGGAAATAGAAGAACTTCATTATAAAATTTACTTAGTTTCCCTTATAGATTTAAAACACAAAAAATATGGAAAAATAGGAGAGTATTTCATGTGAATTCCTTAATTATTTATAAAAGCTACACAAGTTGTTTGATGAAGCCTCATGCAGTGTTCATGTCAAGGGATGGGGCGAACATGGAGCATTGCATTTCACCTTATTCTCTGATCTACAAATCTCATTAAAAGTGACATCATCTAATTTCATTACTCCAAGAAGAATCTTAGAAGATAATTATGATCATGAAATATGGTATGCTTAGTAATAATTATTTATGATGGAATCTCATAAGTGTCATCTTTGATGAGAGATAACCATTGAAAGACTCATTCATGAGGAATCTAATAAAGTTGAGCAAACTTTATTCTCAAGGAACTCCAACCATCAGAAAAGTACAATGACTTTAAAAAAAGTAGCTTATGTGTGATTCATATAATTCACCCAACTCAGGTTCAAACAAATATTCACAAGATCAAGAGAGTAGTTGCAGCTGTAGTTATATAGGAATAACCCCAACCCGCAGAGATGGGGGAATTTTTACCTCAACCTCCTCCTTAATAGAAGTCAGTATTTCCCCATTTAGGGGGAGTGTCTCAAAGTGAATCCTCCCAATTCATCTCATCTCATTATCTGAATTCCTATTTTGGTACACATATGAAGAGATTGTCGGGATATTCCCTCTGAATCACCCTTTTCCATGCATCTCTAAGAGAATACCTAAAGGGAAGTATGAGACCCCATAGTGATAGTAAGAAAAGCAATCTATAAAGGGTAAAAACACTCCTAAAGAGCATAACTCTTTTAGTAGATATCCTTAGGGAAACCATCCTTCTCTTCATTTTGGTGTTAATGATACATCTAAAATGCATTATGCATCAGTGAATATCATTAGAACCACCCTTACAGATGCTATAGAACATGAAGCCAATATAGAGGAATGGGAAGAGTATTTTTCTATTCAGAACATGATCCACACTAAATAAGCTAAATAAGGTGTGGGAACCAGAAATCGGAATCTCATTAAGAATCTAGGGGTTCCTATGAATACTCAACTACCTCTTCCTCAGTGATATTTGACCAAATATAAGGGTAAAGGCATGGAAACATCCCATCCTTTACCCAAAATAGTTGAAAAATATACATTAGAGGATAGGATCTGTTAATATGAGATATAAATTTAGGAGTTAAAGAAAATAAATGAAGAAATACTTAGAGGTAGTATCCCCACTAGATATGTTCTTTAAACAGAACCTCATCTCAATCTCCCAGCTAGTGTCCCCCAATGATAAGGTCTTTTCATGACAATGAATGTAGAGCTAGAAAATTTTCTCAACTTGGGATATAAACAACCAATATGTTTAGATATAATTATAGTGGGACATCAGGAATTTCCCCCATTATATAAATAACTAGAACCATGTTAGACAAATCCTTATAAGTCATCCCACGTAGGTCTCCTACCACAAGTATAGGCAGAGCCACTACAGTTAGCTCAACCTATCCCCCCCTATACAAGCTCCTGCTCATCCAACCATTCCCCCTGAGATCATCGACATCATTGAGTCATTAGAAGACCAGTTTGAAGTAATGGATGGATCGAATTCACCAGTACAACTAGAGAGGAATCCTTACCCTGAATGGGTAGATGTAAATCTTCCCCCATTAGACTTTGGGAATCTTTTGTTTCTAACATTCAGTGGATTGAGGGATCCAGAACAACATTTGATTCAATTTATATCTAGATGTGTCCCATGATGGGAACTTTTGATCCTCAATAATCATTTAATCTCAGATTTTTCATACAAATGTTGAAAAGACTATCCTTTTCTGGTATACCAGTCTACTGGACAGGTCAATTAAAGGATGGTAAGACCTCCACCAATAATTTATTTATCAATTCATCTTTACACTATGGAAGATGATAATCCTTAACCTCTCAAATTGAAAATACTGAGAAAATAAGAGAGTATTAGATTTAATTTCCTGGTGTAAGGGTATCACTTACTCCCTGAACTTGTAACTTCCTCAGGAAGACATGTTGGGCCTTTGTATAGAGAACTTTTGTGTCAAGTTGCAAACACCTATCATTCCTGTGAAATAAATAGGCGGGTTTCAGGACCTTGATATAGTTTCTAAATGATCAAAATATTTCATTTCATAAACAAATTCCAAATCTCAACCAATGTTAATAGATTAGGGAAATAGAGTAGGTAAAGTAGAAACTTCCACCATCACATTAAAGCCAGTTCCTACACCAGCTCCATCTCTGAGGCTCACACTATACTATGAAACACCTCCTAAATGGAAACAAAAATTGAAATATCCCTATGAGGATGATATAAGGGAACCTAAATTTCTCAATTTTAAGAATAGAAGAAAAAAAATTATTCCTTCCAAGAAAAAAAGTTCCTAGATACTTTATAGTATCCATGGAAAAAAAAATTATTAAGGTTTCCTGAGCCTAAGGGGGTGATCAAGTTGGCATCTGACCGAATGAACTATTATTGTAACGACCCCAACCCTAGTAACCTGGAGCTAGTGTCTACTTTATTACATTGGAACTAAGTACAATGAATCACATCATGAAGTACTGAATAGTTTAGTAGTCTCAGTAAAATTGATACATACTTGAATTTCATATACATTTAAAAAAAATACACAAAATGTTTTATTTTAGAAAACCATTATTCCCCTTAGAATATCTATGCATATCAATCAAAAAACACCTCCTGGTTTCCTAGGGAAAATAAAATATAAGAAATGGGTGATCTCAGATGCTCATTAAGAGTAATCTGTCACGACCCGCCCTCGGGGTCCGTGCCGTGACTACCCCAAGCCCGCCTTCCATAGGCCAGGGGCTGGCGACTAGCACCAAGGCGTAAATCCCGGTAAAAAGGGAAGGCATTTCCTTTGTAAAGTAAACAAACACCACAGAGTAAGCAAGCGGAAAGTAAACACTAAGCAAAAGCAGAGTACAACTGAAAGTGCGGAAAAGTAAATGGGCCAGTATACAAACCCAAACTGAAAGTAAAGTACAACTCGAAAGGGAAAACAGCAACTGAAAAGTAAAAGCCGCTACACCGAGCTGTCCACTGGAAATCCCACCTGAAGGGTGGGTACAGATAGCTCCACTGCTCCACGGGTCCCGCCGTCCGCTCCGAGCACGTCCCGCCCAGTGGTCCACCTCCAGGTACCGTCCTGCTCTGCAAGCCTCAGTTAAGATCAACGCTGTCCGTCGTCTGCAACCAACACAACATAGTGCGGGAAAATCCCGTGAAGGGGTGAGTATAAGCTACTCAGTAGGGACCCCGAGACCCCTGATGGTCTCTCAAATCCACAAGGATAAACCACGAAGAAAGGTACAATCACGAAGTAACAACCGACACTGCTTAGGTATATGCCCATACATATACCTAAGTCATCAATTTCAAATACGCTCCAACCTCCGAGCCCAAGTACAACTCAGTCCACACAGGAAAGTAAACGTATTCCACACAGGAAAGAAAAACGTAATCCACACAGGATTGCACAACATAATCCACACAGGAAAGCAACAGGATTCAGCTCGCACAGGTATACTTCTTCAAAAGACGATAAAGATGATCTCTGATCCATCTAAGTCGTCGGACCCACGAAGGATCGATAGGTAACTAACCCCCGCAAAAGACCCACACAGGATCGGGCCCACACAGGACCTGTAGGCGCTAGTTCACACAGGACCGCTGAGCGCAAAGACCCACACCGGATCGGACCCACACAGGATCGGGCCCACACAGGACCTGTAGCACTGATCCACATAGGATCGCTGAGCATTGTAGTCGTCGTCGTCGAATCCACACAGGATCGGGCCCACACAGGACCTGTAGCACTGATCCACGTAGGATCGCTGAGTGCTGTAGTCGTCGTCGTCGAATCCACACAGGATCTCTGTACTGTCGTCGTCGCAGTCACAGTAGCAGTAGTAGCAGTAGTAGTCACAGTAACAGTCGCAACCAGCACTAGGGTTCCCGCACACAGCAAGCTCGTTCGGAGGGTCCGCTCCACGAGCCGAGAGGCTGATACATCAACTGTCACAAAGTCCAGAGTTGATGTATCCAAAAGTTTCGTATCGTCAACAGGAACTCAACGCAACAGACGGCGCGTCGATCAGACGCCCGGTCTGAGAGTTATTGGCATTTTCGTCCCCGGGGCCCGGTTGGTTTTTAAGGCAAAACCAACCCGACCGTACTCCACCTGCGTCCAAACCTCGGGCTGAGTATGCCAAAAGATCCGTCTCACTAAGAGGAACACAACAAAGCTGACGGCACGTCGATCGGACGTCCGTAGCTCAAGATATGAGCGTTTCCGCTCCGAAGGCCCGGTTGGTTTCGTGAACGAACCAACCCGGCCGAACTCAAAGTAATCCGAAACCTTGAGTGCGATAAACCGAAACAACCGTCTCGATCCAAGGATCTCATCGCCACTGACGGTTCGTCAATCGGACGTCCAGTCTGAAAGATATCAGCCTTTCCGTCTCACACCCACCCTGGGAAACTTCCCAGGAGGTCACCCATCCTGATCACTACTCTAAGCCAAGCACGCTTAACTACGGAGTTTTAACCACGTAGGCTCCCGAAAAAGAAGGTGCGCCTTGAGTATAGTATACCGAAACGACTGTCTCGATCCAAGGATCGCGTTGCCGCAGACGGTTCATCGATCGGAGGTCCGTGGCTCAAGTTATGGCCAAAAGACCGAAGTCGTCTCGAAAACGGGGGGTCCGGGTCCGGGCCGACCCGGCCCGACCCCCCCTGGTCTGACCCGAACCGGGTCGACCCGACCCGGATCCGACCCGGTCCGCTGGACCCGGCCCCGCCGGTGGCGGCGCGGCCCGGCCAGCGGCGGCGCGGCCAGGGGGCCGCGCATGTGCCGCACGTGGGGGGGGGGGGGGGGGGGGGGCGTAAACCCCCCTTTTTCGGATCTCGGCCGGCCTAAGGCCGGCCGTTTCTTTCTCACGCGGGACCCGCGGGTCCCGCCTCCTAACCAAACCGGCGACGGCGCGGCCGGCCGCCGTCTTCTTCTCCGCCGCGGCTCTTCCTCGATCTCCGGCGGCCGGCGAGGCCGGCCGCGGCCTTCCTGTTCTCCGGCGCTGGCGAGGCCGGCGCCCCTGGCTGCTCCGCCGCGGCCGTAGGGCCGCGGCCTTCCTGTTCTTCAGCGCCGGTGAGGCCGGCGCCCCTGGCTGCTCCGCCGCGGCCGTAGGGCCGTGACCCTTCATGATCTCCGGCGCCGGCGGCCCGGCTGGCCGCCGGTCGCCTCCTTGTTCCGCCGCGGCCCGTCTCCGGCCGCGGTCTCTTTCGTAAACAACGACGCGGTGCGTCGGCACCGCGTTTCTTCGTCGCAGCTCGCTCCGGCCATTAATTCTTTTGTTCCTGCGCGGTTGCGACGACACCGCGCTGTCTCCGCTAAATTAACACGAAAGAATAGAAGGGGGAGGAGAATCAGCCGTGTTCGTACGGTCCGGTCTCCTCCCGTTATAACGATATCAGTTGGCCAATCGTATAAACACAACAATGAATGTTTCACAATTTTTAATAAAATTTGGAACTACGCCCAACGGATTATTCTTTCATGTTCGAGGGAATGAAAACACGTAATTTAAAAAGGACAAACCCCCTACCTTGAAAATTGACGTCACACGTCGGTTATCGCGGAGGAAGGCGTCGCGGCGTCGGACGTAGATTCCGTGGACGTCGGGGTGCGTCCGAGGAGGGAACGACGTCTCTTCACTTGTCGCTTAAGACGAAGAAGAGAGGTACGTTGTCGTTGGCGATGATTACCACGGTCGGCGACTTCTCCCTTGTCGAGGAGGAAGATGAAGACGGAAGAATCTGGGACGCCGAGTCTCGATGGTCGTGGGATCGATGTTCTTTGTCGGAGAAGAACCGTTCTTCACGTTCTTCGTCGAAGACGAAGAAGATCTTCAAGTTTCTCAACGATTCTCCCAATCCTCTCAAGTAACAAAGGAACTAACCCAAAAATAAATCAAGCTTACACTTAATTTATTAACACAACCCAACCTTTGTAATTCAAGAGTTTGCATTTCAAAAACTCAAAATTAAACTCACTTATTAATTATACATGAGTTGTATAATTAATTAAAAGTTAAGTTGTCAAGCCTTTAAGAGGGAGAGAGGGGAGTTAGGGAATTTGAGGGGTTTTGGCACATTAAGTGCAAGGGAGTTTAAGGGGGTAGAAGAGAGTTAAGGGGAAGGTGAAGGGTTGGGGATCGTGTGGGCCCCACCTCACCTTAATCCTCACTTGGTTAGTTAGGAACTTGTGATTCCACCCCAACTTCCACACTTAGGATATAACCACTTAAGAAGATAAATAAAATAAATATTGTATAACAAATTTATTTTACTCTTCATTTCATCCAGAAAATTAAACATCTCCTCCTAGGCAAACGCAACTTCGGGAAAGGTCTCCTTAAGCGAATATCGGCGCTACGAGTTCATCGGTGTCCTCGGATTTCAATTCCGAGCACCGGATCAAAAGTTAGGAAATCCCGCTCGTTCGTTCACTGAACGTACCCGAGCCAAACTTCGGAAATTAATTCCGGGCACTCCGGGCCTCGGAATCAGGTGCCGTCAGAAACCGCGCTCTTGTAAAATTCCAAAGAAAATTAAGAAAAAATTTCCCTTGAATTTTACGGGTCTTTACATTACTCCCACCTCAGGGCTTTACGTCCCCGTAAAGATACATCAAAACTAGGGAAACAAATGAGGGTACTGAGCACGCATCTGAGCCTCCCGCTCCCATGTGCTTTCCTGGAGGTTCCCGTGCTGCCATCTGATGCGCACAAGAGGAATCGATTGACCATGTAGGACCCGCTCCTGTCGATCCTCTATCTCCACCGGGACCTCCGTAAAAGTCGCCCCATCGTCAACGTCAAGCTCCCCATGGTCAATGATGTGCGTCGTGTCGTGCACGTATCTCCTCAGCTGAGACACGTGGAAGACATCGTGCACCCAGTGCAACTGAGGTGGTAGAGCCAGGCGATAAGCCACCTCACCAATCCTGCTGAGGACCTGGAAGGGTCCGATGAAGCGCGAAGATAACTTGCCGCCTCGGCCAAATCTCCGAATACCACGTCGAGGTGAGACCCGCAAGAAGACGTGGTCACCACCCTCGAACTCCAGTGGCCTCCGCTTCCTGTTAGCATAAGACTTCTACCGGCTCTGAGCTGTACTCATCCACCCCTGGATGACCTGGACCATCTTAGGTCCCACAGGAGCTGCAAGATTTCTTCTTTGCCGATAAGAGAAATCTGGTCTCATCCCCTGGATGAACCACATTCTTCGCCTAAAACAGTCAATCCTAACATGGATGATACTAATCCATACCAAGGATGACGTCGTAAGGCCTCGACACTACTACTAAGAGATTCAACCGTTACTCTCGCCTCCAAAGGTTGAGTCACACTGTCGGCATCAGTGTGTGGTAACTGGGTCTCCTCCAATAGATGTCTCACAATTGAGGGTCAAGTCAACAGCCAAAACTGGAACCTCTTAGTAACATCACGAAAGAGGACAGGAACGAAAATATCACAAAGGTATGCGTCTTTTATTATTGCAGCTCATAAAACAAGACGTTACACAAAAGCAACAAGGAACCAGAAGTACAAAGGATGTATCCACTAGTTCTGCTCCTGTCCACCTACTCTCGGAGCTCTACTGCCTTGTCCACTACTCAGCTGTTGCTCAAGCACTCGCCGCTGCTTCTGTCTCAGTGGCTACTCTAACACCCGCTGATCAATCGTACGATGAGTCGGACAGTCGCGTGCCAGGTGACCCTTCCCGCCACAGGAGTAACATTGTCCGTTTCTGGCACGCCTGGCTCTGACCCCACCTCGGGTGCCCCGCACCACCGGTCCTAAAACCCGAGATCGTCCAACTGCTAGTCTGGTCCTCCTGGACCTCTGCATCATCTGTCTACTGCCCACAGATGACTCGGCTACTGATCGAAAAACACGCGGCAAAGGCAGAAGCTCCTGTACACGCTCGGGGTGTAGAGCTACTGGCACAAACTCCACCCTGAAGAAGGTCTCGAAGTCTTCCCATGCGAAGGTCATCCCATCGCAGAACTGAAACAAGTGGCTCCACCACCTGCCTGCTGCTGCCTGAAGGAGGCTGGCAGCAAAGATCACCATGAAGTCTGCTGGCGTCCTCACTAGCCTAAACACACGTACCACTGCCTTCAGCCATTCCTCTGCTGCCTGGGGATCCGTCTCCCCGCGAAACCTGGGTGGTCGCTGGCGCTGAAACTCATGCAGTGCGCTGAGGCGACGTGCATCGTCAGCGGCTGGCGCTGGAAGCATCGGGGGCTCGGCGGGTAGTGCTACCGCTGGTGCCACTGCTGACAAAGGGCCCTGCACCGAGGCCTCGTCGCTCGGTGGGCTGTCGTCACGCTTGACTCTCGGAACCCTAGCTCGCTGCCGTCGTGGGGCCATCCTGAAAGGAAACAGGTGCGCCACGGTCAAACAGTATACCTGGTGAGCTGACACAAAGAAATCACAAAGAAAACTTTGAAACACACACGCAATCAATGTTTTCGTGCATTAAGTCGGAAATCAGAAGTCAGGGTCCTGGTGTACGGATACGTCGGCCGCCGCACCAACACTGGACTCCCTGGACTGATAACCACACTCAATATGCTAAACATTATTGCTTCACATAGAAAAGATCAGAGTTTGCGGTAGAACCGAACTCCTCTGATACCAATTTGTCACGACCCGCCCTCGGGGTCCGTGCCGTGACTACCCAAAGCCCGCCTTCCATAGGCCAGGGGCTGGCGACTAGCACCAAGGCGTAAATCCCGGTAAAAAGGGAAGGCATTGCCTTTGTAAAGTAAACAAACACCACAGAGTAAGCAAGCGGAAAGTAAACACTAAGCAAAAGCAGAGTACAACTGAAAGTGCGGAAAAGTAAATGGGCCAGTATACAAACCCAAACTGAAAGTAAAGTACAACTCGAAAGGGAAAACAACAACTGAAAAGTAAAAGCCGCTACACCGAGCTGTCCACTGGAAATCCCACCTGAAGGGTGGGTACAGATAGCTCCACTGCTCCACGGGTCCCGTCGTCCGCTCCGAGCACATCCCGCCCAGTGGTCCACCTCCAGGTACCGTCCTGCTCTTCAAGCCTCAGCTAAGATCAACGCTGTCCGTCGTCTGCAACCAACACAACATAGTGCGGGCAAAGCCCGTGCAGGGGTGAGTATAAGCTACTCAGTAGGGACCCCGAGACCCCTAATGGTCTCTCACAAGGATAAACCACGAAGTAAGGTACAATAACGAAGTAACAACCGACACTGCTTAGGTATATGCCCATACATATACCTAAGTCATCAATTTCAAATACGCTCCAACCTCCGAGCCCAAGTACAACTCAGTCCACACAGGAAAGTAAACGTATTCCACACAGGAAAGCAAAACGTAATCCACACAGGATTGCACAACACAATCCACACAGGAAAGCAACAGGATTCAGCTCGCACAGGTATACTTCTTCAAAAGACGATAAAGATGATCTCTGATCCATCTAAGTCGTCGGACCCACGAAGGATCGATAGGTAACTAACCCCCGCAAAAGACCCACACAGGATCGGGCCCACACAGGACCTGTAGGCGCTGCTTCACACAGGACCGCTGAGCGCAAAGACCCACACAGGATCGGACCCACACAGGATCGGGCCCACACAGGACCTGTAGCACTGATCCACGTAGGATCGCTGAGCACTGTAGTCGTCGTCGTCGAATCCACACAGGATCGGGCCCACACAGGACATGTAGCACTGATCCACGTAGGATCGCTGAGTGTTGTAGTCGTCGTCGTCGAATCCACACAGGATCTCTGTACTGTCGTCGTCGCAGTCACAGTAGCAGGAGTAGCAGTAGTAGTCACAGTAACAGTCGCAGCCAGCACTAGGGTTCCCGCACACAGCAAGCTCGTTCGGAGGGTCCGCTCCACGAGCCGAGAGGCTGATACATCAACTGTCACAAAGTACAGAGTTGATGTATCCAAAAGTTCCGTATCGTCAACAGGAACTCAACGCAACAGACGGCGCGTCGATCAGACGCCCGGTCTGAGAGTTATTGACATTTTCGTCCCCGGGGCCCGGTTGGTTTTTAAGGCAAAACCAACCCGACCGTACTCCACCTGCGTCCAAACCTCGGGCGGAGTATGCCAAAAGATCCGTCTCACTAAGAGGAACACAACAAAGCTGACGGCACGTCGATCGGACGTCCGTAGCTCAAGATATGAGCGTTTCCGCTCCGAAGGCCCGGTTGGTTTCGTGAACGAACCAACCCGTCCGAACTCAAAGTAATCCGAAACCTTGAGTGCGATAAACCGAAACGACCGTCTCGATCCAAGGATCGCATCGCCACTGACGGTTCGTCAATCGGACGTCCAGTCTGAAAGATATCAGCCTTTCCGTCTGACACCCACCCTGGGAAACTTCCCAGGAGGTCACCCATCCTGATCACTACTCTAAGCCAAGCACGCTTAACTACGGAGTTTTAACCACGTAGGCTCCCGAAAAAGAAGGTGCGCCTTGAGTATAGTATACCGAAACGACCGTCTCGATCCAAGGATCGCGTTGCCGCAGACGGTTCATCGATCGGAGGTCCGTGGCTCAAGTTATGGCCAAAAGACCGAAGTCGTCTCGAAAACGGGGGGTCCGGGTCCGGGCCGACCCGGCCCGACCCCCCCTGGTCTGACCCGAACCGGGTCGACCCGACCCGGATCCGACCCGAACCGGGTCGGACCGACCCGGTCCGCTGGACCCGGCCCGGCCGGTGGCGGCGCGGCCCGGCCAGCGGCGGCGCGGTCCGGCCAGCGGCGGTGCGGCCAGGGGGCCGCGCATGTGCCGCACGCGGGGGGGGGGGGGGGGGGGGGGGTAAACCCCCCCTTTTTCGGATCTCGGCCGGCCTAAGGCCAGCCGTTTCTTTCTCACGCGGGTCCCGCCTCCTAACCAAACTGACGGCCGGCGCGGCCGGCCGCCTTCTTCTTCTCCGCCGCGGCCGTAGCCGCGGCTCTTCCTCGATCTCCGGCGGCCGGCGAGGCCGGCCGCCTTCTGGCTGCTCCGCCGCGCCCGTAGGGCCGCAGCCTTCCTGTTCTCCGGCGCCGGCGAGGCCGGCGCCCCTGGCTGCTCCGCTGCGGCCGTAGGGCCGCTGCCTTCCTGTTCTCCGGCGCCGGCGAGGCCGGCGCCCCTGGCTGCTCCGCCGCGGCCGTAGGGTCGCGGCCCTTCATGATCTCCGGCGCCGGCGGCCCGGCTGGCCGCCGGTCGCCTCCTTGTTCCGCCGCGGCCCGTCTCCGGTCGCGGTCTCTTTCGTAAACAACGACGCGGTGCGTCGGCACCGCGTTTCTTCGTCGCAGCTCGCTCCGACCATTAATTCTTTTGTTCCTGCGCGGTTGCGACGACATCGCGCTGTCTCCGCTAAATTAACACGAAAGAATAGAAGGGGGAGGAGAATCGGCCGTGTTCGTGCGGTCCGGTCTCCTCCCATTATAACGATATCAGTTGGTCAATCGTATAAACACAACAATGAATGTTTCACAATTTTTAATAAAATTTGGAACTACGCCCAACGGATTATTCTTTCATGTTCGAGGGAATGAAAACACGTAATTTAAAAAGGACAAACCCCCTACCTTGAAAATTGACGTCACACGTCGGTTATCGCGGAGGAAGGCGTCGCGGCGTCGGACGTAGATTCTGTGGACGTCGGGGTGCGTCCGAGGAGGGAACGACGTCTCTTCACTTGTCGCTTAAGACGAAGAAGAGAGGTACGTTGTCGTTGGCGATGATTACCACGGTCGGCGACTTCTCCCTTGTCGAGGAGGAAGATGAAGACGGAAGAATCTGGGACGCCGAGTCTCGATGGTCGTGGGATCGATGTTCTTTGTCGGAGAAGAACCGTTCTTCACGTTCTTCGTCGAAGACGAAGAAGATCTTCAAGTTTCTCAACGATTCTCCCAATCCTCTCATGTAACAAAGGAACTAACCCAAAAATAAATCAAGCTTACACTTAATTTATTAACACAACCCAACCTTTGGAATTCAAGAGTTTGGATTTCAAAAAATCAAAATTAAACTCACTTATTAATTATACATGAGTTGTATAATTAATTAAAAGTTAAGTTGTCAAGCCTTTAAGAGGGAGAGAGGGGAGTTAGGGAATTTGAGGGGTTTTGGCACATTAAGTGCAAGGGATTTTAAGGGGGTAGAAGAGAGTTAAGGGGGAGGTGAAGGGTTGGGGCTCGTGTGGGCTCCACCTCACCTTAATCCTCACTTGGTTAGTTAGGAACTTGTGATTCCACCCCAACTTCCACACTTAGGATATAACCACTTAAGAAGATAAATAAAATAAATATTGTATAACAAATTTATTTTACTCTTCATTTCATCCAGAAAATTAAACATCTCCTCCTAGGCAAACGCAACTTCGGGAAAGGTCTCCTTAAGCGAATATCGGCGCTACGAGTTCATCGGTGTCCTCGGATTTCAATTCCGAGCACCGGATCAAAAGTTAGGAAATCCCGCTCGTTCGTTCACTGAACGTACCTGAGCCAAACTTCGGAAATTAATTCTGGGCACTCCGGGCCTCGAAATCAGGTGCCGTCAGAAACCGCGCTCTTGTAAAATTCCAAAGAAAATTAAGAAAAAATTTCCCTTGAATTTTACGGGTCTTTACATAATCATACAACTAAATCTATCATTATTAAATAATAATAATTAACATGTCAAGGTAAATAACTAAAACACATTCCATTTAAATAATAACTTGAGAATATTATGGCAGGAATAAAGGATTATCAAATAAATCTATATAAAAATCACATGAGATTGAAACATATCCATGGATATTCTAACTAATTGAATAATCACATGGACATTAATAACTGATCTCATAGTGAGGGAATTCATAATGTCGGACATCTGAAACATATTGTCAATACCTTTCACAAGATAGTTTAGATCTGTGGGTAGAAACCAATAACACTAATCATAAACCATCAAAATAATGAATAAATATTATATAAATAAAATATATCCCCATTATATCATAATTAAAATAAATTTTTGATGTTATTGATGAATATATATACCATAAAAATTTCATTAAAAACATTCCTAAGGAAAATATCCTTTTCACTTTGAAAATACCCTTTTAAAAAAAAGATCATAAAACATTTTGAAAATAATTTTCTTTCAAAATAAACTTTTTAAACTTATAAAATAATCATTAAAATATTGATTGGATATGATGGTGGAAAATTTCATTCATTCCGCACACATTAAAATAAATATTCCTTTCACATTTTTAGTAAGAATCAAACATGACTTGTTTTTAAAATGACATGAAGATTCTATTAAAAACATTTTTTAAAAGTAAAAATAGGTAAAAATGTTTATAATAAATCATTTTTAAAATTTTAAAAACATTTTTAAAAATTATGGATTTTGATGAAAAGGTATTTTCGACCTAAGAGAGAAATAACTTCAAATTTTCTTAAAAGAATTTTATCAAACATTTTAAGTAAAAAAGAGTGGAAAAATGGTAATATTACATGAAATGTTAATTAATAACCATAGTATAAGGAAATGTATGGTTTTTATTATAAAAATATAAAATATTTCCCCTAAGGGAGACTTAAACAAAAACAATCCCGAATAATGATGTGATTGGGAAATAAACCCTTACCACTTTGGTAAATTATGAATCATATAACCCATGAAAGAAATAACTTCAAATGAAACTTTAAATAAAATTAATATAAATATATTAATGATATAACATAAAAAAGGGTAGTATATATACCACATAAAGCAATAAGTGGTGAATATAGTATATGTCTCACAGAAGTAAAAGTGAGATGAGAAATCCTTTCCTCTGGTTCAACTTTCTTCGTATGTGTCTGAAACTCCTATATAATAAATATAGGTTTACTATAAATATATTAAATAACCATAATTATATATCTCATACTCTATATGATTTAATTATATTATTTTATCACCCATTTATTAATAATTCATTGCTAAAATCACTATTTCACGTGATAATTGCTTCATTTTTCATGTATGTTTTAGTTTGGTAATTTTGGTCCTTTTAATTTGAACATTGTTAAATAATATAAATAATGTTAAAGCATTATATAAATATAATATATATTCATTATATATGTATTTAGAGTAATATATTAAATTTATAGATAGAAAATGGATTACACTATTCATGGAGACGGTAGGTCGTACGTACGCATGAACGATGTTTCTATTTTTTTTAAAGATGAAACAAAAAGAAAATAAATATTAATTAATCTTTATAGAATAATTATTATGTAATATATTGTATTTATATTAATCAAATGCATCCTTATTACCATCCATGTAAAAATAAAATGAAAATCATTTCACATCGCTATGTGGAGGCGGTGGTCCACACTCAATCCATTTTATTGTTATTTTTGAAAACTTTTTGCAAAAGTGGGAACCCACAAGATAAAACTAACACCCAATCAAAAAATTAAAATTTCAAATTTCAGTTTTCAAAATTTAGAAAACAAAAGCAACACCGCCTCAGACCACATCCTGCATCGAATCACGAATCTTGAACCGATCATCATCACAGCATCATCCCATCAACGAATATCCACCATCATCATAACATTAACGTCATCAATAGGCGATCGTCTAAATCTGCCCCACCACTAGAAAGTTATTTTCAAACAACGTACCAGTCACTAGGAAAACCCACAGCAAAAGTCCATCATCCTCACAAAAAACCACCAAAACAAAACACCATAGACCATATGAACCACCAACCAAGGAAACCATTGATGCAAGAGAAACCATCATCGTCACCGCCAACACACAGCCATCATCATCTTTTTCATGACATATTTGTTGTGTCTTTGAGGAAGAAAATTAGAAAAATATATGGATATATAGATGGGAAACACACCCTGATGCACCTTGTCATCAGCTTGAACCGCAAACCCACTGACAATATCGAATATCCACCGAAACCCACCGACTTCGTCGATAAACAACCTGACACAAGCGAGATACCTGAATATCATGATAATGTAGCCACCAACGTCAACCAAGAAACACGAATGACCTTAAAACTCTTTCAGGTGACGAGATTCATCCACAAATCCATCAGAGATAATCGCCCAGATCCAACGAAGTTGAAACCACCATAAGCCATCGGCCGCCTAAATGTACATGCCAAAGTGCCTGGAAGACCACCTCTCTAATCTGACTCAGAAAGGGAAGTGGAATCCTAGAACTAGAGTAGAGAAGCAATCAGGACAGAGGCTGGATGGTCTCATCCTCACACACCCCACAAGGCGACTGGCCATAGAACAAAAATGAATGCCCAAAACACCCAGAACATAAATGGAAACTGCCAATAAAGAAGAAGAGAAAGTAGGGACTGAAACCCTAGATAGAAGGGAAAGTGGGTACTGAATGAGAAAGTAAATACATGGGAAAGCGGGGATTTAAACCCAAAATAATAGGAGAAGAAGACGCTGATAAGTTCCATGATCTCTGAGCCTCTATCCCAAAACCTTATAGATTTAATCACTCCAGATATGAACTAGAGATGGATAGTGGAGCTCGATTTTAGAGCACAGAAGTGGAGACCTATGGAAAAACTATAACGCCTTCTCTGAAGTGAACATGAGAAGCAGGGCTGATGGGAAAAATAGTAGCGGACCAGCCGCGAAAGAGAGATGGGGGAAGAACCCAGGGAGGAGCCAAGGAGAAGGGAAGATAGATAGGGGAGAAAAATCCATGAGAGTAGAAGGGTTCAAGAGGAAACCATAAGACCACGAGCAGTGAGATCAAGAGGGAGGAGAGATCAGAGAGAGAGAGAGAGAGAGAGAGAGAGAGAGCGAGGCGGTAGTCCACACATACGCACGAACGACGTTATTATTTTCCAATGGATTAGAAGTTAGAAAATTAAATGTGATATTATATTTCAATAATTATGGTTAGATAATAAATACAATATATATTCATTAACTTTAACCTTAATACCTTCTATGTAAAGCTAAAGATAAAAATGAATCACATCACTTCGTGAGGTTGTAGTCTACCGTACACACGAGTGATGTTATTGTATCCCCCACAGAATTGAAAATTAAGATGGTATATGTGATATAATAATTAAAAAATTATGATAATGTCATAAATATTATATTAATATATTAAATACATTATTATATTTATATTTTAAAGTTGGTGATAGAAAATGAATTACAATGGTTCGTGAGGCGGTAATATGTTGTACACAAGATTGACGGTTTCATTTCCCATTTAATGGAAGTGGAGATGAATATAAGTTATTACACTAAAATAATAACATTTAATTATATAGAAGATATTTTTTATTATATTATCATATTTTTAAAAAAATTAAGAAGGTGGAATAATATATAAAAAAATACGCAAGTTTAAGAATTTTACCACTTCTTAAGAGAGCCTCTTTAGGTTTGTACCTAAATCCTTCTTGAGAGGGATTACTAATCAAAATAAGGCTTCTAGAATGTGGTTAGGTAAGTAAGGAAGGTATTTATTTAGGGATTGGATGATCTAAAGGGTTATGTAAGTGTGAATAGAAGAGTAGAGGAGGTGGCCTTTTATAAGTGGGGGAGAGGACACACTTTGTATTTTTGAAAAGCTAAAGTGATAATCATGTTTTTCTCATGAAACAAGCCTCTAAAATGGGTTATTGTCAAACCTTATAGGTTATAAGGTATAAATATGGCCATAAAATGGGTGTTGGATAAGTTTTAGGTTATTTTTAACACTTATCTTCTTAGTTTAACACCTGAAAACCCATTTTTTCCTTACCTACAGTAATTATTTTTTACTATTTTCACTATTAATTATGTTAAAATTTTTATTTTACCTTATTATATTCTAATTTAAAATATTTAATCATTTTTCTAAATTAGATTCACATAAGTACATAATTCAAGTTAAAATTAAACTGTAGACTCGACAAAAAAGCTATTTTTGAAAGAGAAAATTCTCATAAGTACTGAATGTTTTAAGATAAAAATTCAATGTGAAATTGATTAAAATTAAATAAATTAGCTATATTTTAATATAATTGAACTAATTTTACTTTATATCCAATTTTTAAATTTTTAAATAATTTAAATGAAATGTTAGTTTTCAATAAAAATCATTATTTTTCACTATTCATCAAAAAATTAATCTTTTCAAAAAATTCTAAAAAAATCACCCAAAGATAATTTTGAAATATATATTTCAAAAATTAATTTTATTTTTTAAAATAAATTTTCTAAAATTTTAAAAAAAATTACATTTAAATTTTGTGCGGAAAGCGGAACTAAACCGTTTTTTAGAAAAATATAGTTTTTTGAGAAAAAAAATTTATTTTCCTTTAAAATGTTTCTTATTTTATTTTTAATCAATAGATATCCAGTTATTTTTTTATACATGTTTAAAACATATAATTTTCATAATTTGTTTGTTACTATTGATACCCACCAACTTAAAAGCTAGGTAATAATGGTCATGTTTAAATAATATTTTAATAGAGTATCATGTTTTGTTTAAACCTCATGTTGTGTGAATCTCAAGCTATTGAAGAGACTTAATTTATTTAAAAATAAATATATCATAAATTCCCAAGGTTTTATATTCTTATAATCTTGTTTTTCATGTCATACACACTATTGAACAAGATGTTCTTCTTATAAAATCATGGGGTGTTACATTATACCCCCTTAAATAAATTGTGTCCTCACTATTTAATCTTGATCTGAATAATCAACGGTTTGACATTTAAAAATACCCTTATTGAAACCCCACATTGTAAAAAGGGTTAATAAAATATCCCTTTTATAAAATAGGAAGGTAAGTATGAAGTTCATCTCGAATAACACATAAAAGGTTTCCAAATAGAATAACATTAGTAGAAAATGAAGATATGGACATAGAAGAAAAGTATAAATAATTATATCGAGTGATAAAGATCATTGATCACAAGAAAGTGGATGATCTAGAAAAATTAATAATCATGCATCCATAAATCAGTGATGATTTAAGGGACTATTTGATACACCAAAAATGAAGATTCTAGGATAGAATTTTCATTTCAATACCATTTTCTTAGGGTTAAGGAATTCCTTTACCATCTAGACTAAAAACATATAAAAATATACATACTTGATATATTTTATAGGAAAAATTTCATACTTTTTTTGCTTTAATCAACTAATACTTAATTTCTTACTCTAAGAAAAAATATCCAAAAATTAATTTTTTATTCCTGAGCACTAAAATTAACTTTTAGCAGATCATTAGGTTAAAGATTCTGCACACATTAAAACAAAGATTCCTTTCACATTTTTAGTAAGAATCGAACATGCCTTGATTTTAAAATGACATGAAGATTCTATTAAAAAAATTAAAAAGTAAAAATAGGTAAAAATGTTTATAATAAATCATTTTTAAAATTTTAAAAACATCTTTAGAAATTGTGGATTTTGATGAAAAAGGATTTTCGAACTAAGAGAGAAATAACTTCAAATTTTCTTACAAGAATTTTATCAAACATTTTAAGTAACAAAGAGTGTTAAAATGGTAATATTACATTAAATATTCATTAATAACCATATTATAAGGAAATATATAGTTTTTTTTATAAAAATATAAAATATTTTCCCTAAGAGAGACTTAAACAAAAACAATCCTGAATAATGATGTGATTGGGAAATAAACCCTTACCACTTTGGTAAATTGTGAATCATATGAACCATGAAATAAATAACATCAAATTAAACTTTAAATATAGTTAAAATAAATATATTAATGATATAACATAAAAAAGGGGTAGTATATATAACACATAAAGTAATAAGTGGTGAATATAGTATATGTCTCACAGAAGTAAAAGTGAGATGAGAAACTCTTTCCTCTTGTTCAACTTTCTCCATATGTGTTTGATCCTCCTATATAATAAATATAGGTTTACTATAAATATATTAAATAACCATAATTATATATCTCATACTATATATGATTTAATTATATTATTTTATCACCCATTTATTAATAATTCATTGCTAAAATTACTATTTCACGTGATAATTGCTTCATTTTTCATGTATGTTTTAGTTTGGTAATTTTGTTCCTTTTAATTTGATCATTGTTACATCATATAAATAATGTTAAAACATTATATAAATATCATATATATTCATTATATATTTATTCAGAGTAATATATTAAATTTATAGATAGAAAATGGATTACACTATTCATGAGACGATAGGTTGTACGTACGCATGAAAGATGTTTCTATTTTTTTTAAAGATGAAACAAAAAAATATTAATTAATATTTATAGAATCATTATTATGTAATATATAGTATTTATTTTAATCAAACACATCCTTATTACCATCCATGTAAAAATAAAATGAAAATCATTTCACATCGCTATGTGGAGGCGGTGGTTTACACTCAATCCATTTTATTGTTATTTTTGAAAACCACTTTTTGGAAAAGCGGGAACCCACAAGATAAAACTAACACCCAATCAAAAAAATTAAAATTTCAAATTTCAGTTTTCAAAATTCAGAAAACAAAAGCAACACCGCCTCAGGCCACATCCTGCATCGAATCACGAATCTTGAACCGATCATCATCACAGCATCATCCCATCAGCAAATATCCATCATCATCATAAAATTAATGTCATCAACAGGCAATGGTTGAAACATGCCCCACCACTATAAAGTCATTTTCAAAAAACGTACCAGTCGCTGGGAAAACCCACCGCAAAAGTCAATCATCCTCACCAAAAACCACCAAAACAAAACACCACAGACCATATGAACCGCCAACCAAGGAAACCATTGATGTAAGAGAAACCATCACTGTCACCGCCAACACACATCCATCATAATCTTTTTTATGACATATTTGTTGTGTCGTTGAGGAAGAACATTAGAAAACTCGATGGATATATAGATGGGAAACACACCCTGATGCACCTTGTCATCAGCCTGAACTGCAAACCTGCTGACAACATCGAATATCCACCGAAACCCACCGACTTCGTCGATAAATAACCTGAAACAAGTGAGATACCTGAATATATTGATACTGTATCCACCAACGTCCACCAAGAAACATGAACGACCTAGAAACTCTTTCAGGTGACGAGCTACATCCACAAATCCATCAGAGATAATCGCCCGGAGCCAACGAAGTTGAAACCAACATAAGCCATCTTCCGCCTGAATGTATATCCCAAAGTGCCTGGAAGACCACCTCACTAATCTGACTCAGAAAGGGAAGTGGAATCCTAGAACTAGAGTAGAGAAGCAATCAGGACAGAGGATGGATGATCTCATCCTCACAACACCCCACCAGGCGACTGACCATAGAACAAAAATGAACACCCAAAACACCCAGAACATAAATGGAAACTGCTGATAAAGAAGAAGAGAAAGCAGGGAATGAAACCCTAAATAAAAGGAAAAGTGGGGACTGAATGAGAATGTAAAGACAAGGGAAAGTGGGGACTGAAACCCAAAAGAATAGGAGAAGAAGACGCCGATAAGATCCATGATCTCTGAGCCTCTATCCCAAAACCTTAAAGATTTCATCACTCCAGATCTTACCTAGAGATGGATAGTGGAGCTCTAGGTTAGAGCATAGAAGTGGAGACCTAGGTAAAAACTTGAACGCCTTCTCTGAAGTGAATGTGAGAAGTAGGGCCGATGGTAAAAATAGTAGTGGACCAGCCATGAAGGAGAGCCGGGGGAAGAACCTGGGGAGGAGCCAAGGAGAAGGGAAGATAGATAGGGGAGAAGAATCCATGAGAGGATAAGGTTTCAAGAGGAAACCATAAGACTAAGAGCAATTATATCGAGAGGGAGGAGAGATCAGCGAGATCAAGAGAGAGCGAGAGCGAGGCGATAGTCCACATATACGCAAGAGCGACATTATTGTTTTCCAATGGATTAGAAGGTAGGAAATTAAATGTGATGTTATATTTCAATAATTATTGTTAGATAATAAATACAATATATATTCATTAAATTTTACCTTAATACCTTCTATTTAAAGCTAAAGTTAAAAATGAATCACATCACTTCGTGAGGTTGTAGTCTACCGTACACACGAGCGATGTTATTGTATCCCCCACAGAATTGAAAATTAAGATGGTATATGTGATATAATAATTAAAAAATTATGATAATGTCATAAATATTATATAAATATATTAAATACATTATTATATTCATCATTTAAAGGTGGTGATGGAAAATTAATTACAATGGTTCGTGAGGCGGTAATCTGTTGTACACAAGATTGACGGTTTCATTTCCTATTTAATGGAAGTAGAGATGGATATAAGTTATTACACTAAAATAATAACATTTAATTATATTGGAGATATTTTTTTATTATATTATCATATTTAAAAAAATAAGCATGTGGAATAAGAAATAAAAAAAATACACAAGTTTAAGAATTTTACCACTTCTTAAGAGAGACTTTTTAGGTTTGTACCTAAATCATTCTTGAGAGGGATTACTAATCAAAATAAGGCTTATAGAATGTGGTTTGGTAAGTAAGTAAGGTGTTTTTTAGGTATTGGATGATCTAAATGGTTATGTAATTGTGAATAGAAGAGGATAGGAGGTGGCCTTTTATAAGTGGGGGAGAGGACACACTTTGTATTTTTGAAAAGCTAAAGTGATACTCACATTTTTCTCATGAAACAAGCCTCTAAAATGGATTATTATCGAACATTAGAGGTTATAAGGTATAAATAAGGCCATAAAATGGGTGTTTGATAAGTTTTAGGTCATTTTTAACACTTATCTTTTTAGATTAACAACCGAAAACCCATTTTTTCCTTAATTTCGGTAATTATTTTTTACTATTTTAACTATTAATTACGTTAAAATTTTTATTTTACCTTATTATATAATATAATTTATTCTAATTTAAATTATTTAATCCATTTTTCTAAATTAAATTCATATAAGTGCATAATTCAAGTTAAAATTAAACTGTAGACTCGACAAAAAAGTGATTTTTGAAAGAGAAAATTCTCATAAGTACAGAATGTTTTAAGATAAAAATTCAATGTGAAATTGATTAAAATTAACTAAATTAGTTATATTTTAATATAATTGAACTAATTTTACTTTAAATACAATTTTTAAATTTGTAAATAATTTAAATGAAAAGTTAGTTTTCAATAAAAATCATTATTTTTCACTATTCATCAAAAAATTAATCTTTTCAAAAAATTCTCAAAAGTTCACCCAATGATAATTTTGAAATATATATTTCAAAAATGAATATTATTTTTTAAAATAAATTTTCTAAAATTTTAAATAAATTATATTTAAATTATGTGCGTAAAGAGCAACTAAACCGCTTTTTAGAAAAATATAGTTTTTTCAGGAAAAAAAATTATTTTCCTTTCAAATGTTTTTTATTTTATTTTTAATCAATATATATCCATTTAATTTTTTTATACATGTTTAAACCATATAATTTTCATAATTTTTTTGTTACTATTCATACCCACCAACTTAAAAGCTAGGTTATAATGGCCACGTTTAAATAATATTTTTATAGAGTATCATGTTTCCTTTAAACCTGGTGTTGTGTGCATCTCAAGCTATCGAAGAGACTTAATTTATTTAAAAATAAATATATCATAAATTATCAAGGTTATATATTCTTCTAAACTTGTTTTTTTATGTCATACACGCTATTTAACATGATTTTCTTCTTATAAAATCTTGGGGTGTTACATTATACCCCCTTAAATAAATTGTGTCCTCACTATTTAATCTTGATCTGAATAATCATGGGTTTGACATTTGAAAATACCCTTATTGAAACCCCACATTGTAAAAAGGGTTAATAAAACATCCCTTTTATAAAAGAGGAAGGTAAGTATAAAGGTCATCTAGAATAAAACATACAAGGTTTCAGAATAGAAAATAATTAGTGGAAAATGAAGATATGGACATGGAAGAAAAGTGTAAATAATTATATCGAGTGATAAATATCATTGATCACAAGAAAGTGGATGATCTAGAAAATTTAATAACCACACATCCATAAATCAGTGATGATTTAAGGGACTATTTGATACACCAAAAATGAATATTCTAGGATATAATTTTCATTTCAATACTATTTTCTTAGGGTTAAGGAATTCCTTTACCATCTAGACTAAGAACATATAAAAATATACATACTTGATATATTTTATAGGCACAATTTCATACTATTTTTGTGCTTTGATCAATTAATAATTTATTTCTTACTCTAAGAAATAAATATCCAAAAATTAATTTTTTATTCTTGAGCACTAAAATTAACTTTTAACAGATCATTAGATCAATAAAAAATGAAAAGGAATTCCTCCTATATCTAGATATTTTCCCAAACCAAAATGTTTAGTATAAGTTATCCAGTATAATAAATTAATCTCTAATACCTCAGTAGTAATCCCAAAAAAATCAACTAAATCCATTTCATAAATAGTTAACCTTAAGACTCAACAAAAATATTTCAGACCAAATTCAATGTCCAAAAATTTAAAAGGTAGGTCACTAAATAAACATTATATTCTTCTGACAATATAAAGTGGATCTTAATGTCACATTCTGAATATTTTAATACCTTTATCATCGTAAAACCTTAAATAAAACATACATGCTTCCAAAAATAAAATCTCAGGTTGTTAAATATATTCCATAAATCCAAACATGCAATAAACTCTAGAAAAGATAACATAATCCATAAAATCACTAACCAATTTCATGGTCACCAATACTATCCCATAAACATATCTTTATAATTATTATCTCAAAATCAAGCACATGTTAAGGGTTATCTTACCTTGATCATGTTTTTTACAAAATATCAACTTTTAACTAAATTGCATTTCCTAGTAATTGACACCATTTAATATATACTATCAAATCCTTAAAGAAAAATCATTGTAATACAATCCTTATACATTTCATAATTTTTATAACCATAATTTCATTAATAAAATACTCCTATAACATAATTATTGAATCCAAGCACAATCGCATTAATCATTCCAATTCATTATCAAACCATTAACTAGGATTAATCATCTTATTCCTTATTACCTCCTTAATTTTATATGTCATTTTTAGTTTCATCATCATTAGTAATATAACCATTACTCATAAAAACTTTCTGATTATCTTCATGATATTTCCCCCCAGGACATCAATTTGTATAATTCCAATACTTTCCACAATTAAAACATTTAACCAATGATAATACCTTAGGGATACCACTATTCTCATCCATTATATTAACCAAACTTTTCAATTTTCCTTGATAATTACTTTCTTTGTGTCCTTATTTTCCACACATAAGACATTTTCTTATTCCTTTGAGACACTCTCTTGGGTGTCGCTTTCCACATTTTAGACATGATGAAATTTAGAATTATTTAATCTATAGTCTCCACCATTCAATATCTTAATATAATTCATCCTTATATTCTTTGGTGAGTCCAATATTTGGTTAATGTGCAAGTTTTAATCATATATCGTGATAAGTGATTAGAAATAATCACAATACCCTTCGCCCTAATCATCAAAACATTTGGTTTCTCATCAATACATTCTCTATCACATTAAATGTTAACCCAGTTCCTTTTGGTTATATACATTGACTAAAACCAAAAAGCATAGTGTGAGAAACACTAATCATGGTGTGAAATCATATAGTTATGAAGAATAATTTATAGGATGTCTAAATCATGACACATTATTTTCAATATATGACACATTAGGTTTAAACTAGGATATTAATGGTTATCATCAATTCAAATACTTTATTATGTTCATAAAGAATATGTGAATTAACCCAAGAATATCTCCCAGGAGTGTCAATCCAGGTGCATGGTAAGTCCCATTTTCATGTAGTGGGTAATGCTCGAGTCAAGCCCGACATACCTTTTTCATAGTTATTACCCATAGGTACGCCTTTATGAGAACCACATCCACTTATTGTATCTAGACATTGATGTAATTATATAAAAACCATATAATATCCACCTTACCAAAACTTTAGGATGTTATTATATAATTATCCTCAATTTATATCATGGTTTTATGTTCCCTAATCTGTGTTTCCTAAATCTAGTTCCCAAGTTTTCTACTAAACTTGCTCTAATACCAACTATAATGACCTCAACTCCAGTATCCCAGAGTCGGTGGTTACTTTATTACATTACCACTAAATATAAGGAATCATATCCTGGAGGACCAAATATTTTAGTAGTCTTGGTAAAATAGATAAATAATTGAATTTCCCATACATTTGAAAACATAAAATACATAAATTGTTTTCTTTGATAATGTCATTATTTCCCTTAGAATATCCCTGCATATCAATCACAAAACACTTCCTGGTATCCTGGAGAAAATAAAACATATTAAAGGGGTGATCTCAAATGCTCGGTAGGGTTAAGAATACAGTAGAAGCTATCCTTAATAAATAATCATAATCAATATATAAAGGTAAATTATTGAAACACATTCCATTTAAATAATAATGTGAACATAATATGATAGAAATAAATGATGATCAAATAAATCCATATAAATAATCACATGAGCTTGGAAAATATATATGGATATTCTAACTAATTAAATAATCACATAGACATAACTAACTGGTCACATAATTAGATAATGCATAATTTCATACATCTAAAACATACTGTCAATACCTTTCACAAGACAGCTTAAATTTGTGGGTAGAAACCCTTACCTCAAGTTTTACTTCCTTCATATGTGTCTGAATCTACCATATAATAAATATAGGTTTATTATAAATATATTAAATAACCATAATCATATATCTCATACCATATATTATTTACTTATAGTCTTTTATCACCTGTTTATTAAAAATTCTTTGTTAAAATCACTGTTTTATGTGATAATTTCTTTGTTTTTAATGAATCTTTTAATTCATTAATTTTGGTGCTTTTAATTTGATCATGGTTAAATAATATCCATAATTTTAACCATGATATAAATTTAATATATATTCATTATATAGTTATTTAGAGTAACTTATTAATGTTGGAGATAGAAAATGGATAACACCATTCATGGAGACGGTAGGTTGTATGTACGCATGAATGTTGTTTTCATTTTTCTTGATAGATGGAACAAAAGGAAAATAAATATTTATTAATATTTAAAAATCATTATTTTTTTAATATATATAATTTATATTAATCAAATATATCCTTATTACCATACATTTAAAAATAAAATGAAAAACATTTCACATCGCTATGTGGAGGCGGTGGTCCACACATACGCGCGAGCACCATTATTGTTTTCCAACGGATTTGAAGTTAAGAAGATAGATGTGATATTATATTTAAATAATTATGGTTAGATAATAAATATAACATTTATTATTTAACTTTTACATTACTTACCTTCATGTAAAGCGCAAGCAAAAAATGAATCACCTCACTTTGTGAGGCGGTAGTCTGCCATACACACGAGTGATGTTATTGTATCCCCCAAGAAATGGAAAATATGAAGGTATCTGTGATATCATAATTAAATAAGTATAATAATTTCATAAATCTAATATAAATATATTAAATCCATCATTATATCCAACCTTCAATGGTGTTGATGGAAAATGAATTACATTGGTTCGCAAGGCGGTAGTCTTCCATACACATGATTGACGGTTTCATTTCCCATTTGATGGAAGTGAAGATGGATATTGGTTATTTAATTAACATAATAAAATATAATTATATAATAGATAATTTTTTTTATTAAATTATCATAATTGAAGAAGGTTTGAAGGAGGTGTAAAAAGAAATAAAATAAATACGCAGGTTTAATAATTTTACCTTTTCTTTGGAGAGCCTCTTTAGGTTTATACCTAAAGATTTCTTAGGAGGTTTTCATAATAAAAATAAGGAATATATGATGTGTTTAGAGAATTAATTAATGTATTTTTATAGGTATTTTCTGAACTAAATTGTTTTGTAAGTGTGAATAGGAGGGGAGAGGGGTGTCCTTTTATAAGTAGGGGAGAGGACACACTTGGTATTTTTGAAAAGATAAAATAATATCTGTGTTTTTATCATTAAAAAAGAATAAAAAATGGGTAATTATAGAAATTTAGATGTTATAAGTTCTAAATATGTCTATAAAATGGGTTTTGGACAAGTTTTAGATCATTTTTAATCATTATCTTCTTAGTTTAACCCCCAGTAAACTCATTTTTACCTTAACCATGATAATTAATTTTTACTATTTTCACTATAAATTATGCTAAAAAATATATGTTTTATTTATTATATAATATAAATTATTCTTATTAAAAATATGGAATTCATTTTTCCTAATTCAATTCATAGAATTAGTATAATTTAATTTAAAATAAACCATCGACGTGATGAAAGAGCGATTTTCCAAAGAGAAAATTCTCATAAGTATATAATGTTTTAATATAAAAATTTAATATTAAATTTATTAAAATAAACTAAATAAGTTAAATTTTAATATAATTGAACTAATTTTACTTTAAAATTAGTTTTAAACTTTTTGAATAATTTAAATGAAAAGGAAGTTTTAAATAAAAATCAGTATTTTTCACTATTCATTAAAAAAAATATTTTCAAAAAATTATCAAATAATTACCCAAATATAATTTTGAAAGGTGGATTGAATGAATTTTATTTTTATCAAATAAATTTTTTAAACCTGTTAAAAAATACTTTTAAATTATATGCGTAAAGCACAACTAAACAGTCTTTTAGAAAAATAATGTTTTTTAGAAATTTTTTCTTTTTATTTCAAATGATTTTTATTTTATTTATAATTAATAGATATCCATTGAATTTATTTTATACATTTTTAAACCATATAATTTTTATAATTTAGTCATTACTATTCATATTCGCCAACTTAACAGCTAGGTTATAATGGTCATGTTTAAATAATATTTCAATAGAGTATCATGTTTCATTTAAATCGGGTGTTGTGTGCATCACATGTTATCAAATAGATTGAATTTATTTAAAAATAAATATATAATAAAGTCTTAAGGTGTTATATTCTCTTCTAATATTGTTGTTTCATTTTATACATTCTATCGAACATGATATCCCTATTTTAAAATCTTAGGGTGTTACAATTTCCCCTTTCACTGAACATGTGGCTACACTACCTGAGATTGTTTTGTTTTTAAAGACATTCTATAAAATATGGTTAATCATGGGAAAGTAAAGATGGGGAAAACACCAACACAGTGGGCATACATTCCCATTTCTACTCTAGGGGAAGAAGGTGAATGGAAATAAGTTATGAGTAAGGGTGAAAAAAGTTCAGCTATTGGATGATCAGAAATACAATCAATCATACTCATGTTATCAGCAGGTCATAGTTAAACCAACCAACTACACCCCCAATCTTTTTTCTATGATGTAACCAGCTACATCGACACCACAGTCCTCTAAAATTCAGTCCTCTAAGAAATTAAATAATCAAAGAAGCTAAAATCAAGTATAGGAATATAAACCCATACAAATTTCAAATCTACTCCTAACAATCTCTAATTTAATGTCACTAGTCCCAAGAGTATGGGTATCATCCCCCAAAATGGTACCATGGGAATTTTCCCACCATGTGGAATCCTCATCAGATGAAAAATTAATTTTTAGATCCATTAATTTCATATGTATAATGTACCCCTTTTCCAAAAATGAGTGTGGTTATGAACCTGAGTTCCCTAAGCATGATCTAGGAACTATGGGAAGAGGCCGAAGAAGATGAGGACGAAAGGGAAGATGCAGTCATGGACAGACCCAATATTCTATCCATATCCCTACTAGATATATTTACACTTCCAAAACTTGCAAAATATCCCTTCAACAAGCACAGAAAGAGAAGGAAAGTTCACCCACATTTAATAAGAGTCTTCCAAGCCTAGTTATTTTGGAAGATCGTCTAGAAGGGGTGTAGTAGCTTCATCATCTTGGGAAGGTGGGCCATACAAGTTGAACTAATCCAATAGTAGTAAAAATTCTCTAAATATCCATTAAACAACCCAACCTATCAACTTTAATTTCTTTATCTCCTAAAGTTACAGTTAAGGAACATCCCACCATGGGAAAGTGTAGACATTTGGTTTAAAAATGTGACATCCTAAAATAGTTGGTTGTAGTTATAGAAAAACTCTTTATCTTGGATGCTCTTAATTTATCAAAGGATCTCAATAAATTTCTTGTAGAGTCCTTTCTAATCTCTCAAGATTTTGAAGCTAAAATCACTATTGTTGAAGTATATCATGAAAAGATCAACCCTATGGAGTTTCATTTTATTATCTCTTTCATTAAACAAGACATGATATGATTATACAAGGGAAAATCATACCATTTTACATGTATGAAAAACTAGATGGCATTGACATCTGATGATCTTTCATTGATAATGGCTCAAAATTCGATCTCATTACAATCTGAACACTTCTTCAATCAGGCTATAGTGAAGCTGGCTTGCCCCCTATATCCTTTTAAATTTCAAGGGTATGACAAGATAGAAAAAAACCCTCCTTCGGGTTTATATTAGGATGTAATTTGGGGAAATAGTTTTTTGTTTTGAATTTATGGTTATCTAGTAGGATACCTCCATCAATGTCCTACTAGGAAGGTATTAGTTTCACCATCATGATGTAATCCTTTCATTATATCAGTAATTCCTGAAATATTACATAAATGGGAAAATTGGGACATTACATGGTGATTAATATCCATTTGAATATTATGAATCTCAATACATTGATGTGGGATTTTATTAGAGAGTAAGAACAACCCATTACTGATGATTTCTCTTAGGTTTCAATTCCAAACAGTCTAGAAATAACCTTGATTAATCCATTTAAAGATCTCAGGGATGAATACATGTTGTCCATCAGCCAAATTGAAAAAGTGAGTTCAAAATTGGACATGTATTTGTTAATCTTCATGATATCACTCATGTCATCTAAACCATCCAACATTGGAAGAATCTTTTATCCTCCCATTATTTGTGACACTTTAGGGGAAAATGACCTCACTCTATCTCTAGAACTTCAGCAAACATCAGCATCATCAATTAAATTTGAAGTAATTGTCATGTTTCCACTGGAGAATATAAATACTTATTTCTCCAGATCTTGGGATATTGATCCTTCATCCAACTCTAATAATTACCCTTCAGTACCCATCTAAATAGACATGGAAATTGACAAAGAGGAATAGAAAGAGGAAAAGGAAGAGGAAAATAACCTCAATGACACCCCTCCAATATTTGAGGAAGGCATTTCTACCATAATTGATGAACTTAGATAGATAAATCTTAGTATATAATATGATCCACGACCGACACTAATCAGTACAGCCATGTACCCTAATTAATAAGAGGTATATTCCACTTTATTAAAATAGCAGTAAGATTTTTTTGTCTAAAATTACATATAAATGCTAGGCCTTGATCCCGATGTGGCCACCCATCACCTGGGTCTACTAGAAGATAATTATGGTTACAAGAAGGAATCCAAAAAAATAAATCCAACTCATGCTACCAAATTCAAAGCTCAAGATAATAAACTCATTAGGGACAACATTATTTGGAAAGTCTAGTACCTGAAGTGGATTGCCAATATAATCCCGGTCAAGAAAAATAATGTGAATATCTAAGTCTAAATCAACTTTTGAGATCTCAACCAGCACAGCCCAAATAATGATTTCCTATTTCTCATTACAGAACTTCTGATCAATGAAACATCCAGCTATCAAGCTCTCTCATTTATGGATGTTTATTTAGGATACAACCAAATCTGAATGGCTCTCAAAGATGAAGAATCCACTACCTTCATGGTAATCCAAGGGGTATACTATTACCAAGTAATTCCTTTTGGTTTAAATAATGTTGGTGTTACATACCAATATTCCATTCATCAAATCTTCAAGCCATTCTTGGGAAATTCTATCGAGTGTTACATTGATAATCTAGTGGTGAAATCTTGGTAACTTTCTGATCATCTTTCTAATCTATAGATCTTTTTCAACAAGTTTTGGTGGCATATCCTAAAAATTAACCCATTAAAGTATTCTTTTAGTGTTACCTCATGTAAGTTTATTGGATTTATGGTACACCATCAAGGCATATAAGTTGATCCTAATAATACAAATACCATCCTTAATATTTCACCTCCTCAAAATCTAAAAGAGGTCAGAGGAATACAAGGACACCTCACTTACATTTGATGATTTATAGAAAATATTATGGGAAAGTGTTTTCCCTTCACCAAATTAATAAAAATTGGGCTCAATTATCAGTGTATTATCAACTAGTAATAATAATTTGATAGTCTCAAGAAATATCTCTTGAGTCCACTAGTTTTTATGCCACCTGTCAAATAAAATCCAATCAGTTTATATATGATAGTTTTAGAGTGACCATTGGGTTATTTCCTTGAAAAAAAGAATGAATTCAATAATTAAAACAAACTCTATTATCTTAGTTAAACCATGATTGATACTAATACTTTTTATTAATATATTAAGAAGAATTGTTTGGCGTTAATCTTCATGATTCAAAAATCGAGGCACTAGTTGTAGCACCATGAGGTCCATTTGGTCTCTCAAAATGGCCTTCTCAAATATATCCTCAATCATCCCATGTTAAATGGGAATTTGACTTAGTGGGTGGCCATTTTATAGAAATTTTATATTCAGTTCATACCTTAAAAAGTGATAAAAGGGTAGATTTTAGCAGATTTTCTCACAGAGCATCCTTCTTTAGAATAAATTCCATTGAATGTAAAACTACTAGACGAAGAAATATTCTTTTTCCAAGACTCCCCCAAACATGAGATATGTATTTTTATGGAACATCCAAAATTACAATAGGAAAGAGGATGGAAGACCCCATGCTCAGCAGAGTCAGTTTGGGAGTCATTCATATCTCTCTCACAAAGGCATTCATGATTTTTTTTTATTCTTATTGTCGAAAGGTTTCACCAACAATGAGGTAGAATATAAAACCCTCATTGTAGGCCTAGAAATCATGCTACAAATATTAGTGACCCATATTAAGGTCAAAATTGATTCAAAGTTAGTAATCAAATAAGTCAATGATGATTATGAAATCAAAAAAGAAGATATTATCCCCATTCTTGACTATGTCTATGGTTTGATGGTAGATATACCCTTAGAACCAATGTTAAATCACATCCCATTATCATATAATGATTAGGAAGATGCACTAGAATATGTGGATATATCCTTGGAAGACCCAAATAGGGATGAAATAGTCATCGACATTGCACACTACCGAATGGTGTCACCATTAATTCCTAACAACATAGATTATATCAATGAAGAAAATTCCATCCCTAAACCAAATAATCTCACCAATGGTTAGATGAATCCCATATTGGACTACCTTAAAAGTGGGACTCTTCCTTCTAACGGATCCAGGAAAGAGAAGATATGATGGTGGGTAGTTAAATTCATCATTTATGATGACCCAAATCATTATAAGATCCTCTATAAATGGGTCTTTGATAGAGTCCTCATTATATGTATTAACAGAGAACAAATTGTCATAATCATGAAAGAAGTACATGTTGGCACTTTTGGTGACCATCAGTTGGGAACCAAGCTATATCACTAAATCAAGAGGCTTTGGTATTTCTGACCTTCAATGACACAATATTGCACACAATTAATCAAAAAAATTCATTCATGTCAAGTGAATTCCAATTTCATCCATCAACCTCCAGAATTATTGCACACTCCCAAATACCATTATTCATTCTTTGTATGGGGGGTGGATGTTATGGATTCATAACCTCCTATTATAGCCAATAAATTTAATTATATCCTCACTACTACTAAATTATTTTTTCTAATGGGCCGAAGCAATGGATCTCAAAGAATTCGAGATGAAGACCGTCATCAATTTTGTGAAGTGAAACATCATTACCAGATTTAGTGTCCATCACACAATATTGATGGAAAATGACACCAAATTTTTCCATTCTGAATTGAAAGGGATATATCAGGAGTATAACATTGAATCCAACCATTCATCCATCTATCATGTGGTGGGAAACAAACAAATAGAGAATTTCAATAAAACTCTATCAAACATTCTCTATAAAATAGTGGACAAAGATAAGAAGTCTTTTCCTAATAAAATTATTCATGCTTTATGGGTTTACCATACTACAACTTGTACTACCACACAAGAAACCTCGTATTCACTCATATATGGGATAGAATAATTCCTTCCCATTGAGGTCTAATTGCCTTCACTTCACATTGTTTTTTTTGATCAACCATCCACATAAGAGTGATCTCAAAAGTGATTGGATGAATTAAAATAGATGGATGAGAAAAAATAGAATAACTTGCATCATTTAGAGGTCCATAAAAATTAAATATCAAGAAATTTTAACAAAAAAGTTCACCTTCACTCATTCCTCCAAGGGGAATTTTTATTGGTCCTCATAACTATGATGATACCTGGGAAGAAACCTCTAAAACTTAAACCAAATAGGAGGGGGATTTTTTCATCCATAAAGTCAAATATAATTGTGCATATTCATTGATTATTATGGATGGTTAGTGTACTATTTCCCCCACTAATTTAAGGTTTCTCAAGAAATATTCCATATGATCAATGACTAATAGTCCTCTCTGCATGAATTTAAACTACATAGAGGTCCTTGCCGCATTACCTTAAAAGGAAGGACTAATGTTCATGGATGAAACACCCTAAAAGGTATATTATACATCCTCATAATAATACATTAAACTAAATTTTTGAGTACCCCTTTTTTATAACGTTAAATTGTGTGTTTCTCTAACCCTCGATTTAGAGGACATATACTTTTGATGTTGGTCACTTACCACACCAGTATTCTTTTATTCACTTCCATGTAACAATGGAAACCCTCAACACTCCTTGTTTCTCACATTGATCATAGATCATGTGGTATTAGGAATCCTATTAGGGGTCGCCCCACATAAATTATATGCTTTAGGTCACCCACACATTACAAGCACCATGGCCTTAAACTGTGTGTATCTCATTTTGAAAACATTTGTATGATGTGAGACCTCATGACTTCTATTCATGTCGAGTGACCAAATTCCCAGTAACATGATTTTAAAATGCATGTCTCACATCCTTACTACATGATATTAAACTAAATGGTTAATTTCCATTTCATACGAAGTTAAAATTCACATTTTTGTGTCTCTCGCTTGAGAGAACCACCATTCTTAGTGTCAGTCTCTCACCACACCTATATATTTACACCACCCTTTATAGTATAGCAATGTGTGTTTCATCCATAGAATCTATGCACAATAACTGTCTGTAGCTATGTACTTAGTTTCAGTAGTGGATAATGCAACATGATTATGTTTCTTACTACACCATGAAACTGGAGACTTTCCCAAAAGGTGACATGTTACAAAGGTGATTTTTATATCTAACTTACAACCACAAAAATATACATATTAATAACTTACTAAATAATTTTTTATCCTATAGAATAAAATAATCCTAAATTGGTTGTACTTATGAGGTATTTAAAAATTATTTTGACAGTAAGTAAATGACATTATTTTGGTTTTTCTTGGAAATGTGCACACATGAACACACTAAAAATAATATCAGGTAGACTAGTAGTTTAGTATAATAAAATTCCAATCATACCTATGTAAGTGGTTTAATCAACTGATTTCCCAATTTCATCAAGATCTAGTTTACATCTTGTACTCATGGGAGTATCATTACCTTTAATATCATCCATACCAAAATGTTTTAAAATACCCTTAGTGTAATTTATTTGGATCAAAGTTATTCCTTATTCTAAAAAATATTAAATCCAAGAAATAATTTTAAATCAACCATAAAACTCATTTAAAATTAATTTTTCATTATCTTTAAAAATTTAGTACATAATTAGTTTTTGGATGATCCAAAAATAATATCATCAACATAGATTTTTACTAATAAAACATATTTTTAAATTATTTTAATAAATAAATTAGTTTATTCTATTCCTCTAGTAAAACCTTTAGAAATCAAAACAATAATAGAGTTACTGATTTGACCAAGTCTAGTTATTTTTCTTTTGGCATTGTCACCAAAAGTGACATGTCTACTGTCTACTTCGATAAGGTTCTCGAAGCTCAAGTATTCCCTAGTCATGTGTACAGAACATACACTATCTAGATACTATAAGTTCTTACTAGTAATCTTCAAGTAGGTTTCCTATAGCAACATTTAAACCATAAATAATTTTGGTACCCATATTTTCCTGGGTGCAGAAATGATAGTGATAAAAGATTTAGGAATCCAAAGTTGTTTAACTGATTTTATATAAATATAATTTAAACTTTTAGAAATGAAAACATTGGTTGGTCCATAGGAATAATAATTGTTTACATGCTTGGAAGAACTAGAGTTAGTAACAAATTTATTTTTATAAATATTTCTATGTCCAAGATAGTAATTAATCCTAGTGGTATATTTAAGAGTTGTTTGTTTACCAAGCATCATAGTAATAGTTTTTATACCATTTTTAAATCTTTACAGATCCTTTTTCAATTAATCATTTAAAATTTTAAGTTCATTATTTTCCTTTAATAATTGATAATTTTTTACTTTTCTAAAACAAAATTAGATCTAAAGTAAATTGTTAGAGCATGTTGTTTCTTTAAACTTTTGTATTTATCTTTTATCTCATTTAATAATTCCTACAACATATTAAAATATTCAAATAATTATTCACTTGACATATTTTATTTTTTTCTTTCATTCTAAGAAATATTATAAATATATTCAGTAGATGCAAGAATAATATTTAGTACCTTGAATGTGTTTTTCCGGAAACACATGTTAGCCCTATCATTTTTATCTTATCTACTTGAATCAGAGTCACTTGAGTTTTGTTTAGAGGCACTATATGAGTCTTTTATATCCTTTTTATACTTTTTCCTTTGTCACCATACTTTTATTATATTTTATCTTAGGATAATATACCTTTATGTGTTCTTTTCTTTTAAACTCATAGCAAGTTATCTCGGTATTGGAATCATCCTTTTTACACTCTTTCCTTTAATTTCCTATTATATTATAATTTATTACATAATTATTCTTCTTGAATAATTTATTCTTCCTATATAACTTCTTGAATCACCTAGATAAATGATCCATTTCCTCATCATTGTTTGAGGGTGATTCTTCATCACTTGAATTGTCTTCTTTGATATTTTATTTTAGATTTTATTCAAAGGTATTTAAGGTTACTAAATTTCTATTTAGTTTATATCCTTCCTCTTTGTTTACTTATAATTCCTCCTCACACATCATAAGCTCTCCAATACAATCTTTTACTGGTAACTTACTTATATCACAATATTCTCTTACGGAAACTGAGGTTCCTCTCCACCTATCAGGTAGACATCTCAGAAGTTGCATCACTTAATATTTTTTTGCAATTTTATTTCCAATTTTATACAATGTATTCATAATCTCATTGAACCTTAGATATATATAATAAATGGATTTATCATACTTCATTTTAAATGTATCATATTTAATAGTATAAGTATTCAAGTTTATCTCTTTAACATTTTAGGTTCCCTCATGAGATATAGAAACAGTATCCCAAATTCCAAAAGCATCAGAACAAGTAAATATTATATTAAACTCATATTCTCTCGATGCATAGTATAATACATTCACAGATTTTTAGTTATAATCATAAGCAACATTAGTGGCATTTCTCCAATCAGCTCTATAATATTTGGGTTTTTTATATTTATCCTCTATAATAGTCCAAATATCAAATCACATTCTCTCTATATGTATTTTCATATTGATATTACATTGAGAATAATTAGTTCTGTTAAAATAAAGAGGCTAATTAGAGGTAGTTCCTTCTTGTCTATTATTATCCATAAAGACTGAAATTCAGAGTAATGGAAATTTTAAGATCTTTAGGTAAAACTTGATCATAGTTTGAAAGATATAAAAACCCCTATGATTCCAAATTTTGGACATAGTGGAACACTCAAGAGGGGGTGAAATGAGTTTCCAATCAAAATTTACATTTAAAAAATTTTAAAAACTAAAATCCAACAATTTAATAAAAATACCTTATTAACTAAAACTATAGATACGTATAATTTTATCTTTCAAATAGCTTCTCAAATTACTGATCACAACTTAATTAAAAAAAATATTTAAAACACTTAAACTTTTGAAACTAATTTACCTGTATCAAACACTTTATATAAGACACAAATAAAGCCAACTATCAAAGTAATTTTTTTATTAGATTAAAAACAAATACTAGATTGGTTTAAAAATAGTGGAAAAAAATAAGAAATCACTAAACATAATTAAATAAGAGGTTTAGTCTCAAGACAAGACCTAATCCCCTCTGCTTGGAAATCACTTATTTCCAAGTAGTTTATTATACAATAAAATGATCCGCAACATAGATATAGATTTACAAACAACTATACTTATACAGTACAGGCTATATAGAATCATATTATATAGTTATTTTTGGGATAAAATAAGGTCAGGTAATACATAACCTCTTTCACGGTTATATATTAAAGTAAAAATTAAAATAATTAAAAGAGAGTGTCTAGAACCCTCCAATTTAGTATAAGAAACTATGTTTATAGATAAATAGATTAAAACAAAACACATATCGAAAGATTATATTAAATAAAAATAGTAGGAAGTAAAGATTGTGAAGATTTGATACAACTCAGTATGGTTAGATTTGGTTTTGCAGGAGTCCTTGAATTTTTCTTTGAAATGGATCAATTGAATTTGAATAGGAAGTGTAGGAAAACATAGTATCATAGAAGTCCTGGAAAATCCTTTATTCTCAGTTGGCTCTAAACTAGCCGAATAGTATGATGGGAAGATTTTTTCAGTCAGCCAATTGGTCAGTATTTTTACACTTACTACAACACACACTATATGATCTCCATGCATGATGGGTTCCTCTAAATTTATATCATTCTATAATTCCCAATTATCTATTGTAGGATAAATAATAAAATGAGCAGAAACCTCGTACTAAGAGATAGATCTGGAAAGTATGACTTGTCTTTAAAAAATTCGTTAAGTTGTTTAAGAATAATCATTATTAAATCCACATTCCCCCAGCTAAAATTTAATATATTAATCTATCAATTTTATAAATTATGTTTGAAATTAATTATGTACAACTAAAATAGAAATAACATCTGGTGGTGTCAAGCTCTTAGTAGCAGAAAATCTTGATGGTTTCTTCTTGAACTGAAAGTAGCAGTATCTCCAGGTGGTATCTTCACTTAGTGGTAGCACCACTCAGTGGTAGCACCACTCAGTGGTAGCACCACTCAGTGGTAGCACCACTCAGTGGTAGCACCACTCAGTGGTAGAACCACTCAGTGGTAGCACCACTCAGTGGTATATTGACTTGGTGGTAGTGGTAGCGGTATATCCAGGTGGCAGCACTACTCGACGGTAGCACAGCTTGGTGGTAGCATCGAGAAATCACAAACCAGAACTAATGGTAGATGTTATGGAAGTAGATTATGGTGGTATAAAATTTTAACTAATGGTAGATAGATACATTAAGTTCAAGAATTATCCAATTTTACTATTTTTTCTAGAAAATAGTTGTATATCATAAAACATGAAACTTATTCAAAGCATAATAAACAAGATTTTTATCATTAAAATAAGGAGGTGCTTAGAATAAGCCAACAATAATATTATAAAGATCATATTTATTCATTAAATGAATCTTTATGACTATCAATGTGAGACAATAATGAAAAATTAATCACATCATTTCATGGAGGTGGTGGCCCACACATATGCATGCGCAATGTTATAATTTTCCAACGAAAGTGAAGGTGAGAAGGTAGATAATACTTTATCTTTAAATAATCATAAATATTTTATAAATATATTATATTTTCATAATTATATCTTTACACACAATCATGTGATATGGTAATGGAAAAAGAATCACATCGCTTCGTGAAAGTGGTAGTCCACACGTATGCACAAGCAAAGTGTTATTTTTTCCATTGAATGGAAAAGATGATGGAGAAGAGTTTTATATAAAAGGATTTTATTGTCAATATAATAACATTTTATTATATTTAATATACTAATTTTATTATATCATCATGGTTATGATATATTTGAAGTAGGTAGAAGAAGAAATAAACTTAAAAGAAATTAGTTAAGACTTATACTTCCTCTTTTGATATTGTCCATTGATTGAGCTTAAGGCCTTTGAAGGAGAGGTTTATGGTCACTCTAGGGGATTGGGTATGTGGGAATGGATGTTTAGATATTTATTTGGGTAGATTTTTTGATAGAAAACTAAACATGATTTGTTTTTTTTTGAAAAGGTTGAAGTGAGTCCCTTGATATAAGAAAAAACAAATGACATTTTTGTAATTTTTCAATCTTTAATGGTTGTGAATGTAATTTTAAAAATTTAAAGTGAAAAATAAATGAAGCATACATTATAACCTAGAAAATATCCCATAAACTTTAGTAAATATAGTATTTTTAGGTATTTTTAGGATTTTATAATGATTTAAAAATAATTTTTAAATATCATTTAAAGTCATTTTCATGGATATTCATATATTTTGACTTTAAAGGCATAAATATAAAAATGGAATTAGAATATAAATACATTAACCATCACTAATAATTTATAATTATCCATGAAATTCTTGTAACTCCATTATTTATTCAAAAAAATATTAATTTTAATGTTTTTAATATCATTTACTTGCTTTTTATACTGCTTACAAAAGCATCGTGTCAGTGTTTCATAAGCATTCAAAGAAATTATATCATCTATAAAAATTTTAAAAAAAATACTACCATAAAAAAATTATTCATCTTCAAAACAATCTTTTATAACCATTCATAACTTCTTTTTATTCTTATGAAAACATATTAGAGATATTAAAAGAAAGGGAGTGAAATTTTTTAATTGTTCTTTACCTAAAATAATATAAGTGACTTACTCAAGGTTAAGTAGAACTAAAACAATTCAATTTCAAAGATAAGGTTATAAAGTTCAAAATATTCTCATATAATAAAAATTAAAATGATATTTTATGACCTTATGACAAATTTTTAACCTTAATTAACTCATTTTACCTTTTAATGTGGTGATACAAATTTACCCTTATAACAGTTCTTATGTCCAAAAAAAATTGGATTTAGCACTAAATTTTAACCTCATTATTCCAAATATTAAATCTACTTTTCAATATTAAATTTTTATAAGTTGTGGAAATTAATTTTAATATAAGTACGCAAAATTCAATGAAAAAGAATTTTTAGAAAAGTGTGATTTAATATTGATTCTTATGGAATTTATTAGATTATTTGTAATCGAAGGGATATTATGTTACTTTAAAACCAAGTCCAAAAATAGAATGAGACTTTTAAATTAATTTATTTAAATAAAAGAAATGAAAGTTTTGTAAAAGTTGGCATTTTTCTCTATTCACTCAAAAAACAATTTTTTCACAAAAATCCCAAAAATTCACTCTAAACAAATTTTAACATGTTGATTTAAAAAATAATATCCATTTTAATTTTAATATCTATGCACAAAATTTATTAAAACCCTTTTTTTAGTTGTGAGTGATATACAAATAACTTTAAAAGGATAATAATAAATAGGATCTGATACAGATCTGAAGTGAAGATCATCTAGGTATTGAAGCTAAAGGAAGAAGAATATCATGTGACAACCATTATTTTAGAAGTTAGAGAAGAATAAAGAAGAATATGAGTAGATTATGACACTACTATGAACCGTTATTATATTTGTGTTTATCCATTTAGATACTTAAGAGTTGATCGACTCATAAAGATCACAAGATCTCAAGTTTGAGTTGAGAAAGTTAGGTTAGCAGATTCTGTGAAAGTTTTATGAAGTTATACTACAAGTGGATACCAGGTTGTGTGTATTATTCCCGAAGAACCCATGGCATTCAAAGACTCTACTTATTAGGAAGAAAATAAGATTCTAAGGATACAAATACATCATTTCTTGATTGGATATCTACTTTAAAGGAGGCCTGAAAATAACACTTGCATATACACATTGTGAATCCGTTGAACCAGTGGGACTCAGGGTATGCAAGGAGATTACAGTGTGACTCGGTGACACCAGTGAGAAGTTTGAAATATTGTATTCACAATGAGAAGAAGGGTAAGTGTGTGAAGCACTGAGAGTTTTATTAGACACTCATTTCAGTCACTTGAGTTTATAATGGGGAAACTATGATTAATAAGAATAACTAATCACGGTAAGGAGTAAGTTTCCCACATCGGGGTCGGACCTTGTGAAAATATTATGTATCATATTTACTTGAATTAATTTCATTACATGTGGTTAATAATTGTCTAGTAAAAATAAAATATATCCAACTATCCTAAATGAAAACATAGGTTTATATTCAAAGTGGGGTAGAGATTCAAATGATAATTGAAAATTGATAAAAAAAAAATCAAGCACCTTATGCACCCCTCCTCTCATGTGTTTGCACCAGTCATGTAGGGTATTTTCATTTTTAGATAAATTTTTTATACTAGTAAACTTAATTTGGGTTTAGAAGATCATTATAAAATTCATCATATCATTATTGTATCAATATCATGTCATGAAACATACCATATGTGAAAAACTATATTTTCATTATTCACCCTGTAATTTATGTTTTCAGAAAGATACAAAAAAATTACTATTGAATAATTTTGATGTGCTAATTTTAAAAATAAAATTAATTTTATCTAAATAAGTTTCAAATTTAGATAATTATGATGTTTAAAGGCTAACATGAAATTAAAATTCATAAAAAATAAGTTAAAACACACCTTGTTAAAAACATACATTTTTAATTTCTTAGAGTTATCTAATTTGAATATTTATTTTATGACTTTTTTTTTGAATATCTTATTTCTTTCATTCATCATTTAATTATTTTTCTCTTAATATTATATATATAACATGTTAATTATTTTTTATAATTAAACATGTATGTAATCATAACATGTATTTAATTATGGAATAACTCCTTTGTATTTTTTGGTCCCTTATTAAGGAGAGTTGATGCATCACTGGCAGCTTGAAACAAGTAAGTGAAGATGAAGTTATGAAGTGTAGCCGAATGACCAAGTTTTAAATTCAATTCCACCCACCAAGGTTTCTCCAAGCTTAAAGACTAAGTCACTCATAATGGAGATGCACCACCAATTTCGAGCAAAGGGAAGAGTATAAAGCAAGAAATTTGCAAAGAAAGATTCAAAATTAATAGAATTCAAGTATAACCATTAAAAATGAGTGAAAATATATTATAAAGACAAAATAAATAGAGAATAATGGATTAAATCTAATTATAAGGCATAGTTTCACTTAAAGGTTACATAAAAATCATAAAACCCGCTTGCTCATGTTAATTAATGACCCCACTAACTAAAGTATAGAAATTCCTTCTTAATGATGTTTTTCTACATGTTCTATCTCCTATTTGATGTGATTCTATGAATTTACTTCCTTTTCCATTTGGATATGTCCTTTTGGGCTTAAAATAAGTGTGTTGTGTCCCATCATTGTGTTGGATGTCAAAAAGTACAGGCTGGTCCAATTCAAATAATAATTGGGCTTAAAATTCTTATCATGCCCAAAATTATTCTCCTTAGATTGAATATAGTCCATATCATTCCCTCTTTTTTGGAGAGGATTTGACCTCAAATCAATTTAATATTCATCTTCAATTTTTGGGGATAAGTCTCCTATGTTAAATATTGCAAAAATGCCACCAAAATCATTAAGTAAATTGATCTTATAGGCATTATTTCCCACTCATTCAATTACTTTGAATGGTACTTCAGCTCATGGTTCCAAATTTCTCTTCCTATTGGATTGAAATCTCTTATTGTGAAGGTGAATCAATACTTTTTCTCTAGTTTTGAAAATGGGTTGATTCTTATTCGTATTATCTCACCTCTTGTATACTTCATTAAACTTCTCTATTTGAGAAAGAATAGATTCATGAAGCTTCTTCATCTTCTTTGTCTTATTCTCTACATCAATATTTACCTAGAAATTAATAGTAATGGAGTGCAGTTATATAGTATTTATTGGATTTATTTCTAAACCACTTAAAATGGAGAATGTCGAGTGGTATCACTTGGATATTTGTTGTATGAAAATGCATCTTATGCAAGCTATAAATCCCAATATTTTATATTATTATTCATCAATGTTCTTATAAAAGTGCCCAAAATAAGATTGGTAACTTCTATTTTATCATCATTTTGAGAGTTATGGCAAGTACTAAAAATTAGATTTGTACCGAATTTCCCACATAATTTCCTCAAAAAATGACTACGAATATTAGTGTCACTATTTGAAAACAATGTTGTGAGGAATGTCATGAAGGTGAGCAATCACTTTGAAAAAAAAAATCTACCACTTTTACTGAACATTCAGTCTTATTGCAAGGTATGAAATCATCCATAATATAAAATTGATCAACAATAACCATTATTGAATCTTTACCTCGTCGAGTCTTTGGTAAATCCATAATGAAATCCATGTTGAGATCTTCCTATGGATGCTCTGGAATAGGAAATGGAGTATATAAACCAGGATTGAAATGAATCTTTTCTCTTTGACATGTATTATGTCTCAAAATAATTTCTTGGACATCTGATTTCATTTTTCCTAGTAGATATTCTACTTTAGTATCTCTAAGGTTTTTTGGATTTGAAAATGACTAGAAAATCCTTCTTCATGTGTCTCCTGAATGAGAAAATACCTATAATTACACTTTGGAACATAAAATTTGTTTCTCTTGAAGATAAACTCATCATGAGTAGAATAATCCTCTATAAATATATTTTTAAATTATATGAAAATAGAATTAAACTCTATATCATACTGATGATCTTATTTTGATAAGCTAAAATTCAAGAGTTTGAGCATCTGAAATGGTAAGTAATGCATACCTATGAGATAAAGCATATTTCATCAAGTTATATTGTCTCTTATTATAATTTTAAACAAATGAGAATGATTTTAATAATTCCACCAACCTTTCATGATTATAACTCAACTTGTGTTGAACATTGATAAATCTCAAGGCCTGATGGTCACAATAAAGAATAAACGGTTTTTGTCTCAAATAATGATAGCAATGATATAAGGATATCACAATCACATAAAATCCCTTATCATGGGTGTTGTAATTCCTCTATGAATCATTCAATTTATCACTAAAATATGATATATGATTATTGACTTGGATGATAACAACTCTTATACCAACTCCAATTATATCACACTCTACTTCAAAGACTTTATCAAAACCAGGTAATACCAAAACGGGTGTTTCACACAACTTATTCTTAATGATTTAGAGGATTCATTTTCTACCTTTAAACACTCTAATTTCACATTTTTCAATCATCCAGTGATGGGTTACATGATGGTGATGAAATCAGAAACAAATCGATGATAAAAATATTCTAAACTATGAAAATTCCTTAATTTTTTTATAGATTATGGTGGTGGTCGGGACTTGATTACTTCCACTTTTGAATGATGCACTAAAATGCCTTATTTAGATACTACATATCCTAAAAACCCCACTTTAATTGGAAATAACTCACACTTTTCTAGCTATCTATGTTGCTTTTGTCCCCACAAAATACTAAATACCTACCAAAGATGTTCTAAATGTCTCTCCGCATCCTTTCTTTAAATAAAAATATCATCCAGATAAACAACAATAAATTTAGAAATAAATGGTTTCATAACTTCATTAATGATTCTTAAGATCATTTGAAAGGTTGAATGTAATGACCATCCACTCAAACAACATTCCATTGGTTTTTAATTTCATTTCCCACTCATCCCCTTCCATTATATGAATATAGTAGTATCCACTCTGAAGATCAACCATCAAAAAGATTGATGACCCATGTAATCCATAAAGCATGTCATCGAGTCATGGAATGGGATACTTGTACTTGATGGTAATATTATTGATATCCCTACTATCAATGAACATGTGATATGTTCCATATTTATTTGGAACCAAAAATGTTGGAACTGAACACAGACTCATGCTTGGCCTTATAAATCCTCGATCCATCAATTCATCCCCTTTCTTATAAAATTCCTTTGATTCATTATGATTATACTAATATACTATTTTATTAGGAAATTACGTACATTTGGGATCTTTTGAAACAAATTTTTCTTGAAGATTCTGGGATAGATTCAAAGGATAAAGTGTGATATTCTTTTCCCCAAACTAAAAAGAATATGTATTCTTCCTCCCATCATATTTCACTTCCCTGTCAAAGTTCCAAGGCCTTACCAACAATAAGTGACAAACATACATAGGAATAACATTTCTCAATAACTAATAAACATATTTTTTACCAATAAAAAATTAAATTATATCTCGTTTGTTGACTTGGAATGCGCTCCTGGTGTTCAACCATTTCAGTTTGTATGACTGAGAATGATTCTGAGTTGGAATCTTTATTTTCTCCACTATAATTATTGAAGAAACATTTGTACAGATCAAATTATTTATAATCACCTTGCATACTCACTGATTTATGGTGTAGTGATTTTGGAACAATTTTTCTTGTTTATATTCTTCTGGGAATATTTGAGTTTGCAACACTCTTCACAGTACAAGAATGTTAGCCACATATTCTTATTCCATATAATAATTTTCAGATTCAGATTCATCACCAAAATGTTCATCCACTTCGATTACCTATTCAATATATTAGATCTTCTTTATAGTAATAATTCAATTTTTAGAGAAATTGGCCTAAAAATGACCATACTCATGACATTTGAAGCACTTTTGATTCCCACATTTAAAGGAGTTAGATTTTCCTTTTGGTTTTTCTGAACCCTTATATTCCCTTTTATCTATAATATTTTTTCTTATAAATTCTTTTTTAATAAAACCAGATTTATTAGAAGCAGTAACTTTAAAAAAATTTGTACCTCTATTTTAGTTCTTAAGTGTCAGTGACTTTGAAGTCATCTTTTTATTCTCTATCTTCATATCCATCTTGAAAACATCATCAAGTGAAAAAATTTGTTATAATTCTACCAAATGTGCAAATAATTTATTTAACCCACCCAAAAACCTTTCAATGGTTTTCTATTTATACTACGGGACATCAATTTACATCAATAAATGATCAAACTCTTAAATATATTCTTCAAAATATTTATATCCATGTCACAAGATGTGCATTCATAAATAAATCTCTTACTTATGATTATGAAGAAAAAATCATCTTCTAAAAATCTTTTTCAACTTCTCCCATGAGTGTATTTTGTATTTCCAATCATGTTTACATTATTTATTCGTATTTTCCCACCAAAGATATTCATAATCATTAAATTTTATAATTTCTACCTTTAACTTCTTCTCATCGGAACAATTCTTAAATTTGAATAATCATTCAATTTCCCATATCCAATATATAAAATCATCTGGATTCATGCTTCCATCAAAATCTAAGATGACAATCTTCAACCCTCTTTCAATGTCTCTATCATCTCTTCTTCTTCACATATCCAACTTTTAATCACTATAATCATCACCATTTGCATGATCTTTATAAAATGGTGTTAGGTTGCATCTTTTATGTGGAGATGTATGTTAGGGATGTCACTGTGGTGGAGGGGAATCTTGTAGTTGTGCTCTCAATTGTTAATCAAGTTTCTTACTAATTTGATTAATTTTTAATTTTAGTTGAACATTGGTTATTTCCCATGGAGTAGGAGGAGTATAAGATCTTATCTTGCGATACATGGTGAAGAAGTATTTTGGTGGGGAGTAATGAGATTAATGAGACAAAACTTACTCATTGGAACTATAAATCTAATACCAAATTGATTCATTTCTAGAAGCATGAAATGAGTAAGTGATGATGAAGCCTCAAGGTATAGTCAAATGACCAAGGATTAAAGGAAATGCCACCTTCCAAGGTTTATCCAAGATTAAATACTAAGTCACCAACAATGTAGAAGCACCACCAATTCTGGACAAAGGGAAGAGGCTAAAGCAAGAAAGCTACAAAGAGAGATTCAAAATTAATAATATTAAAGGATAACCATTAAAAAGGAGTGAAAATACATTATAAAGATAAAATAAAGAGATATTAATGACCCAAATCTAATTTCAAGGCATGGGGATGCTCAAAGGTAACATAAAAAGCACAAAAATTACTTTCTCATGTTAATTAATGACCCCACTATCTAAAGTAGTGAAATCCATTATCAATAATGTTTTTCTTCATGTTATCTATCCTCTTTAATATACTTCTGTGAATTTACTTACCTTACCATTTAGATATGCCTTTTGGGACCTAAATAATTCTATTATATCCCACCATTGTGTTAGATGTCAAAAAGTGTTGGTTAGTCCAATTCGAATAACAATTAGGCTTAAAATTATTGTCAAGCCTAAAAGTATTCTCCATGGGTTGAATTTGGTCCATATCAAGAATACCCTAAGAGGAGGGTTGAATTAGGGTAATAAAAACTTAAAAACTTTATCCCTTGAAATTTATATTGTTTTCTTGATGTGAGGAACACTTATTGCTCTCCCTTACTTTCTCTCTATTCATGATGAAAGAAATAAAACACACAATAGATTTTACTTAGTTCATTATAACTAGGCTAGTCCAATGAGCATGAAAATATGACGTGCATATGCACCAGAAACACTAAATCACACTACTTTTGTTTGGTTTAAATGATATAGTGGTCACACCAACCCTCTGAAATCACTATTCAAATAATTGAAAAATGCTCACTACCTTTCATCACAAATAGGAACTCACTGGTCCTTCCATGACATTCTTCTTATCCAAGTGATAAGAATTTGAAATTACACCTTGAATAGAATGTATCTTTTTCTCAATCTAATGAAGTTCCAATGATATAAATCCCTTTTAATATCCTCCTTTGTCACTTTTTATTTTCCAGAAGGTTAGAAAATTCCCTATCAATTCCTTCCCTGAGAGCCTCTCTGGATTCATCCTTTAATTTTATCTCTCCTACAGTCTCTCAAATTATTTTTTTCATTGTATACAATTCAACCACTTTGGTTTGATCCAAGTTTTAGGATCAAGAAATTCTTTCTATCACTTATTGGGATAATTCCAAGTGTTATCCTCACTTGAATATGGTGATTAAGGACTATTTAATTCCCATAAAATCCCTCAAAACCCATGAAAACTGTCTTTGTAAAAATTATATATTTGACTATAACTAATTCACTAGAGCATGGTTTTACATATTAATATGGTGTAAAATCACGCACTTTGATATAAAAAGTGAGTTTAATCAAGTTTTTTAGCATGGTATTCCTCGTGTAGTTGATCAAATCTATAAAATTTGGCTCGACTTCAATTCACACATGATCTCTACACAATCTCCTTAATATACACTAAACATCTGACTACCTATGTCATAGTCCCCTTTACTTCAACTTGGACTCCGTTAGGGATTAAGATCACCAAAACATCTATTTTTGTTAAAATCATACCCTCTATAATGTAAGGGATAACTGCAGTGTGAATGTCTCTTCTTTAATAGTTTTGTGACATAGTATATTATTCACATCATAGGCACCCTAAAAATTTTGGTAACATTGAAATTAATAAAATCTCACTATATATGTCCTTTATGGCGTGATCCCTACTTTTATGGCATAGCTTGCAATTTTTTAATCCCCCATCAGATTTTCCTCTATAAATTTAGAATTATATCAAACACCTCACGTGATCAACATGCCAAAAATATCATGTGGTACTGACCCATGCCACAACCACTTAACCATAGTGTTTCCCTATGTCATGGTCTCACCTTCACACATGTTGATGTTGACCCATGCTGGTGCTCACATACACCATTATCTTCATTCAGGGGTTTCTTTAAGCTCTATTGGATTCCCTTGGGTGGTTGGATACTCATATGGACCTAGCTAGTAGTTGTCCACATTTTTTTCTCAATACCACCTCCCTTGTGGCATAATCAAGGCCTCTAAGGCATGGTATCCTAAATATTAGAAATTAAATTACCTTTAAGTTTCCTACCATGTTACCTTTATAGTATATCCAGGTGTATTGTAGCATAGACTTCCCAAACCATTCGCATCCTATGGCACAATACAAGGTATGCAATGTGGATTATGTCTCCCATATAGATTTCTTCTCTAGAACCACCAAGTCATATGGACTAATATGAATCCATAACAACCCTCCACACATCACCTCTTCACCATAAACTCTCTCAACTTTAGCACTCAAATATAATTTTCAACAAAAACAACCAATGTAAACTTCTGAATAGTTTTTTTTCCAACAATCCCCCCTTGAGTTTTTTGATAACTCTAGAAAAATTTCTTTCAACACGAAAGTTTTCAAAAAAAAATTATAACAAATCTCACTTGAACTACTTGTTGAGATTATCCAAAAAGTATATAAATCATTCATCAATCACAAAATATAAGGTCAGATAAGACAAGTCTCAATGTGATAAATAAGATTTAGATGAAAGAATTCTCATGATAACTTTTTGTTACACTTTAATTCTTAAACCCCCAAATATTTCATCAAACACCCTCCCTCTTTGAGTGGTGCTCCCCCATTTATCAATAGAGGGTGATCCATTCTCCTGATTCTTTGAGTTGGAACATACTCCAATTTCAAAACTTATTGCTCCACTTTCTCCTTTAAGAAATTATATTTGATCTCAATGTGCTTTGTCCTTGTGTGTTGAGTGATATTTTTACTAATGTTTATATCACTTGAGTTTTTTCACATGATCGGTGATGTGAGATGCTTGGGGTGACCCAATACTCATGGTGTAGGGATACGGATAAAGTATGTGGTTCGGGGATAAGTGGTGGATGATGTGTATAGATAGTGGGTTCAATTAGTCAATTAATGATATAATAAGCATGACCTACTACTTAGACAACACACTCAATGGAGGGATGTGATGGCCAATCCACACAACAACATATTTGGGTTGAGGCACATAATTGGGGGTTTTGTGATCTTGGATCACCAATCTAACTTGTTTACCAACAAGGAAATAATGCACAAGTGTAAGGGGAAAACCAGAACAATCCTCACAAAAAGGATATAAACAAAGAATAATTGCTCTATTATAATCTTAAATTCCATACAAGTTCGATGGTGTGGCTATTTATAGACAAAAGATGATATAATATTCAAGGGTTTAATACCATAAATTCATTAAGGTTAAACCTACTTTGTTCTCTTAAATTCAAAAGGATAAATTCTAAAAAAGTCTTTTTTTTGGAAAAGTAACACCTGATTTTCCAACTATAGCCCACTAGATTTGACTTTGAGTGCCTAGCCCACTATATTTGACTTTGGTGTCCAAATATTCCATTCTAGAATTATTCAAATGGGTAAGGCTTCCAAAATTCATGCAACCATGTAGGAAAATATTTAAACATCATGTTTGGGCTTGAATAAGTGAGATAATAGGACCATTTTCTCCACCTATTCAAGGTGATATCCATTGGTCCTTTAATGAATTGAGATGAGAACCCATTGTAGAAATCAGCCTCTTTAATCTCCCCCACATCATCAAGCCTTGAAAATCCAACTCCTCCACCTAGGCAATTGACTCATTTCCATAGACATGGTTCTCATCATCCTCCCCCTCTTGAAAAGTATTCTTCATTGAATCATTATTCTCTACACTCAAAAAAGGAGAAAGATCAGAAACATTGAAAGTTACACTTACACCATACTCACTTGGAAAAGCTATCATGTAAGAATTATTGTTAATCTTATTGATTACTCAGAAAGTTTTGTCTCCTCATGGAATGGTTTTTGATTTTTGATTGTCAATAAATCTTTCCTTTCACATATAAATCCAGAATAATTCATTGGGCTAGAAAAATACTTGCTTGTGACCCTTGTTGGCACGATCAATATATTTTTCGGTCATTTTCTCAATATTTTTCATTGCATTTTCATGGAGTTTCTTGATGAATTATGCACACCCTTTCACATATATATTAGTTTATTCATGCATACAAAAGGAACTAAATCAATAGGTGTAAGGGGGTTAAAGCCATAAACAATTTTAAATGGATAATATTTAGTATTGGAATTCTTGGACCTTTTGTATACGAATTTTTCATGTGGAAGAAACTCCTCCCAATTCTTGATATTCTTCTTAAAAATTATCCGTAGAAGGGATTATAGTGTCTAATTCACCACCTCTATTTACACATCGGTTTGTGGATTATAATTAGTGGAGAATAGTAACTTCATACCCAGTTTTCTCCACAAGTTCATCCAAAAGTAACTAAGGAATTTTATGTCTTGATATGACATAATCATCCTAATAATTCCATGGAGTTTGAATACTTCCTTAAATAAAATTGTTTCAATGTTAGTGGCATCATATTTTTTTTTGATAAGGAGTAAAATGTTCCATTTTATAAAATCAATACACTGTAAAAAATGGAATCTCTCCCCCTCTTATTCCTTGGTAACCCCACAATAAAGTCCATTGATATGTTCTCCAAATGGGTGTTTAGGATTGGTAGAGGAAGATATAATCCATGTGGGTTCAGTTTATATTTGGATTGATGGTAGACAATGTACTTCCCCAAAAAATAATCAACATATCTAGACATACTAGGATAATAAAAATGCTCACTAAGAACACTTAGATATTTTAAAACACCAAAATGTATCATTAACCCACCGGAATGTGACTCCTTTAGTAAAAGTAAATGGATAGTGAAATTGGGAATAAAAATCTTATCAATACAGAATAAGAATCCATCATGTAAATAGAAATTTTCCCAACTAAATCTAGGTTTATAATGACTATAAGGTTCACTAAAATTGATATCGGTGGAATATAAATCCTTAATTTATTCAAAACTAAGGAGTTTAGAATCCATAAAGGATAAAAGATAATATCTTTGTGAAAGTGAATCCACTGTAATACTTTCTTTACCCTTTTTATGCTTGATGTCATATAGAAATGATTTAATGAATTCCAGCCATTTGGCATGTCTCCTATTTAGTTTATGTTGGCTTCTAGGGTATTTAAGAGCCTTGTGATCAAAATGGATCAAAAATTATTTAGTCCGAAGATAATGTTTCCATGTTTCTAGTAATTTAAACAATGCATAAAACTCTTTATCATATGTATGATAGTTTAGAGTTAATTCATTTAACTTATCACTAAATAAAGCATCAGGATTACCTTATTACATTATTACTCCTCCTATTCCAATTCCATTTTCATAATATTCAATTTCAAATGCCTTACTGATGTTCAGAAGAGAAAGCATGGTTTCATGGGTGAGTCTCTCTTTGAGTTCTTGGAAAGTATTTTCTTGAGTTATCCCCCATCTGAAGGGAATGATCTTCTATTTCAACTCATTTAATGGAACTGCTAGTATGCTAAAGTCCTTCAAAAATCCCTTGTAAAAACTAACAAGACCATGGGAACTTTTTATATGTCCGGTGGAGGTGGGAGTTGGCCACTCCTAAATTGACTTTATCTTCTCAATATCTACCTGAAATCCATCACCGCTTACAAAAAAATACAAAGAAAATAACTTTATTGAGAAAAAATTCATACTTTTTAATGTTTCTAAACATTTTTTACTTTCTTAACACCTATAATAATTTTCTTAAGTTGTATACATGTTCTTATAAAGTCCAATTATAAACCAAAATATCATAAAAGTAAACTACCACAAATTTTCTAATATATGCACATAAGACATGATTAATTAACCTCATAAATGTGTTAGGTGAATTGGTGAGACCAAAGGGTGTTACTAACCATTAATAAAGTCCTTATTTTTTCTTAAATGAAGTTTTCCACTCATCACTTTCTTTTATCCTAATTTTATGGTAGCAACTTCTTAAATCAATTTTTGAAAAAATAGTAGAGTCATTTAACTCATCTAGCATATCATCTAACCTAGGGATAGGATGAAAATACATGACTGTGATGTTATTGATGGCTCTTCAAACAATGCATATTCTCTTTTTTCTATCCTTCTTGGACACCAGAAGCACCAGTACAACATAGGTACTAAGGTTTTATCTGATATAGCCCACATCCACACTATAAAAAAATGACCCCGTTAGAGGGGTTATTTTTTAGATTATAGGGGGGTATAACCCCCTCTAAACACATTATCGACAGTTGTGGGTAAGAACTACTAATGTAGTCGCCCTATCCTATTAGGGATGATTTTGATGAATCGCTAGTAAAATAGAGATGAATTTATCGGTTGTTAAATTAGATGGGGTTTAAACCCCCCTCTAATTCTACCCTAAATTCCCCAAAAATAAATGGATTTGGGGAGGTTCTAATCTCCCCTAAAATAACCTTTCAATTAGGGGCAGTTCTCCCACAACTGTCCCTAAATTTTAATTTTCTTTATTATTATTTTACACCCATGACACACCACCCCCTCAAACCACCCCTATTGTCTGTTGGACTCTAACTGAGCCCCCCCCCCCCCCGACAACCCACCCTTGTCACCCTTGTTTTCTAGATAACCAACCCAAGACCCCTGACACCCCCTCCCATGCATAGGTGCCCCATCACTCCTAACACCACCTGCATGCACCCAAATCTCTCATTCACATCTGACTGAAAAAATACCTCTTGTGGGTTTCAAACTCAGGGTTTGGCGTTTCATGTTGTGTGCATGTTCCACTAAGTTGATTTTGTTTTTGTTTTATTATATACACTAAAATTTATTTATTTACATACAGAAAAATATGATAATATGTGTGTGTGTGTAAATATAAATAGTATAATATATTTTTTGTATATATAAATCTGTGTGTGTGTGTAATATATATAAATAAATATATTTACATATATAAATACATATTTATAAATATATTTATAAACATTTATATTTGTGTGTGTGTGGGTATTTATGTATTTATATAATAATTATAGATAATACACACACACACACACACACACATATATATATATAATTATTTTTATATACTTACATATATATGTGTGTGTGTGTGTGACAATAATATTATTAATTATTATTATTATTACACCTATTTTTTAAACTATAAAAATTATATTTTTATTTTATAAATACAATACATTTATTTTATGATTTATATTATATTAAATACATTTATATTATATATTTATGTATGTAATTATGTACATTTATATTATATCATGTATACACACATATATATACACACAAAATTAAATACATTCATATAATTAGAAATATATAATATAATTAAATAATATATATATATATATATTTACTAAGTTAATTTATAATTAATATGGTATCCTAAAATATATATAATATATATAAATTTATATATAATGAAATATTTATAATAATATATATATATATGTGATTATATAATATATATATATATATGATTATATAATATATATATATATGATTATATAATATATATATATATTTATATTTAATTTTGTCTATATTATATATATTTTTATACATAATATAAATGTATTTATACATAAATATACAATACAAATGTATTTAATATAATATATGTATAATATAAATTTATTTAATAAATGTATAGTATTTATAAAACCATCTATAAATTTTATATATTTGAATGAATATATTTATAATTACATTTATATTATGTATACCAATATTTATATATGTATACATTTTTTATATGTATAGGTATTTTTGTAACTATTTTCGATGGAAGGGTTGTGGTGTTTGTTTTGGTATTATTGATTTTGGAGGGTTTGAATATTGCACAATCATTCGTATTGGATTCACCATTCTCGTTTCTCACCTGCTTGTGATGAGTAGGCTTTCAACGGGGTTTGTTAGTGGAACTAGAAACACCCAATGGCTCTCATATTTGTGATAACTCATGGACCTACTTTCAAAAGACAGAAGTTTGTTGGGGAACTTAGCCAATGATACTTAAGAACACACATTAGTCAAGAGGATGAGAGGTCAGGATCATCACACCCTTTTGAGGGGAATTATTTCCCACTCTATGACTCTCTTATAGATTTAAGATATGTTCGTGAATCTTTAGTTCATTCCCAAGTATGACATGGTTCACCCTTGAATTAACAGTCAATTATTAGCATGCATGGGGTCTAGAATCATTTGTATGCATCCAAGGTTCACCATCGATAGAGGGATCTATATGTATCTAAGGTTATCCATCAATGGTACCTATATACCAGAGATCATTTGGTCATTTATTATTATAATGATGTTTTAAATCCACTTAGTTGGGTGCTCTGGAGTTCATTTTCATCTAAAGAGACAAGTTATTTTGATGTCAGGATTGAACCCATAATATGGGATTCCTGTGTATCCTTATGAAAAGAATTATAACCCACATAGTTTTGTGCCACTTAACGGGAAACATCATACCTTTTAAGGTTATGTGATAAGGACCAAACCATGCAGTTTAACATCATGTAGCAAGGACATCGATGAAGAAGGTTCCTAGTCAAAGTTTGGTGTGAGACTTATGCTGAAGCGGCCTGAGAGACTTGGAAGAGATGTGGTCTCCTAGGTGGGGGCATGATCTTATCAGTAATATGACCCAATAAGGATAATAATGAAAGAGAATTATAAGAAATATGGCCCTTCGATTTTAATACAACCCTATTGGGGATACAAACCAGAGAATAATATGGTGGACTTAGGGTGTTGGGTTTGAACCTCAAGGAGGCTTCCTACGTATCCTAGTTAGTCAAATACCACATAGTTCAGAAAGATTTGGGCTTACACCTACGGAGGAGTCCCAATTAAGTGAGTATGGTTAGGGATTATACCCAGTAGGAGGCCCATGTTTCTGGAACCTTGAGGAAAATCCCAACTTAGGGTAATTTGAGGATTTTATTGGGGCTTACACTTAGGAGGATTACCATATATGATTAGAAATTACTCCTATAGAGGAGGCCCATTTTCTTGGGATTGTGTGAATTTCATGATCACTGCCAACCACTAAGCCCACATGAGTCATGTTCGGTGTGAGAAACAAGAGGAAGCAGTAAAACCAGAAGAACCATACAATCTGCTTTGTCTGCTGATAGATGAAGTCTGGGACCAAAGGGAGAGAGAAAGAGAGAGGTATTTGATTCCTATCTCCTCCCATCATTGTACCCTAGGCTGGAAAAGAGGATCAAGAGTGCCTCCTTCAACAAGAAAGACTATGGGCTTACTCTAGGAGGGCTAACATGCAACTGGTTCCTAGGTAAGAGAGGAGGATAAGCCACTACACCTCAAAGGTAAAGGTAGGTGTGATACTTCCCTTCCCTTCCTAGAATGAGGAGGATCACATGAGTACCTCCAAATTCAGGACCCTCATTACCATGTGAATGTAGACTTGATAACAATATGAGGATCCCCTTATTAAGAAGGTTATCCACATGACTTCGTTTAACATGGGTATGTAAACTTGAGAGGACACACTAATTTTCCCAATGATTTGATCATAAATATCGGGTGGCTTTGGAAGAGGCCTTGGCCTGATGCCATCAGCATGGTTCATAGAGGGACCGAAGTAGGGCCAAATGGGATGATGGAGGGAAGCAATGAGAGATGGAGAGAAGAACATCCTAGGATGCCTCATTCCGCAGAGTGGGTTCTTATGTGGTGTGGGGTTCCCTCTATGTAGTGTGTTGTTATGCGAGTGAGGGGGATATCCTCATAGCATTTTGATACACAGGTGAGGGTGTTTCTCATGTAGTGTTTTTCTATGTGATTCTGGGTTCCATCTGCAAAGCTCCTATCTACGTGGTCTCAAGTTTCACCCGTGTAGCACTTTTCTATGTGGGATTGAGTTCCTCCCACTTAGAATATTTCTACACAGGGCATGGATTCCTCCACGTAGATTTTTACTATGTGGGTTGATGCACTGTAAAGGGGTCATCTAGTTATAGTTTGTGGAATGGAATCTGCAGAGGTTTTTTTTGTCTATAGATCTCTAAGTGAATTCCTTTTCCACCTTAATGTTATATGGTAGGTTTACCTACTGGGAATCGAGATCTCTCACACCTTTCTTTGAATTTTATCCATGTTTCAGTACTCTTTCTCTCTTTGGGTCTCTATTTTTGGTTCCCCTCAAGAGTATTTTATAGAGGAATGGAGAAAATGGCTACTGGGATAGCTGATCATCCACAGTGGGCTATAGGTACTTAATTTGTGGGAACTTAATAAGGATTTCCCTAACCTAAGAACTATTTATTTTACAAGGGATGGAAAATACCATCCACACCTAAAAATGACTTTTTTATTTGTGGTGATGGTCATTCGCAGAGGATAGAATTCACTATCTAGCTTGACAAATGATTTGGTTCCATTCGTGGGAATTAGTGGTACTGTCTCGTCTCATGAGCAATTTCATTCCTGGGATGCCACGTGGAGCTGCAAAACATCATGCGGAGCAGCGGTCCATGTAGGAATTTCTACTATATGGGACCAAGCCTTCCTTCATGTATTTGCTTCCTTTTATCATTTCCTTCAAAATATTCTTTGAGTTTATCATTTTAACCTTATAAAGTTTATGGAATTATTTTCTTCTTACTTGTAGAGTTTTCAAGACCTAACAAATCTACCCCCCCCCCCCCCCCCCATCAGAATGGGATCCGATCGGGACAAAGAGAAGGTTGTTCCGATGAAAAAACATGTCCTGTTTTGAACTGGTTTTCCATAAACTGGTGAACCCATAGAGGGTACCATGCCTATAATAAGGGGGAATTAGTTCATTTGTATTTTACTGAGTCCTCTCTGTGAACTGATCCATCTACGAACTTATGTTTCTTGCTAATTCCCTATGTAGCATTCTCCTTTGTAGATGAATCTTGTGAAAACTCAAAGGTATCCAACCATGAATCAGTTTTCCTGTGAACTTCATATAATTATCTTTCATATAGTGGTCATATGTTTGGAAGACTGATTGATCTGCAGACTGGATGCCTCACTAGCATATGGTTCACAGTCCAATGGTTCTTGTGCCAATAGTTCATTGTTGTATTCATATTTTTCTATATTTTTTAATGAATGTCACATATTTTTTTTGATATTTACACATGTATAAAATGGATATTTCCACCCAAACTATGGATTCCACCTCCAAGACCGAGACTAAGATAAGAACTTCTGTTGTCGAGAATATTGAAGATAACCTTTGACATCACATCATCCCTTAAGAGGGTATTCTAGAGAGTATTCTCTCATCAGAGCTTATGAATTACCCATTTTACAACAAATTTCCACTATAGAACTTTAAACTTCAAGATGATTCTCCTATTCCATCAGCTAATCAAAATCTTCCAATAACTTGGAATTAGGTGTCCTAGGATTATGCTTAAGTAAATGTCTCTTCTGCAAGAAAAATCATTTTTGAATCTGGTCAAGAGAGGTCCTTCACTTTGAATGGTTCCCTATAGAATCAAAGAAACCAAAAAAGTGATAACATGTCTTTTCAATATTCCATTCAAGATTATCCATCCATTCTCAACCTCTCATTAGGTGATCCTAATAGAGGGTGGAGCTCCAAGTGGGACTTGTGATCTAGATAGAGTTTTTCAGACAAATGGTCTGGGGTATTTTGGGTGCACCATAATTGTATGGAATTTTCCCAATAGTTGGAGGTTGTCATTTTATATCAGGTAGTATGGATTTCCAAATTATTGGTATATTCACCAACCTAGATGTTACCTAAATTGATCAGTCACTGGTGTTTGAGCACCAAAACTTTCCATTTATCGCATGGGTAAGTTGGGATTAACTTATGGGATATTTACCAATTATGAGGAATTATCAATCTTGGAAATATGTATGATGTATTTCTTCCCAAATCTAAGACCTCATAGGATATTTAATAGGTCCCCCCCATTGGTAAGATAACTATTGGTCATGACAATAAAATTGTTGGGTCATTCCCTTCATATTCATTCACTTATTTTGTCTAGTGACTGGATCAAGTTATTACTGCAAGATACTGGTCTAAGGTCATAGGTTCAACATACTAGGACTCACCTAACTCAACAATAACGAGGTGTTCTAGGTTTATATTGGACCACTCTTTAGGAAGTCCAACATATCACATGGGGCTATAGGATCTGGTGAGACATATCTTCAGACTTTGGTTTGGCAGTATTTTTCACCATGTTTTTGAGTGGATGGATCTTTCTATCTCATGATGTCTATACTAGTGTTAGATTATATACCTTGGTGATGGAGACCACATTGGTTGGGGGGAAACTGATCAATTTAGTTGTTCCCAACCTTTCTTGTATTTACGAGTTGTTGGGTCATATATAGGAAGGAAGATCCCCAAATCGTATTTGAGGGCCATTTTAGTTTTTATATGGCTAGGCAGTAGAACACATTTGATTCTATGAATATCAGTATACCGCCAAAATCCCTCATTCCACCTTTTTTCCTACACAACTCAACATTTTTGTTGTCCGTTCAACATTACTGGGTATTGATAGTGCTATTGAATTATTAAATGATTTATCCCATTTCACTTTAATTCCTTATCTAGAACCTTTAAGAGTGGTGGTAGATAATGGAAGAGGGAATTTGGAGGAACATTATTACAACATCTCATTGCGAGATGGGATTTTAACTGCTCAAATATATGGGGTGACTATTTGTGAACCTTACGATCTTTATTGATTTGCATGATAATTTGGATGCATACAACAGGTCGCATCTTTAACCCTTACCAAGATTAAAATAAAGTCACATCTGGTCATCCTTTGTCAGTTGTGATCAATGATGATGCGTGTATGGAGATCATTTTTCCTTCAATAAACGCTCCAACCAACCTATCATGGGGCTATTCCAAGACATGGGTGGAATACTATATAAATGGAGTATTGTGGAAGATGGTCCAATGAGTGCATAAATCATTGGACACTTCTAGCTCTTTACCTATTGTTCCACCTTTATAAACTTATGAAGGATAAAGGCATTCATCTCATCGTCATCAGCATTCCAAGGGAGTTCTTCCCTTGATATCTCCTTTTGTTGTGAGTGGTGTGGATCCCACATTTTTTACTAGTACTAATAGAATCCCTACTGATGATGGCCCTAGTGAAATGATATTGGGAATTCCACTGATTGATAATAATCTGGTTGTCTTAGTTCCTGAAATCAAACAGGAGGTGGAAATGGAGCCTTTCCCTTCTCTAATGTTACATGATAGTGAGAGCCTATCCATAGTGAAAAATAATCCTAGATTATATACCAATAGCCACAGTTAAGCATGATTTTGACCCTAATGCCATTATTGAACATCAGGATGTGTGAAAATTGGTCTATCTTCAGGTCTATGTTATCATTATGGAGACTCATTTAGTGAATATTGTCAATAAGATGGAAAACCTTCATCAACTCTTCCTTGTCCTGGTTTTAGTAGGGTTTGATTACCAACACTTTCATGTCCTAATTCTCTAAATTCTCATTGCTTGAGAAGATTTGGATTCTTATGAATGTGATTTGGTCTAGTTTAAATCTTCCAATCATCATGTGGAAACCTTAAAGGAGGCTATTATTGAGCTGCATCATTCAACTATAGAGGAAGCACAACTTCACGATTATATCTTTGTGTATACTATAGAGATGTGAGAATATGAGGCCTGTGTATCTAAAGTAAAGGCACAGTTGTCATCAATAAATATGGGGATAGAAGTAGTCAAATAGAAAAATTAGGAGTTGAATGCCTTTGTCAAGAAAATGTACCCCTTGGCTAAAGCTGAAGTTGGGCAAAGAAACACTCTGGAGTAGGTTCTTGGAAGTTCGCTTCAGGCGTTATCCAGTCTACTAAATAGAGCAGGCCAGTCTTTACTATATACATTTCAATTTTCTTCCATTTCCCCTATATTTTTAGGGATAGACTCTATGATTTGGATTCTCTTACAAAATTTCCAAAGAATGTAAACTTTCAGAATCTTAATCATCTTGTCTCTTATTCCATATTTACTTTTAAATTTAAATTTCAACATTGGAGTTAAATTATTTGGAAGAAAATATTATGTAATTCTCTAATTATTTTATGAGCTAAGGGACTCAGTGATCATAGTTTGACTATTTATAGGGTTACATGGAAAACCCTACAATTTTTTTTTCTATTCTATTGTTACCCTAAATTTTTCCTAATTCCACTTGATGCAGTCTTAGTGGGTGTGACTTGAATTTTTTTTAGGAATCCCTTTACAGTTTTTTGACCTAACAAGTTTTGTGCCTTTTTATTTTTTTTCTCAATTATTTCCTAGACCATATAAATAATAGTTTTAGTGATCTGGTACTCATATTTTATCCAGGATTCCCTTTTTGGGGTTTCAAATTGGTGAGTACCATGTCTCTTTGTCATGGGAAGTTTAGAGTCTTGCAAGCCAGACTAATGAAACTGATGTTTTAGTTCAAACATCATTTACCTTGAATTATTAGGTGACAACCCCAATAGGGCTTACTACCCAAGAATGTCCCAATACTTCTCAGACATATGGGTGAATTTTGAGTTAAGATTTTGTTATTTTCATATCTAAATCATGATGGGGTATAAGTATGCAAGGAGTCACTACAGAGCATGTTTGAAGGAAAGTTTCCAATGTGATATTTTCACGGATTACAGAAATAGAATAGTACTCTACTGAGGATGAATTTTTCTATAGTTGAAAATCCTTTTTTGTGGGAGATTTATATAGATCCAATTGAGGCATATTATGCATGGTAAAACAAAGGTATCCTCAGCACACTAACCCTTCCTTTTTGATGACTAGGTAGTTGTAATGATATGGGTTTCACATGACCATGAAGGGTGGTTTATCAATGTAAGATGTCTGATAATGTCAAGGTCGTCTTTATTGACACTGATCACAAATAAGAAACCAATCCTATATGAATTTGACTTTTGTAAAGGAGGGTGAAGCATAGTCCAGTTTAATGTCATGCGACTAGAACTTGGACCATGTAGTTTAACATCATATGGAAAGGATGTCTAAGGGATATGATTTAATTTCACTTAGATTTGATTGAAAGATTAATGATTTACCCTTATCATGGTAATTTTTCTAAGAATGCTCCATCATCTTTAGTCATGAAATGGGAAAATTATAAGTTTCAATCTGGGGGTTTTTTAATCCAAAGAGTGACATGAGATGAAAACATCTTTAGGTGTTAGAGATATAGGAGAGGCCTCTCCTGAGAATTAATTTTTCTCTGGTTGATAGGCTTTTTTCTGGGAAGCTTATATAGAGGCAATTGGGGAATATTATGCATAGTCAAACAAAGGTTTCCTTGGGACACTGACATCATATTACTAATGGCCAAAGAAAGATTATGGAGATTCTGATTACTATGGATATAGTGTTTTATTTATGGGAGGATAATTCCTAAATATGGAAGGAAAATTTCATATCAAAATTATCCAATAATGGGTAGGAACTTTTTCCTCACGCAGGTCTAACCTATAAACAAGGGGGATCTTCTTTTTATTTTGCATGGATGGTCCTGGGACATAGGATCTGGGTGTCACTACATATCTTGTCAAAGAGAGAATCAATACATACATAGCTCTAAAATACATTCCTCACACTGAAATTCTTGTGTGGGGAGAGGCATATATATATATTGAATATGGGCTCGTGAATGGGGTGAGAACTCGTTGTGGACTCTTCTATGCAGATCTGGCTCATGCATAGGATAGTGGGGGAACTTTTGAACTATGAATGGACCATGAAATGGGATCCAATCATCACTATGTATCTCATTAGAATGAGAATCAAGTCATACATAGTTCTTTCTATGAAACTTCTCTGTGCAGGTATGCCCTATACACATGAAAGGGGGGTATTTTTATGTGGTGGTTGGGCCCAAAAATTAATATTTGGGCGTCACTATGTATCCTGTGATAACAGGATTCAATCCATATGGATTTTTAGAGATTTTTTCAAGTAAGAGGGATGATAACCATATAGTTTAATGTCATGAGATAAGGATAAAGGTCACCTGGTGTGAAAAAGGAAGGCATGAAGCCCCATAAATTCTATTTAAGTGTTCGTAGAATCACCTTATAGGTGGTATATTGTGATTGTGATGTGAGGCATCCTGAGCTAGTTACTCAAGGCATCCTATGCTTAATACATAGGGTAAGGCTACATTTTGAAATCATGTGTCGAAGAAATTGTCATGTTGTTTAATGTTATGTGACTAGGATGACATGATATCTTGTAGTTTTAGGTCATACGATTAGAACCATTTTTCATGGAAATGATGATCAAAAAAAGGTGTGTTTGTCCAAGATGTTTCAACATACTTTGGACGTGAAGAGGGAAAATGTAATACATGGTTTTGGGTGTTATCGGATCATAAGAAATGATATGAGACACAAATGTATTTGGGGATTATAGAGATAGAAAAGGACTCTCCTGAGAACAAATTTTCCTCTGGTTGACAGTCCTTTTGAGGGAGACTTATGCAGAGCTAACTGGGGCATATTATGCATAGTCAAACAAAGGTGTATTCAGGACACTAAGCCGAAATATTTTTTATGGCCGGAGAAAGATTATAAAGATCCGAAATTGACTAGAACACATAGTATGATAAGTGTAAAGGATGTTCCTGAGTATATAAGAATAATTCATATTGATATTTTCCATGGAGTGTGATTTTCCTTACATAGATCATATTTATACATAGAAGGTAACTTTTATGGTTCCTTGATGGGCCCTTAAACGAGGGAATACAAATCAATACCTCCTACATAGATCTTTTCTTTTACGCAGGTGATAGGTAAATTCTTTTGCTTTACTCCATAGCTGGGACTAGGAAATGAGGTCTAGGCATCACTATGTATCTCATTGGAATGAGAATCAAGCCACATGTAGTTATTGAAACTCATTCAGTTTAATTTCATGCAATGAAAACATCATTCATGCAGTTTAACATCATATAGTGAGGATATAGGTTTCTCGATGTGAATGGGAAATATTTTATCTAGACCCAAGATTAAAATACATGGTTGTCACTACGTATCATGTGATGGTAGGAATCATGCTATATGAAATTCTCGAACTTATATCAACCATGAAGTTTAATTCCATGCAGTAAAGTCATGAATTCTACCTTTTAAAGTATTTCACTCAGGACCATAGTAACCTTGGTGTGAATTGATAAGCCTTGATCGTGTGTGGAATACTTTACTGAAAATCCTAAACTCACATGAGCTATGCTCGGTGTGAGAAGCAAGGGGTGGAAAGGGTTTATTCCTTCACACAAAGGTGATGCAAATGGAGGTTAGGGTCATTTTGATTTTGTGGTGGCTAGACTAGGATGTAAGATACAAGAATCACTACTTACATCATTAAAGTGATAATAAAGTTGTACGTAGTTTTAAAAAGATTTCCTATGTAGGTCTAACCCGTACACATGGAGAAGGGAATTTTTATCCTTCATTGTGGCTGGACCCAGGATTGGATATCTGAGAATAACTATGTATCATGTGATGATAGGAATCAAGACACATGTAGTTCTAGAGAAGTTACCTATATTGGTCTGACCCATGCATAGGGAGGGTTCATTTTTAACTTTTTTTTTTGTTTGGACCCAAAATTGGATATTTGGGCGTTACTACATATCCTACGATGGAAATAATATAGTCACACATAGTTCTGGAAATATGTAATGGTAGAAGACCGATGATGGGAATGTGGGTGTCCTCTTTGGAAAGGACATTGAGGCATCCCACAATTTGTGTGAGGTATCTCGTATTTATGGGATGGGGTAATGTCACGTCCCACCTTCGGCAAGATGATGTAAGGGGCGGCAAAGGCCCCCACCCTTCCTTCTTCAAGTCGAAGATGAGATAATGTCCTCGAGTCTCACCTCCAGTAGGCCCCGGAGTGGCGACTAGAACCAAGGGTGTAACATTTTTACAATATGGGAGGCATTACCCTTTTTAGTTAACCAAGATTGGAAGAAAGAATGAGTCAACACCAACCACCACCAAGCATAGAAAACTCAAGGTAAACCAAACTATATGCATGTTTTAATAATAAAACTGAACAAAGTACAAGAACTCCCAAGTACAAACCAGCAGGAAAAGAAAAGGTGAAGTAGAAAACAATAGCGACCAACAGCAACTCCAACGTCCAGACTAGTAAGGTCCTTCACGGCCTCCGAAGTCCTCCTGGAAACCTGAAAGTAAACGTAGGGTGAGCATACAAAGTATACTCAGTAGGAAAAACCTATAGCTCTCGTGCACAAGTGGGGAGACGTACTAAAGTCCTGTGAGAAGTAGAGAAACCAACATCTATCAAGGATTCTATCCATCCCACCTCACTAGCCACGCTCACCAAATAACACAATCAGTAAGGTAATAGTAAAGAACAAAAAATTTTGGTACCCCACAGACCATTTCCCCCCACTATCTAGATGCTCATCCCTAACGAAAAACGTCCTGACACTACCACGCTCTTCCTACCCGCACACACACCTGGGCCTCACAACCACACATCCCTACCCGCACACACCTGGGCCTCACAACCATACCGCACACACCTGGGCCTCACAACCATCCATCCCTGCCCAAAAACACCTGGGCCTCATCCCGAAGACACCTGGGAAAACAAACCATAACTAGAACCCCTTCCCAAAAACACCTGGACTAACAACACACCAATCGAAACCTACTCGAAGAATCTTGGGTGTAAGGTCGCCTCCAGCTATCATAGTCGTGGGAAGAGGGAGCAGGCAGGAGAGTAACTAGGGGAAAACGCCCTTCCCCATGAAATGGGGTGTCCGAAACTAAGTGCCCAACGCGGGTGGGGTGCAACTAAACACAAAACATACAATTATATATATATATATACCAACACACGACCCAACCTACGGCTCCTCAAACAGATACAAGCAGGTACACAAGCACTGCTGCCTCAAAAAACAGGCACACAACAAACAGTTCCCAGTTACCCTATTCAAGTTATCATTCATAACAGTTCAGTATGAGTTAATCCCTTCACTATTGGGAAACTAATAGGCACATTCACTGATGAAACAAAAAAATCGGCAGAAAGGAAAAACATCAGGTAATTTAAGCATTCACACCCGGTTCTCTTGTGAAGTCACAGCAACTAGGGATCAAGTGAGATCCCTCAAAGTACTGGAAACAAAGAAAACCCCGAGACGTAGCCCCATGTCCCCAAAATCCAGGAGCCAACGGTTTCTCAACAATAGAGGATTCCACCCCAATTCGTGATATAAGCAGAGTAACCACACAGCCTCAGATTCACAACCAGGGAAAGTATAACAATAGGGGATCCCATCCAAGAAAACCATAAAGTCACACGAAATCGGCCCGTGAAGGAAAAAAAACCAAACCACTAACACCAACACAAGGTAGGCCCATGTAGGTATTTTCAGATTTAAAAGATTTAACACACTCCATGGTTTCAATTCCACTGTGCTTTAACTGAGGTTATCACAGAAAAGGGTTAATACTGGTGCTTTCAATTTATTTAACCGAGTATACTTAATTAACCAATTCCATGTTAAGTTTATTTAAACATCCAGGAACATTGAGGTTCATTAGTGCACAGAGAAAGACCACCAACGGCCATGATTTTCAGTGAGCATAGGCCCGTATAATTCACAACACACATCAACAATAAAAGAGAACAGTAGGACATCGATCACCCCCCCCCCTTCATTCTTTAAAGATCCATTCATTATCTTCATTAATTTGGGTTTCGTCAATTTCCACAGAGACAAAGGCATGCCCACCCCTCATGATACACAGAAAGGAGAGACGAAGGTAAGATCCCTACCTGATTGATCAAAGATCATCGTTAAGTCCTCGTGTGGAAAATGAAATAGGAGTAACAGGAACTCCACGAAACACGATCAAGGAAAACTTCACGGGGGTACAACTCGTTGGGAGGAAGGGTATTCCATGCGCAGGGTGATAGAGAAAAAGAAATGTAGGTAGAAGCCTTTAGGTTATAAAGGCTGAGATACAGAATTCCCGATACGGTTAAGATACGGAAAGAAAAACTCAAAACCGCATAAGAAATGGGATCGTGGGTTGACCACGTGGCTAGGACACCCCACACGCCACTTAAAAGTTCACCACCTTTCGGGGCAGTTTAAACCGACGCACACCTCATGGTTTTTCATTTAAGGGGGGTACCTCACCAATCATTTAATTAAATGCCATTAATGGGAATTAATGGGCTTTAAAACATGCTTAAAGGGGTCAAAACATGGTTTAAAAACCAATTTACGCAAAAAGGAGGCGCTACTAGAAAACCTATGGGGGTAGGCGAGAGCTACCGGTAGACGAGAGCCACCGGTTGGCGATAGCAACCGGTAGCCGAGAGCTAACAGTTGGCGACATCTACCAGTAGCTGAGGGCCATCGGTAGCCGAGTGCCACCGGTAGCCGGTAGCCGAGGGCCACCGGTAGCCGAGGGCCACTAGTAGCTGAGGGCCACCTGTAGCCGAGGGCCACCTGTATCCGAGGGCCACCGGTAGCCAAGGGCCACTGGTATCCAAGGGTGACCGGTAGCCGAGGGCCACTAGTATCCAAGGGTGACCGGTAGCCGAGGGATACCGGTACCCCAAGGTCACTGGTAGGCTAGGTCTACCGGTAGGCCGAGGCTACTGGTAGGCCAAGGCTACCACTAGGAGTCACCGAGAAGCTGGGATGGCCTTCCAGACCACCCAAAACACCTCAAACATCAGATTTTTACCATGTAATTGACCCCAAAAACCCGGGCCATTACATCAGATACTTCTCAAACTATTTTAGTCCCCGAGAATATAAGAAAAACCAGAATGGATAAAAGAGGGGTCCAAACAACCACCCTCTAAAGATACTTCTCAGGGGAAAACCCCTGAGTTGTTCAAAAGCTGGAATAGAACCCTCCCCTACATCCAGGAATACTCCCCCAAGAGTTATCAACCACAAACATTCACAAAAAGCACAAGGATCATACTATCCAACACATGAGTTAGGGAGTCCCCTCCTACATGTTAGGATATTATCCGCTTTAGGTGGCACTGACTCGCCCACACGAGTTTAATCACATCCACATTAATGTGTTCTGATTAGCAGTCAGGTTTTTCCCATAATCACACATTCAAACACACACACAGAGAACAGGGAACAGATCATCTAATAGCTAAGCAAAACAAGCATTTCATATATTAAATCACAAGGTAGAATATCCCAACAAGGATCAGAACAAAAACAACAAGGAAGTCAAAACAGCTCTGGGTACTAAACGCGTAACTGGTACTCCCACTCCCAAGTACTCTCTTCCAGGCTACCATTCCTCCACAACACACGAACCAAGGGAATGGTTTGTCCACAAGTCACTTTCTCTTTACGATCCTCAATCTTGATTGGTCGTTCTATGAAGGTTGCATCATCTTCGACATCTAACTCTCCCCAATCGATGACGTGGGAGTCGTCGTGTAGATATCGAAGAAGCTGGGAGATGTGAAAGACATTGTGAACTTTCTCCAAATGAGGTGGAAACGCCAGCTGATACGCCACCTCACCAACTCGTCCCAACACCTCGAAAGGTTCGATGAACCTAGGGGAGAGCTTACTCCCCTTCCCAAACCTTCACTTCCCACGTCGAGGTGAAACCTTCAAGAACACATGATTCCCAACCTTGAACTCCAAGGGCATCCTCCTAATATCGGTATAAGACTTATGCCGGTCCTGGGTAGCCTTCATCCTCTCACGCACAAGCTGAACCTTCTCAGTGGTGCCCTGCACCACTTCTGGCCCAAGAACAGCTGCTTCCCCAATCTCTGTCCAGCAAACGGGTGAACGACATGGCCTTCCATGCAAGGCCTCAAACGGTGTCATACCAATAGTGGAGTGGAAGCTATTATTATAAGAAAACTCCACTAGAGGTAAGTGTCGTACCCATGATCCCCCAAAATCCAGAACACATTCCCGCAACATGTCTTCCAATGTCTTGATCATTCGTTCTGTTTGCCCATCTGTCTGAGGGTGGAAAGCAGTGCTAAGGCGTAGCTGGGTGCCAAAGGCATGCTGTAATCCCCTCCATACTCATGAGGTAAACCACATGTCTCGATCGGAGACAATAGATCTCGGGATCCCGTGAAACTGCACCACCTCATCCACGTACCTCTGGGCTAAGGTGCTCACCAGGCTCGACTCCTTAATCTCTAAGAAGTGTGCTGATTTTTTCAACCAATCCACCACTACCCAGATGTAATCATAGCCTCCCTGAGCCCTAGGTAGCCTTGTGACAAAGTCCATCGATATTTCATCCCACTTCCACTCGGGAACATCTAATGGCTGTAACGACCCACTAGGAAAACAGTGTTCAGCCTTTACTTGCTAACACACGAGGCACTTAGCCACAAACTCTGCCACCGACCTCTTTACCCCGGGCCACCAAAACTATCCCCTTAGTCCTTGGTACATCTTTGAGACCCCAGGATGTACCGCTAAAGTTGATCCATGGAACTCACAGAGAACACCTTTACGCATCATCTCTGGAACAAAAAGCCTTCCATGGAAAAGCATCCGATGCTGACCATCCTCTGACCATCCCTCAGGAGCATTTCCCAGATAAACACGATCCCGCATCACTTCCACCTCTGAGTCCCCCCAGTGAGACTCTTCCACCTGCACCACTAAGGAGGAAACTACATTCATCTAAAATAAAAAACCTCTTCCACCTTCCACCCTTGCATCTAAATGCAAGGCCGCCAACTCTTCCATCGCTCTCTAAGCATCTGCAAATTCCTGAACTACTTCCTTCTGTGATTTCCTACTCATGGATTCAGCCACAACATTGCCCTTTCCCTTAGTATAAGAGATTTAGAAGTCTTAATCTTGGAGTAACTCAAGAGATCTCCACTGCCGCAAGTTCAGATCTCACTGGGAAAAGATATAACGCAAGCTCTTGTGATCTGAGAAGACCACAAAGTGCTCTCCGATGAGATAATGCCGCCACAACTTCAATGCAAACACCATGGCCACAAGCTCCAGATCGTGGGTGGCATAGTTACGTTCATGAGGATGTAACTTCCTAGACCCATAAGAGATCACTCCTTGTTACTGCATCAGCACACATCCCAACCCAAGTCTAGAAGCATCACAGAACACTTCAAACAACACCCCTTCCTCTGGTAATTTGAGTACTAGAGCACTAACCAGTTTCTCCTTTAGGTAGCCGAAAGATGTCTGGAACTGGTCGATCCACACGAAGTCCTGGTCTTTCCTAGTCAAAGCTATCAATGGAGCTGCAACTTAAGAGAAGTTGGGAAAAAATATCTGGTAATAACCTGCCAAACCCAAGAAACTATGAACTTCCGCCACGTTCTTGGGTTCTTCCCATGAAATGACTGCCTCGACCTTAGATGGGTCTACCGCTATTCCCTTCTGAGACACTAAGTGTCCAAGGAAATGTACCTCTCATGTTAAGAACTTGCACTTAGATAGTTTCCCATAAAGATGGTGGTGTCGAAGGACTCCTAAAACTGCCCTAAGATGTTCAACATGCTCTTCCTCTGATCTTGATTAGATAAGGATTTCGTCGATGAACACCACAATGAACTGGTCCAGAAACTCTCAGAAAACAGAGTTCATGAGGTTCATGAATGTAGATGGTGCGTTTTTAATGCTAAAAAACATGACCATGAACTCAAAGTGGTCATATCTGCACCTGAAAGCCATCTTTGAGATATCACTTTCCATCACTCTCAACTGGTGGTATCCAGACCGCAGATCGATCTTAGAGAACCAACCTACTCCCCTCAGCTGGTTGAAGAGATCATATATCCTCGGGAGGGGGTAACGATTCTTGATCCTCACCTGATTCAACCTCCAGTAGTCTATGCATAGTTGTGGACTACCATCTGCCTTCTTTATGAACAAAACTAGAGCACCCCATGGTGACACGCTGGGTCGAACAAAGCTCTTCTCCATCAGATCGTCAATCTGAATCCGTAACTCCTGCAACTCAGAATGTGCCATCCGATAAGGATCCATCGAGATCGGGAGGGCACTAGGCTGTAAGTCTATACCAAACTCAACGTCACGTTGAGGGGGTAGAGTTACAACCTCATCGACATCAGGGAATTCTCTTACGACCCCTGGTACATCCATCATTCATGTGTCTGCCGACTCTACTGTCATCCCGTTCAGCATAGAAAGGAGTGGCTCCACGTGTCGACTCCCTTCCTGATAACTCTTCTCCCCAAAAAAGCCGCATGCCGTCCATTCTCATTGGATAACTCAATCCTTCTCCAATATCAGTCGATGATGGCATGCACGGAGAATAACCAGTCGATGCCTAGAATGACATCGTATTGATGCATCTGTAATGAAAGAAGGTCTCCACTGGATAGATGCGGTCCCAACATCATTCTACACCCCCAGAAGAAGTAAGATACGTTGGTCTGACCCCCAACTGGTGTTCTCAACACTAGGGGCACAAAAAGTCTCTCGGCATCCAGACCCAGAACATGGGCTAATTTGGGCGTAACGAAGGAGTACGAAGCTCCTGAATCAAACAAGGCAGAAACAAGAGTGCTGAATAAACTGATCGTAACCTCGAATGACCTCTCGTCCCATTAGATCTACTAACTCTACGGTGTGCAACTGTCCATGCCCAGCTCCTCTACCTCGCTGCTGTCAACCACCTCCCCGACCACGCCCAGGTCGAGGTCCCTGAGGAGCACCCTGGTGTCGATCTCCTCCCGCAAGGTCATCCCAAATAAAATAAAAACACAATCAGTATGATGCATGTACCTTCTCTAGGGTCTCTACCCTGTAATAAATATAGTCTCACTTGGTCGTTTGATAGGCTCAGAGTCCTTGCATCGGATCACGGGGGGCCCTAAAATACTGTGTCCTAGCCGGTCCTCCCTAGCCTATTTCACGAACTAAGATCACCTAACATTGTTGACCTACCATCCCATGCAATCCTCATTGTGCCTAACTCCAGACTCCATCTTATCCCTCAACCTCGGCTCTAATACCATTCTATCACGACCTGCCTTCGGCAAGACGATGGAAGGGGCAGAAAAGGCCCCCACCCTTTCTTCTTCAAGTCGAAGACGAGATAATGACCCATGAGTCCCGCCTCCAGTAGGCCCCGGAGTGGTGACTCGCACCAAGGGTGTAACATTTTCACAATATGGGAGGCATTACCCTTTTTAGTTAACCAATATTGGGAGAAAGAATGAGTCAACACCAACCACCACCAAGTATAGAAAACTCAAGGTAAACAAAACTATATGCATGTTTTAATAATAAAACTGAACAAAGTACAAGAACTCCCAAGTACAAACCAGCAGGAAAATAAAAGGCGAAGTAGAAAACAATAGCGACCAACAGCAACTCCAACGTCCAGACTAGTAAGGTCCCGCACGGCCTCCAAAGTTCTCCTGGAAACCTGAAAGTAAATGTAGGGTGATCATACAAAGTATACTCAGTAGAAAAAACCTATAGCTCTCGTGCACAAGTGGGGAGACGTACTAAAGTCCTGTGAGAAGCAGAGAAACCAACATCTATCAAGGAGTCTATCCATCCCACCTCACATGCCATGCTCACCAAATAACACAATCAGTAAGGTAATAGTAAAGAACAAAACATTTTGGTACCCCGCACCACAATTTCCCCCCACTAGCTAGCTGCTCATCCCTAACGGAAAATGTCCTGACGCTACTACGCTCTTCCTGCCCATACACACACCTGGGCCTCACAACCACACATCCCTGCCCACACACACCTGGGCCTCACAACCACACATCCCTACCCGTACACACCTGGGCCTCACAACCATCCATCTCTGCCCAAAAACACCTAGGCCTCATCCCGAAGACACCTAGGAAAACAAACCATAACCAGAACCCCTGCCCAAGAACACCTGGGCTAACAACACACCAATCGAAACCTACCCGAAGAATCTTGGGTGTAAGGTCACCTCCATCCATCACAGCTGAGGGAAGAGGGAGCAGGAAGGAGAGTAACTAGGTGGAAATGCCCTTCCCCATGAAATGGGGTGTCTGACACTAAGTGCCCAACGCGGGTGGGGTGCGACTAAACACAAAACATACAATTATATATATATATATATATACCAACACATATCCCAACCTACGGCTCCTAAAATAGATACAAGCAAGTACACAAGCACTGCTGCCTCAGAAAATAGGCACACAACAAACAGTTCCCAGTTCCCCTATTCAAGTTATCATTCATAACAGTTCAGTATGAGTTAATCCCTTCACTACTGGGAAACTAACAGGCACATTCACAGATGAAACAAAAAAATCGGCATAAAGGAAAAACATCAGGTAATTTAAGCATTCACACTCGGTTCTCTTGTGAAGTCACAACAACTAGGGATTAAGTGAGATCCCTCAAAGTACTGGAAACAAAGAAAACCCTAAGATGTAGCCCCATGTCCCCAAAATCCAGGAGCCAATGGTTTCTCAACAACAGAGGATTCCACCCCAATTCGTGATATAAGCAGAGTAACCACACATCCTCAGATTCACAACCAGCGAAAGTATAACAATAGAGGATCCCATCCAAGAAAACCATAAAGTCACCCGAAATCAGCCCATGAAGAAAAAACAACCAAACCACTACCACCAACACAAGGTAGGCCCACGCAGGTATTTTCATATTTAAAATATTTAACACACTTTATGGTTTCAATTCCACTGTGCTTTAACCAGGTTTATCACATAAAAGGGTTAATCCTGGTGCTTTCAATTTATTTAACCGAGTATACGTACTTAACCAATTCCATGTTAAGGTTATTTAAACATCCAGGAACACCGAGGTTCATTAGTACACAGAGAAAGACCACCAACGACCATGATTTTCAGTGAACATAGGCCTGTATAATTCACAACACACATCAACAATAAAAGAGCACAGCAGGACATCAATCACCCCCCCCCCCCCTTCATTATTTAAAGGTTCGTTCATTATCTTCATTAAGTTGGGTTTCGTCCATTTCTACAGAGAAAGGCATTCCCACCCCTCATGATACACAGAAAGGAGAGACGAAGGTAAGATCCCTACCTGATTGATCAAATATCATCGTTAAGTCCTCGCGTGGAAACTGAAACAGGAATAACAGGAACTCCACGGAACGCGATCAAGGAAAACTTCGCGGGGGTACAACTCGTTTGGAGGAAGGGTATTCCGAGCACAGGGTGATAGAGAAAAAGAAATGTAGGTAGAAGCCTTTAGGTTATAAAGGCTAAGATACAGCATTCCCGGGACGGTTAAGATACGGAAAGAAAAACTTCAAACCGCGTAAGAAACGGGATCGTGGGTTGACCACGCGGTTGGGACACCCCACACGCCACTTAAAATGTCCCCACCTTTCGGGGTGGTTTAAACCGACGTACACCTCATGGTTTTTCATTTAAGGAGGGTACCTCACCAATCATTTAATTAAACACCATTAATGGGCATTAATGGGATTTAAAACAGGCTTAAAGGGGTCAAAACATGGTTTAAAAACCAATTTGCTTAAAAAGGAGGTGCTACTGGAAAACCCATGGGGGTAGGTGAGAGCTACCGGTAGACGAGAGCCACCAGTTGGTGACAAAAACCGGTAGCTGAGAGCCACCACCGGTATCCGAGAGCCACCGATAGCCAAGATCCACCGGTAGTCGAGAGCCACCGGTAGCCGAGAGACACCGATAGCCAAGAGCCACCGGTAGCTGAGAGCCACCGGTAGCTGAGAACCACTGGTAGCCGAGAGCCACCGGTAGCTGAGAGCCACCCACCGGTAGCATAGGGATACCGGTACCCCAAGGTCACCGATAGGCTAGGCCTACCGGTAGGCCGAGGCTACCAGTAGGCCAAGGCTACTGCTAGGAGTCACCAAGAAGCTGGGATGGCCTTCCAGACCACCCAGAACACCTCAAACATCATATTTTTAACAATTAATGGACCCCAAAAACTCAGGCCATTACAGGTAAGGCTATAGTTTATCATCATGTGTTGAGGAAATTTTTATTGATTCCTCTCATACTTGGTCGCATGAGGCATCCTGGGTTTTACACAGGGTAATTATACAATTTATCATTGCATATCTTTTTCCATGATGGGGTGAAAATGTCTTAAAAGGGATTGTGTAGTTAATAAGTGATGAACCGATGTGAAAGGACGGTCAGGGGAACCCTTTATCTCAAAAATTCTCAAGACATATTGCACAGGGTCTACTATCATGATACCAAAGGGAAAAGACTTTGTGATGAGTTGATGATGGGGATGGACCTAGGATAAGGGGATCAGGTGTTTCTACATATTCTATGAAGATGTAAATCAATCCAAACATAGCTATAGAATAGAGAAATCTCTACACAAGTCTGACCCATATACTAAGGGGGGATTTTTTTCTATTTTGGATTTTCCCAGAATTAAAGATTTGGGAATCACTACATATCCTTGATAATAGGAATCAATCCACGTGTAGTTATTGAGTATGACATGGTAGAAGACCGATTCTAGGGACGATGCCCTCTTGGGTGAGAATGATATGGTGTTATGTAGTTTAACGTTGTATAATGAAGACGTTGGTTCCATGAAATTTATTTTCTTGAGACATGGACAATTATTCTTTGTATCTATGGGAAATATGATTTTGTAGACTAGGAACAAACCAGAACTGATGTGAAAAGAAAAGAGGCCTTGAGGCCAAAGGCTGGTGAAAACCATCTTATGAATTGAGGGGAAATTTATAGTTGGGCATAATACAGGAGGTCTAGGAATCACTACATATCCCATGAGTATGGGGATTCATATGCTACGTAGAGGGAACCTCATCCCGTATAAGAACCCACTATCCAAATGGGGCATCCTAAGGTGTTCTTCTATACCACTCCCATCACTTCCATCTATCATTCCATTCACCCCTGCTTCGGTCCCTCCATGAACCATGCTGATGGAATCAGGATAAGACCTCTTCCAAAGCTACCTGATATGTATGATCAAATCATTGGGCACATCAATGTGTCTTATCGAGTCTATATATCTATGGTAAGAGAATTCATGTGGGAAACCTCCTTAATAAGGGGATCCTTAGAATGTTCTCAAGTATACATTCCCATGGTAATGAGGTTCCTGAATTTGGAGGTGCTCACATGAAACTCCCCACTCCATGTGGGGAAAAGAAGGATCACACTCACCTTTCCCTTTGAGGTTTAGTGGCTTATCCTCCTCTCTTCTATAAGAACCAATTATAGTGCATCCCTCCTAGAGTAATCCCCTAGTCTTTCTTACCAAAGGTGGAACTCTTTCTTCTCTTTTACAACATAGGGTACAATGACAGGAGGAGATAGGAATCAAAGCACTCTCTCTTTCCCTCTACCTTTGGGCTGAGACCTCATCCATCAGTGGACAAAGCAGATTCTTTGGTTCTCTTGGATCTACCACTTCTTCTTGTTTCTCACACCGAGCATGACTCACATGGGATTAGAGGTTGGAAGTGATCAAATAATCCACACAGTCCCATGAAAATGTGAATCCTCCATAAGATTAAGTCCTAATCATATATGGTAATCCTTCTAAGTGTAATCCCCAATCAAACCCTCAAATTACCCTAAGTTGATATTTTCATCATGGTTCTAGAAACATGACCCCCTTACTTGTTATAAGCCCCAACCATACTCACTTAAATGGACCTCCTCCATAGGTGTAATCCCTAGTCTTTTTAAACTATATGGGCTTTGATTCCTAACTAATTGAGATACATAGGAAGCCTCTTTGAGTTCCAAACCCAACACCCTAAGTCCACCCTAATATTCTTTGGGTTATATACTTGGTAGGATTGCATCTAAATAAGAGGGTCATATTCCTTCTGAGCCTCTTTAATTACCATACTTATTGGTCCATATTCCCGATAATATCATTCCCCCACCAAGGATACCACATCTCTTCCAGGTCCCTCAAGCCACTTCGACGTAAGTCCCACACCAAACTTTGACTAGGCACCTTCTATCTCGATGTCCTTGCCACATAATGTTAAACTACATGGTTTTTCCCTTATCACATAACCTTAAAAGGTACGATGTGTCATTTTAAGTGGAACCAAAATACATGGGTTTTGATTCCTTTCACAATGATACGTAGGAAACCCGTCTTATGGGTTCGATCCTAACATCAAAATAACTCATATCTCCCTGGATGAAAATGAACTCCACAGCACCCCACTAAGTGGATTAAAACCAAAATCATAATAATAAATGACCAAAGGATCTCTGTTCCACTGGTACCATTGATGGATAACCTCAGATACATATATATCCCTCTATTGATGAAGAACCTCAGATACATATAGATGATTCTAGACCCTATGCAAGCTCATAATTGATTTTTAATTCAAGGGTGACCCACGTCATGATTAGGAATGAACCAAGGATTCACAAAAATATCTTAAATATATAAGATATTCCTAAAGTATACAATAATTCCTACCAAAAGGGTGTGATGAGCGCGACCTCCCATCCTCTATATAAATGTGAGTTCATAAGTATTGTTGGATAAGTTTCCCAATGAATGCCTTCCTTTGGAAAATAGGTCCTTGAGACATCATAGATATGAGATTTGTTGGGTGTTTCCAGTTCCACAAACAAACCCCATTGGAAACTAACTTATCACAAGCAGGTAAAAAATGATAATGGTGAATCCAATATTAATGATTGTACAATATTCCAACCCTCTACAACCAATCATACCAAAACAAACACCATGATCATTCTGCCAAAAACAAAATGGTAAACCCGATGTTAATCCTTAACCAATATGACCACACCACCTACATGTAAGGCCCTTTCACATCTAAAATGAAAGAGGGCCAAGAAAAACAATCAATTACACATGAGTTCATTTTTTAGAGATTCTTCTTTGATGAGGTTTTCTTATTGGTGCTTGTCAAATATATTATAGAAACTCTTCACCAAAACTCTCTCCAATCCCAATGGAGTCTCACAAGTTCTCGTAAGAATACGCATTAGCATTTTATATGACTGATTTCAGGGTGATGTCCTCTCTGGTTAGGACGATATGGTGTTCTATAGTTTAACATTGTATAGGAAAGATGATGGTGTCAAGAATTTTATTATCCTGCGACAAGGATGATGTAACATGCAGTTTAACGCCATGCGATCAGGATGTTGTTTCAACCGATGTGGAAGGAAATTAATATTATGGTTGGACCCAATAATAGAGTTTCGAGCATCACTATGTATCCTTCAATGGAAAGAATCAAGACACACGTAGTTATTGAATTAAGAGATTTCCTTTGTGAATTTGACTCTCTCATAGGGAAAGATCATTTCATCTTCCTTTTACAGAGATCTAGCTCATGTGTAGTGAAATTTTAGTGAGACGGTGATCTCTATGCAGTTTGACGTCATGCAGTAAGGATAACTTCATGCAATTTAACATCTTGAGACATGGATGATGTGTCATGATTTTTGAGTTCACGTGACAAAGACTAACTATAAAGTTTAATGTTGTGTATTTGAGACCTAGACTCTATGTAGTTTAGCATCATAAAACGAGGATGTTGGTATCATTCAGTTTATTTTCTTGTGACTTAGATGATGTACCGTGTGATTTAACTGTTGGAACCACTTTGTGTATAAGTTTGTATTTGTTGTCAATAGTTGTCAATGAAGATCAAAATGAAGGAGATCAAGAAGTACTCCAATGAAATGGAGGAATGGAAGATCAAAATGAAGGAGATCATGAAGTACTCCGATGAAGTAGAGGAATGGTAATTCAGACGATTGTTGTACTGATCATAAGTTCAAAGAACATGTGTCAAAGGTGATACATTGTTTACAACAATGAAGAATGTGAGGTGTAATCCATCTGAGGATGATTAAAGAAGAATGGGGTTTTTGGATGAAGACCATGAAATTCCTCATTATTTCATGAGAACCATGGGTTTTGATGAAGACCATGCAATTACTCATGATTTCATGAGAACCATGCAAGAGACTTCTTGACTAATTGAATCATATGTTTTTCATGAAGTAGATTATGACGGTTGATGAAGAAGACAATGTGCAAATGATTGGAACTCTAAGATGGTTGTGCGGGGATTGGAATTCTGAGATAGCCATGCACATCACATTTTCATAGAAGATGATGATGCTAAAGTTATTCCTTCAAATAATACATATCACAATAGTGGAGTTTGTGATAAAAGCAGAAGAGTTACTGAAGGATACAGATCACCAAAAAGAAGTGCTTTTGAGGTGATCGTGCTTGTTGACAAAGCAAACGAACGACATAAAAATTTTTTGACAAAGGAGATTCCATGGTGGAATGTCGAGTTCAAGTACTGTGGATAATGATCCATGTTTTATTCAAGGAACATCGACAAAGGAATGGATGATCTAGAGGCGGACAAAAAAAGCAGATACAAGGTGGCATTGTTTCCCAGTGTTTGCTAAATTTTTGGGCCTGAAAATCGACAAATAAATAAAAGTGTTTTTGTCAAAGGGACTTGTGCACTGAGGTCTTGGAGGATAGGAAACTTGCGCGCCATATGTTTTTGAAGATCATATCGTCAAAATATGGAAAAGGGATAAGGGTCGCGCAAGTTTTGGTGAGGTCGCACAGGTGACTTGCGTGCCGTGAAGAGACTTGTGTGCTGATGACTTGGAAGCTTTATAACTTACACGCCTATGGTTTTTCGAGATCAGAAGATCAAAATTTGGAAAAGGAAAGAGGTTTTCACAAGTTTGGAAGTTGGTCGTGCAAGTGACTAGCAGGGGAAGAGAGCTGTGCACCGAGACTTGCACGTCAATGGTTGACTTGCGCGCCATCGTGCAGGGTGGTCAAATTGCCTATAAATACTGGACCACCCCTCCTCATTTCCTATGGAGTTCAAAAATTATAAAATTCAGAGCTCCCGTCACGCAGGTGTGGAAGTAGCGCAAGTAGTGTGGGGTCGTGCAGGTAGACTTGCGCACTAGTGTTTGAAGCTGCACGCCGGTTGTTGGTTGCGCGCCCAAGGCGGTTTGGGCGAGGAAGGAAGTGTGTCGCGCAGGTTAGAAGTTGAGGAAGACATTGTCGCGCAGGTGTTTTGGTGATACATGCGCGCCAGTTTAGACCTACGCGTCAAAGACTTTCACGCCATATTGGGACTTTCGCGCCAGGCTTGGAGAAGAGTGCCAGGTGCTGTTGGAGTACGCCCGTCTTTTTGGAGCTGCACGAAAGCTAAAAGATTGCTCTATACCTTCGGTGCAACAGATGATGTATTCGCTTGCAAAGACGAAAGAGCAATGAACAATCTGATTTTATGAAGAGAAGTGGTACCACACACACATTAATGGTGTTTAATATCCTCATTGTTCTTTGTGAAGAGAAGAAAAACAGTTCATGCAACTAAACTCAGATATGCACAGAAAGAGGGAAATATATCAATACACTCAGGTGTTAGTATTGAGAATCAAAGGAATAGAAGAAGAAGATATAGTGCATTCAATTATTGCACTAAAATAGAAGGTTGAATACAAAAGAGCATCAACTCGGGACTCTGATGCAAGCAAAGTCTCATGTTGAACAGGAGACAAAGACTTCAATGCAAATATATTGAAGAGACCTTCACGTCTATAAACTGAGCGTGACTTCACCAACGGCAGTGAGCTAGGGGGAGTCAATGGGAGTGACCCGAGGAATTTAGTGAGCTATCCCTGAACCTTTTGTAAAGGCAGTGAGCCTAGGATATATTGACTGTTCCCGAACCATTGTAATCCACAACTAGTGAAGATTAGTGGAATTTGGTATGACCGGAAACTTGTCAGCGTATGCTCCTTGGACGTAGCCCTTAGTGGTGAACCAAGTAAAATTGATGTATTATCTCTTTTCATGTGAATGTTTCATTGCTGATCATATCAATCATACAGGTTTGAGTAGTTCCTACCAATGTGGGAATAAGATCCACAACTTTAAAAAGAAAAATTTGACACCCTGATTCACCCCTCCCCTCTCAGGGTGTCCCGGGGTCCTACATTAACATCATGTGATCAGGATGAGGTGCTACATAATTTAAAGTCTTACTTCCTAGACTAAAGTGTCTAATTACATGAATTATTTCTTTAGGAACCTTGCATTGGTGGTGGCTATGATAAGTTTTCCATCCATCGAGATCAAATAATAAGCTCCATTGAAGTAGAATTTTTGTATGGAATAGGGTACCTCCCATTTTGGATTTAGCTTCAGAGTTTTCTTTCTAGGTATCATTGGAGTCCTAAGGACTAACACTATCTCTCCTTTAAGGAATGATTGTAGGTAAATTTTTTTGTTAAAGTCCCATGAAATCTAGTTTTTGTGGACTTATAAATGATGCAAGTTATGAAATATATTCTCATCTGATCACTCTAATTCATCCAACCATTTCTAGGATTTCTCATCTATGGATTACTAGTCATGGATGGTAACATGGAGTGATGGAAGTTGAACTTCGATAGGTAGGACCGCCTCTATCCCATGTACCAATGAGTATGGGGTTGTCTGTGTGGTGGTGTGGGTCATTGTACAGTAATCCCACAAGGCATGCAAGAGCTTATCTGAACAAGACTTTTATCCTTGTTCACCATATTTTGAAGTATACTTGATAGAGTGTTGTTAAAGGCCTCTATCTGTCCATTAGTTGCTGTATGAAAGTGGGATGAGTGGTTGGATTTGAAGTTATACTCCTGATACAGTCTTCCCAATTCATTAGAATAGAAATTAATGTTTTTTTCAATCGGTATTGTATAAGGAACACAAAATCTGGTAATAATGATGACTTTCACGAAGCTGAAAATATTCCTTACCATGACTTATTTTAATGGGTACAACTTCAACCCACATGGAGAAGAATTAAGTTATAGTAAGAATGCACTTGAACTACTTGATTGTGGTAGGAGGATATGGTCATATGATGTCTTCCCCATATGGAAAACAACCATAATTATTTTCTAATATGAATCAACTCTGGGGGTTGATGAATGAAGTTGGAATGCACCTAGCAGGAATGGAACATTTTGGTAAATTTTGTGCAATCCTGCATCATAGTGGACTAGTAGTACCCAAGCCTTCAAATTTGATGGGAAATCTTGAACCCTAACTGAAGGTATCCATAGGCTCCATTTTTCACTTCTTTCATGATAGTTTTGGTCTTTTCTCCATCAATGAACCTGAGAAGGACACCATAAAGGCCCCATTTATAAAGGATATTTTGATGATTTGTGTTATTGTATGGAATAAATTTAATTTCTCATCTTCAAATTTTCTCTTTCCTAGCTTTATTCAATAGAAGTATTCCATTTTGAAGATAGTCTATGATGAGTGTCACCCATCCATTGGTAGGACCATATGGTTCTGGTATGGGTCTAACTTCATCAATCTCTTCCATGCTAACTTGAACAAAAGGTGATACCATCCGGCGATGTGAAATACTAATGACTTTTTCATCCTAGTATATATATTCTATAGTTATTGCTGCATTTTTCAATTCATCATCTTAGGAATTTTGAAAATGAAGGATGTGATTCAATGTCATTTCCAAAGGGAATTCCACCATTAGTACTTAGACATAATGTAGTAGGATGATTGGATCTTCCTTTTTAATGGCATAATCACAGTTGACCGGATTGATGACCAGTTCTGAATCTCTTTTTATCTTCAAGTGATTTACTTGTACCTAAAGTGCCAACTCTATCCCTATAATGAGATCTTGATATTTTCCTCATTATTTTTGCACCCTTATGAAAATAAGGAGTAAGTTGGGATTTACTTTTCTGGGGATATGAGCATGACTCCCAACCCAACTTTATTGAGCTTTGGGTCTTCCATCCTCTTTCCTATTTGAATTATGGATGCACCATCAAAATACCTCTCCCACACCCATGGGTCCTCTTGAATAGAGAATACCTCTTCATCAGAAAATCTAGTATCCAGTGATGCCATTTATCCTGAGGGATGTTCTTCAAGGAATTCTGCCAATGCCCAACCTTTTATCACTTTTTGAGTCATGGATTGGATATCAAAATGCTACAAGATCACCGCCCACTATGATAGATATCTATTAAACATAGGATGAATGAGGATGTATGTGAGTGTGTTGCATAAAAAGACTATATGGACTTCATGATACTTTAAGTAATGCCTCAGTTTATGGACTGTAAATATTAGCGCCAGACAACTCTTCTCGATATCTGAATAATGAGTCTCAGCATCGAGCATGGTTCGACAAAGGTAGTAAAGGCTATTTTTTCACTAGTGTCATTCTTCTGCATGAGGAATGCACATAGTGATATCTCTAGGGTTTTCAAATGAAGAATGAGCATTATTCATTTAACAGGATGAATAAATATTTGTGGGCTCGAGAGATATTTATTTAGACTATTGAATGCTTCCTAGAAATCATCATTCTATTGAATGTAGTCTAAGTGTCCTCAAAGTACTCTCAAATATTTGAGATTTTGAGGAGGTAACATATTCAGGATAACATTTGTCTTCTTAGGGTCTACTTCAATGCCATGATGGTGTACGATGAAGCTGAGAAATTTCCCTAAGGTAACACTGAAATCAAATTTATAGGGGTTAATTTTCATGTTGTGTTTTCATAGCTTGTTGAAGATGGTTTTAAGATAATCCAAGTGTTCTAAATGTTGTCAAGATTTAAACACTATTTCATCAGCATAACATTCAAAAAACTTTCCTAGAAAGGGTTTTAATATGCAATTCATGGTGTAATGATATGTTGTGTAAGCATTTTGTAAGACAAAGGGCATTACCTAATAGAAAAATACTCCCTAAGGGGCCCTAAAGGCAGTGACTTGTTAATTTTTCAGGGCCATTAAGATTTGATTATACCCTAAATAGATGTCCATTAAGGAAAGGGATTGATATCTATTTGCTGCATCGATTAGTATCTCTATGATTGGGACTGAGAAATCATCCTTTAGACAGTGTCGATTGAGATCTCTAAAATCGATGCATACTCTGATTTTCCCATTCTTATTCTTGATGGGAACTATATTTTCCATCCATTTTGGGTATTATAATTACCAAATAAAGTTTTTCTTGATGATCTTATCAAATTCAGCTTTGATTTTGGTGTCATGATTTGAATGTGTTCTTCTAGTTGTCTACTTATAGCCTTGGTGATCTTCGGTCAAGCCCAGGTTGTGAGTGGACACCCCAAGATGAGGCCTAAAATTTTTGTGTAGTTTTAGGTGATCATGTCCTGGTGTTACTTCATAAAGTAGGTATATGCCTCTTTTTCTTCGAAAGACATGGTTGCACTGATCAAATTAGTATGTGGGTCCTCTTTTATACCCATATTCATCTCTCTGATTTCATCAATGGTGGTATATACATCCTCCTCAAATACTAAAGGGGCATCCATGAGGTTCTCTTCCTATTATTCCTCCTCTCCTTTCTCTTCCTCTTCTTCTTCCTTCTCTATATAGGGAGTATGTAGTGAAGGGAACTCATCATAGTTAGGTGGGAAAGGTATCTTTGAAGTTTCTAGGGATAGGTAAGGGGTAAATAATAGGTATCTTCACTTTTCCTTGGTGACGTGACAACCTATTCTAAATCATCTGATGATGTAGGGATTTCTAGGAGCTCATGGGATGGAATGTGATCATTTTCATCTAAGATTTTCCCACTTTATGAAGAGTCCATGGCATTTTCATTGCTATCGAGATCAGTTTTCATGACTTATATTGTGGAGTTTGTTGAATATGTGCCTGAATTTGGGGCCATGTGCTTGACCTGATTAATGGGAAACACATACTCTTCACTGATTTGTTTGAAGGGGCTAGACGAGATCATTTCTAGACCATTCAGGTCCATGACCCAAGCAACACCGTCAACCATGGTCTTTTTCTCCTCCCTTAGATAGAATCCTACATCAATATAATGTGACTCATAAGATTCAAATGGGACTTTATCAGCATGAAATGTCCTGATTTTCCCATTAATGAAAAATTTTATGAATTGATGGTATAATGAGGGTATTGTCACATGTTGATGAATCTAATGTCTCTATAAAAAATCATTGAAGGTTGTGTCATGTCGAAAAACTGGGAATTCTGAGTCAGATACAAAGTTCTCAAACTGATCCCTGAGCTTGATTTAGCCTAGGGTATTTTTATCACTTTTTTCATATCCCTGTAGTGTTAGGGTAGAAGGTTCTAAGTTACCCTCACTATAGCCCAGCCGATGAAGTGTTCATTCTAGAATGATATTAACTCTCAAGCTATTGTTGATGAAAACCTATCAGGCATCGATACCATTTATCTTATCGGACACGTATAAGGGTCTGATGTTCCCTTGTATAATGACATATTTATCTTAATACATAAAGGATATAACCACGTGAAATTATATAGAATCGGTCTTTATCTAAAAGATCTCGATAGCGGCAACATCAACTTCAAATTTTTTTGGGCTTAGAAAAGCCTCTTTGAGTGCTTCCATGAGATCTTTTGATAGACTTAGGGCATACATGATTAAAAACTTGGCCCAACACTAAGGATAACTACTTCAATATTTCATACTTCTGGTCTAAATGTTGGTGCTTCCCAGCTTAAAGATTCTCTTTTATAAGAATTTTAGGGGCTGGAGTACTTGACGTAGATGTATCAGCCCTTGGAATAGGAGTTAAAGGTTCTCATGTTCTTGATGGGTTGGGCCAAATAGGACTTCCTACCCATCGAGGGTGATTGGACACCTATCCCTATGATTGATATTCTAGATTTATCGGGTCAAGGTGGTTTTTGTTATATGAAGGTAGATTTCCATTCTCCTATTGGTCTCACTAAAGGGATGTTCTGTGAGTTTCTACAGCATTGATGGCTCGAGTAGGGACATGGATAGAATTATAGTTTCTACCACAACTACATCTCCCCATATACCCTCATCTCTTGTGACCTCTTACTTTGGTTCCCCAGTTGGGTTAAGAGAACTCATATTCATAATTATACTCATCATCAGAGAATATATCCATTAAATGGATGAAATTAATGGAACCGAAGATTAACTCCTCATTCATTGAGGACTTTATCTGGATGATTATTTTTTGTGGTACCATTTGGTGGGGTAGTTCCCATTGTTTTAGATCTGAGGGAATAAAGTCTAAGAGAGTCAAATCCATTTTTGGATCTAGTATAGTTCCATCTTTATATATTTTCTCTCTATCCTTTTGTCCATATTGTCTCTTTAAGGGCTGGCTTTTAGAGGACTGTTATGCCAGAAGGGATGGTTATTTCATAGCAGAAGAGGTTGGGAGAATAGTTGGTTATTTCAACTATTCTTGGAGGATACCACGGGTTTGATTGACTGTCTTTATAATAATCCAATCGCCTAATTTCAGAACACCTTTTCTAATGACTTCTTATTATTCACCTTCTTCCTCAGGGGTAGTAGTAGAAACACAAGATACTTATGTTGGTGGTTCCTTCAACTTTACTTTCCCATAGACCACCATTTTCTATAGGATCTATTTAAAGATGAAGCATTCCTGAATAGTGTTCCCTAGTATCTGATGGAAGGGTAAATAGTTTGGTTGGTCGTTGATGCCTACTTCATCAAGCCTCTTGGGCTTTAGCAGGTGGAGAAATTTGTTATCCATAGCTGTTATAAAGTAGTTGTGCACTTACTCATCTCGAAATGAATAAACTATATTCCATCGTTCCTTGAACTGGTTTCACTTGGTTCCCATTCACTCATCCTGACGAGGTTGTGGTTGTTGTTGACGTCTAGGCATGCCATGTAATATGGTGCGGGTTTTGGATATAGAGTTGGCATAGAGGCTCACTTAAGTGTGACATAAACAGCCTCAACCTTCCCTACTCCTTTACCTAAGACTGGTGGAGTAATTTGGGACTTGATCTTAGTCTATTATATATAATCCTCCATTATTTGAGAAATTGTGGAAAAATCCTAAAACCCACTTGTATATTGTACTAGGATAAGCGGTGTTCACAACTATTCACAGATATTCTCTATACAAAGAGAAAACAGATCTTCTTGGGTAAGTTATAGGTTTGGGGAGTAGTTCAATCCTTTTTATCTGGTGATGAAATCCAAAAACCTCTCATTCTCTCATTTTTTTCAGTTTGAGAGGTCAAGGATCGTTGTATTTTTTAGCGTTGATATGAATTAAAAGATGAAATTCCAATGGAGGTATTCTCATCCCATGATCGACCGATCTAGAAGATTGGTGTACCATACAAAGGTTGTCCCTTGAAAATTTTGAACGAAGCATCTGAGTTTCACTACTTCTTTTTTCTTAGGGTTTCCCATCATGGGATCACAATGGGACAAAAAGTGTGGCAGATGCTACTCTGGGTCTTCTGAACCATTGAATATTAGAAATATGGGACTCGTAAAATTTTTTGGGGGTGTTATGTTTGGTACCCATTTAGGGTAAGGTTTATGTTCTAGTTGCACCAGTACATGTCATTCCTCTACATTATCTAGTTGGGATTCCAATGATTTGATGTCATCTATAATCCCTTGATTAATGTTTAGTTGTACAAAAGCTTGAACTGGAGTGGTGACAGGCAGAGCATGGTGCACTGGCTCTGCCAACATTTGTGGTTGATATCCAGAAGGGGGCATCTTTTGAGGGTTTTCCTGAATCCATTATGGTTGTTTCCCTAATAGATGAAATTCTTAATATCCATATAGTATCAGGTCTATATAAACCAATGTTCTAGACACCAGATTGGAAGGATGTCCTGGATCCACTTTAGTCACTAGGACAAACCTCCATTGCTGATGTACACTAGTCAGAAATGTGAGTTGAGGCTATTCTCTTAGAGCATATTTGGTAGGAATGATGCCTTAGAGAAATTTTTCATTGATTTTCATCAACTACTTCATTTATTCCTCATGTATAGAAAATATTTCCTCAAGTGTGAGGATTTAAAACTCTTTGAAAGGCAGGTCACTTTCAGCCTTGATTTTACTCTTTTCTTTATTGGATGTTTTCTTAGGAGTAAATAATAGATTGTTCAAATGATCCCCCAAATTCAGGGAGATTCTCGGGTTTTGAATACACACACCTCCTTCATTTGTCACAGTGTGGACCATATTCTATATGTAATCACCCTCTCCCTAATCCTTGGTATTGGTGTTATCTTTAGTGTCATCTAGATTATTGATTCCCATGACATTCACCGATGCGTAATGCATTTCTGGTGTCATACTGGATATTGAATGATAGGAGGGTTTCATGTGCCATTTCCTAGACCTCCTCCCTTCTTTATAGGATCCTATTTGGGCTTCTTGGTGAAGAGTGACTTGGATGGAACCATTACACAGCCTCATCATTCATATCCCTTTTGAGGAATGTGGGTCATGAGATGAGATGAATTGGGAGACCTCATCTCTTGGTGTTCCCTTAATAAGGAAAATACTGATTTTTGTTAGAGGGGAGGTTGAGGTAAAATTTTCCCCAACCCTATGGGTTGGGTTTTCTCCCATTCTTCCATTTTCATACCTCGGGCTGAATTTTTCATCTTTGGTAGGGCATTTTGTGTTAAAAATGCCTCCAACCCAGTGGGCTATGGCTGATCTCATACTATGGTGGATGTAGTTATTACAGATACTCTTTTGATCTTGTGTATCCTTGTTCATCCATGATCCGATTGCGATCCATGATATTTACATGATATTATTGATTCTGAGTACATCATCGGTGTATTTTTATTTACTTCCCTTAAACAAGAATCCAACTTAATGTTCTCAATTGCATGGATCATGAGTTTTTTGATAGTCTGCTATCATCGGGCCTAATGCTTTTGTGAATTATTCAGGGATAATTCTTGTTGAGTGTTCCATATTTCTTGAGAGAAAATATCATTCAGTATCCACCCTAGAGTAATGACATTACATGATGTCACCTCCAGTGGATTTTGCTGACTAAGGTGTGAGGTGGGGTGCAAAGCTCCATGTTCACCCCATCCTCGGATGTGAACACTAGATGGGGCATCGATGATTATACAACATAACTTGTACACTATATTGAGGCATTCCAGTTGAAGATATTTATTCCTACTCTCTCATCATAGTCATTGTCCATCTATAAGGGCTTCCAAGTTGATTTGACAATAAATTTCTCCCAATATTTTAATGTTGTCTGTGTACCCGTTATAAGGTAGGAACTTAACTTTTAGGTGGAGAATAGTTGTCCAAAGATTCATATAGATGTTTTTTATGCACTCTTATAATAATTCATCTATAATGTTGAATTGAGAAGTGGTTGGGGGTTCAAATATCATGGTTATATCATCCCTGGCCAATTTTCTTCTCAAGAGCAACGTATCTTTTTAGTCTTATTCTAGAGATCCCTCTACTTGATCATTGTAAAAAGGGTGTTTCCTAACTATTTTTTACAATACAAAAGGATAGTAGGGGTTTCATTGGCATGAAAATAATCCCAATTTGGTTTAGAGGATGATCGTTTCCTCAAATCATCTTCTAGTTGAGAAAGGGTGCCACTTTTCATTGAGAGGGTATTAAGCATGACTGACCCCATCTTTCCAAGAGCCTCAGAATATGAGTTTTTTTCTCATATTTGATATAGTAATGGGAGGAAATTATTTTTTATTTATCTTATATCCATGAGGATAGATTTCATGGTTCTCATCAAGAGATAAGCTCTCATGATCAATCAAATTGTTCTCATAAGGAAATTTTTCATGGTAATAATAATTCTGGGAAGGACCTCTAGAGCTACTAGTAGCCGTTATACAAGGGGGACCTTTTAGAATTCTATATACACTTCTATAATTTGGTAATGGATTAGTAGGATCATGTTCTTCCATTTATATATGTTTTATGGCCTTAATAACTCCACCATTCAATAGAGTTGGGTCATATGCTTGGTCTAAGATTTTGAACTGCCCCTGGTGGGATTTCTTTTTTGATGCTCTCCCACAGGAAGCTAGAACCACGTGTTGTGAATGGTGATTCCCATGCATGGGAGTGGGTTTGGATGACTCTTGTTTTGTTATTAGAATATACTAATGAGTTTATAGGATTTTAGTAGGGATATATTTCTACCCTAGAGTGGTCTTTGAAATGGGTCGGTAGTCCCCATTTGGAATGGGTATTTGTGCATGATATGGTTGTCCATTTATCATAGAATATTTTCGATGACCATCTTGGACTAGAGAAGATATGCATGTATGCTCCTGAGTGACCATCCCCTTATGTGGATGAGTTACCCTACTTGAGGAGGTGGGGTCATGGGCCCAACTCCCAGCTATTTTCATTAACTTGATTACGTCTTGATAAGTTTATAAGATGTGGTTAGGGATTGAAGTTTGACCTTCCATAATTACTAGGATGTGATAAGAAACATACTTATAAGGAACGGTATTATACACCCATTCTAGTGTCAGGGAAGGAGTATGAGTCTTCCCCTGATTCACAACTGGGATACATCAACAAGGTCCTCTGATTGCCACCGTATTTTCCTAGAAGGCTTCATATGTGCGAGTAGGTATTTGCATCTGCTCATGGTTTTCCACCGTATTTAGCTGAAGGGATTCATATGTGTGATCAATGATTTGTGTCTGCTTATAGGTTACCATTGTATTTGGATAATGGGCATCATATACGTGAGTAGGGATTTAAATCTTCTCATAAGTTGTCACCTTATTTGTTTAATGGGATTCATATTCATGAGCATGGATTTGTGTCTGCTCATATGTTATCATCACATTTGGATGATTGGATTCATATGTGTGAGAAAGGATTTGTGTCTACTCATAGGTTTCCACTATATTTATCTGACGGGATTCATTTTCATGAGCAGGTATTTGCGCCTGCTCATATGTTGCCACCATATTTGGCTGATGGGATTCATATGCATGAGCAAGGATTCATGTATGCTCATAGGTTTCTCCATATTTGGCTAATAGGATTCGTATTCATGAGTAGGTATTTGTGTCTACTCATAGGTGGCCACCATGTTTGGCTAATAGAATTTATATGTTTGAGTAGGGATTTGTGTCTGCTCATAGGTTTCCACCTTATTTGGCTGACGGGTTTCATAAGTGTGTGTGGGGATTTGTGTCTGCTCATAGGTTGTCTTCATATTTGGCTTACAGTATTCATATGAGTGATCAAGTATTTTCATTTTCTCATAGGTTTCCACTATATTTTGATGATGGAATTCATATGTGCAAGCAGGGATTTGGGTCTAATCATATTTTGTCATTATATTTGGCTGATGGGCTTCATATGTGTGAGCAAGGATTTGCACATGCTCATAGGTTGTCTCTATATTTGGATGACAAGATTGATGAGGGTGTGCAGGAATATACATATACTCTTTGGTTGTCATTGTATTTACATGGAGGACTTTTTTGATATGAACAATAATGATAGTTTGTTCCATATTGTTCGATCATCTCCCTCTACGAGCTACCTTGGGTACCTAGGTTCGCATGAATTTGGTTGGGGCCCATGGGGTGGTATCCTTTCATGGTGAAGATACTCGTCCGAATAGCGTTGGTGGTGATGATTGTTGGCAGGAGTCCTTGGGTGGGACCCCAGTGTCTCTGGGATGAAGTTTTTGGTGACCACTTCATCATCCTCCCTAATATAAGGTAGGAACTCGTTATCATGTCCTGGGAACAGGCTCCCGAAATGGTTTGAGATGGTTATTGATGTTGTCGGATTTTGGGACATGGACCATCATTGAGTGGACGACTAGTGGGGCTTCATGTGTTGGAGGACCTTTTGGGACACCTCCAGGGTTGGGAGAGTGTCCTTATTATGGTACTCCCAGACCAATATGTTTGAAAATCATCATTGAATACACTAGGTGGGCTATGGAATCCTCTATTTGGTTGAGTACCCAGGTTGTGAAACATCTAATGTGTATTCTTACAAGAACTTGTGAGACTCCATTGGGATTGGAGAGAGTTTTGGTGAAGAGTTTCTATAATATATTTGACAAGCACCAATAAGAAAACCTCATCAAATAAGAATATCTAAAAAATGAACTCATGGGTAATTGATTGTTTTTCTTGGCCCTCTTTCATTTTAGATGCAAAAGGGGCCTTACATGTAGGTGGTGTGGTCATATTGGTTAAGGATTCACATCAGGTTTACCATTTTTTTTGGTAGAATGATCATGGTGTTTGTTTTGGTATGGTTGGTTGTAGAGGGTTTGAATATTGTACAATCATTAATATTGTATTCACCATTATCATTTTGTACCTGCTTGTGATAAGTTAGTTTCCAATGGGGTTTGTTTGTGGAACTGGAAACACCCAATGACTCTCATATATGTGATGTCTCAAGGACCTATTTTCCAAAGGAAGGCATTCATTGGGAAACTTATCCAACAATACTTATGAACTCACATTTATAGAGAGGATGGGAGGTCATGCTCATCACACCCTTTTGGTAGGAATTATTGCATACTTTAGGAATATCTTATAGATTTAAGATATTTTTGTGAATCCTTGGTTCATTCCTAATCATGACGTGGGTCACCCTTGAATTAAAAATCAATTATGAGCTTGCATAGGGTCTAGAATCATCTATATGTATCTGAGGTTCTTCATCAATAGAGGGATATATATGTATTTGAGGTTCTCCATCAATGGTACCAGTGGACCAGAGATCCTTTGGTCATTTATTATTATGATTTTGGTTTTAATCCACTTAGTGGGGTGCTCTGGAGTTCATTTTCATCCAGGGAGATATGAGTTATTTTGATGTCAGGATCGAACCCATAAGATGGGTTTCCTACATATCATTGTGAAAGGAATCAAAACCCATGTATTTTGGTTCCACTTAAAAGGAAACATCGTACCTTTTAAGGTTATGTGATAAGGGAAAAACCATGTAGTTTAATGCCATGTGGCAAGGACGTCGAGACAGAAGGTGCCTAGTCAAAGTTTGGTTTGGGACTTACGTCGAAGTGGCTTGAGGGACCTGGAAGAGATGTGGTATCCTTGGTGGTGGAATGATATTATTGGGAATATGGACCAATAAGGATGGTAATGAAAGAGGCTTAGAAGGAATATGACCCTCTTAGTTAGATGCAATCCTACCAAGGATACGACCCATAGAATATTAGGGTGGACTTAGGGTGTTGGGTTTGGACCTCAAGGAGGCTTCCTATGTATCTCAATTAGTTAGGAATCAAAGCCCATATAGTTTGAAAAGATTAGGGATTACACCTATGTATGAGGTTCATTTAAGTGAGTATGGTTGGGGATTATACCAAGTAAGGGGGTCATGTTTCTAGAACCGTGATGAAAATATCAACTTAGGGTAATTTGAGGGTTTGATTTGGGCTTACACTTAAAAGGATTACCATATATGATTAGTACTTAATCTTATGAAGGATTCACATTTTCTTGGGATTGTGTGGATTATTTGATCACTTCCAACCTCTAATCCCATGTGAGTCATGCTCGGTGTGAGAAACAAGAGGAAGTGGTAGATCCAAGAGAACCAAAGAATCTGCTTTGTCCGCTGATGGATGAGGTCTCATCCCAAAGGTAGAGGGAAAGAGAGAGTGCTTTGATTCCTATCTCCTCCTGTCATTGTACCCTAGGTTGTAAAAGAGGAGAAATAGTTCCACCTTTGTTAAGAAATACTAGGGGATTACTCTAGTAGGGATGCACTATAATTGGTTCTTGTAGAAGAGAGGAGGATAAGACACTAAACCTCAAAGGGAAAGGTGAGTGTGATCCTTCTTTTCCCCACATGGAGTGGGGAGTTTCATGTGAGCACCTCCAAATTCAGGACCCTCATTACCATGGGAATGTAGACTTGAGAACATTCTAAGGATCCCCTTATTAAGGAGGTTTCCCACATTAATTGCCTTACCATAGATATATATACTCGATAAGACACATTGATGTGCCCAATGATTTGATCATACATATCGGGTAGCTTTGGAAGAGGTCTTAGCCTGATTCCATCAGCATGGTTCATGGAGGGACCGAAGCAGGGATGAATGGCATGATAGATGGAAGCGATGGGAGTGGTATATAAGAACACCTTATGATTCCCCATTTTTCATAGTGGGTTCTTATGTGGGATGAGTTTCCCTCCGCGTAGCATGTTGTTACGCGGGTGAGGGGGATGTCCGTGTTGCATTTTGCTATACTAGGAATTGATATGTCTTGTAGATTTATTCAAATTTTCTTTGTGTTTCAGTCCTCTTTCTCTCTTAGAGGACCTCTTTTCAATTTCCCTTTAGGGTATTTTATAGAGTAATAGAGGAACTAGATAATGGGATGGTCATTCATCCGCAGTGGGCTACAGGTACTTCATTTACGGGAGCCCAATAAGGACACCCCTGGCTCGTGAACTATTGCATTCACGGGGGACAAAACATACCATTATCACCTACAAAAAACTTTTTAGTTTGTGAGGAAGGTCATTCATGGAGGATGTAAATCACCATACATCCCCTCAAACAATTTTTTTTGTTTGTGGGCGCTGACAGTGTCGTCTCTTCCCACGAACAAAATCATTCGTGGGATGCCTCACGAATCGGTGGAATTCCATGTAGAACAGCGGTCCACGTAGCGATTTTTACTATGCGGGGCCAAGCCTTCCTTCATGTATTTGATTAATTTGATCATTTCCTTCAAAATATTATTCATTATTATCATTTTACCCTTCCAAAATTCATTTAATTATTTTCTTCTTGATTGTGGAGTTTTTAGGACCCAACAATAACATTTTTATATATATGTGTGTGTGTGTGTGTGTTTATAATGTATTTAAACTCATTTATATAATATTTTTATGCAATATACACACACACACACACACACATGCTCACACACATATATATATTATAAAATTTGAATTTATATGGGATCTATTTTAAAATTTAATTAGAGGGGGTTAAAACCCTTTCTAATCTAAGGGATTAGCAGGGGTTCAAAACCCCCTCTAATGTCATAAATTATAAGGGGTTAAACCCCCCTCCAATCTTATATATGAGCGATAGATCATGAACCCACTCTAATCCAAGGTATTATCAGTGGTTCATGAACCCCCTCTAATGTCATAGATTATAAGGGGTTCAAAACCCCCTATAATGTCATAAATTAGATGAGGTTGTGAACCTCATCTATTTATTTTAAAAAACAAAATCCATTATATATATATTTACTTTAAAATAAAAAGTAATATTATATATATATAACCTCTAAAATCCAATTGAATATATAGTGTCACTAATTATTAAATTAGTGACGATTTTAACATAATCGCCTCCAAAAACCAACCAAATATTAAAAAAAATATGATAAAATATTTAGAGGGGGTTGTGAACCCCCCTTTAAATTCTATGATTAGTGAGAGTTGTGCATAACCCCCTCTAATTTATACAAGAAATGAATTTATAGGGGGTTTAACATAACCCCCTCTAAAAAACTGTCATTAATCTATTCTTTTTTTTGTAGTGAGATAATTCTTGAACCTCCCTTTGAATTTATTTTGTATCCTCTGGGTTGGTGCGATATGTAGGGTGGTTTGGTAGTGATTCTATTGGTATGAGGTAAATTAGATTCTCAATACCTCTAATGGGTGGTAAACTGGGTGGCACCTCTTTAGGAAACACAGCATCAAATTCCTACAACAAAGACTCAACAACATGTGGTTAAGAAGATGTTAAGTTGTTAGTGTTCAAAATCACCTCTTTGTAAATAAGTACTAAAAGGATTTTCTAAGAAATAAAATCTTACTTAACTTCACTCTTTTTTTCTAACATCACACTTTTCTCTCCTCTCAAATCTTTTTCCCTGTTTATTGTTCTTTTCTCTCCATTTATTTTATTCTCTCATTTTCTCTTTTTCCCTCATTTTATATTTTTTCATTTTCTCTCTTTTTTTACTCATTAATCATTTTTTTTCTTTTTTATCAAAATGTGATCTTCCAAAATCTGTTTGGGGGAATCAAGATTTGGGTTATAGGTTCCCCTCAGAGTACAAAATAATGGTGGTTTAGAAAACCATCATGTGTCACATTCCAATAATATTGCAATGGCTGACCTATAAGTCAGTGGCACCCCATTGTTGGTACCAAATCACATAGTACCTCATAACTATACTTCCCAATGGTGAATAATACCTTCACCTATTTGGTTAATTTAATCTCTCCACAATCATTCAACAACTAAAGCTCATATGGATGTTGTTGCTTCAAAGCCAAGAGTCTCAACTTCTCCACTAACATGGTGCTCACCACATTATTATAACTTACTCCATCAATAATAACACTACATAATTTCCCATGGATCTTGAATCATGTATGGAAAAGGTTATCTCATTTCTAATTCCCTTCAATGGTCATTTGTGTGCTTAGAACTCTCCTAGTGACAAGAATCTCATTATCTTCTGCAAATTCTCCATTATCAATTTCAAGGGATTCCTTATCTTCCTTATCTAAGCTCTCTCCATTGGAATCCCATTATTCATACTTGTTTATGGTCATGGTGCACTAGTTTGGGAATTAAATAGTAATGTGACCCCTTCCTTAACATTTGAAACACCGAATATACTAATTCCTTATTTGGTTAGTCTCAACAGCATCTTTCTTGAGTTGAAGAATTACCTAGTCACTTTTGTGATCAATTACCTCTTTTTCCTTTGATAGTTCCCCAATTTACTTCCTTAAATAACTCCATGTATTTAAAGTGGTAGTGGGTTTCCTCATGTTTCTCCTCCTTTTGATTTGTTTCTCGATCTTGGTGACTTGGTGGATCATATCTTGTATCTCCATATAGTAGTACATCTCCACTTGATCAAAAACATCTCAATTGAGAATATGTAAAAACCATGCCATGGTTTCCCCTAGATCTTCCTTAATATTTTCTTGGATCATGGAAATTTGCATCTCCTTTTATAAATCTTCAACACTCTTACTCCTTTGGGTGAGTCCTTGAAGTTTTTTATAAGGATATCTATGGTAGTGTTAGGGAACAAATCACTTCCACATGGAAAACTTCATGTCATCCCAAGTTTTAATGGGATTTATGCCATATCTAGACCTATCCTTTTACATTTTATCCAACCAAGTTAAATAATAATCATAAAATTCAAGGGAATAAAGTTTGAAATTTTTCTCCTTGTAATGTGCATGGAATGAAAACACCAACCCAATCTACATCTCCCACTCTAAGTATGCTTCTAGATCGATTTTCCCTTGAAACAAAGGGACATTTACCTTGATCCCACCAAGTAGTTAATCATCATGTGGACTCATTTAGCCTCCTCTAGGTTGTTGGTACAACCTTCTCCTTTATGGGACATCTTCGAAATCACCATCAAAGTTTTCTATCTCCTCCTCCGTGATATGGGGGTGTCATGGTGTCGGAGCATGTCATGGATTATCATGGATAATCCTCAGGATTGGTTGATTCTCCATGTTGTTAATCATCTCATATAACACCTAAAACTTCCTATCAAGAAGATTCTCAAAATAGCTCACCAAATATTGCATTTAAAGAGGCATAGCTTCTGATATGGGAGATCTACTTCGAATTCCTTTAACTCTAGAATGAGAAATTATCTTCCCACAATCTTCTTCCATAATACTTCCCACGATCTTCTTCCATAATATGTAACACAAACACAAACACAAACACACATAGAGATAAACACACATAATGACAAACACACACGGAGATACACACACAGAAGATATACACACTCGTGCACACAATATATACACACTCGTACACACAATATGTACACACTCACTCACACAAGGATACACACTCTCATACACAATATATACACACTCACGCACACAAGGATACACACTCACCACTACTACAAATCTAGGTTTATCTAGAACTATGATTTATCAACGCTAGCTAAAAGTGCTGATAAATAGAACTAATAAAGGGGTCCCTCTATTATCACTAATAAAAAAATGCTTATAAAGGGGCCCTGTTATCAGTGCTAATAAAAAAGTGCTGATAAAGGGGGGCCTTTATCGGTACTTTTTTCTAACACTGATAAAGGGTATATTTCATAAAAAAATTATATTTGATTAAAAATAATATATTAATTTATAAATATATTTACATTGATAAAAATATAATATATTTTTTAAAATATATTTTAGATAAGTAAATACACATTTACACCTAATATATAAGATGTTTAGTGAAAATGGATTATGTCATGACCTCCTCCCATAAGGTGTACCCCTCTTGGGAAAAGAATGTGAGAAGGGAGATAGTGACCCCTGAGTCCTACCTCCAGTAGGCCTCAAGTTGGCGACTATCAGAGAGGGTATAGTAAACACACAAATGGGAGGCATTACCCTCTAAGAGAACACATACAGAAGAGAAAGATAAGATAGACACCAACCAACTTCAACTTAGACTGTAATATAAAAGTAATCCCAAGTACACATATGTAATGTCATGAAAAACTACTAAAACTGGAAGGAAAAACTACAAGTACCAAAAGAAAATAAAAACATCAGTGACCAAAAAGCCCAAACAACTCCTACAATGCCAAGTTAGTAGTAACCGCCTGATCTCCAACTAGCTCCAAGTGAACTGAAAAAAATAGTTTATATATACGTAGGGTGAGTATAATAGTATACTTAGTAGGATACTCCTCAGAGATTCTTATACAAAATTAAAGAAATAATGATAAAGCACAGTGAACAACAAGTGAAAATAACTCATCATCTAAATAGGTATACTAAGTTCCCAGCCTCACCATAGATACTCTCACCAAGTATCACATACAAGATTATATAATATAATAAATAATATTAAGGGTACCCTGCTACCACTTCCCCACTAGTTTTCCACTTTTCCCCAATGTCACATTTCCTAAGAATATCTCTCTAAAAATGATTGCCCACATACACCTAGTCGAAGCACCACAACATTCACCTCATGTAGCACAACCACCACATCCATGTAACCAAAGTAACCAGGTAGTTTCCGAGAGCCACCACAACTCGAATAACGTGTATCATACGTCTAGAATTATACCTCAATCCATTAAAACCCATACACTGAGTAAGGATCCTCAATCCATCACATCCTATACACGTTACACCTATAGTAGTCCATGGGAAACTATATCTAAAATATATGTGTGTGAATAACCACAAGCCATTACAACCAAAGTCCATCATTTCTTTAAATTGAAACCTCAAAATTATGTCCCATCAAGCTCCAATCCCATGGGTTAATAATCAATCATTGAATCGTTTATTAACTACATTATACTTTCTCATATTCCCAGGCATTCTAGAAATAAATTCTAAGTTACTAAACACAAGGGGGATCAACCCAGTGAGTAGATGAACTACCCATCCAGTATTTTCCACCTATAGAAGGATCGTAGAATCATCCTTCCTCAAGAAGATAAACATGGAAATCGTGTGGAATACCCGTGCGTCTTCACCTCTTTTAGAAGGAGGGTAAACAAGACCAGCTGCCTTGAGTAGTGGGGAAAGTAAAGTAGATAAACAACCAACAAGATTCAGAAAACATACAATCATCACACCCAACCTGTTTCATCATCTCTAGTGTCCTCCCTGACACCCACATGAATAAACCGATGCATCTTTCCACTCTATGCATCAACTACTACCACAACCAATGGGCCTCCCTACCCCCACATATCACAACATTCATCTGGGCTCACATCGCAACACAAGAAGTAGGAAACAAACATCATATCAACTGGGCTCTTTCCCCTTAAACAAGGCATCCAACCTTTAAACATAATGAGCACTCATGGTTTCAATGTAAAAGACAGTTAACCTTACAAGCAAGAGGGTGGTTGTTTCATAGTTCCTTAGAACATGTGTTCTAGTTTAAGAATCATTGCTTCTAGGTGGTTTTTATTGGATTTATTCATGGAACTAGAAACATCCAACGGTTCTTTATCCAAAATGGACATGATTTACAAAGGAAAGCGTTCGTTAAGTTTAAACTTTATAATACTTAAGAACATGCATTGGTCGATAGGATGGGAGGTCAGACTCATCACACCCTTTTTGGGGGGAATTATTGTTTACTCTGGGACTCTCTTTATAAATTTAAGATATTTTCATGAATCTTTATTAATTCACCATGTATAACATAGTTTTCCCTTTGAATCTGAAATCACTTATTAACATGTGTGAAATTTAGAATCATATGTATGTATTCAAGGTTCTTCATTAATGAAGATATCTGTATGTATTCGAGGTTATATATCAATGGTATCCTCTCATATAATATTTAGAGACTTTTTTAATCATCATTATGATGATACTAGTTTTTAATCCACTCAGTGGGGAACTCTGGAATTTATTGCCATTCAGGGAGATGAAGGTTTGTTTTGATATTAGGATTGTACCCATAAAATGGGCTACCTACGTATCCTTGTGAAAGGAATCAGAACCCTCATAGTTTGGTTCTGCTTAATGGGACACATCATACCTTTTAATTTTGTGTGATAAGGACCTAAATATACATTTTAATGTCATGTGGTAAGGACATCTAAGAGAAAGTTGCTTAGTCAAGGTTTGGTGTAGGACTTATGTCTAAGAAACCCAATGAACTTGGAAAGAATATGGGTTTCCAAGTAAGATTATACCCTGTTGGGAATATGGAACAAGGGGAATAGGGTTGATTTGAAGTGTTGGGTTTGAACTTCAAAGAGGTTTCCTATGTATCCCATTTAGATGCAAATCAAAGCCCATGAAGTTTGATGAATCGCATAAGAGAGTGTAGTCCTTTGAGAGAAATGAGTTTCGGATCACTTCCTAAAAAGTATTCCTTGATAATTTTGGGGTTTAATTTGGGGCTTATTACTAAGGAGGATTCCCAAATTAAGGGAATTAGGGTTGTACTCATAAAGATAATATACAGTGAGGTCAGGCCCAAAGAAGGCTTCCTACATATCCCAATTACAGTGGGAATCAGATTTCTTGTAGTTCATTCACCGTGGGTGTTTGTGAAAATGTTTTAATCATCACAAATCTCTAATCCCATGTGATTCATGCTCGGTTTGAGAAACAAGATGATGTGAAAGATTCAAAAAACACACCCACACTTTTCCTCCTTTATGGGTGGAAGAGGGCGTGCCTGCGGCGGCAATGGTGGACGAGGGAGAGGTGACCAGGGAAGAGGGCGAGGCGACGAGCCTTCCCTCTATTCACTTTACATTGGACAAGGGTCCAATGTAAGGAAGGAGTTAAGGAGAATTAAGTATAGAGGAGAAAGACTGCAACCTTCTACTTGAAAGGTTAGGGGCTTACACCAGGATGGCTACCCTAAAATTGATCCTGGTAGGGGAGGGAGAATTTTCCTTTACTTTGATGGAAAACAAAGTGTGAACCATACCTTCCTTACCAGAGACCTGAGGTTATGGTTCTTAGAGATAAAAATGGGAGGATAGAACCCAAACCCTGATCCTCCAAACCGAGAACTTCCAAAAACTTTTCCTGGGAGAAAGGTCCATGTGAATACGGATATACAAACCCACAGACACCCCATGAATCCTAACCCCATTGTGAAATAAATGTGGGAAACCTCTAACTACATATATAAAAACCCAAATAGGAGACATGATGATGTGTATTTCCCAAGGTTTGATAATTTAATAGGTTTTTATGGAGGTCTCAACAAAATCCCTTTCAGACAAGGGATCCAATGAAGAAGAAGCCTTGCCATGAATGGATTTGAAGAGGGCTTAATGGATTGTAAACTATAGAAAGTAGGTGAATCAAAGAAGGGAACCCAAGTACATACTGGCGCACAAGTATGGGAACGCTAGTAGGCTTGGGAAACCTTATTTTCACATAAGTGATGAACAAAATAGATGTTAATACTTGGGTGAGACTTGGCTCAAGCCTTCAGAAGTATTCACAGGTAATCCTAGAAATGGGGAACTCAAGTTCCTATGAGAGGAATAGGTGGCGCACAAATGTTTCTGATTCAGGGAGGTTGGGTGGTTTAGGCGTGTAAGTGTTACGGATTTCAAACACTAAAAGGACTTAATTTCTATGATCCTCCTTCAAATCCTCCACTCTAGGTGTTAAAGAACTACCTTGAAAGTTTTGGAATACTTGGGTGAAGCACTAGGGTGACCAGAGCAGCAATTAGGCTTCAGGGAAATTTATCTGTACAAATGAAGGCCTAAAGGGTCTATTTATAGGAAAAAATAGGACCTTGGGTGAAAATATATTGGGCGCGCAAGTTCCTTGCATGTCGACGGTGTTTTGGCTAGACTAAGGCGATCCAATGTTCAATCCTTTTAAAATCTTTATTTTCTTCATGCGTTTTCTCCTTTTTTTTCTAAGTCATTTCCCTTTTTCACTTTTTAGACTCTGTAATGGAACATAGTGTCAACAAAATCCCCCCCTCAGAATGGGATCTGGAATGAAAATAGGATCCTATACTGAGGTAAAGTGATGACCAAGGAAAAAATAGGTTACTATAGCGTGCAATTTGCAGCACACAAAATAAATAGGCATGCAAGTGGTATCATGAAAGATTTTGGCAAGCAATGTAACTCACATCGCTTATATATAATGACTTCACTTCCATGAAAACTCTCCCAACTTCCAGAAATATAGCTCTTGACACACAAGTCCTTTTTGCTCTGATGCTCCTTTTTAGTCATGATTCTATTGTATGTTTTTTATTTTCATGCTAGAACTGGGGCGCCGCACTTGTGCGCCGGTTTTATACTTTCACGCCAAGTTTAGACTTGCACACCTTAATGCCTTTGTAAATTTTTCTCAATTCCTTTGTCAAAACATAAAAAATGAACTTACTTTAAAGATGATTTTTGATTCCTTTTGTAGGTTTAATGGATCCCAAAAGAATCGGAACCGCTGATGAATTGGACAGTAAGAGAATTGGTGACATGATGAAGGTTGTTGGTCATAACTACTTTGATTTCTGTGATACTACACTCCCAAACTTGGAAAAATATCTGAAGAAATATCACTTCAATTTTCCCTGGAGCACTTATTTTCCTTTGTATAGTTATGGTCATCTGCAGGATGTCAATATTCCATACCTGAAGAACTATATCCTACTTTCTTGGTTTCAAGATTATACCGATTTCTTGTCTTCCAATGTTTCTATTATGGACTCATATGTTAATGTTGGGATAGTATATAAGTCTCATATTATGCATCACAACATGTGTGCTCCAGATTTGAAAGCACACACACCTGAGCTGCAGCCACACTATTATTCGTCCATCTTTCGAGATTCTCAGACGGATCAATCCAAAGGCTGGAAGAAAAGTTGGGATTTCCGCCCAGGAGGGGGGTGTAAAACCTGCATGGATGTGGGCATATTGGGTGTGCAAGGCGTGTGTAGAATTTAAATATGACTTAAAAGGTGTTGTAATTTATGAGGCTATATGGGTCGGGCAAACCTACATATATAGAAATGATGATTTTGTGCCAGATCTACTAAGCTAATGGATCCCAGAAACTAACTCATTCCATTTTACACATGGAGAAGTAGGCATTAGTTTGTGGGATGTCTTTAAGATCTCTGGAACTCCAATTTGTGGAGATATGTATGATGAGTTTATTCCTCCCAAGGTGACATGGAATGACTCAGAAAAGACACCAGTCTTGGTTTGTGAGTTGGTGAAAATATTTTATAAACTCAAGAATACAACCACCAAGAAGTCCCACACAAGAAGGGATATTCATCTAGAGGAGTAGATGGAAATATTCCTTATAAAGAAGAAGGAAAAATGTCCCACCATCACTCATCCAACCAGCTATCCAAAGGAAGATAAGAGAGGTACACCTGACACTTTTTGGCCAATATTAGAGAAAGGAGAGTTTGAAAAATGGGGGTATGAAGTCAATTCCAAAATTCCTACAAATACACATCTTGCAGGTTTCCTGGCCATGTGGATCAGTGTGTATCTAACACCGGTTTGAGATTACAAGGGAGGTGTAAGGCTAGGAACTTTTGTTATCATGGACAAGCTAGTCAAGAAGAGGATGGTAGGGTTGGCTACCCCTATTTTGGAAAAGATTCATATGAGCTTACTGCATATTTACCAAGGTAAGTCTCCTTTTAGAATAGTGGGACTGTTCCAGGTGTTATGGAGGTGTATCGCCACTCATTTCAGAACTTATACTGTAAAAAGTGGTGTATATGTCTTTGGAAGTTATTTCCAGTCATCTATTCAGAATTTCTCTGGTATTTCACCTTTTCCTCTAAACGCTTATGATATCAAGGATAGTTTGAGTGTGTATAAGTAATTTCATATTTTCCCTTATGTGAATCCACCTACGAGGCTATTCATTGATGATCGGATGGCCAGCTTAGAGATAAGGGCATATATGTTAGCTTGAAGATATGGTGTATTGGCCACCAGAATTGATGGGGAAATCATATGTGAGGCCTATGCTCCTTATAGATTCGCACGTCAATTCAAATTTCTATAACAAATTATTGTATCCCCTCCCGTGCACATCATATTAGAGCAACATCTGATGGTTTCCCAACAACTATGGTTGCTGACATCTGTGGAGAAGACCATGGGGAAATGTTTAATTTACCTACCATTGATGCAATAAGCAAATTGACTATCTGGTATGTTGAAAACTAGGTCGCATCTTACCCTAAAGGGGTATTAAACCATGTTGTTCCTCGAGTGGGGATAAATAGTGGTAGTAGGAAGGGACCCTTTCATTTGGAATATAATTCTTCGTCGTCAGGGGTCGACCCATTGGAGTCATAGGGTGGAGGTGATGAGGCTCCAAATTCACCAAAAGACCTCATGCAAGATATAATCCACATATCAGAGTTAAGAAATCCACCCCATCAATCCCTACTAAGGTTGTACTGAGGCGGTCTAGTCACCATCATTCTGAGGAATGACGAGCCCCATTTTATCATCCTCCATCTATAACTGTGAGAATTGGGAAGAAACTTAAATCCAAAACTGCAGGATCCTCTTCACAACCCTTTAGCATGTACTTTGAATATATATGACCAGAGGTTGTCCAAACATGGAAAAGTTTACATTGTGATGCTGAAACCACATGGATAGATTTATGTGAAGGGTTTCATATTCCAGGAATAGGGCATCTATGGGCCTCTTCTGATATTCTATTTAAAAACAATCTTGATGAAGTGACAACTTACATCCAAGAGCTGGAAATGCTCATATACGCAACCGACAAATCAATTCCCACCATAAAGAAGGTGAAGGAAATAATAGATCGTGGTACAACTGAAGGGATTGATCTTTCATTAGATGAATAATGGTGTGGTTTTGTGGATCCTAAAGATGTGAGTTTCCTTTTCCTCACATTCTCTTAGGCTTTTCAATTTGAATTTAGTCAAAGCATTGTTAATCAGAGGAAATATCATCTTAACTTGTAGTAGTCTAAAGGAAAATCGACTAAAGTTCCATCACCACAATATAGCCCTGGTGGAACTACTCTTGGAGCTACTGGATCACCCCATGAATCGGTAGAAATATCTCCAGGAAAATAGGACATGTAAGATGAGATAGAAAGGGTATTGTAGTCTATAATACCTATTTTTAGATATGATGATGCAAGTCCTCCTAAGAAGGCGAAGAAACAAAAGCATCGAAGAAATAAGATCATGGTTAAATGTTTTCTCAGTAGTGATAAGCCTTCCTGATAACACTAATTTTAGCCTTATTCATGAAAAAGTGTTTAAACTTCTTGTAATTGTAAAAGCTTCTTCTGTTTCTTCTCTAAAATAAAATACTGATAAGCTTAGAGGAATTATGGAGGGTGTGTAACGACCCGAAATTTTGAATAAATCTTGTTTCCTAATTTTGTGTGTTATTTTATACTCAACAAAACTATTTCATTTGGTAACATGGGTATAATTAAAATGAGACCATTGGGTTTTCGACTATTATATGACCATTGGTCAATATGACCGTTAGAAACTAAATGTTGCAATTATTGTCTCTAAATACAAGTGATCTTGGTTAATTAATATATAAAGAAGATTTGATGGCCTCATCTAGTAGTCTCAGGCCAATCGAAGCCCATCTAACAGAACTTGGGAAGGAGGTAGCACCACTGGGCTTTGATCTGGACCAAACCCAAGCCAAACTTCATCGTGTGAAGCTAGAATGGAATCTCCTTTGCGAGAAGTTAAAACTGATAGAAATTACTACTCGTGCAATGTTGGCCAAGCCGCCCCAAGATTCTATCACCCTAGCACACCTTACTCTTAGGTCCTATGCTGGTGTTATAAGGGGTTATGTAACGAGACCATAACAGCCTTGTGTAATCCTTTGACTTAAATAAAAATAGTGATTTCTTCTTATGATGAAGTTTGTGAATTTTCAAATGTCCGGATAAGTATAGTATGCATATTTTTGTTGAATTCTAGAAAAAGGATATTTGAAAATATTTATGTAAACCTTAAATAATTCATGATGTGTAATGATTTTCAAAAAATGGTCTTCTGCAAATGTGTTCAGTAAGAAATTTGGAGTCTAATAAGATCAACTTAATTTTTGGTGAATAATGATTTTTGAATATTGATTTTACGCTTAGGATTAGTAATGTGACCAAATAGATTAGTAATCTCACTAAAAGAAAGTATTAATATAATTTAGGAACCTTGATTAAGTAATGTGATTCAATAAAATGGGTAAATAATGGTTTCATAAATTATTAGTAAAGTATTAGTTTTTTCAGGTGAATAGTGTTTTTTAATTAAAAATTAAATTAAAAATATTTAGAAAATTATTTTTATAAAATGGACTTTATTTTTGAACTTAGAACATCGATATTATGTAAAGGTAATTTTTGGGGATTTTTTGGGAAAAAAATGAATTTTCTGTGAATAGTGTATTTATTTAAAAATTAAATTAAAAATATTTAGAAAATTATTTTTATAAAATGGATTTCATTTTTGAAATCATAATATTGATATTTGGTTAAGGAGAAATTTTGGGATTTTTCTGAGAAAGTTGAATTTTCAATGAATAGTGAAAATACAATTTTTAAGTTACGGGTGTTTAATGACATCATTAAATGATGTATTAAGTATGTAATCAATATGATCAACTTATGAATATTAATATAAGGTATGAGGTGTCCCAAGTGGTTAATACCATGGGCAAGCCCATGGTTTTGCCAATACCACCAATGAGGTGTCCCTTGGCCATTAATGCCATGTCCCCTCACTTTCCCTATAAATACCCACCCTTTCCTCCTTTAGTTTTCACTCCTAACTCTCCCCCAACGAATCTCTGGTCTCATTACCTCCCAAGGATTCATCCCAAGGTTCCCCCAATCCCTCAAGATCTCAACCTTTGAGTTTTAAGAGTTACGTTTTAAGGTAAGGGATCCGACCTCTCTCTTTCTTTTCAAGTAATCTCTTTTATGTCATTTATTTTATGATCCATGTTCTTATGTTGGAGAATGTTATTTTATATTCATATTAATTCTCTTTTCATGTTCATATGATGATATATCCCCTCTTACTCTCATAATTTTATTTTATGAATGTTTAAGTGGCGCCGTTAGGCTGTCGAATTTTTAAGGGATTCTTTCACCCTTCTCATTTTTCAAAGTTCTACTTTCATGTCAAGTCTTTCAAGTTCCTTTTTATTATATTGGGGTATGATATCTATATCTATAATACTGATATTTTATGTTTATATGATGAGAGACCCTATTTGATCTCGTCAATTCATTTTTTGAAGTTTTAAGTGACGCCGTTAGGCTGCCGAATTTTCATAAGAGAAATCTTATTTTTGTTTTCCTTCCATGTTTTTCATTTCATATGGTATGTCTTTAAAATTTCATTACCATGTTCTTATATCCATTATATTCTTTCCCCTACTATTTTATGGATCATTTATGAGTGGTTGACCCATGTCCCTTCTCTTTTCAATGTTTTCTAAAACCCTGTAACATAGCCGTTATGCTGCAGAATTTTCGTCTCAAAATGTCTCTCTATTTTTCTCAAATTATTTTATTTTATTAAGTGAATACTCAAAGATCTTTATTATATAGGTGTATTCACATATATATAAAGATGTTCTATTTTAAATTCTTTTATTTACATACATGAGACCCACTTTCCTTTTTCTGTGGGTTTAAAGTGACATAAAGATCATGTCTTTAAAGCAGTTTTTAAAATGTAATGACTATGAAAGGAAACCCATTTATTTTATGCTATATTGGTTGTTTATGAAATTATTGATGATGATATATGTGTCTCACATGGTAATAAAGACAAATTAAGGTTGCGACCAGATAGCTCTCCAATTCATTGGGTAATGATGTAACCACTAGAGATTACAAATTTAAGGGTGCGCCCTGATAGCGCCCCATTGCATTGGGTAATAATGTAACCACTAGAGATTACAATTTTAACGATACCTTGAGGTTTAACTTGGTAATTTCAAATGACACCTTGGGTTTTACCTTGGTGATATGTTCATGATTGTCAAAGTTAAATGTTGCAGCCACATCTTCAAGTTATGAAATACGTTATTTTTATTATTATATGCCTCATGATCTCTTTATCATTCCTTAAAGTTATTTTTCATGAATTTTGATGTGTCTCAAGTTCTCATGTAAAATGTTTCCCTTGTTTCCCTTACTGGGACTTATTCTCACCCTTTCCTTTGATGTATTCTCCCAGGTTATGAGATGTTGTAATGAACTTAGGATGAACAAATGAAGAAGCCTTTCAAGTGTTTAAGAAGAATTATTTTTTGTCTCTTGTAATAAGTTCCTAGTTTCCAAGACACTAAACCTTAAATATCCTCAGTTTTGTATAATGTAATGAAATTTTATGTGATAAAAATGTGGGATGTTATAGGGTGCTTCTGAACAGGCACAAATTCCTACTTACCTGGTGGTTCTTGAAGAGGCATTGAGTCCAAAGGAACCAACGTCTATTCCTGGCACTACTCATGTTCCTGCTATTAGAAGAGAGGAGACCTCTGGTAAATCAACAGTTATTCATAAGACATTAAATGTAACAATAACTAACTTTCATCCTATGATACTTTAGGTTAATAACATGCACCATAACATCCTACGACAACTGGTGTTGACCCCACAATTGTTGTTGAGGAAGCTGTACGGGGTCAAAGGTTGTCGGAGGAAGGTTGTGAAGCAAACAAACTGAGTGCTCCCACAGGTGAGACTAAAATGGGATTTGGGATATCATTGGATTATATGATGAAACTTGAAATATCTTTTGAATTAGTATTAGAACATGTTAATATACCAAATGCTTTAGAAGATTTTGAAGTTCCTTATATAGAACCAGCTGGATGCGAGTTTTCATTATTCGTCCTATTAATCTTCTTATGATTAAATTTCTAACCAAGATTAAATTTAACACATTATAGAAGAATGATTAAATTTAAAACACAAGATGGTATGAAAATAAAACCATGTATCTTAAAATAGAACTCTGTATAGATCTAGTTCATTTACATGAGGAGAAAAGGGAAATAAAAATTTGTGTGGTTGCGGCTGGGCCCAAGATTGGAGATCCATACATCTCTACGTATCTCATTGAAAATGAGAATCAAGCCACATGCAGTTCTTGAAATGAGTCCCCTATGAAGATTTGATTTAGACATAGGGATAAATAGAACTCATGTGCCACTAAAGAGTAGCAATGATGTCAATGATGCTTACATATAGAAGCTCTTAACGACAAATAAAGAAGACGTTAACCGTACAGTTTAATGTCATGTAATGAGGAAAAATGATGCTATGCATTTTATCGTCATGAAGCATGGACACTTATAGTTGTTATTTAGTTTAATGTCTTGAAACTAGGAATTTGTGATGTGTTGTTTAGATTCATGCAGTGAGGACATTTTGTGCAGTTACACAAATTATTTCTTCAAGAATCTCACATTGGTTGGATTTGTAATAAGCTCTACATCCATTGAGATTATGTAATAAGCTCTATTTGAGTAGACCTTATATATGGAATAAGGTCCTTCCCACTTTAGTTAAATCTTTAGAGGATTCTTTCCTGGTATCATTGGAGTCCTGAGGACTAATACCAATTTTCCTTGAAAAAATTAATGGAGGTGAACTTTCTTGTTAAAAGCTCATGCTATTCTATTCTCATAGACTTCTAAATGATGCAAACTATGAATTTTTTTTTCTAATTGTTCTAGCTCATAAAATAATTTCTAAGACTTTTCATATGTAGATAAATGATTAGATATTGCAACTCAGAGTGAAGGTAATTGAATTTCAATTAGAAAAAATGCTTCTTTTCCATACACCAATGAATATGGAGTTTTCTAAGTGGTGGTAAGGGTAGTAATCTGATAAGCCCATAAATCATGCAAAAGTTTATGAGGTCGTGATTTCTTATCTTTATCCACCATCTTCTAGAGTATATTTGATAGGTTCTTATTTAAATCCTTTATCTGTCTATTGGCCGCTACATGATAGCGAGATGAGTGGTTGGATTTGATATTGTGATCCTGATATAACTTATTTACCTCAAAAGAACAGAAATTGGTGCCATTGTCCATTAATTAGTATGAGGGACACCAAATCTAGTGATGATGTTAGTTTTGACAAAACTAACAATGATTTTGGCTCTGACTTCTTTGAGAGGCATTGCATCAGCCCATTTGGAGAAGAAATCAGTAGGAGTAAGAATATACATGAACTATTTAGCCTTAGCTGGAGGATAAGGTCCTACGACATCCATTCCCCATGTGGCAAATGGTTATGAGTATTTAGCTATATATAATAACTCTGGGGGTTGATGAATGAAGTTGGCATGCACTTGTAAGGGATTACATTTCTTGGTGAAATATGTGAAATCCTGCATCATTGAAATCCAAAAGTATCCAAGCCTTCATATTTGAACAGAAAACCTATGCCCAGACTGGTGAGCACCACAAGCTCCTACATGTACTTCTTCCATGGAAACTACAGTTTCTTCTCCATCAATACACCTAAAGAGGATTCCATTAAATCCTCATTTGTAGAGGATTTTTTAGTGATTTGGACTATCATAAAGAGTAAAATTGGCCACCCATCATTGGATCTGTTCTTTTTCAGCTCTATCTGGTGAAAGAACTCCATTTTGAAGGTATTCCATGATGGGTGTCATCCATCCCATGGTATGACCATATGGCTTAGAAATAGGGCTAATTTCATTAATTTCCTCCATTATAGTTTGAACGAAAGATGAGACCACACGATAATGGGATTTACTGGTGATTTTCTCATCCCTATTTGGATCTTCTAGGGTTGTGGATGCATTATCCAGTGCATTAGATTGGGAATTTTGTGATCGCAGGACATAATACAATGTTGTATCTAAGGGGAATTCAGCCATTAATCCTCTGACGTAATCACATAAAGGGATCAACTCTTCTTTTCTGGTATCATAATACTCATTTATTTTTTTGATTATCAACTCTGAATCACCTTTCACTTTCAGGTGGTTCACATGTACCTAGAGTGCTAATTCCAAGCCTGTGATGAGAGCTTGATATTCTACCTCATTGTTGGTACCTCCTTCTAACAACAAGAAGGAATATGAAAACACTTCCTTTTTTGGGGAGATAAGTATAATTCCTAAACCAACTTTGTTGAGTTTAGGGTTTTCCATTCTCTTCCCTGTTAGACTTCTGGAAGCACCATCAAAGTACATTTCCCATGTTTGGGGATTATCTTGAATAGAGAAGACCTCTTCATCAGGATGTTCAGTATTCAATGATGTATCTTCCGTAGATGGATGTTCAGAAATTAAATACGCCAAATCTTGTCCTTTTATTGCCTTCTGAGGGAAAAAATGGATATCAAACTATTGAAAATAACTTCCCACCATGCCAAATTCCCTATAAGCATAGGACAACTGATGATAAATTTGAGTGGGTTGCTGAGAGACACCAATTAGACCTCATGATGTTGCAGATAGTTCCTCAATTTCTGAACTGAAAATATTAATGCCAGGAAGCACTTATCAATACTTTAATATTGATTCTCTATGTCAAGCATAGTTCAACTTAGATATTAAAGGTTGTTTTTATTACAAAAATAATTCTTTTGGGCAAGGAAGACACCCATTGATCGCTCTAAAGTTGTCACATAGAGAATAAGTAGTCTTCCTTCAACGGGTGGAATTAATATCGGTGGACTCAAAAGATATTTCTTGAGGGTATCAAATTCCTCTTAGAAGTCTTCAGTCCATTGATAGGTGACTTCCTTCTTCATTAATCTAGTAAAGGGAAAACACTTTCCTGCCAAATTCAAGATAAAGCATTGAATATAGGCCAAGTGTCCTCAGAGTCCTCTTAATTATTTCAAAATTAGAAGATGTGAAATGCCAAGGATTTCTTCTTCTTCTCATGATAAACTTCAATTCCACAATAGCGTACAAAAAAGTTGAGGAATTTTTCTGAGGTTACCCTGAAATCACATTTCAAGGGGTTCATCATCAAATTTTGTTGTCGAAGTTTATTGAATATGGTCTCCAGATCATCCAAGTGATCGAAATGTTTTATGGATTTAACCACCAAATCATCCACATAACATTTAAAAAAAATCCTAAAAAGGGTTTGAAGATATGGTGCATGGTGCATTGATACATTGCACCTATATTTTTTAAGCCAAAGGGCTTTACCCGATAGAAAAACATACCTTGAGGGGATCTGAAGGCTGTAGAATATTTATCCTCTAGGTTCATGTGGATTTGATTGTATCTAGAGTAGCTATCCATGAAAGAAAGAACTTCATAGCCAGTTGTTGCATAAATTAAAAGCTATGTGATTGGAACTAGAAAGTCGTCTTTAGGAAAATGCTGGTTAAGATCTCTAAAATCAATGCAAAATTTGATTTACCATTCTTCTTTCTCACTGGGACAATGTTGGCCAGCCACTTGGGATATTGAACCTCCCTAACAAAGTTATAATTGATAAGCTTATCAACTTCAGCTTCAATTTTAGAGCCATAAGTCGGGTGTGTTCTCTTTGCTTCCTACTTGAATCCTCAATGCTCTTTTGGAAAACCCAAATGATGAGTGGATACATCGAGATTAAGGTCTGAAATTTTCGTATAGTTCCAAGAAAAGATATCTTGATGTAATTTTAGAAACTAAGTGTACACATCTTTCTCTTCATAAGTGATGGATGCACTAATTAGAGTGGGGAGTGGATCTTCTTCTGTACCCAGATTTATTTCTCTGATCTCTTCCACAATGGTAGAGACACCTTCCTCAAACACTGGAGGGGAATCCCTAATATCTTCTTCTTCTTATTCTTCTTCTTTAAATGTTACTTTTTCTATTTATACTTGCATAGTAGGTGATAAATCAAAACTTTCAAAGTTATGGGAGGAGACAGTATTTGGACATCCTAAAGAAGAAGCCACTATTTCTGACCCTACTGATGATGAAAGATCTTCCTAGAGAATTGAAGAGGATATGATGGGTTGGGAATCAACATCCTTGTTTTCCTCTAGTATTTCTACAACTTCTTCTAGTCTTATTGTTGAAGAAGAGGCTTGCTGAAGTTCAGTGGATGAAATGAAGACATCTCTATTTAAGTTTTCACCACTTCTTAGTAAATCAACAATGTCTCCCATGCTGTTAGGCTCAATTTTCATAATTGACATTATGGAAGTCATTAGATGAGAGTTAGGATATGGGTTTATCCTTTCAATTTTATTGATAGGTAACACATAATCTGTACTCAAACATTTTAATGGGTTTGTTGGGATATTTTCCAAACCATTTGGAGCATTGATTCTGGTTACCTCCTTTATCACAGACCTTGTTCCCTTTGTGTGATAAAATTATGCCTAAATATAATAAGATTCACGCATTTTGAACAGATCCTTGTCACCATAAAATGTTCCAATTTGACCATTTAATCAATACTTTAGACATTGGTGGTATTAATAAGGAATGGTCACATGTTGATGTAGCCAAGGCCTTCTAAGTAGAATGTTAAAGGTTGTGTCCTGATGGAAAACCATAAAATATAAATTAGACACAAGATCCCCAAACTGAGTTCTGAGTTTAATATCACCTAAAGGTTCTTTCTCATTCTTATCATAATCTTGAAACATTAAAGTGGAATGAGATAAGTCATATTTAGTGAGGCACAATTGACAAAGTGCATGAATAGAAATGAGGTTTACTCCTAAGCCATTATCAATGAAGGATCATTATATGTCTATGTCATTGACCCTACCAGATAGATAAAAGGGCCTAATATGTCCATGTACAACATCATTTTCATATTCATCCATAAAAGATATAACTGCATGACATTCTGCAAGATCATTCTCTATATGGTAAACCTCAACAGCATCAACTTCGGTTTCAAATACTTGAGGACTTGAAAAAAGCCTCAGTAAGTGCTTCTCTAAGATCTTTTGATAGATTCAAGGCATCCAAAATCGACAACTTGGCTAGTACTTGGGCCATATATTTCAAAACATCATACTTTTGGTCCATAGGTCTGCGTTTCCCATCATAGAGATGCAGTTTTGTAGGTGCCTTGAAATTTGATGCTCCTTATGTAGATGTACCTTGTATCAGAGAAGAAATTGGAAATAATCATATCTTTGGTAGATTAGACTTATCTACTTGCTGAGATAAAGATGGATTAACATATAATTGGTCCTCCAAAATAATCATGTCAGGATCGAACCTAACATGCGTGGAAGAATCTCCTTGTTCTTGTTGATCCCGCTGAAGGGCTCTCCCATGATTTTCTGCCGCATATATGGTTCGATCAGGGGTAGAGTTAAAATAGTGGCTTCTAGAATACCCATATATTCCTCTGTATCCTTAAATTTGGATTCTTTCTCTATTTCCTTAGTTAGGTATAGGGAACTCAGGCTCATCATAACCAGAATCACCATCGGCATAGGGATCCATTAAGTGGATAACGTTGATGGAACCAAAGATCAATTCTTCATCTGATGAAGATTCTACTTGATAGGTCAGTTTTGGTTGTTCCATTTGGTAGGGCGGTTCCCATGCTTTTGAAATAGATGGCATGAACTCTTCTAGAGTCAAGGAAAACTTTGACCTTGACATGAGCTCGTCTTTTTCTGACTGATTTTTGTTCTTCTAATCATGTTGCTTATTTGAGGATTGACCTTTGGAGGACTTATCTTTTGATAAAGGTTGTTTTTCTATGGTGGGAGTGGTAGAAGACATGATTTGTTGTTTCAAATATGTTCGTAGAATGGAATGAGTTCGATTGATCATTTTCCTGATCATCTAATCATCATATTTCTGAACATTTTTTACTTTTGACTTCTTGTCATTCGCTTTCTTCTTCTAGATCAGTATAAATAACACATGCTACCTGGGCTGATGAACTTTTCAATTTCACTTGTCTAGAGTCTACCATTTTTTGCAGGAGGTCTTTGAAAACAAAACACTACTGAATAGTATGACCCAACATTTGGTGAAAGGGATAATAATTTTGAATATCTTCATCTCCTTATTTTTTTGGTTTATTCAGCCTTGTAAACTGAACCAAATTGTTTTCCAAAGCTAAGATGAAGTAACCGAGAACCTGTTCATTCCGAAAAGAATAAAATTTGTTCTTTAACTACTCAAATTATTTCCTCCTTTGATCTATTTGATTATCTTGACAAGGAATTCATTGCTGCTGATGCTCAGGAGGCAGAGCCCTTTGATATGATGAAGGTTTTGAAGTGGAAGCAAGTATGGGTGCTTTCTTGAGTGTGACTATAACAGCCTCTGATTTCCATGTTCTCCTTAAAAGATTTTATGGAATTACATGAGATTTAGATTTAGTATCCACAATGGAATCCTACACTTGTTGAGAAATTGAAGCAAGGTCTTGAAACCCTCCTGTGTATTTCACAGGGATCAGTGGTGTGAGTAACTCATCATGCAGATTTTTTACACAAATTGGCAGCAACTCTTTCTGAGGGAGTTCTAGATTTAAAGAATATGTTAATCCTTTACATAGAGAAATGAAATATAAAACTCTTTCATTTTTCCTTTGTTTTCCATTTTTAGATAAAAATTTGTTGTCTTTGGTAGTGTTGAGTTGAATTGAAGAAGAAATTTCTGATGGAGATCTTCCCATCCAGTAATTGATCAAGATTGCAAACTTATATACCAAACAAAATTTGTTCCCTGTAATTATTGAATAAAACATATGATCTTTACTGATTCTTGTTATTGATGGGTCCCCATCATGGGATCACAATGAGAAATGAAATTCATGAAGTGTTGCTCTGGATCTCCTGAACCATTAAATATTGGGAATGTAGTATTCACAAAATTTGGTGGGGGAGGGATTAGATCCACCCATTCAGGGTAAGCTCTATTTTTTGGATGAACCGGTGTACGCCATTCTTCCATAGCTTCCAATCGAGTTTTAATACCTCAATTGTATTCATAAGCATTTGGGGAATATCCGGATGAGCTGGGATCTATACAGGTACAGCAGCTGGAGATTGAACTGGTGCAACAGCCAACAAGAGCACTGATGGTGGTGATGCTGGTATTTGTCTTGGATAACCCATGGAGACAGGCCTATAAGGATGTGTTTGATCCTACCTTGGCTATGTACCCAATTGAGGTAATTTATTATCTGCATCTGTAGTTACTATAAATCCTATTTTCTAAGGAGCTCCTATATGATGTGCAAGTTGAGGATCTTCTTGGGGAGCATATCTAGTAGAAATGATACTTCGAAGTAACTCTATATTGAGACTTTTCAACTATTTTATCTCCTCTTATTGCTGTGAAAATCTTTCTTCAAGTGAAAGAGATTGACCTTCTCCGGTGGAAAAGTGGGACATGATCTGACTTTTACCTTTCCCCTTATTATACACCTTTCGAAGGGGTGGGAGTTGATTACTTGAGGGAATACCTAGATTCTGGGTAAGCCTCTAATTTTGGGTACGCACACCTCCTTCATTTTCTTTAATGTGTATCGTATTATGGATAATAACTTCATCTTATGATTCCCATGAACTAGAATCTTTTTTTGGAATATCTTCTGTATTGGTGTTAATGACATTTACTGACGTATAATGCATTTATGGAATTCTGTCAGTATCTTTGTAAGATTGTCTCCTTCTATATCTTCTATGAGACTTTGTTCTCCTATATGATGAATTCCCAAGAACTGTTTGACAGAAAGTAACCCAAAGGGAACCCTTTTATAGTTTAGTCGTGCGTTCTCCTTGTGGCTTTTTCCCTAATCGGTAGAAAACTGACTTTCATTGAGGAGGGGATTGTAGATGTGAAAAATCCCCCAGCCCTGTAGGCTGGGGATATTCATGTTCTTCTTATTCAAACCTTCGAACTTTGTTTATTGAATTTGAAGGTTGAATTAAACAATCCCCTAGACCTGTAGGCTAGGGTGGCTCTTGAACTTCTATAGTTGAGATTTGCATAACTGCTCTTCTAATTTTGCGAATTTTGGTTCGGACATTAGCTGGGTGCATTATTTGAAAACCACTCAAATCACCTATTTTGGAAGATCATTGTGCTATTTCAGAAATTTGTGTTATCTGATGGATGACATCCTCTAAGTGGGAGGCCTGCTTAAGATTCTTAAATTCCTAATGCAAAAGTAACTCAACAGCTTACTTTCTTTGGGCCTAAATCTGATGATAGCTAGTTGAGGCCTGTTCTTGAGCGTACATTTGATTACATAAAAAATCGGTTGATTGTAGTCGGTTGTGGGAAATAACATTGCAAGATACCACTTTTGGCAGGGTTTGCTGATTCTGGAGCGTAGTAAAATGCAATGCTCTATGTGCACCCCATCCTCTAATACAGACACAAGTTGGGGTATCAGAAATTAACTGGCATAGCCTCTTTAGTGCATTGAGGCATTCACACTGAAGGGTTCTCTACTACTTTTCAACCTTTGGATGTTGGGAAATTGAGAGAGATGCCAAGTCGATTTGGCATTGTAACTCTTCCATTACCTTTACATGATTTTTATATTCATCATATGGTAATACTTTGATTTTAAAATGACTAAGAGTCTTCTATAAGTTGAGGCGAACATCATGAATGAAATCTTCTGCCATCAATTTTGGAATGTTATATTGAGATTTTTCTAAAGTCTAGAACATTACTGGTACTTATCCATTAGCCAATTGTTTTCTCATGTTTAACATATGTTTATCATCTTTCACTAGAGGTTTCTCCACTTGGTCTGATCAAAGTAGACGCTTCTCGATTGTTTTATTAAAAACAATGGAATCATTCACTTTTTCCTCTACTGTATTAGAAGAAAAATGACCCAAAGGAGGTTCAGAGAATGATCATTCCCTTAATATGTCTTCTGATTGAGAAATTATTTCACATATTAATGACAAGGCATCAGAAATTACTGGACTTGTGTTGGCAAGTGCCTCGAGATAAGAGGGATTTCTCATTACTACATTTTCAATTATAGAATTATCTTGACAATGCAAAATACTACTGTAGAGATAACTTTTGTAGAAAATGCCATCATGAGGAGGACCACCATGGTGGATTACAGTAAGGGATAAATCCTCTTGCTCCTTGGTCTTCTGTCCACATGGAGGATTTTCGTGGCTCTCATCTGGAGATAGGCTGTCTGGATTGACCAAAATTTTATGAAGCAAGACTTCATGATGAAGTGTCTAATGGTGAACTTCATAATTAATGCTACTACTCCCATAATTTGGTAATGAGGGATGGGATCTTGTGATACAGCAGATAAATGTATAAGGTCTTCAAGAAATACAACATTAAGAGGATCCAAATCGCATCTTGGATCTTGATTTTCCAACTATGTTTGGTGAGACTTATTCTTGGATTCTCTCTTACACTTAGTTGGGGACACTTTCTAGGAGAATTGGTTATCATGGGCAGGTGTATGTGCCTGCCTTAGAGTGGACATCAGAACGGACTGATTACCTCTAATTGGAAAGGGTGTATGTTCCCGATCCTGTTGTCTGTATGATATGGGGGAGTATGCCCCATAACCCTACTAGACTAGACTAGAATAGAGGTATGTATCTGATCTAGGATGACATGCCTATGTGTCATCCTAGGTGTGGGGATATAGTTATGTGTATGTTCCCTTGGTACTGTTGAAGTTGTTGTTATGATATTCTGGCATGCTTCCAGAATATGAGCAAGAATTTGTGTCTTCCCTTTCACCATTCCTAAGATGTGTTTGGTGACTTCAGCAGCTGGAATGGGAATATAAATCCATTCTGTATCTGGAGTATGTGTATGTGCCTACTCATATCCTTTTTTTCCTATCAATGGGTACTGACTGTACTCATGTATGGGGGCAGAGAGTTGAGTCTGCCCCAGATTTGTCGTCGGAGCTTTCCAACTGACTTCTATGGGTTCTTCCAAACAAAACTATTGGTAGTATTGATGAATGGTGGTAGGTTTATGTGCATTATTTATATTTTCCAATAAGCATGTTTAACATAATTCTCTCAATACTAGCAGACAATATTGCTAGAATAATTAGTGAGTGTAAGCATGTATATGTTCTTGTTTACCAGTTGTCACCATATTTGATTGACAGGATTCCTTAAATGTAGTCAAACGAGCCTAATTAATGGATGATAATTTTTAAATAGGTGTATCTGCATGTTCATTGTACTCCATCGGATTTACTTAGCGGGATTGGTGGGTCGTTGCCATATGAGTCTATTAGGTAGCAGAATTAGGATGGACAAGTGTATATTCCCGCTCATTATTTACCATCAAGTTAGGTTGGTAGACTTCTCCAGAGGGGGAAAAGGTAAGAACCTGCTCCCTATTGGTCATGCTTTTTCCCCGGCAGTTCATCTTGCACACTCGGGTCTAAGGGACCTAGTCCAAACGTCTAGAGGAAACACCCCCATCATGTTGGGGGTTCACTGTCGCACGATTCTACTAGCGATGATTGTTGGTGGGAGTCCTCAGGAAGTACCCCTGCATCTTTTGATTGAGTCCATGAGTGACCTCTTGATCCACATCCCTATAGTATGGGAGGGACTGGTTGTTGCATTACAGAGATAAGAACCCAAAATAGTTGAAGACAGTGGTTGGCACCTTATGTTTCTTGATCATCAGTCATCATTGACAGGATGATCGAGGGTTGTTATTAACCTGGAGAGCCTATCAGGAAGCATCCAAGTTTGGGATAGTACCATGCTAATGGTAGTTCTTTACCAATACATTAGAAACCCGTCATTGAAGACATTGAGTTGGTGATGACGTCCTTCCAGTGGATGAGGACCTCGCTTGAGTAGCGGTCAGGACATTCACGAGTGAAAACTTGAAGGAATCCATTTGGAGTGAAGGAAGTTCTGAGAAAACTTAAAAACAACAATAAAATCCATTAAAGTGACATCTTTTATATGGATACATTCATGATTGATTACTTTTTCCAGACTTCCTTTATTAATTAATAAGGGCCTTACATGTGGTTAACATTATTAACATGGTTAAGGATTCATGTCGGGTTCACCATTTTGTGTTTCGTAGTTCCTTGGAACATGTGTTCTAGTTAAGAATCACTAATTCCAAGTGGTTTACATTGGATTTATTCATGGAACCAAAAACATCCAACAATTATTTATCCAAAAGGGACCTGTTTTTCAAAGGTAGGCATTCATTAAGTTTAAAAAAATTTATACTTAAGAACATGCATTGGTTGAGAGGATGGGAGGACGGACTCATCACACCCTTTTGGGGAGAATTATTGTCTACATCAGGACTCACTTTATAAATTTAAGATATTTTCATGAATCCTTATTAATTAACCAAGTATAACATAGGTTTCTCTTGGAATTTTCAATCACTTATTAACATGTGGGAAATTTAGAATCATCCGTATGTATTTGAGGTTCTTCATTAATGGAGATATAGTTATGTATTCTAGGTTCTTCATCAATGGTATCCTTTCATATACTATTTAGAGACTCTTTTAATCATCGTTATGATGATACTAGTTTTTAATCCACTCAGTGGGGAACTCTAGAATTTATTGTCATCCAGGGAGATGAAGGTTTATTTTGATATTTAGATCATACCCATAAATGGGCTACCTACATATCCTTGTGAAAGGAATCAGAACCCTTGTAGTTCAGTGTCACTTAATGGGACATATCATACCTTTTAAGGTCATGTGATAATAACCTAACCATACAGTTTAATTTCATGTGATAAGGACATCTAATAGAAAGGTGTTTAGTCAAGGTTTGGTGTGGGACTTATGTCTAAGCAGCCCAAGGAACTTGGAAAGAATATGGGTTTCCAAGTAAGATTAGACCCTGTTGGGAATATGGACCAAGAAGAACAGGGTTTATTTGAAGTGCTGGGTTTGAACCTTAAAGAGGTTTCCTACGTATCCCGTTTAGATGGGAATCAAATCCCACGTAGTTTGATGAATCTCATAGGAGAGTGTAGTCCATTGAGAGAAATGATTTTGGGATTACTTCTTGAAAAAGTATGCCTTGATAATTTAGGGGTTTAATTTGGGGATTATTCCTAAAGAGGATTCCTAGATTAAGGGAATTAGGGTTAGACTCTTGAAGAGGATATCCAGCGAGCTCAGGCCCTAATAAGGATTCCTATGTATCCCAATTACAGTGGGAATTAGAGTTCTCATGGTCCATTCACCGTGGGTGTTTGTGCAAATTTTTTAATCATCACGAATCTCTAAGCCCATGTGAGTTATGCTCGGTGTGAGAAACAAGAGGATGTGAAAGATTCAACAAACGCACCCACATTTTTCCTCCTCCATTGGTGGAAGAGGGCGTCTATGGTGGCAATGGTGGACGAGGGCAGGGCGACCAGGCAAGAGGGGAAGGTGACGAGCCTTCTCACTATTCACTTTACATTGGAAAAGGGTCCAATGTAAGGAAGGAGTGAAGGTGAAGGAAGTAGAGAGGAGTAAGACTGCAACCTCCTACATGAAAGGTTAGGGGCTTACACTAGGATGGCTGGCCTAAAATTGATCCTCGTAGAGGAGGGAGACTTTTCCTTTTCTTTAATGGAAAAGAAAGTGTGAACCGTACCTTCCCTACCAAAGACCTGATGTTCCGAGTCTTAGAGACAAAAAGGGGAGGACATAACCCAAAACCTAATCCTCCAAACCCGAAACTTCCCAACACTATTCCTGGGAGAAAGGTCATGTGACTGTAGATATACACTACTAAAAAAAAGGCCATTAGCGACCGCCATTGGCGGTCGCTTCTGCTCCGTCGCTGTAGGGCTTTAGCGACCGCCATTGGCGGTCGCTATAGGTGGTTGAAATGCCGCCTTAAGAGACCGCCTGGCGGTCGCTGTAGGCTAACTCACGGCACCATTAGCGATCGCCATTGGCGGTCGCTAATACTGCCTGGACGGCAGGCTAAAGCGACTGCCAATGGCGGTCGCTAATGCTGCTTGGCAGGCACGCTATAGCGACCGCCAGAGGCGGTCGCTAAACTTGAAAAAAAAAATTAAAAATTCATACCATAATAAATAAATATATATATATATATATATTAAATCAAATATATACATAAAAAAAATAATGAAAATATTGATATATATAATATTAAATAAAATATGTATATTTATTTATTAAATAATATATATATATATATATATATATATATTAATGAAAATATTTATATATATAATATTAAATAAAATATTTTTCATTTTTTAAATAAAATGTACAAATTGTGTTTTTTTCTTCACGGTGGAAAAGCAGACATAAAACAAGGTAACACTCATAAAAAATGGAAAACAATTAAGCGCGCGCAACACTTAAAGAACGCATAATGAGCCCTACCGCGCAGACCGCACGTCCGATTGGCATGCCGTCTGCGCGTACATGTCACAAATAAAAATTAGATTGTTTCCCTATGATTTCAGGTCAATCCGATGTGGTCTACTATGATTTTGAGCGTGAGACGCCCGTTTTGGCCGTTTATGACACCGGAACGGCGTTCCCGGTCACCGCGGGCACACGGTGCGGCCGATTGACGTGTCGTCTGCTCGACCACGTCACAATTTACTCACCCTTTGATGTCATCTGATTTCAGGTCATTCGGACCTCGTTCGGCCCGTTTGGACCCCCCCACGCGTGTTTATCAAGCGCGCACAACACTTAAAGAACGCATAATGAGCCCTACCGCGCAGACCGCACGTCTGATTGACGTGCCGTCTGCGCGTACACGTCAAGAATAATAATTAGATTGTTTCCCTGTGATTTATGGTCAATCCGATGTTGTCCGCTATGACTTTGACCGTCAGACGCCCGTTTTGGCCGTTTATGACACTGGAAATGCGTTTCTGGTCACCACGGTCAAACGACACATCCGATTGATGTGTCCTCTTCTCGAACACGTCACAATTCACTCACCCTTTGATGTCATCTGATTTCAGGCCATTCGGACCTCGTTCGGCCTGTTTTGACCCCCCAACGCGCCATTTCAGCGCGCGTTGAGCTGTTGAAAACGACGCATTCGGTCGTGCCGCGCGCACCGCACGTCCGATGGATGTGCCGCCTCCTCCTGAATATCAGGAATAATATTCCTATCGTTCTCGTGCGGTTTCAGGTCTTTCGGAGCATGTTTGCTCTGAATTCGACCGTCGCACGCCGTTTTGGTGTTTTATGACTCCGGAAACGCGTTTCCGGCCTCCGCGGTCAAACGGCACCTCCGATTGACGTTCCGTCTATCCGACCATTTCACAATTCACGCAACGGATGTTGTCGTGCGGTTTCATGGCATTCGGAGGTGGTTCGAGTGATTTTGACCCCCCAACGTGCCATTTCAGCGCGCGCCGAGCTGCTGAAAACGACGTATTCGGTCGTGCTGCATGCACCGCACGTCCGATGGACGTTCCGCCTCCTCCTGCATCTCAGGAATAATATTCCTATCATTCTCGTGCAGTTTCAGGTCATTCGGAGCACGTTTTCTCTGAATTTGACCGCCGCACTCCGTTTTGGTGTTTTATGGCTCTGGAAACGCGTTTCTGGACGCCGCGGTCAAACGGCACCTCCGATTGACATGTCGTCTGCCCGAACATTTCGAAACTCACGCACCGGATGTTTTCGTGCGGTTTTGTGGCATTCGGAGGTCGTTCGGGTGGTTTTGACCCCCCAACGCGCCATTTTAGCGCGCGCCGAGCTGCTGAAAACGATGCATTCGGTCATGCCGCGCGTACCGCACGTCCAATGGATGTGTCGCCTCCTTATTCATATCAGGAATAATATTCCTATCGTTATCGTGTGGTTTCAGGTTTTTCGGAGCATGTTTGCTCCGAATTGGACCGATGCACGCCGTTTTGGTGTTCTATGGCGCCGGAAACGCGTTTCCGGCCGCCGCGGTCAAACGGCACCTCCAAATGACGTACCGTCTGGCCGACCATTTCACAATTCACGCACCGGATGTTGTCGTGCGGTCTCGTGGTATTCGGACCTTGTTCGGCCCATTTTGACCCCCCAACGTGTCATTTCAGCGCGAGCCGAGCTGCTGAAAACGACGCATTCGGTCGTGACGCGCGCACCGCACGTCCGATGGACGTTCCGCCTCCTCCTGCATCTCAGGAATAATATTTCTATCGTTCTCGTGCGGTTTCAGGTCTTTCGGAGCACGTTTGCTCCAAATTCGACCGTCACACGCCATTTTGGTGTTTTATGACTCCGGAAACGTGTTTCCGGCCTCCGCAGTCAAACGGCACCTCCGATTGACGTTCCCTCTATCCGACCATTTCAAAATTCACGCAACGGATGTTGTCATGCGGTTTCTTAGAATTCAGAGGTCGTTCGGGTGGTTTTGACCCCCCAACGCGCCATTTCAGCGCGCGCCGAGCTGCTGAAAACGACGTATTCGGTCATGTCGCGCGCACCGCACATACGATGGATGTACCGCCTCCTCTTGCATCTCAGGAATAATATTCCTATCATTCTCGTGCGGTTTCAGGTCATTCAGAGCACGTTTTCTCCGAATTCGACCACCGCACGCTGTTTTGGTGTTTTATGGCTCCGGAAACGCATTTCTGGCCGCCGCGGTCAAACGGCACCTCCGATTGACGTGCCGTCTACCCGAACATTTCACAATTCACGCACCGGCTGTTGTCGTGCGGTTTCGTGGCATTCAGAGGTCGTTCGGGTGGTTTTGACCCCCCAACGCGCCATTTCAGCGCGCGTCGCGCTACTGAAAATGACGTATTCGGTCGTGCCGCGCGCACCGCACGTCTGATAGACATGACGCCTCCTCTTGCATCTCAGGAATAATATTCCTATCGTTCTCGTGCGGTTTCAGGTCGTTCGGAGCACGTTTGCTCCGAATTCGACCGTCGCACGCCGTTTTGGTGTTTTATGGCTCCGGAAACGCGTTTCCGGCCGCCGCGGTCAAACGTCACCTCCGATTGACGTGTCGTCTACCCGACTATTTCACAATTCACGCAACGAATGTTGTCGTGCTGTTTCATGGCATTCGGAGGTCGTTCGGGTGGTTTTGACCCCCCAACGAGCCATTTCAGCGCGCGCCGAGCTGCTGAAAACGACGCATTCGGTCGTGCCGTGCGCACTGCATGTCCGATAGACGTGCCGCCTCCTCCTGCATCTCAGGAATAATATTTCTATCGTTCTCGTGCGGTTTCAGGTTTTTCGGAGCACGTTTGCTCCGAATTGGACCGCCGCACGCCGTTTTGGTGTTCTTTGGCGCCGGAAACGCGTTTCCGACCGCCGCGGTCAAACGACACCTCCAAATGACGTTCCGTCTAGCCGACCATTTCACAATTCACGCACCGGATGTTGTCGTGCGGTCTCGTGGCATTCAGACCTCGTTCGGCCCATTTTGACCCCCCAACGCGTCATTTCAGCTCGCGTCGAGCTGCTGAAAACGACGCATTCGGTCATGCCGCGCGCACCGCACGTCCGATGGACGTGCCGCCTCCTCCTAAATCTCAGGAATAATATTCCTATTGTTCTCGTGCGGTTTCAGGTCTTTCAGAGCACGTTTGCTCTGAATTCGACCGCCGCACGCCGTTTTGGTGTTTTATGACTCCGGAAACGGGTTTCTGGCCTCTACGGTCAAAAGGAACCTCCGATTGACGTTTCGTCTGTCCGACCATTTCACAATTCACGCAACGGATGTTTTCGTGCGGTGTCGTGGCATTCGGAGGTCGTTCGGGTGGTTTTGACCCCCCAACGCGCCATTTCAGCGCATGCCGAGCTGCTGAAAACGACGTATTCGGTCATGCCGCGCGCACCGCACGTCTGATGGACGTGCCGCCTCCTCCTGCATCTCAGGAATAATATTTACTATCGTTCTCGTGCGGTTTCAGGTCGTTCGGAGCACGTTTGCTCTGAATTCGACCGTCGCACGCCGTTTTGGTGTTTTATGGCTCCGGAAACGCGTTTCCGGCCGCCGTGGTCAAACGGCACCTCCGATTGACGTTCCGTCTGCCCGAACATTTCAAAATTCATGCACCGGATGTTGTCATGCGGTTTCGTGGAAATCGGAGGTCGTTCGGGTGGTTTTGACCCCCCAACGCGCCATTTCAGCGCGCGCCGAGGTGCTGAAAATGACGCATTCGGTCGTGCCGCGCGCACCGCACGTCCGATGGACGTGCCGCCTCCTCCCGCATCTCAGGAATAATATTCCTATCATTCTTGTGCGGTTTCAAGTTTTTCGGAGCATGTTTTCTCTGAATTGGACCGCCGCACGCCGTTTTGGTGTTCTATGGCGCCGGAAACGCGTTTCCGGCCGCCGTGGTCAAACGGAACCTCCAAATGATGTGCCGTCTGGCCAACCATTTCACAATTCACGCACCGGATGTTGTCGTGCAGTCTCGTGGCATTCGGACCTCGTTTGGCCCATTTTGACCCCCCAACGCGCCATTTCAGCGCGCGTCGAGCTGTTGAAAACGACGCATTCGGTCGTGCCGCACGCACCGCACGTCCGATGGACGTGACGCCTCCTCCTGCATCTCAGGAATAATATTTATATCGTTCCTGTACGGTTTTAGGTCTTTTGGAGCACGTTTGCTCTGAATTCGACCGTCGCACGCCGTTTTGGTGTTTTATGACTCCGGAAACGCGTTTCCGGCCTCCGCGGTCAAACAGAACCTCCGATTGACGTTCCGTCTATCCGACCATTTCACAATTCACGCAGCGGATGTTTTCGTGCGGTTTCGTGGCATTTAGAGGTCGTTCGGGTGGTTTTGACCCCCCAACGCGCCATTTTAGCGCGCGCCGAGCTGCTGAAAACGACGTATTCGGTCGTGCCACGCGCACCGCATGTCCGATGGACGTGACGCCTCCTCCTGCATCTCAGGAATAATATTCCTATCATTCTCGTGCGGTTTCAGGTCGTTCGAAGCACGTTTGCTCCGAATTCGACCGCTGCACGCATGAATGGATTTGAAGAGGGCTTAATGGCTTGTAGACTAAAGAAAGTAGGTGAATCAAAGAAGTTCACCCAAGTAAGTACTGGCATGCAACTAGGATCGGGCGACTTGATGTTTACCTAAGTGACAAACAACCTGAATGTTAATACTTGGGAGAGACTTGGATCAAGCCTTCAGGATTATTCACAGGTAATCCCAGAAGTGGGGCGCTCAAGTTCCTATGAGAGAAATAGGTGGCGCACAAGTGTTTCTGATTCAGGGAGGTTGGGCGCTTTAGGCGCGCAAGTGTTATGGATTTCAAACACTAAAAGACTTAATTCCTATGATCCTCCTTCAAATCCTCCGTTGTAGGTGTTAAAGAACTACCTTGAAAGTTTTGGAAGACTTGGGAGAAGCACTAGGGCGACCAAAGTAGTAATTAGGCTTCAGGGAGGTTAGGCACTTTAGGTGTGCAAGTGTTATTGATTTAAAACACTAAAAGGATTTAAGTCTTGTGATCCTCCTTCAAATCCTCCCCTCTAGGTGTTAAAGAACTACCTTGAATGTTTCAGAATACTTGGGCAAATCATTGGGCGACCATAGCAGCAATTAGGATTTAGGGAAATTCATCCATACAAATGAAGGCCTCAAGGGTCTATTTATAGGCAAAAATAGGACCCTGGGTGAAAAGAGATTGGGAACACAAGTGGCTTACGTGCCAAAATTGTGGCATGCAAGTACCTTGTGTGCCGACGGTGTTTTGGCTAAACTAAGGTGATCTAATGTTCAAACCTTTGTAAATCTTGATTTTCTTCATGTGTTTTCTCCTCTTTTTTCTAAGGAATTTCCCTTTGTCACTTTTTAGACTCTGTGATGGAATGAAGTGTCAATAGTAACTCAGAACCCTACCAGGCTTTATCTTTTTATCAAACAACCAGTTATTTAATCCATCTGGAATTAAATAATTTATTATTTGTAGATTCCAACTAGGTTCAAACTAAACAGTAAGCTATCACAAATAATTAAACATGCTTACTACATCAATTTGATTAACATCAAATTATAACAACAACAACAACTAGATTCATTTACATGACTCTTTATCTTTGATAAATAATTAAAATTAATCCCAGTTTACGTTCTTTACCGATTTCCATCAAGAACAACATGCTAAACAAAGAAATCATAGATATCACACTATCTAGCAAAACAAGAGGCAATAACATACGATCGATACCAATTTATTTATTCAGTTTAAATATTTATTATGTTAATTCCATTGTGATCTAGTGGGATGAATCATGCTAATTATACGATTTCATATAAAAGAATAGAGAAGCAATGAATCCCATACCTCAAAAGGTTCTTGACGTTCTTTACATGAGAATGATCCACACAACTGATTATGATTACCTTCCTCGCGACAACTACATCCACCTGAGGATGCCGCGACACGACCGTACCAACTGAAACTTAAGAAAACTCCATTAGAATCATAGAGATCACATTCCATAACATGGAAAAGAGAAACAAGATAATAAGGATCAATTAAAACATAAGAATAGAGGTATATCATACCTTCTATTAATGATAGTTCGACACTTTCTACTTGCACCAAAACAGGGGGTGTGCATGCAGTGGGAAGAAACTTCAAGGGGAAACGATCCAAGGATTAAGGTTCGATCACATTTCTCCTATGGGAAGAAGGAAAGGTTTGAGAATATTTCACTAGGGAACAAGAAGGTAAAACAAGGGAGGAAGATATCTCGTCCCTTTAGAAGATTTAACATAGTCGATTAAGATACACTAGATTTTCCATTAAAATCGGATTGCATTAGACCACGCGGTTTGACCATGTAAAGGCATCCCAAGCCTTAGGAAAAAATAGGAGTTATGGGATTTGAATCGGCCTTAAATCCCTTAAAACAAGGCCTTGAATGTGTTTTTCATCAAAGAAAATGCTAAATGGGCGAAACTGTAGGAAGATGGAAACACTGTACACCTACCGACGTCTGGAAACAATGTATGCCTACCGAAGTCTTGAAACACTGTACACCTACCGACACCTAGAAACATTGTACACCTAATGACATTTGGAAACACTATACACCTATCGATACCTGGAAACATTGTACACCTACCGATGCATGGAAACACTATACACCTACCAACATCTAGAAACACTATACACCTACCAATGCTTGGAAACACTGTACACCTACCAACGTCTGGAAACACTGTACACCTAACGACGTCTGGAAACACTGTACACCTACCAAGGCCTAGAAACATTGTACACCTACTGAAATTTAGAAACAGTGTACACCTAGCGACATCTGGAAACACTGTACACCTACCGACACCTGGAAACACTGTACACCTACCAACGCCTAGAAACACTGTACACCTACCAATATCTAGAAACATTGTACACCTATCGATGCTTGGAAACATTGTACACCTACCGACGCCTAGAAACACTGCACACCTACCGACGTATGGAAACATTGTACACCTACCAACGCCTAGAAACATTGTACACCTACCAATGTCTGGAAACATTGTACACCTACCAACAGTTGGAAACACTATACACCTACCGATGGCTGGAAACACTATACACAAAACTGGAAACACTGTTCACAGAACTAGAAATTTGGCAAAGTGTTGGGGATAAGACACCTTGACCTACCAAAAAACCTCAAACACCAAATTTTAGCAAAGGAATGGATCATATAGGTCTATTCCATTACATTAGATACCTCTCAAAACATTCTTGTCCTCAATAGTCCAAAACCAACCTAAAAGGAAACAGAAAACGGGTCTGAACAACCACCCATCGAGATACCTCTCAAAAGAGAGAAAGCCACAAAAGCAAAAAAAGGAATCCATCTCATAAAAATTAAAGGTCTACAACCACAAAGAGAACATTGTTACATGAAAAGATTTAAACGTCAAACAAATCGGGGTACTGAGCATGTATTTGCAACTCACATTCTCATGTACTCACTACGGGAAAAATGGTTAATAGCGACGGGGTATTTGTGACGGGAATTATTCTCGTCGCAAATACCTTTCGCAAAGGAGTATTTGCGACGGGCAACTATTCCCGTTGCAAATAATCTATTATTTGCGACGGGTTTTTTTACCCGTCGCAAATAGTTTGGCGCAAAATGCGCGCCAAACCGCGCGAAGTTTATTTGCGACGGGGATAGAACCCCGTCGCAAATAACCGGTGGCGGTTAAAGACTAGTTGCGATGGGAATGCAGTCCCGGCGCAAATACCCAGGCGGCAGGAATTATTTGCGACGGGACCCGTCGCAAATACCCGTTTTAATGCCGCCCATAATTAAATGCGGTCAGGGTTATTTGCGACGGGGGTTCTATCCCCGTCGCAACTAACCGGTGGCGGTTAAAGACTATTTGCGACGGGCATGCAGGCCCGTCGCAAATACCCCGACGGCAGGGGATATTTGCGACGGGGCCCGTCGCAAATAACTGTTTTAATGCCGCCAATAATTAAATGCGGTCAGGATTATTTGCGACGGACCCCGTCACAAAAACCGTTATTTGCGACGGAAAACCCATCGCAAAAAAGCCTGTCGCAAGTAATCCAACCTATAAATACTGCCAACCATTACAATTTCCCCACTCTCAACCGTTCCAATTTTTTCACTCTGAATCTTTTACGACTTTCAGTTGTAAATTTTTTTTTCCGACTTCGAGGATTCAGTTGGTGGTGTTCTACATTTACAATGGCTCGACATTGACATCAAGTTTAAGGTTTTTATCTGAATTTTAATTTAATATTTATTTTATTTATTATATTTATTTAGTTTAAATTTTTAGATTTTTTTTTTGATTTCTAATTAGAAATAATTATGAATAAGTATTAATAATTAATAGTAATTAGAGACAATTAAACACTAATTTAAAATAGTTAGGTGTAATTACAATTAATTAGCAGTAATTATGAAAAATTAAAATTAATTTGAATTAATTAATAATAATTAGAAATAATTAACATTAATTAGTAATAATTTATAATAATTATCAATAATTAGTAATAATTACTAATAATTAGTAATAATTAATAATAATTCCCAATATTCAATAATTGCTAATATTTGTGAATATTTTTTCCAAGATTTACCAATATTTACCAATAATTGCAAATAATTGTCAATATTTACCAATAATTAGGAATAATTACCACTAATTAAGAATAATTACCAATAATTAGGAATAATTACCAATAATTAGGAATAATTACCAATAATTAGGAATAATTACCAATAATTAGGAATAATTACCAATAATTACCAATAATTACCAATAATTACCAATAATTAGGAATAATTACCAATAATTAGGAATAATTACCAATAATTAAGAATAATTACCAATAATTAGGAATAATTAACAATAATTAGGAATAATTACCAATAATTAGGAATAATTTCCAATAATTACCAATAATTAGGAATAATTACCAATAATTAGGAATAATTACCATTAATTAAAAATAATTACCAATAATTAGGAATAATAACCAATAATTACCAATAATTACCAATAATTACCAATAATTACCAATAATTACCAATAATTAGTAATGATTAGTAATAATTAGTAATGATTACCAATAATTAGTAATGATTTCCAATAATTAGTAATAATTTCCAATAATTAGTAATAATTACCAATAATTAGTAATAATTTCCAATAATTATTAATAAATAGTAATAATTAGGAATAATTAGTAATAATTAGGAATAATTGGTAATAATTAGTAATAATTGGTAGTAATTATCACTAATTACCAATAATTAGTAATAATTAGTAATAATTACCAATAATTATTAATAATTGCCGATAATTACCAATAATTAGTAATAATTAGTAATAATTACCAATAATTAGTAATAATTAGTAATAATTACCAATAATTCGTAATAATTAGTAATAATTACCAATAATTACCAACAATTACCAACAATTAGTAATAATTAGTAATAATTATCAATAATTAGTAATAATTACCAATAATTATTAATAATTAGTAATAATTACCAATAATTACCAATAATTACCAATAATTACCAATAATTACCAATAATTACCAATAATTACTAATAATTGCCAATAATTAGTAATAATTACCAATAATTAGTAATAATTACCAATAATTACCAGTAATTAGTAATAATTAGAAATAATTACAAATAATTACAATTAATTAGAAATAATTACCAGTAATTACCATTAATTAGTAATAATTACTAATAATTACCAATAATTACTAATAATTGGTAATAATTACCAATAATTACCAATAATTACCAGTAATTAGTAATAATTACCAATAATTAGTAATAATTACCAATAATTACTAATAATTACCAATAATTACCAATAATTACCAGTAATTACCAATAATTAGTAATAATTAGTAATAATTCGTAATAATTAGTAATAATTACCAATAATTACCAATAATTACAAATAATTAATAATAATTAGTAATAATTAGTAATAATTAGTAATAATTAGTAATAATTAGTAATAATTAGTAGTAATTACCAATAATTAGTAATAATTAACAATAATTACCAATAACTAGTAATAATTACTAATAATTACCAATAATTACCAATAATTACCAATAATTTGTAATAATTAGAAATAATTACCAATAATTACCATTAATTAGAAATAATTACCAATAATTACCATTAATTAGAAATAATTACCATTAATTACCATTAATTAGTAATAATTACCAATAATTACCAATAATTACTAATAATTGGTAATAATTACCAATAATTACTAATAATTGGTAATAACTACCAATAATTACCAATAATTACCAGTAATTAGTAATAATTACCAATAATTAGTAATAATTACCAATAATTACTAATAATTACCAGTAATTACCAATAATTACCAATAATTAGTAATAATTAGTAATAATTAGTAATAATTCGTAATAATTAGTAATAATTACCAATAATTAGTAATAATTACCAATAATTACCAATAATTACCAATAATTACAAATAATTAATAATAATTAGTAATAATTAGTAATAATTAGTAATAATTAGTAATAATTAGTAATAATTAGTAATAATTAGTAATAATTAACAATAATTAGTAATAATTGACAATAATTACCAATAACTAGTAATAATTACCAATAATTACCAATAATTACCAATAATTACCAATAATTATTAATAATTAGTAATAATTAGTAATAATTTGTAATAATTAGTAATAATTACCAATAATTAGGAATAATTAGGAATAATTACCAATAATTAGTAATAATTACCAATAATTACCAATAATTAGTAATAATTACCAATAATTACCAATAATTACCAATAATTACCAATAATTACCAATAATTACCAATAATTAGTAATAATTACCAATAATTACCAATAATTAGGAATAATTACCAATAATTAGGAATAATTACCAATAATTAGGAATAATTACCAATAATTAGGAATAATAAAATTATTAAATTATTAGTATATTTTATTATTAATATTAAAATAATATAATTTTCTATATTATATACAATTATCCTTTCATTTGTGTGTTTTCTGTCTCCACATGTAATATTTGCATTCTTTTTCAAAATTATCAACCTACTCACCAATGGAGATGTGAAAGTGAATGCAAATATTACATGTGGAGACAGAATGTTAAACACACAGATGAAAAGAGAATTGTATATAATATAGAAAATTATATTATTTTAATATTAATAATAAAATATACTAATAATGTAATAATGTTATTATTATATAATTAATATTTATGAAAAAATAATATTAGTATTATTAAAATAATAAAAAATTTATATAATATTAAAATTATCAATATTTGTAACAGGTTTTGATTTATTCTCAACATATTCAATTCTTAAAGGGTCAATTTTTAGGTCTATCTCAATAAAAAGTTTGCGTCAGTCGTGTATGATGTAAACTCTATAATTATCCTTGCTTGAGTGTTTTTTCTAACAAATTATTCAAAACCAGTAATGCTTTTATATTTTATAAAAAAATATGGAACAACGAGGTCGTCAACGGTCATTATTAGATGACCGCATATAGATAAATCAACGTAGAAATCCAAACAGTTCTGGTTTAAATCCAGTATATATAGAGGGTGTGGAGACTTTTTTATCATTTGCAGCATCAAATACAGAATTTGTTTCAGAAGGCAAAATAAAATGCCCTTGTAGAAAATGTGCATTGAGAATGTTTGACGCGTTTTACAAAGTGGGGGGACATCTCTTGCGTTTTGGTTTTCAACCAGATTATGTTTTTTGGTATCAACACGGTGAACGCAGTTCCAGAGTAGGTGATACCAACTTGATTCCGGATCCATCCTGGTTTCAAGATTTAGTACATGATGTTGCAGGTTCATCTGTTCAACTTACAGAAACTCCGGCTGATATAGCTTCAAATCCTGAGTTGGCACCGTCTGAATTTTATGAGTTGTTGAGGTCTGCTGAGGATGCATTATATCCTGGCTGCAAGATGAGCAAATTATAAGCAGTTGCAAAATTTATGGCTATCAAATCAGATAACGGAATGTCAAACACCTGTTTTGACCAAATATTTTCTTTGCTTAAAATACTGTTACCCGAAGGAAATGTTTTGCCTGCAAATTACTATGAGAGTAAGAGGCTGGTTTGAAATTTGGGACTTACTTGTCAGAAGATTCATGCATGTTCAAATAAATGCATTTTATATTCTGGGGAAAATGAGTCGTTGGATAGTTGTCCCACATGTGGGAAATTGAGATATAAATAAGGGAAACATGGGAAGTCTGGTTTGATTCCTGTAAAACAGTTGAGATATTTTTTGCTTACATCCAAACTTCAGCGTTTTTTCATGTCTAAGAATATAGCGAAAATGATGTCATGGCATAAAGCAAATATTTCAATCGATAAAAGCTTGAATCATCCAGCCGATGGTGATTCATGGAAACATTTTGATAGAGTGCATCCATCCTTTGCTTTAGAATCTAGAAATGTTCGACTGGGACTTTCCACTGATGGTTTCTATCCGTTCGGATCTTATGGTAGTCAATATTCATGTTGGCCTGTTTTTTTAACTCCATAAAATTTACCTCCATGGATGTTGATGAAGGAGCCATATATCTTTTTGACTTTACTAATTCCAGGACATCCGAAGAAGAATATTGATGTTTATTTGAAACCATTGATTGATGAATTAAGTTTATTGTGGAGTACTGGTGTCAGTACATATGATGTTTCTACGAAACAGAATTTCATACTGAGAGCAGCATTGATGTGGACAATTAGTGACTTCCCGGCTTATGGGATGTTATCTGGCTGGAGTACACATGGTCAGAAATCATGTCCTTACTTTATGGGAGAGAACAAAGCATTTATGCTCATTCATGGAAAGAAACCTTGTTATTTTGATTGTCATCGTAGATTTCTTCCAGCTGATCATCCTTTTCGCAGAAACAGATCTCATTTCAGAAAAGGAACAGTTGAAAGGGATGGACCTCTAAAAATTCTATCAGGTTCTGAGTTAAAATCAGTTGTATTTTCATTACCTCCCATCACTTTTGGTCCCATAATAAACCAATAGAAAATTTCTGGTTTTTGGGAAGAACACAATTGGATTAAACGTAGCATATTTTGGGATTTTCCATATTGGTCTGATTTGTTGGTCCGTCACATGTTGGATGTCATGCATATTGAGAAGAACTATTTTGATAATTTGTTTCATACAGTTTTGGATACACCAAGAAAGAGCAAAGACAATGTAAATGCATGTTTAGATCTTACCCAAATTTGCAGGCATCCAGAACTGGAACTGTTTGAGAATGTTAGAACAGAAAGGTTACTGAAACCAAAAGCATCTTATACACTGTCTAAAGAAAACCGTTTATTATTTTGTTAGTGGATTGCATATTTGAGACTTCCATATGGATGTGCTTCCAATTTGGGTAGATGTGTAAAGAATGGTCATATTACTGGATTAAAAAGTCATGATTGTCATGTAATAAAGGAAAGAATTCTACCCATTGGATTAAGAGGTCTGTTGAATTCTGTGATTTGGGATTCCATAATAGACATGTCTCATTTTTTTCGGGAAATTTGTGTGGCTATAGTAGATTATGATGCTCTATGCAAACTTGAAGAAGATGTTGTTGTAATTATATGCAAACTGGAAAAAATATTTCCGCCGTCTTTATTCGACTCAATGGAACATTTGATGTTACATTTTCCATATGAAGCCAAATGTGGAGGTCCAGTACAGTTTCGATGGATGTACCCATTTGAAAGATACATGCAAAAATTGAAAAGAAAAGTATGTAACAAAGCATCTGTTGAAGGATCTATTGCAGAAGCTTATTTGTAAGAGAAAATATCTTTTTTCTGCTCCCATTATTTTGAATCTGAGTATCCTTCAAAACACAACCAAATGGGACGGAACGAGAGGAATATTGATGAAATTGACAATCAATTATCTGTTTTCAACCAGCCAGAGCTTGGTTTTGGTGGAGTTTATGAACGCTAGCTTTCGGATGATGAACATTACAGAGCTCATACGTATGTTCTACTCAACTGTGAAGAGATGACATCATTTGTACTGTAAGTGTTTATATCACTTATTCTATCATTTATGTTACAGTAAATATCTTTGTTTTTTATAGGTTGTATGATAATCATATCAAGAAACAAATTCCACAAATTACAGCAGCTGCTCTCGAAGAACACCGACATAAAAATTTCTCTCAGTGGTTTCAAAAACTGGTAACATAAATTCTTTATCTTTTAGTAACTCATTCAATGTATAGTTTACTATATTGATAATTATTTCACAAATTTTCAGGTGTCTCGACATGCTGATAAAATTGACAAACGGCTGCGTATATTGAGTAACCCACCTTCCAAACTTGTTAAAACTTATAATGCATATCTGGTGAATGGATTTCGATTTCACACACATGTATATGGGGAATCAAAAAAACAATGAACAGTGGAGTTAGCTTGAGAGGATCTCATCATCAAGAAAATGAAGTTGACTTTTATGGCATATTTGATGAAATCATTGAACTCTGTTATCTTGGACAACATTACATAACCATGTTTAAATGTCGGTGGTTGGATACAGAGAGAGGCGTGCGTGTTCATCCGAATCATGGAATCATCGATATTAAATGTAAAAGTGTTCTTGTAGTAAATGAACCATTCTTATTGGCTCAACAGGCACATCAAGTTTATTACGCAAAGTATTGTGCTACATCAAGAGACTTGACTGATTGGTGGAGTATAATAAAAATCAAAATTCGAGACAATCAGTTTAGTCAAAGTGAATGTGCTTTCACTGATGTGCAAAGAATTGAAGTTTTTCAAGAGAGTACTCAAAATCAATCTTTTTTACAAAGAGACATGAGTATCGATGAAGACACCCCGCATTTAAGAGTCAGTGATGACGATGATGTTAATGATGTCACATATGAATTTGAAATGGTAAGAGATGAAGCAACTGGAACTTTAATGGATATCGATGATGTTGAGGAGGAATATGAAGATGACATTGACATATATGAAGATGATGATGAAGATGAACACTGATAGAATTAAATGGTAGTTATATACAATCATAACTAATATATATGTATATATAATAGTAATTATCAATTATTTGCTAACAACATTAACATTTTCTGTTTTAGATGGACGAGGACACATTTCGTGAGTTGGCAGATGCTGACCTGCCTTTCGATGCGGATGAGTTACTGGCAGATGGCCCTCAGCCTGCAGGCGCTCTAGGGAGTATGCGGAGGGGGCGTGGTCTTGCACGATTGATGATTCCTGACCCCGTCCCCGAGCGACGTCCACGTCTTGGGTTTGATCCACGCACACGGAGGTGTAATAACTTGTGTGATAACCTGTGGATTTGACTAAGATTTCATTAATCTATTCACATAATAAATGCTTATTATTTTTACAGTTTTCCGCATATAGCAGTCGGACAGGGCAGCGCTATTTTGCGCAACTATTTCTCTCAGCCTTGGACCACATGGGAGCAGATTCCCATTGATGTGCAGTAGGCCATGTTCGGCCATTGGTTGGTACGTACGTAAATAAATAATTTTTATTTTGAAAATTATTTCATTTCTAACTTGATATTTTGATTTATTTGTAGGGTTTATGGTATCCGATTGAGGATACCATGCGTGACGCCATCCACGAGGCATGGGAGGTGGCCATGCGTGATCGCTTTCGTCAATTTTTTCACAATTTAAGAAAAGCTGCCACGAAGAAAGCAGGAGTGTCAGTTTTTGACAAGTCATGTAGAGCACACCAACCAGAGTACATTTCATCCCATGTATGGGATGGATTATGTGCGCACTGGTTGAGTGATGCCTTTTAGAGGAGATCATCGGTGGGGAGGCAGAATCGGGGGAGACAGGAGGTGACTCATCGAGCAGGGAGTCGTACTTTCAGTACTCATAGATAGCATCTGGTACGTACATTATTTATAAATATTTTATATAACTATAAATATTAACAGTTTATTTTTTATTCTTATAGGCTGTCTAGCACCCCGATATTACGGAGTACGACGTATATCGGAGGATGTATAGTGATCCTGCTACTGGGGAGTTCAGAGGTGATCGTCAGCGTCACATCGTGGTCAGTATTATTTGTTTTCAAGTTTAAAAATTAACTGCATATAATATATTCACAATTTTAATTTTAAATTGCAACTACAGGAGTCATATGAGGTCGCAACGTCACAGACCCGGCCTGAGATTCAAGACGAGTCATCAGAACAGACCACTGGCCGTCAGTTTGATGAGGCGGCATGGATGCAGGCCACCCAGTATGCCTTCGAGAAGGGTCGGGTAGTTGGTATCAACTCTCGACTGACTCCCGGAGATTATTATGGCAGTGTTGTGATGTCGGCGTCCAGCTCGAGAGGAGCTCGTGCATCTTCTTCTGCTACACAGTATGAGGATCAGTTGCGATCTCAGACTACACTGATAGAGAGTCTTCGACAGGAGCAGGAGCAGATGCGTCAGCAGTAGCAGCAGCATGAGGAGGAGCGTCGACGCCAGCAGCAGCTGTACGAGGAGCAGATGAGTCGGTGGCAGCAGCAGCATCAGGAGCAGATGGAGTACATGCGCCGACTCACTCATGCTTTAGGGATGGAGTTTCCTCCACCAGCATCTGCAGATCCCCCCCTCCCCCCTCCCCCCTCCTTCAGATTAGAGTTTGTTTTTATGTTATAAAGTTTGTTAAATCAAAATATGATTTTTTTTCTATTCATAGTTTCTGTCTCATTATAAAATATTAATAATATTATATTTTGAAATAACAATATTAATATGAATAATATTATTATTTATATTTTATAATATTAAATTTTATATATATATTAAAATTTTATAATATTATAATTTAATTATATTTTTTTGTAATATTAGAATTATTTTAATATTTGAATGTAAAATAATTCTATTATTTTTATATTAATTAAAATAACTTATTAATATTTTTTTTATTTATGAATTATAATTCTAATATTATTATATTAATTAAAATAATTTATTAATATTCTATTATTTTTTATTTTTGAATTATAATTCTATTATTATTATAATAATTAAAATAATTTATTAATAATTTATTATTTTTATTTGTGAATTATAATTCTATTATTATATTAATTAAAATCATTTATTAATATTTTTTATTTTTGAATTATAATTGGATTATTATTATATTAATTAAAATAATTTATTTTTTTTATTTTTTTTATTTTTTTATAGTATTTGCGACGGGATACTATGTCCGTCGTAAATAGTATTATTATTATATTCATTAAAATAATTTATTAATTTTTTTTAATTTTTTTTTAAAAAATACTAATTGCGACGGGCCCGTCGCAAATACGATTTTAAAAAGTTTTCACAAATATACGGACTAACATTTGCGACGGGAAGGATCGTCGTCGCAAATAATACCTTTAGCGACGGGCCCGTCGCAAATGATTGTTGTTGCGACACTGTTTTCCGCGACGGGCTATTTGCGATGGGCCCCCGTCGCAAAAGCCTATTAGCGACGGGATCCCGATGCAAATGCCCCGTCACAAATGCCATTATTTCCAGTAGTGACTCTCCTCCATGCCACCATGTCACCATAAGACATGAACCATGGGGATAGAATGCCTTCACAACACCTTCTCCTTGTGGTCTTGGATCTCTATAGGCCGCTCCTCGAAGGTCTCATCATTGTCAATGTAGATCTCTCCCCAATCGATGATGTGAGAGTCATCATGAAGATAACGATGGAGCTTGACACATGAAAAAAATCATGTATTCGACTCATCTGTGGGAGAAGTACTACTCAATACGCCATGGCTCCAACATGGGCCAACACCTTGAAAGGCCCAACAAACCAAGGAGAAAGCTTACTCCCATGACCAAACCTTTGCTGCCCGTGATGGGGAGTCACCTTCAGAAACACATGATCCCCAACATCAAACTCTAAAGGTATCCTCCTTTGATTGGCATATGATTTCTAATGATCCTGTACTACCTTTATTCTCTCATGAATCACCTAAACTATCTCTGTCGTATTCTGTACCAATTATGGCCTAAGAATTGCTGACTCTCTGACCCCAATCTAGCATTATCAAGAACGACAAGGTCATCCATACAAAACTTCAAATGGAACCATACCGATGGTGGAGTGGAAACTATTATTGTAAGCGAACTCCACCAAGGGTAAGTTCCTCATCCACGAACCTCCAAAATCTAGGACACAAGAGCGCAACATGTCTTCAAGATTCTGGATGGTCTGCTCTATCTGACCATCTGTCTATGGATGAAAAGTAGTACTAAGGCATAAATGAGAATCAAAAGCATGTTGGAGACCTCTACACACCCTAGATTTAAAACAAGGATCTCGATCGAAAATTATCTTCCTTGGGACTCCATGGAGTCTCACCACCTCCTCTAGATACTGCCTCAACAAAACTTCCACTGAGCTCGAATCCTTGATTTCTATGAAGTCGAATGATTTCTTTAAATGATCCACTACCACCCATATAGCGTCATGGCCTCCCTGAGCCCGAGGAAACCCAATAAAAAAGTCCATTGATATGTCCTAAAACTTACACTAAGGAACATATAATGGTTGGAGAAAACCATTAGGGACACGGTTCTCGGCCTTCACCTTCTAGAAAACCAAACATAGAGACACAAACTCTACAACTACACACTTCAGCCCAAAACTAACTCCTCAAGGCTCAATACATCTTTGTCACGCCAGGATGCACTACTAAAGGTGAACTATGGAACCCTCTAATAATTGTCTCATGCATTGCCAAATGAAAAAAAAATCCTTCCCTGATATAACACTCATTGTTGTTCATCCCCAGACCAACCATCAGGGGCCTCGCCACAAATAACTCGGTCTCTACAGACCTCCACCTCTAAGTCCCCCAACTGGGAATCTTCCACATACTACACTAGATATGACTACACCATCATCTGAAAAAGACAACCTATTCCCCCAACTTCTCCCATATTGATATGTAATGCTGAAATTTATTCTATAACTCTTCAGAAATCACCAGATTCACGCATTGCATTGAAAGAGCGCTGTCGTGGGCGCCCTCAAATTATTAGTGTGATTTGGGGTACTTAAGTGCAGCAGAGTGGCTGACCAAGGTCGTCTCTCAAAGGAGGAAGTGAATTTAACAACTTATTAGAGGTATTATAAAAAAAAATAAAATAAAATAGAATAGAAAAAAACACTACTTTAAAGGATTGGGGTTTGTTGTAGTTTATGAATCTATAAGAAGTTTTCTGGAAGAAGATTGTATAATTTTTTTTGTTTTTAGTTTTGAAATGAATTTCAATTTAAATGACACAACAAGAAGATGTTTTTTTTAGAAATCTATTTAAAAAGCGTAATCGATCTAACTCTACCTCTTCACTTTATTATTAATCATTATCATTTAAATTAACATTCACTTAATTATGATCCCTTAATTTGTTAAATCTCGAACCCTACGAGAATTAACTTTACCACAAAGATGATGTGAATTTAAACCTAGGCTAACTTTGGAACGTGCAATCGCAGCACCCTGCTTTGATTGATGTTCTAAGATTAGCTTATGATCAGTGGTAAATTAAGGCACATATCCATTCTGGAAATGAGGATGAATTGTGTTTAGGGATTATATTTGAACTCTACAAATTTATCCCGTGTGGTCTTGTATTACCGATTAAGATCGCGCTCTCACAATTTACACAAAATCCCGACCTCGCGTGTTTTTGTGTTAATTGTTCAATTGCTTGCTTAGTTTCTTAAAATTTAAAAACACAATTCATGGATCATATTAAGTGAATTACATTAGCTCATTGATTCAAAATAATTAAATGAAGAGGGTAGAAGATAGATCGATTACTAAAAGACTACTCTTCCATGGGTGGCGTAATCATCGTAGAAGCGTTTTGCATGTGCAAAGGTTTAAAATGGGTATAACCCAATAACGCTTCTACTCAAGAATTCCAGCCCAATTAGGAAGATTAAGAGAAGAAGAAATTTAAACAAAACAGAATAAAAGAGAAGAAATATAAGAAGATCAATGAAGTTTATTACACAAATGAAAACATTACAAAATGAAGAAGAGAAGGGGGCTTCGATGAGGGGATCCTTGCTTCAAGAGCTACCCCTCTTACAATGGTTGGAGAATTTGGGTGAAACAAATTCTCCTCTGCCTCCAATCTCCCAATGCACGTCCCAGCCTCTCCAAATGAGAAAATCACTAATTTATAGAGTGGAGGGGAGGCTAGGTTTAAAGTGGTTTCAAGTGTGAATGCAAAATCTCGGCCAAATATTTTAATGAAACTTGCACCGCCCATTTGACCTCCAAAACGCGTTAATTGACCGGCCTTCCAGAAGGATGATTTGTGCCACATCATGTCCCCGAGCTTTCCTCAAAATTTGGGCTCAATCCAAGCCCGTATGTAGAGGATATGGCCCAAATACAGAACCTTCTCCATTCTGGCGAGCCCAGCCCAACTTTGACTTCATGGCCCAATTTCAACAACCAAATTAACTCTTTAGCTTTAGTGTCCTGAATAAAAGTTGTAGATAATTAAGTTAGGAACACTGTTACAAAATTTCAAATTCAAATAATAAATATAAAAATATTTATCTTCGAAATAATACAGTGCACTATTAAGGGTAAAACTGGAATTTTCACCAAATTTTCAAATGAATGATCAAATCCCAAATATTTTATAAATAAACATATTTAACACAATGTGAGGAAATTATATCATTTATTATCAATAAAATATTTAATAAAATAGTGTTTTATCAACTCCCCCACACTTACCCTTTTGCACACCTGGGCAAAACCTCATATCAAGTAAACATCAATATCAAATCAAAACCAATTTTAAAACACATATCTTTAAGATCAATCAATTTCACACCAAGAATAAAAAAGGTATCATGCCTCATAAAAAACCTTATTTCAGGTTCTCCATTTATATCATTCAATATATTTCCACTTCATTTATCCACCCATGCACAAAACACTTACCTCACTTGAATTTTCTCTCATCACTCAAATATCAATTTTTTTTTTGCAATGTCTTTCTCATCCAAACTCATACAAGGGTCACCATAGGCTTGATAGATTCCTACATCGCTACCCGATGTGAGTCAAGGACATATGTTTATCATGAGTACTTTTCAGGGTTGTTCTGTGGCTTCCGGTTGGTAGGATTAAGATGTGAAAAACTCTGAGGCTGAATGAGGAGGGCTTGACTCTTTTGAAGAAAAATTGCATTAATCTAATTTTCACTTAAATATGGTCTTCTCTTCAATCCCCATAGTATCAATTCAGCTCCATCATCATGAAAAGTCATGAAAGGTTTACACCATTCATCATTTCAGCATAAAAAATGTCAATCTTCTCAAACATGATTTTCTTGAAAGCTCCAGATGGGCACAGCTTTCCACCTCAATTAGAAGCTCCAGAAAAGGCACAGCTTCACTTGTCATGAAAGCTCCAGAAAAGGCACAGCTTTCAATATAATGACTTTCTTTAGCAGCAAAAACATCTCTTCAGAATTTAATTTTCCACCCAAAGTATCACATAATGTGGTGGCACAACACAAGACAGCTTCCCCCACACTTAAGCTCAACTAGATTATGCAATTTCACTTCAAGAGTTGGTTGGATAGGGAAAATTGGCTTGTAATGTGGCTTAACCTAACAGGCTGTGCATGGCTTCTAAGGGCTACAAGGATTAAATATTCAAGGTAGGCCATTATAAAAAAGGATTCTTTGAAATAGGGGTTTTAATACCAAACAAATGCCTCAATCATTTAAACACAAGTACCTCAAACCCTTAAGTTTTGACAGGAATAGATCAAATTCTGGTTAAATCAAGTATGGTTTGGTTCTCTCAAGAAGTGAGGTGAATGTAAAGAATATGAAAATAATGGTTTAGAAGCCTCACAGGAAAGTGATTTCAAATTTAAAGACAGTGAGATTGGCATGGGATTCAAAATTCAGCGTACTTTGCATGAAATTACTAAATATTTGAACTTGAAACAAAGTCATTTCAGCATTCATTTAAGCTTAGTTTCAAGGGGTAAATTGTTTCACTTATTGATATGGATTTAAAAATGGTTATGAGAATCATTTCAGCTCAAAAGTTTCAAAAACACACAGAAAATTGTAAAATAAACACACAAATTTTGAAAAACACACAATTTTTGTTTTTTGGTTTTTTTTTAACAGGAAAACAATTGAAATTACTAAACTAAAAGGTTCCCTCCCCCACACTTAAAATATTGCATTGTCCTCAATGTGAACCCGTGAGATGATATATGCACATGAAATGCAGAATTTTTAAATAGGACAAATAATATAAAAGTGAAAGGGTTAGGAACAGCCTGATGTGATCAAGTGATGATGGGGTCATGCAGTGTGATAAAATCCACTGCATCAGTAGGATGTCCCTCAATGTATCTCTTCAAACGTTTCCCATTGACTGTAAAGCTCCTTCTAGTGTCCTCTTGTGTGATCTCCACTACACCATAAGGAAAAACATTAGACACAATATAAGGACCTAACCATCTGGAACGCAACTTACCAGGCATCAATTTCAGTCGTGAACTATAGAGAAGGACTTTCTCTCCAACATGAAACTCCATTTGTTGGATCATTTTGTCATGAGTTTCTTTTGATCTTTCCTTGTAGAGCCTTGAGTTCTCATATGATGACAATCGAATCTCCTCAAGCTCTTGAATTTGCAACTTCCTTTGAATTCCAGCTTGGGCCAAATCCATGTTACATTTCTTTATAGCCCAATATGCCCGATGCTCGACTTCCACGGGGAGATGACACGCTTTCCCAAAAACAATCCGAAATGGGGACATACCAATGGGGGTCTTGTATGCTGTCCTATAAGCCCACAATGCATCATCCAAGTGCTTGCTCCAATCCTTCCTATTTGGCTGCACGGTTTTCTCCAAGATTTGTTTCAACTCACGATTTGAAACCTCAGCCTGGCCATTTGTTTGGGGGTGGTATGGTGTTGATGTTTTGTGTGTCACCCCATACTTTCGAAGGAGGGAAGCAAAATTCCTATTGCAAAAGTGTGTCCCTTGGTCACTGATGATGGCCTTTGGTACTCCAAACCTGCAAAAAATCTGTGCTTTGACAAAGTCCACAACAACATGAGAATCGTCAGTCCTGGTGGCCTTGGCCTCCACCCATTTACTCACATAATCAACAGCAACCAAAATATACAAAAATCCAAATGAACTAGGAAAAGGACCCATAAAGTCGATGCCCCATACATCAAAAATCTCACAAAATAGTATGGGTTGTTGGGGCATCTCATGTCTCCTAGAAATGTTCCCAGTGTGTTGGCAACGAGAGCATGACTTACAAAACAGATGGGCATCATGGAACAAGCTAGGCCAATATAATCCAGAGTCTAAAACCTTCCTAGCTGTCCGTTGGGGTCCAAAGTGTCCACCACATGCAAGTGTATGGCAGAATTGCAAAACAGACTCAAACTCATGATCAGGAATACACCTCCTAATAACTTGGTCACTACACATGCGCTAGAGGTAAGGATCATCCCACACATAAAACCTAGACTCACTTTTTAATTTTTGGACTTGATGTTTCTTCAAATTCACTGGGATTTCAGATCCAACAATGTAATTAACTAAATCAGCATACCAAGGATGCTTACCTGAGATGGTATAGAGATGCTCATCGGGGAAAGTGTCCCGAAGTGGTACCTGGTCCAAGGTGTCACCCTCTAGTGTGTGAGTAAGCCTACTCATGTGGTATGCCACCAAATTCTCTGACCCCTTCTTGTCCTTTATCTCAAGGTCAAACTCTTGAAGAAGTAGCATCCAACGGATAAGTCGTGGATTTGCATCTGGCTTTTTTAGGAGGTACCTCAAAGCTGCATGGTCAGAAAAAACAACTACTTTAGAGCCCAATAAATATGAACGAAATTTATCTAAAGCAAATATAACAGCAAGAAACTCCTTTTCTGTTGTGGTGTAGTTTGATTGGGCTGAATCTAGTGTCCTCGATGCATAGGCGATCACATGTGAACGTCCCTCCACCCTCTGAGATAAGACAGCTCCAACCGCGAAGTTGGAGGCGTCACACATAAGCTCAAAAGGAATCTCCCACCGTGGGGGCTGTATGATCGGTGGAGTGGTCAGACACTTCTTTAGCTCATCAAATGATACCCTGCATGAATCATCAAAATTGAAGTCAATATCTTTTTGAAGCAATCGAGATAAGGGTAGAGCGATCTTACTAAAATCTCTGATGAAGCGTCGATAAAATCCAGCATGTCCAAGGAATGATCGAACATCACGCACACATGAAGGGTAGGGTAAGGATGAAATGATGTCTACCTTAGATCTATCAACCTCTATCCCATGTTTTGACACTACATGCCCTAAGACAATGCCATTCTCTACCATGAAATGACACTTTTCAAAGTTCAGGACTAGATTCTTCTCAATACAACGATTCAACACATTTTCCAAACTACTTAGACATTCATCAAATGAAGATCCATACACTGTAAAATCATCCATAAATACCTCCATGCAGGTCTCAATAAAATCAGAAAAAATACTCACCATGCATCTCTGGAAGGTACCTGGGGAATTGCAAAGTCCAAATGGCATCCTCCGATAGGCAAATGTCCCAAAGGGACAGGTGAATGTAGTCTTCTCCTGATCCTCCGGAGCTATAGGAACCTGAAAATATCCAGAAAATCCATCCAAGAAACAATAGTGTGTCTTCCCAGCTAGTCTCTCAAGCATCTGATCAATAAATGGGAGGGGGAAATGATCTTTGCGAGTGGAATGATTTAGTTTCCTATAATCAATACACACGCGCCAACTGTTTTGTACCCTCATTGGAACTAACTCATCTTTCTCATTTTTAACAACAGTAACACCACTTTTCTTAGGCACAACCTGAATAGGACTTACCCACTGAGAATCTGAAATGGGATAGATTATACCTGCCTCGAGAAATTTTTCAACCTCTTTTTTAACAACCTCCAGAAGGGTTGGATTGAGTCTCCTTTGTGGTTGCCTCACCGGTTTAGCTCCATCTTCCAAAAGAATCCTATGCATGCAAATGGAGGGGCTAATACCTGATATGTCAGCTAAGGTCCACCCGATTGCCCTGATGTTCTCCCTCAAAAGATTCAAAAGTTTTTCTTCATGTTCAAAAGAGAGATTGTTAGCAATGATAACAGGTAATTTTTCACCACTTAACAAGTATGAGTATTTGAGATTTGGTGGCAATGGCTTTAGTTCCAGTGATGGTGGCTGCTGAATGGATGGAAGCATGAGTGGCGTAGACATCTGTGCACAATCATACATATCATCTGAATGAGAGAACAATGCATCAAATCCATCAGAAAAATTAGCAGCCATATCATAATCAGAGTATACATGCTCAGAATTCGAATATGATTGGATAAATGAACCAATCCCAAGATCAGAAAGATCATGAATTAAAGGGGATGAAGTAGAATGAGACATCAAGTTGGACCCAATACTCATTATTTCATTAAGAAGTGAATAGTCCCCAAGAGATTGGGAATCAAAAATAGAGGGACTATCACATGGAGACTCAGAATGAGAGAGAAAGAATGCTGAGTGTTCCTCTGGTGGGTACTTCATAGAATCCAGGATTTTAAACCTCACGATTTCATCCCCGAATTCCATGGAAAGAGTACCCTCATGAACATTGATAATGGTCTTAGCAGTTTTGAGGAAGGGTCTACCAAGAATGATAGGGGCATGAGAACTTACCTGGTCATCTTCCATGTTTAGTACATAGAAATCAGCAGGGAAGATCATGTCCTTTACCTTTACCAACACATCTTCAAGGACACCATCCAGATATGCTGTAGCTCTATTCGCTAGCTGCACCACTACCCTTGTAGGCTTGAGCTCACCAATCTGCAATGAAGAGAAAACAGAGTGAGGCATCACATTTATTGAAGCTCCTAAATCACAAAGAGCATCAGAGAAGTGAAACTCCCCTATGGTGCATGGGATGGTGAATGTCCCGGGATCCTTGCACTTTGTTGGCATTGCTAGAGTTGGTGTAATGAGTGCTGAGACATTCCTTCCAAGGTTGATCCTCTCATTTCCCTTGAGCCCTCTTCGATTGGTACAAAGTTCTTTTAAGAATTTGGCATACCTTGGGATTTGCTTAATGGCTTCGAGTAGAGGAATGTTGATCTCCACACGCTTGAATGTGTCCAAAACCTCCTTTTGCATTGCTTCTTCAGCCATCTTCTTGGTTTGAACAACCCTGTTTGGAAAAGGAAGTGGTTTAGGAGGAACATCATCAATCTTTTTCTTACCTTTATCTTTCTCCTTGGATTGTTCATCAGTTGGTATGGAATGTGGCTTCTCTGAAGTTGAGGTGAATCCCGGTGGAATGGTAGGTACAGCTGTATCGTTCATTTTCTTCCCACTTCTCAATGTTATGGCACTAACATTCCCCTTTGGATTTGGAGTGGGTTGGGAAGGTAGATTTCCAGAATTCTTACTTACAAGTTCATGGAGGGCGGTGGCAATCTGGCTCATTTGAGTCTTCAACTCCCTCAGCTCCGAACCTTGACTTTTCAGCTCATTCTGTTGATTAAGAACAATTTGTTTCAAAAGATCATCAGTGTTAGAGTCTACCTTGGGTTGGAGATTCCCTTGTTGCTGACTTGTTGATGTTTGAGCTTCAAATCTCCTTTGGGGTTGTTGGAAACCCTGTTGGTAAGGTGGAGGCTGCTGGAAGTTTTGTTGAAAGGGGGGCCTTTGTTGTTGTCCAGAGCCATACCTCATGTCCAGATGATCTTTCCACCCTTGGTTGAATGTTGGATCGAACTTCTTCTGGGGATATGGTTGTTGCTGCTGCTGCTGATATGGTCTCCCAGGGAACACTGCTGCACAATCTTCTGTTTCTTGGAGTTGTGGGCAACAGTCAGTTGGGTGGCTTGTCTCAGTGCAAATACCACAAGGCCTTGAAGGAGGAGGTAAAGATGTCTTTTGTGCCAAAGCAATCTGCCTTACCATAGTTGTCAATTCTTCTAACTTGGTATCAATCAAATGACTCTCAAGAGAAGAAGGACTTACCTGATGTACTCCCCTGACATGTAGTGTACCTCTATCGCCAAATTGTTGGAAGTTTTGGGCCATCTTGTCAATCAATGCACGTGCGGCTATTGGTGTCTTGTCCACCAATGCCCCTCCAGCTGCGGCATCCACCATGCTTCTCTCCATAGCTGTGAGTCCTTCATAGAAGTACTGAATGAGGAGTTGCTCACTGATTTGGTGATGTGGACAGCTTGCACACAACTTCTTGAATCGCTCCCAATACTCATACATGGACTCCCCTTGTGCTTGCTTGATCCCCGAGATCTCCTTACGAATGGAAGTGGTCCTCGATGCTGGAAAAAATCTCTGCAAGAAAAGTCGTTTCAAATCGTTCCAACAAGTTACATCTTCAGGTTGTAAATAATACATCCAATCTTTTGCAGCTCCATCAAGTGAGAATGGGAATGCTCTTAGTTTGATTTGATCTTCAGAGACATTTTTAGGTTTTAGGGTTGAGCAAACCACATTAAATTCTTTCAAATGTTTATTCGGATCCTCACCAGAGAGGCCATGAAACTTTGGAAGTAAGTGAATTAACCCTGATTTTAGTTCAAAGTCCGATTCGAGATTTGGGTATGCAATACAATTTGGTTGATAGTTAATATCAGGTGCAGCCAATTCTCGAATGGTTCTATTAAGTTCATTTCCATTATTATCAGCCATTGGTTCCTCTTTTATGTTTGAATTTGAATTGCTTCCAATTTCAATGTTCTGATATTGGAGTAATTCTCCAACTGGTTGAATGTTGAAACTTCCCGTAGACTGAGAATGTCTGATTCGTGCCCTAAGGCTACGTTCAATCTCAGGGTCAAGATCTAAGAGATCTTCGGGATTAGTTCGTGTCATAGATCAAATAAAAATGAAAAGAAAGAAGGTGGACCATAGTAAAATAAAAATGAGAAGTTTGAGTTGATGGTCCACAAAGAAGTAGGAGAAAATAAAAGAAGAGGATGAAAAATCAGATTGGGTAAAGAAGGAAGAAAGAAGAGAGGAAAATAATAAAATGTAAAATAAAATAAATACCTCTAGTTGGTTGAAATAATTACTTGCCTCCCCGGCAACGGTGCCAATTTGAAAGAGGGCTGTCGTGGGCGCCCTCAAATTATTAGTGTGATTTGGGGTACTTAAGTGCAGCAGAGTGGCTGACCAAGGTCGTCTCTCAAAGGAGGAAGTGAATTTAACAACTTATTAGAGGTATTATAAATAAAATAAAATAAAATAGAATAGAAAAAAACACTACTTTAAAGGATTGGGGTTTGTTGTAGTTTATGAATCTAGAAGAAGTTTGCTGGAAGAAGATTGTATAATTTTTTTTGTTTTTAGTTTTGAAATGAATTTCAATTTAAATGACACAACAAGAAGATGTTTTTTTTAGAAATCTATTTAAAAAGCGTAATCGATCTAACTCTACCTCTTCACTTTATTATTAATCATTATCATTTAAATTAACATTCACTTAATTATGATCCCTTAATTTGTTAAATCTCGAACCCTACGAGAATTAACTTTACCACAAAGATGATGTGAATTTAAACCTAGGCTAACTTTGGAACGTGCAATCGCAGCACCCTGCTTTGATTGATGTTCTAAGATTAGCTTATGATCAGTGGTAAATTAAGGCACATATCCATTCTGGAAATGAGGATGAATTGTGTTTAGGGATTATATTTGAACTCTACAAATTTATCCTGTGTGGTCTTGTATTACCGATTAAGATCGCGCTCTCACAATTTACACAAAATCCCGACCTCGCGTGTTTTTGTGTTAATTGTTCAATTGCTTGCTTAGTTTCTTACAATTTAAAAACACAATTCATGGATCATATTAAGTGAATTACATTAGCTCATTGATTCAAAATAATTAAATGAAGAGGGTAGAAGATAGATCGATTACTAAAAGACTACTCTTCCATGGGTGGCGTAATCATCGTAGAAGCGTTTTGCATGTGCAAAGGTTTAAAATGGGTATAACCCAATAACGCTTCTACTCAAGAATTCCAGACCAATTAGGAAGATTAAGAGAAGAAGAAATTTAAACAAAACAGAAGAAAAGAGAAGAAATATAATAAGATCAATGAAGTTTATTACACAAATGAAAACATTACAAAATGAAGAAGAGAAGGGGGCTTCGATGAGGGGATCCTTGCTTCAAGAGCTACCCCTCTTACAATGGTTGGAGAATTTGGGTGAAACAAATTCTCCTCTGCCTCCAATCTCCCAATGCACGTCCCAGCCTCTCCAAATGAGAAAATCACTAATTTATAGAGTGGAGGGGAGGCTAGGTTTAAAGTGGTTTCAAGTGTGAATGCAAAATCTCGGCCAAATATTTTAATGAAACTTTCACCGCCCATTTGACCTCCAAAACGCGTGAATTGACCGGCCTTCCAGAAGGATGATTTGTGCCACATCATGTCCCCGAGCTTTCCTCAAAATTTGGGCTCAATCCAAGCCCGTATGTAGAGGATATGGCCCAAATACAGAACCTTCTCCATTCTGGCGAGCCCAGCCCAACTTTGACTTCATGGCCCAATTTCAACAACCAAATTAACTCTTTAGCTTTAGTGTCCTGAATAAAAGTTGTAGATAATTAAGTTAGGAACACTGTTACAAAATTTCAAATTCAAATAATAAATATAAAAATATTTATCTTCGAAATAATACAGTGCACTATTAAGGGTAAAACTGGAATTTTCACCAAATTTTCAAATGAATGATCAAATCCCAAATATTTTATAAATAAACATATTTAACACAATGTGAGGAAATTATATCATTTATTATCAATAAAATATTCAATAAAATAGTGTTTTATCATGCATCACTACACGACTTCCTACTTAGCGCATTAGCTACAACATTCCCCTTTCCAGGTGTATACGAGATTTCAAAGTCGTATTCCTATAAGAACTCCATCCATTGACACTACTGCAAGTTTAAGTCATGTGGGGAGAAAACATACCTTAGGCTCTTATGATCGGTAAAAACCACAAAGATCTCTCCAATGAGGTAATGTCTCCACAACTTCAGAGGAAAAACCACTTCTGTCAACTCAAGATCATGGGTGGAATAGTTACATTCATGTGGACACAATTGCCGAGACCCATAAGAAGCAACTGATCTCTACTGCATCAGAACATAGCCTAACCCTAGATGTGAAGAATTGCAGAAAACATAAAATTGAACTCCCTCTATGGGCAGACAAAGAACCGGAGCACTGAATAACTTCTCCTTTAGATACTTGAAAATTTTCTGACACCGATCAGTCCACATGAGTGCCTGATCCTTCCTGTTCAATGTTGTTATAGGAGTCACAACTCAAGAGAAATAATCTAAGAACCTCCATTAGTATCCTGTGTGGAAAAGGAAACTTTGAACCTATACCACTATCTTGGGGGATGATCAAGACACAAATACTTCTATCTTCAATGAATCCACAGCTACTCCTTGATGGGGAACCACATACCCCAAGAAACGAACTTCTTGAGCCCAAAACTCACACTTTAAAAACTTCCTGAACAGGTTTTGTTGACGAAGAACTCCCAAAATGGCGTGCAGATGATCTGCATGCTCCTCTTTAGACGTAGAGTACACAAGGATTTCATCGCTGAAAATCAACAAAAACTTATCTAGGAACTCATAGAACACAACATTCATCAATCCCATGAACACATCTAGAGCATTCATCACACCGAATGGCATTACAACGAACTTGTGATACCCATGAAGACAATAGAAAGCAGTATTTGGGATATCTTCATCCTTCATATACATTTGATGATATCTTGACCGCAAGTTGATCTTTGAGAACCAACTTTCACCCTTTAGTTGATCGAATAAATCATCAATCCGTGGAAGATGATAACGATTATTCACTATCACTTTGTTTAAGCAATAATAATCGATACAAAACCACAAACTACCATTATCCTTCTTCATGAACAAAACTGGTGCACCCCATGGTGAAACACTCAGCCGAAAAAAAACCGCACTATAACAGACTATCGAGATGTATACGCAACTCCCTTAACTTATAAGGGGACATCCTATATAGAGACATAGAGATAGGATATGCTCCTGGATGTAGCTCAATACCAAAATTGATCTCTTGTTGAGGGGGTAATGCTGCAATATATTCTGGAAAGACATCAGGGTACTCTTCTATGACCCTGGTAAATGCCAACAACTAAACCTCTAAAGAACTTATCATCAGATTATCCATCAAGGATGATAAGGATGGAACATGCCTCTAACCCATCTGAGGGTCTCGATCGCCAACAAACACTGTTGGCTATCCATCAACATCGAATAACACCACCTGCTTCCTGAAACAATCCAAGATATCCTACACTGAATACAACCAATCCATGTCAAGGATGACATCATATGGTCGTATATGTGATCATAGAAAATCTCCCCAAGATAAGTGTTTCCCTAGTACTAGATCACAATCTCTACATACTTCAAACAAGTCATCTCAACCTCCAACTAGCGTAGTCAACACCAGGGGCACTGGAAGCCTCTCTACCTCAAGTCCCAAAGAATGGAAAAGGGAAGGTGATATGAAGGAGTGCGTCACTCCTGAATCAAATAAGGCATACACCCAAGTAGAAAACAAGCAAAGGGTGCCTCGAATGACGCTTGGCTCACCTGGCACTGGCAATGCTAAAGTAAGAAGCTAACCATGACCTCCTCCACGGCCTCTATAACCCTGATGAATACCACCACCATGGTCTCAATCTACTCTCTGAGGATGGAGAGCATCCTGGGGCTATCCTCTGTCTGCCCATTCTTCTCTCAACTAATCCAAAGTTGGTGCAACCTGCTGTTACTGCCTTGACTAGAACTACCTCAACGATGGAAACATGAGAAGAACACCCATCACACACTGAATACTCTGAAAGTTCGGTCACTCTCACTACTGATAACCTTGGCCTCCACAAGAAAATCAATCACCTGATCCCTTGGCATAGTCTTGAGAGATGCCGCCCCCAGAGAAATGAGATACTAAGGGTTGGGACCTACCCCTAAATGAACAGAAACCCTTTTTTCCTGAATACTAGGAACCTCAGACCACCGCTCTACTCTATGAGGAATCATGAAGACTCCCCTCTCATGACTATTTGGATATAAAGCATCCTCAAAATATATCTTCAACATAAACAGGGTGACCTGGTGCTGGATCTTTGGACATAAAGCCTCCTCAAAATGCCTTACCTTAGCCTCCTTGTAACGTCCTGACCCTAGTTACCTAGAATTTGTGCATTATTATGTAACATTGACATGATACAAGGAATCATTTCCTTAAATACTGATTAGTTTAGTATCCTTGGAAGTACTAGATACATACATAAGTTTTACATTACATCATGAAATAAAAACAACAACATTGTGTCCCCTTTGAACACTCTTATATCCCTTAGCCTATTCCTATAGGTTAATCGTAATATACTTATTTTCATCCTAGGAAAAATAAAACATAAGAAATGGGTGATCTCAGATGCTCATTAAGGATAACAATATAGCGGAAACTGTCATAAATAAGAATAAACATTTAAGGCAATGTATAAGACTAGAACACAAGCCTTTTAAACTTAAACTTCATCATAATATGGAAAAGATAAATCAAATAATTCCATTTACTTATTCACATGGATATTCTACTAGTTGAATAATCACATGTAATATCAATAGCCAATTTCATAATTATGGAATGCATAATGTCGGACATCATAACCACATAGTCAAGGCCTCGTGCCAAGACTACAAATAATATGTTGTCAAGGCCTTGTGTCAAGACACTAGTTTGTCTCATGAGACCTACCGATGCATCGAGGAGCTATAGAAGGCTCCACCTGTCACTTACTAAGTCCAATGCATTCCTCATATAAAAGGGTGAAACATAATCTAAACATTCTTATTAAAATACTAATGGAAATTTTAGCTTTACCAACGGTTTAAAACCATTGGTAAAGGCTGGACAACCATTGGTATAAACTATACCAATGGTTGTCCAAATTGTTGGGTCTTGAGCCGTAGGGATAGACATATCCCAACGGTTATATGAGAACCATTGGGATATGTCTGAAAAATTTAGTATATACCAACAGTTTTAGTAAAACGTTGGTATAAATGTTTACCAATGGTTTTAAACTGTAGGTAATAACAAGAATTCTCTCTATACCAACAGTTTACAAAACCGTTGGTATAGACTTTTACCAACAGTTTCCCATAAACTGTTGGTTAATATGAAGTAAAATTATTTATTCCAATGGTTTAAAAACCGTTGGCATATACTTATACCAATGGTTTACATAAAATTGTTGGTATAATTTTTGATTTTACACATATTCCAATAGTTGTAAACTGTTGGCATATCTTTTTTGTACCTACAGCAAGCCGGCTTGCTGGCCTCCCCCTGTGTAGTTGCTACAGAAATTCCACCCGGCCTACAAAATTTATACACAACAGAATACCTTCATAATACATACTCATACAACAAGTAACACAATACACCATTAACAAGTATACTTGCATAATACATACAGAATTCTGTATGTATTCATACAGAATTCATCCAATAAATAATTCATACATAAATCTGAATACCTCCAAATCCATATTTAATTACCCTCTACACACATATCGAATTAACACATAATTCATAAGGTAATTACAGAAAGTATACACATACAACAAGTATACCCAGGGGGTGGGGTGGTGTCTAGGGGGTTGGGGGGCTTTCCAGGGGGTGGGGGTGTCCAGGGGGTGGGGGTGTCCAGGGGGTGGGGGTGTTCAGGGGGTGGGGTGGTGTCCAAGGAGGGTGGGGGTGGTCCAGGGGGTTGAGGGTTGTTCAAGGGTGGTGGGGTGGTGTTCAGGGGGGTGGGTGTGGCTTTCCATGGGGGTTGGGGTGTTCAGGGGGTGGGGTGTCTAGGTGGTGTGGTGGTGTCTAGGGGGTGGGGTGGTGTCCAGGGGTGGGGCCGTCTAGGGGGTTGGGGGTGTCCAGGGGGTGGGGGGCTATCTAGGGTGTTGGGGGTGTCCAGGGGGGTGTCCAGGGGGTGGGGTGGTGTCTAGGTGTTGGGGGGCTTTCTAGGGGGTGGGGTGTCCAAGGGGTGAGGGTGTCTAGGGGGTGGGGTGGTGTCCAGGGGGGTGGAGGCAGTCCAGGGGGTTGGGGGATGTCCAAGGGAGGTGGGGTGATGTCCAGGGGGTGGGGGTGGCTATCCATGGGGGTGGGGGTGTCCAGGTGGTGGGGTGGTGTCTAGGAGGGGTGGAGGATGTCCAGGGGTTGGGGGTGTCCATGGGGGTGGGGTGGTGTCCAGGGGTTGGGTGGGATTTAATGGTTTTAATGGAATGAATTTCATGGATTTTTAAGATCATTGGTATTTTTAAAATGGTTTTGGAATAGTGTTTATTTCAATAGTATGTGTTTCTTTAGGAAAAAATGATTACTTTCGGTGTGTATGGTAGGAAGGGGGATTTGGTTATTAGGAAATGGATTACATTTTTATTGGGGTACAAAAATTCTATATGATTTTTTAAATTAAACCTTAAAAGAGATTTTTATAAACCATTGTGGATTTTTAAATAGAAGAAGTCTCTATTGTGTGATTTTGAAATGTTTTTATAAATAATTATTTATGATGTCTCTTTATGGGATTTGTGATTTTGTGTCCATTGTTTTAGAACATCATATTATTGTACTAAAGGTTTTGTTTTTTATAATTATTTAGAATTTTACCACTATAAATGAATCAAAAAGTCCATAAGGGGATATCTCAGCTAGTCATTCTTGTGATCCAGCAATTTTATTCCTAGTCTTGGTCTCTACTCAAACTCTTGTGGAAGTAGAATAGCCATGTTCTTCTTGGATCATTTATTATGCATGGGAGTTTCTAAAATAACATCCAATATTTTTTATTGGTGATCAAGGATCCCAAGAGGCAATGAAGTGGGTATCTATGATTAATGGGATCTTCGAGTTGTTAGAAACCCTATAATCCACGGGGGTGGGGGCTGTCTAGGGGGGTGGGGACTGTCCATGGGGGCGGGGGGATGTCCAGGGGTAGGGGGTGTCCAGGGGGTGGGCGGGATTTTCCAGGGGGTACGAGGTGTCTAGGGGGTGGGCGAGTTGTCCATGGGGGTGGCAGGGTTGTCCAGGGGGTAGGGGTGTCCAAGGGGTGGGTGGCCTGTCCACGGGGGGGGGGGGGGGTATCCAGGGGGTGGGAGGACTGTCCACGGGGGTGGGGGTTGTTCATAGGGGGAGGGGGTGTCCAGGGGGTGGTTGGGCTATCCACGGGGGTGGCAGGGCTGTTGAGGGGGATCATGGGTGTTCAGGGGGTGGGTGGGCTATCCACAGGGGTGAGCAGGTTATCCACGGGGGTAGGGAGGGGGCTATCCAGGGGGTATGTGGTGTCTAGTGGGGTGGGTGGGCTGTCCACGAGGGTTGTGGGGCTGTCCAGGGGGTAAGGATTGTGTCCAAGGGGGTGGGTGGGCTGTCCAAGGGGGTGCGTGGGCTGTTCGTGGGGGTGGGCAGGCTTTCCAGGGGGTAGGGGGTTGTCCAGGGGTGGGGGGCTATCCATGGGGGTGGCGGGGCTGTCCAGGGGGGTAGGGGTGTCCAGAGGGGTGGGTAGGGCTGTCCACAGGGATGGGGGGCTGTCTAGGGGGTACGAGGTGTCCAGGGGGTGGGCGGGGTGGTCCAGGGGGGGTACGGGGGGATGGGTGGGCTATCCATGGGGGTTGGCGGGGGTGAGTGGGTTGTCCACGAGGGTGTCGGAACTGTCCAAGGGGTGTGCGGGGTGTCCAAGGGGGTGGACGGACTGTCCACAGGGGTAGACAGGCTGTCCACGGGGATGGGGGGACTATCCAGGGATGGAGGGGCTGTCTAGGGGGGTACGGGGTGTCCACGAGGGGAGGGTCTATCCATGGGGGTGGGTGAGTTGTCTAGGGGATGGGTGGGGTTGTACAAGGGGTCGGTGGGGCTGTCCAGGGGGGTGGGTGGGGCTTTACAGGGGGATACAGGGTGTCCAAGGGGTGGGCGTGGCTGTCCAGGGGGTACAGAGTGTCCAAGGGGGTGGGCGGGTTGTCCACAGAGGTGGGGCTATCCATGGGGGTGGGAGAGCTGTCCACAGGGGTGGGGCATGTCCATAGGGGGAGTGGTTGTTCACGTGGGTGGGGGGCTATCCATAGGGGGAGGGGCTGTCCAGGTTGGTGGGTGGGCCCGTCCACGGGGGTGGGGGACTGTCCACGGGGGGAGGGGCTATCCAGGGGGTGGGTGGGCTGTCCACAGGGGTGGAGGGGCTGTTCAAGGGGGTACAAGGTGTCCAGGGGGTGGGCGGGCTGTCCACTAGGGTGGGGGCTATCTAGGGGAGGGGTGAATCAGTCATAGAAAATCATCAAGTCAAGTTTTATTATTTATAGATAAAAAAATAAAGATAATGTGAGCTACCTAATCACACATATATTCAGGCACAAAAAATCAATAAGCATCAAAGGTCAGTAATATCAGTCAATAATGTAATGGATCAATCTATCCCTCATCACCATGACTATCATCATCATCATCATCATCAACCTCACCCTCATCCTCATCGTCATCCTAGTCACCATACCTACCCTCCTCCTTGCCCTCGTACTCAGCCTCGGCCTCCTCATCACCCTCCTCCTCCGCCACTCCCTCCTCCTCCACCTTGCCCTCCTCCTCCGCCTCAGCCTCCTCCTCGCCCTCCTCCTCCTCTGCCTCGACCTCCTCCTCTCCATAGTCTCAACCTCCACTAGAACTACCACCTGGTGCACCATATATAGAACACATTGATGACATATATTCATCACAAGCTATTCTAGCCTCTGGTGGAAGTGTTGGACGTAAAACTTCCACCAGTTTCATAAATTCAGTGTTTGCCCTAGCAGACTATTCTTCCGTCTCTATGTCCCTTTTTTCAGTCTGTTCTATCTATACCTTAACCTATTAGAACTCAGTGGAACTACAAATCGTACCTGAGGAGGGCCAATACCTCATTGGAACTATACTCTTCCCAGGTCGGCAGTATACTCTACCAGGGTGCTCATCTCCCAACACCTGATGTAAGTGATTGTTTGGCCCAAAATTGCCAGGTTCTTGGGCATTAAGGTCCTCTAAAGTAGCATGTTACAAATATAAATTGATTATTAAGTTACAAAATAGAGATTAAAATTTTAAATCTACAAAGTAAAACTTACAATCTGCTACTGAGTCGGTTCATTAACCGCACTTCCATCTTTCTCCCTTCTACTTGAGCAAAACCGTTTTTCTCGAGGCACACATCCTTCTATATTCAATTTATGCCTCTATAATGACATTGAATGTAGGAAACCATAATTAAAAATAGGATACCAATAATTAATTTCATAACTAAAATTATATAACAACTTTATCAATCGAATAAATTATGGAGGTAGAAATAGAAAGTGAAATTTGTAAAGAAAAATTATAAACTATCATACCCGCTACCTCTCATGATCCGGCATCGTAGTACGTCCCAATGTGTGGATGTATTTTTTAGCATCAATATTTTTTTTATTTCTTCTAGATGAATCCTAAATAAAATTCAATAATTAGTATTAACAAAAAACATGAAAATTTTCATTTAAAAACCTCTAATGTGATTAATACCTTAAATTGGCTAGTCGTCCAATGAGTAATCATCTGTCGGTACTGATCTAATGGACAATCATCCATGACAGAGACCTACGCTAACTCTGTTCCCACTCTACCACACTTTCCAATGTATATCTTGTGCTTATAAGCTCTCCAAAGCTCACCTAAATCCTTTAGACGTGCTAGTCATGCACCCTCACCATCGGGGAAATTAAAGCGTAGCTGACACCAAAATATTAATTCATATAAATAAAAAAATAATATATTGCATTAAATACAATAGATTTTTTTACCCATATCTCTGCCAAAGCTTTATCCTTGACTTCATTTGGCAGCTGTCTCCATGAGAGCGGACTGATTGGAATGATGTTGGAGTATTTGTAAAGTGTCGCCAAAAAACTCATACATTGTCTCCCTAATTTTTCAATCATTTGACTATCTTCATTGTAGTCCACCATCAACTTTGTGCGGTGGTTCCACACTGCACGCATTTGTGTATTCCCTCTCCCCTGACTCCTATCAGTAGATTTATCTTTTTTGAAATAAAAACAAATATTTTATCAATACATGTTATGATGAAAATAAATAATGGTGTAAAAATTTGTTCGGGTTGTATAAGTATACCTGCGGTAGTATGATCAATGTGCATCGTTGGATCCACATAAACTGAAGGAACACCCTATACAGATGGAGTGGGTCCCAGTGTATACTGCGCAGGGACAGACTCTGGTGGAGTAGGAGTCAAAGAAGATGAAATATAAAAGCCCAGAGATAAGGAAGTAGAAGTAAAAGAAGATGACATGGATGGTTGTCTGAATGCTGGATGGGGAGTGGGAATCATCATCAAATATGGTATAGATGATTGAGGAGGCTCAGATGTAAAGGGTGGTGAAAACATGGGAGGCCTAAATGTCCCTAACAGCACACCAGGATCGGAATGTGGGATGAATGGTATGTTAGTGGGAGGGGTAGGGTCTAATCGGGTACGCCGACCAAATCGTCTAACTCTCATACCTCCCCCCTTGTACGAGCACCCTGAGTACTGGGACCACTACTAGGATGCTCATCAAATAATTGTCACCTAATAGATGGATCCTGAAAAAATGCTTAAAAAAATTAATCACATGACATTATATATTATTAAAATAAATATATTTTAAATAAAATACTCACTACAGGCACTAGTGGTGGAATTCCCAGCTCAGTCATGTGATGATTGTTGTCCATAATTTTTTTTCGCTCTTCAATTGGTTTCATTTACTGTATTTGAAAACAAATATGGAAGTAAATAGAAAAGGATAACTAATGTGTGACCCAAAAAACAAAATAAATGAGATGGAATAGAGGGATTCAGGGATAATTTAACTATCCATTGTTTTTGGTGAGCTTGAACAGATATATAATGAAGTTAATAAATCATACAATATGTAATAAAGAAATTTAATTTTTAGTAGGATGGTTATTTAATAAGTGTCATTAGTCTATTAAAATCATGAAACATTGATTCTACCAGATTCATAAGGGGTAAAGAAGTTGTCAAAATTAAGGAAAAATTTAATTTCTTTAGCCCAGGTAGATGATGCAGGTTTCAATACATGTTTTGCAGAAGAATACAAACCATCATGTTAATTACTTGGTAAAATGTTAAAGAGAGGGCTTAGAGTTTTACAAATTTTATACAAATAATATTTGAAGCATTGAAATGTTCACCAAGTTAGAAATGTTGGTTTCGTAGGTTTGAATATAGTTCAATTACAAATTAGAAAATGAAATTCAAATAAAATTGAAACCAATAAATAGTTAAAATTCACATAATGGTCTAGTCGAATACAACATATTTGTAATCAATATTAAATCAATTTGAATAGTAGCAACCTTAATATCCCAAGTCGAGGTAAACCAAAATAATTGACAACATGAATGAATGATTTTATATATTTCCCACCACAACTTCAGGTTCACATTCAACTCCGAAAATTGAGCTATCAGAGTCATCAAAAGTAATAAATGGATCGTTTCCAATGGAATTAGGGATGGTGTCAATTCCATCATCACCATCATCAAAAATATTTCTTGGAATTACTTCAATAATGACACCAAATTCAGGTCGAAGATGGTATTTGACATAAAAAACTTGTTTCTCCATTGATTCCAATACATATGGTTCATCGGTAGCAAGAGTGAGAGTCATATCAATTACTCGAAATCCACAATCATCAATAAATATACCATGCCTATTCATCAAATCAAACCACTGGCATTTCATCATCGTGACTTGTCCATGAGAATAATAATCCAATATTATTATTTTTTCAATGACTCCATAATAACCTACATTTTTAAATCGTGGTCTATTATCTGATGCACTAGCATAACAATCTATTGTGGAAGTAACCATAACACCATCATGTTATGTTCTCATGTTCTTTGCTCGTTCAGTGATAATAAATTTGTACCCATTTATAACAATTGATTTACAGTCACGAACCATGGTATTAGGACCAAAAGACAAAGTTCTTATTTCCTCAGAGACAGAGTTAGCAGGCAAACTCAATATCTGAAATATAAATCAATATTAAACTTAATTAAATATTGTTTTAATTATTTTAAATAGTAATATTATTACCTTTAATTTTAACCAAGTAGAAAACTCTTTGCTATGCAAAGTCTCCCTCCTTCTCAAAGATAAAGAACGATGCTTTTTATTTATCATCGCTTTATGTTCCCTGTAGATAAAAATAGGAATAGATTAACAGATATATATATATATATATATATAAGATATATATATTGAATTTACTTACAAGATGTAGTCATCAAACAAATCATAGTTGAACAAAACTGTGCGATGTGCCATCTCCCGCTCTTCAAGGCTTAATATCGTCAATGTATATGATCTGGGAATTCCTCCTATTTGATGAAGTGATGGAAAACTGGGTTCAATTTTCTCATACTGTTCTTCTTCATTTCTCATTGGTCTGTTCATTCTTTTAGTAAGATTAGAAAAATACATAGAGCAGAAATCCATACATTCTTGAGCCAAGTAACCATTCATGATAAAACCTTCAGGATGATTCCTGTTATGGACATAAGACTTTAATGTGTACATATTTATTTCATTTGGATACATCCAACGAAAAGAAATAGGTCCTATGAGAAGTATTTCAGTTGGAATATGGATATTCAGATGCAACATGCATGTGAAAAATGATGGAGGAAATATTTTCTCTAACTCACAAAAAATTAATGGGGCATCTGCCAACATTTTTTTCAAGAAATAATTGGACAAATTCTTAGCACAAAGATCTCTAAACAAATGGCACAACCGAATAACAACCACCCTTAAATTATTGGAAAAAATATGACGAATTTCTATTGGAATCAAATCATGCAGAAGTATGTGATAATCATGAGTATTTAAAGATTTTAGCTTAAACTCTCTTCTGTTGACCCGTTTAGATATGTTACTTGAATAGACATCAAAAACTTTAATAGTCTCTAGTACTTCAAGAAATTGACTTTTTTCTATAGGTTTCATCACATAAGAAGCACGTGGAACTTTCCATTTATTTTCACTGATACGCACAGGATAAAATTCTAGTCTGATGCCCCAATCCACCAAGTCACACCGAGACCGTAAATCATCTTTTGTATTTCCTTTAACATTTAGAAGAATCAAAAGAAACATTTCACATATATTTTTTCAATGTGCATTAATTCTAAGCAATGACGTAACAAATTGGTTGACCAATAAGTCAAATCAAATAAGATACTTCTCTTTTTCCAATTGTAACAGGTTTCAGTAGAAACATTATTTCTCTTTCTAGATTTCATTTGACCCTTACCAAATGAAAAAATGAAAAATTTCAATTCATTAAGCACATCAGTTCCAGACATATGCTGAGGTGGATCATCGTTTTCCATGGTATTGTCAAGTATTCAATGATTATTTCTATATGGATGGTCCATTGTCCATTGGAAAGAATCGTCAATGTCCCATAAAACTAAAACTACAAAGATGTTTCAATCTTCTGGATCGTGTATTCTTCATACAAAAAGGACATGATAGTTTTCCCTTCGTGCTCCATCCAGACATCATTTCATAAGCAGGAAAATCATTGATTGTCCACATAAGTGCAACACGCAGCTAAAATATGTATTTTGAACATGCATCGTATGTGCGCACACCCACATCCCAAAGAAGTTTCAAATATTTTAATAAAGGTTGCATGTATACGTCTATATCATTTCCAGGATCATAAGGGCCAGATATGAGTATACTCATAAAAGTGAAAGGTTTTCATACACAACCATGGGGGAAGATTATAAATGTGTATAAAAATCGGCCATGTGTTGTGTGATGTAAGAATCTGTCCAAATGGATTAAAATCGTCACATGAAAGACCCAACTTCACATTACGTATGTCAGCTAAAAAATCAGAATATCAAGCAACAAATCTCTGCCATGAAAATCCATCTGCAGGGTGAATCAACTCATCATTAGTCTTCTTTCTCTTGGTATCATTCCATATCATTTTTATTGATATTTCATCAGACATAAAAAGATTCTAGAGTTTTTGGATCAATGGAAAGTGTCGCATTAGTTTTTGTGGCACATGGGATGGTGTTCCATCAACTTTTGGATTCCAACGGGATGTGCCACATTTTATACAATCATTTCGTTCAGCATTTTCCTCCCAGAATAAACTGAAATCTTCTGAGCAAGCATGAATTTTGTTTCTTAAAAATCCAAGTTCCTTAACTAACTTCCATGCCATATAGTGGTTTGAGGGAATATCTGCATCATCTAGAAGTAAGTCCTTCAATAAGGTAAGAATTTAATTAATGTAAGTATTAGAAATCCCATACATAGTTTTCCCATGAAACAATCGGATTAAAAATTACAGCTTTTTCATTTTACCGCAGTGTCGATATACTGGAGTCGTGGTAGCATAATTCAATTTTTTCACCCTAAAAACATCATCATTTTCATTAGACGCATCATGTGTACTCATATCGAAATATTCTTGAGTCGTAATCCTTTCTTTTTCATGATGATGAATAAATGGAAACTGGCCATATAACAAATTCTCCAATCCATTCCTCTCATTTGGATCATCAAAATTTTGAGATGTCATTTTCTCCCCATTGTGATACCACACAGAGTAGTTTTCTTGAAAACCATATTTGGTTATGTGGTAGCTGACTTCTTCATAGCTCAACCAAGGTATTCCAACACAATTGTAACAGGGGTAGTGTATGTGACCACTATTTAAAGCATTGTGAAATGAAAAATCTAAAAATATCTCTAAATTATTTTGAAAATCTCTTGAGATCTGATCGGTTTCATACATCCAACTTCTATACATTTTTTAAAAAAAATTGTTATAAGTCATTTCATTAAAAACAATTCAATAATATTGAAGTTTCATCGAAAATATATTTAAGTAAATGAGAAATGTTCACTTTATATAAAACCATGACTGACACACTACTCTATATGAGAATCATAATATAAAAGAAAAAAAATATCTTTGAAGAACTATACATGAGTGTACAGGGGGTGGGCGGGCTATCTAGGGGGCTGGCGGGGGTGGCGGGTCTTTCCAAGGGGTACAGGGTGTCCAGGGGGTGGGTGGGCTATCCACGGGCAGTGGCTGGGTTGTACACGGGGGTGGAGAGGCTGTCCAGTGGGGTCGGGGGTGTCTAGGGGGGTGGGGGGCTTTCCAGGGGGTGGGTGTTTGGGTGGATAGGGGGTCCAGGGGTTGGTGGGCGGGTGTCCAGGGGGGTGGGCGGGCTGTCCACGGGGGTTCCAGGGCTGTCCAGGGGGGTTGGTGGTGTTCAGGGGGGGTGGGGGGGGCTTTCCATAGGGTGGGGGCTATCCAGGGGGTATGAGGTGTCTAGGGGGGTGGGCGGGCTATCGAGGGGGGGTGGCGGGGCTGTCCAGGGGGGTACGGGGTGGGTGGGCGAGCTATCCACGGGGGTGGTGGGGCTGTTTAGGGGGGGTACGAGGTGTCCAAGGGGGTGGTCGGGCTATCCATGGGGGGTGGGGGCTGTCCAGGGGGTACAGGGTGTCCAGAGCGGTGGGTGGGCTATCCACAGGGGTGGCGGGGCTGTCCATGGGGGTCGGGGGGGTCTAGGGGCGTGGGGGGGGGGGGGGGGGCTTTTCCATAGGTGGGGGATGTCCAGGGGTACGAGGTTTCTAGGGGGTGGGAGGGCTGTTCAGGGGGTGGCGGAGCTGTCCAGGGGGGGTACGGGGTGGGTGGGCGGGCTGTCCACGGGGGTGGCGGGGCTGTCCAGGGGGTACGGGGTATCCATGGGGTGGGCGGGTTGTCCATGGGGGGTGGGTGGACTGTCCACGGGGATTGAAGGGCTATCCACGAGGGTGACAGGGCTGTCCACGGGGGGTGGCAGGGCTGTCCAGGGGGGTGGGGGTGTCCAGGGGGGCTGTCCAAGGGGGTGGGGGCTATCCAAGGGGGGTGGGGGTGTCGACCCCCAAACTAGGGTCGTAAAATCCAATTTTATCCAATTTTAGCATGATTTCAAGCCTATTATAGATGACTGAGAAGACTATTGGTGTAAACCATGAATATCATACATATAAATCACAACACACAAAATTGTAAAAACACCACCAAAATATCATACGTGGATCAGATTTTATGAGCCATGTTTTGATAGGACACTACTCATAGGATTATGATCCTTGTTATATCATTAGGTGATATGGAGTTGTAAAAATGTTAAATTTGTATGAGATAAATATAGATAGTGGATAAGAACCTGAGTGAGATTTCTTTGCAGAGATCACTTCTTCTTGGAAGGGTAAGAGTGAGTGTTGGTATGGAACTTTAAGAAAAGTCTTAACATGTGAAAGCAACTATACATTGGTTATATTTGATGCCTTTTTTTAGAGTATCGAAGTGGAAAACCCACCCCCTCCCTAGATATCCCCCCCCCCACCACATTTGCAGCCCCCTACCCCCCTGCAACCCCCCCCCCCCACCCACCTGGATATCCCCCACCCACCTGGACACCCCCCCCACCACCACACCTGGAAAGCTCACCCCCCTTCTCCCTGGACAACCAACACCCCCACCCCACTTGGACATCCCCCCCCCCTTAACAGCCCCCCCCCCCCTCCCACCTGGATAGTCCACCCACCGCCACCCCTAGACAACTCACCCCCTCCCTAGACAGCCCACACCCCTTCCCCTACAGCCCCCCCCCCCCCCGACATCCCCTGGATAGCCCACCCCCCACTGGACAGCCCACCCCCTCCCTCGACATCCCACACCCCCCTCCCCTGCAGCCCGCCCTCCCCCTACCCCCTGGACACCCCCCCTACCGCCCCACCAGGACAGCACCCCCCCCCCCACCTGGACACCCCCCCCCCCACCTAGACAACCCACCCCCCACCCCCACCTGGACAGTCCACCCCACCTGGATATCCCCCCCACCTGGACAACCCACCCCCCCACCACCCCCACCTGGACACCCCCCCCCCCCCACCTAGACACACCACCCCCTCCCTGGACACCCCACACCCCTATAGCCCCCCCTACAGCCCCCACCCCCTGGACAACCCACCCCCCACCTAGACATCCCCCACACATGGACAGCCTCCCTACCCCTCCTATAGCCCCCCCTTACAGTAATTTTATTTAAAATAATTTTATTCATTAATAAAGTAAAACCATCATGCATTATCCATTTCATTCCAAACAAACCATTAAATTTATCAAAACATAACAAATTCAATTTATCAAAACATGACAAATTCAATTTATCAAAACATGACAAATTCAATTTATCAAAACATGAAAAATTCAATTTATAAGGCTCTATGGGTAACTTATAAATGTCATTGGGGAAATGGGAAATCAACTACATTGTTAATTCCAATTTAAAAATTGGGCCAAGCACTTAGTAGTTGTGGTGGTGTCTAGGAGGTGTGGTGGTGTCCAGGGGGTTGTCTAAGGGGGTGGGGGGGCTTTCCAAGGGGTGGAGGGTGTCCAGGGGTGTCTAGGGGGTGGAGGTGTGGGGGGGGGGGGCTATCCAAGGGGGTGGGGGTTGTTCATGGGTGGTGAGGGGTGTCCAGGGAGGGTGGGGGTGGGGGTGTCCAGGGGGTGGGTGTGTCCAAGGGGGTGGGGGGAGGGGGTTGTCCAAAGGGTGGGGGTGTCCAAGGGGGTGGGCGTGTCCAGGGGGTGGGTTGTCCATGGGAGGTGAGGGGGTGTCCAGGGAGGGTGGGGGTGGGGGTGTCCAGGGGATGGGGGTGCAGGCGGGGTGGGGGTTGTCCAATGGGGGGGTCCAGGGGTGGGGGGATGTCCAGGGGTGTGGGAGGTGTCGAGTGGGGGTGGGGGTGGGGTGTTCACAATTCCAATCTGTCACCCAACCAATGCCAATTCATCCTCAATATCAATACCCTTCCCATTATTCCTTAAACAAAAACTATAAACACAAAATCCAAATCCAATTTTAAACTAAACTAAAGTCCACAGAAACTACCATATCACCCCACTAAACAAACCCTTTACCATGTTTGAAGTGTAGAACAAAAATAGAAAACAAATCAAAGGGTTCGGAACTCCACAGACAGCAGGAACTCTAATTTAGCTGAAATAAAAACATCAAACAAAAAAAATAGAGGTAGAACATTAAAACTAAGGTAACAATTACTAATTTGAAGTGAAGAAATAAAAATTTGTTTGATTGAAGATGGATTGGCTGGAAGGAGTTTCACAGACGAGAAAACTTTGGGAGGAGCTCTGGATTGGGGTCTATAATCGGGTGAGTGGGAGATGCGGTGTAGGGTATTTGGGGGAAAACTTTCCCAATGGTTTTTAAAAACCATTGGGAAAGCCTCTCTTTACCAATGATTTATTAAAACCATTGGTATATCTTAGAGACACAAAATATTTCCCAACAGTTTTATCAAACCGTTGGGAAATATTAAGTATATTTACACATTGCCAACGATTTGAACAAAATGTTGGCAAATTTTTCCTTTTTTATAGTATAGAAACGGTTTAAAGAAACCATTGGCATATATCCATTAGGAAAACATCATATTCCAATGGTGAAACTAGCATATGAAATGTCAATATTTTAACCACAAACCATGAATGGCATAAAAATAGCACATCCACAGTCAAACATCAATACAATATGGATGATTGTATTATGATAAATAAACCTTAATAAAGAATAAAATATACTGAAGGATATTGATATAGATGAAAATAGTCATTAAAACTATTTAAGATAAATATCCCCTTTTTCTTGAAAACATTTAAATGCAGCACTATTTATCAAAGAAGTCGTTTAAAAGAGATTTTTGAATCAAAGTGTCCCATACCACTTTGAAACTTTTAAAAGGAATTTTAATTTACAAACATTTATGTCCATATAAATAAATACTTAAAACTATTTTTAAAACATGGACATTAATGAGAAATATTTAGAAGAATAAATATTTAAAACATTTAAAACAATATTTTAGTTAAAGAGTTCCTAACCAAATAAAAGACTCTTGAATACAAGTAATTGAGTAATAACATTAATAAAACATTATAATATCATGAGAATAAAGGGATTAATGATATAATATGTCAAAGGATAGTATATACACCATATAAAAGTGAATTGGTGCATAACGACAAAGAGTCTCAAAGGAATGTAAATTGAGACGAAATACCTTATAAAGATCGTATCCTTAGATTAAGGATGAATAAATGAAATAATTATGTGTGAAAAAATATAAATACACTAAATATAATTGTATATTCAGTGTAAATAAATCAGATTACATTCACACATATTCTTGTAAAAACAAAACCAATGACTTGGATGTTTAACTCAATGAATGGAAATTGAGTTAAGATTTACCTTAAAAAGTTCATATCAATGGAATGTGAATTTATCAATAGAGTGATTATGTTTATCAAAGGTATATACAAAGAAAGGGGAGTGGAAATTAATACATAAATAATAAATAGTGATTCCACACATAATCTTAGAGTAAAATAATCAATGAAGTATGTGTAAAGCCTAATGAGTGGAAATTGAAATTTGAAATTCCCTTACCGATTTGGTAACTTATGAAACATACACCCCATGAAATAAGTATCATAAAATTAAGATGTAAATACCAATAAATTAAAGTATATTACACAAATAATACAATCATGTGTAGTACATACACTACACAAAAGAAAATAGTGGCAATATAGCATGAATCTCACGGGAATAAGAAGTGAGATGAAAACCCTTTACCTTGTACTTTTCCTCAGTCGAGGGTATGTTAACCTCCTATATAATAGTTAAATAATTGTTATAAAATTATAAAAGAACCACATACATAAATATGATATCATACATGATCTTATAATATTGCTCTGTTAATAATATTTTAGTAGTAACATTGTTTCGGGTGTTAACTGATTCGTTTTCCTTTATATGTTTTGTTACGTAAGTCATGTTTTTTATGGATAGAATGTATTGTATTCCTATCCATAATTATATAAAGTCTTTAAACATTATTTTTAATCATTAAATGAAAATTATTCTTGAATGGTTACGATGGGGAATGGCATCTCATCGCGTCGTGGAGATAGTAAGTCGTATGTACGCATGAGCGACAATATCATTCTTTTGATGGTGAAATAGTATATAATTGGATGGTATATCATATATAAAGAATAATTAACATGTTATATTTATTATTTCAATCATTTATACTCATTATTATACCTATCCAAATAATGAAGTTTTTGAATAACAAACTACACCACGACGTGGAGACGGTAAGTCGTACGTACGCACATATGGTGAATTTGTCATTTATATGATGGATAGAATAATGAATATGGTTGTGACATATTTATAATAACATAAAAGTATGTATTATTTAATGGAGTTATTATTTTGTAAGGTAATAAACAAATAAAGAGGAAGTGGAAGAAGAAAAGAACTTGAAAGAGGGTGGTGAAATTATTACCTCTTCTTCGGGTGCTTCCTTTTGATTTGATCAAAAGGGATCATTAGGTTGTATTTATGATCAAAGTAAGGAATCTATGATGTATTGAAAGTAGTTGGGAGGACATTTGGGTAGGTTTTGTCTGAGCCAAATGGATTTGGAGGTGTGAAATTAAGAGAAGGGGAAGTACCCTTTTATAAGAGAGGTGAGGGTCACTTTAGGAAAACCTTGAAATATTATTTTATTATAAAACCATTTTCGGTTTCTAATGGGTCTAAAATAATTTATTTTGAATATAAGGTGGTTATGGGTATAAAAACTCTCAACCAATAGGTTTTAGACAAGTTTAGGTTACCATTTTAACCTTATCTTTTAGATTTAACTCTTAGTTAAATAGTTTAACTTTTACCGTGTCTTCTTGTATTCTTACACTATATGGTTTATAAAATTACTCTAAACTTCCAAGAGAACCTCAAGTGGTTCATTAATGACATATATAATATTATTTAATCCCTTTTTCCAAACTTTAGATTTTTAGGAATATTATATCAACCAATAATATAGTATTTGTTTTAAAAACTAATTTATGTCAATTTTGACACTTTGGTATTTTGTTTTTGTGAAAGTTATAACAACCTTATAACTTAGAAAGAAAATTATATAATAAACCCTGATATGTCATATTAACCTAGAAAATTCTTTTATGGCATAAAAAATTTTAAATTATATTTATTTTAATATTTATAATATAAACTATTTTAATATTTCATTAAGAAGGTAATTACTACATCATCATTGTGTCATAAATAAATTTAATTATTTAATCTCTAAAAATTATAAATAAAATACCATTATGTAGGATATATTTTTATATTTCTAATTAATATTTATAGTTTAATTTATCTTATGTATAAACCTATATTAAAAATGGTTTAGTTAATAAACTTTGAATTTAACACTTTTAACTCTTCTTTAAATAAAATAATAATAAATGTCCTCATCTAATCCAAGTGGACCTAAAAGATAATATTTTATTACAAAGGTTTTTTTTGGTCAAATTAAACTTATCCAATAGAATTAGGACATGTGTTAGGGTAATTATAATATCATTTTTACCTTTAATTACCCTATTTACTTTTAACCGTGGTAAATAAAATTCAAAAGTTACTATTCACCAAAAATTATTTTCATCTTATTGAACCGAATTTTACTTACTTATATTAACCATGTCTCTTGTATTTTTTAAATTCAATTCACTAAAGCGGTAAAATTAAGTTTTATGCAAATTTGCAAATACTCCTAGAAGGTGGGTAAAAGACGGTAAAAAGATCAATAAAATTTTATACATCTAATTTTATTATAAAATGACTCCAATTAATTACATTGAACTTATATAGGTATTATATATCTATTTTTACTTAAAATAAATTAAAAAAAAATAAATAATTATTTAAATAATAAGTTGGTTTTAAACTATAACGCGGTGTTTTTCACTATTCATCAAAAATTGAATGTTTTCAGAAAAATACCAAAAATTTACCCTAAGATAATTTTGATATTATGAATTCAAAAATGAATTATATATTGCCAAATTAAAAACATAGAAGTTTCATTAATTAATTTAAAATTAATTCCTATTGTCAAAACCAAAAAATGGGTTTTTAAAAAGTAAAAACTATCAAAAGATTGACATGTGTTTATGTCAAATTTAAATGTGAAATTACTTATAATGACCTAAATTGTATTAAATGATAAAAATATAATCTAATTATACTTCCAAACCATTCAAATTCATAATTTAACCCTATAAATTATTTAGATTAAAAAAGTTGTTTTCAATTAAAATTTAGTATTTTTCAGTATTTATCAAAATATTAAAGTTATCAGAAAAGTACCAAAAATTTATCCAAAATAAATTTTTATGTCCCGATTCTAATGAATAATTTAATTTCGTTAAATTTAATATATAAAAGTGTCAAATATTGGGTTTAAAAATGGTTTTCCCTTAAAAGGTGGTAAAATTTCATTTTTTGAAAAATACTTCTTTTATCTGAAAAAATGAATTTGTTCTTATATTATGTCTAAGAAACACATAATATTGATTCTAAAATTATATGGAGTATATAAAATTCAAAATTTAGTTAATACTATTCATAACTACTTTTTTGAACGGCTAGTTTGGTAAGTCATGGTGCACTCAAACTCGATGTTGCGTGTAGTACAAGATATTGAATTGCTTTAAAGAAAATAACTTACTATGAAATATTGGGGTGTTACATTCTTCCCCTATTTTGGAAATTGCATCCTCGCAATTTTAAAATTGGGCTTGGGAACTTTATTAAGTCCCACATTAGAAAAAGAGTCAATAAAAATATCACTTTAAATGAAAGGAAGAGAAGTACAAAGGTTACCCAAGATAACCCATACTAGGATTCCATGTAGGAAAACATGGATATGAAAGATAAACTAAGTGTCATGTTCTGATAGAGAGTGATAGAAAAAATGATTAGGATAAAGTTAACAACAAGAAAACCACAAACTTGTGATGGGATAAATAGTCATTATTTTCCCAATAGGAAAAGTAAACAGACAACGTTTTTTGTTTTAAGTTTCATTTAATAAAGTTGAGGAATTTATTTATGATATTTAATAAGAACATAAAGAGATATACTTACTTTTTAATTATAGATTCATCCTTTAATAAATTTCTACCATTAACTCGTCTTTTTTTTCAAACTGTGAGTATTTAAGATGACTTGGTCACACCTGAAGTGCTATAATCAACTTCTAGAGAATCACGTGATCCACAAAGGATAAACTATATATTTCCCTTGTCTTTAGAGATTAACCAAAACCAAAATGGTTAGTATAAGATTTGATGGTACCCAAAAAGGATAATCCTTTAGAGAAAGAAATATTAATCTTAATTTCTAAAATTAAACCAACAATACCCAAAGTTTAATAAATACCATTCAATAAAAAATTGTCCTTAAAATCCTTCAATATAATCCAAACTAATATTGAAACCCAAAACTTAGAAGAATTTGATTACGTAGTCTTCCATGTTAAATTGTATCTCCAAATAACATCGACTACTCTTAAAGTCACATACTTAAAAGTAATTAACCCAATCACATATTATTTATGATAGGTTAATCATTTCCATAAATAAACCAAATATCTATAAATCTACAATAAAAACATAGATAAAAATCCACCATTACTCCTCAAATGAAATCCCATAGTATTATATTTTCCTTAGGCATATAGTGTTCCCAATAGAGCGAACGTCTTCCAAAATAACATTTATCACTTAATCACCAAATCATTTTCCTATACTAAGGATATATATTTTATAATACATAAGATCCCAAATCAACTTATTATTGATTAATAAAATCATTTAACTAAAAAGAATTAGTCACACTAACCAGGGACTTCACGTAGTCCAGTGGTAGGCGATAAATCCAAATCGCACTCTGGTTGTGGGTTAAATTCTCACAGATTTGTCTGATGCGATAGGTTGTCATATGGTCTACGTGTTGTCCTTTTTTCAAAAACTATATTTTATAACATTCCCAAAATGAGATAAATTCCTCAAAATAACCATAACATAATTTCACCACAAATGTTATCTCATACCTCGCATTTTCATCCCAAAATTTAATAACTTGTAATTGCCTCAAATTCAAGGATCATATAAACCGAAATGGTTATTTATAACTATATCAACAACGGAAAAGATAATTCTACCTAAAATATCATTTTTACATAAAAAACTTCAGGGTTACACATACAAGAGAAAAGTATTCCAAAGTAATCCCATCAACAAAGAGCACTAATACTTTTAAACATTTCTCCATCCATTTATTTCCACATAGGTTCTTCCTTGACCAAAAGGTTATCCTATAGAATAGGTCATTCACTCGGGTAATTCCCAGGTCCCCTAAATTTACGGAAAATTATTGTAAATGGATTCTTGGGATCATTTTTATTTTCTTCCATAGTACTCTTCATTTTTCCTCGGAAATTCTTTACTTTATGTCCTTCTTTCCCACACATAAAGCATTTATTTGTTTAATTGAGACACTTTCCTAGGTGTCTCTTTCCATATTTCCTGCATGATGGAAATTGAGATTTCTTTTCTCCATGGTCTCCACTACTGGAGCTCTTATCATTCACTGTCATTCTCTTCTTTGTTCAGTTTGGGAGTTGGTTAATATATATGTTGTTGATCATATTTTTGGAAAAATGATTCGGCATGAACACAGTATCTTTTACACCTATCAGCATTCCATTTCTTTGCTCATTTGTACCACCGTGACCACCTTGTACATCATGTTCAATGTTACTATTACTTCCTTGTAATCCATACATTAACTAACACAAGAAAGCATAGTGTGAGTCATAAAATCATTTATAGAATATCATAACACCTTATTTTCAATCTAAAACACCTTAGTATTAACCAAGGTTATTTATTCTCATCTTATATTAAAATCCTTCAAATCAGTTTGTAAATAAAATGTGAATTATCCTAAGCATATCCCACAGAAGTGTCGTAACCAAGAGTGCATCAAGTCCCGTTGTCATGTACCAGGATACCCTAGGTCAAGCCCAAAACTCCTTATCGGAGTTTTCACTCTTAGGTACATTTGTGCTAGATCCACCTCTACCTGCTTGTATCCAGACAGGGATGTATTTCTTGGAAAAACCACATAATATTTACATTACCAAAATTTTTGGATGTTCTTCTATACTAATCCTCAATGTATATCTTAGTGTAGTGTTTCCTAATCAGAGTTTTTTCTAAATCTAGCTTCTAACAATACCCAAAGTTCAATAAATAACATTAATAAATAATTTTCCTTAAAATCCTTCAATATAATCCAAACTAATATTGAAACCCAAAACTTAAAAGAATTTGATTATGTAGTTTTCCACGTTAAATTTTATCTCCAAATAACATTAACTACTCTTAAAGTTACATACTTAAAAGTAATTAACCTAATCACATATTCTCTGTGATAGGTTAATCATTTCTATAAATAATCCAAATCTCTATAAATCCACAATAAAAACATAGATAAAAATCCACCATTACTCTTTAAATGAAATCTCATAGTATTCTATTTTCCTTAGGCATATAGTGTTCCCAACAGAGTGAACGTCTTCCAAAATAACATTTATCACTTAATCACCAAATCATTTTCTTATACTAAGGATATCTATTTGATAAGACATAAGATCCCAAATCAACTTATTATTGATCAATAAAATCATTTAACTAAAAATAATTAGTCACACTAACCAGGGACTTCACGTAGTCCAGTGGTGGGTGATAAATCCAAATCGCACTCTGGTTGTGGGTTTGATTTCTGCAGCTTTGTCCAACATTATGGGTTATCACACAGTCTGCGTGTTGTCCTTTTTTTAAAAACTATATTTTATAACATTCCCAAAATGAGATAAATTCCTCAAAATAACCATAACAAAATTTCACCATAAATGTTATCTCATACCTCACATTTTCATCCCAAAATTTAATAACTTGTAATTGCCTCAAATTCAAGGATTATATAAACCCAAATGGTTATTTATAACTATATCAATAATATAAAAGATAATTCTTCCTAAAATAGAATTTTCACATAACAAACTACAGGGTTACACATACAAGAGAAAAGTATTCCAAAGTAATCTCATAAACAAACATCACTAATACTTTTAAACATTTTTCCATCTATTTATTTCCACATAGGTTCTTCCTTGACCAAGAGGTTATCCTATAGAATAGAGCATTCAATCAGGTAATGCCTAGGTCCCCTACATTTACAGAAAATTACTGTAAATGTATTCTTTGGATCATTTTTATTTTCTTCTATAGTACTCTTCATTTTTCCTTGGCAATTATTTACTTTATGTCCTTCTTTCCCATACATAAAGAATTTATTTGTTCCATTGAGACACTTTTCTAGGTGTCTCCTTCCACATTTCCTGCATGATGGAAATTGGGCTTTCTTCTCTCCATGGTCTCCACTACTGGAGCTCTTATCATTCACCGCCTTTCTCTTCTTTGTTGAGTCTGAGAGTTGGTTAATATATATGTTGTTGATAATATTTTTGGAAAACTAATTTGGAGTGAACACGATATCTTTTACACCTATCAACATTACATTTCGTTTCTCATTTCCACCACTGTGCCCACCTTGTAAATCATGTTCAATGTTACTATGACTTCCTTGGAATCCATTCATTGACTAACACAAGAAAGAATAGTGTAAGTCATAAAATAATTTAGAGAATATCATAAAACCTTATTTTCAATCTAAAACACCTTAGGATTAACCAAGGTTATTTATTCTCATCTTATATTAAAATCATTCAAATTGGTTTGTAAATAAAATGTGAATTATCCTAAGCATATCACCCAGGAGTGTTGTAGCCAAGAGTGAAGCAAGGCCCATTGTCGTGTACCAAGATACCCCAGTTCAAGCTTGAAACTCTTTTTCAGAGTTTTCACTCCTAGGTACATCTATACTAGAGCTGCCTCTACCTACTCGTATCCAGACATGGATGTATTGCTTGGAAAACCCACATAATATTTACATTACCAAATTTTTTGGATGTTCTTCTATACTAATCCTCGATGTCTATCTTAGGGTAATGTTTCCTAATCAAAGTTTTTTCTAAATCTAGATTCCAAGGTTTGTACTAAACTTCCTCTAATACCAACTGTAATGCCCCGACCCCAATTACCCAGAATCGGTGCATTATTACATAACATTTGAATGATACAAGGAATCATATCCTAAAAGATCGATCGGTTTAGTATCCTTGGAAGTACTATATACATACATAAGTTTTACATTACATCATGAAATAAAAAAAACATTGTGTCCCCTTTGAACACTCTTATATCCCTTAGCCTATTCCCGTAGGTTAATCATAATATACTTCTTTGCATCCTATGAAAAATAAAACATAAGAAAGGGGTGAGCTCAGATGCTCAGTAAGGATAATAATATAGCAGAAACTATCATAAATAAGAATAAACATTTAAGGAAATGTATAAGACTACAAAACAAGCCTTTTAAACCTTAAACTTCAGCATAATATGGAAAAGATAAATCAAATAATGTCATTTACTTATTCACATGGATATTCTATTAGTCTAATAATCACATGTAATATCAATATCCAATTTCATAATGATGGAATGCATAATGCTAGACATCATAACCACTTAGTCAAGGCCTCGTGCCAAGACTACAAATAAGATTTTGTCAAGGCCTTGTGCCAAGACACTAGTTTGTCTCATGAGACCTACCGATGCATCGAGGAGCTATAGCGGGCTCCACCCGTCACTTACTAAGTCCAATGCATTCCTCATATGAAAGGGTGAAACATAATATAAACATTCTCATTAAAACTAGCATACGAAATGTCAATATTTTAACCGCAAACCATGAATGGTATAAAAATAGCACATCCACAGTCAAACATAACTCATTCAATACAATATGGATGATTGTATTATGATAAATCAACCTCAATCAAGAATAAAATACACTGAAGGATATTTACATAGATGAAAATAATCATTAAAACTATTTGAGAGAAATATCCCCTTTTTCTTGAAAACATTTAAATGTCACACTATTTATCAAATAATTCATTTAAAAGAGATTTCTGAATCAAATTGTCCCATACCACTTTGAAACTTTTAAAAGGAATTTTAATTTCCAAACATTTATGTCCTTATAAATAAATAATTAAAACCATTTTTAAAACATGGACATTAATGAGAAGTATTTAGAAGAATAAATATTTAAAACATTTAAAACAATATTTTAGTTAAAGAGTTCCTAACCAAATAAGAGACTCTTGAATAAAAGTAATTGAGGAATAACATTAATCAAAAAATTATAATATCATGAGAATAAATTGATTCATGATATAATATTTCAAAGGATAGTATATACACCATATAAAATTGAATTGGTTCATAACGACAAAGAGGTCTCAAAGGAATGTAAATTGAGACAAAATACCTTATAAAGACCGTATCCTTAGATTAAGGATGAATAAATGAAATAATTATGTGTGAAAAATATAAATACACTCAATATAATTGGATATTAAGTGTAAATCAATCATATTACATTCACATATATTCTTGTAAAAACAAAACCAATGACTTGGATGTTTAACTCAATGAATGGAAATTGAGTTAAGATTTCCCTTAAAAAGTTCATATCAATGGAATGTGAATTTATCAATAGATCGTTTATGTGTATAAAAGGTATATCTATAGAAAGGGGAGTGGAAATTACTACATAAATAATAAATAGTGATTCCACACATAATCTTGGAGTAAAATAATCATTGAAGTATGCGTAAAGCCCAATGAGTGGAAATCGAAATTTGAAATTCCCTTATCGATTTGGTAACTTATGAAACATATACCCCATGAAAGAAGTATCATACAATGAAGATGTAAATACCCATAAATTAAATTATATTACACAAATAATACAATTATGGGTAGTAAATACACCACACAAAAGGAAATAGTGGCAATATAGCATGAATCTTACGGGAATAAGAAGTGAGATGAAAACCCCTTACCTTGTACTTTTCCTTAGTCGAGGGTATGTTAACCTCCTGTATAATAGTTAAATAATTTTTATTAAATTATACAAGAACCACATACATAAATATGATATCATAAATTATCTTCTAATATTGCTTTGCTAATTATATTTTAGTAGTATCATTGTTTTGGGTGTTAACTGGTTAGTTTTCCTTTATATGTTTTGTTACGTAAGTCGTGTTTATTATGGATAGGATGTATTTGATTAATATCCAGAATTATATAAAGTATTTAAAAATTGTTTTTAATCATCAAATGAAAATTATTCTTGAATGGTTACGATGGGTAATGACATCTCATCGCGACGTGGAGACGGTAAGCCGTACGTATGCACGAGCAACAATATCATTCTTTTGATGGTGAAATTGTATATAATTGGATGGTATATAATATATACAGAATCATTAATATGTTATATTTATCATTTAAGTATTACATGTCCTTTAGGCCTTATATAAATTCATCACCTGTAGGCTTCAAACATTACATACAACCCATACCAACTACACCACAATGTGGAGACGGTAAGTCGTACGTACGCACGTGTAGTGACTTTGTCATTTATAGGATGGATAGAATAACGAATATGGTTGTACCATATTTATAATAACATAACAGTATGTAGGAGGTACTGGAGTTATTATTTTGGTATATAATCAACAAATAAATAGGAAGTGGAAGAATAAAAGAACTTGAAAGAGGGTGGTGAAATTATTATCTCTTCTTCGGGTGCTTCCTTTTGATTTGATCAAAAGGGCTCATTAGGTTGGATTTCTGATAAAAGGAAGGACTCTAGGATGTAGTGAAAGTAGTTGGGAGGATATTCGAGCAGGGTTTGGCCGAGCCAAATGGCTTTGGAGGTGTGAAATTAAGAGAAGGGGAAGTACCCTTTTATAAGAGAGGTGAGGGTCACTTTAGGAAAACCTTGAAATATTATTTTATTATAAAATAATTTTCAGTTTATAATGGCTCCAAAATGATTTATTTTGAAGATAATGTGGGTAAGGGTATAAAACCTCTCAACCAATAGGTTTTATACAAGTTTAGGTTACCATTTTAACATTATCTTTTAGATTTAACTCTTAGTTAAATAGTTTAACTTTTACCATGTCTTCTTGTATTCTTACACTATATGGTTAATAAAATTACTATAAACTTCCAAGAGAACATCAAGTGGTTCATTAATGAAATATATAATATTATTTAATCCCTTTTTCTGAACCTTATATTTTTAGGAATATTATATCAACCAATAATATAGTATTTGTTTTAAAAACTAATTTATGTCAATTTTCACACTATTTGTTATTTTGTTTTTGTGAAAGTCATAAAAACCTTATCACTTCGAAAAAAAATTATATAATTAATAATAACATGTCATATTAACCTATAAAATTTTTTTATGGCATTAAAACTTTTAAATTCTATTTATTTTAATATTTATAATATAAATTATTTTAATATTTCATTAAGAAGGTAATTACTGCATCATCATTGTGTCATAAATAAATTTAATTATTTAATATCTAAAAATTATAAATAAAATACCATTATGTATGAAATATTTTTATCTTTCTAATTAATATTTATAGTCGAATTTATTTTATGTAAAACCCTCTATTAAAAATGGTTTAGTTAATAAACTTTGAATTTAACACTTTTAACTCTTCTTTAAATAAAATAATAATAAATGTCCTAATCTAATCCAAGTGGACCTAAAGGATCATATTTTATTCCTAAGTTTTTTTTCAAATTAAACTTATCCAATAGAATTAGGACATGTGTTAGGGTAATTACAATATCATTTTTACCTTTAATTACCCTATTTACTTTTAATTGTGGTAAATAAAAGTCAAAAGTTACTATTCATCAAAAATTATTTTCATCTTATTGAACCGAATTTTACTTACTGATATTAAACATGTCTCTCAGATTTTTGAAATTCAATTCACAGAAGTGGTAAAATTAAGTTTTATGCAAATTTGCAAATGCTCCTAGAAGGTGGGTAAAAGACAGTAAAAAGTTCAATAAAATTTTATACATATAATTTTATTATAAAATAACTCCAATGAATTACATTGAACTTATATAGGTATTATATATCTATTTTGACTTAAAATAAATTTAAATAAAAGAAATAATTATTTAAATAAAAAGTCGGTTTTAAACTATAACGCAGTGTTTTTCACTATTCATCAAAAATTGAATGTTTTTAGAAAAATACCAAAAATTTACCCTAAGATAATTTTGATATTCTTAATTCAAAAATGAATTCTATTTTACCAAATTAAAAACATATAAGTTTAATTAATTAATTTAAAATTAATTCTCATTGTCAAAACCGAAAAGTGGGTTTTTAAAAAGTAGAAACTATCAAAAGATTGACATGTGTTATTGTCAAATTTAAATATGAAATTACTTATAATGAACTATATTGTATTAAATGATAAAAATATAATATAATTATACTTCCAAATCATTCAAATTAATAATTTAACCCTATAAATTATTTTGATTAAAAAAGTTGTTTTCAATTAAAATTTAGTATTTTTTAGTATTCATCAAAATATGAAAGTTATCAGAAAAGTACCAAAAATTTATCCAAAATAAATTTTTATGTTCCGATTCTAAATAAGAATTTTAATTTCATTAAATTGAATATATAAAAGTGTCAAATATTGGTTTTAAAAAGGGTTTTCCATTAAAAGGTGTTAAAATTACATTTTTTGAAAAATACTTCTTTTATCTGAAAAAATGAATTTGTTTTAATATTATGTCTAAGAAACACATAATATGGATTCTAAAATTATATGGAGTATATAAAATTCAAAATTCATTTAATACTATTCATAACTGCTTTTTTGAATGGCTGGTTTGGTAAGTCATGGTGCGCTCAAACTCGGTGTTGTGTGTAGCGCAAGCTATTGAATTACTTTAAAGAAAATAAATTACTATGAAATCTTGGTATGTTACACTCCTCATCTAGAAATAGGTCCTAAGAATATCATAAAAGGTTCCTAAAATGGATTCCAAACTCTCGCACACCAGAGCTCCCATATCGAAGGGTAAGTATCTCCTGAAGACTGGATGCCTTCATGATCGAAGAAAGAAACTCAGCTCTAAACTTGTCTCAAAACTCCTCCCATGAGATTTTTGACTCCTCATGATACCCGGGGAACAAGAACCACCACTTCCTTGCTGCCCCACGCAGCATCGTCACAACCAAAGACACCTAGTGATCCTTCCGAGCATGGATCGAACTGAATGTTATCTCAACCTCCTCTAACCATTCTTATGTGACTGCATATGAAACTGAGCCTTTGTACTTCTGCAGTCTCTGGCACTGAAACTTTTAGAGTGTCATCCTCTAAGTGTTATCATTATCAACCTCTACCATGCGGCGATCTGCTGGCGTAGCTTGCTGGACATCTTCTGCGTGAACCTGACGAGGTCGTCGATCTGGAGCCATAATTGCAAAATATCAAACAATTAGAGCTCTTAAACCTAGAATATGGAAGAATCTACATTAAATAATTAATTATTTTCTTTTATTAATTTTAGGTTAACCTATCCCAAGGTATACCCATTCAAACATAGGAACAAAGAAGAATGATGCATGATCCTTTCTTAGGTCTCTACCCTGCAACCAGTATCACCTCATTTAGTAGCCACTGTAAACTTAAAGGTTCATGCATCAGATCACAGGGGGCCCTAAACACCTATGTCTCAGCCAGTCTCTAGTGTTTAAATCACTTGCTAAACTTAACTGACACTATTTCCCTACCAACCCATGCAATCTCGTGCATAACACCAAACTCCATCCTATCCCTCAACCAGTCCACTTATACCACTCTGTAATGACCCCCTCCACAAAAGGTGTACCCCTCTTGGGTTGGCAATGTGAGAAGGGAGATAGTGACCCATGAGTCCTGCCTCCAGTAGGCCCCATGTTAGCGACTAGTGTTGAGGGTATAGTAAACACACAAATGGGAGGCATTACTCACTAAAAGAACACATGTAGAAGAGAGAGATAAGACAGACGCCAACCAACTCTAACTCAGAATTCAATATAAAATAAATCCCAAGTACACATATGTAATTTCATAAAAAACTACTACAACCGGAAGGGAAAACTACAAATACCAAAATAAAATAAAAATAGCATCAACCACGAAGCTCGAACAGCTCATGCAACCCCAAGCTAGTAGTAACCAGCCTGATCTCCAACCTGATCCAAGTGACCTAAAAAATAGTTTATATATACGTAGGGTGAGTATAATCGTATACTTAGTAGGATCCTCCCAAGATCCTCTCGTGAAAAAGTAAAGAAATCATGATAAAGCATAGTGAACAACAATTGAAACTAACTCATCAGTTAAACAGGTATACTAAGTTTTCAGCCTCACCATGGATACTCTCACCAAGTATCACATACAAGAGTATATAATATAATAAAGAATATCAAGGGTAACCCACTACCACTTCCCCACTGGTTTTCTGCTTTGACCCAACGTCACATATCCTAAGAATATCTCTCCAAAAAGGCTTGCCCGCAGACACCTGGGTGAAGCACCACAACATGCACCTCATGCAGCACAACCACCACATCCACATAACCAAAGTAACCAGGTAGTTTTTGAGAGCCACCACAGCTCACATAATGTATATCACACGTTAGGCATTTTACCTCAAACCATTACAACCCATACATTGAGTAAGGATCCTCAAGCCATCACAGCCTATACATGTTACACCTATAGTAGTCCATAGGAAACTATATCCATAATATATGTGTGTGAATAACCACAATCCATTACATTCCTCTGCACACATATATGGGGAAAACTAACTGTTATGCCAACCAGCACATGTAACTACCAAGAGAAGAGATCAAGGCCAAAGGGGGTAGTTATCCATCTATCCTACCGCCTGAATGTTGGGGAAAACACACACCCCCCCAGGGCTCAAAATCCCTAGGGTGTTAGTTTCCCTAAATGACGGGGTGGATTATATTATAGAAACACAAAAAGTAAAAAATATATTATATCTCACAACCACACTATGGGAATAAACTAGTCTTAGACTCAACTGCAGCTAACGTCTTTCGGACTCCCAGTCGCCACTACTAAGACTAGGTATCCTATAAGCACACAACCATTTAAAGATATTTATTACAATACTTGATTACCTTTTTATTAGTTTCACTTTACATTAATTAATTATTTAAACATTAATTAACCATTAACAATTCCACATTTTATTTCATTATCATCACACCCAAAGTTCATTATTCCTTTAAATTAAAACCTCAACATTGCATCCCAGCAAGCTCCAGCACCATGGGTTAATAATTAATCATTCAATCATTTATTAATAGCATCATTACTTTCCCATTTTCTCAAGCATTCTAGAAAAACATTCTAAGCTACTAAACATAAGGGGGATCAACTTGATGAGTAGATGAACTAACCATCAAGTCTTTGTCACTTATAGTAGAAGTGTAGACCCATCCTACCTCAAGAAGCTAAACATAGAAAGCATGTGGCATACCCCATGCATCTTTGCCCCTTTTGGAAAGAGTGTAAGAAAGACTAGCTACCTTAAGCAATGCGGAAAGTAAAGTAGATAAATAGAAAAAAAGATTCAGAAAACATCCAATCATTCACACCCAACTTGTTTCATCATCTCTGGTGTCCTCCCCGACACCCGCATGCAAAAACCGATGCATCTCGAAACTCTAGGCGTAAAATAATTCCACAACCAATGGGACTCCCTGCCCCACATATCACAACATCCATATGGGCTCACATCACAACACAAGTAGTGGGAAAAAAACATCATATCAACTGGTCTCTTGTCCCTTAAACAAGGCATCCAGCCTTCAAACATAATGAGCACTCATGGCTCTAAAGCACAAGGCACTCGACCTTACAAGCAAGAGGATAACTCATAACCCTACCAAGCTTTATTTTTTTATCAAACAAATGGTTCTTTAATTCATCTAGAATTAACCGATTTATTATTTTTAGGTTCCAACTATGGGAAAACTAAACGGTAAGATATCACAAATAATTAAACATGCTTACTACATTAATTTGATTAACATCAAATTACAAAACAACAACTAGATTCATTTACATGCCTCTTTATCTTTGAAAAATAATTGCAATTAATCTTAGTTTACATTCTTTACCAATTTCCATCAAGAATGACATGATAAATAAATAAATCATATATATCACACTATCTAGAAAAACAAGAGGCAATAACATACGATCGATACCAATTTATTTATTTGGTTTAAATATTTATTACTTCAATTCCATTGTGATCCAGTGGGCTGAATCATGATAACTATACGATTTCATGTAAAATAATAGAGAAGCAACTAATCCCCTACCTAAACTAGTTCTTGACATTCTTTACATGAGAAAGATCCATGCAACCGATTACGATCACCTCCCCCATGACAACTGCATCCACCTGAGGATGCCACAACACGACCATACCAACCAACACCTAAGAAAACTCCATTAGAAGCATAAAGATAACATTCCATAATATGAAAAGGAGAAACAAGAGAATAAGGATTAATTAAAACACAATAATAGAGGTAGATCATACCTTCTTTTGATGACGGTTCGACACTTGTTGCTTGCACCAAAATAGGGGGTACGCATGCAGCAGGAATAAACTTCAAGGGGAAATGATCCAAGGATTAAGGTTCTATCACACCGCTCCTATGGGAATAAGGAAAGGTTCGAGTGTCTCGCACCGAGGAACAATAAGGTAGAATAAGGTAGGAATATATCTCATTCCTTTAGAAGATTTAACGGAGTCGGTTTAAGATACGCTAGATTTTCCATTAAAAGTGGATCACATTAAACCACATGGTTTGACCATGTAAAGGCATCCTGAGCCTTAGTAAAAATAAAAATAGGAGTTATGGGATTTGAATCGTCCTTAAATCCCTTAAAACAAGGCCTTGAATTCATTTTTCATCAAAGAAAATGATAAATGTGTGAAACCATAGGAAGCTGAAAACATTGTACACCTACCGACATCTAGAAGCACTGTACACCTATCGATGCCTAGAAACACTATACAACTACTGATGCCTGGAAACACTATACACCTACTGATGTAATGTTATGGGTCCAGAATCCACTCAACTGGTGCCTCGTACCCAGTTGGCCACATAGCCTCAAGTGAATTTCCCCAAATGCCAGAGGCTATCGACTAGCAGCGAGAGCCTAGGGTATGATAGTGGGGAAACTATGTCCTTATTAACAAAGTGTAACAAAGAGGAATAAATAATATCAATAGAGGAAGTAGTAAACAACATGAAACTAAAGTAAACAAAGGAATATTGAGAGTTAAAGATCACCAGAAGGAATATAATATCAGAATGATGCAGCATGTTATGTGTTCTAAGAAAGCAGCAAAAACAAGATACACTACTATCAAGTACAGTACAATACTAAAGTACAACATTACAAAATGAAACACAATAGAATCTCAAGCCTTGTCTTGGTCCCATGCTCTCCTGCTCCTAAGTAGAAATCATGTACCTGTATAAGGAGCCTTTCCCCTATCGACACCTACACCAATACAGCCTATTTGGGCCCAAAAACATGACCCAAATAGGGTATGAAAAATAAATCCCAATAGGAAACCACCAAAGGTCTGTGCTAATCTGTTAGTGAGTTTATGCAGCAGTTGTGTATAGTAATGAATTGCAGCAAACTAGTAGGTACTCAGAAGTAAACAATCCTATAAGTATTTCTATTCATTTATAGAGTTCACTATGTTCATTAAAAATTCATTTACCTAGAGTATTTAAGTCTCGGAATTTGTTTTAATCCTAACATTCCCCGTAGCAAAGTAAGAACAACAGAAGTCTCAGAAGACCTTCTAACAAGTAAGTGAAGGATAAATCCAAGCTTGTGCTTTGGCTTGGAAGACGTGCCATAATTCATTCCATTACATCATTTAAGTATAACCTGAGTATGTTCTTGAGATTTCTAATTTGGAATTCAAGTATCACTATAGGTGTAATCGTACTGACATCCTATGAGTCCGTTCTTAGTGGTCCTACTAGTGAGCCCCAATTATCACTCTCGATGTTGGTATAAGTTCATGTGAGTCCATCCTAAATGGTCCTACTAGGGAGCCCCAAGGTATCACTCTATGTGTAATATAAGATTATGTCAATTTAGTTCATTCCTGGTGGTCCTGTTAGGGAGCCCAAGTGTCACTAATGACATATAAATCAAAAGCCTCTCGATTCCATCCATGGTGTTCTAAATTGAACCCAAGTATCACCCAAGGTGAAAGGTATAATAGTCATGTGAGTCTGTTCATGGTATTCTAAGCTGAACTCATGTATCACCCAAATCTATTTACCAATTACTCATCAAAATTAAATTAAACATTCCAACCTGCTTAAACAAGTGAAATAAAACACTACATGGAAAAAGGGTCAAACACAATCCCAAGGCCATAATCAAAACACTTACAATTCTAACGCAATTGAAATTCTAGACAGTACCCAACTACATTTTTAAAAAACCCTAAAAGGTAAACTAAGGCATGCTCATAGAAATCCTAGGATGAAACGGTCAAACAAATTATCTGAGGGAAACGCACCCATGGGGTGGCCCTTAACCAAACAACAAAGCTAAACATGCTTTAATTCATTGAATTAATTACTAGAATGATGTTAGGTAATAACAAAGATCAATATCCTTTAAATGTGACACCCTAAACATGGGATCGTGGCACAATGGAACATATAAACATCTCAATAATTAACAAGAGGCACAAGACCACCTACCTCGTCATAGTATGACTATCCTCGTCCAGCCTCGACTTCCAATTCAAGATAGAACGGTATTGATCTACAAAAAAATGATATTTATTCAACCTTAAATAACTTAGTCAAGAAATAAAATCACCAAGAATGGATCTAGAGAAATCTAGATCTTACCAATTGGATTCAAATGAGACTTACGGTGATTGATTTGGAGTTAGGATGATCAACTAGGAAGTGGTTGAAGTTTCAGTGCTCCTCTTGAGTTCCCCAGGCGAGCCTTCTGTCCAAATGACATAAGAACAAGGCTACTACCCATTTTAAGTGAAAAAAAGTACACGACATGTAATTCCATATAAATGGTGTGTATATCATTTTACTGTTCATTTTCCAGATGAATTCTTCCGACTTACTTTCCAGGACTTGTCGACATTACTACACAGTGTGTACCAATAAGTACATGGTGTGTAGTTGGATTTTCCTCTTTTCCTTACCGACATGCCCACACTCCATGTATTCCTATCATACATGTCCAAACTACATGATGTGTACTTATAATTACATGGCGTGTAACCCTGAATCAGCCTATATGACCGTATAATTCCAGTACTTATCTAGTTTTCCCTTGTTTTCTCAAAAACACTCAAAGGAAAAAAGAATAAAAGAAACCGTACCTCAAAAAGAAGAACCGGGTTCTTAAAAACTTTCCCCTTAAAGTAATCCATCCCTAAATTTCCCTTACAAGGGTGTTGAAGGAATATTTGAGAATAACTCCGGCCACTGAGCAAGTACGTCAGCCTCCCTCTCCTAAGTCTTGTCCTGTACTCGGCCATGCTGCCATAACACCCGTACGAGAGGAACTGACCATCCTAAGAGAACCTTAGTGCTCCTGTCAACTATACGAATCAGATGCTCCTTAAAGGATGCATCAACCTGAAGCTCAACCTCCTCGGGCTGAAAAACATGAGACAAGTTTGAGTTATAGTAGCATAGCTGGGATACATGGAAGACGTCATGCATGGCTCGATACCTCTGAGGTAACTGTAACCGATAGGAAACCGACCCGACTCGCTCTAGAATCTCAAACTATCTGACATATCTTGGTGAAAGCTAAACCTGTCTCCTAATCCTCTTGTGACCCAATCTCGGGGTGACACATAGGAAAACTCGATCCCCAACCTCGAACTCCAGAGGTTGTCTGTGGCGATTGGCATAAGATTTTTGACGAGACTAAACAGTAACCATCTGCTTCTGAATCAAGTGGACCTTCTCAGTAGTCTCCTAGTCAAGACGAGGTCCCAATATAGTTGCCTCTCCTTCCTCTATCCAACACAGGGGTGATCGGCATGACCTCCCATATAAAGGCTCATATGGCGCTATCTGAATAGTAGCCTGGAAGCTATTATTATAGGCGAACTCAACCAGGGGTATATGATTCTACCAAGATCCCCCAAAATCTAGGACACATGCACGCAACATGTCCTCTAGCACCTGTATCATACACTCTGACTAGCCATCGGTCTGAGGGTGGTATGCTATGCTTAGAAGCACCTGTGTACTCAGTGGCCTCTGAAAACTCTGCCAGAAACGATACATAAAGTGGGTTTACCTATCTAAAATGATAGAATGAGGGACCCCATGAAGTCATACAACCTCTTGAATATACATCTTTTTATGAGTTCATCAACACCGAAGGTCTCCTTGATCGGCAAGAAATGAGTGACCTTCGTAAACCTGTCAACCACAACCCACATAACATTGTTGCCTCTAGGAAACCTCGATAAACCCATCATGAAATCCATCACGACATAATCCCACTTCCATTCAGTAATGGTTAGCTACTGTAAAAGCCCATTCGAACACTGATATTCCGCCTTTACCTGCTGATAGGTGGAACATCTCATAAAAAACCAGCTACTTCCCACTTCATACTCAGGCACCAGTACTGCCAGCGCAAGTCTCGGTACATCTTGGTGACTTCGGGATGCACTACCTAATCTGAAGCATGAAACTCTCGCAGCATCTCCTTGTGTATATCCTCTAGAACCCACACATGTCCATTGATATGCATAACTTTATCATCACCCATCGTCCATCTAGGAGGAGTGTCCTCACCTACCACACTCTCCCATAGAACTAGGCCTTCAGAATCTGATAGCTGCCTCATCCTCACTTTGTCTTGTAGGGTAGAGGTAATAGCCAAAGATGAAAGATAAGTCTATCCCTAACTATTGTGCACCTCCAAATTCATCTCATAGAAAAAATACATAAGCTTCCATTCACCACTATCCTCCTGCACTGGCTATATCTGAGTCCTCCTGCTCAGTGTTTTAGCCACTACGTTGCCTTTTCTAGGCATATAGGCAAGCTCAAAATCGAACGATTGAAGGTATTCCACCCACCTTCGCTATCTCATATTCAAATCATGCTGAGTAAAGATGTATTTGAGACTTTTGTGGTCTATGTACACCACAAATTGACCTCCCAATAAATAATGTCTCCAACAACGCAAGGCATGTACAACTACAACCAACTCGAGATCATGCATTGGGTAATTCCTCTCATGTGTCCTCAACTGCCGAGACCCGTACGCAACAACTTGGTCCCCCTACATAAGCACTACATCCAACCCAATACATGATGTATCACAGTACACGGTGTATCTCTTTTTCGGCTCTAGAAATATCAGTATCGGTGCTGAAGTCAAATGTCCCTTCAACTCCTGAAAGTCTGCATCACAAGAATCTGACCACTCAAAATTCACACCTTTCTTGGTCAAGTCAGTCATCGGCACTGCTAAGTGTGAGAAGTCCTATATAAAATTACTATAGTAACCATCTTTCCCCAAGAAACTTTTTATCTTAAAAATGTTCTTAGGCTGCTCCCAGGTCACTACTGCTCTTACCTTCTCTAATTCCACTGATACTCTAGTCTCTGAGATGATGTGACCCAGGAAGTGAATCTGATCAATGCTCTCTCAGTGTATTCAAAATGATCTCAAGATTTTTGGCATGGTTGTGTTGATTGTGAGAATACACCAAGATATCTTCCACGAAAACCAACACAAAAGAATCTAGGTAAGGATGAAACACTCGGTTTATCAGCACCATGAAAACTACTGGCGCGTTTATGAGACCAAACGACATAAACAAGTACTCATATAGACCATACCTACTACAAAATTTAGTACAAGTAATGTCTGAAGGTTAAACACATACCTGGTGATATCCTGACCTCAAGTTAATCTTTGAGAATACTCAAGCTCCTCAAAGCTGATCAAAGAGTTCATCTATCCATGGTAAGGGATATAAATTTTTAACTGTCAACTCGTTCAGTTTCTAATAGTTCACGAAAAGCCTAAGGGTACCATCCACCTTTTTTGTGAAAAGGACTGGTGAACCCCAAGGAGAAGTACTGGGTCAGATAAAACCCTTAGCTTCCAGATCTTCCAACTGCCTCTTGAGCTCTTGCAACTCCATAGTAGCCATCTTATAAGGAGGAATGGATACTGGTGTAGCACCTAGCACTAAATCAATAGTAAAATCCACATATATAACTGGAGGTAATCCTGAGAAGTCATCCGAGAAAATTTCCCTAAAACAATCAACCACTGGAGGGAAATACACCTGACATGTTCCCTGGTCGTCTAGATATAAACTCGTAATCTGGGTTGTCATCCCACCCTGCCCATGATGATCAGGTCCAGCTCGACTCTCCTGAACATCCCATTCACCCTTATGTAGAAACTTCATTCCCTATGGTGATGTGAAACTCGCCCTATAGTGATAGAAATCAAAAAAGTCTCAAAAAGAAACAAATCATTCCATTATGAGAATGACATCAAATCCCATCATCTTTAAGAAATACAGGTTCCATAGAAAGTGACACCCACCAATATCAAGGGGGCACTCCTTGTACTGACACACACCTTCCATTATAACCCCTAATGGAGTATCTAGCATCATGACATTAGAATAAGTATAAACATAGAGCCCTAAGATTTCCATAATGGCCACAGATATAAAACTATGTGTAGCATCAGTATCAAAAAGTGCAGAAGATAAAACATAGGCAACTAGGATAGTACCTCTGATAGTAGAAGGTCTGAGATCCTACTCCTACTGGGTATGTTACACTGCATAAGTCTGACATGCACCATGACCCTGAGACACTACATAGCTTCCCTGAGATGACCCTCCCTATTGTCACTGAGATCCTGGGGTCTGGCTACCACAACCATGACCACCACCTTAGCCTGAATGCCCTGATGTATTCTAGTTTCCAGAATGGTGAGAAGCTACTGACCCTACTCCTGCATGTGGAGTCTATACAGAACCTCTCTCATTATCCACTGGTGGAAACATCCTACAGAAGCACTATAGATGGCCCATCATGCCGCAAGATCAGCACTCAACTGGGTTCTTCGGGCACTGGGGCCTCATATTACCCAACCTACCGCACTGGTAGCACCTCACCAGTTTAACGAAAGAAAGGTTTTTACTGATACTATCACCGTTAGAGAACTCTAGATGATGATTTTTATTTCCAGTTGAGACATTACTAGAAATTGGTGTTGAACCGCCCGGGATCGCACTACTAGCTTCCTGCAAATTATGCTCGGTGATTAGTGCCTGATTCACAATAGTAGATACCGAAGGAAACTTGAAGACATTAACCTATGATCGGATGTCAAACCAGAGACCATCCTCGAATCTTCTAGCTTTTGATATGTTATCACCCATTAAAATAGGTGAAAAACGATGAAGCTCAGTAAACCAGGCAGAATAGTCCATAACTGACAGTGTACCCTACTCCAGGTGCATGAACTCCTAGGTTTAGTCAGCCCTCAGCGTCTCAGGAAAATAATAATCATAAAAGGCTTCCTAAAATTCTTCCCATGTCATGTCCCAATGATTCCTTTCTTGAGTGATAGCATCCCACCATCTCTTGGCAGAATCAAATAGCATATATGTCGTGAGCTTGACCCTCCTCTCAAGTGGCGTCTCCAGATGCTCGAAGATAGTCAGCATTGATTCCAACTATGATTCTATAGCCTATGGTCCTCCATATCCGGAAAAAGTAGGTGGATGCTACTACTGGAATATACGCATCAGCTCTGCCATATATGTGGTAGCTTGTGGTGCTCCCTGAATGGTCTGCATGAACCTCACAAAACCTTCATGGAATTGTGAATCTTCACCTATGTCTGGTATACCAGCTGGTGTCGCAGCTGGTACAACTGGAGGATCCATCAGTAGCCCATGGACTACCATCTCTAGAGTATGATCATCGCTTCTCTCTTGGAGTACAGCTCATGGTCGTCGTAGTGGAATAACTCTACAAGGTCAAGAACATGCCTTAGTTCAAGCTCACCGTCAAAGTTTTTCGTTCAGGAGTGCCAAAACAAAATAGAAGAATACCCTCAAATTTTGGAAAAAAAGGACTACACAGTGTGTAAAAAGATTACACGGTGTGTACCCTTATGCTATCACATGGTCGTGTTCTACCGTCGGCCTAGGTGTGTATCAACCCCAGCTACACGGCGTGTCATTATGACAGACTACATGTTCCTTTAAAAAATTTCATGGGCATGTAACTCCTCCTTCTTGGTCATGTAAAGGTTATAAGTACATAGCGTGTTAGGAATACACATGGCATGCACTTAGGTTTGCCTTCTTGGCCCTTTACTCCCACAAGGTCAGGTCTGTATGGTTTCTACCTGGGTAGGCTACACGGTGTGTACCAAGAGTACACAACGTGTTCTGATCAAAACTAAACAGCCTGTGTTTCCTCTCACATGGCTCGTTACATGGTCAGATACTACATGGCATGTACACAAGGTACACGACATGTTTATCTTAAAATTTGGAACATCATCTCACCCTAACAGAAATAACATACGGTGTGTTAGGCTAAACTACACATTGTGTATACTGGGTTTTTTAAGACAGAAACTCCAGATTTCCCAGAAAACCCTTGTTCAGCAGAAAGCCTACCAATGGGATTCCAAATTCTGATCTGTGAGGGTCCATACTCCCCAAGAATCAAAGTTTGGCACCCAAGCATAACATATCACAAAATAATTCTATAATAAGTTCATCCAATTCGAACCATATCGGTAACAATTTCATTTAACATCTATATACCATCAGTGCGTCATTTCCCAATTCATAAGGGCCCATACTACTTATGGATTGAAAAGATGACATCACACCATTATTTACTGTACCCAACTAACACAACAGCAGGCACAACTATCACATCAATTATCACAATAGCATGCAATAGCTAATGCATCCTAGATGGCATGGCATAATGCATGGAATGTTATTCCAACAAGTGTCTATATGATGCATGAGATGACATACCCTCATCTCATCAGGTTTCAACAAAATAGAACCACAATAATTTCAATAATAATATCAAAAAACAAGTGTGTCACCCAATGGTGAAATTGAATCAACTATAATAGCTCAAATCAAAACGCACAATTTAATTTGAAGTAATTTATATTTTCCCTATACACGGGGTAGATACTCCTATGAATAGTTAATTACCAAATTCCATATCCTTCCTATTTTAGTCTATTGTCACTAAACAGTAATAAAAAGTAGAAAAGAAACCCTCTGATACCACTTTGTAATATCCCAGGTTTAAAAGCTACTCAACTGGTGCCCCATACCCAGTTTGGCACATGGCCTCAAGCGCATTTCCTCAAATGACAGAGGTTGCAGACTAGTAGCAAGGGCCTAGGGTATGATAGTGGGGAAACTATGTCCTCATTAGAAGAGTGTAACACATCGGAATAAATAATAACAATATTTGAAGTAGTAAACAACATGCAATTGAAGTAAACAAAGGAATAATGAAAGGTAAAGATCACCAGAAGGAATATAATATTAGAATGATGCAGCATTTCATGTGTTCTAATAAAGTAGTGAAAATAATATATATTGTTATCAAGTACAGTACAATACTAAGGTACAACATTACAAAATGAAACACAGCAGCATCGAAATCCTTAGCTTGTAGCAATACAACCTATTTGGGCCCAAAAACATGACCCAAACAGGGTGTGAGAAATAAATCATAGTAGGCAACCACCAAAGGTCTGTTACAATCTGTCGATGAGTATATGTAGTAGTTGTGTATAGTAATGAAATGCAACAAACTAGTAGGTACTCAGAAGTAAACAATCCTACAAGTAATGTTATTCATTTATAGAGTTCAATATGTTCATTAGAAATTCATTTATCTGAAGTATTTAAGTCTCAGAATTCAGCCTAATCATGACATTGCCCGCAGCAAAGTAAGAACAATAGAGGTATCAGAAGACCTTCTAACAAGTAAGTGAATATTGAATCTAAACGTGTGCTTTGTCTTGGTAGACATGTCACGATTCATTTCATTCCATCATTTAAGTATAACATAAGTCTATTCTTGAGATTTATAATTTGGAATTCAAGTATCACTATAGGTGTAATCTTACCAAAATCCTACGAGTCTGTTCTCAGTGGTCCTACTAGGGATCCCCAAGTATCACTCTCGATGTTGGTATAAGTTCACGTGATTCCATCCTTAGTAGTCCTACTAGGGAGCCCCAAGGTATCACTCTATGTGTAATATAAGATTATTTCAATTTAGTTTGTTCCTAGCGGTCCTACTAGGTATCCCAAGTGTTATTAATGACATATAAATCAAAAGCATCTTGAGTTCGTCCATGGTGTTCTAAATTGAACCCAAGTATCACCCAAGGTGCAAGGTACAATAGTCATGCGAGTCCGTTTACGGTGTTCTAAGCTGAACCCATGTATCACCCCAAGATATTTACCATTTACTCATCAAAATTAAATTAAATATTTCAACCTGCTTAAACAAGTGAAAGAAAACACTGGATGGAAAAAGGGGAAAACACAATCCCAAGGCCATAATCAAAACACTTACAATTCTAACGCAATTGCAATTCCAGACAGTACTCAACTTAATTTTTAAACAACCCTAAAAGGGAAACGAAGGCATGCCCATAGAAATCCTAGGACGAAATGGCCAAACAAAATATCTGAGGGAAACGCACCCGCAGGGTGTCCCTTAACCAAACAACAAAGGTAAACATGCTTTAATTCATTGAATTAATTACCAAAACAATGTTAGGTAATAATAAGGATCAATATCCTTTCAAGGTGACACCCTAAACATGATAATGTGTCACAATGACATATATAAACATCTCGACAATTAATGAGAGGCACAAGACCACCTACGTTATCATAGTATGACTCTCTTCATCTAGCCTCGACTTCCAATTCAAACTAGAACAATATAGATCTATGAAATAAGGATATTTACTCAATAAAAAAATAACTTATTCAATAACTAAAATAACCAATAATTGATCTAGATTAATCAAGATCTTACCAATTGGGTTCAAATGAGACTGATGGTGATTGATTTGGAGTTCGAATGATCAACCGGGAAGAGGTTGAAGTTCTGGCGCTCCTCTTGAGTTCCCCGGGCGAGCCTTCTGTCCAAATGATAGAAGAACAAGGCTACTACCCATTTTAAGTAAAAAACACAAAGTAAATGGTGTGTATGTCCATATACACGGTGTGTATATCATTTTATTGTTCATTTTGCGACTGACTTCTGCCGACTTACTTTCTAGGACCTGTCAACATGACTACACGGCGTGTACCAAGAAGTACATGGCGTGTAGTTGGTTTTTCCTATTTTCATTTCTGATATGCCCACACACCATGTATTACCATTATACATGACCAAACTACATAGTGTGTACTTAGAATTACATGGTGTGTAACCCTGAATCAGCCTGTGTGACAGTATAATTTCAGTACTTATCTATTTTTCCCTTGTTTTCTCAAAAACACTCAAAGGAAAAAGAATAAAAGAAACCGTACATCAAAAAGAAGAGCCGGGTTCTTACAACCAAAGTCTAGAAACACTATACACCTACCGATGTCTGGAAACACTATACACCTATGAATGCCTGGAAACACTGTACACCTACCGACGTCTAGAAACATTGTACACCTACCGACGTTTGGAAACACTGTACACCTACCGATACTTGGAAACACTTTACACCTACCGATGTCTGGAAACACTGTACACCTACTGAAACCTGGAAACATTGTACACCTATCAACATCTGGAAACACTATACACCTATTGATGCCTGGAAACATTGTACACCTACTGACGTCTGTAAACATTGTACACCTACCGACAGATGGAAACATTGTACACCTACCAATGCCTGGAAACATTGCACACCTACCGACAGCTGGAAACACTGTACACCTACCAATGGTTGGAAACACTATACACCTACCAATGGCTGGAAACACTACACAAAACTAGAAACACTGTTCACAGAACTAGAAATTTGGAAAAGTGTTGGGGATAAGCCACCTTGACCACCCAGAAAACCTCAAACACCAAATTTCAGCAAATGAATGGACCGAAGAGGTCCGATCCATTAAAGATTATAAAATAATTAAAAAATAATATTAATTAATAATTTTCTAATTATTATCGAGTAATAGTTATTTAATAAAAATTGGATGACATAAAAATTAAATGAATTAATGAACGATCTAAGATAAGTTGAAAACATGACTTGAACTTCAAACAACCATAACTTTTGATCCAGGTATATGTTTGGGATCTAGCACATATCAAATTAAAGCCTATGAAGATATTTATTCCATAATGATTAGGAAGCATCTTGATTTCTATTTTTTATAGCCAAAAAAGGACCATAAGGCCTCCAAAACTGAGTTTTTAGTTAGGATACCCTATTTTTGTAATATTCGATAGTATTTCAGATTCATTTCAGAGTGTCTTCTTGTCCCTTTTTAGTTGGGACTAAATTTATTAATAGGGATTAAATTCATATAGATATTATGGTTTTGAAATTTTATCATTTTTCATAATACAGTTTTATTTATAATCAAATATATGTATATTTTATTATATTTACTTATAATAAATCAATTGTATAAATACATATTTACATAAAAATGTATTTTTAAATATATAAATCATATAGAAATAAATATTTATTATTAGTTTCACTTAAATTAAAAAATTATCCATTTTATTTACCTTAAAAATGCATTAATATTTATATATATATATACAAGTAAATATGTTTATATATAAATGTGTGTGTGTTAATAAAAAAAATATATTTATGTTTATATTCCAATATATATAAATAAATACATATATATGTAAATATATGTGTGTGTATGTGATAAATATAAATGTGTACTTGTGTGTGTAAATATGTGTGTATGTGTGTGTGTGTGTGTCAATATTGTGTGTATACATCATATATAAATGTATTTTTATATAAATATATCATTATCATTAAATATAATATATAAATGAATTTACAGTAAAACTATATAAATATATATATATATACTTATATATATAATGTATATATATACATATGTGTGTGTATTGATAAACAGATATATATTTATACTTATATTCTAATATATGTAAATGAATATTAATATATAATATATTTAAATAAATTTAATTGTATATATATATCATACACACATGTACACTCACACAAACATATATTTTATAAATATATTTAAAAATAATTATATATATATATGAATAATAAATATGCATGTAAATATATATAATTATAAATAAATATATGAATAAAAAACTATATGTAAATATATATATATATATATATATCTTAAAATATCAAATAAATTTAAGTAGTGTGGTGGTAAAGTTATCCTCTTTATAGAAGGAAGTCCTGGGATCAAATTCGGACAAGCGCAAGTTTTTGAGGCCTCTCTAGCACTGAGGAAGGGGGTCGAAATCACTTAGAAATAGGGAGGTGCTTAGGATCACTGAGAAGGGGGGGATTTAGCACTGATGATGGGGGTGGGGTACTCAACAGTGTTGGTGTACAAAAAATATACTTTTTTCAAAATTTTATCTGAGCTTTCAAAGCGCTATTAAAAGATGACCTTTATCATCACTTTTTACAAGCACTAATATAGGTCATATTTTAATAGCACTGATAAAGCTTCTTTATAGCTCTATTAAAATCCCCATTTGTAGTAGTGCACCCACACAAGATATACACACTCACACATACAAGATACACACTCACGAGTATTTTTGCTTATTTCTCTCTACTCTCAAAACTCAATTCAAATCCCAAGATCTTATGAAATCTAATAACTTGTTTGGGGTGATCAGATACCACCAATCCTTCCCAAATCAAGATTGTGTTGGGTCATGGTTTAATACAACCCGTTTGAGTGGTAAAGGGGTTACAAAATGGTAGAGGATGGAAAACAGGGTTAAAAAATATGGGTAAATGGTGGAAAATGGTGGATGGGTGTAATAAAGGGGTTTTTCCTGATTGTGAAAGATAAGAAAAATTAATAACAATATGTACCAAATATGATATGGTGATGTGGTAAAATGATGGAGAAAGTGATGCATGGAAATGTAAAGTGTTAATAATATAAATCATGCAGAATAAGTAATTGTGTCCACGTTTTTTCTTTTTGTTTTTTTTATAAAATCTCCCCAAAAGATTTGTTCCTAGTGTTTTAAAGCATAAGATGATGAATGAAGAGTAAGATGGTTTTTTTTAATCTATAAAATAAAGGATGTTATTAGTTTTAAAAATCACAAAATTATGAGGTGATAGAATTTGTTTTTTTAATATAAATCATGTACAATGAATTAAATGTGAAAAGAATATGGATAAATAATTGGCTCAATGTAAAATATTTAAATCTTGCACAACGTAGGCCAATTTTGTAGGTTTTAAAAGAAAAATGGGTTTTTTGAATGGGTGGATAATATGGAAATATAAGAAGGGTAATGGATAAAAGTATTGTAAATAATGGGATAGATGCATACCATGTCAATCATATCTCTGATACCAACTGATGTGAGATGCTCAGGGTGGACCGATCTTCGTGATGTAGGGCTGCGAATGAAGTATGCGTTTTGGGGCTAAGTTACAGATGATAGGTATGAATAGTGGATGCAAGTATTTAATCAATTCTATAAGTAGTGTGAATTTATACATAGATAACACACTCAAGGGAGGAATGTGATGACCAATCCACACAACAACACACTTGGGTTGAGGTACATAATTGGGAGACTTATGATCCTAGATCATAAATCTAACTTGTAGATTAATAAAGCAAGAATGCATAAGATCAAGAGAAAAAACTAGAACAATCCTCACACAATGAAGATACATAAAGCATAAGCTCTCTATTATAACCTTTAATGCCATACAAGTGCCATGGGGGTGGCTATTTATAGCCAAGGGGTGATACAATAGTCAATGGTATAATACCCTAAAGTCATAAAGGATAAAATTACTTTGTTCCCTTAAAGTAAAAAAGATAAAATCTACTAAATAATTTTTTGTAAAAGTAACACATTTCTTTCCAACTATATCCCACCAGATTTGACTTTGAGTGTCTAGCCCACCAGATTTGACTTTGGTGTCCAAAGATGACATTCTAGAATTCTCCATATTGGAAAGGCTTCCAAAATTCATGCAAACAAGTGGGACAAGCTATAAACATCATGGTTGGGATTAAATAAGTGATATAATAGGTACATTTTCTCCATCCATGAAAGGTGGAATCCATTGGGCCTTTAATGAAGTGAGATGAGTTCCCATTATAGAATTCAACCTCTTTAATCTCCCTGCATCATTGAGCCTTGAAAATCCAAATCCTCCACCTGGGAAATCGACTCAGTTTCGTCGACATGGTTCTCATACATTAGGATAAGAGATACCACATCAATGCCAATATCATTAAGTTGTCCTTGTATCTATATTAACTAAGTACAATATTGAGTTATCATGACATATTCAGCCTCTGCAGTGCTTAAGAATATGCATACTTACTTTTTTTACTTTGTGATGAGAACCATGTTGAAGGAACCAAGTCGATTGTGCAGGAGGAGGAGTTGGATTTTCAAGTCCCGATGACACGTGAGAGATTAAAGTGGTTGAATGCAACAATGGGTGCCCATATCACTTCATTAAAGGAAAAATGGATCTTTCCTTTCATGGATGGAGAAAATGGGCCTATTATCACACTTATTCAAGCCCAAATATGATGTTTAAAGCTTGGCCTACATGGTAGCATGAATTTTAGAAGCCTTACCTACATGGAGAATTCCAGAATGGTATCTTTGGAAACAAAATTCAAATTCAGTGGGCTAGGTACTCAAAGTCAAATCTGGTGGACTATGGGTGGAAAGGCATGTGCTACGTTTCCCAAAAGTCTTTATTAGACTTTTTCTTTTTTTACTTTAATAGGACAAGTTATTTTTATCCTTTATTACTTTAGGGTATTAGACCCTTGACTATTGTATCACCCCTTGGATATAAATAGCCACCCCATGGAATTGTATTTTCATTCAAGATTGTAATAAAGAGCTTATGCTTTGTTTCTATCTGTGTGTGTGAGGATTGTTCCAAATTTTCCCCTTGCTCTTGTGCATTATGGTCTTATCAATATATAAGTTAGATTGGTGATCCAAGATCACAAAGCCCCTAATTTTGTTCCTCAACCCAAGTGTGTTGTTGTGTGGATTTGGCTATCACATACCTCCCTTGAGTGTGTTGTCTAAGTAGTAGGTTGCACTCTTTATAGCATTGATTGACTACTTGAATACACTATCCATACCCATCATCTGCCACTTAGCCTCGAACCACATCCTTCATCCATCACCCTACACCGTGAAGATCATACCACTTCATGCATCTCACATCATTTGGTATCAGAGCTCCAGTTGACACGGTAGGCATCTATCCCTTCATTTACATTACTTTTACCCATTACCCTACTTATCCTTACATATTATCCACCCATTAAAAAATACTTTTTATTGAAATCTCCCTAATTGGACTAGTTTGTGCAATATTGAAATATTATACTTTGATCCAAATATTCATCCCTCTTCTTTTCACATTTGTTTTTCTATATGTGATTTGTATCTGAAAAAAATCAAAAAAAATCAAATTCTCTCAACTTAGTATTTTATGTTTTTCAAAATTAAACACATACTTTCTTTGAGAGATTTAAAAAAAATTCTTACTCTCCATTCATCATTTTTTTCTTTAAAAATCAAAGCACAACACTTTTTGGTGAGATTTAAAAAAAACAGATACAATTTCTTCTTCTTCATGCTTTACATTATTAGTACTTTCCATTTCCATACAACACTTTCTCCATAATTTTACTTCATCTCCATATCATTTTTGGCTCATATTTTTATTAATTTTTCTTATCTTGCACAATTGAGTGAAACCCCTTTTATTACACCCATACACCATTTTCCACCATTTACCTGTATTTTCTACCTTTTTTTCACCCTCCATCATCTTGTAATCATTTACCACTCAAACGGGATGTGTTAAACCATCCCCTAACACAATATTTATTTGGGAAGGATTGGTGGCATGTTATCATCCCAAAAAAGGTATTAAACCTTAACCTAACACAATATTGATTTGGGAAGGATTGGTGGCATGTGATCTCCCCAAAAAAGATATTAAAGTTCATAAGAGCTTGGAATTTTAATTAAGTGTTGAGAGTGGAGATAAATTTTAAAAAAAGAGAGAGAAAATCCCTGTGTTCGTGTGTATCTTGTGTGCGTGAGTGTGTATTATTGTGTGTGTGAGTGTGTACATCTTATGTGTGTGAGTGTGTATATATTTCATGCATGAGTGTGTATCATTATGCGTATGAGTGTGTACATCTTCATTTGTGTGTGAGTGTGTGTGTTTCTCCCCATGTGTGTGTGTTGTGTTTGTGTTACATTCATGGCATAAGATCATGGGAAGAGAAATGACCATGATAGTGATGAAAGAAGTCAAAGTATATCTCCTACACTGAAAGCTTTGCCTCTCCAAATGAAAGATTTGGTGATCCCTTTTGAGAAGCTTCTTAATAGGAAGTTGAAGGTGCTACATGAGAGGATCGACAATCTGGAGAATCAAACAAGCCCAAGGATTATCCATGATAACCCATGACATGCTCTGGAACCACGGTGCCCCCACATCATGGAGGAGAAGATGTAAAACATTGATGGTGATTTTAAGGATGTCCCACAAAGGAGGAAATTATATCAATAACCTAAAGGAGGCCAAAGGACGTGATGATGATCTACTTGGTGGGATCAAGTTGAAGGACCCTTCATTTTAAAGGAAAAGTGATCCTAAAGCGTACTTAGAGTGGGATATGCGGATCGAGCAGGTGTTTTCATGCCATGCATATTCTGAGGAGAAAAAGGTCAAAGTAGCATCCCTGGAATTTTCTTATTATGATTTAATTTGGTGGGATCAAATGAAAAAGGAGAGGACTAGATATGGTAGGTGTCCTATAAACACTTGGTACGACATGAAGTTTTCCATGCTGAAGCAGTTTGTTCAGACACATTACCATAGATATATCCGCAACAAACTTCAATGCCTCACCCAAGGGAGTAAGAGTGTAGAAGAATAATACAAGGAGATGCAAATTTCTATAATTTTAGCAAACATCAAGGAGGATCCGTAGGCAAACATGGCACGATTTTTAAATGGGCTCAATTGGGAGATTACAGAAAAATGGAGATGTACCACCATGTGAAGATACAAGATATGATCCACCAAGACACCAAGGTTGAGAAAAAAATCAAAAGGAGGAGAAGCATGAGGAAACTCACTACCCCTTTCACTCCATGTAGAAATTCGAGGAAGGATAATGGAGAATCATCAAAGTCAAAAGTGGTGGTTGATCACAAAAGTGACAAGGTAATTCTTCCACCTAAGAAACCTACTTTTAAGGCTAACTAAACAAGGAATAGGGATATTCAGTGTTTCAAATATCAAGGAAGGGGTCACATTTCTAGTGAATTCCCAAATCAATTCACCATGACCATTAATAAGCATGTAGAATGGGATACTGATGGAGAGAGATCAGAGGATGAAGATGAAGAATCCCTTAAAATTGATAATGGAGAATTTGTGGAAGATTGTGAGATTCTTGTCACTAGGAGAGTCATAAGCACACAAATGACCATGGGAGAGAAGGATCATTGGGAGAACCTTTTCCATACATGGTGTATGATACATGGGAAGGTATGAAGTGTTATTATTAAAGGAGGAAGTTGTAGTAATGTGGCGAGCACCGAGTTGGTGGAGAAGTTGGGACTCCTGACATTGAGGCACCAAAATCTGTACCAGCTTCAGTGGTTGAATGATTACGGTGAGCTAAAGGTCACCTATAAAGTAAAGTTATTTTTCACTATTGTTAAGTACAAAGATGAGGTTTTGTGTTATTTTGTTCCTATAAAGGCTTTCCATTTGTTGTTGGGATGACTGTGGCGATATGATCGGCATGTTACTCATGAAGGTTTCTTGAATCATCACTCTTTTGTACCCTGAGGGGAACCTATAAACCTTAACCCCGTGTCCCCCAAACAAATTTTGGAAGATCTCATTTTGATGGAGAAGAAAAAACAAGTGATGAAGAAAAAAAGAGTGAAAACGAAAAATGAGAGAATGAGGGAAAGAGAGAAAATAATAGAGGGAAAAAATGGAGAGTAAAGAAAAATCAAGAGGAAAAAATAATTTGAGAGAAGATAAAAGTGTGATGTTATAAAAAATTGAGGTTAAGGAAGCTTTGTTTTCACAAAAAACCCTCCTAGTACTCATGTACAAATAGGTGTTTCTAAATACTAACGAATTACCCCCTTTTCCAAATTTTATCGAGTCCTTGTTGTAGGAGTATGATGATGTATTTTTAAAAGAGGTTTCATTGGGTTTTCCACCCATTAGAGGTATTGAGCATCAAATTGACCTCATCCCTGGAGCATCACTACCGAATCACCCTGCATATCACACCAACCCAAAAGAGACAAAATAAATTCAAAGGAAAGTTCAAGAGCTGTTGGATTTAGGATCTGTCAGAGAGAACCTTAGTCCTTGTGTCATACCAGTGCTTCTAATACCAAAGAAGGATAGAATATGGAGAATGTGTATTGATTGTAGAGCCATCAATAACATCATGGTCAGGTATTTCCATCCTATACCTAGGTTAGATGACATTCTAGATAAGTTAAATGGATCTACTATTTTCTCAAAAATTGATTTAAGAAGTGGCTATCATCAAATTAAGATAAAAGAAGAAGATGAGTGGAAATGGAATTTAAGACAAAACATGGACTTTATGAATGGCTAGTCATTCCCTTAGGTCTCACCAATGAACCTATAACATTTATAAGGTTAATGAATCATGTCTTATGTGCATATATTGAAAAATTTGTGGTAGTTTACTTTGATGGTATTCTGGTGTACAATAAGACTTTTTATGAACATGTAGATCACTTAAGAAAAGTCCTAGAGGTCTTAAGGAAAGAAAACTTGTTTAGAAACATCAATAAGTGTAAATTTTTCCTTGATAAGATTATTTTCCTTGGATTTTTTGTGAGCGTAAATGAAGTTGAAGTTGACACAAAGAAGATAAAAGAAATACAATAATGGCCAAATCCAACCTCTGTTGGGAAGGTAGTAAGTTTTTATTGGCTTGATAGTTTTTAAAGAAGATTTTTGAAGTAATTAAGCACACTAGAAGAACCTTTGAATGAATTGAAAAAGAAAAAGTTCCATTCAAATGGGGATCAACTTAAGAGAAGGATTTCCATGATCTTAAGGACTGGCTCACCCACGTCCCTCTACTTGCACTCCCAGACTTTGGTAAGACCTTTTAAATTGAATGTGATGCAAGAATAATTAGTATTAGTGAAGTAATCATGTGAGAAGGTAATACTATTGCTTATTTTAATGAGAAGATAAATGGATCAACTATAAACTATGCTACATATGATAAATAGTTTTATACATTGTTTAGAGTTCTAGATACATGGAAACATTATCTTTGGCCTAAAGAATTTGTGATCCATTCTGATTATGAGGATCTTAAATACGTTAGCAGAAAACATAAACTAAATAGGAGGCACGCTAGATAGATGGAATTCATTTAATCATTTTCATGTGTCATCAAGCACAAAAATGGTAAAGAAAATATTGTGGCAGATTCACTTTCATGCAGATATTCTCTTTTATCCTTGTTGGATTCAAAACTCCTTGGCTTTGAATGCATTAAGGGTTTATATGCCACTGATAGTGATTTTATTGAACCTTATGGACATTGTAAACCTAGAATTAGTTGAAAAGGTTCTTTTTACATGATGGATTCTTATTCCTGATTGATAATCTTTGTATTCCCAATTTCTCTATTCATTAACTTTTACTAAAGGAGTCACATTATGGTGGGTTACTGGGACATTTTGGTGTTGAAAACACTTCAACCATTCTTTGTGAGCATTTTTATTAGCCTAGGATATCTAGATATGTTGAGAAATTTGTGGGAAAGTGCATTGTCTACCATAAAGCCAAATCGAAACTGAACCCACATGGATTATACATTTCTCTCCCAATCCCCAACAACCCTTGAGAGGACATATCAATGGAATTTATTGTGGGGTTACCAAGGACCAAGAAGGGGAGAGATTCCATTTTTGTTGCAGTGGGTTAGTTTTATAAAATGTCACATTTTATTCCTTGTCACAAAACATATGAAGCCACTAACATTGCAACACTTTTCTTTTAGGAAGTAGAAAAACTCCATGGAATGCCAAGGACAATTGTGTCGGATTGAGACACAAAATTCCTCAGTTACTTTTGGAAGAACTTATGAAGAAAATTGGGTACCAAGTTACTATTTTCCACAAATTTTCATCCACAAACCAATGGAAAAATGTAGGTGGTGAATCAGACACTATCATCCCTTATGCGAATAATTATTAAGAAGAATCTCAAAAATTGGGAGGAGTTTTTACCACATGTGGAATTCACATATAATAGGGCCAAGCATTACACTACTAATTATTATCCATTTTAAATTGTTTATGGATTTAACCCCCTTTCTCCTATTGATCTAGTTCCTTTGAATTTACAGGAAGAAACTAATATGGATGTGAAAAGGCGTGCAGAATTCATTAAGAAAATCCATAAAATGGCAAGGATAAATATCAAGCAGATGACCCAGAAATACATTGATCGTGCAAACAAGGGTCATAAGAAAATGTTGTACGAGACTGGTGACTTAGTATAGGTTCATATGAAAAAGGAAACATTTCCCGACAATTGGAAATCAAAACTCATTCCATGAGGAGGCAGACCTTTCTGAGTTCTTGAGAAGATTAACAACAATGCTTACAAGATAGATTTTCCAAGTGAGTATGATGTAAGTGACACTTTCAATATTTTTGTTATTTCTATTTTTTTGGGTGTAGAGGATTAAGAGTTGAGGAATAATCCTTTTCAAGAGGAGGGTGATAAGAACCATGTTGAAGGCACCGAGTCGATTACGTGGGAGGAGGAGTTGGATTTGTAAGGCCTGATGATGGGTGGGATATTAAAGAGGTTGAATGAAACAATGGGCACCTATATCACTTCATTAAAGGTCCAATGGATCTTTTCTTTCATGTATGAAGAAAATGGGCCTATTATCACCCTTATTCAATCCCAAATATGATGTTTAAATATTTTCCCACATGGTTGCATGAATTTTAGAATCCTTACCCACATGGATAATTCTAGAATGGCATCTTTGGACACCAAAGTTAAATCCAGTGGGCTCAGTACTCAAATTAAAATCTGGTGGGCTATGGGTGGAAAGGCATGTGCTACTTTTACCAAAATCATTTTTTAGAATTTATCTTTTTGACTTTAAGGGGACAAGTTAGTTTTAGCCTTTACGACTTTAGGGTATTAGACCATTGACTATTGTATCACCCCTTGACTATAAATAGCTACCCCATGGCATTGTATTTTCATTAAATATTGTAATAGAGAGCTTATGATTTGTATCTCTCCATTATTTAAGGATTGTTATGAATTTCCCCCTTACTATTTTTCATTCTTTCCTTTTCAATCTACAAGTTATATTAGTGATCCAAGATCACAAAGCCCCCAATTCTGTGCCTCAACCCAAGTGTGTTGTTGTGTGGATTGGATATCGCATCCCTCCCTTGAGTGTGTTGTCTAAGTAGTAGGTCACACTCTTTATAGAATTGATTGACTACTTTCATCTTATATAAATACCCATCATCTTCCACTTATCCCCGAACCGCATCCTTCATCTACCACCCTACGCTGTGAAGATCGGGCCACCTCGTGCACCTCACATCGCTTTTCCAAGAAATATAAGATTTAAAAAGGTATAACACACCTCTATAAGTATATTTTTTGTCATAAACTAAAACTTACCAATTATAATATGTATATACCATCAATTATTGTTGTGAATTTATATAATATTACAACCCAAAATCCATTGTTTGGTTGATATATCAAAGTATTCATCACACGGTCTTCATGTGACTTTCCTTTGGAAAACTCTGATAACGGGCAGCTTAACATGTGAAAAACACAATGTATGGTAAATTGGTCATAAATTAAAGTAATCTATCAAAGATATTCCTATAGATAGTTTCATAAACTTTCTCACCTTTAGAATCTATTTACAATTTCATCTAGGTCTCTCTTGGAGTATCTATCGGTTTAAAATCTTCTTGTTGTAACCTGAGACACCCTGAGAGGGGAGGGGTGAATCGGGGTGACAAGTTTTTAATTTGATCCATTAGGATACTATACTCATGTTTGTAGGAACACATTAAACCTATTTTATTCAAACACACATCCACAACAAACATTTATACAAGAATTAAAACACAAAGTACACCAAATTTAATTTGGTTCACCACAAATGGATAGTCTAAGGAGCACATGCTGACAATTTTTTAGTACTACCAGAATCCACTATGCTTCACTAGTTTTTATGGATTATAAATGTTTGGCCATGATCACTCTCTGAAATACTCACTACCTTTATAAAGAATCTTGGGATAGTGCATTTTTTCACTTAAATCACTTTCATTGACTCCCCTTTACTCACTATGATAGATGGAGTCTTCCTCAGTTTAATGACTTGAAGGTTGGTCCCAAATATAAATGATTTTTATTTAGAGTTACATCATTAATTTTTGAGTTTGATGTTTCAATGAATTCCTCAAATTCATCTTAGTTAATTCACCTAAGTCCTAGGCTTCACCAAGGTCAGCTTCACCTAAGCCACTAGGTTCTCCCAAGTATAGCTTGCCCAAGTCCACTACTTCACCCAAGTATGGATTCACTTAGATCCCTAACTTCATCCAAGTCCTTGGATTCATCCAAGAGAGCTTCGCCCAAGCCTTTCTCCCAAGCCTACTCGCAAAACTATGTTCTCCCAACTCCTCTCATCTGCTTCGCACTTCTAACTCGGTGTTACTCCTTCACCCAATTGTTTTACTCAAGTCCAGGTCGTGTAGGTGTGACTTGAATGATGTAATATAAAATAATACTTCTCTTAATTTTTATTAACCCTAAATGAGGGGAATAATTTGGTATTTATAGGCAAAAAAATTGACCTTTACATAGTCCTCTACTCTGAGAAACGTGATGTGTCATTCACCCAACTCCACCAGCCAGATGCTCCATTCCTTCACATAGCACCTAGACTATCATGCTACAGACTCACACATGATGCTTGGACCAGTGTGTGGTTCCCTTCTCCACTATCACACATGACTTGGGCATAGTTTCGTAGTTCCACTAGGGTGAAATTCCCTTATTTTCTCCGGAATGATATTTTGAGCCTCCTTTAATAAACACCTGAACTTATTCTAAAAAATTTGGACCCTAAAATTTTAAAAATTGATAGAAAAAAACACCATTAACAAACATATTATGGGCATACATTTTTTTATAAACAATATATCATGGATTTCAAAATCCTAGAACAACTCAGAATGGATTAAAAACAAACACAACACACCATAAAAAAACTAGCGCATATCGCATTGGTTTAAACACTTCCATTTGAAACTATTTTAGTATTTCCTTAGAATATTTAGTTTGGGAGATAAATGTATCAAACTTTCTTTGAGTTTCCTAAAAAACAAGGAAAAAGGATAACTCACCAATAAGAGACATCTCAAATTCACACCTCATTAGTTTTGAAAATTGTTTGCATTGAGTGTCATATAAGACCCAAAAGATGACATCGTTCACATAAATAAGCACTACCATCCACTACCATTTCTCCTTCTTGATTCAAGGGTTGTGATCAACCCATCCTCAATGATAATTGAGCTTCTTTGGGTACTAATCCAGCCATGAGTAATATGAACTTTTCGTTTTTTATACCATATAAAGTTTTCTTCAACTGAAACAATTTATTCTCCTCATAATGTATAAGAAATCCACATGGTTACTCAATATATACTTCCTTTAAAATGACACCATTCAAGAATTATAATTTTACATCCATTTAACATAATTTAAAACCATTTTTCATAGTCATAGCTAAAAATAATCTTATAGTTTCAAGTCGATCCACCAGTGTGAATGTTTCATCAACATCAATGTCATCAATCTAGGAATATATTTTGCGCACTAGACATGCCTCATTTCTTATCATTATGTCGTTTGTATTAATTTTTTTAGAAGACCCATTTTGTTCTGATCACATTTTTATCTTCTATCCTCAAGAAAACTTCCCATGTTTTGTTTTTTCTCAATTTGGTAAAGATTTTCATGAATAAATTTGACCCAAATTTTATTTGTAACAACTTCATCAAATGAATTTTTTTTCCACCTTAGATAACAATAAAGTTTAATATTGTGCCTTCATCCTTATTATTTGAACTGGAGTAGTCTGGTCATTGATGATATTTTTATTAGTGATTTATACACTACTGGATCATCTATTTGAACCTATTATTACTACAGTGTTTTCCTCGTCATCAAAGCTATCATCAGAATTCGTTATATTCCTTTGAACTCCCCCTAAGCTGGAAACAAATTTATCAATTTCCTCCTCGAAAACTGGTTGCTTATGTGTGAATTCTTCTCATTCGTGACTGAAAATTTCTCACCAGAATTCAAAACTTTCTTACTTCTAATTATAGAAGCATCATGTATTTCAACATTTTTACTAAGTCATTTATTGTATCAACTTCTTTATTTTGGATGAATATTTAGGAAAGATCCCTTTTTCTCTATGTGCTTCAAACTTTTTATTCTTTTATTTGTTGAGAATAAAACACTTACTCCTAATCACCTAGAAATATTTAAGTGTCGACTTATTTCCATACAATATTTCATATGGAGTCTTGTCTTCATTTTGATATAACAATTATCGATTGGAGATATAGACCACTATTATAATAAATTCTTTCTAATACTTCTCTAATAGGGAATTTTCAATAAGCATAGTCTGAGCCATGTTGTTGATAGTGTGATTTTTACTCTTTGACAACTTTGTTTTTTTTAGGTGTCCTCATTGATGATACTTGATGTTGAATTAAATGTTTTTTTATATATTCTTCCACTTGGTTATTTGTCAATTCTATTTCATTGTTAGAGTGAAATTTTTGAATTTTCACACCAAGATTATTCTCATTTTCTCTTTGGTATCGAGTGATACACTTAAATACTTAATTTTTGTGTGTGATCACCATTATCCAAGACATCCTGCCAAAATCATCAACAAACAAAACATAACACCTTTTTTTCAAAATCTTTAGGAGTTATTTTTCCATAAAGATCCACATAAACAAGATCTAATACTCTTGATTATTTTCCCTTCTCTGGCTTATAAGTCTTCTGAACAATCTTCCCCATTTTACAAGAATCACAAGTATGTGTTTTGTTGCCTGAGAGCTAGGGTAAATCATGAGCTCCATCATTCTCTGCCAGATTTTCTAAAAGATTTTTAGCTCAAATTCCTAATTAATTTATCTCGCAGTCTGTTTTTATCTTCCTTGGACAACATCACCAATTTTATTCACCAATAAGATAAAGATTTACCTTGGCCTATCTCCCCTGTTGAACAAGTGAGTTTTCTCTATCTATAACAGTGCACCCCTTCTTTCCAAATTCCACAACATGTCCTAAATCGCATAACTAACTCACACTTAGAAGATTGTGGATAAGTCCTTCCACCAAGAGCACGTCTATTTTTTGAGATCCTTTCTACCAACCTCGGCCTTATTGGAGCCAACATTTTTTAGTACTTCATCATCGTCAAATCGAACCACTCCACTATTGTCGTATTTGATGTTGATGATAAGATTTTCATTTCTAGTCACATGCAAGGTACATCCATTATATAGTACCCATAAACAAACCCTATTTATTTCTCTTAACATAATATCAACAATTTGTTTCCATCTCATATCTTTTTTTCTTCCTCCATGACCATTGAGAAACTTATCTTGTTGATTGATATGTCTGTTGCTCCCTCGGTTCATTAATTTCCTCTACATCTTGAAAAAATGAGAATTTGTTTTCAATTTTCACTATGCTTATAGAAGTTCTGATCTACTAATTTCCTCCTTTATGAATCTCTGGATACACTTCTCGTTGAAACCTTGAGGTACAATAAGTTTCTTTGTGCCCAATTCTTTCACACTAAAAGCAATAACCATCGAGAGAATATGAAAAGGATGGAAATATGCTTGCCTTTTTTTGTGTTTTTGATATCTGAAAAATATTCTTACAATAGAGCACACATATTGAATGTGTTCCAATTTTACACAATAATAACATTGATTTTTTTTATCTTTCCATTCTTCATTGCTTGACCGATAACCTTTTAAGCCTCTTCCAAATCCACTTTCCTTCGAGGAGCAGATGTTTGTAGTCTAGCATGAGGCATGACTGTATTCTTCTTATGATCATGATCCACAACCACTTCCCCTTTGTTTTTAAAGTGATTCAATTGTGGAATGATAATATGTTCCTCAACAATCATTCTAGAGTCTTCTATAACTTTAATTGGGGCTGGTATTTTGAAGCAACCTGAAACTATTCTGGGTGTAAGGATTTTTTTCTTATTATTAATAGTTTCACCACCAAAACACGAATTCTTATTAGAGTTCTTCTATTATTTTAACATTTTCTTTCAATGTATTGGTCAATCCATCTATGATTCGGGCCTGTTTTCCACTTTGATCTTGATCTCAACTTCATTTTTCGAGTTTCCAGAAATTCTAGATTTCAGTTTGTCAAAATTTACTTTTAGTTATGAATTTTCTTTCTCCTATTGCTACATATAAATATTAGAGTCATGAAAACTACATTTTATTTATTCATTTTATCCCTCTATTTTTCAAGTTCATCAAGGGTTGCCTCAAATTCAACCTGAATATTGAATTTGTCCTCAACCTCATCATTTTTAGCATCGCTATCATTGGCTTGAGTTCTATCCATGGTAGCTACTAAATCATATTTACTAAGGTCCATACATTAATCAACCTCATACATTTATGAATCATCATCTTCATGGGATAACAAATTCTTCCTTTTGAAGAATTTTCATTACAGTTTTCTCTTACCTTTGTCACCATTGAAGGGTTTCATCATAAATTCTCCATCTTCATCATCTTGAAATTTTTTAAAGAACTTAATAGTGATATGTCCTGTCATACCATATTGGAAGAAATAAAGTTCAATATTTCCTTTGAATTTTTCTTTTCCCATCGTCATCTTGAAAGTTTTTAAAGCACTCCATCGACCTCATCTAAATCTGAATCTTCTTTGACAAAAAGTTTCTTCATCGCTTTTAATACAACCTCCCATGAGTTCTCATTCACCCTAACTTCATTGTCTTTATTTCTAATTTCATATGTGATAAGTGGGCTATGAAGGCTATACAAAGACACTTAATTTGGATCTTTGTCTATAAGAACAAATACCTTCTCATTGAACCTCAGAGGTAGTCTCATCAAGATTATTTTAATAATATTTATGTTATTAATATTTTTTCCAAGACCGCACATGTATTCAATAAGAGAATTTAGATGATCAAAGAGTAGATCAATAGTTTCGGTTGGGCTCATCATCAAGTCTTCATACTTATTCTAAGACACTTGAAACTTTTCCTCTCAAACTTTGGAATCACCTTTGTAAATATTTAAGAGTTTTTTCTCACATAACAAAAGAGATTTTTAAGGAAATTACCTTGGTATAGATAATGTTTCCCAAGGATCCCCCTAATTTATTGATTGTCTTTACATCTGCATCTAATTCCTTACAGCCTCTTTCTAATAAAGCCTCGCTTTCTATGTTTATTGGTATACCATGAATGGATGTTGTCTAAATTTCCACCCCCAAAGACCTAAAGTAGTGTTTCATCATGTTCATCCATGATTAGAAATTGTTTCTTTCAAAGATTGGTATGCCTTTGTTATTAAAAGCTGCTACTGCTTCCATAATTCTAAGAGAGAGAGAAATTTCAACCTCATAACTTATTCTATGATACCAATTGTTGGTCTCTTATCAAGGAGGGTACCCTGAGGGTGGGTTAATCAAGGTAACACGTTTTTAAAAACTCAATCCCTTGAAATTGATCTTGTTATCTTGATGTGAGGAACACTTCTTTATCTCCTTTAATTTCTCTCTATGAGTAATGAAAGAGAAGAACCTTTGTGATAAATGTTTTAACAAAGTTTTTGTATTTTTTGACAACTAACCTTTTTTTATAAGAATGTTTTTTTGTTCAAGAATTAGATCTAGTCCATCGTAATGAGTTTTTTAAGAAATTTGAAATTTGATGAATGTTCAAACCTAAACATAAAGGGGGAGAAAATTTTTTGTCTTTAGAAAGTTTTTTTTCAAACATAAGTTTCTGAACTCAGGTTTTTGAACTGAGAAGTACTAAAAGCAGAAGTATTCTGAAAGATGGAGTTGTTTATTAGATGATTTATTAGATTCAGATCTATCGCCATAAAGATTCATCGAAATTGACATCAGTTATAAAGTCATATGTTTTTATTTGAAGAAGTCGTATTATTACTGGAGAGTTTTGAAAGAATATTGTGAAGTTAAGAGTTAAAAAGTTTCCATACTTTCTAAACTTATTCATACGATGATTTTCTGATCATGAATTTCTTATAAATCATGAAACATACTCATGATAAAAGTTTTTAAAGAAATAGAGAAATCATAATGATTCAATTGGTTCCATTGATCAAAAAAATATTCATCAGATTCAAGAAATCCAAACACAGAAGATCAGATCCAAAAGTCAGAATGTGTGAAGATAATGAAGTTTGAAGAAGTTAAAAGTTTCTAAGTGGATTCATCATTGGATAATTTCCATTGTTATGGAAAATCGTCATAATGGGGTTTCCATCATAATGGGAAAATCCATCGTAACAGGAATTCCATCGTAACAATAATTCCATCATTATGAGGATTCCATCAGGCTGAAGCAGATGAAGTTCATTGTAATGAGCTGGAGAAGAAGGAAGATTGTAATGAGATGAGAAAGAAATGTAGATCATAATGATCTGAGAAATAAAGGAAGATCATAATGAGCTGAGAAAGAAAGAAAGATCGTAATGAGTTGAGAAATAAATACATATTGTAATGAACTAAGAAAGAAAGGTAGGTTGTAATGAGATGAGAAAGAAAGGCATATCATAATGAGTTGAGAAAGAAAGGTAGGTTGTAATGAGCTAAGAAAGATACATTGTATTGAAGATGAGGAAGATACATCATATTGAAGCTAAGGAAGATACATCGTATTGAAGCTAAGGAAGTTACATCAGACTGAAGAAAGGTTATAAAGTCTGAGAAGGCTGATTACAAAGAAGAGTCAAAAAGAAGATTCTAGAAGTTTTATGAAGAGTTGAAGAGATCAAACTTGAAATTAAATTTTGTGTAAATATTGAAGAAATATGAGGAGGACTGAAGAATTCAAAGTTCAAGTTTAAATGAAATAGATTTTTGGAGTTTTGAAATATGAGGAAGCATATAAATTTTTAAATTTTATTGCTCTTGCTTTTCTGAGACACCTATAAATACTTATTTAGATCATTCATTTATTGCAACTTTCATGTAAGTAGAAAAGGTGGAGCATTGAAGAATTCAAGTGAAATTTGTTTCCAGGATGATATTTCAGAAGAAGACCATACACCTGAAATTTTTTATTTATTGTACATGAGAATCGTATTGAGAAACACCGTATTAAGTCAATCAGACCGAAGAATATATTATTGAGAATTTAAGTAGAGTTTGGGTTTGGAATATTAAGAATGATTTCATCATATTAAGTCAATCAGACTGAGTGTTTAAGTAGAATTTGATAAGTACAGATTGAGTAAGGGAGAATCATATTGACCTCATCGGATTGAGAGAATCAGATCTAGACAAATCAGACTAAGGATCTAGACCAATCTTTTGTGAAGAAAATTGAACAAAGTATTATTTTTTTTTGGCTCAATTATTTTGTAATCCAGATTTTTAAACTATTAGGAGTCAGTATAATATTTCCTATCCGGAGATAGAAGGTATCTAATAGGATTTGACACAATTTGTATTCACTTCTTCATAATAGTGAATTTCCATAGACCCATGGGAGTTATTATGGAAAGGATGTAGGTTCTCACACTGAGGTCAAACCTTGTAAATATTGTGTGCTTTAATTACTTTCCTACTTTTTTATGCATGATTATTTACAAAAATATGATAAGGAAATATATCTTAACAGGTTACAAGGTTTAAAGTATTGAAACTTATAAAAGTGAACAACTGATTCACCCCCCCCCCCTTCTTAGTTGTTATTTGATCCTTTGGAAATTCAATTGGTATCAGATCCAAGGTTCCCTTATTGAATCCTTATCATGGATAATATCAATTCTATCAATAGTAGATGAATTTCTACATTCGATGGTAAAAATTATTATGGATGGAAAAATAGGATGATTCCTTATCTCCGATCTCTTGGCCTAGAAGTTGTTAATGTTTCTACTATTGGTTTTTCACCTATTGAAAAAGATTCTCCTATGAAGTTTTCTAATAAGAGAAATATATAAGTTTATGGAAAGGCTATAAATACAATCCTTATTTCCTTATTAGAGAATTTTTATCAGAAGGAGATGGGTCTCAATACTTCAGAAATTATGTGGGACAAGCTGGGAAGTATTTTCGAAGGGAATACTAAAGTGAAATAAGCAAATCTAAAAATATAGCATAGTAAGTATAAAGAAATCAGAATGAGAGATAAAGAAACTATTGATGAATACTTCACCAGAGTAAATGAAATTATTTGCAACATTAAAGGATTTGGAGTTGTCCTAGAAGATTCTACAATTGTGAAGAAACTTATGTGAAACTTCCTGAACAGGTTTGATTCTAAAATTTACTCTTTAGAAGATAAATATGATTTATCTCTTAATTAATTGCATAACTTTCTTGTTACTTATGAAATGAGAAAAACTCCAGTGTTTAAAAAGAATAGGAAAGATGAAATGACTTTTGAAGCTATGAGAAAGTTGAAAATTCAAGATGTTGAATATGTTGATCCTTGTGACTCTTAAGGTAAATAGGATGATGAGTTGAATGATAAAATCATGTCTCTTATATCCAAGAAATGTTGAATAGGAAGAGGAAATTATGGAGGTAAACTTCCTCTCAAATGTTTTGAGTGTAGTAGAATTGGACACTTTACTATGAATTTCCCCAAAAAGAAAGTTAGAGAATATCAAGATGATTCTGATTAAAAACATCAATGGAAAAAGTGGAACACAAGTTCTAAAGAATAAAATTCATCCAATAAATAAAAAAATAAGTTTACTGGGAATAAGAGAAGCATGTTGAGTAAGAAAGAAGAATCAGAATCAACTAAAAACAATTCTTCAGAAGATAAAAGTTCAAAAAAAATTAGAACCTTCACTACAAAAGTTAAGAAATTTGAAGACTCCTCAAATAGTAGAGAAGAAGGAGGTGAAGAATATTATAGAGAGTATCAAATCCATACAGAACTTCTTGCATGTATTGAGAAAAAAAAATCTCTCAAGAAAAAAATCAGAATGATAAAGAAATATTGTGAATAAGTTATTGAAGGAATAAAATATTTCATCAAATAGGAGGATGAATACATTCAGAAGATGTTAAGTTAAAAACTAAGAATTGTTGAACAGGGAAAGATGATTGAAGATCTCGGTAATAAATTGAAATCTAAGAAAGAAGAAGTTGACAAGTTTCAATCAAAACTTCTTGAGTCCAAAAATACCCCGAGAAAGATGAGTTAAAAGTTCAGAAAATCTCTAGAAGTAAAATCTGAAACTTATAAATTTGCTGAGAAGGATCAAAATAAGAATTAGGTGAAATCTTCACCCACAAAAAATAACGTTTCATTTGATTTTTATAACATTTCATGTTCCATAAAAAGTATTGGGAAATCTTGGGTGGAGAAAGGATGTGATAAATCTATCATGTCTATAAAATTTGAAAACTCACTTAGAAGGAAATATGGACCACGTGATGAGTATGAAAGAACAAAAAGAAATTGTCAATCTCAACAAAGTTTCTACAGAGAAAGACTCTTCTACAATAGAAAATCAAGATTTAATGGATATTATTGATGTTGTAGAATCTATGGGAATAGAGCTTATAAATTTTGTCACAACTTTTCAATTACTGGAAGAAGATTTTAACAAAGATAAAGCAATGGTGGAAGAAGGATGAGTAACTTTCCTAACCCACGGGGAGTTAGAAAAGAAAAATCTCAAGATTTTAGAAACCTTCTGACAAAAAATCAATTTGAATATCTGGAAGAAGTTTTTGTAATATGTGTTGAGGCTAGTCATCATACTGAAAGATGTATGACACTCCTTCTAAAACAAGTTTCTTATCGTAGTAAAGAAAAGGAAGCTAGAAAGAAGAAAATTGAGAAAAGAGCCTTTGTTGTTGAGATGGATTTAAAATAAAGTAAAAGGAACCTACCGTGGATTCTTGATAGTGGTTTTTCTTCATATATGACAGGTGATATAAAAATCATGAAACATGTTGAAAGTCATGATGGAGGAGTAGTTACCTTTGGTAATGATAGTTCCTTAAAAATCAAAGGAATCGGAATGGTTGAGATTGAAGAAAAAAATTTAAAATCTAAGGAAGTCTTATTTGTTGATGGGATAAAACATAACTTACTTAGTGTAAGTCAACTTTGTGATGATGGAAAAGAACTGATCTTCAAAAAATATTCTTGTGTTATCAAAAATTTGAAAGATGGAAAAGTTGTTACAAAAGGTGAAATAACTAGTGGTAATATCTTTCAGATTGAAGAACTTAACAACTAATGTAATCTAACTTCTAAAGATGAGAATAAGTTGTGGCACCAGAGACTTGAAAACCTTGGGTAGAAAAACATGAAAAAACTTTCTAAATTTGATGTTGCCTGTTATTTTCTAGAATTGAAAAGAAGAGATGAAGATATTTGTGTTACTTTCCAGAAAGGGAAGATGACTAACAAAAGTAATAAGAGAGTTGAGATCCAGTCTACTATACCTCTTGAGATTATTCATTCTGATTTATGTGGGCTGATGAGAAATCAATCAACAAAAGGATATTTATACATTATCACTTTTATTGATGATTTCACTTGAATGTAAAACATTATGTTTATGAAATATAAGTCATGATACATAGAAATGTTCAAGTTTTTTAGATTATAAGTTGAGAAATAAATGGGGGTATATATAAAGAAGTTGAGAATAAACAATGGCACCAAGTTCATAAACAATAATTTTGAAACTTATCTAAGAAATCATGGTATCAAACATTATTATAGTGCTTTCTGTACTCCACAACAAAATGTATTAGTATAAAGAAAGAATGAAAGTTTAGTGGAAATGGGAAGAAGCATGGTGGCAGAATAAAAACTTTCAAGTATTTATTGGAGAGAAGTTGTTAGTACTATTATACATGTTCAAAACAGATTCTTGTTGAGACCAGAAACCAACATGGCTTCTTATGAAATGCGGTGTAACAAAAAACCTTAATTTAAGTACTTTAAAGTTTTTGGAAGTCCAGGTTTTCTTAAAATCAAAAATCCAAATCTGATAAAGTTTGATGAGAAATTTGAGGAAGAAATTTTTATGGGTTATTCACCAAATGGAAGAAGTTATAAATGTTAGAAGAAACATTTACAAAGATTGGTGGACTCATATGATGTTAAAGTAATTGAAAATAAAAATTCCTTAACAAAAGTTGTTGAAAATGATGAGGAAGATAAACTGAAGATTTACAACAATAGTGAAAGTAAGTCAAAGCATCATTATCAAGATTCAGACGAATCATGTGATGAGGAAAGTGAAGTTGGGAGTGAGACTTTAAAATTTTCTACCTTACAAAAACATGTTGAGTCTGAAAACATTATTGGAAATCAAAAGGCTCTAATTTAGACAAGAAGAAAGTTATGATTAGAAAATCAGACTTCATTTATCTCAAAAGTTGAACCAGAATCGGTTTTAGAAGCTATTCAACACAAATAATGGGCAGATGCTATGAATGAAGAGTTGGATCAGATTGAGAAGAATGAAACATGAGAAATTTTTTCATGGATAGCAAATAAAAATGTTGTTAGAACCAAGTGGGTTTACAGAAACAAGTTAAATAAACATGAATATGTTTCAAGAAACAAATCCATACTTGTTTGTAAAGGCTATGCACAGGTGGAAGATGTGGATTATGAAGAAAATTTTTCCCTGGTTGCAATATTAGAAACTATTATAATGTTTCTATTAGTGTCTACACATCAGAATTACAAAGTTTATCATATGGATGTAAATTCAAATATCTTAAATGGTGGTATTGAGAAAGAATTTTATATTGAACAATTTTGTAGGTTTTTACTTGATGAGGATGAAAACAAAGTTTGTAAACTGAAGGAAGCTTTGTATGGGCTGAAAAAAAACTTCACATTCTTGGTATTCAAAACTTGACAATTGTTTGAGAAAGTTGATTTTTTCTAAATGAAAAGTTGATAGAGGCTTGTATGTGAAATATGATGACTCTAAAACTCTAATTGTAATTGTTTATATGGATGATATAATTTTTTTTGGGGATGAAGAAAAAGTTTTTAAAGAGTTTGATGAAGAAATAAAGAAGAATTTTGAAATGTCAATGTTGAGAGAATTAACTTTCTTCCTTGTCTTACAAGTTCAACAAAAAGAAAAATACATTTCCTTATCTCAAGAAAAGTATGTCAGGGGATTGTTAAATAAGTTTGGGATGATAGAATCCAAATAAGTTTCTACTCCTACATCTGTGAGCACAAAGTTGAGTAAAGATGAATCTGGAAAAAGTGTGAATCAGAAAGTCTTTTAAAAGCTGATAGGAAGTCTACTTTATCTTATAGCCTCAAGGTATGATATTATTTATGTTGCGAATTTTTGTTCTAGGTATTTAAGTAACCTGAAAGAATTACATATGTTGGTAGCAAAGAGGATTCTTAGACATGTCAAAGGAACAAATTCACATGGGTTGTTATACAAAAGAAATAATGGGATGAAGTTTCATGGTTATACTGATGCCGATTGGGTTGGAGATTGTAATGATGGAAAATTAACCTTAGGAGGAACATTTTTCTTGGGTGAATGTTGTGTGAGTTGTAATTGTAAGAAATAAAGTTTAGTAACTTTGAGCATAGACGAATCCGAATATATTACAGCTACTCAAGATTGTACTAAAATATTGTGGATGAAATTTCATCTAGAAGACTTGAAAGTGAAATTTTATAAACCATTGAAGATACTTTTTGATAATCAAAGTGTAATTGATCCTTATAAAAATCTTTTCCAACATTTAAGATCAAAACACATCGATATAAAGTTTCATTTTATAAAAGAGAAAGTTGTTACTGGAGATGTTATGTTGGAATACATCTAAAAAAAGTATCAAATTGCTGATATTTTTACAAAAGTCATGATGAAAGAAAGATTTGTGGAATTGAAGCTACAACATCATGTTCATCCTCCTCCCATGACTTCCTAAATCTCATAAGGAAGTACCCCCACCATGCTTTGGATTATGTTGGCAAATGGGGAGAGAAAATAAAAACTTTTTACTTTGTAAGAACTTTTTACTCATCTTTATTAAATGAATATTAATCTGTGGTTATCATAAAATGGGGGAGAGAAAAAGAAAAATGAGATGAAAAGATAAAATCGCTACCACAAAACTGGGTTTCTACAGCGCCGCCTTTTATTAGCACTTTTTTTAGTAGTGCTGATAAAGGGGGGGATTTATCAGTGTTTTTTCCTAGCGCTTATAAAGTGTATATTTCAAAAAAAACATAAAAAATAATATATTGATATATAAGTATATTTATATTGATATAAATATAATATATATTTTTTAAATATGTTTTAGATAATTATAAATATACTATTACATTTAATATATAAGAAATTTAGTGAAAATGGATTTAAAATATTTTAAAAAATATTATTAATTAATAATTTTCTAATTATCATTGACTAATAATCATTTAATAAAAATTTGAAGAAATAAAATAAATAAAATATCTAAAATAAGTTGAAAATGTAACTCAAACTTCAAACGGCCATAACTTTTGATCAGAGTGTCCATTTGAGCTCTACAACATATCAAATCAAAGCCTGAGATGAGATCTAAGAACAAGTGATTTAAGGAAACCTTTTATCACATTTTTTAGGCCAAAAAAGGCCCATAAGGCCTCCAAAACTGAGTTTTTAGTCGGAATACCCTGATTTTTTAACATTCAAATAGCTATAACTTTTGATACAGATGTCCTCTAGGCTTTTACCACATATCATATTGAATATTGTTTCATTTTATTCTATTTTTCTGGTTGTGGAGTTGAAACAGACTTCTAGATTAGAAGTTATGGTCGTTTTAACATTCTATGGCTTTTCAGATACACATATATATGTATTTATTCGTAAATATGTGTGTGTGTGTTTGTGTGTATTGTATATATATATGTATTTATTTATTTATAAACACACATAAAAAACATATTTTATAAATGTATTTAAAACTAATCTTATAAATATATATTAATATACAAATAAATATATGGATAAAAATTTATAACTAAAAATATATATATAAATAGATATAAATATATATTAATATACTAATAAATATATAAATATATATATATTAATACATGAATAAATATATATATGTATTAATATAACTACATATATTTATATTAATATGAATCTATATTAATATACGAATAAATATAACTATATATATATATATAGATATATCATTAAATGGAGAGAGAAAAACTAAATGGCTTAGTGGTAATGGTGTAGGCGCGCAAGGGGGGAGGTCTCAGGTTCGAGTTCTGGTGGAAGCAGGGGTGCGTGGGTAAGTGGGAGGGGGTTATGTGGGCAAGTGCAGCATGCGGTGAGAGGGAGGGGACTCCGCCAAGCCTTGGTAAAGGGGGGGGGGTCAAGAATTGTTAAAAGCTCCCCGCATTATAAATGATTTTTAACTTTTTTTAATTTTTTTGACTTTTATCAGCACTGATAAATGATGTTTTTATCAGCGCTTTTTTTAGAACTGATAAAAGGGGCCTTTATCAGTTCTTTTCTGAGCACTGATAAAAGGGACCCCCCCTATCTTCACCTCGATTAATAGTGCTTTTCTAACATTGTTAATACCCTTTTCTAGCTCTGATAAAGACCATATTTGCAGTAGTGAAGTGAGGGGGAGTTTATCTTTACAAGGCTACAAAAATTTCTTGATACTAAGGTATGGAATCCCTTTAAAAATATTACTTTATCCAGTAGTGTGCTATTAGGACACTCTCTTTTGAGAAAGGCTATGTTTTGATAAAAGTCAAAAAACTTGAGTTGTTTACAAAAGTTGAGTTGTGAAAAATTTCTAAGAGTTGGAAAAGTTGATAATGAGGGTTGTCAATAAATCCAAAGGGGGATATTGAAGAACCTTTGTGATAAATGTTTTAACAATGTTTTTTTATTTTTTGATAACTAACCTTTTTGTATAAGGATGTTTTTGTTATTCAGGAATCAGATCCAATCCATTGTAATGAGTTTTGTAAGAAAGTTGAAAGTTGTTTAATATTCTAACCCAAACATAAATGGGGTAAAAAAATTTGTCTTTAAGAAAGTTATTTTTTGGACACAAGTTTTCAAAATCAGGTTTCCAGACTGAGTAACACCGGAAGTAGAAGCATTCATAAAGATGAAGTTGTTGATTAGATGCTTTATCATATTCAGATCCATCGCCATGAAGATTTATTGGACTCAATGTTAGTTAGACAGTCAGATGTTACTATTTGAAGAAGTTGTATTGTTACTGAAGAGTTTTGAAATAAGATTGTGTAGTTAAGAGTTAGAAATTTTTCATACTTTCTAAACTAATTTGGACGATGCTTTGTTGATCATGAAGTTCTTATAAATCACAAAACATACTCATGATAAAATCTTTTAAAGAAATTGAGAAATCATAATGATTGAATCGGTTCTTGTGATCAAGACAAAGTCTTCATCAGATTCAAGAAATTTGGACACAGAAGATCGAATCCAAAAGTTAGAATGTGTGAAGCTGATGAAACTTGAAGAAGTTCAAAGTTTCTAAATGAATTAATCGTTGAATACTTTCCATCATTATGGAAAAATCATCATAATGGGATTTCCATCGTAATGATAATTTCATCGTAATGAGAATTCCATCATTATGAGTATTCCATCAGGCTAAAGTAGAGGAAGTTCATCATAATGAGATGAAGAAGAAAGGAAAATCATAATGAGTTGAGAAAGAAAGTCAGATCGTAATGAGATGATAAAGAAGGGAAGATCGCAATGAGTTGAGAAAGAAAGGTAAATCGTAATGATCTGAGAAAGAAAGACAAATTGTAATGAGCTCAGAAAGAAAGACAAATCACAATGAGATGAGAAAGAAATACATACACCATAATGAGTTTAGAAAGAAAGAAAGATCATAATAAGCCGAGAAAGATACATTTTATTGAAGCTGAAGAAGATACATCATATTGAAGTTGAGGAAGATACATCATATTGAAGCTGTAGAAGTTACATCAGACTGAAGAAAGGTTAGAAAGTATGAGAAGACTGATTATGAATAAGACTTAAAAAGAATATTCCATAAGTTTTATGAACAATTAAAGATGTCAAACTTTAAATTCAATTTTGTGTAAATATCAAAGAAATCTAAGGAGGATTGAAGAAGTCAAAGTTGAAGTTTAAATGCAAGAGATTTTTTGAGTTTTTAAATATGAGGAAGCGGGGAAAGTTTTAATGTTTCATGCTCTTGCTTTTATGAGTTTCCTATAAACACCTTCTCAGATCATTTGTTCATTGTAACTTTCACGTAAGTGGAAAAGGTAGAGCACTTAAGAATTTGAGTGAAAGTTATTTTTGGACTGAGATGTCAGAAGAAGATCAGACACCTGGAATTTTTTGTTTACTAGACAGGAGAATCATGTTGAGAAAGATTGTATTGAGTCAATCATATTGAGTCAATCAGACTGAAGAAGATTGTATTGATAATTTGAGTAGATTTTGAGTTTGTAAGATTAAGAATGAGTTCATCATATTGATCAGTCCATCGTATTGAGTCAATCAGACTGAGGAAGATCAGACTGAGTGTTTGAGAAAAATTTGAGAAGTGCATATTGAGTAAGGGAGAATTGTATTGACCTCATCAGATTGAGAGAATTAGATCCAGCTAAATCAGACTAAGAATCCAAACTGATCTTCTATAGATCAAATTGGACAAAGTCTTTTTTCTTTTGTTTCAGCTCAATTTTTTTATAAGCCAACTTTGTAAACTAACAGGAGTCAGTATAATCTTTCATATAGAGATATAGAAGGTGTCTAATAGGAGTTGACACAAGTTGTATTAACTTATTCATAATAATGAATTTCCATAGACCCACGAGAGTGGCTATGGAAAGGATGTGTGTTCTCATACTGAGGTCGAACCTTGTAAATTTTGTGTGCTTTACCTGCTTTCCTACTTTTTCATGCATGAGTATTTACAAAAATATGATAAGAAAATATATCTTAACAGGTTACGTGGGTTAAGTTTTAAAAAAGTATTGAAACTAATAAAAGTGAACAACTGATTCAACCCCCCATTCTCAATTGTTATTCAATCCTTTAGAACTTCCAAAAGCAATAAAACACACAATAAATTTTACTTGGTTCATCCTAACCGAGCTAGTTCAAGGAGCATGCGAAGATGATGTGTTTATGCATTTGAAACAGTAGATCACGCTACTTCTGTTTGGTTTACACAATAAAGCAGTCACACCAACCCTACAAACTCACTGTTCAAACAATTGAGAAAAACTCACTGCCTCTCATCACAAATAGGAACTAGACACTCCTATGTCACTCTTCTTATCCAAGTGATAATAATATGAAAATACACCTTGAATGGCATGCCTCTTATGCTCAATCCGATGACGATCAGAGAGTTAGGATCAAGAAATTCTTCTTCTCACTTATTGATATCATGAGTGTTATCCCCAATTGAATGTGGTGATTAATGACCATTTAATTCACATAAAACCCCTCAAAACTTAAGAACACTTTCTCTATCAAAATTCTATATTTGACTGTAATTGCTTCATTAGGCATGAATTCACATTCTACGACATAGATTTCTCTTTCTATGCCTTCACTACAGCGTAGCAGCACACACTTTGGCGTAGAAAGTGAGCTCAATCAAGTTTTACGGCATATATAGATTCCCTGTGGCATAGCCTCCTGTAGTTGACCAGATCCACAAAATTTGGTTCGACTTCAATGCACCCAAAATCTCTGCATGATCTCCTTAACTTCCTTTGAACACCTCCTCACCTATGATGTAGTCCCCTTTGTTATGATGTGGACTCTTCTAGGGTTTAAGATCACCAAAACATCTATTTCTATTAAAATCAAACCCTCCACAATGTAAGGGATAATTGTGGTGTGAATGTTTCTTCTTTAACAATGTTGCGACATAGCTTGTTCTCCATGAAGTTGGCACCCTTGAAATTTCAGTGACATTGAAATTCTATAAATCTCCCTAAAGACTCCCTTTATGGTGTGATCCTTGCTTTTATATGTAGCCCATAATTTCTGAATTCCACACCGGACTTGCCTCCGAAAATTCAACGGCATATCAAACACTTTGTACAATCAATATGTCGGAAATCACTCGTGGTACCAACCCATGCCATGACCACTTCACCACAATGTTTCCATGCATCGTGGTCTCAGCTACACATTCCATCGTTGACCCACACTAGTGCTCACCTGTAGTGCCACCTTCGTCTAGAGCTGTCTTTGAGCTCAACCGACCGCCCTTGGGCGGCTGGCTACTCGAATGGCCCTAGCCAGTGGCTGGTCACATTTTTTTGTTCAATCCCACCTTCTTTGCAGTGCAATCAAGGCCTCTAGCGTGGTATCCTAAAACTTGGAAATAGAACTACCTTTATGTTTCTTTCCATCAGTACTGGAAATTTTAGCTTTAACAATGGTTTTAAACCGTTGGTAAAGGCTGGACAACCGTTGGTATAAACTATACCAACATTTGTCTGAACCGTTGGGTCTTGAGTCGTAGGGATAGACATATCCCAACAGTTCTATGAGAACCGTTGGGATATTTCTAAAAAAATCAGTATATACCAACAGTTTCAGTAAACCGTTGGTATATATGTTTTCCAACGGTTTTAACCGTGAGTAATAGCATGAAGTATCTCTATACCAACGGTTCTGTAAACCATTGGTATAGAATTTTACCAACGGTTTTCCACAAACTGTTGGTAAATCTCAAATAAAATTATATATGCCAATGGTTTACAAACCGTTGGCATATACTTATAACAACGGTTTACATAAAACCGTTGGTATAAGCTCTACTTTTACACATATGCCAACAGTTGTAAACCGTTGGCATATCCTTTGTACCTGCAGCAAGCTGAAATTGCTGGCCTCCCCCTATGCAGGTGTAGTAGGTGAAACAACCCCTATGAAATAGCAATTCCACCTGTGCAGCTGCAACAATTCCACAAAAAATCATACACAACAAACCTGCATAATACATACACACACAAGAAGTAACACAATACACCATTAACAAGTATGCCTCCGTAATACATACAGAATTCATAATTCTGTATGAACTCATACAGAATTCATCCAACACATAATTCATACATAAATCCGAATACCTCCAATTATGCATTTAATCTCTACACACATACCAAATTAAATCATAATTCATAAGGTAATTACATCAAGTATACACATACAACAAGTATACTCATACACCATTAACACATAATTCATAAGTTAATTAAATACATAAAGAATTCAATTTAGAATTCAGGGGGTTGGGGGTTGTTCAAGGGTTTGGAGTGGTTGTCCAAGGGGGTAGGGGTGTCTAGAGGGGTGGGGGTGTTCGAGGGGATGGGGGTTTCCGGGGGCGGTGTGGGGTTGTCCAGGGTGGTGGGGGGGGGGGGGGGTCTGTCCAGGGGGGTGGGGGGGGGGGGAGGTTATCCATGGGGTGTCTCGGGGGGGGGGGGGGTCTCGGGGGGTGGGGTTGTCCATGGGGGTGTCCAGGGGGTGGGGTGGTGTCCAGGGGGTTGGGGGGCTTTCTAGGGCGTGGGGGTGTCCAGGGGGGGTGTCCGGGGGGGTCCCGGGGTTGGGGGGGCTGTCCAAGGGGGTGGGGGGTGGGGGTGGTGTCCAGGGGGTGGGGGGTTGTCCAGGAGAGTGAAGGGCTGTCCAGGGGGGTGGGGGCGGTCCATGGGGGTGGTGGGGCTGTCCAGGGGGTGGGGGTGTCCATAGGGGTGGGGGGTTGTCCAGGGGGTACGGGGTGTCCAAGGGGGTGGGCGGGTTGTCTACGGGGGGTAGGGGTGTCCAGGGCGGGTTGTCTAAGGGGGTGGACGGGGCTGTCCACGGGGGTGGGGGCTTTCCAGGGGGGTTGTCCAGGGGGGTGGGTGGGGCTATCCACAAGGGTGGGAGGGGCTATCCAGGGGGTGGGTGGGGTTATTCAAGGGGTACGGGGTGTCCAGGGGGTGGAGAGGCTATCCATAGGAGGAGGGATGTCCATGGGGCAGCGGGCTATCACGGGGGGGTGGCGGGGGCTGTCCAGGGGGGGTACGGGGTGTCCATGGGGGGATGTGTGTGTGGGGGGGGGGGGGGTCCATGGGGGTGTCTAGGGGGTTGGGTGGTGTCCTGAGGGGGTCTGGGGGTGGGGGGGGGGAGCTGTCCATGGGGGTGTCCAGGGGGTGGGGTGGTGTTCGGTGGGGGGGGGTCCAGGGGGTGGGGTGGTGTCGAGGGGGTGGGGGTGGTGTCCAGGGGGTTGGGGTGGGCTTTCCAAGGGGTGGGGTGTCCAAGGGGTGGGGGTGTCTAGTGGGGTGGGGCGGGCTGTCCACGGGGGGTGGTCGGGCTGTCCAGGGGGTAGGGGGTGGGGATGGTGGGGGGCTGTCCAGGGTGGTGGTGGGGGCTGTCCAGGGGGTGGGGGCTGTCAAGGGTGGGGGTGGATTTCCATGGGGGTGTCCCAGGGGGGTGGGGTGGTGTCTGGGGGTGTCCATGGGAGTGTCCAGGGGGGTGGGGTGGTTTCTAGGGGGTTAGGGGGCTTTCTAGGGGGTGGGGTGTTCAGGGGTAGGGTGGTATCTAGGGGGTGGGGGTGGGGGGTTGTCCAGGGGTTGGGGGGATGTCCAAGGGGGGTGGGGTGGTTTCCACGGGGGTGGGACTATCCAGGGGGGTCCACAGGGGTAGCGGGGTTGTCCAGGGGGTCAGAGGTGTCCAGGGGGTGGGCGTGGCTGTCCATGGTGGGGGGGGGGTGTCCGGGGGGGTGTCCACGGGGGTGGGCGGGGTTGTCTAGGGGTTAAGGGGTGTCCAAGGGGGTGGGTGGGGGCTCTATGGGGGGTGGGTGGGTTGTCCACGGGGTGGGGGCTATCCAGGGGGTGGGCAGGGCTATCCAGGGGGTGGGCGGAACTGTTCACGGGGGTGGGTGGGGCTGTCCAGGGGGGGTATGGGGGTGTCTAGGGGGTGGGCAGGGATGTCCAAGGGGGTACGGGTTTCCAGGGGGTGGGGAGGCTGTCCACAGGAGGAGGGGCTGTCCAGGGGGGTGGGCGGGCTGTCCACGGGGGTGGTTGGGCTGTCCGGGGGGTACGGGTGTCCAGGGGATGTGTGTGTGGGGGGGGGGGGGGTTGTCCATGGTGGTGGGGGGGGGGGGTATCCATGGGGGTGTCCAGGGGTTGGGGGTGTCCATGGGGGTGTCTAGGGGGTGGGGTGGTATTCGGGGGGGGGGGGGGGGGTCCGGGGTGGGGTGGGGGTTGTCCATTGGGGTGTCCAGGGGGTGGGGTGGTGTCCAAGGGGTTGGGGGGGATTTCCAGGGGGTGGGGGTGTCCCGGGGGTGAGGGTGTCCAGGGGTGTGGGAAAGCTGTCCATGGGGGTGGTCGGGCTGTCCAGGGGGGTAGGGGGTGTCCATGGTGGTGGGCGGGCTATCCACGGGAGTGAAGAATTTTTTTGAGAGTTATAAAAAGTGAAAGTTAAAAAAAATAAGAGTAACATGTTTTGAATAAATTGGTGAAAGGTTCTTAACATGTTACACAAACATGTATAACACCATTTTTCTATAATAATCACATGGATAGTTGTATTTATCATAGAGATACATAACTGTAAGTGTACATCAAACTTGATTTTATCCACACTAAAGGATTTTTTTCTTATGGATTATGTGGTATTGGATTATTTCTAAACCATAACATGGATGTAACTTTTCTTGTTGAGTAGTGAATCATTTAAATAATTTAGTTCATGTGGAAGTGTGATTTTTTTTTGTTTTTAGAAAAGTGATAATTCTTTAACATGAGGCAAAGCTTGTTTTAATAGAAATTATAATTAAAGAAAAACATATCATTGATTTCCCCCTCCCCCTATCAGTGTGTAAGATCCTGACCTTATCATGGGTTGTCCAGGGGGTTGGGTGGGCTGTCCACGAGGGTGGGCGGGCTATCCACGGGGGTGGCGGGGCTGTCCAAGGGGTACGGGGTGTCCAGGGGGTGAGGGGTTGTCTAGGGGATGGGTGAATTAGTCACATAAAATCATTAAGTCAAGTTTTATTATTTATAGATAAAAAAAATAAAGATAATGTGACCTACCTAATCACACATATACTCAGACACAACAAATCAATAAGCATCAAAGGTCAGTAATATCAGTAAAAAATGTAATGGATCATTTTGTCCCTCATCACTATCATCACCATCATCGTTACCCTCACCCTCGTCCTCATCGTCATCCCCATAATCATCCCTGCCCTCCTCCTCACCCTCGTACTCAGCCTCGGCCTCCTCACCACCCTCCTCCTCCGCCTCGTCTTCCTCCTCGCCCTCCTCCTCCGCCTCGCCCTCCTCCTCCGCCTCCTCCTCCTCCTCCTCCGCCTCGGCCTCCTCCTCGCCATCGTCTCGACCACCACTAGAAATGCTACCTAGTTCACCGTATATAGAATGCATTGATGACATATATTCATCACAAGTAGTGTTGGCCTCTGGTGGAAGTGTTGGATGTAAAACTTCCATCAGTTTCATAAATGCAGTGTGTGCCCTAGCAGACTGTTCTTCCATCTCTATGGCCCTTTTTTCAGTCTGTTCTACCTGTGCCTTAACCTATTGAAACTCTATGTCACTACAACTCGTACCTGAGGAGGGCCAATACCTCGTCAGAACTATACTCTTCCCAGGTCAGCAGCGTACTCTACCAGGGTGCTCATCTCCCAACACCTGATGTAAGTGATCGTTTGGCCCAAAATTGTCAGGTTCCTGGGCATCAAGGCCCTCTAAAGAAGCCTATTACAAATATAAATAGATTATTAAGTTACAAAATATAGATTAAAAATTTAAATCTACAAAGTAAAACTTACAATCCCTTGCTGAGTCGGTTCATTAACCACACTTCCATCTTTCTTCTTTCTACTCGAGCAAAACAGTTTTGCTCGAGGCACACGTCCTTCTATATTCAATTTATGCCTCTACAATGAAATTGAATATAGGAAACCATAATTAAAAATAGGATACCAAAAAAACATTAATTGCATAACTAAAATTATACAACAACTTTAGCAATCAAATAAATTATGGAGGAAGCAATAGAAAGTGAAAGTCATAAAGAAAGATTATAAATTGTCATACCTGCTGTCTCTCATGATCTGGAATCATAGTACGTCCCAATGTGTGGATGTATTTCTTAGAATTAATGTTTTTTTATTTCTTCCAGATGAATCCTAAATAAAATTCAATAATTAGTATTAACAAAAAACATGAAAATTTTCATTTAAATACCTCTAATTTGATTAATACCGTAAATTGGCTAGTCATCCAGTAAGTAATCATCTGTCGGTACTGTTCTAACGGACAATCATCCATGACAGGGACCGCCTCTAACTCTGTACCCAGTCTAGCACGCCAGCTAATGTACAACTCATGCTTATAAGCTCTCCAAAGCTCGCCTAAATCCTTTAGACGTGCTGGTCGTGCACCCTCACCATAGGGGAAATTAAACCGCAGCTGACACCAAAATATTAATTCATATAAATACAAAAATTAATATATTGCATTAAATACAACAGATTTTTTTACCCATATCTCTGCCCAGACTTTATCCTTGACTTCATTTGGCAGCTATCTCTATGAGAGTGGGCTAACAGGAGTGATGTCAGATTATTTAGAAAGCGCTGCCAAAAAACTCCAACATTGTTTCCCTGATTTTTCAATCATCTGACTATCTTCATTGTACTCCACCATCAACTGCGTGTGACGGTTCCACACCTCACGCATGCATATACTCCCCCTCCCCCACCTCCTATCAGTAGATGTATCTATTATGAAAGAAAAACAACTATTTTATCAATACATGTTATAATAAAAATAAATAATGGTGTAAAAATTTGTTAGGGTTGTACAAGTATACCTATGGTAGTCTGATCAATGGGCACCGCTGGATCCATAGAAACTGAAGGGACACCCTGTACAGATGGAGTGGGTCCCAATGTATGCTCTGTAGGGATAGACTCTAGCGGAGCAGAAGTCTAAGAAGATGGAATATAAAATCTCAGAGAGAAGAAAGCAGAAGTAAAAGAAGATGACAAAGATGGTTGGCCAAATGATGGATGGGTAGTGGGAATCATCATTGGATATGGTACAGACGGGTGAGGAGGCTTAGATGTAAATGGTGGTGAAAAAATGGGAGGCCTAAATATCCCGTGTGTCCCTAACGAAACATCGGGATCAACATGTGGGATGGATGGTATGTTGGTGGGAGGGGCGGGGTCTAATCGGGCACGCCGACCAGATCATCTAGCTCTCATACCACTCCCCTCGTGCGAACACCCTGAGTACTGGGACCACTACTAGGCTGCTCATCAAATAACGGTTGCCTAATATATGGATCCTGCAAAAAATTTTATAAAAAATTAATCACATGACATTATATATTATTTAAATATATATATTTGAAATAAAATACTCACTGCAGGAACTAGTGGTGGAATGCCCAGCTCAGTCATGCGATGATTGTTGTCCATAATCTATTTTAGTCGCCTCTCTTCAATTGGTTTCATTTCCTACATTTGGAAACAAATATGGAATTAAATAGAAAAGGATAACTAATGTGTAACCCAAAAAACAAAATAAATGAGAGGGAATAGGGAGATTCGTGGATAATTTAACTAACCATTGTTTTAGGTGATCTTGAAAAGATATATAATTAAGTCAATAAATCGTACAATATGTAATAAAGAAATTTAATTTTTAATAGGATGGTTATTTACTAAGTGTCATCAGTCTATTAAAATCATGGAACATTGATTCTACCAGATTCATAAGTGGTAAAGCAGTTGTCAAAATTCCAACTTTTTTATTTTACCACATTGTCGATATACTGGAGTCGTGGCAACATCATTCAATTTTTTCACCTTGAAAACATCATCATTTTCATTAGACGCATCATGTGTGCTCATATCAAAATCTTCTTGGGTCGGAATCCTTTCTTTTTCATGATGATGAATAAACAGAAACCGGTCATATAACAAATTCTCCAATCCAGTCCTCTCATTTGGATAATCAGCAATTTGAGATGTCATTTTCTCCCCATTGTGATACCACACAGAGTAGTTTGCTTGAAAACCATATTTGGTTATGTGGTAGCTGACTTCTTCACGGTTCAACCAAGGTCTTCCAACACACTTGTAACATGGGCAGTGTATGTGACCACTATCTGAAGCATTGTGAAATGCAAAATCTAAAAATCTCTCCAAATTGTTTGAAAATCGCTTGAGATTCGATCAGTTTCATACATCCAAATTCTATCCATTATGTAAAAAAATTGTTATAAGTCATTTCGTCAAAAGTAATTCAATAAGATTGAAGTTTCATCGAAAATATATTTAAGTAAATGAGAATTGTTCATGTTATATGAAACCATAATGAACACACTACTCTATATGAGAATCATAATATAAAAGACAACAAAATACTATATTTATTACAAAATATCTTTGAAGAACTATACATGAGTGTACAAGATCATGTACACTTGTGGCGGAGAATTATTCAAGAGTTGACTAAATTTCAGATCGAAGAAATTTTATATTTTAGTCGATAATTTGAGTGATCACATACATTGCCCAAGGGGGTGGGGGTGTCCAGGGGTGCGGGGTGTCCAGGGGGGTGGTGGGGCTGTCTAGGGGGGTCAGAGGTGTCCAGGTGGTGGGGGGCTCTCTAAGGGTGGTCGGGGTGTCCAGGTGGGCGGGCTGTCCACGAGGGTGGGGGGTTGTCTAGGGGGTATGAGGTGTCTAGGGGGGTGGGCGGGCTATCCACGGGGGTGGCGAGGTTGTCCAGGGGGTTGGGGGTGTCCAGTGGGTGGGGGCTTTCTAGGGGGTGGGGGGCTGTCCAGGGGGGTACGGGGTGTCCAGGGGGGGTGAGCGGGGTGTCCAAGGGGTGGGAGGGGCTATCCAGGGGGTGTGCGGGGCTGTCCAGGGGGTGGGAGGGGTTGTCCAGGGGGTACGGGGTGTTCAGGGGGTGGGCGGGCTGTCCATGGGGGTGATGGGGCTGTCCAGGGGGTACGGGGTGTCCAGGGGGGTGGGTGGGTTGTCCAGGGGGTGGGCGGGCTGTCCACGAGGGGTGGTTGGGTTGTCCACGAGGGTGGCAGGGGTTGTCCAGTGGGGTGTCGGGGTGTCGGGGGGGGGGGGGGGCTTTCCAGGGGCGGGGGCGCCCGGGGGGATGGGGGTGTCAGGGGGGTGGTGGGCGGGTGTCCAGGGGGGGTGGGCTGGCTGTCCACGGGGTAGGGAGCTGTCCAGGGGGTACGGGCTGTCCAGGGGGGTGGGCGGGCTGTCCACGGGGGTGGTAGGGCTATCTAGGGGGTTGGGGGTGTCCAGGGGGTGGGGGGTTGTCTAGAGGGTACGAGGTGTCCAGGGGGGTGGGCGGGCTGTCCAGGGGGTGGCGGGGCTGTCCAGGGGGGGGGGGGTACGGGGTGTCTAGGGGGGTGGGCGGGCTGTCCACGGGGGGTGGTCGGGCTATCCACGGGGGTGGCGGGGCTGTCCAGTGGGGTCAGGGGTGTCGGGGGGGGGGGGGGGGCTTTCCAGGGGTGGGGGTGTCCGGGGGGTGGTGGGCGGGTGTCCAGGGGGGTGGCGGGCTGTCCATGGGGGTGGGGGGCTGTCCACGGGGGGAGGGGGTGTCCAGGGGGGTGGGCGGGCGGGCTATCCACGGGGGTAGCGGGGCTGTCTAGGGGGACCAGGGGTGTCCAGGGGGTAGGGGGGCTTTCCAGGGGGTGGGGGGCTGTCCAGGGGGTATGCTGTGTTCAGGGGGTGGGTGGGCTGTCCAAGGGGGTGGCGGGGTTGTCCAAGGGGTACGGGGTGGGTGGGTGAGCTGTCCACGGGGGTGGCGGGGTTGTCCAGGGGGGTACGAGGTGTTTAGGGGGGGTGGGCGGGCTGTCCACGGGGGGAGGGCGGGCTGTCCACGGGGGGAGGGGGTGTCCAGGGGGGGTGGGTTATCCACGAGGGTGGAGGGGCTGTCGAGGGGGTACGGGGTGTCCAGGGGGTGGGCGGGCTGTCCACAGGGGGTGGCAGGGCTGTCCACGGGGGTGGCAGGGCTGTCCAGGGGGTGGGGGTGTCCAGGGGGTGAGGGGGGGGGGGGTGTCCAACGGGGTGGGGGCTGTCCAAGGGGTGGGGGTGTCCACCCCCAAACTAGGGTCGTAAAATCCAATCGTTATCCAATTGTAGCATGATTTCAAGCCTATTATAGATGGTTGAGAAGACTGTTGGTGTAAACCATGAATATCATACATATAAATCACAACGCACCCAATTGTAAACACACCACCAAATATCATACGTGGATCGGATTTTATGAGCCGTTTCGATGGGACACTACTCGTAGGAGTACGATCCTTGTTATATCATTAGGTGATATGGAGTTGTACGAATGTTAAATTTGTATGAGATCAATATGGATAGTGGATAAGAACCTGAGTGAGATTTCTTTGCAGATATCACTTCTTCTTGGAAGGGTAAAAGTGAGTGTTGATATGGAACTTCAAGAAAAGTCTTAATGTGTGAAAGCAATTATACATTGGTTATATTTGATTCCTATTTTTTTGTAGAGTATCAGAGTGGACAACCCACCCCCCTTCCCTGGACAACCCACACCCCCCACACCCCCACACCCCTGCATCCCCCCTACCCCCTGCACCCCCCCACCCGGATAGCCCCCCACCCCACCTGGACACCCCCACCACACCTGGACAGCCCACCCCCTCCTCCCTAGACAACCAACACCCCCCTCCCCAACCTGGACAACCCACCCCCACCCCCCTTGAGAGCCCACACCCCCTCCCCCACCTGGATAGCCCACCCACCACTACCCCTGGACAACCCACCCTCTCCCTGGACAACCCACACCCCCTCCCCTGCAGCCCCCCCCCCCCCCGACAGCCCCCCTGGACAGCCCCCCCCCCCCATCTGGGCAGCCCACGCCCCCGCCCCCCACTGGGCAACCCCCCCTGGACAGCCCCCCCCCCCCCCCATCTGGGCAGCCCACGCCCCCGCCCCCCACTGGGCAACCCCCCCTGGACAGCCCCCCCTGGACAACCCATACCCCCCTCCCCCACCTGGATAGCCCCCCAGGACAGCCCGCCCCCTCCCTGGACAACCCACACCCCCTCCCCTGCAGCCCTCCCACTTGGACAGCCCCTACTGGACAGTCCCCCCGGACGGCCCATACCCCCCTCCCCCACCTGGATACCCCCCCCAGGACAGCCCACCCCCTCCCTGGACAACCCACACCCCCCTCCCCTGCAGCCCCCCCACCTGGACAACCTACACCCCTCCTTGGGGCAGCCCATACCCCCCTCCCCCACATCCCTATAGCCCTCCTACCCCCCCTGCAGGCCCCTACCCCCTGGACAACCCACCCCCACCTGGACAACCCCCCGCACCTGGACAACCCCCCACCCCTCTTGCAGCCCCTCTTAGGGTATTTTTATTTAAAATCATTTTATTCATTAAGAAATTCAAACTATCATGCATTAGCCATTTCATTCCAAACAACCCATTCAATTTATCAAAACATGACAAATTCATTTTATCAAAACATGACAAATTCAATTTATCAAAACATGACAAATTCAATTTATAAGGCTCTATGAGTCACTTAGAAAATGTCATTGGGAAAAGGGGGAATCAACTACATTTTTAATTCCAATTTAAAAATTGGGTCAACCACTTAGGAGGTGCGGTGGTGTCTAAGAGGTGTGGTGGTGTCCAGGGGGGCTGTCTGGGGGGGGGGGGCTGTCCAAGGGGGTGGAGGGTGTTCAGGGGGTGGGGGTGTCTAGGGGTGGTGGAGGTGGGGGGGAGCTGTTCAAGGGGGTGGGGGGGGGGTTGTCCATGGGGGGTGAGGGGTGTCTAGGAGGGTGGGGGTGGGGGTGGGGGTGTCCAGGGGGTGGGGGGAGGGGGTTGTCCAGAGGGTGGGGGGTGCCACGGGGGTGTGGGGGGGGTGTCCGGGGGGGTGGGTTGTCCATGGGAGGTGAGGGGTGTCCAGGGAGGGTGGGGGTGAGGGGTGTCCAGGGGGGGAGGGAGCTGTCCAATGGGTGGGAGTGTCCAGGGGGGTGGGGGTGCAGGGGGTGGGGGTTGTCCAATGGGGGGTGTCTAGGGGGTGGGGGGGGGGTTGTCCAGGGAGTGAGAGGTTTCCAGGGGGTGGCGGTGGGGGGTGTTCACAATTCCAATCCATCATCCAACCAACGCCAAAATCCAAATCCAATTTTCAACTAAACTAAAGTTCAAAAAACATAAAACAAACCCTTTACCCCCTATACTAAACAAACCCCACTAAACAAAGACTTTACCATGTTTGAAGTGTAGAACAAAAAAACATAAAACAAACCAAAGGGTTCGGTACTCGCATGAACTCTGATTTAGCCGAAATCAAAACAGAAAACAGAAAAAAAAAGAGGAAGAACACTAACTAACACTTACTAATTTGAAGTGTAGAAATAAAAATTTGTTTGATTGAAGAAGGATCTATGGCTGGAAGGAGTTTCGCAGCCGAGCGGGAGGAGCTTTGGATTGGGTTTGCAATCGGGTCGAGTGGGAGCTGGGGCGCTGGGAATTTGGGGGAGAACTTTCCCAACGGTTTTTAAAAACCGTTGGGAAAGCCTCTCTTTACCAACGATTTAGTAAAACCGTTGGTATATGTTAGAGGAACTAAAGCCTTCCCAACAGTTTTTTCAAACCATTGGGAAAACTTAACTATATCAACACATTTGCCAACGGTTTGAGCAAACCGTTGGCAAATGTGACATTTTTTTACAGTATTCCAACGGTTTCTTCAAACCGTTGGTATATATCCGTTGGGAAAACCACCATTTCCAGTAGTGCATGTTACCTTTAGAGCATAGCCATACAATGTAGACTTCACAAACTAATCACATCATGCAGTGCAATACAAGGTTTGCTACATGGAGTATGTTTCCCAGACAAATTTCTTTGTCACCCAAACCGTATGGATTAAGATGAATCCATAACAACCCTCCATGCATCACCTCTTCACCACACACACTTCAATTTCAACACTCAAATATAATTTTCAACAACACAGTCATTGCAAACTCTCAAATAGATTTTTGCCAACAGTATTGTGGCTCAAAACAATGTAATTTCAGTACCAATCGGAGAGACTCAAATGCCACTGCTCTGATGATTGATACACACTCAGAGGCTGTTCCAAACATGGTGCCCTGCTCCATTTGCAGATTGCATGTAACATGCGTAGTCCTTTCTTCAATCGTAAGCTCCAAACTACCCTCCTACGCCTGCAATGTTTGAGAAGGGATTGAAGAGATGAGATCCTCAACCCCAAAGGAAACCGCCATCTCGATTGCCTCTTAAACCGCTTTCAGATCATGGGGTCTCCCTCATGTCCTCAACATCTCATCTAAATAAATCCTGTTCACACCCAAACCCATCAAATCCCTCAATTTAATGGCATCAAAAGAACTGAGATTTATTTCGATGGATATTTCAACAACCTGACGCAGCTCGAATCTGGTTCTCAGCAGGTCCAGGACACATGAAACCAATTTAGGTGCCATAAGGGAAGGCGTTCCACCTCCAAAATGCATGGATTCCAGAGATGAGTCGTGGCTGCATCCTGAATGAGTGGCCTTGATCTCTCAATAAGCAATCAGAGACGGTTTGCGATTCGCGGGTCGTCGCGTGTTTGGTTCGAAAAGAAGCCAGAAACAACAATTAGGAAGTCATAGCTTTGTGAGCGTTTTATGCAGAATGGGAGGTGAACGTAAGCTGAAGTTGGGGGAAGTTTGTGTGGCGTGCCAGTCATGGTTCCCTGGCGGTTGGGGTGTTTTCTCAAATAGTTGACATGGTGCTTGCAAATGCATAAGAGATGATAATGGATAGGTTTGATTTAATTGGTTTTTGTTGAATGGTGGCTCAAATGGGATTGCAGACGGCCTTAAGCATGATCGGATGCGGAGAGCGATGAAAAAGTTCGGAGTGTGGGTGGGGAGAGGTGTCGAGTCGAGTTGTTTTAAATACATTGATCCTTCTCCAACCACATTGGTCCATGTTTTTTCTCGAAAAAGGATTTAACTTTTGCGCCCAAATGGTCTGGGTGGCATTGGACATATCAGGTTAAAATTTACCCCGAACCGGAGTGCGGCTCTACTTGCTTCATCATCTGTCCTTCCAAATTATGCGCCTTATCGTATTTAATTTTCAGTCATAATTTTCCGAACATGATGATCACCTTCCTCTCGAACGTGTACGCGCGCCCACCCACAAAAAAGCCACGGGCGACACACGCTATCGAACTGAAACCGAATGCCTTCCCTGGATCTCGGAGATTTTGGGAACACGGTCTCGGCTCACTTCAGACCCTGGAAGCGCTCCTTCCAGTTCTGGACCCGTGTGCTCGACATATATGCTGGTTACAAGGTCTTCCTCTCGCACACCGACTTGTATGTGTGTGTGTATCCGCTCTCTTGGTCCCCCCCGGGTAAGCTTTGGCGTTTGCAGGTGTTTCAGCTGAAAGCAAGCGTTGTGAAGGATGCGCAGAAGCAGGAAACAATGTGGGAAAGACAGCATGAAGCTGCCGCCGACAAGATATATTTAATGTGTAGTGACCTCGGTGGGTTTTTCCTCAAGGTATTTTAGCTTGCTTGAAGCGATAATTCAGAACTTGCTGGGGGCAGTTTGTGTTTTCCATTGCTACTTATTTTCTTCGTTCTAAAAAATGTGCGTTCTTCATGGTTTTATCTGGGAATTTGAATTAGATTGCTCAGATTGTTGGGAAACCTGACCTGGCCCCGGCAGCTTGGGTGAGAAGGTTGGTGACTCTGTGCGATCAAGCCCCTGCAACCCCATTCGATGCTGTTCAGCTCATGCTGGAGACAGAGCTGGGTGGAAGTATTGACGATTTTTTGAAAGATTTGATGTGAATCCTATTGGTTCTGCATCAATTGCTCAGGTTCCTGGCACAAAGCCTCTGTCCTTGAATTTCAGAACTATGCATTCTGATTGACGCTGAATACACTATTTTGTTTTGCAATCTGCTGAAATAACTTTATCATGGCTACCATGCTAGAGAAATCTTTGCGTATTCTTGAATAGGTGTATCGTGGAATGCCTTTTGGACCTCATATATGATAAGAGTACAAAAGAAGATTAGAAATTCCTACCTCAAATCACTTGTATTGCTGTTCGACAGACACTTCCTCTCTGTGGGAGAGCTTCTCTCTCCCGAATCTTGACTTACAATCTCCGGTATTTTACTAGGTGCTTATACCCCTACTAAATAGAAACTACAATTACATGACTACCCCTGGTTAGTTATTCCAGCCTAACAGAAAAACGAATAAAAGGCTACCCCCTTGTATGATATTTATATAACAGAGGTGGTCAGGGTCGCCCAACCTTGTTGTTCTCTTCTTGCCTCCCTGCTCTATCATTACCGTCCCCTTGAAAGACCACCTTGTCCGCAAAGTGGAAATCTGGAAATCGGAACTGGAACACCCAAGCATCCTCCCATGTTGCCTCATCTGTAGAACGACCGCGCCATTGAATTAACCACTATGGCGAATTGTCTTGAGTTTGTTCTGCTAGAACTGCTGCAAGGTAGATGTCTTCCTCTACTAAATCAACTGACAAAATTGCCTCAACGGAAAATGTTCCAATTGCTGCCTTCAATCGCGAAACATGGAACATCAGATGGATTTTACTCTGTGCTGACAATTGGAGTCTATATGCTGTCTCCCCAACCCGTCCAAGTATTTCGAAAGACCCATAATATTTTGAAGCAAGTTTCCGATTAATTCTGGATGCAACTCCCGACCGATTTGTTCTCAGTTTCACCCATACGTAGTCCCCCTCTGAATAAGTCACCTCGTGGCGGTGCCGATTCGCTGTTCTAGCCATATTCTGTTGAGTCCGGTGCAAATTAACTTGAAGTTGTCGCAGAGTTTCATCGCGGTCCACCATTGCATTGGCCACTGCCTCCACTGTCGCCTCCCCTGTCAAACAACGAATAATATGCAGGGGTTTGCGTCCATAAACTATTTCAAATGAGGTCTTTCCTGTAAAAGTGTGATAAGAAGTGTTGTAGCTATACTCTGCCCATGCTAACCAAGTAACCCACTGCTTGGGTTGATCTGTTGTGAAACGCCGTAAATAGGCTTCCAAATATCGATTAACAACTTCCATCTATCCGTCAGTTTGGAGATGGTAAGAGGAGCTCATTTTGAGAGTTGTTCCTTGCAATTTGAAGAATTCTTGCCAAAACAAGCTTGTAAATAGTGGGTCTCGATCACTAACAATTGCACTAGGTAAACTGTGTAATTTGACGACCCCATTCATGAAAACATCTGCCACTGATTTAGCTGTATATGAGTGTTTAAGAGGAATGAAGTGTGCATACTTACCCAATTTGTCTACCACAACAAACACTACTTCATACCCTTGTGACTTTGGCAAACCGGATACAAAATCCATGGTTACTTCCTCCCATACCAATGATGGAATTGGAAGTGGTTGGAGTAACCCTGCTGGCCTTAAAGTTTCGTACTTATTTTGCTTGCAAACAACACATTCCCTTATGTATTGCAACACCCGTTTGGTCATTCCTAACCAAATTACCCCATTCGCAAGCCGCTTATATGTTTTCAGATATCCCAAATGTCCCCTGGTCGGTGAAGAGTGGCAGTGCAGTAGTTTGGGAATTAAAACAGAATGCCGTGATACAAAAAATCTATTTTGTTTAAAAAGTAATTTCCAGTTGTACTATGCTGTAATGCATCTGTGATTGCCCGTAGATGATCATCTTGTTGAATTTCCTGTCGGATAATCTGGAATTCCTCCCAAGTAGGCTGCGATACTGCTAAAGCCATATACTGGCCACCCCCAGCAACGCGTGATAAGGCGTCTGCTGCACTGTTCTGGCGGTCTGACTTATATACAACTTCAAAACTGTATCCCAGCAGTTTGTCATGCCAACATTGGTGGTCCATCGAAACAACTTGCTGGCTGAGCAGGTGTTTTAAACTTCGATGATCTGTATAGACTTCAAACCGCCGACCCAACAGATATTGTTTCCAATGCTGAATGGACAGCACCAAAGCCATGAGCTCCTTTTCATATGTTGACTTTGCGAGAGAGGTGTCAAAGTACAATCCCTATTCCATACCTTGATGCATCACATTCTACGACAAATTTCTTTGAAAAATCGGGCATCGCTAAAACAAGAGTTGCGTGTCTTTAATTCCGCAAATGCTTTTGGAGCTTCTTCTGTCCATTTATAGTTTCCTTTCTTTGTTAACACAGTCAAAGGTCGTGCTATCTTCCCATAATGTTGAATAAATTTCATGTAATATCTTTTTAAGCCTAAAAAATCCCTTAACTCCTTGACATTCCTAGGTATTTGCCATTGTTGAACCGCAACCAACTTTGGAATCCATTGACACTCCCTCAAAAGAGATAATATGCCCTAAATACTCAACAAAGCTCTTCTCGAAGGAACACTTTTTCCTGTTGGTGAATAATGTATTTTCCTTCATCAAATACATCACATACTGAAGTCTTTTTAAATGCTCACACCACTGGTCACTATAAATCAATATATTATAAAAAAACACTAATACTCCCTTCCTAAGTAGCGGACGGAATACCGCATTCATTGTTGCTTGGAAGGTGGCCGAAACATTCATAAATCTGATTGACATTACCAAGTATTCATAATGCCCTTCACGAGTCTTAAAATCCGTCTTTTCCACATCTTCACTTTTCATCTGGACCTGATGGAAACCGAATTTCAAATCTGTTTTGGTAAAATAAGCTGTCCCATGCAACTTATCCATCAATTCTTCAATCACAGGTATTGGATACCGATCGGGTATTGTCAATTTGTTCAAAGCTCGATAGTCTACACACATCCTTCATCCGCCATCTTTTTTCCTCACCATTATTATGGGGACTTGAATATGGACTGTTAATATGTCTTATAAATCCTTTTTCTAAGAATTCTTGAACCTGTTTTTCCATTTCATTCTTCATATGAAAAGCCAATTTGTAGGGTCGAATATTTACAGGATCTGCTCCCTCAAGCCTGATCGAATGATCTGTTCCCCTGCTTGGAGGTAGTTCGTTTGACACCTCAAATACCTCCCTGTACTGCTGCAATACACCCTGCATTTGGACCATCTGGTTTGGGTTTACTTCTGTTATTTCAGAACCTGTCTGGTCCTCTGCTGCCCACTGAATTCCCTGCACGGAATAATTACCTTTCCCCAAATATTCTTGCAAAGCATCTGGAATTTTCATCGGTTGTTTCACCCCCTGTAATACCACCTGCCTTCCCTGCCAAACAAATTCCATTTTCATCTTCTTCTGGTGTGTATTAACATATCCCAAAGTTTCAAGCCAAGATATGCCTAAAACCAGATCCGGACCAGTTGTATCAAATATATAAGCTTCAATTTCAAATTCAATGTCTCCCAAGCTCAATTGTAATGTTTTACACATGCCCTTGGACTCAACCCGATGTCCATCTTCCATTCTGATATAGAAAGGTTTGGTACCGCTGACTTGCATTATAAGTGACTTCAGCAATTGCTTGGAAATAAAATTGTGACTTGAGCCACTATCCACCAATACCAATACCGAAACTCCTTCCAAACTACCTTCCATCATCATATCTTCTTGGAAACAGCCTTGTTTAATTCGTGTTCACCTACAGTTCATAACATTTCCAACTCTTTAAATTCCCCTTTTGTCTCCCCTTTACCCGCTCTATCCTCTTCTTCTTCTTCATTAGCTTCTTGTGGTTCTATACATTTCCATACCATGAGTTTATAACCCTTTTTCGGACATCTATGACCTGTCGTAAATCTCTGCCCACACGAAAAACAGAGCCCCTTCGCTCTTCTCTCCTTACATTCTTCTTTGGACAAGTTCTGCACGCCTTTCCATCGTGTAACCGGTTCCCCCTTCTGTTCCTGATCACTTCCAGTTCCAGATGGCAATATGCGCACCGAATTGGTGTTCCTACCCTACCCATACCGCCTTTTACTCCTTGTCATGTTCGTGTGTTAGTTTGCTTGATGATTCCTTTCACCTGTAAGTCCCTCTCTACTCGGCGTGCCAAAATCAGTAATCGCGTCTTAGTCGGCGACTCATGTGTCATAATGGTGCTTCCTATCTCAGGCTCCTCCGATAAAAAGGCTCATATACCACCTTTCAGACATATTCGGAATCCGCAACGCAGTCCGTTCAAATTCATCTATATACACATCCACTATCTCCAATTGTCGAAACTCCTCAAGACACATCGGCGGATCCTCCTTTGCAGCACTACTGTATCTCCCTAGCAGTTCTTCCTTCAGCTGCAACCAGGTTAATTCCGTTCTAACATACTTTAATGAGGTCATCCAGTACTAAACCAAGCCATCCATGCACAATCGTGTGATCGAAACCTTCTATTCTTTTTGTGTCTAGTGCATCGAAAAATACATCTCTGCTCGGGAAATCCAAGATACTGGATCTTCTCTTGTAAATATCGACATTTCGATCTGCCTGGCCAGCGTGCTTACCTCCTGCATCCGCTTGCTTTCCTTTTCTGCATCTCCCTTCCGATCGTATTCCGCTCCTGTCAGTCGCAAACTACCTCCGCTTTTTTCTTCCACTGCATTTTTTTCTGTTATTTTAATTTTTTCCAGAACTCTCAGTTTGATTCAGAACACTCTGATTGAGTTGACTCAAAGCCACCGTCAATCCTTGCATCTGCTGCTGGAATTATGTTCTCATATCCAGAATCGTCTTCTCCAGACTCACCTGGCATTGAACTCCATTTTTCAGTTCATTCACTGTCGTTTCCAGATGAGCTACCCGACTCTCCATCATTGTGGTCATATACTCTTGGTTCGACGAAAATTCCACTCTATCCTTGCACTTCTACCTCAATGAAAGCATCGAGTTGACAGAGTACAAAAAAAGATTTAGAAATTCCTACCTCAAATCACTTGTATTGCTGTTCGACAGACACTTCCTCTCTCTAGGAGAGCTTCTCTCCTGAGCCTCGACTTATAGCCTCTAGTATTTTACCCGTATCGAACCAGGACCACCACATAGGTACTTATACCCCTACTAAACAGAAACTACAATTACATGATTGCCCCTGGTTAGTTATTCTAGCCTAACAAAAAAACAAATATAAGGCTGCCCCCTTTTATGATATGTATATAGCAGAGGTGGTTGGGGTCTTCCAGCCTGGTTGTCCTCTTCTAGCCTCCCTGCTCTATCAATATCGATATTGGGCAATATTGGTTTATAATTATGTAATTTAAAAAGAATTATTGTTGGTGTTGCTGATTGATGGAAGACCTGTTATGCTATGTTACACCTTCACTCGAATATAATTTGAATAAAAAAATGCAAATCATATTACACTTTTGTGCGACATTACAATACATCATAATCCTGGAACAACATTGACATCATTCTTTGGTTGCATTTGACAACATTCATTGAAAAATGCTTACAACACAACACTTTTTTGTTTGTATAGAAACCCTAGCCCCCCATTACAAGCCTTAAGCATCCAATTGAGTAGCCCACCCCCGATAAACCACTTAAAGAGCCCTGGGCTCGCCGTTCGCTTTGCGGCGAATTTGAGTAAAATTGCCCCTCCCTAGGCTGCCCCTCACTATTGAGGGGATTAAGTCATCAAACGTGAAATTACGACGGCAAGCCGCAACCAATGGAAATTGAATCCCCATTCCCGAGGAATCAAGCTGTTGGACCCCATTTCTTTACTTGGGTATTTCTGAGTCCCACATCGGACTTACCCTCTCTGTATTTAGTTTTACTCATCTATAAAAGAACATCCTCACCTCACATTGAGGTAAGGGGAATTCACCATTAACATGGTATCAGAGGGATCTTAATCCCGACCCTCCCTCCCAGCGGATTCCCGGTTCTGTCCGACCCCGCCTCTCTTCCCCCCTCTGGCTGTGGCCCTCTCTCCCGGCGGTCCTCCCTCCCGGCGGCCCTCTCTCCCGGCGGCCCTCCCTCCCGGCGGTCCTCTCCCCACCGGCGCAGCTCCTTTCCCGGCGGCCCTCTCTGCCGGCGCGGCTCCCCTCGCTCAGCGGTGCCCTCGCCAGCGCCTCGCCCAGGCGCTCTCGGCCTCGCCCCGGCGCCTTGCCCTCGGCCTCGCCCCGGGGCCTCGCCCCGACGCCTCGCCCTCGGCCTCGCCCCGGCGCCCTCGCCCTCGACCCAGCGGCGCTCTCACCCGGCGCCCGCACCCTAGCCCCAGCGGCTCCCCTCCCGGCGCCCTCTCCCGGCGTGGCTCCCGGCCCCGACTTCCGGCGCCCTCCCACGGTCCGGCGGCCCTCCTTCCTGGCGCGACGCCCTCCCCGACGGCCCTCCTTCCTGGCGCGGCTCCCGGCTCCCCGGCGTCCTGGCTCCCCGACGTCCCGCTCGCGCTGGGTTCCACCCCAGCGCGCTCCCGTCTCAGCGCCCTCGTCCCGCGCCTCCCGGCCACCCTCGCCTGGCGCGCTCTCGGCCACCCTCGCCCGGCGCCTCCCGCTGCTCCCGGTGCCTCCCGCTGCTCCAGCGCCTCCCGCGCCTCCCGCTGCTCCAGCGCCTCCCGCGCCTCCCGCTGCTCCCGCGCCTCCCGCGCGCTCGTGCTGCTCTCGCCCAGCGGCTCCCCTTCCGCCGCCTTCACCCCAGCAGGCGCGACTCCCCTCACCCAGCGACGTCCCCATCCTGCGGCGCCCTCGTCCTGGCGCCCTCGGCCTCGTCCCGGCGGACCCTCCCGGCAGCGCGCCCTCGTCCCGGCAGCGCGCCCTCGTCCCGGCAGCGCGCCCTCGTTCCGGCGGCCCTTCCAGCACGCGCACGTCGTGCGCACGGTCATCCCACCTGCCCGCTACATCAGCTACCCAACGCTTCCATGGCAGACTCCTCGGGACGTGGCCGTGCTTCAAGTCGTCCACGCCCCTTCTGTCAACATTGTGGCAAGTTTGACCACCTGATCGCCCGATGTTGGGTCCTGCATGGACGACCATCTCAGCACCCGCGGCAGGGACAGCCCGCGATCCAGGACGCGTCCTCGACTGTCACCTCTCTTTCCCCGTCTCTGGCCCTTTCTATGGCCGACCTCAGGCGGCCTCATGATCCTCCGGCCTCCGTCCGCCCCGGTCCCTCCTCGGCTTCTCTGGCCCGTACTGTTCGCCCCACTGCCTTTGTTAGCCATTGCTCCCCTGCATGGCTGCTGGACTCAGGTGCCTCCGACCACCTCACCGGTGATGCTGGTATGCTGACGTCTTACTGCACATATGCCGGTTCTTCGGCCATCACCGTCGCTGATGGCTCCACTATCCCCATAGCGGGCTTCGGCGCATGCTCCCTGACTCCATCGATACACCTTCTCTCTATGGCACATGTGCCCCGCAGTCCCTTTAATCTGCTTTCCATCAGTAAACTGACTAAGGATTATAACTGTGCGGCCATATTTACCTCTTTTGGTGTTGTGTTTCAGGAGCAGAATACGAACCGGAAACTTGGTCGAGGCCGGCTTCGAGTCGGGGTCTACATGTTCGAAGGACCAACACCCATTGCTTGCACGTCTACCTCTTCTCGGGCACTAGATCTTCATTCCCGATTAGGACACCTGCCTGCATCCACCATTCATCAAATGTTTCCAGACTTCAGTCGGACTCCTGCTTTTCATTGTGAGTCCTGTTCTTTTGCGAAACATCATCGCTCTTCCTACATTCCTCGCACGGATACACGGGCTTCTCACCCCTTTGATCTGGTTCATTCAGATGTTTGGGGCCCGTGAACCATTCCGAGTCACTTGGGATATAAATACTATATATCTTTCATTGATGACTATTCGCGAATGACGTGGCTTTACCTTCTTCGAGAGCGCTCCGAAGTGTTTTCCACCTTCCAAACCCTTTTCAATGAAATTAAGAACCGTTTTTCTATCTCTGTCAAATGTCTCCGCTCGGATAATGGGCGCGAGTATCTCTCCACTTCCTTTCGGCAGTTTCTCCAGACGAATGACATCCTTCATCAGACCTCCTGTCCTGATACACCCCAGCAGAACGACGTGGCCGAGCGGAAACACAGACATATTCTGGAGACTGCTCGTGCCCTCATCTTCCACCGACAGGTGCCTCTGCTCTTTTGGGGAGATGCCATTCTCACTGCTACCTACCTCATCAATCACCTTCCTTCTTCTATCCTTAGGGGGGAGACTCCCTTTCAGGCTCTTTTCCCCACTCTCCCTCTTCATTCTCTCCCTCTTCGAGTGTTTGGCTGCTTGTGTTATGTTCGTGACACTCGCCCTGGCCGCACCAAACTCTCTCCCAAATCCCTCCGCTGCATCTTCCTTGGTTATTCCCGCACTCAGCGCGGATACCGCTGCTTCTCCCCGGACCTTCGCCGGTATGTCATCTCAGCGGATGTCTCCTTTGTTGAGAGTTCTCCATTCTCCTTTCCCTCTTCTCCTCCTGACTCTGCTATTGATGATGGTCCTCCTCTCATCATCCATCCTCCACCGGCGTCAACCCCTGTTGACACCCATTTTGGTCAGGTCTACTCCCGCCGTCCTTCGACTGTATCCCCCGTTCCGGCCAGTGACACTGATGCTCCCGCTTCGTCCGCTGCTCCTGCTCCGCCACCCGAGGACTTGCCCGTTGCCCTACGGAAAGGTACTCGCTCCTGCCAGAGTACTCTATTTGTATCTTCATACAGGGGTATGTCCGTTCTGGAGACAGTTTCTATACCTCGCACGGTTGGTGAAGCCAAATCTCACCCCGGGTGGCTAGCTGCAATGCGGGATGAATTGCAGGCTCTGGAGGAAAACCATACTTGGGATCTTGTCCCCCTACCAGCAGGCAAACAGGCAGTGGGCAGCAAATGGATTTATACGATCCGTCTCAATCCCGACGGCTCTCTTTGCCGCCTCAAAGCCCGGCTGGTGGCGAAAGGGTTTGCTCAGACATATGGCATCGACTACTTTGAGACCTACTCTCCGGTCGCTAAGATGGCCTCTGTCCGCCTGTTCATCTCTCTGGCTACTAATCATCACTGGCCACTTCATCAGCTGGATTTCAAGAATGCCTTTCTCTATGGCGTTCTTGAGGAAGAAGTCTACCTGAAGCAGCCCCCTGGTTTTTCTGCCTCCGGTGCCGACTCCCATGTCTGCCGCCTCCGTCGGTCCCTCTATGGCCTCAAGCAGTCTCCTCGAGCTTGGTTCGGCCGCTTCAGCACCGTTGTCACGACCTTTGGCCTCTCCCGCAGTCTGAAGGACCACACCGTCTTCTTCCGTACGACACCGCACGACTGTATCTTGCTCGTGGTATATGTTGATGATATCATCATCACAGGAAGCGACTCCAGAGGGATCGCCAGCCTCAAGGTGCACCTTCACCAAAACTTTCATACCAAAGATCTTGGTCCCCTGACTTACTTCCTTGGCATCGAGGTCTCCCGTTCTGAGGACTCGATCTCTCTCTGCCAGCGTAGGTATGCTCTTGATATCTTGCAGGATACCGGTCTGAGCACCGCCACTGCCGTGGACACCCCACTTGAGCCTGACGAACGTTCTCTCCATTCCGACTCGGGACCATTTCCTCATCCCGAGCGCTATCGACGTTTGGTGGGTAAACTGAACTACCTCACCATGACACGACCCGACATTGCCTGCGCCGTTGGCAAAGTCAGTCAGTTCATGGAGCATCCAACCCAATCTCAGTGGGATGCTGTCCTTCGCATTGCCAAATACATCAAGCGAGACCCTGCACGTGGCCTTTAGTATTCACGTCATGCTCACTTGGATGTTGAGGCCTTCTGTGATGCCGACTATGCAGGTTGCCTCGCGACCCGCAAGTCTATTTCGGGGTTCGCCGTGTTCTTCGCCGGTAACCTCATCTCTTGGCGCAGCAAGAAGCAGACTGTCGTCTCCCGATCGAGCGCCGAGGCTGAATACCGCGCTATGGCCACCGTCACCACTGAGATCCTCTGGCTTCGTTATCTCCTACATGAGCTCGGCTTCCCGGCACACGCCCCTGCTCATAACTGGTGTGATAATCAGGCCGCCACGAAGATTGCCTCGAATCCCGTCTTCCATGAACGGAGGAAGCATATCGAGGTGGACTGCCACTTCCTCCATCACCATCTGGAGCAGCACCATATCAGCTTTGGCCATGTACCAACGACAGATCAGTTTGCCGATCTCTTCACCAAAGGCCTCCCAAGGGCTTGCCTTGACTCTCTCACTACTAGGCTGGGTCTTCACAGCCTCCATAGCCCAGCTTGAGAGGGAGTATGAGTTCGTCTGTCTTGTCTTCTATTTTTTCTTTGTGGGACTCAATCCAATCTGGGCATGTCCAGCTTGAGGGGGAGTGTTGGACCCCATTTCTTTACTTGGGTATTTCTGAGTCCCACATCGGACTTACCCTCTCTGTATTTAGTTTTACTCATCTATAAAAGAACATCTTCACCTCACATTGAGGTAAGGGGAATTCACCATTAACACAAGCGAACAACCCCAACCATTGGGCTAATTGCGACATTTGATTTATTTCTGAAAAAAGCACTTGCACCTGAATTCTTGAAGAAAACCACTTAAATCATTCTTTGAAAAACACATTTTCAATAAGCAATTTGGACATATAGAGAAATCATAAATGATAAGTGCTATAGACACTTTTCAATAAGTTTTGTCAGTCATAACCTTTTGTATTGGCCTGTTTCTCTTGTGCAAGTGTTAACCATGTCCATGAGTTATAGATTGGAATACTGGTGTGTCCCTTGACTAGAAGAGAACTTTCACAATGCTTTTCTTGTTTCAATAGCATTGAACTTGAAGGAGGTTTTGATCTTAATTCAGGTCCATAGGGCAAGGGTAAGAGGCGGTGATAGAGATGTTGTGGTAAAGGTATGAGAACTTGACACGATTTGTCTCCTCAACATGTGTTTCCTTACATCTTACAACATTCTAAATTCATTGCAGGTGCAACATCCTGGGGTTGAAAAATTGATGATGACAGATCTTCGTAACTTGCAAGCTTTTGCATTTTATCTTCAAAAAATGGATATTAAATTTGATTTATTCTCCGTAGCGGAGGAAATGAAAAAACAGGTACGACATCCATGTGATGTTTGCTTTTTTATATTGATGCTACCATTTATGGTTGATTGCTTGACTATTAGAGATTGTGTTATAATATAAAACATAGCTTTTATGTGATCCTTAATACAACCATGTATTTCTGAATGCTTTTTGCTATCTTTGTGTTATTCTAGATTGGTTACGAATTTGACTTCATGAGAGAAGCAAATGCCATGGAAAGAATTCGTCAATTTTTGTGCAAGAACAACAAATGGACTCCTGTTTTGGTTCCCCAGGTGGTCCAGAGCTTGGTTACTAGGTTTGTTGTAGTGTGAAATAATATTTGAAACATCTTTTTTTTTTCTTAAGCCAAACTCTCTCTCTCTATAGTTTGTGCAATTATTTTTTTCCTTAGATATTGACCTTGTTTAGTAAATTCACACCATCAAAGTTCTCTTGGACAAAAATGGATCCTCTCATTAGCGGCCTTGTGCCATGGAACATGTATGGTATGTGGCGATCATGTCACTTGCACATAATAGATTTGGACTGTTCACAAGAAGTTTTTTGTATCACATAAGTTTTTATCCATGCTGCACATAACATTTCAATTGCAGTGCTTTGTGAGAATGAAAGAGTGGTAACCCAATACTCAAGATACCTCTCTAAGGGAGAGTTTGGTGTTTATTTATAATGAATGATAAAGATGACATGGTAGCTAAAGTCTGATGTGGGACTCGACATGACTTAACCTCTAACACTCCCCTTCAAGTTAGGTGTACCTTGCTTGGATATATAAGAAAACAAAAAATAAACAGTAGTGATACTCCCTCTTAAGCTGGGTATGCCCAGCTTGAAATAAAAATCCGAAAAACAAACAAATAACAGGAAAAACAAAACAGTAAAGAAGTTCGACGGTGATCCGAGTGGTGATGAGGAACCCCAATGATGATTCGGGTAGCTTGATGGTAATCCGAGCAATGATGAATAAGTCCGATGGTGATCCGGACGACTCGACGGTGACCCGAGCAAAGATGAAGAATCCCGACGGTGATCCAAGCAGTAAAGATGCTGCCCGACGGAGATCCGGGCAGAAAGCAACAATGGGAAGACACGGTTGGGTGCGTCGGAAAATTGTTGCGCGATTGTTGGAGCAATGTTGGAAGGACGCTTGGGAGAAGCGACCTGCTTGAGTATATGTGCGCAGAAGAGTCGGCGTGCGACACAACAGGGGGAGTGATGCCTGGTCGCACTCACCAGGGAGACGTTTGGGTCGCCTGGATCTAGACGATGCCTGGAGTAGGGGGTCGCGCGTAGAGGTGCAACTGGACTGGAAGACAACACGCCAGAAGGAGGGGGTGTTTCGCGTCGGGGGTGTGGCGACGTTTGGGAAGGGCGCCGCTGCCGTTGGAGAAGGGGGCGCACGACGTTTCAACATCGTTCGGGGAAGGGCCGTCGTGCAGGGTGGAGGGGCGGCGTGCCGTTGAGGGTTGTCACGCAGGAGGGGAGCTGCGTCCAGAGGTGCCGCTTGGGAGTGCGGGGACGACGACGGAAGTTTGGCCTGTCACGGAGGGAGAGGAGACGCACGAGGGTGGTCCGTCGCACAAGGAGGGTCGTCGCGCAGGGGGCGGATGGTTGTAACGGTGGCGAAGGGCTGGGCTGCCGCCCCCCTAGCGGGAGAAATTCCCTCTCAAAAATCTAGGTGGAGACCCGAGGGGGGTTTTGAGTTAGATCTTCTCTGATACCATGTTAAAATGGAGGAGTGTGGACCCAATACCAAAGATGCTTCTCTAAGGGGGCTTTGGTGTTTATTTATAATGAATAATAAAGACAACATAATACCTTAAGTATGATGTAGGACTTGACTCAACTTAACCTCTAACATGCCCAAATCAAGGTGATGGATACTCAGAGGGGGTGGGGGTGAATCCGTGTTCTCCAACTTTTCTTTTCTTGTAAATGATTTGCACCTTTTTATGAGTTCTCAAATAACCCAACTTCTGTCGCCTGTTAGGATGAATTTGCTCTCTATCTTTTCTCTCAACCCCATCCTTATGCAAAAAATAAATCAAGAACACAACAAGCGCAAGGTTTTTTACGGGGCTCACTCTCAATGTGTGAGCTAGATCCTTGCTATGCCTGGTATCATCCATGACACAACTCATCTACTCATCTCATAAAACAGATCACAATGGAGCAAGTATCATCAACGAACCCTTTTTTTGGCATCTCTCCAAAATTACAAACATCCCACTTGTTTTTCTCAATGTGCAAAGGTGCAATTTCATTGAAGATTCTCCTCTTTGATGTTCTCTGGATCTTTTGTCAGCAGCTGATGGTGTTTCTCTGGCCTGGAAGGACTGATTCCAATAAAGATCAGTAAAAAAGATGATCAACCTTGTCTTTTCACAAAGTCATGCATGGAAACATATGTTGAATGATGGCTAAGAGAACTCAGGATCAACCTACTGACTTTTTTTGTAGAATTGGTTGTCTTCCTTTAGTTTATCCTTTTCTCTCAATTCATGGCTCCTTGGATCTTCTTTCTGAATTCAGTTACAAGTTCTCGAGCCTTCAATTCTTTTGGTTCAGCTTGTGCTCCCTCTCAAATTTGCTGCCTTAAATTCTTTGTATACTTTATTATCTATTATCTCTCTGTTGATATGCAACAACTCCCTTGAATTCTCATCACACTCCAACCTTGCCATCTTCCATTCTTTTTATTCCAGGAAATTATAAATTATAAATAAACAATGAACAGTTAATTCATAAATCAAATTCTCTTAAAAATAGGATTCGTATTTGACTGCTTTGACTCATAACATGAAAACATTTTCTCCCATAATTATATCTCAAAAATACTCAACAAATTTAATACTTTAAATCCAAATAGATCTCGACCAATTTATTTCAGGCTGTCACTTTTAAATCTCAAATAATACCTCCAGTAAAATCTTCATAAATTTTGGATATTTAAAATCCAACATATTTTAAAAATATCTTCCTAGATTGCAACCTTCTTTGATTTGAATTTTGAATCAAATATTTTTCAAATTATTCTTCAATTAATCTTCAAAAGTTCTCGGCCGTTTCGGTCCTTGATTTTCAGTGTCATCACAACTGACATGCCCTCATGGTGCACTCCTGTAACCATCAATGCCCCACACCTTTCATCGACTTCTTCTTGTGCTTCAGCATGGTGTACTGGCTGTCCCACATCCAAATGGTAGCAGTTCCTTTCCTGACAAAAGCTCACGTAGCCTTTGAAACCGGTGCAGCCTTTGGTTCAACCTCACACAGCCTGTGAATTAATCAGACCAATATTATGCAGCCCTGGACCTGCAGGTTTCAATGTCATGCAGACAGAATAACTTCTCATTCAACCTTACGCAACTCCATATCGTGAGATTCAATATCACACACCCATTACAAATCTTCCTTCAATCTCACGCAACAACATTCCGCGAATTTCAATGTCACACATCCTTCGCAAATCTTCCTTCAACTTCACCCAACAACTCAACCCCATGCAGGTCATTTTCCACGTGATTCAAGGTCACACAACAGTTTAAAATTGTCGCTCATGCTCATTTTTTTTGTCAAGAAAAATGGTACTTTGTAGCTGTCATATTCTCATGAAAATTGCTTGATTATTATTTAGACATATTCTATATCATCCTCCAAACCTAATCTAGCTTAGTCCTTAATTCATCAATAAACTTTAACATTGATGTTATTAATATTTTCATGACTTATTATATACTCCCTTTGCTGATTTTATATGAAATGTGCATAATGTGTGTGAAATATTAATATTTTAATACTAAGTATAATTTTTGAGCATTTTTAGAAGTAGTCCAATTGAGTCAGTTTACTATTTTATTTATAACTCTCACCCTACTGATCCAAATTGTGTGGTTCTTGTTTTGTAGGATTCCTAATTCAATATACAACATTTCATTAGAAGGGATCATGAACTAATTCTTCCATTTTAAGGCCCATATGGACCACACAAGGAGGCCTACGAAATTTGTGAAGAAACTGGACCAGTCATGATGATTGAGTTACTGGTCTAAATCCTGAAGCCCAAATTTTATGAAACTCTACCATATGTTCGTGATTATCCAAAAGAATCATGGATAAAAATTTCAGGGCCCAACTCCAAGAACAGGGGCCCAATGAAGCTTTGAAGTCCAGCCCACCATTCTGGCCGGGAATTAAAATCAGTATAGTATTAATGACATATCTCCTGATCTAGTCATCAAATCAAGCTGAAATTTTGCAGTGTGAAAGAGGAGATATAGGCGGCCGACTTTGTTGAAGAAAGAATTCGGATTTGAAGGCATCTTACTATTCCAAAATCCATTCACATTTTGGCCATCGAAAAAGCATGGATTGTAATGGATAGATTAAATTTGTTTAATCAACCGGCCATAACTTTGGCTCCTTAAGTCCAAATGACTCCAAATTTTGAGAGAGGTCGGCCAACATTATTATCTTCAACTTTGAAGGAGATATCTCGAGATTCGGCTGTCTGGATGTCTAAATCGTCGAGCCAAGTGGAGGGACAGATTGGGAATGCAAACAGTCCACTTCCATGGGCTATAAATACATCCCCCTCCACTCCTTCAAAGGGGTTGGCATTTCAGAAGAGAGGAGATCATATTGGCATGACCAAAGCCTTGCCAAAGGCTTGAGAGGACCTGCAATACTCAAGTTTTCACTCGAGAGACCTTTCCTCATCTCTTTGTTTTCATTTACTTTTATGTTTTCATTGTTGTAATTTTGTAAGTCATTTCTTTTGTAATTCTGTTTTAATGCAAGTTTTTCTTCAATATCTCTCATTCTCATCCACCTTCTGTAGTTTAATATTAATGTTTTTAAAATAGTTTAAATACAGTTGAATCCCCTTCCCTTATTTTGCTTTCTCATTCAATCGAAAGTCCATTTTTTTTTAATTCTCATCATTGTTCGTGTGTGTGTGTTCGACGCACCACTCTTTTCTTATCCCTTTCTTTTTCTTATATTCTTAATTTATCATCATAATCATTATAACCAGATTATTAAACACCCAAATGGCTGAGTAAATCTCTTATTGGGGTGAGTCAAAATTTAGGGATGTTAAGTGATTGAAAGTATTTGCTCGATGAGTATTCGTTAATTTAACATTGTGTATGTTGGACTTAATATGTCATGAATTAATGACATATTTTGTTTAACATGTGGTTTCCATGGATTATTGGAACCATAAATACACTACCATAAACAAGTAATGGTAATGATTAGAACCCTAAGTTAACTCAAACGATTATGTAATGTTTATAACGTGGTAATAAGTGATATAAAATGAATAATAAACTTGAAAAAGGTTCTAAATCAAATAGAAATTAACTTTAGTTTATTATTCAGGAGATTAAAGAACGAACGAGTCAAGTCGGACACGAGGTAAGGGACTTCGTCTCAATCTTCTTTCATTGAAGCGTATTTTGATTTATACACGATTTTCTTTTATACGGTGTATAAAAACCTTTCACTTTTCATTTCATTCAAAGGGAATCTTTTTCTACGTAGCATTTTACTAAACGACAAAGGGAATGTTTTCTTTTTAACGTACGCGGTGACAACGACCTATCCGCCGCCGCGAACATTATTTGATATTTGGCTTCCTTAACAAGCCGTAGTGTTTTTTAAAAAGGAAAATAAATAGCATATACTCTTTTTACGTATTTTGGTATTGAAAATGATCTTGATAATGAATTGATTATGTCAATATATTTAAATGTTATATTGTGATTGCAATATGGAAATATTATCTTTCCTTTATGTTTGTTCATGTGTTATGATTATGTTATGGTTCTTGGACATTGTTTACGAATATTGGTGGTTTCGTGATAAACCTAGGGCGGGTGAGCCCGAGATAGCTCTCCAATGCATTGGGTAACGTGACAGAGGTAAACATTAATGTTTCTCCTAAGAGATTTGGGAAATATACTGTGATGGACATTTCAAACTTAACTCCCTACGTAGCTGTGAAAGCTACAACGTAAGTATGTTATGGATGCCACAAGTTACCTTTATGATTTATGATTTCTATGTGTTATTCATAAATCTTATGATTTCATGAGGTGTGTTAAAGAGCTTATGTTTTGTATGTATTGATGGACTAATGATTTCTTTCTTTATTTTATAACCCTTACTGAGCTTTTTATGCTCATCCCAAGTTTTTGAAACGTTTTTCACAGGGTACAAGGGTAAGAGAAAGGAAGAATTCAAGAAGATTTATACCAAGAAAAGAATTATTGTTTTCTTTTAAGAGTTTTTATTTTATGAAAAAAATGGATACTGAGTAGAAGTGTCTACTTTGTAATATTTGAGATGTAATGTAATAGTTATGACCTAATTTTCTAAAACTCTAAACCTGAAAAGATCCTCAATGTGAATTATTAACTTAATTCAAGATTATGTAATATTTAAGACTGGGGCCTTATAGTCATTTTATTTTTGCATGGTTTATTATTTTTTGTGTATGTGTAGTTAACGCACGAACACATAGAGTAATAATAAACAAGCATGCAAGATAAAATGAACACGTGACGCGATAATTTTTTTTATTACTTGCATGGTCAGTTGTGAGTGCGATCACATAGTACGTGCTAAGGAGATAGAAAAAGATTTATTTCGTCACATTAAAAACAATAAAACCCTCAAAGAAATATTAAGTATGAATCGTCTTTCATCATTCGAATTTGGACAAAACCGGCTGTTTGGAGTGCCGGTCATGCCAAAGCTGAGGTGCCTCTTACTACCGAGACGTTCTTATGAGAGTGGTGGATTGACTTAACTAAAATTGCAGCAAAGAAATAACCAAAACTAGCTTGTTGTAATTTTAGAGGCAAGTGTTGAGTAAATCAAATAACGATTTAAGAAGCTGAGACTTCACTCAACATATCAAGGAACCGCGAGTTCATGTGGTTGACCAGCCAAAAGCCTACCTTGAACCCTCGAAGTAGTGACGTAGCCAAAGCTTGTAGATTATGAGGGGAGGTTCAAGGATCCTTGTCACTAGAATACTCAAGCGACGAAGTATTCTGATTCTAGCACATAGAGTTTCTAGAATTTGATAAAATAGTGGGAGACATTTAATGATTTAATTAATTAATCAAAATGTCTTAATCGGTAATTCAGATAAAAAGTACTAATATGCTAAAATTTATTTTTTTTGTAGAAAAATGACAAGTTATACCACAAGTTTAAAAACTACGATAAATAATGGACAAAATAAATGTTCTCACTGGCAAGAGTATCCAAGAATAGCACAGGCGCTTGTGCACAATACCATTGGAAACTCAGAGTGCTAGTGTCCCTTATCTGTTAAATTATCTCAGGAAGCGAGGATGAAATTGCTTACAGGAGACTAATGTATATAGCATATGATGGTAATATCATTATGCTTTCATCAACATCTGATGTTAGTTGCGGTCACTACATCAGGACATGAATGATATAATATATAGTCTCATCTTCGAGAAGATTGCGAGGAGAAATTGAAGCAATGATATGAATAGGTAATGGTTACACTGGATCTGTGTAAATTGAGAGGCGGGTTATGATCTTTCAATACATCCTATTCTAATATCATTTTTACCCCTTTACTCAAGTTTCATTTAAGTTACAAAACGAACAAGTATTGAGTAAACGCTTCATTACCTATTTAGGTAAGGATCGCCAAATAAATAAGAATATCAAAAACAGTTTCATCTTTAATTCTTATGGCGAATAAATTGAAAGACAAGGCGAAAATGCCAAAGACAAGTAATGCCAAGGGCACATTTGTAATCTCTTTCAATATAAGAGGTATAAACAGAGGTTATTTGCTTTGTATATCATAAAATAAAACAATGGAAGTTTAAATGCAATTAACCGAATTAAAGAAGCAAGTTACTGCTTCTTCTTCAGTCATATTCATCAGTGTAATGTTTCGTTATTGCTTCTTGGGTATTCAATACAATATGATTATCACATGTGTATTGATATACAAAAACCAAGTATAGAAATATTACTAGAAGTCAGGTTTATTCTCCAAGTGGCTGCGAAAGGGTGATACCTAGGCTGGTGGTGAGAAGTACACGACTCCTTTATTGCCAAATTAATGATTCATGAAGAACTATTATTGAGTATAACCAAAACATTCATCTCACGTGTCCTTTTGGACACAAGGAGACATTATTCCAGGTTCTGGAATGAATGTTGTTTGTGGTGTATTATACTCAACAAATAGTTCAGTGGTACATGAATCACAGACAATAAGTGATGAATATAAAATGTAATACTTATACCCAGTTGTAGCAAACTAATTCTTTGTCAAGTAAAACTAAAAGTGGACGTCAAGTTTATACCCTGTATGGTATTTAGGCTCGGTACAGCTAAACACCTTTGGTATTATCGACGTCTTTAGTTTGGACAAAGAAACCTTTAGAAATAAAGGTACGACACAAAGCTTTCGGAATTAGTTTAGCTAGAGCATGAGCTATTCGAAGGGTAAGCTTGAGGTATATGTATATACTTCATAAGATCCCTTTAAGTCATTAATAGTAAAGTGAAGTAAGTGCATGGTCAGAAGATATGAGTTGCTTGGGTCGGCATACCGAAGAATATCTTGACCAAGCATTCGTCGATCATGATAATGTAGCATGGAGTAATTCCTAAACGCACATTACCTTATCTACATCACGACATTGATGTTAATAAGGAGGATCGATGATGAAGTCTTACATGTCAACATTGATCAACAAAATGTAGCGTGGAGTAATTCATAAACGCACATTTTATACATCAAAGTTATGATGTAAGTAGTATCAATGTTGTAACTTGAAAAAACTTCCATTATATTTCATGACATGCTTTGCAAATAACGGCGATATCTCATAACCATATGCCAACTAAAATGACTAATGGATATCATATGAGTCATAGTATGGTGGGTCATATGGACATGTGTTTGGATGCGAAGAGTTTGTTAGGACATAAACAAACTTGCATTAGGAACAAACACAATGTGCATCTATTGTAATCATCCTAACGATTGCCTAGGATGTTATATAAATCCCTAAGATAGAAAAGATGCAGTCAAGTTATATACTACATTTCTATAAAAGGGTGCATATCTTTTTTGAGACAGTGGGAGTTAGATTGACTTGAGTTTAGTCAATGCTTCAGATTCACAAATAGTTGGCATAGGAACAAGTTCCACAAGCGCATGTGGAACAAAGTATGTTCCAGAGACACATACTGCGTAGGAAGGATAAAACCATGGTGATGGTTTTTGTATTCACCGCGGTCGGTGATCTATTATTCAATGAGAATAATATTTCCTACAAGTAAGCAGTGTATGGAAATTAGCTAAGATTGATAAGACAAACAAAAATTCAATAATGAATTCCATGTATCACATTGCAAAGGGGCTTATATTTTTGAATATTGCGGTGGGTTTTCAAATGAGTTGATACATGGATGGTACAAGTGTAGTACCAATAAGGCTCGATTGGTCACACCAAGTCGTTATGCCTAAATTCATTAGAATTTTACTTGTCATAGCTAATTTCTACGATCATATTATTAGGCATTGGATGTCATGACCATCAATCCTGGAAGGTGTCTATACGATGCAACCAGAGGTGGATTGTCACGTCATAGAATGCTAATAAAGGTTGCAAGTTACTGAAATCCAGTTTAGGATTGAAGCAACAGGATTATAGAACATTCATTTGGAATGAAAGTTTGCCATGTGTCTATCAGAGGTAAGTGGGAGCGCTAAGGTTTTCCAAGTAAAATATGTTCGACAACTTATGCAAAACGACTTTTGGTCTTCAATATGGTTAAGACCATGATGAATTTTATTCTCCAGTGATTGACTTAAAGTAGCAACCTAAGTTCTAGGGAACATGATCTACTGAGGTAGATCTAAAGGTTGCTTGGACCTAGTCAATCGTACATATACTGACATAGTATTGAAAAATACAAGTTGGAACAATTCAAGAGATGAATTGTTGCCAGTGTCGCATGACATTATCTCTCCAGATTCACATGTCCCTGACATGGGAGGAGATAAATGTGGTGAGTTGAAATCCATACGCTTATGCGATGGGTTTATCACATATGCCATGATATGTACAAAATTGATATTGCCAGGATATGCTTTATAGTAGGCAGATATCAATTATACCTCGGAGCACTGCAAGAAAACTAGTTTTAAGGGGACACAAAAACTATCTAATTGTACTTCGACAAGTACAAGAGATATGTACCTTGTAAGTGGCGAAGAAAGTAAACTAGTTTTAAGGGGACACAAATTAGTCTTCCTGAGATCCATGTGATCTAATATCGCAGTTAGGCTAAGGTGATGAGCGAGACAAGCTCATATAAGCCAGTGGCAGCCATACCTACATTTACTGAGTACGCTGCAGCTTCTGAGGCAACTAAGAAGCAGTTATATGCAACGATTTGCTCCAATTCTTGGAATCGCACTTAGTAAGAAAAGTATTATCATAATGTAAATTATGATATTCTTACTAGTCAAGATGTCAAGTTATGAAAGTGGACAAAAGGGATATACTCGGGGATACCATCTCTTGAGAGATTTTTCTCTAAGAGATGAGGTCGCAAATAGCAGAATAGCCACACGGCGGAAACGTGGCAGGCCTAGCAGCTAAAGCCGTTACTCAGCAGAAACAGGATCTTTATCATGTGAGAAGGTAACAAGTTTGGTTAGCGAGTTGGTTCTAGTGCAAGTGGGAGTGTTGGGAATAATGGATTCCCTAGACCCAACTATGCATCGCTTTTGATTACCATATCGTGTATACATTTAGGTATATATGATGTATTCTTACCATTATAGTGTAAATATTTCTGCATCCACTATTTAATGGTAATGTATATAGATTAATTGTCGTATTGAAAGGTTATAGCAGATCCCAGACTATAATGAGAACCTTGAGATACTATGACATTAATCTTAAATATGTCATATGGTCTTGATACATCGTACTGACTGGACACAGTAGATGTTAAACTATCAGGTGTTGGAGACTCATAAGCATTGGGACTTCTTCTTATGAAGTTCGCACTTGGTGATCTCGAGTAGTGAGATCGTGAGGACAGACCCGCCAATAGGAACACCACATGTTTATGATGTCATTGGACGTTCCTATCTACGATCATGTGTAATGGTCTCCTGATTTGAGATCATTACCAATGTATGTCATTTGTTTGCGTACTTTGATGCAAGACGAAAACCATGATATTGAAATCGTGTCGAGGTAGTTTGTGTTGGGTGTGTCATTGGTGACATGTCATTGGTTGAATGGTCAAGAGAGGATTTGTCGGTTCCAAGTTAAGGAAGTTATATATATCTCGGGCCATGTTGATTAGGATGGTAGTACCTTGATAAATCCATGGCCATGGTAGTCCAAGGTAAATCCGTCCAGTTAGCTCAATAAATAATAAAGCATGAAAAGGGCGATGACATGATTGTGCGTCCTGCTTTATGAGATATTTAAAGACAAAAAGATTATATTACACAGTGCGTGTTCGTAGGTTGGTTGTCGTTGTTGTGACAATCCTTATATCTTTAGGGGTCATGATGGGTTGCTAGATCCCGCTCTTGGTCTGTGAATACTATTCACTGCTATCGAGATAAGGGTTTAGAGGGTCACACATAATAGCGTATTCGAGAATCTGTCTTATTCAGTTGAATATGAGTTTTGGACATAGTGGGTCCCACCACTGGGGTCCGGAATAAGGTTAAACGACCACTAATGCAATAAATAAATTCATATCATTCAAGTTAAGAATAATGGGCAATGAATTTTTTTATTAAATGTATTTACAAGTTTTTAAGTAAATACATGAAAAATATTATTTGAATGAATCTTAAAATATTCAAGGTTCAATAAATATTTGTGGGAACGACGAGTCGAGTTAATGACTCATTTATTATCACGTAATATATTTAATATATTACAGAAAATTGATAATAATATTTATGACTCGGATTAGTAGTCATAACATGCCGTTTATAGTGCGTTAAGTATTCGGGGGCTGGAAAAGCAATATCGAGTATTTTAATTACACACTATATATATAGAAGAGGAGAGCCTCCCACCAGGGACTATTAATGAGATTTCTCTTTATTCTCCTCTCTCCCATGTTCTAGAGAGAGAGGCTCTGGATCCAGGAGCTCGGATCAAGGTCTCTCTCAGGCATCGCAAGCAAGGCGATGCGGTGATCGTCGGAGCGTCCAAGGCGTCGTCGGAACTCCACGCTAGCACCTGGATTTTGACGATCGGCGCTCCTGCAGATTTCTAAAGCGCGTGACGATCTAGAGGAATTCAGTTTCAGATTCTTCGAGCAGCGATCGCCAACGACGAGCAGAAGTCGTGCGCGACTTCGGATTCAAACCAGGTATTTTATGGTTTTAATTTTGTGCTTAAAACTCTTCACGCGAGATCCTCGGCTTTAACCAGGCAGCGATTCGCCGACGTCGACGAAGTTCATGTTGTTTGTCAGTGAAAAATTTTAAATTCCCATTTTTGGGGCTTCCGCTGCATGCCCGGTACCTTCACCCTAAGCCTGGTAGCATGAAATTTATCAAGGTTCATTTAAATTAGATTCATTTTAATTTCCCCAAAATCACCCCGTGCAATCACAAGCGCAAACAAATATGTTGCATGTACCTCTCCTAGTTCTCTACCTCGCAATCAACATTATCTTGCCTAGGGTGTTCAGTATGCTTAAGGTCCTTGCGTCGGATCACAGTGGGCCCAATCGCCTGTGTCCTAGTCGACCTTCCTTGCCGCATCACACACTGAGTTTGACTAACACTTTGTCCTACTGTTCCCATACAATCTTTACCGGTGCCTAATTCCCAACTCCATCTCATCTCTCAACCAATAGTTTTGATGCCACTCTATCATGACTCCCCCTCCACTGGCACCCCTCCTGGACCGACAACGAAGAGGAGTGTGATGAGGATCACGACACACATATGCATCATGGAGTTGAAGGCGAACATGATGTGGATGTCGGAAGATGCATAAATGGATAAGACCCATTGCAAGGAAGTGGCAACTCAATGACAAGAGTGCGGATTAAAAGAATGAAGGGGGCCTTACATGGATTAATAGTGAATATCCTAGGGGGGGCAACACCCTTGCTTTGGGGAAGTATCTGGGCCTATAATTACACTAATTAAGTCCCAAACATGCTTTTTAAAACCCAATTCATGGCGTGCTACGAATTTTAAGCCCATTCCCCCTTGGAATCTTCAAAAGTCAAAGTTAGAGGATTGATTTTCAAAGGTGGTGGGTTGTCTTAAAGTCTTTGTTAGGTGCATTATTTTCAAAAGGGGTGGTCTAGTTGTCTCCTAAAGTCACGGGCATGTGCCAAAATTGTCAAAAGTATTACTTTGGCCTTTTGATTTGTGGAAACTAGGTGTTAGACATTTTTTTATCACTCTGGCTATAAATAGTTGCCCCCTTGTAGTCTTGAAACACATGAATGAAAGTATTGTTATTATGGTGAGTTTAGCTTGCAACCTTTGTGTTCTTGCTTAATTTTTCGACTTATCAAAGGATTGGTCATCCTTTGAAGCATTTTGTGGTTATGGTTTTTAGAGGCAAGTTCTTTTTGGGTTCTACTTTTGATCATTTACCTTCTTTTTTTCTTGTTCTCTCCATCCATACACCATTCTCCTTGTTTTCTTGCGAAGATTTGGGAGCTCAACACACGATTGTTGGAAAAGGTTCCTAGGACATTTCATACGGGTCTTGGGTCACATATCATTTGATTTCAAATTCCACTTGTAAGAAATAAGGTTCTATCTTTCATATCTCTTTTTCCATCATCATTTCTCTTTAAATCGGGTCAACATCAATTTCGATCCATTTTCTTCTTCACCCACGAACATAATTTCGTCGTCATTCTCGATGAATAGTATGTCATTATTGTAGTTGAGAAGCTCATCTTTCATATAAATCGCGAGATATAGCGGATTCAATTCTTAGGACAAATTCTGCAATTTTAAAATCCATACATCTCTTGTTTATATTTCATTTGGTGTTTCAAATTATTGCTTCTCCCACATATACATACTAAAAATTCAGTTTGTTTTGCTGCTATTATTCAAAAAAGCCAAAAAAATAAAGAAAAAAAGTAAAAAAAAAGGCTAAAAAAATTGCAACATCTTGAATCCTATGTCCCATCACCATTTTTTCTTCATCCGTTTTCTTTCCCATTTCCACATCCTCTTGAATCTTGTTTTTGAATTTTATCTTTAAATTCTAGTTTGGAATTGCCACATTTCAACGATCCTTTAGATTTGATGGAATTGGGTAAGAGCGCTATAGGAAGCAGGTAGAGGGGTAAAAGGCAAGAGAGTTACATTTTATTAAAAAAGAAAAAAATTGGGCGAAACACGAGTGGACACACTATTTTTGATTGTAAACACGTGAGGGAGTGCGTGAGATCCATATTTTCTTTCTCTTCCAAATTTTATTGTAGGGTTTCTAAATGGCGAAAGCGAGTGACACCAATGAAATGGACATTAAGATGTTCATGAAGGTTGTTTAAGAACAATTCCAAAGGTTGGATGCGAGGATGAATGAATTGCAACCCCCTTCGAATTCTAGAGCATCACCAAGGAGACAGGTCATTGAAGAAGAGGAGTTCTCTGATTTTCACGAGTCACCAATTCAGATAAATCAACTATCATGGAGGCAAACCAACGACTTTGAAGGAGTAAAGTTGAGAATCCCTTCATTCCAAGGTAACAATGATCCCGAAACATACTTGGCAGTGAGAATGAAATGTTGAACATGTTTTTGGTTTCCATAACTATTTGGTGCAAAACAAGGTGAAGTTGGAGGCCGTGGAATTCACCAACTGTGCTAGTATTTGGTGGGATCAACTACAAATGAGTCGACAATGAAGTAGAGAAAGATCCATCCTTGAGAGAAGATGAAAGTGGTAATGCGGAAGAGGTATATTTCTAACCACTATTATCGAGATCTGTTCCTCAAGTTGTAGGGTTTGAAACAAGGAGCCATGAGTGTTGAGGAGTATCACAAGGAGATGAAGATCATCATGATTCAGGCCAATACTGGTGTGGAGCGAGAGACCACCATGACAAGATTTGTGAACAAACTTGACCATAACATTCAGGACATAGTGGACATGCACTAGTATTTGGATATGAAGGATCTACTTCACATGACTCTATTAGAGTGGAGAGGCAAGTAAAGGCAAGTAAAGACAAGTAAAGGCAAGAAGGATGCACTCCACATCTTATGGTAAGGATTCTAGATCTTTTTTTAAGTTGAAGGATTCTTAACTACAAGAACTTGGAAGGGAACACAAAACAGAGTCAAATAAAGTGCCCAAGGCAAAATTATTCTTTTCGGAATCCAAAGGTAAAATAGAGGGTAAGGTTGTTTTCAAATCACATGATATGAAATGTTTTAAATGTCAAGTATTTGAACATTTTGCCTCACAATGCTCAAATAAGAGGATCATGATTATTTTGGATGATGGAGATGTTCTTAGTGCTAGCTCAAGTGAAGATGAAATGCCACAACTCGAGGAATGTTCAGATGTGGAAATAGAGAGCCTCGTACATATGGAGAAATGCTTGTGGCAAGGCGTGCTTTGATTGCTCAACTTGAAGGAGAACATGAGAAAAGAGGACACATTTTTCATACTAGATGCCTTGATAAGGTATGTAGTATGATTATTGTTAAAATAGAAGAGTGGTGAGCCAATACCCAAGATGCCTGCTAATATCCGACGTGAGGCTCACATTCTCTAACACTTCCTCTCAAGCTAGGTGTATCTAGCTTGGATACATAATTAAAAAAAACAAAGCAAAGAAAATAAAGCAAAAAAAAAAAAAAACACTTCAAACACTCTCCCTCAAACTGGACATATCCAACTTAATTACAGAACAAGACGAAACATAACAAAAAAAAATTATTCGCAATTGCAGCTCCTCCCTCAAAATGAAAATGATGGATGATGCCACTGAAAAAGATATACCAAACAAGGAACAACGTCCGTTACGTGAAACCAATGGGAATAACTAGAAAAAGAATACATCGGCAAAAAGAGCTGGATTGAGCATCGACAGGAATAGTCAGGTTAAAAGCATCACACACCGGGACATTGATCGGATGTCAGACAGGAATAGCCGGGTCGCATTAATGGTGCAACAAGATGACAGTAGGGGTGATGCGGGATGGGCGAAGGAGAGGTTGGACAACCAGATCTGACGAGGAAGCCTGTGCAGGGAGAAATAGTGACGGGAGGTGTAGCGTTTGGCAGGATTAGGTGCGACAGTCATGTGCATATTGGTTTGGCACGACTTCAACCAGTGTGCCTGGAATGTGCAACAGAAGGAACACAAAGAGCGGCGGGGGTTGCCCGAGATGCTGGAGTGAGGGGCTTGAGAGCGCACAGTGGGCGCGTCTGGGGTGTGGTCGAAATCGATGGCTGGACCAGAGCTTTATGACTGGAGCTGACTGAAGTCCATCCAGATATATGCGACCAAGTCAAATCTACATGACCGAGGTGTTGATCGTGGTTGAAACAGGGCGACGATGAAGAGGGACCGCTGCGACCTAATGCGCGATTGGAACGTGCAAGAGGACGACATGACAGGAGAGGGTGACCGACTGGGGATGACGGCACTGAAGGGGAGGGACGCGTGCACGCGCAACGAAGGATGACTATGGGTCAGAGGCGTTAGAAGGGGACGGGGCAAGCGACTGGGAATTGCGACATGGGGCACCGCGGGTGAGGGGCCGCGGCAGAAAACGAGGGGCTGCTAGTCATGGGGGGCCGCTGCCCCCTCTTGGGGGAAAACTTGGGTGAAACCCTAGCCGATGAGGAGAGATATGGGGAGGGAGGGTTTGGGTTAGACCTCCACTGATACTATGTTAGAATAGAGGAGAGTGGACTCATACCCAAGATGCCTTTCTAAGGGAGAACTTGATGTTAATTTATAATGAATAATAAAGATGACATAATACCTCAACTTTGATGTGGGACTTACATTCTCTAACAATTATTGATAGTGGTAGTTGTACAAATGTAGCAAGTGGTTTGATGGTTGATAAATTGGGTTTTTAGCTACGATCAAGCATCCTGGGGCTTATAGACTGCAATGGTTAAATAATAGTGGGGATGTTAAAGTGACTAAGCAAACACAAGTTTCATTTTTTAATAGGAAGTATGAAGACAAAGTGATATGCGATGTTGTTGCCATGCATGCTAGTCATATCTTGTTGGACAGACCTTGACAATTTGATAGGAGGGTCACACATGATGGCTACACCAATCGCTATTCGAGTACAATGGGAGGATGACTATCCACCTTTGAGGCCTTTGCAAGCTTATGTAGTCCAAGTGAAGATTGAGAGAGATCGTGAAAAGAGAAAAAAAGAAGAGAGAAGAAAATAGAGAATGAAAAGTGGTAAAATTAAGAGTGAAAGAGTGATGAGTGACATCCAAAGAAACGAGGGAAAGAAAAGAGTTGAAAACAAGCGTGAAAACAAGAGTGATAAGAGAAAGATGAGTTTGTTTTCAGAAAAATGAGAAATAGAGAGAGCTTTAGAGGAGGAAACTCTCATGTTTCTATGCAAGGGAGAATGTTTTACCACTAACGCTCTTAACATGTCTTCTAGTGTTTTTTCACGCACGTAGGGATTTGATGAGGTTTTTCCAAAGGAAATCCTTGACGGATTACCTTTCTTGCGGGGTATTGAGCGCCATATCGATTTCCTTCCCGGTGCAACACTTCCAAATCGCCCAGCTTATCGAGCAAATTCGGAGGAAACTAAAGAAATTTAGCGGCAAGTGGAGGAGTTGCCAAACAAAGGATTTGTGAAAGAAAACTTGAGTCCTTACGCGGTACCGGTAATCCTTGTTCCTAAGAAAGATGGTAAGTGGAGAATGTGTGTTTATTGTCGAGCTATCAACAAAATCACGGTAAAGTATCACTATCCCATACCTCATTTTGATGATATGCTTGTTGAATTCCCTGATGCATGTTCACTAAAATTGATCCAAGGAGTGAATACCATCAAATTAGAATGAAGGAGGGAGATGAATGACAAACCGCATTAAAAACTATGTTTGGCCTGTATGAATGACTAGTTATGCCTTTTGGGCTAACTAATGCCCAAAGTACATTCATGAATTTAATGAATCATGTTTTCCGTCCATTCATTGAGAATTTTGTGGTTGTTTATTTTGATGACATCCTAATTTATTCTAAGAGCCTTAATGAACATCATGAACATTTTGAAACATGTTTTTGAGACTCTTAAGGGAAAATAGGTTGTTTGAAACTTGGAAAAATGTACATTTTGTTTAAATTAAGTTGTTTTTCTTGGTTCTGTGGTAGGAGCTGATGACATGAGAATCAATGAACAGAAGGTGATAGCGATTGAGGAGTGGCTAACTCTAAAGAATGTCAATGAAGTGAGGAGCTTCCATGGACGAGCTTCTACCGGAGTTTAGTGAGAGACTTTTCGACCATTGCTGCACCATTGAATGAATTGGTCAAGAAAGGAGTGAGCTTCAAGTGGGGAAAAGCTCAAGAACATGTCTTCTCTACACTAAAAAGTAAGTTGACCAATTCTCTTAATTCTGCCAAACTTTTCTAAGGTATTTGAGGTTGAATGTAATGCCTCTAGAATTGGAATTGAGGTTGTTTTAATGCATGACTCTAAGCCTATCGCTTTAGCGAGAAGCTTAATGGGGCTGCATTGAACTACTCTTCCTATGATGAGGAATTATATGCCCTCAAAAGAACTTTAGAAAATTGGCAACATAACTTATGGCCAAAAGAATTTGTGATTCATTCAGATCATGAAAACTTAAAATTTCTAAAGTCACAAGGAAAGTTGAATAGGCGACATGCTAGATGACTTGAATTCATTGAAACATTTCCTTGTGTCATTAAGCATAAATGAGGAAAAGAAAATGTTGTCGCATATGCTTTGTCTAGGAAATATTCTCTTATCATTTCTATGCTTGCTAAAATACTTGGTTTTGAAATATTGAAAGACATGTATGAGAATGATGTTGATTTTTCTGAAATCTGGAAATTGTGTAAAGAACTTGAGAAAAATGATTTTTATAAACATGATGAGTTTCTTTTTCGGAAGAATAAATTGTGTGTTTTATCTTGTTCTATGCGTGAATTGCTTGTTAGAGAAACACATGGTGGTGGATTAATGGGGGCATTTTGGGGTTGAGAAAACTTTAACCTTGTTATGTGAACATTTTTATTGGCCTCACATGCACAGGGATGTTATTTCTGTTTGTGGAAATTGTAATGTGTGTAAACATACTAAATCTAAAGTGCTTCCACATGGTTTATACATCCCTTAGCCCGTTGCTTCTCATCCTTGTGTTAATTTTTCAATGGATTTTGTGCTTGACTTACCTAGATCGCAATCTGGGAAGGATAACATCTTTGTGGTGGTTGATAGGTTTAGTAGGCCACCTGATGTGCATATTACCTTGGCAGGACAGGTCTAGGGGGTAAGACGACACTCCCGAGAGTGACTCCTTGACACAACTTATGCAACCTAGTGCACACATTATGTTGGATTGGTGTAGCCCGATCCGGTTGAGCCGAATGCTTGTGGCCCGCAACTGTCGCGGAGCTGACCGACCGACACCGACAGACACTGTAGCAGTGCAGACTTCGGAGGCAACTGCACTGTAGCACTTTTGACAAAGCTGGCCGCCGTTCACTGTAGCGACGCGGACTTACTTTTCGGAACAGTGATTGTCTTCTCCATTTTATAGCCCATTTTCGGGCTAGGGTTACCACTGAAAAACTCTGTATTTGTGCTCCCGATATAGTGAATTTTCTGCCTCTCCGTGGACGTAGGGTTATTCCCGAACCACGTAAATTTGTGTGTCCCGTGTCTATTTTCTTTCTGCATTCGTTTCTTATTTTCTGTCGTTACAACTCCGGACGATTTCGCAACACATTACCCTAGCAAAATAGGTCTAGGGGGAAAGAGTTCATCCCCTAGGATGGCTCCCTGCCCCATCGTCGATCACTACCAGGTTTACCACAACAATATCATCCAAGGGCATTTCATCTTTGAAACCACACAATTTATGCTTTAAAAACCATTTCTGTTAAAACACAAGGAGTGATTCCATTTCCAAAACCATATTCAAAACCACCATATTTTATCAAATCCATTTTCATGCCTTTAACCAACTTTAGAAATCAATTTAAAAGCGCAAGCAAACAAGGTTTCATAACACAAAGCCGAATCATGAAACAATCTTCCTTGAAAGACTTGGAAATTCAACGCCCACAGGTAAACAATAAGCCAAGACGAGCTGAGGGCCTAAGGAATCGAGAAGGGATCCTAGAACATGAATTCCAAATCATAAATCTTCAAATCGACATGTTTCAAAATGAAGAGAAACCAAAAGGAACACATACCACCACAATTCCTGATCAACACACCACAAGTATTGAAGATCCGATCAAGACTCTTCAATTCTACAACAAATCTATAAGGAATTAGATTAGAAACCCGGATCAACAATTCCTACTATTGACGAAGCCAATCCATAGAAACAAGCGGAATTGGAAGGAGATCCATGATTAAAAACAGAGATCAACTTACAAAAAGAGGCCTATGGCCTTTGATCGGCGCTTCGATCCGCCAAAGAATTGAATTGAGAGTCAAGAATGTCCCAAGAGAGTCTCTAAGTCGAATGTGTCGAATTAGGGTCGAAAGAGATAGATTAAGAATTAAAACGGGCGTTTCGGGTGGTGGAAATTCAATACTGCCTCTGAATTCCCTGGCCCAAAATGGCGCCAACGGCAGGCCGGTAGTGCCAAGCGGAATGCCTGCACCACCGGACACTCCATCGGTTGGCCAGTGGAATTCCTGTATGATTTCCTCACTGCCAGCCTTCCACCGGCTGGCCAATGGCCCTCACCAACTAGCCGATAGATTACCTGTAGCTCTTACAGCTACAGGTTTATGTCCACACCTATACCAACCACCTGGGACACCTCTAGAACTCTCAAACCAGAAACAAAACCTCACCGTGACCCTTCATTCCAACTAAAACCAACTAAAATCAAAAGAACAAGCCAAAAACGACCAAAGGAAAAAGAACACGAACAAGAGTAGTTTAGTACCTGAGAACAATAAGGGGACGTCACACCTCACATGCGTGTGAGTTATAAAACATATGTAATAAAATGAGTATCTAAAGATGGACCGAGGCAGAGGCGGTTCAAGACAGATTCGAGACGAAACCAACTCAGATGATACATAGATGGACAGGTGAATGTTGCAACTCGTGCCAAGATCGACACAATTAGTTTTCTTCTAGGGTCATAGATTGATTTATGGTCCGTTTAATAAATCAATCATTAGATAAGCTCATGACTGCGTCATTTATTTATTTTATTTTTGTCTAGGTACGATTTATTTTATGGATGCAAGACCGCTATCACATAAATAAATGTTTTAATATGTAAAAATGGAATTAAAATAAAAGGATCATGCATAAATGTTTTATCGGTTCAGAGTAAAATGCATTTAATATTAACAAGACATGTAAAAGATAAAATAAGAAAATTTACGCATAATAAACAAAATCCCTCAAGTTAATATTAAGTCATCATGCCTTCCACTATCTGAATTAAGACAAAGTGTCGATTCAGGCCATAGTTGGGGGCACTTTTAATTATCTGGGAATCTTAACTAAGATGATAGATTGACTTAACCGAACTTGTATTGAATTTAACGACCATAGTCCGTTCAATACAAATCTAGAGGCTAGTGTTGAGGAAGTCCGAGTCAGGATTTCAGGATTGAGGAGTCCACTCAAAAGAACAAGGAGCCGCAATCCCGCAGTTGACAAGATCGTCTACCTAAATACCTTATGGTTTTCATGGCCATAGTCTGGATCATAAGGAGGGAAATATAGATCTTTGCTAGTAGAATGTCTAAAATGACGGGACATTCCGAGTTCAATGGTGAGAGCGGTGTTGCAGAATCGTCGGGAGTCGCAACGACAGAAATGAGAAACGACAAAAAATCCAGAAGAAAAGAAAACACACGGAAAACAACGATTTACGTGGTTCAGGAAAAATCCCTACGTCCACGGAGAGGCAGAACTTCACTATTTCGGGAGCACAAAGTATAGAGTTTTTCAGTAGTAACCTTAGCCTGAAAATGGGCTATAAAATGGAGAAGACGATCACTTTTTCGAAAAGTAAGTCCGCGCCGCTACAGTGAACGACGACCACCTTTGTCAAAAGTGCTACAGTGTCTGCCGGCTGGACGTCAAAAGTGCTACAGTACTGTTGACTCCGAAGTCCGCACTGCTGCAGTACCTGTCGGTGTCAGTCGGTCAGCTCCGCTACAGTGGTCAGAGATGCTACAATACTGTTGACTCCGAAGTCCACACTGCTACAGTGGTCAGACCCGCGACAGTTGCGGACCACAAGCATTCAACCCAATCGGATCGGGCTACACCAATCCAACAAATGGTTGAAACATGATAAAATAGTGGGTGACTTAATAAAATTAAAATTGTTATTATCATGTCTCACATAAATTGCAATCAAGAGAAGTACTGATAATTTGCAAGATTGCAAAATAATATTTATTGTTGCGTCAGTTGAGTACGACATGAAATAAAACAATAATATTATTTTATTACATGAGATGGAGTTTCTCAAGGTTTAATATTTTATTAAAAGGCCATTGTGCAATTAAACATTAAGCCCTAACCTTAAGTCTATAAATAGACTGCCATCACATTCTAGGGAAGGTTAATCGTTTTACACAGCGGATTCTTCTCAAGATCTTCCTCTAATCTTCTCAAGAACGAGAAGAACAAGAGAAATTCTTTCAAGCCTGAAGGGACACGAAGTGATCAAAGACGAATAATGTAAGACGATCAATCAGCTGCGCTGACACTCGTCGATTCATCGGCATTGTTCGAAGATCGATGTAACACGTGTGGATCACCCTTAGAGGAACTCTATTTTCGGTCCTCACAACGCAACGACGCTCAACCGATTGGGCGAGAACGGTCAATATCCTCAACGAAGAAAGATATCAAGATCGAGGTAACCTTTTTTCTTGTGCTTAAATTAATTATAAAATTGATGTGAAAAAATTTTCTCTTGGTTTCGGCATTTTATTTGTCAATATTATTCGGAAAAATTTTCGTTGATCATGATGTTTACGTCTTGTACATTGCAAATGATCCGTTGAATCCGACAAAAGCCGAGTTGGCCATAGACCTAGTAGGTGCTTCCGCTGTTTTCAGAACCATTAAAGAAAACTCAGCGGGAGCCAGAAATTACACCAGCATGGTCTGTAGCGACTTTTGCTATGGTCGCTCACTTCCTATTGGCCAAGCTCGTTTGGAGCTCTCCTCTGGTTTTGGACGACAACTTCCCTTGCAGTTGGTACTTGTTCAGCGCTGACAATTCCTCGCTGAGCACTTCCACTGACCGAACTTCCTGTTGGATTGGTGTAGGCCGATCCGGTTGGGCCGAATGCTTGTGGCCCGCAATTTTCGCGGGTCGAGCTCCGTGGTGAGCTCGTTGGGGGTTGTAGGGGGCAACGCGCCCTTGCTCTGGGAGTCCGGGGGCTGAAGGCCCCCGACTCAAAATTTCGAGCATTGCAGCATCTCTGACCACCGTAGCAAAGCTGACCGACCGACATTGACAGAGCACTGTAGCAGTGCAAACATTGGAGTCAACTTTACTGTAGCTTTTTGGACTTCCAATCGGCAGCCACTGTAGCACTTTTGACTTGGATGACCGCCTTTCACTGTAGCGACGCGGACTTCCTGTGCAGTTGGTGGAACAGTGGATCGTCTTCTCCATTTGTAGCCTATTTCGGGATAGGGTTTCTTACTGAAAAAATCTGCAATTGTGCTCCCGACATATAGTGAATATTCTGCCTTTCTGTGGACGTAGGGATTATTCCCGAATCACGTAAATCTTCGTGTTCTTGTTCTTTTTTTCCCTTTTACTCTTCTGCATCTCACTGTTTCTGTCGTTGCAACTCCCGGCGTTTCCGCAACACTTCCTAGACAAGCTGAGTCAGAGCAATTGAAAACTCTTGCATAAGGTTCTCTCGACACTGACATGCGTTCTCTAGCCACTGTAGTCCCGTCTCCTGATGCTGAAGCCTAGTTTTCAGCTCCGTCACGGTAGATTCTAGTTGCGCTACTTTGCTTTCCATGCACGTGCAAAATTAGATGCAACGTTAGCTTCTTCCAGAACTTCTCTGGCACGTCACCAATTTCTTGAGTTCATCTGTCAAGAGCTTCTCTCTCTAGCGGCAATTCTCTCTCAAGATTATTTCAATGAAAACACAAATTGATATGTGTCAAGGTGAGAGAGAGAGACTAACAGAGGTTTTCTATTATAACCAGCCAAAACAGAGCACAAGAATTACAATAGTTCAGCGGGACAATGAGAAGAAGAATATAGGAAGAAGTCTCCTCCGGAGGCGCTGCTCCAAAGAGGCCGAGGCCTAACCCTCCTCTAGCTAACCTGGAATTTCCCAATCAATTTCATAAGCACCCCCCCCCCCCCCAACCACTCCCAGCCGCCCCTATTTTATATCCCCAGCTTCCCCTAACAAATCGTATGTCTGCTAACAACTAACTATTTATATTTACAATACTGCCCCTGACATTATTAAAACTACTAATAATCATTCCTACCATTACCAAACCAAACCCAGCCCCACTTCGCACAACACCCTTGCCCAGCCCCTCTTCGCACAGAAGCATCCCTCCAGCCACGTGTTCCTGTCAGTTCCCATTGAAAGCACTTTGAGTGTTGTAATGATCTCCTACAACCTTGGTCAATCCTTCTACTAGAAACTGGGCAAACATCTTATAAATGCCCGGTAGTCAAGCTTTGAGTGCAAAATCCTTAACATGCTTAGCATCATCTTTTTTATAGACTTGTGTGATAAAGTTAGTGTTCATATTCCTTTTTGTTATGTCAAATCTATGAAATTCACCGAACACCTTAATGATATCATCACGTACCACATTTCATGATACGGCTGTTTTCTTCCAGGGCTTTATCCATATCCTATCTTTAAATTCTTGCTGGATGGGCACTCCAAAATTTTCATAACGCCCTCAATTGGAGGCTAGTCAATGCCTTCATTAAGTTATGGGTCTCCTAGGTTCATTATCATTTTTGAAGGATTTAAAGAACATGCTAATCTTCTTGTCATTTCTCTCTAATCATTTTCGCTACACACATTGTGGGTGCATATGATGCTTTGTGATGTAAATCACCTCCTCTTTCACATTAAGAATTCAGCTACCACACGTTTCAGTAAATTAACTGTTCCCATGCTCCCAAGTCATTGTCTTTCAGTAAATTAACTTTTATCTGATTGATTAGACGGGTCTTGGTGATGGAATATATGGATGGGATTCCAATCATGAAGCTTGGCGATGAGATAGCGAAAAGAGGGATAAATCCTGATGGCAAGATCGCAGAAGCGGCTAAGAGGTAAGCTCTGATATCATGCCAGAATATGAATTCACCTCCCCTACTTGTATAATGGCCACGTGTATTTTCCTAGATTTTAGTTATTTTGTTGATTTTCTTGAAACTGTAAGCTCCTTGGCCAGCCTCATGGAACAAGTTGATCTCTGGTGACGAGTGTTCATTTTTTCAATTGCCAAGTTTTAACGAATCTCATCTCCTTGACCTCTCAATTCTGTCATTATGTGCACCTCTATAATATGAACCAAAAATCTTTTTAAACTGTTTGAGCTGAACTTTCTTAGTTATTATAATGAACTGGAACGTCAAAAATTCTAGCAATTTTTTAAGAGTGCCGAATTTTTTCTTAATGCAGGAAAATTCTCGAAAGTTTGACATTAGCATATGGGCAAATGATATTGAAGGGTGGTTTCTTCCATGCTGACCCCCACCCTGGAAATATTCTTATCTGTAGGGGTTCTGAGGCAAGTAGCGATTGATTTAGCTAGAATATTTTGTGTTTACATCTCTAACCTTGTTATCTGTATTTCTCATGTTGCACTTTGTAGTCAGCGTCGTACCATTTGTGTTGTTTCTGAATTCCAGGATAGTAACTTGAACTGAAGATAAAACAATAGCACCTCTAGTCCACAATAATAGCACCTTTTGTGTTGTTTTTGAATTCGAGGATAGTAACTTGGACTGAAGATAAAATAATAGCACCTCTAGTCCACGATATAAGGAAAGTGAAGATTTTTTATGGTTGTAGATGGCGAATTCCCCTTACCTCAATGTGAGGCGGAGATATTCTTTTATAGATGAGTAAAAATAATTACAAGGCAGGATATTCCGATGTGGGACTCGGAAATATCCATTATATTAAAATGGGGTCCAACACTCCCCCTCAAGTTGGACATGCCCAGCTTGGACTGAGAGTCCCACAAAAAGAAAAAAAAAAGACGACATCGAACAAGGCCATACATACTCCCCCTCAAGCTGAGCCGTGGAGGCTGTGAATACCTAGCTTGGTAGTGAGAGAGTCCAGGCGAGCTCCTGGGAGGCTTTTTGTGAAGATGTCGACAAACTGATCCACCGTCGGAATATGACCAAAACTGATATGGTTATGCTCCAGATGGTGGCGAAGAAAGTTGCAGTCCACCTCGATATGTTTCGTCCGTTCATGGAAGATGGGATTCGATGCAATCTTCATGACTGCCTGATTGTCACACCAGATATGAGTAGATGTCTGCGCTGGGAAACCAAGCTCATGGAGGAGATGACGAAGCCAGAGCATCTCAGTGGTGACCGTGGCCATGACACGGTATTTTGCCTTTGCACTAGATTTGGAGACGACAGTCTGCTTCTTGCTGCGCCATGAGATGAGGTTAGCGGCCAAAAACACGGCAAATCCAGAAGTAGACTTGCGAGTAGCAAGGCAACCTGCATGGTCCGCATCACAGAAGATCTCAACATCCAAATGAGCATGATGTGAGTACCGAAGACCACATGCAGGGTCTTTCTTTATGTATTTGGCAATGCGGAGGACAACATTCCACTGAGATCTGATTGGATGCTCCATGAACTGACTCACTTTGCCAATAACGCAGACAATGTCGGGTCGTGTCATGGCGAGGTAGTTGAGTTTGCCTACCAGACGACGATAGCTCTCTGGGTGAGGGAAGGGTGCCGAGTCGGCATGGAGAGAGCGTTCCCCAGGCTCAAGAGGAGTGTCCACTGTAGTCGCTTGACTCAACCCTGCATCCTGTAAGATATCAAGGGCATATTTTCATTGGCAGAGAGAGATAGTGTCCTCAGAACGGGAGACCTTGATGCCAAGGAAGTAGGTGAGAGGTCCAAGATCCTTGGTGTGGAAGTGGTGGTGAAGGTGCGCCTTGAGTTTGAGAATTCCAGTGGAGTCGCTCCCTGTGATGATGATATCATCAACATATACCACCAGCAAAATACAACCGTTTGACATCGTACGGAAGAAGACGGTGTGATCCTTCATACTGCGAGAGAGGTCAAAGGCTGTGACGATAGTGCTGAAGCGGCCAAACCAAGTACGAGGAGACTGCTTGAGGCCATATAGGGATCGACGGAGGCGACAAACATGAGAGTCGGTTCCAGAGGCACGAAATCCGGGGGGTTGCTGCAAGTAGACTTCTTCGTCAAGAAAGCCATGGAGAAAGACATTCTTGACATCCAGTTGATGAAGCGGCCAGTGATGATGAGCGGTTAGAGATATGGATAGGCGGACATAGGCCATCTTGGCAACCAGAGAGAAGGTCTCAAAGTAGTTGATGCCATATGTCTGAGCAAATCCCTTCGCCACAAGGCGGACTTTGAGGCGATGGAGAGTGCCATCGACATTGAGACGGATCGTATAAATCCATTTGCAGCCGACCGCCTGTTTGCTTGTATGGAGGGGGACTAGATCCCATGTATGGTTGTTATCCAGAGCCTGCAGTTCATCCTGCACCGCATTTAGCCACCCTAGGTGGGATTTGACTTTACCGATCGTGCGTGGGATAGATATCGTCTCCAGTGCTGACAAACCGCTGCATGAAGAGGTAAAAAGAGGAGTATGCTGGCAAGAGCGAGTACCTTTCCGTAGTGTAATAGGCAAGTCGTCTGGTGTTGCGGCAGAAGCATCGGACGAAGTGGGAACAATGGTGTCCTCGGCCTAAACGGGGGGGCAGTCGATGGGCGACGAGAGTAGACTGTCCCAAAACGGTGACCAGTAGGGGGAGACACCAGAGGAGGGTGAATGATGAGAGGAAGACACTCATCAATGGTAGTGTCTGGATGAGAGGAAGGAGTGAAAAGAGAGCTCTCAATAAACGAGACATCAACAGAGATGATATAGCGCCGTAAGTCTGGAGAGAAGCACCGGTATCCACACTGAGTGCGGGAATATCCGAGAAAAATACACTGGAGAGATTTGGGAGAAAGTTTAGAGAGGTTGGGGCGAGTGTCCCGAACATAACACAAACACCCAAACACCCGGAGAGGAAGTGAGTGAGGAGGGAGAGAGGAGAAGAGAGTCCGAAAGGGAGTCTCCCCCTAAAGGATAGAAGAAGGGAGATGGTTTAGGAGGTTGGTAGCAGTTAGGATGACATTAGACCAAAAAAGGAGAGGCACCTTCATGTGGAAGAGGAGGGCACGAACAGTCTTCAGAATATGACAATGTTTCCGCTCGACCACTCCATTATGCTGAGCTGTGTTAGGGAAGGAGGTCTGATGAATGATGCCTTTATCCTTGAGAAACTGCTGAAAGGAAGTGGATAAATATTTTTATTTATTGTCGGAGCGGAGACATTTAAGGGAGGTAGAGAATTGAGTATGAATTTCAGTATAAAAGGTCTGAAAGGTAGAAAAAACTTCAGACTGATCACGAAGCAGGTAAAGCCAGGTCATGCAGGAGTAGTCATCAATAAAGGTGATATAATAACTGTACCTGGACTGACTAGGAACCCTGTAAGGACCCCAGACATCGGAATGAACAAGATCGAAAGGATTCCCTGCACGTGGTTCCGGTCAAGGAACATACGTCGCCCGATGATGTTTGACAAACTTGCAGGATTCACAATGGAAGGATAGGTGAGCACTGAATTGGGAGCGAAGTTTATGTAGGGTGGAAGCCGGTGGATTACCAAGGCGAGAATGTAGGTCAAGAGCACGTGTTGAGGTGGATGAGCAAGCAAGAGATGGAGTATCAAACTTGTAAACCCCATTCCGAAGATAACCTCAACCAAGTTCCCGATTCATCTTCCGCTCTTCAAAAACAACACCAGATGAGGTAAAAGTAGCAACACAATTTAAGTATGTGGTGAGTTTGCTGACGGAGATAAGATTAAATGGACTTTGAGAAACATGAGTGACCGACGTCAGGTGAATAGACGGGGTCAAGGGACATGTGCCAAATCCAGTAATAGGGATTTTTGAGTCATTAGCAACAGTAATTGTAGAGGCACCTGTGTACGGATGATAGGTAGTGAATATACCGGAGTCCCCTGTGAGATGTTCTGATGCACCAGAGTCAAACATCCAAGCTGTCTGTTGATGAGAAACACAGGCGGTAGAGTTGCCAGTCTGAGCAATGGGAGCTGGAGAAGAGGATGGTGGCACAGTTGCCCGATAAGAGTGTATCAAAACAATCTCCTCCGGCGAGAGCGGCGTTCTGTAACGGTCACTGGATGAAGGGGGACCGTCTTGCGGTAGAGCCGATGGCGGAGGATGGGACAACTGCTCAGGCAGTCGTACAAACGCACGGGAAGGCCGACAATGGAAGTGAGGGTGCGTCCGTGCAGGAAAGCTGGCGACCAGAGGTGGTGTCGGAGGGTCGCGGGTGGACAAGCCAACCATTGAAGTGTCGGCGGGCCGAGTGTTTTCCGCCTAGGGGGCGGTGCCTGGTGGCTGCTTCTGAAGCAGAACGAGATGTGCCGCGGGAGCGCTAAGGAGCCGTTGGGAGAGGCGGGCCGTGCGACGTCTGGAGAGAGCCGCGTCGGGATCGGGAGGTGCCGAGAGGGCGGGCCGATCTTCGCGAGGGAGGAGGCGTTTGATAGAACCCCTTGATATAAAACAGTGAAACTAGAATTATACTATAACAAATAGAGCAGCGTACCAGGAATTACAGCCTTAGAGTAGAGGAGAGAGAGAGAAAACAGAAAACAGAGTGCCCACAGGAGGCCCCCTGACTCACCCGCCCAAGCCCCAAGGCCGTAATCTCACCTCCCTCCAGGAGTTCCAGCAGCCAAAAGCCTGCCTCCCACTTCCCCCTCCCCCTCTCTTATTTCCCAATCGGTTATAACCGAATGGGCCCCACGCCCCACGCCCCCACTTCCACTTCCCTTTTCTGTTACAGACCTCCACCTGTACCCCTAACAACTTCAGTTGGTTTCAGCCCCTGTGGTCCCCTAACAGAATCTGTTTCAGCCCTGTGGTCCCCAGCGGACCCCTCTCACTCCAGCCTTCCCTCTTTTAATAGCCTGTGTCAGTTGTGGCCAACTGTCCAGCTGTGTCCAGCTTGTAATTTCTCCCTGTTGTAACCTTTCTGACCTTTCTAGAATATTCTAGCCAGACTGTCTAGCTAAGTAGTGCGCCTCCTTTATTTCCCTCCCTGAAATATGACTTCGAGGTGGTTCTGTGGTGTTCGGGTCTCTATCACTCGCGCCGCCTTGAAAATCAGTCTTGTCCTCAAGACTGAGGCAAGAAAACTGATAGCCTATTAATTGCATCTCCTTGACCAGATAGCTCGTTATTGGCATCTCTGCTGCTGGAAAATTCCCTTTCAAACATGGGTCGGGCAGCTCAGTTATTACTCGTTTTCTATCAAATAAACGTGGAGTCGCCCATGAGACGAGGCTTTGCTGGCTTTTATCTGACGATTTATGCATAAGATGCCGACCATTGTCCAATTCAAGGAGAACTACTCCAAAACTGAAAACATCTGGCTTGCAGGAAGCTCTTTCGCACCATAATACGCCAAAAGTTCCCGGCATTTTGACTGGCGAACTGGGACAGCTTGGCAAGTCATCAGTTCTCATGTGCTTGGGCATACCAAGATCAGTTATTTTAACTTCCAAATTTCCATCCAGCAGAATGTTTGCAGATTTGACATCTCTGTGCAAAATTCCGAGCTTCGCAACTTCATGAAGATTTTTCAAACCCCTTGCAGCTCCAAGTGCAATCGCAACACGGGTAGCCCACTCTACATTTTTCCCAGGACCCCTGTCGACATAATCTCTTAGATTACCATTCTGCATGCATTCAAAAAATAATAGTCTCTCAACATTTTCCCCTTGGTATTTCGAACAATATCCAAGCAATGACACCACATGACAAAGATGATGTTTGGACAATAGATCAATTTCCCGTAGAAAATCAGTGTCTGAAATCTGAATGATCATCTCACTTATAATTCCTGTTTTGATCCTCAATACAGAAACTGCCTTGCTAAAGCACCCAAACTGCCCGTACTCGCCAGATCCCCATATTGTAATAAGTCCACCATATGCTACCAATGCTAAGTGTCGTGTTCCAACCAACTTGTTTTTATTCTCTTTAATACGTTTAAGAGATTCCACCATATTGCATCTATAATGGGAGCAATCCCTTTGGTCACCATGGTAAGGGAGCATCCCGATATCTCCTGAAACTTTAGACGTTGTCATGTCCCTCTTAAAATGGTTCACTTTATTCCGCATGCCAAATTCAGGTGTATCTAGAGCACAAAAGTGAGCCGGTTGCAACATCTGTCTCCTTGGGTGTTTCCTGGCCCCAACACAAACATCTCCTATAGTCCACAACCAACCCATAAACGTTAGCCTACGTTCAACAGCTACAACAGTAAAACTTCGGGGTTGAAAACGGGCTACCAAATCACATGTCAGTTGCACCCATCCCTGCGCATGCCTACTAAGGGAACGAGTCAAAGGTGCCTAGGAGAAACCACTCAACTGTGCCAACATTGCAGTAAGAAAATCAACTCCGTGTTCCTCAATCATTCTTTGCATGGTTGGGATGAAAGGCTGTACAGACTGAAGATAAACTGCATTGACTTGCTCTGCTGATAAAATCAGAACTTCTTTAACGCCTGGAGCACTGATGAACTCAAACACATAACTAACATCATATTTCAGAGATTTAACAGTCTTCTTCTGGCTCTTAGAGAACATTAGCACTGCAGTGCCTACTTCTCCGACACGACTTGTGCAACCAAAGTGTTGAACAAATGTTACCAGATCATTGGGAAGCTCATAGTGAATGATTAGATCTACCTTGGAGATATCCAGCCCACAAAATGCCACATCTGAGGCTGCAAACTCCATGAATTTTCCTTGTTGGAAACCATTCAAGGTGCCATCCTTCCGGTGTTTATATATATCACCATGAAGTGCCTTTGAAACAAATTTTGTTATTGCAAGTGACACTCCATATACACCCCAAGGCACCTCCCAGGAGATCCTCCCTATTTTACGGTCCCGCTTGTCCTCCCCCACCATGAGCGTCCAACTAGGCGGGGAGGCTATTTGCCCCATCGGCTCAGAGCCCTCAGTTCGAGTGTTCCTGCCTGCAAGATTTCCAACTAACACTAGCGCTGCAATTCGTGGAACAACTAACATGGAATCTGAAATGCCTCTAGTCACAATCGCCATCCCAACTGCAACTTTGTTTTGTGTAGGGGTCACCTCCTCCAATGGGCGCGCATCTTCCTGTAGTTCTATGTTATCATCTGCTTGTCCCAGCAGTCCAGAATCAGGTTGTCGTGAATTCCCAGCCCACACCGTGTTTTCAGACTTAATTGCCTCCAAGAACACATCCAGTCCCGCTGCATTCAACGACCAGTTTTCTGTTACAGACCTCCACCTGTACCCCTAACAACTTCAGTTGGTTTCAGCCCCTGTGGTCCCCTAACAGAATCTGTTTCAGCTCTGTGGTCCCCAGCGGACCCCTCTCACTCCAGCCTTCCCTCTTTTAATAACCTGTGTCAGTTGTGGCCAACTGTCCAGCTGTGTCCAGCTTGGAATTTACCCCTGTTGTAACCTTTCTGACCTTTCTAGAATATTCCAGCTAGACTGTCCAGCTAAGTAGTGCGCCTCCTTTATTTCCCTCCCTGAAATATGACTTCGAGGTGGTTCTGTGGTGTTCGGGTCTCTATCACTGGAGTGTTCCAGCCTGCAAGATTTCCAACTAACACTAGCGCTGCAATTCGTGGAACAACTAACATGGAATCTGAAATGCCTCTAGTCACAATCGCCATCCCAGCTGCAACTTTGTCCTGTATAGGGGTCACCTCCTCCAATGGGCGCGCATCTTCCTGTAGTTCTATGTTATCATCTGCTTGTCCCAGCAGTCTAGAATCAGGCTGTCGTGAATTCCCAGCCCACACCGTGTTTTCAGACTTAATTGCCTCCAAGAACACATCCAGTCCCGCTGCATTCAACGACCAGTTTTCATGTCGCTCGTATGTCGCCTTTTCCCAGCCTCCAGTCGAACACACGTTGGTCTCCACCGTATCCTGGGTCGGTCGATCGCCTTCTTGTTGGATATGGTGTAGTAACTCACCTGGGACATTACCCACAATTTTTGTCGCCAACATTGTGTTTTTCTCCTTCGCCAGACTGCACAGCGCCACCTTGTTTTCCCCCTGCTCCCTTGTTTTGCCAACACTACTGCCAGGCGTAGCGGATTTTGCCACAGGCAGCTCAGTCGTCTGAAAAGACTAAGTCGCCTCCTTCCTCTGCCGATCTCCTTTCTGTAGAAGGGAGAAAGTAGATCCAGAATTTCCTTCCGCCGAATACACGTTGGGCCCTTTCGTTTTGCTAGTCCCCTCTGACTGGTGCTTCTCTTCTAGGCATTCCACCAGAAACGTGAGAATGCGCAGGTCGCATTCCCAGTCCAGCCGACTCTCGCGGCAATGTTGGAGTGTATCGTTTATATCCCTGAGTTGCTGGTCCACCATGTCGAGCCTAGACATCTTCTCTTCTTCCCCAAGAGGCATTGATAAAATATCCGGCAGATCGGACCAAAATGATAGAACCCCTTGATATAAAACAGTGAAACTAGAATTATACTATAACAAATAGAGCAGCGTACCAAGAATTACAGCCTTAGAGTAGAGGAGAGAGAGAAAACAGAAAACAGAGTGCCCATAGGAGGCCCCCTGGCTCACCCGCCCAAGCCCCAAGGCCGTAATCTCACCTCTCTCCAGGAGTTCTGGCAGCCAAAAGCCTGCCTCCCACTTCCCCCTCCCCCTCTCTTATTTCCCAATCAGTTATAACCGAATGGGCCCCATGCCCCATGCCCCATGCCCCATGCCCCATGCCCCACGCCCCCACTTCCACTTCCCTTTTCTGTTACAGACCTCCACCTGTACCCCTAACAACTTCAGTTGGTTTCAGCCCCTGTGGTCCCCTAACAGAATCTGTTTCAGCCCTGTGGTCCCTAGCGGACCCCTCTCACTCCAGCCTTCCCTCTTTTAATAACCTGTGTCAGTTGTGGCCAACTGTCCAGCTTGTAATTTCCCCCTGTTGTAACCTTTCTGACATTTCTAGAATATTCCAGCCAGACTGTCCAACTAAGTAGTGCGCCTCCTTTATTTCCCTCCCTGAAATATGACTTCGAGGTGGTTCTGTGGTGTTCGGGTCTCTATCAGCGTTGCTAAAAGATTGGATAGCGGGATGTGCACCGAGTGGTGCAGAGCCGACGGGAGAACAACGGACAGCAGGAGGCGCACCGGGTTTCGCCTGGACAGAGCCGGTGATGCGAACCATGTTGAAGGCACCGAGTCGATTACCCGAGTGGAGGAGTTGAATTTGCAAGGTCCGATGACGCGTGAGAGATTAAAGAGGCTGTATGCAACAATGAGCGCTCATCTCGCTTCATTAAAGACCCAATGGATCTTGCCTTGCATAGATGGAGCAAATGGACCTATTATCTCACTTATTCAAGTCCAAACATAATGTTTAAAGCTTGGCCCACATGGTTGCACGAATTTGGAAGCCTTGCCCACATGGAGGATTCTAGAAATGACATCTTTGGACACCAAAGTCAAATCCGGTGGGCTATAGTTGGAAAGTTGTGTGCCACTTTTCCTAAAGTCTTTGGTAGACTTTATCTTTTTGAATTTAAGGGAACAAAGTAGTTTAGGCTTTATGAATTTAGGGTATTAGACCCTTGACTATTGTACCACCCCCTTGGTTATAAATAGCCACCCCTATGGCACTTGTACGACATCTAAGAATTAATTGAGAGATTATGCTTTGTTTCTCTCCGTTGTGTGAGAATTGTTCCGAATTTTCCCCTTGCTCTTGTGCATTCTTGTCTTGTCAATCTACAAGTTAGATTGGTGATCCAAGATCACAAAGCCCCCAATTCCGTGCCTCAACCCAAGTGCGTTGTTGTGTGGATTGACTATCACATCCCTCCCTTGAGTGTGTTGTCTAAGTATGTCACGACCCGTCCTCGGGGCCCGTGCCGTGACTACCCCAAGCCCGCCTTCCACAGGCCAGGGGCTGACGACTAGCACCAAAGGCGTAAATCCCGATAACTGGGAAGGCATTGCCTTTATAAAAGAAATAAAACACCACAAAGTACAAGCAGAAGTAAAACACTAAGTACAAAAAGAAGTGCTGAAAGTAAATGGGCCAGAATACAAACCCAAAAGAAAGTACAACTACAACTGAACAAGTACAACAGAAAAAAAAGACAACAGCTGGAGGGACGGAAGTGGCTCCTGGGTCGTCCTCCTCGGATCCTACCTGAAGGGTAGGTACAGATGGCGCAGCTCCTGGATCGTCCACCACGAATCCTACCTGAAGGGTAGGTACAGATAGCCTCCACAGCGCTCTCGCCCGTCAACCTCCTCCGTGTGTCGTCTCGCCGCGAAGTCCACCTCCGGATACTGACTCGTCGTGTAGTCCACCTCCGGGTACTGACTCGTCGTGTAGTCCACCTCCGGGTACCGTCCAGTCCTCGAACACTCGGCCTCCGTCAGCACTGCCTGTCGTCTGCAACCAACACAACGAGTTGCGGGCATAGCCCGTGCAGGGGTGAGTATAACGATACTCAGTAGGGACCCCGAGACCCTCAAGGTCTCACTAAAACCAACAAGGTTAACCACAAAGAAGATCTCAACAGATAACCTCTACTTAGGTATATGCCCATACATATACCTAAGTTATCAAGTAACCCATCTCAATCATGAGGAAACACAAGGATTATGAAATCAACGGATAACCATTACCCAGGTATATGCCCATACATATATCTAAGTTATCAAGTGACCCATCTCATTCATGAGGTAAACACAAAGGTCAAAGATTCAGCTCAAACCAGGATTTTCATTATCGAAACCGTAACTGCTGAAGAGCTCTGTCTCTGGAGTGTACAGTGGTCCTGTCACGACTCCGAGGTACTGCTCACTAACCTAAGACTGCTGAGGTACTCCTCCGGTCGAGTACCGCGGGCCAGCCACCCAAGCACAATAGTGCTTCCCGCTGGGGTATGCCACACAAACACAGTAGTGCACACCCCCTAGTAGCCTGCTGAGGTACTCTCCGGACGAGTACCGCGGGTCTGCACTGTCACACAGGTAGTGCTCCGTCCGCCATGGGTCTGAACCCAAACAAAGTAGTGCTCCGTCCACTGGACTAGTCGACTCACTCCAAGTCGAGTCGGTCAAGCAGTCGTCAGGTCTCAGTCGGTTACACGGTCTCCGTACTCCGCACGCTCGTCTCTGGGAGGGTCCGCTCCACGAGCTACAAGTCGATACTCCAAGTATCTCAAAGTCCCACGAAGAAGTATCTCAAAGGACCGCCTCGTCATAGGGGTCTCAACGCAACAGACGGCGCGTCAATCGGACACCCGGTCTGTGAGTTATTAGCCTTTTCGTCTCAGGGGCCCGGTTGGTTTCGTGAGCGAATCAATCCCGGCCGTATCTCAACTGTACCCCGAGCTCTCATAGGGTATACTCATAGGGACCGTTTCTCAACGTGATCATCAACGCCGCTGACGGTTCGTCAAACGGACGTCCGGTTTGAAAGATACCAGCTTTTCCGTTCCAAGGGCCCGGTTGGATTTCGGGTACAATCCAACCCGACCACTATCCAACTGTATCCAAAACTCGGGCGAAGTATGCCAAAAGTTCCGCCTCATCAAGAGAAAATCAACGAGACAGACGGCGCGTGAATCGGACGCCCGGTCTGTGAGTTCTTGGTTTTTTCGTTCCAGGGGCCCGGTTGGTTTCGTGAGCGAACCAACTCGACCGCACTCCGAAGACATCCAAACCTCGAGCGGAGTAAGCCAAAAGATCCGTCTCACTTAGAGGAAACCATCAAAGTCGACGACACGTCAATCGGACGTCCGGAACTCTAGATATGAGCGTTTCCGCTCCGAGGACCCGGTTGGTTTCGTGTACGAACCAACCCGGCCGAACCCAAAGTTCTCCGAAACCTTGAGTGCGATATACCGAAACGACCGTCTTGATCCAAGGATCGCGTTGCCGCTGACGGCGCGTCAATCGGAGGTCCGTAGCTCAAGTTACGAGCAAAAGACCGAAAACGGTCCGAAGACGGGGGGTCTGGGCCCGGGCCGACCCGACCCGACCCCCCCTGGGTCGGCCGAATTGGGTCGACCCGACCCGGTCCGACCCAGCTGGCCCGGTCCGGTCCGGTCCGGCCAAGGCGCAGCCTGGCTCGGCCGGCAGGTCCGGCTCGGCTCGGCCGAGCGGCCGAGCGCGGAAGCCGCGGGGGCGCGCTGCCCCCGTGTGAGGAACCCGCGGCCCCGGTTGGGGCCGCCTTGCCAGCGGACGCGGCGGCCGGGCCGCGTCCCTCCACCTGTTCCGCGCGGCCACGGAACCGCGTCGCCGCCGCGCCAGCGTGGCGCGCCGGCGGGAGTTTCCGCGGGCCACCGGACGCGCTCCGGTGGTCCGTTTTGTGTGCGGTCTTCGCCAGTGGTCCTCCCGGGACCCGATTTTCACTACGAGGCCCTCAAAATGTCTTCGCGGCCCGCTTCACCATCGATCGTCGATCCGCACTTCGACAGCAAACCGCGGGGTCTTCAAAATGCCTCCGTGGCCCCGACTCCGCCCGCGGTTTCGCTCGGCTTCAACGGCGCGGCGCGACGGCGCCGCGCTCCTTCGCCGCGTTCTTTCTCGTGTCCGCACAGTGTCGTTGCACTGTTCCGCCTTTGTTCGTGCCGCAACGATCTCAAACAACAAGGGGGGAAGGAGGGTCGGCCGTGTTCGTGCGATCCGACCTTCCCCCGTTAGTATGATAACAGGCGGCCCAAAAAAAGGAAGGAAGAAAGGCGACAGATGAGATCACGATCAAAAATAAAAATAATCCCCCATAACTTCCTGCAACAGAAATTCCCAACCCGCAAGGAAAACGTTCGCGGATCAACTAGGTAATAAGTTGATCCGTGTTCATTGTTTTCTTTAGAAAGAAAGAAAGAAAGAAAGAAAGAATTTAAGGGAATAAAATTATTCTCAACATGACAATCCCCTACCTCGTCGAAGTCTTTGAGTGAGGGTTCGTCGCAGATTTTCTCGTCGCGGAAGAAACGTCGCGGAAGGAGAGTCGTCGGCGTCACGTCGTCGATCTCCGGGGGTTTGGCGTTCGTCGGAGGTCGGAGCGTTTTTCGCGTTCTTCGCGTTCTTCGTCGAAGAACGAAGAATTCTCTCTCTGCTCTCCCGAAGGTTTAACACAACACAAACCCCCTCAACAAAAATAAAATAAGTCCTCAACTTATTTTATTATCAACTTAAGAATTGAAAAACAAAAGATAAGAAACGAACAATTAAATTCGAAGAATTAATTGTAAAACTTAACTGCCCATTTAAATTGGGGCGTTTCTTAACCAGAAAAATGCACGGTTGACTTCGTTTAATAGGGGGGCGCGGGTGCGTTACTTAAGAAGAAAAGAAACGGTGGGGCTCGTGCGGGCCCCACCTCACAAATATCCTACCAAGTGGGTAGGATATTTTGAATTGCACCCTATCCGCTTCAACCCAGCTTAAGTAGCTTTAAAGTGGTCTTTAAGCGGCTTAAAGTGAAATAAAATAAAATTGTCGTACAACTTTATTTTATTTCTTAACTTAAACCCCAAAAATTAAAAACCACAACCGAGCAAACGCAACTCCGGAAGAGGCGTTTCTAAGCAAGCACCGGCGCTGCAATTCCATCGGTGCCCTCGGAATTCGATTCCGAGCATCGGTTCGAAAGTTAGAAAAACCCGCTCGTTCGTTCACTGAACGTACCCGAGCCAAACTTCGGAAATTGATTCCGGGCACACCGGGCCTCGGAATCAGGCGCCGTCAGAAACTGCGTTCTTGTAAAATTTCAAAGAAAATTTAGGAAAAAATTTCCCTTGAAATTTCCGGGTCTTTACAAAGTAGTAGGTCGCGCTTCTTATAGCGTTGATTGACTACTTGCATCCACTATCCGTACCCATCATCCGCCACTTAGCTCCGAACCACATCTTTTAACCGTCGCCCTACGCCATGAAGATCGGGCCACCCCGTGTGTCTCATATCAGCCGGGAGGGCAGGCGTCGGGCAGACTTGGGAGTCTGCCGGTCAGGAGGGTTGTCGCGCGGGGCTCGCCTGGAAAAAGGAAGAGGAGCCGCGGGAGGGCAGGACGCCGCCGGGGCGGAGCGCAGGGAGGGCTACACCAGGAAGGGAGGGGCCTGGGTCGGGAGGCGGGGGGTGTCCGCCTAGAGTTGGAGGTTCTGTCGAGAGGAACAGGGGCGTCGGGCCTGGGATGGGAGGCGGAGGAGTCCACCTCGAGCGTCGCGCACAGGGAGCAGGACCGTCGGGAGGGATCCGTCGGGAGGGAGCCACAGCGGCTGGAGGCACGCACAGGGAGCAGGACCGCCGGGAGGGATCCGTCGGGAGGGAGCCACAGCGGCTGGAGGTGCACACAGGGAGAAGGACCACCGGGAGGGATCCGTCGGGAGGGAGCCACAACGGCTGGAGGCGCGCACAGGGAGTAGCGCGAAGAGGGCGAGGCGGGCCGATCGCACCTGGACGAGGGTGCCTGGACGATCGCGCCTGGATGTGGGCGCCGGGAATATGCAGGAAGGAGCCGCCGGGAAGGGCCGTAGGATGCAAGGAGGGAGACGCCGGACAGAACCGGGAGGGAATCCGCAGGGGATTTTTCTCGCAACCCTAGATGGGAGAGAAAAAAAAGGGAGGGTTCGGGTTAGAGAGTACCCTCTGATACCATGTAGATGGCGAATTCCCCTTACCTCAATGTGAGGCGGAGATATTCTTTTATAGATGATTAAAAATAATTACAAGGCGGGATATTCTGATGTGGGACTCGGAAATACCCATTATACTAAAATGGGGTCCAACAATGATCTAAAATATAAGAAAAAGTAGTGTATTTGTTAAAACCCTTTTTTATTATTTTGGGTATTTCCGAGTCCCACATCGGAATACTTCTATTTGTATTTCTCTTTCTCAATCTATAAAAGGCCTCTGCCTCACCTTGAAGGTAAGGGGGTTTTCCCAATCTACATGGTATCATAGGGAACCTATTCCTGAGACTTCCCTCTAATTTTTCCCCCTCCCGGCTCTGCCCTAACTGGCTCCCCTCCCTCCTGGTCTGCCCTACGCGGCACCCCCCTCCCTCCTCGGTCTGCCCTACGCATCCAGGCGGCCCTCACCCAGTGGCCCTGCTCCGCCCGGCCTCGGCCTCCCAGCGGCGGTCTCGCCTGGCGACCTCCGCCTTCCTACGCCGTCCGGCCCCGGCCTCCGAGCGCCCCTGCTTCGTTGCAACGCCGCCCGACAACCCCTCGGCACGCGATGCCTCCAGCGGCCCTCCTCTGCGCTCGACGCCTCCAGCGGCCCCCCGACGGTCCTCCTCTGCGCTCGACGCCTCCAGCGGCCCTCCTCCTCGGCGTGCGATGCCTCCTGCGGCCCTCCTCATCTGCGCGCGACACATTCCAGCGGCTCCCACCCGCCGCCCTTCCCGGTCACCCCAAACCTCCCGACTCTCGTTGTAGCGTCTTCCCTCTGCGCGCATCAGAACCCGCCGACCTCTCCTTGAGGCGCACTCGCCATCTTCTCCCGACCGCCCTCCCGACACTCTAGCTGGCTCGCCATTCACGGCTTCCCGGCACGCCCGCCCCCCCGCTGATTCCGCCGCTGCCCACTACTGCGTCTTCGACCGCTACCCAACGCCTCCATGGCAGACTCCTCCCCTCTGCCTCAGATGATCACCGCCTCCACCCGCCTCGTCGATGACCGGTTGGACTCCACAAATTTCTCCATCTGGCGGAAGACTGTGGTGATGTCCCTGACCGGGATGGACCTTGATCATCACCTTGAGGATCCTCCCCCGGCTTTGACTGACCCCAAATACTGTTCGTGGAAGCTTGCTGATAGCAAGATCTTCACTCTACTGGTCAATTCAATGGATCGATTGGTCAAGGATGCCTCCCGCACGGCGAATATAGTCAAGGAACTCTGGGACTCTTTGAACATCATGTATTCCGAGACCAACAATCTGGCTCGGGTTTCCGATATCCTCCAGCGCCTGTCCCATATTCGACAGCAGGACCAGTCCTTCACCGCATATTTCATGGAATGGAAAGGGCTTCGTGATGAATTGCAGGAGTTGTGGCCCGTTCCCTGGACATCGGCAGAGGCTCAGACCCAGCGGGACCAACTCTGCATCTTCACTCTTCTCAGCGGCCTCGCTCCGGAGTTTGCCACCACGACTACCGAGCTGCTCGCCAGCCCTTCGACGCTGGAGATCCCACAGGTTTATCATCGACTGAGCAAGGCCCAACGAGCTCTTCCCCCTCCTGCTCCCATTATCGACCACTCAGCTCTCGTCGGTCATGGTGGTGGACGCTCCTCGGGCCCTCGTGGACGTGGCCGTGTGAAATGCCGTCCACGTCTCCTCTGTCAACATTGTGGCAAGTTTGACCACCTGATTGACCGATGTTGGGTTCTGCATGGACGTCCATCTCAGCGCCCAGGCAGGGACAGACAGCGGTTCAGGAGGCTTTCTTGGCAGTCGCCACTCTTTCACCATCTCTGGACCTGTCTATGGCCGAAATCCGGCTGACTCATGATCCTAGGGACCCCGCGGAACCCGGTCCATCCTCAGCTTCTCTGGCCCATTCTGTTCGCTCCGCTGTCTTTGTCAGCCGTCGCTCCCCTGCATGGATGCTCGACTCAGGTGCCTCCGACCACCTCACCGGTGATTCTGGTATGTTGACCTCCTACTGCCTTTATATCGGGTCATCCGCCATCACCGTCGTCGATGGCTCCACTATCCCCATTGCGAGCTTCGGCGCATGCTCCCTGACTCCATCGATTTACCTACCCTCTGTGGCACATGTGCCCCACGGTCCATTTAATCTTATTTCCATCAGTAAGCTGACAAAAGATTATAACTGTGCTGCCATATTTACCTCCTCTGGTGTTGTATTTCAGGAGCGGACTACGAACTAGGAACTTGGTAGAAGCCAACTTCGGGATGGGGTTTACATGTTCGATGGACCGACACTCATCGCTTGCACGTCTGCCTCTACTCGAGCATTGGATCTTCATTCCCGGTTGGGACACCCGCCTGCCTCCACCATTCATCAGCTTTTTCTAGACTTTAGTCGGCATAATTCTTTTCATTGTGAGTTATGTACATTTGCGAAACATCATCGCACTACATACATTCCTCGAGTGGATACAAGAGCCTCGCACCCTTTTGATCTGGTTCATTCAGACGTGTAGGGTCCTTGTACCATTTCGAGTCATTTGAGGTATAAATATTATATATCTTTCATTGATGATTTTTCGCGGATGACTTGGCTTTACCTCATTCGAGAACGCTTTGAAGTGTTTTCCACATTCCAAACCTTTTACAATGAAATTCAAAACCAATTTTCCATCTCTGTAAAATGTCTCCGCTCAGATAATGGCTGTGAATATCTCTCCACTCCCTTTCGGCAGTTTCTCCGGACAAAAGGCATCCTTCATCAGACCTCCTGTCTTGATACACCCCAGCAGAATGGCGTGGCCGAGCGGAAACACAGACATATTCTGGAGACTGCTCGTGCCCTCTTATTCCACCGACAGGTGCCTCTGCATTTTTTGGGGAGATGCAATTCTCACCGCCACTTACCTTATAAACTGCCTTCCTCTATCCTTCAGGGGGAGACTCCTTTTCGGGCTTTGTTTTTCTCTCTCCCTCTTCACTCCCTTCCCCTTCGCGTGTTTGGATGCCTCTGTTACGTTCGCGACACACGTCCTGACCTCTCCAAACTCTCTCACAAATCCCTCCGGTGCATTTTTCTTGGCTACTTCCGCACTCAGCGCGGATATCGCTGCTTCTCACCCGACCTACGGAGGTATGTCATCTCGGCTGACGTCGCATTTGTTGAGAGCTCTCCGTTCTCCCTTCCCTTTCCTCATTCTGACTCCGCCATCGATGATTGTCTTCCTCTCATCATCCACCCTCCACCGGTGTCAACCCCTATTGACACCCATTTTGGTCAGGTCTACTCCCGTCGTCCATCAATTGTATCCCCTGTCCCGGCCAATGACACCGTCGTCCCCGCTTCGTCCAATGCTCCTGTCCTGCCGCCCGACGACTTGCCCATTGCCCTACGGAAAGGTACTCGCTCCTACCAGAGTACTTCTCTATTTGTATCTTCATACAGGGGTCTGTCCGCACTGGAGACATTTTCTATTCCTCGCACAGTTGGTGATGCCAAATCTCACCCTGGGTGGCTGGCAGCAATGCGGGATGAATTGCAGACTCTGGAAGAAAACCATACTTGGGATCTTGTCCCCTTTCCAGCAGGCAAACCAGCAGTAGGCAGCAAATGAATTTACACAGTCAGGCTGAATCCCGATGGCACTTTCCATCGCCTCAAAGCCCACCTTGTGGCCAAGGGCTTCGCACAGACTTACGGTATTGACTACTTTGATACCTTCTCACTAGTTGCCAAGATGGTCTCCGTTCGATTATTCATCTTTCTGGCCGCCCATCATCATTGGATTCTTTATCAACTGGATGTCAAGAATGCCTTCCTACATGGATTTCTTGAGGAAGAGATTTATCTGCAGCAGCAGCCCGGATTTTGTGCCTCCGGCACCGAGTCTCAAGTCTGTCGACTCCGCCGCTCTCTTTACGGCCTCAAACAGTCTCTCCGTGCTTGGTTCGACCGCTTTAGCACTGTCGTCACCAGCTTTGGGCTCTCTCGCAGCATGAAGGACCACACAGTGTTCTACAGGACGACCTCCGCTGGCTGCATCCTATTGGTCATTTATGTGGATGATATCATCATCACCGGCAGCGACTCTGCAGGTATCACCCACCTCAAGGGGTATCTTCACCAGCACTTCCACACTAAGGATCTCGGTCCTCTCACATACTTCCTATCTACCTCTTTCAACGGAAGTATGCGTTGGATATTTTGCTGGATGCTGGGGTGACACAGGCCACTGCTATGACACTCCTCTGGAGCCTGGGGAACGGTCTCTTTATGCCTCCTCAAAACTGTATCCACATCCAGAGCGGTACCGTCGCCTGGTGGGAAAACTCAATTATCTCACCATGACTCGTCCCGACATTGTCTGCGCTGTTGGAAAAATGAGTCAATTTATGGAGCATCCGACCACCTCTCATTGGGATGCTGTCCTCCGCATCGCCAAATACATCAAGCGAGATCCTGCTCGTGGTCTTCGCTACTCCCAGCAGCCTCATCTTCATATTGAGGCCTTCTGTGATGCTGATTATGCTGGTTGTCTTGCTACTCGGAGATTTACTTCTAGGTTTGCCGTCTTCTTGGCCGACGACCTCATCTTTTGGCGCTGTAAGAAACATACTGTCGTATCCCGATCCAGTGCGGAGTCTGAGTACCGTGCCATGACCACCGTCACTACAGAGATCCTTAGGCTTCGACAACTCCTCCAGGAGTTTGGATTTCCTCAGCATACATCTGCTCATATCTGGTGTGGCAATTAGGCAGCCACTAAGATTGCTTCGAATCCCGTCTTCCATGAACGCACGAATCATATTGAGATGGACTGTCACTTTCTTCACCACCACCTGGAGCACAATCATGTCAGCTTTAGCCACATCCCGACGACAGACCAGCTTGCTGACATCTTCACCAAAGGCCTCCCTGGGGCTCGCCTAGCCTCGCTCAGTTTCAAGCTGGGCATCCACAACATCTGCAGCCCAACTTGAGGGGGAGTGTGTCTGGTCTTGTATGATGTAATCTTTTTTTTTTTTGTGGGACTCGTTGTCCAAGCTGGGCATGTCCAGCTTGAGAGGGAGTGTTAAAACCCTTTTTTATTATTTTGGGTATTTCCGAGTCCCACATCGGAATACTCCTATTTGTATTTCTCTTTCTCAATCTATAAAAGAAGGTCTCCGTCTCATCTTGAAGGTAACGGGGTTTTTCCAATCTACAGTATTTAATTTGTTTTTAACAAATGATCTTCATTAATTATGAGTGAATATATTTTAGATGTTGAATTCAGAATATTTTTGGGAATACATTATAATTTGCAATAAATCTAATGCGTCCACCTACTTCTAACCAACTTCCTTAATTCTGGTGAAATGGTTATTTTTTAATTATATCATGGACCATTTTAAGAGAGAGGTTGTATTTACTAACAAATATAATGGCATTTTGCTATACCTTTAAATTTTTTGTTTCATATGGAAAATGCTAATAGGATTTTCGAAGTAGACACAGCATGCTTATTTTCTAACAGGTGAACTTCATCATCAGGTTGCCTTGCTGGACTATGGTCAAGTAAAGGATCTACCAAAGGAATTGAGGCTTGGATATGCTAATCTGGTTCTTGCAATTGCTGATAATGATGTTTTTAGGGCATCAGAGAGCTACAGGTACTCGAATCATTTTTTAAAAATTCTTTTTAATACAATTGTTCTTTTGCAACATCAAAATATCGAAGGACTAGAAACATTCGGCAAAATACATAGCTGTGCAATTAGTGGCTGCTGGGATTTCGAGGGGAGAAGATTGACTAGTATCAGGGTTTAAGGTTTTGTCTAGGTTAATACTGTTACAATTCATATCAGTGCTGTCACATGAGCATTGATTTATCACTGTACTTGGTAGTGCATCACTTTGATTCATATTGAAATTTATGCTGCTGCTGTTTAAGGGAGCTTGGCATAAAGACCTTCAGCAAATGCGAAGATGCACAGAATGAGTTGTTTAAGTTGGCAGCGACAATGTTTGATACAAAATTGCCTCCTGGAGTGGTGATGCTGCAACCTTTCTCCGAGGATTCTTCTATCAAGAAAATTGCCGTTCAGGTATGCATTTATTTTCTTATTTTTCATTTGATGACCTGCATAACCGCAACTCCATTTAAAAGTTGGGGATGAAAGCATGTTCACTAGTAGTTGGGTAAACAGAAAAAAATTGTTCTAAGAATACGCATGATGACCCATTCATACAAAATTTTTGCCTTGAAAACATGTTATGGAGTCATTGACAATCAAGTGAAATTCAAGAGAAGAGACCTTCTCCTACAAATATATCTCCTTATGTGTTGTTTGAGTTATGATACCAAAGGGGATGACTGTGAAACTTCTGCTATCGGATAGTTAAAGGTAGAAGTGGTAGAGGATTTGGGCATGTTGCGGTTGCCACGACAGGGCAACTCAAGCATGTGGATGTTGTGGATGAATATTACGAAGGCAAGAAGCTTGGCTAGGACAACGATGATGAAGATGTAATGATTGTAAAAGGTGAGATGTATTTGCATGAGGATAATGATGCTGAGGTTGATGAAGCCCTTGAGGGCATGCAACTCAATGCTCTTACTCTCTAAGGCATTGTTGATGCTTATAACGATAGCATCAGTGCGGGTGAAGTTCTAAAAGACGGGACGTTGGGAAAAAAAAAGAAATGATTATAAGTTTCCCAAGTCATGCAGAGGGAATTTCTTGGAAGCTTTCCAAGTCTCACAGGAAGAATTTCCTGAAAGCTTCCCAAATCCTGCAGGGATAATTTCTTGGAGCTTCCCAACACGAGTCCTGTCGGGGGATTTTCTTTAAAGCTTCCCCGAGCCTCAAGAAAAAAAACCTTTCATTCTACAAATAGGACTTCCTAGGGTTTGTTTGAATTGAGCCACCAATTTCCATTGGAGATGTGCATGTTTAGGTTGAGATCATGCGAGGTTTTATATGAGTTGTTCCCCAATATGCTTTGATTGTTACGTGCAATGAAAGAATTTGCGATTTTGTTCATCCAAAAATTGCATTGGCTAACAACAAGGCCCAACGAAGATCCGGGCAGGGGGTTATGCAGCAGGAGGTGGACAGGGCTTGTGGGGGTAGTGAAGACAGAGAGGTGTGCTTAGGCTGGATGAGCCAGGAGAGTGGGGCACACAACAATACGCAGAAGAGGGAGGCATGCCTGCTGCTGTCTGGGGCGCGCACGCCGATGATCATCAACAACAGCCTGTGGAATAGGGTGGTGCGCATAGAAGAAGTGGGGCCTAGTGCGGATCTAGAGCAGAAGCACAGATCTAGCGTGCATTGGTCAGATGCGTACCTGGGAAGAGAGCATCGTCGGGGAAGAGATCGGCAGAGGGGCTGCACATGGGGATGATGAGGCTAGGTGCACAACAACAAGGGAGTTGCCGCGTCTGTAGTGGCCTTCTATCAGGGGCGTGCGTAGGGTGGCTGGCAGGGGGCCGCGTTGGTCTCGTCCAGCAGGAGGCGCACAGGTTTTGGCCCGGCTGGGGGGTGGGGTCGCGCCGACCACATCAGGGCAGAGGAGCGCGCGTCGGCTGGTCGCCGCAGCAAGGGGTGCACGGGAGAGGGCTGGGGGTGTTAAGATGGTGGGGTGGCCTTTGGCCAAAGGTGTCGGTAGGGGGCGGCCGACTGTGACGGTGGCCGATGGCCTTGGGGTCGCCACCCCCAATGGGGGAAGCCCTGAGGGGTTTTCTGAGAGGGACGAGGACGACTTTTTGGATCAGGGTTTGATAGGATCGTAGGTTCAAGAGTGAGGAAAACAAATGTTTTTATTGATTGACTGTATATTTGCAACAACTAATGAACTGAGCAAACTAGAAGGTTACTAAAGAAGGGTAGAAGAAGAAGTAAGAACTCCCTTGAGAAGACGCTCCCTGAGGCCAAGGTCGAAACCTTCTTTTTGTTGAGTTGAAGCCAAGATAACATCCTTTCTTCTCCACCTATTAACATCAACCTGTATTTATTATCCCCATATACTTCCAACATCCCCAACAACCATATATAGAAAAGTACAATACTGCCCTGACAGTAACCAACCTAGCCCTCACACGGATAACCCTCGCTTCCGCCTTCTTGAAAATCCACCTTGTCCTTAAAGGTGAAATTCTTGATGAATATCTCTATGTTCTCAATGACAGTCTGACCCATTTCTCCATCTTCACAACAGAAGCAAAATTATCATCCAAATTAATATTATTCGAGCTCTTCTTTGCATCCTCTGTTCCTTGGGTACTCATAGAAAAACCAGTATATACCTCATGTAGGGTTAGAGCTTCATTGGTTCTAGCTTCAGTTTCGGCAACAACATGCCATCTCTTTCTCAGGGTGTGTAACTGCCCATATACTGCCACCTTACCACTCGATAGCTTCCATTAACAATGGTACAACTTGAGATATCATTTGACGAGATGCATGCATTTGCCAACTTATCTCCCCGCTTGGTTTCTTCGGTTACTAATCCATGAGATGAATTATTTATGGCGATCAAATCATTCCTTGAAGAGTTCAATGAATGAACTCAAATGGGCGTAATGCTTGAGTGCCATGAGATGTCACCCGATGCGTTTGAGTTAGCAGACGCTCTTTATTAAATGAAGAGTGTTGGGATAACTATATAATTGGATTTGTTGGTGGGACTTGTTTCATGCGAAGCTTGCTGATACTCTCTTCTTCCCGGTACTCTGTTTATCACTTATTGCGAAGGCGCTAACACCCCTTCAAGAGTACTGAGATCTTCAAGAAGCGTTCTGGGATCCAAAGTCTGTGGATTACCTACGGAGGCAAGAAGCTTTCGTTTTCTGCTACAACGATCGTCATCAAGCTTACTCCATTGAGATGGAGACTGTCGTAGGAGTTTCAGGTATGCTTTGTTCTTCGTTATCTTGCATGTTTTGATTCCTTTAAGATAAATCGGGGTTGTTTCATGGGTTCTTTTACTGCCTATGTTTATGAGATGATCCCTTAAAATCCACCAGTGGTATCAAAACTTGTTCTTCAAGGATCAAACATGTTTAATACACCAGTTTTCGAAGAAATTTTATCGTCACAACGCCGTGGTGGTTTGTAATATCCCGACCTTTTCTAGAGATGACTCGGACTTGATTTCAGGTATTTCTTTTTGCTTTGTTTGAGCATGCTTTGATTGAGTTTTACCTTGGGGTGCATTTGGGTGAAAATTGAGAAAAATTGAAAGAGGGATGTACACGGTTGACGCACAGTTAGAGCAAACCGTGCGCCTCGGCCCAGCAAACTGTGCAACCCTGGACAGAAGGATCTTGCACGGTTGGCGCACGGTTTGTCAGACCGTGCGCCCTAAAAAGAGAAACTGTGCACCCTCTTAGAAGAGGCGCACATTTAGGGCAAACCGTGCGCCTCTGCCCAACAGACCATGCGCGCGGTTTTAATTATCCCAATTTTTAGTTTTAAAATTACCCGAACCCCCTAATTAACCCAAAATCGTCCCCCATTCGACCCTAGACGATTTCTCACGATTTCAGAGCCTCCCGGACGGATTCCAAGCCTTTCTGACCTCTATTTTTTGCGATTCGAAGTCCGAATCGAAGATCTGCACCCCTCCTGGTAAGAGAATCTTATCCCGCTTGGTTTCTTAGTTCTTCCTCCTCCTATTCTTTCGGTGGTTATTCTTCCTGTTTTGGGATAGATCTAGATCTAGTATTGTGGATCTAGATTTAGGATTAAAGATCTAGATCTAGATTAGAGAGATCTTGATTTATTTGATCTTGATTTAGGTTTTAAATCCGAATCTCATTCTACGCCATTACTCCGCTGAATTTTTGGGGATTTCCTTTGGGCGATAGTTCGTCAACGAATCGAGGTAGGTGGTCTAGTATTCAAATCACATAGTCATGATTTTGATTACGTGTATGCAAATTGTAGAATTGCGAGAGTTGTTTAGCAATTGAAATTCTTAATTGAATTAATTAATTTGGGTGAATTAATTAATAAAGAAATTGTGAAATTGTGGGATTTGAGTATAATTAATTGTGGAATTAATTATGAGATATTGAGATTGAGATTTAGATAATTAATTGTAGAATTAATTATGGGATATTGAGTTTGTTGATTTGAGATAATTAATTGATGAATTAATTATAAAATATTGAGATTGTGATAGAGTATTAATTGTGGAATTAATTATGGGACTTAGAGTTTGTGTATATTGATTAATTAATTGATTAATTAATTAAGGAGATTGATATGATAAACTAATTGTTGAATTAGTAATGGAATTGAAGTGGTTAGTTAATTGTGGAATTCGCTAATAGAATTGAAGCGATTAATTAATTATCGAATTAATTAAAGTATTTGATGTGATTAATTAATTGTTGAATTAATTAATGTTATTGATGTGATTAGTTAATTGTTGAAATAACGAATGAAATTACGGTGTTTAACTAATTGTTAAATTAGTAATAAAATTGATGTGGATAATTAATTGTTGAATTAATTATGTGTTGATGAATGGTAAAAATAAAGAATGGTAACATGGTCATTCTAATGTGTGAAATATAAATGGTAACATGGTCATTCATGTATGAAACAAAGAATGGTAACATGTGTAACGTCCCGGTTCCGGGTGTCACTCAACGGGTGCCCTGAACCCGGTTCGCCACGTGACCTCAAGCGCATTTCCCCAAACGCCAGAGGCTGCCGACTAGCAGCGAGGGCCCAGGTCTGATAGTGGGGAAACTATGTACTCATTTGTCAAAGTGTAGCGCAGCGGAGTACGAAATAAAACATACAATAGCGGAAGCAAATAACCATACATAACTGGAATAAACAACTGCAGTAGATATAACCAACTAGTATATAAATGCCGATGCAACATGCCACAAATTCTAAGAAAAACAGCCAGAACATGTTACACAACAATACAGTACAACAAAAAGCAGAGTACAGCAAAACAAAGCAAAACAGCTGGCAACGGCATCGCGAGCCTAGGCTCGGTCCCATGCCCTCCTACTCAGCAACAGTCAAGTACCTGTGTAGGGACTCTTGCCCCGATCCACACCTGCAGAAACGTAATCTGTTTGGGCCGAAAAACATGACTCAAACAAGGTGTGAGAAATATATCTCAGTAGGCACCCACCAAAGGCCCATGCCCAACTGTGTGCAAACATGCAACAATAGTGTGCAGTAGTAAAATGCAATAAAGCAGTACTGAAAACTAACTCACTTAACCAGTTATATTGCCATTTTAATATTCTTTTTAATCATTTAATTTAAAATATCACCACAGTGAATATTCTAAGTAAACAGCTAATGTTCTCAGACACGTAAACCCCTACCCTCAGGTAAAGAGTATCCAACACAAGAATCTGCCATCAGGCATAACAGATTTTGCCCTCAGGCGTAGGTAGTGTCGCCCTCAGGCACAGAATCAACAGCCCGCAGGCACGGAAGAAGTTGCCCTCATGCCGAAATAACTACTGCCCTCAGGCTAATAGTTCAGTGCCCACAGGCTAATCACAACAACGCCCTCAGGCTAAACAGGTAACCGGGCCATGCCCAACATGTAAATATGCAGTAAACAAGCAATTCCTCTCAAGACAATTTTACAATTACTACTTTAAAGGCATACCCCCGGGTATCCTGGCCAAACGGCTAAACAGTGGAACGCACCCCTGGGGTGGTCCTGGATCCAAGCAATGATCACAACCAGCATTTTAATATCACATTTAATTACCTATACAGTTCTAGGTATTTAAAATAGCTATGGCCTCAGCCACACGATACCCCAACATGGGTTCGTGGCATGGAAACGCACAAAATACACGGCAGTTGGAAAAACAAACACCAAGTCACCTACTTTATACGCCAACGAACGCTATACACGAACGTCGATTCCCGAAACGCCCAATTACGACGTAGATCTGACGAAGAAGAAGAGCCGCTTAACCTCAATAACTCCCGTTAGGAGAATAATTGGTAAGCAACACGCTCGGAGAAGAGAGGGCTTACCCGCGCGGTTCCAACGTGATCAACAGAAGCGGGATCGGAGTCCCGGTGCTCGATCGGCGGATCTCCCAAGGTTCGGCCTCCCTCTTCCGCTCCTCTCGTTCGGTTCTAAGCCTTCTCTGTTCATAGGGGAGGCCAGTGCCCATTTTAAGTGAAAAAACAAAGTACACGGCGTGTACTTTCATCATTTAACTGTTCCTCTGGCGGCACCGCCAAACTGTTCATCCGTCGACATGAGTACACGGCATGTACTTCTGAGTACACGGCGTGTACTGTCGCCCAGCTGGCGGCTGCTCCACCGCCTTACTGTTTGGCTTGCCAACTGAATACACGGCGTGTAAAGTACCACTACACGGCGTGTAGTTGATCTCTACACCCTTCATCTCCGGCATGACCACACGCCCCGTGTACTCATCCCACATAGCCAAAAGTACACGGCGTGTAGTTCCAAAATTTAGGATTTTTCCCATTTTCCATATTTTATTAAAAACACTTAAGGAAAGGAGAAAAGAAGAAACCCGTACCTCAAAAATAAGAACCGGGTTCTTACAAACTTCCCCCCTTATAGCAATTCGTCCTCGAATTGCCCTTCAAAGGGTGGAGAAGATATAGCCGTGAACAACTCCGGCCACTGAGCACGTACATCGGTTTCCCGCTCCCAGGTTTCGTCCTGCACTCGGCCATGCTGCCATAGCACCCGTACGAGAGGAACTGACTGGCCTCGGAGAACCTTCGTGCTCCTGTCAACCATACGAATCAGATGCTCCTCAAAGGACGCATCCATCTGAAGCTCAACCTCCTCGGGCTGAAAGATGTGAGACGGGTCTGAATGATAGCGACGCAACTGAGACACATGGAAGACGTCGTGCATGGCTTGGTATCGCTGCGGTAACCGCAACCGATAGGCAACCAGTCCGACTCTCTCCAGAATCTCAAATGGCCCCACATACCTCGGTGAAAGCTTACCCTGTCTCCTGATCCGTTTGTGTCCCAGCCTCGGCGAAACACGCAAGAACACCTGATCCCCGACCACGAACTCCAAAGGTCGTCTGTGCCGATCAGCATAAGACTTCTGACGAGACTGCGCGGTAGCCATCCGCTTCTGAATCAACTGGACCTGCTCAGAAGTCTCCTGCACGAGACATGGTCCCAGTAAGGCTGCCTTACCTGCCTCTAACCAGCACAAAGGTGATCGACATGACCTACCATATAAAGCCTCGTATGGTGCCATCTCAATAGTTGCCTGAAAACTATTGTTATAGGAAAACTCGACTAGGGGAATATGCTTCTCCCAAGAGCCCCCAAAGTCTAGGATGCATGCACGTAGCATGTCCTCTAGCACCTGGATCGTACGCTCTGACTGGCCATCTGTCTGAGGGTGGTAAGCTGTGCTCAGAAGCACCTGTGTACCCAGAGCCCTCTGAAAACTCTGCCAGAAACGAGACGTAAAACGGGCGTCCCTATCTGAAACGATAGAACGAGGGACCCCATGAAGACGTACGATCTCTCGGATATACAGTTTCCCGAGCTCGTCAACCCCGAAGGTCTCCTTGATCGGCAAAAAGTGAGCTACCTTCGCGAGTCTGTCCACAACAACCCACACGACATCATTGCCTCTAGGTGACCTCGGCAACCCTGTCACGAAGTTCATCGCGACATCATCCCATTTCCACTCCGGGATGGGTAATTGCTGTAACAGTCTGGCTGGCCTCTGGTGCTCCGCCTTCACCTGCTGATTGGTGGAACACCTCGTAACAAAACCAGCTACATCTCTCTTCATGCCCGGCCACCAGTACTGACGTCTCAAGTCACGGTACATCTTGGTAACCCCGGGACGAACTGCCCAAGCTGAAGTGTGAAACTCCCGCATCAGCTCCTCGTGTGTATCCCCTGGAACCCATACTCGTCCATGGAAACGCAGGACCTCATCATCTCCTATCGTCCAATCAGGAGGAGGGTCCTCACTTGCCACCGACTCCCGTAGAACTAGGTCTTCTGAATCAGATAACTGCCTCATCCTCACTCTGTCCAGGAGGGTAGATGTCACAGCTAAAGATGAAAGATAAGTCTGTCCCTGACTGTAATGCACCTCCAGATGCATCTCAGAGAACAAAGCCATAAGCTGCCACTCATCACTGGCCTCCTGCACTGCCTGTATCTGAGTTTTCCTGCTCAGTGCATCAGCTACTGCATTACCTTTACCAGGTGTATAGGCAAGCTCAAAATCGAAGGACTGTAGGTACTCGACCCACCTTCTCTACCTCAGATTCAGGTCACGCTGAGTAAAGATATACTTGAGGCTTTTGTGGTCGGTGAAAACCACAAAATGCTCTCCCAATAGATAATGTCTCCAACAGTGCAACGCATGCACAACTGCAGCTAACTCGAGATCATGCGTCGGGTAATTCCTCTCATGTGGCCTCAACTGCCGAGACCCGTACGCAACAACTCGATCGCTCTGCATCAACACTGCTCCCAGCCCAACACCTGATGCATCACAGTAAACTGTATAGCTCTTCCCCGACTCTGGGAGTATCAGGATCGGTGCTGATGTCAACCTTCCTTTCAGGTTCTGAAAAGCTGGCTCGCAAGCTTCTGACCAAACGAACTTCACATCCTTCTTAGTCAGACCAGTCAACGGCGCTGGTAAGTGGGAGAAGTCATGTATGAAGCGTCTGTAGTAACCAGCCAGCCCTAAGAAACTCCGTATTTCAAACACGTTCTTAGGCTGCTCCCAGGAAACTACTGCTCTTACCTTCTCTGGGTCTACTGCAACTCCTACGTCTGAGATAATGTGACCCAGGAAGTGAATCTGGTCCATCCAAAAGTGACACTTTGAGAGCTTAACATATAGCCGATGCTCTCTCAGTGTACTCAATACGATCTCAAGATGGGTGGCATGGTCGTGTCGAGTGCGAGAGTACACCAAGATGTCATCCACGAATACTACCACAAAAGAGTCCAGATGCGGATGGAACACACGATTCATCAGAGCCATGAAAACTGCTGGCGCGTTCGTGAGTTTGAACGGCATAACCAAGTACTCGTACAGACCATATCTGCTCCAGAAAGCTGTAAGCGGTATATCCGATGGTCTCACGCGCAGCTGATGATATCCGGATCTCAAGTCAATCTTCGAGAATACTCGTGCTCCACGAAGTTGATCAAAAAGATCATCAATCCTCGGCAAGGGATATCGATTCTTAACCGTCAACTGGTTCAGCTTCCGATAATCCACGCAAAGTCTGAGGGTACCGTCTGCCTTATTCGCAAAAAGGACCGGAGAACCCCAAGGAGAAGTACTGGGTCGGATAAAACCCTTAGACTGTAACTCCTCTAACTGCCTCTTGAGCTCCTGCAGCTCGGGCGTGGCCATCCTATAAGGAGGAATGGACATCGGTGCTGCTTCTGGCACAAGCTCGATAGAGAAATCCACCTCTCGCTCCGGAGGTAGACCCGAAAAGTCGTCCGGAAAGACATCCCTGAAACGATTAACAACTGGAGGGAAATCCGTCTGACAAGTCCCCTGATCATCCAGATATAAGCTCGCAATCTGGGCTGTGACTCCACCTCGCCCATGATGCTTTGGTCCAGCTCGACTCGCCTGAACATCCCATTCACCCTTGTATAGAAAATCTCCGCCCTCTGGTGACGTGAAACTCACCCTGCGATGATAGCAATCTACAAAAGCTCGATAGGAAACCAACCAGTCCATCCCGAGAATGACGTCATAAGCTGTCATCTCTAAGACATAGAGGTCCCAAAGGAAGTGACACCCACCAACCTCAAGGGGACACTCCTTACACCGACGCACACCAGCCGTTCTAGTCCCCAACGAAGTGTCTAGCGTCATAACATCAGAAGAAGAAGAAACACAGAGCCCAAGGCTCTCCACAACGGACACAGATATAAAACTATGTGTAGCACCCGTATCGAAAAGTACTGAAGATAAAACAGAAGCTACTAAGATAGTACCTCTGACTGTAGAAGGTCCGGGATCCTGCTCCTGCTGGGTCTGTTGCACTGCATATGCCTGCCCAGTGCCGCGGCCCTGCGACACAGCCTGGCTATCCTGAGCTGTCCCGCCCTGCTGCCTCTGAGATCCTGGTGTCTGGCTACCACGGCCACGACCACCATCTCTGCCTGCACGCTTTAACGTATTCCAGTTCCCTAACTGGTAAGAAACCACTGGTCCTGCTCCCGCACGCGGAGTCTGCACAGAACCCCTCTCACTAGCCATTGGTGGAAACGCCCTACAAAAGCGCTGCAGATGACCCATCTTGCCGCAAGCTCGGCACTCCACTGGGTCTCGTGAACACTGTGGCCTCTTGTGCCCCTCTTTACCACACTGGTAGCACACGGGCTGGCCACCTGAAGCATTCTTCTGACTGGTACTGCCACCCTGAGAGAAGTCCATCTGTCTATTCCTCTTGCCAGCAGAAATAGTACCAGTAACTAGTGTTGAACCACCCTGGCCCACACCACTAGATTCCCGCAGGTTCCTCTCTGTAATCAGCGCTTGGTTCACAATAGCATGTACTGAAGGCAACCTGAAAACATTCACTAACGCTCGGATGTCTTAACGAAGATCATCCTCAAAACGTCTGGCTCTCAACGTCTCATCACCCACCAGTACGGGTGCAAAACGCTGAAGCTCGGTGAAACGAGCAGAGTAATCCATCACCGACATAGCGTCCTGCTGCAGATTCATGAACTCTCGAGCTCTATCTGCCCTCAGCGTCTCTGGGAAGAAGAAGTCATAGAAGACTGCCTGAAAATCTTCCCACGCCATGTCTCTGTGATGCTCTGACTGGGTGGTAACATCCCACCACCTCTTGGCGGAAGCACGCAGCATATAAGTCGCGGGCTTGACCCTCCGCCCTGGAGGTGTCTCAAGATGCTCGAAAATAGTCTGCATCGACTCCAACCAAGACTCCGCAGCCTGTGGTCCGCCATCCCCTGAAAACGTAGGCGGATGCTGCTGCTGGAAGATACGTGTCAGCTCAGCCATAGATGTGGCTGCCTGCGGTGCTTCCTGAAAGATCTGCATGAACCGCATAAAGCCTTCACGGAACTGCGCCTCCGCGCCTGTGTTCGGTATAACAGCTGACGCCGCATCTGGCTCTGCTGGAGGATCAACTGGTAGCCCATGGCCCACCATCTCCGGAGTATAGTCGTCGCCGCTCTTCTGGCGAACAACACGCGGTCGTCTCGGCGGCATGACACTACAAGGTCAAAAACACACCTTAGATCAAGATTTATTTAGGTTGAAACGAAGGAACCACAAATGGAACAAGAGGAAGAAGGCATTTCAAAATTTGAAAAACAAGACTACACGGCGTGTACAATTACTACATGGCGTGTACTTGACTTCCCTTCCCCTGCTCGGGTCCTTCGACACGGCTAAGCCACACGGCTCCCGTTCAACAAAAACTACACGGCGTGTATAATATCTACACGGCGTGTATGGTGTTATTTTCCAACTGTCCGTGTCGTTTGTGACATGGCCGACTACTCGGCTTGACACTACACGACGTGTTACACCCGCACACGGCGTGTACACCACCCCGTTTCCCTAGCCACACGGCTAACACCACACGGTCTGTCCTCGGACAAGACTACACGGCGTGTCCCACAGGTACACGGCGTGTTCAAGGAGAGGTGACACCGGCCCGTGTTGTTAGTTACACGCCCGAGTCCCCAGGTCACACTACACGGCGTGTTCATAATTGACACGGCGTGTTCTGTAAAGGAGTTCACCGACCCGTGTTGTTAGTTACACGGCCGGACTCCGGGTCAAAACTACACGGCGTGTATATCAAGTACACGGCGTGTATATCAAGTACACAGCGTGTTTTACCCAAGCCTTTCCTACCCCGTGTCGCCGCCCACACGGTTTGTGACACGGGAAGAGACTACACGACGTGTACTTAAAAAGTTCCTTTTTTCTTCCCGGACAGAAGGCCATACACGGCGTGTTAAAAAAAATACCACACGACGTGTATACTGGGTTTCCGGACAGTATGCCTCAGAAACTTCTCCGAAACCCAGAAAATACCGAAAACAACACTTAAGTGTCAAATTCCAACCCGTGAGGGCCCATACTCACGAATCAAAGTTTGACATCTTATCTGTGTTATAACTAAATAAACAGTCAATGAGCCACCAAATTCCGGTCAATGAGGGTCCATACTCCCCAAAGACCAAAGTTCGGCGTTCATTCTATGAACATGCTCAAATAAAATTACCCTATCACACAACATGTATTTTATCAAAGCAGCTATCACAACAGCATGCTTTACTAGCACAACAACTATCACAACAACATGCGAAATTCTAATGCACCTACATGGCATGGAACTATGCATGACATGTGATTTCTAGCATGTGCCTATATGATGCATGAGACGGCATACCCTCATCTCATCGGGTTGCACTAAATAGAACCCATAGATAAAATATAAACAGCACAATCTCAAGTGCGTCACCCAACGGTGAAATCAAATCAACTGTAAAATTTGCAAAATCAGAAGAATTGCAAAATACGAGGTAGACTGACTTTTCCCTGTACACGGGTTAGCTACGCCCGGGCACAGTTTATTACCAACTACCGTTCGTCCTATCCCTGACTACGGCTCCAAATAGTAAGTCAAAGAAAAGAACCCCTTTGATACCACTTTGTAACGTCCTGGTTCCGGGTGCCACTCAACGGGTGCCCCGAACCCGGTTCGCCACGTGACCTCTAGTGCATTTCCCCAAACGCCAGAGGCTGCCGACTAGCAGCGAGGGCCCAGGTCTGATAGTGGGGAAACTATGCCCTCATTTGTCAAAGTGTAGCGCAGCGGAGTACGAAATAAAACATACAACAGCGAAAGCAAATAACCATACATAACTGGAATAAACAACTGCAGTAGATATAACCAACCAGTATATAAATGCCGATGCAACATGCCATAGATTCTAAGAAAAACAGCCAGAACATGTTACACAACAATACAGTACAACAAAAAGCAGAGTACAGCAAAAAAAGCAAAACAGTTGGCAACGGCATCGCGAGCCTAGGCTCGGTCCCATGCCCTCCTACTCCTCAGCAACAGTCAAGTACCTGTGTAGGGACTCTTGCCCCGATCCACACCTGCAGAAACGTAATCTGTTTGGGCCGAAAAGCATGACCCAAACAGGGTGTGAGAAATATATCTCAGTAAGCACCCACCAAAGGCCCGTGCCCAACTGTGTGCAAACATGCAACAATAGTGTGCAGTAGTAAAATGCAATAAAGTAAGCAGTACTGAAAAGTAACTCACTTAACCAGTTATATTGCCATTTTAATATTCTTTTTAATCATTTAATTTAAAATATCACCACAGTGAATATTCTAAGTAAACAACTAATGTCCTCAGACACGTAAACCCCTATCCTCTGGTAAAGAGTATCCAACACAAGAATCTGCCCTCAGGCATAACAGATTTTGCCCTCAGGCGTAGGTAGTGTCGCCCTCAGGCACAGAATCAACAGCCCGCAGGCACGGAAGAAGTTGCCCTCAGGTCGAAATAACTACTACCCTCAGGCTAATAGTTCAGTGCCCACAGGCTAATCACAACAATGCCCTCAGGCTAAACAGGTAACCGGGCCATGCCCAACATGTAAATATGCAGTAAACAACCAATTCCTCTCAAGGCAATTCTACAATTACTACTTTAAAGGCATACCCTCGGGTATCCTGACCAAACGGCTAAACAGTGGAACGCATCCCTGGGGTGGTCCTGGATCCAAGCAATGATCCCAACCAGCATTTTAATATCACATTTAATTACCTATACAGTTCTAGGTATTTAAAATAGCTATGGCCTCAGCCACACGATACCCCAACATGGGTTCGTGGCACGGAAACGCACAAAACACACGGCAGTTGGAAAAACAAACACCAAGCCACCTACCTTATACGCCAACGAGCGCTATACACAAATGTCGATTCCCGAAATGCCCAATTACGTCGTAGATCTGACGAAGAAGAAGAGCCGCTTAACCTCAAATAACTCCCGTTATGAGAATAATTGGTAAGCAACACGCTAGGAGAAGAGAGGGCTTACTCGCGCGGTTCCAATGTGATCGACAGAAGCGGGATCGGAGTCCCGGTGCTCGATCGACGGATCTCCCAAGGTTCGGCCTCCCTCTTCCGCTCCTCTCGTCCGGTTCTAAGCTTTCCCTGTTTACAGGGGAGGCTACTGCCCATTTTAAGTGAAAAAACAAAGTACACGACGTGTACTTCTAAGTACACGACGTGTACTTTCATCATTTAACTGTTCCTCTGGCGGCACCGCCAAACTGTTCATCCGTCGACATGAGTACACGACATGTACTCCTGAGTACACGACGTGTACTGTCGCCCAGCTGGCGGTTGCTCCACCGCTTTACTGTTTGGCTTGCCGACTGAATACACGGCGTGTAAAGTATCACTACACGGCGTGTAGTTGGTTTCTACACCCTTCATCTCCGGCATGACCACACGCTCCGTGTACTTATCCCACACGGCCAAAAGTACACGGCGTTTAGTTCCAAAATTTAGGATTTTTCCCATATTCCATATTTTATTAAAAACACTTAAGGAAAGGAGAAAAGAAGAAACCCGTATCTCAAAAATAAGAACTGGGTTCTTACAACATGATCATTCTAATGTGTGAATTAATGAATGGTAACATGGTTATTCTTACATGTATGAATTAATGAATGGTAACATGGCCATTCATATATGAATTGAATTAAGAAATGACAACAATGGCATTTAGAGACATGATATTCCTTGAGAATAGTTCAGACTCCGGCACGGGCTGAAGCAAGTATTGAGATACGGATGTATCTGGAAACCCAGAGGTTTATGTGGTTAAATAATGAATAGTTGATAATGTGAACTGTTTATTTATGCATTGTGCTTTATGCCTTATACAACTGCATACACTACTATTTGACTGAATATTGTTTTAGATGTCGTTGGTGGTGCCCTACTGAGTTGTACCGACGCCCTACTTGGGCTGCCTGATTGGTACCCGAATAAATTTCATGGATGCATGACAGGTTAAGGGCCAAGGCCCTGTGGTAGATGGCTGAGTCGGGATGGAGTATGCATGAGGGAACCAGACGTGGTTCAGGACCCACTTGGGAGCAGTCAGTGTCTATTTTGAGTTTGCATTTGACACTGGACACGTACTTTAGCATGACATGTTTATTGCTTTAGTTTTGATATGGTATTTCCAGTTTTGGTTATCATGAGATATTGGTATTGTTTATGGTTATATGTTATTCCGCTATTGTTCATTTATTGCCGCTTGTGTTTTACTCTAACAAAGAGGGTATAGTCTCCCCATGACTGATATTAGACCATCGTTGCTAGTCGGCAGCTTCTGGCGTATGAGGAGACGCGCTTGAGGTCATGTGGCTGACCGATTTGGGCCAACGGTGTGTGGCACTTGGGCCGGGATGTTACAAAGTGGTATCAAAGCCCTTTTTTTTGTCTTACTGTTTGGGAAAGCTAGAGGGGAGACTAGGAAGAGTCGGGCCTTGGTTATGAGCTCGTGCATGGGGGTAGATAACCCCTGTACGAGGGAGAACCTAAACACTCAGAGTGGGATTGTTGTTATTATTGTTTGCTATTACAGTTGAATATTATTTTACCTTGAGTGATGCACTTGTTGTGTGTTGTGATTATTGATGTTGAAATTTTTTGAGGTTTGACTCGTGGCCTGGTATGGCATGAGAGTTGAGTTTGCATGCATCATACTAGGTACTCAGGGTTATTATGACATTCATCATTTTAGACACGCACGAGAAAATGAGTTATGGGTAAGTTGTTGAACTTGAACTGTTTTTCCTTAATTGTGAAATCGAAATGAAAATGGTGCCCAACATGAAATTGATGAGAAAGATTGTAAAATGATGCAAAATGAGAATAAATGAGTGTCTAAATGAGAAACTTGAATAATGAGAATGTGTTTACCCTTATTATTCGGAACCTAGGTGTAGGATGGTTAAGGGTAGTGATAGCGCCTCGGTTTTGACCGCATGGCGAGGGTTTGGGAAAAGACTTGTTGTGACTTGTTGTGTTTCCCTCTTACGTAAACGTATTGATTTTGTGAACTGTGTCCTAAGGTGCGTGTTTGGCATTGTAGAGAGTATGCCTCCATGACGACGTTTGTTGAGAGGATGACCAAATGTCATGGCTAGGAATGGTCCTCCAGTGGTGGAACCTGAGGCACCGATCATGCCGGGTGAGGAAGTCGGGGAGCAGTTCCGAGAGAACTTCGTTCGTTTCATGCAGCTTATGGAAAGTGACCCAAGGCGGGTTGTGAAGAGTGTCTGATCTGACGAGTGAGTTTCAATTGCAGCGCCCTCCGACTTTTATTGGAGAGGGTGGACCTGAGGGAGCTGAATTATGGGTTGAGTCCATTGAGATAATACTTGACCATTTAGAGACTCCTACTGAGAGGAGGGTCAAGTTGGCTACTTATATGCTACGAGGATCAGCGAAGCGCTGGTGGGACATTCAGGCGTGGACTGGACAGGCTGATGGTATGTTATGGAAGGACTTTTTGGAGAGGTTCTTGGAACATTTCTATCTTGAGACGTTGAGACAGGAGAGAGCAACTGAGTTCATAAGGTTGACTCGGGGGGGGGGGTATGTATGTGATGGAATATGCTGGACGCTTTATAGACTTGCAGCGCTTTGCTCCACAACATTGGCAGGGGATGAGACAACTACGGTGATGTGTTTTCAGGATGAGCTTAAATGTGAGATTAAGCCCCAGGTTAACCTTTTTCGGTTAAAGAAGTTCGCTGAGGTGGTGGATCAGGCTCTCATAGCTGAGGGGAACCTGATGGAGCGCTTTGCTCCACATCATTGGCAGGGGATGAGAAAGCTACGACGATGCGTTTTCAGGACGAGTTTAAATGGGAGATTAAGTCCCAGGTTAACCTTTTTTGGTTAAAGAAGTTTGCTGAGGTGGTGGATCAAGCTCTCATAGCTGAGGGGAACCTGAAGGAGGCTTTCAGTGCATGATAGATAGTTGCAGTTGGACGATCTGGAGGTGTGACTCCCGAGAGCAGGAAGCGTCACTACAACAACATTAGTCAGGGCAGTGGGAAGCGGGGTGCACAGACAGAGAGATCAGTTTCTCAAGATCTTACTCGAGTGATCTGTTACTAGTGTGGTAGATTGGGACACTTCAGGAGACAGTGCCCCGACCACCAGTAGAGTGTCGGTCTTGCGGCAAGATGAGACATCTACAGAAGTTCTGCAGGGCCCAGTGATTGACGAGCAGTGATACATGAGCTAGACAGAACCAGGGTGCAAGAAGGGGATCTTCTGCACCATATCAGTCTGGCAGCTGGAGTTCTACTGGCCGAGGAGGTAGAGTCAGTGGACGCGCTGTTTCGGGGCATGAGCGTCCGTATCAGCAGAGTGGTGCAGCTTAGGGGAGTCAGACTGCATCACAGGGAAGAGGGGCAGGACAGTTGCATGCGGTGCAACCTACACTTGTCGATAGCGAGACTGGACCATCGACAATAAGAGGTCCTATTCTTATAGCCTCTACTTTAGCTAGTGCATTATTTGATATTGATGCCTCTCATTCCTTTATTTCTGCAAAACTTGTGAATGGTTTGAGCCTGACGGTGAAGTTCGTGAGCGGGGTGTTGACGATAGACACACATCTGAGAGTACGGTTGAGAGACATTTGCTTGTGCAAGGGGTGTTCTCTCGAGGTTGGAGAGTATCGTTTTTTGTGGGATCTCTACATTCTTGACATGTCAGGCTTTGATCTAATTCTGGGTATGAACTGGTTAGTAGCATACCGAGCCCACATATACTGTTATCACATGAAAGTGACTTTTATATCTCCTAAGGGTGAGTTATGTTCACCGTGGAGAGTGAGATATCCAGGCAGGCCGAGCAGGGCCAATTACTCAGCAACTGGGAGAGGTCACAGCCCAGGTTGCTGGTCTATTGCTGGATGATGGAGGTGTAGAGCAGGATGTCCTTCCACCTGTAGTGGACATATCCAGGCAGGCCGAGCAAGGCCAATTACTCAGCAACTGGGAGAGGTAACAACCCAGGTTGCTAGTCTATTGTTGGATGATGGAGGTGTAGAGTAGGATGTCCTTCCACCTGTAGTGGACCGGTTTTAAGATGTGTTTCCTAAAGACTTCTCAGGGCTGCCACCTGAGAGAGATGTGAAATTTACCATTGAGCTCATGCTGGAGGTTGAGCCAGTTTCTATTTCACCATACAGAATGGCACCGACAAGACTTAAAGAGCTCAAGACTCAGTTGGAAGAGTTGGAGGATAAGGGATTTATCCGTCCAAGTACGTCGCTTTGGGGTTCACCAGTTTTGTTTGCTCAGAAGGCGGATGAGACTCTGTGCTCGCGTGTTGATTAACGGAAGTTAAAACAGATGACTGTGAAGAACCTGTATCCTTTTCCGCGTATCGATGATCTGTTTGACCAGTTGGGGGGAGCTTGTGTCTTTTCCAAGATAGACTTGAGATCAGAGTATCATCAGCTGAGAGTTCGGACTTCTGATATACTAAGCACTGCCTTTAGAAGCAGGTATGACCTATATGAGTTCGTCGTAGTGCCGTTTGGGTTGACGAACGCACCAGCAATGTTTATGGCCTTGATGAAAAGGATCTTCTATCAGTACTTGGATTAGTTTGTGGTAGTGTTTGTGGACGATTTCTTGGTGTACTCAAGACTCGTGATGATCATGCTCAACATCTTGACATCGTTCTGAGTACACCGAGAGAGTATCGACTATACGTCAAGCTATATAAGTGTCAGTCTTGGATCGATCAGGTACACTTCTTGGGTCACATCATCTCGGAGGAAGGTGTGTCAGTAGATCTGGAGAAGGTTCAGGTAGTGGTTTCTTGGGGGCAGTCCAAGAACGTGTTTGATATCCATAGCTTTTTGGGGTTAGCTGGATATTACAGGAGGTTCATTCAGGACTTTTCCCGTTTGGCAACGCCGCTTTCTGGCTGGACCAAAAAGGGGATAAAGTTTCATTGGTCAGAAGCATATGAGAATGCTTTCTAGGAGCTGAAGAAGCGTTTGACATCGACACCAATCTTGATCTTACCTGAGTCGGGTGAGGAGTACACAGTGTATTGTGACGCTTCTGCGATAGGGTTTGGAGCTGTGTTGATGCAAGGGGATCGAGTTGTGGCATATGAGTCTCAGCAGTTGAGGCATCATGAACGAAACTATCTACGCATGACCTCGAGTTGACTGCAGTTGTTTATGCTTTAAAGTATTGGCGGTATTATCTGTTGGGCGAAAAGTTTACTGCGTATACTGACCACAAGAGCTTAAAGTACATCTTTTCACAGTGAGACTTGAATCTCCGGCAGCGGGGATGGGTTGAGTATATGCAGTCATTCAATTTTGAGCTAACATATACGCCCGGAAAGGGGAACAATGTTGTTGATGCTTTGAGCAGGAAAACTTAGACTCTGGCGGTTCAAGAGTCTAGTGTGAGTGGAAGATGATGACTTTGTTTGCTGAAATGCATATTGTGGTTCAGGAGAGTCAGGAGTAGATGAATCCCGTATCAGTTTTAGTGGAGTCTACACTTTTGAGTTGGATTAGAGACATACAATATGGAGATTCGGAATGCTTGACCTTGAGGGAAAGCCTTGAACTGCCTTCCGATTGGAGCATAGATGAGGATACGACCATCTATGTCAAGAATCAAGTTATTGTGCCTACAAGCATGCGAGAGGAGTTATGCAGAAATTTCATGCCTTGAAGGTACATCCAGGTGTGACCAAAATGTACCGTGACCTACGACGACAATTTTGGTGGTCGGACATGAAAAAGGAGATAGCAGGGTTCGTGACACGATGCTACACCTGTTAGAAGGTAAAGACCGAGCATCAACGACCTGGAGGTTTGCTACAGCCGTTACCCATTCTGGAGTGGAAGTGGGATGACGTGACCATGGATTTTGTGATGGGTCTCCCGAGAATGCCTCAGATGAATGACGTTATCTGGGTGATTGTGAATCGACTGACGAATGTAGCGCACAATACGGGAGACTTTCTCAGTGGAGCAGTTGTGATGTGAGACGCACGGGGTGGCCCGATCTTCACGGCGTAGGGCGGCGGATGTAGGATGCGGTTTGGGGCTAAGTGGTAGATGATGGGTATAGATAGCAGATGCAAGTAGTCAATCAACGCTATAAGGAGCGCGACCTACTACTTTGACAACACACTCAAGGGAGGGATGTGATAGCCAATCCACACAACCAACACACTTGGGTTGAGGCACGAAATTGGGGGCTTTGTGATCTTGGATCACCAATCTAACTTGTAGATTGACAAGGCAAGAATACACAAGAGCAAGAGGGAATTCAGAACAATTCTCACACAACAGAGAGAAACAAAGCATAAGCTCTCAATTAAATCTTGAATGCCATACAAGTGCCATGAGGGTGGCTATTTATAGCCAAGGGGGGTGGTACAATAGTCAAGGGTCTAATATCATAAAGGCTAAACTACTTTGTTCCCTTAAATTCAAAAAGATAAAGTCTACCAAAGACTTTTGGAAAAGTGACACACAACTTTCCAACTATAGCCCACCGGATTTGACTTTGAGTGCATAGCCCACCGGATTTGACTTTGGTGTCCAAAGATGCCATTTCTAGAATCCTCCATGTGGGCAAGACTTCCAAATTCGTGCAACCATGTGGGTCAAGCTTTAAGCATCATGTTTGGGCTTGAATAAGTGAGATAATAGGCCCATTTGCTCCATCCATGCAAGGTAAGACCCATTGGGCCTTTAATGAAGCGAGATGAGCGCTCATTGTTGCATTCAACCTCTTTAATCTCCACGCGTCATCGGGCCTTGCAAATCCAACTCCTCCACTCGGGTAATCGACTCGGTGCCTTCAACATGGTTCGCATCAAGTTGGGAGAACTGTATGTTCGAGAGATAGTCCGTCTGCATGAGGTGTCACGGACTATAGTTTCAAACCGCGATTCGCGCTTTACTTCGCGCTTCTGGCAGGGCTTACAAAATGTGCTTGGTACCCAGGTTTTACTGAGTACAACTTTCCACCCGCAGACAGATGGACAGTCGGAGCGTATACAAGTGTTTGGGGATATGTTGCGAGCGTGTGTTCTTGACTTTGATGGATCTTGGGAGAAACATTTGGCTTTAGTGGAGTTCGCTTATAACAATAGTTATCAGACGACTATTCAGATGACACTATACGAGACTCTTTATGGTAGGCCATGCAGATCACCTCTATGCTGGATGGAAGCTGGTGAGTTAGAATTATTGGGAATGATTCTCGTGCAGGAGACGTCGGAGCAGGTACAACTGATTTGGAAACATATGACTACGACTTAGAGTAGACAGAAGTCGTATGCTGATAGACGTCGACGACCCCTAGAGTTTACAAAGGGTGATCGGTTATTCTTTCGAGTGTCGCCTAGGTTGTGTCACTGCAGGATACGGAGACAGAACAAGCTAGTGCCCATGTTTGTTAGACTGTTTGAGCTTGTGGGGAGAATTGGGTTGGTGGCGTACCGATTGGCTCTTCCACAGAGATACAGTGCTATGCATGATGTTTTCCATGGGTCACAACTACGATGGTATCACACCGACCCTTTTCATGTGATCGATGTGGATGATGCTAAACTTGTGATAGATGTGTTCTTTGAGAAGCATCCGATATGTGTGTTGGATCGCAGTGAGAAAGTGTTGCAACGATTCCTTTCTGCCCTTACGCAACGACCTCTACCCCCTGCGTGACGGTCCCTTTCGCCCTATATGCGTTCACACCTTTCGTGCGGTGACCCCTCCCTACGCGACGCCCCCCCCCCCCCCCCCCCCGTGCGACGACACCCCTGTGCGACAACACCCCTCCTCATCGCCCCTCTTTGCGATACAACCCCTAGCCCAACACCCCTCTCTGTGCGATCACCCCCCCCTGTGCGCCGATCCCTCCAGCCAATCGCCCCTCCCTGTGCGAACCCCACCAGCCCAACGCTTCTCCCTTCTCCCTATGCGACGCCCCAAACTGCACAACCTCGATCATCCCCCTGCACCCGTTCTTCAGTCACTTTGTCTGGATTTGGGTCATGTTTCTCCTTTTGATTGTGAATCCTGTCATTATGCCAACCATCCCCGGGTCACCTGTTCATGAGAACCATGTTGAAGGCACCGAGTCAATTGCTCGGGAGGAGGAATTGGATTTGCAAAGCCCGATGACGCGAGGGAGATTAAAGAAGTTGAATGCTACAATGGACGCCCATCTCACTTCATTAAAGTCGCAATGGATCATGCCTTGTATGGATAAAGCCAATGAGCCTATTATCTCACTTTTTCAAGCTCAAACATGATGTTTACAGCTTGGCCCACATGGTTGCACGAATTTTGGAAGCCTTGCCCACATGGAGAGTTCTAGAATGACATCTTTGGACATCAAAGTCAAATCCGGTGGGCTAGGTACTCAAAGTCAAATTCGGTGGGCTATGGTGGAAAGATGTGTGCTACTTTTCCCAAAAGTCTTTGTTAGACTTTATTTTTTTGACTTTAAGTGATGAGAACCATGTTAAAGGCACCAAGTCGATTGCGCGGGAGGAGAAGTTAGATTTGCAGGGCCCAATGACGCAAGAGAGATTAAAGAGGCTCAATGCTACAATGGGCGTCCATCTTGCTTCATTAAAGGCCCAATGGATCTTGCCTTGCATGGATGGAGAAAATGAGCCTATAATATCATTTATTCAAGTCCAAACTTGATGTTTAAAGCTTGACCCACATGGTTGCACGAATTTGGATGCCTTGCCCACATGGAGGATTCTAGAAATGACATCTTTGGACACTGGAGTCAAATCCGGTGGGCTATGCACTCAAAGTCAAATCCGGTGGGGTATAGTTGGAAAGTTGTGTGCTACTTTTCCAAAAGTCTTTGGTAGACTTTATCTTTTTGAATTTAAGGGAACAAAGTAGTTTAAATTTTATGACTTTAGGGTATTAGACCCTTGACTATTACACCACCCCCTTGGCTATAAATAGCCACCCCATGACACTTGTATGACATTCAAGAATTAATTGAGAGTTTATGCTTTGTTTCTCTCCGTTGTGTGAGGATTGTCCTGGTTTTTCCCCTTGGTATTGTGCATTCTTGTCTTGTCAATCTACAAGTTAGATTTGTGATCCAAGATCACAAAACCCCCAATTCCGTGTCTCAACCCAAGTGCGTTGTTGTGTGGATTGGCTATCACATCTCTTCCTTGAGTGTGTTGTCTAAGTAATAGGTCGCGCTCCTTATAACGTTGATTGACTACTTGCATCCGCTATCCATACCCATCATCTGCCACTTAGCCCCGAACCGCATCCTTCATCCGCCGCTCTACGCCATGAAGATCGGGCCACCCCGTGCGTCTCACATCAGTTGGTATCAGAGCTCCGGTTGACATGGTAGACATCTATCCCTTCATTTACTTTACTTTTGTCTATTACCGTTCTTATCTTTCCTTATTATCCACTCATTCAAAAAAAACCCCTTTTCTTTGAAAACCTTCAGAATTGGCCTTTGTTGTGCAAGATTGAAATATTTTTACATTGAGTCAATTATTCATTCATCTTCTTTTTGCCTTTAATTCGCTATATGTGATTTGTATCTGAAAAAAAAAACAAAAAAAAAAAATCTCTCAACTCATCATTTTGTGCTTTTCAAAATTAAGCACATCCTTTCTTTGAGTGATTTCAAAAAAAAAAAATTGTCTTACTTTCCATTCATCATCTTGTGCTTTAAAACTCCAAGCACAACACTTTTTGGGAAGATTTGACGAAAAAAAAGAGAACAAAAACGGATACAATTACTTCGTCACCGTGCTTTACATTATTGGCACTTTCCATTTCCATACATCACTTTTCTTCATCATTTTTACCTCATTATCCTATCATTTTGGGCTCATATTGTTATTAATTTTTCTTATCTTGCACAATCGAGCAAAACCCACATACCACCTTTCTACCCCTTCTTTCCACCTTCTTTTGACTCTTTACCATTTTTAAACCCTTTACCACTCAAGCGGGTTGTGTTAAACCATCCCCGACACAATCTTGATTGGGGAAGAATTGGTGGCACGTGATCGCCCTAAACAAGGTATTATATTTCATAAGAGTTTGAGATTTAAATTGAGTTTTGAGAGTGCAGAGAAATAATCAAAAAAAAAAAAAAACATTCTTGAGTGTGTATCCTTGTGTGTGTGAGAGAGTACATCTTGTGTGTGTGTGTATCCTTGTGTGCGTGCGAGTGTGTGAATCTTGTGTGTGTGAGTGTGAGTGTGTACATCTTGTGTGTGCGTGTGTATAAGTGTGTATCCTCGTGTGTGTGAGTGTGTATATCTTGTGTGTGTGTGTGTGCGCATCTCGTGTGTGTGTGTATCCTTGCGCGCGTGTGTGTGTCTTCGTGTGTGTTTGTGTTTGTGTAATATATCATGACCGAAGATCGTGGGAAGAAAATTGTTCATGCTAGTGATGAAGGAAGCCAAAGTAGATCTCCCACACCGGAAGCTTCGCAACTCCAAATACAAGCTTTGGTGAGCCATTTCGAGAAGCTTCTTGATCAGAAGTTGGAGGCGCTACATGAGAGGATTGACAACCTGGAGAATCAACCAAGCCCGAGGATGATCCATGATAACCTGCGGCGAGCTCTGGCACCCCGTCGCCCCCACATCATGGAGGAGATGAAAAATCTTGATGCTGATTTTGAGGATGTCCCACAAAGGTGGAGGTTGTACCAACAACCTAGAGGAGGCCAAAAGAAACCACGTGATGATGAACTACTCGACAGGATCAAGGTGAAAGTCCCTTCATTTCAAGGGAAAAGTGATCCGGAAGAATACTTGGAGTGAGAGATGCGGATCGAGCATGTCTTTTCATGCCATGCATATTCTGAGGAGAAAAAGGTCAAACTTGCTTCCCTTGAATTTTCAGATTATGCTTTAATTTGGTGGGATCAAATGCAAAAGGAGAGGGTTAGATATGGTGGACGTCCCATCAACACTTGGGGTGACGTGAAGTTCGCCATGCGGAAGCGGTTTGTTCCCACACATTACCACTGAGATCTCCACAACAAACTTCAACGTCTCACCCAAGGGAGTAAGAGTGTAGAAGACTACTACAAGGAGATGCAAATTGCCATGATTCAAGCAAACACCGAGGAGGTTCCGGAGGCAACCATGACACGATTTTTACATGGGCTCAATCGGGAGATTGCGGATCAAGTGGAGATGTACCACCATGTAGAGATACAAGATATGATCCACCAAGCCACCAAGATTGAACAACAAATCAAAAGGAGGAGCAACATGACGAAACCCACTACCCCTTTCACACCATGGAGAAATCTGAGGAAGGAGATTGGAGAACCATCAAAGGCAAAAGAGGAGGTTGATCGCAAAAGTGACAAGGTAATTCTTCCACCTAAGAAACCTGCTTTTGAGACTGACCAAACTAGGAATCGGGATATTCGTTGTTACAAATGCCAAGGAAGGGGTCACATTGCTAGTGAGTGCCCAAACCGGCGCACCATGACCATCAACAAGTATGGAGAATGAGAGACTGATGGAGAGAGCTTGGAAGAGGAGGAAGAATCTTCAGAAATTGATAATGGAGAATTTGCGGAAGACAGTGAGATTCTTGTCACTATAAGAGTTTTAAGTGCACAAATGACCATTGGAGAAAATGAGCAATAAGAGAACATTTTCCATGCACGATGCAAGATCAATGGGAAGGTATGCAATGTTATCATCGATGAGGGAAGTTGTAGCAATGTGGCGAGCATTGAGTTGGTGGAGAAGTTGGGACTCCCGACTTTGAGACATCAAAATCCATACCGACTTCAGTGGTTGAATGATTGCGGGGAGCTGAAGGTCACCAAGCAAGTGAAGGTATTGTTCACCACCAAGAAGTACAAAGACGGGGTTTTGTGCGATGTTGTTTCTATGAAGGCTTGTCATTTGTTGTTGGGACGACCGTGGCAGTATGATCGGCGTGTTACCATGACGGTTTCTTGAATCGTCACTCTTTTGTACTCCAAGGGGAACCTATAACCCTCAACCCCATGTCCCCCAAACAAATTCTAGAAGATCACATTTTGAGAGAGAAGAAAAAAGCGCGATGAGGAAAAAAAGTGAAAATGAAAAAGGAGAGAATGAGGGAAAGAGAGAAAATGAGAGAAGAAAAGAAATGGAGAGCAAAGAAAAATCAAGTGGGAAAAAGAATTTGAGAGAAAAGAAAAGTGTGATGTTGGCAAAAAAGAGTAAGGTTAAGGAAGCTTTGTTTTCACAACAAACCCTCCTAATACTCTTGTACAAAGATGTGTTGCTAAATACTAACGACTTACCCCCTTTGCCAAATGTTGTTAAGTCCTTGTTGCAGGAGTATGATGATGTCTTTCCTGAAGAGGTGCCACCGGGTTTGCCACCCATTAGAGGTATTGAGCATTAAATTGACCTCATATCTGAAGCATCACTACCGAATCGCCCTGCATATCGCGCCAACCCGGAAGAGACAAAGGAAATTCAAAGGCAAGTTCAAGAGCTGTTGGATGTAGGATATGTCAGAGAGAACCTTAGTCATTGTGCCGTACCAGTAATTCTAGTACCAAAGAAGGATGTAACATGGAGAATGTGCATTGATTGTAGAGTCATCAACAACATCACGGTTAGGTATCGTCATCCTATCCCTAGGTTAGATGATATGCTAGATGAATTAAATGGTTCAACTATTTTCTCAAAAATTGATTGAAGAAGTGGCTACCATCAAATTAGGATGAAAAAATGAGATGAGTGGAAAACTGCATTTAAGACAAAACATGGACTTTATGAATGGTTAGTCATGCCCTTTGGTCTCACCAATGCACCTAGCACATTTATGAGGTTAATGAATCATATCTTACGTGCATATATTGGAAAATTTGTGGTAGTTTACTTTGATGACATTTTGGTTTATAGTAGAAATTTGCATGAACATGTAGATCACTTAAGAAAAGTCCTAGAAGTATTAAGGAATGAAAACTTGTTTGGAAATATAAATAAGTGTGAATTTTGCTTCGATAAGATTGTTTTCCTTGGATTCGTTGTGAGTGACAATGAAATTGAAGTCGACACTGAGATGATCAAAGCGATACAAGAATGACCAACTCCAACCTCCGTTGGACAAGTAAGAAGTTTTCATAGGCTTGCTAGTTTTTAAAGAAGATTTGTGAAGGACTTCAGCACACTAGCAGCACCATTGAATGAGTTGACAGAGAATAATCTTCCTTTCAAATGGGGGACAACTCAAGAGAAGGTCTTCCATGATCTTAAGGAGTGACTCACCCACGCCCCTCTACTTGCACTTCTGGACTTCGGTAAGACCTTTGAAATTGAAGGTGATGCAAGCGGAATTGACATAGGAGTACTCATGCAAGAAGGTAAGCCTGTTGCTTTCTTTAGTGAAAAGTTAAATGACCCAACTCTAAACTATGCTACATATGATAAAGAGTTGTATGCATTGTTTAGAGTACTAGAAACTTGGCAACATTATCTTTTGCCAAAAGAATTTGTGATCCATTCTGATCACGAGACTCTTAAATACCTTAGGAGACATGCTAGATGGCTGAAATTCATTGAATCATTTCCATATATCATCAAGCATAAAAGGGGTAAAGAAAATACTGTGGCAGATGCACTTTCTCGTAGATATTCTCTTTTATCCTTGTTAGATTCTAAACTTCTTGGTTTTGAATTTATTAAAGAATTATATGCCACTGATAGAGATTTTGGTGAACCTATGGTCATTGTAAACCTGGGGTTGGTTGGGAAAAGTTCTATTTACATGATCAATTCTTATTCCGGATTGATAAGCTTTGCATTCCCAATAGCTTCATTTGTTTACTTTTACTAAAGGAGTCACATTCCGATAGGTTAATGGGACATTTTGGTGTTGCAAAAACTTTAAGTATTCTTAGTGATCATTTTTATTGGTCTGGGATGTCAAGAGATGTTGAAAAATTTGTGGGAAGGTGCATTGTCTGCCATAAAGGCAAATCTAAACTGAACCCACATGGATTATATCTTCCTCTCTCAATCCCCAATATCCCTTGAGAGGACATATCAATAAACTTTATTGTGGGGTTACCAAGGACCAAAAGGGGGAGAGATTCCATTTTTGTTGTGGTTGATCGGTTTTTTAAAATGACACATTTTATTCTTTGTTACAAAATAGATGATGCCACTAACATTTCAACACTTTTCTTTCAAGATGTAGTTAAACTCCATAGAATGCCAATGGCGATTGTGTCGGATCGAGACACAAAATTCTTCAATTACTTTTGGAAGACCTTATGGTGCAAACTGGGTACCAAGTTACTATTTTTCAATGTTTGTCATCCGCAAACCGATGGACAAACGGAGGTGGTGAATCAGACATTATCATCCCTTCTGCGAACAATTGTTAAGAATCTCAAAAATTGGGCGGAGTGTCTGCCACATGTGGAATTCGCCTATAACAGAGCCAAACATTCCACTACTCATTATTCTTCATTTGAAATTGTTTATGGCTTTAACTCCCTTGTCCTTATTGATCTAGTTCATTTTCTTTTGCTGGAAGCAACTAATATGGATGCGAAAGAACGTGCAAAGTTCATCAAGCAACTCCGTGAAAAGGCAAGGAAAAATATCGAGTGGATGACACAACAATATGCTGATCGTGCAAACAAGGGTTGCAAACAAGTGTTGTTCGAGCCCGGTGACTTAGTCTGGATTCATATGCTAAAGGAGAGATTTCCCGACAAACGGAAATCAAGACTCATGCCACGAGGAGACGGTATTTTCTGAGTGCTCGAGAAGATTTACAACAATGCTTACAAGATAGATTTGTCAGGTGAGTATGATGTAAGTGTCACTTTCAATATTTTTGATCTTTGTCCTTTTCTGGGTGTAGAGGATGAAGAGTCGAGGACAACTCCTTTTCAAGAGGAGGAGGATGATGAGAACCATGTCGAAGTCACCAAGTCAATTGCACGGGTGGAGGAGTTGGATTTGCAAGGCCCAATGACGTGAGAAAGATTAAAGAGGTTGAATGCTACAATGAGTTCCCATCTCGTTTCATTAAAGGTCCAATGGATCTTGCCTTGCATGGATGGAGCAAATGGGTCTATAATCTCACTTATTCAAACCCAAACATGATGTTTAAAGCTTGGCCCACATGGTTGCACGAATTTGGGAAGCCTTACCCACATGGAGGATTCTAGAATGATATCTTTGGACCCCAAAGTCAAATCCGGTGGGCTATGTGCTCAAAGTCAAATCCGGTGAGGTATAGTTGACGGTATTTTCTGAGTGCTCGAGAAGATTTACAACAATGCTTACAAGATAGATTTGTCAGGTGAGTATGATGTAAGTGTCACTTTCAATATTTTTGATTTTTGTCCTTTTTTGGGTGTAGAGGATGAAGAGTCGAGGACGACTCCTTTTCAAGAGGAGGAGGATGATGAGAACCATGTCGAAGTCACCAAGTCAATTGCACGGGTGGAGGAGTTGGATTTGCAAGGCCCAATGACGTGAGAGAGATTAAAGAGGTTGAATGCTACAATGGGTTCCCATCTCGTTTCATTAAAGGTCCAATGGATCTTGCCTTGCATGGATGGAGCAAATGGGTCTATAATCTCACTTATTCAAACTCAAACATGATGTTTAAAGCTTGGCCCACATGGTTGCACGAATTTGGGAAGCCTTACCCACATGGAGGATTCTAGAATGATATCTTTGGACCCCAAAGTCAAATTCGGTGGGCTATGTGCTCAAAGTCAAATTCGGTGAGGTATAGTTGGAAATTTGTGTGCTACTTTTCCAAAAAGTCTTTGGTAAATTTTATTTTTTAAAATTTAAGGTAACAAATTAGTTTAGCCTTTATGACTTTAGGGTATTAGACCCTTGACTATTGTACCACTCCTTTGGCTATAAATAGCCACCCACATGACACTTGTATGACATTCAAGGTTTTAATAGAGTTTATGATTCGTTTCTCTCGTTGTGAGGATTGTTTCGTTTTCCCTCCTTCCTCTTGTGCATTCTTGCCTTGTCAATCTACAAGTTAGATTGGTGATCCAAGATCACAAAGCCCCAATTCCGTGCCTCAACCCAAGTGCGTTGTTGTGTGGATTTGGTATCACATCCCACCCTTGAGTGTGTTGTTTAAGTAGTAGGTCGCTCTCCTTATAGTGTTGATTGACTACTTGCATCCACTATCCATACCCATCATCCGCCACTTAGCCCCGAACCGCATCCTTCACCCGCCGTCCTATACCGTGAAGATCAGGCCACCCCGTGCGTCTTGCATCATTTTCAGCCCGTATTGTTGGATCGAAGGTGCTGTATGAAGTTCTTGTCCGCGGGCATGATGCTCCATTAATTGAACCGGGCCATCCAAGTGCTTGGTTCATTTTTGATGGGATAAAACCGAAGGGCCATCATAGCAAGGCTTGTGAGCTGCAGCAGACTTCTGCTCTATGGAACGCTTGGTTGAAGCCGTTCTCTTGGATCCAAAAGAAGGCCAAGGTGTTTTGTTGCTCATGCCACCACCAGAACCTCCACCAAGGGACTCAGACTGCATTGTATGTTGGCGTAGACCAGCCGACTCAGTCCACGACTCATGTTGATGACCAATCTATGACTCAAGATGTGTTGGATCAGCCTCCAAAGGCAGATGCCAATGTTTTGTGGGAGACTTGATTTGAGTACCAGGAGTGCCACAATGGCAGGGCATTTGGTGTCAGCGTTTAGAAACCCGTATCACTCAAGGTTCCTTCCGAATTTTGTGAGGATGCACACATACATGAAGCTCAATCAAAGGTTTTAGCTGTTAAAGATTTCAGAGGGGAATTGTACCAGAACCGCTATCCACCTACATTTGCTGCCCGAAGGGAGGGGGAATTTGCCGGAGTGTGCTGCTGTCTTCAAAGGCAGGGTGGCTGCCCTTCCAGTGCTAAAGACGCCAAGCCCTGTTGGAGGTCCACCTTGGGGACACGATGACTTTTCCACGCAGGGGAAATGTTAGGTACGTGGGCTGTCAGTCCTGTGTGTATGGGACAGGTAGAATTTAATAAGCCTAGGGACAGTGTTGTCCTTTTATTTGTTTAGTTTGCTAGTTTGTTAGGAGTCGTCGTGGTAATAAATAGGATGGAGGTGTGATGGGAAGGGGACCGATTAATTGGCTTTTTGGCCGGTTGCTGTTGGGAGCAGGACCTTGGGTGGTCCTGGGCCTCAGGAGAGTGGTATCTCTGAGGGAATCCTCTTCTTCCTCGTCTTCTACTTCTTCCACCTCTTCCTTCTACTGCATTCCTTGTTAGTGTATGTACAGTTAACATCAATACGGCGTTTACAGATTATTCTTACATCATCTCTCTCTTGCATTCCCACGCCCTTACCACTTTTCATCATTTCCGGCCTCCCGCCTTCCTAGGAGGGAAACGCCTTGTTTTCTTTCCACAATAAAATATAGCTGAATAACTGATTTGGTGGATACCTCCCTCTGTTTTCTTTCCATTCCCTCCTTTTCTGTCCAACCAAACGGGGCCTTATTCACACAAGCTGTCAGCCTATGTCATTTGGGGGCATGAGCCATGGGTCAGGTAATGCGCACTTGTCACTCTCGATTTGCAGGTTTAAAATTGCTCAGGGGTCAGGTATTGTGACATATCAAGCCAAATGCAGTTGCGCCACTGCTTTTCTCTGCTCTGGAATTTTAACTGATGGTAGCTGCCTGCCACAGACTTGCCCTTTTCAGTGTTTTTCTGTCATTTATATGCTAATGCTGGGGACAATAGCTATACATTTTGATATCATGACCTTACTGATCTTTAAGCGAACAGCTTAAGTTTTTTATTGACTTATATTACTGCTTTTTTTACTTGAGTCACACGTTTTGACATTTTATAAATGGTGGCATGGTAGTCCTTTCCAGAGGAATTATTTTCTGTTCTTCGATCAGTGAATCTGTTAAGAGGGCTCAGTGTTGGCCTTGGAATCAACTTCTCTTGTGCAGAGCAATGGCGACCAATAGCTGAAGAGGCTCTATATCTCGCTGGTAGACTTCAAGGTGATTCTCTTGAGCTCGAAAATTTTCTTCTCATCGAGGCATCCACTGAAATTTGGTCATCTGAATTTTGCATGTCAACAACCAGAAAAAAAAAAAGATTGTTTTTATGTTTTCTGAAAAATGAAAACAAGTCGATGCATGGAATTGAATGCCCCAATGGTTTCAATTTGTATTGGTGTGATTTCAGGCAATGATCTGAAGACGCAACCTCGTAGCCGCCGATCCCTCCTAAGTCAAATATTGTGGAAGGCATAGACGGATGAATGCCAAATCTCGGACTGTGAATCATTTTTAGCGGCCAACTCCCCCCCCTTCCTGTTTTAATTTATCGGATCATCTGATATTCCGGGTGAAAGCTTATATAACAAAAATAAAAAATGATTCCTGCATATTGTAGACTTCACATGCATCATATATTGTTTATTAATTGTATGTCATCTATTATCCATTTATCTTTTAATATGAGGTGAAATAGTAATGTTGATTTGAAATTAATGTGTTTGATCATGTTTTAGTAAAAGAAAAGAAATGATTTTATAATTCATAAAATAAAAGAAATGAAATGAAATGATTTTGATTTCTGGATGTGAAATTTAGTAAAAGAAAAAAATGATAGTAATTTCTCTTCATTTTGTTTGGTGACAATTTTTAAAAGAAAATGAAAGAAATGTTTCTATAACATGACAAAAATAACCCTTATTAAAAAATATGGGTTTTCAATATTCAATTGTTTCAAATAAAAATATATATTATAATTTTAATTTGTATATTTGATTTTTAAATGTATATATTTATTATAAATAAATTTATTCTTTTAAAAAGTATTTATATAATTATATAAACATGATTTCAAAAATATATATATTCATAAAATATTATATATATATAACAAAATTAAATTTGAAATCATTATATGATTATTGATCTGGGTGGGATCGGGTAATATTTTTAAAAAATATAGTTTTTTAATACTCAATTATTTCAAATAAAAAATATTATAATTTTAAATTTAAATTTTATTTTTATATCATGTTGATTATATAAACATTTAATTTTGAAAAATATATTAGCAATGATTTTTTTATTTTATTTTTATATCATGTCAATTATATAACAGTAATTTTGATTTTAATCAATCACTATATTTCATGTCACCAAAATCAAGTAAACATTAAACAAAGAAAAATATATTAATAGAAATTTTTATTTTAAAAAAAATGATTATACAAAAATGATTTCATATATTCTTTTAAATCATTTACACAATCCATATATTTATTTATTTGAAAATTATTTGTAACTGTTATTATTTATAAATTATGTTGAACCAAATATTTATATATACATAATCAAAATTATTTATACACAATCAAAATTATTAACACGCAATCAAAATTATTAATTCAAGGTAATCAAATTTTTTTGTAAGTTACTGATATAATTTATTAATTCAAAATTATTAATTCAGGATAATAAAAAATATTAATACAAAAATATTAATTCAAAATAATTAATAATTAAAAATTAATAATTCAAAATAATTATTGTTTCAAAATTAGTAATTCAAAATAAATACTAATTCAAAATAAATATTAATTCAAAATAATTATTAATTCAAAATTATTTATTAATTATTAATTCAAGATAATCAAAATTATCCATAATCAAAATTATTTAATTAAAAAAACAGTGAATAAAATAAAATTTACACAAGTGGTAATATAGGAATTTTCAAAAAAATAGCACACAACCACTTGGTTTCCTTCAACATCACCCCGATTTTGGGGTGATTTGAAACCTGCAGTGGGGGACAAACATTTTTCTCCGTTTCTTCTCGAATAATTTCTCTCACAATAATTGAGCCCTGCCAAACAAGAGAAATGAAAACTCATCGCTTCATTTCTTTTCTTTTCCGTCCAAATCATCGTTGTCAAACGAGCCCCAAGTATTTCAAATCCCCGTCTCTCTCTTACAGTTGAAATTGGTTAAAATTGTGTCTCCCCACCCTTTTCAGGACTGTTGAAGCAGTTGAAACGATGAACTTGAAATTATGACGACACCACAACTAGCGGGAATTGGACCTCTGTCTTTGAGTTTTGAGTAGGTTTATTCGAAACCCCCTTTTCCTTTAGTTTGATTTTTTGTATTCATTTTGAGTTCTGTATCTCATTAAATAAGCATTACGTCCTTGCTTAAGAGAACCACACCTCCTCTACGTGTGTCCCTTCTAGTAAGGACTTGTGCCAACCCTTGAGCAGGCCTTCCTGCTCGAGTTCTCTTCATTTAGGCTTTGGGCTCGGTCAACTCTAAGCAACCTATGCTCCCATGCGTACCCATAAAGTGTGCACGTTAGCCCTGTGCGCACCTAGGTAGAACACATGACCCAAGAAGGGCTCCTCCTGGTGCTCGTCTTTCTAGGCATGCATTGGACCCAGGTGTGCCACCTTCTGCTCTAGTTGCACTACTGTTCCATAACCAAGCCCTATGCAACCTCCTACTCATCCAAGCGCAACCCATTTTGCATGTTGTGGAGCACCTCTACTCATGCAATTTTTGAGCATGGTCAGGTTCTGTCATAAATGCGCACCCAACCACCAATTTTATCAAGCACTGCTCTCCGTTGCTTCATAGACCGTGTTGCACCTCTTTGTTGCTGCTTGGACTTTGTTGAGCTTCTTTGTTGCTGCCTAGACTTTTGTCAGGCCTCTGTTGCTCTGCAGACCTTTGTTGGGGCTATTTGCTGCTGCTCAGACGTCTTTTAGGTCTCTTTGTTGTTGCCTAAATCTTCTTTGGGTCTCTTCAATACTTCCCAAATCTTCACTGGGCCTCTATGTCACTGTTTAGGAACCGAGTGTTGGACCTCTCTGGGCTTGCCAAATTTATTGGTTTACTGATGCGAGACGCGAGATGGGACTTGATCTTCACAACGTAGGATGACAAACAAAGGATAAGGTTCAAGGCTTTGTGGAGGCAAGCAGTTAACCAACAATATAACAAGTGTGACCCACCACTTAGAATAATTTAAAACAATTCTGAGGGGGATAAATACAACAAAAATCATACTCTAAATCAGCATAGAAGAACTCGGTGAGATTCGAACCCGAGACCTCGTAGAGACCCTGCAGAGCCGCTATCACTGAGCTGGACCCTGGGAGCTAGAATAACTCACTCAATAGAGAACGAGTTAACCAATTCGCACAACAACACACTTGAACCGAGACATGAATTGAGGGTCATTGACACGACAAGAATGTACAAGAGCAAGGGAAAGATAGTAACGATCCTCGTAATTGATAGAGAATAAGCTCATAGAGTTTTCGCGAATATAAACTTCAATGAACTATAAGTGACATATGAGTGACTATTTATGGGCAAGGGGTGATACAATAGTTAAAGGTCTAATTCCACAAAGTCATAAAACCTAAACTTACTTGTCCTCTTAAAGTTAGGAACTCTATCCCCAATGAAGGATTTATGAAAAAATTTCTCATTGATATTGACTTTGAGGTTGTGCAGTGCATGATTCCCCAATTGTGTTTGAATAAAAGTGATAATAGGTCGATTTGTTCCATCCATGCAAGGTGAGATGCATTGGGTCTTTAATATAATAAAATGATCTCATGTTGGCGCTTGTTGTCTTTTTAATCTCCCTCGCATCATTAGGGATTGCAACTCCAACTCCTCCTTATAAGAAATTGATTCACCATCGTTAACCCAACTTGCATCATGTGCCCCCTCTTGAAAATGATCCATCTTCAACTCTTCATCCTTTGCACCCAAATAAAGAGAAAGATCAGAAACAATAAATGTTTCACTAACACTGTACTCGCTAGGCAGTGCTATCTTATAGACATTGTTGTTAATTTTCTTCAACACCCAAAAAGGTCCATCTCCTCATGGATTGATTTTTGACTTTCGCTCATTGGGAACTATTTCCTTTCACATGTGAAGCCACACTAAGCCATCGAGCTTGAATAACACTTGCTTGCAACCCTTGTTTGCATGATCTGTGTGTTTTTGGGTTATTCACTCAATATTTATCTTCACTTTTTCATGGAGTTTCTTGAAAAATTCTTCATGTTTTTGTCTATATATATTTTCTCTTTCCTACAAAGGCAAAGTGGCTAGATCAGTTGGGACAAGGGGGTTAAATCCATAAATAATTTTAAAGGGTGAAAATTGAGATGTGGAATGTTTGACCCTAATATAAGTGAATTCCACGTGTTTGGCCATGGGGTTTGAAAGTGGAAAATACAATCTATGAGTGTTTAGTTTAGATTTTATTTTATGAAAAATAATCAATTTTCCCATAAATTATTCTACATCCCTGAATATACTTGGCCAATAAAATTGCTCATGAAGAAACTTAATGTTTTAGAAACATCAAAATGTCCCATTAGACCACTAAAATGTCTCTTTTAATACAAGTAAACGAACAAAGTAATTTGTAATACAAGGTTTATCAACTCGGAATTAAAATCCATCATATAAATACAAATTTTCCTAACTATTTTCTTAACTAGTTTCAGGTTTAAAATGTTTAAAAGGTTTACAAAAATCATTTCCAGTGACATAATTTTTTAATCATTTCAAATCCAAGGAGCTTAGAATCCAAAAGGGTTAGAAGAGAACATTTTCGTGAAAGAGCATCAATAACAATGTTATTGTTACTTTTTCTATGCTTGTTGACATATGAAAATGATTCAATAAATTCTAGCCACCTAACGTTTCCTATTCAACTTATGTTGGCTCCAAATGCATTTAAGAGACTCATGATTAGAATAGATTAATAATTCTTTTAGAAAAAGATAATGTTGTCATGTTTTCAATACTCTAAAAAATGCACACAACTTTTTGTCATATGTAGCATAATTTAGAGTTGTCATTTAACTTTTAGCTAAAATAAATAACAAACTTATCTTCTTCTATGAGTAATCCACCTATGTGAATTCTGCCATAACATTCAATTTTAAAATTCTTATCGAAATATGGAAGTGTAAGTGGAGGAGTTTGGATGAGTCTCTCCTTGAGTGCATGGAAATATTTCTATTAACTTTCCCCATTTAAAGGAAACATTCTTCTTTATTAGTTCATTTGATGGTGCTACCAATGTGCTGGAGTCATTCATAAATCTTCTATAAAAATTAGCAAGTACGTGAAGGATTCTTACATGTCCAATGGAGTTTAGGGTCAACCACTCCTGGATGACTTTGATCTTATCACTGTTCCCTTCAAATCCATCACCACTCACAATAAATCTAAGGAAACCAATTCTGTTTATGTAAAATTCACATTTTTTATTAATTCTAAACAAAATTTCCTTTCTTAAAACATTCACGACCTTTCTTAAATGATCCACATGTTCATGGAATGTCTTATTATAAACTAGAATATCATTAGCATAGACAAATTTTTTTTTCAATGTTTTCACATAGCATATGATTCGTTAATATCATGAATGTACTGGGAGCATTGGAAAGACTAAAAGACATCACTATCCATTTATAAAGACCATGTTTCATTTTAAAAATAGTTTTTCATTCTCCCTATTTCATTCTTATTTGGGGATAACCACTTTTTAATTTAATTCTAGGGAAAACTGTAAACCATTTTACTCACCAAACATATCATCTAATGTAAAGATAAGAAGATGATACATGATCATGATATTGTCATTGGCTTTGCAATCCACACACATTCTCCATGCACCATCTTTCTATGGAACTGGTAACATTAGTATTACATAAGGGCTTAATCTCTATTTCACATATCCCATACCTAATAACTCATGAACTTTCCTTTGTAATTCTTTTATCTACTCAAGGTTGGTGTGATACACAGGGAAATTTGACAATGGTGCTCTAGGTATGGGACCAATTAGGTAATCAATACCTCGAATTGGTGGTAAACCCAGGGACACCTCTTCTTGAAACACATCACAATACTCTAAGGTTAAACAACAATTGAAAATGAGATGTTACATGGTTAGTGTTTAGTACCACATCTTTGTACATAAGTACTAGAATATTTTGCCTTGAAATCAAAGCGTTATATTATTCACGAGGTGTGGTGCTCCTCTTAGGTTAGGCTAGGGATTCTAGAGTTGGTGAGAGGGATGTTCAGATGAGCCTTGTAATATCCTGTCACTATTTTTAGGTATTCCTAAACCTCTCTTTTGATCATGATTTGGTTGAGTTTCATTTAGGGCTGTTTCGAGTGAAATTTTTGGAAATTTTGAAAGTTTATGGGCTATGCATGGTTGACGCATGGTTTTCCCAAACCGCGCGCCCTCTCAATGGAAATCGTTCTAACCCAAATCATGGGGGTTTTCATGGCTATCACACAGTTTGACAAACCATGCACCCACCTAGTAGAAGTCGTACACCTAGGTAAAAAGGGGCGCATAGTTAGGGAACACAGTTTGTCTAACCGTGCGACCCTACCCAGCTAATCGTGCATATGATATCTCCTTAATCCAAATTTTATTTTTAAAACCCCGAAACTCTCATTTTAAATGCCTGTTAATCTCATTCAACCTTAATACATTTTCTTCTTCCTTGGAGGCTCCTAAGAGGTGATTCTGACCCCTCTACACCCCTCAAAAAGCAGATCGAAGCTAGGAGAATGATGTTCGATCTCTTCCTAGTAAGTTTCCTCTTCCCATTCTCTTTCTCACACTATCTCCTTCTTTTCTCCCTAGGGTTATATAGATCTACATGTTTTTGGAGGATCTAATCCCCACTATTTTGGATCTTGAATCTAGATTTGATTCTTGGATCTATTTTTCTTTCGTTCCCATTATCGTTTTTTAAATTTATTTCAATTGAATGCGTGAAATTTGATTCTTATGAATTGAATTTGTTAAAAACTCAATTCCGGTGAATTGGGAATTTGTGTTTGATTTGGCATAAAATTGGGAAACCCCCAATTCCATTGAATTAGTGATTGATTGTGGAATTGGATGGAAGTTGTTTAAATTAAATTGTGGAATTTAAATTATGAAATTGATTTGAAATTGGTATTTGATAAAAATTACTTAAAAATGGTTTTGATAGAAACCTAGTGGTTTTATCTTGGAAAAACACGTTTTCATTAAAAACATGTGTTTCAGTTTTTAAATGGAAATTGGAATATTTGAAATGGAAGAATGAGGTGAATTGTATTTTAGAGATTTTTAAAATAAATTTCTCATCACTGACTATTATTAGAGCACATGCAAGCCTTGATAGTTAGTGAGTTATTTGGGATGAAACTTTATCGCTTTACAACACTAGCAATAAATATACAGTAGGTCACATCCCCGATGGGATGGTGATGGGTCCTCTTTGACCAGTGTTAGAGGGACATGTGTATATATATTGTTATGATCATTTACTCGAGTGTGAGGGAGTATCATAGCTTGGAACTATCATATTTTTTGATATGTGACCATGTTGCTCGTTTGTTTAAATTTGAAAGATACGTCATTGTTTGTTGTAAACAGTTTTACACATGCCTTCTGAATTTATATAAACTGTTTTATATAAAATTTTTATTAAGCCATTTGTTTAAAGTATTTCCATCATTTGAAATGTAAAGCATTATTTGTTTTAAATATGTTTTTGAAATACAATGCTTGTTTATTTAAAATTGAAAGCTTTATTTGGTTAATTAATTGTGTCATGTTCTTATGGAATCCTTGGTGAGACCCTACTGGGATTTTAGCTCACACCCTACCTGTGCCTTCAGGTGTTTGTAGATTATATTATTCCAGGTTTGAGTAAGGGAAAATAACCACTAAAAGGTGGTTCTTGTTGTTGTTCCTTGGTCTTGGAGAGTTGTGTCCGTTGGGACTTGGGTGGTTTATCATATTTTTTGGTACTTTGTGGTTGCATCTTGGGATGTTTATGTCTATTTGACTTCTATTATAGTTCCCCTTGTAGAGTTTTTCTTGTATTCATACTAACTTTTTTATCTTACTTCCATTATGTTTGAGGAAAAAATCATTCCAACTTTCATATTGTATGATGCTAGGTGCTAGTAGCCAACCTGTGGGGATCAAGAACATCCTTCGGGATATGCCAATACCAACATGGTTATCAGGGTACTGGGGTATTTGGGATGGTTCATGAAAAAGTGTTATCAGAGCTCTAGGTTGAGATTCTTTCTTTGATGTCAGTATGCAGTTGTGTAATATTTTCAGGACTTAGGTGATAGTTACGATTGAGTTCCTAGACAACTCTCACCATAACAAGTCTAAGTCACTAGGGCTAGTTTGGGAAAGATGTCTTGAGGATTGTTAGGGTATTTTCCCTACTTTTGATTTGGATATATTGAAATCCAAATCTTGTTCTTATCTGATGGGATTAGTTTTTCCATGTTGCTCTATTTGAATGTCGATATGATGTCTTCATTTTTTTCTGCTGATGTTGTGTAGCATCATGCCTTCGAGAAAATGTGTGAATCAGATCTAGGTTAGAAATGATGATGAACCACAATGAGAAAATCCTCTCGTGTACCTGAGTTTGGTTAAGGTGATTGTGTATACTGTCCAAGCTCCAGGAAAAATACCACCACCAGTTCCCATTCAGGCTCCAACTATGGAACCTCAAAGGGATGTTTTTTTGAATCGATCTCATGAGTTCCTTTTCCAGAAACCTCCAGGGTTCAAAGGCTCTAATTATATTTAATAGGATGAGGAATGGTTGAGAATTATTGAATGTTTTTTTGATATATTGGAAAGACTTGATGAAATTAAGGTGAAATGTGCCACCTTCATGCTGGAGGGACCGAGCAGGAGATGGTGGGACACAATGGTGATGACGAAGAACCAAAATGGATTAGAGTGGAAAGAATTCAAGTCTCTTTTAACTGACCATTTATATCCAGAGTCATTGGTGTTGGCCAAGGCTATTGAGTTTTTCAAACTCGAGCAGGCAGACAAGACCGTGACCGAGTATGCAAATGTTTTGCTGAACTAGTGCAGTTTGCACCTAAGATAATATCCAATGAGAAGATGAAGAATCGACGATCAAGATGGTACTTCAATTTGATATTCATTCTCAGGTTTTCTTGATGAATATTCCTTCTTATGATGATGTGCAAGATAGAGCGCTGATGGTCGAAATAGACCTAGTTGGAAAGTCAGGGTTGACGGGAGTCTCTTTTTCTCCCAGTGGTAGTTTTGCAAGTTCCTTAAAAGGAAATAAGAAGCATGATTATTTTCATGACAGTTCTTGACATCAAGGTTTTTCTAGACCTCCTTCATTGCTTGGAATAATCCCTTTTATTTTCTACTAGTGTGGAAAGACTGGGCATTATAAATGGGTTTGCATTGAGGCACCCAAGATATGTGGCTCTTGAGGAAACTCGAGTCACTTATAGAAGTTATTCCATGCTTTTTTTGCTCCACATAGTGTAAATAGATCATCAACACCTATTAAAAATGAGGTGCAATTAGATGCTTCACGTACAAAGGGGTTCCATCCACATGCATCCGGAACGAAGCTTCTTCACGTAGTGGAAGAGTCTCCAAAGGAAGCAGATATGGGCCCAACAATTGTGAGAGGTACCATCACTATAGATTCATCATTAGTGGTTGATTTATTTTATACTGGTGCATCTCATTCATTTATATCAACCCATATTTTTAATTTTCCAAATATTCCTACGGATATTTTATCTTATATGATGGATATTACTACACCCCTTATAATGTAGAGAGAACAGAGTCTCTGTAGTCGTGTTTTTGCTTTCTCTTTATCAGATATTGAGATTTCTTGGGATTTTATGGTTCTCTACATGAAACCTCTTAACGTCATATTTGGGATGGACTGGATCATTACCAATAATGCCCAAATTGATTATTATCTTCGACGAGTCTCCTTTTCTACACCTGATGGGGTGTGCCGTATCTTTCAAGGAGAATGAGACCCAAGGTCAATTTGAGCTTGAACTTATTCAGAGTTAGGGAAAGTGATATAAGTGTTTACTTTTGATCTAGAGTGATAATTTTTTATCGGTGATCTCCCTCCAGCTATCATTGAGTTTCCGGACATTTTTCATTCTCACTTATCTGGTTTTCCACTGATAAGAAATGTAGACTTTTCTATCGATTAGTACCTGGTACTCAACCAGTGTTTATTTCTTCTTAATGCATGACACTAGCTAAAATAAAAGAGCTGAAGACTCAGTTGGATGATTTTATAGAAAAAGACTATATATGCCAAAGTGTGTCACCTTGGGAGGGGCTGATTCTCTTTGCTAAGAAAGAAGATGGTTCATTTTTCCATTGTGTTGATTATCAAAAACTCAATAGAGTCATGGTAAAGAACAAATATCTATTTCCACAGATTGATGATCTGTCTGACCAGTTGAAAGGGGTGAAGTGGTTCTCGAAGATTGATCTTCGATTTGGTGACCATCAGTTGAGAATAAAAGAATCTAACACTCAGAAATCCGGCTTTCATAGTAGGTGTGACCATTATGAGTACCTTTTCATGCCTTTTAGTTTAACCAATACTCCTAAAGTATTTATGGATTTAATGAATAGTATTTTCCATGAGTACCTTGATACTTTTGAATTGGTCTTTGTGGACAACATCCTGGTTTACTCTAAGTCTGAGGAGGATCATGTGCGTCATCTGATAGAAGTTTTGGAATTGTTGAGAAATCACCGACTTTATGACAAGATTTATAAATATGATTTTTGGATTCAGGAAGTGAAGATCTTGGGACATGTGGTGTCATAACATGAAATTTCAGTTGATCCTAAAAAGTTGAAGGCTGTTATGACATGGGAACAACCACAAAATGTTTTCAAGATTCAGATATTCTTGGAATTAGCTGGATATCATTGTCGGTTTGTAAAGGACTTCTCAAAATTGGATTCATTGATCACTTCTCTAACTCAGAAGGGAGTAAAGTTTAGTTGGGATAAAATATTTTATAATTCTTTTGTTGAGATAAAACTTATTTTGACTACTGTTTTAGTGTTGACTCTTCCAGAGGCCGGACAGGGCTATGTGGTCTTCTGTGATGCATCAGGTTCAGGTTTGGGCTACGTTCTTATATAGGGTGATCATGTTGTTGCTTATGGATCTCATCAGCTTAATCCACATGAGAAGAATTATTTGAGCCATGACCTTGAACTTGCAGTTGTGATGCATACACTTAAGAGTTGGTGGAACTACCTTTTTAAAGAAAGGTTTATTGTGTTTTTTGAGCTCAAAATATTGAGTTATATCTTCTCTCAAAAATATTTTAATCTCCACTAGAGATGTTGGTTGGAATACCTACAATATTTCAAATTTAACATAACCTATACCCTAAGGAAAGGGAATGTCTTCGTAGATGTTTTGAGAAGGAAAATTAAGACCTAGGCCGTGAAAGAATCATATGAAGAGTGGAACTTGATAGATATATTTTCAAAATTTCATGTTGGAGTCTGGGAATTAGGGTCCGGGGCTTCTTTGGCTAATGTTCAGTTGACCTCCACTCTTTTGGAGTTTATTATTCAGGAACAACAGTGTGATGATGAGTTCCGTAGCATTGGAGACTCTTTATAGTGGGGAGACCATACCTGACTGGTCATTCTCCACTGAGGGAATTTTATACTATTAGGACCAATTTGTTGTTCCATTAGTGGCAAGGAAAGATATTATGGGGGATTTCTATAATTCCCAGTGGGCAGTTCACCTAGGAACTAAAAATATATTCTATGACATGCGATGATGATTCTAGTGGCAAAGTATGAGATGTGGAATTGTTAAATTTTTCTCTCATTTTTATACGTGTTAACGGGTCAAGGCCGAGCTACAGAAACCTTTGTATTTTCTTTAGACACTTCCAATGCCTACTTGAAAGTGGGATGAGATCTCTATGAAGTTTTTGGTTGAGTTTCCATGTATCTAGAGAAAGAAGAATACGATATGGGTTGTGATCGATAAGCTGACCAAATTGGAGTACTTTATACCCATTCATGATACAACAAAGGTTGAAGAGTTAAGAAATATATATGTTAAAGAGATTTTTCATTTGCACAGAGTTCCATCTGCTATAGTCTTTGATAGGGATCCCAAATTCACTTCTCGTTTTTAGAGAGGTCATCAGGAGACATTGAGATCTCAAAACCATTTGAGTATGGCATATCATCTATAGTCGAATGGATAGACAGAAATAGCTATATAGATTCTTGAGGATATGATTCACGCTTGTGTTCTTGACTTTTTTTGGGTCTTAGTATGACCATTTAGGGATGTTTGATTTTTCTTATAACAATAGTTACCAGTTCTCGATTCATAATGGATCCTTTTGAGGCCTTGTATGGATGACCTTGCAGATCTATGCTGTGTTGGTTGGAGATTGGTGAAAGTTCCTTGGTTGGACTGAGCTTGGTTCAAGAGAAAAAAAACAAATATCTAGTTGATTAATTATAGAATGTTGATGGTACATAGCTGGAATAATTCTTATGCTAATCGTTGTCACAGAACATTGTAATTTTTAGTTGGTGAAAATGTATTATTGAAATCTTCACCTTAGTTGGGTTATCGATGGATTGAGAAAAAAGGGAAACTTACTCCTTGTTTTGTGGGACCTTTTGAGGTTGTTCAGAAGGTGGAGAAAGTGGATTATCATTTATCACTTCCACAACAGCTAACGTCGATACATGACATGTTCCATGTATCTCAGCTCAGAAAGTATCTTTCTGATTCATATTATGTTTTGAGCTGAAGTGATCTTGATGTTGAAACTGATTTATCCGTGACTGATAATCTATCTAGGATAATTGATTCTGAAACCAAGGTGCTTCATGGGAGGACTATAACCTTTTTTTGAGTGATATGACAGGCATGGGAGAGGGAGACACTGATGAGAGACCGTGACCTCATCTTTTTGACATGTAAGCTTCTTAATAGGATTTCTGGGGACAAAATGTTTCTATAGTGGGGAGTTTGTAACATCCTGTTACTATTTTTAGGTATTTCTAAACCCCTATTTTGATCATGATTTGGTTGGGTTTCATTTAGGGTTGTTTTGGGTGAAAATTTTGGAAAATTTGAACGTTTCTGGGCTGTGCATGGTTGACACACAATTTTCCCAAACCGTGCGCCCTCTCAATGGAAACTATGAAAACAAAAATAGTGGGGGGTTTTCATATCTAGTTTAAAGTTTGAAAAAATATTCACCCACCTAGTAGAAACTATCCACCAAGGAAAAAGGGGTGCATAGTTAGGGTGCACAATTTGTCTAACTGTACGGCCCTGCCCAGATAACTATGCATATGAGATTTTTTTAATTCAAAATTTATTTTCAAAACTATGAAACCTTCATTTCAAGTTCTTGATGGGATAATTAGACCCAAATATGATTTCTTCTTCCTTGGAGTCTCCTAAGAGGTGATTTTATCCCCTATACACCACTCCATAAGCAGATCGAAGCTAGGTGAATGATGTTCGATCTCTTCCTGGTAAGTTTACTATTCTCATTCTCTTTCTCTCTCTCTCTCATTCTCTCATCCATAAGGTTATATAGATATATGTGTTGTTGGAGGATCTAACCCCTATTGTTTCAAATATTGAATCTAGGTTTGATTATCGGATCTACGTTGCCAACTTTCTTCGTTGGAGTTTCCTGATTAGGGATTTGTGTTTTGGGATCCCGTGATCCCGAGGTAGGTGGTTCCATTTGTGATTTCCAATTAGTTTAACCCTAAATTGGTTTATTTATTTAAATTTATGTCAATTTAATGTGTGAAATTTGATTCTTATGAAATTAAATTTGTTAAAAACCCAATTCTAGTGAATTGGGGATTTGTGTTTGATTTGGAATAAAATTGGGGAAAACCCCAATTCTATTGAATTGGGATTGATTGTGGAATTGGATATAAATTTTTTAAATTAAATTTTAGAATTAAATTGTGGAATTTGAATTGTTAAATTGATTTGAAATTGGTATTTGATAAAAATGGATAAAAATGGTTTTGATAAAAACCTAATGGTTTTATCTTGGAAAATGCATCTTTTGATTAAAAACCCGTGTTTTGGTTTTTAAATGGAAGTTGACATATTTGAAATGGAAAAATTTGATGATTTGTATTTTAAATAGTTTAAAATAAATTTTCCATCACTAATTTTTATTAGAGCACATGCAATCCTAGGTAGTTAGTGAGTTATACAGGACAACACTCTATCAATTTACAACACTAACAATACATATGTAGTAGGTCACATCCCCGAAGGGATGGTGGTGGGCCCTCTTTGACCAGTGCCAGAGGGACGCATGTACACATATTTCCATGATCTTTACTTGAGTGTGAGGGAGTTCCATAGCCTGGATCTATCATACCTTTTAGAAGATGACCATGTTGCTCATTTGTTTAAATTTGAAATATATTACATTGTTTGTTATAAACCGTTTTACACATGCAATCTGAATTTATATAATTTTTTTATATAAAATGTTTAGTAAGCCATTTTTTAAAGCATTTCCATCATTTGAAATGTAAATTATGGTTTTTTAATAGATGCTTTTGAAATTCCATGCCTGTTTATTTAAAATTAAAAACTTTATTTGGTTAATTAATTTTAGAATATTCTTATGGAATCATTAGTGAGACCCCACTAGGCTTTTAGCTCACATACTACCTATGCATTCAGGTGTTTATAGATTATCTTCTTCTAGGTTTGAGCAAGGGCAAAGAACCACTTGGAGGTGGTTTTGGTTGTTGATCCTTGGGTTTGGAGATTTGTGTCCATTGAGAATTAGGCAATTTATCATATTTTCAGGTACTTTATGGTTTCACCTTGGGGTGTTTATGCATTTTTTACTTCTGGTATAGTTATTCCTATGGATTTTTTCTTGTATTCATACTAACTTGTTTATCTTTCTTCCATTATGTTTTTGGAAAAAATCATTCCCACTTTCATATTATATGATCCTAGGTGCTAGTCGCTAACCCATGGGGATCGGGAATACCCTTCGGGCTATGTCAGAACTGGAATGGTTATCAGGGTATCAAGTTATCTGGGATGGTTTATGAAAAGCCTTCAGTGGCATGAGGCATTGTTCTAGGAATGATGATGTGTCAATGAGTCTTTCTCAACACCCTGTATATTGGGAAAGTGGTTTTGTTTGTGCATGAAGAGTAGTTTGTGGCTTAGTTGAAGAAACCTAAGGTGTAGCGGAAGCTTAAAAAATACACAATTTAAAATTTTGGGTTAGGATTCATCTTAGAAACAGTAAATCCACAAAAAAGTTTCCCAAATTTTTCAAAGGATCATGTGAAATTCAATTTAAGAATGAAAAATAAAATCGAACAAAATCGTAAATGGTACCTTGTTCGTTTGAAATCGTCGGTTTGATTCGCTCACCATCAGAATGACATGGCTCAAAGGTGACAAAATAGGCATACTCTATATCTCCCACATGTGCACCACAACTCCTAGATCATCAATCTATGATTCCCAAGTGCTAGTGCGGGAAATCGAAGAACTTTATGACATCCCCTTCTATTGCGTGAAGAATTGTGGACTCAATAGAGAAAGCGAGATCAATCTGACCTTGTTCTTATTTTAGAATCCATCTATAAAGGTTTTAGAGGAGATTAGAAGAGATATTATCTCTCTAAATTCATACAAATGGTGGATATCTCTATTCAAGAGGCTAAAATTAGCTTTTATATCTAGGTTATACTTTCCAAAAATTGCACTTTTCTCCCTATAAAGTAATAACATTCATTTTAGAATCTTGCACAAAATTATGACTTATTAAACTTTTCATAAATGTCAAAAATATTTTATCACTCACTTGTAACACTTTAACAAGTTACATGATAAAATATGAACCATTAACTCAACCAATAAGCTCCCCAAAAATTTAATGAACCTTGAATATCTCATTAGAAAAATTATATTTTCTCATATTCACTTTTAGGATAAAAATTGTGAATACCTTGAGAAATAAAGTCAACCATAATTATTCTAAACATGAATAATATAATTGAATTATTTTACTTGTGATAGATCACACTCAAACATTCACCAACCCCCTCACACGGGGCCAACTTCATCCTAAAATTTTATTCATCTGAATAGGTGGAACTTGTTGATACACTTAGCATGTGATCCTATAGGTCCTTATCTTGATAATAGTGAGTCTAACCCATAGAACAAGAGTGGAGTCTAGAAACCCATCATGACCCCTAAGGAGATAAGGAATGTCATAAATATGACTACCTCCTATGAACACGTTCTGTGTAATATAATCTTCTTATCTCGCGATATCTCATAAAGTAAGATATAAAATTGTTTTATTATCCTTTTGAGGATTTATATATTTCATGAACTTATTGGATGGTCTTACCTTCTAGTACCATGACCGTAGATTTAATGAAGGTACTACCATCCTAGTCAACCTAGGCCCACGAAATATCTCTTCCTCAACTCGGAAGTGAAAAATTATATCTTGATAATTCAACCAATTACATACCACCAAAGAGACACCCAAAACAAGCTACCTCACCACAAATTTAATGTCATGGTTTTTTAATTGCATCAAAGTATGCGATCAAATAGTGCACATTGATAATGATCTTAAGTCAGGAGACTAATACACATGTTTATAGATAGGAACAACCAATGAAACCTAATGTTGGTAACCTAGAAATTTTTAGCAGTCTTTCCTATTCCCATGTTGATGAAAAGAGTAGGGAAAAACTCAAGTCAAAGTCCTAGAAATGTTTCCTTATTAGGTATAATAATGATAAATTTTTATTTTGACTCTGGAATGATGATCAATGAAAGATCATCAGGAGTCATGATATTATTTTCAATGAGAAGGTCCTATGGAAGGACCAAAACTTGGATGAAAAATAAGTAAAGATTAAGGAATCAACTATTGAAGTTAAAGTTTTTCAAGATGATAATAATATAATATCACAAATTCAAGTGGATTTGATGGGAGCACTAAAATTATAAAATTGTGATAGGTATAAGACATTATTGAATATTATATAATTGTTGAAGCTTGAGGGAATGCTCTAGAATTAAGGGAATCAGAAGGTAGCACTCCGTAAGTTAGAGAAATAGAAAGAGAATGATCAGAATGAGAAGAATCTAAATTTTAGTTGAGGAGATATTCCAGGATTAGATGACCAGTCCAATTGTTTGGTGATGGTATGGAATTTCTATTTCTAATGGATGGTAGAGAACCCAAATGCTTAGAGGAAGCGGCGACCCTTAGTGACTCAGAATAGTGGAAGTCATCAATGAAGGAAGAAATGGATTCATTGAAATCCAATAGAAAATGGGTGCTAACCAAGCTACTATAGGGGAAACGGTCACTTGATAACACATGGTTCTTCCATTTAAAGGAAGAAGTAGAAAAAATGAGAAGATACAAGACACTGATGATGGTGAAATGATTCCAACAGAAGGAAAGAATCAATTTCTAAAAAACATTATCACTCATAGTAAAACATGCTACTATTCGGATGATGCTAAGCCTAGTTTCTTCCAACAATATTTAACTGAAGCATATGGATGTAATGACAACTTTTCTTTATGGTTACTTAGAAGAATATATTTACATGAAGAAGCCAGTGGGTTTTGAGGATCATCAGAACAAATACCTTATGTATATATTTAAGTGAAGTCATTGTGTATTAAAACATGAACCAAGGTAGTGGAACTAGAATTTTGATGCTTTCATGATTGAGGAAGGTTTCATACGAAACACTTCAAATCATTATTTCTATTATAAGGTGTGGAATGATGTGAGCTATATCATAATTCTTCTACACATGGATGACATGTAGCTACTGGGTTTGAACATTATATGAATTCAGAAGATGAAATGTAAAATTTATAGAATAATTGAGATGAAAGATCTTAGTAAGGATAATAAAATATTGGTAATGAGGATTAAAATAAATAGGGAAGTTGAAACATTGGTTCTATCTCAAAGGGACTATGACTAAAAGATCATAAAAAATTTTAGGATGAGCAGATGCAATCTTGTCTCAATACCTCTTTCCAGAAACTTCAAGTTGTCCAAGGAGAATCATTGAAAACATAATAAGAGGTTTACTGCATGGAGAAAGTTCCATTTTCATCAATGGTAATAATTATTATGTATGCATGATATATATTTGACATGACATTTCATTTTCAATGGGAGTGATGAGAATATTCATGTCAAATCTAGGAAATTAACACTGGGAGGATGTGAAATGGATCATATGATATTTGAAAGTATAAGAAGATATGGACCCATGTTATGGGGAATATGATCTATTGAAACGTTTTTTTGATGCATACTTTTTTGGGGATTTAGATACCCAGAAGAGAACCATTGGTATTTTTTTTACCTTTGGCAGAAAAATAGTTAATTTAATGTCTTAGTTGCAACTGGTGGTAAGTCGTCTACAATGAAAACTATGTATATAGAAGCTAAGGACGAAGTGAAGGAGTTTATCTAGTTGATTCAACTTCTGAAGGAACTCAGAAGAATCCATGAGGGTGGAATTTTATTCTATGATAGTTAGAGTGAAATTCACTTGGCACAAAATCCTGTTTTCAATGCATGAATGAAACACATCGACCTGAAATATCATTTCATCAAGAAATTTCTGGAGGAAAAGTTGTTATTGTTATAGAAGATAAGTTGGGAAACCTAATCTAGATGACATGCTTACCAAAGTGTTATTCCAAGAAATCATAATGAAATACCATGCCTTTGTGTGATTAGGATGAAAGGAAATGATGGAGAACACTGCATAGTGAGGAAAAAGGTTGGATGATTTAATTTTATTTAGTGATTGAGGTTTCCAAAGGTTCCTTTAATTTTTTTTTCAAGTGGGAGATTTATAGGAATTTTTAATTTATTTTTTCATATTCCAATTAAATCTACCGAAATGAGGAGTTTTGAAAGATAAACTCGGCTTGATGTTCTGATAGTAGTAGTAAGAACTCCTTGAAAAGGAAGGTTGGATAGAAGATGATGTTATTAAAGTGAATGTGTAGGCATGCCAAGTTCACTATAATTTGGGTTTTACTCAAAGTTATATGACCATAAGTGGTGAAATGCTCAGTCTACTGGTAGTTTGTGTTTGAGTTGAGGTTTGCTGCAGGAGATCACCAGTCACCTGATCCAATGGATGAACCCTTGTGAAAGTCAGATTTCGATGCTACCATCTAATTGGATTGGACCCACTATAAAGTTGGGTGGGTCCACATGCACACATTTCATTCTATTACTATATTTTAGAGATCTACATGGCTTACATGTCATAGTGATTGTAATCCTTGTACTTCCATTCATATTGAAATATGTTGCAGTGTTCTCTCTTTAGGAAGTAGGATAAGAAAGAGAGGATCTCATCCACTGTGTAGTGAATAGTTTATTACATGAGAGCCTCTCCTATTTTATATAGATAGGTTTTAAAATAATTGAAAATGGCTCCTGGACCCTATATATTTATTACCTACTATAGATGAAATCTTATGACTACTTTGCTGAGTCATAAATATCATTTATATTTTTATTACTTACTTGTAATATAATAAATAATTTTTTTGATAAAAATGATCCATTAACTCGACTCGATATCCCCACAAATATTAAATGAACCTTGAATATTAAAATAATATTCATTCGTACAATATGTTCCCAAGTATTTACTTTAATACTTTTAAATACATTAAATAAATAAATTCAACTTCTATTATTATATATTTTAATAATAATGAATTTATTTATTACTTGGTGATTGTTTATTCTCAGACATCCCTGGACCCCAGTGGTGGGGCTCACTATGTACTAAAATCCTATTCACCATAATATGAAAAACTTTTTAATATGATTAGTGTGTGACCCTCTAGGCCTTTATCTCGATAGTAGTGAATACTATTCATAGAAAAAGAGCAGAGTATAGCAATCCATCAAGGCCCCTAAAGAGATAAGGAGAAGTCATAGAAATGTAAACCTTTCCTAAGAACACATGCTGTGTAATATAATCTCTTTGTCTCATGATATCTCATAAAGTAGGACACACACTTTGTGTCATCATCCCTTCTTTCTTTATTATTCATTGACTTAACTGGATAGACTTACCTTCTTCTACCATGACCATGGATTTAGTGAAGGTACTACCATTCTGATCAACTAGGATTGATATATCACTTCCTTTAAGAAGTGAAAAATTCTATCTTTATTATTTAATCAATGGAATACCACCAATGGTGCACCCAATGCAAGCTACCTCGCTATGACTTTAATGCCATAGTTTTTTCCCTGTATGAAAGTACATGATAAAATGGTATACACTGATAATAATCTCAAGTTAGAAGACTATTTCATATGTTCATAGATAGGAACTATTGACAACACCTAAAACATGTGGTGTTCTTATTGGTGGGTTAGTTATCATGATCTCATCTACTTAAGATCACCAAGTGAGAACCTCATGAGAAGAAGTCTCAATGATTATGAGCCCCCAAAACCTAATAGTCACACACCATATGTGTCCTATAAACATGAAATATCTAGACCATAAGACATATGTTTAGGAGTAAATTCATAGTATCTCAAGGTTCTCATTATAGTTTGAGAACTTCTATATAATTTTGATACGACAAATAATCTATAGACATTACCATGTAAATAGTGGATGAAGATATATCAAAACTATTATGGTAATTGTATATAATGCATAACTAACTCACTATATACATGATATGTTAATTGAAAAGTACTTTCCATGTTGGTTCTAGAGAAATCACTATTACAACACTCTCAATTGCAAAAGAGCCAACTTAATAACTATCCTTGTTATCTCTCACATGATAATATCATGATTCTACTGAGTTATGGATTTAGTTTTTGGGCCTTCTATGTATCTGTTCTATAACTATTCTTCTATATGTGACCACACCTCCTTGAGTAAGACTCCTTAAGAGATGATATTCCTGAGTAAATTAATTTTGTCTATTGTCAAAAATTAACATCTTGGATAGTCAAGTTTTAGGAATATCATTATTTATATCATGATAAAACTTTACTAACTAGGTGAAATTCCAAGAACTAGAAAAAATCACGGTGTATTTTTACATTGCTTATCTAGCTGCATTAGAAGATGCAACACACTTAGTATTTCTAGATATAACTACCACTAGTTTGAATAAACTTCTCTTTCTCATTAACTTACCCTAACTATGATATTATATCAAATTTATCCATAGGTTTACTAGTTTGAACCCCCTTAAAACTAGTGTCCCTTCCTCTCAAAATACCAGGAACACAACCCTTGTACTCTCCCAAGCACAATTTGATAGTTCTGACTACTTCCCATGAAATTATCTTATATATAACTGATATTTTCCTACCACAAAGTATATGTCGGTAATATCATATATTATACATAAAATGAAATATGTTATTGATATATCATATAATAGTATGGAATTCTACTCACAACATTAATTTACTCCTATGGCCTATACATGTCTTCTTGGAGATATTTATACAATGTGACATTGGTAATAATTCTCTCTTGAATTGTTCCAACTTTTATTTTTCAATACCTTGTCAGTATATATACTATTGAATTGGTATAAAAAACCATTGGATCTACCTTAGTAGATCTTATTCCCTAGAATGTAGGTTTCTACTTTAAGTCAATCTATAGAGATTTACTTTCATTATAGTCTTAACTAACTGTTAGACCAATATCTTTTTTCTATATGTTATCAAACATATTTTACCAAGAAAACTGTGGTGCTCCCACTAACTTGTTGTAGACACATGGAAAAAATTCATCCCAAATGAATATTCCATGACCCAGTTTCTTACTTCAATACTAAATTGGATTTTAGTAACTTTCACCCCATATTGTCATTCTATGGTGTCACCAACCCTTTTTGGTTACGTCATGTAGATACCTTCCAAAATTGGTTGCCTTGACATCCAACGCTCAATATAATGATCATATAAAGTAGATATGACAAGTAGAAAATTCTAATGGATTTAGGCATGCTTACTTGGTATAACCTAACAATTATTATTGGTACCAACATTTTACCACCCATGTATAGTCTCACTTGAATACTCACCATAGTATTCAAAATAATAAGCACCTATATTTTGATACATGGAATCCATTATTGAATTTTAATTGATCTTGTCAATTTTAGCTTATTTCCATTTACCGCTTAATTGTAGGTTTCATTGCTTTCAATGAATAATGTATCACCGAACACGGTGAATAAAAAACCATTAACATGGTTTTATCCTTCCTATGTAGTATGTGTATCTAGAACATTCCTTTTCCACAAACTCTTAAGGAACTTTTTACTATGCCTACTAATTGTGCATCTATGAAATTGACTAAATCTAAGTCAATATTGATCCCACTATCTAAAATAGTGATGTGTGTTCCTTTATTGAAATATAGTCTATCACTTGACTATAACATTTCTATCATATAGATTTATATAATATTCTATTGGACTTTAGGATGTTAAATGATATGCACTTTGTGTTTTTCTTGATGCATTCTTATTTATATCCTTAACAAAATGCTTGCATCTAAACACATGTTCTTATGAAATAATAGATTTATATCATAATCTAACTCATATATATCCATTTTTCATTATAGTTGTCTTATGTTTATGAGATTATGCTACTATTTGCGGAGCATGTCTCAAAAAATAATTGAAGTTTTTGCAATGCATATTAGTTTCAACATTGATACTCCTTTTACTTTCATCATGACTCTGATATGTATAAGAAAATGTTCATTTAAGAATTACTCCATGATACATTTTATTGATAAATTTTAGCATGTAAGTCTCATCATTAATCCTACTTAGTAACATAATGTCTATTATGTGTATAAGAAAATGTGCATTTAGGAATTAATCCACATTATATTTTAATGATCGATGAATTCTTGGTCAAGATAGTCTTCGATACACGGGCCTAAAAAAATCATATATTCTAACCATGCATATCACATACTTAATTTTTATATTACTTAAAACTCTTAAAGGAACATTATAAAGTATATTTACAACTAGATTAACCTTTTAATAGTTCGTGCTCTCTAGCTAAATTAATTTTGAAATATTTGTGGCATACCTTTATTTCTAAAGGTTTCTTTGTCCAAAACTAAATGAGTGTATATATTGATAATAACTAAGGTCTTTATCTCCATAAAGTATAAATACCATACTAGGTATATCCTTGAAAATTAATTTTAGCTTTACTAGACAAAGAATTATCTTTCCACAACTGGATATAATGGAGTCTCACAGTTTATATTCATCAGTTATTTCCAATGATTCATGCATTACTAAAGTATTAATTGAGTATTAGACACTATAAACAACATTAATTCCAAAAATGGAATAATTTATCTTTGTTTCCTATGGACATGTGAGATAAATGTTTTGGTAATACTCAATAAAAGTTCAACTAGAATAATTAATCTTGGAAATTAGAAGTTGTGTGTTTCTCACTGCTAACTTAGGAATCACCCTTTCTCATCCACTTGGAGAATTAAACTTACTTCTTTTAATGTTTCTATACTTACTTGGTTATTGTATTTAATAACACATATGTGATAGGAATATTGTATTTATTAACAAAAATTATATTGAAAAAATTACATACAATTGATGAATATACCTAAAGAATAAGCGACTAATTTATTCTTCAATTCAGTTCATAGAATTTAAAATTCCATTATCTTATCTCATAACATGCGGAGTAAATAACCTCATTTATAATTCATTTCCTCTTTTATTTGGAATAAGTTATAAAGGTTTCTTTTTTGTCACACTTTCCATTGGCCGTTTTGACCTTTCTTTCAATTTTTTCACCATAAGAATCATTTTCTTTATATTGTTTGTTTTGTAGTCTTAAATAAAACTGGATAAAGTAGGTTATAAAGATATTAAAAAAAGGAATGTATTGGATGATCACGATCCATCTTTAAATTTACACATATTCAGTGTAAACATTACCTCATTCATATCTTGCTTCACTTTCTCCTCTCAAGCTTCTTGAAGACGAGACAACATGTGAAATCATCCATGTCCTGATGTTGTATCCACAACTCACATCAAACATTGATGATAACATTATGATGTAAGCATCAAATTCATCATTAAATATTATACTATAATATTTTTTCTCACCCTCACTTATTGAGGTGGCTCAATAGGCATTTAGGACCCCAACACCTTAAATTTCCTATATCATAGTACTTTACACAAGAATCTATACTACTCTATGGAAACTTTTACCGGTGAGGACATGTTCTTTTCCAATAATTATCATAATTCATATGTGGTATTACTTTATATTATTATACAAAACAAATACTAGCATATTATTACTTTTAATATTGATTACTAATTAAGTAAATCATTACATGTATCCTACTATTTTATCGAACCCTAGTAGCCCTCACTAATAGATTCAGAATACACAGTCACCCAAGTATTCTAGAGGAAAGGATCCTCGAAACCTCTCCTCATGGTTTAAGCTCTAGCTATTCCACTACTCAGAGAGTTTTAAGGTAGGTGTTTGACTGGACAAACACATTAACTCGCAACTCCTTGAACTTTTGAGTGAAGTCACAACTTCTAGAAATCATAAACTTGATTTACTCAACACTTTGCCTCTAAAGATACAACAAGATAGCTATGAATACTTTTTTATTGTCATATTTAGTAATTTTACCCATTGATTTCATAAGAACTCCCCATTCATAGGATAAACCCTCAACTAGGGATGACGAGCACCCCGTACACCTGATTTTGTTCAAACTCAAACAATGAATGTCATTATGACTTAATATTTCTTTGAGGGTTTTTACTATTTCTCAACAAATGAAATCATTTTATATCTAATATGCATGTACTATGTGATCTCACTCCAAAATGACTATGCAATAAATAGAAAAACATCTATCTCACCTAAATTTTATTTAATCTATGCATTTTAGTTCATTATTTTATGTGTCTACATAAACTAGCATATTTAATAAAATATAAACAATTCCTGAATTAAATAAACAATGTGAATAATCTTGATAATTTGGTTTTGGATGATCCATTTATTCTCAATGGATCAATTGTGACCCTATGAGTAAAATACCTGAGCCATCTCTATCTTGTATCACGGCTCACACCTTGGTCCAATGTATCACCATCTCATCAGGAATACCACCTCATCTTGTCATGCTCTGCATCTTAGAACGTCCTTATTATAATACATAAATACTCACATGTAGGCGAGGGGGTCTCAAGAATACATAATACACATGAAATACAACTCTCATGGACACACAAACCCCTATACATATTAAGAGAGAGAAATTGACGTTGCACTGACCATATTATTTAAATTAATTATTACATACTACATGCAATTGCAATAATTAATTAATTAAATAAATCACAGACATACATTGGTCAATCAATGATCAAGATCAGATGATACACAAATTAAATGTGAAATAAAAATTAAATTTGTGATAAATACATGTTGAGGGAATTAAATAAATTAAAATAAATAAATTAATTTTGATTCAAATAATATTTTTGTCATTTGGTCCCACCAAATTTATTTTAATTCTAAAAATTTTAATTTTTTTTGAAATGGTTAAAAATTTTCACAGGACCCCAGTACCCATATGGGTAGTGCAGGTCGAGAAGGGCCTGATCCATCTCATCCCGAGTTGTGCTGACCTAGATGGACCCTTAGGTTGACCCACAATGCTACCCAGTGCAACTGCAACATGTCTTTCTATAAAGAAGGGCTGCACGACAGGGAACCGGTGACAGGATGTGATTAGACTGGTTGGAAATGCAGGGCAAGTGTGGAAGGTTTCCGATGTGGGGAGTGGTCGACGATGAGTGGTTTCCATCATTGGGTGTATGGGGTTCGGGTGGTTCTGACCGAGTAGACAGAAGCATGACCACGGAAGGTGGTGGCACTATTGTCGGTGACAAGAGTGTGTGGATCAAGCTAATATATAGCTGAGAAAGAGGAAATTGTGATTGGGTATGGATGCCAACATGATAGAGGTGTGGCTTGGATGGAGGCAGTTCATCATCGGGCGTCGGTGGAGGTTAGTGGTGGAGGCCGACTAGGGTGAGGGAGGCCAGATGAGAGGGGTTTTACCACTGGTTCAGTGCACTGTGGGAGAAGGCTAGGTGATTTAGACCAATAATAATAATAATAATAATAATAATAATAATAGTAATAATAATTATTTTAATAATTTCTACCTACCGAAAAAACATGCCTTTCAGAAAATGCTATTACAGCCATCAGACTTATGGCCAGAATTTCATCAGAAATTTCCCCCATTGATAGCCTTTGGGTAAAACAATATATATATATATATATATATATATGTTCTTCAACAATAATAATGCAAACACCAAATTTAATCTGATTTAAAACTTTAGATAACCACAACTTCGTTGTCTAAGGTCAGATTGAATCGCTATTTGTGGCGTTGGGACCATAATGGTGCCATATCCATGAATTTAATGTAAAATTGATTTTTCTTGGATTAAAATTTTATAAAAACCCTCTGATACCAATTTATGGTACCAGGTGCACAGTAGAAGCAGATGAGTCATATATTTTAAATTTTTTCACTGACAATCGATGTAACTACATTATTGTCAGTAAAGCACAACCCGGTACAACTGCCTAAGGATTCTACGTAAAGAATTTCAAGCATTAAAAATAAAGCTGAATGATTACCTTATTCGATCCGAATCATTTTTCTATATCCATTTTTCATTGGTGACCATTGCTCAAAGGAACCGAAGATGGATCCTTCTAAATCATCCACACACACTTTGAAAGTATATGAGAGCATCGATTGTCAAAACTAGGTGCTAGCATGAAAATCCGATGATGCCTTTGACATATCGACGATCACCAAAACAATGATCCATCGCTCTGTGAAGAACTCTGATCAGAGGCTTGGATCATCTGCTTCTCTCTCTAGGAAGCAAGATATGAGAGAGAGAGGATCTCATCCATTGTGCATTGAATAGTTTGTTACATGATAACCTCTCCTCCTTTGTATAACGAGGTTATAAAATACCTGAAAATGGCTCCCGACCCCTAGGTATTTATTACCTACTATAAACATCATATTAGGACTATTTTATTGATTCATAAATATCTTTTATATTTTTATCACTTGTAATATAATAAATATATTAAGTGATAAAAACAAGTCATTAACTCGACTCAATATTGCCTCAAATATTAAACAAACCTTGAATATTAAAATAATATTCATTCATATAATATTTTTCTATGTATTTACTTTAATACTTGTAAATACATTAAATAAATAAATTCAACTCCAATTATTATGTACTCAAATAATAATTAATTAATTTATTACTTAGAGATCGTATATTTTCATACATATTCAAACCCTAGTGGTGGGACCCACTATATCCTAAACTCATATTCATCAGAATAGGCCAGAATTTTGAATACACTGAGTGTGTGGCCCTCTAGGAACTTATCTCGATAGCAGTGAATACTATTCACAAACTAAGAACGGAGTATAGAAACCCATAAAGGCCCCTAAATAGATAAAGAAAATTCATAGTAATAACAACCTTTCCTACTAACACATGTTTTGTAATATAATCTCTTTATCTCACGATATCTCATAAAGCAGAATGCACACTTTGTTTCATCATCCTCTTTTGCTTTATTATTTATTGACCTAACTAGAAAGAAATTACATTCTTCTACCATGAACATGGATTTAGTGAAGGTACTACCATCCTGATCAATTAGGCCTAAGATAAATCTTCCTTTTAGAAGCGACAAATTCTATCTTGATTATTCAATCAATTCCATACCACCAATGACACACCCAACATAATCTACCTTGCTACAACTTAAATTCCATAGTTTTTGTCTTGCATCAAAGTACATGTTCAAATGGTATACACTGATAATAATATCAATTTAGGATACTATTACACATTTTCGCAGATAGGAGATACTAATGACACCTAAAATATGTAGTGTTCCTATTGGCAGATCAATCCTCATGATCTCATTAACTTGAGATTACCAATTGAAAACTTCATGAGAAGAAGTATCAATGATTAGAATCCCCTAACACCTGATAGTCACACATCATCTATATCCTATCAATGTGATGTATCTGTACCATAGGACATATATTTAAGATCAATGTCATAGCATCTCAAGGTTCCCATTATAGCATGGGAACTACTATATCATTTTGATACGACAAATAATCTATGAACATTACCATACAAATAGTGGATGGAGAAATACCATCACTATCATGGTAAGTGTACATCATGCATAACTCACTGTATACATGATATGGTTATCAAAAAGTAATGTTCAAGTTGGGTCTATGGAACCCACTATTACAATAATACCAAGGGATAATACTCCCCTGACAAATATATATCCTTGGTCAAGGTGTGATTTACCTTATGGGTTTAAAAAATGGAAATGCAGTATCATTAGTTGCAGATGATAGGGTGCAATACCCCTTGAATAACACACATACTCTATTAAGAAGTGGGTCCTCTCGCTGTAGAGGCTAATGTGGCGTAGATTTACTCGTGGTGAGGTTGGTTACTTCCTTGAATGGTTTACAGACACTCGACGAGGTGTGAGTCCCTCACCACAGAGTAGTGGTTGGTAGGAGATTGGATAGTTCATTGCATTTGATTATATTCTCCCAGTTGAGAGAAAAACTCCAAGATGATCTTTTTATGGGGGTTGGCATGGATGAACAAGCCCTTTCATTTAGAGTATGGTGGCTATGTTGTTTCAAACTCTATGATGGGGAGACTTGGATGAATGATATTTATTGAATATTTCCCCTTCATGTGTGTGGGGCATCTATTTATATAGAGGCTTTGTCCCTAGAGTGGTAATATCATTGGAAAATGACGACTGTTGTAGTGATCATCTCCTTGTATGAGGTAGTCGATGTATTAATCCACTTTCTCCCCCACTTCTACCATTGGTGTGAGTTAGTTCTATCCAATAGGTTTTCCTAGGGTTCTTCCATGGATAATTGAGACCTAATGATTATATCATTGGTGAATATGATCACTCACAACCTGAGTTCGAGCGGATGGATGCCTTGTGAGATGTTTTGTGATCAATCAGTAGGGTCGTGGTCCACTTTCATTGGGAAGTTAGACCCAAATGACGAGTAGGGACAAACCTTAGGAATATGTAACCGGTTATTTCATTGGTTGGAGAGCATAACTTCATGAAATTTAGTTGTTTCATAGGACCAATCATCTAGTTTTAGAATAGGGGATGGTCTTTCCCCTGTGAGATGTCCTGGATGAGCTCGAGGAGCTAGATGCTAAGTTTATGGAAATAGATTTCTTTAGATATATTTGAGGAGATGAATTAATGGTTAAATTATTCTCTCAATATATGTTTTCTAAAGGATATATCCAGGTGTGTAGTTCTTTGTGAAGTAGTTAGCATTGGGCCTGGATATGTGCTAAGGCGTAGATGAGAAAGACAACATGAGTTTAGCTATTGTGAGCATCCAACTGTCTGATGGTTAGTCCTCTCAGCTATGGGGACACCTTGGTGGTGTTGTGAGAGTTTCAAAAAGAGACCTCTTATGGTATTTTAGGATCTATAATGAGGCATAGCACTCAATAGGATTGTGGTTGCAGATTTTCAAGTTTTTGGGAAGATATCGACCTTGGGCTTCAAAAAGACGGATCATGTCATATTTGAGGGATGATAAACTGACTGAAGCTAGTTGTTTATGTGTGATTCCCATAATGTTTTTAAAAAGTATAGGATGAGTGGATCAATGATATCATCATGACCTGGGCTAGACAACATTATTATGAATGCTTGTTATCTATTGAGTAATAATGGTTACAAGCTTCCGTATTGTGGTGCAATGATCTTGTTGATGCGCCCGAGAGTGGATGTTGGTATGATTAGATTATCTATACATGGAAGTATTTAGAGTCTTCCCTTTTGAAAGTGAGGAGTATGGTTCCCCTATGGGAAATGCCTTGGTAGATAAAATACTGCTAAGTGACACTGTTGGTTCATGGAAATTCTTCATGATGACATTGATGGGAATCTTACGGTTGGAAGGAAATACTTTGGGTGGGAATATTTGACCAGATTCATGAATGGTGAGATTCTATGGTATCAAAAGCTTCCCCTATGGTGGGTCGAGGCTATTCGGTGTTCATGGAGGAATGGAGATCTCAGATGCGGTATCACCGATCAAAGTGATGGATAAGGGATGCATTCCAAAGTGGAGTTTCATTCTGGGTCTTGGTAGATCTACGAACCTTCAAAATCTAGAGGATCTCATGCACATGCGTATTATATTCCCGTATGAGGTTGGGTTATGGGCTTCATGGAGAACCACTTTGGGGTCATTTTCTTTTTGAGGATTAAAATTCTTAAACGTGGGGTAGATATAGTGACCTCGATTTTCCCGTGAAGAATACTTAGATCATTTTTGAGTTTTGAAGCCCCAAAACCTTAATAAGGATTAAATGGTAATTTCCCCTAACAAATGACCTCAAATATTTTTTGATGGTTCCATTTTTCTTGGGATAAGATATTTACCCTTAGGATGGAATTTGGAGAGATTTTTGAGCCAGATGTATTTTTCAAGATATTTAATATTTATTAAATAAATATTATTTATTATCACATGTGAGAATGTCTATATATACTAAATGGATCTCTAGATGGAAATTTCAACTTGTTAGTTGAGTCCTGAATGAGTGGTTTTACCTATGTGAGGTAAAAAATTTATCCAGCTTTTAGGTCCTTTATTTTTTGTTTTTTATTCCCCTCTCCCCTATTATTCCCCTCATTCATATGAGAGGAAGGAAAACCATTCCCATCATTGATAATACCATACTAAAGGGTGTATGAGGGAGAGGGAACATGAGATTCATCTAAGGAGGCTGAATAGATTCAGATCAGGATGCAGTGACCATGGAGCGTGGATTATCAGCATGTGACCTTAAAGTTTCAATGATTCACTATGATATAGGCCTTATTATTTTTATTTTTTCCTTATCATTTTTGGGTCATTTTAATTTATTAATTATGGATTTCAACTTCTAGGGATGGATTAAGGCCCAGTGAGGGGTGATTTGCGGTGAAATGGAAAAATTGACCTGGTTTGCAGAGGTTCTGCATCTGGAATTTCTGATCACACAACATGTATTTATAGAACAAATGTCATGTATACCATTAGTGAGGTGAAGGTAGAAAAAGCTATCCACACAACATGTTGTCCATATAGACATGCCATGTGGGATTGTAGATTACATAACTCGAGGTGTGTCCAAGTACATGGCCAGACACCCCGTGTGAGGTACATGGTGTGTATAAGTATATTCCATGTTACATTACACGAAAATACTTGAGAAAGGTACAAGAATTGGTACCCCATGTGGCTTACATGATATGTGTTCCTAGAGGAATGTTGTGTATTTGGGAAATACATGAAAATATGGATAGATGTACAAAACCAGTGCGGGGTGTTGGGTGTACACATTGTGTACCTTCCCCTTAGATGGGATTCATATGTTTTCTCACCTTGGAGTTAGATTTGGACAATTAAGTAGTCCATTTTGAGTATATTTTCACATAGAACACAATGGTGGGGTCTTCAACACTATCACGGGCCATTGGTAACATGATTCTAGATTGGTTACAAATTTTAGCTATGTAGTGATGACAATGGGATATAGGTGATGATCTAGGGTAGGTGTGTGGATTGGGATCCCCCTAGAGGAATTCAAATACTGGGGCATGATACCTTCACATGCGTTGAGAGATCAGTATTCTCTAGGAGTTTGTTAGCAGTTTCAGATTCTTAGAGGGTGGAGAAGTCGTGAGCATAAGAGTTCAGGCTAGTATTCAATAGTTCCCTCTATGAAATAAAGTGGTACTATGGGACTTATATATGGACATAGAACTCAAGGAGATTAACTTCTTCCAGTGCACCCCAAAGACAGAGTGGGTGCTTGTGGAATGGGTAGGAGGATGGGGAGTTTGTCATATACTCTTGTTATGCTATGATCTTCATGGCCATTTTTAGTTTTGGATGACATATGTTCTCTCTACTATATAGAATCATGTGAGTTCCTATAGTAGATGGAGTAAGTGATTGTGAAATTATTCTCAGTGTCCCCTTTCGAAGGACCATAGGTTTTTATGACTTTGAGGTGAAGAAAATATGGATATGGAAGTTTGGTACTCCCTCAATCTTATATCATGAAATGAGGAATAGTTTGTTGCTTATATTGATGGAGTCGGTACTACCATAGATATGTTGGGTGTAACTCCTCCATGTTAGGTGATGGTTTCTTGAATATCCCTCTATGAGGCATGAGATGATTCATGCATGGGTAAAATATGATATTCTTCTTGATTGACCTTGTCCCATCGCAAGGCATGAGTTTCTGTTTAGGATTTGGTAACCCCTTAGGATTTTTTATACACCCTAGCATCGCACAAGTTCCCTAATACATTTGTGAGTGGTGATGTGATAGTTATAGAGGTTGAGTAGTGTGTATGTTTCAAATACTTGAGGTTAGTAACTCCCTCGCCTGGACCATGCACATCAGTAAGGTGCGGGCCCTCTGTTTCAACATCAAAATGGTGGTATGATGGTGGCAGTATTTCTTAATGTATGGTTATGTTTGAGTGATTAGGAACCCATGGTGTACATGGTTCTCTAGGCCCCCCTTTGGCATAACTCTCTAGTAGAGTTGGGTTGAGTGGGTAGGGATGTATCTTTTGGTTAGTTGATCCCCTCCTTTGAGAATAGATAGTTCATATGACTCCATTTTTAGATCCTATCATGGATGAGGAGGTATCTCCCCTTTAGTAGGATTGGGTAGGGAACTCCTCTATGGAATGAGGTGAAGGTCACCTACCCATGGGGCCAATAACCCCCTCGAGCATCGTATCATTCTCATGGTACAGGTCTCCCTCTTCGATTATACAAGGGATTTTGCAATCAGTGAGTGGGATGTTCAGATGTTCCTTCAATGGAATGAGGTTTTGTTCTGGGAATAATGATGCATCAGTGATGTTATTTTCCTTCCCAAAGTTAAATAAAAATTTAATTTTTAGTCATTCTGACTCAACGCCCTATGGTTTGGGTGAGTGATGTTGTTAATGCATAAAAAGTATCTTGTGGTTTGGTGAGTTCCCCTTAAGTATGAGACCTTTTTAACTAGATCCATAGGGTATGAATTGGTGATTTGGGTTTTGGTCCCCTCATGGGAACTGATGAGGTTTTTTCATTTATGTTGCAGATGGGTAGAGAGGTGTTTACCCTGAGGTATGTGGTGTATCTGTTACAGATGGACATGAATGTGTTTTACCCTTAGGCTAATGATAAAGGAGGTGTTTTTCCATGAGGAATGATATATTTTCATGGAGTCCACATTACAAAGAATGGGTAGATATTTGGGGTTATCCCCAATAGTTTCCCATGAGATAGGATTAGGGTCATAATGGGTAGTGAAGTTGTATATTCTTCACTGACTCGTGTTTTCCCCCTTGATTGAGTTGGGTGGATGTATGGTTTGTCCCCTTATTTGTATGCTGACCTAAAGTATCATTACCATTTATGTTTTTAGGGTGTCTTACACGTTGATATCACTTTGTGCTTATATTGTATTTTTTGTAATTGAATTTCACAAACCAATCTAGGCCATATATCCATCGGACACTTGAACCAGTTCAAGACATACCCAAGGCATGGTCACGATCTCCCTAGGCTAGCAACCAGTTCCATGTTCTTAGAAATTGATCATAGAGAATAATTTCATCCTTGATAAAGAAACCTGACCAATAGTGAATCATCCACATTAGATTAAGTATCTTAATAAAGTAAGACAATTGGATACTGATAAAAATAGAAGAAACATAAAAAAAGCATATGATATATAAACAGGGAGTTTTCTATAAATGAATAAACATTAAGTACTCATAAGAAATAAAGGATAAATACAAGATGATACAAATAAAAACCAAAGGGATACAAAAAAACTATTACCCATAATCTCCATGTGATCCACATTCACTCTCCTTATCCCAAGCTAAACATCCTGAACAACCCGCATCCCAACTCGAGGGAAATCAAAGACAAGACACCTAAAAAAACAACAAGAGATGCATACAATGAGTGGTGTATTCATGGTGTGAGTGAAATCAACCCCAATAGGTAAGCACCATTAAGTTTGTACCTTTTGTTAAAAAATATAATCCATTTCACAGTAGTTTGAAAATACAATTGAAAAAGGGTTTTCAATCATCAAGTACACAAAAGAGAAATCACACAATTTTTTTTATTAAAATACTATTTTTTGGCTCAAATGAAAGTAATCACTTGAAAAACAATTCTTGGTCTCAAACATTTACCCTTATTAATAGAGAAGGAAGGGTGAATCCCAAAACCCTTTTCCAAACACTTTTTTTAAACACTCAAAGAGTACCTTTTTCTAAAAGACATAATAAAGGTAAAAATATCATATTTACTCTTTCAAAACAATCCCCTGACACCCATTTCAAAAGAAAACCATTTTTCTTACCAAATATATTTTCTAAATCATTTCCATAAAACAATTTGAAATTGAATAAAACTACTACCCAAATAAGAGTAAACAAACATGGTTCGTAGAATAAAACAAACAACAAGACTATTAAGCCAAAAAAAAACAAGGTACCATTATATAATTAACAATAGAGGATATAAATGAGGCATATAGAATCCCCTAAATCATCCTGTAAAGGATATCAAATATTCATGGGAAACCTCCTATGACTCAAGTACAATGGTTTAAACTAGTGACATAATCTCTAGGTCGAAGCTACTGAATCTGTTTCATCCCCAATAGTCCTTTTAGACAAACCGGAAATAAACATCCCAGAAGATCCTTAACTATATAGGCATAGTGAAGTTGTTATCTCACAAGACCCTCTACCCATTCCAATCTAATAATCTCAGAGTAGTCGAGAAACATGCCCTAGTCGATGCACTATCTATACTAGGGTTTTAACTTATCTAGACCTCTACCTAGTCCCATAGAACTCCCATGACCAACATCAAATTGAGGTGAGAAATCAAATGAACTAATATATATATGTCAAAGTAATAAGTCACACCTCATAATCAACATAACCTTAAAATTACATTCATAACACAATGAAGATAAAACATTACCCTCAAGATATAATTTACATTAATCAATATGAAATAACCCCCATGAGGTCATAAGATAATAAGGGGGATCAAGAGGTTCTCAAACCCACACATGAACCATTTGAAAAACACCTAAAGATCCATACGATCCTTCATCATGATTTGGAATTCCAAGTCACTTATCAATGTTTTTAAGTCCCACTCCAAACCATTCTTTAAAATAAATCTCTTGAAATCTGTTTGTAAGATCCAAACCTTTTATGGAGATGTATCATGCTTGTTTACAGGTACTATTTTACCCTTGTTTTGGTATAACTTGGGTGGGGTTTTTCGAGGTGTTTTTGGAGAAAATTTGAGAATTTTGGAAGAAGAGGGGCAGTGCACACTTGGCACACAGTTTTCCCAAACTGTGCACCCACCCCCCAGCAAACTGTGCATCCCCAGAAAAAGGGGGATTGCACAATTGGAATATGGTTTGTCAAACTATGCACCCTATTAGGTGAAACCATGCACCCCTAAGGGGAGGTTCACAGTTAAGGCACATTATTTGGGTAAACTATGTGCCCCGTACAAGAAATCACGCACATGGAAAATTAAACCCCCAAAAAATTATTTAAAAAATTTCGAATCCATGGATTATATCCCTAAATACCCCGACTCGACCCTAACTCAGTTTAATTTGAAATTGGAGGATCCCAGATGGATTCCAAGGCCTTAAAAACTCCATTATTGATGAATCTAGGACCATATTGAAGAATCTACACCTCTCCCAATAAGTAATCTCTTTCCGTGTGGTTTCCTCTCACTCCCATCTATTTTCCAGATAAAGAGGAGTGTTTTAATTTATGTTGGCGATGGTTTATATATAGGTTATGATATATATAACTCTATTTGATCTTGTATTTAGGTTTTGGTTCTAGATCTCATTATTTATTGTGCAATTGAATGTTCTTCTTCAATTTGGGGATTTCCAATTTGGCGAATGCTTGTCAAAGATATTGAGGTAGGTGGTCTAAATTGAAAATACCACAGTCTTAATTATAATTGGTTGTATGAAATTATGAAATAGAAATTTTCATGTTTAGAAATCACATCTTGAATCATATTAATTAATTTTTTAATTAATTAATGGAATTACGTGATTATGAAATTAATGGGATGTTGGGGTTTTGAAATTGGTCAATTAAAGGGATTGTGTAATTGGTTGATTAATGTGATTATGAATTGATTAATGTTTTTAATTAAGGTATGGTTGTATTAAACTTTAAGGGTTAAGGGTTTATATTATTAAATGTTGATAAATGGATTAATGATGAATTGTTCATATTATTCCATGTTATTAAAGTGTTGAACCATGTTTGTTTTGAGAATTGAAATGGTATGAATTGATGTGAAATGTTGATAATAGGGTTAATATTGATTAAGCTTGTTAAATGTGATATGTAGGATATATGTGATTGATTAAAAAATGGGGTGTGGGATAAGGACTGATTCTTCAAAATCCCACGGGGTGTTAAACATGATGTTATAGGCCCAAATGCATGCTTGTGAATATTATTTCTTTGGAAAAGGACTAATGCTCCAAATACCCATGTGGTGTGGGACACAGACTGATACTTCAAATACCCATGGGGGTGCTAGACATGACGTTCTACGACCATGAGATTAGAATTGAACTATAGTTCCAAGTGTCCATGCTATGAATTAAAATAAAATAGAGAATGGAAGAACATGTTATAATGATTTGTGTTTACCTATGTGATTTGGTTTACACTTTGTCATAGGTCAAAGTAGGTATTGATGGTTTAGGTGTCACTGTGAACCCAGAGTGTTTATGTGGTTAAATAAAGAATAATTGAATATGTAAATTATTACTTTATCACCTAAAATTTATTATTTATACAACTACATACACTGTAATTGAGTGCATATTGTTTTAGACGTGGTTGGTGGTGGATTTATATGTTGTACTCACACCCTACTTGGGCTTGCTAATCGATACCTGAATAGAATTCATGTTTACAATATATGATAAGGGAAAGATCCCTATGTTATATGGTTGAGTTGGGATGAAGCATGGATGAGGGAACTAGACCCAGTGTTAAGACTTGTTTGGGAGTTTTAGTGTGTCTTTATTTTGGGTTTTTCATATTGACACTTAACACATATATGGAATGACATATATACTAATTTATTTTGGATATTCTATTTCCTAATTTGGTTATAATGTTATACTGGTATGTATTAATTATGGTTTATTTCTGGTCAGTGTTTATATCATTTATATATTATCTGTTTATTTCAGCTATTGTTCTTCTTTGATAAAGAGGGTATAGTATTTCCATGTTATATATTAGACACTCGCTACTAGTCAGTAGCCTCTGGCATATGGGGAGGTGTGTTTGAGGTCATGTAACCGACTAGATTAGGGCACCCATGTGTGACACCTGGGTTGGGAAGTCACACACACAAGCTAGAAGGTTAACACACTATTCCCAAAATCCATTTACATCCACAAGATAATGATTCAATAATCATTAATACATACCACAAGAGGTTCCTTGAAGTAAACAACCATTCAATCAAATCACACAAGATCCTAAGATAACACCCATAAGACTTTATTATCAAAGCCCCATTCCTATAAGGGACTCACTAAGGGGAAACTCCAAAACTTTCTAACTAATACATCATAAAAAGGGAGAGATCACTAACCCAAGAATCTCTTAAGTGAAAACGGGGATATGAATCCCCCAAATCCATTTAGAATCTGGGTGGAGTCAAAATGAAAGAAACCAAACAAGGATCTCTCTTAGAAACAACACCTTATCTTCCTTAAAGATCTTTCTGGGATGCAATCAACAACCAACATGAAACACGAGCCTAGCTATTCATGCTATTAAAATAAACAAGAGGTTCCATAACCAAGGGAACAAATCAAAGGACCCATTTCAAATCCCCAAAGTAATTCCCATTTCAAAACATCTTTTGAAATCCAATTTTCAAATTTATTTTAGAATCTCATTTGGAAACCTAACTGTTTTCCAAAAACCCTCTTATCAAATATTTCAAATCATTGCCAAGAATTACCAGTCTCAAAATAATTTAAACTATAGGCCAACCCCATTTTTTGAAATAATTTCACAACTTTTCAAAAAAAGGAAAGATCAAACTCCTTTCCAAAATAATTACATATATATTTTAAAACCTACAATCTTTAAAACATTAAATAATCATTATAATAGACCAAAAAAATCCTTTGAGCACTAAGCCCCATTTTCTATCTCAATTTTTTTTAAAATTCCATTTTGAAATTGATGACCCCTTTAAAACGATTTCATTAACCAATTTTTAAAACCCCCCTTTAAGAATTTAAATCCTTCACAAAATTCCCCCTTTTAAGCCTAAACATTTTCACAAATTTTTTTTCCCTTAGCTTCATTTTTAAAATAGATCATGAATTAGTTTTTAAAAAATATAACCAAACATATTTTCACAACCATTACAAAAATATTTTTAAAAGAAGAAAATACCACATGGGATTCCTTGATTCTATCCTCAAAACCATTTTTCATCACATAGAACAAAATCCATAAGGGAAAAAACCAATAACATTAGCACAATTCTCAAATAAAACCACATTAATCCACACCAATTTCCACAAAACCCAAAGAAAAATCCTCTATATAATAATACGTCAATAACATAATCCATTAGAATCAATCCAGAGAGCATGAGACGCATAAAAAAATTCAAAGGAGAAATTTCATTATGAATGGTTGGCCACATGGGTTGGTAAAATATTCCTTAACCATATAAATTTTTTTTTCATGGTTACAGAGCCATTCCACATGGGCACCACACGATTTACCTGACTGTGTGTAATAACCATGAAACCCTAGTTCGTTCACCACATTTACCTCGAAAACTCAAACTGACCTTTGAAATTACTGATACACTCAACCAAGGATCAAATCATCATCTCAAAATATCAAAATACATCAAAGATATCCAAGCACGATCTCAAAATCAAGACTCAAGCCCGATAAACCCATGGAAACTTGAGGTTCACTATGATGAAGTGTTGGCCATGCACTTTTCCACACATTCCATCCAAGACCCAACAATGATTCTAGTATCTAGATTACCAATACACCCCAAATAATAATAGGTCATTCTTTGATATCATTTTTTCACAAACCAACTCGAACCGGTCCTTGACATACCCTAGTGTTATTCCTGATCGCCCTACGATGAAAACCAATTTTAGGGTCTTAGACTATGATAATAGGGATTCACCCTTGATAAAACAAATAGATCAATAGTAAAACATCCATATCATAGTAAGAAGCATAATAAATAAAGACAAATAGATACTAATAAAAATAAGAGAAAAATTGACACTAAGGAACATGGTATATAAATGAAGAGAAATATATAAATAAATAAAAATAAAATCCACATAAGGAATAAAGGATAAAGACAAGATGATACAAATAAAATCCAAATAGATATAAAGAAAACTGCTACTCTCAATCTCTATGTGACCCAAAATCACTCCTCTTCCTAATCCAAACATCCCGAACAACCCATATACCAACTCATGGGAGACCCATGCCAAGTCACCTGAAACAAAACCAAAAGATATATACACATTGAGTGGTGTATGTAGGGTGTGAGAGGAACCGAGCCTAGTAGGTAAGCACCATAGAGTTTGTAAATTTCCTTATAAAATAAAATAAATTTCATATTGGTTTGAAAATAAAATTGAAAATAGGTTTTTAATCATCAATTACAAAAAACATAAATCACACACACTCATTTAACAAAATACTATTATTTATATTAAATGAAATAAATCACTTGTAAACCACTTCTAGGCCTCAATAACCTTTTTAAATAAAAAATTTCTCATTATTAATAAATAAGGAAGGGTAGATCCCAAATTTTTTACAAACAATTTTTTATAACACTAAAAGAGAACCTTTTTCTAAAATCCAATAATAAGGTAAAAACCCATCTTTCCTCTTTCAAAACATTTCCTAAACACTCATTTCAAAAGAAAAACATTTTTCTTACAAAATCCAGTTTCCAAAAAATTTTCACAAACCTATTTGAAAGTGAATAAAATTACTACTAAAAAAGTGTAAACAAACATTGTACATATAATAAAATAAAAAAATCCAAAGAAGACAAATAAAATAAGGTACCATAATCCAATAAACTAATAGGTATATAAATGAGGCATAAACACCATAATCCATCATTTTATACTATAAAGGATATCAAATAACTATAGGAAACCTCCTAGGTCTCAAGTACAATAGTCTAAAATGGGGAAACCATCCCTAGGATAGTGATACAGAATTTGTCTCATCCTTGGTAGTATCATTAGACTAACTAGAAATAAACATCCTAGAATCTCTTTCACTGAATGATAATAAGGAATTTTCTATCTCACAAGGCTCACTACCCCTTCCGGTTTAACCATCTAGGAGTATTCGGGCAACACTCCCTAGTCCACGTACTGTTTATACTAGGGTTTTCACTTATGCCGACCTTTACTTAGTTCCCTATAAATCCCACAATATATATATATATATTTAAATAATTCACACCTCACAATCAATATCCCCTTCACATTACATTCACTACACAAGGAAGACAAAACACCCCCTCAGGCTACAATTTACATCAGCTAATAAGTAATAACCCCCATGGGGTCATAAAATAACAAGGGGGTCAAAAGGGTATCACAATCACACATAAACTATTTAGAAAACACCCAAAATTACAAACAATCCTTTATCAAAAGAACCAAAATTCAATGTCACTTCTCAATGGTTTGAAGTCCCTCTCCAAACCATTCTTTAAAATCAAGCTCTTGAAATCTATTTTCAAAACATCTTCTAAATCAATTTTCATGAAAACCGTTGGAAGGAAAATTTTAAGAATCAACATATTTTCATTAAAAACACTCAATAGGCTTAAAAAAACCCTCTTAAGTCACATAAAAACCCAAACTGGGTCAAGGAGTTTTAAAACATCACACTCTATTTAAATTACTTTTTTCAAAAATTTCAAAACATCTGACATTTTAAATCACCACTTGAATCACCAAGAAAAAACCTCCATAAGTTCAAAACCACACTTCCCATGTCATTTTATGACCCAAAAAAGGTCAAATAAATATAAACACCACATTTTATTCAAAACCAATTCTCAAGTAATTTATAAAAACTTAGCATTACAAGAACCACTTGAAAGACCAAGAATAACTCTAGTTCCAAGTGGAAAAACACCTTTAACACATTTCAAAAAACAATAAATCCATCACACAAGAATTAAATTTAAAAAATATGTCTTTTTAAATCAAAAATCACTCAATGGTATGTAAATTTAAGAAAAATAACAAAAAGACCTACCTCGGTTCAATGAAATCCAAGACAGAATTAATCGATTATGATGACAAACACTCTAATAACCATAAATGGATCTTCCTCAAACCCTAAACAAATGAATAACCCATATTGAAACCCTAATACAAACATTGATATCCCTTAGCTTAATGGGAGAGAGAAAAATTGAAGGGAAAGGGTATAAGGGAGGAATAAAGGAGGAAACCTAGATAAAGAGAATAAATTACCTCAAGAACTCGAAGGAAGAAGGCTTGCAATACCTTGAAATAAAAGGGAAGGGATGGAGGAACATCTTAGGATATGTGATTGGATTGGGAGAATGATATGGGAAATAAAGGAATTCCTTAGGGATCTTAAAATCATAAGGGAAAAATCAAAAATCAATATTTAATTGAATCTGGGTAACTCACATAGTTAGGCCACATGATTTGGTAAATTGTACACCAATCATGTAGTTAGTACTTCCTATGCAAAGGCACTTCCCACGGTTTCTCCCAATTAACTCACATAATTCATCTACCCATGCTCCAACCATGACAAATGACACTATCCCATTATAGATTCATATCACAAGCTTGTTGCATGGTTTTCCTAATTGTACACAAGCCATGCGCTAGGTAAGTCAAGTAAATGAAGAGCCATACAATTACTACTAAGAGTCACCTCAATCGCGCGCTACTCATACATGTCAAACCATGCACATCCAAAAATAACTAGAAACTTTCCCATGTAAGGGTACCTAAATGGTTACTCCTGAACTATGTATAGAAGTGAAAATTATAGAATATAAAACTCAAATATAAAACTTTAAAAAATTTAAAATTACCCCCAAAAGTTATCATTATAATAAAATATATAGTGACACAAGGTGTTACAATATTCCCACCAATCCACCCCCCCCAAAAGTCCTTAGATAATGTGGAAGTAACCGAAATGAGTTACAACGTACAACCCATAGAATGAGGTGAGTTGGATGACCAAAACTAGAGAGGATCCAAGGAAGGAAACTATTGAACATCAAATCCCCCTCTATATCGAAACATCAAGTCCTCAAAATCACTAGATGTATCCAAGAAAAACAACATTTACTAATATTAGATCCAAAGGAGACTGAGATTGAACATCAGTCTCCCCATAATTTTGAAATTCTCTAAATAGTGTAACAAAAAGGAGAACAAACCCTGAATGAAAACATCCACCATGAGAAAACATCTTCAAGAACTTCCTCTGAAGTTACCCAAATCTATCAAGCATAAATTATCACCAAAGAACCTGTTCTACACCCAAGGTGAACAAGTTCCAATGGAAATTCATCCTCAAAGGACTTAACATCTATAAGGTTCAAGCCACACCAATCTTAACACACATTACATCCACATGGGACAACTCATATTATTTCCAAAAAAGAAACAACATGGGATCCCAACCCAGGTCACCATACTCTATGGGTAAACTAGGGCCTCAACCTCCAAACACCATCCCAAAAAGAACCCCATAAAGCTAGAACTATCGAGTGCTCATCTTACCTAGGGAAACATCTATCCTAATTATTCAAGCATCAACCCAAAGGTTAATCATTCCTATCTAAACAATAAATTTACCTAAAAAAGATCATAACATATGAAAACACTAGAATACCCAAAATTGAGAAACCAAAACAACATGGAATGTACCAAATCCCAAAAACCCAAAGGGATCCACACAAGCCATAAGGTCCACACACTGGTCCAAAAATCCATTTCCATCCACAAGAGAATGACTAAAGAATCCTCTACACATACTATAATAAGTTCCTTGAATCAAACTACCATTCAAGGCAATCACACAAGATCCTAAGATAACACCCCCAAAACTTTACCACCAAATCCCCATTCCCAAAAGGTACCAACCAAAGGGAAACTCCAAACCTTTCAAACCAATCCATAACAAAAAAGGGAAAGGGAACTAAAAAAATATTCCCTTAAGTGTAAATGAGGATTAAAATCCCACAAATCCACTAGGAGTTTGGGTAGAGTTAATAAAAGAAAAGGTCAATTCTGAAGAAATGGAAGAAACCACACAAGGAGCACTCTTAGAAACATCACCCTACCTTCTATCAATAACATTATGGGAGAAAATTAGAAACCAAAATGAGATATGAGCCTAGCCACTCATTCTCTTCAAACAAACAAGAGGTCCCATAACCAAGGGAAAAAATAACAGCACCCATTTCAAATCCCTAAAGGAATTCCCATTTTTAACATCTTTTGAAATCCAATTTTCAAACAACTTTTAGAATCTTGTTATAAAACCAAAAAAAATTCAAAAAACCCTCTTATCAAGTATTTCAAACCATCAATGAGATCAATCAGTATAAAAATAATTTAAACAAAGGGAAAAACCCCTTATTTTTCTAAATAATTTCAGTAATTTCACAAAAAAGAAATCCCAAACTTCTTTCCAAAACAATTTCCAATCTATTTTAAAATGGATAATATTTAAAACATTCCATAACCATTCAGATAGACCACAAAATCCATTGAACATAAATCCCCATTTACCATCCTAATTTTGTTTTTCAAAATTACATTTTTTAATCAATCACCCCTTTAAAGTGATTTGGAACTTGTGTACTTGATGATTGAAAAATAAATTTCAATTTTATTTTCAAACTAGCATGAAATGGATTCTATTTTGTAAGGAAGTGTACAAAATACTATTATTTGTATAAAATTAAATCCATCACTTGAAAAACACTTTTGGTCCTTGACCCCATTTTTTAGTAAAACATTTATCCTTCTAAATAAAGTAGGAAGGGAAAATCCCAAAATCATTTTCCAAACACTTTTTTTAAAACAATGAAAGTGGACATTTTTGTAAAAGCTATAAACAAGGTAAAAACTCATATTTCATCTTTCAAAACATTTCCTAAACACCTATTTCAAAAGTACATCATTTTGATTAGAAAATCCACTATCTATATCATTTTCACAAACCAATTTTAAAGAGAATAAAAGCACTACTCTAAAAAGAGTAAACAACCAAGCTACATAGAATAAAACAAAAAACATTCCAAAGAAGAAAAATGAAATAAAGTTCCATAATACAATCAATAAAAGGGGATATAAACGAGGTATAAACACAAAAATCCACTAAATCATCCTATAAAGGACATCAAAGAATCATAGAAAACCTCCTAGGACTCAAGTACAATGGTATAAATTAGGGACACAATTTCTTGGCTGGTGCTACTGAATCAGTCTCATCCCTAGTTGTATTATCAAATTAACCAGAAATAAACATATTAGAATATTCTTCAATAAATGGTTATAAGGAATTTAATAGCTCATAAGTCTCACTACCCCTATTGGTCTAATAATCTCAGAGTATTCATGCAACACTCCCTAGTCGATGCACTATCTATACTAGGTTTTGCACTAATCTAGACATATACACAGTCCCTTAGGACACCCAAGACCAACATCAAATGGAGGTGAGAAATCACATGCATATATATATATATATATATATATATTTCAAAGTAATAAGTCACACATCATAGTCAAAATCCTCTTCACATTACATTCATAATACAATGAAGATAAAATATTCCCTCAGGATACAATTTAAATCAATAAATAATCAATCACCCCCATGGGGTTATAAGATAACAAAGGGGATCAAGAGGGTCTCACACTCACACATACACAATTTAGAAAACACCCAAAGTGTCTAACCAAACATTATTAAAATACTCAAAATGCCAAGTTGATTCTCAATACTTAGAAGTCCCACTATAGACCATTCATTAAAATCATTCTCTAGAAATATGTTTGTAAAAAATTTTCTAAATCAGTTTTGATGAAAACCATTGGAAGGAAAATTTCAAGAATAAAAAAAATTACATTTAAAACTATAAAAAAACTCAGAACACCCATTTTTAATTTACATCATGACTCAAATGGGGTCAAGGCATTTTAAAACAACCACATCCTTTTTAAAACACTTCTTTCAAAAATTTCAAAACACTTGAAATTTTAAATCACCACTTTAATCACTAAGAACCCCCCCAGAAATTCAAAACCACACTTCCCATTTCATTATACGACCCAAACAAGGTCAAAGAACCATAACCATCACATTTTTCCAAAACCAATTATAAAATAATTTAACAACACTTGGAATTTCAAGAACCACTTGAAATTCCAAGGAAAACACTAGTGTTAACTAGAAAACCAAAAACCAATCAACACAAAAAACATGGATTTCATTTAAAGAATAGGGAATTATAAACCAAAAAGAACTCAATGGAATGTAAATTTATGAAAAATCACAAAAATTCCTACCTTAGTTTAATGGAAACTAAGATGGAGGTCATTGCCTATGATGAAAAACACTCTAACAAGCATAAATGGATCCTCTTTAAAACCTAAAAAAATCCCATGAATAACCCATATTGAACCCCTAATCCGAGCCACAACAGCCTCAAGGTTCATAGAAGAGGAAAAAATTTAAGGGAAATAGTGTAGGGGAGAAAGGGAGGAGGAAACTGAGGGAAATGAGAATAAACCACTTTAGTAAATCGAAGGAAGAAGGCTTGGAATGCCTCAAAATCAAAGGGAAGGGAGGGAGGAACCACCTAGGGTGAATTATTAGCTTATCTGAATGAGATGAGAAATAAATAAAGCCCTCAGATAACTTAAAATCACAAGGAAAAAAATTCAAAATCCACTTTTAAGTGAATTTTTTAAATTACATGGTTAGTCCACATGATTTGGTAAATTGTGTGCCAATCATGAAGTTAACATTGCCTATGAAAAATGAATTCACATGGTTTATCCTAAGAAACTCACATGGTTCATATACCTATGTGCCAACCAAGCCAACTAAAAATGTCCCATAATAGTTCCATATTTCATTCTTATCACATGGTTTTCCTAACCGTGTTAAAGTCATGAGTCAGACAACTCAAGTAAAGAAAGATCCACAAAATTACTAATAAGATCCACCTTAATCTTGCACTACCTATGTAAGTTAAACAATAAAAATTTAAAAACAATTGGAAGCTTCCCCAACCAAGTGTACTCACATGATTACTTTTAAACTAATTCCCTAAACCATGCACAAAAGTAAAAAATTCTATAAAATAAAACTCAAAGCCAAAACTATCAAAAATTTAAAATTACCCCAAAAATTTATCATTATAAAAAATATTCAATCACACAAGTTGTTATAATAAACATGAAGTATCAATGAGATTTATGTCAATATGTTGATGAATAATCTTGGAAGTGAGTTTAAGAACCCAATAATGTAGAGAAGAAGAGTTCCCAAACAAGGCGTCACTTTATATTAAGTAAATGAGGATTGAAGAGATAACTTGAAAATTGGTTTGTGAATTGTTTTTCATTACTCATATAATAATATAAGATCTTTTAATTTATGTTTTGGAGATTAATAGATTCATTTAAATTAAATGAAAAATATGTTTGAATAATTTGAGGTGTTTTTCAAGGATTAAATCCTTATGTATTTATGAGAAGTATAAAATATAATTGGATGAATTTAAGGAAATTGAAGGAAAAGGAAGATAATTTGGGAAGATTGGAAGTTGGTTCTTGAGTATTTATCATTATAGTCTATTGACATATTTATTGCTATTATATTGGAAAAATAATTTTTAAGGGAAGTTCAAAAAATACGTCCAGCTCTCAAAAACAACAACCACCCAATAATATTGTAACACCCTAAGATTTTACGATTTTTCTTAAAATAATTTGATTTCTTCTATAGCTTGCGTTACACACAACACCAAGTTTAAACAAACCACGATATACTATTAAACTATTTTTATATGATAGTTATCACCTAATCGTTGGATTAAAGGGTATGAATATGACTAACTAAATTATGTAAAATGTTTGGTTTAAATCTTTACAACAGAAATTAATTGGTTATCAATTTATTATAAATGATAATAAAAATTATTTGAAATAAAAATAAATATTTTTCTGAAAAACTATTTTTGTGTGCTCATCCACTTTTTAGATTAATGAATTAAATTAATCACTATTGTTAAGTGTTTTTAATGAAATTTATATAATATATATTCAATAAAATGTTTTAATATTTATTCAACCTTTTTCTAAGAAATGGATAATAATAGACTATGTTATATGCTTAAAAATGTATTTTTCTAAAAATAAGTTTTCACCACGTATTGCATGCTTATTTATAAAATTATTTTTTTACACTTATATAAATTGAATATGATAAAATGGATTCCATATTTTTATTCATAATGTTCAAATTTGGTAGACATGACCCTTTTATTTTTGGTCAATATTAATAGTAACCATGGTAAAATTTATCACCTTGGTAAAGAGTAAATCGGGCTAATCTAGGTTAAAACCAAGAGATAATGCCATACTTTTTCATACTAATTCTTATTGGATGAAGATAATTATAACCTTATAAACTTATGATTGAAATAGATTTTTAGTGGATACTTGTTCATGAAAACGACCTATATAATATTTAAAGCAAAGAAAGTTACAAAATGTCACTTTCTTAGTTTTAAATATCTCTTATGTGTCCACATAGGGAAAAAAGAATGTTATGAATGAATCTAAATGTCTATTTTTAGATTCATAAAATTATTTTCACAATGGATATTTATTTATTATTTTTATAAATTATATAATTACCTTAAATTCGTATAAAATTTCAACGTAGTATTTATTCAATTATTTGGAAAATAAAATAAATGATATTAAAAATATTAAAAGTAATATTATTTTAATGAGTTATAATGTTACATGAATTTTATAAATTAATATGGCATATTATTGTTATGTTAATGAATTATATTTTAATTCCAAATTTTTATTTATGTCTTTTAAGTCAAATTAAATGAATAGTGTCAAAATTAACATTAATGATATTTTATGAAAATAATATTTTATTAAATTATTTAAAAATTATAAAAATATTTAAAGAGGAAATTTTTTGATAATATATGGTCTAAAATTTCATCCATTTTACATTTATGATTCAATAGTTATCTTATAAGTAAAATTATAACCCTTTAAGAGTGAAAAAATTGTCACCATGATTAATGTTAAAATAGGTTAACTAAGGGGTTAAACCAAAAGATAAGGTTTAAAAAACCACTTAAATCTATACAATTTTATTGTTTGATGATATTTCAACCACATACTATCTTATCTTCAAATCCTTTTCTTTTTTGAGGCATTTTAGAAATAGAATGAATTTATTACATTTGAGTCGTATAAGAAATCCCACAAGTGCCCCTCCCCTCAATTATAAGGGAACCTCTCCTTTATCTTTTTCACACCACTTCGAGTATTCTAGTTCAAAAATAACTTACCAAAATCCATTATAAAATATCCTAAATGCATTCTATAAGTGATGGTATTCCAAAAATATCAAATGAGTTATTTCAAAGGTGAGGTAGTCACATTAATCAATCACTTTCTTTTAATTATTCTTTTACCTCCTCTAAATCCTCTATATTATTTATATAATAATAACTTTATTATCCTAAATATATTGAAATTTTATTATGATTATGAAACCACCTGTAACATCTTTATTTTTTCCACATAAATTCTTTGAATATATCTAATAATAATTTTGAGATTATAAGCTTAGATGACACCTGATTCTGAGGCCCGATGAGCCCAAAATTAATGTTTGAAATATATTAAATATATTAAATACATGAACATGAATTTTTACTAAAAAATCATAATAAATTTTAAATAGAGGCTTGGATCAGAAACCTGAGGCCGCCATTGATTTCAGAGTGCGGGTTTTACCATTGGTGCGACAAAATATTTATCATCATTGAGTGTTTTTATAAAGCGAAATCACAGGTGAATTAATAAAATAAATAAATAAAATTATTTATTTTATTTATTTGATGCATATACTTGAAATAATTTATAAATATATGGTTATGAGGAGATCTCAAGGTTGTTTTCTTAACCCTAGAGACCTAGAGGACTGTTGGAGGAGATCGTTCTTGGTAGACAACATCAGATCAGATCGAGATCGAGGATCGTCATGCCATCGGGATTCGAGGATCTCACCAACAAAAAAATACATACTCTTTCTTAATTTGTGATTTATCCATCATGATGTTGGAGATTTGTTTTATGTGTATTTATTCCTTTTTTCTTATTCTACAATGAATACGAATCAAATGACCAACAGATTGATTCGCGAAACAATCATATTATGTGTATGGGTTTATTTGTGAGGGATTTGGGAGAAATTTTTTATTTTTTTGGGATCTTTATACATCCTTATAATGAAAAAAATCATGGACAACCCATTCATTGTTGAGGTTCCTTTCTCTCTTGTGTTTCTTGGTTTTCTACCACCGTTCTTTGTTCGTTCATCACCGACGTTTGTTTTAGATGACAATTTGAAAAATACTAGATAATCAATAATTACTAATGTATTTATTGAAAAAATGGATATATATCACAGATCTAGGTTTTATTTTATGAAAGGATCAAGAGACGAAGGAAAAAACAGTGGATCAGATTGGGTTTGGGATCTTTAGATTTCATTTTTAGCATATGGTAGTAGAATGAATCTGTGACGAAGGTTATCCAAATGCTTTGTACGGTCGAAAATCTGATCTCTAATAGTGATTGAGTGTGGTTAAATTAGATCCATGATTCATGGTGAGAATCATATAGGAAACTGGTGATTTATTGTTGGAGGAGAGATTCACGTGAAGAACCTACAAGTTCTATAAATTCTTTACTACATGGCATGTAACACATGGATACACACCATGTATGGAGCCCTGACTGCGGAGCTAGGGTTTCGCATGGAGTTATGAATCACATGGAGTGTGACTCTTGTCACATGGTGTGTGACCCTTACCTATCATTCAACATGTCCCCAAGGAGGTACACAGACATGGACACGATTAGCTATAAATAAACACGACTAGCCATACATGGACACAGTCAAGAGTACAAATGGGATACACCGTGTACTCAGACATGGACATGGGCATGGGACATGATACACAGGTAGAACCTAGTGCTGAAGGAACACACTATGTACTTTTATTACATGATGTTTAATCCTTTAAGGATGGCATGGAACCCTTGTCCTCTTCAGTTTAGACAAGTTTTTTTTAGGGTAAGTTACCTTGATCCATTCCCTAAGGGTTTAGTATGGAGTCACATCCTATTCATAGGATGGTGATCCCCTCTAAGGAACCATGGTATTGGATAGAGTTTTTGGAATCCATTCATGAGGCCCAGAGTGAAATCCTCTATCATCATCATTTTCCCTAGGTGGGGTTCTTGGAATCGTCGTGACCAACACTACGCGGGCATCGATCCCATACTTAGTAGGTTAATCTAGATTGGGTTGTTGGTATACCACATGTCCTTGGGTATGATCCCCATATTCCTATTGATCTCTTATGACTTTAGGAATGTACTTATTATGGTGAGACCCAATGATCACATTATCATGGATAGAACCCATTAGTGCTATCTGACCAGGGGAGTGTGTTCTCCCAGATGAGTGTTATGTGGAACCTTTGAAGAGAAATCCTAGGTTGGAAATACGGTTATGACATTACCATGAGACTGTGTGTCTACTATGAGTATATATGGATGTTTTTTTATAAATTCTATTGATATATACCTGTGATAAACTGAATTTTATTATTGATGATATATGCTTAGTGATTTCTGGGTGTGCTACTGGGTATTGTTTTACTCCCCCCTACATGATATTTTCCCACATGTTTCGTGTCTTAAGAATATGGCTAATCTTTTGATGGATTCCTATAGAGACTAAGACCAGGATGATCTTAGTGAGTTGGATAGAACGAGGTGTGTTTCATTGGTTTCATTTACAACATCCCTCTTCTACTTTATAGGATGGACTTATTTCAGTTTCTTTTTAGTGGGCTTATATTTTTCCATTTCCTTTTAGTAATTTGTTGTCATACTATGATGGTGGGATTCTATATGTATGCATTCATGGTTATTGGTTGTTTTACATTTTAGTATTTTATGGACTTAGACATGTGTGTGTGTGTGTGTGTGTAGGTAAATTAGGCTAAGGCCTCCCGTGTGTGTGATATGCCTACTCATGACTGGTCGCTAGCCCCTGGCTTATTGAGGCGGGCTTGGGTAGTTATGGTTTGGGCCCCATTGGGAAAGGTCATGATAGATTGGTATCAGAGGAGACAGTTCTACCTTAGGACTAAATCACATGAGATTGGTTTGGGGAAACAATGTTTAGTGTTTTGAGTTCATCTTTCGGGATAGGCACTCCAATGTTGGTGTAGTGATCAATGTATCCATGCACCGAGAATTTGATCACCTGCCTTTCAACTTGGTACATGTATACATTGGTTGTAGAGAAAACATTGGTAAATGCATGATATAGGATTGCGTTATGGTTTTCATGTCCTTATTGAGTCAAATCTCCAGATATACTCATTGAATGTGGTATATCTTGTCTATTTTAGGATACCTCCATGACACTTTCTAGTTAGGATTTAGCAGTAGGATCATGAGGATGATCCCCTCAGTGATGAGGCTTCTATATAGGGACCTATTTAGGAGGTGTTAACTCCAGGTGGTGTACCAGTATTACCACCACCTGTCGAGAAGAAGACAGTAATAGTAGTACCAGAAGATGAGTTGTGTAGTTTGAGCGTGCTTCATGAGTTTCAGCGTCAGTGACCCTCAGGTTTAGGGGTGATCCAGACCCATAGGTGGCTGAGGATTGACTTGAGGCAATGACGTAATTCTTCCATCTTATCAGGACACTTGCAGACAAGGTGGCAGTCATGGAAACAAGCCATCTCCATGTATCTACTTGATGATGGTGAGACTTAGTGGCCCATTAGTATGATGAGGAAAATCTTGCATGGTTAGAGTTCGATCTCATTTTCAAAAATTAATTTTCTCTAGCTACTTTGAGGGCTGTGCGAATCTAGGATATTCTACAACTTTAATAGGAAAGTTTTTCTACGGATGAGCACTCATTGAGGTTCACCAACCTCTCTTGATACTCGATGGATATGGTGCATGTTAAATTATTTTGGGATAAGAATTTTTATTGAGGAATATGTAGAGAAATTCGATCCAGTGAGACAGCTCTATGAATTCCTACCTATGTTGGTGTTCTAGAGCATGATTTGGTGGTTGAGAGTTTCCTGGCTGAGCAGATGCAGAAATTTTTTTCTGGGAGTGGGAACATGAGAGTTGAGACTTTGACGGAAAGGATATGATGATAGGAATAGGAAACTATACATGAGATATGTTTTAGGAGGTGATCCCAAGATAGAGGGTCTGTGGTTTGGGCCTCACAAGATGGATCTAGTCAGCCTAGGGAGAGGTGGTGATACTCTTATGATAGTAAGGGACATCTCGTGAGGTATTTTTGACCTACCATATGGATGATAGAGAGACAGTGGATGGTCCATCTAGACCGAGTCAATAGAAGAAGTAGGAAAATCTGTAGGGAGGAATATGTGGCATAAGAGTTGGGAGAGTATCTGAAGGTGGTAGATGTTATGAATTATTACCACCACCACCCTAGGTGGTCCCCACAAGGATCAGGGAGTTGGTGGTCCGGGGTGAGGGCAGCTACAGGAGGTCGAGTCTTATGACCTAGAGGCTCCAAGGATTACATGAGGTACAATCTATGACTTTTATACCTTAGCTACAATACTGATAGACATAGGTTCAATTCATTCCTTTCTTTCCACTTATCTAGTTCAAGACATGGAGATTTTAGTTGAGCCTTTGGATTAAACCTTGTTCTTTGAGACTCCCACTGGGGGAGACTTAGTGATCAAACACTTCTACCGATGGTGTGACCTAACTCTTGGTGGTGGGAGTTTCTTTTTATATCTCTTTATAGCAATGATGATGACTTACAATATATTCTTAGGTATGGATTTTTTATCAATAGTTTTTTCCTAGATAGACTATTTTAGGTGGAGGGTGCAGTGTGGCCACAGAGATCAAACAAGGTTTTCCTTTGTGGATGAAAAATAAAACCAAATGAAGTAGGATTAAATCATGCATTGGAGGGTGAAGTCTATTACACACCAGTTGGATAGTATGGCTCTTGGTGCAGTAGATACTACGAGTTCTTAGTTTCCTATAGTGGTGGGAGAGTACGATGGTGTATTTACTGAGGATGTTCCAAGCTTACCTCCCTGATGATAGATAGACTTCTGTATTGATCTACATCCTAAGAAAAACCTTATATCTACACCAACATATTAGATGGATCCCACAAAGCTTCACAAGTTGAGGGTTTAGTTGGTGGCCTTGTAGAGGAAGGGATTTGTCAGACCTAGTGTTTCACCGTAGTCAGCCTCTGTGTTGTTCACTAAGAGTGTGAATGGGAACTTGAGGTTGTGTGTGGATTACCATCACCTAAACTAGGTGATCATAAAGAATAAGTACATACTTTTGAAGATCGATGTACTATTGAATCAGTTGAGAGTCGCATGATTGTTCTTGAAGATTGAATTTAGATCAGGCTATAACTAGTTGTGAGTACTGGATGAGGATATACCGAGGATGAATTTTTGATGTTGTTATAGTAAATATGAGTACTTGGTGATGCCTTTTATCTTGAATAAATCCCCTTAAGTGTTAATTGGACTCATAAAATGGATCTTTCAGCCTTTCTTATATCAGTTTTTGGTAGTCTTCATCAAAAATATCCTAGTGCACTTGACATTCGAGGAGGAGTACGCGAGACACATGAGGATGGTTCTAGACATACTCTGAAAGAACCAGATTTATGAAAATATCTCAAAGTACTCATTATGGATTTAGGAGGTCCAATTTATGGGACATGTCATCTCAGAAGATGGTATAGAAGTGGACCCGACAAAGGTCTAGGTTGTGTTAGATTAGGATCCACCCAAGAGAATGATAAAGGTGTGGATATTACATGTGTTGGTAGGATATTACTAGAGATTCTTAACCAGTTTCTATTGTATATTATCTCTTTTTAAAGATTTGAACCTAAAGGGAAATACTTTCATATGAACATAGATGTTCCATTAGGCTTTCCAGGAGTTGAGGCAGAGAATGAAGAACACTCCCATCTTGAGATTCTTAGAGGTGGGTATTGAGTATGTAGTGTTCTGTGATGAATTAGGGAAAAAACTTGGTTGTGTTCTAATGTATAGGTAGACAATTATTTCCTATGGTTCATGATAGCTGAGATCACTTGAGAAGACCAATATGACCCATGATCTTGAGCTTGCAGCGATAGTCTTCACACTAAAGATGTGGAAACACTACCTTATGGGTGAGCTATTTTTCAACTATTATAACCACAAGAGTCTGAATTATAACTTCTCTGAGAAGGATATTAACTTGAAATAGATTCAATGGATATATTTCTTCTAGTAATATAACTTTGAGATTTTTTATACTCCTAGGAAGGGGAACATGGTATAAAATGCTCTCAATAGAAGATCTTGTTCGCAGCTACCGAGCGAGGAATCAGAGCAGTTGGAATTATTACATTTATAATTTTTGGGTGAGAATGAAGTATCTTACCTCCATTCAATGGTTATTACCCATCCACTTTTACAATGATTTATGAAGGCACAACTTTAGGATACCAATTGTGAGACCCTACGTACTCAAATATCCACTGGACAGATTCCTGATGGATTTTTTAAGGTGGGTATTATGTTGTTCTTTTCATAGGATGGATGATGATACTAGTTATACTAAGAGATGAGGTGTTGAGGGAGTTTCATAAGTCACCCTTACAAGTACATCCAGGTGTGGAAATGATGTACCAGGACCTTCAACAGTAAATCTAGTGAAAAGGGATGAAGAAGGGAGTTTCAAAGTTTGTCTCTTTATGCCTTACTTGTTAGTGAGTGAATGTTGATCACTAAGTTATAGTGGGTTTATCTCAACCACTTAAGGTGCCTGAGTGGAAGTGATATGGGATATCCATGGACTTTGTGACATGGTTACCATATACGTCTAGGGGACACGATGGCATTTGAGTGGTAGACCGACTCACCAAGTTGGACCATTTCTTAGTTATTCGAGAGTAGAGATCAATAGAGAGCTTGTGAAACCTTTGCATAAAATAAATATCCTGACTCCATGGAGCTCCCTTGATTATCATTTTTTACTATGATGCTCACTTCACATCTTATTCGTGGAAGGTATTACAGGAGGCCTTTGGGACTCAATTGTTTTTGGGCATGGATTTTCACCCCAAGACTGAAGAACAAACTGAGTATACCATTTAGGTCTTAGAGGACATTCTATGAGATTTCATGTTAGACATTGTACATAGTTTATAGGATCACCTACCATCAGTGGAGTTTTCATATAAAAATAGCTACCATTCCACCATTGGTATGACACCATTTGAGGCCTTTTATGGGTGACCCTACATATCACCACTACACTGGATTGAATAAGGAGAGTCAACACTTATGGGATCATAGTTGGTGTGATTCATGATAGAGAAGGTTCATATCATCTAGGAGTAGATGAGGACTACAAAAATCTGTTATAAGTCTTATGTGGACTGAAGAGTTCGAGGAGGGATATAATTTGTACATGAGGGTCTCACCTCGATGTGGGTTGTGATGATTTAGATGGGGAAAAAAACTATCTATGATATTCATTAGCCCATTGAAAACATTGTGCAGAGTTGGAGAGGTGGCTTACCTCTTAGATCTACCACCATAGTTGGATCGGGTACACAACGTCTTCCACATGTCGCAGATGATGAGATACGTGCATGACTTATCACATGTTATCAGCTAGGGAGAACTAGACATCAAGGATGGAGTTACCTTTACTGATTACCTAGTAGAGATTGATGATCAGTAAGATAGGATCTTCTATTGGAAAAGGTTTCCTTTAGTGCATGTTTGGTGGTGGCATGAAAATATTTAGAAGAGTACCTAGGAGAGGGAGACCCATATGCGTGCTCAGTACACACATCTATCTGGTTAGTCTTTTGTTTTTATTTCCAAGACATAAAAATCTAAGGTGGATAGAATATAATGTATCATTTTTTTCCATGTAAATTATTCAAATATATCTAGTAATAATTTCGAGCCTAGGCGCTAAGACAACATATGATTCTGAGGCATGGTGAGTCTAGGATTAATGTATGGAATATATTAAATGCATACACACATAGTTTTCCTAAAATAGTGGAATAAATTTTAAATGGAGGCTCATATAAAAAATATGAGGATTCCATTGATTTTAGAGTGTAATTTTTACTCTAGACACGATATAATCTTCATCGGCATCAGACGTTTTTATAAAGTGCAGTCATAGTCGAATTAATAAAATAAATAAATCAAATCATTTATTCTATTTGTTTGGCATAGCAACCTGAAATCCTCTATAAATATATAGTTATGAGGAGATATCAGGGTTGGTCGCTTAAACCTAGAGACCTAGATGACCATTGGAGGAGATCATTCTTGGAGGAAGACATTAGATCAAATCGAGATCATGTATCATCATGCCATCGGGATTCAAGTATCATTCCAATGAAAATGATTCAGATTCTTTCTTTATCAGAGATCAATCCACCTCAAGGTAGGAGGTTTTTTTATGTGGATTTATCCCCATTTTCTTATCCTATAATGAAATAAAATCAATAGACCAATGGATTTATTCATGGATCAATCATATTGTGGTTACAAGTTTATTTTTGGGGGATTTGGGAGAAATTATTTATTTGTTTTGGATCTTCATTCATCATTCTAATGACAAAAAATCAAATACAACCCGAACACGGCTAAGGTTTATTCCTCTCTTGGGTTTCTTGGTTTTCTCCCACCATTCTTCATTTGTTCATCGTCAGAATTTGTTTTGGCTGACAGTTTAACAAATATCAGACAATAAATCATTGAGACACCATTTCTTAGATCAATAGATTAATATCATAGATCCGAGTTTGGTTTGATGGAAAGATTGTGTGACGAAGGTAATGACAGTGAATCAGATCGGGTTTGGGATCTTTGGATTATGGTTTCGATGTATGGTAGTGGAATGACTTGGCTATAAAGGTTCCTTGAACACTTTGGATGACCAAATATCATATCTCCTGTGGTGATCGAGTGTGGTTGAATTTGATCCATGATTTTCAGTGAGAATCACAAAGGAAACCTGCATGGTAGTGGTAGAGGAGTGATGTGCATAAAGAATCTGAGGGTTTTTGTAGATTCTGCACTACACAACATGTAACAAATGAATACATGTCATGTATGGGGCCTTGGATATGACCCTAGGGTTCCACATATAGTTAAGTATGAAATGGCGTGTGACCCTTGTCACACGGTGTGTTACCCTTACCTAGTGCTCAATGTTTACTTGGGGTGGTACACAAACACATACATGGATAGCTATACACAGAAATAGCCAATCATAAATGGACACGGTCAGGAGTACATGGGGTCATACACACTGTGTACTCAGACATGGAAATAGGCACGGGCCGTGATCACGGGTAGAACCCAGTGCCAAAGGAACACACTATGTACTTCCAGTACACGCTGTGTACTCCTTCAAGGATGTCTTGGAGACCTTGTCCTCTTCAGCTTGGAAAAGTTTCATTAGGCTAAGTTCCCTTGATCTATTCCCTAAGGGTTTAGTATGAAGTCATGTAATATTCATAAGATAGTGATCCCTATAATGAAATTTAGTCTAGGATATTGTTTTTAGAATCCCTTCATGAGGCCCAAAGTGAGATCCTCTATCATCATCATTTTCCCTAAGTGGAGTTCCTAGTATCATCGTGACCAACACTATGTGGGCGTCGATATCCAACTTAGCATGTTAATTTGGATTGTGTTTTTGGAATACCCCCTGTCCTTGGGTGTGATCCCCATATATGTATCAATCTCTTTAGACTTCCGGTGTGTACTTATTATGGAGAGACCCGATGAGCACGAAATATTGGATGAACACCATCAGTTCTATCTGAATCATGGAGTGTGTTCTCCCAGATGAGTGTTATGTGGAACCTTCGAGCATGAATCCTAGTTTGGAAATATGGTTGTGACCTTACCTTGAGACTGTGTGTCTACTATGAGTATATTTTGATGTTCTTGTTATATATTCCATTTACATATAGCTCTGATGAGATGACTTTTATTCTTGATGTTATATGCTTAGTGGTTTTGGGGTGTCCTACTAGGTATTGTTATACTCACCCCTACATGTAATTTTTCCACACATGGTGTGTATTGTGTAGATTAACAACCTTTTGATAGATTACTAGAGAGACCAGGACTAGGCAGAGCTTAGTGAGCTAGATAGACTGAGGTGTGTTTCGGTGGTTGCATTTACAGTAGTCCTCTCCTTCTTTACAGGTTGGCTTGTTTTAGTTTCCTTTCAGTGGGGTTATATTTGGACCTTTATTTCTAGTACTTTTTTTTATACTCTGATGGTGGGATTCTATATGTATGCATGCTTGGTTATCAGTTATTTTACATTTTAGTATTGTATGGGCTTGGAGATGTGTGCATGTATATAGGTACATTAGGCTAAGGCCTCCCATGTGCGTGATATGCCTACTCGGTGATGGTAACCATCCCCTGGACTATTGGATGTGGGCTTGGGGGAGTCACGTTTTAGGCCTCATTGGTCTATGTCATGAAACCACCTTTATTCACCCTCTTTCCATCAAATGTGAAGTGAAAGTATCACTTGTGCATATGTACAACTTATCATCTCCACATAGTGATACAATTCATTTCTCATCACTATATTTTATGGATGGGTATTTTGTGGGTTTAATGCTTATATATGATACTTATGACATAATTATACTTCTATAATGATAATATTATATATACCTTATTACCTTCCAATCAGTTGGGTAACGATAACGTCGCTCGTGTGTACGTGTAGACTACCACCTCCACGAAGCAATGTGATTATTTTTTCATTTATAAGGATGGATTTAATGAATATATATTATATTTATGTTATAATAATTATTATTTAAAGGTGATTTATTATTTACATTTCTTTTATTCCATCCGTCAAAAAATGTAAATAGTGTTCATGCGTATGTACGACCTACCGTCTCCATGAATGGTGTAATTCATTTTTCTATATATAATTTTATGAATGACTATAAAAATGTATATAATGAATATATAGGATAATTATATCACTATTAAATTTTTTTATTTTATGTAACCATGATCAAAGTACAAGGATTAAATCTACCAAACCAAAACATACATGAAAAATGAAGTAGATATCACCCAGAATAGTGATTTTAATAAATAATTGTTAACAAATGGGTGATAAAAGGTTATAAGTAAATCATATATGGTATGATATATATGATTATGGTTATATAATATTTTTATAATCAATATATATTTATTATACATGAGGTTCCAATACATATGAAGGAAGTCGGACCTAAGGTAAGGGGTTTTAGTCTCACTTTTATTTCTTTGAGACACGTGTCATATTCACCACCTATTTATTTTATGTGGTGTAAATATTTCCCATTAATTTATTTTATGATGATTATTTTAAAAATTATGTGGATTTACATATCCTTCTAATTTTATTTATTTTATGGGGTTCATGATTCAAAATTTTCTAAAGGGGTAAGGGTTTTATGTTACGATCTCATCTTTTATCATGTTTTTTTATGATTTAGTTTATTATGATGAAAAATTATAATCTGAATCTTAATAAACTCATAAATTTTCTTCTAATTTGGTTATTTCTTGAGAATACATGTTTTTATTTCATTTTTCTCACCTCACATACTCAAGATATAGAATATGTTTTTAAGGAAAATTTAATTTATTTATCTCTTTGATCGAAAAGCCTTTTTCATCCATATCCATTTTTTTATAAAAATTTAAATAAGGTGTTTAATATTCTCCTATAATTTTATAAATCTATTTTTACCTATGTTTATTTTTTTTAAAAATGGTTTTAAAAAAATATTCTTGTTATTTTTTGAATGAGTTACTTTTTTGACTTTTTCTACAAAATTGTGAAAGGAATGTTTTATTTAAACATATACAACATGAATGGAATTTCCAATCATCATGACCAATAAATGATTTTAGGATTCAATTAAAATTTTCCAATGTTATTTTCAAATAATTTTTTCATTAATATTTGAGATTAAAAAAAAGGTTATTTCAAAGTGAAAAAGATATTTTCTTCAATAAATTTTATAGTAATCATTTAATGGAATTTTTCATCTATGATAAAATTATTTGATGTTTCTTATGATTTAACAAGTATATTATCCAAGGATACCATCCTTATTATTTCTCTAGATGGTTTATTTTTATGATGAAAAGATATTTTTTAAATCCCTTCCTTTTCCATGGGTTATGCTATGGCAAAATACTTATGAAACCCATTTCTTTTTTATGAGTTTTGATATGATGAATATTTTATGATATTGTGGCACACATATGTATGATTTTCATTATGTTATTGGTGAGACCTATATATCCCTCCAATGCATTTGGTAATGATCGGTATCTCATGTGATAAACATGATTGGAATGAGGAGTGAACAGTAAGGGATTATGTCTACTATGATAGTGTTGAGAGTGAACATTGACTACTAAAATAGTCTGGGGAGTGAAAACAATCCACTATGATAATCTTAGGAGTGATACTTTACTAATATGATGGTTTGGGGAGTGAAACCAATCCACTATGATAGTCTTGGAAATGACCCTTGACTACTAAGGAAATGATTTTATATGCTTATGTGTGTGCCATAATTCCATATCTTATATCAATTATATTCTATCATGGATCATGTTATTTGATTCCTTTATGATTAATGTGATATGAAATACCAAGATTTATGCCATTAATCAAGATTATTATCTATGATATATAGGTTATGGATTTCAAATATTAATCTCATGTTCTAATACCCTTATGCTCTTTTTATTCTTACATGATCATTGATATCTCCCTTGCTTACCCTTAATGAGCATCTGAGCTCACCATTTATCATGTTTCCTCACCCCAGGTTATGAGGAAAGGTTTTATGAATGATATGTATAAGAAGGGTGGTAGTTATGATATGTAATGAATATTCATCTAATAAGATATAATATATATTTATGAAAATTATGGGTCACTATATTTGGTATCAAAGAAAGGTTTAGTTAAAATTTGGAAACTAGGATGAGAAAACTTTATTGAGAACCCTGAGTATAATTATAAGTATAGGATAACATCCTAACATTTTAGTAATAGTCACAGATGACCTAGGTTAAAAATAAGGTGTCATACATTGAAAATAAGGTGTCTTTATTTATACATCCTATAAATAAATTTTCATGATTATGTGGTTTTACACTATGATTATTATTGATCAAACTATGTTTTTGGGTTTATTTAATGGTTTTAAACTAAAGTAATCATGTTAATTCTAAGTGAGATGGATAATGCAATGATTTTTCTCCGGAAAAAACAAATTTCATGGGAGATGAAATGAAAAATCTCATTACTATGCTCACACAAATTTCTCAAGATATGAATCTTGATGAATTTAAAAATGAGAAAAGGAGGGAACAATGTTCTATTGAGTGCATGTGGAAATATATTCCTTCTTTTAGTTGTTCTATTGATCCATTGGTTTTTGAGCAATGGATCAATACCAATGAAAATAAAATTTTCACTCTCCAGTGTTTGGAACATGAAAAAGTCATTTTGGAGGCCTATTTTTGGAAGGTGAAAAAAATCAATGGTGTAATCTTATCAAGAACATGAGAAAATAATAAGAAATTTAATCCTTGGAGTGATTTAAGTTTAAGATCTTATTTTTCAACAAGTAATTTCTTCATATTCTTCTCATGAAAATGGAGAATAAATTCCTTTAGCTAAAATAATGAGATGATGAATCTATTGGTACCTATGAGGAAAAATTTTACAATACTTGAAAGGTATTCTTGTGGTATTATAATCAAACCTAAAAGTAAGGTTGATCAATTCTTCAGTGTCTTAAAACCAATTATATGAAGGGTATTATCCATAAGGGACTTCAGTAGTTATGAAGAAATCGTTTTATGTGCCATAAATGTGGATATAGATATTGAAGTTATCCATCAATCTCATGGTTTAGGAAAGAAAAGAAAGATGGAATTCAAAGTAAATTCTAAAAACCATAGATAGAAGAAGATGAGCCTTCCTTTATGCTTAAAGTGTGGAAGGAAACATGGAGAAAATTGTCTTGAGAGAATCGGTAAATGTTTCAAGTGTAGAAAGGAAGGCCATCAGGTAATCAAATTCCAATGTGATGGGAAGAAGTTATCTAATGACGTGAATAAAAATAAAGAACCATAGAATGCACCACACAAACTCTAGTGTTTTAAATGTAAGGAGTATGGGAATTATGGTAACTAGTGCCTAGATCTGAAGGTTAATGATGATGATCAATGTAAACAACCTATTAATCCCAGAGAAAAAATGTAAATCTCATTCAATCCCTATTTTTGATGAGGGGAACAATAACAACATGGTAAAAGTCATACTTACCATCCACTCTATAACTACCTATGGATTATTTTATCTTGTATCTACCCAATCTTTGATATCTAAAGAATTTTCTAAGTGTATCACAGTACCAACTCAATGATTAGATGTTTAATTAGAATTAAAACCCCTAATGTTATAATGATCACATCTCAAGTTTATTATTCTTATATGATTAAAGTTTTTGGGAATCTGATTCTTAAAAATATTTTTATTCTTCCTCTGGTTGAGTTAGATGTTATTTTGGGAATGGATTGACTATGTCGACATAAATCCCATATTAATTTTCAAGTAAGGGTATTCACTTTTGATATTCTAAACTAACCAATTATCATTTATTAGTTTGATGATAAATATGAAATTATGATGGAAATAAAATCCATCGTATGGGTTTTGATTCCTATTTAAAAGGTGAGTATATCTCATATGGTTGGGTAGAAACTAAACATAAAATATATACCTGTACAGAAGTTTGTTGATGCCTTTTTGGAATAATTTCTTGGTCTTCCATCAAATCATGAAGTTGAGTTCTTGATATAACTCACACATGGTTCTGCACCTATTTCAAGGACTCCATATAGAATGGACCCAATTGAGTTGCAAGAATTGAAGAAGAAACTTTAGGAGAATATTGACAAGGGATTCATTAAGCCAAGTGTGTCACTATGAGGTGCACTGGTTCTTTTTATTAAAAAGAAATATGGATCAATGTGACTCTGCATTTATTATCGAGAACTTAACAAGATCACTATCAAGAACAAGTATCCTCTACCCCATATTGATGAATTTTTTGATCAAATGCTTAGATATGAATACTTTTCCAAGATTGATCTTAATTTTGGATATCATCGATTGAGGGTAAAGAATAAATATATACCCAATATATAATTCCATACAAGGTATGGACACTATGAATTTATAGTGATTCCATTTGGTATTACTAATGCACCTAATATCTTATTGGATTTAATGAATAATGTATTTCAATATTACCTTGACCAATTTATTGTAGTGTTTATAGAAGATATTCTTATATATTCAAAGATCAAGGAAGAGCATGAATATTATTTGAGGATTTTTCAGAAGACACTAAGGAAGGATAAACATTATGAAAATTCACCAAATGTGAATTATGGATTTATAAAGTTTCATTCTTGGGTCATATTATCTCAAGTGATGGTATATCAGTAGATCCTTCAAAGATATAAGTTATTGAACATTGTACTAGACTAAACACTGTGACTAAGATATGTAGTTTTCTTGGTTTAGATGCATATTATTGGATATTTTTGGAGAATTTATCATGACTCTATAATCCACTCACCAAGTTAACTTAGAATGGATCTAAGTTCCTTTGGATAGATTAATGTGAAGAAAATTTCAAGGAACTAAAGATAATTTTATTCAGTTCACCTGCGCTTAATTTATCATGTAGTAGAGAGGGGATCGTAATATATAGTGATACATAAAAGAAGGTATTGTGATGAATTATCATGTATAATGATATGGTGATAGCTTATGACTCATTAAAATTGAAGGTTCGTGAGTAAAATTACCTAACTCATAATTTTGAGTTAACTATGATAATTTTTAAATTAAATATATAGAGGAATTATCTTTATGAAGAGATGTGTGATATATATACCGATCCTAAAATTTTAGAGTATATTTTCACACATAAAGAGTTAAATATGCACCAGAGACGATGGTTGGAGTCGATTAAAGATTATGACTTCTCAATACATTACCACCTTGGGAAAGAGAATAAGGTGGAAGATGATATGAATTAAAAGAATCATGCTATCTTATCTATAATGAGGATCACACAATATCCAATATTTCTAGATTTTTAGAGGATGGATATTGAAATATTAAATGAATAGAATAAATCTTATCTTTCTCAAATGAGTGTTCAACCATCTATCCAAGTAAAGATTAAAGAGGTGCCGAAGAAAGATATAGATCTACAAAAGAAGGTGAGAAATGTTCCCGAATTTAACCTTGATTGTGATGGAATGATATGGTTTAGGAACCAGGTATGTTTTCAATCCATACTATATTTTAAGGATCTATTGGATGAGGCTCATAGTTCATTATTATCTATTCATCTTGTATGTATAAAGATTTATAGAGATCTGAAAGAGTATTTATAGTGAGACAACATGAAGAGATATATTACTAAGTATGTATCTCAGTTCTTGGTTTTTCAACAAGTTAAGGCTAAGATATAGTAGTCTAATGGGATGTTACTACCATTACCCATACTAGAATGGAAATAGAAAAAAATCACCATGTATTTTGACATCAGAATCCCCAAAACATCAAAATGGTATAATGCTATATGTGTTGTAGTCAATATCCTTACAAAATCAACATGCTTAATTTCCACCAGAGAAGACTTATCTCTTGACCATCATTATAGAATATAAATTAATTAATTCTTAAGGTTTCATGGAGTACCACAATATATTATATCTGATTGGGATCTGAGGCTTACCTTGAAGTTCTAGAAAAGTTTTCAATGGGGTTTGGATATAGAGTTGAGTTTCAGTAATTCTTATCATCCTCAAAATGATGGTTAGTTTGAGAGAACAATTCAAACCCTAGAAGATATACTAATATATTGTTCTTTGAATTTCAAAGGTGTTTGGGATCAACACCTTCCTCTAATTGAGTTTTCTTACAATAATAGCTTTTACTCGAGTATTCAGATGGCTCCATATGAATATCTCTATGAAAAAAAGTGTATAAATCCAATATAATGGGATGATATTAGAGAAATAAAGTTATTGGGACCTGATATAACTAAGGAAATTGTATAGAAAATCCATTCATCATCACATCAAGACATCTCAGAGTCGATATAAAAGTCATGCTAACAATCATCAGTGTAATATGAAATTTTAAGTTAGTGAGAAGGTGTTTCTATGAATTTCTCCATGTAAAAAGGTTATGATATTTGGGAAGAAAGGAAATATGAGCCATAGGTATGTTTTCCACTTTGAGATTCTTGATCGAGTAGAGATGGTATCTTATCACTTGGCGCTTCCACTGAACCTCTCTCAAGTTGACGATGTGCTCCATAAATCTCTCATGAGGAAGTACATACCTAGTTCGTCACATGTACTAAAACCAGAGGCTATATCATTAGAACATTGTAATGTTCTGTGTTTTGAACCGGATGAGAACACGTAGGAATTTTTTTTATGTTAGCTGGTAGGTCGATTTTAAAACGAGCGTTAGAACTTTTTATTTCCAATAGTTGACACTGCGATGTGTATTTTAAATAACTTTTATTAAATTAATTATATTAAAATTAAAATAGAAACAAATTAAATGAAGGGTAAAAACCTTATTAAAACTTTGGAATATTTTATGAAATATTTTCAGAGTTTTATGGTGTGTCAGCATGGGATTCTGAGACTCGCAGACTGTCGGCGTTGATAGAATAAAAATAATAAATTTATTTTATTCATATGCACGCGTTTTTTTAAAATGAAATAAATCTCAAACGGTGCATCTTATAGAAAATCTGAGACCACCGTTAGGTCCGAAACGCTGGGTTTACCCTAGGTAGGGTATAACCTTGATGTGCATCGAGTGTTTGGTACCCTTGCACATGATAATACCCTCCTTAATTTTAATTAATTTATTATTCCGATTTTTTAATAATAAATAATTAACTTCTATAAAATGGTGTATTGTATCAGAAATCTGAGACCACCGATAGTTCCGGGACGTAGGGTTTACCCTAGGCAGGGTATAACTTTTGCAAGGAGTAGACATTTTGTCAGATCTCACCCGAAACTAATTTATTTAGGTTATAAATATTTTTTTTGGATAGTTAAAAACAATATTAATAATTTAATTATTAGTATTATTATTTGAATTGAAAACAAAAAATAAAAAAAATGCTCTTCCTTAATTAATAAATTGTGTCACGGTGTAAATAATAACTGGGTAGTGTAATAAATGTTATACTATTAATTGTCCGAATTAAATACAAATACGCAATCAATATCAATTTAATATTTGTTATCATTTTTTAATGGTTATTGTTTTTAAAATATTAATCGTGTCAATGATGAGTTGTATTAAATAATAATAATTTTAATAATTTTTTATTATTATTTTGGGACAAAAACATTTACGTATATATATATGGTGATTAAATATATACGTAGTTATATATAATGTGAGAGTGTATATATATGAATATACAGATGTGTGTATATATATATATAACACGTAAATGTATATATGGGTGGATATTTATTTATTGTTGGGTTAGATAAAATATTATTAATTACCCACATAGATGAATTTAACGTCTCGACTTAAATCAATGTGCTGATCGTTTAAGTTTTTAGTCCAAATCTTTAAAGCGACTCAGGGTACGTGCCTGTGCACCCTGTTGCGGGTCCCGAGTAGCTATTAAAATTTATTAAATAATTGCGCAGGCTTTTTGTTATTTTTTTACGTCGCGCCCTAGCATTTCCTTTGGCTAAAAATAATTTAAAAGAGATGAAAGAGAATAAAAAGAATTTAAAGGAAATTAATGGAGGGATAAAAATAAATAATAAATTAGATATGGTTGGAGAGAAATTAAAAATAATTAAAATTGGGTAAACCCATTTTAATTATTTATTTCTTTCATCATTTTATTTTTATTATTTCATTTATTTATCTCTTTTTTATTTATTTTTCCTTTCCTTTCCTTTATTTCTTTTTCCTCTCCTCTCCTCCTCTCCTCCCTCTCACGTCATGCCTCCCCACTCCCTAGGTGGCGCACCACCTTTTTACATCTTTGGAAGATCACCGCACCTCCGTTCGTCATCTGTTTTCTTCACCGTTAGGTGTGCTGTAAACCTTAATGAAAGGCTAACCTTACGCATTTGGAATCATAGAGTAGTGCGGAGTAACCTTCACGCAGTTCGTTGTGGAAGGATTTTACCCTATTTTGGGGTTTTTCTAAAATCTTATATTTTCTTCCGTCTTAGGTCAAATCAAAGCCTACTTCGGATCATAGGATCACCTACGACCATAAGGTAGGCTGTGTACTCTCTTTCTCTCTATTTCATTGTGATTTATAAAAACGCATGGTTGTGCCGTTCGTCGGTGCCTACCGACGTTGTGTAAATTCACCAAATATTTTCAAGTTAATTATTCTGTTTAATTGTTGTAACCATATTTATTATAAATTAAATTGTTTAAATTGTTGCAACATGGTCAGACACCCCTTTGGGCGTGGTGACATGGTCGGTATAATTTTCGTTAGCCCGAGTATTTAATTCATTTAACTGCATGTATTGCACAACCTATTTTTGTTGTGTTTAATTTAAATAATTATTTTAAAATAATTATGAACCTTGAATTGTTTGATATTTGGTAGTTTTTTGTGCTGAATTATTTATTTATTTAAATGTGCATGCCCGAGCATTTAATTTAATTAACTGCATGTGTTGTGCAACCTATTTTTGTCGTGTAAAATTTATATAATTAATTTAGATTAATTATGAATTTTGAATTGTTGAATCTTTGGTAGTTGTTTGTGTTGAATTATTTATTTATTAAAAATTTCATTTATCTACTTATGTTGATGCGATATCTTGCCTTGTTAAGATTGTTATGCTGCAATATTTAATTTATACCTTGTGATGCACAGGTGTATATGTTTAGTTTTCAAGTTGCAATTTCATATACTTATTATGTCATATCTGTTGCTGTGAAAACTTTAATTAAATTCAGGGCGTGAAAAGAAGGTGGGTCCCGTATTAAGGGCTACACTTAGACCCTCCATTCCTGGCTGTTACCACTACGCGCTGGGGGGGGGGGGTGTCTTTGGCTTTGCCATACCAAGACTTCCCTGGGATTTCTATTACTTATGAGTGATACCGGTTCCAAAAGGTCCCATCGGGGATGGATCTATTGGCAATGTGGCTAAGACATCCTTAAATGATTCTCGACCCCTTTTTGCGAGATCGGGATAGACTCAGGGTGAATCCATGCCTCGAGCGATACTTGGTATTTCGAAATATTGCCTTGGACGGTCTTGGTGGTATTTGATAATTTGAAGGATGTTTTGTAGTGATACTTTCGAGATGAGCTCAGACTCCAACTCTCAACTTGAACCTTAATAATGATGCACTGAAGGTTTATATTAATGATGCTTTGAGTCTCTTGATATTTGTGATATTTTTCTGGTATATTGAACACACCTAGTTGACACATGACTTAGACCTCAAGTTAAAGTACAAGTTTGGGGGTATGTCTCTTCCTTGTTTTACCTTGATTTTCTAGGATTTATATATATGTATATGTGCATTCTTCTTACAGGTATTCCTTTCAGACTTCCGGCTTAGGCTGAAGCAGGTGATTAGGGATGGGTTCCATTGGGAACCTGAGCCGAGTTATTATTTTATTGCTCTTAGTTCATTATCTACATTTATTATATAATGACTCACTGCATTTTATTACTACACGAAATGGAAACTTTTAGACACCGTGGGTGCTGGCCTATTAGGATTTTATCTCACACCTTGCTTGGGCGTCGTTGACACCCGAGTAGATTATATGTTTGCAGGTATTGACCAAGAGAAGTGTACTACTTTCGATGCTTGATTGTTTCTTACTTCTTAGGATGGAGACTGGGGAAGAGGACCAAGCCTTGCTCGTAATGCAGTTGTCGCACTTTGTGTATTTTTTTTAGTTGATAGTATGCTTGGGTTTCAGTTTTTTGTGTTTTTAGTTTAGAAATACATCATGGCATGACATTATTTTGTGAGCTTCCACACTTGATTCTGATTCAGTTGGATTATTCATATTGCTTCTGCTGCAGTTTATTCATTTATATGCCTCTACTATTTATTATTTAATTTTTTTTACTTCCACTGTGATATTACCTATTACCTATGAGGGAATAGTCTCCCCCACAGACACAAAAATGGCCCTCGCTACTGCTAGTAAGTAACCTATGATGTTTGGGGAGATGCACTTGAGGCCATGTAACCCCTCGGCCCGACCACTGTCTTAGAGGTGAGCCGGGTCGGGACGTTACAAAGTGGTATCAGAGATGGTATTTTCCTTTGTTTTACTGTTTTGGATTGGTCGAGAGGAGGCTAGGAATGTGTCGGAGCTTGGTTAATAACTGTGCTTGGGACCCATCACCCCATGTATGGGAAATGACCAAGTTTCCAGGGTTGGGATTGTTGTTCATGTTTTTCGATGTTACAATTGATATGATTTCACCTCGAGTGATTGGTGTAATTTCCGCTACTTATGAATTTATGAGATTTATGATATTTTACCCTTAGCCTATTAAGGTAAGGATAAAGCATTTCATGCATCATAATAAGAATATAGGAATTCACATGCCATGCATAGTTCGATGCCATGTAGTTTCATTTTAGGATGCCTGTTGATTCAAATTGTGTGCCTTGAATGTATGCCATGACTTGTAATTATTTTTCATGACTTTTTAGATACAATGTTTCAGTGATATATTTAGCATGTTATCCTATTGTAATGCCACCTGTTTAATACCATGTTTGCCTTGTATCACGCATATATTACTATTAGAATGTCTCTATAATTAAAATGTTATGCTTCTACGATTACAACATGTCTCTCTCTATTATCTTCTTTTCATGGCCTGTAAGCTTTTTTTTATGTAATTGGTTGCTTTGCTAAAATATATTGGTTTCCTTTTAATGAGAGCCAAATGCCGAAAAATATAAAGTGTATAGTTGCTTTATAGGTTGATAACCACCCATATATCTAGGCTAATATGTGTTTGAGCATGTTATAATCTCAAATAAATTCGTTAACTACCTAATGGAACAACTAGGACCAAGTAGGCTAGTTGGTGCATGTTCTTTATGAGATAAACAGGTATGGGTGTTGTGACTCTTAATAATTAAACAATTGTTTTTGGTTTTCATTCTAATGAACCCAAGTCAGCTTAGTGGGACCCTTATAGGTCACCTTATCTACTTAAAAGGAATTTATGTGATAGGTTTCCTAATTAAGGACATGATTTCAATTAATGTAAATGTTTTAAAATGGAGTTTTATAAAGATTTCCTGTTTTTCCCTTGAGGCGTTGGTTAAGATCAAGTACCCTGTGTTTTGTTTTTAAAAAATGGTACTTAATGTTTTGATTAAATCTTTTGATGATTAAAGATTAAATGTTATTAAATATAAAGGGATTGGATATGGAACCTATAGAGATGTACTCTGTTTAAGACCCTGGTATAAGGGTAGTTTGAGTTTATCCTTGAGTTTATTTGGAACAGAACCATTCGCATGACGTTGTCCCTAGTCGGACCCCCTTTCTTAAAATGACACCCTTGTTCAGATGGGTGGTCATGTTTTCCTTAACTTTTGTTTCCGGCATGAGAATCAGGTAATGCTCATTTCCATCAGGTTAGGAATGCCTTAGGAATGGTGAGTTGCTTCGTAGGTCGTTCAACCCTCTCTTCTCTAAAGTGATGGATGATTCAATATGCCGTCCTCCGAGTTAAAATTCATATTGCTTCTGTATCACCATGGGGTAGTATGCGTTCACGTACGTGGTGTCGCCGAGTGCTTAACATTGTGACGAACCGGTTGAGTTCAGTGTAATCGTAAAGTCTTTCTTTGTTAAATACGTTTTGGGTCATCTCTGTATACAATGACTTCTCTGTTAAAGGAACCAAGTTTTTCCCAATGATCAGGATGAATTTTAGAGACTCGGGTGTTTTGAAACACCGGTCAGTTTGATTGGGATTTCATGCCAATTTTTTAAAAGTTTTCCTTATGGTAATCTCTAAATCCTCTTAGTATAGTCTTCCATAAGTGACGATCATGTCTCCTATCTTTCCTTCATCCTTGATACACTAAGAGAGCATCAATCATATGCCATGATAAATCTTTAAAAGTTGTTGGGATTATTTAGGGTGGTTTTCTTAGTGTTTCACGCTGACACGCCGTTCTTATTTAGGCTTTGGTTAGTCTTGAGTGACCTTTGGATTTCTGTTTAGGAATTTTTTAGACAAACTCTTGTACACCAGCTGTTTCTTCTAACCTGACTACCAGGTGGATGTCGCTGTGGGTTGATTTAACGACCTGTTTTGGACATCTTATTCTTGTACCAATGTATCACTCGTAAAAATTCTCTATGGACTACCTTTTGTTAGTTCCTTATACTCATGGCATGTCAATTCAAGGTTACCCCGAACTCGTTATCAGGCTCAGTGATGCCTAAATCAAGGAATGTCACCACAATTTAGGTATGATTTTCTGTGGATGTGTTCATGGTAAATGCAAGATACCTTTGAATAATAAATCACTATTTAGTTTGTAAAATTTCAGCCATCTAAGCTATTCACCTTCTAAAATGGTTGACCGAAGTGGGTTGACTAGTTATCTTTCTTGTTCAATGAAGCAGTCAGTGAAAGACCTTATTCTGACACATCATCAGATGAGAAAAGTATGGTTTTTGTCGACCATGGATTTTTATAAAAAGCTAGCTCAACATGGTCTTTAAGGGTGATGGGGAATCGACCATTTTATCCATTTTGGAAATCACACGAGAAGCGTTGCTAGAATGCTTAAGGGCATTCCTTGTAGAAAAATCTAATGCTGGAAGTTATCGTGACTCGAAATTTGCCTCTTTCTATCTTTAAAACCTAAGGTGGGAAGTAAATTTGGATAGAAGTTAATGAGATGATGACATGATCGTGTCTCTAGCTGAACATGTTTGGATAGGTACTGTCTTAGTGTTTTAATTGGAAAATGAGTGTTTGTTCAGATCTTAATGGTTTGTGTGTCATTTGACTGACCAATGTTTGAACATGTGTTGAGAACTTGGAGATGCAACATGACCTTTTGTATGAGACTTCATGACCCTATAGATTGTGTGAGAGTTATGTGGTTCTTGAAGGATTCTCAGAAATGAGAAGTTCTAAGGTGGGAAGGTTGTAACGTTTCTTTTTTTGAACCAGATGAAAACGCATATGATTTTTTTTATGTTAGCTGGCAGGTTGGTTTTAAAACCGAGCATCAAAATTTTTTATTTCTGATATTTGACACTGTGATTTGTCTTTTAAATAAATTGTATTAAATTAATTATATTAAAATTAAAATAGAAACAAATTAAATGAAGAGTAAAAACCTTATTAAAACTTTGAAATATTTTATGAAATATTTTTAGAGTTTGATGGTGTGTAAGCATGGGATTCTGAGACCCATAGACTATCGACATTGATAGAATAAAAATATTAAATTTATTTTATTCATACACATGTGTGTTTAAAAAAAAAATAACTCTCAAAAGGTGCGTCATATATAAAATATGAGAGCACCGTTAGGTCCGGAACATCGGGTTTACCCTAGGCAGGGTATAACCTTGATGCGCATTGGGTGTTTGACACCCTCACACATGATAATACCATCCTTAATTTTAATTAATTTATTATTCTTATTTTTTAATAATAAATAATTAATTTCTCTCAAACAATGCATTATATCAGAAATATGAGACTACCAGGTGCATGCCTGAACATTTAATTCAATTAACTGCATGTATTGCACAACCTATTTTTGTCGTGTTTAATTATATAAATAATTTAGATTAATTATGAATTTTGAATTGTTGGATCTTTGGTAGTTGTTTGTATTGAATTATTTATTTATTAAAAAGTGCATTTATCTACTTATATTGATGCGGTATCTTGCCTTGTTAATATTGTTATACTGCAATATTTAATTTATACCTTGTGATGCACGAGTGTATCTGTTTAGTTTCCAAGTTGCAATTTCATATGCTTATTATGTCATATCTGCTACTGTGAAAACTTTAATTACATTTAGGGTGGGGAAAGAAGGTGGGTCCCGTATTAAGGGCCATGATTATACCCTCTGTTCCTTACTTGTTACCACTATGCACCGGGGGGCGGTGTCTTTGGCTTTTCCAGACTGAGAGTTCCCCAGGCTTTCTAATACTTATGAGTGATACCGGTTCCAAAAGGGCCCATCGAGGATGAATCTATTAGAAATGTGGCTAAGCCAGCCTCACATGATGCTCGACCCCTTTTTGTGAGATCGGGATGGACTCAGGTTAAATCCATGCCTCGAGCAATACTTGGTCTTTCGAAATATTGCCTTGGATGGGCTCAGTGGTATTTGATAATTTGAAGGATGTTCTGTAGCGATACCTTCAGAATGGGCTCAGACTCCAACTCTCAACTTGAACCTTAATAATGATGCACTGAAGGTTTATATTAATGCCTCTTTAAGTCTCTTGAGATTTATGATATTTTTCTGGTATCTTGAAGCACACCTGGTTATAGGTACTCTTTTAAGACTTCCGGATTAGGTCGAAGTAGGTGATTAGGGACGGGTGTTGTTGGGAACTTGGACCGATTCATTATCTACATTTATTATATAATAACACACTGTGTTTTATTACTGCATGAAATGGAAAGTTTTAGACATCGTGGGTGCCGGCCTACTGGGATTTATCTCACACCCTGCCCGGGCATCATTGACACCCAAGTAGATTATATGTTTGTAGGTATTGACAAAGGGAAGCATGCTGCTTTCGATGCTTGATTGTTTCTTGTTTCTTAGGAGGCAGAGGACCAAGCCTTGATCATGATGCAGTTTTTAGAATTTGTGTATTTTCTTTTTAGTTGATAGTATTCTTGTGTTTCTATTTTTTTGTGTTTTCAGTTTATAAAGACAACATGGAATGACTTTATTTTGTGATCTTCCGTACTTGATTCTGATTTAGTTGGATTATTCATATTGCTTTTGCTGCAGTTTATTCATTTATATGCCTCCACTATTTATTATTTAATTTCTGTTACTTCCACTGTGATATTGCCTATTACCAATGAGGGAATAGTCTCCACCACAGACACAAAAATGGCCCTCGCTGCTAGTCGGCAGCCTCTAGCATTCGGGGATATGCTCTTGAGGTCATGTAACCCACTGGTCTGACCACCGTATTAGAGGTGATCAGGGTTGGGACGTTACAAACATGATCTTTATTATGAAGAAAACTGGTAGAAATCTTGGATCGTAGAGATAAAGTGCTATGGAACAAGACTATTCACATGGTGAAAGTTCTCTGGAGAAATCAAAAATTCGAAGAAGCTACACAGGAACCCAAGGATGTAATGAAACAAATATATCATCATTTTTTATAGAAGAGTGATGAATTTTGAGGGATAAATTCATTTTAAGGGGGGTATAATGAAACACCATGAGATTTTATGATTTTTTCAAATGAATTTTATTTCTTTGATAGCTTGCATTGCATTCAACACCCAGTTTAAACAAACCTCGATATACTATCAAAATATTATTATCTAACAGTTATCGCCTAGCCATTTTATTGGAGAGTATGAATAGGACTAAATAAATTATGAAAAACATATGTTTTATACATTTATAACATAAATTATTTGGTTTTTAATTGATTATAAATAAAAATAAAAATCATTTGAAAGAAAAATAAATATTTTTTCTGAAAAACCATTTTTTGTTCACATTGTATTTTTAGATTAATAAATTTAATTAATCACTATTGGTGAATTATTTGAATGAAATTTATCTATTATATATTCAATAAAATGTTTTAAAATTCATTTAATATTTCTATAAGCATGAGATAAGAATAAACCAAGTTTTATGCTTAAAAATATATTTGTATAAAAAGTGGTTTTCGCCACATATTGCATGATTATTTTTAAAATTAATTTCTAACACTTATAGAAATTGAATATGATAAAATGGATTCCATATTTGGAATCAAGATGTTCAAATTTGGTAAATAGTCCCCTTTTTTCAATATGAATAGTAACCATGGTAAAATTTATTACCTCAGTAAAGGGTAAATTGGGTTAATCTATATTAAAACTAATTGATAAAGCCATAATTTTTCATTGTAATTATTATTGGATGAAGGTAATTATACCCTTATAACCTTAGTCTTAAAATTTATTTTTTAATGGACACTTTTCCATGAAAATGACCTATATAATATTTAAAGCAAAGAAAGTTACAAAATGTCACCCTCTTTTTATTAAATATATCTTATGTGTCCACATAGAAAAAAATCACTTTATGAATGAATATAAATTTTTATTTGGATAATAATAATTTTTTATGATGTAAATTTATTTATAATTTTTATAAATTATTTAATTACCTTAAATGCTTATGTAACATCAATGCAGTATTTATTCAATTATTATAAAAATAAATTAAATGATATTGAAAATATTAAAATTAATATAATTTGAGTGATTTATAGTGTTATATGAATTTTATAGATGAATATGACATATTAGTGTTATGGTAAAGGATTAGATTGAAATTATTATTTTTTATTTATGTATTTTAAATCAAATCAAATTAATAGTATCAAAATTGACATTAATGATATTTTATCAAAATAATATTTTATTAAATTATTTAAAAAATATAAAAAATATTTAAATAGGAAAATTAGGATAATATATAGTAAAATATTTCATCCTTTATCCATTTATTATTCAATAGCTATCTTGTAAGTAAAATTATAACCCTTTAAGAGTGAAAAAGTTGTTAGTGTGGTTAATGTTAAAATAGGTTAACTAAGGGGTTAAACTAAAAGACAAGGTTTAAAGAAAGACTTAAACCTATAAATTTTTTATTTTTATGGGTTTTAAATGCCATACTATATTATATTTGAATCCTTGGCCTTTTGGATTCATTTGGGATAGAGAATGACTATTAAATTTTTAGCTTTTAAGAAATCCCAATAGTACCCCTCCCCTCATTTATAAAAGGGAACCTCTTCTTTCTTTACTTCACACCACATTGAGTATCTAGATAGAACATACCCTAAAAAAATCCCTTATAAACTTCCATATACAAATTATATAGGTGTTTTTGTTTCCAAAAGTCCAACCCCAGGATTCTTAAGAGGAGTTCTATGAAAGGATAGGTAATCACATTAACCGATCACTTTCTTTTAATTTTTATTTTAACTCCACTAAATATTTTATATTATTCATAAAATTATAAATTTAATATACTAAATATATTTAAATGTTATTATTTTTATAAAAACACCTTTATTTACCCTCTTTCCATCAAATGAGAAGTGAAAGTATCACTTATGCGTACGTAAGACTTATTGTCTCAACATAGCGATACAACTCATTTCTCATAACCATATTTTATGGATGGGTATTTTTATGGGTTTAATGTTTATATATTATAATTATGACATAATTATACTTATTTAATGATAATATAATATCTAACTTATTACCTTCCAATTTGTTGGGAAACGATAACATCACTCGTGCGTACATGTGGATTGCCACCTCCACAAAGAGATGTGATTCATTTTTAATTTCTATTTTAATGGGACAATAATAAGGTTATATTTAATGAATATATATGATATAATAATTATTCTGTAAATTTTATTTATTATTTACCTTTCTTTCATTCCATCCGCCTAAAAATTAAAACAATGTTCATGCGTACGTATGGTCTACCGTCTCCCTAAACAGTGTAATTCATTTTTTATCTTTAATTTATGATTGAATTTAAATATGTATATAATGAATATATATGATAATTATATCATTATTAATATCCTAAATATTATGTAACCATGATCAAAGTACAAGGGAAAAAATTACTGAACCAAAACTTACATGAAAAACAAAGCAGATATCACCTAGAATAATGATTTTAATAAAGAATTATTAACAAAGAGATGATAAAAGGTTATAAGTAAATAATATATGGTATGATATATATGTGTATGGTTATTTAATATATTTATAATAAATCTATATTTATTATATAGGAGGTTCTAATGCGTATGAAATAAGTTGGACCTAAGGTAAGGGGTTTTCATCTCACTTTTATTTCTATGTGACACATGCCATATTCACCATCTGTTTATTTTATGCGTTGCATATACTTCCAAAGAATTAATTTTATGATTATTCTTATGAAAATTATGGGGATTTATATATCCATATAAGATTATTTCTTTCATGGGGCTTATGATTCAAAATTTACCGAAGTAGTAAGGGTTATATATTACAAACTCATTGTTTATCAGGATTGTTTATGATTAAGTTTACAATGATAAAAACTTATGATATAACTCTCAAGAAACTCATGAAGTTTCTTATACTCTAGTTATTTCATGATAATATATTTTTTACTTTAATTTTCCTCACCTTATGTACTCAAGAGACTGAAAATACGTTTTTAAGGAAAATCAACTTTATTTCTCTCTTCAGTCAAAAATCATTTTTATTCCATATCCATGTTTTATAAAAATGATTTAATAAAGCTTTTTAATATTTTACTATGATTTTTTAAAGTCATTTTTACCCATGTATGAAATTATATATATATATTTTAAAATGAATCCTCTTACCATTCTCCAAAGGAGGCACTTTTTGACTTTTTCTATAGAAGTGTGAAAATAATGTTTTATTTTAATGTATATAGTATGAATAGAATTTCTTGTCGTCATGAATGATCAATGATTTTAATATTAAATTATAACCTTCAAAGGTTATTTTAAAATAAAATGTTTCCCTTAATATTTGGGAAATTTTTATGTTTTACAAAGGTTATTTCAAAGTGAAAATGATATTTTTCTCAAGAAAATTTCCAATGATCCTTCAATGGAATTTTTTATCTATGATAACATCCTTTGTTGTCAATTATAATTTAATGGGTAAATGATCACATATTCCATCATTATTATTTTTCTGGATGGTTTATGTTTATGATTAAAAGATGTGTTTGAAATCCGTTCCTTTTCCATGGGTTATGCTATGATAAAATGTTTATGAAACACCTTTCTTTTCATGGGTTCTAATATAATGAATGTTTTATGATCTCCTAATGCAAATATATATGATTTTCATTATGTGATGGGTGGGACCTATATATCCCTCCAATTCATTGGTTAAATGTTGGTATCTCATAATATGAATTAGATTGGAATGGGGAGTGAACCCATTTCAGTAAGGGACTCTTTCCTCTATGATAGTATTGGGAGTGAACCTTGACTACTATGATGGTTTGGGGAGTGCACCCAATCCACTATGATAGTTTTGGGAGTGAAAATTTACTACTACGATGGTTTAGAGAGAGAACCCAATCCACTATGATAGTCTTGGTAGTGATCCTTGACTACTAAAGAAGTGATTTTATATACTTATATGTATTCCATAATTCTATGTATTATGAAAATTTTATTCTATAATAGGTCATGTTCTTTGATTACTTTATGATTCACATCTTATGAATTGCCAAGATTTATGCAATGAATCAAGATTATGACCTATGATATGTAGGTTATGTATTTAAAATGTTAAGTTCATGTCCTCATACCCTTATAATAATTTTATTATTACGTGATCATTGATGTCTCTATTGTTTACCCTTAATGAGAATATGATCTCACCCTTTCTTATATTTCATTCTCCAAGTTACTAAGAAAGGTTTTTGGAATGATATTTCTAATAGGGGTTCTAGTTATGAAGAACATAATGGGATACTCTTATGAACTAGTTGTTTATGTGTCCAAGTTTCCAAATATTCTAGACCTATATGATTTTGGTGTGGATAGTTATGATATGTAATGAATATTCATCTAATAAGATGTAATATCTATGTCTAAAAAGTATAGGTCACTATACACACAATCATCATAAAAATAGCTAGCTGATCCAAAGGTGGGATCTATCCAAGAGAAACATTTATGAAGGAATAAAGAGCCATTGGAGATTGACACTAGCAGGAAGAACACAGGGTGACACAAAAGTAGAGCATCATTATGTGGGGGTGGCATGACAGTCATGGTTGTAGCACAAGGTAATACCATGAGAGTTGATTACCTAGTGGTAGCATGATTTTATTGATAATAAATAATCCCTCCCCAACACATTTTCATCATGGGATACAATTTTAGAATCACTGTTCATCATTTAAACAATGAGTGATATCAGGAAGATACAATGTCATTTACATTGTCTTCCTCACATGAATGGTTTCACATTATGCCCATTCGAGATACACCATGAACTAAAATTAGTGCCTCAAAAGATGCAATGGTGTTGGATTATCAAAATATCATGAATATAAAAGTTCAAAATATTGGAAGAAGTTTTTTAAGACCACAGAATAAGTGGTCACTATGAAAGATTTCCACACTATAATGCATGAAAGAAACAAAGGGAATGGAAAATGGTTTTTAAGGTAGTTCAAAGGTACATGAGAGACCATACTAATACATATGAATTTTTACTCCTCAATTCAATATTTTTTTTTCAAAAAGGCCACTTTTAAGGGTGAAGTGAGAACCCTCACAAAAGATATCAAATTCATAAACGAACCACATCCCAAGAGACTATACCCCCATAATTAAAAATCACAAATCATCAAACCCCATAAGATACCATGAAGCCATTAATGCCAACGAACTTGTACCCAAGTGGTAAAAGATCCTTCTTGGAATCCAAAAGACCCGGGATCAAATCCGAGCAGGGAAGAATTTATGGGCACTATAGCAGTACTGCAGCAGGGTACTGTAGTAGTACTATAACAACATAAGAATTGTAGCAGCGGTGACACTGTAGCGGCGGAGGCACTATTGCAGAGGACTGTAGTAGCGGCGAGTACTATAGCAGGTACTGTAGCAGCGCGAGTATTGTTGCAGTACTGTTCACCGAGGGGTCATTTGGGCCAACAAATGGGCTTTCAAGACTTGTATTCATGCCACTTGGCCTTGGGCCTTCGGGATATGTAATGGGTCTCCCTTTACTCACACTAAATAGGTCTTTGCTTTAAATAATAAATTGAGGCTTCAGCCCCAACCTTTAAAAAAATGAAGCCATTAAAATCAAGTTTAAGTTTGTTATAAACATTATACCTATATAATTTCTAGTGAAGAGTACTAAACTTTTATTCTGGATCATTCTTGATAAGATATTCAAAGAAATACACCATTTTATTCCATGATTGAATAAAATCTACATCATTTAATTTTCTTTTGTTAAAGATTATGATCAAAATATGTTCTTGATTGTTCAACCAACCACACTACTCATAATTTGTTTCCAAGGTATATAATCTTTCAAATATCTTATCAGTATCCTATGAGGGGGCCTAATTAGTTTGGAATCATCCACTATTTCTTCCCCATAGTGCAAGATTAGCTCCCAAGTATTGCTTATGCCTACTATCTCACCTTCTATTTCCTTGAGTTTTCTCTTATTGGCCAACCATTTTTACTTTGGTTTGGGAAAATGGGAGTAATCCTTCCTCCCTTTGGGTTTTCCCTTTGGTCAATTATAGTTTCCAGAATCTAAACCACCCTTTCAGTATTTCTTCTTTCTCGGGTAGTGAATTTTCCTATTGAGTCTTTCCTCTACACTATCCCCTAATAAAAATCTTGCACTATCATAATTTGTATCTGCCTCATTGGTTCCTTATTCATCATCTATATCTCCCCTCTTGGAATGTTTTGAACCACTTTGTTCTTGTGTTTTACACTCAATATCAAACCCTTCATAATAGTTTCTTAATTGAATTGTGTTCAAGGTCCCCACAGAATTATGCCTATTCACCACATTCAACTACACCTCATGCTCAGATAATTCCTCTTACATATAATAATCCTAGATATTATATCTATTAGAACCACATTTTTCTATATCTTGGACCACAGCCTCAATAGGATCACCGACCTATCTAACCACCTCTACATATGAATGAGAGTTCAATTTACTATTGATTGGGACCAATGAACCACCTTCATACGCCCCCTCTGCTCCCTCATACCAAACTTGAGCCTACCTCAGAATAGTGTCATCTAAATCGCACCTCAATCGATCATAGATATCCACAACCTTAGGCCCCGGGTTCATTGTTCTATCATCTTATGGTATAAATTTAGGGTGTTCTATCTCATAAGGTCCAGACTAATCCACTTCGAGGCCATTACGGGTTACAGAATCCCTCAACTTCATATCTGACACCTACCTATTCTGAAGTCAACTATGAAAGACTAAATCCAAATGTCCCAGATAACCATAGGATGCATAATATTATGTCCATGATTTAATGAAAACTTCTTATTTCCAATGAAATTTCTCTTCAACTATTATCCACACCCAGTCCATCGGTGACTTAGAAACATAAACCTCCACACAAATATAGGGACAAACAAGATAAATCAAAACATCTATTCTTTATAATTGAACAAGTAATTACCTACTAGGTTTCCAAGTAAATTCAAAATAGAGGGGTTTTGGAATGGTATTAAGAGATTTGGGAAACATTCCCAAATCACTGAAACCATAGCATCACGCTTCATATATAAATCAAAGATCCACTAGAACAAATTTAAGAAGAACTTGTTACATTTTTGAGGAGATTTGTACCATGAAATAATAAAATATTTTATCGACACAAACCTAATCATAATATTAATTTTTTTCTAGAAGCACCACCTTTACATGTTCCTGTAAACCCTTGGATCCGAAAAAAATAGATCAAAAACATTAACCGGAGGACGATGATGTTGGAATAGAGCCACTAAAGTCAGGTTGAAGAGATATAAAGTTTTAGTGAACTCCGACAGTGATATTGAAAGTTATGGAGATCCTCCATATAGATATAGGACTTTCAGGTTAACCAAGATCTCCATAAATGTCAAAATAAAATATGGATATGAGAAAGGAAGGATGGAGTGAAGATGTTACTTTGAGGAATATTAGAGTTGATAACCACCACCATCTGATTAAAAGACTAGTGAAATTAATATGGTTGGTAATTTTGGAGTTTTAAAGAAGTGATATTTTAGGAAGTTTTGAAATACTGAGAATTATGGAAGATATATTTACATATTTTGGTAAATATCATGAGATAAAATAAGAAAATGGGGTAAGTTATATATTTTTCAATCAATAGAATAATAATATTGGAAGAAAACTGACACCGCATTTAACTTAAAAATCCTTCAGTATTGAAGAAGTAAGGTGATTCAAATCCAATAATTTCCACTTATTCTTGTGATTCGAAGAGAAAAAGTGAAGTTACAACTCTATAGATTCTAAAGATTTTAAGATAGAGAGAGGAAACTAGTATTGTGAATAAAGGTAATGTCTTGTGTTCATCGAATCTTGATTAATAGAAGAATTAATTACCACTACAGTTCTTGAAGAACCCCATAGAAAAGGAAGTAAGAGATGTGGGAAGTGTAGTAAGATTTTTTTTTTCATACAAGAATATAAAGCATCATGAAATTGTGTAATATAAGAGAAAGAGAAGAATAAATGATCAAAGAAACCCTTATGTTTTCTGATGTGAAGAATAATTATAAGTTGTATGCATTGTTTTTCAAACTAGTAGATGAGTGAATTTCTACTGTGAAAGTAGAAGAAGAAGAAGTGATACTTTCTCGCTACTATGCAAGTAGAATAAGAATAATAATAAGAACAAAAAAAACATGTGAAAAACTCGAAAACAATCTAAATTGGTGAAGTAATATTCATTTTTTACTCCATTCACATCATTATAACATGTGGGATGCACCAAACGTAGTTGAGAGGCATGTAACATGATTTTAGGATAATCCCTATTAATTTTAATCCATAGGTTGATACCAATGGGTCATGTGACCATGGGTGATTCTGAATCACACCAAGGACTTGACTTCTCATTTTTGAGAGGTGATCCATATAAATCTATTGTGTTATTTATGTGTGTGAAACCATTCTAATGAAGGTAAAGTGAGAGAACAAGGGATATATTCATTGAATAAGTGAAAATTTAAAATAAAGGGTTAGAAAATTTAACTTTATTAAGAAGACACCAACATCAACTAACCCCCCCTCAGTGTTGAAAATATTCCAAATAAATCTTACAATTGGTATTAGATCCAGTTTCTCCTATGATTGTATTCTCTAATTTGAAGTTTTTTTGAAGATATGAGTCTCAATTTAAAAATTTATTATGAAGTTTATTTTTATAGAAGATACATTTATTTTTTATTAGAATTATATCTCTATCGAGACTATAAAGAACCAAAAAATGAAATAGATGAGAAATACAAAGAAGGAATCCATCTTATGTAATGAAGAATAAGTTTCAGTTTTATATTTAATAATATTGAAGAAGACATATCTAGTTTGGAAGGATATGAATTTGTGGCTGAATCAACCACCAAGGTGATAAACAACCCTTCTACCTTATTTGAATCAAATAAATCTAGTGATCATGAGGAAAGTGAAAATTCTTGTTAAGAATTTCCTTTAGAGGATCCAACCATTAATGGGAGTGATAATACATCTATATATTCATAAGAAATATCATTTTATGAATTAAAATATATGTTTCATAGTTTTCCTAAATAAATTGTCACTTTTATTTATGGGATTTTGGAAATTCAGAAAAAAGAGTCCATCTAGCTTGAGAAATAGTAATAAAACTTAGATAATGAATCAGAAGAAATTGATCTAGCATGACTAGTGTGGTTTGGCCTATTATAGTATGAGGTAGAATTTAACTTTGTAAGGATTCTTCCTGTATGGTTGGGGTTCATGATGGTTGTAGGCATTGCTTGCACTCTTACTCTGTTTTTCATTCTAGGCTATATGACACTCATCTGTGTAGTGCATTTCTAGTTCTAAGGATTCACAATGATTTCTTGGGACGTATAGTTGGATGTGTTACTACTTGGTCATTTTTTTCTTATGTTTCATGAATAGGTATTTTCGTTACTTCTTTTTTGGTGTCTTGGTTTAGTCTATTGGGATTTTTGTACCGGTCTGTGGGTTTGGGTGGGTTGGTTTCTTTGGAGGTCGACCCTTTTTTTGATCTTTAACTCCAATTTTTACTATATTTTCCACTTTGTACTTGTAAAAAAATAAATGGATCTAGCGTGTATAAATCTATCCAAAAAAATTAGATCCAAAGAAACTATGAATATAGATCTTGAAGAGAGATACTCCATATTTGAGAATGAATGGATCAAATATATTCAAGAAAAAGAAAATGTTAAGAAAAATATTAAAGAAACAAACCATGTGGATGTTTCTGTCAAGAATTTTCAAAAAAATGTCAAGACAAAGAAACTTAAGGATATTGATAAATTTTTATAAGAAATATTTAGAATTCATGATGAAGTTATTGATAAAATCATGTAGAATTAATATTGAATAAAAACATTTAAAGATCATAATAATATACTTAATACGAAGTTTCTTGAATTTGACGACAACTAACTAATCTAAAAATGAAAAATTTTGAGTCTTCAAAATAGTCAAAGAATGAATATACTACTATATGTTATTCTAAGGTTTATTCTTGTGATAAAAGACCTTATTGTTTTTCAAGAAGATCATAATATCATCCGATAATAATTCTCTCTTAGTTTTAAAGGGAAAGGTACCATCCATTTCAGATAATATTATTTATGCTAATAATATTTCTATAAATATCATTGGTTTAAAATTAAAATATGCAAAAAAAAATAGTTGAAGAAAAATGAAAAGTAACCTACCACCATGTCAATGATGGATAAAATAAAGTATTGAATATCTGTTTCCTCAATAGAATCCCAATCATTTGATGAAAATGCTAAAAAAAAAGATTCAAATTCTATAAATCTTGGGTAGCATGTAGTTCAAAGAAGAAAAACTAGGTTTGTTGGTAGTTTTTAGTGTTATAACATATTTTTTCATAGTGAATTAGATTATTGGAACAATCAATCAATTTCATAAATTCAATGGAAGCTTATATTTAGGGGGAGTAAGCTTGGAATGATTTAATATTCACATATAAAAAGAAAGAACATGTCAATCTCAAACTTATTTGAAGGGCTTAAAAATAAATGTGATATCTATAATTAAGGTGTTCATAAGAATGGTTCATTCTCAACTAATAATTTTTGGAAAACAAATGGTGAAAGAAGTCTAAAGAAGCTTGTAAAAGAAGGCGAGACAATCTTGGGAAAGAATCTAAAGAAAAATGGAAACAAAAATATTTCCAAGAAGGTTTCAAAGAAGATAGGTGATTTATCATTGGGTAACAAAACCAATAATTATAAGAGTATTTCTTCATAAAAATAGAATATTTATTTACTTTATGGTAAATGGGACATACCATAAACTTATTCAAATAATATATTGATGTATGCATTAATGAAAGCGTGAAAAATCATAATGGAAGAAAGCAAAAGAGTTGTTTACATTATGGTGAAGATCATATTAAGAAACATGTGTAAGATCAAAAAATCACACTAATTCACCTAAATAGTATATGGTATGATGTGATGGGTTGTGATGAAGTGTTTTTAAATTTAAAAATTCTCTCTCACCCATGGCACCCTAAGGGGGATCATGTTTATCGCTAATGAGCAACCTTTTGAAATAATATTGTTTTTTCTTAATGGATTCTTCACCCATTACCAAGGTTCTCTTTGGTTCACTAAAATATCCATAATATATTGGTTCAAATTGGGTCTCTTAGAAGATTAAATTAAGGCCTATAAGTTTGTCCCATCGTGCAACTTGTAAGATATTCTCTCAAGAGGGTTTTGGTTCTTCATCGACATGTCTATTGTTCTTTGATTTTAGAAGAGTTGAATTATGCTTAAAAAATATTCTTTTGAGTTTTTAAAACTTGGATTATTCTTCATAATATGCCTTTAGACGAATGGATATTATAAGGACTCAATCTCATTGCCTTTGTGGTCAGTCACCCACTCTTTGCTGATAAACCAACGATAGAAGTTAGTATGTAGCAACTAGAAATTTTCTAAATAAATTCCCCTTTATGGTTGAATTAAATGACCTATTATAGTTATAGAAAACACTTGAAATTATTTGGTTTTATTATATCCTATCAGATTTAAAAGAACTTTAATCATCATAATCGCTGATAAAATAGTCATTGAATAGTGATCATATTATTAGTATAAATATAGGGTTATGATAAATCCAATTGACACAAACAAAGGAAGTGATGTCCTCAAATAGTAGGATCACACCCTATAAATTCTATTTATAAGAGATTCCAAGGGAGATAAAATCATGATAATTTTCCCTTTGACTAATCCTAATCCTAGATCTAATAACTAAAGCCTAAGAGAAACCTTTTATGGGATAAGTTCAAGCTCATCGAGATCACAACCCAAACCATGTACACCGAACCACCCCATGAAAATCTCACCATCATGCACATTACCCATAGGGAGTTTGTTTGTGGAATAAAGAGCCATGTATCAAGACCCTAATAATATAAATACGTATAATTTTTATAATAATTATTATATTTGCTTCATATTTTTGTTACTTTTGTAAATAATTTTTATTTTGATATGATAAAACACAAATTGTATTTTTGTGTAATATGAAATTTCAATTAAGATATTCCTTTTTAATGAAATAATGATTTTTTAAAATAAATTATATTTTAAGAAAATAATAAAATTAAATAGTTTTTATTTAATATAAATGATAATATATTTTTTATGAAGTCAAATGTAATTATTTTAAGGGTTCGAAAAATGGTATTGTCAAAGAAACTAACAATTCTCAATAAATAAAGATTCCTATTTTAAAAGTAAAAATTCACATATTTAGTAAATTATTTTGATAAAATAAATATTTTTTTGGAACCGTAACATCGAAATTACCCAATGGTTAATTTTTCATAATTTTTTGAGATATTTGAATTTTTATGTAAAAAATTAAATACTGTATAAATATACAGTGTGTATTATGACATCATAATGACAAAAAATTGATGTAATAAATGTTATAAATGGTATCCATGACCAAATATATGTTTTAAATTAAAAATAAGTTGTTTTTTAGGTTATTTAACTAATTTTATAAATCCTTTATGAACCCTTCAAAACCTATATTATATTTTAAGGTTTTAAAATCAATTGTTTATAAAAATGAATCACTTCCACATCACCAAGGATAATATTTTATTTATTTCATCACTTGGAATTATAAAATAAAAAAACTCCTATTTTTTAGAAACCATGGGAAAAACCATATGAAGGCTTTTTGTTTTGATTAATTTATTATATTGAGTCTAAAACCTAAGTTTGGGAAATTATAAAGAACTCCCCTCTCTTTTCCTATATAAACCCACCTAAGCTCCCCATCATCTTCACTAAAAAAATTATAGAATGTAATTAATATTCCCTACTCTATATAGAGTCCCCCTAAGGTTCCACCAAGCTCTCAAGAAGCTCCTCCCAATATTTTGTAATCACCCTCTCAATGCAAGGAATCCTCTCTTTCTCCTCTTTATTCAATCACCTTATTTATGTAATGCTATTTTTATTCCAATTATTACTAAAGATAAATTCTATTCCACACCCCTCGTAAAAACCTTATGATTTATAAGTGATGAGTGACCATTTTAAATCTCATTAATCCCTCCCATTATTCATTATTTACCCCCACTACACTACCAAAATTATCCTATGATTTTTCCATGCCAAGTTTTTATTCAAGAAAACTCCTTGTATTATTCCTATTAATTACAAAATTTTAACATTGGATTATGTTATTACATATCCTCCATACTATCATTTTTTACTTCCAAGTAACAAGAGACCCCTTTCTCTCCCATTGAACCATTTTATGAACCTTCATGTACTGTCATTATGCTATCGAAATGTTAATGAAATTTTCTATTCTGAATATTTATGTGGTGTATACCCATACCCATTTCTGCACAAGGTTATTAAATTAGTTGTAACTATACCTAATTAATTGGGGAATTTCATTTATTTAACCCATAATCCTTAATCGTGGGATTAAATGTGATGAAATATGTTCTTATGTTACATAATCTACGTGGCACACATAAGCATGTACATGATATGATTATGATAGGTATGACCAATTAGCACTCTAATACGTTGGATAATTTTTTAGTCTCATGATATTACATGTATGGTGCATAGTAAGTTATCCTAAGAACATTATGTTATAATTTCTTGGTGGTTAACCTTGAATTATACTTATGATGTCATGCTTAAAGTTGTTGCCACATTCCCATGTTACCTTTATTTTATCATGCTATATCATGCCTCATTGTTCATGTTTATGATTCTGACCCATATTATGTACTATTGAAATTATTATTTTCTAACATGTAATACTTTATTCATGTTATTCTTTTTTTATTCCCTTATTGGGCTTTATAACTCACCCATTTCTTATGTATGTCCCTAGTTTATCCCATGAAATTTTAAGAATGATGGAATATTATGAGCAGGTTAAGGAAGTTTTCAATAATTCCAATGTGACCTCCTATTTTAATTTCTATTTTAATGTACCTAATTACCCAAATACACTAGGTTTATCAATCTTATGGGTTGTATTATGTGTATTCTTATGTAATAAATCTTAAATTAATGTGTAATAAAGAAAAGGGTTGTCATAGTTGGTATCAAAGGAAAGTCTAGTTATTTTTGGGATTAGGAATATAAAATTATATAAAAAGCCTTAGGGATAATACTAAACATAATAAAACATCCGTAAATTTTGGTAAATTATATATTTAGGGGTTCCAATCAAATACATCCATGTCTGGATACTACAAGTGGACATGAATCTGGCACAAAGGTACCTAAGGGTAATAATCTCAAAAAGGGAACATTGAGTTGGGATCTATCATCACCTGGTGCATTATAAAAAGCCTTTATACACACCTATTTTTACACTCTTAGGGTATATTCTTTGGTAAATTCACAATCTAATTATGAACCATTATTATGGGTACAAAAATTCCCATAAGAGTCTATATTAGGAAATAGATCATGGATAACACAGATTGAAACCTACAAATTCATAAGTTAAGGAAATACATGTAATTTATAAATTATCCATTTAAAGTTATTTTATTCTAATTTTTGTGTTTAATAGTTTAAAATTACTCATCCCTAATTTTCACTTTATTCTATCCAATAACCAAAAATAGGAGGAATCGAATAAACAACTAATGTGAAGAGAAATGTGATGTTTTCCCAAAAAAGTTTACAAACTTGATATGAGTAGGAATAAAAAACTTTGTGATGATACTATCTTAGTTCACTCAGGTTCTTAATAAAAACCTGAATTAGGAGGAATTCCCAAACCCTCCTAATAAATAAAAAGCTACAATTGAGACCTTTATGTGATAAAGGACTCTGATTTTGAATGGATCATCCAATCCCTTAATAATAGAACAATGGATCAAATACATTGATAAATTGAGATAAATGAATCCCAAGGGTCTCATGGGGATAAGAAGAGAAAATTGGAGTTTAATTCTAGTGGTGAAATGGATAAATCTAATGATGGTAAAAAATTTCAATATCCCACTTGTTAAAGGTGTAGAAAGAAAAACCTAGGAAATTGACTGAAGGGGATGATGAAATGATTTAGGTGTGTAAAGGAAGGGTACCTAGCTAGTGATTATTGATAGGAGAAACCCACTAATGTAATGGAAGAGAGGAATGATCCATTCAACCCTTAACCTATTGTCCAATGTTTTAACTACAATGAACAAGTAAATTATGAGAACCAATACCATAAGCTAAGGGTTGTTGTAGACAGTTAATTCCAACAACCTCTAAGGTAGTAAGGGAGAGCATATGCAATTACAACCACTGAGGTGGATCCTAAAAACGAAGTGCTGATATGTACGCTAGTTATTAATTCAAGAATAGCGAACATATTTTTGATTTTTGTTCTGCACATTCTTTCATATCACACAAGTTTTGTAGAACTATTCAAATACCACCTAAAATCATGGAAGTATAAAATTTATTGAAAATAGAAATGGGGAAATTATTTCATCCCAAGTATATAACTCCTACCATGTTAAAATTCATGGGATGAACTTCCCAAAGAACCTTTTGATACTCTCTTTAGTATAATTTGATTAAATTCTAGGTATGGATTGAATTTTATTATATATAGCTGACATAAATTATTGTGAGAAGGAAAAAACTCTTTATATCACAAACCATCCTCTGATTCTGTACAAGTGCAAGGAGGTGTATAAATATTATTTAGAACCAACATCTTAAGAATTTATATTATTTCCCTATGAGCAATCATATCTTGCTCAAATGATTGAGTCTAAGAAAAATATCATCCTTTAATACATTCCCATTATGAGGGAATACACTAATGTGTTTCCTAAAGTATTGACTGATCTTCATCCTAGTCGAGAGGTTCAATTTTCAATTGATCTTATACCTAGGGATTTTCTAATATCCAAGACTCCATATAGAATTACTGTTGTATAAATTAAGGTGCTAAAGAAGAAACTACAAGAGAATCTAGATAAAGGGTTCGTACACCCAAGTGCTTCACCATGGGGTGAACCAGTCCTCTTCATAAAGAATAAGGATGGGTAGATGCACCTTTGAATTGATTATCATGAGCTTAATAAGATCATGATAAATAAAAAGTATCCTCTTCCATGGATTTATGACTTATTCGATCAGCTATGCAGAGCCTAATACTTCTCCAAGGTGGATCTTTAATCAGGGTATTATCAAGTAAGGATGAAGAAAGATGATATCTCCAAGACTGATTTTCGTATAGGGTATGAGAACTATGAGTTAAAAGTAATACCATTTGGACTCACTATTGTTCCAATAATATTTATAGAATTTATGAATAGAGTCTTTAGAGATTACCTTGAATAGTTTTTGTTAGTATTTATAGATGATATTCTAATATACTCCAAAAGTAATTAGGATCATTAGGAGCATCCGAACACTGTGTTGAAGACCTTATGAAAGGAGAATATTTATGTAATGTATAGAAAATGTGTGTTCTGTTTGAAGGAAGACTCATTATTAGGGGATTTTATTACCAAAAAGGGATATCTATAGACCCTTCAAAAACAGAGGAAATTGAAGGATATCCAATACCAACCACTATGACATAAATCTATAGTTTCCTTAGATTAGTTGGGTACTATCATCGATTTGTGAGGAATTTATCATGATTTTCAAAACCTATAACCAATATAACTCTAAAGGGTGTCAAGTTAGTTTGGAATAATGAATTTAAAGATAGATTTAAGGAGTTTAAATATAGGCTCATCACTAAACCTATATTTACACTACCCAAAAGTGGGGAACTTTTTGTGGTATACAACGATTCTTTGAAGAATGTATTGTGATGTGTACCAATGAAAAATGACAAAGTGATATCCTATTTATTCAGGAAATTTAAATTTCATGAATATAACTACACAACACATGATTTGGAGTTGGATGTAGTAATATTAGTGTTGAAAATATGGAAACATTATCTCTTTGGGGATAAGTGTAAAATATATACATGTCATAATATCCTCAAGTATAAATTCACATAGAAAGAGATGAAAATGTGCTGGTGAATATGGTTAGAGAATATTAAGGACTATGACTACGCAATCCACTAACATCCTAGGAAAGAAAATAAAGTTTGAGATTCTCTAAGTATAAAGGATATAACAATTTTATCATTGATGATAATTGAGAAGGATATGATATTCTAAGACTTGAAAAGTTTGGACATGAAAATCATAAAGGAAGGAACATTATCAATCCTTTCACAAATGATTTCTCAACCATCCCTTCTAGATAAGATAAAGGATGATGAAATAGATTATGTGGAAATTCAAAAAAATGTGGAATATATAAGAAAAGGGAAATCCTCAGAGTTAAAAATTAATGAAGAATGATTTGTAAGATTTTGGTCATGACTATGTGTACCATCAAATTTAGAGGTCAAGAAGTAGTTGTTTTATGATGCACATAGCTTGACCTTCTATATCCATCCAGGGAGCACAAAGATTTATCGAGATCTCTCAGAGCACTACTGGTGGGACAATATGTAGAAGGAGATTGTGGAATATATATCAAGGTGTCTTGTATGTCAGCAAGTAAAGGCTGAAAATAAAAAATCCAAGGGGATGAATCAACCATTAGCCATACCTACATGGAAATGAGAAAACATAGCCATGGAATTTGTCACTGTTATTATAAAGGCATCAAGAGGAAATAATTATATATGGGTTTTATTGGATATTCTTTCAAAAACATCTCGCTTCATTACAATCTGAGAGTACTTCTCACTCGATAAACTTTTAAGGATATACACTAGAGAAGCGATGGGACTACATGGAACACAAATATTGATTGTTTTTTATAAAGACATAAGATTTAACTCTAAGTTTTGGAAGAGTCTCTGACATTTTATAAATACTGAGTTAAACTTTATCATGACTTATCACCCTTAAAATAATGTCCAATCTGTGTGTACTATCCAGACACTCAAGGAAATATTGAGGGCATGCTTAATGGACTTCAAAGGAGGATGAGATCAATATCTTCCTCTGGTCAGGTTCTCCTACAATAATAGTTTTCAATCAAGAATCCAAATGGATATCCATGAATCCATTTATAGAAAGACATGTAGAAAAACTGCATGTTGGAATAAAGTTAGTGAATGCAAACTACTAGGTCTTAAAATGGTCAAGGAAATGGTGGGAAAGGCCAAGACCATTTAGTAGAACATCAAGGATTCTAAGAGTCTACAAAATATCTATGATGAAAATCATCAATGAGACCTAGAGTTTGAGGTTATAGATAAGGAATTAATATGAATATCTACATGGAAAAAATTCATGAGATTTGGGAAGAATTGAAAGCTTAGTCCAAGATATATCAGTCACTTTGAGATCATTGATCACATTAGAGTGGTGGACTATAGACTATCACTTCTACCTAATATATCTGAAGTACATGATGTGTTATATGTATCCCTCTTGAGTAAGTACATACTATACCCATTACATGTGTTGAATACATAGGTGGTATTGTTAGATAATGATCTTTCATATGAAGAGCAGTCAGTGAAGATCTTATATTGTAGAGAAAAAATTCTATGAAATAAGAAAATTCACCTGGTCAAAGTGCTATGGTGAAATGAAAAGTTTAATGAAGTGATGTGGGAACTATAGGAGTTGATGAAACATAACTACCCATATCTATTTTAGAATTTTAAATGAAAATTTTTGAGGGTGAAATGAAAAATTTTAGGGTGAAATTTCTGAAGGAGGAAGATTGTAACAACCCACACTTTTATAAATAAAATTCCCTTTGTGATTGAATTAAATTCCCTATTACGGTTATAGAAAAAAATTCACTTATTTGGTTTTATTATATCCTATCATATTTAAAATTATTTTAAATATCATAACTGTTGATAAAATATCCATTTAACAATGATCATATGATTAGTATAAATATAGGGTTATGATAACTCCAATTGACATAGACAAAGGTAGTGATGACCTTGACCAGTAAGATCATACCCTATGAATCCCATTTATTAGAGCTTATAATAGAGATATAATCATTATAATTTCCCCTCAACCAATCCCAATATGAGATCCAACAACTAAAGCATGAGTGAAACTGTTTACAGAAGAAGTTCAAGCTCATCAAGATCACAACCCAAACCATGTATGTCGAACCGCCCCATGAAAATCTCACCATCACACACTTTACCCTCTGGGCATTTTCTGGTCTAATAAAGGTCTATGTATCAATACCCTAATAATATGAATATTTATATTTCATATAATAATGAATATATTTACTTATTATTATCATTATTTTGTAATTTTATTTTCATATGATAAAACACAAATTGTATTTTTGTGTAATATGAAATTTCAATTAAGATATCATTTATTGAGGAATTAAATAAATTTTAAAACAAATTTAATTTTATTAAAATAATAAAATTAAATAATTTTTATTAAATATAAATGATAATATAATTTTTATGAAGTCAAATGTAATTGTTTTAAAGTTTCAAAAACTATTATTGTCAAAGAAACCAACATTTATCAATAAATTTTCATTCTTGTTTTAAAAGTAAAAAATCACATATTTAGAAAATTATTTTGATAAAATATATATTAGTTTTTTAATAATCACATTAAAATTACCCAATGGTGAATTTTTTATAATTTTCTGAGACAGTCAAATTTTCAGGTAAAAATTAAATATGGTATAAATATATGGTGTGTACTATGACATCATAATTACTCAAAAGTAATGAAATGAATTCTCTAAAGAGTATCCAAGACGAAATATATTTCCTCCCTTTAAAATAATGTGTTTTTAGGTTATTTTATTAATTTTATAAATCCTTTATGAATCCTCTAAAAGCTATATTATATTTTAAGGTTTTAAAATCAATTCTTTATAAACATGACTCACTTCCACATCACCAAGGGTAATATTTTATTGATTTAGGACCTTTTACTTATAAAATAAATAAAATAACTCTTATTTGGTATAAAAAATGGGAAAAAACCATGGTAAGGCCTATGGTTTTGATTACTTTATTATATAGAGTCCAAATCCTAAGTTTAAGAAATAATAAAGAACTCCCCTCTCTTTTCCTATATAAAAACACCCAATATCCACTTAATCTCCACTAAAAAACCTTGTACAATATACTTAATCATCCCTCACATCTCTATATTCTTCCCAAGGTGCCAAAAATCTCTCAATAAGCTCCTCCCAATCTTTTAGAATAATCTTCTCAAGGTAATGGATCCTCTCTTTCTCCTATTTATTCATGCACCTTATTTATGTAATGCACCTTGTATTACAATTCCTATTGATGTGGTATTATATTAAATATATTTTTTACTTAACTTATTCTTTTAAAGTTATGAGTTAACCCTTTGAATCTCATTAATCCCTCCCATGCTTCATTATGCACCCCATTACGCTGCCAAAATTATCCTATGATTTTTCCATGCCAAGTTTTATTCAAGAACCCTCCAAGTATTATGACTATTAATTCCCAATTTTTCATTTTTTATTATGTTATTCCATATACCTCATACCATATTTATGACTTAAAAGTGATTAAATTCCCCTTTATCTCTCATTTAAAGATTTTATGAACCTTCATGTACTGTCTTTATGTTTCCAAAATGTTGCTACAATTTTCCATGCTGAACATTTATGGGGTGTATACCCATACCCATTTCTACTCAAGGGTATTCAAATAGTTTTACCTATAACTAATTTATTGGGGAATTACATATATTTAAACAAACATCCTTAATCATGGGATTAAATGTGATGTAATATGTATTTATGTTATATGATCTATGTGGAACACTAATGCATGTACATGATATGATTATGATGGGTGGGCCCTGATAGTGCTCCAATGCATTGGGTAATGTTTTAGCCTCATGATATGCCATGTATGGTGGTAAGGAATTCATTCTAATCATATTATGTTATAATTTATTGGTTTTTAACCTTGACTTATGCTTATTATGTCAAGTTTAAAGTTGTTTTCATATTTCCATGTTTTCTTTATATTATCATGTTATATAATGTATCATTGTTTATGTTTATGATTATCACCCCTACTATATCCCATTGAAATTACTATTGTCTAAAATATAATACTTTCTTTATGTTATTATTTGTTCATTCCATTACTAGGCTTTATATATCACCCCTTTCTTATGTATGTCCCCATGTTATCCCATGCAGTTTTATGAACAATGGGATATTATGAGAATGTTAAGGAAGTTCTCAATAATGATGATGTACCCCATGTTTTAAGTTGTTTTGTAATGTAACTAATTACCCAAATAAAATAGGATTATATATCTTTTGGGTTGTATTATGTGTAATATTTTTCAATAAATCGTGAATTAATGTGTAATAATGACAAGGGTTGTCATATAATAGGATTAGTTTTGTACACTTTTGTGCTAAGGTTTTCACTGATTAGGAATTACCAGAGATCATTATAATTAATATATAAGGGTAATATTTGGTTTCTATTAATGTGGAATATGGATGGATTCCTAGCTAATGTTCCCTGTGTAAGAATTTTGGACATTCATTTTTTATTTTTCTGAAGGTTCCCACCACAAAATACCCTCATGAGATGACTTCCTAGATGATGGAAAAGTTAAATCCTATGTTAACAAAAAAACATAGGAATACGATCCTTTTAAATAAGATTCAAAAGTTTACTATTCATGATGGATATTCCTTGGAAAATAATTTAGTTTTGTTGATGTCTACTTTGAATCTTATTACTCCAGAACTGACTGGTAAAAAGATGGAATCTCCTTTGTCAGTGGATGTTTATTTCCCACCCTTGGTTCAATAATTTACTTCTCTATTGATTCCTATTTTCTATACTTTGGGTGGTTTTTATCCGTTTCCTACTAGTTGTGATGGTAACTCTATTGTAATTGTGCTTGTTGTGAACTCTTTCAGCTAGATTGGGGATGCATACATTCTGAATATTCTTCTTATTGAGAATCCTATGACTACTTTATGATAGATATTATTATGGTTCTTCTCTCTCTTCTAATACTTTGAGAGATAAACTCCCAAAAGTGGATGATATTGACTCAAAATTATTGTTTGTTTCCACATATAGGAATGATGGTGGAACCTTGCCTCCGAGAAAAAATCATCTTCCATGATGCTTATTGGATTTTTTTGCATTTGTGTTCACTTGTTTCGACATGATTCATTCCTAAGTCCAAGGTTCCATGTTTTATGAGTGTATGTTGTTGTATATTTCATTTGTTTTAATGGAATGCGATTATCCCATCCATCTTTTAGATGAGGCTTCTTTGGCATGATAGCTGAGTGACTTAGGGTCCTCTTTTTTCTTCTTCCTTAGATGGTTAATGATACAACTCTCCAAGTGGTGGATTCAATTAGTTTTTTGACATGAAAATCGAGTGAGGCTACTGAATGTCAAGTTTTTGTGTTGAGGTTATGGATATTTCCAGTCTTCAATGTCCTTATGTGTCTCCTTGACGGTCATAATATTTTTTATGGGTTTGGAACATTTTTCAAGGACGAAGGCATTATTAAGGTTTGCAGTTGTCATCATGGGGATAAATGGGTCTTTGGATTCTCATCCATGTTAACATTCCCTATCACATCAGGGGTTAGTATTTCCCTTATCATCTCATGTTGGCGACTTTAGCTTCTCCTTACTTTGTCCTCTTTTTTGTGACTAGTTCTCATTGAGGTCGCTTGTTCTGCGCTTCTTTCTTCTTCATGGGTTGTGAGGCTTGGTATCAACTGTCATATATTATAAAGGATAGTTATGGTTTGTTTCATCTCTTGCATTTGGTCTGAAGGGTTTTTTCAATGATCATTGAACACTTCGAGTTGTTGTAGGCTATCTGAGTTATATATTAGGGGATCTATTCCTATCACTTAGGGTTGGTATTTGGTGATTGTCGTTCTTGTAGTTTTCTTTGGATATAAATATTTATATTCATGATGATTCTTATTCACTGATAGAAGGGAAGGGTTCAGTCATACAAGTTCTATTAATCAAGATACTGGTCCCCTCCACTTTCTTATCGCTCTTTCTCGGGTGCTCTTAAGACGTGAAAAGGTTTTATCATTGTCTTGAAATCTTACTTTCCAAAGTTATTGAAGTTTTCTATTCATGTTGGTCTATCTTTTTCATTCATGGTGGTCCTTTATGGATGTGATTTAGATGGACCCTCTTTATTCTAGTTTGATCAGGTGTCATAATGTGTTTTTTCTTAAGTGCTGACTTGAGGATTGGTGTAGGTTTAGCTTACTGGGTGTGATCCTTATTTTTCTATTGGATGCCTCTTATGGATTAATATTGGAGGGTTTCTTCTTTTACTAATTTTTTTATGATGTTCATGGGTGTAACGACCCGGAATTTTGAATAAATCCTGTTTCCTAATTTTGTGTGTTATTTTATTTTATACTCAACAAAACTGTTTCATTTAATAACCCAAGTATAATTAAAATGAGACTGTTGGGTTTCGACTGTTATATGACCATTGGTCAATATGACCGTTAGAAACTAAATGTTGTGATTTGTCTCTAAATACAATTAATCTTGGTTAATTAATATAGAAAGAAGATTTGATGGCCTCATCCAGTAGTCTCGGGCCAATCGAAGCCCATCTAACAGAACCTGGGAAGGAGGTAGCACCACTGGGCTTTGCTTTGGACTAAACCCAATCCGAACTTCATCGTGTGATGCTAGAATGGAATTGCCTTCATGAGAAGTTCAAAATGATATAAATTACTACTCGTGCGATGTTGGCCGAGCCTCCATCGGATTCTCTCACCTTAGCACATCTTACACTTAGGTCCTATGCTGGTGTGATAAGGGGATATGTAACGAGACCATAGATACTTTGTGTAATCCTTTGTTATAAATAAAATTCTGTTTTCTTCTTATGGTGAAGTTTGTGAGTTTACAAATGTTCAAATGAATATAGGATGTACTTTGTTGATGAATTTTGAAAAAAAGATATTTTAAAATATTTATGTAAACCTTAAATAATTAATGATGTGTAATGATTTTCAAAAAATGGTCTTCTGCAAATGTGTTCAGTAAGAAATTTAGAGTCTAATAAGATCAACTTAATTTTTGATGAATAGTAAATTATGAATAGTGATTTTATGCTTAGGATTAGTAATGTGACCAAATGGATTAGTAATTTCACTTAAAGAATGTATTAATATAATTTAGGCACCTTGATTAAGTAGTGTGATTCAATAAAACAGGTAAATAACTGTTTCATTAATTATTAGTCAAGTATTAGTTTTTTTAGATGAATAGTGTTTTTATTTAAAAATTAAATTAAAAATATTTAGAAAATTATTTTTATAAAATGGACTTTATTTTTGAACTCAGAGCATCGATATTATGTTATGGTAATTTTTGGGGTTTTTTCTGAAAAAAATGAATTTTCAGTGAATAGTGATTTTATTTAAAAATTAATTTAAAAATATTTAGAAAATTATTTTTATAAAATGGAATTTATTTTTGAATTTAGATCATTTATATTATGTTAAGATAATTTTTTGGGAGTTTTCTGAAAAAGTTGAATTTTCAGTGAATAGTAAAAATACAGTTTTAGGGTTTCGGTATGTTTAATGACATCATAACTGCATCATGATGATGTGAGGAGATATTTTAAGGGATGGTCGACTTTTGAATAGTGAGATAAGGTGTGAGGTGTCCCAAGTGGCCAATACCATGAGGAAATACCACTTGTTTTGCCAAAACCACCAATAAGGTGTCCCTTGGCCATTAATGCCTTGTCCCCGAACTTTCCCTATAAATACAAAGACATCCTCTCATCCATTCAACTTCAAAATCACCCTCAACGAATTTATAGTATCCTTACCTCCGAAGGAGTCCTCCCAAGGTGCCCCCAATCCCTTAAGGTCCCAAACTTTGAGTTTTAAGAGTTACGTTTAAGGTAAGGGATCCTACCTCTCTCTTTCTTTTCAAGTAATCTCTTTTATGTCATTTCTTTTATGCTCCATGCTCTTATGTTGTAGGATGTTATTTTATATTCCTATTACTTCCCTTTTAATTTTCATATGATGAGAGACCCCCTCTTGCAGAATTTAAAGATGACTTAAAAGGTGTTGTAATTTATGAGGCTATCTGGGTCGGGCAAACCTACGTATATAGGAATGATGATTTTGTGCCAGAGCTACTAAGATGATGGATCCCAGAAACTAACTCATTCCATTTTACAAATGGAGAAGTAGGCATTATTTTGTGGGATGTATTTAAGATATCTGGAGCTCCAATTTGTGTAGATATGTATGATGAGTTTATTCCTCCCAAGGTGACATGGAATGACTCAGAAAAGACACCAGTCTTGGTTTGTGAGTTGGTGAAAATATTTTATAAACTCAAGAATACAACCACCAAGAAGTCCCACACAAGAAGGGATATTCATCTAGAGGAGTGGATGGAAATATTCCTTATAAAGAAGAAGGAAAAATGTCCCACCAACACTCATCCAACCAGCTATCCAAAGGCAGATAAGAGAGGTACACCTGACACTTTTTGGCCAATATTAGAGAAAGGAGAGTTTGAAAAGTGGGGGTATGAAGTCAATTCAAAAATTCCTACAAATACACATCTTGAAGGTTTCCTGGCCATGTGGATCAGTGTGTATCTAACACCGGTTTGAGATTACAAGGGAGGTGTAAGGCCAGGAACTTTTGTTATCATGGACAAGCTAGTCAAGAAGAGGATGGTAGGGTTGGCTACCCCTATTTTGGAAAAGATTCATATGATCTTACTACATAATTACCAAGGGAAGTCTCCTTTCAGAATAGTGGGACTGTTCTAGGTGTTATAGAGGTGGATCACCACTCATTTTAGAACTTATACTGTAAAACGTGGTGTACATGTCTTTGGAAGTTCTTTCCAGTCATCTATTCAAAATTTCTCTGGTATTTCACCTTTGCCTCTGAACGCTTATGATATCAAGGCTAGTTTGAGTGTGTATAAGGAATTTCATATTTTCCCTTATGTGAATCCACCTACTAGGCTATTCATTGATGATCGGATGGCCAGCTTAGAGCTAAGGGCATATATGTTAGCTTGTAGATATGGTGTATTGGCCACCAGAATTGATGGGGAAATCATATGTGAGGCCTATGCTCCTTATAGATTCGCACATCAATTCAAATTTCTGTAACAAATTATTGTATCCCCTCCCATGCACGTCATATTAGAGAAACATCTGATGGTTTCCCAATAAATATGGTTGCTGACATCTGTGGAGAAGACTGGGGCAATGTTTAATTTACCTACCATTGATGCAATAAGAAAATTGACTATCTGGTATGTTGAAAACTAGGTCGCATCTTACCCTAAAGGGGTATTAAACTATGTTGTTCCTCGAGTGGGGATAAATAGTGGTAGTAGGAAGGGACCCTTTCATTTGGAATTTAATTCTTCGTCGTCAGGGGTCGACTCATTGGAGTCAGAGGGTAGAGGTGACGAGGCTCTAAATTCACCAAAGAGACCTCATGCAAGATATAATCCACATATCAGAGTTAAGAAATCCACCCCATCAATCCCTACTGAGGTTGTACTGAGGCGGTCTAGTCACCATCATTCTGAGGAATGACGATCCCCATTTTATCATCCTCCATCTATAACTGTGATAATTGGGAAGAAACATAAATCCAAAACTGCAGGATCCTCTTCACAACCCTCTAGCATGTACTCTGAATATATATGACCAGAGGCTGTCCAAACATGGAAAAGTTTACATTGTGATGCTGAAACCACATGGATAGATTTATGTGAAGGATTTCATATTCCAGGAATAGGGGATCTATGGGCCTCTTCTGATATTCTATTTAAAAACAATCTTGATGAAGTGACAACTTACATCCAAGAGCTGGAAATGCTCATATACGCAACCGACGAATCAATTCCCACCACAAAGAAGGTGAAGGAAATAATAGATCGTGGTACAACTGAAGGGATTGATCTTTCATTAGATGAAAAATGGTGTGGTTTTGTGGATCCTAAAGATGTGAGTTTCCTTTTCCTCACATTCTCTTAGGCTTTGCAATTTGAATTTAGTCAAAGCATTGCTAATTAGAGGAAATATCATCTTAACTTTCAGTAGTCTAAAGGAAAATTGACTAAAGTTCCATCACCACAATATAGCCCTGGTGGAACTGCTCTTGGAGCTACTGGATCACCCCATGAATTGGGAGAAATATCTCCAGGACAATAGGCCATGTAGGATGAGATAGAAAGGGTATTGTAGTCTACAATACCTATTTTTAGATATGATGATGCAAGTCCTCCTAATAAGGTGAAGAAACAAAAGCATCGAAGAAATACGATCATGGTTAAATGTTTTCTCAGTAGTGATAAGCCTTCCTGATAACATGAATTTTAGCCTTATTCATGAAAAATTGTTTAAACTTCTTGTAATTGTGAAAGCTTCTTTTGTTTCTTCTCTAAAATAAAATACTGATAAGCTTAGAGGAACTATGGAGGGTGTGTAACGACCCGAAATTTTGAATAAATCTTGTTTCCTAATTTTGTGTGTTATTTTATACTCAACAAAACTATTTCATTTGGTAACATGGGTATAATTAAAATGAGACCATTGAGTTTTCGACTGTTATATGACCATTGGTCAATATAACCATTAGAAACTAAATGTTTCAATTATTGTCTCTAAATACAAGTGATCTTGGTTAATTAATATAGAAAGAAGATTTGATGGCCTCATCTAGTAGTCTCGGGCCAATCGAAGCCCATCTAACAGAACTTGGTAAGGAGGTAGCACCACTGGGCTTTGATCTGGACCAAACCCAAGCCAAACTTCATCATGTGAAGCTAGAATGGAATCTCCTTCGTGAGAAGTTCAAAATGATAGAAATTACTACTCGTGCAATGTTGGCCGAGCTGCCCCAAGATTCTATCACCCTAGCACACCTTACCCTTAGGTCCTATGCTGGTGTTATAAGGGGTTATGTAACGAGACCATAACAGCCTTGTGCAATCCTTTGACTTAAATAAAAATAGTGATTTCTTCTTATGATGAAGTTTGTGAATTTTCAAATGTCCGGATAAGTATAGTATGCATATTTTTGTTTAATTCTAGAAAAAGGATATTTGAAAATATTTATGTAAACCTTAAATAATTAATGATGTGTAATGATTTTCAAAAAATGGTCTTCTGCAAATGTGTTCAGTAAGAAATTTGGAGTCTAATAAGATCAACATAATTTTTGGTGAATAATGATTTTTGAATATTGATTTTATACTTAGGATTAGTAATGTGACCAAATGGATTAGTAATCTCACTAAAAGAAAGTATTAATATAATTTAGGCACCTTGATTAAGTAATGTGATTCAATAAAATGGGTAAATAATGGTTTCATAAATTATTAGTCAAGTATTAGTTTTTTTCAGGTGAATAGTGTTTTTTAATTAAAAATTAAATTAAAAATATTTAGAAAATTATTCTTATAAAATGGACTTTATTTTTGAACTTAGAGCATTGATATTATGTAAAGGTAATTTTTAGGGATTTTTCAGAAAAAAATGAATTTTCGGTGAATAGTGTATTTATTTAAAAATTAAATTAAAAATATTTAGAAAATTATTTTTATAAAATTGAGTTCATTTTTGAAATCATAGCATCGATATTTGGTTAAGGTGAAATTTTGGGATTTTTCTGAGAAAGTTGAATTTTCAATGAATAGTGAAAATACAATTTTTAAGTTACGGGTGTTTAATGACATCATTAAATGATGTATTAAGTATGTAATCAATATGATAGACTTATGAATAGTAAGATAAGGTATGAGGTGTCCCAAGTGGCCAATACCATGGGCAAGCCCATGGTTTTGCCAATACCACCAATGAGGTGTCCCTTGACCATTAATGCCTTGTCCCCTCATTTTCCCTATAAATACCCACCCTTTCCTCCTTTATTTTTCACTCCCAACTCTCCCCCAATGAAGCTATGGTCTCATTACCTCCCAAGGAGTCCTCCCAAGGTGCCCCCAAGCCCTCAAGATCTCATCCTTTGAGTTTTAAGAGTTACGTTTTAAGGTAAGGGATCCGACCTCTCTCTTTCTTTTCAAGTAATCTCTTTTATGTCATTTATTTTATGATCCATGTTCTTATGTTGGAGAATGTTCTTTTATATTCCTCTTACTTATCTTTTCATGTTCATATGATGATATATCCCCTATTACTCTCATCATTTCATTTTATGAATGTTTAAGTGGCGCCGTTAGGCTGCCGAATTTTTAAGGGATTCTTTCACCTTTCTCATTTTTCAACGTTCTACTTTCATGTCAAGTCTTTCAAGTTCCTTTTTATTATGTTGGGGTATGATATCTATATCTATCATAATGATATTTTATTTTCATATTATTAGAGAACCTATTTGATCTTGTCAATTCATTTTTGTTGATGTTTAAGTGACGCCATTAGGCTGCCGAATTTTTAAGGGATTCTCTCACCTTTCTCATTTTTCAAAGTTCTACTTTCATGTCAAGTATTTGAAGTTCCTTTTTATTATGTTGGGGTATTATATATATATATATATAATAATGATCCTTTATGTTCATATGATGAGAGACCCTATTTTAACTCATCAATTCATTTTTGTTGAAGTTTAAGTGACGCCGTTAGGCTGCCGAATTTTCATAAGAGAAATCTTATTTTTTTTGTCTTCCTTTCATGTTCTTCATTTCATATGGTATATCTTTAAAATTTCATTAACATGTTCTTAAATCCTTTATATTATGTCCCTATACTGTTTTTTGGATCATTTATGAGTGGGTGACCCATGTCCTCACTCTTTTCAATGTTTTCTAAAACCCCAAAACATAGCCGTTATGCTGCAGAATTTCTGTCTCAAAATGTCTCTCTCTCTTTCTCAAATTCATTTATTTTATTAAGTGAATACTCAAAGATCTTTCTTCTAAAGGGGTATTCACATATATACCAAAATAGTCTATTTTAAATTCTGGGATTTACATACATGAGACCCGCTTTCCATTTCCATGGGTTTAAAGTGACATACAGATCATGTCTTTAAAGAAGTTTTTAAAACATTATGATTTTGAAATGAAACCCATTTATTTTATGCTATATGGGTTATTTATGAAATTATTGATGATGATATATGTGGCTCAAATTATAATAAATAAAAATTAAGGGTGCGCCCTGATAACGCTCCAATGCATTGGGTAAAGACTTAATCTCTAGAGATGACCATTTTTAACGACGCCTTGGTGAATAACCTTGGTAATTTTTAATGACACCTTGGGGATGGACCTTGGTGAAACAGAAATGATTGTCAATATTAAATGTTGTAGCCACATCTTCAAGTTATGAAACACGTTATTTTTATTATGATATTCCTCATGAACTCTTTCTCATGCCTTAAAGTTATTTTTCATGACTTTTGATGTATCTCAAGTTCTCATGTAAAAGGTTTCCCTTGTTTACCTTACTGGGCCTTCTGCTCACCCTTTCTTTTGATGTATGCTTCCAGGTTATGAGATGCTGTATCGAACTTAGGATGAACAAATGAATAAGAATTTAAAGTGTTTAAGAAGAATGTTTTTATTGTTTTCATGTATCAAGTTCATGGTTTCCAAGACATTAAACCTGAAAGATCCTCGGTTTTGTATAATGTAATGAAAGTTTATGTGATAAAAAGGCGGGATGATATAGTTGGTATCAAAGGATGGTTTAGTTATTTGTGGAAATTAGGATATGAAAACTCTAGGAAGAACCCTATATAAAATTTTAAATATAGGAAATATTCCTGGTATTTTGGTGAGTATTGAGTAAGGGGTTGCCAAGAAAATACATCCCTGTCTGGATACGAGCAGGTAGAGGTGGCTCTGGCACAGATGTACATAGGGGTAAAACCCGAAAACACCGCTTTGAGCGAGACTCGAACGGGAACTGGTACACAACAACGGGCGGTGCTGCACTCTTGGTTATGACACTCCCGGGGGATATGCTTTGGTAAATTCATAAGCTTAGTTTGAACCATTATTAAAGGAACAAAGATAAAATAAAATAAATATTCACATAAGAATATATGATCATGGATAACCTAGATTGGAACCTAGGGATCACAAGTTAGGATATACTTTTCTTCTACAAGTTTATCCTTCTATTCTTAAAGTTTCCTTTTCATGATTATTGGCTAAGTATTTAATCCCCCTAATTATATGTTCTTTTCTTAGTTAATGGCGGGAAATTGAAGAGCATGTCCCAACAACCAATGTTATAGGAAATGTGATGATTTCCCTATTAATGTGATAGAGATGACGAAAGATCAAGTTGAACATATTGTGATTATGCCCAACCAGATATCAAAAATCACAATTAATAAGTGGTACATAGTTGAATGCCCAAATTCATCAAGGAAGAAGAAGACAAAGTCTCAAGGATGTTCATATGATAAAGTTGATAAGGGAAAGAAGACCCAATTTCTTTTTTGAAAAAAGTATGGGAAGAGGCACCAAGGAGAATGTCACAAAGGAACCGGGAGATGTTTTAAGTGTGGGAAGATAGGGCATAAATTATCCAATTGCTTTAAAAAAATGGATAATGTGATGAATGGAGATAAGGTTCGATCTAATGTACCTTATACTTCTCGATGTCGTAAATGTGGAGAAGTTAGACACTATCCAAGGCAATTATCTCTTGGAATAGATGAGAAGCATGATGAGCATCAACAATCTTCGAGGACAAGGGAATAATGAAACTTCTATGCTGAGATGGATCATGATGACTGAAGTAGATGTAACTTCACAATAATTTTCTATGTCATGTTGTATTTTAGTTCGTGCTCTATGAGCATATCTTTTATGTTTTCTAAGATCATCGAGTCACTACCTAAGATGATTTTATATCATTAAGGAAAACATCTATTGTTATGTACCATATGTTGATGTAGTGAAGCTGTTCTTCTTAACAAAAATGGTGATTAGGGGAATAAAAGATTATTATTATTTTGGAAGATGTTCACTATTTTGGGAACCCTATATGATCGAGGTAAATAGATTACTACAATATTTTCTTTGAGGAGTAAAGTTTTACTTATATTTTGAAAAATCGATGAATTTATGGCGAACTTATTGTAATTTACCTTACTTATGGAAATGATTAACCTATCTTGGGGAAAATGTGATTAGGTTAGTTACTTTTGTTATAAGATGATAAGATTGGTTAATGTTATTTGGAGATGAACGATAAAGTCTATCTTGGAAGACTATGTTATGAGATCATTATTATAATTGGGTTTCAATCTTAGTTTGGTTTATTTTGAGGAATTTTAAGGATAGTTATTTATGGAATGGTCTATAATGAACTTTGGGTAGTACCGTGGAATTTTGAAGATTTAAAATTAGTTTCCCATCCTATGGGGTTCTTTCTTTTCGAAGAGTTGTTTTATCTCACCCTTTCTATTTTTGGGATAATGTTTAAAGATAGATGAAATAGATAGTTAATCTTTTGTGGATTATGTGATTCTATATAAGATGATTCTTGTGCTTTTGATGAGACCAAGTGTTTTTGAATGCTCATCGTTTGGAGAAAAGATTAGTTTTGGTAGAAACTTATTAAAGGGTGAAACTGTACCTGAAGGTAAATATATTTCCTTGTGTTTTTATTCTATATAGTAAATTAATTCCTCAAAACTATGAAAAGGAACGTAAAACAAAAACGTTGTCTGTTAACGTTTCCTACTGGGAAATCAAATACCGTTTTACCCATCATAAGTTTGTGATTTTCTTGTTGTTAACTTTATCCTAATCATGTTTTCTATCACTCTCCCTCAGAATGTGGCCCTTCTTTTTCTCTTCCATGTCCATGTTTTCCTACATGGAATCCTAGTATGGGTTAACTCGGGGGACCATTGTACTTCCCTTTCTTTCTTTTAAATTAACAGTGTTACTGACTCTTTTTCCGATGTTGGACTTTCAATGAAATTTCCAAGCCCAATTTTAAAAATTTTGAGGGCGCAATTTCTTAAGGGGGGAAGATTGTAACAACCCAAAATTTTGAATAAATCCCGTTTCCTAATTTTGTGTGTTATTTTAATTTATACTCAACAAAACTGTTTCATTTAATAACCTGAGTATAATTAAAATGATACTGTTGGGTTTCGACTGTTATATGACCATTGGTCAATATGACCGTTGGAAACTAAATGTTGCGATTTGTCTCTAAATACAAGTAATCTTGGTTAGTTAATATAGAAAGAAGATTTGATGGCCTCATCTAGAAGTCTCGGACCAATCGAAGACCATCTAACAGAACTTGGTAAGGAGGTAGCACCACTGGGCTTTTCTCTGGACAAAACCCAAGCTGAACTTCATCGTGTGATGCTAGAATGGAATCGCCTTTGCGAGAAGTTCAAACTGATAGAAATTACTACTCGTGCGATGTTGGACGAGCCTCCCTCAGATTCTCTCACCTTAGCACACCTTACACTTAGGTCCTATGCTGGTGTGATAAGGGGATATGTAACGAGACCATAACTACTTTGTGTAATCCTTTGTTATAAATAAAATTGTGTTTTCTTCTTATGGTGAAGTTTGTGAGTTTACAAATGTTCAAATGAATATAGGATGTATTTTGTTGATGAATTTTGAAAAAAAGATATTTTAAAATATTTATGTAAACCTTAAATAATTAATGATGTGTAATGATTTTCAAAAAATGGTCTTCTGCAAATGTGTTCAGTAAGAAATTTAGAGTCTAATAAGATCAACTTAATTTTTGATGAATAATAAATTATGAATAGTGATTTTATGCTTAGGATTAGTAATGTGAACAAATGGATTATTAATTTCACTTAAAGAAAGTATTAATATAATTTAGGCACCTTGATTAAGTAGTGTGATTCAATAAAACAGGTAAATAACAGTTTCATTAATTATTAGTCAAGTATTAGTTTTTTTCGGGTGAATAGGGTTTTTATTTAAAAATTAAATTAAAAATATTTAGAAATTTATTTTTATAAAATGGACTTTATTTTTGAACTTAGAGCATCGATATTATGTTTTGGTAATTTTTGGGGTTTTTTCTGAAAAAAATGAATTTTTAGTGAATAGTGTTTTTATTTAAAAATTAAATTAAAAATATTTAGAAAAATATTTTTTATAAAATGGAGTTTATTTTTGAATTCAGAGCATTGATTTTATGTTAAGATAATTTTTTGGGAGTTTTCTAAAAAAGTTAAATTTTCAGTGAATAGTAAAAATACAGTTTTAGGGTTTCAGTATATTTAATGACATCATAACTGCATCATGATGATGTGATGAGATATTTTAAGGGATGGTCGACTTTTGAATAGTGAGATAATGTGTGAGGTGTCCCAAGTGACCAATACCATGAGGAAATACCACTTGTTTTTCCAAAACCACCAATGAGGTGTCCCTTGGCCATTAATGCCTTGTCCCCTCACTTTCCCTATAAATACCAAGCCATCCTCTCATCCATTCAACTCCAAAATCATCCTAAACAAATTTATGGTCTCCTTACCTCCCAAGGAGTCCTACCAAGGTGGTCCCAATCCCTCAAGGTCCCAACCTTTGAGTTTTAAGAGTTACGTTTAAGGTAAGGGATCCTACCTCTCTCTTTCTTTTCAAGTAATCTTTTTTATGTCATTTATTTTATGCTCCATGATCTTATGTTTGAGGACATTATTTTATATTCCTCTTACTACCATTTTCATGTTCATATGATGAGAGAACCCCTATTTATCTCATCAATTCGTTTTAAGAATGTTTAAGTGGCGCCGTTAGGCTGCTGAATTTTTAAGGGATTCTTTCACCTTTCTCATTTTTCAAAGTTCTACTCTCATTTCAAGTATTTCAAGTTCATTTTTATTATGTTGGGGTATGATATCTATATATATAATACTGATCTTTTATTTTCATATGATGAGATACCCTATTTGATCTCGTCAATTCATTTTTGTTGAAGTTTAAGTGACGCCATTAGGCTGCCAAATTTTTAAGGGATTCTTTCACCTTTCTCATTTTTCAAATTTCTACTTTCATGTCAAGTATTTCAAGTTCCTTTTTATTATGTTGGGGTATGATATCTATATATATCATACTGATATTTTATGTTCATATGATTAGATACCCTATTTGATCTCTTCAATTCATTTTTGTTGAAGTTTAAGTGATGCCGTTAGGCTGCCGAATTTTCATAAGAGAAATCTTATTTTTTTTGTTTTCCTTTCATGTTCTTCATTTCATATGGTATATCTTTCAAATTTAATTACCATTTTCTTAAATCCTGTATATTCTGTCCCTATACTATTTTTTGGATCATTTATGAGTGGGTGAACCATGTACCCACTCTTTTCAATGTTTTCTAAAACCCTGAAACATTGCCGTTATGCTGCAGAATTTCCGTCTCAAAATGTCTCTCTCTTTTTCTCAAATTCATTTATTTTATTAAGTAAATACTCAAAGATATTTCTTTTAAAAGGGTATTAAAATATATACCAAAATTTTCTATTTTAAATTCTGGGATTTACATACATGATACCCGCTTTCCCTTTCCGTGGGTTTAAAGTGACATAAAGATCATGTCTTTAAAGTAGTTTTTAAAACATTATGATTATGAAATGAAACCCATTTCTTTTATGATATATGGGTTGGTTATGAAATTATTGATGATGATATATTTGGATCACATGATAATAAAGACAAATTAAGGGTGCTCCCTGATAGCGCTCTAATGCATTGGGTAAAGACTTAATCTCTAGAGATGACCATTTTTAACGACGCCTTGGTGAATAACCTTGGTAATTTTTAATGACACCTTGTGGATGAAACTTGGTGAAATGGAAATGATTTTCAATATTAAATGTTGTAGCCACATCTTCAAGTTATGAAACATGTTATTTTTATTATGATATGCCTCATGAACTCTTTCTCACGCATTAAAGTTATTTTTCATGACTTTTTATGTATCTCAAGTTCTCATGTAAAAGGTTTCCCTTGTTTTCCTTACTGGGCCTTCTACTCACCCTTTATTTTGATGTATGCTCCTAGGTTATGAGATGCTGTAATGAACTTAGGATTAACAAATGAATAAGCCTTTCAAGTGTTTAAGAAGAATGTTTTTGTTGTTGTCATGTATTAAGTTCCTGGTTTCCAAGACACCAAACCTTAAAGATCCTCGATTTTGTATAATGTAATGAAAGTTTATATGATAAAAAGGTGGGATTCTATAATGGGTGATGTAGTCCATCTCCAATAGATCATTTTTTGGAATTTGATTTTAGAAGTTTTTGGTTTTTTTTGGATGGGTATTCTTGCCTCCATGCAAGAAATTTTCCTGGTCTTTTTTCTTGCTAGTTATAGAGTTTTTTGACAGCTATTTGATTCCTTTTTATTAGAGATAGTATTTTTTTCTTTGTTTTTTTGTTTCATTTTTTGGGAGGTTCATTGGAACTTTTTCCATTTTGGTTTGGTTTCCTTTTTCAATCTTTTTTTACTTAAACTCCTATTCTTTATAATACATTCTATTTTTAATTCCAAAAAGGTATATGGTCATTTAGCCGGATGATTTGGAATAAGAAATAAAAATTGAGGAAGAACAAGTTAAGGAAAGTGATAAAGGGAATAAATAAATTTCACATAAAGAAATAAAATTTTAGGAGAGGTTTATCAAAAAATGATGACCAAATAATTTCAGTAGTGGTGTGGGAAGGTTGAATATGGTTGTACATACTCCTAAAGATTTCTTAACCTTGGTTTCAATAGAATAACAATTCCTAAATATGATGAATATTGCATTAGTTGATGCATGTTCCTTGATAAATCACGAAAAAAATAAGCTCACACACAAAAAAGTTAAATAAGTGAATAATTATATGCCACCCAAAGTAAAAAAATATTTTAAATATAGATGTTTAAGTATGAAGTATGATTTCAAGGATGAAGGTAAAGGAGAAATTTGATTGCAAAAAAATTCTCAACCTTGCTATTTACATGAATTAATAAGGAGTTCTATCTTATTCCCTTACTCTTGTGTGTTTTATTTGTGTTCTTATAATGTGTGGAATTGAAATGAGTCTTGTTCTTTGGGGGAGAACTCCAGAAGGTGTGTATGCTATAAAAAATTGGATAGGAAAGTGAAGAATCCACCTAACTATAATTATACAATGATTGATACTTTGATGCCTATATGCTGAGAAGGATAAACCATAGTGAAGATGAGAAATCTGTAAAATCTAGAAAGAATTTTGAAATGTTCCATTTTAATGAACTCTTAACAAGGGAGATATTTAATCCTATCTAATAAATATATCCACCATGATTAATATTATATATAGTGTCTCCTTGAGGGGGATATAACTGAATATAATTTTTATAATCTTCCAGAACATATCAACATCATTCAAATATAGTAATATGGATGGTTCTTAAAAAAAGGTGTCATTGAAAATGTATAGTTTCATATTATGTTATCCATGGTTTCAAAAAATCATATCTTGACATTAAAAAAGGAGAAATTCATTTTAAAAATGAAATTAAAAAGTTTAAGTTTGGTTATGTTCCAAGGATGGTTTCAAAGTTTTAAACCTGCCAGTTATGTTTTAATTTTTTTATTTTTGTATTTAAGTGAGTACATGAATTCAGGTTGAAAAATATTTTAATAAAATTTATAATAAATTGGTACCAATCACTTTTATTAGACTAGATTTTTTTTGAAAAACCATTGAGGAGAGTATCAAAATTGTTTTATATCAGTTGGTATCATATTCTTTTTATTATGGATATCTTTGCTTTCTAAATAAAACCCTCTCATTTTCTATACTGATCATGGATCACATAGATTTAGGGAGAGATGTTTGATGACAAATTTTGTGAGAATGAATTCATATCATCCTCCCTTATGCACTTTGTATATTTTTTTTAATAATGGGGTGAGAATAAAATGAAAGGTTAATGAGAAAGGGGGAGAGAAGAAAATGTGAATAAGTAAGAAATAGAGTTGCATATATATTGAAATATCATTTTAGCTGGTATTGACAATAAATACAATGGGGGCAGATTTTTGATACAAACTTGTGTTTGTGTTTTATTTTTTATCAGTGAAAATGAATAATTAATTATATTTATGTCAATATGTTGATGAAGAATCTTTTGAGTGAGTTGAAGAACCCAAACATGTTGAGAAGAAGAGTTCCCAAGCAATGTGTCACTTTATATTAAGTAAATGAGGATTGAAGACATATCTTGGAAGTTAGTTTGTGAATTTTTATTCATTACTCATATGATAATGAAATACCTTCCCATTTAAGTTTTTGAGAAGCATAGATTCATTTACTTTTAAGGGAAAATATGTTTGAAGAGTTTGAGTAGTTTTTGAAGGATTAAATCCTTGTGTTTTTATGAGAAGTATAAAATAGACTTAAATGAAGCGGAGGAAATTAAAAGAAAAGGAATAGAAGTTAGGAAATATAGAAGTTGGTTCATGAGTGTTTTTCATTATAGGATGTTGAAATATTTATCCCTATTATATTGGACAAGGAATTTTTAAGGGAAGTTCATAAAATATGGCCAACTCTCAAAGACAACAACCACACGAGAAACCAGTCATCATGAAGATAGCTGACTGAGCTCAAAGGTGGGATCTATCCAAGAGATGCATGTATGAATGAATAAAGAACAAATACATATTTTAAATCCACCCATATAATCAGTGTAAATCACTGAGAGGATGAGAGAATCAATTATTTAAAAATTATTTTAAGTTTCCTTGCTAAAACAGTATTTTCCACTTGTTAGAGTTATTATGGATCATTTTCAAACACACACACACAATGAACACAAAAAATATATGAGGTTAACCTATCAAAACAATAAGTCTAATCCTTGACATGATCTAGATTTCATTAAGACCATATGAACCACTAGTATCAACATGTAGGTACACCAAGGATGGAATGCCCATGTACCCTTGTAATAACAAGTATCTTTGACTGAATAAGATTTCTTTCATGTTATCACTACGTTGTTTTATTCTTCTTCTGTTTTCACTATTATAAGTCACTTTTACTTTTTATTGTATGCACTAAATTGAAAAAAACACTCCCATTCCATGCTTATTTTACTAAGGATAATATTCTTAAATATTTCTAAACAACAACATATTCTTATTTTTTCTCTATATATATCTCTATCTCTATTTATGATTTATAATATAGTTTTCATAACACAAAAAATATATTTCTTCTAGAAGTAGTGATTTAAAAGTTTTAATTTTAATTTAAAATTTAAAATATTGGTAAATAATTGTTTGTAACTAATTCCAACTCTTTCTTCTACTTTGTGAACTTTCTTCTAGGTCACTTTAGTGTAACATCTTTGTCTACAAAAGACCGAGATTTTATACCATAAAAATTAATTTTTTCTTCACAAAAATCAGATTATTCATTGTGAAAACCTTATTCTATCTTGGATTGAATAAAAAATCTCAATTTGTGATGATTTATTCAAGAATGGAAAACACCAGTATTGTGTGACATAAATATTTTCTTCAGAATAATTATTATGGAAAAAATACTTTTTTTGATTCTGTAGAAATAAATATTCCCTTCTTAAGAAATTATTACTTGATTTAATAAGAATTTAATAATATAATAGTTTTTTAAAGATAATTTGATTTCATATGAAAAAATATATCTTACGTTCTGTATCTTATGAGATCAACACATATTGCATAAAGTGGCTTGATATCTTACAAAGTTTTCACATGAAACATGTCTAAAAAAATGTACGAGTCTTATGAATTTCCATCTTTCATATGAAATTTATAAGTGTATCATATGAACTTCTTCTATCTTATGAAATGTGGATTCTATAAAATGAGATCTCAGAATGACTCATATTCATATTCCAAATAACTCATATATTTACTCACACAGAAATTAAAAATGACTTATACATAGGTCAAAGAATGAATCATACACAAGTCCCCTTTCTCCAAAAAGACACATACACTAAGATGAAGCAGTTGTACACAACCAACATCCCTTTTCCTTGTTTCAATAAATAATTCCAACTTCCATAATTCTTCTAAATTCATTCTCAAACATCTTCAATCTTATTTAATGCATCTGCAAACAACGAAAAACCTTCATCAAAAAATAGATCATGTGAGGTTGGGTATGATTTATGAATTTATAGAAAAATACAACACATTTACCATAATCACTTAAACTCTTATTTAGTCCTAACCTTATTCCTCATAAACTCAACAATATCCCCCAAGTATCTATTGGGATCAATAATCTCCCCTTTTTATTTTGTTGGCAACCAAGGACCATAAATCACTATCAAATTCTAAATTCTTAGAAATGAATCATCACTTGATAATTATAATCCTACATAAGTGAAATTCATACAGGAAATAAGAATATTGAATAATAATATCATGTATTCTATAAATAAATTTATTTATATTCAACCTCTTAAAGGATGACCCTCTTGATCCTTCTTTATGAAATGATTCCACTTGAAAATAGATATGGTAATCAATGCTTCATCAACCCATAAAATCTATCCTAATATTGATAGATTTTTTTATGGAACTTGCAAAAAAAAAATTCATGTATGCACTTCAACAAAACTATTAAAATAGTTCACACATGTACAATTTTTAATTCACCACATACTCATTTTAAGAAACCCTCTCTAAATATATACCCCCTCTAATAGATCTCTTCCACAAAATCTTAAACATATGTCAATGGATAACACCCCCTAAATAAATGTTCTCCCTATTTTTTTACAAATCATAAGGATATACACATAAAGGAATATTTATGTTTCATTTATCCTCCTTTGACAACAATATTCAAAGACAAGATCAAGGAGGGTACTAAATTCACATACCTTATCCTTTAAGAAAATGAGGTTGAATACCCATTATCAAACTAAACCTTTGAAATTCATCCTTCTAAAATGGATTTTTGAAAATATAAGATAATTTATCCTCTATAGGAAGAAATTATATCTTTAACACATTTTTTCACACAATCTATTTAATAAATTGATACTTTATATCAAAGTTCTTTGACCTTGAATGATAAACTAGATTTCTTGAAAGATTAATAAAACTTTGATTATCAAAACCAACAAGTTGTGGTAATTTCACTCCAGCTTTAAGATCTTTCAACTGAGTTCTCATACACTTAATTATGTTATATATTAAGCGAAAAATTGATACTATACTTCAGTATTACTCAGAGTTACATAAATTTTATTTTTAGTGTACCAACACATACACCTTTAACCAACGAAGAAAAATCCTCTGGATATAGACCTCCCATCATCAACATTCCCTACCTGTAATGTCCCAGACCTCCCCAGTCCATTCATTTGTGAAAATAAAGTGTTTGAGGTGTTATGGGAGGTAATGATAGATCATTTAAAGAGTTTTCTAATTTTTCTTGTTTTCCAACAGTAAGTCAGGACTGGTAGGTCGTTGACGGTGAGTCAGGGCCGATGATCGTAATGGTAGGTCACCAACAGTGAGTCATATGACCGTGGATCATCCAACAGTGACTTGAACAATGGCAAGTCATCAGATGGTGGCTAGTTTAATGGTGAATCATCCAATGGTGGGTCACCCAATGGTGACCCATCCATTGGTGACTCATGATGGTGAGTCGTCCAAAGGTGACTCGACCAATACGAGTGGTCCGACAGTGGCTCGTCCAACAGTGACTCGTCCAACCTTGAGTCACCCAACAAAGACTCATGCACTAATGACTCACGATGGTGAGTCATCCAGAAATATCTCATATAATGATGCATCATCCACTAGTAGGTGGCGATGGTAGGTCATCCCAATGGTGACTCACGATGGTGACTTGCAATGGTGACTCACTAACGTTGGGTCGCGATGGCGAGTCACGATGGTCAATCATTGAATGGTGACTTTCCATCGGTAGCTCATCACTGGTATCTCACACCAGTGACTCACCCACCAGTGACTCAAGACAGTAACTCACCCAACAGTGAGTCATTTCGACAGTTTGTCAAAATCCCCAATTTTCCCAATTTTTCCAGATTCTCCCCTTTAACATTTCCTTTGACATAAAATGAGTTTAAAACCATGTTTAAGTGTTTTTGAAGGAATTTTAAAGAATATAAAATATATATATTTAAATTACTAATGATAGGGAGGCCTTTAGATAACCAAAACGTGTGGTTTTGGTCATGATACAACTTTAATGGATTTTGAAACCATTTCTTCCGTTGATAAAAGATTTGGCCTTTCTAAATATGAGATCCACTACCCCTTGTTCATTTTATATTTATGATTTTTACCTACCATCCTCAAAACCTTTCTTACCTAAGGATTCATGCATCTGTGTTGCAACCTTGGATCGCGTTTCCTAGGAGCCTTACACACCTCCCTGTTTGGAACAAGGAAGAAGTTTTGATCATCTGTTCTTTAAGGTATGGATCTATTCATCTCTCTTTTATTTGTGTATCATGTATAGTGGGTGTAAAAATGTTTTCCATCTGAAGACAGTTGAATCCAAGTTTAATAAATATAAGCGAATCATCTTTAAACAAATAAACAATGGCTAGGAAAAGTGATGTATACTTCTGTTTTACTGTTTATTGATATTGAGAGTTATATGGGCCATATGACTACTGAAAATCATGGCCATTGGTTGTCTTTGTTTGTGAACTTAGGATGAATTTTGATGGATTGTTGTTGATCATGCGTTGAATGAATGTTTATATGAAATTAATTAACAATGTATACCTAGTTAAATAAATGTATGCCTCAGGATAGAACTTGATATGTGATAACCCCTAAATTATCAGAGTGGAATTAAAAAATGAGTGTTTGATAAATCTGAATACACCCTACCTTGTTTTTTGTGGCTGTGTGCTATGTGTAGTTTTGTTCTGTCTTATGCCTTATATGGTTGTGTGGTGCTGAGGTTGAAATCATGACTATAAGGTGGGGTGGTACAGGTGATTTAATGGAATATTAGGTTGAGAGATTGATTGATTTTGGAATGTATGGGCAGTTTTTGAGTAATAGGGCTGTAGGTTTGGGTTTTGATATGTTTATGTTGCTGGGTGTGATGGGTGTGGTGTTGTTATACAACGAGCTATCAGGTTTAGTTGTGATGATATGTGTTTCTGAGTTTGGTAGTGATTTGGGGGTTTTATTTGTTGAAATGATGGATTGTGTGGAATGAATTTGAAGAATAATGATGGAAGTGGTTGGTATGGGTGTTAAACGGAGTGGAAATATGAAGTGAGTTGCTTTACTATGGTTTTTTTCCTCTACGTGGTTTATACTATGTGGCTTGTTTCGTGTTCCGATTGGTAGATGTGTGAGTAGGGATGGAATGAATAAATTAATTATTTGATAAAGAATGAGAACTGGTTAAATGAATTGGCTGGGGTATGGTTGGGTTTATGGTGTGTTGTGTAGTTGTGCATTTAGAGGTAGCAACAAAGGTGGTCTAATGGTTTGGTTTCTTGTTTGAAAAAAAACCATAGGTTGGTATTGAGTTTCTAATACTAAATATATATTCCAGTATTTTCCTTGTGTTTTATATATTTATCCCACCCTAGTTGAGAACCATTTTCCGAACACCCCCATCGTCACAGGGGAGGGTGAATTTTCCCAACATCCTGGTGGGAGGATGGATGACTGGTTATTGTATCTTCCTTGCTCCCTCTTCTAGGCATTTGTAGCCCAAGAATCTTTGGGCATGTTGTTGTGTGGTTGTGAGGCCTAGGTTCCTATGGGTGAGGTTTTCTTTCCCAGGTGTATATGGAATGAGATATGGTGAGCTTCCCAGGTGTCTTATGGATGAGGTATGGTTGTGGCCTAGGTGTTTGCAGGATGGATGAGGTATGCTTGTGGCCGAGGTGTCTGTAGCCAGGATGTGGTATGGTTGTGGTCCAGGTGTGTGTGGGTGGTATGTGGTGATCTTCGTATACCCAGGTTGTGAGACTAGCTCTGAGGCCCAGGTTTGTGTGGGAAAGTTGCAATGTGGGGCTTGTGGAAGAGTGTAGAAGCACTAGGACGTTTTATGTTAGGGTATGAGTAGTTAACCATTGGGAAGTTGTGTGGGGTAACCAAAAATCGATGTTCTCATTATATTACTTTCCTTGACTTGCATTGTTTTGTGAGCATGCCTTGGCGAGGTTGGGATGACTAGTATTTCTTGTTAGGTTCTCTTGGTTTATGCTATTTTCTTACAGGGGAATTAGTATACTTCTCCCACTTGTGCATGAGAGACTTTGGATTTTACTACTGAGTATACTTGTATTCTCACCCTATGTATATAAAACTATTTTTAGGTTTACATGAGGACTACATGGACCATGATGGGCATTACTAGCTCAGACTTTGGGACAGTTTTCGTGTCACTGATTATCCTAGTTTTTTGTATTTACTTTGGAGACTCTTGTTTTGTAACAGTTATATTTTAAACATTCATGTGAAATGGTTTTGGATTCCTTATATATATATATATATATATATATATCTATGTGTGTGTGTATTAGAGTTTTTTTGGGATGAATCATCTTATCTCCCGATCTTGTTTTCTTAAAAAAAGGGTAATGCCTCCCATTTGTGAGATTCTATACCCTTGGTGCTGGTCACCACCCCAGGGCCTATTGGAGACAGGACTCGGGGGTCATTATCTCTCTTCCTTTATTTTCAGATTAGGAGGGGAATCTTTGGAGGGAGGGGGTCGTGAAAGAATGGTATTAGAGGCTGATGGTTGAGATATAAGATGAAGTTTGGAGTTAGTCATAATGAGGATTGCATGAGTTGGTAGGGAAATAGTGTTAAGTGACCTTGGTATGTGACATAGGCCAAGGAAGACCAGTTAGAACATGGGATTTTAGGACCCCCTGTGATCCGATGTAAGGACTCTGAGTCTACCGAAAAATCAAGTGAGGCTACACCGGTTGCAGGGTAGAGACCCTAGGAAAGGAACATGCATCATAATGTTTTTTTTTCTATTTGAATTTGGGAGTTTTGTTAAATTTAAAATAAATAACAAGTAAATGAGTTAAATAAATTGAAATGAATATTAAATGAAATTCCATACTACTCGGGCTTAGGAATTCCCTGTTCTCCTTTTTTAGATATGGCACATATTTTTCATCATTGGGTAGTGCAGGAAGTGGAGGTTCAAAAGACTGACTGAGTCAATCGATTGAGGGTTGATCGAGAATAAGAGAATGATCAGTGAAAAAATATGTTACGTTCATTCTAGTGTCATGCTCTGGGAAATTATGAGGGTAACATTTTGGATATGGAGATAGAGAGATGGATTGAGGAGCTTATGATCACCTTTAGTTTGATCCAGGCTCCGACGAAGTACTAGGTTCCTCTGGAAGCGATCTAGATGTGGGGAGCTATGCGTTAGTGGTGGATACTATACCTTAGAGAGAGGAAAGAGTCTAATGTTTTGTGGGATGATTATGAGAAGGAGTTCCAGGTAAAATTCCTTTCATCCACCATGAGGGATGAGAAGAGGTAGAAGCTAATATCCCTCCAGCAAGAGATTATGTTGGTATGATAGATGGGGATCAAGTTCAAGGATCTTCTTTATTTTTCTCTGGATCTCTTTTTGGGTGAGGATTCTCGTGTGATACGTCTAGAGGAGGCACTTTGTCCTTCTCTCCGGTACGCGGTTACTCCCTCCACCTTGCCGACATACTTAGAGGTCCATAAGAAGGAAAAGGTAGTTGAGTGGATGCAATTGAAAGGAGGTTTACCAAGAGAGAGGATCCAACAGGGTTATTCTAAGGGAAAGTATACCAGCAGCAGGTCTCAGGAACCAGGGCCTTCCAGGTTTTGGCTAGTGGGGAGTTAACCTTATAAATTCATGTTTTAGACTTTAGGTCTTTGTTCTTTTCTCGTGAACTTGGGACAAAGGTGTTTCAATTTTGGAGCCCATGGTCATCTTCAGAGTCAGTTCCTGATGGCCATTCAAGCTTAGTATGGTGGAGGTGGGCAGGTCCAATGTATAACTCAACAACAGTTTCCAGAAGGGCAGTTCTAGAAGTAGGGATAGTAGGCTCATGCTCCACCGAGGGGAGACAGAGTAAGTAGAGGCCAAACCCTAGGTGTTCCTTAGGGACCTCAGTCCGAGCATGGTCATGGTGGTGGTCGTTAGTAGAGGGATATATCAGCTGGGTGTTGTCACTTTCATGCCATAAAGACAGTAGTCCCAGCAGGGCCAAAGACCATTCAAGGTATAATCGGTTTGTTTCGTACTCTTACTTGTAGTTTGTTTGATTTAGGAGATTTATACTCCATTATTTCATGCAGTCTATCCCATGCTCTAGACGTAGAGAGGATTTATGTTACCCTAGTGTTGAGTATGCCAGTCGGAGGTATGACCAATTTGTTTGATGTGTTCTGAGGATGTAGGCTAATGATGGGACTGCATCAGCCCCATGGGGATCTTTTCTTGTTATAGATGCAACCATATGATTTCATCCTTGACATTGATTGGTTGTACTCTATGCATGCTGTTATCAAATTATTCTAGAGAAGAGTCATGTTTTTAGATGTAAATGGTCAATGTGTGGCATTTTTTGGTGAACAGAGCTGTCAAGTGGGCAGTCAGTGTGTGGAGCCTCTTCTTTCCTTGTTGGCCGAGATGTCAGTGGAATTAGTGGATACTGAGATGGAGGAGATTCCCAGGGGTTTTTGGGAGTTCTTGGATATTTTTCTTGATGAGGTTGTGACTCTACCCCCTCAATGTGATATTGAGTTTGAGATAGACTTACAACCTGATGTTTCTTTGATTTTGCTGGCTCCTTATCAGATGGAACCTTTAGAGCTCTGGGAGTTGAGGATTCAGATAGATGATCTGATGCAGAAGGGTTTTATTCAGCCTAGTGTTTCTTTATGGGGTGCTCTAGTCATGTTTATGAAAAAGGCAGATGATGGTATGAGGTTGTGTATAGACAACCAGAGGTTAAATCAGGTAATGGTCAAGAACCTTTACCCTCTTCTAAGGATATACGATCTTTTTGACCATCTTCGGGGAGAAATTTGGTTCTCCAATATTGATTTTCAGTCTAGATATCATTAGATGAGGATGAAAGAAGGGGATATCCTGAATATTGCTTTTAGGTGCAGGTATGGGAACTCTGAGTTCATTATTATGTCATTCAGTGTTATGAATGCATCAATTGTGTTCATGTGGCTCATGAAATCTATTTTTAATGAGTTCCTAGACCAGTTCGTCATTGTATTCATCGATAAAATCTTGATCCACTCAAAGTAAAATGAGTAGCATACCAAGAATCTCAAAACTGTCTTGGAGGTTCTTCGATGACACCATATCTATGGGAGGTTGTCCAAGTATATTCTCTGAACAAGATAGGTACACTTCCTTGGACATGTGGTGTCTCAACAAGGTATAACAATGAACCCATTGAAGGTCTAGGTAGTTGTTTCTTGGGCATCACCCAAAATTTTTTAGAGATTCATAATTTTATCGGTCTGGAAGGCTATTATCGGAGTTTTATACCCGATTTATCTCAATTTTTAGTCCTATTGAAAGCTATGACTATAAAAGACCATGATTTTGTGTGGAGTTAGTAGTGCCAGGTAGTGTTTGACTATCTAAAGGAGAATTTGGTCAGTGCACCAATGCTCCAGTTCCATAGGAAGGGGTGATGTTCGACGTGTTTTGTGATGCTTCCTATCTGGGATTGGGATGTGTGATGATGAAATAGTGGGGATTGATCTATTATGGGTTCAGATAGTTACATCCCCATGAATGTAACTATGCCAACTATGATATGTATCTAGAAGCAGTCATGTTTGCGCTGAAGTTGTGGCAACATTACCTCATTGGGGATCACTTTGTGGTCTTCACAGATCACAAGAGCTTAAAGAATATCTTTTCCCAGTGAGATATGAACTTGAAAAGATGTATTTGGATGGAGTTTCTCCTAGAATACGACTTTGAAATCTATTACACCTTAGTAAAGGGAAATTTCGTGGTTGATGCTTTGAGTAGGAAGTCACATAAGGAGGTAGTTTGGTAATTTTTGGATGTTTGGAAGGCGATGGAGGAGTTGGATACCTTTCACTTAGATTTAGGAATGGATGGTGGTAGAGGACATCTGTTTCAGATAAAGATGCAGTCTACTCTGATGTAGTAGGTGGAGGAGTCTCAGTGGGGAGACTCGGAGGTAGAGGTGATGCGTGATTGCGTTGACCAGATGATGCTCTAGAAGGATGGTCATAGGATGGTCAGAATTTAATGTTGTTCCATGGAAGGCTACTTTTTCTAGCGGCGATGTGTGAGGGAGTCATCCATGAGTTTCACAGCTCACCCTTAGCAGTACACCAAAGATTTTACAATATGTACCATGTCTTGAGAGAGCAGTTTTGGTTTCCTGGGATGAAATGGGCGGTAGCAGAGTTTTTGGTGAGGTGATTAGTATTCTAATAGGTGAAGGACAAAAACTATGTACCCGGTGGTTTGTTTCAGCTCTTATATGTCCCCGAGTGGAATTGGGATGACATCTTGATGGATTTCATCATAGGGTTACCCAGGGCTCAAGGAGGCTGTGATGAAATATGGGTAGTAGTGGATTAGTTGATGAAATAGGATCACTTCTTAGTGATTAAGGAGTTGGGTGCAGTGGATGCCTTGGTCATGAGGTATGTGGATGAGGTGATATAGATGCATTGAGTTCCGAGATCTATTATTTCAGATTAGGATACATGTTTCACCTCACGAGTATGGAGGGGATTGAAACATGCTTTCGACACTCAGTTATGCCTCTGCACTGCTTTCCACCCTCATACATATGGGAAAACAGATCTAACTATAAAAACATTGGAGTACATATTGAAGACATGCATATTAGACTTCGGTGGGTCTTGGGTGAGACATTTTACCTTGTTATAGTTCACTTACAATAACAGATATCACTCTTCAATTGGCATGGATCCATGTGAATCCTTTTATGGAAGACTGTGTCATTCTCCTTTGTGCTGGAAAGAGGTCAGGGAGACAGCTTCTCTTGGTACCGAGGTTGTGAAAAGAATGATAGAGAAGGTTCAGATTGTCTTTGAGAGGATGAAAGAATCCCAGGACCAAGATAAGTCATATGCTGATCAAAGGAGGAGACCCTTGGATTTCAAGGTTGGGGACCACATGTTCTCGAAGGTTTCCCCTTGACGTGGCAGCAGAGGTTTAAAAGAGGGAGAAATATTTCTCCCAAGTTCATCAGACCCTTTGAGGTGTTGGGGTGAGTTGGCAAGGTGACATACTATTTGGTGCTGCAATCGTAGTTAGAGAAGGTCCACGATATCTTTCACATATCTAAGCTTTGTTAGTATCTTTATGATGACTCCCATGTCATTGACTGGGTAGAGTTGGATGTCTAAGAGGAAACAATGTTTGTGGAATGACCAGTGGAGATCTATGATCATCGGGAGAAGGTGCTATGCTGATGGACCATTCCCTTGGTTTGTGTATTTTGGAGGAATGGTGGTCTGGAGGAGAGTACTTGGGAAAGGGATACATATATGTGTGCCCAATACTAAGATTTTTTTGGAGTTTTTCCTTGTTGTGTTTCCATTGTAATGTAATTCTTGAACCTTGTTTATTATGAGATGAGTTGTTTCCTTATTATGTGATATGTGATAAATTCCGGACATTGGAAAGAGGAAGACCAGATTCCTAATTGAGATGCATTAATTGATACACAATTAAACCCATGCGATCTAGTCAGTGCCGCCCAGAGCGGATAGTATCTTGACATAGAGGAAGGAATTACTTGATTCATATATCTGGGCAGTGTGACTTTTGGTGCTTTTGTGGTGTGTATTGTGGTCGTTTGGGGTAGTAGATGTTGTAGGAGGTGTACTTGGATGTTGAGGCTTCACTCTATCTTTGAAAAACAAATGGTGGTTTATTTTTGAACTTTTATGTCGGTAGCGGTGTTTCAAGTATAAAAAGACCCTTGAGAGGTATCTTACATGGGTGGTTGTTCAGATCCCTCTTTCTTCTAGGTTGATTTTGAATTCTTGAGGGTGAGAATAGTTTGATAGGTATCTGATGTAATGGCCTGGACCTCCCCAATCCATTAATTTTTGAAAATCCATTGTTTGAGGTGTTTTGGGAGCTCAAAGTAGCTCATTTCAAGAGTCTTCCAGTTTTTCCATTTTTCCAATGGTGAGTCAGGAATGGTACGTCACTGACGATGAGTCAGGACTGATGACTCATAATGGTAGGTCGTCAATGTTGAGTCTTCCAATGGTGACTTGACCAAAAGTGAGTCATCTGACGATGGATTATCCAATGGTGACTTGACCAATGGTGAGTCGTCAGATGGTGGCTCGTTCAATGATGACTCTTCCAATGGTGAGTCACCCAAATGGCGACTCATCCACTAGTGAATCACGATGGTGAGTCATCCAATGGTGACTCGACCAATGGTGAGTCATCTGACAGTGACTCATCCAATGGTGACTCTTCCAACGGTGAGTCACCCAATGATGACTCATCCACTAGTGACTCACAATGGTGAGTCATCAAATGGTAGCTCATCCGACGGTGTATCGTCCACTAGTAGGTGGCAATGGTATTTCATACCAATGGTGTGTCACGTCAGTGAATCACTAATGGTGGGTCACTATGGTGAGTTGCGATGGTGAGTTGCGACGATGAATCACTGAATGATGACTCACCTAAGGGTGACTCACCGAACGGTGACTCACCGAACGGTGACTCACCGAACGGTGACTCACCGAACGGTGACTCACCGAACGATGACTCACTAAATGGTGACTCATCAAATAGTGAATATTCATTTGTATCTCATCACCCATATCTTGATCCGGTTACTCACCCATTGGTGGCTCATGATGGTGACTTACCCAATGGTGAGTCATTTCGATTGTTTTTCAAAATTCCATGTTTTTCCTAGTTTTTCTAGATTCACCCCTTTAACGTTTCTTTGACATAAAATTATTTTAAAACCATGTTTAAGTGTTTTTGAAGATTTTTCAAAGGATATAAAATATATATTTAAATTCATAATGCTTAGGATACCTTTAGATAGTTAAATGCATGGTCTTGGTCATGATCCAGCTTTAATGGATTTTGAAACTATTTCTTCCACTGATAAAGGATATGACCTTTATAAATAAAAGATCCTTTCTCCATTTTGAATTTTCTATTTGCTCTTATTAGAGAGAATCCCTAGAAAATTTATTCCCCAAGGAGTTGTGAATCTATGTTGCACCCTTGGATTTCATTTCCCTAGATCCTTGTGAACCCCCCTGTTTGGCGCAAGGAGTAGGTATGATCATCTATTCTTCGAGGTAGGGATCCCTTCATCTCTCTTTTATTTATGTATCATGTAGGGTGGGTGTACGAATGTTTACCATGTGAAGGCAGTTGAATCCAATTTTAATAAAGATAATTGAATTGGACTTAAAAAATCAACATAGATTGGGAAAGGTGACACATGCTTCTATTTTACTATTTATTGATATTGTTTGTTGTATGGGCTATATGCCTACTAAAAATCATGGTATTTGGTGGTCTTTGTTTGTGCACTTGGAATGAATTGTGATGGATTGTTGTTGATCATGTGTTGAATGTCTGTATATATGTAATTTATTAACTACATATACCCGGTTAAATAAATGGATGCCTTAGGATCAAACTTTCTATGTGATAACCCTTGAATTATAAAAGTAAAATTAAAGGAGTGTTTTTTAAATCTGAATACACCCTTACTTGTTTGGTGTGGTTGTGTATTGTGTGTAGTTTTTTTCTGTCTTGTGCCTTATGTGGTTGTGTGGTACTAAGGTTGAAAGCATGACTATTAGGTGGGGTGGTACGGGTGGTGTAATGGAATCTTAGGTTGATAGATTGATTGATTGTGTAATGGATGGGTAGTGTTTGAGAAGTGGGGATATATGTTTGGGTTGTGCTATGTTTATGTTGCTGGTTGTGATGGTTATGGTGTTTTTATAAAATAGGGTTATTGGGTTTGGTTGTGATGAGATGTGTTGATTAGTTTGGTAGTGATTTGGGGTTTTATTTATTGAGATGATGGATTGGGAGGAATGACTTTGAAGAATCATGATGGAAGTGGTTGGTATGGGTGTTAAACAAAGTGGAAATATGAATTAAGTTTCTTTACTACGGTTCTTTTTCCTCTTTTTGGTTTATACAATGTAGCTTGTTGTGTGATTCAGTTGGTAGCTTCTCAGGTAGGGATGGAATGAAAAAATGAATTGTTTGATAAAGAATGATAAATGGTTAAATGAATTGGTCGGGGTATGGTTGGGTTTATATCATGTTGTGTAGTTGTTCATTTAGAGGTAGCAACAAAGGCAGTCTGGTGGGTTGGTTGCTTGTTTGAAAAAATCCATAGGTTGTGATTGAGTGTCTGATACTAAATATATATACATGTATTTTCCTTGTGTTTTCTATACAAACCCCACTCTAGTTGAGTACTATGTTCCAAAAGTCCCCATCATCATGGGGATGGTGAATTTTCCCAAAATCCCGATGGGAAGATGGATGGATGGTTATTGGATCTTCCTTACTCCCTCTTCTAGGCATTGGTATCCCAAGACTCTTCGGGTAGGTTATGGTGTAGTTGTGAGGACCAAGTGTCTATGAGCAAGGTTTGGTTTCCCAGGTGTTTATGGGATGAGATGTGGTGTGCTTACCAGGTGTCTTCGGTGTGAGTTATAGTTGTGGACCATGTGTCTATGGGTGTGATGAGGTATGATTGTGGCCCAAGTGTCTATGAGCGGGATGTGGTATGGTTGTGGCCTAGGTGTGTGCGGGGAAGATGCGGTGAGCTTCGTATGCCCAAGTTGTAGGACTATCTCTAAGGCCCAGGTGTGTGTGTGTGGGTTGTGATGTGGGGCTTGTGGAAGAGTGTGGAAGCGACATGAAATTTTCCATTAGGGTATGAACAGTTAACTGGTGGGAAGTGGTCCCAAACATTGATGTGCTTATTATATTACTTTACTTAACTTGTATTATTTGGTGAGCATGCCTTAGTGAGTTTGTTATGGCTAATATTCCTTGTAATGTGCTCTTGGTTTATGCTGTTTTCTCACAAAGACATTAGTATGCTTCTACCACTTGTGTATGGGAGACTTTGTATTTTCCTACTGATTATACTTTTATGCTCAACCTATATATATAAAAATGCTTTCAGGTTTCCAAGAGGACTATGTAGACCATGATGGGCATTAATAGCTTAGTCTTTGGGACATTTTTTGTGTCACTGCGTATTTGGAGGGAGGGGGTCGTGATACTACCCAATCTCTATATGTATAACCAAATTGATAAAGCTATAATTTTCTATCATATATAATACCAAAATATACCATGCCTTTAATATACTTGGTAATTCTCTTTCTATACATGAAATGATACTCCTTTGGTTCAATTTGATACTCAACACAAAGTGTAACATCATGGATAATATCTATCATTGAAGCTGTTAAGTATAACAAACTTCCAACAAGCTTCTAGAAATCTCTTGGATCCACTTCCTTTCCTTACACATCAATATAAAACTTAGTTCTAACTAAAATTAGGTTAAAATGAATTTTAATCCTCCATATCAAACTTATTTATAATCTTTCAATCATACATATCTTTAGAAAGAAAAATGTGACCCTTCTCTTGAGATATTTGTAAACTCAAAAAATATTTCATCTCACCAAGAATGAAAATTTCAAATAATTTATACATCTATAAATAAAATTCTATATAAATTCTTTCTTAATTTACATACAATATAATATCATATACATAAACAATAACAATTATAGATATCACTTTTCATACTTTGTGGGATATTATTGTCCACTCTTAAATTTTAAAATCTAACTTCTTAAGGTAGGAATATATCTTGGAATACCAAGATATTTGAGATTGTTTCAACCCATATAAATCCTTATCTAACTTGAAAACATAATTATCTTCTTAACCAAAAAATAATTCACATGGTTGTTTGATATAAAAATATTCTTCCAATTCACTATTGAGGAAGGAATACTTGGAATCCATTTAGAAAATCCTGTATTGCCTTTGGGATATAATCAAAATAAATATCCTTATGTTTTATAATCTTTACACTGGTAAAAAGTTCTCATCAAAATCAATTAATTCCACTTAATAATACCATTTACAAACAATTATTACTTTATTTATCACAACTTCACCCTTTTCATTCAACTTATTTAGGAATACCTATTTTGTTCTAATATTTGTTTTTGTTTTAAAGATTTGGTACCAACTCCAAAATTTAATTCTTATATATCTAATCCAACTCTTTATTAATATCATCATCCCTATCTTGATGCTCCAAATCTTCTTAAAAATCTCTTGGTTCAACTTGAGAAAACAACGAGGTATGTGATGTTGTCATCAAAGTTCTTCTTGTTTTAACATGTTTTCCCAATTCTACTATGATATTATGCACCTGAACTTTCTTTCTCATCCTTAAATGGGATAAAGTGGTCTTTATTTATCATTAGAAACAATTTACTCAACTTCTTTACCTTGAAATTCTTATGAACTTTTACCATTTATAGAAACTTCATCCTATTGTTTAACAAAAACTGATTCATTTTCATCACTTCTAGAACTTTATTATTCATTTTCCTCTCTTTATTTGTATGTTCCAAAACCTTCACATCAAAAAAATAAAAAATCTTCTCCATATCTTCATTGTAATAATGTTATATTATTCCATTTAGAGGATAACCTAGGAAGATACCATCAACACCTCTTCATTCAAACTTTCCCAGATTTTCACCTTTAACTTTGATAATGTAAGGGCCCCAAAACACTCTTAGGTACTTATCCTTCACATTCTTGAAGACAAAACATCAAGAAACAAACTCTATAACTACATGCTTCAACCCAGGCCACCAAAACTGACCTCTCAGACCTCAATATATCTTCTTCACATTGGGATGTACAACTAAGGGTCATCTCTAGAACTCACAAAGAACCACCTCATGCATCATCGAAGTGGAAAAAGAATACTTTTTTGAAACAAAACCTAGTGCTACCTATCCTCAGATCAACTGATGTGGATAATATTCATTACATTTTTCCACATCCTTTTTAGAGGATTTACTGTGCATTTAATGTTTAAAATGATAATAATTAAGTTAATAATCACTTTATGATTAATTTATAGGGGAATTAATAAATTAATGGTTTTTTATAATAATAATGTTTGTTCTAATGTTTAATTTATTAATTTTCAGTCTTTAAATAATTTTTTAATCTATGTTTTATTTATCAATAGTTTAATTTTTGTTTCTTATATTCTTTGAATTATTATATATTTCCATGTTTAGTGTATTTAATATTTATATCATTTTATTTTTTGGTATTAATTAATTAATGTTTAACTTCTAAATTTATTTATTTAAATAACTTAATAATTTTTCCATTTAATTATTTTTAAATGCTTTTATTTTTTATCCTTTCATTATCCTGATTATTAATTAATTAGTTAATTTTTAGTAATTTTATTTTAATCTTTAAACTTTTATATTTGAATAAATTAATTATTATAAATTTATTATATCTATTTTTTTGTTATTTTTTTATTAATGAACAAATGTTTTATTATTTCATTCTTTGGTGTTTTATTTATTTAATTATTTTTATTGATTTTTGGTTGCAATAGAAATGGAGTAGCCAAGTTCTATTTCCCCAATTCAAGTAGTCAATTTAAAAAGGTTTTCACATAGACAAACATCTTTTCCACCACATAGGGGAATCCCAAATTACCCCATATAGCCAAATGTGGAAGCCCACATCACATATCCAATTAATATAGATTTCCACATAACTGATCACATAAACCCTCAACTAACTGATTTGAATAATCCCATATATCCGATTCTCGGGTACCCCATGCTGAACACTGGTACCAAAAATTGAAGAACACTACTATTGAAGGAGATGAAACCTAAAAATGATGATAATTATGTTGTCATTATCAATATGAAATTGATATTTTATACAACTATCAGATGAATTAGGTGAATCTGAGCATGTGAACCTAGGTTTCCATTGAAGATGCTAATGGAGATGATCGACCAATTTGTATTTAAATTGAGATCCAACCGAGCCCCTCTTCCCATTGTGATTCCAAATAGAGCCAAACACAATTGATGAATCTTACATGAGAATCTATTAAATTTCAGAATCTGAGATGTGGGAGTATGAAACCAAATACCAAGGGAGATGGTCCACATAATGAATGTTGAATGAATCCTACACTAGTGATGACCAAGGGTTAACTATTCTTTGAAGCCATCGATGCTTGGATTTTTGGGATTTCAGTTCTAAACAGAATCAGAAACCTATTTATCGTGACCATGTGGGTTGAAGGAGGTATAATGGATGATTGTGATCAGATTCTGTTTTTATGCTGTCGAATCAGGTTGAGGATGAAGCTTATGAGAGAAGCTTACTATCGATTGGAACCAAGTCGACCAAAGTGGGAGATTCCAGTTTGACCAAGGCAGATATGGGTTGTGTTTACATTAAAGAAAAATTTGGGTTATCAATTTCCATGTGAAGCCTTCAAAGCTAGTCTGAAGCCTGATTGAGCTCATGCATGGTTTGAATTAGAAGGAAGTATTTTTTTGTCTGATCATCTAATTTTATGTGAGAAGCTAGGCATCTGTTTTGGGTAATTACCTATGACCAAACTTGGGAAATCAAGTCTAAAGACCAAATAAATTGTGACCAAATGTGATTGAGCTTGTGAGATTTAATTTTATTATGTAACATGATGATAGTTCTATTAGAGGTTATTGGGTTTTGGTTGAAATATTTTTTGAGTTGTTCTACTTTTATGATGAGGATTTCTGTATTGACAATATTGATGTTTTCATATTTAAGGAGTGTTACATGCTGTGAAAGTTGATTTAATTTAGGGAAGACTAAAAATTGACTTCTAGGATGTCTAAGTTCATGTTGATTTTGAGATTTACTGGTGATCATGTGCATTCATTAAATTTTTTCAAGGGAAAAGTTGTTTCCACATGACTTTGAGTTAAAGAAAACTTAAAATTAAAGTGAATGTTTCCACCTATAATGAATGTCTGTTAGGTAATTCCTAATATCTTAGAGATTAAAATTTGGGGATTTCTAATATTTGGGGAGAATATACAGAACACATTGAAGATATGGATATAGAATAGAATTTACAACCTTAGGGGGGTGGAATTCATAAAGAATATTTCTAGAGACTAGAGTGGGGGAATGTTAGGGTAGAGGAAATAATGGTAAAGTCATGGGAGCTCAAGATGGAGAATAAATCAACTCTGAAAGAGAATATTTATCTCTATTTTTTATCCATTCTCTAAAATTAATATATTGAAATAAATTTTAGTTTCTTCTCTAATAATGAGAAGTTAAAAATTTTTAGGTATTCTGATTGTAATGCATTGAATTACTTCTTTTGTTCTTCTCTTTTTATATTTATATTAGTGTAATTCTCATTTAGTGTTTTCATATTTTTTCTTAATGAGAATCATTTTTACACTACTCTATGTACCGAAGGGTGATTTTAATGGATACATTAACTTTGTTCATCAACCGAAGTACTGAAAATTAGAAAATATTGATGATACTCTTATCTATTAAATAACTTAATTTATCCTCATTTTTTTATTCACAAATCATACTATAGTGAGTTCATTGGGTTGTGTTAAGAACTTAATGATATTTAGGTGCTCATCACTTCTTTTTTTACATAATTGGCATAAATATTATAGCTTGTAGTAGAGTGGAAAATATCTTTTATCAATACAAAGTAGTTTGATTTCCTAATATCATATATTTCTTTCCTTTATTCCAACTATTTTCAAAATATTCATAATTTTTTCTCATCTATTGTTTCAATTTATTTTGTCTGTTTTGAATTTTTTTAGTTACACATACTTTCACTGTCCCTAGGGAATATGATACTCTTACTTACCACTATTATAGTTGTTATTAGTTTTGAAAAATAATTAAAATTTTCATGTTCTAAACTATATTGTGATCAAATTTTGGCACCATTTTTGGGGAAGTTGCGTTCTTCCAAAAAAAAACATGATAAAAAACTAAAAATATATAAAATAATAGTTAAAAAAAATTGTTGCATTTTTATCACTTTTTTTTCTTCTAAAATTCTAGTTTCGAATTTCTGTGAGTTTTTGTTTAGATTTATTTTTACTATTGTTCTTCATCATTTAGATTGTTGAAGGTTTTAATTGAGGATTTTTAATTGTGTTTTGTTGAAAATTGGTCAAGTTGGAGGTTGGCATCAATTGTATTATAATTATTGCATTCATTGTGACTGTTATAGAAACATTTATTTTTAGTTTTTTAATGACCAGCCACAACAACCTCATCAACTTGAAGAGAACCAAGGTTTTCACAAGTCTGAACATGAGAATATTAAGTTACAAAACCTACCTGACAATGATGATATTATTGAACATTTTTTCCCAATGTCTTTAAGAGGTATTGGATGTAGAAGAAGAATATACAATCATTATTATGCCAGGTGAATTAGTTTACTTTATAATTTTTGATGAAATAGATGCTCAGGTTGAGGAAAATCTTGGAAATGAGGTTTTAAATGTTTAAAATCATACAAAATATTTTTCTAAAATAATATGAAATGAACATGAGCTATAAATTGGGGGAATTTTGGAATGGAATAATAAACTAGAAATAAATGATTCAGAAATTTTTAAAATTGATCTTAAATGTGGTATTACCCATTCTCAAATGGAAAACCCAACAAATTTTAAGCTTTTTTTTGATGTAGAGGATAAAGGAGTTGATTTAAAATTGAAAACTAGTGAAGATCATTTGTTCCTTGATCCCCTTATGGGATTACATGATAAATGGGGGTAAAATGTTACGTAATTTGGGAGGAGAGACATTAATCTAGAATATTATTATTTTATTTTCAATAGGAATAAAATGGATTTCTCCTTCCCTAAGGTTGACATGGAAAACCCAAAATTTGATGTGTTTATCTTTGGGGATGATATTTTGGAAATTAAACTTGAAATGATGCATGCACAAACACTTTTTGAACTAATAATAGATAATTTTTCACAATAAGTGATGGTTGGTTACAAGATTATAGTTGAGTGATATTTGGAAGAAAATCCCAAATTAAGTAACCTGAACTTGAATTTTTTTTGAATGATTTTAAGTCATACCTTACCAGTATTTCATTATTGAACTCAACTGTTTTGAGTACTAAAATTCATGATAAATTTGAGAATAAAATAGAATAAGAGTTATTTTTTATGTACAATGTTTCAAAAACTACAATAGATATATTTAAAAAACTCTTCCTAAATCTTTTTAAAAAAACTCAGTCTTTAGAACCATTTTTTGAGGTTATGGTGGTTGTTGATGTAGAAGAGAGGTTTGAAAATCACAATTTAAACCTAAATACATACTCTACCTTGCTATATCTTTAAGAAGATTTCAAAATAGTCAATTTTTTTCCTTGAACTGGGAAGCCTGATGCTCAACACTAAAAATGGGTGTTATTAGGGGTATATTAAAGCTCAAAAGAGTTATAAATGTTTTTATGGAAGTTTAGGTGCCCAAAAATATCAATTATATATAAAAAATAAATTTCCAAAACACATGTGGTGGTTAATGGATGAAAAATAATATCCATATAGTGACTATAGTTAATTTACTGGGGAATCTATTGGGGATTATAAACCCAATGCTGAATGGGAAGAAACCCATGGTTTTTAATTATTGTTTTTTTTCATTTTAAAATAAATTTTTTTCTTACTCTATTCCAATATAGATATATATTTACCTAATATATCTCTTTAAAATGGTCCTTATTGATATTTTTACAACTATATATTTGATTTATTTTCACTACCATAAGGAGATACAAGCTTGAGCAGCCTAGTTCAGTCTCCCTTGACTTCTTCTCTGTCTATGTTCTTTCTTGATTATTACTATATGGATTCTTATGTTTAATATCTCCATATTTTAGGTACTACATATTTGTGGCCAAATTAAATGAACATAAATAAAATAATGATGTCCTTTGTTTATTTAATGATGAGAAAAGCTTCTTCATACCAAGGGTGTACTTGTTTTAATAGGTTAATTTTTGAGTTATTCTTTATCTTTTTAAAATGATTCCAGTTTTTATTTTCATTATTGAAAAATTATTTATGAAGTTATGTTTTTCATTCTATAATTATTGATTAATTTTTTGGCCATATATTCTTTTACTAACTATTCTATGTGCTGAAAAAGTGATTTTTCATTCAATTTTATGTGACCATTTGAAAATAATTTTTTAATTTAAAATGTGAAAACATGCATCATTTCTAAATAACTTTTTTTTTGATAAATTGTTTTCTATGGCCAATGGATTCCTTCTGCATGTTGGGTTTTATTTTCTTGTGTGGAAAAATAAAATTTCAACTTTCTTTTGACCCTAATCATGAATCATTCACTCTTGAATTGAAAATTAATTTTGAATTTTAACTGTATTCAATGTTATTCCGCATTGAGTTTAAAATTGTAGACAATGTTTGGTTTTAAATGTTAGGGAGGGTCTTTAATTGTGCTTGAACTATATTCTAATATAAGCACACCAAAAACATTTTTTTTGAAATTGTATGTTTTTAATTGACATTTAGGAATTTTCACTAGGTGAAACTCTTTATCGAATTTGATTTTTTTGAAGACACTTTTAGGAGTTTAATCTTTAATACCTCTTGGATTTGATTAGTTAAATCATTTTTCTTTCTCTCTTGGAAAAAATGGATTTTAGTAAAACCTTGGGAGAATTTCATATGATTATTATTTACTTTGAACTTTGTAATTTGAATTTAACTCGTAAGATATGAATCCAATTGAATTATGAAATGAAAATCCTAATCCAGGTTGAAATCATTCTTTCATTATTTTCATTCTTTATTCACAAAACTTGAGGATGGGTTATTTATTCCACCAATTAATTTTCACTCCACCCCATCCAAAGGTGTGTCTTTTAATAATGGATTCTTAAATTATGTGAGTCTATTAACCTAGAGGTAAAGAGAAGTTTTTACTTTCAGTTAAATCCAAATTGACATTTGTTATATTCTCTTTAAAATTCTCAATTTAAATATTTTTTGTAAAATAGTAACAAATTTTATGCTGATGAAATTTGATTTAAAGGGGTATTCATATTTAATAATTAAGATAATCCATGAGGGAAAAATAAATTTTGAAAATCAATTATAAGTGGAATTCCAACTTTTCTATTTTGGGATTTATTTACTACCATTAAATATGACTAAATATTTATTGAGGAAAAACAATGTTTGATGTGGACAATATTCATTACATTTTTCCACATCGGTTTTAGGGTATTTATTATGTATTTAATGCTTGAAATAAAAATAATTAAGTTAATAATTAATTTATGATTAATTTATGGTGGAATTAGTATATTAATGGTTTATATAATAATAATGTTTGTTTTAATGTATAATTTATCAATTTTTCTTTCTTTAAATTATCTTTTAATCTATATTTTATTTATATATAGTTTAATCGTTGTTTATTATCTTCTTTGAATTATTATATTTTTTTTATTCTGGACATTTAATATTTACCTCATTTTAGTTTTTGGTATTAATTAATTAGTTAATTTTTAACTTTTAATATTGTTTATTTAAATAATTTAATTTTTTTCCGTTTAATTATTTTTCAATTATTTTATTTTTAAACTTTTCATTATCTTTTTTATTAATTAATCAAATTTTTATAGTAATTTTATTTTATTATTTAAACTTTTATTATTTTTAAAAATTAATTATTATGTATTTTTTATATCTAATGTTTTTTTGTGTTTTTATTAATTAAAAAAAGTTTTATTATTTTATTATTTGATGTTTATTTATTTATTCATTCAGTGATTTCTTATTGATTTTCAGTTGCTGCAGCATTGGAATAGCCAAGTTCCGTTGCCTAGATTTAAGTAGATGATTTAGAAAGGTTTTCACATAGACAAAGATCACTACCCCCATGTAGGGGAATTCCAAATTAACCCAAATATCTAAATATAGAAGCCCACATCACATATCCAATTAATATTGGTTACCATGTAACCGATCTCAGAAACCCTCAAGTACCTGATTTGAATAATCCCATGTATTCGATTCTTAGGGTACCCCATTCTAAACACTGGTACCAAAAATTAAAGAACACTAATATTAAAAGATATGATTCCCACCAATGATGATGATGAAGACACAATGATTAGGATGAAATCAATATTTTTTTGACGCTGTCAAATGAATCAGGTGAAGCCGATTCTGTAAACTCGGGTTTCCATTCACTATTACAAAAATGGGTTTGTCTAGCACTAGGGATTTAACATTTCAAGCTAATAATGCTTTTAAAGACCCATTTTTTCAGTGCTAAAAAAATCAGTGTTAAAGGGGAACCTTTATCATTTCTTTTTTACAAGCGCTGATAAAGGCCTACCCATTATCAGTGCTTTTAAAAAAGCACAGATAAATAGGGTCTTTTATCAGCACTGATAAGAGTATACATCAAAGAAAAATTATGTTTCATTAAGAATAATATATTTATATATTAATATATTTACATTGATATAAATATAATATATATTTTTTAAAATACATTTTAGATAAGGTAAATAGGAATTTACACTTAATATATAAGATATTTAGTGAAAATGACTTATAAAATAATTTAAAAAATATTTTTAATTAATAATTTTCTTATTATTACCAATTAATAGTCATTTAATATCTATTTGAAGATAAAAAATCATAAAATTAATAAAATATCTAAAATAAGTTGAAAATGTAACTTAAACTTCAAACAGACATAAATTTTGATCTGGGTGTCTGTTTGGGATCTACCACATATCAAATCAAATCCTATGATTATATCCACGCCCTTAGTGACATAGGTAAACCCATATCAAATTTTTTGAGGTCAAAAGGCCTTTAAGTCCTCAGAAACAGAGTTTTTATTCAGGGTACCACGGTTTTTTAACATTCAATTTATTTTATGCCTCATTTAAAGGGGTATTGTTTATTTATTTTGGTTGAAAATGAATTTATTCCTAGGTCTTACATTCATATTGATATTATGGTTTTGAAATTTTAACATTTTTCACAACGTAATTTTATTTATGATTAAATATATGCATGTTTTCTTATATTTACTTATAATAAATCACTCATATAAATACATATACCAACATATTTATGTAAAAATGGATATTATAATATATGTAAATAAATACATATTCTAAAAATGTATTTAAAATGATATCTAACCATTTTTTACACTATATATACATATACATACATGTGTGTATTAATAAACAAATATATATTTATATTATATTATATTATATATAAATAAATATAATATATAATATATTATATGTCCAATGAATTCTAAATGTCATAAAAAAGGGATTATATAGGTATACATATGATTTATATGATACATATTGTGGTGGAAATGTTTATATAGAGATATGTGTATGTTTTATGGAGATCACACTAGACTCCTTAGTAGCTCGAGTAGCACTGATTCTTTTCTAGAGGCTTCTCTTTTCTAACATCTATAAAATTGGGATGTCATAGTTGTTGTCAACGTTGTTAAAGCACATAGGGTTGCACAGTTAATCCCTTGAATAAGGATATTTTTTTTGACAAAGTGTTTATTCAAAATGAAGAGAGTTTTATGAAAAATCATACAAAAAAGAGTTTAGATAAATTCACAATGATTTTTAAAGTTTTTCATAAAGTACTTATGAGGTTTTAGTATAAATGGGAGATTATTGGATGTGAACTAAAATGTTTATGCATGAGATTCATGTACATATGCATATCATGTAAAGTATAATATATATATGATACATGAAATTATATATATAGTGTACATTTTATAATGCATATGATGCATGAATATAATATATATATGATATATATATTATTTATTTATCATGAATGGTTTATTCATCAATTACAATCCATTATGAAAAGATTGATTACTTTGAATTTATTTATTGAAATTAATTCAATAAATAAATACCCAATGGATAGTAATTCATACGACACATTATGATTACGAGATATCTTGGGCTTTGACTATATAAGAAGAAGAGATTCTCTCATGTTGGGTGTGTGATGTGTATGATCCTCTTCCAAATCTCTCTTATTCCCGAGCATTGTTTATCTCACCCAAGAAGGTTCTTGAACCCAATCAGTTTCTTGGGTGTCCTCACAAAGAATTTATGGATCCATTAGCTTGTGTACTCCCACAGAGTCAGGGTGCTTTTTTTCACTTCTCCTCATGGTCTTCCTCACACACTCTCTATGAAAGGAAGATAAAAAATACTCTTATTCATGAATTCTAGGTAATTATTTTATAGTATTAATTACACATTAATTTCTTGAAGATAGATATCTAATGTTTTGGGTTTTCTTCCACTGAATATGATTATTATAAGATTATATGAAACCCATCACAAAGGACTTGTAGAATACATGGACTGAAGGACCATATACACATAGGCCTTGAAAGGTAACCAATTGACCCTAAACTAGAACAACCCCTCCCTACTTTCCTTTCATATACCACCATAACATCTCCCTAAAGTTGCATATTTGGTCTTCTATCACTTCAATATACAGGACAAATAACCAAATGGGGGATTAGACACTCTAGGATAACCCTTTTGTATCTAACTATATCTTTTTTTTACCATCATTTCACCATATTTCACTACACTAGACTTGAATATTATCCCATACAAAGCCACATGGACAGAATTCTTGGATTGAAGGCCCAGATTCATGGACTGTAAGCCCAATTAAGATGAATTGTACCTTTATTATAATACCCCGATATAGTACTTTCTAGAGTACGCACACTGCTACAATTCTACAGTACTACTACAATACCATGAAAATACTTTCACTGCTCAGTTTTTGACCCAATAATTTGATATAATATTACAAGGTTCTTACCACTGCATAAAAACCCAACTTCCACTAAGAAAATTATGTTTCAATACTTTAATAAATAAAGTGTTCTTGGATTTTAGTTGATCTTTCCCAATCACAACTTGTCCAACACCTTTGATTTTGAGTCACTCATTATTTCCAAATGTCACTGAACCATCTTTGAAATTTTTAATACCTTTCAAGATATTTTAATCTCTTATCATGTGATACAAACATACACTATCTATAATCCATGAATTATACCCTTTTGATTCTTTAAGCATAACTTCCATAACTAAAGATTTCATTTTTTACCTTCGATCTTATTATTTTGAGACTGTTGAATATTATAAATCATATTTTTTCTAGGATGGTGGAAGGATGATGCATTCATTTTCATAGTGATTAGTCTGGTGACATCTTCCACAGACTTCTTCAAGAAATTTAAACCTACTATATGATTTCTATCCATAATTTTCAATATATTTCTAAACATTTGTCTTTTGAAAGGGATGACTCTACTCAAAATTTTCCTCCTAAGACTCATATTCATGTTATGATATATATATATATATGTATAATTAAACCAACACATATTCTCTAAATTACTGAAAGCTCCACAGTACCAAAAAAACTATAGAAAGAAAAATTACTTTTATAAACCACATACTGTCTAGAATTGGTACCAGTTTTCTATTCTTCTTAGAGTCACCGATATTGTATAATTTTTATGGAATGAAATTATTTTGTAATCTTGAAATTTTCTTCTTCTTATTAAGATTCTTCCCAGCCTTTTGGAGTAACCATTTACATCATTTTTGGACTTCAATTTGGTGTTCTCAGAATTTCCAAATTTCGGAGGGTTACTAGATTTTTCTAAAAAATTGGTCTCCTTAACAATATTATTCTTCTCAGACTCTTAACCTACATTTTCAGAATTATTTTCTCTTTATTATTATTATTTTTATTGGTCTTCTCATGCCTCACTCTTCTTTTAACATTCTCCAACTTTTGAAATAAAATTCTAAAAATTGGATATAGACTTGTTCAAATATTCTTCTAATTCTACCAATTTCAATTGAATATGGTAAAGATATTCATATTTATACTTCAAGTTTTATTCAATATTGATGTTTAAATTAATATAATAATCAATAAATCTATTAAAACCATCAATATATTTCATTATATTTAAAATTTATTATATATTGAAAGATTTATTATTGATAGAAGATTGAATATTTTTTTTGAATTATGATCTCCTTTTCCAACATTGATATTTTTGAGAGAGACTCTTTTAACTCTCTCTTTAACATAAAATCCATTTTAGTTTCTTATTCTTAACTTCTAGAATAGATAATTTTATCACTAGTAATATTTTCATTATTCACCTTAGCAATGAGTAGCTTATCATCAACTTCATCATTGGAAGTCTAAAATTCCTCTTAATCTTCACTATCATCACTTCCTTCACATTTAGTATCAACTTCCTATTAATCTTCAATGTCATTAATTTCTTCACATTTATATTATAATTTTATCTTTTTGTAATTATAGAAATTATTTCTATACCATTTTAAATAAATCCTAGACTTTATTGTCTTTAATTTTTTTTTAAAATTATCTCCTCGATCTTTCTTCTTTATCTTCACTGACTTCACCTTCTTTCAATTTTGGCCAGTTTACAACAAAATCTTAAATTTATTGACACTTAAAAAAATTTAGTGGAAGTTTTCCCTTAAAATTTCCCAATCCTCGTCTCATATTTATAGGTATAAGAGATATCATTGTATCAAACTTCATTTCGTTATTTTAATTTGAATATGAATAGATAGTTTCATCTTCAACAACTAATTTCTTCAATTCAACTTCTCAGGATTTAAGGATTTAAAGACAAGTTCCTTTTAATCATTACCATTATTCTTGAAAAAATTATCTTTTCTAATATCATAAATAATTAAAATACTATATGTTATTAAGATGAAGTTCACTTAGGTATCTATCTTCTAAATTTGATACTTTTTCATCAATATTAGAAGGTAAATGCACAAGATCTGATATGAGATGCTTGGGGTGTCCTGATATTAATGAAATATGGTAGAGAATGGTGTATTTTGTTTAGGTATAACTATCAAATGATGGAAAAATTATCTTTTCTCATCTCATAAATAATTAAAATACTATATGTTATTAAGAGGCAGTGCACTTAGGTCTCTATCTTCTAAATTTGATACTTTTTCATTAATCTTATAAGGTAAATGCACAAGATCTGATGTGAGATTTTTGGGGTGGCCTGATATTCATGGAATATGGTGGAAAATGAAGTATGTTGTTTAGTTATAAGTGTCGAATGATGGGTATAGTTAGTGGATGAAATAAGTTAACCAACTCTATAAGGAGTGTTACCTACTACTTAGACAACACACTCAAGGGAGGGATGTGATGGACAATCCAAACAAGAACAAACATGGGTTGAGGCATAGAATTTTGGGATTTTTGATCTTGTAACACTAATCTAATATGTAGATTGAGAAGTCAATAATTCCCTAGATAAAGGGGGATAATTGGAGAAATCCTTACATAATAGAGATAAACAAATCATAATCTATGTATTACAATATTGAATGAGAACACAATGCCATGGTGTGGATATTTATAGATAAGGGGTGACATAAAAGATCAAGGGTCTAATACCCTAAAGTCATCAAGAATATCCCTACCTTTTACCCTTAAAATAAAAAATATAAAATCTAACATTTTTTTAGAAAACTAGCACATTCCTTTCCACCCCTACCCACCAAATTTTTATTTGATTACCTAGCTGATCAGATTTTAATTTGGTGTCTAAAGATGCCATTATAGAATCTCTATGTTGTAAAGGCTACCCAAATTCATGAAACCTTGTGGTCCAAGCATAAATAATAATGTTTTGGATTGAATAAGAGTGATAATAGGCCCATTTTCTCCATCCATGTAAGGTGAGATCTATTGGGCCTTTAATAAAGTGAGATGGATGACTATTGTAGCACAACCTCTTTAATATCCCTCATATCATTGAGACTTTTAAATATATATCTTCTTCCTCATAGTACTTAGAAACCCAAAATAAATTCCATTGATATGTCTTCCTAAGGGGTATTGGATATTGTAAGAGTAATATATAATCCATGTGGGTTCATTTTAGATTTGGATTTATAGAAGAAAATACACTTTTATAATAATATTTCAAAATCTCTAGACATACCAGGCCAATAAAAATTCTCAATATGAACAATTAAAGTTTTAACAACACCAATATGTCTCATTAACCCACCATAATATGACTCTTTTATTAAAAGTAAATAGATATAAAAATTATGAATACAAATATTATCAATCTGGAATAAGAATACATCATGTAAAAAAACTTTTTCCAACTAACTCAAATTTTAAAATTACAATAAGGTTATCCAAAATTTCTATAAATGGAATATAAATCCTTAATGTATTCAAACCAAGGAGTTTTGAACCCAAAAAGGATAGAATAGAATATCTATGTGAAAGTGCATCAAAAACAACATTTTCTTATCATGTATCATATTTAATTTATGTTGGATCCCAATTTATTTGACTCATGATTAGAAAGGATCATGAATTATTTAGGCCAAATATAATATTTTAATGTTTCTAGTACTCTAAAAAATACATAAAACTCTTTATCATTTGTATAATTGTCTGGAGTTGGGAAATTTAACTTCCCACAATAGAAAGAAAAAATCTTACCTTATTTCATGATAACTCCTCCTATGCCAATACCACTTTCATCACATTTAATTTCAATGATATTACCAAATTCCATATGTGCAACTAGATGGGAATGGGTGAGTCTCTCCTTAAGAGCATGAAACTACTTCAATTGAGTCACTCCACACTTGAATAGAAAATTATTCTTTTTAAACCCATTCAATGGTGCCACTATTGTGCTAAATTCTTTCAAGTATCTCTTATAAAAACTAACAATACCATTAAAACTTCTTACCTGCACAATGAAGGTTGGAGTTTTACATTCTTATATTAATTTGATTTTTTCAGTGTCAACTTCAACTCCATTTCCTCTCACAAAAAATTCAAGGAAAACAATTTTATCCAATAAATATTCACACTTATTCATGTTTCCAAATAAATTTAACCTCTTTAACACCTATAATAATTTTATTAAGTGATTTAAATTTTCTTGTAAAGTCATACTATACACCAAAATATCATTAAAATAAAATACTATAATTTTTCCAATATTTTCACTTAAAAACATGATTAATTAACATAATAAATGTGGTAATAACATTGGTGAGACCAAATTGCATGACTAACCATTCATAATGTCCATGTTTTTTCTTAGATTTAGTTTTACACTCATCTCTTTCATTCATCCTAATTTAATGGTAACCAATTCTTAAATAAATTTTTGAGAAAATAGTAGAGATATTTAACTCACATAGAATGTCATTTAACCTTGGGATATGTTGTTGATACCTGACCATGATGTTATTGATGGATCTATAGTCAATGCATATTCTCTACGTTTTATCCTTCTTGGGTACTCGAAGCATCCATATAATACATGGACAGAGGATTTCTATGACATATCCCACATCTAAGAAATATTAAAATTGAAATTGAATTTATTTTATCTCCTTTGATTTGGTGTGATATGTTGGGAATTTTGGTAGTGATGCTCCAGGTATGAGGTCAATCAGATGCTCAATACCTCTAATGGGTGGAAAAAATGGGTGGCACCTCTTTGATAAACACACCATCAGATTCTTCAAAAAAAAACACAACAACATGTAGAAAAGGATATGTTAAGTTGTTTGTGTTCAACATCACATATTTATACATAATTAATAAAAGTTTTTTTCTAATAAATCAAATAATAATTAACCTCACTTTTTTATAACATCATACTTTTATCCTCTAACGAATATTTTTTCCCTCTTGATTTTTATTTTCTCTCCATTTATTTTCTTCTCTAATTTTTCCTCATTCTATACCTTTTAATTTTATCTATTTTTTCCTTAAAAATCATTTTTTTTATTCTATATAAAATTGATATCTTCTAATTTTTTGGGGGGGATATAAGGAAGAGGGTTATAGGTTCCCCTTGGTGTACAAAAGAGTGACAATTTAAAAAACCATCACATGTCACATGCCAATCAGATTTCCATGGACAACCTATAAGTAAGTGGAACACATTAATTGGTACCACATGACATAATACATCACCATTATACTTAAAAATGTAAAATAATACCTTCACCTATTTGGTTACCTTCATATCTATGTAATAATTCAATCACTGATCTCGGTATGAGTGTTGGTGCTTCAAAGTCAGGAGTCTCAACTTCTCTACCAAATTAGTTGTAACCACATTCCTATAATTTCCTATATCAATAATAAAACCACACACATTCCAATGGATCTAAAACCATGTATGGAAAATGATCTACCACATATCCTTCTCACCAATGGTCATTTATGAGATTATAACTCTACTAGTGACAAGAATCTAACCATCTTCTTCTAATTCTCCTTTATCATTTCCTAGGGATTCCTTCTCTTCCTACTATGATATATTTCCACCATTATCCCATTATAAATACTTATTTATGGTCATGGTTCACTTATTTTTTAATTAAATAGCAATTTTACCCCTTACTTGAAATTTGAAACATCAAATATCCTGATTCCTCATTTGTTTATCCTCAAAAGTAGGTTTCTTAGGTGGTAGAATTACCTTATCACTTTTATGATCAACTGCCTCTTTTAGATTTGATGATTCTTAGATATACTTCCTCAAATTTTTCCATAGAGTGAAAGGGGTAGTGGGTTTTTTTATACTCCTTCTGATTTTTTACTCAATCTTGGTGTCTTGGTGGATCATTTCTTGTATCTCTATATGGTGTTATATCTCCACTTGATCGATAATATCCTGAATGATACCGTGTACAAATCATGCCTTGTTTGCCTCTATATTCTCCTCAATGTTTGATCAGATCATGTAAATTTTCATATCCTTTTATCAATCTTTAACAATCTTACTCTCTTAGGTGAGGTGTTGAAGTTTGTTGTGGAGATATCTACAGTATTGTGAGGGAATAAACCTCTTTCACATGGAAAATGTCATGTCATCAAAAGTGTTGATGGAATACCCTCCACATCTATAACTCACCTTTTTTCATTTTATCCCACAAAATTAAAGTATAATTAGAAAATTCAAGGGAATAAAGTTTTACCATTTTCTCTTTAGAATATCCATGACAAGAAAATACTTTCTTTATTCGCATCGCCCACTCCAAGTATGATTCCAGATCACATTTTCCTTGTAAAGAGGGGGCCTTAACCTTAATACATCCAAGGGCATAATTTTTATGTGGTATCCTTAGGAATCCTATTAGTTATTGGAAAAACCTCCTCCTTTATGGTACATCCTCAAAATCATCATCAAAGTTCTCTATCTCCTCCTCAATGATGTGGGGGGTGACGTGGTGTTGGAGTGTATTGCGGGTTATCACAGATCATCATTGGTATTAGTTGATTCTCTTTGTTATAAATACTTTCATGAAACACATACAACATTATATCAATAATATTCTCAAAATGGATTACTAAATATTCCATTTGGATTTGTGTAGCTTCTATATGGAAGAACTAATTTGGATTCCTTCATCGGTATAATGAGAGATTATCTTCTTATAATCTTCTACCATAATAAGTAACATGAGAAAAAAACACATGGGGGGAAACATAAAAAATGAATACACATGATCACACACAAAAAGATGCACACATAATAACACATGTGAAGATTCACACACACAACAATTCAAGGACACACACACACACAAAAGATGTACACACACACAAACATAAGGATACACACTCACACAAAAAAAGTTACACACCCAAGAATATTTTTGTTTAATTCTCTCCACTATCAACACTCAATTTAAGTACCAAGTTATTATGAAATGTAATACTTCATTTATGGAAATTATGAGACACCAATCCTTACCAAACCAAGATGGGTAGGGGAATGGATTAACACAAACCTCTTGAGTGTTAAAGGGTTATAAAATGGTAAAGGATGGAAAATATGGTAGAAAATATGGGTAAAATGTGTAAAAGGGTTAAAAGGTGTGGTATATGGGTTTTTACATATTGAGAAAGATAAGAAAAATTAATAACAACATGAACCAAATATGATATGGTTATGAAGAAAAATTATGGAGAATGTGATGTATGGTAATGAAATGTGCTAATAATATAAATCAAAAAGAGATAAATAAGTGAAGGTATCATTTATTTAACCTCGTTTTAAATCTCTCAAAGAAAGGATGTGCTTATTTTTGAAAATCACAAAATGATGAGTTGAGATAATTTGATTTTTTTTTATTTTTTTAGATAAAAATCACATATAAATAATCAAATTCAAAAAGAAGATGGATGAATAATTAGATCAATGTAAAATATTTCAATCTTTCATAGAATATGCCAATTCTGGAGGATTGCAAACAAAAGATATATTTTTTTTCTAAATAGGTGGATAATATGTAAATATAATAAGGGTAATGGATAAAATTAATATAAATGAAGGGATATATTCCTACCGTGTTAACTGGTGCTCTGATACCAACTGATGCGAGATGATTGGGGTGGCCTGATCTTCACAACATAGGGAAGAGAATGAAGGATGTGGTTCATGGATAAGTGTCAGATGATGGGTATGGATAGTGTATGAAATTAGTTGACCAAAACTATATGGAGTGTGACCTATTAATTTATAAGGAACCAACCTTAAAAATCAGATAATCTAGTGTCTTTAGACTATAATTCATGTTATTTCATTCCCAAATATCTTTTAAGTTTAGAGTTTTAGAGAACTAGTTCATAACTCTTACATATCAAAACCATATTTTACAAAGTGAAAACTTCTGATCTATATGATTTTTCCCTCAATATAAATTTTTTAAAATAAAAAATATTATTTTTCTGAAAAATATTCACAATTTTCATCTTCACCTCATCCCTGTCCCTACTCATCGTTAAGACCTATGATTTTTTTTAAAACATGGGATGATCACAACAATATCAGTAATTTAAATAAAAAAAGAAGAAATCCATTAGTCAAATGAAATAAATGACAACCAATAAAACCCAATTTCTTAAAATAAACATACATTTTTACCCAAAAAGTGCATCAATTTTACATTAAAAAATCATTATCTTACCTTTTTAAACCTAATGATTTCCATGCAAAACTCATTAGAAAGCATAGAAAAGTCATATAGGTTCCTTGGGACATCATGATCATAGAACCCTTAAAAAACCCTTATAATTGGAATAACCATATGACCAAAATTCAATATAAATATCTAGATAACACAATCATTACCCAATGCATTGGAGCGCTGTCTAGGTGTACCCATCATATATGCTATATCAGGATCACCCATAAGCTATAATGGGGATACAACCTTTGTATAAACTTTATTTGGCTCAAATTTGAGATATAATGAGTATAAACCCTTTTTAAATAATGTCCAAGTACTATATCATGAATAAAACCTTTGAAAAACTCTTTTAAAGCTATGTGGAAAACACTTTGGGATATTGAAATACCCTTTTCTTTTAAAAACACATTTTCAATACCAAAATACCCAAAAAATGGAAATATGGTTTTTATTTTAATAAAACATGAAATATTATAAAGTAATTCAAACTTAAAATAATGGTTATGGTGGTGGGAAAAGCTTTTGACACCATATACATTAAAATAGAACATTCCTTTTATATTTTTATCAAAACAACCTGTATAAAATGCAAAAAAAAAAAAAATCCATTTGAAAACCAAACGAAAAAAATTTAAAAATAGACATAAAACTCCCTTTATAATTCTTTTATGTGCATATAAATACATCCATAAAATAATTTTAATAAATATAGACTTGAAATAAAAATATTTGAAAGGGGAACTTAAAAAAGGATTTTTAAAAGAAAGTCCCTTAACTCGAGTCTGACTCACCGCTTATGTTATTTATATTCTTGAATCAAAAAAATATGTTATTTCTTTACTTTCTTAATAAACTTTTCCAAGTTATTTATTCATTTTATTTTATTTAATACAATGTTATATAAAATTACTCAATTATTTAAGTTTATATCATACATTTTGATGATATTCAGTTCATAAGTCCAAAATGATTTTGATAGGCTGACTATGGTGAAAGTTTCCATTATTAAATAATATATATAATAATAATCATGAAATAATTTTCAATTTTATACATCAATTATAATTTTAAATCCAACCATTAAATATGGTTATGAAAAATAAACTATGTTACAATCATGGAGACGATAAGCCGTATGTATTTATGAGCAACAATTTCATTTTTGAAAGATCATTATGGAAATAAGATAAGTATTATTATATATTTCTAGAATGATCATAATATTTAAAATATAATATTATTTCCTTAAATACATTTATAATTATCATCCTTGTGATGTGGTGATGAAAAACTAATCAAATCACTCCATGGAGGTGGTAGTCCACGCAGACACACAAACAATGTTATCATTTTTCATTGAATGGAAAGCTAAGAAAATATATGAAATATTATCTTTTTATAATGATAAATATTTAATTAATATCATATATAAACATTAATTCCATTATGATAACCATCCATGAGAGGTAGTGATGAAAACAAAATTACATCAATGCGCGAGGCGGTAGTCCATCGCACCCACAAACGATGAATTCCTTTCCCATTTGATGGAGGTTAGAAATGGATATAGGATATTTCATTAACATAATAAAATCTCATTATATTTTATATAATTATTTTATTATCTAATAATGGTTAAATAGGATTTTAATTTTGTGGAATAATAAATAAAACAAAAAACACTCGATTAAGAATGATACCTCTTCTTCCGAAAACCTCTTAAGGTTTACACCAAAAGCTTTGATAGGTTTGTTTTTTTATCAAAACAAAGCCTTTAAGGTGTGACGAGAGATGTAATGAAGGTATTTGGGTAGGTATTTTGTGATGAAAATGGTTTTTAAGTGTAAATAAATTAGAATAATATGTGTCATTTTATAAGAGAGGGGAGCAACACTCTTGGAATTCTAAAAAATATTAAATTAATATAAATTAACTTTGATGTCCAAATGGATAAAAATTGATAATATTAAAAGATTAGATGATCAGGAGTTGAAATTATCTCATAATTTTTTTACAAGTTTAGATAAGGTTTTTAACCATATATTTTTGTTTCAACCAACTTCAACCCTTTTTGATAATTGCCATGATAATAAAGTTTTTACTCTTTAGGGGTCAATATAGCTACTATAAATGGAAAAACATACTATAACTAGATCATGGTTTATATTTTCAAACATATCATAAAAAATTGTACGAAGATACTATTTTTATGAATTTAATATAATTTAATAGAATATTATTTATTATAAAATATTATTAATTTTAATTTTTGAACTTTTCATTTAGTTTGACTTTTAAAACTACAAGATGTCAATTTAATTTAAAACAAATGAATTAAAAGATCTATAATACGTTATTTTTATATAAAAAATCAAGGATCATAAATATTCAATAAATCATATTACCTTTAATATTTTTGAAATCATTTATTTTATTCTTCTATTAATTGAATAATTACCACATCAGCATTACATAAGCTTTTAAGGAAATTATTTATTCACTAAAAACTAAAAATAAATGAACATGATGGGGATAAATTATTTCAATTTTAAAATAGTATTTATAATTGAAATAATCCTCTATTTATCCCCATGTTAAAAATATTATAGTTATTAAAAACATGAGTGTGACATTTTTGACATTTTTTACATAAAATATAATAAAGGTCATAATCATATACAAATTAAAAAAAGGCCATATATTCAACATTTTGATGATTATTTATGAGATATACTCAAATAATAAAATTAAGAAAAGATTTATAGTCATTATTTAGTCCTTATCATTTTATTTTTAACCTTAATTACCCGATTAACCCTTTACCGTGGTAATAAAAATCACTAAGGTTACTATTCATATTGAACAAAATAAAAGGAATATATTTACCAAATTTGGACCCACTAATTAAAAATATGGAATATTTTTTTTAAATTCAAAAACATCAGTGTAAGAATTTAATTTAAAAATAAACCCATAAAACACAATGAACAACAATTTTTTAGAAAAATTCCAATTTTAAGTATAACATGTTTTTATACTAAATTCAAGAATACAATTCATTTCAAAAACCATAATTAGATTATTTTGAATAAAAAGAAACTAATAAAATTTTAAAAATAACCAAAAATATAATTTTACTTTATAAATACATTAAAATAAAAACCAGTTTTAAATATTAATTGGTATTTTTCACTATTCATTGAAAAATAAAACTTTTCAAAAAATTATCAAAAATTCATCTTAGGATAATTTTGACATGATGAATTAAAAAATGATTTTTTTCAAATTTTAATTCTATAATTTAAAAATTATACTTTTAAATAAAACCTTATAAGGAAAGAGTTTAATAAATCTATTTCCTTTTATATTTACAAAAATTATATAATATTATTATAATGAATATAAATATCTATTTTATGAAGAATAATAAATATAAAAATGATTCATTATATTATTAAATTAGTTGTTAAATTTTTTCTCCCTTTTGAAAATTACTTTCTTATAATTTTATTCACTTATCAAACAAGTTGGCATATCTTTCCCTCATAGTATTTTCATATTATCATGTTTATTTTTCAACCATATTGTTTTTTATAAAACATTAACTTGATGAATAAAATTATTTCATAACACTTTCTCTATAAATTCAATAATATGTACTGGATATTCCTCATAATAAAGGTTATATTCCAACTAAACTACTTCAGGGATCAAAACATGAGATGAATCTAGTACATATTTTCTTTACATTGAAACAGGAAATATTTATTTACCTGGGATAAACTCAAAGACAATTCCAATTGATAAAAAACTAATCCAACTTTCTCTAGGATTTTTATGTTCCAATGAACCATAGAATTATCCTTTTATTTTTTACTAAAATGAATTATACTTTTCTATGGATATACTTTAAGAAAAACCTGATCACCTACCTTGAAAAAATATTTCCTCCATTTTTCCATATAAATTTGCTACCTGCTCTGAGCCATCCTCATGTACTACCAAATCAAATTTACCTTCTCAACCATTTAATATACCAAATCTAGTCCCATCAACTTCCTTTCTCCTACTTCATCCCAAAAATAAGGATTCTGACACTTTTTTCCATATAATGCATCAAGGGATGCCATATATATACTAGAATGAAAACTGATATTATAAGAAAACTCAAATAATGAAATATGATGATCCCAAATTCCCTAGTAATACATTTAAAACCCATAAATCATGTCATCCAATTTCTAAATCATTCATTCATACTATCCATTAGATTGAGGATGGAAATCTAGTTGGGCATGTATTGTCTCAACAATACTCTATAAATATTATTGATTTTTATTTTCACAAATACCCTTGTTTATTTTATTAATGATATTAATTTAAGTGTATTTTAGGAAATTATTATTAACTGCATTATTAATTTTTTAATTATATTCACGCTTTTAATTCATTCAGAATATTTTTTAAAGTGTTTTTAATGCTCTTAAGTGTATTCTAAAAACACTTCTCATACCTTATGTTCAAAACGTAACATAAGGAATAAACCCTACACTTTGAACAACATGTATGGATCATGAACCTTACATTTGTATTCAAAATTACATTAGAAGAAGGTAAATATTGATCAACAAACCTACCCTAGAAGAAACATATGGATAAAGAACCTTACATTTGGATGAAACCTTACTTTCAAGAAGAGAATAAAGTATGGTTAAAGAACCCTATGTTAGTAAGAAAACCTATAGTTGCGGACACAAACTTATAGTACACCAACCTTACTTTTATGATCATCCATATGTTGTCAACCTTAAATTCGGAGAATGTACAATATGTAGTTAAACCCTTCATTTGGTATTTTTTATTTTGTGAAGGAACCCTACATTTGACTTTTCAACATTAGATATTTAATTTCATGATTTTATTCAAGATTTATACAACGGTCTTGACAGAATTTCTGGCCAATTCAAAGATCTTTTCGAGTAGATTTAAATATCATTATGATTGTTTCAAAGAACCATATTCAATGGAGAAGATATCCCATATTGTTAAGGGAAGTCATGACCCCCCTATTATTTTTTGAATTTGAATATCTATTATTTATCAGGTATCTTTTGTGGATCTAAAATCATGAAACTAGGATATCTGCTTTATATATTCTACCAGTGTATCATTTCAATATACATGATATATAGGTCATATATTTTATCTTGGTGAAAATATTTTACAGTACTGCTGCAACAATGATTGAATATATTATTCACAAAAGAGGCTGTACTTTGGTTAAATACATGTTGTACCTTGTATTAATGTAATTTTTCTACCACTATTTTTTTTATAATTTTATTATAAGATCTTTTAGCATCCATGATTGCTTTGGAACTATTTCTTCTTGAATAATTCTATTTTCGAAGAAGAAGATCCATCTACTATCAATTTTTGTTTCTATAGTTGTAAATTTCATCCCAATCCATCTTCAAATGAATATATTTTGATTTTTTGGACTTTTAACTGCTCAGAATCAGTTGTGGTGGAGTATCAGCTTCTCGATCTAAGCTTTTGATATTTGGTTCCCTGTTAAAGATTAGAAGTCTCTATTTTTAGCCTTTTTGTAAAGGTTTTAACTACCTACACTCAGTTGTGGATTTGTGGTCTTGTGATAAGATGAATATTCTTGTCAAATTCACTAAGATCACATAGAGAGTGATTGGTGGAGTGGACTAGAGATTCTTTGTGCACTTAACCACTATAAAAAGATGTGTTCTTTATTTCTATTTTATCCACTACTTATACTCATTATAAAAGTAAACACAGTATATCTGCATAAATCATTGAGGGTTTCAAAATCCATAATTTTAGAAGATTTTTGAAAAGACGCAACTCAATCCCCTCTTATGTTACTTTTTATTATTCTGACCTAACAATCGATATCAAAGGCAAGATTTTGAGATAAAGCTATAGTAAGATGAAAAGAATAAGGTCCATAAAAAGAAGATGGAAATGGATTATATAAGAGAAGGAATGTCTATGGTATACGATCCATACTTTAATGGTGAAAATTATGGGTGCTGGAAATCAAGGATGATCATCTATCTAAAAAATATTGGATTCAAATTACACAAAAAAATTATTACTCCCTACAAGATTCATGAGAAAATAGAAACTTGGACTACTGAGACAAAAACCAAGTATGATATCAATTCTAAAGATATTAATGATATTATCTATGGTATTATACCTGATGAGTTTAATCACATATCACAATGTACAACCACCAATGAGATATGGGAAACTATTGCAGTGTCTTAGGAAGGAATAGATAATGTTTGACCAATGATGTATGCTATAGATAACATAAAATTTGAAATATTTAGAATGTTTGATGGTGAAAGTATCACAATAATTAATAGAATAATTTTAGAAATTGTTGATAATATTACTTCCTTAGGAGAACCCATCAAAAAATCTAATCAAGATTTGTAAGTACTCACAGTACTATCTTCAAAATGGAATGGTATATCTACTACCATTTTCCAATCACCACCTGTTAAAGATCTGGAAATAAAAGAAATAATTGGAATAATGATGATGTATGAAGTATAAATGCAAGATGAAGCTGAATATCATAAGTTATCAGTGAAAAAGGAAAATACTTCTATGAAGGTGGCATCTCATAAGCATAGTAGAAAAACAAAACAAGAAGTCAAAATAGAAAATAATTCAGATTCCTCAGATTCTGAAATGGAACTGGATCAACTATCTAGAAAATTCAAAAAATTATTCAAGAAGAAAAATGTATTTTTAAAGTACTTCAAGAAGGATGAGAAAGAACCAAGAGAAGTTTGATGCTATGAATGCAAAAAAATTGGGTCATATCTGACCTGATTTTCCTCAGTTGAAATATGAAAAGAAAAGGTTAGAAAAAAGATATAAGAAAAATGTTGATTTTGTGCCTAAAGGAAAAGAGAAATGAAAGATACATGGAGTGAATCTGAATACACCATCAGCTCTTCAAAATCTAATTTATAAAAGGAGTAATAAAATCTTAAATCCAACGTGTGCTTTATGTCCAAGTAAGAAGAAGAAAAGGTACAAACTTATTACTCTTTTAATTCTGATTCCGGTATTTTCTCAAATGACAAATTAGCTTCCTAATACTCAATGCTCGAAGAAAAATATAATTATTTGTTAAATAAGAATAAATCATTGAAAAATATTTATAATACTATTTTAGGTGAAAGAGACACTCTACTGAAACAATATAAAGAGTTAGTTGAAAAAATCATTTCATCTATAACAAACTGTATTGATCATGAAAAAATGATTAAATAATTGTGAGATGAATTATAAACCTATATGAGTACTGTAATTACTTTTACCAAAGGATCATAAGTTTTAAATGAAATTATTGGAAATAATTTCATTAAAAATAAATATTTGGAATAGGAAGCAAGGATGAAAAATTAAAATTATATAAAAATTATTTTCTTCCCAATTCAAAAAATGATACCTTCTATTTTTGTGGAAGAAAAGGTAATGTCAATAATAATTATTATTTGAAAAATACTCAAATTATTGGTGTTAAAATAGAATTTATTTCTAAAAGTTTTTTTAAAGAAACTAATATGAATTATGGAAAAATAAATTAGATCTAGATTCCTAGACTATTTCTAGCTAACACTGCATGACCCAAGAAGATATGGGTACCAAAACAAACACATTTTAAATTGATTTTTAGGTAATAGTCCATAGAAAACGAATAACATATGGTATATGGATAGAAGATATTCCAGAACCATGAGTGGAGATTCATCAAACTTTCATATGCTGACTCAAATGGATGGAGATTTTGTCACTTTTTGTGACAATGGAAAAGGAAAGATCATTGGATTTGGAACTTTTGGAGATCCAAAGAATATATTAATCAACAAATTTTTATATGTTTAAGGGATAAATAAAAATATGATAAGTATTTATCAACTTTGTGATGATGGTTTTTATGTTGTTTTTTCTAACAATTCATGCTCTGGTTTTAAAGATAAATTTCTTAAATTTAGATCACCAAGAACTGATAATGCTTATAATTTGGACTTAAATTCCTTGTGTAAACAAAAAGTGAATTGTTTAACTACTAAGAAAAATGAGTCATGGATCTGGAATAGTAGATTTGTTCATTTGAATATATATGCTTTACATAAATTTTTTAAGAAATAGTTAGTTTTTGATTTTCCTAGTTTTAAGTTTGATCATGATAGACTTTGTGATACATGAAAAATTAGAAAACAACACAAATCTTGTTTCAAATATATTAACAAAATTTCTACACCTAAACCCTTAGAAATTATTCATATGGATTTTTTTAGACCATCCAGAATAGCAAGTTTGGATAATAAATTATATGTCTATGTTTTTATTGATGTTTATTCAATATTTAATTGGCTTTTTTTCTTCTAAAACTCAAAAGTGAAGTTTTCAATGTTTTTGAAAGTTTTTTAAAAATTTTCACAATGAAAATGGTTTTAAAATAATTTCATTAAAAAGTGAGCATGGTGGGGAATTTTAGAATTATAAATTTAATTATTTTTTATAAAATTTGGGTTTTAAACACACATTCTCTACACCAAGAACACCTAAAAAATGGAATTATTGAAAGAAGAAATAGAACTATTCAAGAAATGGAAAGTACTATGTTAAATGAGTAAATTATTCCTACCTACTTTTGGTCCAAAACTGTAAGAACAACCTTGTATATAATTAATAGAGTATTAATAAGTCATATTTTTAAAAGGACACCTTATGAACATTGGAATTACAGAAAACATAAAGTAAATTAATTTAATGTTTTTGTATTCAAGGTGTATATCTTGAACACTAAGGAAAACCTTGGTAAGTTTGACCCAAAATCTGATAAATGAATATTTTTAGGATATTATTCTAATTCTAAATCTTATAGAGTGTTCAATAAAAATTAAAGGATTTTTTAAGAATTAGTTCATGTGAAGTTTGATGAAACTACCCCTTTCATTAAAAATCAAGATCAAACTGATAAAATTACTAATTTTTTTGACAACATGAGACTTGAAACCCCTAAAACTTATTTTTAAAATGATATTAATAAAATTCAGGCTAGTTTAGAAGAATATGATACTAAAGAACCTAAAAGTGTCCTGCCTAGACAGTCTAGAACCTTAAAGAACCATTCTTTGGAAACTTTTATAGGTGTCCTAGACACATGAATTAGAACTTTAAGCAATGTAGGAAACTTAGATGAATTCTATGCCTTTCTATCTCAGTTAGAACCTATGTCCATAGAAGAAGTCTTAGAAGATGATAGTTGGATGTTAGCAATGTAGGAAGAGCTAAACCAATTTAAGAGGAATAAAGTTTGGGAACTAGTAGAGAGACCACCAAATTATCCAGTTATAAGAAGTAAGTGGGTCTTTAGAAATAAATAGGATGATAAAGGGATCATTACTAGAAATAAATATAGATTAATATCAAAAGGATATAATTAGGAAGAAGGGATAGATTATGCAGAAAACTTTTCCTTTGTAGTTAGATTATAAGCCATTAGAATCCTTTTAGATTATGCATATCATATAAATTTTAAATTATATCAGATGGATGTTAAATATTCCTTTTTAAATGGTTATTTAATGGAAGAATTTTATGTTGAGAAACCTCATGGTTTTGAAAATCCTCAAAAACCGAATTCTGTTTTTAAACATACTAAATCTCTCTATGGCCTTAAACAAACAACTAGAAATTGCTTTGAATTACTGAGTTATTTTCTTTTAAAAAATGTATTTACTGTTGGATTTAAAGATCCAACACTTTTTAAGAAAACCATTTGTTCTAATATTTTATTATTTAAAATATATGTTGATGATGTTATTTTTGGTTCAACTAATAAAAATATTTGTCATGATTTCTCAAAACTAATGAAAAAAGAATTTGAAATGAGTATGATGGGAGAACTAAATTTCTTTTTAGGATTTAAAATTTATCAAAAAGAATATGGAAATGTTTTAAATAAAAGTAAATATATTATAGATTTATTGAAATAGTTTGTTTTTGAGAACAGTAAGACATACAAAACTCCTATGTGTACCGATAAAAAACATGATTTGAATAAAGCAAAAAAACCAGTGGATAACCAGTTATACAGGGGTAAGATTGGTAGTTTGTTATATCTTATTACTAGTAGACTAGGAATTATTTTTTCTGTATATTATGTGCTAGATTTTAGTCAAACCAAAAAGAATCCCATATTACTACTGTTAAAAGAATTTTTAGATATTTAAAAGGAATTATTTTTCAAACTCTTCTTTATCCCAAAACTTCTAATTTTAATTTAATTTCATATTCAGATTCTGATTTTGGAGGTTGTAGATTAGATAAAAAAAATATCTCAGGAACCTGTCACTTTTTAGAGAAATATTTAGTGTTATGGTCAAATAAGAAACAAAAATCAGTTTCCCTATAAACAGTTGAGGTAAAATATGTTTATACTGATAGTTTTTGTGCACAAGTATTGTGGATAAAAAATACACTACTGGAATTTGAACAAAATTTTAATAGTATACCTATTTTATGTGATAATATTAGTGCTATAAATATTTCAAAAAATCAAATAAGTCATTGTAGGACTAAGCACATTGATATAATGCATCATTTTATGAGATATCATGTAATGTCTTGGAATTTCTGTGTAATTTTTTTAAAATTATATGGAATTATTTCAAGACCTCACTATTTGACGACACATGATTCTGAGGCCCGATGATCCTAGAATGGAATTTTGAACTTTTTTTAAGTTTTCTTAAGATTAAACATGTGAGTGGGTTTTTCTAACTTTTGAAATGATGCTCGGATTGAAAATACGAGGGAAACATTGAACTCAGAATTCCGAGATTCACCTATAAAGGACTTAACTTCGACCGAAAAGGGTCAGATGGAAAATTTGATTTTTAGACTTTTTGGAAAATAATAAAATAACTTAGAAAAAGTTATTTTATTTTCCTAAAAAATCTTCATAATTTAAATCTTTAGCTCATCCTTGTCCCTAATCATACTTAAGACTTGTAAAAAAAATTACAATGTAGAATGATCCCAAAAATACCAATAAGGAACATAAAAAAAATAAATTATTCTAGTGAAAATATGACAACCCCTAAAAACCCTTTTCTTTAAAAACCATACATTTTTACCCAAAAATAGAATTGAATTTCTTTTAAAAAGATCATTATATTAACTTTTGAAATAAAAACATTTCTCTAAAAATCACATTAGAAAGTATAGAAAATTCATGTAGGTACCTTGGGACATCATTATCATAGAACCCTTACAAAAACCATACAATTGGATTAAACATATGACTGACTCTGAAGAACATAATCGTTACCCAATATATTGGAGTACTATCTGGGTGAACTCATATTATAAGACATATTAGGCTCAGCCATTAGCTAAAATGTGTCTCAACCATTCATATAAGATATATAAGTCCCACCCATGATCTATAATGGTGTCAAACCCTTCATAAACAATTTCCATGTACCATATCATTATTAAAACTATTGAAGAAATCTTTTAAACCCATTTTCAAAACAAATTTGGATATCGAAATACCATTTTATTTCAAAAACCCATTATAAATACCATAATTACTAGAAAAGGGAAATATGGATTTTATTTGAATAAAACATAAAATATTATAAAGTAATCCAAAATTCAAATAATGGTTGTGGCAATTGGAAAATCCTTTGGCACCGTGTATGTTAAAATAGAACATTTATTTTGTCATTTTGTCAAAATATTCCATATAAAACAATTAAAAAGATTCCTCTTGAAAACATTTGAAATAAAGTATAAATATAAATAATTTTTTATAAATATTTTATGTCCATATAATTATATCCATAAAATATTTTTAAGAAATATATATATGGAAGAAAAAGAGTTTAAAAGGGAACTTTAAAAAAATGATTTTTAAAATAAATTCCCTTACCTAGAGTATGAATCATCATGTATGTTTTTTATCTTTATAAATGAAAAAATTATTTTAATTTATTTAATTTTTAAGAAAAATTATCAAGTTAATTATTCCTTTTATTTTGTTTAATACCATGTCATATACTATTACTCAATCATTTAATTTTATGTCAGATTTTTTGATGATATTCAGTTCATAAGTCCAAAATGAATTTTATTGGTTGATTATGACTAGATAGGTCATTATTCCATCATCACTAGAATAATAATAATGAAATATTTATCACTTTTATACATAAATAATACTTTTAAATCCTACCATTAAATATGGTTAGGAACAATGAACTACACTACAATCATGGAGATGGTAGGCCATATGTACGCTTGAGTAAAGTTTCCATTTTTCTACGATTATTATAGAAAGAAGATAAGTATTATTATAACTTTATAGAATGATCATAATATCAAAAATATCAAATTATTTCTTAAAATAAACTTATATATATCATCCATGTTATGTGGTGATGAAAAATGAATCACATCACTTTGTGGAGGTAGTAGTCCACACATACACATGAAAGACCTTTTCATTTTTCTGTGAATGGAAAGGAAAGAAAATATATGATATATTATATTAAAAAATGATAAATATTTCATGAATATCATATATAAAAATAACTTCCATCATTATAACCATCCATGAGAGGCAGTTATGGAAAACGAATTGCATCAGTTCGTGAGGCGGTAGTTTTTCATACACACAAACAATGGATTCCTTTCCCATTTTATAGCGGTTGTAAAGTGATATAGGTTATGATATTAATATAATAAAATCTTAGTATATGGGAGATAATTTTATTATTATCTCATCATGGTCAAAATAATATTTTAAGGAGGTGGAATAGGAAATAAAACAAAAATACTTGGTTAACAACAATACCACTTCTTTGAAAAACCACTCAAGGTTTACACAAAAAATATTTTATAGGTTGGTTTTATGATAAAAAATGATTTATAATTAAATAAAGGATTTAATTAAGTCATTTTAACAAGGATTTTATGAACCAAAAGTCTTTTGAACTGTGAATAAATGATAAGAAGAAGTTTCCTTTTATAATGTGACAACTGGGTCCTGGTGACAGCACAGACACCCCGCCTTAACATGGCCGTCAGGTCCTGGCCCACCAGGTACCACCAGTTGCCCCGCAGACACGTGGGTCCCACCCCAGGGTCCACCCATGTTCCTGAACGGGGTATCTGACTAATGACAGTCCCCACAGGCCAACACATGTCCTTTCCAGTGTGTTTTGTCCTCACTCACACACACCCTGGGAAACTTCCCAGGAGGTCACCCATCCTGATCACTACTCCAAGCCAAGCATGCTTAACTGTGGAGTTCTAATCAGACAGGCTCCCGAAAAGGAAGGTGCACCTTGTTGACATGAGTCATATCATTTAGTCATTTAACCCTTTATCTTGTGGGGATGTTACAATCACCCCCCTTTAGAGCACAACACCCTCGTTGTGGGACCTACGTGTTTGCGGGGCAACTAGTGGTACCTGGTGGGCCAGGACCCGACGGCCATGTTAAGGCAGGGTGGTTGTGCTGTCACCGGGACCCGGTTGTCACATTTGGTATCAGAGGAGGAACCCAGTCTTAAGTGCGCGGTGCACTACCTGGGTTGAGATGTAGGGCCCACAACGAGGGTGTTGTGCTCTAAAGGGGGGGTGATTGTAACATCCCCAAATGATAAAGGGTTAAATGACTAAATGATATGACTCATGTCAACAAGGTGCACCTTCCTTTTCGGGAACCTGTCTGATTAGAACTCCACAGTTAAGCGTGCTTCGCCTGGAGTAGTGATCAGGATGGGTGACCTTCTGGGAAGTTTCCCAGGGTGTGTGTGAGTGAGGAAAAAACACACTGGAAAGGACATGTGTTGGCCTGTGGGGACTATCATTAGTCAGATGACCCATTCAGGCATGTGGGTGGACCCTGGGGTGGGCCCCATGTGTCTGCGGGGCAACTAGTGGTACCTGGTGGGCCAGGACCCGACAACCATGTTAAGGCGGGGTGGTTGTGCTGTCACCGGGACCCGGTTGTCACATATAAGATAGGGGAGGAGTACTTTTGGAATTTCATAAAATAATAAAATAATATAAATAAATTCTGATGTCCAGATGGATCAAAATTGATAATATTAGAATTTAAGATTATTATTAGTATAAATAAACTCATCCAATAAAATTTTGATAAGTTTAGATATCGTTTTTATCCTTACCTTTTTTATTTTAACTCACATTAACCCTTTTTGAGAATTACCATGCTAATAATTTTTTTACTATTTAGGGGTAAATATATTTACTATAAATAGAAAAAAATCCCAAAAATAAATCATGGTTGATATTGTAAACTTTATACTAATAAATTTTATGAATATAATATTTTAATAAATTTTATATCATTTAATAAAAAAAATATTTCTTTTAAAATATTATTCATGCCAATTTTGGAACTATTCATTTAGTTTTACTTTTAAAACTACAAGACAACAATGGAATTAGAATCCGATGAATAAAAAACTATCTAATATTTAGTTTTTATCTTCAAAAATTATAGATCATAAATATTCATTCAAATAATATTATTTTTAATATTTTGAAAATCATTTATTTTATTTCTTTATTAATTGAATAATTATTGCTTTAGCGTTGTGTAATATTTTAATATAATTATTTATTCACTAGAAATTAAAAATAAATTACTATTATGAAGAAAAATCATTAATATTTTAAAAAACTATTTATAACTGACCGTATAATTTGTTTAACCCCATGTTAAAAATATTGTAGTTGTTAAAAATAAGAGTGTGACATTTTTTACTTTTCTTTACATAAATTATTATAATTTTCATAATCACATACATATAGAAAAAGGAAGTATATTATATATTTGGATGATTATGTATGATATATACTTATATAATAAATTTAAAAAAAGTTTTAGGGTCATTCATTAGTCCTTATCATTTTATTTTTAAACTTAATTACCTAATTACCCTTTACCATAGTAAAACAAATTACTAAGGTAACTATTCATATTGACTGAAAATAAAAGGGAACTATTTAATAAAATTTACCTAATAATTCAAAAAATGGAATCCATTTTAAAAAAATCACAAGTAAATAATCGGAATAATTTAATTAAAAATTAAACCGATAAAACGCGATGAAAAACAATTTTTCAGAAAATTATCTATTTTATGTATAACATATTTTAATACTAAATTCAAGTATAAAATTCTTTTAAAAAACCATAATTAGATTATTTTAAATCAAAATAAACTAATGAAATTTTAAAACTAATAAAAAATATAATTTTACTTTATAAATAATTTAAATGAAAATACAGTTTTAAATAAAAATTAGTATTTTTTAATATTAATTTTAAAAAAACTTATTTGGAAATTATCAAAAATTCATCTAAAGCTGATTTTGAAATTATCAATTAAAAATTAATTTCATTTTTACAAATTAAAATTCTCTAATTTGAAACATATAATTTTTAATAAAACCTCATAAGAAAATAGTTTAATGAAAGTATTTCCTTTTGTATTTAAAAAAATTACTTTATATTCTTATAATGAATATAACTGTCTAATTTATGAATATTAATAAATTTTAAAATGACTCGTTATATTATTTTTTTGTTACAAACATAGACAATATACTTAAGAGAGTGATGTGATGGCCAATACACACGATAATGCACTAGGGTTGAGGCACAAAATTGGGGACTTTGTAATCTTGGATCATTGATCAAATATGTATACCGACAAGGAACAAATTCAAAATAGAAATCTGAATAATTGGACAATCCTCCCACAATGGAGAGAAAAAAATATTAATCTCTCTATTACAATCTTTATTGTGAATACAATTCCATGGGGTGACTATTTATATCCAAGGGGTGTCATAAAAGATCAAGGGTCTAATTATATAAAGTTATAAATCATATTCCTATCTTTACCCCTCAAATTCAAAAAGATAGTGTCTGAAAAATAATTTTTGGAAAAGTATCATATTCCTTTCCAACCCTAGCCCACTGGATTTGACTTTGAGTACCTATCCAACTAGATTTGGCTTTTGTGTCCAAAGGAGCCATTCTAGAATCTCCATGCAGGGAAGGCTTCCAAAATTCATGAAACCATGTGGGGCAAGCTTAAAACATTATGTTTGGGCTTGAATAAGGAAGATAATAGTCCCATTTTATCTATAAATGTAAGGTGACATCCACTGGTCCTTTAATGAATCAAGATGGATTCCCATTGTAGCATTCATCCTCTTTAATCTACCTCGTATCAGCAAGCCTTACAAATCCAGCTCCCCCACATGATAAATTGACTTGGTGACTTTGAATTCGTTCTCATCAACACCTTTTATACCATCATAAAATATTACAACTATAACATCCCTGACCCTAGAAGCCACTAAATCGGTGTTCCGAGCTGGGTCATCCATGAACTCAAGCACGCCTCCCCGTACGCCAAAAGTTGCTGACTAGCGGTGAGGGTTTTAATGAGTCACGTGGGAATACTATACCCTCTTTACCAAAGTAAGTCAAAACAGAACACAATATAAATAGTGGAAAAAATACTAAAAACCAATTAACATGAATAACCAAGCTTTTCCCAAATGGGGTACAACCACAAATCAAATAAAACAATGTCATGTCATACTAGTAGTGAAAAGTGAAAGAAACCCAAAGTAAAAAAAATGGCCAAAACTTCAAAAGGGTCTTGACTCTAAGTCCGGGTCCTTATCCATGTACATCCCAAGCCCAACTCAACCTCTTAGTGTAGGGCCTCTGCCCTTGTCTAGACCTGAAACCAAGAGATCTGCTCAGGTACCCAACGGCGGCCCGAGCAAGGTGTGAGTACAAAACTGAGTAGGCGACCACCAATAGTGTCTACAAAGTATCCATTCTAATAGATTGTGCATGCAAGTACAAAATAAAAGGTAAGTAAACAAGGTATAGTTCGGGTTCCATTAGTTAACAAGGTTCATTTATTTCATGACAAGAATTTATCCCAATTCCATTTCTTATACCATCTTTGTTACATAGTCCATATTGATTACATGTTCCATGGGTTAGGCATAAATATCATTTACACAAGGGTCTAAGGCAACCAATCACAATGCATAGGGAAAAAAAAGCAAGTCTCTATCTCATTAGGGATCCACATATCACATCAATACATTTTCCTCACCTTGAAGCCTCAGTCCAGGTAGAATGCAACCGTTAGGGGAATAGAGCCTCCATACCCTTCCCTAACATGTGTATTTTGGGGTGGAGTTAGAGCCTTAGTCTAACTCGACCCATGGGCGTAGAACCTCAAGTCAATACCCCACTCTACCAATCCACGTGCACATGCTTATTTTTCAAGTCACCACAACCATACCATAACACAACCAAGCATATTCAATGCCATTGGATGTCAAAATACATAACAATAACATGGGAATTAATACTATGACATAACCCATTAATACATTTACCATTTAAAATTCATATCGATTTATCCATGTTCCCATTCTCATGAATTAACCCATTAGGTGTATTCAAAAATCTCTATACCTTACCCAAATTCATCAATGACCATACATTTACCCATTTATCCCATTTATCATTTCCCAATCATTCACCCATTTATGCATTTGAAGTACATTTCTCATAACACAATCCCTTCATTACATTCAATCATTTAGGTGTACCACCTAATTATAATTTATTAACCGATTCCAAAATTTCATCCATTCTCTTATTACATCCCATTAACATATTCCCCATTTCCCATTCCGTTACCCAATTGCAAGTTCACCATTTAGAATGCTCTAATTCCCTTAGGCATTTTTAACCAAATTCATGAAACAATCAACATAACCTCTTCCAACCCAATTACCCATTTCCAACACCTTATGCCTTTATGAATCTAGACATATTAATCATTATTCCATTTATAACTTAATAAACCATTAAGACATACTCTACATGGATTCCACATTATTGTTCGGCAACCCATTACTTAACCCTACCCCACTCTAGGTCTGGGTTTGCCTGCGCACCCCATGGGTGGCCCTAATCAGTTCAAGTCATCCTCAACACATCCCACAGAGATCATGAGGGTTCTAATTGGTCACTTAGACACCCATTTTTATCAAACACTTCAATGGAACCAAGAACACTAAAAGGTAAAACCAATAACACCAACTTCTATGCACAAATCCAAAATAAAACTATAAGATAATACTTGTAGACCACCAACCTCGAATCCGTTGATGAACACACTCTTAATCGTAGCCTTGGATCTTGATTCAAGCACTCATTTAAGTCTTAACCAAGATCTCATCTGAAAATGGGGTTTTTAGGGTTTCATATGGATAAGAGAAGAAGATACAAACCCTAAACTAAAAAGAGAAGCAAGAGGAGGATTAGGCTTACCCGGATCTTCGATTCGCATCCAACAGAACTCAAAATGGCCAAGAATCAAAGGAGATTGATCCTTGGGAGCTATTGGACCCCTTGGTTTGTTCCTAGGGTTTGAAGGGGGGGGGGGGAGGAAAATCACGAGTGGGATATAAAATCACGGGGTGGAATTTTTGTAATTTTCTCAAAGTTTGTGGGCTGCACGGTTTACCCGCATGGTTTTTCAAACCGTGCGCAAACTGTGCATGAGACACTATCCTAAAAACACACCTACACATAATTTCGTGGGGATTATTCAATGTTTTCACTAACCATGAAAAAAGCATGCGTATGCCTCTATCCATGGATGCACGGTTCCCGTACAGTTTGCACTAACCATGCGCAAACCGTGCAACATGCCCAGGAACTCCCATTTCTTCCTTTTTCATGTCCCGAACCCCTAGAACACCCTCGGGCCTTCACATGAATAAGGTGAAACCCTTATCTATCTGAAAAAGAAGAGTCCAAGCCAAAACTTAAACAAAAACATACCTTAAGAAGATCTGAGATCTTACAACCTCCCCACCTTATAACGGATTTTCCTCGAGATGCTCTTTAGAGCATCACTAATTTCCGTAACAAGGGATCATGCCACAAGGCCTTCTTATCCATTCCCAATTTCCAAGTTCCTGGTTGCACATCACAAGGCCATCGATCACAGACCAAGGGAACAAACTTTCCCCTCAAGGCTTCCTCACCACAACCCACAACGCGAACCAGAGAAAACCCCTCAAGGATGAATCCACTTCAACCATTCTCACCATGAGATCTTCATGGGGGGAACTTAGGTGGAAACACCTAAATCTCAACACATGTAGAATTAACACACAACATCAAATCATCATGGAGGAACCAGTCAGCTCCTCATTGGCCCGATCCTCTATACAACTCTTGATCCAAATCACTTGGCATCATTTTCCTCTATTTTCCAAACTCTAACGGTGACAAAACCGATATAACTTGGAAAAGAACACACAATCCTTCCAACGATGTCTCCCGAAGATTTCATTCTACTACTCTACAACCAAATGCCACCCAAAACTCTTGGGTACTCAACCAACTAAACTTGTGCCAAAGCTCTCTACCAGGGCCAACTCACCCGAATGGTGACCACTCAAGTCATTCCAACCTGAAACTCTGATCACATCATCAACCAACCATTTATCCGACATGGTTCTATCCACCATTTCCGGTTACTTAGAACCTCCACTTTTGAAGAAGGACCACTAGAACTCAACCCAACATTCCCATTGCCTAACACGTTCCAAATCACCATGCCCAAGCATCCATAGGGGCATTACCCTACATTGGCATCCAACTGCACCGTCGAAACCATTCTTAAGGACATTCCTACACTATACCTTCAAGGAATAAGGTCAACTTGACCTAACTTAGGTACAAATTCATTTCCAAAGGCACTTTCTACTACAACATGTACCTTGGATGTGGGTCACACTCACCACACCCATTCAATTTTAACATCTTAGGTTAGACCATGCTTGACTGGCTTGTCCCAAAACACCCACCTTCCACTGATGGTACACTATCCTCTTCTCACCTTTCCAAGGTTCTTATTGACTTGAAGCCTATCATTATCATCCCATGCACCCACTGAGGTCGTTTTCCTAAATTCTAGTAGAATTCCATCATCATGGACTTACCGCCCTCCAGGGTACCATCGACTTCACCTTTGGCATGACACCACATCACATGGACAAGGTTCACCCAATTCCAAGATGTTCTAAAACCACCCAAGGGTAAATTACCTGACTCTAACCTTGATCTTCATTGAAGTGATAGAACCCAACCCCTCTTGCCACAACCTGATGTCATATCCAACCAAACCATTCTACGAATCAACACAGACATCAATAGCCTCACTTGGAACCACCCTGAGCTCAAGCCAACACTTGGCTCATAATTCACCACATCTAAGTTCCACATTGCCTCTCTAAGGAACCTAACAAGAACCTCACAGGTTCCTCATTGGAATCCCAGTGCCACCACATCAGCTCGATGTTCTTCTCTCCACATCTAGGACTGACTCATCATGCCCCAAATTAGGAGTATCATTACCATTGCTCACTATGAGGGATTCAAACCACCTCTTCTTACATTGAACACAAGCCAAACCTCAACCTTATACATGGTCGTCCAGATTTTCCTATAACAAAGAAACGAACATCACCCAGTGCCCGTTCTCGGATTCTATGAACAACACCCATGGAATTTTTCGTCATTCAGTCCATCCCGAGGACCCCACCCAAATCCATTGAGGGTGTACATCCCATCCTTAGGCTTCATGCATACCGTTTCCATGCTTGTAAGATCTATGAAACCCCTTATCCAACCAAACACTCTCAATTATCCTTGTGTGAGCTAGATCTTCTCAATGTACCTAGGATGATATCAAGATATTGGACAGGATCATCACTAGATGAGGTACGCTAAGAATTTGTCGAAGAACACCACCACCGACTTATCCATTTATAATGTCAAGCTATGGGGAACCATGACTGGATAGGGATCTTGGGCTTCCCTGCCGAACATGTCACATCATCACTCAACCACCACCACTCAGGTGTGATTTCCAACCAGGTTCAACCATCACTCCATAACCAAACCATTCATAAAAATAAGTTCATCCACATGACCACCCTTATCTCAGTTGTCACCATCGAGTAAAAGCATATAACCACACTCCATCCACCTTCATCTCTTCCACTCAAAAACAACCTCAAACCTCTATTAGTCATCATCCAAACTGGTGAATTAGAACCCATACTATACAACCCTTCAAAACAAACATTAGATCCTATCATGAGCACTCGGGTGCCCTTATGAATGAATCGGGTATAACTATACCATTTACTAAAACATGGAGGTACTCAATACACATTAACACCGCCTCAGAAGAATCCCTCACGCTTCTTATTCTTTGGTACCTGTACCGTTGGGCTAACCTCACACATGGTCACCCTTGATTTTTTAGATCTTTCAATTTAGAATGATAACTCGAGTAGAACCACCAACCCTCAACCTTCCCACTTAGCCCTCTATGCCAAACCCACACCATACAACACCCTAAGTTCCACTATCAAAGTCCCAAACATCTACATGTGCGAGACACGCCTAAAAGTGCTAGAGACCCCATATAACCTCTCTCTTAGGTCACCTCAAAGGTTGAATGACACCAACTCCCTAGACTGGAGTCACAAATAGGAAAATCCATTGGTCCTCTCTCCAAACCCTACACATCATGATACAAACAAAGCAATGCTTGTGAATGGAACTATCACTCCCATTCCAATGCACACTATGCCTAGCACACCCAATAACCATTTGCTCTAGGTTCTACACTAAAGGTGTAAACATTATTCAACACTATGAGTCAAACATACCCTACAGGATTCAAAACACAACTTGAAAGGTCTCTAATCACAAGGCCACCAAGACCTAGGCACTATCCTTAGGGTCCAGTATGCACTCCATACAGTCATGAACCACAAGGGTGTCCTCACTCACATCACCAAACAATGCCTCACAACACCAAGGCCCAACATTACCAAGGGTTCCCTAAACACACCACCTAGGCCATATCACAACCGTTCATGCCTCACAATCCAAATCCAATGTCTCAAACTAGAGCACCCTCATTACCCCAACCCACACACAAGGGTCCAACTGACAACAAAAGGGATACCCACTATTGAACTCAATCATTTTCATTTTTAAACTTATCATTCAATCGACACTTCGATGAATGAACGACAGGATTTAACCACATAGAGGGAAAAAGTCTCACGCTATTGACCTTAAACAACCCATTATTTAGAATCTATCCAAACAATCATCATCACACTTAGAAAACTACCCTCTACCATAACTACCTTGGGTCATGGTAAACATTGGGTAACCAATTTACTTAATCACAAGTCTTTCATCAACACCTCTTCAAACCCATTCTTCTATTACAACACGATCCCTTCTTCTGAGGCACATTTACCATTTCACAACTTGTTACAATCATCATTTTAACTCATTTACACCCTTCATTAAGAAAAGTTCATTAACAATTTTATTTTCATTATGTAATAATTTTTATTTTAGACACCAAATCACCCTTTAAAAATTTTCACAACCCAAAATTTTGACCCCAGTCATAACACTTATTTACACACGCTATTCCTTAACTATTAATTTGCATATTTTTTTCATTCACCCACTTTAATTACCATTATTAGGCATCATTTTATTCATATTTATCAGGAAATAAAATGAATTCTACTCTCTATGCCCCACACAACCATACCGTGTGTGTGCCTATAATGATGCATTCCACCTATATCCTTAGTTGGATAAAATGATGCATGAATGCATAACCCCATGTCATTTAGAAAATGAGAAAAATTTCATAAATCAGTCAAATCACACAACATGTGCATCACACAATGGTGAAATATCATTCAACTATAATAACACATATCAAGAACAACAATTCCCACCCAGGGTGACTTGCGTATTCCCTCGTACATGGGTTAGCTACTCCCAAGAACGAGCTCATTGCCAAGGCCCACCACATCTTAATATCCTATCCACCATCCCTAAATAGTAAGAAAGAGAAAATAACTCCTTTGATACCACTTTGTAACATCCCCGACCTGCAATCCACTAAATCGGTGCTCCGAGCCGGGTCGTCACATGACTTCAAGCGCGCCTCCCTGTATGCCAGAGGTTTCCAACTAGTAGTGAGGGTCTAATGAGTCATGTGGGGAGACTATACCCTCTTTACTAGAGTAATCCACAATAGAAAACAATATAAATAGAGGAAACAATAAGAACAACCGATAAACATACATAACCAAACATTTCCCAAATAGGGTACAACCACAAATCAAATATAACAATGTCATGCCGTACTAGTAGTTCAAAGTGAAAGAAACCCAAAATAAAACAAACATATAAAACTCAAATTGGGTCCTGACTTTAAATATAGGTCTTTCTCCATGTACATCCTGAGCCCAACTCAACCTCTTAGTGTAGGGCCTCAGCCCTTGTCCAGACCTGCAACCAAGAGATCTGCTCAGGCACCCAATGACGACCCAAGCTGGGTGTTAGTATAAAACTCAGTAGGCCCCTACCAACGGTATCTACAAAATATCTAGTCTAATAGATAGTGAATTCAAGTACAAAATAAAAGGTATGTAAAAAAGGGACAGTTCGGGTGCCATTAGTTAACAAGGTTCATTTATTTCATGACTAGAATTTATCCCAATTCAATTTCTTGTACCATCTTTGTTACATAATCCAAATTGATTACATGTTACAAGGGTTAATCATAAATATAATTTACACAAGGGTCTAAGGAAACCAATCACAATGAATAGTGAAAACAAAGAAAGTACCTATCTCACTAGGGATCCACATATCACATCAACACATTTTCTTCACCTCAAAGCCTCAGTCAGGGTGGAATGAAAACGTTAAGGGAATAGAGCCTCCATACCCTTCCCTAACCTGTGCATTTTGGGGTGGAGTTAGAGCCGCATTCTAACTCAACCCGTGGGAGTAGAACCTCAAGTAAATACCCCACTCTACCAAGCCATGTGCACATGCTTATTTTTCAAGTCACCACAACCATACCATAACAAAACCAAGTATATTCAATGCCATTGGATATCAAAACACATAACAAGAACATGGGAATTAATACTATGCCATAACTCATTAATATATTTACCATTTACAATTCATATCCATTTATCCAAGTTCCCATTCTCATGCATTAACCCATTAGGTGTATTCAACAATCCCTATTCCTTATCCAAATTCATCAATGACCATAAATTTACCCATTTATCCAATTTATAATTTCCAAAACATTCACCCATTTATGAATTTCAAGAACATTTCTCATAACATAATCCCTTCATTACATTCAATCATTTATGTGTACCAACTAATTATCATGTATTAACCCATTACACAATTTCATCCATTACCTTATTACATCCCATTAACACATTCCCCATTTCCCATTCCATTACCCAATTGCAAGTTCACCATTTAGCATGCTCTAATTCCCTTAGGCATTTCTAACCAAATTCTTGAAACAATCAACATAACCTCTTCCAACCCAATTTTCCATTTCCAACACCTTATTCCTTCATCACCCTAGACATATTTATCATTATTCCATTTATAAATTAATAAACCATTAAGACATACTCTACATGGATTCCACATTATTGTTCGGCAACCCATTGCTTAACCCTACCCCACTCTAGGTCTGGGTTTGACGGCACACCCCATGGGTGGACCTAATAAGGTCACGTCATCCTCAACAAATCCCATGAGGATCTTGAGGGTTCAAATTGGTTATTTTGACAACCATTTTTATCAAACACTTCAATGGAACCAAGAACACTAAAAGGGAAAAACAAGAACACCAACTTCCATGCACAAATCCAAAATAAAACTATGGGACAATACTTATAGACCACCTACCTCGAATAAATTGATGAACACACTCTTAATTGTGGCCTTGGATCTGGATTCAACGACCCCTTGAATCCTCAACCTAGATCTCTTCAAAAAATGGGGGTTTTAGGGGTTTGGATGGAGAATAGAGGAAGACACAAACCCTAAACTAAAAAGTGAAGCAAGAGGAGGATTAGGCTTACCCAAATATTCTATTCACATCAAATGGCTCTCTAAATAGCCAAGAATAAAAGGATATTGATCCTTAGGAGCTCTTGGATCCTTTGGTTTCATTCCTAGGGTTGAAAGGGAGTAGGAGGAGGAAAATCCTGAGTGGCATATAAAATCACAGGGTGGCATTTTTGTAATTTTCTCAAAGTTTCTGGGCCGCATGGTTTACCTACACGGTTTGTCAAACCATTCATGAGACACTATTCAAAAACACCCCTTCACACAGTTTCATGGGGATTATGCATGGTTTTCACTAATCATGCATCAACCGTGTGTAAGCCTCTGTTCATGGATTCATGGTTTCTACATGGTTTTCACTAACCGTGTGCAAACCATCCAACATGCCTAGGAACTACCTTTTCTTCTTTTTTTGTATCCTGAACCCCCAGAACACCCTCTAGTCTTCACATGAACATGGTGAAACACTTATCTATCCAAAAAAGAGAGGCCAAACCAAAATTTAAACAAAAATATACCTTAAGAAGATCCGAGATCTCACCGCAACTTGTCACCAAATCCTTTAATCATGCTAACATTCTTATTTAGCCTTATAAAGAATCTATCCAATGTTTCATCATCATGCATCTTAAGGTCTTCATACTCAAACCTACAATTATATATATTTACCAATTCACATTGGTATTAACATTATAAATATTCTTAATTTTATTCTAGATTCCTTTTTTGTTTTTATTTCATTAACTTTCATAAATTCACTCTATGATAGTGAGGAACATATGGAATTGAGAGATCATCCATCTTTCTCCAATTTTTTTATTTGCAGAATTCATAGGAACATTATTAGAATGAGGTGGAAATAAATCCATTATAGCTTCCTATATATCATAACTGATATATGTCAATTAAGGAAACATTATGTCCTTCAAGATATGAAAATTCTTCCCACAAAATGCAGGAATCCCCTTACTATTAACTAAATTCAATTTATCCATTTTAATTCAATGATAAACTCTTGAAACAAAGAGAAACTCCAAACCTTACATCTTTAAAAAATATATCTTCAAAAGAAGGGAACCATGGATATGATAAAACTTTAAAGGAACCCACATAATTAGTGGAAATAAATCAGGGGGGTGAATCATTAATTTAAAAATTATTTTGAGTTTAATTATTGAAACAACATTCACCACTTATTAGAATGATTATGTATCACTTCCAAACACACAAAGACATAGTAAACATAATATATTTACAAGGTTCACCTCCAAAAATAATAATTCCAATCATTGTTATGATCCATATTTAACCAAGACCATATGAACCACTAGTATCAACATGTAAGTACAAAAAGCAGGGAATATATTTGTACTTGTGTTACAAAACTTATCCCGATCATGATAGTTATTCCCACATAGATACAATAATAATTATCAATTTTCACTACATAAGTGTATTTGACCAAATAATACTTCCCTCATGTTATCATAGTGTTGTGTTATTCTCCTTCCTCTTTCACTGTTGTAAGTCACTTATTCTTCTTCTTGTATGCACTGAACTTTAAAAAAAACTAATATGGTACTCTTATTTTACTAAGAATAATATTCTTATGTATTTATAAACAACAAAAAATTCTTCCTCCTACTCTACATATCTGTATGTTCCATGATTCATAATATATTTTACATATAATAATAATATATATTTCTTCTAGCAACAACAATTTCCACATTAAAATTTGAATTTAAAATTCAAAATATAGACAAATAACCATCTACATCTACTTCAAAATTCTTCTTTCTTTATTTCTTATTATTCTTATTTTAAAATTTTCTTCTAGGTGACTATGGTGTAACAACACTGCTTGTTATGTGATTGAATAATTATACCATTACTGCTCCTATTTTATTCACAATAATTATCTTCTTCATTTTAAAACCTTCTTCTCCCATGGATTGAATCAAAAATCCAATTTTATGATGATTTATTCATTAATGAAAAACATTGGAATCATAAAATATAAATATTTTCTATATAATAATTATTCATAAAAAACACTATTTTTCATTTTGTAGAAATTGATATTTTCTACTTTTGAAATTCTAACTTGATTTTATAAGACATAAATAATATAATAGTTTTTCATAAGATAAATTTATGTCATGCAAAAAAATACATCTTTTGTGTTATATATTACATGATCACCATATATCATACAAAGTGACCTATTATCTTATGAAGTCATATCTTACAAAATTCTAGTCTTATGACTTTCTATCATTCATAATAAATCAAAAAGTCTATCATATGAATTCTTCTATCTTTAAGAATTTGGCCACTATCATATGAAGCCTTTGAATGAATCGTACACACATTAAAAATAACTCATACGAAGACTCATATGGAAATTAGAAATGAAGCATACACAGGTTATAGAATGACTCGAATAAAGATCAAAGAAATGAATCATAAGAAAGTCCCCCTTACTCTAACAACACATATACTAAGAGTATATAAGTATAGAATGAGAATAAGGGTATAATGTAAAGAATTTAAAATTTTAAACTTATACCTAGTATATCAAATATTATAATATTGAGTCATGGAATAAATATTGGAAGTTCATAAGACATGAATCTTAAAAGAATCAAAGAACATAAACCATGCGAGCATAACATAAGACATGGAATTGTGGAATACACCTAAGCATAGAAATTTATTTACTTACTAGTCAAGGATATTTTCCAAGACTATCATAGTGATATGGGTGCACTCCACTACCGTCATAGTTGTCATGGTTCACTTCTAAGACCATCATAGTGGACAAAGTCCCTTACTGAACTGAGTTCACTCCCCATTCTAGTCTTGTCCATGTCATGAGATACAAATCATTAAAAAATTAATTGGAAGGAGATATAGGCCCCACCCTTAACATAATAAAAACAATAAATATATGTGTTATAAAAATATAAATCTTTCATAATATGAGAACCCATGAAATGAGATGGGTTTCATAAATATTTCATTATAGAATAGCCTCTGAAAAAGAAACGGGTTTCAAAAATATCAAGACATCATATACATAAGACATCCATAGAAATAATGAGGATTATATCATTGTATAATATCCCCAGTAAATCATAATTAACATAAAATAGTGTCAGATTAGGTGGAAGATTATTTTGAAAGATCACTTGAAATAATTCTTTAGGAATTATCTTTTCTATTTTTGAAATCATTTATTTTTTTCTCTAATGTCACACAATTAGAAAAGATAACATTTTCTTTGAAAATAAAATTGTAATATTGTAAATTAGGATTAAAATCATTAAGGCTTTATGATGGTGGGAAAATATGCTCAATATGTATAAGTTAAAAAAACATTCCTTCCGTATTGTTGTCGGAAAAGTCACAAAGAACCTCATTGACAAAAATATTCCTTTTAGATCATTTTGTAAAAAGTAAAAAATTGATAAAAATGTTTTTAAAAAATTTTATGTGAATTTAAGAAAACTTTATGAAAACATTTTTTGAAAACATGGACATCGAAGAGAAATATTCCCCAACAGAATCTTAAACATAAACAATCCCGAGCAATGTTGAGATTGTAAAACAAAACCTTACCTCAAGTCTCACCCTTCCTCATTCAAATTCAAACCTAATATAAAATAAACATGGATTTATTATACATTTATTAAAAAAAATATCTATAATACCATTTATGATTTATTTATAACATCTTATCACCCTTTTATTAATAATTTTCTATGAAAATCACTGTTTCAGGTGATAACTACTACGTTTTCCAAGCATGTTTCGGTTTGAAAGTATCTATCCTTATACTTTGATCATTATCCAAAAATTTAGATAATTTTAATAATGGTATTTATATTAATTAAATACATATTTATAATCATTAATGAAAAGTACAGATAAAAAAATGAATTACAACGTTCATGGAGATAGTAGGTCATACGTACGCATGAACGATGTATCCACTTTTCGACTGATAGAATGAGAAAAAGTAAATAATAATTAAACATTATATAGTAATTATTATATCATATATATTATATATATTCATCAAATTAAAATTTATTACTGCCGCACTGCAGCCGGATCGCCGCCTCGTGGCCGGACCGCCGCCCCCGCGGCCGGACCGCCGCCCCCATAGTCGGACCAACGCCCCGCGCGGCCGGACCGTCGCCCCGCGTGGCCAGACCGCCGCCCCGCGCGGCCGGACCTCCGCCCCGCGCGGCCGGACCGCCGCCCCGCGCGGCTGGACCACCGACCTATGGCCTCGTGGTCTTGCGACACCCTCCGCGGCCCCTCGTGGCCTACCGGGCCGCCCTGTGGGCCAGGCCAGGTTGGTCCGACCGAGTCGGACAGGACCCGGGCCCACTACTACCCATTTAATTTCTTTTGGCCATATCTTTGGCACCAAACGTCCGTTTGATGAACTGTTATCGGCGCTGGAAATCTTAGAGTGAGACGGTCCCTTTGAGTTTACCTTACTAGAGTTTTGGATTAAGATGGGGAATGGTCAGGTTGGATTAAGTAGAAATCCAACTGGGCCCCCGGGACTAAAAGGCTAATAACTGATAGATTGGGTGTCTGATTGACGCGCCATCTGTTACGTTGAGACCCATATGATGTATCAGACCTTTGAGATACTTCTTTGTGGGACTTAGTGGCAGTTGGAGTATCAACCAGTAGCTTGTGGAGCAGATCCTCCCAGAGACAAGCGAGCATAGTGTGGGAATCTAGTGGCTGGCTGAGACTTGATGACTGCTGACCGTTTCGACTCAGAGTGACTTGACAGGCCTAGTGCGGCACTCCTTGGTGATGTGGAAGACCCACGGTGGGGAGCGCCTTGGTGATGCGGCAGACCCACGGTACTCGATAGGAGGAGTACCTCAACAGGACAAGAGGGGGAGCACCTTGGTGATGCATTAGACCCACTATGGGGAGTGCCTTGGTGATGTGGCAGACCCACGATACTCGACAGGAGGAGTACCTCAGCAGTCCAAGGTTAGTGGGAAGTGCCTCTGTGTGATGTGGCAGACCCACTGTACTCGATAGAGGAAGAGTTCTCCAGCAGCCGAGGTGTTCGAAGTTGTGACTGGGAATGTTACTTGATACTACCCCTAGAATAAATCTTGGTGTAAGCTGAGTCAGTACCTCTGTGTTCTCCTCATGATTGATCTAGATTACTTGATAAATTAGGTATATTTATGTACATATACCAATGTAAGGTTATCTTTTGATTTCATACTTTGTGATTTATCCTTGATGGATTTTTTTGAGACCTAGAGAGTCTTGGGGTCCCTACTGAGCATCGTTATACTCACCCCTGCATGGGCTATGCCCGCACCTTGTTGTGTTGGATGCAGACGATGGACAACATTGACTAAGGCTGAGAGTACTAGGACTGGACGGTACCTAGAGGTGGACCATATAGCGTGTTGGTACGCAGAGGAGACAAGTGGACATGGAGTTCTGAGGAGGTGATCTGTACCTACCCTTCAGGTAGGAACCTCGGAGGATGACCCAACAGTTGACTTTCCCTTTTCATCAGTTGTATTGTATCACAGTTGTACTTGTACTTTCTAGTTGGGTTTGTATTCTGGCCCCTTTTACTTGCTGCACTCACTCTGTTTACAGTTCAGTTTTCATGTGTTCCTATTTTTTTGGGTGCTTGGTTACGTGTGCTTACAGGTTATAAAAGTAATGCCTTCCCATTTTTAGGGAATACGCCTTCGGTGCTAGTTCCCAGCCCCTAGACTATGGAAGGTGGGCTTGGGGTATTCACGGCATGGGCCCCAGGGGACGAGTCCTGTCAAATTGGTATTAGAGGAGTTGGTTCTACCATAGAAATTAGGACTCTGATATTTCTTTTTAATGGAAATAGTGTTAATTGTAGTGAGTGTGGTTATCAGTTTAGGGAAACCAGTGTTGGTGTAGTGGTCGACGTATCCATACACCAGGACCCTGACCTCTGATTTATGACCCAGTTCAATAAAACATTGATTGCGTGTGTGTTTTCAAGAGTTTTCTTTGTTATATCTTGAGTCATCTCACCAGGTATAACTTATTAACCATGGCGCACCTATTTCTTTTCAGGATGACTCCATGCAGATAGCCATCTAGGGTTCCGAGAGTTGTACTCACTGATAGCCCATCAAGTGATGAGGCCTCGGTGCAGGGCCCTTTTCCAGTAGAGGCACTAGCGGAGGCACCAGCAGTACCACTCCCCGTTCGGCCACTGATGCCACCTGCCCCAGAAGCAGACAGTGCACGCTGCTTGAGTGAGTTGCATGAGTTCCAGTGCCAGAGGCCACCCAGGTTCAGGGGAGAGACAGACCCGCAGGCGGTTGAGGATTGGATGGAGGCTGTGGTGAGAGTCTTCTGATTCATAGGGACACTAACCGATCTCATGGTGATCCTTGCAGCCAGCCTTCTATAGGCATTAGCAGGTAGATGGTGGAGCTTGATGATCCAAGTTCACGATGAGGTGACGCTTCTCTGGGAAGAATTTGAGAGCCTGTTTCAGGCAGCGTTTTTCCCAGTGACTCTTCTCGTAGTGCACATACCGGAGCTTCTTCATCTGCAGTAGGGAAACATGATTTTGGCTCAGTACTCAGCGAGGTTCACTGACCTCTCACACTACTCTACAGATATGGTGCGAGACCCTTTCTTTAGGGCCCGGACCTTTGATCTGGGCCTTAGGCAAGAGATCAGGGCTTTAATGATCTCACTCAGCATCCCGACGCAGGTGGGGGTATTAGAGAGAGACCTCTTGGTAGAGAGTTTCCTTGGTGATCAGTCACCAGCAGCAAGACCCACTACCAATCATCACATAGCAGAGTCTTCTGCAGCTGGAAGCAGAAAGACATCACAGAGGTCCAAGAGGACCATAACTACAAGTGGACAACTGCATGACTCCAGATAAGTTGTGCGGGGAACCTTAGGCAGAGCTAGTTATACCAGTAGTGGGTAGTGTTTCACATGCGGCGGACAGGGTCACAAGGCTCGTGACTGTCCGAACCGTCGTACAGATGATCAGCAGATGGTCGAAGGACCACCTAGGCAGCGACAAAGGTTTGACCGAGGAGGTCTGAAGGGAGAAGGCGTATGTGGTAGGGGAGATGGCCATGTAGCTGGCGGTGGGCAACGATTTGAGATGTTACCGCCACCACCACCAGGAGGTCCACCCCGAATTCAGGGAGGAGGTGGACAGGGGAGAGCTCAACTCTAGGAAGCTGAGGCCTATGATCACGGTGCTTCGGAGATGATATGAGGTATGATCTATGTTTACACCACCATAGATGCAGTACTTATAGACATAGGTTCTAGTCATTCTTTTAATACCACTACCCTCGTTCGGAGCTTGGAGATTCCGATGGAGCTGTTGGCTCGTTCCTTACGGCTAGAGACTCCTACGAGAGTGGATTCGACAATTACACACTGGTGCTGGTAGTGTGAGATTACTCTAGGAGGCGGGAGCATCGACTGGGATCTCATAGTAGTAGCATCAAGGCCTTATGATGTCATCTTGGGTATGGACTGGTTATCTATAGTCCATGCTCATATTGACTGTATTAGGCGCAAGGTGTGGTGTGGCTGCATAGATGGGACCGGGTTTACCTTCACTGATGAGAAGGGAGCCTTTGCAGCGTAGGATGGACTTACCCGGAGGATCATACAACCGATCACTCATCAGTTGGCTAGACTTACCCGTAGAGTTATTGATGTGGAGAGTCTGAGCTATCCTATAGTGGTGGACCAATATGCATATGTTTTCCCTAATGATGTTCTAGGTCTACCTCCTCGCAGAGAGGTGGAATTTTACATTGACTTGTACCCAGGGATGACACCGATATCTACACCATCATATTAGATGGCTCCTGCGGAGCTTCATGAGATGAAGGTACAGTTAGAGAACTTGCAGGGGAAGGGATTCATCCGGTCCAGTGTTTCTCCTTGGGAAGCCCCGATTCTGTTCGCCAAGAAGGCATATGGGAGCTTGAGGATTTGTGTTGACTATCGATGCCTGAATTTGGTGACCTTGAAGAACAGGTAACCACTCTTCAGGATTGACGACCTATTTGATTATATGAATGGATCATGGTGGTTCTCAAAGATAGACCTCAGATCAGGCTATCACCAGATCAGAGTACGAGAAGAGGATGTGCAGAAGACGACCTTCAGGTGTCGGTATGGCCATTAAAAGTTCTTGTTTATTCCATTTGGCATTAACAATGCTCTAGCAGTGTTCATGGGACTCATGAACAAGATATTTCATCCATACCTTGATCTCTTTGTAGTGGTCTTCATCGACAAAATTCTGATCTACTCGACTATTGAGGAGAAGCATGCCTATCATTTGTAGGTAGTACTAGACACACTCCAAGAGCACTAGCTTTATAGTAAGCTCTCGAAGTGCCAATTCTGGATCTGAGAAGTTCACTTTCTAGGACATGTCATATCAGAGGCTGGAGTTCCAGTGGATCCAGTGAATATTGAGGCGGTACTTGCTTGGGAGCCACCCAGGAGTGTGACAGAGGTACGGAGATTCCTGGGTTTGGCTGGATATTATCGGAGGTTTGTGCTAGATTTCTCCAGAGTTTTAGCACCACTATCATCCTTGATGAAGAAGGGGAAACCCTTCATTTGGTCGGAGAGATGCCAACAAAGTTTTTAGGAGCTGAGGCAAAGTCTAACTAGTGCCCCCCATCTTGAGGCTACCGGAGGAGGGCATAGGGTACGTAGTCTACTATGACACATCAGGGACCAGACTCAGATGTGTCCTAATACAGGAGCGAGTAGCGATCACATAAGGTTCTCAACAGCTAAGATAGCACGAGCAGAACTACGCTACCCATGACCTGAAGTTAGCAGCAGTGGTCTTCTCCTTGAAGATGTGGTGACTCTATCTGATGGGAAAGAGTTTTATTGTGTAATCTGATCACAAGAGTCTCAGGTATATCTTCTCTTAAAAGGACTTGAACCTGAGAAAATGACATTGTATTGAGTTCTTTCAGGACTATAACTTCGAGATAGTCTATACTCTTGGGAAGGGGAACATTGTAGCAGATGCACTCAGCAAGAGGTCTGGTATAAAACTTGTAGGCGAAGCTACAGAGTAGTTAGCCGCTTTGCAGATATCCTTTATGGATAGAGATGGAGCAGCTTTCCTTTAGTCTCTTACAATCACTCCCCCACTTCTTCAGCTAGTTAGGGAGGCACAACAAGGAGACGCTGACTGTGAGACATGACCTACTTAGATATCCACATGACAAGAACCTGATAGATTTTCTGAAGGCGGGGAGCACGTTATCCTCTTCAGAGGATGTACCATGGTACCAGTTTCACTTCAGGAGGAAGTGTTGAGGTAGTTACACACATCATCTCTAGCGGTACATCCAAAAGTGGTGAAGATGTACTAGGATCTCCGATGACAGCACTGGTGGCTGGTAATGAAGAAAGTAGTAGCAGAGTTTGTCTCTCGGTGCCTCACATGTCTGCAAGTGAAGGCAGAGCATCAGGTACCAGTAGGCTTGGTTCAGCCTTTAGAGGTCTCATAGTGGAAGTGGGATGGGATATCCATGGACTTCATGAAAGGACTTCCACGTACATCCAGGGGTCATGACTCGATTTGGGTGATCGCCGACTGACTCACCAAGGTGGCCCACTTCCTACTGATCAGAGAGAAGGGTTCAGTAGAGAGATTGGGATGCCTATATGTGAAGAAGATTGTGCGGTTACATGGAGTACCCTCGATGATTGTCTCCGATCACGATGCACGTTTTACTTCCCGGCTATGTATGGGGTTGCATGAGGCTTTCGGGACACAACTTCGTTTGAGCACCGCTTTCCATACTCAGATGGATGGTCAGACTGAGCAGACCATTCAGACCCTCGAGGACATGCTGCGTGCTTGTGTCCTCGACTTCGGTCATAGCTAGGAGGATCAATTACCTTTGGTGGAGTTTTCAGATAACAACATATATCACTCCACCATTGGGATGAAACCTTTTGAGGCGTTGTACGAGAGACCTTGCAGATCACCTTTTTGCTGGACTGACCTAGGGGAGTCAGCACTCGTGGGACTAGAGATGGTACGGGCTATCATGGAGAAGGTGCAGATCATCCATAAGTGGATGAAGACTCCACAGAGCAGGAAGAATTCATATGACGATAGGAGACAGAGACTTCTGGAGTTCGATAATGACGACCACGTCTTTCTACAGGTCTCACCTCGATGAGCTCTACGAATATTTGGCCGAGGTGGCAAGCTATATCTAAAATTCATCAGACCTTTTTAGGTCCTCTACAGAGTTGGCGAGGTGGCATACCGCTTAGCTCTTCCACCTCAGTTGCACTGGATGCATGACGTCTTCCACGTGTCCCAGCTGAGGAGATACGTGCATGACCCTTCTCACATCATCGACCATGGAAAGCTAGAAGTCGACGATGGGGAGACTTTTATAGAGGTTCCAGTAGAGATTGAGGATCGACAGGAGTGGGTCCTTCATAGACAGTTGATACCTCTGGTGCGTGTTCGCTGGCAGCACGGGAACCTCCAGGAGAGTACATGGGAGTGGGAGGCTCAAATGCGTGCTCAATACTCTCACTTGTTTACCTAGTTTGAGTTGTGGATTATGGGGACATAGAGCCCTAAGGTGGGGAGAATGTAAAGACCAGTAATTTCCATGTAATATTTTTTAAAGAAATGAGAATTTTATGAGTCCGCAAAAATTGACAGCACATGATTCTGAGGTCCGGAGTGCCCGGAATGAATTTCTGAACTTTTGTTCGGGTACGTTCAGTAAATGTGTCAGTGCGTTTTTCTAACTTTTTAACCGGTGCACGGAATTGAAATCTAAGGGCACATTTGAACTTGTAGCACCGGTATTCGCTTAAAGAGACATTCACCTCGACAACAGTTTGTCGAGGGTGGATGTTAGTTTTTGGGTTTTTTGTGAATGAATAAAATAAAAATAAAGTTGTGTAGCTTTTATTGTTATTTTATTTGTTAAAACATACCACATGTGGATGTTGAGAAGTGGGGACCACCAGACTTAAACCTCCCATGAGAGGTTATGGAGGTGGGGACCACTGAGCCTAACCTTCCAGGAGAGGTTATGGTGGTGGGGACCACCCAAGGTTTAAAACCTCTTGAACCCCTTTGAACTTCCTCATAATGGGGGGAGGAAACCTCTAAAATCCCTCTTTAATGTGAAGGATCCTCTTGACTTCCTCCACATTAATTATGCCAACCCTCCCCTTTAATTAATTGGGCCAATACATCAATTAATTAATTAAACTATTTGAATTTATGCCAAAAAACATAATAGAACACACAATCTATTATTTTGGGCTACAAATTCATTTTGGTGGAATTGGGGAGAGGAAGAACCTGTGAGAAAGCTCTCCAACAAAGAACACTGACTTCAACTTCTTCCACGGGACTCCCTTCAAGGATGAACATCTCTAACTTCGACGAATCGACACATGAGCCCGGGATTAGAGGTGTGTGGCGGACGAGATGAATGTCAAAAACGTCACCTTCTTCCCTCCTCGTTGACGTAAATGAACCATCCAAGGTAGGTGTGTGTTTAAAAATTGATCAATGTCATTTTACTCTCACATTGAATCATTTTATGTTGAGCTACTTGCTACCACCCTAATGCTGAGGGTACAGGCCAAAAAAACATGGCCCGACCCTTCCACAAATCTTGTGGTGTTCTTTGCGATGGAGGAGGAAGAAAACTGTCCATGGTTGGGGCATGAGAACGGTGGCCGACACCACCACCAGCCACGACAAAGGAGACAACGCAATGACGCCACTCCATGACCACCGTCGCTGCCCCATGGCCGTAGCGCCGCCTGGTGGCCAGAACACCATCCCGTGGACGGACCGCCGCCCCACGGACGGACCGCCGCCCCGCGGCCGGACCACCGCCCCGTGGCCTCATGACCTCACGACACCCTCCGTGGCCCCTCGTGGCTTGTCGGGCCACCCAGCAAGCCAGGCCGCCCTATGGGCCGGGCCAGACCCAGTGGGTCAAGCCGGGTCGGTCCGACCAAGTCGGACAGGACCTGAGCCCACTACGACCCATTTACTTTCTTTTGGCAATAACTTTGGCACCAGAAGTCCATTTGATGAACAGTCAGTGGCGTTGGAAATCATGGAGTGAGACGGTACCTTTGAGTTTAACTCACTGGAGTTTTGTATTAAGATGGGGAATAGTTAGGTTGGATCAAGCACGAATCCAACCGGGCCCCTGGGACTAAAAGGCTAATAACTCACAGACCGGGCGTCTGATTGACGCGCCATCTATTATGTTGAGACCCATATGATGTGGCAGACCTTTGAGATACTTCTTTGTGGGACTTAGTGGCAGTTGGAGTATCGACCAGTAGCTTGTGGAGCGGGTCCTCCCGGAGACCAGCGAGCATAGTGCGACAACCTAGTGGCTAGATGAGACTTGACGACTATTGACCGTTTCAACTGAGAGTGACTTGATAGACCCTGTGGGGAGTGCCTTGGTGACGCGGCAGACCCATAGTAGTCGATAGGAGGAGTATCTCAGCAGTCCAAGGTTAGTGGGAAGCGCCTTTGTGTGATGCAGCAGACCCACTATACTCGACAGAGGAGGAGTTCTCCAGCAGTCGAGGTGTTCGACGTTGTGACTAGGAATGTTACTTGATATTACTCTTAGAATAAAGCCTAGTGTGAGCTGAGTTAGTACCTCTGTGTTTTCATCATGATTGATATGGATTACTTGATAACTTAGGTATATGTATGGTTATATAACTAAGTAAGGCTATCTGTTGATTTCATGATTTTTGATTTATCTTTGATGGATTTTGTGAGACCTAGAGGGTCTCAGGGTCCCTACTGAGTATCATTATACTCACCCCTGCACTGACTATGCCCGCACCTTGTTGGGTTGGATGCAGACGATAGACAATGCTGACTTAGGCTGAGAGTACCAGGACTGGATGGTACCTAGAGGTGGACTATACGGCGTGTCAGTACGCAGAGGAGACAGGTGGACATGGAATGCTGAGGAGGTGATCTGTACCCACCCATCAGGTAGGAACCTCAGAGGACGACCCAACCGCTAACTTTACCTTTTCTTCAGTTGTATTGTATCACACTTGTACTTGTACCATCCAGTTGGGCTTGTATTCTGGCCCCTTTTACATACTGTACCCACTCTGTTTACAGTTCAGTTTACTTGTGTTCCTATCTTGTTGTGTGCTTGATTATGTGTGATTACAGGTTATAAAGGCAATGCCTTCCCAGTTTTAGGGAATATGCTTTCGGTGCTAGTCGTCAGCCCCTGGCCTATGGAAGGCGGGCTTGGGGTAGTCACGACATGGTCCCCGGGGGACGGGTCCGGACAATCAAAGACTGGGTTGATCTTTTCTAGCCAATACTCATCTCTTGAGGTTCATTCATACCCTTAAAGAAAGTGGGATAATTATGTAGGAACTCTCATGATTGGTCTTTATCTTTCTCAGCTCCTGATTACGCCTCAAAAAACCATGTTTTGAACTCACTATAAATTTTGGTCCATGGCATGAAATTCTTATAAGATATCCTCTATAATATTTTGATCCAAAGGTTGATTCCCTTGAGGAGAATCTCTCATTTCACCCTTCTAAGGAACTTGAGGAAGACATTTCATAGGCATATTGCTATAGACCAAAAATAAAATAAAATAATTAGACAATAGGAAAAAACATATTTTAAACCAAATAAAAAGAAGAATATGCTAAGATCATGTTCAAAACTCCACACATAAGGCAAACATCCCAACAACCCTTGGTAACTTGATTCTCACTACCATAAGAGATGGCCATGCACTAACCACAACCTACCTTTCAAGTTCCAATAATAGTATCTCTAGTCCACTATACATCTCAAGATAAGGAATCTTGAGGAAGAACCACCTATAATATTAATTTGTAACATACTAACCCAGGTTACCCTTAGAAAATAACACCTGAACCAATCTTCCACATACCCAAAAGGCATCCTCGATCGCCACAGGTTGGTGAATATCACCCGAACATCAAACAAAACATAGGGAACAATTTTTCTCAACTTAAAACAAATTTCACGGAACATATACATAGAGAAAATAAAAAGTGGAAGAAACAAATAGAAGATATAATCCATAACCAAAGAAAAATAATGGAATTGATACAAAAAAGAAAAAATATAAACAAAACTCTAAGGTACATGTTCATCAGAAAATTACAACTGAAACCAAAAACAACTACTCCATGTGATAATGTGAGTAATGTACCAAAATATCACCACCAGCTACCCATACCTAGTTGATGTAAACCTCACCACCTCACTGTATCACCTTGCCTTTTCCAATATCAATAGAAAAAACTAGGTCTATATGCCACCAAAGGGGTGTGTAGGGTGTGAGATAAATAGGATCAGTGAGATCCCATTGAATTGTTCCATATCAAGTCTCTGTAAAACAATCCTATATGCTCATCTTTTATATATAAAACATGGAATGATAATATTTAAATCAATTTTATATCAAAATTATGGTAAATAGATCAACTTTTTTCCATAGTCCTAAAAAATTTAGGTAAAAATATTTCAAAGAATAAATACAACAATCCATTTCCATTTCATCAAAAATATGTATATAAAATAACATAAATATAAATCCAACACTTAAAGGATAAACATGTCTAGGATAACTCACATTTAGGTCAGTTAGGTCACTCATACATCATTCATAACCAGTGTGTACTATAATTCCCAAGTACCCATGCATCATGGTCTAGATAATAGAGGGACACCCTTGAAAGTGAACCCTCGTAAAATGTCAATTCAAGTACTAAGAAAAAAATGAATCTCTATATAAGATAGGAAGAACAAATATAATGGTAACCATCCCATCAATATCAAAAGACTATCACCAATACTAAACCTCCCACCTAAGTAACCAGTATCTCATGTATGTAATATAAAATCAGTTCAAAAGGGATTACACATTTCACAATAAAAATTCAAACACCCATTTACATTTTTTTGAAAACACATTTCAAAACATATTTCATAATTCTTTGAAATTAATCATTCATTAACCAAAAAATGGGAAACCTATATTTTTCTCAAAAACTCATTTCACGCACATAAAGTGGTAAATCATGATATTTCATTTAGAAAAAAATTTACCAAAATAAGGGAAAATCAATGATTCACATTATATAGGCTAGAGATAGAACCACACACCTCAAATTCATGTTGAAAACCAAGTACAATGAGATCCACTAACATTAAAAGGAATACAAAGTAACAAAAAGAGTCCCTAAAAATGATTATCACATATTAGAATCATATTCCATAACAACAGGGGTCAGTGGGGGAGGTTAGGTCATACATACCTTGATAACCATGCACACCATACAACAACCAAAATAAGAACAACCCCCTAGAATAAGACCACATAATGGATCTATAATAATCAAAGAAGAATCATCATATGATCAAACAATTCAATAAATTCATCCCAAAGCCGCAACTGAAACAAGAGAAACAAAGAAGCAGAAAGGCCACTTACCCAGAGAGAAGTGATGCAACCAATCTAGAGATCAAGTGTTGATCAAAGTAATCCATGAGAGGAGGATACAACCAAAATCATCTATAAGAGTCTAGGGTTTGAGTCATAGAAGAATACAACTAAATTAATTATCAATCAGTCTAGTAGTGCATAAATCCTACTGTGCATGAAGGGTTTATGTCATAAACTAGGTATTTATGACATAAAATCCCCATAATTCACATATTCAAAAAAAAAACTTCCTGGGTGGATTTATCCTGAGAGACACACTTATGATGCATATATATTTTTACAATGTAAATGGATTTACACCACAAAATGTTTTCACAGCTTGTTCCCAATGAAAGATATATGCCATAAACTACAAATTTACACCTTAAATGTGCCCTAAAGATACAAACAACCCAAGTTCTTCTAAAAAAACTCCCTAAACGATTACTGATTCCCTCCAAACCTAAGAAACACACTCTTAAACACCAAAATATTTTACCTTAAAAATCCAAGATGTTACAATCATATTTACAAATAAATAGTATTCACAATTATTAAAGTATTCCTAATTGAATATTTCTGAAAATTAATCTGTTTGGAGTATTTATATGTGATTCTCATTTATATTTATATGGTGATAATACCAAAGTTATTTGGGATTATAATAATCCATGACCTTCTTATTATGAATGATATATACATGATTACTTGAATATATAAAACATTTACCAAATTCCAAATTGCATGAAACATTTTATTCTTATATATAGAACTAATCTTGATCTTAATAATGAATGAAAAACCCAACTTTTTTAAACAAGATATTGAAATAAAATTTATATTTTTTATAGGAACAAAAAAATGTCCTCTAAGTCAAGGGACAATGCAATTAGTAAAGTCAGATCAAAATTATTAACTTCTAATGTAGAAACCATTTCTCCATTATCAACATAAAGACCAACTTCACCCTTTTTCAATTCCATCATATCTCTAATTTTCTGTCTATCCTCACAAATGTGTGATGAACAATAGATATTCAATAATTATTACTCCAAGTTTAAGAAATTTACTTTTTAAAAATTCACATTCAAATAATTAGAATGAAACTTCTTGGGAATTATTCTCAACCTTAGAATTAAATATAGAACTATTTTATATTTGATACTAATAAGAGATCTCAAAAATTATTATCATGATTTAAGCAATAATATAAAACAAAAACATATCTATAGGTGAGTATCATGTTTTATATATTTCCATCAAGGTCATTTAATGAATGTACTCCCACTAAAAATGATGAACCCAGAAATCATATCTATTTAGTGATCTAAGATCCATATTTCACTAAGTAATGAGTGCCAATTGTTTTAAATTTTTTGATTATGAATGCTTCCAATGATTTAGTTTTGGAATCCCTATTCTACTGAATTAATGTGGTCACACCACATTAATGTGTAACTCATTACACAACCCACAAGTTTGTTTTACTCACAAAAATATACAAATCAAACATATTCATACATATCTAAATACATCCCATGATTAAGGTATGTGAACTATTGATATAAATTCTTAGATTTATATGATATTGAAAATATACACACGAGTAATCCTAGAGTGTCAGATAGCCAACCTACTCCTTTATTGAACAAGGAATAAGCTAATAGGCCAATAAGAAGTCCAACCCCTAGCACCTCTCCCTGGGGAGACTGTACCCAAGATAGAATACAATTCATGATAACTATAAAACATAACATTATAAAACTATATTGAGAAACTAAATTCAATCTCATAACTTGAATTAAAGACTGAGGGCAAGGTAGTTGAAGACAAAATGTTATGAAATTGTACCCAATATGTAACACAAATCTTATAAATTTACTTAAATAAATTTATCACATAAATTAAACATACATAATATTAACAACTCCTAAAAATTTTATTAACATAAATATTATAAATAAATTAATAAATAAACATACAATTTATTTATTTTCTAAAACATGAGATATAAATTTGAACCTTTCATATTTTTTTAGGCATGATAATTTTATTTTACATAGTATAACACTTATAATTAATAAAATATTTATAAACTATAAAAAAAATATACCAAAAATATAAAATTTTAAACTTTTTTACCTATATCATATTTTACAACTAATAATAGGAATTATCAACCATAAATTACGATTAATGCTAAAGGATATCCATGCACATAAATCAAATTTTACAATATAAAACCCAGTAATATTCTATAATTACCACCACCTCTTATAACTGGAGATATCATAATGCTTCAATCATATTTTATGATATCATGTATCTTGTAATTATGTTGCAATACTATTTTTTCATGAAACCCTAGTTTTATCATTTCTTAAGATATCTTATATCATAACCTATAATACTGAACAAATATATGGGTTTACACATATCATACCTTATGATATAGATTATTCATACACTATAAATAACCAAAATATAATAGTTTCTTTATACAATATGTCAAGATATTGGATTAAATAGATTAAGATAGAACAATTATTCATAAAAGCATAATAAAAACATGTTGATCCATTAAAAAACAAGAATTTTATACCACTGGAGGGTTCAAATATATCATCTAATGACCATTTAGTATTCAAAGAAACTGATGGAATTTCCTGATCTATCTCCAATAGACAAAATGTGTATTGAAATGAATAACGAAATGAGCATGGAGTACCTAAAATGCATTTTCCTCTATACTGAAAACTTGGTGTATGTTGAAGATCATTGAAGAAACAAAAATATATTGCCTCCAAAAGTAGTACATAAACCTTAAATCATCATTTCACAACGAGAGGAACCAGAACCTGGCAACAGGGTGCTATCACCTTCTTCTGAAGATGAATGGAAGTTTATGTAGGAAGTAAGATCTCTATATTTGGATAATGGGATGAAACTATGAAATATAATCAATTAAGGTAACACTTATATTTTATAATCCCTCCATGATGTCCTTCTTTGAATGAATATTATGGAGCATCAATTTTCATCTAATGGAAACCAATTTTCATTAATCATAATGCATGGTTTTTGATTGATCTTGATGGCTCTAACAATTCAGATGACCAAAAATCCATTAATGAATAAATTTTAATTAATTTAAAACATAAGAAACCATGAAAGTGGTATTTGGAATATGCATGCACTCATATCCCATGAAACTTCTATCTCATGAAAATTTTATGATATGATATAGGTATAATGAAACATCCAATGCCAATTTATGATGAAACGATATTATAGGATGTGACATGAATTATATGCATTCCATCACTTATGATATAGGGTATAATATGGTATAATTTTAAATATGATTTACCATATTAGTTCACTTATAACAAAAGGCATATGAATCCCCTTCAATAAATCATTCAACATAATAAGCACTCTCCCTTAATATATTAGATTTGATACAATTAAAATAGTATTGGATAATTATTGTTATAGACGAACATAAAATTTCTCAATAACTGTAAAAAATGTCTTGATTTTCATGAAATAAAATTATCTGGTAGTTTATCTACATGTCATATCCCCAAAAATGGATTCATTCTACCATATCTCTATCATGGATGGTTCTTTTATAGATAGACTTAAATAATCTTATGATATCACTTGATATGATATAAAGGATCTTCAAGCACTCCGTGATGGGTAACTTATTATTGTTGTACAAAAACATTGCATTAAAATAGTTCTCCCTTTTTCAAACACCACCTTTACTTACCTATATGAAAATACACATAAAAAAAATTGGGAATTAGGCGAGTCTTCATAAAACCTATCTAGAAATTAGAATTCTTCTTCTGGTGGAATGACCTATTTCCCTTTAGCACATGCACCTTCTTGTTATTTCTCTTTATATCTAGAAATTTCTAATCGAGCTATGAAAATAGTCAAGAATTATTTTATTAGATACTCAAACTACTTGAAATTTTTTACATGGTTTCTTAGAACCTTTTATTTTACCCTTTTTAAGAAACTCTTGCTTCTCCATTTCTTATATTACTTCTACCAAAACAATAATCTTGTTTCTATATTGGGTTTATTATCTTATTTTCTCCATATTGTTTCAATTAATTCGGATTTCCATGCCCTATTTTCAATGGTCTATATTGTGTAATTTTCTACAATATTAGATGCATATCCATTTTGGGTCTTTATACTTTTATGTTTTTATCTTGGGAGCACTTTTGTTGACATTATTCTTTTATTTCTTCCCTAAGGAAGAATTATTATTTTTCTCACTTGTTTCTTTTCTTGTTGTGGTATTTCACTCTCACCAGTATATAATTTTTTCTTGATTTTTATATACCATTATTATTTATAACTATGACCACATATTTTTAATAATAACATAAGTTCTACATGAATTCAAATATGTTATTAGAGGAATTTATTTTCTTTTTCTATAAAATATTCTTATGCAAAACATAATTACTTTTTTACTCTTACTATCCTACCACTTAAATTAGGAATTCTATAATATTAAAAAGTTAAAAAGTTATGCTAACATTCAAAGGCCATATATCCAAACATCAAACATCACCAATAATAGCCCATAAATATTTTATCTTTATTTTAGTAACAGTTTGGCCATATTTATTCTCTCGTTATTTTTGTATAGAAATCCTATTATTTTGGGATCTTATAGGGGATATTATATTCTTAGAAATTCTCATATCCTTTCATTAATTTTTTTTTTCTGAAGACCATGAAATTTTCTAGATTTCTCCACTTTACCCCCAACACAAGAAACTTAAAATTTAGATTTTTCTTTTTCGAATCAAGTGATCTCACACAATCTTCACATTCACTTATCGATTTATCAACTTGATCTTCTTGCATCTCAATATTCTCTTTTAAGGAATTTTCAAGATATTTTATCCTTTTTTAAATGATCTTAAATTTAGTATCCTTGACACCAATGATATCCTTTTTAATTTATTCTAATGCATAGATATTTTCTCCTATAACTTTTTTAATCAAAACTTTCTCAAAAACATTTATTTGGGACTATTATTCAACTTAGAAAAATATTCATTGCAATTTAATAAAGATTCTTATTTGGATTCAATAATTTTAATGATAGTTTTACACATTTTAAAATTTTTAGAAAATTCTTTCTCCATATCTTTAGTTTTTGAATACAACTATGGTTTTTCATCATTTAGTGCCTTGATAAACCTAAATATATTTGTGGCCAATTAAATATGAAATTTCTTCAACTAAAAATTTACTTAAAAATAAAGGTATTCAATTGTTTCAATGGAATTATCCCCTAATACCCCCATATATTGAACTTTATTCATAAAAATAATCATTCTCAATAGATTTAGAAGATGAAAAATACCACTTTGATTAGATTCAACTAGTGGTTGATCCTCCTAAAATTTTTATCCACTCTTTTATTTCTATTTTTAAATGTCCCAGATGAAACTTTAGTATTAGAACTACCAAAAGCAACTTATTTTTTCTTCATATATGGAATATCAATTGATTTAACCCTATCTTCACATTCATTTATTGATTTCTCAACTTGATCTTCTTGCATCTCACTCTTATCTTTTAAGGAATTTTTATGTTATTTTATCCTTTTTTACAAGATCTTAAATTTAGTATCCTTAACACCAATGATAACCTTTTGAATTTATTCTAATGAAAAAATATTTTTTTAGTATCTTTTTAATCAAAAATTTCTCAAAAACATTTATTTTTTACTATTATTCAACTTAGAAAAATATTCATTGAAATTTAATATAGATTCTTATTTGGATTCAATAAGTTTAGTGAGAGTTTTACACATTTTTAAATTTTTAGCCAATTCATTCCCATATATTTAGTTTCTGAATAAAACTATGGTTTTTCATCAAGTAGTGCCTTAATAAACCTAAATATATTAGTGGCCACTTCAATATGAACTTTATTCAAATAAACATTGACTTAGAAATAAAGGTCTTCAATTGTTTCAATGGACTTGTCCCCCTAATACCCCCCATATATTGAACTTTTTTCATAAAAAAGATTATTATAAATGGATTTAGAATATGAACAACACCTCTTTTATTAGATTTAAGTAGTGGTTTATCCTCCTCATATTTTTAGCCTCTCTTTTATTTCTATTTTTCAATGTCCTGGATGAAACTTTAGTATTGGAACTACCAAAAGTAACTTATTTTTTATTCATATGTGGTATATCAACAATTTATTGAAAATTTAACTTTATATAGAGCTATTAAAAAATATAAAAAAAATTAGATCCATTAAAAGGACACCTGGTTTGATCTAATAACCATTGAAGTGCATAATAAATCATAAAAAGACACTAAGGGGGTGAATCAGTGTCCCCCGATTTTACTATGTTTTATTTTATCTCTTAATTACCTAATATTGATACTCAAATCTCTATATCAATTAATAAGTATGGATCTATTAATTAAAACTTAACATTCACCACAATATTCAATGTAGAGAACAAATAAGATAAAATCATCACATAGGGTTTTTACAAGGTTCAACCCCAATGTGGTAATCTACTCCTTTCTTTGTTCAAATCCCATAGAGACACATATTTTCATTGTTAATATTTTTAGTTATTAAAAGTATGTGAGAAGTTATAATCCACTCTAAAACATATACAATGGTTAAAAAAGGTATAATCTACTTCCCAAAGTGTTTTCCCTATACTTTTTTGGTATCCTGATATCATTCAAGACCTTTGGGTAGACATTATTCACTTTAAAATGTAATAGATTATTCCTAAAATATCTCTAGACTCACAACTAGAATGGTGGAATTTTTTATATTGGAACCACTAGTCTTCAATGGTCCTTGATTAACTCTTAGAATATGATATTCCTTTTGATCTAGATATCATAACATCACTATAATAAGATCATCTTCCTCAAAGAACAAGCCTTCAATAGTACGAATATGATTGAAAACACTGTATGAAACTTCTATTTTTTCTTCATCTCAATCTCATTGTTATCTTTAATCACAATGTCTATTCAGCCTTCAAGAGACCCAACATAAAATATTGTTAGTAAAAATAGAAGTTGGTATCTATCTCAATAATATTCTATGATATATAAATTTCATAACACTTATTCCTTCATCCTCGATGCACAAGTCCTTATTGGATGTCATTGGCTTCTTCTTCTTTGATACACAAAGTTTATTTCTTTTTAGAACAAAATATATATTATATTATTCTTACCATATTATATTTATATTTTTTACTTTTATACCTTTACAGAATAATGATGATTTTGATTCCATAATTTTAATAAAGAAACTATTTTATTTATGGAATCTAGATCTTATAATATTTAAGTTGATCAAAAATATCTTCTAGATTTTAATTCTCATTCAAATATAGACCAAAATTTTCCATGAAACTCAATATTTTATTCACCACATGCTATCAAAAAATATTACAACTATTCTCCACAAAATAAATAGCCTCTTTAATTCTCTTCCATGTTTACATGGAATCATACAATGGATATTGTCATGGAAAGAATCTCTCCCATGAAAATATTCTCATCACACACCATGAAATGTAGTTCTCTTCACAATACAATAGCTACTTAGATAATGGAATCATATTTGACTAATATTTCATCCTTATATTCCTCAAAATTTTATTATTTTAAATAACTTATCTTGAATCACAATTCTATTTGAGGAATTGTGATGTTTAGTCAAATAAAGAATAGTCTAGGCATCCTCAGATTTAGTCTCCATAAATTCACACATTTTTCTAACTATATGTCCTCACATAAGAACTATAACTTTATATATATCACATTTTGATATCCAAATATATTAAATATCATAGGAATTATTACATATGTTTTAAATAATATATTAAAAATTACATTTCCCATGACTTTTACTCATTTCCAAATGCCTCAATGTATTCCTGAAAAACTTCTTATATATATATATGTGTGTATTGGTTTTTTCATTAATTATTTTTAGTGAACTCTTCAAGGAATATATTTCATATCATAAACATTTTATAAAAACCATGAATTTTCCAAAATTTTTCTTCAACTCAAATAATTTCTTTTGTATCATCTTGAGATGATATTTTATATATAGGGAAGCCCAACAACTTTCCATATTTTGTGAACTATAGAAAGTATCTTACATATATAGTGAGATATTAGTACTTTTTCAATTTATAGTTATATGAAAGATAAAAAATATCATACATATGAATTCCTAAGATAATTTCAAGATTTAATTACTAAATTCCATAACTTCTATAAATTAGATTATAACATCTTCCGACTATCTCAAGTAATTCTCAAAAATCTTCATAACACATCAGAACAAATTTAATAACTTTCTAGAATATCAAAATGTTCCCAAAACACTTAAAAACAATTTTCTAAAGCATTTAAATATTTTTATAATCAATTTTGAGTATTTCAATAACCCTCACTACTTATTTAATCACAATCTCACATCATAATTTTCAAATCCACATCCAATGATTTTTATTCATTAACTACAATAAAATTTATGCTTACTAACCCTTTAATGGTTTCTTAAAACTTCAAAAATACTTTTATACTCTTAAAAAGTGGTTCAGTGGATAGCTTCTCAACATTTACTATTGTATACATATCTTCTAACTTCATCAAAATAGGTATTTTAATTCCTTCTAAATCATCTAAAAAATCATTAGATATATAGGTTACTATTTTGAACCTATTTTTCTAAGAACATCAAAGAGTATAATCAACTCCAAACTCCTTTTATAACATGAAAATCTATTCTTAAGAGTTCCTAAATGGCATAAAAATTCATCATCTATTTACATATCACATAAAACCTATTAAAAACTTCACTTCATAATTAAATCCTTTCTTATTGATCACAAATAAAATCACCAATTTTTCATTGGGATATTCATCTAGGTTAGTGAATTGTGGGACACTAATGTTTATGATTCTATAAGAAGATTCAAGGGTATGCTAGATTTTATTACCATCTAGGAATATGAATTGGGTTATGTTGGATTTTATGGTCCTCTATGAAGACTTAAGGGAATACTAGAGTTTATCAGTTTCTAAGAAGGCTAATTGGGTTATGTTAGAGTTGAAGGTCCTATAGGTGGACTTAAAGGTTCTCTTGAGTTTATTACCATTTAATAATATGAATTGGGTTATAAGGGGGTGGAAGTTACCATAATAAAAGGTATGAGATTGCAGAAGATTTCCTAAATATCCCATATAGTATAATAAAAAAACATATGGATTATAATCAAAGTTTAAAGGAAAGTAAAAGGGTGTGTCATATCTTTTATAGCCATGTGATGATGAAAAATGGCATGCCTTTTATGTTCATGAAACCATGAATAATGTTTTTCCTCTTAAGTTCATTCAACCAAGAATAATTTTTTTCTTCAAGTACGGTTCATACAACTAAGAAAATTGAGTGAAAGGTTCTCAAAAATGGTATGAGTGTAGGAATTAAACATTAGAATCCCTTGAATTTTTAATCAATGGATGATCACTATGAAAGATTAAGGTCATATTCTAGTTTGGAATATATAAAGGCTTGAGTCATTACACAATCTCAGTGAAAATGTGTGGAATTCATAAGAATGATTTCCAATGTGTATTTATATATTCCCCATGGAGGATAAATGATGGAAGGAATACTAGACACATACATGGGATGAACCAGTTGGAGAACAGATTATATTATTCCAAGGGTGGAAGTCACTTCAATAAACATTCCTTAATTATTGGGAGTTTTATAAAGATACATATTTCTATGGATCCCATGTAATAATATAGAGTCTTTTTTAGAATCTATTTAGAGTGAATTGGAGCTCACAAGATTAGGTAGGGTTGGTAATTAGCTGGATAAGAGAAGCACATATCATGAGTGGGGATTATGTAAAAGCAATCCTAGGATTTAAGGCTTGTATATAAACTGGGAAGTGGTATGTTACTTTTTACATGGGGGACCCAAAATTAACCTTAGTCTATACGATATGGAAAAGGGTAGGATACTCCCCATGATAGTAATATCCCTTCATAAATTTTAATCTCATGAATGTTTGAAAGTTTCAAACAATTTCATGAAAGATGGGATTTACACATTTGAATCCCTCTACATTTAAAATTTACACAAATAGTCCTTGTTTATGATTAGTAATTTGTTTTTATGTTTGTTTTTCCCCAATTAATTTTCATTTTACACACCCTGGTAAATTCATGATTGTTTTTTCCCATATTGAAGAAAATTTTCAAGTTTATATATTCCACAAGTTTTTAAATCCATAGACTTTGGGATCCCTATATGTAAGTGTGAAATTTCAACTTATGTGTGAGTTACTTGATAATATATTTCAAGTTAGGAATATATATAAGGAATATGTGTGGATATATCCATTTTTGGATGGATTATACAATTATAGGATTAGGGTTTTGATTTTTAGTTTATCCATGGATGGGTGTGTATAATTTGTCATATAAAATATGCGATTTTCACTATTTTAGATAATTTCTCCGATCATTTAGTTTTGGAAATTACATATAAGGGTTTTTATGGTATTCATTTTAATTTTACCAATATGTATAAAATTTTAGGATGAGAAGGTATAATTATTCCATGAAAATTAATGTGAAAGATTCCAGAGTTAAAATGATGCATACATGTAAGTGATTATATTATTTTAACATCCCAGGTAAATAAAGAATAAGATATTTTCCATAATTATTTATATTTGTGAATAAAATATTAATTTTACTTTAAAGGGTTTCTATGTTTAATGACGTACCTGATACGCAACAATGAGTTTCTTTGAAATCTTTCGGTGCACACTAATAATATAATAATATTATTTTAAATTTTAGTTAATGCCTAGATATTTTATTGGAATGAATTAATATAACTATTTACAATATGATTATACATGTTTTTTAAATGTTTATACATTTATCCAATAAAATTTAGAGGCTTAAAATGTTAATGAATCTAATTTTAATCACAATTTACCTTAAAAGGTTGATTTATCGCCTTTTGATATAGAACCCTCTTTAAATATAGTTATAGTCAATTTTATATGTTATATTTGACCAAATAAAAATCTTTTTTAGATTTGGGACATCAAAATTTACTTTGGATAAATTTTTGATATTTTTCTGATAAAATTCATTTTATATGAATAGTGAAAAATATTGTATTTTTAATTCAAAAGTGCATTTTAATCTAATTTATTCATATGGTTAGATTATATTTTTAATTGGTTTTAAAGTTTAATTATATTATTATTTTTACCATTTAATTTAGTGTTGGTCATTGGAATTAATTTTAATTTGAAATTGCACAAAAACAAGTATCAATCTTTTGATAGATATTGTTTCTTAAAAACACGCTATTTGTTTTGATTACGAGAATTAATTTTAAATTAATCAATGAAAATTCTATGATTTTAATTTGGTAAAATAGAAATAATTTTTTAATTTTTGAATATCAAATATAGTTTAGGCTGAATTTTTGGTGGTTTTCTAAAAAACTTCAATTTTTGATGAATCGTGAAACCACCAAGTAGTGGTTAAAAACTTACATTTCCATTTAAATGAAATTTTACCGCTTCTGTAGATTTAATTTTGAAAATTTTACATACATGGTTGTTATTAGTAAGTAAAATGTGGTTCAATAAGATGAAAATAATTTTTGGTGAATAGTAACTTTTGACTTTTATTTACCGCGGTTAAAGGTAAATAGGGTAATTCAAGGTAAAAAGAATATCATAATAATAACAAATTACCTTAACACTTATCCTAACCTTATTGGATGAGTCATGTACAACCATGGGTATCCTTGGGTCGATTTTGGGACCCCATGGAGCCACTTGGGAGTGATAATGACACTTTATTCCAATTATTTACTTGTGATTTTTTTAAAATGGATTCCATTTTTTGAATTATTAGGTAAATTTTATTAAATAGTTCCCTTTTACTTTCAGTCAATATGAATAGTTACCTTAGTAATTTTTGTTACTATGGTAAAGGGTAATTAGGTAATTAAGTTTAAAAATAAAATGATAAGGACTAATGAATGACCCTAAAACTTTCCTTAAATTTATTATATAAGTATATATCATAAATAATCATCCAAATATATAATATAATTCCTTTTTCTATATGCATGTGATTATGAAAATTATAATAATTTATGTAAAGAAAAGTAAAAAATGTCACACTCTTATTTTTAACAACTACAATATTTTTAACATGGGGTTAAACAAAGTATACGGTCAGTTATAAATAGTTTTTTAAAATATTAATGATTTTTCTTCATAATAGTAATTTATTTTTAATTTTTAGTGAATAAATAATTATATTAAAATATTACACAATGCTAAAGCAATAATTATTCAATTAATAAAGAAATAAAATAAATTATTTTCAAAATATTAAAAATAATATTATTTGAATGAATATTTATGATCTATAATTTTTGAAGATAAAAAATAAATATTAGATAGTTTTTGATTCATCAGATTCTAATTCCATTGTTGTCTTGTAGTTTTAAAAGTAAAACTAAATGAATAGTTCCAAAATTGGCATGAATAATATTTAAAAGAAATAATTTTTTATTAAATGATATAAAATTTATTAAAATATTATATTCATAAAATTTATTAGTATAAAGTTCACAATATCAACCATGATTTATTTGTGGGATTTTTTTCTATTTATAGTAAATATATTTACCCCTAAATAGTAAAAAAAATTATTATCACGGTAATTCTCAAAAAGGGTAAATGTGAGTTAAAATAAAAAAGATAAGGATAAAAACGATATCTAAACTTATCAAAATTTTATTGGATGAGTTTATTTATACTAATAATAATCTTAAATTCTAATATTATCAATTTTGATCCATTTGGACATCAGAATTTATTTATATTATTTTATTATTTTATGAAATTCCAGAAGTACCCCTCCCCTATCTTATATGTGACAACCGGGTCCCGGTGACAGCACAACCACCCTGCCTTAACCTGGCTATCGGGTCCTGGCCCACCAGGTACCACTAGTTGCCACTTAGACACGTGGGGCCCACCCCAGGGTCCACCCACATGCCTGAACGGGTCATCTGACTAATGACAGTCCCCACAGGCCAACACATGTCCTTTCCAGTGTGCTTTGTCCTCACTCACACACACCCTGGGAAACTTCCCAGAAGGTCACCCATCCTGATCACTACTCCAGGCGAAGCACGCTTAACTGTGGAGTTCTAATCAGACAGGTTCCCGAAAAGGAAGGTGCACCTTGTTGACATGAGTCATATCATTTAGTCATTTAACCCTTTATCATTTGGGGATGTCACAATCACCCCCCTTTAGATACCACAAGTTGAGGGTTCATGAGGATAATATTATGAAGTTGTCATTCCAATGTCACTACTAAAACTATGAGTTCCTAGTGAAACCCTTTGGTGTAAAAAATTCCCCTACCATGTTTATGGATTTTATAAAACAAATCTTAAATACATACTTAGACCAATTTTTGGTTATATTCATTGATGACATAATCATCTACTCTATGTTAGAGGAGGAGCATGCAGTGAACTTTAGGATGGCCCTAGATTCATTTTGGGAGCACTGGATTTATGGAAAGATCTCAATGTTCCAATTCTAGATTAACACGGTTCACTTTCTGGGACATGTCATTTTAGAGCATGGTTTATCAATGAAACCAATTAATATTGATGCATTTTTGTCTTGGTAGCCACCCAATATTATGTTATAGGTGAAAAGTTTTCTTGGCTAGACAGTATACTATAGGATTTATGTGCTCGGCTTCTCCAGGATTGTAACCCCTTTGAACACCCTATATGGAAAACGAATCTATTTACCTGGAATGAGTAGTGTGAGAGGGTATTTAAGGATTTGAGGTCGAGGTTAAAGAGTGATTCTATTTGATACTATCAGAGGAGGGTGTGGAGTACTAGTGTATTTTAATTCCTCAAGAGATGGGCTCAACTTCATGTTGATGCAGAAGCAATTAGTTATTGTATACAAGTCGTGGAAGTTGAGACCCCATGAGTAGAACTATGTGACTTGAGACCTAGAGATGACGATGTTAGTATTTTCTCTAAGTATGTGGAAGAACAATCTTCTTGGAGAGTACTTTTTTGTTTACTCATACCATCAAAGTCTTAGGTATGTATTCACGCAGAGAGACATGAACTAGAGACATCAACGGTGGTTGGAGTTCCTATAGGACTATGAATTTGAGATAGTCTATACTCTAGGAAAGGGAAACATAGTAGAAGATTCCCTTAGTAGTAAGTACTAGGATCTCTTAGTTTTGGAGGTTTTTGAGCAGTTTCCTTTCTTGTGCTAACCCTGGTAGAGCAGGAGGGTGCAAATTTTCTTTGGAAAATAGTGTTGAATCCTCCTCTTCTTTAGTGTGTGAGGGAGTCCTATCTAGGAGACATCGACTATGATGTCTTTAATTATTATATATCCATATGATACTCAGTAGAGGGATATTCTGAAGGATGGAATCACGTCATCTTTTTCCAGTGATGGATGGTGGTCCCAGTCACAATGAGGGAGGAGGTGCTTCAAGAGTTACATACTTATCCATTGGATATACATCCCAGTGTGGGGAACATGTAAAGATACCATCAGAGACCGTTTTTGTGTTCCAACATGAGATACAACATGGCTGATTTCGTATCATGGTACCTCACCTGTCATTAGGTGTAGGTTGACCACTAGGTTCCAGAAGGGTTGTTGCAACCCCTTGAGATCCCATAGAGAAAGTGGGATGGAGTATCCATGGACTTTATCCTAGGTCTTCCAAATATAGATAAGGTCCATGACACCATCTAGGTGATATTTGACTAACTCACAATATCAGGACACTTTTTATAAGGGAGAAAAGTTCATTAGAGAGTTTGGAGAAATTGTACGTATGAGATGTTATTATCTTTCATTGGGTGACCTCGACTATTGTCTCTAATAAAAACACACAGTTTGTGTCACGGTTGTGGAGATTCTTAGAGGATTAATTCCGGAACCATATGAGGATGATTACAACCTTTCAACCCCAAACATATGGGTAGATTGAGTGCACTATCTAGGTGTTAGAGTGTATACTGATGGCTTGTGTGTTAGACTTCATCTAGAGCTAGGAGGATCACTTTCCCTTGATAAAGTTTGCTTACCACAATATATACCACTCTACTATCGATACGAATGTTCTTGAGGCCCTATACATGAGACCCTTCGGTCACCCTTATTCTGGAAAGAGATCAACAAGACATCTATTGTGGGTGTAGAGTTGGTATAGACCATGATAGAGAAAGTCTATTTCAGCTATGAGTTGATAAGGATGACCCAAAGTAGGAAGAAATAGTACATAGATCGACATCATTGGCCCTTGGAGTTTGATCATAGAGACCATGTTTTCCTAAGAGTCTCCCCATTATGAGGATTGGGGAGGTTCAGATCAGGAGTAAAGTTATCCCTGAGGTTCATCAATCCATTTGAGATCTCACAAAGGGTTGATTTGGTTTCTTACCACCTCACCCTACCCCCAAAGTTAGAGTAGGTGCATGAAATCTTCCACATGTCACCATTGATGAGATACATGCATGATCCCACACGCATAATCAATTGGGGAAAGATAGAAATCAAGGATGTATCCACCTTTATGGATCACTTGGTGGTGATCAAGGATCAATAGGAGAGGACCCTATGTGGACAAACATTCCCTTGGTTCTAATGTTGTGGTAGTATGTGAACGCGCAGGAGAGCTAGATGCATGCTCATTATCTTGAGCTGTTTATTGAGATTTTCTTTTTGGGGATGAAAATATTGAAGAAGGGAATGATGTAGAGACTCAGTTTTTCCCTTTTAATATTTTGATATATATTTTTACATATATTTTCAGAGACAATAATTGAGACGATGTGCGATTATGAGGCCTGGTGTGCCTGAAATTAATTTTATAAAACTATTAAATATTTTTTACATTACTCATGTGAATTTTCTCAAATAAAATAAGATAAATCTTAAATTAAATCTCATATTAGAAATCAGAGACCACAGTTGATTCCAAACAATGATGTTCACTCTAGGCGTGACCTAAAATAGGTTGGTGTGGGGCGTTCAGATAAGGTGGCCATTGGCGGTGAATTTAGTGGATCAATTAAAATTAAAATTTAATTAATTAATTAAATTAACACATTGGATTAAATCTATAAGTACGTTGCTATGGTGAATCCTCTAGGGTTAGCTGCATAAAACTTGGGAGGATTCTAGAGTAATCTTCCTCATTCCATTGAAAAATCATACCTGACGATGAAAAATCTTTAGATTAAGGTAAATTGGGATGTAGTGAATGCAATTAATTCCTTTAATAATTAGTGATCATGTTCTTATATGAATAATGATCCAATCTATAGTTTGGACTCATCAATTTGTGGATTTCTCCCTTATTGATTAAATTGATTGAGAAGAATCATTAATTCTTTAATTTCTACCAATTTATAGACCTTTCATGTGAACGTGTAAAGATTAAATATAATTATTATTCTGTTTCTCACATCAGATACACCTGTTCAAATTATTTGGCTAATAACTCTTGGAAACGGTTGATAAACCCTTGTTCTTGTGCCTTTCTCCCTCAATTTCTTTGTCTTCTTCTCCAATTTTCCCACAGGGATAGGTTTGACATTTCTATGTGGTATTAAGTCCAATCGGACCTCAGTATTCATGGATAAATCACATTCAATGGTTAGAACATAAAATCAGGGATAGAAATAGTGGTGTTTCGGGTTATGAGTGATCATTTTGTTGATTCAAAGTACAAATCGAGGATGGAAGATGGTGAAGGCATGTACGGTTCATAAAAAACCCCAATGGGATAAAGGAACCAATTTTTAGCCACTAGATGGCTGGAAAGGATGAATTGAGACTAGATCCAATAATTTCAGGTGAGGGAGAGGCCATATTTAAAGGGGTGAAGATGGATCTGGTGTATGGAGAATGAATCTGGATTTCTGGAAAATCATGACTACATGATGTTTAGTTTGAAGAAAACACAACATGTTGGGACTTGGACATGAAAGCTAGGGTTTTAGTGATTTATAAGTATCACAAACTGTGTGGGAGCCCCACACACCATGTGACCTTATACTAGTGGCCCGATGTGTAATCTGGGAGTAAAAAGGCACATGAATTGCTAGGAACATGAAAGTTTTTGAGTATACAGACATGGAAGAGACATGGGAAACACCCCATGTGAAGTAACACACCATGTACCAAAGTACATGGACATGAATTGAGTACAAAAACACAACTAGGGTGCATGGAAAGGGACCTCAAGTGGCTTGGAAACACTGTGTAGACTCCCTACATGTCGTGTAGTGCTACATTCTCAGTAATTCGTGTACCTACAGGGAAAAGAACAGGTGATTGAGAGGGACCACACATCATGTGGGTCCCCTCACACACGGTGTACCCCTTGGTTCCTTTTAATGAAACTTCAATATCTCGTATCTCTTTCGTTAGGACTCAGATTTCATCCCATGAGTAGTCTATCCTATGCGTTTTTTCACATAGAATGTGATACTTTCCTCTATTGTGGGTTTTGAGATATGATTCAAGATATTATCGGAATGGCACTTATTTAGGCAATTCTTGATAATGGCAGTGATCGCACATGATCACTAGAGGCTTTCAGAGTGGAAACCTCCTAATAGGATAGGGCATGGGTCCTCCATATTTAAGTGTGGAACCCTCATACAGAGTCAGGTAATGGAACCTCAATCCTTTATAGTGTAACTATCCATCTAGTCTAGGCATGGGTCCTCTAGATTCAGAGTGGAACCCTCCTATGGAGTAAGGGCATGGGTCCTCTATCCATTAGAGCAGAACCCTCTTGCTTAGATGGGCATGAGTCATCTAGAATCAGAGTGGAACCCTCTTGCAGATCCAAGTCATGGGTCCTCTAGAAATAGAGTAGAACCCTCCTATGTGAGAGGACCAGTTTGGGATATATATAACACTGAGAGGGGGTGAATCAGTGTTGGGGACTTTTGAAACCAATTCCAAATTTCCATCCTTGTACCTCTCGACCTGTTAGGATTTTGATTCTCTTATTCTATTTTCCCTGTCGCATGCAATAATAGAAAGCAGTAAAAATATGAACATGATATTTTTACAAGGTTAACCACTTAATAAGAGAAGCTATGTCCTTTCCATGTATGGGAATGACCAGTGCATGGATTCTCCACTATAATGTGATATGATGTTACAGTGGATCGACTAGGAAAAAAAATCCTCTAGTCTGTGTGGCTCCCTAAACTGGGAGGTGGAAGAGAGATAATCTTCTTCTAACTTGCAACAAGTAGGATATGCACTTACACTTGCTGGTTATTTATACTTCCAGTGTAAACAGTCTCTTGTTCTTCCTATACTCACTTGTTACTTTCCTAGAAGCATGAAAGAAAACAAATAATTCTTTCTCTGTAGAAAACCTGAAAGCTGCACACTCTTCTTCTCATATTTCTTAAGTGAAAAACTCACTTCACTAAAACATGCTCTTCTTTACACTTTCTCCTTCAGCACAAAACCAACTTCACTCAGATCATTTCTCTTTTCTTTGCCATAATCAAAAACTCTCTTTGTGATTATCAGATCAATGAAGTCCAGATTAGATTAGCATCATCATAGTTGATATGGAATAAATAACTGAATATATATTTTCCACTCTCTTCTTCTTCTTCTTCTCTTCATTATGATTGACATATTATAATATTGAATAGTGCTACAATGTCTTAATCTCTTCCTTTAACTCTCAATACCAACACATGAGTGTATCAGTATACTTCTTTCCTTATTTGTAGAGATATGAGTTTAGTTTCACATCTGTCTCCTCGTCACACAAGAAACAACACCCCTACAAACAATGTATATAAATCATGCAACTAGAGAGTGTTCACCTTAGTATAAGTAGAGAGCTCCATGAGTCTTCTTCTTCACGCAGAGGATGTGTGATTCTTCTTCACAGAACCATGGATGGTTCGTGGATCAATCTTCACGAACCACTATATGGGTGAGTATTCACCGGTTTAATACTCACGAGATCTTCTTCATGAAACACAATGAGGGTTTAAGAAAACAAGTCACTTTTTTTTGTGGTTTCTTCTTCACACAGAGGGTTTAGTTCTTCTTCTTTGTGAGACACTTCCAGAGTTCTATGCACCTTTCGAAGGCTCGCAGGACCCCAATATTTTGCAAACCCCTTTTGGGTGACTTGCGCGCAACATTAACAACTTGTGCGCAACATTCAACTTTTGTCGTGGAAGACCTCTTGTGTGGAACTTCAATATTGCATGCAACTATCCTTTCTTGCACACAACTCTTACTTCTTTCGTGTAACTAACTTTTCGTATATTTCTTATGCACTTCAGAGCTTTGATTTCTTATATCTTTTGAGCTTAACAAATGTGAGGGAATCACCTATTATTTATAGACCTTGTCGACCCCTACGCGCAAAACCCCCAATGTGTCGCACAAGATCCTAACACGTCGCACAAAACCCCATTTGATGTCACATTGGGCACGTAAGTCTCTTTTGTGCCAAACACATATTTCACGCACTTCTTGAATCTTTTGCGCACTTCATGCCTTTTCCATTTTTCAAATTTTAGACCTCTAATAATTCCTTGTGCTTAACATTCCAAATACCCTTCAATCTTGCGTGCAAAAACTAATCTTTCGCGCAAGCCTCTTCTTTTCCTGATTTTGATAACCAGATCATGGAACTCCACCTGTGTGCATCATACCAATCCATCTTCAAACTTTTGCACAATATCCTTTGCCAAAAACACATTTCTTAATCTATCAATTTTCAGGCCCTAAAATTTGGAAAACATTGGGAAATGACGCCACCTTAAAATGTTCTCTTGTGCCGCCTCTAGATCATCCGTTCCTTTTTCATTTCTCTCTTCACTGCATCCCATAACTGTTCGTCATATTTCATCATGAAATCCACTATCATGATATGTATCCTTTGATTGAACAGATTTAGAATCTTCAGATTTACAATAGGAAGTACTGTAACTTCACTATCTTTCAGCAGTATCATTATTTACAATAAAAAATGCATATGAATGGCTTCACATTTACTCCCCCTTTCCTTCATAAGTATTTCACTACAAGTTCTACTATCTTATGATATTTGTGAAATACAAATCAGAAAATCATCATCTAATTTATCACCATCCTTCATTATTGTAGACAATGTATCACCTTTGATACATGTACATTGAACTTAGGATCAACGCAATAATCGTCTGAATTAATTCATAGAGGATTTCCCAAGGATGAAATTCAATGCTATGATTTCATAACAATTCTCCAAGAATTCTCAGTTTATCCTATCTCCATTAAATTTGGTGTCCTTCTTCATCTTCTTATTTATTTTGACCAGCATTGAAAACTATTGACAACAAATACAATCTTCATACACAAAGTGGTCCCAACAATCTCCCCCTTTTTGTTTTGTTGTCAATACCTTAATAATTCTCTTAAAATGAACGTTTCAATGTCAAAATGAGAATATTTATCTCTCCCATTACTTCTTTCTTTCCCCTAGACTTTTATTTCACTTCTCTCTCCCTTATTGACAAGAAATAAAATGTTTATGGAAGAGAGGGTATCATTTCATACTTAAGAAATGTTCCATCAATCATTTCACTCTAAGTCTACATGAGCAGTTCTCAGTGTAGAAAATAAGAGGATTTGATTTAGAGAATGGAGTTTTCCATTATCCACTGAATCGGGACACCTCATGAGATGAGAACTCATACACATGCCTTCAAGGGAATTCCACTTTCATTCTAGGATTTGGATAATAAGTGTGATATAAAATAATCAACCTGAAACTCCTACAGTTACTTCATCAAATGGATCAAAAACATTCAAGTGAAGTTGGCAGAATAAGTGGACTTGAGGAACTTTTACTCATCTTATATAACTGATTAACTTTGTTACTTATCCTTTATAGAATGAACTTTATTTTGAGTAACCAAGGATGAGAGATTTAGAAATAACATACCTTTTCCAAAGACATGATCTTCAAAAAATATTCAGAGTAATTGAATTTTATACCAACTGATGCTGATAATGATTTAGATAATGACTCTGGAAGCTTCTTCATGTGTATCCCCCTCAAGGGAACACTTTTAATCACTGAATCCTGGGTTCTACCTCTAAGATCTTTCCTCACCTTAAATTTCATATATGATAAGAAAAAATACAATACACAAATATTTAAGAGAATAAGGTGGATCCTCCTTGCTTCATCAATTTGAACAACAAGGTTGATATGATTTTCTCAACCAAGATGCTCTATTCTTCAAACTTTCATAACTAATCTTCAATGCTGATTGTGATTGTGTTGGCCTAAATACATCTTCTATTTCTTTGTGTGCGAGTCTTCTCTCTTGAAGGGATTTCAAAGAACTAGAATTTTCTGGTGCAACATTCATCTTCTTGAGGAATTCTTGTTGGTCTAGAGTAAATTCAATGCATCTTCTAACAGTGTGACCATCCTTGTTGCACCTCACACATAGAACTTATTTGTCTTCATGTATAATATTCTTTTTTATTTTTAGAACAAGACTTGGCCTATGCATATTCCATCTTTCCCATTCTTCCAAATATTCTGGACAAACCACCAATATATCATTAGGGGATGATGCATCATGATTGGATCTTCTACATGGCATATTATGAGTTTTATCCTTCTTATTAGTTCTTTTGGATGCACTACCCATCAACTTCTTAGATTTAAAATCCAAGGGATTCTCAACTTTCCTCCTTAGAGTCTTCTTGGGAGTGTTTTATTTTCCAACATTCTTCTGACTACTTCCCAAGGATTCTCTTTCTTTCATAGCCAACTCTTGTGATATTCTTTTCTTATCATCTTTGGGTACCAGTTGAAATGATCATGTACCATTCATGTGACCACTTCTATTTCATTCATTACAGATGTTATCTAACATTACAAATTTGTTTGTAGTATATAGATGCTTCTGGATTTGTGGATGTTTATTATTATTATCTGGATTTTTCCCCCTCGAGATGGTCTTTCTCTGTTCTTTTATATTTAAGGGATTGTAGAAACAATCCAGTGCACAATTCTCAAATCTATTACAGCACCAACATTGAAAAAAAACCTTGACTTCTTACCATCTTCTTGATAAGGTTTCTGAGTCCTATTCTTGTTATGTTGCACTTTATATGGGGATATATCTTCCACACTCTTTCCCCTATACACCATAGCCATGGTGGTAGATTTCTTATCACTTTTCTTCATGCATACTTGTTTAGAATTTTTCTTCCAACCTATACTTTTTGTAGAAGCAATTTTAGAGACATTAGTACAAGTTGGTGTGGATGATGCCTTTAATTTTTTAGATTCTTTTGATATATCAATGAGTGAAGCCACTCTTATCACATGTTGGAGGTATTTTGATAGTAGAATCCTCCAGTGAACATTGAGTACTAGCAGTAACTGTTTCCTTCTTTTGTGGAGACTCAATATGTGTCTTCTAAAGATTGGTCAACTGAGCTTCTAACTCTAGACATATCATATTGAGGATGAATTTTTGGTCTTCAATCATAGTCATCTTATCTTCACAATCCTTCTTCAGTATTTCAACTTCATCTTCATGCATATTTACTTTTTTTGTAACAAAGAGTCAAGTTCTATGATCTTCTTGGATTCTTCTTCCAAATATTACTCTTTAACTCCATTTCACTTTTTCAGCTCATCTTCAAGTGAATGAATCATCTCATATAGAGTCTTTTTGAATCTCTATTTTTCTTCAACATCTTTGAGACATTTTGATGAGTTTATTTAAAACTCCCTATTAGTTTCTTCAAAGGATATAAGCTATCTAGAGATATTTAGACATTAATTTTTTTTCTTATAACCCCTTCTCCAAAACAACAGTTTCTTCTTCTAGATAGGTGGTATCTTCTTGCATGCATTGAAATAATCCACAAGAATGGGAGAAAATTTCTTCAGGAATACTATGCAGAATCTTCTTTAATCTATCAACTGATAGTTCTTGAAAATTTGTATATTTTTCATCATCACTTGTGCTAGCATTTTCATCATGATAATAATTTTCAAATGTACAAACATATACCTCGTTATCATTTTAGGTAGAAAGGTTTTCCATATTCTTGGTGGAAACATGATCCACCTTCTCATTACTTTCCATGTCCGATGTGTCTTCATTGTCAAAAATGTATGATGAACCAGATACTTCCTCTTCTTTAGATAAGAGGGAATTCTTCTTCAACTTTCTCTTCTCTTTATTTTTCCTGTTCATCATGGTCTTGGTAGATATAGCTTTCTGATCAGAGGTAATTGAATTTTGTCCAACACTTATCTTCATTGTTGAATTAGGAAAGGAACTCATGTCTTCAAAATAGAATAACTTCACTATAGAGAATCCAACAGAGGTGAACCTGCTTCTGATACCAATTAAGAGGACCAGTTTGAGATATATCTAGATCTGAGAGGGGGGGGGGTGAATCAGTGTTAGGGACTTTTGAAACCAATTCCAGCTTTCTATCCCTATATCTCCTGATCTGTTAGGATCTTCATTCTCTTATTCTCTTTTCCCTGTTGCATGCAATAATAGAAAGTATTAAAAATATGAACACAATATTTTTACAAGGTTCACCACTCAATAAGAGTAGCTACGTCCTTTCTATGAATGGGAATGACTAGTGGATGGATTCTCCACTATAATGTGATATGTTATTATAGTGGATCAACTAGGAAAACAATTATCTAGTCTGTGTGGCTCCCTAAACTGGGAGGTGGAAGAGAGATAATCCACTTCCAACTTGTAACAAGTAGGATATTCCCTTACACTTGTTGGTTATTTATAATTCCAGTGTAGACAGTCCCTTGTATCCTCTAGCTGGTTCTTTATACTACCTCTGAAGACAGTCTTATCTCTGATGATAAGGGGTTTCAACACCAATAGAGTCTTCCACATGTTGAGACTTGTTGGATGTCACAATGATACTTTGTTCTTTATCTCTTCACATGTTACTTGCCTAGAATAATGCAAGTAAACAACCACTTCTTTCTCTGTAGAAAACTTGAAAGCTACACACTCTTCTTCTCCAACTTCTTCAGTGAAAAAATTTCTTCACTGAAACCTGATCTTCTTCACAATTTCCCCTTCAGTGAAAAACCAACTACACTCATATCACTTCTATTTTTCTTTTCCAGAATCACCAAATCTCTTTGTGATTATTAGATCAATTAAGTTCAACTCAAATTAGCATCATCACAGTTGAAATGGCTTGAATAACTGAATATAGATCGGCCACTATCTTCTTCTTCTTCTCTTCCTTCTGATTGAGACAGTATAATATTGAATAGTGTTGCAGTGTCTTAATCTCTTCCTTCAATTATCAATACTAACACATGAGTGTATCAGTATAATTCCTTCTTCCTTTGTGGAGAAATGAGTTTAATTTTACATCTATCTCATCGTCACACAAGCAACAACACCCCTTCAAATAGTGTATATAAAACATGCAACCAGAGAGTGTTCACCTTATTGTAAGCAGAGAGCTCCGTGAGTCTTCTTATTTAAGCAGAGGACCCATGATTCTTCTTCACAGAACCAGGGATTGTTCATGGATCAATCTTCATGAAGCACTACAAGGGTGAGTATTCACTGGTTTTGTACTCACATGATCTCCTTCACGAAACACAGCGAGGGTTTAAGAAAACCAATCACGTGTTTGTGGTTTATTCTTCGCATAGAGGGTGAAATTTTCCTTCTTTGTGAGACACTTCAAGAGTGCTATTTACCTTTCAAAGGCCTGCAAGACCCAATATTTCACGCACCCCTTTTGGGTGACTTGCACGTAACATTATAAACTTGTGTACAACATTTAACTTTTTTCATGAAAGACCTCTTGCGCGCAACTTCAATCTTGCGCGCAACTCTATTATTGTGCTCAACTATCCTTTCTTGTGCACAACTCTTACTTATTTCATGAAACTACCTTTTCATATATTTCTTATGCACTTCAGATCTCTGATTTCTTCTATATTTTGAGCTTAAAAAATGTGAGGGGATCACCTCTTATTTACAGACCTCGTCAACCCCTGCATGCGAAAACCCCAATGTGTCGTGCAAGATCCCGACAAGTCACACAAAACCCCATTTGACGTAGCATTAGGCGGGTAAGTCTCTTTAGCAGCAACCACATCATTATCCAAATTCTTGAATCTTTCACACACTTCATTCCTTTACCATTTTTCAAAGTTTGGACCTCCAATCATGCCTTGCGTGCAACATTCCAAACACCCTTAAATCTTGCACACAAAAACCAATATTTTGTGCAAGCCTCTCCTTTGCTAGATTTTGATAATCAGATAATAGAACTCCACCTGTGTGAAACATACCGAGACATCTTCAAACTTGTACGCAACATCCTTTTCCAAAAACACATTTCTTCATCTCATGATTTTTAGGCCCTAAAATTTGGAAAACAATGGGAAACAACACCACCTTAAAACATTCTTTTGTGCTGCCTTCAGATTGTCTGTTCCTTTTTCATCTCTCTTCACAACATCCCATAACCATTCTTCATATTTCATCATGGAATCCACTATCGTGATATGTAACCTTTGATCAAATAGATTTAGCTTCGTCAGATTTATAATAGGAAGTACTGTAACTTTACTATCTTCCAACAACATCATTCTTTCCAATCAAAGCTTCATATGATTGGAATCACCTTTACTCCCCATTTCCTTCATAAGTATTACACCAAAAGTTCTCCTAACTTATGATATTTGTGAAATAAAAATCTGAAAAGCATAATCTGATTTATCACCATCCTTCCTTGTTGTAGAAAATGTATCACCTTTGATACATATACTTTTAACTTAGGATCAACGCAATAATCATTTAAATTAATTCATGTAGAATTTCCCAAGGATGACATTCAATGCTATGATTGAATAAAAAATCTCCAAGAATTTTCACTTTATCCGATCTCCATTAACTTTGGAGCCATTCTTCATCTCTTTCTTTGTTTTGACCAGCATTGAAAACTATTGACAACAAATACAATCTTCATACACAAAGTGGTCCCAACACTATGGGGTCAATCCATGGGTCCTCTATCCTTCAAAGTGGAACCACATTTTTGGAACATGGCATGGGTACTCTATTGACCATCAGAGTGGAACCCTCATATTGTACCAGGGCATGGGTCCTTTACCTAGATATATTTTCCTCTTGACTATGTGCCATAGTGAAGAATTGTGGCTTAATTTGGAAATTTTCTACTGGTAAGATTCATAAGATGCTAGGCATCATTTATGGACTATTGGAATAATTTGTGACTGTTTTCCTAGGCCGAGATATGATATGGAGATCCACATTCTCTCTTGTTTTGGATTATTTTACTAAGAATATATATATATATATATATATGTATGTATCCATGCATTTTTATTTTATTACTCTCTTTCCATGGGTTGCTAAGATTCATGGGATAGTCTAGCTACTCATTGTGTTGATCACATCATAGTTGGATGGGATTACTCTCCAACTATGGTCAGTGAATACTTGATGTGTAGTTCAGATACACTCCCTGTTAATCCCCTTTTGTTTTGGATGAGGTTACTTTATCTTTCTATGGATTAAGCTACATCCTATTTAGTATCCACTTTATATTCCTATTATGTCTCTTAATACTCCCCATTTTAGATTTGGGGCATCCTACTGGGTATGTATATACTCACCCCTTCATGGGATTTTCCCACACTTGTCATGTCTTATGAAGAAGATAGAAAGGTTGAAGGTGACTTCAGAGGATCTTATGGATACTGGGTGCTTTGGATCATGTATGATGGTTATAGCTTGGAGATCAGGATCTAGGCTCTCTTGGAATATTACTTTCTAGTTTTTATATGTTGGAAAATCTTTCTAGTTGGGAATGCATTTTTACCCTATACTTTTAAACTTTAACTTTCTTACTCTTGTACACCCTATAATATTTTCATGCGTGGTTTACTTTCTAGATGTTTCATCTTTTTATTATTATTCCTCGATACTTTCACATTGATATGATCTTTTGTGTATGTACATGTACATTAGGAAATGGCATCCCATTTAGGTTATGACTTTTGGCGCTTGTTTCCACCCCCTATACTATGGAGGGGGCCTTGGGGTATTGTGTATAGAGCCCCAGTTAGGGTCAGGTCATGACAATTATCTTCCTTTAAATTGATTTAAAATGGAAGAAATGGAAAAAATAGAAATTTTTTCTTAAAATAGGATATATTAGCTTGCACAAAAAAACACTGAATATGGAAGAATAAATAAAGAAAAGTAGGAAGTAGAATGAATCTCAAATCCTTGCTTTAGGTGGGGAGGATATTATATGGGATAAGGGGTTCTTCAAATTGGATGGAGGATAAATTAATGAGGGGTTCTGTCCATTTAAAAAAATGACCTTCCATATTCAGGACATGAATAGAATTCAAATAGTGAATTCCTTGAGTTTTCTTTTTCTTCCCAAAAATACCAGTTCACATCTTGAATAAGATTCATGAAGTGCATTGAATTCATGAAATATAATATAAATTCATGGGGTCTGACTAGATTGATTCATGTCATGAGTTTCATTGATATCTTGAATTATATTCATGCCATGAATGGGTTCTATAGCCTGACTCCAACCCCCACTACCTTCCTTTAAAAAATTAAACCAATCATCCTAAAGGCACATTTACTAGGGTATAAGAGAAAAAGAAAACCTAAAATAGGTTTAACTAAATTTATAAGATTTTGAACCTCTTTAAAAAGTCATGGTATTAAAACCTCCCATACTTAAATGAACATTTCCTTGAGTTTCCATTTAGAGGGTGATAAAACATCATCCTTTGAAAATTTCCAGACACTCACCACATACATCAACCTATCTCACCTAGGTCTCATCCTGTACATAGTCATACTTCAATAACACTTGTACTAGAGGAATCAACCAACCTCGTAAGGACTTTGGGCTCCAGTAAACAATACATATAGGATAATCCTCAAAGGAAGCATCTATTTCCAACTCAATATCCTCAGGATAAAATTAATGATATGGGTCAAAATAATAATAGGGAATATTAAATAAATGGAAGACATCGTGCATGGCCTAGTAGCTCTGAATTAATTCCAAATTAAAGGCTACTGACCTGACTCACTGTAAGAACTTGAAAGGCCCAACGTAACGAGGTGAAATTTTTCCCTATCTTTAGATTAGTTTATGACCTAGTCTATGAGAAACTCATAAAAAGACATGATGTCCCACCTCAAACTCTAGAGATCAATAGTGATGATCGATATATGACTTCTACCGAGACTGAGTTGTATCCTTACACTTCTAAATAAGATGTACCTGCTTTGAAGTCTCCTAAATGAGATGAGGTCCTAACAGTGCTGCCTCACCTTCCTCCAACAAGTATAGGGGTGAAGAACACAAAATACCATATAGGTCCTTACAGGGACCCATATAAATTATTTACTAAAAGTTTTTATTATAGGAAAACTAAATGAGAGTTAGTTTATTCTCCTAAGAACCTCCAACATCAAGGGTCTATGCCCGAAGTTTGTCCTATAACACTCGTATCTTATGATTAATATGTCTATTGGTCTGAGGGTGGTTTTATGTACTCATATGCACCTATGGACCTAGTGATTTTTATAACTATTCCAGAACTGCAATGTAAATTTAGACTCCAGGTCTGATACATTAGAATGGGGAACACCATAAAGGTATAGAATATCCCGAATGTAAAAGCTCTCAACCTCATCTATGAAAAATTCTTCCTTAATCATCATAAAGTTAATGACATTGGTAAACCTTTCAATGATCATCTATAATATATGATTGTCTCAATGGGGTCTTGGAAAGAACATTATGAAATGAATTGTGAAATCACCCCATTTCCACTTAGGAATGGATATAGGTTTTAAAAGTACAGCACACCGTTGGTGCTTCACCTTCACCAGATGACAAGTGGAAAACCATGTGATAAAACAATGATTTGCTTCTTCATATTGGGACATGAATATTGATGATGCATGTATCAATAAATATTTGTAATCCCAAGGTGTATTTCCCAAATTTATGCATGATATTCCCACATTAATTCTTCCCAAATGTATTTAGGCACCCAGACATGACCATTAAAGTAGAGGATATAATCCATGTTAATAACCCAACCAAGTGACGAGTCTTCCCATGAGACACTCTCCCTCAGAACTTGAAATTTTGGACCTAATATCTATCTCATATTTACCCATTATAAAAGGGATTATTTCATTGTCAAATATTTTAAAACAGGTTTCCCATGACACTCATGAACCTCTAGGTGCATCTAAGAAAATAGGTCCATAAACTACCACTTTCTACTGGTCTCTTGGATGCCTATGTATTTATCTTCCATATGAAGGTGTCTAATACTTTATTTACCTTAATAGGTGTATAAGTTAGACCAAATTTGAATTAATGTAGGTATTCTACCGACCTACACTACTTAAGATTCAAATCACACTACGTAGAAATGTATTTGTGACTTTTTTGGTTCTTATAAATGATGAACCAATCCTCCTAACAGATAATACCTCTAATAAAAGAAATCATGAACCATAGATTCCAACTGGAGGTCATACGTAGGATAATTCCACTCATGTGGTCTCAGCTGCTAGGACCCATATGCCACAACCCAATCACCCTACATTAGAACTGCTCCTTGTCTAATTCCTAAGTCATCACAAGAAACTATATATATTATTCCCAAATCCATAATAATCAGGGTTGGTGATAAATTAAATCACCCTTTAGGATCCTAAAAGGATGAATTTTAGGATTCATATCATAATAATCTCACACCCTTTTAGTCAATCCCCTAAGAGTAATTTCTAGGTGAGAAAAGTTCTAAATAAAATGCATGTAATAGAGATCCAAACCCAAGAAACTTTGTATGTAAAGGACATTCTTGGGATTCTCCAAGGAAACCACAGTTCTCAAATTATTTGGGTTTGTAGACACTCCTACCTCTAAAATCATGTGACCTAATAAGTTAACCTTATCAATCCAAAAGTGGCATTTTGTGAGATTAACATACAGTTGGTGCTCTCTCGGTGTATTTAGAATGATCTCAAGAGGTTTTGAATGGTTGCATCAAGTGTGAGAACACACTAATATATATTTCATGAAGACCACCACAAATTAATCCAAATACAGGTAGAAACCCCATTCATTAGGGCCATGAAAACTATTCACACATTTATAAGACCGAACGACATAACCAAGCACTCATACATGCCATATATACCATATAAATTCATATATGGTATTTCTGATTTTCTTACACAAATTTGATGGTATCCCAACCTCAAATCGATATTTTAGAAAACCATCACTCCTCAGAGCTGGTCGAAGAGGGCATCTATACATGGAAGTAGATACCGATTATTAATTGTAAGCTAGTTTAACCGATGATAATCCATGAAAAGTCTAAGGGTTATATCTTCCTTATTGAAAAAAATCACAAGTGAACCCCATAAAGAAGTACTAAGAATTATAAAAACATTATTTTACAAATACTCTAGCTACTTATAATTTCCTAGAGCAGGGTAGGTTCCATCCTTTAGGGAGTAACAGACACTACTGCTGCTCTAGGCACTATCCCAATGATGAACTCCCCTATCTTATGGTATGTAGTCCAAGGAATTCATTAGGGAAAACATCCCTAAAATGATCCACTATAGAGGGAACTCTATTCGTAACATACCCAAATTTCTCATTAAGAGAATATCTATATGGGTTTCCACTCTTCCCATCCCATGATGCTTGAGTCCAATTTAAATTGTTTATACATCTCACTCACCCTTACAAATATATGTACCTCCCTCAGGTGATGTGAAAGGCACCCTCCAAAAATTGTAATCAATGAAATCATGATAAGTCCCTAATAAATACATCTAGAGTATGAATTTGAAGCCTGAAATCTCTAGGAAAAATAGATCCCATTCAAAAAGATAACCACCTATCTCAATGGTTAACCCTTACAATGACATAAAATCTTATTTCGGATCCCTAATGGTGTATTGAGAGTCATAACACCACAAAAGTACTCTATTTATAAGTCCAAAATTTCCATAATATTTGTAGATATGAAATAATGTGAATCTCATATATCAAATAAGGAAAAAATTAAAGTGGAGGATACAAGAATAATAAATCAAACTGTAGAAGGCCCTGGACTCTTCCCCTTGGGAGTAGTCTACACTACATAAATATGGATAGATTCGTGGCCCTGATATGTAACCTAGATAACTTGGTAAGTTCCTATATGTTGGAGCTATAATTATGAAGTTTGGATACCATGGACATATCCACATCATTAGCCTGATTGGCCTGTAGTATTCCATCTTCAAGTGTGATGTGGAGCCACTGATCCTGTACTCGAATACAGAGTTGGTGAAGATCCCCACTTACTATAAACTAGAGGTAAACCTTGGAAAAAAACGATTATGGTTCCCCATCCTTCCATAAGCTTAACACTCAATTGGGTCCTTTATGCACTGGGTCTTGTTATGGACCACCATACCACACTGGTGACTCACCACATAACTATTGGTGCATGTTATCTATCTAGTGCTTCCCCCATGAGTAGACTCAAAATGAAATTTCCTACGACTAGAAGAACCACCTCCCTTTATGAATATTGAACAACCATGGCTCACACTGCCAGCCTCCCTCAGGTTCTGCTCGGTGACGAGGGTTTGGTTTACTATCTATGAAATAGTGGTCAGTCAAAATACATTTATATATGATTGAATGGTGTACTAAATACCATCCTCAAACCATCAAACTTTCACTAACACATCATCATAAAGGGTTAATATGAAGTGGTAGAGATTGATGAAACAATATTAATACTCCATCATAGACATAACACCCTATCGTAGGTGTATAATATCTCTAATGTGGTACTCCCTTAGTGTCTATGGGAATAAGTAGTCATAAAAGGATATCTATAAATCTTCCTAGAACACACACTGATGTCATCCTACCTAGGTGATAACATCTCACCAACACTTGGTAGAATCAAGAAACATATATGTTTCATGTTTGACCCTACACTCTATAGGAATCTCCAAATACTTGAAGATCAATAAAATTATATCTAGCCATGACTTAGTAGCCTAAGGAATTCCATCCACTAAGAAGGTGGGAGAATGATATTTCTATAATTCTCATGTCAACACTACCATAGAATAGGTAGGATGCGAATCTCCTTGTATAGACTTCATGAAGCATATAAAGATCTCTTGGAACTGAGCATCAATGTCGAGAGGAGAAATAGTAGGAGGTTACATAGGTGGCACCATAAGAGGAAATAATAGTGGAATAGGGACCATAACATCCAAGGCATAGTCATATCCAACCTCCTGGTGCATGAATCGAGAATTTTTTGAAATAATTTCTCTAAATTTTCCAAACATACTCATCATATAAGATTTAACAATAGATAAGATCAATGATAACTAAAAATGATAGGTAAAAGGAATTCCTATGAATGATTCAACCTATCTTACATCTCTTAAATCTAGTTCTAGGTGGTAATAAAGGTCATAGGTATCACAATATACACTACCTACTACCAAATACTAAGGTCAGTTTAGGTTCAAGGTATCACATTACACAGTAGAGCCCCCGATATACAGAGTTTCAATTGCAAGGTATAGAGGAAAACACCCTTTACTTTTCAATTTTCATCCCAATTTAATAGTAACCATTTCTATTTTAGAATTTGAATTTAGTTAAGTTATTATTCATTTATATTTATATAGATATCATGGTCAAGTAAGATTCATCAACATTCCAAATTTGTAATGGAATGATATTTATAACTTGCAATTAGCATGTCTTATAATTACGAACCGACCCTTAAATTTGGTATCAGGATATAATAGGTTATATAAAATGATTTGATTAAATGAATTACTTTTCAAAATCTATAGAAGTAAATTCTTCATAAATTAAAATTGGAATTCATGAAATCAAAATCATCTTACATTTCATCCCATGGAACCTGTTTTACATGGTTCAAACATAGAATAATTTGTTTATTAAGGTTTGATCATCAATATATATGGAAAAAACCATTTATATTGATGAAATAACTTTAATTAATCCAACTATTCTATCCCTATAAATAATTTTGACACATTTAAAATATAAAATATTCTAGGTACTTATAACAATCACAAGTAGAATAGGCAATGCAAGTAGTGGGATATACCTATATAGACTGGTATAATGCATGACATGTGAATTATCAAGTTCTTATATGATGCATGAAATGTTAACTCCATTATCTACCAAGATAAGAAAAAAATAATTCTATAAAAATAATAAAAATAATAAAAAGGACAAAAAACATGTGTGTCACCCAATGGTGAATTCAATACAATAGTAGCAGGTTAAAACCAAAACAACAATATGCCAACAAAGGTAATTTGGATTTCCCCTATATGTGGGTTAGATACTCCCAGATAATGGATCATTACCAAATTTCGATATGCTCTTAGTCTCATGTCTAAAACCCAAATAGTAAGACAAAAGGAAAAAAATATCCTCTAATACCACTTTGTATCATTCAAAACTAGTTCAATCATAAATAACTGAACTTGATTTCCCACATTGCCTCAAGAATGCCTCCTTGTATGCCAAAGGCTAATGAACAATAGTAAGGGAATTGGGTGTGTCAACTGGGATACTATTCCCTAAGCTTAGAGTATAGTATAATGATATAAAATAATAGTAGGAAAAAGAAATATTAATAAACAACCAGTAGTGGAATAATAATAAACCATGAAGATATAATAAACTAGTGAAATATGAATCAATGTCATATAAAAAAATGAAGATAATGGTATGGTGCAAATCAAAAGGGAATACACATGTAATATAGTGATAAAAACATATAAAACAAGTTATACAAAAATAAAAAATGGCAAAAACTATCTCTGATAGCATCATGATCATTGTCTTGGTCCTCTGCACCTGTACTCCATCTTAGGATAGTTAGTCCAGAATCCAAAGATGGATGCTTCCCATTATCCCTACTTGCATCCAAAAGGTCTGTTTTAGACCAACCGGTGGCCCGAAAAAAGTGGTAGATATACATATTAGGCCACTACCAATAGTGTCTAAAACTACCCATTCATTGAAAATAAGATGATCATTGCGTAGGTAATAATAAATGTAAGGTAGTAAATATATTAATTACATCAGATTAAGTTACTCATGGGACACCCGACCCACACTACCTGTTTTAGCCTATAACAGATGTCTCTAAAAAAATTTCACCATGCATGTACATTTATATATATAAGTATATATATATAATAATCATATACAAATAGTCATACATGTGCATATATAGAGATAACTAGTAATGGTCAGGACCTGAAGCGTAAACCCAAGGCATCCACCCTAACTTATGAGGGGTTTCCCAACCCTCATGGAATATGAGCATAGAGATATAGCTAGGTCATCATATAAGTAATGTATAAATCATTGACCAAACCCAATTATTTTATTTTTATTGGAAAACACATCCTTAGTTCTTAATTAATTGGAATTCTGAGATTGCTGAAGGTGTCCCATAAAATGGAACCCAGGTGTCACTCCATGAACACTAATAAACTCATCATCGTAGGAGTATATCCAAGGAACCCGTATAAGAACCCAGGGATCACTCATGATATGGTGTAAAGCATAACCCTTTGATTCCATCCATGGTGTACTACATTGGGAACCAGGTATCGGTCCCAGTACACTAATAAACCCATCGTTCTAGGAGTCCATCCAAGGTAACTATATCAGGACCCAAGTATCACTCACGACATTGTATAAAGCATAAAACTATGAGCCCATCCATGGCATATCAAATCGGAAATGAGGCATCACTATAGGTACAAAAATAATCCCATCACCATAGGAGTCAGTCCAAGGAACTTTTATAAAGATCCATGTATCACTCACAACATGATATAAAGTATATAACCATGAGTCCATCCATGTTGTACCACATTGGGAACCATTTATCACTCATGGGAAGCATAAATACATCTTCCAGATGATCCTGTCCATGGTGTTCTATAAAGAAACCTTGTATCACTTCCAATATTTTATAATTTAGTTGAAAATTACATTTATTAATCTTAATGATCTTGTCCAAGGAATCCTTAATTAAGACCCTTGTATCACCCACAAAATGGTAAAAAAGAATTAATATCTATAGAATTTAACTTATACCATTTAACAATACATTTTAGTCTTTTTTTACAATTTGTTTGATATGGTAAATTCAAGCTACAACATAAAGGTAAATGGCCTATACATATGGCCGACCATTTTCCCGTGATCCAATTTTAAATAAATAATACTAAAAAAGGAAATTCAATACACCTCATTTGGTAGTTCAAATTAATTCCAAGGAATGAGGATCTTAATCCTTTATGGATGACACACCTGGGTGGCAAACGTCGAGGTGTTCATCATTTTAAGGTGAGTTTTAGATTTCTAGGATTATAAAAAGCATTAAAACATCATTTAATTTAATTAATTTGACATTTTGAAGGAGTTTTCAGAGGGGTTTGTCATGTTTCATGACCAATCAACATATAAAACAACATGAATTTAAGGAAAAGTAACTACACATCCTACCTTAGGATAGTATAACTCTCTTCATCCATTATCACCATTTAAATCAAGCTAGAATAAAAGAAATCAGAAAAATAGAGAAATTCGCTGAAAGAGTGGCATATTATCCTACGCCAAAATAGTACCAAAGATGGTGGAATAAATGAAAAAAATAAAGGAATATGAATTAAGATCTTACCAATATGAATCCAACACAACCTAAAATGAAGGAATCAGATCTTAGATAAGAGAGAAACCTCAAATCCTAGCCTTAGGCATGGGAAGAGGTTCAAAGGGAGAAGAAGAAACTACATGTAGGAATGGGATAGATTAATGAGGGGTTATTACTCTTAAAAAGGGTGATGAAATATTCAAAATTTGAATGAAATTCACATCATCAATATCCTAGGTTTTATTTTTCTTCTAGAAAATACCAGTTAAAATCATGAATAGGATTCATGGTATGCATTGAAATAACTTCCTGTAATAAAAATTCATGGGGTTTGGAAAGAGTGATTCACATTGTGAATTGAATTAACATCAAGAAGTTTATTCATGTCATGAATTGGTTCTACAACTTGACTCCATTCCCCTTATACCTTCCATACTAAGAACAAACTAACTAGGCTAAAGGCGCAATTACTAGGGTCCAAGGAAAAAAGGTAACTTAATAATGGTTTAACCAAATTTAAAAGAATATATACCACTCTGAAAATTTGGGATGTTACATATCTACATCAATAAAAATGATCTCCTTATTTTCACATGAATCTTATTTGAATTCTAACAAGTCTTCAAGAAATTCTCACAGCTCAGCTTCACATAACTTCTACTAAATCTGTTCACCTAATTGTCTCAATCAATTTTCTCCAATGATATTATAACCCAATTTCTCCTTAGTATTATAAATTTTCTACACTAAAATATAGGAATATTAATAACAAGTCAGATTCACGATCAATTATTCTTCTCACTAAAACTGATATCATATTGAAAGTTGACTCCATCTTCCTCACTATACCATGCAATAAATACTTCTCATGCTTCTTCAATGGTTCCTTAAAATTTAGTACAAAACAAAAAATCTCGACTTAAACACTATTTAACTCTCTTCTCCCACTTCATATTTTTATTTTTTTACATAGGTCACACCATTTTATTTTTCATATTACAACATTTAATATCCCATTAATAATTAGTGTCCTATGATTTCAAAAATCTCAACAGTTTGTGTGTGGGATTTTCCCAAAATCTATATTTCTATCTAGGTGGATGAAAACTTTTGGTTGGTGTTGCATCCTATTTTAGATAATGTATGTGTTTTAGTAAACACATGCATGAAAAACACATGTATAGACACCCCCCATAGATTATCACAGTATCCCTTTTACTTTTTCAATGGATTTCCTCATCTAAATTTTACCCTTTCCCTATTATTTATTTATTTATTCTCATTTTTTCCTGACTCAACAAAATATATATTTGGATTAAATAAACACTAGGATTAAAAAATTATTCCTCAAAATATCTCCAAAAAACAAATATATTAATAAAATATCTATAAAACATATCTTTATGTGTGGAACTTGATATTATTATGATAGATATTTGTGAAAACAATACATAATTTAATCTTAGTTCCATTCATAATAACAACACCTTATATTTAATGTCATCTTTTAGTCTTGGTAAAATTTCTAGACTTCCATATAAATTCCTCTAGAACATTTGAACATCCTAAGATCAACTGATAAAGGCAATGATAAACAACTCAAGTTTCTATGGTTATTTATCAACATCATTATTGAAAACTATATGATTTAGTTTTCTTCATTAAAGAATACAAACAATGTATCTTATCCTCCAGTAATTCTAAAACTAGGATAAAATCATTTCTTAAAAAAGCTCATGATGTTTTAATATTGAATGCATGGAATAAGTATCAATTGATTTGAGTTTCTTCTTCAGAATCAACACTTTTGTAAATATGCATACTTCATGTAATGCCCCGACCCCAGTTACCCAGAGTCAGTGCATTATTACATAACATTGGCATGATCACAAGGAAATCATGTCTTGAAAGACCGATCAGTTTAGTATTATTGGAAATGAGATTCATACATAAGTTCAACTTTACAACTTGAAAAGAAATATAACACAAATTTATTCCATTAGAAACATCCAAGCCTCCTAGATAATACCTTTAAGTCACTCATAACTAACTTATTCATATCCAGGGAAAAATGAAACATACAAAATGGGTGAGATCAAATGCTCAGTAAGGGTAAGCAATACAGCGGAAGATAACATAAATACTAAGCATGATGAATAATTGAAACCTCATGCCTTTACTAATAATAAACATGAATACTTTTATGATATGAATATGAGATGAGTAAATAATTCCATAATAAAACATAATCATGGGTATTCTTCTAGTCGAATGACCACATGAACCATTAATATTATTTTCGTAATGAGGGAATGTATAATGCCGGACATTCTGAAACATTTTGTCTAGGCCTCAGCCAAGACTTCTAAAAATGATTAAGGCCTCGGCCAAAACCATATATCAAATTTTGAAAGGCCTCATTCAATTACATGTCTAGTTGTCTCATGAGACCTATCGATGCATCGAGGATCTATAGCGGGCTCTACCCGTCACTTACTAAGTCCAATACATTCCTCATATGAAAAGGTTTAAACATATCATAAACATTCGTATTAAAACTAGAATAAAAAATGTCAATACTTTAACCATAAACCATGAATGGTATAAAAAAAGAACATACACAGTCAAACATATCACAAAACCTTCAATAAAATATAGAAGTTTTGTATCATAATAAATCAACTTCAAATAAACTTAAAATCCATCAAAGGATGTTGAGATAAATGAAATCAAAACCCTTTTTAGAGAAATATTTCTTTCTATTTTGAAATAATTTAAGAGTCACATAATTATAAAGAAAACATTTATTTTTAAAATGTTATTATAATCTTGTAAGTGAAGCTTTGATGATGTTATAACGACGTAATATAGCCTCACCGGCCGTATAAGTTAAAAAAACATTCTTACCTTAATTTTGTCGAAAAGGTTAACAAGGATTTTTTTGGGAAAAAGACAGAAAGATTCCTTTATAAATATATTATAAAAATTCAAACAAGGGTATAAATGAATTTAAGACATTGTCTATTAAATATTAAAAATGTTTTAAAATATATTTTTAAGAAACACAGATGTGGATTATAAAGAGGTCCCATTAGATAATTACGTATAAACAACCTCGGATAATGAAGAGATTGTGAAGTAAATCCTTAACTTGTACTTTTACTTGGTAGAGGGTAAGTTAACCTCCTATATAATGGTGAAATAATTGTTATTAAATTATACAAGAATCATATACATTAATATGATATCATATATGATCTTTTAACATTGCTTTGTTAATAATATCTTAGTATTATTGTCGTTTCAGGTGTTAAAAGATTCATTTTCCTTTATATTCTTTGCTATATGGGTCATATTTTTTACGGATGGTATGTATCTTATTCATATACAGAATAATATCAAGTCTTAAAACATTATTTTTAATCATCAAATGAAAATTAGTCTTGAATGGATACGATGGGGAATGAGTCCTATCGTGTTTGTGGAGACAGTAATCCGTACGTACGCACGAGCAACAATATCATTCTTTTGATATTAAAATAATATATAATTGGATAGTATATCATATATAAAGAATCATTATCATGTTATATTCATTATTTACATCAATTACACATCATTATTATACCCATCCAAATAATAATGTATTGAATAACAATTACACCACGACATGGAGACGGTAAGCCGTACACACACACGCATGGTGACATGTCATTAAAAGGATGGATAGAATAATTAATATGGATGTACCATATTTATAACAACATATCAGTATATATAAGATACTGGATTTATTATTTTATAATGTAAATAACATATAAAGAAGAAGTGGAAGAAGAAAAGAACTTGAAAGAGGGTGGTGAAATTATTACCTCTTCTTCAGGTTCTTCCTTTTGATTTGATCAAAAGGGATCCTTAAGTTGTATTTATGACTAAAGGAAGGACTCTATGATGAATTTAGAGAAGTTTAGAGGATATTTGGGCAGGGGTTGTTCGAGCCAAAAGGCTTTGAAGGTGTGAATTAGAGAGAAGGAGGAGTTCCCTTTTATAAGAGGGGTGAGGGGCACCTTAGGAAAAGCTAGAAATATTATTTTATAATAAAATCATTTTCGGTTTCTAATGGATCCAAAATGTATTATATATAGGATAATGTGGGTATGGTTTGAAAACCACTCAATCATTAGGTTTTAGATAGGTTTGAGTCACTATATTAATCTTAAAGTTTTGTTTAACTCTTAGTTAAATAGTTTGACATTTACCTTGTCTCTGTATTTTTATATTATATGGTTAATAAACATAGTATATACCTCCAATAGAACCCCAAGTGGTTTATGAATGATACAACTATCATTATATAAGTCTTTTGGATGAACCTTATATTATTAGGAATAATATATATATTAATAATATAATATATGTTTTAAAATTCCTTTATGTCAATTTTGACACTATTTAATAATATATTTTTGTTAAAGTCTTAAAAACATTATTAATTCTAACTAAATTCATTTAATCAATACTAACATGTCATATTAACCTATAAAATTAGTGGATGGCATCAAAAATTTCAAATTGTATTTATTGTAACATTTATAAAACTATTTATTTGATTCTTTCATTAATACGGTAATTACTGCATCATCATTGTGTCATATATAAATTTAATTATTCAATGTATAAAAATTATAAATAAAATAAAATTATTTTGGAAATTGTTTATATTTCTAATTAATATTTATAGTCTAAGAGATAACATGTATTACTCTATGTAAAAATTGTTTTTCTTAATGATATATGCTTAGGTCATTTTTGTATTTACTTTAACTTAATTAATATAAAGTGTCATTATCACTTACAAGTGGCTACATGGGGTCCTAAAATCGACCCAAAGATGCCCATGGTCGGAAATGTATCATCCAATAGGGTTAGGACATGTGTTAGGGTAATTTAATATTATTATAATATTATTTTTTACCCTTATTTACCGGATTTACCCTTTAACCATGGTAAAAAAAATATTTACCGAAGTAATTATTCAAAATGTATAAAAATAAATGTTACCTATTTATAGAATTTGGACCTAATGATTCTAAATATGGAATCCATTTTTCTAAATTCAAAACACAGAAGTGGCATAAATTAATTTAAAATTAATTCCCGTTGTCAATACAAAAAGCGTGTTTTTAAGAAATAATAACTATCAAAATATTGACACTTGCTTATGTCCAGTTTAAATGTGAAATTATGTCCAATGACCAACAATGTATTAAATGGTAAAAATATAATCTATTTATACTTACAAACCATAAAAATGTATAATTTAACACTATAAATTATTTTGATTAAAAAATTTGTTTTCAGTTAAAATATAGTATTTTTCACTATTCACCCAAATACGAAAGTTATAAAAAAACACCAAAAATTTATTGAAACTAAATTATTATGCCACAATTATAAATAAGAAGTTTATTTTGTCATGTTAAATATATAAAATTTTCAAATATTGGATTTAAAAAGGGTTCACCATTAAAAGAAACCAAAAGTGCATTTTTAAAAAAATACTTCTTTTATTTTAAATAAATGAATTAGTTCTTACATTTTGTCTAATAAAATAATAATTTGAATTCTAAAATTATAAGGATTATATATAGTTCAAAATTTAGTTAATACTATTCATAACTGCTTTTGAACGGCTATTTTGGTAAGTTGTGGTGCGCTTGAACTCGGCATGGTGTGTAGTGCAAGTTATTGAATTACTTTGAAGAAATAACATACTATAAAATCTTGGGGTGTTACATTCTTCCCTCCTTCAATAAATTGTGTCCTCTCAATTTGAAAATTTTCTTCGAAAATAAAAGGTCTAAAATAGAAAATAACATTGTGGGAAAACCCACATCGGAAATTGGGTTAATACAATTTAGTCTTAATAAGAGGAAAAGGGGAATGAAAAAGTCACCACCAAATTATGATCTCGATTAGGAGAACATTGGTGGCAATTAGAGACACATAATTGGATGAAAAATGTAAATATTTATAGGGAGTGATTGAGGTCATCAATCACAAACAATTATAGAATTTAGGGCCTCAAAGCCACCAATCTATAATGATTTAAAATATCATCGGTTCCACAAAACATAAGGTATTAGGATAACACATTTTTAGTTTTAAGATACCTTACCAAAAGTTTAAGAATTAATTTCTTCATATATTAAGAGAAGAAAAAATATATATACTTGACAAGTAGAGTTCTATCCTTTAACTAATTTCTACCACAAACTCATCTTTCACTCTAAAAGATAATAGAACTTTAAGAAATATTCTATTTATCCTATTAGTATAGGGTCCAAAAAAAATTAATTTATAATTCATCTACCATACCCTTTAAAAAAACTACATTATTCAATCCAGGACATCACATGGGTCAGTGGTAGGTAATACACCCTTGACGCCCTTCGGTTCTGGGTTCAAGTCTCGCGGCCTTGTCAGACACGACGGGTTGCCGCCCGACCTCTGGGTTGTCTTTTTTTATGGAAATCCAAAAATAATATCAAACTAGACTTTTCCAAAATACTTCCGTCCAAACTCATAGTCCAAAATTTATAGGGAAGTTAAACACAATGAAAATCCTTTTTTCCGCGTAATAACATGCAAACACCTCCATCATGTATTCTTTTAAAACACTGCAATATCCTGAATTATCATAAAACTTTATTGATTACATTCATTCTCCCTTATTCATTATAGAATACTGGATATACTCCTTCTATCCATAAATGTTGTAAACTCAAACAATTATAAAATATACAAATCATTGATCAGTTTCAAGGTAGACAAGAATATCCAATATAATTTATCCAAATCAAACATGTATTATTCCAAAATCACTACCTCAGTATCAGAACTATATTATGTTTTATCTTTCTCTCAACCATATATTTCCAAAAATTTAATCTACTATTGAGTCACTTTTCTTGGTTCCACACAATCTCAAGTCCTTAATGAAATAGTACTGCAATACAATCATTATATACTCCATAATTATTATAACCAGTACATCATTGATACAACACTAAAATGACATAATTCTTTAATAACAACATAAGAACTCTAATTATTCCTCCTCATCTGTGGTAGTATCATAACTTGATTATTATCCAATAACATCATTTGGGGCATACTCTGATGATTTGGACATTGGTTCGCATAATGTCCCTACTCCTTGCAGATGAAACATTGTACATTTGAAACCTTTTTCTTACCCTTCCAGTCACGTACTTGGTGTCCTTTTTCTCCACACTTATAAAAAACTCCCATTCCCTTCAGGAAAGTTCTAGGGTGTTTCTTCCCACAGTTATCACATATGGTAAAATTCTTCTTTTCCCTCTTCCCTTTATCCATCTTTCTCTCTTACACCCTTTTCTTCTCTTACTTCCCTTCAAATCCATAGGACTTAGAGAATTATTTAATTATCTTATTAAAACATGATATTATTTCTTCATATGTTGAGAATACATGGGAGACTATTTTCCTTCTTAATTTTAGCTTAATACCATGAAATATATGATCTTTCTTACTCTTTGTATCATACATATTGACAGAGTTCACATTCCTTCTATTGGGTGCCATTTCTATACAATGACAAACACTAGGTTAGTTTATGAATTACAATGAATAATTCCAAACTTGTAAAATATATGAAATAAATTGAACAATTTTATGGATATAATCCATAAAAATATTTTCTTTGAGGAGGTATATACTCATAAACCCTTCATAATGGTTTGTATAGAAAATGATAATTTTCCTAAGAATATCCTCTGGGAGTGTCGTAACCAAGAGTGCAGTAAGGCCCGTTGTCATGCACCAGTTCCCGTTCGAGTCTAGCTCAAAGCGGTATTTTCGGGTTTTACCGCTAGGTACATCTGTTCTAGATCTTCCTCTACCTACTCGTATGCAGACATGGATGTATTTCTCGGAAAACTCACAAAATCTCTACAATACCAAAATTCTAGGAGGTTCTTCTATACTAATCCTCAAAGTATATCTTAGATCTATGTTCTCCAATCAGATTTTATCTAAATCTAGTTTCCAAGGTTTTTACTAAACTTTCTCTGATACTAACTGTAACACCCCAACCCCAGTTTCCCAAAGTCGGTGCATTATTACATAACATTGGAATGATCACAAGTAAATCATGCCTTGAAGGACTGATCAATTTAGTATTATTGGAAACATGATCCATACATAAGTTCAACTTTACAAATTGAAAAGAAATACAACACAAATTTATTCCATTGGAAACATCAAATCCTCCTAGATAATTCCTGTAAGTCACTCATAACTAACTTCTTCATATCCTGGAAAAAATGAACATTCAAAAGGGGTGAGATCAAATGCTCAATAAGAGTAATCAATACAATGGAAGATAACATAAATATTAAGCATGATGAATAATTGAAACCTCATGCCTTTACCAATAATAAATATGAATAATTTATGGAAGGAATATGAGCTGAGTAAATAATTTCAGAATAAAACATAATCATGAGTATTCTACTAGTCGAATGACCACATGAACCATAAATATTATTTTTATAATATGGGAATGTATAATTCCGGATATTCTGAAACATTTTGTCTAGGCCTCGGCCAAGACGTCTAAAAATGATTAAGGTCTAAGCCAAAACCATATATCAAATTGAGAAAGGCCTCGACCAATTCCACGTCTAGTTGTCTCATGAGATCTACCGATTCATTGAGGAGCTATAGCGGGCTCCACCCATCACTTACTAAGTCCAATACATTCCTCATATGAAAATTTTTAAACATATCATAAACATTCGTATTAAAACTAGCATACAAAATGTCAATAATTTAACCATAAACCATGAATGGTATAAAAATAGCACATCCATAATCAAACATATCATAAAACCTTCAATACAATATGGAAGTTTTGTATCATAATAAATCAACTTCAAATAAACTTAAAATCCATCAAATGATATTGACATAGATGAAATCAAAACCCTTTTTAGAGAAATATCTCTTTCTATTTTGAAATCATTAAGATTCACATAATTATAAAGAAAAAATTTATTTTGAAAATGTTATTATAAGATTGTAAGTGAAGATTTGATGATTTTATAATGACATAATATAGACGCACCAGCTGTATAAGTTAAAAAAACATTCTTACCTTAATTTTTTCGAAAAGGTTAAAAAGGACCTTGTTTGCAAAACGAAAGAAAGATTCATTTATAAATATCTTATAAAAAGTAAAAAAGGGTATAAATGACTTTAACCCATTGTCTATTAAATATAAAAACTGTTTTAAAATATATTTTTAAGAAACATGGATGTGGATGATAAAGAGGTCCTAATAGATAATTACTTATAAACAACCTCAGATAATGAAGAGATTGTGAAGTAAACCCTTAACTTGTACTTTTCCTTGGATGAGAGTAGGTTAAACTCCTATATAATGGTTAAATAATTTTTATTAAATTATACAATAATCATATATATTAATATGATATCACATATGATCTTTTAACATTTCTTTGTTAATAATATCTTAGTATTATTTTCATTTCGGGTGTTAACAAATTTGTTTTCCTTTATATTCTTTGTTATGTGAGTCATATTTTTTATGGATGGGATGTATCTTATTCATATATAGAATTATATCAAGTATTTAAACATTATTTTTAATCATCAAATTAAAATTATTCTTGAATGGATACGATGGGGAATAAGTCTCATTGTGTTCGTGGAGAGGGTAATCCGTACGTACACATGAGTGACAATATCATTCTTTTGATATAAAAATAATATATAATTGGATAGTATATCATATATACAGAATAATTATCAGGTTATATTCATTATTTTAATCAATTACACATCTTTATTATACCCATCCAAATAATAATGTATTGAATAACAATTACACCACAACGTGGAGACGGTAAGCCGTACGTACGCATGTATGGTGACATGTCATTAAAAGGATGGATAGAATAATTAATATGGTTGTAACATATTTATAATAACATCTTAGTATATAGGATATTCTGGATTTATTATTTTATAATGGAAATAACAAAGAAAGAATAAGTGGAAGAAGAAAAGAACTCGAAAGAGGTTGGTGAAATTATTAACTCTTCTTCGGGTTATTCCTTTTGATTTGATCAAAAGGGATCCTTAAGTTAGATTTATTACTAAAGTAAGGCCTCTAATATAAATTGAGGTAATATGAGAGGATATATGGGTAGGGTTTGGCCGAGAAAAAAGGCTTTGAAGGTGTGAATTAGAGTGAAGGGGGAGTTCCGTTTTATAAGAGGGGTGAGGGGCACCTTAGGAAAAGCTAGAAATATTATTTTATAATAAAATAATTTTCGGTTTCTAATGGATAAAAAATGTATTATTTAAAGGATAAGGTGGGTATGGGTCTAACACCACTCAAAAAATAGGTTTTAGGCAGGTTTGGGTCCCTATATTAACCTTAACCTTTAGATTTAACTCTTAGTTAAATAGTTTGACATTTACCATGTCTCTTTGTATTTTTATGTTATATGGTTAATAAAATTACTATATACCTCTAAGAGAACCCCAAGTGGTTCATTAATGATAAAAATATCATTATATAAGTCTTTTTTTGAACCTTAGAATTTTAGAAATTATATATAAATTAATAATATAATATTTGTTTTAAAACTTCTTTTATGTCAATTTTGACACTATTTATAATTTATTTTTTTAGTCTTAAAAACTTTATTAATTATAAATAAATTCATTTAATCAATCCTAACATGACATATTAACCTAGAAAATTCATGGATGGAATCAAAAATTTTAAATTGTATTTATTGTAACATTTATAATACCATTTATTTGATTCTTTCATTAATACGGTAATTACTGCATCATCACTGTGTCTTAAATAAATTTAATTATTAAATTTCTAAAAATTATAAATAAATTCCATTATATAGGAAATTATTTTATATTTCCAATGAATATTTATAGTCTAAGAGATAACATGTAAAACTCTATGTAAAAATTGTTTTTTTAAAAGATATATTCTTATGTCATTTTTGTATTTACTTTAACTTAATTAATATAAAGTGTAATTATCACTTACAAGTGGTTTCATGGGGTCCCAAAATCGACCCAAATATGAAAGTTATAAAAAAAAACCAAAAATTTATTGAAAATAAATTATTATGCCACAATTATAAATAATAAGTTTATTTTGTCATGTTAAATATATAAAAGTTTCAAATATTGGATTTAAAAAGGGTTCACCATTAAAAGACAGTAAAAGTGCATTTTTTGAAAAATAATTCTTTTTATTTAAAATAAATGAATTAGTTATTAAATTTTGTCTAATAAAATAATAATTTGAATTCTAAAATTATAAGGATTATATATAGTTCAAAATTTAGTTAATACTATTCATAACCGCTTTTGAACGGCTAGTTTGGTAAGTTGTGGTGCGCTTGAACTCGACGTGGTGTGTAGTGCAAGTTATTGAATTACTTTGAAGAAATAACGTAATATAAAATCTTGGGGTGTTACATTCTTCCCTCCTTCAATAAATTGTGTCCTCTCAATTTGAAAATTTTCTTCGAAAATAAAAGGTTTAAAATATAAAATAACTATGTTGGAAAACCCACATCAGAAATTGGGTTAATAAAATATAGTCTTAATAAGAGGAAAAGGGGAATGAAAAAGTCACCACCAAATTATGATCTCGATTAGGAGAACATTGGTGGTAATTAGAGACACATAATTGGATGAAAAATGTAAATATTTATAGGGAGTGATTGAGGTCATCAATCACAAACAATTATAGAATTTAGGGCCTCAAAGCCATCAATCTTTAATGGTTTAAAATATCATCGGTTCCACAAAAAATAAGGTATTAGGATAACACATTTTTAGTTTTAAGATACCTTACCAAAAGTTTAAGAATTAATTTCTTCATATATTAAGAGAAGAAAAAAAATATATACTTGACAAGTAGAGTTCCATCCTTTAACTAATTTCTACCACAAACTCATCTTTCACTCTAAAAGATAATAGAACTTTAAGAAATATTCTATTTATCCTATTTGTATAGGGTTCCAAAAAAAAATTAATTTATAATTCATTTACCATACCCTTTAAAAAAAATACATTATTCAATCCATGACATCACGTGGGTCAGTGGTAGGTAATACACCCTTGCCGCCCTTCGGTTCTAGGTTCATGTCTCACGGCCTTGTCGGAGGCGACGGGTTGCCGCCCGACCTCCAGGTTGTCTTTTTTATGGAAATCCAAAAATAATCTCAAACTAGACTTATAAAAAATACTTCCGTCCAAACTCACAGTCCAAAATTTATAGGGAAGTTAAACACAATGAAAATCCTTTTTCCCGCATAATAACATGCGAACACCTCCATCATGTATTCTTTTAAAACACTGCAATATCCTGAATTATCATAAAACTTTATTGATTACATTCATTCTCCCTTATTCATTATAGAATAATGGATATACTCCTTCTATCCATAAATGTTGTAAACTCAAACAATGATAAAATATACAAATCATTGATCAGTTTCAAGGTAGACATGAATATCAAATATAATTTATCCAAATCAAACATGTATTATTCCAAAATCACTACCTCAGTATCAGAACCATATTATGTTTTATCTTTCTCTCAACCATACATTTCCAAAAATTTAATCTACTATTGAGTCACTTTTCTTGGTTCCACACAATCTAAAGTCCTTAATGAAATAGTACTGCAGTAAAATCATTATATACTACATAATTATTATAACCAGTACATCATTGATACAACACTAAAATGACACAATTCTTTAATAACAACATAAGAACTCTAATTATTCCTCCTCATCTGTGGTAGTATCATAACTTGATTATTATCCAATAACATCATTTGGGGCATACTCTGATGATTTGGACATTGGTTCGCATAATGTCCCAACTCCTTGTAGATGAAACATTGTACATTTGAAACCTTTTTCTTACCCTTCCAGTCATGTACTTGGTGTCCTTTTTCTCCACACTTATAACAAACTCCCATTCCCTTCAGGCAAGTTCCAGGGTGTTTCTTCCCACAGTTATCACATATGGTAAAATTCTTCTTTTCCCTCTTCCCTTTATCCATATTTATCTCTTCCACCCTTTTCTTCTCTTACTTCCCTTCAAATCCATAGGACTCAGAGAATTATTTAATTATCTTATTAAAAAATGATACTATTTCTTCATATGTTGAGAATATATGGGAGATTATTTCCCTTCTTAATTTTAGCTTAATACCATGAAATATATGATCCTTCTTACTCTTTGTATCATACGTATTAACAGAGTTCACATTCCTTCTATTGGGTGACATTTCTATACAATGAAAAACACTAGGTTAGTTTATGAATTACAATGAATAATTCCAAACTTGTAAAATATATAAAATAAATTGAACAATTTTATGGATATAATCCATAAAAATATTTTCTTTGAGGAGGTATATACTCATAAACCCTTCATAATGGTTTGTATAGAAAATGATAATTTTCCTAAGAATATCCTCTGGGAGTGTCGAAACCAAGAGTGCAGTAAGGCCCGTTGTCATGCACCAGTTCCCGTTCGAGTCTAGCTCAAAGCAGTATTTTCAGGTTTTACCCCTAGGTACATCTGTTCCAGATCTTCCTCTACCTACTCGTATGCAGACAAGGATGTATTTCTCGGAAAACTCACAAAATCTCTACAATACCAAAATTCTAGGAGGTTCTTCTATACTAATCCTCAAAGTCTATCTTAGAGCTATGTTCTCTAATCAGATTTTATCTAAATCTAGTTTCCAAGGTTTGTACTAAACTTTCTCTGATACTAACTGTAACACCCCAACCCCAGTTACCCAAAGTCGGTGCATTATTACATAACATTGGAATGATCACAAGGAAATCATGCCTTGAAGGACTGATCGGTTTAGTATTATTGGAAACAAGATTCACACATAAGTTCAACTTTACAAATTGAAAAGAAATACAACACAAATTTATTCCATTGGAAACATCAAATCCTCCTAGATAATTCTTATAAGTCACTTATAACTAACTTATTCATATACTGGAAAAAATGAAACATTCAAAAGGGGTGAGATCAAATGCTCAATAAGGGTAATCAATATAGCGGAAGATAACATAAATATTAAGAATGATGAATAATTGAAACCTCATTCCTTTACCAATAATAAATATGAATAATTTTATGGAAGGAATATGATCTGAGTAAATAATTTCAGAATAAAACATAATCATGAGTATTCTACTAGTCGAATGACCACATGAACCATCAATATTATTTTTATAATGTGGGAATGTATAATTCCAGACATTCTGAAACATTTTGTCTAGGCCTCGGCCAAGACGTGTAAAAATGATTGAGGTCTCAGCCAAAACCATATATCAAATTGGGAAAGGCCTCGACCAATTCCACATCTAGTTGTATCATGAGATCTACCGATTCATTGAGGAGCTATAGCGGGATCCACCCATCACTTACTAAGTCCAATACATTCCTCATATGAAAATGTTTAAACATATCATAAACATTCGTATTAAAAATAGCATACAAAATGTCAATATTTTAACCATAAACCATGAATGGTATAAAAATAGCACATCCATAATCAAACATATCATAAAACCTTCAATACAATATGGAAGTTTTGTATCATAATAAATCAACTTCAAATAAACTTAAAATCCATCAAATGATATTGACATAGATGAAATCAAAACCCTTTTTAGAGAAATATCTCTTTCTATTTTGAAATCATTAAGAGTCACATAATTATAAAGAAAACATTTATTTTGAAAATGTTATTATAATATTTTAAGTGAAGATTTTATGATTTTATAATGACATAATATAGCCGCACCAGCTGTATAAGTTAAAAAAACATTCTTACCTTAATTTTGTCGAAAAGGTTAAAAAGGACCTTGTTTGCAAAACGACAGAAAGATTCATTTATAAATATCTTATAAAAAGTCAAAAAAGGGTATAAATGACTTTAACCCATTTTATATTAAATATAAAAAATGTTTTAAAATATATTTTTAAGAAACATGGATGTGGATGATAAAGAGGTCCTAATAGATAATTACGTATAAACAACCTCAGATAATGAAGAGATTGTGAAGTAAACCCTTACCTTGTACTTTTCCTTGGTTTAGAGTAGGTTAAACTCCTATATAATGGTGAAATAATTTTTATTAAATTATACAATAATCATATATATTAATATGATATCACATATGATCTTTTAACATTTCCTTGTTAATAATATCTTAGTATTATTGTCATTTTGGGTGTTAACAAATTCGTTTTCCTTTATATTCTTTGTTATGTGAGTCATATTTGTTATGGATGGGATGTATCTTATTTATATATAGAATTATATCAAGTATTTAAACATTATATTTAATCATCAAATTAAAATTATTCTTGAATGGATAGGATGGGGAATGAGTCTCATTGTGTTCGTGGAGAGGGTAATCCGTACGTATGCACGAGTGACAATATCATTATTTTGATATAAAAATAATATATAATTGGATAGTATATCATATATACAGAATAATTATCAGGATATATACATTATTTTAATCAATTACACATCATTATTATACCCATCCAAATAATAATGTATTGAATAACAATTACACCACGACGTGGAGACGGTAAGCCGTACGTACGCATGTATGGTGACATGTCATTAAAAGGATGGATAGAATAATTAATATGGATGTACCATATTTATAATAACATCTTAGTATATAGGAGATTCTGGATTTATTATTTTATAATGGAAATAACAAAGAAAGAATAAGTGGAAGAAGAAAAGAACTTGAAGGAGGTTGGTGAAATTATTAACTCTTCTTCGGGTTATTCGTTTTGATTTGATCAAAAGGGATCCTTAAGTTTGATTTATTACTAAAGTAAGGCCTTTAATATAAATTTAGGGAATATTAGAGGATATTTGGGTAGGGTTTGGCCAAGAAAAAAGGCTTTGAAGGTGTTAATTAGAGTGAAGGGGGAGTTCCCTTTTATAAGAGGGGTGAGGGGCACCTTAGGAAAAGCTAGAAATATTATTTTATAATAAACTAATTTTCGGTTTCTAATGGATAAAAATGTATTATTTAAAGTATAAGGTGGGTATGGGTCTAACAACACTCAAAAAATAGGTTTTAGGTAGGTTTGGGTCACTATATTAACCTTAACCTTTAGATTTAACTCTTAGTTAAATAGTTTGACATTTACCATGTCTCTTTGTATTTTTATATTATATGGTTAATAAAATTACTATATACCTCTAAGGGAACCCCAAGTGTTTCATTAATGATAAAAATATCATTATATAAGTCTTTTGTTTGAACCTTAGATTTTTAGAAATTATATATAAATTAATAATATAATATTTGTTTTAAAACTTCTTTTATGTCAATTTTGACACTATTTATAATTTATTTTTTTTAGTCTTAAAAAATTTATTAATTATAAATAAATTCATTTAATCAATCCTAACATGACATATTAACCTATAAAATTCATGGATGGAATCAAAAATTTTAAATTGTATTTATTGTAACATTTATAATACCATTTATTTGATTCTTTCATTAATATGGTAATTACTGCATCATCACTGTGTCTTAAATAAATTTAATTATTAAATTTCTAAAAATTATAAATAAAATACCATTATATAGGAAATTATTTTATATTTCTAATGAATATTTATAGTCGAAGAGATAACATGTATAACTCTATTTAAAAATTGTTTTTTCTAAAAGATATATGCTTATGTCATTTTTGTATTTACTTTAACTTAATTAATATAAAGTGTCATTATCACTTACAAGTGGTTTAATGGGGTCCCAAAATTGACCCAAAGAGTCCCATGGTTGTAAATTTATCATAAACTAGGGTTAGGACATGTGTTAGAGTAATTTAATATTATTATAATATTATTTGTTACCCTTATTTACCAGATTTACACTTTAACCCTGGTAAATAAAATATTTACCGAAGTAATTATTCAAAATGTATAAAAATAAAAGATACCTATTTACAGAATTTGGACCTCCTGATTCTAAATATGGAATCCATTTTTCTAAATTCAAAACACAGAAGTGGCTGAAATTAATTAAAAATTAATTCCCGTTGTCAAAACAAAAAGCATGTTTTTAAGAAATAATAACTATCAAAAGATTGACACTTTCTTATTCCAGTTTAAATGTGAAATTATGTTCAATGAACAATTAAATGGTAAAATTATAATCTATTTGTACTTACAAACAATTAAAATGTATAATTTAACACTATAAATTATTTTGATTAAAAAAGTTGTTTTCAGTTAAAATATAGTATTATTCACTATTCACCCAAATATGAAAGTTATAAGAAAAACACCAAAAATTTATTGAAACTAAATTATTATGTCCCGATTATAAAGAAGAATTTTATTTTGTCAAATTTAAAATATAAAAGGTTCAAATATTGGATTTAAAAAGGGTTCACCATTAAAAGGTGGTAAAAGTTCATTTTTTGAAAAATACTTTTTTTATCTGAAAAAAATGAATTTGTTCTTACATTATGTATTAGAAAATCATAATATGGATTCTAAAATTATAAGAATTATATATATTTAAAAATTTAGTTAATACTATTCATAACCGCTTTTGAATGGCTACTTTGGTAAGTTGTGGTGCGCTTGAACTCGGTGTGGCGTGTAATGCAAGTTATTGAATTACTTTGAAGAAATAACGTACTATGAAATCTTGGGGTGTTACACTTCACCCATTAAATATGAGAAATTCAGATACATAAACTTCAATTTTATATAAAATAACTTAGATACATGATATATTCCCTACATATTTAATTCTCTAACATGGTATAAATTTAAATACATGGGCCAACTATATAGATTCAAATACATCTATGGATTCAATTATGTGGAAATTCATTTGGGTACATAGTCCCTGAATTTTGATATGTAGTAGATCTTTTATACAAAAACTACATGTGTAGTCTATTTAGCTATGTAACTAAACTCACATATGTGGATATTCACATATAAAAACATTTCAATATGCGGTGAATTAATCTACATGGATTCACCAACATTTCTTGAATTCGTGTATGTGGAAATTAGAAATCCCAGAATTCTTTCATTTTGAACCAAGGAACATTCAATTAATCTCCAGATGACTCAACCACCCCAAAACACTTTAAAAAACTTTAAGAATTTATAAATATTTCTCATATGCTTCATAATTATTCCTAATCACTTTGTAAGGATATAAAAACTCACCTCTTTGGGTTCATCAATATCGTGCATTACACTTATCACTCTAGATTTAATTCAACCTCCTTCCAATTGTGTCTATTCACTGAGTTCAACAACATTCAAGTACATGTACCTAGGGATGGATTCTCTACAAGCCTAAAAATTGATTATCTTATTTTGATATCTTACTCTCTAAATTTTCCACTATTTTACACACATTCTTCACAGTTATCCAAGATGCCCATTACAAGTGAAACAACCAGCTATATCTTCATTGTAGACTATTACAGAAAAGGTTGGAATCATTCCTTTATCACTTGTCACGATGTATCCATAACATTCATTTCATAAATCATATGATTTTATAGTGTATTCCCACTTGAATCTATCCATCCATGTATTCAAGGTTATCCAACTACTCTTTTCTATTTTCCAAATATGTGAGAAATAGATCTTCCTTTATGGGTTAACACTCAATCCATTATCTAACTTCTTTATATTTATTACATTGAAAATCCCAATTGCCAAAAATATAACAAAAAACCTTTGGGTACTTCAATCTCCCCCTTTGTGTGTTTGTTTTCAATACCAAATAAAACTTCTTACATGAATGTATCATTGTCCCCTTAATTGAAAATTAATACAAAGGGGAAGAAATTATTCTCATGCTAACTGAAAGGGTCACTTTCCTCTCCCCCAAATTAACTAGGTGGGAATACAGGATGACTTTTTTAACTTTAAACTTCTTGTCCCTAAACAATTTTTGATACCACTTGAGATATGATACTAACTGAAATATGATACCACTTGAAATACAAGTTGATATGTAAATAGATAACATTTTTAATACATGGGAGGATCTTTGTCAAATTACTTTACTACTTATGTTTTTTTATCCCGGTGGATTTTGAAAACATTATATATCTATATGTCACCCAACATGTTCTAATTTCCATTTGTGAATAAAATTACCTTTACACAACAAGGTATAGCCTTCCTTAATTTTTTTACAACTCCATAAATTCCATATGAGAAGGACTTAAACTTGTGTCAAAAATCATTGGTTTCATGTGACAATCAGAAATCAAGATCAACATAACATCATCAGAATTCATGTGGCAACACATTCCATTTTTTAGTGTTCCAACAACCAACCAACAGAAAGTCCATTAGGCTAAACTGGCATGGAAATCATGAGTGATTAATTCAGATAATAAAGTTCTCCATAATTCTCACTATGTGATATCAAATCAAAAAACCATTTCTTTGTGGATTTAAAAGTATATTTTTCAAAAATGTATGATCATTCCTTCAACTTCAAAAAAAACATCAAATTTTTCAAGTGAATGTTGGTCCTTATCCATTGTATTATATTATCACCCCTTTGATAATATAAGAAATATAAATTAAAGAATCTTAGGAGAGTAAAGATCATACCTTAAAAATATGTTTTATTAAAATATCTCCATAATTCTAGATTTAGAAGAAATTCATATATCTCTAGTAGACTCGATTCTTATACTATCTCTCCCTCAAAGTATGATTCCTATAGAAATTCACCATCAATACTCTAACATTCAAGCACCTTCAAATTGATTAAAGAATAAGGTATATCTTTGAATACCTCCTCAAATTGAGAAGGAGGGTTGAGACAAATTTACCAACTATTGAAATTTAGCTCTAGACTTCTCCATCCCAGAAGCTTTATATTTATATACTTTTTCCCTTTGGGAAGCATGGATTTCTTCTCATTGGATGTGAAAATCTTATATTTAGATTTTTTTGAACTTGATCTCATAGGTGATTTCCCTTTATTATTTAATAACTTTTCTTATTGAAAAATTCATTTAATACATCTAACAACGTTAGGGCCAATAACCCTACACCATCCACACACCTTATTATCACTCTAGAATTTTCCCTTATTGGGAATCTTCTATACTTTTTCTGAAGGAGTGCCAACAACTAATCCAATCCCCAAATATCCCACATGGATGTATTCTATTCTTAATTTCAACTTGTTCCCATTTTATTTTTACATTCATGATCATCCTTCATTGGTGCAAGATATAGACAATATTTCAAAGTAGAAGAATTACTTTCCAGTATGTTTTCCCTCCTTCTCATTTATCTTTTATTTATTAGGAGTAAATGATTTACCTTTCCTCTTTAATTTTTTTTCTCCCAAGTCCAATTCACTTATTTTGTTTGCTAATTTTTAATATTAAGGTGGTTATTTCTTTTTATCAGTAAGTGGATGATATATAATATGGTTATACTAGAACTAATCATAGAAATGACAACCAAAGTTTCACATATCATATAAGTTCTTCAATCCTTTAAATATATTATTCAAAGATAGATTCTTCCCTTTCTATGAGGTCTAATTATTCATAGAAAGTTTTTCCCTTTAAACTACCTTAATCTCCCTATTTGAAATCATTATTTTACTTGAATATATTGATATGTTATTCTATAAATCTATGGCCATGTGTTTGAGCCTCTACTATAAATAATAGTGGCCCAAAAATATTATTATTTTTCTTGTAGAAACATTCTATCCATATTTATAAGGTTTCTATTTGTCAAAATTTTCACAAAATGTTTTTTGAGGTTGATTTGGGTATATGAAACTCTAGAACTTACTAACATACACCCTTGATATATTCGTCGGTTTACCATAATTTTTATTCTTCAAAAATATTTACATATTTTAATTTCTATCAAGCACTTTCTAAATTTTAAAATTTAGTTAAAGTTACTTTTTCTACACCATGGGATACATGTTTCAATGATATAGTGTTAGAGGCTTATCCACAAGATCTAAATACCTTTGATCCACCATTGTGTGACTTATTTGATATGATAATCACTTCCAAGGATTGTGTGGAAGCACATATTTTCTTAAATCATTGGGATGTTTTAGATTTTTCTTCTTCTAGATTCTTCAACTTGACTTCCATATTAAGGAACTTCATTTTTAGGGTGTACTTATCATCCATTAAAGATCCCATCCTTTCTTCCAAATCACTTTCCATATTCTTAACTTGTTCATTACACATATTGGTAGTTAGTTATAGTAAATTATCACTGTATTTAATTATTTTTTCCTTTAAAACTAGTTGTGCATCCTTGACATTAAGGGTGACTATATTTAGTTTCTCAAGAGAATGAAGTACCTCAGTAATAGTAATCTTGAATGCTTCCTTCTAAAAAAACATTCATTGAAAATTTTCATCAATCAAGGACTTGTTTTCATTCATAGTGAGACAATTTCTCCTTTATCTTTCACAAATTTGGAGAGGGTTTTATGTATTCCAATATTTTTTTTCTAATGCATCCTCTATAGTATCAACTTATTTCTCTAGATATGATTTTTCATCAAATAATTATTTGATGAAAAAAATTTATATTCAATAAATTCAATAGTTACTTTATTCAGATAAACTCTAACATGAGAGTATAAGTCCTAAACTATTTTTATCCCTTCACACTCTTTACATATACTTGAATATTCAAAATAATCATTGAAAAAAATTCCAATAGATTATCACTTACCAATTTTTTCTGATTTCAGAAGTGGTTGATCCATTTCTTTTCCATTAATCTTTATTTACTTCTTTGACTCTTTATTCATCCCATTTTCATGTATTGGATAAAATATCCATTCCTTATTCTGTAGGTGTAGAGATATACTTCTTGATCTGAGACTCTTCTTAATGAATCTCAAATAAAAATTTAATATGGAACTTTTTAGAGGGAACCTAAGTTTTCTCTGATACAACTTGAGGTGACTAGAGGACCGATGCAAAACTAAGATGGGAGAGGTAAATAAGTTGTCCCTTAAATTTTTTAATAAACTATTCCCTTATTAATTAAACATCCTATACAATTTTAGTCTTGATCCAATCCTTCTTATGCCACATATCCCTACCTGGATAATTAAATAAGTAAAGGCACAAAAACACAAGGAGTTTTACAAGGTTAAAACTATGACCCACTCCTTGTTGTGATTTTTTATTTTCAGTAATCACATATTCTCTACTGTAACCAATATCATTCAATTACAAGTGGTGGGTGATTCACACACCATAACTTGATGAGAGTATCATTGATCTTATCTTAGCTGTAGCCACACCATATACTTTCCAACATCTCACATGACTTCACTTTCCAATGTCTCACTGCACAACTTCCAAAAAATTAAACTATAGTTAATGAGTCTCACAATGGTCTTTTTTACACAACCTAATTCTCAAGGGTTTTATGGATTCACACCATGAATATACAATATATTCTTTCAAGATCCCAATTATAAGTAAATCACCAGTCAAAAAAAGTTCTATATATATCAATAAAATTTATATCCTTCTTATCATATGTATCTTCTTCAAATGATGTAGATTATTCAATAAAACTCAATAACTCGGTTACTGCTCGTAGCTCTCTTCATAGAACTTCTACTGAATCTATCTACCTAGCTGTATCACATGATGATCTCCTATGATATTCAAACACAATATAACCTAAATATTTTTAATGCTCAACACCAATATCTAATAACATACACAACGAGCTGAATTCATAATCAATTATTTTTCTCACTACTTTGGATCTATCAAAATAATCTCTGAATGATGACTGACTCTTTATTTATCTTCCTTTATAAGACATATTGTGGATACTCTTCTTCTTCTTCTTTGAGAGTTCTTTAAAATTTGTTAGAGTATAAAATCTCTCATAATCATCTCTATTGAACACTCATCTCTCACCCCATATTTTTATTTTTATACATAGGTCAAAAAAATTTATTTTAAATATTATAGTATATAAAATGCATTAAAAAATTTGGTTTCCCACGCTATAACAAATATCAATAGCCTATACATTTTATTTTCCCATGATCTCTATTTCTGTCTAGGTGGCTATAATATTTTGGTGTCTATCACCTCCTATTTCCAAGAATATAAATGTTTTAGTAAATGTGTGAAAAAACAGATGCACATATAGCTCCCATAGATTCTCATAAAACATTTTTTTCAATTATTGTCCTATTATAAATAAAAACTTTTCAATATTATTTATTGTTATTCTCATTTTTTCATGGATCACCTGAATATATATTCAAATTAAATCAACAGCAGACTCGACCTATTATTCCTCAAAATATTTCCATAAAATCCAGAAATTACCTCTTATTCCTCAAAATATATCCATAAAATTTTCAACATAAATTTTCCACATCTATATAAAATTTCAATAAAATAGACATTTCAGTGTAAAACTCAATGTTTTAGCATGAGATCTATCATGAAAATAGTAAAATCTTTAATCTTGGTTCTATACACAGAAACAACATCTCAAATTTAATCAGATATTTTAGTCTTGGGAAAATTCCCATACTTCCATCTCAATTCCTCCCAAACATTCAAATAACATCAAATCAATTAATGTAGGATATGATAAACAATAAAAAATGTTTTGATGTTTATTAATTTGTATTATTCTTAAAAACCTAATGATATCATTTTTTTCATCAAAGAATACATGTAGTGGTTCTTCTCCTTTGGTATTCCCCAAAATAGACTCGAATCATGACTTGATTAAGTTTCATGATGTTTTTATATTGAATCCACAATATAAAAATTAAATAATATGTGTTTTCTCTTTATAATAAACAATTCTAGAAATCTATATATTTCACCCAATACATAAAGGAAATTCGAGTATGTGAACTTCATATTCACATATACAAACCCAACTACATGTTGGATTCCCTTACATTATATTAAATTTACTTACATGTTCTGAATTTGAATATGTGGGTCAACTAAATAGTATTCAGTTATGTCTGTGGATTCATCTATGTAGATCTTCATTTGGTAACATGGTCCCTAAATTTTGATAAATAGAAGATTTCTTCTATATAAACTGCATAAATGGGTCATTTGACTATGTCACAAAACTCATATACATGGATCTTCATATATGCATAATTCACATTTATAGTGACTTGAATTATTTGGATTCACCTATTTTTTTTAATTCACAAATTTTGAAGCTAGAATATCTAGTCTTATTTCATTTCAAACCAAGGCACCTTCAATTTATCTCAAATAGATATAAACCACTCAAAAACACTTCGAAATACTTTTTGAATTTATAAAACATTATCAGATGCTTCAAAATTATTTCCAAGAAATTATGCAATATAAAAAAATCACATATTTGAGTTATTAAATATCATGCATCTCACTTATCACTCCAGATTTAATTCAACCTTCATCCAAGTGTGTTTCTTAACTAAGTTCATCAAAATTCATGTACATGTACACGAGGATGGATTCTAAATATCTCTAACACCTGGTTCTCTCATTCAGGTATCATAATATACAATATTTAAACCTATTTTATACATATTCTTCACTACTATAAAAGTTGTCTAGTATAAGTGCATCAATAAACAATCTATTCATTCCAGACTATTAAAAACAAGAATGAAATCATTTATTAATCACTTTTTAGGATTTATCTATAATTATTAGCTCAGAAATTGTTTAATACTATAGGTGTTTCAAACTTGAATCTATCCAACTATGTATCCAAGAAAATCCAACTCCTGTTTTCACTTTATCCAATATTTGGGAAACAAATCTTCCTTCGTGGATCGATACTGACCATCACCCAAATTCTTTTCATTTATTATACTGACAAGACTAATTGAAAATGAATATAACTAAACACATTTGTGTACTTTATAAACCCATTTTATGTTTTTTTAAATAATAGGAGAATGAAACAATTTTTTTCATCCCACTATAAATGATAGTAAAACAAGATTCTATGTAAGTGGGACTAAAGGGTATTATGAAGAATATGTTGATGATTTTAATGGAATTCAATATCATATAGTTAGAATTTTTTATAAGTTTTATATTATTAAATTTGTTAATATTAAATATTATACTCTTAAGTAAATTCCTTGGTTTGTTGATGAGATAATAAATAAAAATATTTTAAGAATGCCTACCAAGGATGGGGAAAAATAAATAATGTTTCAAATGGAATGAGATAGTACAATGAGACATGATTGAATCACCAAATTCTTTTTTATATCTTATTGGGATATAGTATCCAAGTATGTATTTAGTGTAATGATATATTTCTTCATGGGAACTCTTATACCCAGAGGATTTGGTAATTTTCAATTCATTCTTAACCCCGTGAAAGGGAGTTTTATTTTTTTTAACTTTATATCTAGCTCCATATATAATTTTATTAGTAGGGTATTTCAAAATATTCTAGCTTATAAATTATAATTTTTCTTCTTAATTTCATTTTAAAATATTAAATGTGTAACAAAATGGCCCGGGATACCCTCAACTAGCACTCAAACTGGTCCTCTACATACCTAAAGGGAATTACCAATCCCCACAGGCTAGGGACTATCACTTAAGCATCATAAAACAACTATAGGGAATGATTTATCCCATCCTGAAACAAGATACACGAAATATATACACACACACTCACACAATAAAAAGTAACTAGAAGAGATATATTCCATAACCAAAATAGAACAACGGTAGTGATAGAAGTAAAAAGCAGAATACAAAACTCCAAGGTACATGTACCACTAAAAAAGGAAAACTAAAATGAGGAATAAATACTTGGTGTGATATGGTGAAATCTCCCATCATCTCACCATTAACTACCCATAACCAATTGATAAAAACCCTTACTACCTCACTGTGATGTCTTTTCTTTTCCTTCATCAAAAGGAAATATTAGGTCTACACATTCCGAAGGTAATGTGAATGTTGTGAGCTAAACCAGCTCAGTAGAATCCCAACTAGCTTTTCTATTTTATGTCTCTGTATAATAATCCCAATATTCTCAATTTTAACAAAAAAAGTATGATAAGTATGTAAGTAGTTTTATATAAAAATAATTGTATATATTTCCCTTTCTTCCATAGTTTTAAAAATAATCCCACATAAAAAGTTTTCAAAGAATAATTTTCAAAAAAATATATCAAATAGGTGTATCAAATCCAGAAATGTACAATCCAAAGCATAATGAAAAACTAGACTATGATCACAATAGTCTAGGATACTAGAATAATCATGCCAAAATCAATAACTTATGTGCACTAAATTACTTAGGACACATAGATTACTGAGTATAGGAATAACCCATACATGAACCCCCTAACAATTTCAAGATTCCATCCCTGGAACACATGGATTAGGGAGTAGAGGAACACCCCATGAGTGAAATCCCTGATAATGAAATGGAAAATACCAAACACTATACTATACACCTAAGTTCCCATGACTTACCATGCATGGAATATTTCAAAACTAATTTCAAATGGATTCACATTTCACAATCATTTCCAAACAAACCTTTATTCCATCAAAAATATAATTTGAAAACACATTTCAAAACCCATTACACAATGCATTAAAAATATATATTCTTTTACCATAATAAGGGAAAAATATATTTTATCAAAAAACCAATTTTTAATAAAAATAAATCATTCCAAGATCATGATAATATATTTATAAAATCATTTTATAAATCAGGAGAATTCATGGTTTACCTAACATAGTCTAGAAAAAAACTACCTACCTTAGACTTGGGTTTCACACCACCCGTAATGGGATACACATTCCAATAGTGGAAAGAAAACAAAAAATTTATGATTAGAGGCCCTATCATAAATTATTAAATATTATAATCGAGTTATATAAAAAAATGGGTTGTAAGAGATGATATATCGATGCATACCTTGAGAAACACAAGATCCGCACCATAACCAACAAGATGATCAACACTTAGAACATAAGAACACGATGGATCCAGAAGGAAATATATATGAAAAATCATTATCACATGGTCATAGATCTATAAACATACCCAAAACTACTATCACAACCAATAGAAATATAGAAATGAGAATAGAAAAATACCCAGGGAAGATAAACCAATCTCATTGAAGGTCAAGTAGCCAAACGAAGTGATTCAAAAGAAAAAAACCACCAAAAATCAGATGGGGAAGTCCTAGGGTTCAAGGTAGGGAAAAATAAATTGAATAAATTAGGTTTTAGGATTAAAATTCATAAAACTTGCATCTTATAGATGAATCACATCATGAATAAAATATTCACAACATGAATCCCATGAATTGCATGTATGCTAAAAAAGGTGTTTCCTCAGTTTAAAAAGCATATTAAAAGAATTTAGAGTGTGAATCTCATTCACATATTGAATTATTTTTCTTTTTTTGAATTGATTTCATGGCTTTTTTCATAATATAGATTCACATCATGAATCATATTCAAAAATTGAATGAGTCTTGAGGGAAACTCCTAACCCAGGTTCTATATAAACTACCAAATCAACTCACACACCCTGTGAACCTGGGAAGAAATATATTATATATAAATGAGAGTATAACTTTTTTATTTAGAATGTTACAATCAGAAAACCATCTAAATTTCCATTCCCAATAAGTCTCATGGAATAAGAACGATCCATAAAGAGGTTAGAAAACTTCTGCCTCACTAATGATTCATGCTCACAAGCCTAATGAGAATCTAATTTATGACAACACAACACTATGAAAAACTAAATAGACTTCTTACACAATTGTTTCACTTGAGGATCTATATTCTCCATTTGTTCCTCCATAATAGAATAATTTGGCTCCAAATCAATCTCTTCCTAACTCAGAACATGGGAAGGATCATGATGGTATTTTCTAAGATGAGGTATGTGGAAAATATCATACATACATATAAAAAAATGGTAATTCTAACCAATAAGAAACCTTCCCATGATGCTCAGTGATCTCTAACGGTCTAATATATCTCAGAGCTATCTTCCCCTATTTTCCTAGCTGACGGTGACTCAATTGAGGAGAAACTTTTAAGAAAGGCATGGCACCAATAGAAAACTCTAAAGGAAGATGTCGACTATGTACATATGATTCTACCAACTTTGAACTATAAACAAACATCTTCAAATATCCTAAATCCTCACCAATGTTTCTTGAGTGATACTTGGAACCATAAGAGAGTACTCACCCACGTATCCCAAACAAATAGGTGACATTAATGGGTGAAAATAAAAATCATCAAAGGTAGACATTATGATTGATGATTAGTAGCTACTATTATAAAAAAACTTGACCATTCCTAGATGGATATCAAATGATCCACTGAAATCCAACATGCATGCACAAAGCATATCCTCTAGGAACTGAATAACATGCTCTATTTAGCCATCCATTTTTGGATGGTAAGCTTTAATAAACCTTACCTGAATCACCATTACCTCTTGAAGACTCTTATAGAATTTGGAAGTAAAAATATGATCCCTGTATGAGATAATGGAAGAGGTAACCCCATGTAATCTCACAGTATCCTATATATACAACTTACCAATATCTTTAACCTTTGTAGTGTCCTTGATTGAAATAAAAATGGATGATTTCATCAACCGATGAATCAAACCCCAGATAGAATTATTCCCTTGAGATGTTTATGGTAACCCAAAAAGCAAGTCCATGGAAACTTGTACCATTTCAAAACTAGAACTAGAAGATTCTATAGTATACCAGAGGGTTTTAGGTTCCCTACCTTTATCTACTATAAGGTATAACAAAATGAAACATAATTAGAAATGTCCAGATTCATAACTAGCCACAAAAATCATCATCTCATATCATAATACATCTCCATAGTGCCTGGATGAATTACCCATGAAGAAATATAAAAGTATCACAACACTAAACATATAAGAGATGTTGGGATGAAAAAACGTTCCCTAAAGTAGAGAATACCATCATATGGTAGAGACAAACCAGAAATGATCTCCCCACCATAAATGGTTTCCTTGATTCCCATGAACACATAACCATGTTTTTGGATCTATAGAATAGACTCAAGGAGAGATGATGATAACTAAAAATTGGTTATAACCATAACTGAATCATCCTCTTAAAAATCCAGATGCAAATGGGTGAAGATCCCCATTAGGTTCCACTCTTCCTTTGATTACAAGATAGATTATGGTCAAACTTTACTATTGACAGTGTCTACGAAGACATTTCCATTCCATTGGGTATAGGCTATATCAAAATAAAACATCTGAATATAATCCACCATCATCTCTTTCTGAGATTCAATTACTTTTGAGAAAATATATAACTCAAAAAAATTAATTAGAAGAGACTATAAACCTATCCCTAAAAAGATAACACCACCAATACTTAAGCGCATGCATAACCATGGAAATTTCTAAATCATGAGTGGGGTAATTATTCACATTTTGTTGAAGTTGACAAGTGAAATAACTTACCACATGACCACCCTACATAAGTATAAAACTCATAACTACACGAGAAGCATCACATTATACCACATACCCCTTATCGAGATTTAGTAAGATCAAAATAAGTGTCTATGTCAGAATTCATTTAAAATCATTAAAAGAATTCTGACATTTATCATCCCATGGGTATTTCACCCCATTATTGGTAAGATAAATCAATAGTGATGAAAACTTCGATAAATCATTGAAATATCAGGATAGTATCCCGAAAGACCTAATGTAATGACACCGAACCTAGTAACCCATATATAGTGTTTACTTTATTACATTGAAACTAAATACAATCAATCGCATTCCAAATGACCAAATAGTTTAGTAGTAATTTTTGGGGTTGAACCCCATTATTAAATAGAAAAATAGAAACTTGATTTTTAAATTTAAGAAAAGGGTAAACCCATTACATTATTTACATGCAAAAAATCTATAAAAAACATGACCCAAGGCCCTTACATGGTTCTAAATGCCCAATAAGACACATAGATCATAACAAGTGTCCGCTAGAATTCTCGTTTCATTTAGTAGTCATGGTAAAATAGATAGATATGTCAAAATACAAATTACATTTTAAAGGATAAAATAAAAAATGTGTTTTATTTGAGAAATCTATTATTCCCCTTAACATATCTCTTCATATGAATCATAAAACATTTCTTGGTATCTTGGGGAAAATAAAACATAAGAAATGGGTGATCTTAGATGCTTAGTAAGGGTTTTCATTCAAAAAATAATAATGAATAAATAAAAATAATCAATATGGTAGGTAAATAACTCAAAAAAATTCTATTTAAATAATAACTTAGTTGTAATATTGGAGGAATATATGATGGTAAAATAAATCCATATAAATAATCACATGAGCTTGAAATTTATCCATGAATATTATAACTAATAAAATAATTAAATGGATATCAATAACTAATATCATAATGAGGGAATTCATAATTATGAACATCTTAAACATGCCATAATGGACTCATTACAAGATTTATTATTTTTAAGGACTTATTCCAAGAAATCTTACATAAATGGGTAAGTCCTCATCCAAATACCCAAGTTAATTTGTCTCATGAGACATACAAATATAATGATGGGATATGTAATTTAGGGCTGCACCTGTAACTTAAAAAGTCCAATTCATGCCTCATATTAAAGGTTTCAAACCTAAAAAAAATAAAATTTATATTTAAAAACTAACATATGAAATATTGATGCTTTCCCAAATCAATAAACAAAATCCTAAACAATCCAGAGTGATATGGTTAATGTTAATAACATTGTATATCCTCGATCAAACTAACCATAAAACATAAAAATAAATAATAAGTATGGTATCAATAAAAAATATCCATAGTGTACAATAATTAAAATAATGGTTTTATTTCATTGATGAATAGAAATACCACAAAATTTTCATTAAAAACATTTTTGAGGAAAATAAACTTTTCACATTGAAAATATTTTTAAAACTAAAAGTTAAAACAATATTTTGAAAATAATTTTTTGAAAAAATATCCATGTAAAATTATAAAGAAATATTTAAAACATTGAGTGTTCATGATGGTAGGAAAATCCATTAATTTTGTATAGGTTAAAACAAAGATTCCATTCACATTTTTGGAAAAAGCCGAACATAACATGTTTAGAAAACAACATGACGCTTTCATTCAATTTGTTTTGTAAAAATTAAAAAATGGATAATTTTTTTTGAATAAATCATTTTTTTAATATTTAAAATATTTTTTATAGAATTTTTAGGAAACATGTATTTGGAAGAAAAAACATTTTAGACTAAAAAGAGAAATCATGTTGCCTTTTCTTCAAAACAAATTCTAAATAATTTTATATTCCAAAAAGAGTAAAATGGTACTTTTACATGAAAAGTTCATGAATAACCATGGGAAATTAAAATATACTAGCTATAAGATATAAATACCAAAAAATCCCCTGAGGTAAACTTAAACATAATTAATCGGGAATGATGATCAGAATGTAAAACAAACCTAAACCAATTTGGTAACATCTAAATCGTAATACCCATAAAAGAAATAAAATAAAATTAAACTATAAATAAAATTAATATCAATATATTAATGATATGAAATATAAAAGTGGTAGTATATACACCACACAAAATAAATAAGTGGTGAATATGGAGTATGTCTCATGGAAGTAAAAGTGAGAGGAGAAACCCTTACCTCAGGTTAAAAACCCTTCATATGTGTTCAACCCTCATTTATAATAAATATGGTTTTATTATAAATATATTAAATAACCATTATCATCTATCACATACCATATTCGATTTACTTATAGTCTTTTATCATTCTTTTATTAATAATTATTTGCTAAAATTAGTATTTCCAGTGATAAATGTTTTGTTTTTCATGTATGTTTTGGTTAGGTAATTTTCGTCTTTTTACTTTGATCATGGTTAAATTATATATATAATAACAAATATGATATTAATATCATATATATTAATTATATATTTATTTATAGTAATATATAAATCTAAGAGAAAAAATTGATTATATCATTCATAGAGATGGCAGGCCGTACGTATGCATGAAAGATGGTTTCATTTTTCTCGACAGATAGAACAAAAGGAAGGTAAATAATATATAATTTTTATAGAGTTATTATGATGTCTTATATATCACACATATTAATTAAATTTATACTTATTACCATCCATGTAGAGAGTTAGTGAAAAATGAGTCACATTGCATCGTGAGGTGGTAGTCCACCGTACATATGATCGACGTTATCATATCCCCCATTAAATAGAAAGTAAGAATGTATATGTGATATAATAATTAAAAATTTATAATTATATTCCAAATATCTTATGAATTAATTTAATCTATCCTTATTACCATCCATGTAAAATGGAAATGGGAAAAACACATCATATCCGTTCGCGAGGCAGTAGTCTGTCGTACACACAAGAAACATTATTGTTTTCCAATAGGTTGGAAGGTAAGAATTTTGATGTGATATTATAATATAATAATTATATAAATTTCATAAATTTTTTATAAATATATTAAATCTATCATTATATACATATGTGAGTGGTGGTGATGGAAAAAAAATTTCATCGGTTCGTGAGGCTGCAGTCCACTATACACGTGATCAATATTTTTTCCCCATATGATCGAAGAGTATATGGATATAGGTTGTTAAGTTAACAAAATACCATCTAATTTTATGTTATATACTAGTGTTTTTATATTATAATGGTTGAATAAAATTTGAAGGAGATGAAATAATAAATAAAATAAAAATAATCATTTAAGAACGTTACCTCTTCTTTGAACAACCTCTTTAGGTTTGCAACAAAATCCATCCTATGATGTATTTCTGATGAAAAAGGTATATAGTATGTTTTTATAGGATTATGGATGGTATTAGGGTTGTTATTGTATAAACCAATGGGTTTAGGAAATGTGAAGATGAAAGAAGTGGGGGCGGCCTTTTATAAGTGGTGGAGAGGACACAAATGGAAATTTTGAACAGAATAAAGTTTACTAACATTTTTCACATGAAAAAGGCTCAAAATGGGTAATTAAAGAACCTATTATGTGATTATGTCTCCATATGGCCATAAAATATGTGTTAGATAATATTTAGGTCATTTTTGACCCTTATCTTCTTAGTTTAACCTCCAAGTAAAATTGTTTTCACCTTAACCACAATAATTAATGTTTACTTTTTTCATTATTCATTACGGTAAAAAATTAAGTTAAAATTATTTTATAATGTAAATTATTCCAATTAAAAATATGGAATTAATTTTTCAAAATTAAATTCTAATAAGTGGAAGAATTAAATTGAAAATTAAACCTGCAGACATGTTGAAAAATGATTTTTCTAAAGAAATACTTTTAAAAGTTTTAAAAAAAATTATATTATAATTAATATGAAATTGATTAAAATGAACCATATTAGTTATATTTCAACATAATTTTACTAATTCTAATTTAAAAAAAATTTAAAATATAATTTACCTTTTCAAATAATTTAAACCAAAATGAAGTTTTCAATAAAAATCAATATTTTTCACTATTCATTGAAAGATTTAATCTTTTTAGAAAATTCTCAAAAATTCACCAAAGGATAATTTTGAAATTTAGATTTAAAAAATTTATTTTATTTTTTCAAAGAAAATTTATAAAAGTGGTAAAAAATAATTTTAAATTATGAGTGCAGAGCATGACTAAACCGCCTTCTAGAAAAATACAGTTTTTTTGAAAAAATTTCTTTTTTCTTTTAAATGATTATTGTTTTATTTCAAATAAATTTAAAACCATTGAATTTATTTTATACATGTGTAAACCATATAATTTTCATGATTTATGTAGTCATATTCATACCCTCCAACTTAACAGCTAGGTTTTAATGATCATGTTTAAATAATAATATTTTAATAGATTATTGTATTTTATTTAAAGATGGAATTGCGTGCATCACAAGATATCAACAATATTGAATTTATTTAAAAGTAAATATATCATAAATTATCAGGGTGTTATATTTTCTTTCAATCTTATTGTTTCATTTCATATATGATATCAAAAATGATGTTTCTCTTTTAAAATTTTGAGGTGTTACACCAAAGAAGATCCAAATATTGAAGGCATTTCATGGATCCTCTTCAGATGGTTCTCATTCCCATTATTAGATCTTTAATAGACCATGATATCATCCATAAACACAATGAAATGGGTGTCAAGATACTAATGGAATAACCGATTTATCAAATCCATACAAACTGTAGGAGCATTGGTTAAACCAAAAGGAATCAAAATATATTCATAATTGTAGTACCTTATTCTGAAAGTAGTCATCATAATATCAGACTCCTAACCCTTGAGCTGATGGAACCTCAACTAAATATTGATCTTCAAAATTTACTTTTCCCCTTTTAACTCATCAAAAAAATCATCCACATGGGAAAAAGTGTACATGTTATTAAAATTTACCTTATTCAAAATTTAATATTCCAATAATAAATGAAGAAAAATATCATCCTTTTGGTGAAAAACACGGGGGGTTCCCACAAAAAAACACTAGGGTGAAAATAAATTCTTCATCAAATCCTTAAAAAGGATATTGATCTCTTTTAATTTATCTGATTCCATGAGAAAAAAGGGTATTAAGATCGGATGTATACCTAGTACCAAATCAATCTTGAACTTTACCTCCCACTCTAGAGTAATACCGAGGAATTAATCTGGGAAGACATCCAATAATTCCTTAAAAACTAAGGGATGATTTTCAATAGAACAAACAACGTCCGGATCAATAGAAACAATCAAAAATAAACATCTCATCTTTGTTCGAGAAGGATCTGCAGGACCCAACCTAATATCTGACTATCCTTGAAACACCTAAGAGACCCCATATGAAACAAATAGTAAGACATAAATATGACAAAAATAAATCTCATCATGATGATAAATGATCCATTCTATCATAATGATGATATCGAATAAATGCATATTGAGAACAAAGAAATACATGACTAACTCCGTGTCAGCTATTGATAGAAAACAAGATGGACAATGAAACCCCTAATCTTTTATTTTTTTACAAGAGTTCTCTCCAAATCTATAATAAAGGACATGATATCCTTTTTAAGTTTCAATATATAAACAAAATGGGGAGAAATAAATGAGTGTGAGGCATCTATATCAAATAGAGCAGTTTCTTAGATGATAAAACAAAAATGGAACCTCTAAATATAACTGATATAGAATCAACCTCTGTTGAAAAATCATCCACTATATGATGGTTATTTACTTTTGAGGCATATGGATGGATCCCTATGGATTTTAAATCTTCTGGATACACTATATTTCAATTTAGAGTCAATGATCTATGAACATAATGGAGCATATACATAGCCTATAGAAACATCTGCAAATGGTTGTGGTGGCCATAATCATTACACATATTCGTAGGGGAAGGAAAATAAAGTTAGGTATTCTTGAACTTCCCAAACTAGTAAAAAGTCAGGGGCACACTTCTAGAAGCTACTAATGGTATATAAGAGGTTTTCTATTGAGAATTGCCTTCAATAACCCTACGATGATCATATCACTTACTCTTCTTTCCTTGTGCATCACTGAATCCACCACTGGGTGGAAGGAGAGGGAAATAATAACCAATATTACCCACTATATATATATGTATATATATATATAAGAATCATATACATATATTCATAAATGTTCATATATAGAGATACATAGTAATGGTCAGGACCTGAAGCGTAAACCCAAGGAATCCACCCTCACTTATGAGGGGTTTTACAACCCTCATGGCATATGAGCATATAGATATAACTCGGTCATCATATAAGTAAATATAAATCATGGACCAAACCCAATAATTTTATTTTTATTGGAAAACAGATCCTTAGTTATTAATTAATTAGAATCCTGAGATCGTCAAAGGCATCCAATGAAAAGGAACCCAAGTGTCACTCCATGAACACTAATAAAATCATCATCATAGGACTCCATCCAAGGAACCCATATAAGGACCTAAGGATCACTCATGATATGGTATAAAGCATAACCCTTTGAGTCCATCCATGGTGTACCACATCGGGAACTAGGTATTAGTCCAGGTACACTAATAAACCCATCGTTGTAAGAGTCCATCCAAGGTACCTATATAAGGACTCAAGTATCACTCACAACATGGTATAAAGAATAAAACTATGAGTCAACATGATATAAAGTATATCCCTATGAGTCTATCCATGTTGTACCATATTGGGAACTAGGTTTCACTCATGGAAAGCATAAAGACATCTTTCTAATGATCCTGTATATGGTGTTCTATAACCAAACCATGAATCACTCCCAATATTTTATAATTTAGTTGAAAATTCCATTTTTTATGCTTAATGATCTTATCCAAGTAATCCTTAATTCAGAACCTTGTGTCACCCACAACATGGTATAAAATAATTATCATCTATAGAATTAAACTTATACCATTTAACAATACTTTTTAGTCATTTTTCCAATTTTCTTGATATGGTAAATTCAATCTACAACATAAAGGGAAATGGCCTGTACATATAGCCGACTATTTTCCCTTGATCAAAATTTATATAAATAATACTAAAAAGGGAAATTCAATACACCTCATTTGGTAGTTAAAATTAATTGTAAGGCATGAGTATCTTAATCCTTTAAGGATGAAACACCTAGGTGGCACACATTGGTATGTTCATCATTTTATGGTGATTTTTAGGTTTCTAGGATTATAAAAAGTATTAAAACATCATTTAATTTAAATAATTTGACATTTTTAAGGAGTTTCCAGAGGGAGTTGGCATGTTTCATGACCAGCTGACATATAAAACAACATGAATTTAAGTAAAAGTGACAATACCTCCTACTTTAGGATGGTATAACTCTCTTCATCCATTATCATCCTTTAAATCGATATATAATGGAAGAAAATAGAAAAATAGACAAATTCACTGAAATAATGGAATATTATCTTGCACCAAAATATCACCGAGGATGGTGGAATAAATGAATAAATGAAGGAATAAGAATTAAGATCTTACCAATATCCATCCAATGCAACCTAAAATGAAGGAATCAAAGCTTAGATAAGTTAGAAACCTTAAATCCAAGCCTTAGGCATGGGAGGAGGTTCAATGGGAGAATAGGGAACTACTTGTAGGAAGGGGGATATATTGATGAGCGATTCTTCCCCTTAAAAAAGGGTCACGAAATATTCACAATTTGAATGGAATTCACATCATCAATATCCTGGGTTTATTTTTCTTCTAGAAAAAAATAGTTCACATCACGAATAGGATTCATGGCATGCATTGAAATAATATCCTGTAATAAAAGTCATGGGGTTTGGATAGAGTGATTCACATTGTGAATTGAATTAACATAAAGAAGTTCATTCATGTCATGAATTGGTTCTACAATTGGACTTCATTCCCCTTCTACCTTCCATACTAAGAAAAAACCAACTAGACTAAAGGTGCAATTACTAGGGTCTACAGAAAAAAGGTAACTTAATGAGGGTTTAACCAAATTTAAAAGAAACTGTACCATTCTAAAAATTTGGGATGTTACATCTCTACATCAATAAAACTGATATCCTTATTTTCACATGAGTCTTCTTTTAATTCCAACAAGTCTTCAATAAATCCTCACAACTCAGCTTCACATAACTTCTACACCAAATCTAAGAATATTCATAATAAGTCATATTCAAGCTCAGTTATTCATCTCACTAAAACTGATATCATAATGAAAGTTGACTCCTTCTTCCTCACTATACCATGCAATAAATACTTCTCCTACTTCTTTGAGGGTTCCTTAAAATTCAGTACAACACAACAACTCTTGACTTAAACTCTTTTAAACTCTCTTCTCAAACTTTATATTTTTATTTTTATACATAGGTTACACCATTTTATTTTCCATATTATAACATTGAAAATCCATTTAAAAATTAGAGGCCTATGATTTCAAAAATCTCAACAGCATGTATATAGGATTCTACCACAATCTCTATTTCTATCTAGGTAGATGAAAACTTTTGGTGGGTATTTCCTCCTATTTTCAGAAATTTGTGTTTCAGAAAACACATGAAAGAAAAACACATGTACATAAACCCCCCATAGATTTTAACAATATCCTTTTTTACTTTTTCAATGGATTTCCTCATCTAAATGATACCCTTTCCCTATTATACATTTTTCTTCTCATTTTTTCTTGGCTCAACCAAATATATATTTGGATTAAATCAATACTAGGATTAACAAATTCTTCCTCAAAATATCTTCAAAAAGTAAATAGATGTATAAAGTATCCAAAAAACATATCTTTAAGTGTGGAACTTGATCTTAATATGATATATATTCTGTGAAAGTAATACATCATTTAATCCTAGTTCCATTCATAATAAAAACACCTTTACTTTAATGTCATCTTTTAGTCTTGGGAAAATATCTATAATTCCATATAAATTCCTCTTAAACATTTGAACATCGTAAGATCAACTGATAAGGGAAATGATAAACAAATCAAGTTTTTATGGTTCTTTATCTACATTATTCTATAAAACTATATGATTTCATTTTCTTCATTAAAGAATAAAAACAATGACTATTCTCCTTCAGTCTTCCTAAAACTAGGATAAAATCATGTCTTAAAAAATTACATGATATTTTGATATTTAATGCATGACATAAGCATTAATTGATTATAGTTTCTTCTTCCGAATCAACACTTTTAAAAATATGTATACTTCACCCATTATATATGGGAAATTCAGATAAATAAACTTCAGATTTATATAAAAACCCATGGATATAGGATATATTCCCTATAGATTGAATTCTCTAACATGGTATAAATTTACATACATGGGCCAAATATATAGATTCAAATACATCTATGGATTTGGTTATGTGGAACTTCATTTGGGTACATAGTCCATGAATTCTGATATGTAGTAGATATTTTATACAAAAAATACATCTGTAGTCTATTTAGCTATGTCACTAAACTCACATATGGGGATCTTCACATATACAAACATTTCTCTATGTGGTGAATTTATCTACATGGATTCACTAACATTTCTTGAATTCGTATATGTGGAAATTAGAATTCTCGGAATTCTTTAATTTTGAACCAAGGCACATCCAATTAATCTTTAGATGATCTCAACCACTAAAAAACACTTTAAACACCTTTAAGAATTTATAAATCTTTCTCAGATGCTTCATAGTGATTCCCAATAACATTAGGAGAATATAAAAACTCACCTCTTTGGGTTCATCAATACCGTGAACTACACCGATCACTCTAGCTTCAATTCAACCTTCGTCCCAGTGTGTTTATTCAACGAGTTCAGCAAAATTCAAGTACAGGTACCTAGGGATGGATTCTCTACAACCCTAATAATTTATTATCTCATTTTTATATCTTACTCTCTAAATTTTTAACTAGTTTTACACACATTCTTCAAAGTTATACAAGATTCCCATTACAAGTGAAACAACAAGCTATCTCTTCATTGTGGACTGTTACAGACAAGGTTGGAATCATTCCTTTAGCACTTGTCACGATGTATTCATAACATTCATTTCATAAATTGTATGATGTTATAGGGGATTCCCACTTGAATCTATCCATCCATGTATTCAATGGTATCCAAATACTCTTTTCTCTTTGCCCAATATGTGAGAAATAGCTCTTCCTTTATGGGTTGGCACTCAATCCATTATCCATCTTCTTTATATTTATTACATTAAAAATCCCAATTGAAAACAAATATAACAATAAAACTTTGGGTACTTCAATATTTCTCATTGTGTTTTCTTTCAATTCCAAATAAAACTTCTTTCGTGAATATATCATTCCCCCATTAATTGAAAATGAATAAAAAGGGGAGGAAATTATTCTCATACTAACTGAAAGGGTCACTTTCCTCTCCCCCTAATTAACTAGGTAGGAATATATGAGGACTTTTTTTAACTTTAAACTTATTATCTCTAATTTTTTTTGATTCCACTTGAGATAAAATACTAACTGAAATATGATACCACTTGAAATACCAGTTGATATGTAAATAAATACATGGGGAGGATCTTTGTCAAATTACTTTACTACTAACATTTTCTATCCTGGTGTATTTTAACAAAATTAGCTATCTATATGTCTCCCAACATGTTCTACTTGATAAAAGGGTGTAATTTTATAGATAATAATTAAAATTTATAAATATTTATACCATTTTTTAATAAAATTTCCTTTACAAAACAAGATACACCTTCCTTAATTTGTTTACAACTCCATAAATTCCATATGAGAAGGACTTAAACTTGTGTAAAAACTCATTGGATTCAAGTGACAATCAGGAATGAAGATCACCATAACATCATCGTAATTCATGTGGCAACACATTCCTTTTTTTAGTTTTCCAACAACCGACCAACAGAAAGTCCAATAGGCTAAACTGATATGGAAATCATGAGTGATTAATTCATATAATAAATTTGTCCATAATTCTCAATATGTGATACCAACTCAAAAATTCATTTCTTATTGGATTTAAAAGTATATTTTTAAAAAATTTATGATCATTATATCAACATTAAAAACACATAAAAATATTCATGTGAAAGTTGGTTCTTCTCTATCGTGTTATATTATCATCCCTTTCATAATGTAATCAATATAAATGAAAGAATCTTAGGAGAGTGAAGATAATACCTTAAACATATGTTTTCTTAAAATATATCCATAATTCTAGATTTAGAAGAAATTAATATATATCTAGTAGACTCGACTCTTCTACCATCTCCCCCTCAAGGTATAATTACTATAGAAATTCACCATCAACACTCTAATATTCAAGAACCTTTTGATTGATTAGGGAATAAGGTAGATCTTTGAATTGCTCCTCAACTTGAGCAGGAGGGTTGACACAAATTTACCAACCCATGAAATTTATATCTGGACTTCTTCATTAATAAAGCATTATATTTATAGACATTTTCCTTTTGGGAAGCATGGATTTCTTCTCATTGGATGTAAAAATATTATATTTAGATTTTTTTGAACTTGATCTCATAAGTTATTTCCCTTTATAATTTAAGAAATTTTCTTATTGAAAAATCCATTCAATACATCTGAAAACACTATGGCCTATCACCTTACACCATCCAAACACCTCTTTATCAGTCTAGAATTTTCCCTTATTGGGAATCTTCTCTACTTATTCCCAAAGAGTGAGAACAACTAATCCAATCCTCGAATCTCTCACTTGGATAGATTCTTTTATTACGTTCAACTTTCTCCCATTTTATTTTACACTCATGATCATCCTTCATTGGTGCATGATATAGACAATATTTCAAAGTAGACAAATTACTTTCCAGTATGTTTTCCCTTATTCTCATTTGTCTTTTATTTATTAGGAGTAGATGATTTAGCTTTCCTCTTCAACTTGTTTTTCTCCTAAGTTCAATTCACATATTTTGTTTTATAATTTTTAAGATTAAGGTGGTTATTTATTTTCATCAGAAAGTGGATGATATCTAATTGGGTTATACTAGAACAAATCATAGAAATGACCACAAAAGATTCACATATCATATAAGTTCTTCAATCCTTCAAATATATTATTCAAATATAGATTCTTCCCTTTCTATGTGGTCTAATTATTTCTAGAAAGTTTTTTTCATTTAAAATACCTTACTCCCACTATTTTCAATCATTATTTTACTTGAATATGTTGACATTCTATTCTATAAATCTATGTCCATGTGTCTGAGCCTCCATTAGAACTAATAGTGGCCCAAAAATATTATTATTTTTATTTTAGACATAATCTATCTATATTTATAAGGTTTATATTTTTCAAAATTTTCATAAAAATTTTGAGGTTGATTTGGGGATATGCAAATCTAGATCTTACTAACTTAAATCCTTGATATATTGGTGGGTTTACCATAATTTTTATTCTTTAAATTTTTACATATTTTAATTTCTATCTAGCACTTTCAAAATTTTAAAATTTAGTGAAAGTCACTTTTTCTACACTATGGGATACATTTTTCAATGATACAGTGTTATAGGCTTCTCCAGATGATCTAAATCCCATTGATCCACCATTGTGTGACTTATTTGATATGAGAATCACTTGTAAGGATTGTGTGGAAGAACATATTTTTTTAACTAATTGGGATGTTTTAGATTTTTCTTCTTCCAAATTCTTCAACTCGACTTCCATATTAAGGAACTTCATGTTGAGTGTGTACTTATCATCCACTAAAGATATCATCCTTCCTTCCAAATCACTTTCTATTTTATTAACTAGTTCATCACACATATTGGTAGTTTGTTATAGTAAATTATCACTGTATTTAATTATTTTTTCCTTCATAACTAGCTGTGAATCCTTGATATTAAAAATGACTATATGTAGTTTCAAAAGAGAATGGAGTACCTTAGTAATAGTAATCTTGAATGCTTTCTTCTAAAAAACCATTCATTGAATATTTTCATCACTCAATGACTTGTTTTCATTCATAGTGAGACAATTTCTCCTTTATCATTCACCAATTTATAGAGGGTTTTATTTATTCCAATAGTTTTTTATAATGCATCCTCTATAGTATCAACTTATTTCACTAGATATGATTTTTCATAAAATAATTATTTGATGAAAAAAAATATTCAATAAATTCACTAGTTATTTTCTTCAGATAAACTCTAACATGAGAGTATAATTCCTAAACTATTTTTATCCCTTCACACTCTCCACATATACTTGAATATTCAAAATAATCATTGCAAACAAGTCCAATATATTATCACTTACCACTTTTTTTATATTTTAGGAGTGGTTGATCCATTTCTTTTCCATTAATCTTTATCTACTTCTTTAACTCTTTCTTCATCCCATTTTCATGTATTAGATGAAATATCCATTCCTTATTCTGCAGGTGTAGAGATATACTTCTTTATCTGAGACTCTTTATAAAGAATATCAAATACACATTTCATCTGAAACTTTTTGGAGGGAACTTGAGTTTTCTATAATACAACTTGAGGTGACTAGAGGACCGATGGAAAACTGATATGGGAGAGGTAAATCAGTTTTCCCTTAAATTTTTATCAACTATTCCCTTTTTAATTCAACATCATAGACTATTTCAGTTTCTATCCACTCATTATTATGTCACATATCCATACCTAAATAATGAAATAAGTAAAGGCACAGAAACATAAGGATTTTTACAAGGTTTAAACTATGAACCACTTCTTGTTGTGATTTTTATTTTCACTAATAACATATTCTCTACTATTACCAATATCATTCAATTAAAAGTGGAGGGTGATTCAAACACTATAACTTGATGATAGTCTCATTGATATGCTCTTATCCATATCCACACCATCCACTTTCCTATATCTCACATGAATTCACTTTCCAACGTCTCACTGCACATCTTCAAAAAAATTAAACTATAGTTAATGAGTCTCAAAGAGGTCTTGTTTACATAACCTGATTCCCAAGGGTTCTATGGATTCACACCTTGCATATATAAGAGATTATTTTAAGATCCTCATTAGAAGTAAATCACCTATCAAAATAAGTTGTATCTATATCAAAAAAATTGATCTTTTTATTCTCATATGTATCTACTTCAAATGATATAAATTATTCAATAAAACTCAATAACTCGGTCACTGCTCCTATCTCTCTTCATAGAACTTCTACTGAATCTATCCACCTAACTGTTTCACTTTATGAGCTCCTGTGATATTCAAACCCATTAGATCATAAAATTATTTAATGCTCGACACCAATAGCCCTTAACATACACAAAATACTGAATTCATAATAAATTATTCTTCTCACTACTTTGGATCTCTCAAAATAATCTCAGAATGATGACTGAAACCATATTTATCTTCCTTTCTATAACATGTTGTGGATACTCATTCTTATTCTTCTTTGAGATTTCTTTAAAATTTAGCAGAGTAGAAAATCTATCATAATCATCTCTATTGAACTCTCTTCTCCCACTCAGTATTTTTCTTTTTATACATAGGTCAAAAAAATTTATTTTAAATATTATAGTATATAAAATCCATTTAAAAATTTTGTTTCCCACTCTATCACAAATATCAATAGACTATAAATTTTATTTTCCCATGATCTTTATTTTTGTCCAGGTGGCTACAAAATTTTGGTGTCTATGACCTCCTATTTTAAAGAATTTAAATATTCCAGTAAATGTGTGAAAAAAACAGATACACATGTAGCTCCCATAGATTCTCAAAATCAATTTTTTCTTTTTCAATTATTATCCTATTGTAAATGAAAACTTTTCAATAATATTTATTATTCTTCTCATTTTATTATGGCTCAGCTAAATATATATTCAAATTAAATCAATAGCAGAATCAGCCTATTATTCTTCAAAATATTTCCAAAAAATCCATAAATTACCTATTATTCCTCAAAATATCTCCATAAAATTTTCAACTTACATTTCCCACATATATATAAAATGACAATAAAATAGATATTTCAGTGTAAAACTCAATCTTGTAGCATGAGAGATCCCATGAAAATAGTGAAATCTTTAATCTCATTTCTATACATGGCAACGACATATCAAATTTAATCTCATATTTTAGTCTTGGGAAGATTCCCATACTTCCATATCAAATACTCCCAAATATTCAAATAACATCAAATAAATTAATGTAGTATATGATAAATAATAAAAATGTTTTGATAGTTCTTAATTTGTATTATTATTAAAAAAATAATTATTTCATTTTTTTCATCAAAGAATACATATAGTGGTTCTTCTTCTTTGGTATTCCCAAAAATAGGCCCGAATAATGACTTAATTAAGTTTCATGATGTTTTTATATTGAATCAACAATATAAAGATTGAATAATTTCGTTTATTCTTTAGAATAAACAATTCTAGAAATCTATAGATTTCACCCAATACATAAAGGAAATTTGAGTATGTGAACTTCATCTTCACATATACATACCCAACTACATGTTGGATTCCTTTAAATTGTCTTAAATTTACTTACATGGTCGGAATTTTAATATGTGGGTCAAACACATAGTATTCGGTTATGTCTTTGGATTTAGCTATGTGGATATTTTTTTGGTAACATGGTACCTAAATTTTGATACATACTAGATTTTTTCTATATAAAATGAATTCATGGGTCATTTGACTGCACCAAACTCACATACATGGATCTTCATGTATGAATTCATTTACTTTTATAGTGACATCGATTTTTTGGATTCACCTATTTTTTTTTAATTCACAAATTTTGAAGCTATAATATCTAGACTTATTTCATTTCAAAACAAGGAACCTCCAATTTATCTCAAATGGATATCAACCACACAAAAACACTTCAAAACTCATTTTTGAATTAATAAAACATTATAATATGATTCAAAATTATTCCCAAGAAATTATGAAATAAATAAAAAATCATATATTTGAGTTATTCAATATCATGCATCTCACTTATCACTCTAACTTTTATTTATCCTTCATCCAAGTGTGTTTCTTAATAGAGTTAATCAAAATTAATGTACAAGTAGATGTGGATGGATTCTACACATCTCTAACTCTTGGTTCTCTCATTCATGTATCATCCTCTATAATATTTAAACCTATTTTATAAATATTCTTCACCACTATCAAAGTTTTCCAGTATTGGTGCATCAATAAACTATCTATTCATTGTAGACTATTGAGAAAAAGAATTAAATCATTTCTTAAGCACTTTTTAGGATTTATCTATAATTATTAGCTTAGAAAATGTCTAATATTAAAGGTGTTTCATACTTGAATCTATCCAACTATTTATCTAAGGGAAGCCAACTCCTATTTTCACTTTATCCAATATTTGGGAAACAACTCTTCCTTTGTGGATCGATACCGAAACCATCACCCAAATTCATTGCCTTTATTATACTGACAAGACTAATTGAAAATAAATATAACTAAACACCTTTGAGTACTTTAGAAATCCATTTTAAGTTTTTTTAAAGAATGGGATAATGACATGATGTTTTTTCATCCCACTATAAATGATCATAAAACAAAATTCTATTTAAGTGGGACTAAAGGGTCTTACGAAGAATAGGTTGATGATGTTAATGGAATTAAATATCATATAGTTATAATTTTTTTTACATTTTATATTATTAATTATATTAATATTAAATATTATATTCTTAAGTAAATTCATTGGTTTGTTGATGAGATAACAGATAAAAATATTTTAAGAATTCCTATCATGGACGAGGCAAAAGAAATAATGTTTCAAATGGACTGAGATAGTATAATGAGACATGATTGAATCACCAAATTCATTTTTATATCTTTTTTGGATATATTATCCAAGTATGTATTCAGTTTATTGATATATTTCTTCATGGTAACTCTTATACCCATAGGATTTGGTAATTTTCAATTCATTCTTAACCCCATAAAATGGAGTTTTATTTTTTTATTGACTTTATATCTAGCTCTATATATAATTTTATTAGTAGGATATTTAAAAATATTCTATCTTATAAATCATAATTTTTTCTTATTAATTTAATTTTAAAAGATTAAATGTGTAACAAACTGACATGGGATACACTCAACTGGCACTCGAACTGGTCCGCTACATACCTGAAAGGGAGTTCCGAATCCCCATGGGCTGGGGACTATCACTTCAGCATCATACAACAACTAGAGGGAATGATTTATCCCAACATGAAACAAGATACATGAAATATATATATACACACACAATAAAAAGTAACTAGAAGAGATATATTCCATAACCAAAATAGAACAATGATAGTGATACAACTAAAAAACAAAAAAAACTCCAAGGTACATGGACCACTAACAAAATGACAACTAAAATGAGGAATAAATACTTGGTGTGATATGGTGAAATATCCCATAATCTCACTATTAACTACCCATAACCAATTGATAAAAACCCCCACTACCTCACTATGATTCCTTTTCTTTTCCTGCATCAAAAGAAAATACTAGGTCTACACATTCCTGAGGTAATGTGAAAGGTGTGAGCTAAACCAGCTTAGTAGAATCCCAACTAGTTGTTCTATTTAATGGCTCTATAAAATAATCCCAATATTCTCAATTTTAACTTTACAAGTTATGATAAGTATGTAAGTAGTTTTATATAAAAATCATTGTAAATATTTCCCTTTTTCTCATAGTTTAAAAAAAACCCACCTAAAAAAATTTCAAAGAATACTTTCTAAAAAACTATCAAATAGGTATATCAAATCCAGAACTATACAATCCAAAGAACAATGAAAAACTAGACTATGATCACAATAGTGTAGGATACTAGAATAATCATGCCACAATCAATAACTTATGTGCAATAAATTCCTTAGGAATCATGGATTAAAGAGTATAGGAACACCCCATACATGAACCCCATAACAATTTCATGATCCCATCCCTAGAACACATGGATTAGGAAGTAGAGGAACACCACATAGGTGAAATCCCTGATAATGAAATGGAAAATACCCAACACTATACCTTACACCTAAGTTCCCATGACTTACCATGCATTGAATATTTTAAAACCAATTTCAAAGGGATTCACATTTTAGAGACATTTTCAAACAACCCGTTATTCTATCAAAAATATAATTAGAAAATCTATTTCAAAATCCATTTCACAATGAATTAAAAAATATATTTTCTTTTACAAAATAAGTGAATAGTATATTTTATCAAAAAACCCTTTTCTGAATAAAAATAAATCATTCCAAGATCATGATAGTTTATTTAGAAAATCATTTTATAAATCAAGAGAATTCAAGGTTCACCTAACATAGGATAGAAACAAAGCTACCTACCTTAGACTTGGGTTTCACACGACCCCTAATGGGATACATATTCCAATAGTGGAAAGGGAATCATTTTTATGATCAGAGACCCTATAATAAATTATCACATATTAGAATTGAGTTATATAAACAAATGGGTTGTAAGAGATGTTAGATTGACACGTACCTTGAGAAACACATGCTCCACACCACAACCAACAAGACGATATACCCCTAGAAGATAAGAACATGACGGATATAGAAGATACATATTTTGAAACATCTCAATCACATGGTCATAGATCAATAAACACACCCCAAAATTGTTTCCACAACCAATGAAAATATAGAAATGAGAATATAAAACTTACCCATGGAATAGAAACCAATCTCATCGAAGGTCAATTTTAAAAATGAAGTGATTCAGAAGAAAAAACCACCAAAAATCATATGGTACAGACCTAGGGTTTAATGTGGGGAAGAATAAATTGAATAAATTAATATTTAGGATTAAAATGCATAAAACCTACAACTTATATATGAATCACATCCTAAATAACATATTCACGACATAAATCCCATGAATTTCATGAATGCTAAAAAGGAATTTCCGTAGTTTTAAAATCCAGTTCAAGGAATTAATAGTGTGAATCTCATTCACATAATAAATTATTTTTCCTTCTTTGAATTTATTTCATGGCTTTTGTCCTAATATAGATTCACATCATGAATCATATTAACAATTTGAATGAGTCTTGAGGGAATCTCCTGACCCAGGTTCTATATAATCTCCCAAATCAACTCCCACACCCTATAAACCTGGGAAGAAATATCTTATATAAAAAAGAGAGTATACCTTTTTATTTAGGATGTTACAATCTGACCACCATATAAATTTCCATTCCCAAGAAGTCTTATGGAATAAGAATGATCCATAAAGAGGTGAGGCCACTTCTCCCTCACTAATGATTCATGATCCCAATCCTCATGAGAATATAATTTATACCAACACAACACTCTGAATAACTAAATAGAATTCCTACACAAGTGTTTCACCAAAGGATCCATGATATCCATTTGTTCCTCCATAATAGAATCATCTGGTTCCAAATCAATCTCTTCCAAACTCAGAACATGGGAAGGATCACGATGATATTTTCTAAGATGGTATATGTGGAAAATATCATAAATAATAATCAACTAAAATGGTAATTATAACCAGTAATCAATCTAACCAAGCTGATCAGTGATCTAAAATAGTCCAATATATATTCGAGTTATCTTCATATGTTTTCTAAGATGATGGTGACCCAATCGAGGAGATAAATTTAAGAAAGGTAGGTCACAAATGGAAAACTCTGAAGAATGATGTCGACTATCTACATATGATTCTACCAAATTTTAACTGTAAAAAAACATCATAAAATATCCTAATCCTCATGGATGTTTCCTGAGTGAGACTTGACACCATAAGAGAGGCCTCACCCACGTATCCCTAACAAATAGTTGACCTTCACGGGTGACAATAAAAAGCATCAAAGGTAGACATTATGATTGATGACTAGTAACTATTGTTATACACAAACTTGACCAGTCCTTAATGGATATCAAATGATCCACCAAAATCCAAAACGCATGCACAAAGCATATCCTCTAGGAGTTGAATAACATGCTCTGTTTGGCCATCCATTTTTGGATAGTAAGTTATAATCAACCTTACCTGAATCTCCATTACCTCTTGAAGACTATTATAAAATCTAGAAGTAAACTCAGAATCCCCGTATGAGATAATGGAAGAGGTAACCCCATGTAATCTCATAATATCCTATAAATACAACTTACCAAGATCTTTAACCTTTGTGGTATCCTTGATTGAAATAAAAATGAATGATTTCATCAACCGATGAATCAAAACCCAGATAGGATTATTACCTTGAAAAGTTTTTTGTAATCCAAAAAGAAATTCTATGGAAACCTGTACCATTTCAAAACTAGAACTAGAATATTCTGTAGTATACCAAAGGGTTTTAGGTTCTGTACCTTTATCTACTAGAAGATATAAAAAATGACACCTAATCAGAAATGTCAAGATTCATACCTAGACACAAAAATCATCATCTCATATCATAATATATCTCCATAGTGCCTGGATGAATTACCCATGAAGAAATATGAAAGTACTAGAACATTAAACATCTCTGAGATGCTAGGATGAAAAAACTTTCCCTGAATTAGAGAATACCATCATAAGGGGGATACCAACTAGAAACAGTATCCCCAACATAAAGGGTTTCCTTGATTCCCATGAACACATAATCATGTTTTTGGATCAATAGAATAGACTCAAGGAGAGATGATGATAACTAAAAATTGGTCATAACCATACCTGAATCATCCTCCTAATAATTCAGATGCAAATGAGTGTAGATCCCCATTATGTTCCACTCTTCCTTTGATTCCCAGATATATCATGGTCTAACTTTCCTAATGACAGTGTCTACGAAGACATTTCCATTCCATAGGGTATATGCTATGTCAAAATAAAACATCTAAAGATAATCCACTATAATATCTACCTGAGATTAAATTCCTTTCATGAAAAGATATAACTAAAAAAAACAGATAAGAATATAAACCTCTCCCTAAAAAGATAACACCGCTAATACATAAGCGCATGCATAACCATGGCAAGATCCAAATCACGAGTGGGGTAAATATTCGCATGTGGTTGAAGTTGACGAGTTAAATAGCTTACCACATAACCATCATACATAAGTAAAAAACTCAAAACTACACCAGAAGCATCACATTATACCACATACCCCTTATTGGGATTAAGTAAGATCAAAATAGGTGTCTATGTGAGAATTAATTTAAACTCATTAAAATAATCCTGACATTTAGAATCCCATGGGAATTTCACCCCTTTCTTAGTAAGAGAAATAAATAGTGATGAAAACATCAATTAATCCTTGAAATATCAATATAGTATCCAAAAATACCTAATGTAAAGACACTAACCCTATTAGCCCATATCCAGTGGTTAATTTTTTACATTGAAACTAAATACAATCAATCACATTCCAAATGACCAAATAGTTTAGTTGTATTTTTTTGTGGATAAACCCCTTTATAAAATAGAAAAAGAGAGACTCCATTTTTAAATTTAAGAAAATGGTAAACCCATTACATTATGTAGATGAAAAAAATCCCGAAAAAACATGACCCAAGGCCCTTACATGGTCTAAAATGCCCAATAAGACACATAGATCATAACAACTTTCATCCAGAAGTCTCATTTCATTTAGTAGTCTTGGTAAAATAAATAAATATGTGAAAATAAACATTACATTTTAAATGATAAAATAAAAAATGTGTTCTATTTGAGAAATCCATTATTCCCCTTAACACATTACTTCTTATGAATCATAAAACATTTCTTGGTATCCTAAGGAAAATAAAACATAATAAATGAGTGATCTTAGATGCTCTGTAAGGGGTTTCATACAAAAAAATAAATCATGAATAAATATGAATAATCAATATGGATGGTAAATAACTCAAACAAATTCATTTTAAAAAATAACTTTATCTTAATATGGTAGGAATATAATATGGTTAAATAAAGCCATATAAATAATCACATGAGCTTGAAATTTATCCACATATATTATAACTAATAAATGAATCACATGGATATCAATAACTAATATCATAACGAGGGAATTAATAATTCCAAACATCTTAAACATGCCATCATGGACTCATTCCAAGACATATTATTTTGAAGGACTTTTTCCAAGACATCTTACATAAATGAGTAAGTCCTCATCCAAATACCCATGTTAATTTGTCTCAGGAGACCTACCAATGCATTGATGGGTTGTGTAATTTAGGGCCCCACCTGTAACATAATGATTCCAATTCATTCCTCATATTAAAGGTTTCAAACCTAAAAAAATAAAATTTATATTTAAAAACTAACATATGAAATGTTTATGCTTACCCAAATCAATAAACATAATAATAAACAATTCAATGTGATATGGTGAATGTAAATAAAATTGTATATCCCTGATCAAAATGACCATAAAACATAAAGATAAATAATAAGGATGGTATCAATAAAAAATATCCCTAGTGTAAAATAATTACAATCAAGGTTTTATTTATTTGATTAATAGAAATACCATAATATTTTCATTAAAAACATTTTTGAAGAAAATAACCTTTTCATATTGAAAATATTTTTAAAACTAAAAGTTAAAACAATATTTTTAAAATAATTTTCATTGAAAAATATCCAAGTAAAATTATAAAGAAATATTTAAAACATTTAGTGGTCATGATGGTAGGAAACTCCATTTATGCAATATAGGTTAAAAAAAAGATTCCGTTCACATTTTTGGAAAAATCCAAACATGACATGTTTGGAAAATAATATGATGCTGTCATCAATTTTTTTGGTAAAAAGTAAAAAATGGATAAAAATTTATTGAATAAATAATTTTATTAATATTAAAAATATTTTTTATATCATTTATAGAAAACATATATTTGGAAGGAAAAAACATTTTAGACTAAAAAGATAAATTATGTTGCCTTTTCTTTTAAAAAAATTCTATATAATTTTATAAACAAAAGAGAGTAAAATGGTACTTTTACATGAAAATTTAATAAATAACCATGGGAAATTTAAATATATTAGGTGTAATATATAAATACCAAATAAATCCATAGAGGTAAACTTAAACATAAACTATCTGGAATAATGATCAGAATGTAAAATAAACCCTAACCAATTTGGTAACATCTAAATCGTAAGACCTATAAAATAAATAACATAAAATGAAACTATAAATAAAATTAATATAAATATATTAATGATATGAAATATCAAAGTGGTAGTATATGCACCACACAAAATAAATAAGTGGTGAATATGGAATGTGTCTCATGGAATTAAAAGTGAGAAGAGAAACCCTTACCTCAGGTCAAACTTCCTTCATATGTGTTCAAAACTCATTTTTAGTAAATATAGGTCTATTAAAAATATATTAAATAACCATTATAATATATCAAATAACATATTTTATTTACTTATATTCTTTTATTATTCTTTTATTGACAATTATTTGCTAAAATTAGTGTTTCCCGTGATAATTGTTTTGTTTTTCATGTATGTTTTGGTTCGGTAATTTTGGTACTTTTACTTTGATCATGGTTAAATTATATATATAATTATAAACATGATATAAATATCATATATATTCATTATATATGTATTTATAGTAGCATATGAATCTTAGAGAAGAAATTGATTATATCATTCATAGAGACGGTAGGTCGTATGTATGCATGAAAGATGTTTTCATTTTTAATGATGTTTTCATTTTTAACGATGGATAGAAAAAAAGGAAGGTAAATAATATAAAATTTTTATAGAGTTATTATTATGTCTTATATATCACATATATTAATTAAATTTATACTTATTACCATCCATGTAAAGAGTTAGTGAAAAACGGGTCACATTGCTTCATGAGGTTGTAGTCCAACATAAATATGATCGACATTATCATATCCCCTATTAAATGGAAAGTAAGAAGGTATATGTGATATAATAATTAAAAAGTTATAATTATATTCCATATATCTTATAAATTAATTTAATATATCCTTATTACCATCCATGTAAAATGGAAATGGGAAAACACATCATGTCCACTCACGAGGCATTTTTCCGCCGTATACACAAGCAACATTATTGTTTTCCAATAGGTTGGAATGTAAGATTTTTTATGTGATAGTATAATATAATAAGTATTTTAATTTCATAAAAATTTTATAAATATATTAAATCTATTATTATATCCATATGTGAGTGGTGGTGATGGAAACCAAGTTACATCGGGTCGTGAGGCTATAATCAACTGTACATGTGATCAACATTTTGTTTCCCATATGATCGAAGAGTATATGTATATAGGTTGTCAAGTTAAAATAATACCATCTAATTATATGTGATATAATATTGTTTTTATATTATAATGGTTGAATCAAATTTTAAGGAGGTGAAATAATAAATAAAATAACAATGATCATTTAAGAATGTTACCTCTTCTTTAAACGACCTCTTTAGTTTTGCACCAAAATCCTTCCTATGATGGATTTATTTTGAAAAAGGTATATAGTATGTTTGAAGAGGATTATGGAAGGTATTAGGGTTTGAATTGGTTAAACCAATGGGTTTTTTAAGTGTGAATATGAGAGGAGTGGGGGCGGCCTTTTAGAAGTGGGGGAGAGGACACAAATGGAAATTTTGAAAAGAATAAAGTTTACACACATTTTTCACATGAATAAAGACTCAAAATGTGTAACTATAGAACCTATTAGGTTATTAGGTCTCCATATGGCCATGAAATATGTTTTTGAGAAGTGTTAGGTCATTTTTTACCCTTATCTTCTTAGTTTAACCTCCAAGTAAAACTTTTTTCACCTTAACCAAAATAATTAATGTTTACTTTTCACTATTAATTATGGTAAAAAAATTAAGTAAAAATTATTTTATAATATAAATTATTCCAATTAAAAATATGGAATTAATTTTTCAAAATTAACATTAAATAAGTGGAAGAATTAAATTTAAAATTAAACCTGCAGACACGTTAAAAAGGGTTTTTCTAAAGATATACTTTTAAAAGTTTAAAAAGAATTTATGTTATAATTAATATTAAATTGATTAAAAGTAACTATATTAGTTATATTTTAACATATTTTAACAAATTTTACTTTAAAACCAATTTAAAATATAATTTATCTTTGTAAACAATTTAAACAAAAATGATGTTTTCAATAAAAATCAATATTTTCACTATTCATTAAAAAATTTAATCTTTTTAGAAAATTCTCAAAAATTAACCCGAAGATAATTTTGAAATTTAGATTTCAAAAATTTAGTTTATTTTTTCAAATTAATTTTATAAAAGTGGAAAATAATAATTTTAAATTATGAGTGCAAAGGGCGACTAAACAGCCTTCTAGAAAAATATAGTTTTTTAGAAAAAATTTCTTTTTCTTTAAAATGGTTATTATTTTATTTCAAATAAATTTACAACCATTGAATTTATTTTATACATGTGTGAACCATATATTTTTGATGATTTATTTAGTCCAATTTATACCCTCTAACTTAATAGGTAGGTTTTAATGATCATGTTTAAATAATTATATTTTAATAGGTTATTGCATTTTATTTAAAGATGGTGTTGCGTGCATCACAAGATATCAAAGAGATTGAATTTATTTAAAAGGAAATATATCATAAATTATCAAGGTGTTACATTCTCCTCCATTATTGTTGTTTCATGTTATACACGCTATAAAAAATGATGTTTCTCTTCTAAAATATTGAGGTGTTATACCAAAGAAGATCCAAATATTGAAGGTGTTTCATGAATCCTCTCATGAAAAGGCAAAATTTAACTTCTCAGGATTGATTGATAAGACATGTTAAAAAATCACATACCCCAAGAACTTAACTTCTTGGATCTAGAAATTTCACTTTAAAAGATTCCCATAAAGACAAAGACTCCTCAGGATTTCTAGAATCAGTTTCAGATGGTGCTCATTATCATGCTCAGATCTTGAATAAACCATGATATCGTCCATAAAAAAATGAAATAGGTGTGAATATACTCATGGAATATCGGATTTATAAAATCCATACAAACTATATGAGCATTGGTCAGACCCAAAGGCATCAAAATATATTCCTAATTGTTTTACCTTATCCTGAAAGAAGTCATCATAATATCAGACTCCTAAACCTTGAGCTGATGGCACCTCGACCAAATATTGATCTTCAAAATTTACTTTTCCCTTTTAACTGATACAAAATCATCCACATGGGAAAATGTGTGCAATTTATTAACATTTACCTTATTCAAATTTTGATATTCCAATGACAAATGAAGTGAACATTCATCCTTTTGGTGAAAGCCAAGAGGGATTCCCACAATAAAACACTAGTGTGAAAAAAAATTATTCATAAGATCATAAAAAAGGATATTGATCTCTTTCATTTCATCTAGTTCCATGAGATAATAGGGTATCACGATCGACTATATACCCAGTACCAAATCAATCTTGAACTCTACCTCCCACTCTAGAGGAATACTGAGGAATTCATCTGAGAATAAATCCAAGAAGTGCCTAACAACTAAGGGATAATTTTTAATAGAACAAACAATTTCAGGATCAATATAAACAATCAAAAATAAACATCTCATCTTTGTACGAGAAGGCTCTGTATGACCCATCCTAAGATCTAACTATCCTTGAAACAACTAAGAGACCCCGTATGCGAAAAATAACAAGACATAAAGATGATAAAAACTAATCCCATAATGATGATAAATGATCTATTCTATCACAATGATGACATCAAACAAATGCTTATTGAGAAAAAATAAATCCTTGACTAACTCTGTGTTAGCTATAGATAGAAAACAATATGGAAAATGAAACCCCCACTCTTTCATTTTTTATAAGAGGCCTTTCTATCTCTATAATAAATGTCATGATATCCTTTTGAAGTTTCAATATATAATAAAATGGGTAGAAATAAATGAGTGTGGGGCACTTGTATCAAATAGAGAAGTTTATTAGATGATGAAACAAAAATAGAACATCTCAATATAACTGAAATGGCATCAACCTCTATTAAAAAATCATCCACTACATAAAGGTTATTTAATTTTGAGGCATATGGATGGACACCTATGGATATTAAATCTTCTGGCTACACTATAGGGGAATTTGGAGTCAATGATCCATGAACATAATAGAGCATATACATAGCCTATAGTGACATCTGCAAATGGTCATGGTGGCTATAATCATTACCCATATTCATAGGGGAAGGACAAGAAAGTTAGGTATTCCTGAACTTCCCAAACTCGTAGAATGTAAGGGGGAACACTTCTAGTAGCTAATAATGGTACATATGAGGTTTTCTATTGAGAAATGCCTCCAATAACCCTATGATGATCATGTTACTTACTCTTCTTTCCCCGTGTACCATTGAATCCGCCACTAGGTGGAAGGAGAGGGAAATAATAACTGATATTACCCCCTATATTCACTTCCTACTTCATAATCCCATTAACTATCTTAGAATAGGTCTTAATATTCACCATATACTCTTGTTATCAGATATCTAGTCGAAACCCCTATAGGTACTTTTGAAATTTCAGCTGATCATCCCTCAACGCAATTTGTTCAAAAAGAAATAGCACCGCAAAATGTTTGGTTTACTTTTACATAATACCCTCTTCTAGCTGTTGATAGAGGAAATCTAGAGACTTTACCATCATAAGAGTATTTGGTTAGAATTGGTGAAAGAATATGGTCTTGAAACCCTTTTAATACAATCTCATTTTTCTGTATTCATGTATCATAGAGGGTCTTGAAACCCTCCCAATCCAATATTAGGTGTCTATATACCTATACCATAGAATCCCACCATCCCTTGTTGTGACCCTCAAGCCTGAATGTTGAGAAATTCACCTTGATAGGCTTAAGTGTCTATAGGAAGTCAGAGATATGATCGATCTTATCCAGCTATTCCTCATCCTCTTTAGGATCATTCTTGCAATTGAAGGAAGATTGTTTCTCATGTAAGAAAACTTGTGGTCGATCTATATCTCCTTTGACTCCTGGATATGCCTCAACTTCTTGGTCCTGAACTCATGGTTTATTCTGGTCCACAAAAAAAATCTCTTATATGATAGCCTCTATGATATTCTGATCTAGTGGTGGGTTCCCTTGAGGAGAATCTCTCATTAAATCTTCATGTGGAACCCATTAAAGAGGTCTTGGAGGCATATTACTACACACAAAAAATAGAAGAAAAATATATACAATAGGATAATAACAATTTAAACTAGATAAATGATATAAAAATCTAAGATCAAGGTGAAAAATCAATACATGAGACACACACATCCTAATATACCATGGTAACTTGAGGATCATCATAGAAAGAGTTGGTCATGCACTCACTACAACCTACCTCTCAAGTCCCGACAGTCCTATATCATGTCTAACACACATCCCCAGACAATTATACTTGAGTAAAAAATGAAAAGTTTCACCAATTTATAACGAACCAACCTAGGATACCCTCCACTAGAACCCGAACTGGTCTGCTACATACCCGGAGGGCATTTATGACCCCCATGGGATGGAGACTAACACTTGGGCATCAAAATACAAGGCGAGGGAAAATTTTTCCCTAACTAAAACAAGTCACATGACACATATATAAAAAAAATAAGAAATAAACTAGAAAATATATATTCTATAACTAAAAGAAAACAATGGTAGTGATACAACTTGAAAATAGAAAAAAAACTTCAAGGTACACGTATCATAACTAAAAGGAAAACTAAAACTAGGAATGAGTACTTCTTGTGATATGGGAAAATATCCCTCCATATCACCACCAGATACCCTTACCCAGCTGAAAAAAACCCTCATCACCTTACCACAACACCTTTCCTTTTCCTATATTAAAAGGTAATACTAGGTATATACATTATTGAGGGAATGTGCATGGTGAAAGATAAACATTCCCAGAAAGATCCCACATAGATGTTCTATATTAAGAATCTGTATAATAATCCCAATTTGGTCAATTTTAACAAAACAAGGCATGACAATAATATAAGGAGTTTTATATCAAAATTATGGTAAACATTTCTCTTTTTTCTATAGTTCTAAAACAAATTAGGCTAAAAAATTTCATAGTATAATTTTACATAAAAATGTATCAAATAAGTATGTCAAATCCAGAATAGTACAAGCTAAATAAAAATGGAAAATATTCTTAAGATCATTATAGGTTAGACATGATAACTACTCTTACCATAATCAGGGACTATTGCTCACTCATGTACTTAGGAAACGCAGTCTAAGGAGAAGAGGAACACCCCATGAGTGAACCCTCCAACAATTTTATGATCATATACCCAGAACACTTGACCTAAGGAGTATAGAAACACCCCATGAGTGAACCTATTGATAATAAAATAGAAGTGGCCTAATAATACACCTTCAACCAAAGTACCCATGGCTTCCCATGGGCATCATATTTTAAAACCAACATCATAGGGAATTAAATTTCATAAACAATTCCAAAAAAACCCTTTATTCCATAAAAACATTCTTTGATAACATATTTCTAATTCCATTTCATAATTATTTGAAAATACCTTTTCTTTTACCAAAATAAAGGAAAACCCATCTTTTATCAAAATCACATTTTCAAATAGAAATCCACCATTCCAAGATCATTTCAATTTATTTAGAAACCCATTTAATAAATCAAGGGAATTCAAGGTTCGCCCAACATTGGACAGAAATGGAACCACCTACCTCAAACTTGGGTTACACACCACCATCAATGAGAAACACATTACAACCAAGGAAAGGAAAGAGAAAATTAATGAATAAAGTCCTTATCATTGATTTTCATGTATTTGAATTGAGTTTTATAAAAAATATTTGGTAGAGAAGACTAATTAACACATACCTCAAGAGACACACATTTTACACCATAATCAACATGAATACTAACCTCCAGAAGACAAGAAAAATATGGATATTGAAGGTACTATAGAATAAAAAACATAATCAAATGATAATATATCCATAAACGCACTACAATGCCCTTGCAAAAACCAAGAGAAATAAAGAAGTAGAAAAGATAATGTAATGCTTACTGAAGGAAGAGAAACAAATTTCACAAGAGATCATGGTGCTAAATGAAGTGATCCAAAAAGAAAGGAATTTTCTTAAATCACCTAGGAGAGACCTAGGGTCTGAGTCAATGAGGATGGAACTGAAAAATTAGGATTTAGTCATGGAGTGCATAAAACATATACATCGTGGATGATTCAGATCATGAATACCACCTTCAAAACGTGAATCCCAAAAATTTCATGTACAAAAAAATGTGTTTCCTTAATTTAAAAAGAATAATAAAGGAATTCATGGTATGAATCTCATTCATGTCCAAAATTATTTTCATTATTTTAACCAGTTTTGTGGATTATTCCAAGGGAAAATTTCACATCACGAATCATATTCATGGTGTGAATGTGTCCTGTGGGAAGTGAATAGCCTATGTTATGTAGAAACCCTTAAATTGACTCCCACACCCTATGAACCTAGTAAAAAAGATCTTATACAAAAAAGACATCACACCTTTTTTATTTTGGATATTAAAAAAGTGGGTTTATTAATGGTTATAATATAAGATGTTATGACCAAGCTGGTGATAAAGGTGACTATTTTCAAGTGTCGTCTTTTATTTTCAAGTAAGGTTTTTGAATAAATGAAATCACCTCACTTTGTGTTTTCTGAAAATGATATTGAAGAAAATCGGACTCACAAATTGTTTCTAGAAAAATAGAATACACTTTTTTTTTTCAGTAAAGGCAACATATCGAGAAGAAACTGTTTGAATGAAAGGGTTCGATTTTATTGATAATGAATCTTATTGGAAGTAAATGGTCATCATATTCACTCTGGATCTGGAATGGAATAAGTGACTGTAATGGGAGAATCATAGTCTTCATGACTATGATAAATAAAATTTGAAAATTATTTTCTGATTTTTTCCACATAAATTATAAGTAAGTTGAAGAACTTACGATGAAAGCATTATGGAAAAAGGGAAAAAGGGGTGTTTCTGATTTTACCTAGATTAATCGTATCTGGGTTGAAGAGAAGAAAGAAATGCCTACGATTATATTATAATTAATCATATCTGGATGGAAATAAAAAGGTTGATGATAATCATATAGAGGATAATCATTATTAGAATGATTTTACCCAAGAAAATCATACTCAGACTGATCGTATTTAAAGAAATAGCACTCAAAAGGTCATACTCTAGACAATCGTATAAAGACTGTGAAGGAAAAAATAATCTAGAATGAATGTAAAGTTATAATACTTTCTAATAAAAAACTGAGGATGCTAAAGCTAATCCTCAATGTGTTGAAATTCATGAAATAATTCATGATACATCCTGAATATTGTGAAAGAATAATGTCTATGAGAAAAGAGAAACAAAATGACAAGTGGTATCGTATTCAGAAGAAAAAAAAGCTACTGATAAGACCTGGGATGCAATCGTATTCAGAAGCGTAATTTTTTGAGACTGATGAATGAAAATAAGAGATAATAATGTGATCAACAATGTATTAAACCATTTAAAATAGGTTTAATTACATTGTTTATCGATTATGTGGGCAAATAGAAAGAAAATGTGTATTTCAAGTGGATCAAGAAAAGAGATAATTAAAAGAGATGAATTTTCTATGAAGGGGGAGCTTAAATTTCAAATATTGTTTTTTTCAATTGGTACATAGAATCATATCGGAATGAAGACAAAAATAAGATTTAGAAAATCAGATTCAGAAATCAGATCCAAACTGATGTTTGAAAATAAGGTTGAAGTAATAGTTGAAGTTGATAGAAGATTTGAGAAGGATCAAGATTATTTGAGAAGAGTTTACAAGGTCAAGATTCACCCTAAATTCTAGGAAACATGAAAATTAAGTAAATTTTGGTGAGTGGAAATGTTTTGGGGATTACTGTCATAACCTCTCCTGGGTCACCTATAAAAGGTTAAAAGTACTCTGTACTTTTAACAGATGATGTTCTTGTCAATGTAGAAGAGAGAGAATCTCTGACTTTATAAGGATAGAAATATTTTTTTTGTATTGAGATTTTGTTGAATTAGTTTTTATAGAGAAGTGAAAAGAGAAGAGATAAGATCAAAATATTGTATTTAGCTGATCATCGTATTTAGTGATTATCGTATTAATCTAATTAACATATTCAGCTTGTCAATCATATTTGACTTATCATCATATTTATTCTAGATAATTAGATACGAATTTCTATATTGGGATTTTTGGACTGAGGAAGGAGTTCAGAATTTTCTCAATCGTGCTCAGATAGTGGCATGTTTTTCATATTGAGAATTTCATTGGGGATAATCATACCTAAGAGAATAATATTAGGAAGAATATTATTAAGGAAAATCATACTGGGAAGAATCATATTGGAAATAATTATATTGGGAAGAATCGGGCTGGAAAAAACATACTAGGAAAATAGAACTGAGTTTTCCTTATCAAATTATTTGAAGTTCTTACCATATTCTATGGAAGAAATTGAAGAATTGTTTCAAAATTAATACATTTGTTAAATTTAAAAGAATCACATGTAACATTCATTATTACACAAATATTTCTTTACCCTATTTGTGCTATGAGGGAGCACATGTACTACTAGATTTATTTATATAGTGTTACATGAGTTAAAGGGTAAATCCTACTCATTGCATTCCACAACAAAGGATTGTTTTCTAGTGGATTTTGTGGTATTTAATCATTTCCAAAAATACCAAGGATGTAGTTAATCTTATTGAATAATGAACCTTGTAAATACTTGTGTTCCTATATATGTATGTTTGAATTTATTTCAGTAGGGAAAGATATCTTTAACAGGAGGTGAAGGTTTTTTCAATTGTATAGAAACAAAAAAGAAAAAAGTGTTACTAATTCACCTACACCCCCTCTTAGTGATATAACTATCTTGTTTGGGAACTTTCAACTGGTATTTGAGCAGGTTCCCTTCACTTATTCTTTGTTTATTGAGAAATTGAATAGTGTGAATAGTAAAGGTATTATGGTTTTCAATGGAAATAATTATCATATCTAGAGAGATATAATGTTTCCTTACATCATGTATATTGGATATAATGATCTTGAAGCTGCAACATATGGTTTTCCTCCTATTTATTTTAAATATCCTCATATATCTATTGATAAGAAGAATCTGGAGAATGATGGAAGGAAAAAGAATTCCATTTTATCATAACTCTTTGAAAGTGAATTCATAAGGTTAAAAAGTGTTTCCATATCCAAAGTCATATGAGATAAATTGAAAAACATATTTTAAGGCAATATAAAAGTGAATAAGAAAAAAAATAAAATAGCTAGATTGAAGTATGATGACTTGAAGATGGGTGAGTATGAATCTGTTGGTGACTTATTTACCAAAGAAATTACATTGTTAGTACTATTAGAAGTATTGGTGAAAAGTTATATGAATCTATAGTTGTTGATAAGATTTTTAGAATCCTTCCCGATAAGTTTGTTGTAAAAGTTTCTTCATCGGAAGACAGAGATACTGAAACATTATCTCTTGATGACTTTCATAGCACTATCATCACTTATGTAATGATAAGGGAGAAAGATATGAAGGAAAAAACAAAGGTTGATAGTGAAACGTCTTTCAAGGCTATGAAGAAAGAAAATTCAAATAAGATTCTTATTGAAGTTGAAGTTGGTTAATATAATTCTGAAAGTGAGGTATGGAATTTTTTTTATGATACTTATTTTTGTTTTATAGAAATTTTAGGAGAGGTACTGAGAAATATGAAGGGAAACTACCCTTGAAATGTTTTGAATGTGGAGGCATTAGTAACTTTATGGATAATTGTCCTTGAAAAAGGAAAGAAGAGGATATTGATGAAGAAGAAATAAAATAGAGAAGATCATAGAATAAATAAGAAGATAAAAGAAAATTTTATTCCACTGGGAAAGAAAAAAAATACTTTAGATCCAAAAGAAGAAGTTTCTTATCTAAAGATGAATAAGATGAAGGCATGGATATTGAATCCATAAAATCTATTGAGTACAATGTTGAAAATAATTTTATTGCAATAGTGAATGATGAAGAGTTTAGAAGTAGTATTTTTGAATACGAAGAAACTCAACTTGAATATCATTTTAAAGAAGAGTTTAAATAATGTATAAGGATGATTAGAATCCATGAAAAGAAAAAAAATAGTTGTAAGAATAATTCTCCTCAACAAAAAACCAAGTTTATTTTACTACTGATAAATAAATTATGGTAAAATAGATTGATGTTTTGAAGAAATATCTTGAGGAAGAAAAGTATCGTAATGAGTATTTGGAAGTGAAGCTAAAGGAAAAAGAAGAAGAGTTGGCACTTTTCCAACAAAACATTCAAAATATGAACAGAGAAATACAAGTTTCAAAACCTCTATCTCTGAAGTTGGTGAATGTTCACAAAAAGATAAATCTAATAAGGATAAAAAAGATATCTTAAATGGTTGATAAGAAAGATGAAATTGTTTCTAAAACGAAGAAATCTAGGAAAGTTATGTATGTGGACAAGACCAACAAATTTTGGAATTCAGAAGTCTTAAAGAATCCTGAACCCAAAAATGTTTAAAAAAAAATCTAAATATGGAAACGTTTAAAATACTTATGGTTCTAATAAAGTAGAAAAGAAAATTAAGACTCTGATTAACAAAATAAAGTATGGTGGCTTAGAAAAGAAAGAGAAGAAGTTGACTGAGCGACATTTTCACAATTTCGGCCAGTATAGAAGTTTCAGAGGAAAATATTTTTTATGGCTATTGCTGGTATTTTGGTGGATTTGGACATATGAAAAATATTTTTTGGTTTAACCAACAAAATTAATATTATTCTATATGTTATGAAAGGTAAATGTTGAGGGGAATTCAATTCCCTAAAAAGAAGAAGTCTAAGAAGGTTGTTTTTAAGAAACCAGAGAATGGTGTTGCAATAATTGAAAATAGGATCCATCATTTAGAAAGTATTTTGGAAAGATGTGATCAATCTAGATACCTTGAAAAATAAAGTATTTTTTTGTTACCACTATAGAAAAATATTCTTAACAATTCTCAGAAACCGATAGTGAAGAAAGAAAATGAAGAAGAAAAAGATCTTGTTGTTGAAATCACTTTGAAAGATTCAAAAGGTGAATGACATTAGATTCTTGTTAGTGGGTGTTCTTCTCATATGACACGAGATTTAAATTTTTTAAATAATTTGAATTATTTTAAAGATAGAATAGTGACATTGGAAATGATGAATCCTTGAAAATCAAAGGTGTAGGATCAACTATCATTGGGAAAGAAAAGATGAAATTTAAGAAATATCTGTATATTGATGGAATGAAACACAATTTTCTAAGTGTTTCACAATTGTGTGATGAGGGTAACAAAGTTATCTTTAGAAAATATGGATTTGTTGTGAAAAGTGAAGAATATGGAAAGATTATTACAAGAGGCCACCACACAAAAGGAAACTTGCTTCAGGTTTGTGAAATACAAAACTCTTGTTACTTGAGTATGGTGGAAGAGATTAAATTGTGGAATAAAAGGATGGGACAAATGTTTCATAGAGACATGAGAAAGTTTTCAAATAAATATAGTGTCCAAGATATTATTGATTTTACAAGAAGAAGATATTGGTGTTGTACTATTTTCTAGAAAGTAAAGATTACAAATTAAGTACACAAGAATGTTGAAATTTGTTCAATACAACTCTTAGAGTTGATTCATTATGATATTTTTGGGACAATGAGAAAAAAATGGAGAGAATTATTTCATCACCTTTATTAATTAGTTTACTCACATTACTTGTGTTATGTATATGAAACATAAATCAGATTCTTTGAATATTTTTAAAAGTTTTAAAAGGAAAGCTGAAAAGGAATATGTGTATTATGTGAAGAAGTTGAGAACCAAAAATGGCGGTGAATACAAAAGTGAATAATTTGAAAGTTATATGGAGAATCATGGAATTATTCCTCAGTATAGTTCCACCTACACTCCTAAAAAATGGGGTTACTGAAAGAAAGAACATAAATTTGGTGGAAATGGGAAGAACCATGTTACTTGAACATGGCCTTTATCATTACTTTTGGAGGCAATCCATGAGTACCACTGTTTATATTCAAAACTGTTGTTACTATATGCCTTAATCATATATGAATCCATATGAATTATTTTATGGAAAAACACCAATTTTGAATCACTTTAGAGTTTTTGGGAGTCCATTTACTATAAAAAGAAAAGGTTAAAACTATGGAAAGTTTAAATATAAAGGTGAAGATTTAATTTTTATTGGATATGATCTAGAAGGAAGAGGATATAGATGCATCAAAAAATAAAAATTAAGAATTATTAATTTATTGATTTATTTTATGTGAAAGTAATTAAAATATTTGTGGAAGAAAAGTGTATTCGGGAAGATAAGGAAGTTGAGTATGATAAGAAAAGTTTTTAAAACAATTTATATAAGGATACATAAAATTATAATCCTTCTCAATAAGAAGAATCAGAATTAGTTATTTACAGTGATGAAGAAGATACTTGAAAATCTCATCCTAGGTTGAGGAAGTAAGTGGAAGATTAGAATATCATTGGGGATCAACATCATAAGGTTCAAATAAGATGAACAACAAATGCTATTACACATACTTCTTTGTATTCAAAAGTGGAGCTAAATGATGTGAAAGAAGAGTTTGAGTATCCGAAATGGGTTTAGGACATGAATGAAGAATTGGATCATATTGAATGAAATGATACACGGGAACTCCTACCCAATCAATAAAACAAAAAAAACATTACTACAAAATGGGTCTTCTAGAATAAGATGAATGAATAAGGGGGAGTGATAAGAAATAAGGATAGATTGGTTTAAAAAGGGAATTCACAAATTTAAGGCATTGATTTTAATGAAACCTTTACTCTTATGGTAAGGTTATAAAAAATTAGAATCTCTTTTTCTATTTCTACACAAAGAGCTTATAGGATGTTTCAAATGGATGATAAATGCACATTCTTGAATAGTGATCTTGATGAGGAAGTTTACATTGAATAACCTTGTAGATTTGTTGTTGGGAAAGATGAAAGTTATGTGTTCAGATTGAAGAAGGAATTGTATGGGATGAAATAAGATCTAAGGGATTCATATTCTAAATTTGATACTAGCATAAAGAAAATGAATTTCTATAAAGGAATAATTGATAGAAATCATTACATTATAGAAAGTCTGAAGTATTCCCTTATTTTAATTGTTTACGTTAATGAAATTATCATTTCTGGGAATAATGAAATAATTTATGAAAAGTTTTTTGAAGATATGAAAAAGGTTTTTGAAATGTCCATGCAGGGGGAAATGAAATAATTTATTTGGTTACAAATCTTAAAAAAAGGAGAAATACATTTTTCTTTCTCAAGAAAATTATTCTAAAGAACTTATCAATATTTTCATCATGGAGAAATGAAAACATGTTTTCACATCAATTTTAGTGGGAAAAAAGTTATCTAAACATAGATAAGTTAAAGAAGTTGATCAGAAAGAATTTACAAATTTGAATGGATGTTTTATATATTTTACTGCCTCAAGACCTGAAATTTTTTATGATGTTAATTTTTTTCAATATTTAAGAGTGCTAAAAAGAATCAAATTTAATTACCTGAAAAATAATTTTTAGATACATCAAAGGCACAACAGATTTTAGAATCAGATATGATAGCTCATAATGTATTGACTTGTTTGTGTATTCGGATACAGATTGGGTAGGAAATATTTATGATAGAAGATCCATATCTGGTGGGGTATTATTTCGAGGAAAGAATTGTGTTAGTTGGAATTCAAAGAAACATAATTCAGTAACTCTAAGGATGGATGAAGCGGAGTATATTGATTCTACTCAAGTCGCTACTCAACTTATGTGGATGAAAACTCAATTAGAAGATTTACTTGTTAAAGTGAAGTTACCCTTTCTCTTTGGTTGTGAAAATCAATGTAAAATAAATCTAACTGGAAATACAGTTCAACATTCGCATTCAAAACATATTGATATAAAATATCTTTTTATCAAAGATTATGTGGTGAATAATTAATTGAATCTAGAGTATGTTCCAATATAGGAATAGGTTGCTAACATTTTCACAAAAACATTACCAAATGAATCTTTTTTCTAAATTGAGGTTGACTATGGGCATCCAACCTTTTTCTCATCAAGTTTGAGGTATTTTTTTATGTACCCTCTCTCATATTACCTTTAGATAGTGTTGTTATAGGGGATAATTATATTTTTTTGGAAATATATCTTTAAAAGTCATGTAAAAAGGGGGAGTTGTGGGTAATCTATGAATTCATCATTGTATTGTGTGTGAACTATTATCACTGTTTATTGAAGTTGTTATAGGAAATGAATTGTTTTTTATTCCTGGAAAGTTGATATGATACAAAAGAAAGTTGAAGATGTTTTCATAATCACTTCTTTTGGAAAACATGGTTTTACTGTCAATGATTCTTGCTTCCTATAATGAGTTACCTCGTGTAGGCTCAAAATTGTTGATAAGTGATCCATTGCTTCAGAATAAAAAGTTAAGTGATTTATAAAACTAGGTTGAAAATAAAATCCAAATGGGTAGATTTTTAGTACAAAGATGATGATGAAGGTGATTGTTTTCATGTTTTGTCTTTTGTTGTCAAGGAACATATTTGAAGAAAGGAAATCACCCAAATTTTGTGTTTGGTGAAAATTGTATTCAAGAAAATCAGACTCACAAATTGTTTCTAGATAAACCAGACTCCCATTTTTTTTAAAAAGTACATCATATAAAGAAGTTTGTTCAATGAAAAGGTTCGGTGGTATTCGGAATGAATCTTGCTAGAAGTAAGTGGTCATTAGATTCACTCTAATTCTGGAATGGAATAAGTGATCGTAATAGGAGAATCTGAGTCTGCATGACTATGATAAATCAAATGTGATGATGATTTTCTAATTTTAATTTCACATAAATCACAAGTAAGTTGGAGAACATATGATGAAACTATGATGGAAGAAAGGGGAAAAGAGGTGTTGTTTATTATACCTAGATTAATTGTATCAGTGTGGAAGAGAATAATGAGAAACTGATGATTGTATTTAGATTAATTGGATTTTTATGGAAAGAAAAAGGGTTCTAAAAATAATATTTAGGATAATCATTATTATAATGATCATACCCAAGAAAATCATATTCAGCCTAATCATATTCAGGGAAATTGTACTCAGAATGATTGTACTCTGGACAATCGTACATAGGCTTTAAAGGAATGAAAGAACCTGAAAAGAATAGAATGTTATAATACTTTCCAATGAAAATATGAAGATTCTAAAGATGATCCTGAACACATTCAAATTTCTATAAGAAGTAATTATGCAAGTTGAAAATTTTGAAAGAATTAAGTTGATGATAAAAGAGAAGGAAACTGACATGTGGTATCATATTTGGATGAAAAAGATGTTTTTGATCAAACTTGAGAAGAAATAATATTCAGAATAGGAATTTCTTGAGACTGATGGATAAAAGAAGAGATAATAATGTGATCAACAATGTAGTAAACCATTTAAAACAGTTTGAATTACTTTGTTTATCGATTAAGTGGGTGAAGAGAAAGAAAATTTGTATTTCAAGTAGATCAAGAAAATATCTAAAGAAAAGTAACGAATGTGCTATCAAGGGGGAGCTTAAATTTCAATGTTTGGTTCTTTTAATTAGTACAAAGCATTGTATTGGTAAGAAGAAAAAAAATTGGATTTATAATATTGGATTCAAAGATCAGATCCATTTTGATATTTGAAAAGAAATTAGATGGATGGTCTGATGTGGATAGAAAATTCATGAAGGATCAAGAATATTTTAGAAGAGTTGATAAGGTCAAGATTCACCCTAAATTCTAAGAAACATGAAAATTTAGGAAATTTGGGTGAGCGGGAAAGTTTTTGGGATTCCCAGCAAAACCTATCATGGGTCACCTATAAAAGACGAAAATTACTTTGTACTTTTAACTGATGATGTAATATTCACTATAAAAGAGAGAGAACCTCTGACATTTTAGGGAGAGAAAGAGTTTTCCATATTGATCTTTTGTTGAATAAGTTTTGAAGGAGACGTGGAAGAAGAAGAGATAAGATCGCAATGTTATTTTTAACTGATCATCATATTTAGTGGTTATCATATTATGCTGATTAATATATTCATCTTGTCAATCGTATTCTGATTATCATCATATCAGGCTATATAATAAAATCAGGATTTCCATATTGGGATTTCTAGACTAGGGAAGAAGGAGTTATGAATTGTCTTAATCGTACTCAGACAGTGCTATATTTTTCATATTTAGAATCACACCTAGGAGAATCGTACTAAGGAGAATCATACCAAGAAGAATCATATTGAGGAGAATTGTGCCTTGAATTATTAGAAATAATCGTACTGGGAAGAATCAGACTGGGAAAAACATACTAGGGAAATCAGACCAAGTTTTTCTTATCAAAATCATTGAATTTATTATCAACATATCCGTATGAAATTGAAGAATTGTTTCAAAAGGAATAAATTTGTGAAACTGAAAGGAAGCATAGGTAACATGCATTGGTACACAAATATTTCTTTACTTTATTTGTACTAAGAGAGAGGAAACACACTATGGGATTGTTTACATAGTGCTACATGAGTGAAAGGGTATATTATATGCATTGTATTCCAAATCAAAGGATTTTTTTCTAGTGTATTTTACGGTATTTGATCATTTCCAAACCATACCTAGGACATATATATTCATATTGAATAGAGAAAAATTTAAATTCTTATGTTCCTATGGATGTGTTTTTGAATTTTTTTCATCTGGGAAAGAAATATTTAATAGAATGCACAGGTTGTTTCAATTGTATAGAAACATAAAAGAAAAATTATCACTAAATCACCCCTCTCCTTCTCAATAACACAACTATCCTATTTGGGAACTCTCATAATAGATAATTCAATAATAGTCATTTAGCTAATTTAATTGATGCGTTGAAGGATAATATGTCACAATGTTGCTTTTAAGATGGACGTGAATAAATATTTTGATAGAGTATATTTTATTTTTCGTAAAGAAGGTTTTTTCCAACTTTGGGTATGATTTTAGAATGATCAAAATTATATTTGGCATTATTAATTCAAAATTTATCCTAGTGATAATTAATGGAATGCATTATAGATTTTTCAAAATCTATTTTGGAGGTTAGAAGGGGATACCTACTCTATCCTCTAATTTTTATCTTTGATATGATTGAATTTGAAAATATAAATAATATTTATAATAATGGTAAAATTCAATGGTTTAAAGTGGAAAATAATTTCATAGGGATTTCTTATTTGAATTTTATGGATGATAATATTATTTTTAGTAATTTTGGTACTAAATCATTTATGAATCTTATGATGACCATGATGGGAATTCAAGAGCGTTCATGTTAGATAATCAATATAGATAAAATATTCTTCATTTTTCATGAATAATGTTCAATTTCTTAGGTTATGATCATTTTGAGTAGATGTATATACACTCATACCCCTTTATTATCATTATATGGGAAACATTTTTCATTTAAGGGAGACATTATTACTATTTCCTTCTTGTTTTTAAATTTTTTTGTTTTATTTAATGGGGTACAGGAAGAAAATTCTATTTACTTGGTAATAGATTTATCTATATCAGACATGTTTTTTCATCTATTCTCTTATATAATATGTATTCCATTATTTTTCATAAATTAGTTATTATGAACATTGAATAGAAATTAGTATATTTTTTATGGAGTTAAGAATGATATAATGAAATTCTACATTGGGTTTCTTAGAGTAAAATTCGTTTCCCTATAGAATAAAGTGAATTATGTATCAGGAATCTTAATTTATTTTAGATGATTTTTCCTTCAATAAATGGTGGAAATTCAATTTTTATAAATCATTATGGAGTCTTTTTTTTCTTTTTCAATATCAATGAATTTAAAAATAATTTTATTAGAGAATAAAATATAGTGTTTCTAATATTGAAGAGAATTTTAATGAAAAACATGTAGATTAGGATGCTTATATCATTGATACTTACCTTATAATTTTTTACAAATCATCAAGGGAAGTTAAATTTACAATTATTTTGAGGAGAGGTATTTGGAATCCAATAATTAAATTAAAAGATTCCATTTTTATATAGATTATATTTAATATTATTATTCATACTCTATATGATATACTGAATTTGGGATATATCTTTCTCTCTTGATTTTTTTCATCAAGTATAATATTCCCTTCTTCATGCTTCGTTGACTTGTGTAATGATTATTTTTGTTTAAAAGTAATTTGATAAATTTTTTGATATTTTAAAATGCAATTATTATATTCTTATTAAAAAAATACTTACATTGGATAACTTATTCTTAAATTTATATTCATAGAGTGATTATGTTTATCATTTATTCAATAATTTCTTCTGGTTTATGGATATTTAGAAATAAAATTAAATTTTAGGTCCATGTTTCCCTTTCAACTATTAGACATATCAAAAATGTTGTTAAGATAGTTTAAGAAAACATGAGTGATGAAAATTTCCATTATAGATTACCACTATATATTTCAAGACATGGGAAGAAGAATCCTGGTACTGTTTATTGGATTTCACCACATAATAGTGTGATTATGATTAAAACCAATAATACTTTTTAAATATGTATTATGAGAGAAGTTGTGGTCACTCATGATCATGTATAAATATTATTATATCCTTGGGTTCTTTTTTTGGATAAACATTAAACTCTTTATGCAAAGGAGATATTTATTTTTTCACTCTTTATAAATTTGACTCCTAATGTTCAAGATTTTTTTCAAATTTGATTCTAAATCATTGCCCAATTTATCTGGATAGTTATAGTTACATCACTTATAAATATTATTTTTATTTATAAAAATTATTGATTCATAGTAGGAAGATATATTTATGTGAAAAAAATATTTTAATAAGGAAATAAAGTGGAAGATGATATTGAAGAAAAGTATTTATTAGGGAGAATGATTTTTTTAATGAGAGTAATTATTTAACTCCAAAATTCCATGGCATCATTTTTTTAAAAAGGAGTGAAATTATTAAAAAATATCTTTAATACATGAAAATGGTGTTTTAATTCACTACATCCTAACTCCTAGAAAGGATTCAAGACCAAATAATTAGACTTGCAAGAATCATGTATCTTAGGTATCTTCATGTCTTCATATTTCTAGTAGTTGTTACTAGTGTGTCTTGATATGATTTAAAAATGATGTATTTTTTTATTTGATTATATTTTTTATTTTAAACTCTAGAAAAGTTAACTACATATTCAGATTAATGTTATTGTTCATTAATTCTAAAATATGGGTCCATGATGTTTTGATCTGGTGTGGAAGTTGTTTTGGGTTGAGGAGCTATAGGCTATTTTTAGGATCCTTCTTAAGGACCATTTAATCTCATTAATAGAATACACATGAATATTTATAGAATTATAGTCATTGATTTTTTTAAACTAGGAGAATATAAAGTCTACATGTTGAGTTATAGATTTGAATATAAATGGTTGGTCAAGTAGTCCAATATAATGATCATCAATATTTTATAGTTTTTATGGATTCTAAGATATTTTAAATATCTATATCTTTACAATATTTTTTAAAATCCTACTTATTTTACGTGATACAATTGTTTCTGTGAGATCCAACAGAATTAGAGAGATGTGATTTGTTATTCTATACAAGGTAGTTGGTGGAAAAAACATAAAAAACCATATCTCATATATATAATATTACAATAATTTTCTAAAAAATACATTAAAAAACACCTATAAATCTAGATGCTTGGTGTTATTAGGAAATCAAGAACATATTAAAACATTTTATAATGAACTATATAATATTTTATTTTTATATTCATACTTTTATCCTAGATCTCATAATAATAATAACACTACATAGGATATTCTAGGGACATACAAAAAATAAATGCGTGAGATAAAAATACATGTAAGGGGATAAATTAAGGTTAACATAGGGCGAGATATCAAAATTTCAACAATCATAACATAAGTTCATAAGGAAAATAATCATAAACTATCACATAAAAAAATTTAATAAGTGATAAAATATCACTGTAACATGGTAAAAATGATATTCATAATAATTTGGAATATACATAAGGTATTTCATCTTAAAAATAAGTTGAGGCTCACTAAAAAGACCACATAACATAATGGATAAATCCAATTGACATTATAGACAAATATAATAGTGTAATTACCATGCATAATAATCTAATGAGTTATAAATAATTTCCCAATTTATTTGGAGGATATATAATTCCATTCCCTCTCATTGTATCATAATATTTCATGATTATGTGGTCCATATAGAAATTAAACATTCTAAAATCATAAAAATGAAATAAACCCATTATAAAGAAATGGATAACATAATAAATCCTTAATGGTTTAACCATAAAATCATCAATTAAGATCATAAGAAAATAATGTATTAAGGTATATTGGAAAATAAGTTTAAAATTAAGAATCATGAAACTAGAAAATAATACTCAAACTAAAGGAAAAATCATAAGAAAATATTAAAATGAAATTAAGGAATTGAACTCCATTATTTAACTTTACAAAAATATCTAAAATAATCATTAAAATAGATAATTGAATAAGGATTCCCAAAAAAAGAAAATGAGACAACATATTTTATATTAAATTAATTATATTTTTTTTAATTATAGAAATTTAATAGTCTTTATAAGAGTGAATCATGAAATGGAATAAAAATTAAAAATGTCCCCTTTATCATGTTTCCATAAAAAAGATTGGGAATAGAACTTGAAAGACATGAACATACCTATAAAATAAATGGAAAAGTTAATAGTATATATTAAAGAAATATATATATATTACATGGTAATAACATAAATAAATTATAGAAATATAAATATATAGAGATAGATAATGATAAAGAGAATAATCATAAGAATAAAAAATATTGAAAGAGAACCCTTACCTCAAGTCCAAACTCACTTAAAAAACACCTATAACATTTTAAACTATAAAGTTATATATAAAAATTATATTTTAATTTTTTCTTAATATTTAAATAATCAATTTATTATCATGATTTATTCATTTATTAAATTAATTCTATTTACATGGATCATTTTTAGATTTTTTGGTTTATGATTTAGAATATGAATAAATATAATAGTAAAGGATTATGGTCATTTTAAATTGTTCAATAATCTATAAACGTTTCATGGTTTAGTGTTCATGTCATTCTAAATGTGATGTAGTTAAATATATTAGTAGGTAGTTACAATTATGATAATTTTAATCATTTATATTTTCTTAAATTCTTAAAACAATGATCAAGAATTATCTTTTATATTATTAATATAATTCATATTTCATCATCAAATAATCTTAAAAATAAAATACTTTGAACATTAATATTTTAATTATATATATATTAAAATTCATTTTAAAATCATTGATGAAGGGAATAAGTGATACTAAATCATCATTTACCCTTAGGTAGTATAAAACTACCATAGGTTAATGATGGTTTTAAGAGAGTTTAATAGAAGAGTAAAAATAATAAATATAATTTGTAGAAATAGATTATTATAAATATACTACTATATTAAAGATAATTTAAAGATTATATATGCTAAAGAATGGGAAAGTGGTGAATCAGAATGGAAAAAATGGGTATTCAAAACCTTACCCTACTATTTAAGTCACTTCCTTTGGAATATATTTGAAGCCTTTGGGGGAAATAATTTTAGTTAGACAAGGGTCATATAAACATGTATAATAGATTTTAGAAATAAATTTGGTAAGATTTTTTGTAAGGTAATATGTTTTTTTAAGTGAGAAGAAATGGGTGTAGGATGTGTGTTTATATAGCCATGGGAGAAGGGTATAATTGAATAAAAATGATTAATTTATTATTTAGGATCAAGAAAATGAATAATGTTGACTACATTGAATATTCATGTTGTTTGATTAAGAAATACACATTTTATTGACATTTTAACATACCCAAAACCCAATGTCATCTTGGAAATAGTTTATTCAATGAAAAAAATCAAATATAGTTCTTATTAGAATAAAATATTACCTTTCCTATGAAAAATGATTTATTGGTTTTCATGTAAGTTATATTAATTTAAAATGAATTATTTTATTCATTAAATATATTTTAAGTTGTTAAAATTAATTTATAAATCAATGATAAATATTTTAATCATAAGGGCGTCATATAACTTACTATATACATAAAAAATAATAAAATTTTCTATTTAGTTAAAAATATTTTTTTTCTAGAAAAATACTAAATAATGAACTTAAGATTATTTAAAAGTGGTGATTTCAAAAATAAGATACTTTTTATATACCTAATGGTCTAAATTGGGTAAATTTAAATTTTAAATATTATTATAAGAATTAATATTTTACTAAATAAGTTTAAATATAAACTTTCTAAAATTTACTCTTATACATGTTTTAAGATATTTAAATTGGGAAATAATATTATAGAATTATAATATTTATATTTACATAATTTGATATTTTTATGTATGAGATTTTAGGAATTTTACTACTCACTATGGTTAGTTATTATTTTCATGGTCATTTTCTATTCATAGGGTCAAATAATTATCTTAATGGTAAAATAATTATTTTAATTCCTATAAATATATCTTATTACATTCATTATTTATTCAATCAACTCTCTATAAAATTATTTTAAATTTTATTTAAAAATTCTATTTTTTATAATAGTTTTTTCTTTTTTACGGTGTTATTTTCCATTGTGTTATTTCCATGAAACCATGACCCATTGTATTTCCATGAAACCATGACACATTGTATTTCCATTTATGTATTGTATTAATTATATTCTTTCTAATTATACTCAATTAATATAATATTATATATTCCTCCTTATGTTGTAATGTTAATGTAAGGAATAATAGGTTTTTTACATTTCCTCTAGATTCATATAATAATATAAACAGGAAACATTTATGTTTTATGTAATAAGTATTCAGGTAAAAACATGGGTTGTTACATAAATATAGGTTGATTATTATTGGTGAAATTTCTTAGAAAATATATGTAGGAAAGAAAATTTAAGTAAATAGAGCATGACGCTCATAAGTAATTAGTCATGCTAGGGTGGTCTTCAATATTTTTGGTAGACATGTGTGTCTTTACGGAGAGATTCCATAAGGGTTTTGGGCCTTCAAAAAAATTAGTAATGATGCTAAAGATGGATTTATTATACATATTAAGATCATGAAACTTTTAAAGATAATTTATTCTTATTTTAGACTTGTATAAGAGACATGGTTCATAATACAGATATGCTGGACCAATAATGGGAGTGAGACCTTGTTTAATTATAAAAAAGGAATGCATTTTTGGTGAAATATGCATAATGAGATAGTAAATTGGTTGGATCATGATGATGGTGGTGGGTTATTATGGATTTAGGTAGGTTATGCCTTTGATTTAAATGAATTTTTTTTCATAGTTAAGATATTAGGCATGTTTTCCCTTATTATATAGATTTTTTCATCTCTCTTGGTCTCATAGTAATATTTTCATGGATATACTATTTGGTAACACTTGTAGTGAATTTCATGTTTTTCTTTTTCTTATGAGTAATTTGAATCATTTTTTCATAGTTAGAGTTTCATGGAAGGATGAGTAGTATTTCTCAAGAATTGATAATTAATTATTTGTATGGATGTTTGACCTCGAGATGTCAGGGGTTAGAGTTAGGGTTTAAGAAATAGAATGTATTTCTTAGGCTCTACTTAGTGAACAAATATTCAATCAAGCAAGATGGTGTTAGGAAACAACTATCATAGGTTTTTGTGTTTGAATACATTTTATAATATAATCATTGTGATGAATAGGAATTGATAAAATGGTATTGGTTTATTATCCCAAAAAATAATAACTCTTATTGGTCTTATTCTACGATCATGGATGATTATTATATGGTATGACATACTATAGTGTCATGAAATGATAGTACTCCCTTTTATTTTGAGATTAATTTATTTTTTTACTTAAAGATAATGACCTGAGAGAATGATTTTAATTTTTCCTTATAATACCTTACTCCTATATAGTTATTAATGGGATTAATTTTCCATATTTGAGTAAATTTATATGATTTTTAGTTCTAATAGTGTCTTTTAAGTATGGGTGACCCCCATGTTAGTAAGATTGATATGTTTTTCTAGTTTTCCTAAAAATGTGATCATAATTTCTACTTTTATAAGAGTTATATTAAGAAATATACCCATATTAATGGGGTGAGTTTGGGTGGCTCAAGTTATAGTTTTAGGTATATCTGTTGATCGATTTTGAGTGTTTGTGATTTTATAAAATTTATTATGTACTTGGGAATCATATTATTTTTTAGTTATATAATTTTTTTGAAGTGGTTGAGATTCACCCATAAAAATATTTAAATGTATGCTTTCCTATTGAATTTACTCAAGATAATCATGGAAAAAGGGTGAATCCATTTGATTTATTTTTAAACACATGTAAACATTCCTATAGTATAGATTATGATATTCATGGGTATGCATATATATTTTATATTTATAGTTTTTGACATTAGGATATATGTTATGGGTTATGGAAAGTAAATTTTTTGGGTCCAGGTATTAAAAATTGGGTGTTTTTTGGGTTAGTGGACATATTTATATTATTATTTTTCTATGAACCCTTGATTTTTTTATTAATTTTTCTTACTAAATGTTATTGATGTTTGTGGTGGATAATTTATGGTATTAAATATATAAATTTATTTATTTTTTATTTTTTTTAAAAACATTTATGAACACTCAATTTTGTGTCCCATTTTCCCTCTTTATTGGTTTTTGGTTGGCCTAATGTATAAATGAGTCCTGAAATAATTCATTTAGAATTTGAAATGGATTAATTTTTTCTTTTATAATGGTGATATGCTAATAAGGGTTTAGGTAATTATCTTACTTCTTATTTATGCTCCAAGTATGCAATGACTTTTTTTTAATTTTCATCTTGTTTGAGACTTAAGTGTTGTATTTTATTAACATTAATCAAGTGGAGAAAGAATTGGATTTAGATACCATAAAAAAGAACTAGATTTGGGTAAGAGTGTTTATTGATTGATCTATCTAGGTAGCTTGATGTGTTTGGATATAGGTCAGATGGTGAAATATTTATGGTGGTAATTATCATCAAATTTCATAGTTTGGGATATACTTTATTAGAGGTGTAGTTAATTTTGAATTATTAAACATAGATAGTTCCTCAAAAATTATGTGATCCAAATAATAAGGTGTGATATTCTAAGAATTTTATTTTAGAATAAATTGATATAATTGGATAAAGGTGTATATTTTGTATATGTTATAAGATGGTTGAAATTATCTAGATAATTTATAGGGATTGTATTTTTAAGGGAGAAAATTTTGTATTGTTTTATGATTCTAACATATATATATATATATTAACTAAATTAATTTGGATTTCTTAATTTAAATATATAATACCATAGTAAATTTTTGGGGAAGTTTTCATAACTTGATTTAAGGGTGATGGATAATATTTTTTCTTAATTTTTAAATTTTTAAAAACCGTAAATAAACTTATGGATTTACCATTTGAAATAAAGGAGGTTTCAAGATATGTTGGGAGGAAAGTGTGTAAAATATGAGGTTTTATTTCATTCAAAATGGGGGTCAACAGTTCCCAAAATGTGAAATGTGGTAAACTTTATGGATTGTGTCTACAAAATTATCCTATATGATATTTAAACTAAATAAACTAACAATATATTCATCAATAAGGTATCCTTTTAATTTTAATTTCCCACAATTTTCTCTCATTTATTCCTCTATATCCTTTCACAGGAAATGCAAAACCCTAAAGGGTTCCCCTTGGTTTCATCCATTATTTACCTTAGATATCTTGGTGATTATTTATCAAGAATGAAGTTAGATCACCGTATCTATAATTCTATCATATTATTCATTTTTATGTATCTATTTAGGTTGAACGTATTATAATTTTAAGGATTTTATAATGGAGGATTCATTATATCATTGAGAAAACCAATGTAATTATGCGTCATTTTATTATCACTATTAGAGAATCTTGAAATGATTTTGACATAATCTATTGGATGGTTTTTTTGGTTTCATGGAACTTCTAAATGTGTATTTCTCTAGTTTAAGACCATTTTGGTTGATTTTTTTAGATTCTGTGATTATGGGATTTATGTATTTTGATATATGTGATGTCATATAAAGATGGTGATTGTGGGGGTGAAGGTGAATTTATATATGATAATAGTTTGAGATGTGTGACCTTTTATCTTCTCTATTTTTCATGATAAATAGATATGTTTACTACTTTTAATATTATTTTTGAATTATAATATGTTATTTTGTGTTGTCTATTAGGGTTCTATAATGTGATAGGACTTAGTTTTGTTAAAAATCACTAAAATGACATATAATTAATGTTAAACGATTAATTAAGGTGGTGAAATAATTTTAAAGATAGTTTTAGGAAACATATATTGTTTGGTTATCTTTTGGTTTTAGGGAAATAATCAATTTAATTTTTATAATTTCATCAGAACATTTTAACATGTTTTAAATAGAATTATTAAATGCTGAGGTGTTTTAGAATTAGAAATTTTCATTTGAATTATTTTGGGATAAACTAGAAAGAAAATTTTAATAATGATTTAATTTATATTATTATCTAAAATAAAAGGATAAATATCTTTTTAAATTAGGTAATTGATTTGGTTAATCATTTTTTTTATAAAAAGTGGATTGTGGGAAACTATATGAATTTTGAATATGGTCTATTGTGGGTGGGATTTCATTGAATTATTTTATTACTCAATTTAATTCTTATGTAGTTATGGATAATATGATATCATTGATCATATGTAAATGAGTTGATATGAGTTTAATTTTTTAGGTTTTTATTTTTGGATTATGGGATATGAGATTGGATTTTTTAAAGTTCATAGTTGATCGATTTGGTAAGCAATTCATTAGTTTCATTAAGGTTGAATTTTAGATTGTAAATGGTATAATACGACATGGTTGAGTGATTTTTATTATTTTGAGTATATAAACTCATGTACAATATGTGGACTGATGCATGATGCAGAAATTGGGGTTTTTAGCTTTTTCACTCTAAAAATTTAGTGCTTCAGCAACAACCATTTGACAACTATTTTTAATGGTACTATTTTCATCTAGATTTTTTGTGTAAAATGTGTACCCATTACTATAAAAAATAGAACATGTGATCACATTAAGAGATAACCCTCTTATAAACAATTTCAATGTTTCTGATGTAGATATATATAATGAATTTCTCTTTAAATCATGAAAAAATGTTTTTTTATGCTCAATAATTATCCAATTTTCATTTCTTTCCAGATATTTTAAATTTAATCCAGAAATATGTGATAATATATATGATTAAACCTCGTCTGTATTCTTTAAAATGCATAAATGTTCCTGCATCAATTCATCACATGGAATGAAGTTTACCATCAAGCCTAGAATACCTCTACCTTTACTATCAACTATCATATTTCGAGATATATGGAGACCAATATGCTTCAATTCATATAAATAATCTGTCTAGAACTCAATCACCTCTTACGATATATATTTTTAAACAATATAGGAATCTGTTATATATGTATTTTTTAACACATCCCTTTAAAATTTTAATATATATTTCAAAAGGATACATTAATCATAATTAAACAGGCTGATATATTCTTATCTCACGCACCAAATGAATCACATATGAACCATTATATAAAAAAATGTAGGTGGTAAATACATTTCGACTTGAAAAAGAATAATATTAGCTTAATTTTCTAACACATTTTACAAATATGGATCAACAAATTTATTAAAAATGTATTTTAAAAAATTACATAACCTAATGATAGTCTTCTTGATAGCTGTTTGCAATATACTATGCAGTGCGAATGATAGAAGTTATTGCATCAATACATGACAATAATGAGACTTCATACCCATTAATTGAAAATCCTTCAATGACACTGAATTCTTCACATTTTAAGAATAACCACTGGGTAATTTAATACCATGAAGACACTGATAAAAATTCATCTTCTCAATCTTGATTAATGTGTGACATGATAGAGGTATATATGTTATGTTTCCTTTCATAGTGGGAGATAACTCTAAACATAATCCCATTAATATCAAATCCAATCTAGTATGAAATCCATATTTTTATTTACTTTTATGTCTAACAAATTTCCAATAAAACTATCACTTATTTTTTATCAAAATTCATAACATCAATGTTATGTCTTATCACTAAAAATCTCCAATAAGGTAGTTCGAAAAAGATAGATATTTTTCTTCCAGATATTTTTTTTGAAGACCACAACTTCTTTTATTTCAAATTGTCGAATCAATATTTTTCAACATTTCATAATAATATTCAAGTGAAAATGGTCATGGGGGAATATTATATTCCTATAAACCATTAAATGATTTTTTAATATATGACAAGGATGATCGATTTTTAAAAATATTTGATGTCCCATGTACACTGTCTTTATTCAATTCTATACTGATAATATGAAGTCTCTTATTCAAAAATTGGATATGATTTGTGTCCCTTAATAGTGTATCTAGATAAGTTTTCATATGGAATAAATTCATTTATAGTGAATATTATCATAACATGAAGAAGAAAATACTATTTCTTATATACTTCAAAAACTTTAACACTTGTCTCCCATAAAAATTTCAAATAATCAATCTATGGTGAAAGATACAAATCAATATCATTTCTCAGATGTTTTGGTCCAAAAATAATCAGGACCATCAAACCATATCTTTTCTTCATACATATATGTCAGGAAAATTTATAAACTTCCATCAAAACATGCCATTAAATATGTTGGATACTTAGGCTTTGATATGGATTCATTCCATTAGTACACAATCCAATTATGAGATTTCTAACTTTACTTTCAAAATGATGAATGTTTGTCTCAAATCTCTTCCACTATGGTAAATTAGTAGGGTGACATAAGTTACCCTCAGATATGAACTCATATAAATTTCATCTTTAAATTTTTTTAATCTATTTAATTTGAAAATAGACACTTCAAATGAAGAATTATTGGAAGGTACCAAATTTCCTTATTAGGATCTTTGATTCTGGTACCTAAGAATAAATCAGAGTTGAATTATCTGAATTATATGAAGGAATTGTTAGATGAAATTACTAGAAAGTATACAAAATTGATTTTGTATATGGTTAGATTCCAGTACCTGAGAATGAATCTGAGTTGACTTTTTCATCTATATTATAGTGTGATGTTCCACATATAGGATAGTTTGATAAATATAAATATTCTTTCCTATAAAACAAAAAGTCATTGTGGAAAGCATATATCTTTTTATAACCAAATCCCATTGGGAATAATATTTTCTTTTCCACAGAATTAGAATATAGAAGTTTGTTTCCTTCTGGAAGTAGCTCTTTTTAAAATCTCAAGTAAGTTATAGAAACTTTTATCAGTCCACCCATTTCTTGATTTTAGGATAACTAATCTCAAAACTACTGATAACACTGTATATTTACTACAACCTTGGAATAATGGTTTCTCATAATCTTCATACAATCATTCAACAATTTTTTTTATGGTTTCAACACCTAAATTAAGAATTATTTCTTCAATATGTTCCTCTACCTCATTATGAATATTTTCATCAATATTAAATATTAAATTTTCAGTTCTTTCACCATGCCAGATCCAAGGCGTATATTTAAGGCTAAAATCATTAAAAACGAGATGATCCATGATTTATCTGAAGTATAACTCTCTCATATTCAAACAAATCACACATGGATAGAAAGTAAAATATATGTTTTAAATATTTTGTTTAGAAAATTACAAGAAATCATAAAATATTTTTTCATATTAACAAGTGTTTTTTTAAAAATTTATCCAATAATGATCCATTCAATACCTGATATCATAATATAACCGGTGAATATATTAAAACATATAAACATTTAAATATATATATATATATATATATATATATATTAACAGATAAATTGTAAACATAAACACAATCAATAAAAATTATTAGTAATTTGATAGTAAACATAAATTATTATTAGGAATAAAATAAAAACTAATCTACTAAAGTTATTTATTTTTTTTGATGTGTATCATGAAGATCCAATAGACATCACCTGTAATGACCACAGTAAAATTTCCCAATAGAAAATCATGATTTTCTAAACAAATATATTATTTGGTTTTAATTTATTTCTTTTTATTTCTTTATATATATATATATATGATATTCCTAGTAAAAATCGTGATTTTTTCACTATATGTATGTTTTCCACAAATCATATTTTAATATTAGGATGTTTATTTAATTTCACACCCTAATGTTTTTCTTATATATGATAAATTATTACTTATTTTACTAATTATAATTCTAATATAGTGGGTAAAGTCTCCCCTTGGTAACTCCTTAGATCCCCGTTGATATCGAAAACCTCTTTTTGGTAAAAATAGTTTAATCATTATTTACATGAAAATACATTATTATTGAAAAAATCCAAAAAAATTATACGATGATAATATTGAAATTATAAATCATTAATTGAAGTTCATTTTAAAATGATAAATTTATACAATTATATTTTTTAAATGATGACCATTTGAATATTAATTGTTTTGTAATATTATTTGAAAAGAATATATAAATTAATTAATTCTAATATATTAGTTAATATAAGGAAATATCTTATATTTTTTAAATCATTTAAAAGTGCTCAATTTAATTTATTAAAATCAATTACACAAAATTTTAACATATTTTATTTGGGAAAAATCATATTGTGATATAAATTATATGTCTTTTGAATTTAAAATAGTAAATTTTTTATTTTCATATTAAATACATGTGGTTTATTAATATTATAACTTTATAATTTTAAATCATCTATCATGTATTAGTTCATTTTATATAGTTATTAAATTAGATTGGTGTCGCATGTGCCAAAAGGTATTGAAGATTTTATTAATTTAACAAGTGAAAAATATGGAGTCATTACATGTGATTTACATTATATTGATGAGCGATGACACCATATATCATTTTTCATTGCATAATACCATCAAGAACATCTGATAATTTTATAAAATAAACAAAATTATCAAAATAAAGAAACATTAACAACACAATTTATTAATAACAATAAACTACATAAAAATAATTGAAAAAATAACTAAAAAATATAAATAAATGATAAGTAATTTAACATTAATATTAAAAAAAACTTACAAAATTCAGATTTCAACAAATGAAAATAAATCCTTAATCTGAACATTCTTCCTCGAATTCATTGGAAGAATAAACACTATAAGATCTGACAAACATGTTTGTAGAAATGAACAATAAATAAGAACAAATAAATAAAATCAAACTGTGGTTAATGTTTATCCATAAAATAGTTTTTGAAGAGAAATACTTATTTTTATGGTTAAATAATGATAACAGATAAATAATCAGGACCATAGATCATGAAATGATGATAAAAATCCAATAAAAACAAAAACAATGGCTGTTGAAGATCATCGAGTCGTCGTCGAGGTCATCACGAGTCAAGAAAAATATTGAGAAGATCAAAAAAATGAGTGCTTCATGATCCCATGTTTTCTAAATTTTTTTGGCATTAGTTTTTATAGAAATAGATGCCAACAACTAATTTTTGGCATTGGTTTTTTTAAAAAGCGACACTGAAAATTAATTTTTTTTTAAAAAATTTGTGGCATTGTTTTTGTAAAAAACCAACCCCAAAAAGTCAATATAATTTTTTTGGTGTCAGTTAATGTTAAAAACGACTCCAAAAGTTATCACCGATTAATTTTTTATCAGTTTATAAGAAACTGATGCCGTAGCTTCAATGTTGAAACCACTATTTTTTCTTGTGGTGGTTTTTAATTCCTTTGAATTTATTTTTAAAATTCCCTAACCCTCCGTTTATGATGCCTAATCTCTCGATTCACCCCTAACATGATTTTTTGGCTTATGGTGGCTCTAAAAAGGTGAAATTGACTCCTCCAAACCCATTTCCTAGAGGATCAAAGTAATGCTAATATCGTTTGATCTCCTCAGGGTAATTGAATCTTCTATCATGTGTTTTATTATGGTATATACATATATCCTCCTTATATTTTTATATATTACCATGTAATTTATGGATCTAAACTATGTTTTATTGGATATTTTTTTTGTGTTCCTATATCTTATGTTCCTTCATTCTTCATTAGTGTTCCCAGTTGTAGGTGTTGTGCATTGCAATTCCTTAATATAAAGATAAGTGGTTCTATAATTTTTTCCCCTATGATAAAATCCCATAGTTTATTTATTAAATTTAAATTAGTTTTAAATGATTTATAAACACTAAATTATGATTATTAGGCCTTTTATTTTAAATGGGCTTGAGATTTGTGAAAAAACCCAATTTCGATGGAGTTCACATTATGGGTTGAATTTATGAAAAATTGTGGATTGTTAAGTAAATTTTTTTCATAAAATGATTTGATGATTGATCTTGAGAAAATGGATAAAATTGAAATGTGATTTAAATTACATGAAATGATGAAACCCTATGGTTTAGTTTTGAAATGTAAAAGGAATGTTGAAAACTGAAATTGGGAAATTGTATTTTAAAATGACTTAAAATGATTGATTTTCAATTTGATTGATCGATTGATTAATTGTATCACATGGGATTCTAGGTAGTTAGTATGTGGTTGGGATAATCATTCTTGGATCTTGAACTCATAACACTATATTTATGATGACACCAATAATTAAACCAAGTTGACTCAGGACACTCATAGTGAGTTCCCTTATTGGGGCGTAGATTGATTTCCCATGATGGGTTCACCTATTGGGGTGTTGATTGTTCATACACACTATTTAGGAGCCATGATCACATATGAGATGTGTGAGGATCATATATCTAGTAACTAACATACCACAAGGCATTTGACCCTGGTTCTATGAGTTTCTTGATTTGATATACATTCCATTGATTTGTTGAATTTTTATATTCATGCTAACTGATTTATATAAACTATTTTATATATAATGTTCATCTAAGCATTTTTGAAATATTTTTTGATATATCATTCATATTTTTTAATGAAATAATTTTTTGGTTTAAAATAAGAACAATTAACGCCATGCCTTTTTTATTTAAATGGATAATATAAATGGTAAATTGTTATGGTAAAGATTATAGACCACTTGGTGAGAACCTAGTAGAATTTATCTTTCACATCATACATTTGAATTCAGGTGTATGTATATTTACTTATGCTAGGTCCAAGAAAAGGGAAAGTACCACTTGGTGGTTGTGGATGTTCTTGATCATTTAGATAATGGAGTGGTGATAGTGAATGGTGGTGTTGTTTTTCACTTGTTACATAGGGATACAAAGAATTTTTTCTGGTTTATGTTGTAGTTTCATTTGGTATGTTTAACTATATACTTTGGTTTTTTATACTTATTATTTCTAGTACTTTCTCATTTTGGAGTATTGAGCATACAGGAAAGTATTTTCTTTATCTTCCACATTTTTGTGGAAAATTCTTTCCCTCTTGATCATGTATGATGCCAGGTGATAGTTACCAACCTGTGGGGATCAAGAATTCACTTCATACCATGTTAGAGCTAGATCCGGTATCAAGGTGTCAGAGTATCTAGTCTAGTTTATTACAATGTTGTATTAGAGCCAGGTTAATCATATTTCATTGATGAAAGTATGTAGTTTGGGATTTTTTGATGAGACTTAATAGGTAGTTGTTGTTGGATTTGGTTCCCTAGAAACAAATTCTGTATACTTTATGAAAACTTGAATTTATAGTTTTGAATATTAATAAACTCTTTATCACATCTTGATTGTTCTTATGCATAACATAGTATGTGATAATGTCCTAAGAATAGATGTCACACAAAAAGGTCATAATAGTTATTTTCTATGATGAGAACACAAAATTACTATTAAAATATTATTAAATATATGTTCTATATCTGGATGATATCATTTTGAGGGACATAAATGATATAGGGTATTATGGGTGGAGAATTATAGGTCTTTGAGGTACCTTCTCATGGTATACACACATGGTAATATCCAGTGTAGGATGTAATGAGAACAAGACCCACCAGTCAAAAATCAACATTTATATGTGTCATTTGATGTTACTATCTATGAACATGTGTATTATTACTTTGAATTTAATATTATTATTAATGAGTATTATGAGTCACAAACTTTGATGTATTGACAAAAGCTATGATGAAAAATGTTTGCGGAAAGGCAGGATTTGTTGGGTGCATCAAGAGTAATATTTCATTAATGAATAATGTGAAAAATTATTTGTCTATTCTATTCTTTAATGAAAGTTTATATCTCAATACCTTTTATGAATATTATAAAACCTAAATAAATTCATGGCCATGGTGTTCTATAGGAAAGTTTAATTTTTGGAAGTCAAAGAAAGATACGTTGAGAACATAGTTTGATGGAACCACAATGCAACCTTCGTCATGAGAGATATCATGATAGAAAGATTATATTACATAGTAAGCATCCATATGAAGTATTATGTCATTGCAACATTAAATTATTTCTTTATGGGTGGCTTGGCATGTTGCTAGATTCTAGCCTTGGACTTTAGGCTACTTTTCCTAATTCCAATGAGAAAGAGGCCTAGAGGGTCACACAAAAAGTTTATCCAGAATCTCAGTTAAATAATATATTATTATTTATTATTTAAAAAGTTGAATAAATATCATTCCCACACATGCTTTAATAATTGTTCATATTTTCTTGATCTCATATATTGTGTCACCATTTATTTGAGATAATATAATGTGCGTATAAAATTTAAAAAATATTTATTTTTTATTTAGTGAATATAATATTTATTTATTAATAAGTGAATAATTTAGTGATATCTATTTAATAAATAAATAGTCATTATTCAAGGCCTGATAAATATTATGTAGGAATGATGAACCGAGTTTAATGGTCCAGTGAGTAATAATAAATATTGAATATTATTTACTTAAATAATATTTAATTTAATTTTAAAGTTAAGATATTGTTGAGAAATAATAAAAATATTATTATTATTTGATACGGGGTTCTGTAAGGATTAAATAAATAACAATGTGCACTTGTACAATTATTTTATTTTAACTATAGTTGTATATAAACCCAATTGTATCATTTTCTATTAGATTCAATTCATTTTGTTTTTGTTTTTCCATAATGGATATGGTGAATCCTATTAATCTCTATTGATATAACTTCTTAAATAATTCTGCCAAGAATAGATAGAGATATTCCTTTGCCTCCCACTATCAAGTTAAGAGAGATCCAAGAGAATATTTTGGAATCAATTCTCGAGGCCATCAAAGTAGGATGACACAAGTGATTGGATCTTCCATTCTATAACCCAATGATTCTTATGGAAATGTTTGATGATTTTTGGAAAATGTGTGGATCACCGCTAGAGGGAATCTACTTTGATTCCTATAACATAATGACCATACAATGCAGAACTATTGTCAGATTCATCAATGAAGAAATAATTATGTCAATGTAATTCTTCAATTAATTAAATTAATTATAAATAATATGTGATGATCCTCTCACTAGTTCCAAAATTCTATCCCTTGTATATTTTCTTTGATTCAATTACATAGATCATGAAATTTATCATTATGTATATCTCATATGTATCATCGATCATGAAAAAAAAATAAAAGTTTTTCACAACCCATATCACACTCATATTGTGCCTAGAACCTATAAGTGGAATCAGAGCGGTGACATAATTATTTAATTTTTTTTATTGATTTACGCATTTCTAATTTAGTTTTCAATTCATTTTTAATAATTTTTTTAATTTAAATTGTGATTTCTTTTTCTTTTTCATTCATTCCCCGTAGATATAATCAATATAATTAATTTTATGAACAAAATAAAATCAATGATCTCATATGGTGGTGCCAAGGATTATAGAAAAATCAGATAGAAGTACACACTATGTAACTAGATTTACATGCCATGTACTTGTGTTCAATGTATCAGTAATTAATTTAGAAATTAATTCAAAACATGTGAATTGATGACTCATAGTATAATTATTTCTTACACCATGTGTTGATCGGGTCAGCCTGACACATGATCAACCGGATTATACACTATGTTTCCCATGTACATGGAATATAGTATATTTGAGTTATAGATGGGCCGTGTATTACCATACACAACCTACTTTACTGGTGGCCATGTAACTCTGAGACCACACTCCATGTAGTCGCTTTTACACACCATGTACTCCGATTTTTTGAGGCACTATTTTCATGTCGAGTCCCTAGGCATGTGCCTCAGATACATGATGAGATATGTACATTCCATGTATCTTGGTTGTACACATCATGTACTTATACCAAATTACGCAGATTTATAATTTATTTTGTATACTATGTAAATCTTATCGACATGTTCTTGTGTGTCGTTACTAAGTTGATATAACACACCATGTGATAGGGTTTAATATATATATGTGTGTGTGTGTTTTTTTGTTTACATAATATCTACATAATTTTAAAATATAAATATCATATTTGAGTCATATTAACAATTGTTACTCTATTCATATTAAAGTATAAGACGTCCTTGAAAAATCATGTAATTCATTTAATCATTTTGTTGATAGTACACGTCATGAAAGTACTTGATAAGTTTCATATGCCATATGTCACAAAAGTAAACAGTGTATTAGTATAATACATATTTGGTAGATTCATAATGGTATTCATATTGTTTCCCCCATAGTACATTTATATACAAAGTAAATTTTAAATAAATTTATTTAATTTGTTTAAAATAATTATGGATGATAATCTCAAGGAAATTTAAATGAGAATTAAGATAAAAGAATTGATTAATTAAATATTATAATTAATTTATTGGAGCATGATTTATAATAAATAAGAATGATTAAGAATTGAATGCTAGTTTAATTAAATTCATAATCCATTTCATGTATATAAATGATCATGAGCATAGAACTTACATTTTTCTATGATTTGTTTCATTTAATTTAATATTAAATTAAATTTTTAGCCTACATGCCTTCTCTAAAATTATTATCTAAGGGCCTTTATGCCCATGGTTTCTTTTATGTAAACCATATTCCCCTCACCTATGCATGAGTAAAAGCATATGTAATGGATGGAGCTCCCATGGAAGTGAAGTTGATTCAAGTTTAGAGATAAGGTGAAACCAATCCAAGAGAGATATATAGGTGGATAGGTGGAAAGATATAACACATACCTTAATTAGTTAAATGTGTTTTCCCCTAGGTCAATTGTTAGTTTATCAACGACTAGATAAACTAACCATTAGTAAAATGTCATGATCATACCACTTTATTATTTTCTTTATATCAATATTTATGGTTATTTCATTATGCATGTTTTGTCGTGATCACATGAATTAATGAAATTAACGATCATGAAAGATAAAACTAAAATAAATTTGATTATGAATAAATATTATCTACGACATGGTTAATCACTTAAGAAAATCCACTTAATATCAACCAGAATGTGGTAAAGATTACAATTTAAAATTTACACAAGAGGATAAAATACCTTAATTATATATATATTAAGTCAGTATAACCTTCCACTACATTAGTTAAAATCAGACTATAGATCAATGTACTTTAACAACCAAATTTGGGGTGCTTTCAATAATTAGGGAATTCTAACTTGAAGTTTTGGGTAGAACTAACTTATTTCATATCATGGATTGACTTCCAAAGTAAGAATTGGTGTAACTGAGAGGAAAGGGTTGATGAAATACAATTTTAGGATTTTAGGATTGGGGAGTCCACTCAACAAATCAAGGAATTGTGATTTAATGTAGTTGGTATTTGGAATGCCTACCTAAAACCATTCAAGTTACTTGACTAACCAAATTTTAGGAAATGAGAAGGGGATAATGGATCCTTTCTATTATAATGTCCAAGAAACACGATATTTGAAAGCCAATGGTGATGGATATCGGGTTTCTATAGAATAGTGGGAGATATAATATTTATCTATTTGTCGAAATTTTATCAGATTAAGTAATAAAATTATTCTCATCTTATTTTTTAGAAACAACATTAAAATGTCTTCAAAAATGTCACTGGGATCTATACATGATAAGGATAACCTTCTATCCAACACAAGATTTCAAGAGTGGAAAAGGTGATTATACGTTATCCTTCTCCATGAAAGGATATTTTATGTGCTTAAGAACCGGTTCCTAGTGGTCCTGGTAATGAGGAAAGTGATGAAAAGTTATCTCTCTATGAGAAACATTTTAATGATTCCATAGATGTTCAATGTTTCCCTCTATCATCCATGTCTAATGATCTTTTGAAGCAACATGAGGACATGAATGTTTATAGCCTGATCTATCACCTTTGAGATCTATATCAAGAGAATGTGAGAGAAGAGATGTTTGATATCTCCAATACTTTTTTTACAACTAACATAGAGATTCTGCGCCATCTAGGCCTCATGTAGTAAAACTCATTAGCTAAATTTAATTCTTAGACATATTTGGGATTAAATTCTTGAAAGAGTTGCATACAGATATCATAAATTCATCACTACTTAATACCTTACCAGTTTTATTTTTAATTACAATATGAGCAATAATGAGAAGAGTCTCTGAGGAATTATTACTTTGATTCACCAAGTAGATAAGGACATGGGGCATGATAAACTCACACTCCTTATAAGGAATAAGAAAAGGGAAGAATAAGGAAAAGGGTCCAAATAATCCTAACAAGTATAAAGTTACCAATAAATGTACTTCAAAAAATAATAAGATCCAAAGGAAGGGAAAGGAAAAAGAAACATTATGTTTTTCATGTGGAAAGCTTGGACACCGGAAGAGGAACTTCACCCTGAAGTAAGGGGAAGCTAAAGGTGTGTTATTTATCATGTGTAATCTCTAAATATCTACACATTGGGTATTAGATATAGTTTTTGGTGATCATTTCTACAATGAAATGTAAGAAAAAAGTAGATTCTGAATGATTTATAGAGGATAGGTGGATCTGATAGCTGTTAATGTTGTGAGGATGGATTCTATAGCCATTGGAAACTATAACCTTTCACGTCCAACTATACAGGTTTAGGTTTTAAAAAATTGTATTTATGTACCTACTATTACCAAGAACATAGTTTATGTATCATGCCTAGATACAGATGGGTTTATTCCCCAGTTTGGAAATAAAAGTTGTTTCTTTTATAAGGAAAACATATGTTATGGTATGGAAAATTTAAATAATGGTATTCATGTATTAAATTAAGAAAACAAAGTATCTTCAATTGATAAAGAATCATATTCACATGAATCATATAATAGCAATCTATGGAACCACCCTCTTGGTCATGTGAATGAGAAGCGTTTGAAAAATCTCTATCAATTGGTTATTTATACTCATATAAGCTAAAACCACTAGAAATATGTAAAGATTATTTAGAGGAAAAAATTACCAAACCACCATTTGGTGGACATGGTTAAAGGGCCAAAGAGATTCTAGGATTGATAAAACGGATGTGTGTGGACCATTTTTAGTAGAATTAATATGTGGATATTATTACTTTATAAATTTTACTGATGACTTCAGTTGATATGGATAGATATACTTAATGATATTTAAGTATGAGTCATTTGAGAAATTCAAAGAATTTAAGAATGAAGTAAAGTATCATCTTGGAAATAAGATAAATAAACCTTGATTGGATTGAGGTGGTGAATATCTTAACCAAGAGTTTATCAAATTCTTTTGGGAGTTTAGGATTATATCCCAACTCACTCCACCTTATAAACCACAGTGGAATAGAGTTAGTGAAAGGAGGAACCATACCTTTTTAGACATGGTAAGGTCGATAATGAGTCATGCAGATATTTAATTATCGTTTTTGGGATATGCATTACAAACTATAGTATATAAATTAAACTGAGTACAAACTAAAGAAAAAACTGTAATTCCATTTGAGCTATGTAGTGAAAAGAAACTTGATTTTTTGCATACATGCGTATGGGGTAGCAAGGTGTTTATTAAGGTATTATCAGAAAAAACAAGTACCCTAAGGAAAAAAGTGTATATTTATTGGGTATCCCAAGGAAATGAAGGGATACTACCTATACGACCCCTTAGGCAATAAATTGATTATTTCTATACAAGAAATATTTATTGAGAGGGAGAACATCCTCAATAAGGATAGTGGGAGAAAGATTGACTTTGATGATGTTGATTCTCAAGATATATAAGAGTTGTTATAGGAATAGATTCCACAAGTCCCTATGGATGAAGTTGTTCTAAAAATAAAATTACTACATAGGAGCGTAAGAGATGTAAGAGAACTAGAGATTTATGGTTTTCTAGTCACCAAAGATGGTGACTCATTATTGGTTGACATTGATGAACCTCTCTCCTACAGAGAGGTAGTAGAGAGATCAGAAGCTGCAAGATGGAAAGAAGCCATGAATTCTGAAATAGATTCCCTATATTAGAACCAAGTTTGGGTTTTGGCCAATGCACCAGTTGATGTAAATCCCATTTGATGAAAATGGGTATTCAAGAGGAGACTGGACATGAAAGGTAAAGTAAATACCTATAATACAAGGCTAGTGGATAAAATGTTTAAAAAACATCAAGGAATTGACTAGGATTAAACCTTTTCCCTAGTTTCCATGTTTATTTTTATTATAATTCTACTTGAAATAGTATCTTACCCTGACTATGAAATTGGGAAGATGGAATTCAAAACTGCATTCCTTAATGGAAACCTTCAGGAAGATGTCTGTATGACACAACCAGAAGTGTTTGTGACTCCATGTTATGCCAAAAGTATTTTCATGTTATAAATATCCATTTATGGATTGAAGCAATCATCTGGGTTATAGAACATTCTATTGGATGAATCCAAAAAAGAATTTGATTTAATTAAGAATGAATGTGAGCCATGTGTTTACAAGATGTTTAGTGGGAACAAGCTCATTACCCTAGTAGTATATGTTGATGCCATATTACTTATTGGAAACAAAATACCAGTTTTATAGTATCTTAAGGACTGGTTAAAATTTTTTTTCTCGATAAAGGACTTAGGTGAAACAACCTATATTCTAGGGATCAAGATCACTCATGATAGATCCAAGAGGTTTCTTGGAGTAAGTGAAAGTATATATATTGACCAGATACTAATGAAATTTAGTATGGAAGAATCCAATATGGTATTGGTTCTAATGTCACATGGTTTACATATTTCAAAGAAAATGTGTCCTTAGACACATAATTAGAAAGAGATAATGAGTAAGATCCCATACGCTTTGGTGATAGGTTCAACCATTTATGCCATGTTATGTATTGGACTTGAAGTTGGCTATGAATTGAGCATGGTAGGTGGATATCAAGAAGACCAAGGAGAAAAACATTGGTTTTCTATTAAGGATATCCTTAAATATCTGAGAATAACTAAGGATATGTTCCGGGTATATGAAGGAGAGGATGAGATAGTCGTTAGGGACTATACTGATGCTAGATTTCATAAAGATTAGAATGATCACAATTCATTATTAGGATATTATTTCTATCTCAATAGAGGAGCTGTGAGCTGCAAGATTTTTAAGTAGCCAGTTTTCACTAATTCTATAGTCAATTCTGAGTATACAAGGTCTTCTAATTTAGACAAGTATGACTTTTGGATATGGAACTTTTTCTAGGAGATTGATGCAGTACCTAGTAGTAAAGACCCTATAATATTGTCATGTGATAATAATGAAATGGTGGCTCTTGAAAAAGAGCTAAGGTCACACCAAAAGATAAAGTGTATACTCTGGAAGTATCAACTATTGAGGTACTTTTATTAAAGTGCTGAATTTTTAGTAGGTAGAGTACCCACGAAAGATAATGTGGAAGAACCCTTGAGTAAATAACTATCTTATAAAAAGAATGAGTTTCATTTGAGAGCTAGAAGACTAAAGGTTGTTTGCAGTTTTATCTAATGCAAGTGGGAGCCTGTTGGAGTTGGTGACCAAGAACAAACTTATGTGTACATTATGATAACTTTTATTTAGAGTTTTGAATATTAATAAATTCCTTATCACATTATGATTGTTCTTCTACAAAACATAGTATGCGATAATGTCCCAAGAGTATATATCTCACTAAAAGGTCATAGCAGTTCCCTACTATGATAAAAACCTAGAAGTGCTATGAACTTATTCTTAAATATATGTTCTATAGATTAATGATATCATTTTAGGGACATAACCAATACATGCTATCATGGGTGGAGACTTATAGTACTTTGAGACACCATCTCATGGTATATGCCCTTAGTAATATCCAGTGTTTGATGTTATGAGAAGAAGACCCACCAGTAGGAAATAAACATTTATATGTGTTATTAGATGGTCCTATATACGAATATGTGTATTGGTCATTAGACTTTAAGATTATTATTAATGAGAATTATGAGTCATATACTTTTATGTATTTATGAAAATTGTGATGATAGATGTTCTTGGCGAGGTAGGATACATTGGGTGCGTCATAAGTAATATTGTATTAATTAATAATGTGAGAAATAATTTTTCCCTTATGTTATTTAACAAAAGGTGATATCTCATGCCCTTTTATGAAAATTATATAGTCAAAATAAATCCATGGACATGGTGTTTTAGAGGCATGTTCAATTTCAGAGAATTCAAAGAAAGAGACATTAAGCACATAGGTTGATGGTACCAGCATGAAACTTGCTTGATTAGAGATATTGTGATAAAGGGATTATATTACACACTAAGCATATATATGAGGTATCATGTATTTGAAGCATTATGTTCTTTCTCTATGGGTTCCTTGGCATTCTGTTAGATGCTAAATATGGAATTTATGCTACTTCACCTAATTCCATTGAGAAAGAGGCATACGAGGCCACACACTAAGTGTATCCAAAACCTTAGTTAAATAATATATTATTATTTATTATTTAATAAGTTGAATAAATATTATTTCCACATGTGGGTCAATAATTATTAATATTTTTTTGACCATATATATTCTGTCACCAGTAATTCAAGAGAATATAATGTGAGAAGAATATTAAACCAATATTTATTTTCTATTTTATGAATATAATATTTATTTTTTAATAGGATAATAATGAAGTGATATTTATTTAATAAATAAATAGTCATTATTCAAGTCCTGATAAATATTGTAAAGAAATGGTAGACTGAGTTTAAGGGTCCGGTGTTAAATAATAAATATTTAATATTATTTGATTATATAATATTTAATTTAATTATAAAGTTAAGATCATTCCAAGAAATAAAAATAATAAAAATATTATTATTTGACATGAGGTTCTGTAGAGATTTAATAAATAATAATGGGTACTTGTGTAATTATTTTATTTTTTACCCTAGCAATATATAATCCCAATTCTATTATTTTCTCTGAGAGCCAATCCATTTTTTGACTGCGCACAATGGATTTGGAGAATCCTCTCAAGCCCTAGAGAAATACCTTCTCAAAAAATGATCCTAATAATTGAAAGAGACCTTCCTCCACCTCAGACTCTCAATATAAGAGAGATCTAGAAGAATTATTTGGAAGCGGTTATTGATGCGATCAAAGGCGGATGACACAAGCGATAAGATCTTCTATGCTAGCACCAGAAGATTCCTATAGTGAAGTTTAGAGATTTTTGGAACACATGTGGATCACTTCTAGAGGGAATCTCCATTGATGCCTATAATTCAATGATTGTACAATGTAGATCAGTTTTCAAATTCATCAATGAAGAAATAATTACATCTTGGTAATTATTTAATTGATTAAATTAATTATAAAGAATATGTGATGATTCTCTCTCCGGTTCCAATGTTCTATCAATTATTTTTTTTATTTGATTCAATTTTGAAAATCATGACATTTATCATTGTGTAAATCTTATATTTTTCATCGATCATAACAAAAGGAAAAGTTGGGTATGAACCATCACGTACTTACACTATGCTTGGAACCTTTAGTTGTGAGTGAGTTCCTAGAAAAATCACATCATAAAAAGAATCAAGTTAACATGGGTGTTTAGGAAAATTATCTTTGAGGAATATTTTGATCTGATTCTAGTATTTTTTCTACTCTTGAATTGGGTATGATGAAATCTAAATCCTGAAATATTATTTTATAGGCTTGATATTCTTATTTATCTTGTTTGAGTGGTTGGTCGGAGTAATATTATGATGTATTTAGTGTTTTATATTAATTTTTTTTAGAATCATGCCTTTGAAAAGATGTGTGAATAGTCCCCAAGAGGAATTTTTTGGTGAACTAGAGTAAGAAGAGCGTCCCATGGGACAGAATCTTGATGATATTGTTGTACATATTGTCCAAGCTCTAGATCAGGAACCTTCACCCATCATCATTTAGGATCCAGTCCTGGAACCACAATGACATAATTCCGTGAATAATTATCAGGATTTTATTTTCCCAAATACACGGGCTTTCCCAGGTACAAAAAATCCTCAAGTGGCCAAGGGATGGTTGAGAGAGATAGAGGTTCTTTTTTATTTCCAAGAAATTCCTGAATTTATTAAGGTGAAATATTCTACATTTAAGTTGGAAGGACCTAGAAGGAGATGTTTGGATTTGATGGTAACAAAAAATAATCATGAGGTTTTTTATGGTAAGTAATTTAAATTTAATTTAAATGTTCATTTTTATTTAGAATCTATAGTATTTTCTAAGTGAATAATGTTTTTCAACCTCCAGTAGGTTGACATGATAGTGATGCGTCATGTGAACCTCTTTGTTGAGCTTATGGAATTCTCACATGAGACTATATTGAATGAGAAGATGAAGGATTTATAATTAAATATGTTTCTTAGACCTGATATATATCCATTAGATTTCATACTGAATCTCACTTTATATACTGACATACTAGATAGGGAGTTGATGGTTGAGTGTGACATGACTATAAATTCAGGGTTGATGAGATTTCCTTTTTCTCTTAGTGGTAGTTCTATGTTTTCCAATAAAAGAAATAGTAAGTTTGATGAGTATCATGGTGTTTATCTATAGTAGGACCCTTCTATACCTTCTATATTTCATGGAATATGCCATTTGACTTGTTTTAAATTTGGCAAGGTTAGGCATTCAAGATGCATTTTTATCGAGGTTTTAAAGATCTACAATTCTTTTGGTCGCTCAGGATAACTACAAAAACATTCACTTTATTTTATGATCCACATAGTATAATGGTCTCATTATAAAATAAAGTTATTTTGGTTCCGTAATATGATTCATGAAAAATGGTGTTCCATCCATAGACATCAAAAAAGATTCTTATTTATGTAGGGTAAGAGTTTCTAAAGGAATATTATATATGTCCAATGATTGTGATAGGTATGATCACTATATATTCATCTTTAGTGAATATATTATTTGATACCATGGAATCTCACTCATTTATATCAACTTAAATTTTGAACCTTATAAATATTCCTATGGTGCTTTTGTCTTATGTGATTGATATTACTACACACCTCAGAATGGGGTGGGAGAAGGGCCTTCATCGTACTACCTATTTTTTCACACTATAATAAATTGATATTTACTGGACTTTTATGGCTCTTGATATAAAAAATCTTGACATCATTCTCAGGATGGATTGAATGATTTCTAATAAGGCCCAAATTGACTTTTTTTCTTTGATGAGTCTCATTTACTATGCCCAATGGGGTGTGTCATGTCATTCAAGGGTAATGGGATCTAAGGTCGAGTAGAAATGACCCTTCTTATCTAGAGATGGGGATAATAATATTGTTTTTTTCCTTTAATCTAGAGTGTAAATATTTGAGTAATGATATCCCTTTAGTTATCATCGAGTTTTATAATGTGTTTACTTCTGATTTCTTTTATCTTCTGATGATAATATAGGTAGAGTTATCTATTAATTTTCTGACTGATACTCAACCAGTATCTATCACTTCTTACCATGTAGAAAAAATTAACCAAAAGAGATAGAGAATTAGATGGATGATTTTTTAGAGAATGGTTTTATATTCTTGAGTGTGACTCCTTGGGTGGAACCTATTATCTTTGCTAATAAAGATGACAGAATAGTTTGCCTCTATGTTTTTTTCCATAAACTCAATCAATTTATAGTGAAGAAAAAGTATCTGTTACCATATATTGATGACCAATTTGACCCTTTTAAAGGGAATAAGTGGTTCTCAATGATTGATCTTTGATCTAGTTATCAGTAGTTGAGAATAATAGAATCTACAATTCTGATAACCACCTTTATGAGTAGGAATATCCATTACGAGTATCTTTTCATTCCATTTAGTCTTACCAATTCTCTATAAATATTTAGGGATTTGATGAAAAGAATATTCCATGAGTATCTTGATACATTAATGGTGATATTTGGGTATGAAATACTGGTTTACTCTCAGTCTAAGGAGGATCATGTGCATCATCTAAGACACATTCTAGAAATGTTGATAAATCACTAAATTTATGACAAGCTATCAAAATATGATTTTTGGATTTGGGAATTGAAGTTATTGGGATGTGTAGTCTTTTAACATTTTTTAATTTAATACAGAAAAGGTTAATGCTATTATGACATGGGAGAAACCATGGAATGTTTTTTAGATTCAGAAATTCTTGGGTTTAGTGGGGGTATTTTCATTGGTTTGTAAAGGACGTATCAAATTTGTCTTGTTTGAAGGCCACTCTCACCCAGAAGGGAGTCAAGTTCTATTTGAATGATAAATGTTTGATTTATTTTTTTGATATGAAATGTATTTTTATTTCTATAATGGTATGACTCTTCTAATGGTTGGGCATGGCTATGTGGCCTTCTTCAACACATCAGGTTTGGGTTTGTGCAACATTATTATGTAATATGATAATGTGGTAGCCTATGGTTCTCAGAAACATAGGATATGTGAGAAGAGTTATCTGACCTAGGTCATGAAGGAATCATCATAAGAGTGGAACTTGATGGATATTTTCACACAGTTACATTTAAGATTTTAGGAGGAAGAGGCTGAGGTTGTCCTTTAAAGTGTTCAGTTGACCTCTGCTCTTCTCAATATGATTCTTTAATAAAATATCTTAATGAAAAATTATGTGTCATTAGGGAATATATTTATGGTGGGAATATTGTCGGTGAGTAGAAAATCTATTCTGAGGGAATCCTATGTTTTCAGAATTTGTTTGTTGTTCTTTTTTCCGTAAGGATGTTATGAGGGATTTCTATAATTACAAATGGGATGTGTACCTTGCAATCAGAAAAATGTTTTATGATATGCAGTAGTGATTCTATTGTCTAGGAATGAGGTGGTAAATCACTAACTTTATTTCACATTGTTATACTTATAATCAGGTCAAGGAAGAGCACCGGATACATTCGGGTTTACTTCATCCACTTCCAGTGCCAACTTGGAATTTGGATGAGATCTCTACAGACTTTATAGTTGGGTTACATGTACCCCTCAAAATAAAAATTTTATATGGGTTGTAATTGATCAGATGAAAAAATTGGATCACTTTAAACCCATCTAATATACAACCAAAGTTAAAGAGTTGGGAAATCTCTATGTGAAAGATATTGTTCATTTTTTCAGAGCTTCGTCTACCACAATCTCTAATATAGATACATTTTCTACTTATATCATTTGGAGAGCTCTCCAAGGACACTAGGATCCATGTTTCATTTGAGTATGGAATACTATATGTAGATAGATGTCCATATAGAGAGGGATATAAATATTCTTAAAGACATTTTTCATGCCTACATCATCAATTTTTGTGGAGTTTGGGATGTATTTTTGAGACTAGTTGATTTTTATTATAGTAATAGTTACCAGTCTTCAATTCAGAAGGATTATTTTTAGTCCTTGTATGGAAGTCCATGTAAATATCCATTGGGTTGGTTAGTGATTGGTGAAAGTTATTTGGTTGGGCTGAGTATTGTCTATGAAATGATGGAAAATATTAAGTTAATTATTCAGAGAATGTTGATGGAACATAGATGGTACAAATATTTTGTTGACTGTCATAGGTTACCTTTGGAGTTTTCAATTAGTAACTAGGTGTTTTTGAGAGTTTCACCTCATTTGGGTCATTGGAGGCTTGTGAAACATGGGAAGTATGCACCGTGGTTTGTGGGACCTTTTGTGGTTGTTGAGTAGGCTAGGAAAGTGTCTTATCATTTATCAATTCCACTACATTTGATGTCAATTCCTAATTTGTTCCATGCATCAAAGCTCTATAAGTATTGTTCTAACCCATATCATTTCATGAGCTGGGAGGATATTAATATTGAACCATATTTATCCATGACAGAGTATCCAGTCAGGATTATTGATTCTGCGATAAAGGTACATCGTGGGAGGAAAATACAATTGTTCTATGTTCTATGTTAGTATGGTTCTAATTCACATGAGACTTGGGACCATGTGTAACACCCCAAGAATTTACAAATAGATTTAATATATAATTCATGAAACACTGAGTCTCTACAGAACACCACTTTGTTATAAGTTATCCAAGTAAACATAAATTTTACACCTCTGTGATTTGAATTTCAGAATACTGACATACACAGTTGCGTTCAGTAAGATATTTAGAGTCTGGTAAAACAAACATAATTTTTGATGAATAATAACATACCCTTATGAATAGAAACATACCCTTAATAATAGTTATGAATAGTAAATTGGCCAAAAAAATAGAAACTCCACCCATGAATGTGTAAATACAATTTAGACATCTTGAAAGTGAAAAAACAATCATAGTATAAGTATTGGTATGTTTGTGTGTCCTAACTATTTTAATTACAATTTTATGATTAATTTAATAATTTAAAATGGAAATTTATTTTCATAAAATTTAATCATAAATTGTTATTTTATTGTCTTATGGTTACAAGATAATTTTATGGGACCTTGATTAATTTTTCAAGGTGTTATAAAACGAGGTATAGTTTTAATGTTGTTTTTTAATAAATTATTTTTTTATTTAAATATTAATTAAGATTTTTTAGAAAATTATTTTCAAAAAAGTAGTTCATTTTTTAATTATACACATCAAAAAATGTTTAGGGTGAATTTTTTGGATTTTTCTAAAATTCTTGAATTTTTGATGAATAGTGAAATTCGGTAAAATACTGTATATTCAAATTATCAGTTAACTACACTCTTTAAGACATAATAAGTGATGTAATCCCACTTGGTTCGAATTCACATTCCATTATTACTATTTGGGGTCACATGAATTAATACTATTCATAGTCTTGAGAAAAAAATATTATAATAATGATTAAAATAATGTAAAATACATTCTCTCCTCAACTATAAATACCACCCACGTTTCCCTCTTCATCCCACACCTCTAAAGCCTTGATAATTACCAATTTTCTTCCCAACAATCCTCCCAAGTCTCTACCCAACGTTCTAGAGCTTCTGGTCTCACCAAAAGGCCAAACCCAAAGGCCTTAAGAAGGATCTCAAGGAGAAGAAATCAAGAGGTAAACATCCTCTTTTGTTTTCGTTCTTTTATTTTCATTTTCATTTATATTCATCTTATATCCTCAACTCCCCTTACCCAAGAGGCACGAATGATCTAGTATCTTACATATTATAAACTTAATCATGTTTATGTAAGACTCACCATTATACTTCTTCTCCTCTCCCACTTAGTCAAGAAATTAAAACACCATTCGTGATGTGTCTATTTACTGACATCGTCGACTATGTGATTTTGATTCCTTTTAATTCCTTAAATAATGGTCATGAAACCATTTTTATGGTTTAAAAAGATTAAAATTTATGTATTATATCTTATTTAATGTTATGGAATCATTTTTTACACATTTTATGAATTTATAAATCAAAATGAATTTGTTGGGATAAAAAACCACAAATTATCCCAAACAATTATGATTAAAGTTTTATATAATGATTCATCTTCACTCCCAATAACCAAATGAATTTTATAAAAATGTAATATTTTTGGTTTTCACTAATAACATTCTAATTCTATTCTAGATAAACATTCTCGTTCTACATGGTTATCTATACATAAATATAAGTAAACCAATCATGAAAACCATAGAAGAAAACACCCCAAACAATGAAATTGGATCTCTAAACCCATCAAGAAAGAAAAGAATAAACTTAATACGGTTATAAAAAATTAATTAAATAAATAATAGGTTCTATAATTATTATTTATTAAATTTAATTTGGTTATCCAGGACACTAAGATCAAGTGAATAACACCATCAAACTTAAGGCAAGGGTTTTCCTCGTATCACTTCCATAATTGTCAGATATTCCTTATTCACTACTATTACATGTGTATGATGAATGTATAATTCCCATTGATTTAACATATAATTAATATCTATATTTCCATGGTATTTAACATATCATTTTAATATTACTATTTTTGGGGCATACAAATCGTTTGATTACAAAGTGGTAAGGGTTTTCCACCTGAACCTCCATTTTCATTCGGGTTACTCTTATTATCTACCAACCTCAATTAAATTATTATTCATTAATATGTACTCATATTAATTTATATTTAAATGTTCTATATATTTTTTCCAACCAGAATCATACCTTCATTTATGGGAAGTTATACGTTTTAAAAGGATCTTTCAAAAATCCTTCCCGAAATACAAGCTCGATTCAAGGAACTTCTCAGATTCTTACCTATATTGAAGTTCACTCTATAATATATTTTAATCCATATTTATCTTCCAAAAATCACACATTTTAAAATGAAAAATCTTTTTTGGTTCATTTTTTGTTTTATGAAATAAAACATTCCTTTTCTCTTTAAAATCATTTTAATGAATTCCTTAAACTGCACTAAAATATTTTAATTCAAAAGATTCTTTAAAAACACTTTTTACACGATTCTACTTTAGTGGGAAATAATTTATGCCTCAAATGTAATATCAATTTACTTACATTATCTTTTTGGGTTATACATGTTTAAAATCATATTTATGATAAATACAAATGATTTTCCAAATGAACTATTCTTTCCAAAGTAAAATGGATTTTTCTCACCTCACTTTAACTTTTACGAGATATACGCCTTGTTCACCACTTATTACTTTCATGTGGTGTATATAATTCCCCTTGGTGTATCATATAAATATTCTCCTTATTCTCATGATATTCTAAGGGATTATGATTTGAAATATTCAAGGTGGTATAGGACACTTTGAAATGTTTAAGGATTATTTCCTCAAGAATTTCTCAATGGTCACATTTAAAAGGATATTTATTTATTTCAACATCTTTTGATGAATCATTTATTTCATATAGGATTATATATTATGAAACCATATAAAATATGTTATTGAAGGGTTTCTGATTATTTTGACTGTGGATGTGCTATCTTAAAACCATTCACCAATTTACTCTGAATGGTTAGTGTTTATGCTTAATATTTGGGGAAAGTTATCTATATTTAATAATTTAGTTTCAATATGAATATATATGTTTTTTATGTTTATCCCCATTCATATGAGGAATGAATTGGACTTATTATGTGACAGGTGGGGACCTCTATATCCCCTTGATGCATCGTTAGGTCTCATGAGACAAATAGACGTGAACTTGGCCGAGGCCTTTCCCATTTTGAGATATGGTTTTGGCCGAGGCCTTAATCATTTTTGGATGTCTTGGACAAGGCCATGACAGTATGTTTTAGAATTTATGGCATATTAATCGCCCTTATTATGAATCTATAAATTCATAGTCCATGGGGTTATTTGATGAGTAGAATACCCATTATTATGGTTAATTATGGAAATATTTACACAGATCATATTCCTTCCATATTATGTTCATGTTTATTTTTAAAGGCATGTGTTTTTAGTTATTCACCATGCGTAATATTGATGTTTCTGATATCTTCTACTACATTTATTACCCTTACTGAGCATATAATCTCACTCGTTTCTTATGTTTCATTTTCTCAGGACATGAACAAGTTTGTTATGAATTACCCACATGGATAAACATAGAATTGTAGATGTTCTAAATAAAACTTAAATGTTTTATTAATTTTTAATTTGTAATATTGAACCTATGTATGTATCTAGATTTTCAAAACTACTAAACTACTTGGTCCTTTGAGATTTTATTCCTTTTAATCACACCAATGTATTAAAAAATGCATGGGCTCCGAGATTCTGGGGACGGGGTGTTATTATTGGTATCAAAGGAAGTTAAGTAGGTGACTAGGAAACTAGATTTAGAAAATGTGGATTAGGGGAAAGTCCCCTAAGATAGTATATGAGGATAAACATACAAGAACATCATGGAATATTGGTAAGGAAAACATTATGTGGATCTTTCTGGAAAATAAATACCTATTTGAATAATACAAGTGGATGTGGTTCTGGTATAGATGTACCTAAGAGTGAAAACTTTGACAAGGAGTTTTGGGATTTACCTAGGGTATCTTGGTATACGATAAAGGGCCTTACTGCGCATCAGGTTTGACACTCCTAGGGAATATTCTTAGGATAATTCATATTTTATTTACCCAACATTATGAAGGATTTATCCCCTAAAGTAACCAAACTATATGGTTCTATAATTTATGATGCATAAATTTATGCTACGTGTTATACCATGTTTAAATTCATAGAGAGTTTATAATTTTATTGGCTAATATATAATATGGAATTTATTAGAAATGGTGCCTAGCAGAAGGAATGAGAACTTCAACAATGCACCTGATGCGAAGAGTAAGAAGGATCATATATCTAATGGTTTTAAGCCATCATTTCAAAGGAAGATTGTCTCCCATATATCCTCATCATATGAGGAAATAGTATAATGTGTTAACAAGGTAGGGAAAGACCTATCAGAGTACTATGGATTTGAAGGGAAGCAAAAGAAGAAGGGGGTGACAGAGAAAAACACGGATAAAGGGAAGAAGGGAAAGATGAATTTTCACACATGTGATAATTGTGGAAGGAAGCACCTTGGTATATGCTTAAGAGGAAAAGGAGTTTGCTTCAATTATGGAGAAAAAGGCGACCATGCTCATAATTGCAAGACAAGTGTCATGACCAGTCCCCCGGGGCCCGTTCCATGACTACCCCATGCCCGCCTTCCATAGGCCAGGGGTTGGCGACTAGAACCAAAGGCGTAATTCCCTAAAACTAGGAAGTCATTGCCTTTATAACCTGTAAACACACACACACAAAAGCACACAACTGGAAAAAACACCAAGTAAACTATATAACAAAAGAGTGAAGAAAGTAAAAAGGGGACAGAATACAAGCCCAACAGTAAAGGTACAAGTACAACTGAAATGCAATACAACTGAAGAAAAAGAAAAGACAGCTACTGGATCGTCCTCTGAGGTTCCTACCTGAAGGGTAAGTACAGATGGCCTCCTCAGCACTCCATGTCCTTCTGTATCCTCTGGGTACCGACACGCCGTATGGTCTACCTTCGGGTACCATCTAGTCCTGGTACTCTTAGCCTCCGTCAGCGCTGCCCGTCATCTTCATCCAACACAATCAAGTGTGGTCATAGCCCATGTAGGGGTGAGTATAACGATACTCAGTAGGGACCTGAGACCCTCAAGGTCTCACAAAATCCAACAAGGATAAACCAAAAAGTATGAAATAAAAAAATAACCTTACTTAGGTATATGCCCATACATATACCTAATTTATCAAGTGATCCTTCTCAATCATGAGGAAAACACAGAAAAACTGACTCAGCTCAACCATGATTTTATTCTAGGGGTAGTATCAAGTAACATCCCCAGTCAATTGTCGAAACCTCAGCTGCTGAAGAGCTCCTCCTATATCGAGTATATTGGGCCTACCACAACACCAAGCATTCTTTCCATTAACCTTAGACATCTGAGGTACTCCTCCTGTCGAGTACCGTGGGTCTACCGCATCACACAGAGGTGCTCCCCACCGTGGGTCTGCCGCGTCACCAAGCGCGTTCCCCCTCGTAGCCTGCTGAGGTACTCCTATCGAGTACTGTGGGTCTTCTGTGTCACATAGAGGCACTACCCACCATGGGTCTTCCATGACACCATGGTTCTCCCCACTGGTCTAGTAGAGTCACTCCGAGTCAAAACGGTCAGCAGTCGTCATGTCTCATCCAACTACTAGGTCTCCGCACTACGCTCACTCATCTCTGTGAGGATCCACTCCATGAGATGCTGTTCGATAATCCAACTGTCATAAATTCCCATGAACAAATATTTCAAAGGTCCACCATGTCGTAGGGGTCTCAACGTAACAGACAACGCTTCAATCGGATGCTCGGTCTTTGAGTTATTAGCCTTTTAGTCCCGGGGCCCAGTTGGATTTGTGCACGATCCAACATGACCGTATCTCAATTATACCCCAAACTCTAGTGGGGTATACTCAAAGGAACCATAACACTCCAAGATTTATAGTGCCGTTTAAGGTTCGTCAAACGAACGTCCGGTGCCAAGGATATGGTCGAAGGAGCGTAAATGGGTCATAGTGGGCCTGAGTCCGATCCGAACTGGTCAGACCGAACCGTCCAGACCCAGTCAGACCGACCCGGCCAGACCCATTCTGGGAAGACCCGGTTTGGGTTGACCCGGACTATTGGGCGGGCCCACCCATTGGGTTCGGCCCGACCCACTGGGCCCAGCCCAGCAGGCCATGAGGGGCCGCGGAGAGCCGTGAGGGTGCAAACTGGCCACGAGTCGGTGCAAGGGGGTTCGATCCAAAGGGTGTTGCATGGATGGCTCAGCCCAGAGGGAGCCACGAGGGCTGCTCTACCCGGGGTGCGGGGCCGGTTCAGCTTAGTGGGTCATAGCGAGGGCGGCTCGGCCCGGAGCCTGGGATGGCACCGCCGGGGCCGGTTCGGCCGGGAGGCCGAAGTGGCCAGGTGCGGCGCGACTGGGGCACGAAGCGGTCAGGGCGCAGCATGGCCGGGGCACAGCGCAGCCAGGGCCGGTTCGGCTGGCAGTGGCATGGGACCGGTTCTGCCGGGAGGTCAGGGCACCGCGGGGGCGGCGTGGGTCGCAGAGGCTGTAGGTGGCGGTGTCGTCACCTTTGTCACCTTCCTCCCTTTCAAAGAACATTGTAAACCAACACAAGGGTTACGGAGAGGATGGTCCATGTTAGTTTGGCCCGCACTCTCGGCATTAGAGCGGTAGCAAGAGGTTCACAGGAATAATTCACATCAAACCCTTCCGCAAAGATTCTTCCTAACCCGCAAAAGAAAAGAAGGGGTGTATTTGTGAAGTGATAATCAAACATCATTAACCCCTACCTCGTATTGTTCATTAACGACGATGAGGAGGGGAGGTCAATCGTCGAAGATGTCCCACGTCGTTTGCCTCTACAAGGTGATTCCGAGGAAGAAGTCACATACGTTCCTCACCGACGTTCTTCATGGAGGTATCATTCTTCGTGGATGAAGTGTTCTTCGTTGGAGAGCATAATCATCCAAGTGTTGGGTGTCGCGTCACTTTACTAGTGGTTTGTCTCTTGGTGAAGCCATCCTAAATCCTCATCCCAAGATCCCTATATATAGGAGAGGGGGGAAGGTAGGTAATGATTGTGAAATTTATGACGGTTCATTTATTAGGAACCTTCCTAAATTCCAACGATGTTGTTACTTAATTTAAAAAGGGGGAAAGTGAATTAACTATATTGGCATATTTAATAAGGTGGTTTGGCACAATTAATAATTTTGAGGTGTTGAAGAGTCTCCCCCCACATTTATGAGTGGGTTGAAAGGTTTTCATCTCCTCCCATTAATAGGGGTGTTTTGAGATCTTGAGTGGTCCCCACCACAATAAATCAAGAAGAAGAGGTTTCATTCTAGTGGACCCCACCCTTGAACACCACATGGTGGGTGGTTACAACAAAATAAAATCAAATATGAGCTTATTTTATTTTACTATTTCCATGAAAAACCCAAAAACTATCTTTCACTCTCAACCCACTCTCGTCAAGGTGAAAGTCTCTATAAGACAATACCGACGTTGTGAGTTCAACGGTGCCCTCAGATTTCAATTCCGTGCACCGGTTAAAAAGTTAGAAAAAACCGCTCTCACATTTACTGAACGTACCCAAACAAAAGTTAAGAAATTTATTTTGGGCACTCCGGGCCTCGAAATCACGCGCCATCAAATTTTGAGGACTCGTAAAATTCCCATATATTTAAAAAAATTACATGAAAAGTCTAGGTCTTTACATTCTCCCCACCTCAGGCTTTACTCCCTCGTAAGTCACAACTCAAACTAATGGAACAAGTGGAGGTACTGAGCATGCATTTGAGATTCCCGCTCCCATGTGCTCTCCTGGAGGTTCCCGTGCTGCCATAAAATTCACACCAGAGGTATCGACCGTCCATGAAGGATCCTTTCCTGTCGATCCTCAATCTCTACTAGAACTTTTGTAAACGTCTCCCCATCATTGATGTCTAGCTCTCCATGGTCGATGATGTGAGAAGGGTCATGCACGTATCTCCTTAGCTGGGATACGTGGAAGACGGCGTACACCCGGTGAAACTAAGGTGTAAGTACTAAGTGTTATGCCACCTTTCCAACTCTGCTGAAGACCTAAAAAGGTCCGATTAACCTCATAGATAACTTGCCACCTCGGCCAAATCTCCGTAGACCTCGTCGAGGTGAGACCCGTAGAAAGACATGGTCGCCATCCTTGAACTCTAGAGGTATCCGTCTCTTATCGTCATACGACTTCTACCTAATTTGTGCAGTCTTCATCCGCTCCTGGATGACCTGCACCTTCTCTGTGGTAGCTCGTACCATCTCTGGTGCCACTAGTGCTGACTCCCCTGGGTCAGTCCAGCACAAGGGTGATCTGCAAGGTCGCCCGTATAATGTCTCAAAAGGTGTCATCCCAATGGTGGAGTGATAGCTATTGTTTTATGAAAACTCCACCAAAGGTAAGTGATACTCCCAGCTGTGACCAAAGTCTAGGACATAAGCACGCAACATGTCTTCAAGGGTATGAATGGTCTGCTTAGTCTTACCATCTGTTTGAGGATGGAAGGTGGTGCTCAAACGAAGCTGCGTTCCGAAAGCCTCCTTAAACCCCTTCCATATCCAGGAAGTAAATCATGTGTCACAATCTGAGACAATCATCATGGGTACTCCATGTAGCCACACAATCTCTTGCACATATAGGTGTCCCAATCTCTCTACTAAACCCTACTCTCTGATTGGTAGGAAGTGGGATGACTTGGTGAGTCGGTCAACGATCACCAAAATCGAGTCATGAACTTTAGACGTATATGGAATTCCTATCATGAAGTCCATGGATATCCCATCCCACTTCCACTTTGGGATCTCTAAAGTCTGAACCAAGCCCGCTGATACCTGATACTCCACCTTCACTTGCTACCAAGTGAGGCACTGTGAAAAAAACTACGCAACTACTTTCTTCATTCCCGGCCACCGGTTTTGTCGTCGGAGATCCTGGTATATCTTTGCCACTCCTAGATGTACCTCTAGAGGGTATGTGTGGAACTCCCTCAACAATTCCTTTTGAAGTGACATTGGTACCATAGTATGTCCTCTGAAGAGGAGGATGAGATCCCCACCTTCAGAAAATCCATCAGGTGCCTGTCCTGTGCATATCTGAGCATGTCATGTCTCGCAGTCAGCATCCCCACATTGCACCTCCATAACTCGCTGAAGAAGTGGGGGAGTGACTGTAAGAGACTGAAGGAAGGATGCTCCATCTTTATCCACAAAGGATATATGCAAAGTGTCCAACTGGTCTGTCGCCTCACCTAGTAGTTGTATACCAGATCTCCTAATGAGTGAATCTGCAACAACGTTCCCCTTACCAGGAGTATAGACTATCTCAAAGTCATAGTCCTAGAGGAACTCAAGCCAACATCACTTTCTCTGGTTTAGGTCCTTCTGAGAGAAGATATAACTGAGACTGTTGTGATATGAGTACATGGTAAAACGTTCCCCCATCAGATAGTGTTGCCACATCTTCAAGGTGAATACCACTACTGCTAACTATAGGTCATGGGTAGTGTATTTCTGCTCATGTTGTCTCAGCTATCGAGAACCATATGCGATCACTGCTCTCTCTTGTATCAGGAAACATCTGAGTCCAGTCCCTGATGCGTCACAGTATACTACATACATTACACCTTCCTCTAGAATCCTCAATATGGGGGCACTAGTCAGCCTCTACCTTAGCTCTTGAAAGCTTTTCTGGCATATCTCTGACCACATGAAGGGTTTACCCTTATTTTTCAAGGCAGATAGTGGTGTTGCAACTCTAGGGAAATCTGGAACAAACCTCCTGTAATATCCAACCAAACCCAGGAAACTCCGTACTTTTGTCACACTCTTGGGTGGATCCCATGCAAGTACCGCCTCAATCTTTGTTGGATCCACTGCAACTCCAGGATCTGAGATGAAATGTCCTAGAAATTGAACCTCTCAGATCCAGAACTGGTACTTTGAGAGCTTACCATAAATCTGGTGCTCTCAGAGTGTGTCAAGTACTACCCGCAAATGGTAGGCATGCTCCTCCTCAGTAGTCGAGTAGATTAGAATGTCGTCAATAAAGACTACAACAAAGAGATCAAGTTATGGCTTAAAGATCCTTTACATGAGTTCCATGAACACTACTGGAGAATTGGTTACACCGAATGACATAACCAAGAACTCTTAGTGGTCATACCGACATCTGAAAGTCGTCTTCTGCACATCCCCATCTCGTATTCTGAGTTGGTGATAGCCTGATATGAGGTCTATCTTCGAGAACCACCATGATCCCTTCAGCTGATCAAATTGGTCATCAATCCTTGGGAGTGGGTACTTGTTCTTTATGGTCACCTGGTTCAGGCGCCGATAGTCAACACAAATCCTCAAGCTCCCATCCTCCTTCTTGGCAAACAAAATTGGGGCTGCCCAGGGAGAAACACTGGGCCGAATGAATAGCTTCCCCCGTAAGTCCTCCAGCTATACCCACAGATCACAAAGCTCCGCGAGATCCATTCGATATGTTGGTGTAGATATCGGTGCTATCTCTAGGAACAAGTCAATGTAAAATTCCACCGATATGTGTGGAGGTATACCTAGGACATCATTAGGGAAAACATTCGCGTACTGGTCCACCACTACAAGATAAGTCAGACTCTCCACATCAATAGCACTGAGGGTAAGGCTGGATAACTGATGAGTGATCGGATGCACTCTCCTCTGAGAAAGTCCATCCTATGCTGAAAAGGCTCCCTTATCACCGGTGAAGGTAAACCTAGTCCTATCTGTGCGGACACACCGCACTTTGCGCCTAAAATAGTCAATCTGAGCATGGACTGTAGATAACCATTCCATACCCAAGATGACAACGTAAGGACTCGACGCCCCTACTAGGAGATCCTGGCTGAAGCTATCACCTCCTAGAGTAAGCTCACACTACCGGCACCAGTGTGTAATTGTCGAATCTGATCCCATAGGAGTCTCTTTCCATAAGGATCGAGCCGACGACTCCGTCAGAATCTCCGAGCTCCAAACGAGGGTAGTGGAAATAAAAGAATGGATGAAACCAATTTATATAATCACTACAGCTAAGGTGGAGTAGACACAGATCATAACTCATATCATATCCAAAGCTCCATGATTGTAGGCCTCAGCTGCCTGGAGCTGAGCTATACCCTATCCTCCAGCTCTTCTACCATGTCTGCCTGCTCCCTGCAAACCTCCTCGGTCAATTCTATGTCTCTGCCTGGGCGGTCCTTCGACGTTATGCTGATCATCCACACGACGGGTCAGACAGTCACGAGCCATGTGACCCTGCCCACCACATGAGTAACACTGCTCACTCCAGGTAGGTCTGTCTCCACCAAGGGTTCCCCACACACCCGATCCTGAGTCATGCAGTCGTCCACCAATAGGTCTAGTCCTCTTGGGCCTTTGCGACATCTTTCTGCTGCTAGCTGCTGAATACTCTGCTACGTGTCGACTAATGGTGGATCTCACTGTTGGAGACTGCTTAGTAAGGAAACTCTCTACTATGAGGGCTCTCTCTAACACCCCTGTCTGCGTTGGGATGTTGAGTGAGATCACATAAGCCCTGATCTCACACCTGAGTCCCTGATCAAAGGTTCAGGCCCTGAAGAATGGGTCCCGCACCATATTGGTGGAGTAATGGGAGAGGTAAGTAAACCTTGTTTAGTACTGAGCTACTGTCATGCTGCCCTACTGCAGATGAAGTAGCTCCTGTATGTGCACTGCGTGAAGAGTTGCTGGGACAAACTCTGCTCGAAACAGGCTCTCGAAGTCTGCCAAGAGAAGTGTCACCTCATCGTGGACCTGTAGCATCAGGCTCCACTATCTACCCACTGCTACCTATAGAAGGCTAATAACAAGAATCACCATGAGGTTTGCTGGTGTCCCTAATAGTCGGAATGTAACACCCCAAGATTTTATGAAAAATATTCTTTTTAATTTCATTAATGTCTTGTGTTGTACGCTACACCAAAAGGAGCTTGCACAACACGCATCCTTGACTTTCCTTGCATTAAACGCAATCACGACCTTCCTCGATAGCCTGTGTAGTACGCAATACCGAGTTTCACTAAACAACGATATTATTAAAACTAGCCATTATGAATAGTAATAACCACTTTTTGAAATTTTGTAAATTTTATTTTTCAAAATGGACTTCATTTTTGGATTCGTAATATCGAAATTAGCTTAGGGTGAAATTTTGGTACTTTTCGGAAAACTTTCATTTTCTGATGAATAGTGAAAATTATTAAATTTTAATTAAAAACATCTTTTTAATCGAAATAATTAATAGTGATAAATTATTAATTTAAGTGGTTTTAAAGTATATTTAGAATATATTTTTACAATTTAATACAATGTTGTTCATTGGATGTAATTTCACATTTAAACCAGACATAAACAAGTGTCAATCTTTTGATAGTTATTATCTCTTAAGAACACGCTATTTGTTTTGACGACGGGAATTAATTTTTAAATTAATTAATGCAACTGATATGTTTTGAATTTGGTAAAATAGACATCATTTTTGAGTTCATAATATCAAATATAGCTTAGGCCTAATTTTTGGTATTTTTCTGGAAACTTTCATTTTTTGATGAATAGTGAAACCACTAAGTGGTAGTTAAGAAAAAAGAATTTTTCATAAAACTTAATTTTACCACTTCTGTGAGTGGAATTTAAAAAATACGAGAGACACGGTTGATTTCAGTAAGTAAAATGTGGTTCAATGAGATGAAAATAATTTTTGGTGAATAGTAACTTTTTACTTTTTTTACCATGGTTAAAAGTCAATATGGTAATTAAGGGTAAAAATGATATTATTATTACCCTAAAACATGTCCTAATTCTATTGGATAAATTTAATTCGACCTAAAACAACCTTATAAATAAAATATGACCATTTAGGCCCACTTGGATTAGATTAGGGCATTTATTATTAATTTATTTAAAGAAGGGTTAAAATAGTTAAAATCAAAGTTTAATAAGTAAATCATTTTTAATATAGGTTTATACATAAGATAAATTCGACTATAAATACTCATTAGAAAGATAAAAATATTTCCTACATAATGGTATTTTATTTGTAATTTTTAGACATTAAATAAGTTAATTTATTTATGACACAAATATGATGCAGTAATTATCTTATTAATGAAATATTGACATAATTGATGTTATAAATACCCAAATAAATGTAATTTGAGACTTTTTATGAATTAAACTAATTTTATAGGTTAATATGACATGTTATTAGTGATTTTATTAAATTTTTTCTAAATAATCATCCTGTTATAATTTTCACAATAACCAATTACTAAATAGTGTCAAAATTGACATAAAATAGTTTTTAAAACAAATATTATATTATTAATTGTTATTTTATTCCTAAAAATCTACGGTTCTGCCAAATGACTTAGATAAGGTTATATATATTAATAATAAACAACTTGGGGTTCGTTTGGATTCTTATAGTACGTTTATTAACCTTATAGTATAAGAACACAAGAAGACACGGTAAAAGTAAAATTATTTTATTTAATGTTAAATCTAAATGATAAGGTTAAAATAGGAACATTAACTTGTCTAAATTCTATTGGATGAGAGGATTTCGACCCATACCTACCTTATCTTCAAAATTAATCAATTTTTAGCTATTTAAAACCGAATTTGACTTTATAATAAAATAATAGTTTTTGTTATTCCAAAGGTGCCCCTCTCCTCCCTTATAAAAGGGCACCTCCTCCCTCTCTTCCTCACACCACTTTGAGCCTTCAAGTTCGGCCAACCCCTGTAAAATTACCTTCTACACATCCATAGAAACATACTAGAGGTTCTGGTCTTCCTCAAAGACCAATTTTAGTGCCCTAAGAGGAGGTCTCAAAGAGGCGCTTCAAAGAAGCGGTAATTTTCGTTACCGATTCTTTCACCTTTATTTCTTCTTCCACTTAATCTTATAAGGTTGTTTCATTATGAAGTAATAACATCAGTATCACTCATATAATAATATGTTATTATAAGTATGAAACAACCCCATTTCACCATTTATCCATCCTACGGAAAACGAAATCACCGCGCGTGCGTACGTACGGAATACCGTCTCCACGTCGTGGTGTAATCTATTTTCCACCACCACCTTACTTGGATGGGTATAATGGTGTACATAATAAATATATATGATTATTGTAAAGAGATATTGATTCTGAAATAGTATAAATTCACTCCAATACAATTCCACGATCATGATAATGATATAATCGCTCGTGTGTACGTACGGACTACCATCTCCACGATGCGATGAGATTCATTCTCTACGTTAACCATTCACGAATGATTATAAATTATATATAATAAGTAATCATGAAATATATGACATAATAATGATACTGTATTTATGTGTATATATATGTATGTCATCTACTTAATTCCATTCAACTCAATAAGGAAACGAAAACAACGTTCATGCATACGTACGGCCTACCGTCTCCATGAACAGTGTATTTCTTTCCATTTACTGATCTATTATATATATGTATATTCTGAATATATATTATAGATAAATCATGTTTTATATTCTGGAATTAAGTAATCATTATCTAAGTAATCATATGAATAATTACAAGTCAAAACACGGACAAAAAATGAAACGATTTTACCCAAAATGCTCTTTAACATGGGATTTACAAAAGAATGGGTAATATAAAGTCATAAGTGAACCATATATGATATCATAACAATGAGTATGATTATGGAATAAGTCAATGACATTATTTAAATCATTATACAGGAGGTTCGGACACTTACGAAGCAAATTGGACCTAAGGTAAGGGAAATATCACAATCTCATTTTTATCCGAGATTGTTTATACTTGGGCATTTACTGAGGTGTATTTTATCATCCACATCCATGTTTCCTCAATATGTAATATTATTTCCATCCACCTACAATTTTTTAAATCCAATTTTACCCTTCGGTGAGTTTTTAGTAAAAGATATGAAAGGAATATTTTTTTTGTTTTTCATACGAGGTACTTTTTGACTTTTCCGACAAAAGTACGAGAAGAATGTTTTTTTAACTTATACGGCATGAATTTATTTTAAAAAAACATTATTTCCAAGAGGCTTACTTTACAAGTTTTCAAGTTTATTTTTAATCAAATTCTTTTAGTTTATAATTGTACGACATGTTAAGAAAGGAAAAGTGTTTTTGAAGCAGAAAGGATATTTTCCTCAAGAATGGAGTTCAAGTGTTTTATCAAAATTATTTTCCATCTAAGATAATAAAGGGTTATGTTTTTTATCCCTATTATTACATTGATTTGATTATGTTGTGATGGAATTATTTTTATGAATTCCTTTATATTATATGAATTGTTTTATGATGTCACGATGTTTAAGATTCCCATTTTTTTTACATGGGTTATGCTATGATGTATGGTTTATGATTTTGTGGCACACATAAGAATGGTATCATTATGAGATGGGTGGGACCTATATCTCCCTCCAATTCATTGGGTAAAGATTTTATATCTCATGAGATAGACATGGATGGAACGGTAGGTTATATCTGTTCAGTGAAATAGGACTGAAACGAGGAATGTACTCGGTTCAGAAAGGGACTTTGTCCACTAAGATAGTCTTGGCAATGAGTCTTTACTAATAAGAAACGATTATCTATGATTATGTGTGTATGCCACAAAGTTTCATGTTTTATGTTTTTATTATTGGGATTACATTTCACTACTATGATTTATCCCATGTTATGAAATTATGATCTCTTTTGCAGGTGAATATTTCCAAAAGATATGTTCTTATGAATATGAAGTGATTGATATTTCTTTTTTTTACCCTTACTGAGCATTTGAGATGACCCTTTTATGTTTTATTTTCCCCAAGACATAAATAAAGGATTTAGGTTTAAAAATAAGAAGATCTTTATGGGAGATGTTGAAGATCATTCACCACTACTAGAAGATTATATTCCGAGTTTCCAAAGACACTAAACTATTACGGTCCTTGTGTGTGTGTTTTTGTTATGTACTAAGTATTCCGCAAAATTAATTTAATGTCCATGTACGTAAAGCTTTGGGTCTCTACAGTTGGTATCAGAGGAAAGGTTTAGTCAACCTTTGGAAAATAGGATGCGAAAACGTTAGTGAGATCCCTATAGATATTTCTAAGGTATGTCTAGGGATGTTCCTAAGGATACGTATATGTATAAGATACAGTCCTATAACTACGGTAACAATCATAGAATTTAACCTAAGATGTTAGATATTGACGATAACCCCCCTTTATTATGTTGTTTTCCCTAGCATGTTTTTTCCCTCTCACACTATTCTTTTTGGGTTTTAGATGATGGATGGAACCCGAAGGAACCGTGTTGATCAATGTAATGGACAATGCAATGATTTTCCTCCTGAACAAACAAATGTTATGGGAGATGGAGTTCAAAATCTTATTTCTATACTTAAACAAGCTATGAATCATTCTGGACTTCCAAATGAGCAGAGAAGGGAACAACATTCTATTGAGTCCTTCATGAGGCAACGCCGACCTTCTTTCAGTGGGTCTTTTGATCCACTTGTTGCTGAACAATGGATCAGTACCACTAAAAAGATATTTTCAGTTATTCAGTGTTCTGAACATGATAAAGTCATCTTAGCAGTATATCGTTTGGAAGGTGAAGCTGATCAATGGTGGAATATTATCAAGAATACGAGGCAAAGAGATGAAATTGAGTCCATGGAATGGGATGAGTTCAAGAACTTATTTTTCAATAAGTACTTCCCTCGTATTCTTCGAACAAATATGGAGAAGGAGTTTCTTGAACTAAAGCAAAAGGATGATGAATCTGTTGGTATATACGAAGCGAATTTTACAAGGCTTGCAAGGTATGCATATGGATTTATCATCCAACCTGAAAGTAAAGTGGATCGATTCTTCAGTGGATTAAAACCAAATCTTCGAAGGGAATTAGCTATAAAAGACTTCAGTAGCTATGAAGAAATTGTGTGTTGTGCTATCAAGGTAGAAATGGAAGTTGGTGTTACTTATCCATCTCATATTTTTGACAAGAAATGAACGATGGAGTTCAAGGATAAATCTCAGAATAATGGTGAAAAGAAGATGAATGTTTCATTATGATTAAAGTGTGGAAAGAAGCATGGTGGAGATTGTCTTAAAGGGACAAGTAAATGTTTCAAATGTGGAAAGGAAGGTCATCGGGCATTTGAATGCCTCAATGATGGGAAGAAGATGCCAAATGATGCAAAAAAAAGAAGGGATACACAGAATGAACCTACTACACTTCAATGCTTCAAGTGAAAGGAAATGGGGCATTATGATAATAAATGCCTTAATCCACGTGATGATCAACTTTAGAAACCACTTAAGGAAAAGGACAAAGGGAAGTCACATGCGATCACTATTGGCGATGTTGAATATGACAATGATGTTGTGGAATGATTAAGTGTTTATCTAATGGGATTCCAAAATAATGTTGTATATAGTATCGTGGAATATTGGAATATTTATGTATTGGTCTATTATGGTTTTCTATGGTACCGGTAACCATAGAATGTGATTGAGATATTTTTGGAAAAAAAGATGATATGCGCATAATGAAAGGAAAATGAGAAAATGAAATGTTTGACCGTATTCATGAGCTCATGACTGATATAAGGAGAAGGTTATATCATGGTTTGAGTATATAGAATTTTTGGATTTTGGTATGTGGAAAGAGTTAACTTTTGACTGCATTCATGTTTTCACTAAGGTTCAATGGGTATTCATTTTTCAAGAGAATACATGATTAAGGTATTCACATGTTTGTAATTTGACCAACAAGATATATCTTATGATATATGGGGGATAAATGATGGCATTCACGTGATTGTTATGTGACATTTCAAGTAAACGTTTCTTTATACTATGAGCTTGGACCGATGTATTTTAGATAAGCCTAAAGATTGGAATGGATTATGTTGTACATAAGTTAGGATATAAAATTTTCTGATATTATTGATGGGATGTTATAGTAATATAACTTTAGAAAAAGGACAACCTACAGGACGGGCGACAACCCATCACGTCGGACAAGGTTGTGGGAATCGAACCCACAACCGAAGTGCGACTAGCCTTTATCGCCTACCACTGGCCTACAAGAAGTCCCTGGTTAGTAGAAACTATTTTTATTTTATTATGCGGTATGATATATGAAGTATAAGTTCATTTTTGGAATCGTATATGATTAACCTCACCATAGATGGACTTATGTATATTTGATAACCTTTTCTAACCTTTTGTTTGAAACAGATGGAATGACCCATCATTCTATCACATGATATATTAACACTTCATGGATAACAAATTCAACTTCATTTATTTAAGAGATGAAGTGGAAATTGTTCAAAGCATGAACAACAGTGAAATTGTACCAAAATCATGTAAGTATTTCTTTTAATTCACCAACTTTAGGGAAATGATCTTGAAAACCAAAAATGTTGTCCTAGTGTCCTTATATCTGATGAATCAGATGGTACCTTAGATCATCACAAATCTATGGCTTTCTGATTTTTGGCTATTTCATATCCATGTTCTCTACCACTCTCCATCAGAACTTGATGGTTAGATTTTTCTTCCATATCCATATTTTCAACTATGTTCTCCTATGTGGAAACCCAGTGATGAGTTAATTTGGGTAACCGTTACATTTCATACTTTAGTTTTTAAAGCCAAGTTTGGGTATTCCTTTTTACGATGTGGGTTTCTATTAAACAAACTTTTGAGTAGTAAACCATTTATAACCCCGACGAATTTCGAGGGCGAAATTCATTTTAAGGGGGGTAGAATGTAACACCCTGAGATTTTATGAAAAATATTCCTTTTTAATTTCATTAATGTCTTGTGTTGTACGCTACACCAAAAGGATCTTGCACAAAACACATCCTTGACTTGCCTTGCATTAAACGCAATCACGACCTTCTTCGATAGCCTGTGTAGTACGCAATACCGAGTTTCACTAAACAACGATATTATTAAAACTAGCCGTTATGAATAGTAATAACCACTTTTTGAAATTTTTTAAACTTTATTTTTCAAAATGGACTTCATTTTTGGATTCATAATATCGAAATTATCTTAGGGTGAAATTTTGGTACTTTTCGGATAACTTTCATTTTCTGATGAATAGTGAAAATTATTAAATTTTAATTAAAAACATCTTTTTAATCGAAATAATTAATAGTGATAAATTATTAATTTGAGTGGTTTTAAATTATATTTATAATATATTTTTACAATTTAATACAATGTTGTTCATTGGATGTAATTTCACATTTAAACCAGACATAAACAAGTGTCAATCTTTTGATAGTTATTATCTCTTAAGAACACGCTATTTGTTTTGACGACGGGAATTAATTTTTAAATTATTTAATGAAACTGATATGTTTTGAATTTGGTAAAATAGACATCATTTTTGAGTTCATAATATCAAATATAGCTTAGGCCTAATTTTTGGTATTTTTCTGGAAACTTTCATTTTTTGATGAATAGTGAAACCACTAAGTGGTAGTTAAGAAAAAAGAATTTTTCATAAAACTTAATTTTACCACTTCTGTGAGTGGAATTTAAAAAATCATAGAGACACGGTTGATGTCAGTAATTAAAATGTGGTTCAATGAGATGAAAATAATTGTTGGTGAATAGTAACTTTTTACTTTTTTTACCACGGTTAAAAGTAAATATGGTAATTAAGGGTAAAAATGATATTATTATTACCCTAAAACATGTCCTAATTCTATTGGATAAGTGTAATTCGACCTAAAACAACCTTAGGAATAAAATATGACCATTTAGGCCCACTTGGATTAGATTAGGACATTTATTATTAATTTATTTAAAGAAGGGTTAAAATAGTTAAAATCAAAGTTTAATAAGTAAATCATTTTTAATATAGGTTTATACATAAGCTAAATTCGACTATAAATACTCATTATAAAGATAAAAATATTTCCTACATAATGGTATTTTATTTTTAATTTTTAGACATTAAATAAGTTAATTTATTTATGACACAAAGATGATGCAGTAATTATCTTATTAATGAAATATTGACATAATTGATGTTATAAATACCCAAATAAATGTAATTTGAGACTTTTTATGAATTAAACTAATTTTATAGGTTAATATGACATGTTAGTATTGATTTAATTAATGTTTTTAGAACTAATCATCCAGTTATGATTTTCACAAAAATCAATTACTAAATAGTGTCAAAATTGACATAAAATAGTTTTTAAAACAAATATTATATTATTAATTGTTATTTTATTCCTAAAAATCTACGGTTCGGCCAAATGACTTATATAAGGTTATATATATTAAAAATGAACAACTTGGGGTTCGTTTAGATACTTATAGTAAGTTTATTAACCTTATAGTATAAGAACACAAGAAGACATGGTAAAAGTAAAATTATTTTACTTAATGTTAAATCTAAATGATAAGGTTAAAATAGGAACCTAAACTTGTATAAATTCTATTGGATGAGAGGATTTAGACCCATACCCACCTTAGCTTCGAAATTAATCAATTTGGAGCTATTTAAAACAGAATTTGACTTTATAATAAAATAATAGTTTTAGTTATTCCAAAGGTGCCCCTCTCCTCCCTTATAAAAGGGCACCTCCTCCATCTCTTCCTCACACCACATTGGGCCTTAAAGTTATGCCAAAACCTTCCAAATTCCCTTCTACACATCCCTAGAAACATTTTAGAGGTTCTGGTCTTCCTCAAAGACTAATTTTATTGCCCTAAGAGGAGGTCTCAAAGAGGCGCTTCAAAGAAAAGGTAATTTCCGTTACCGATTCTTTCACCTTTATTTCTTCTTCCACTTATTCTTATAAGGTTGTTTCATTATGAAGTAATAAAATCAGTATCAATCATATACTTATATGTTATTATAAGTATGAAACAACCCTATTTCACCATCTATCTATCCTACAGAAAACGAAATCACCGCGCGTGCGTACGTACGGAATACCATCTCCACGCTGTGGTGTAATCTATTTTCCACCACCACCTTACTTGGATGGGTATAATGGTGTACATAATAACTATATATGATTATTTTAAAGTGATATTGATTCTGAAATAGTATACATACACTCCAATACAATTCCATGATCATGAGAACGATATCATCGCTCGTGCGTACGTACGGACTACCGTCTCCACGACGCGATGAGATTCATTCTCCACGTTAACCATTCATGAATGATTATAAAGTATATATAATAAGTAATCATGAAATATATAACATAATAATGATACTGGATTTATGTGTATATATATGTATGTCATCTACTTAATTCCATTCAACTCAATAAGGAAACGAAAACAGCATTCATGCGTACTTACGGTCTACCGTTTCCATGAATGGTGTATTTCTTTCCATTTACTGATCTATTATATATATGTATATTCTGAATATATATTATATATAAATCATGTTTTATATTCTGTAATTATGTAATCATGATCTAAGTAATCATATGAATAATTACAAGTCAAAACACGGACGAAAAATGAAACGATTTTACCCAAAACGCTCTTTAACATGGAATTTACAAAACAATGGGTAATATAAAGTCATAAGTGAACCATATATGATATAATAACAATGAGTATGATTCTGGAATAAGTCAATGACATTATTTAAATCATTAACAGGAGGTTCGGACACTTACGAAGCAAATCAGACCTAAGGTAAGGGAAATATCACAATCTCATTTTTATCCAGGATTGTTTATACTTTGGCATTTACTGGGGTGTATTTTATCATCCACATCTATGTTTTCTCAATATTTAATATTATTTCCATACACATACAATTTTTTAAATCCAATTTTACCCTTCGGTGAGTTTTTAGTAAAAGATATGAAAGGAATTTTTTTTCATTTTTCGTATGAGGTACTTTTTGACTTTTCCGAAAAAAGTACGAGAAGAATGTTTTTTTATTTATACGGCATGAATGGATTTTTAAAAAAACATTATTTCCAAGAAGATTACTTTAAAAGTTTTCAAGTTTATTTTTAATCAACTTCTTTTAGTTTATAATTGTACGACATGTTAAGAAAGGAAAGGTGTTTTTGAAGCAGAAAGGATATTTTCCTCAAGAATGGAGTTCAAGTGTTTTATCAAAATTATTTTCCATCTAAGATAATAAAGGGTTCTGTTTTTTATCCCTATTATTACATTGATTTTATTTTGTTGTGATGGAATTATTTTAATGAATTCCTTTATATTATATGAATTGTTTTATGATGTCACGATGTTTAAGATTCCCATTTTTATTACATGGGTTATGCTATGATGTATGGTTTATGATTTTGTGGCACACATAAGAATGGTATCATTATGAGATGGGTGGGACCTATATCTCCCTCCAATGCATTGGGTAAAGATTTTATATCTCATGAGATAGACATGGCTGGAACCGTAGGTTATATCGGTTCAGTGAAACATGGCTGAAACGAGGAATGAGCTCGGTTCAGAAAGGGACTTTGTCCACTAAGATAGTCTTGGAAATGAGTCTTGACTAATAAGAAATTATTCTCTATGATTATGTGTGTATGCCACAAAGTTTCATGTTTTAAGTTATGATTATTGGGATTACATTTCACTACTATGATTTATCCCATGTTATGAAATTATGATCTCTTTTGCAGGTGAAGATTTCCAAAAGATATGTTCTTATGAATATGAAGTGATTGATATTTCTTTTGTTTACCTTTACAGAGCATTTGAGCTCACCCTTTTATGTTTTCTTTTCCCCAGGACATAAAGAAAGGATTTTGGTTTAAAAATAAGAAGATCTTTATGGGAGATGTTGAAGATCTTTCACCACGATTAGAAGATTATATTCCGAGTTTCCAAAGACACTAAACTATTACAATCCTTGTGTGTGTGTTTTTGTTATGTACTAAGTATTCTGCAAAAGTAATTTAATGTCCATGTACGTCATGCTTCAGGTCTCTACACGGAACACTCTCACCACAGCCTCTAGCCAATCCTCAGCCGCCTATGGGTCTGTCTCTCCCCTGAACATGGGTGGCCTCTAGCGTTGGAACTCGTGAAATGAATTCATGCAGCATGCATCGTCTGCTGCTGGGGGTGGTGGCATCAGTGGCCCAATGGGGAAAGGTACCGCTAGTGCCTCCGCTGGAAAAGGGACCCACACCAAGGCCTCATCGCTCGGTGGGCTATCTGTATGTAGAAATCTCGGAACCCTAACTAGCTGTCTGTGTGGGGGAATCCTAAAAGGAATTAGATGTGAAACATTCAAAAGTTATACCTGGTGAGATGACCTGGTGAGCTGACTTAAAGAAAACTTTTGAAAACACACACACAATCGGTGTTTTCATGAACTGGGTTAGAAATCAGAAGTCAGGATTCTGGTGTATGGATACGTCGGTCGCCACACCAACACTGGACTCCCTGAATTGAAAACCACACTCACTACCCTTAACACTATTGCTTCACAGTAAAGATCAAAGTGTTAATTTTTGTGGTATAATCGACTCCACTGATACCAAGTTTTCATTACCCGTCCCCTGGGGCCCGTTCCGTGACTACCCCAAGCCTTCCTTCCATAGGCCAGGGGCTGGAAACTAGCACCAAAGGCATAATTCCCTAAAACTGGGAAGACATTTCCTTTATAACCTATAAAAACACACACAAGAAAGCACATAGCTAGACGAAACACCAAGTAAAATGTATAACAAAAGAGTGATGAAAGTAAAAAGGGGCCAGAATACAAGCCCAACAGTAAAGGTACAAGTACAACTGAAATGAAATACAACTGAATAAAAAGAAAATGCAGCTATTGGATCTTACTCTGAGGTTCCTACCTAAAGGGTAGGTACAAATCGCCTCCTCAACACTCCACGTCTATCTGTCTCCTCCAGGTACTGACATGTCGTATGGTCCACCTCCGGGTACCATCCAGTCCTGGTACTCTCAGCCTCCGTCAGCGCTGCCCGCCGTCTGCATCCAATACAACGAAGTGTGGGAATAGACCATGCAGGGGTGAGTATAACGATACTCATTAGGGACCCTGAGACCCTCAAGGTCTCAAAAAATCCAACAAAGATAAACCACAAAGTATGAAATCAATAGATAAACTTACTTAGGTATATTCCCATACATATAAAAAAGTTATGAAGTGATCCATCTCAATCAGGAGGAAAATATAGAAAAACCGACTTAGCTCAACCAGGATTTTATTCTAGGGGTAATATCAAGTAACATCCCCAGACACATTTTCGAAACCTCAGCTACTAGAGAACTCCTCCTCTATTGAGTACAGTGGGCCTACCGCGACACCAACCAGGCTTCCCACTAACCTTGGACTACTGAGGTACTCCTCCTGTTGAGTACTGTGGGTCTACCATGTCACACGGAGGTGCTCCCTACCGTGGGCCTACCACATCATCAAGCATGCTCCCCCTCGTAGCCTACTAAGGTACTCCTCCTATCGAGTACCATGGGTCTGCCACGTCACATAGAGGCACTCCCCACCGTGGGTCTACTGTGACACCAATGCACTCCCCACCGGGCTAGTAGAGTCACTCCAAGTCAAAATAGTCAGCAGTCATTAGGTCTTATCCAACTACTAGGTCTCCGCACTACACTCGCTCATCTTCGGGAGGATCTGGTCCACGAGCTACTGGTCAATACTCCTAATATCACGAAGTCCCGTGAAGAAGTATCTTAGAGTTCATCCACATCATAGGGGTATCAATGTAATAGACGACGTGTCAATCGGATGCCCGGTCTGTGAGTTATTAGCCCTTTAGTCCTGGGGGCCTGGTCGGATTCATGCACGATCCAACCTGGCTGTATCTCAACTATACCCCAAACTCTAGTGGGGTGTACTCAAAGGGACCGTCATGCTCCAAGATTTCGAGAACCACTGATGGTTCCTAAAATGGACGTCCGGTGCCAAGGATATGGCCGAAGGAGAGTAAATGGGTCGTAGTGGGCCTGGGTCTAGTCCAACCCAGTCTAGGCCGACTCGGTTTGGGTCAACCCGGCCTGACCCATTTTTTCTAGCCAAGACCATTGGGCGGGCCAGCCCTTTGGGTTTGGACCGGCCCGCTGGGCCCAGCACAGCAGGCCGCGAGGGGCCGCAGAGAGCCGTGAGGGTGCGGACCGGCCGTGAGGGCACGGACCGGGTGCAAGTCAATGCAAGGGGTTCAGATCAGAAGGTGCTGCATGGGAGGCTCTGCACGAAGGGCGCCCCGATGGTGGCTCGGCCCGGGGTGCGAGGCCGGTTCGACTCAGTGGGTCACGACGAGGGTGGCTCGGGGTGGCTCGTTCCGTAGGTCGGGATGGCGTGGCAAGGGCCGGTTCGGCCAGAAGGTGGCACAACCGAGGCCAGTTCGGCTGAGGGCGGCGTGAGGCCAGTTCGGCTAGGAGGTCGTGGTGCCGCGGGGGCAGCACGGGTCGCAGAGGCCATGGGTGGTGGCGCCTTCGCCTTCGTCACCTTCCTCTGTTTCGAAGAATAGCACAAATCAACACAAGGGTTACGAAGAGGATGAGCCATGTTAGTTTGGCCCACACTTTCCGCATTAGAGCAGTAACAAGAGGTTCACAAGAATAAAGCACATCAAACCCTTCCACAAATATTCTTCCCAAACTGCAAAATAAAATAAGGAGTGTATTTGTGAAGTGATAATCAAACAACATTAACCCCTACCTCATATTTTTCGTTGACGACGATGAGGAGGGGAGGTCAGTCGTCAAAGAAATCCCACGTCGGTTGCCTCTGCAAGGTGCTTCCGAGGAAGAATTCGTAGACATTCCTCGTCAGTGTTCTTCGTGGATGATACATTCTTTGTGGAGGAAGTTTTCTTCATTGGAGAGCGTAATCCTCCAAGTGTTGGGATTCACATCACTTTACCGGCTCTTCTTCGTTTGGTGAAGCTTTCCCAAATCCTTCTTCCTAGCTCCCTATATATAGGAGAGGGGGAAGGTAGGTAAAGATCATGGAATTTATGACGGTTCATTTATTAGGAACCTTCCTAAATTCCAATGATGGTGTTAATTAATTTAAAAATGGGAAATCCAATTAACTAAGTTGGCATAATTAATAAGGCGCGTTGGAACAATTAAAAATGTGGAGGTGTTGAAGAGTCTCCCCCCACATTTATGAAGAGGGTTGAGAGGTTTTCCTCTCCTCCCATTAATAGGGGGTTTTGAGATCTCGGGTTTTCCCCACCATAATAAATCTAGAAGAGGAGGTTTAGTTCCGGTGGACCCCACCCCTGAAAATCCACATGGTGGGTGGTTTCAACAAAATAAAATAAAGTATGAGATTATTTTATTTTATTATTTCCACAAAAAAACCCAAAAACTATCTTTCACTCTCAACCCACTGTCGTCTAGGTGAAAGTCTCCTTAAGCGAATACCAGAGCTGCGAGTTCAACGGTGCCCTTAGATTTCAATTCCGAGCATCGGTTCAAATGTTAGAAAAGCCTGTTGGCACGTTTACTGAATGTACCCAAACAAAAGTTCAGAAATTCATTTCAGGCACTCCGGGCCTCAAAATCACGCATCGTCAATTTTTGGGGACTCATAAAATTCCCATATATTTAAAAAAAATATACATGGAAATTACAGGTCTTTACAACAAGAAAATAATATTCCTATATTTAATACTTCAACTATAAGGATATGAGGCACTACCCAAATGAATGTCCCAAGCATCATGGAAATATAGCCCAGAAAAAGAAAAGGGATCAAGTTCAAGCTTATGATGTTACTACGGTTAAAGTAGAATAAATAATGTATTTATGTTTTTGAATTCAATAACTCTGTTATGATGTTATTGTTATAAGAATTATGATATATATAATGATTTTACTATAGTAATATTTCATTAAGTATTTGAGTTCGTATGATTAATGGTACAAAGGAAATGTGATTCAGTAGAAAGATAATATTTTAAAAAAACATGATTGAGGGAAAGACAACCCTTAATATATATCTGATGTTGAGATGATGATGATGAAATGATTGATTCATATAAGTACTGACTACCTTGGAACTAATTATTGACTTGTCGAAAAGTGGTCTATGCCATCATCGGTGGAGTTTACAACACTTTTGGATTTAAGGAATATATCCAATAACATGTATCTTACTTAAGTAATAATGAAGAATGCATGTTTCCAATATGGGTTTTATGGTAGTTATTACAATATTTCAAGAGGATATAAGATGAAGTTATTCACATGTTTGGAATGTGAATTTTAGAGCAGATTCTTTTTGATTAGTGGTTAATGATAAGTTCATATTGGAAATTTAGATACCTTCATTATAATGTGTTGAATAATTATATTTTGTAAATTTAAAACATTTATGAAATGGTTTAAGTTGATCATGGTATGGGGTTTTAGAGATTAATTTCACTACATAATGGTTTGATTATTCTTCCATGATCATGTTGTCCAATTAGAATGAATTATTTTTTAGTAACCGATTCATTTCTCATTCCTCTTATTAATAGGATATTTTATCCATATTCTTGATGTGGGTTTCCCCAAAGGTAATTTTCATGTATTAACCCTTAACCTTCGAAGTTCAATTTCAAATTTCAAGGATGAAATTTTTATGAGGGGATAATGAAACACCCCAAGAATTTAAAAATGGATTTAATATATAATGTATGAAATACTGAGTCTCTACAAAACACCACTTTGTTATAACCTAGCCAATTAAACATAATTTTTCCACCTCTGTGATTTGAATATCGAAAAACTGATATACATAGTTCCATTCAGTAAGATATTTAGTGTCTGATATGACAAACTTAATTTTAAGGTGAATAGTAACATACCATTATGAATAGCAAGATACCCTTATTAATAGTAGTGAATAGTAAATCAGCCAAAAAAATATAAACATCACCCATGAATGTATAAATATAATTTAGACATCTTAAAAGACAAATAACGATCAGATTATAACTATTGGAATTTTTTTATGTCATAAATATTTTAATTAAAATTTTATGATTAATTTAATAATATAAAATGAAAATTTATTTTCATAAAATGTAATCATAATTTTTTATTTTATTGTCTTATGGTAATAAGATAATTTTATTCGACCTTGATTAATTTTTTAAGGCGTTATAAAATGAGTTATAGTTTAAATGTTGTTTTATTTCGAATAAATTGTGATTTTATTTAAAAATTAAAATAGAAAATTTTAGAAAATTATTTTTTAAAAAAGTTCATTTTATTAATTATACACATCAAATAATGTTTAGGGTGAATTTTTGGGATTTTTCTGAAATTCTTGAATTTTTGTTGAATAGAAAAATACGGTAAAATACCGTATATTCAAATTATCAGTTAAATACACTTTTTATGACATAAAAAGTGATGTAATACCACTTTATTTGAAATAAAATTCCATTATTACTACTTGGGGTCACATTAATTAATACTATTCATATTCTTGAGCAAAAATATTATAATAATTATTAAATAATGTAAAATAGCTCCTCTCCTCCACTATAAATACCACCCTCATTTCCCTCTTCCTCTCACACCTCTAAAGAAATGATCATTACCTAGGTTCTTCCCAATACTCCTCCCAAGGATCTTAACCACATCCTAGAGCTATTGGTCTCACCAGAAGGCCAAAACTGAAGGCCTTAAAAAGGATCTCAAAGAGAAGCGGTCAAGAGGTAAACATCCCCTTTTGTTTTCTTTCTTTTATTTTAATTTTCTTTTTTATTCTTCTTATTTCATCACCTCCCCATATCCAAGAAGAATTAATGATCAATTATCTTACATATTTTTTATTTTATAATGTTTATGGAAGACTCACCACTATACTTCTTCTCCTCTCCCACTTATTAAATAAATTAAAACACTGTTTGCGATGTGTCAGTTTACCAACATTGTAGATGATATGATGTCGATTCCTTTTACTTCCTCCAAGACTAGTAATGAAACTATTTTTATAGATGAACCGATTATAATATATATATTATATCTTATATAATGTTATGGAATCATTTTTTACACATGTTATTAATTTATAAATCAAAATGTGTTCGTTGTGGTAAAAACCCACCAATTAACCCAAACAATTATCACTAATGTTTTATATAATGATTCATATTCATTCCTGATAACCAAGAGAATTTTATAAAAATTTAATTTCCTAGTTTTTCACTAATAGCATAAAACTTATATTCTGGAAAAAAAATTCTCATTCTACATGTTTATTCGTACATAAATATAAGTAAACCGATTATAAAAACCAAGCAAGAAAACACTCTCAAACAATGAAATTGGATATCTAATCCCATAAAGAAGGCCATTAATGGACTTAATAAGGTTATATAAATTACATAAATAAGATGTTATAGAAATATTAATTAATGAATTTAATTTGGTTATCCAGGACATTAATATCAAGTGAAGAACAAAATTAGACTTAAGGTAAGGGGTATCCTCGTATCACTTCCATTTTTTGTGAGGTATTATTTATTCACTACTATTACTTGTTTATAATGTATGTATACTTACCATTGATGAAAAATATCATGAATATATTTATTTTCATTTTATTTAATATATAATTTTAAGTTTACTGATTTTGGGGCATACAAATCGATTGATTACAAAGTTATAAGGGGTTTCCACATGAACCTCTATTTTCATTCGGGTTAATCTTATTATCTACTTACCTCAATTAAATTATTATTCATTCATATGTACTCATCATAAATTCTATGTGAATTTTCTATATATTTTTACAACCAGAATCATGCCTTCATTTATGGGGAGGTATATGTTTTAAAAGGATCTTTAAAAAATTCTTCCTGAAAAACAAGCTCAATTCAATGAACTTCTCAGATTCTTACCTATATTGAAGTTCACTCTATAATATATTTTAATCCATATTTATATTTCTAAAATAAAACATTTTAAAATTAAAAATCTCTTTTTGTTCATTTTTGGTTTTATAAAATAAAACATGCCTTTTCTCTTTAAAATATTTTTAATGAATTAGTACACTAAAATGTTTTAATTCAAAAGATTCTATAAAAACACTTTTTACATGATTTCACTTCATTTGGACATCATTTATGCCTCAAATGTAATATCAATTTCCTCTTTTTTTTATTTTTGGGATATAAATGCTTAAAATCAGATTTATGAAAAATATAAATGATTTTCCAAAAGAAATATTCCTTCCAAAGTAAAATGGATTTTTCTCAACTAACTTTAGCTTTTCTGATATATATGCCTTATTTACCACTTATTCCCAACATGTGGTGTATGTACTTCCCATTAGTGTATCATATAAAGAGTCTCGTTATTATCATGATATTCTAAGGGATTATGAATTGAATTTTTCAAGGTAGTATGGACACCCCTCTACAATATGAACCCATGGAAAATGGGGAATGCATGATTGGTTCACAATTAGTTTAACCATGTGTCCAAACCATGAACCCCAAACAAAAGTATAGTAAGGGTGCATGATTAGGGCACATAGTTTGTCTAACCATGTGGCCCTCCCCAGTAAACCCTGAATGTGGTTTTTAATTCCTATAAATTTAATTTTAATGTTGCAGAACCCCCAGTTGAATATTCCAAATCCCATCATTCGACCCTAACATGATTGTTTGGCTCTTAGAGGCCCCCATAATGTAAAATTGACTAACCCAAACCCTTTTATAGGTAGATAAAAGTTGTTCTTATCTCGTTCAATCTCTATTGGGTAAGTGGATTTTCTATCATATGTTGTATTATAGTCTCTCTTTCTATCATCCTTAGAGTTAGATAGATAATAATGTAATTGAAGGATATAAAATCCATTTTGTTGGATCTTAATTCTAGTTTTTGTTCCTAAATATTCCATAACTTCATCATTCATTAGAATTATCTATTAGGGGTGTTGTGCATTGTGATTCCTTGATCTGAAGGTAGGTGGTTCTATAATTATTTTCCCTATGATTGAAAACATTAATTTCATTATTAAATTGAAATGAGTTTTTAAATGTTTTTAAACTTGTAATTGTGATGATTCGATCTCTGATTTGAAATTGGCATGATATTTGAGAAAAAACCCCAATTTTAATGGAGTGTAAATTTTGATAAGAATTTTTGAAAAATGATGTAATTATTTGGAAATCACCATGACTAAATTATTTAATGATTAATCTTAATAAAATGAATTAAATTGAAATTTGATTTTAAATGTAATTAAATAATAAAAACCATTGATTTGGTTTTGAAATGGAAAAGGCATGTTGAAAACTGGAAATGAAAAATTGTATTTTATAATATTTTAAAGTGATTTATTTGTAATTTGATTAATTTATTGATTGATTGAAGAACATGGGAGCCTAGGCAGTTAGTAGGTGGTTGGGAAAAGAATGATATGATCTTGATTCCTTATCACTATATTTAAGATTAAAATAATAATTAAACTAAGTCAGTTCAAGATGCTCATGATGAGTTACCCTATTGAGGTGTAGATTGATTGTTAGTGATGGGTTCTCCTATCGAGGTGTTGATTGTGTATACACACTATTTATGAGCTTTAAAAAATGATGAGATGTTTGGGAATCTTATAGCCAGTAACTAACATACTTTATGGAATTTGACCATGGTTCTATGATTTGTTTGATTTGATATACATTCCATTGATTTTTTGAACAATTTTATCCATGAGAACATATTTATATAAACTATTTTATATAAAATGTTCATTTAAGCCCATTTGAACAATGTTTTGACATATTTTCCATCATTTTTAAAGAAATCATGATTTGGTTTAACTTATGAAATTGAAAATACATAAATTGTTTTATTTAATCTCATAGCATAAATGGTAAATTGTTATTTTATTGATTATGTAACACTTGGTGAGACCCTAATGGGATTTATAGTAGACTCCATACCTTTTACTTTTAGTGTTTGTATATTTTCTTATTCCATGTCTGAGAAAAGGGAAAGTGAAACTTGTGGGTGGTGGATGTTCTCATTCCTTTGGACCGTGGAGTGGTGATGGTGACCAGTGGAGATGTTTTACACTCATTAGCCTTTTTATAGTTGATGTTGTAGTTTCCTTTGGTATATTTATCTATCTTACTTGGGGTTTGTTATACCTATTGTTTTAGGTACTTTCTATTTTTGGAGTGTTGAGAAGACTAACTTTTCATCTTTTATTTTCTGTTTTTTTGGGTAAATTTAATCCCTATTGATCATGTATTATTCTAGGTGTTGGTCTATAACTCATGGGGATTAGGAACTCTCTGCAGGACATGTTAGATCTGACTCGGGTAGGGTACTAGGGTATTTGAGCTAGTATGTGATAGAGCCTTTATTTTATCTACTCTAAATCTACATGACCATACATGGTGTAGAAAACAAGTGAGATTTAATCGAGACATCATTATTTTCTATAAATAATATACATGTGATACCACTATCAGACTTCTCATTTTGGGGGACATACAATAGAATTATATCAAAATACATATCCTAAACTGAACTCAATAAACGAATCAGTAATTTTAAGTGAAACAAAATTTACTCCCTTTTTTCTTTCTAAACACATCAACCAACACTCCCCCTTTGTAAACACATTTTTCACAACCAAAATAGGGATGGAATGTGTGGTTGAGATTACCTATAAAATTCATCATTTTAGTTCTATCAATAAATTAGAGATTCTTTATTTTCAAAGATAATATAGAATTCGCCTCATTAATCTGCTCCCCGTCAAGGGGTTACCTCATATTCTCCTCATCATAGATAGTTAGATCCAACATAAACAATGATAAAAACACTATCATTTCCATATATACATGAAAATATAATCTAAATATCCTTATTTAGTTCCTCCAATCCCCTATATAATAGTACACATAAAATTGAAGGATATAAGGAGGAGATTTTCTTAGATATTTAATGATAATGGAAATTTTAAGAGGTGTCTCTCAACCAGATATTTTCATTCCTTCCAAATTATAAATTGGGAAACAATTATTTGTTTATTTCTTAGATGTATATTCCTTTAACCTGATATTGTTTCTTCTTTTTACAGAAGTGATCCTATTCTATTTATTTCTTATACAACTTGATTCATTCCAATTTCTTTGAAATAAAATGTTATACCAACATTAATAGGCATTTTTTCCAAAACTAACATCATCACCATAAATATCCCTTGGGATTTATTATTTTAATATGTTGATTATCTTGTTGTGATTGTTTCCTTGGTTTCTTCTAGTCATTCCTAAGACTCCTTTTCATGATTATTATTTCCTTTTGTCAACCCCAACTTCACTTGTATTTGGAGATTTTTTTTACAAATACCTTCATCCAAAAATCCTTTAAATATTTCTTTAGAACCTATAAAAATTAGTTAACTGTAGTTAGTACCATTTGAAGAACTAGACACATTTTTACCTCATTATTTGGAATAGTTATCTAAGTAGCCTTGGATGTTTCATCATTAATCTCCACTTCTTTTTCATAATCTCATGTCATCTTATTTAAGGTATTATTACCATTATGTAATTGAGATTAAGATTCATTTAGTTCTTGATCCTTTATAGTTTTTATTTAAGATCTTTTAAAATTTTATCTTGTTCTACAAGTTTCACCTTTTAAATTTTGATCTCTTATATGAGATCACTATTTTCTACATCATCAGTTCTTTTATACTTATCATTTAGTTTCACCATCTTCTTAAGCTTGGTGTTATACTCATGGAAAGTCCTTTAGTTTAGAACTGAGAATATAATCAATATATTTTTCTTCCCCCTATTCATCATTACTTGATGTATCTTTTCCCCTTTAATTTGGGTAATGAAATTTGTATATTCTCAAGGGAAATATTCATTATCCAAATCAGTTGATAAATTTGAGTATTCATTTTCTTCATTTCTTATAAAATTTATTCTATTCTTTCTTGATGACTTATTTTTTATAGATATTCATTTAGAGAATTAATCCTCTTCTCTATCACTCCTGGTTTCATCAAATATCTTTTTAGGATAATAAATTTTAAAATGTATGACTCTCCCAAAATTAATGATTTTAAGAGGGATATTATATTTATATTTTCCTATTCCAATTCAACAGCTTTTAGAGATAGAATAAATGACATTTTTATGTCATCCAACTTCATATTCTTAAGAATGTAAGAGTTGATTTTCCTTCCAATATTTTATCTTGAGACTCTTCATGGATTTAAATTAAATTTCTTCTGTAAAATTCTTCTTGAATATCAGAGATTTTTCCATATTATTATTGATAAGTGTGTTATAAAAGTGAATAATAGATATACCATAAATATATTTAAGGGTGGATATCTTTGTATCAAATATATTTGGAAACTTTCTCATCAATTTATTCACAATAGTTAAATCTTACAAAGTATCACCAAATCCTATTATATTTTTTACAATATCATTGACTTGGGAGAAGTAATCATCAATGGTATCATCATTTTCAATCTGAATATCTTAAAAATTTTCCATCCAAATATAAATCTTGGATTGATTTATCTTCAAATTTCATTGATACATATTTTCAATATTTTCCCACATATCCGTGGAAGTTTTATGTTCTATCACCATAGTGAAATCCCTTTTAGATAAGGATAACATGATGAAATTACTTTCTTTCACATATACTTAATGATTTATCTTATCTTCATGATTCATGGTATCATCTCCTCTGAGTGGAATAAATCCTACTGTAATGGTATAACTTACATCAAGGACTTATAAATGAAAATACATAAGTATTTAGTTATTACATCTAGTAAAGTTCAGCCCATCGATGAAGGGAACTCCTCTATGATTGATTAAATTGAAACTCTCTATTTTCAATCCCTTGAAAAGGTTGGATATTTCCACAAGGAACCTTATCTTCTATGATTCCACTTGTAGAGTCCAAGCCTGGTGTGATCATCGAGTGGGTGAGGGGGTGAATCAATTATCCCTTATCTTTTTATCAATTCTTTATTTTGAATCAACCTTTATGGATACTTATATCCATATCCTCTATTCTTGTTGTCTCTTAGAATTAATCGAGAATGTAGAATATAAAAAAAATCAAAATGTATATATAAATTTTGACCTTGAAATCTTACTCCTTGAAATTTTTGGGTGATGTTCCAAGACCTAAATTTCCCCTCATGAATCACCTGAAAAGAATTCACATGCTATCTCCAAAAAACCCTGATGAGTAATCTCATAAAATACCCAATAAATAATCTCTTAAAATATGTGGTCATCAAGTGATAAAAAAAACTCATCCTGATGGTTTATTTATACTAGAATACCTCCAGTTGAATCTATCCATAAACAATATTCCTCTTTCCACCCCCCAATGGTATATTTATACTACCTCCCAAAATTTATTCAAGGGTCCCACAAAATCCTCCCCAGTCATGTCTTAGAATATTTCTTCTCTTGACATAAACATTCTACCTTATTATTCTTCAAGTCTTCACATCTTAATTCTTATGAGTATCACTATACCTTTCTTTCAAAATCTCTTGAAGATACTATAATATCATAGGTAGTATAAATATATTCATGTATATCACCTTATTTATGGATTCAAGACCTTAGTGTTTTCGTTGTCCTTATTCTCATTTCTATTTAATGCACAACCTTTCATGAATGATGTAATGTTCTCTCATTTGATTCATAAAAAAAATTATCACTAGGGTTTCAGTATCTAGATCACATGTTTTATTCATATTTTCTACTAATTTATATGAATATTCACAAAATATTCCATACACATTATTTACATGACATATCAACATTAAAATATCTAGTAAATATGATCTTAAATATCATTCAACATTGAGATAATATCTCTGATGAATTCTTTTGAAGACCCAGTTAATAATATTCATATAGTTTTTGGATAATTATGGCTCATCCTTTCCATAAATCCCTTGAAATTTTTTTCTATTAAATATCCTTTCATTTAATGATTTAAAACTCCTCTTTGAAAGTAATTAAATTATCTAATTTAAATATCCATTTAAATCTAGGATACTCAGTATAATTTACATGAAATAAATGATTCATCCCATCCTTATTCATGGGGAATATAAAATTATATAGGCTCATCTCCTACTGAAACCATGCCTACATAAATCATGCTTTTGGTTATCAAATACAGTGTCCTGAATCACATGACTTAGAACACATAAACTACTATATGTCAGTATTCATGAATAATGTATGTGCATGACTTGAACTCATTGTATTCATACACATATGTATCATGCTGCTATGTGAAAAAATTATCTTCTACATATATCTTGTTGCATCAAAATAGAATGAGCCTCTCATGGTGGATCATTTGTTAGAAATTTTCACATATATTAACAAATAACTATCCTCAATCCTTGGATTAATAATATAATGATGACATGGAATGAATTTATGTGAATCTACACATTTTCTATAAATTTAAACCACTAAACCACCTGGTGAATTCTTTCAACCTTGACATGATCACATTATTCTTCATATGATAGGTTGTCCAACCATTCCTCCATGGTCAATTCATCTCACTATTCCAGTGACACCTTTTTTATCCTGTGGTTGACTCATGTTGTTTTTATGGTAACTTATATATTGTGTGGTATCAAAACTAGTTTGATAGATTACATGCACTTCATGTGGTATGTCACATTATCTTCATATGGTAGGTTAGTGTTTTTTCATTTAGAATCTCCATAAACTATGTGAAGAAAATTTTAGTCGACTATGCCCGCATCCAACCCATCTATAGTGAACGTTCACTGTAGTTCCTTATTTGTATGTGCAGTATGCTATATATTCATGTAATTGATTAAAACACACAGTAGATCTTCATTAATCATGCAGTCGGGTTTTTCTTATGATAGAATCTTCTACCATGAGAGTATAGTCATGGAACATGTATTCTTTATGTCCGAAATAATATATCAACAATTTTGGTTTAGCTTTCCCATTCTTTTCATGAGATCACATGATCTATTTCATTCCTATTGATATATTGACTTGATATCAAAATGTGTGATATTCAGTTCTTATTCACATATAGAATCCCTCACCTGAGGTTGAAGAACATCAAAATCTATTGACTACAATTGAACTAATGAGGTGGCTAATGTTCAATGTGTATGTTTTAAAGAAGAACAATAGTAACCATGCTTGGAGAGTCCCATATTGTAGTACCTTTTATTCTCCTTATCCTTTATAATCCTCAATATATCCTTTGTCCTTTAGAAATACATGGCTCGAAGGATGGAATCCTGGTTACACGCTCTCTCTCTCTCACAGACACCGCCTATTACGTGTATTGTCTTACGCGAACTATTTCACCATTGTGTGCACTATGTCTACACCCATGACTAAATCTGTGTGGGTTCTCTACCTCCACTATTCACATTGCTCAGTTCTATGAATTACATGGGTTGGCTATAGTTAACCCAAATGATCACCTAGGTAGGGTCTGTACCCGGGACCTATAGTTGGCATATACTTAATTTTTTTAGGTAACTCAACATTATACTTAGTAAAATACTAAGTATGTCAATGTCAAATTTTCACAAATTTTGGGAAGCGTTCATCTTAGTTATTTAACATAATTTTCATCAAATATTCCTCTTAAAAAAATTAATATATCTTTTCATGACCTTCACATAACATCTCAATATTTAATATTTATTCAGATTAAACAATGTTCTTTAGAAAACCTCTTTATCACAAGTCTCAGACTTTTTCAAATATTTTTTTAAGATAGTGGCCCCAAAAACCATTTCCATTAATCATGAGTGCACCTAAAATATCTTATGGACTTTCAAAGATTCTTTATCAGGAATGAAATCCAATTACCTCCCCATGAATCTATAAAAATCCTCCAAGAATCATCATTAACTCCACTAGAAACTTATTGAACTGTTGACATCAAATACAATACTTACTTGGTCACTTTAGATGAAGAGGGTATATTTAGAAGTATTATAATTTATAAATTTTTATATATCTAAGGCATACAATGAATTTAATAATTATTTCATAGTTAAGTGATGAAGGAATAAGTATTAAGTTAAAATGTAATAAGTTTTTATTTTTTAAGAATGAATCTATTTGGTTTTATGAAAATAGGAAAGATAATATATATTATATTTAATTTTCTAATCTAACCCGTCATAATGTTAATTATTGAAATTATATAAAAACAAATGATGTGTTATTTCATATGAGGATTTTAAATTCTATTTTTGGATATAGTAAAAACTATTAAAGCATGTAAATGTTCTAAAATTTCCTAAGTCAAAGGTATGCAAATTCTTTTTTTGTGATCCAGGCTTAAATGAAAATGAATATAAGGAAAATTTCAGATCTTTTAATGAAGTAAATAAAGTAATACCACTTGAACTTATTCATCTTGATCTAGTTGGACCTATGAAAACTAATAGTTTAATTGGAAATAAATATGAGTTTTTGATAGTTTATTATTTTAGTAAGTTTACTTGGACTTATTTATTCCTCATAAAAAATTAGCTAAATTCATTGTTTTTTATATAGTAGCGAATATATTAATACGAAATCTGAGAAATTTTGTGGATAAAATTGTTATTTTAATAATTTTAATTCCCTTATATCCCCATAGAAAAAAATATCCATTAAAAATAAAAACTAAAACTATTCTAAAAATGGCTAGGATAATGCTAAATGAATATAATTTTTTTAAATACTTTTGGTCTGAATCAATACAACATTTTATATTTTGAATAAAGTTTTAATTATAAATTTTTTAAATAAAAAAACCTTATGAATTGTATGAAATAATAAAATCTAAGGTTGGTTATTTTAGGGTTTTTGGGCATAAAAATTTTATTTATATATACTAAATATAATTTAGATAATTTTTTTGTAAAAAGAGATAAAGATATATTTATAGGTTATTATAATATTATTAAGGCTTATAGAGTGTATAATAATACAACTATGATAGTAGATGAATCTATTCATCCTAAATCTGATGAAAATAATTTGAAATTGCATTCAGATTTTAAGAAAATTAGTGAAAAATTTAGAGAGTATAATTTTGATGAAGAACAATTTCAAAATAATAATGTATCAGTTGAAGGGGAGGATATATATTCTTAATCTGATATCAAAATGTAAGAAAATATTAAATTCTACACTTAAATCAAAAGTTATTGGAAATTTTGAATTAGTAATTAAGACTAGGAAATCGGTTTTGAATTTTTATACTATTTGTTCTTTTATTTCTAAATTTGAACCAAGTAATATTGATAAATATTAAACAGATTCTAATTGAACTATTTCTATAGAATATAAACTTCACCAATTTACTATACATAATGTTTTTCTTTAGTAGATATTCTTAAAGATAAAAAAATTATTGGAACTAAATAGATACTTAAGAATAGTTAAAAATGGAAAAATTGTAACGAATAAGGTTAGACTAGTTTCTCACATATATTTTTTTAAAGAAAAAGGTATAAATTATGATAAATCATTTTTTATATTAGGATTTTGTTGGTTTTTTATTCTATCAAGGTTTTTTATTATATTTAATGGATGTTAATGGTTATTTTTTAAGTGTTTTTTATAACTAGTTTTATTTTAATCAACCACTTGGTTATAGAGATGAAACTTTTCTTAATAATGTTTTTAAATTATAAAAATGTTTATATGGACTTAAGAGATATCCATGAGCATGGTATTAAAAAATTAATTTTTTTTGTTAACTATTGGTTTTGATAAAGGTAAATTAGATCCTATATTATTTATTAAGAATATTTTAATGATATTTTAATTATTATAATTTATTTTTATGATTTTTTTTGGATCAAATATTTATTTTCATTGTAATGAATTTTATAATTTAATAACTCATGAGTTTGATATGAGTGTAATGAGAGAATTAAAAATATTTTTAGGACTTTAGTTTTTTCTAAGAATTGATGGTATTTTTCTTAATCAATATATGATTTATAAGGAGTTAGTTAAAATATTTGGACATAACTCTAGTAAAATTTTTTGAACCCCTATGATTAATTATTCTAAATTGTATTTAGATATATCTAGAAAATAGGTTTATGTTAAATTTCTTAAGATATGATAAATTTTACTATATTTAAAAGCTTCCAAAACTTCTATTATGTTGTCAATATGTATGTGTGATATATTTTCATCTAATCCTATTTATATTAATTTAAAAGTTATTAAAAGAATTTTTGGAACCATGGTGATCCAGGATAGAATTTAAGGATTTATTATGTTTTTTTAATCACATCCTTATCATATCTTGGTGTTTGATGTATAAGAAAGATATTATGGAGAGTATTTGAGACTATAATGCTTTTTTAAATAACTATATTTCACATTGTTTTCCAAATTTTTGGGTGAAAAACCATGGGGGATTGTTTTAGGTTTTGGTGAGACTATGTGAGAAATTTATAGGTTTAAGGATAGGTTTCCACATGGGTGGTGCGTGACTCATGTAACATGTGCATTAATTGCGGAGGATGTGTATGGATCGTAAAAAAAGTTATAAGATCACATAATAGGAACAAAATCTACCTGGATTTCCAGAATAAGGTATTAACAACCACATTTGGAGTACGCACACCATGCTATAAGTTCACAGTCAAATGGAAATGATACTAAGTGGATCATGAGATATATTGTTCACATAAGTTTTAAAAATGTTTTTTTTGTAATCTTGATGATTAAAAATATTTGTGGAAGAGTTTTCATATAAATACTCCATTGATCAATTCATTTAAGGGGGGAAACAACTTAAGAAGAAATACAAGAGATTAAGATGTTCATAAAGGAGATGCCACTTAGTAAGTTTGCGATGATCAGGGTTCATGTAAGAAGTCTATGAAAGAGGAGTACAAAAAGTAGGTTCATGGAGGAGCTATGTGTGGTTCATTTTAGTGACATGAACATGTGATAAGGAATTACACAAAGTCACATAGAAAGGAAGCACACAGGAAAATCATGCAGAAGGCTGTGCATAGGGAATCATGCACATGAGTTGTATATGTGGGTAGCTCACGTAGTTAGTTTGTGATGGATAGGGGATAATATGGTTAGTGTCTAGTGAATAATGGATTTTGTAGTGAGTATGTGAAATATAGTTCCATGAAATTTTTTCTCATATGAAATTTTATTTTGGGTATTCTAAAGATTGACAAACGTAGGCTACCATAAGGAAAATCAATGACATTATGATGTTATGGAATCAATATTCATGTCATTAAACTGAGTAAGGATTCATCTAGAAAAAAAGTAAGAAATAGTCAATAAAAGTGATATGAGGGAGGCAGTACACTATTTTTTAAAATCATGCAAAGACTGTGAGCTTGTCTTGGAGTGATCATGGACAAAAAATTGAAATCCCTAAATACTAGTGAAGTATAGTGGATTCTGGTATAAATGACATAATGACAGTGTAAGATCCCTGGATCATCCCTTAGCGACAATCCAATTAAAATTGTTGTGTTCTATTTATTTCCTAAATCTATGATTATATTGAATATGCATATCTATTAAAAAGGTTTAATGATTTCTTACTAATGTAGGGACAAGATCCATGTAATAAAAAGAAAAATTCAATATCCCAATTCAACCTTCCCCCCTCAAGGTGTCTCTAGGTATAACAAGTGGCATCAAATCCATGTTACAGGTGTCGAATCTGTTTTTTGTAGATCAACATGGATAATTGTAAAAACCTGAAACTTCCATCCCATTAATTTTTTTGAAATATAGTTCTATAGGTTTCTAGAGTGGGTACTAAGGAATTTTGAGGTGTTTAGGAGGAAAAATGGTTATTTTAGATGATGAAAGTAGCTCTTCATGGTAGCTCCTGAGGGTAGCATATTTTTTCTGGAGGTATCTCCTAATGATAGCTCTTAAAAGTAGAAAACTTATTATGGTGATAGTTTATGATAGTATCTCCTACCAATATAATACTTAGTCAGGTATTAGCTTCTAGTGTTAGCTTTTAATGGTAGCTTCTGGCAGTTGCTTCAGTGGAGGCTATTGATGGCAGCTCATAGTGGTAGAAGGATTAGTATGGTGGTAGATCCTGATGGTAACAATTGATGATAGCTCTTCATAGCATCTCATGATGGTAGAAAAGTTATTTTAGTGGTATCTCTTGGTAGTATATCCTTATATTTTTAGGGTTAATCTAAAAGTAGCTTCTTATGGAATTTTTTTATGGTAGATTCTGATAGTATTTTCTTGCTTTAACAGACTTAGTCTGGTGGTAGATTTTGGTAGTATATTCTGATAGTAGATCCTAATGGTATATTATAGAATAATTTCCTAATGGTATCTCATGAAAATAGCTTTTGGTGGTAGTTCTTGGTGGCAGCTTCTGACTATAGTGTCTGGAAGCAACATATTGCAAATTTTCTAGAATTTTACGTTTTTCCCTTTTTACATTTTCATTCATGATTTTTTTAAATATTTAATTAAGGGAATTTAGAGTTTCTATAGAAGATGATATTTATATCCTAATTTTATTAAAAATTTGGAGCTTTTAAATGGTTCTTCTATATGAAATTTAATGAGATCCACATTAATGGTCAATTAAAATCATGTCTATGATCTAAAATGCCAATGATTTTTTAACTTTGGATTCTAAAATGAAGATATTTACTTTATTATTTCCTACTTTATTTCTCTCAATATTGGAGGTTTCAAAGTCTTTCCTCTAGAGTCATCAAACCCTCTTACCAGTATTGGATTCAGAGATTCCAATAGTAGTTTCATTCTATGTGTGAAAACACTATTTTGGTTCAATGAATCGTGTAAATATTATTCCTTCTATGAAAGGGGATCTTATATTTATAATCATTTGTATAATGCATATAGGGTCCATGATTTTTTATCTTTTGGGAAGATGGTTTCATCCGACTTAACAAAAAACTAATTCATTTAATATAATTAAAGGAGAAGTGGAATGAAATCACATGTTTTTATAGAGTTTTGATATTTTGATATTGAGATTATATATTCTTATTATTGTTCGATCAAAATAATACAAAAATACTTCTTAAGGGGTGAATTGTATATTTTCAAAAATCTTAGACAGATTCTATATTTTAATAGTATTTTCGATTTATGAAAATATGCAGTGTTAACTTTTATAATAGTTTGAGAAGAAGATAAACATTAATTAATAAGTGTTTTGGGGATCCAAGATCCCCTAGACCACTCCACAAATGAACTCTTTGTGATCTTGATAATTTTCACTTAAAATGTACTCTTATCACAAGATATTCACAACTGATTACAAGAAGTTTACACATTTACAATATGTATTTACAGGGCCTTATGGTTATTTTATAGGGAACCATATTCTTTATATATTAGTTTAAGAAGTGGATACTCCACCATGACTGATTCTGAGTATCCAATACTCCAATAAATTAAATTATTTTGAATTTATTGAATAAACAGGTTCTTGTTCATAGTTTTAGAAGAAAATAAAAAAATACAAATCTTCAACTTCAAATATAAATGTATTTAAGAAGGAATAACTTCAAAGAAATTCTGGTTATAGATGATCTTCAATAAAAGAAGCAACAAACTAATAGTATTAGTTACACATCACGAGATTACAACATGTATATCCCTAAAGTGTAACTTCTTCAGAAAGATATATAAGTTCAATATTTTTGTTTCTTTTTAGTAGTTCAGTTTCAAAATATATTGTACATATATAGTTATATACAATGAGAAATTACTCTTTCTATTTATATAGAACACTTGGATTTAATTTGGTTAATTAGATCTAGAAATGTCACCTTCCAAATCACAATCATTTTAATTTAAAAATCATTAAAGAGAGTCTTACTTTAACATAGAAATAGGAATGACTTAATCTATTAAATAAGTGCCTTTGAATCAGTCACAAAACATATTTAATAAAATATTTACTTCCATTGAGACTGTTATTATAATCACAGAAAATATCATTAATTTTAAACTCTATCATTTAATAGTCAAATGTAGGGTTCCTTCACATAACAAAAAAACCAAAGGTAAGGTTGAAAATGTATGGTTGTTCGCAAATGTAGGGTTGATAAACAATACCTTCCTTTTTTCAAATGTAAGGTTCATTCAAATGAAGGGTTTCTAAACCATATGTTATTATTAAAAACATAGGGTATGAATAGTTTATCTAGAATACTTTAAAACAAATTTAGAATACTTTAACAAGTATCTAAATATTAAATAAGGTAAGCTTATCATTAAATACATTCCTAAAAAATACTTAAAATTAATTTTGTTAGTAAAAAAGTAAGGGTATTTTTGAGCATCAAAATCAATAATATTTTTAGAGTATTGTTGATACAATACATTCCCAACAATATCCTCCTTTTATATGGCCACAAAACCCATAAAATAACTAATATAAAATATAGGAAATGTACAAAAAATTAAATGATATTTTTTTAAAACATCATAAATCTTAGTTTTCATTTGAAATTAATTTACACATCAAATCCATTATTTTTTAAATTAAAAAATATTGACTAATAATAGAATCAAAAATTTTGTGTTTACCTAAATTTCTCCCCCATTTTGTGATATAAAAAATAAAGTATATAAAAATTAATTAATACGCATTCAATGTAGTACATAACTATAAATGAATTTTATATTATGATGAAGAATAAAATGTTGTATTTTCTAGTAGTTAAAATGGAAAAAAATAATGATAAACCAAAATATAATAAACAAAATTATTTCATAAAAATATGTTTATTATTTCAAGAATCATTTTGGATGATAAATCTTGAAAATTTGGACCATTTAAATTTGAAAGGGCTAGTTCAGAAGAGGTGTCAGATTCTGGTTAAACTTGAACAACCTAAAGAACTTCCTCTAATTATACCACCTATCCTATTAAAATCTCTATAATATTTTCATCCAAATTTCACATCAAAATCCTTGAATATTGAACAATTTTTAAACATTCAACTAAATTCACTTTAAAAAATTCATGAACTATTTTTTCTAACTCAAAAAACTGGGAGAGCATTTCACCGAACTTATTGGAAAGATTTCTTATACAGGTCTCTCTTGAGGTTTATTTCTCAATGAAATCTCTCTGGTTGTCTAATTAAACATTTTGAGGTGAACTATCACACTGTAATTAATGAATCCTTTCATTGAAAGTAGACATTACAATAGTGTTTTACATCATACCTTATGACAAAATATGTAGAAGTTTTAGGAGCATATGAATATTATTTGGAATGATTTTCACCAATTCATAAAGATTCAAATAAACCCCCCTAAATAAATTTTCATATATCTAACATGTTTTTTAAACACACCCTATTTTAAGATTTTCAAACTAATTAGTCAATTATCTACAAAAAGCAACAAAATATCCTCTTAAAAGTGAAATTTATATAAGATTGTGAAGTTGGTCAAAAATAGATTCAAATTCTAATTTGAGAATAGTTTTATTTCAAAAATCTTCCAAATATTTACTTTTAAACTCAAGATCACTTTATATATTTTAATTTTCTTCACATGAAATATTAAATTAACAAAAAATTAATCAATTTTATTATTAAAATAATCAGAATATACTTATTATTAATATTTATATGGTTTTCCTCTATTAACCAAGATTAAATATTATTCTTTATCTTTATCATTGTAGGAAGAAAATTCAATTTTAGTAATCGTTGTATTCTCAATAGGTTAAATTTTTTTATCCAATGAATCAGCTACAACTGAAAATGATTAAATCTCATATAACCTTATAGTGTTTGCTGCTACTGGTTGGACCAACTAATTTCCTTGATAATTATCCTAAAAATTTTCTTCATTTGGAGCTCTTTGATTATGTTTTTCATCAGAAGCCTCTTTCTCTTTATTTTTAGAAAGATCCTCTTTATCTTATCTAATGATTCGTTGAATATTAGGTTATTGTTCCTCTAGTGACTGAAACTCCTAAAAGTATTTCTTGAGAAACTTCACTAGTTGTATTAGTCTCTTCCTTTATTATATAAACATCATGATCCTCATAGGCAGGTTCATGATGTGTTTCTATAGATATCTTCTGGATTGGGACATCGATGGATGGGAAATAAAGGTACGTCAACTGCTAGGTTCTTTAAACCCTTTGAGATCTTAGATCCTATTTTAGAAACAACTTAAATATTTTATTTTTCTCCTTAGTTCAAAGCTACAATGAATGTGTTTCATAATTTAAAACTGACGAGATGTATACTTGATCCTACTCATGTTATTCAGTTTGATAATTTTTAGTGGGAAGTTAGTGGTTCGTATATGGAATGATTAGTTGGTATCATCAACTAATGTGAGAAGGTTTTATAAGGGATGATCATATTTATAGTTAAAGAATAGAGATCATTTGTATAGCTTCATAATGAAAATTATAAACATGTATTTTTAATTCTATATCAATGTATAGATTATTTCTTTCAGGAATCTTATTAATGATTCTTGGTGAGGGGAAGCCTAGTGATGAAAATTTTATAGGGAATCTCATCATTATGAGTTATTAATTACGTTAATTTGAAGTGAGATATTATTAATATGGATAAACATGGATTTTTAGGGGGTTTAAGAAGGATCTAAGAAGTGTAAAAGGAATTTAGTGTTAAAAAGGTAAGGTGTTTGGTGTAGGTGTAGAAATAAATACCTAGTTGTCTGGTACCAAGTATTTAGCGGTGTCATGTATAACCATCAGTAACTACTGGTGTAAAAACTATATACCTAGTGCCTTATACTAGGAACCTAGTAAGACACATATGAGTTTTTTTAAATAGGGGTTAAAATAGTAATTTTACATTAGATAATTAACCCCTAAAACACCCTTTATTGGGATTTCATTGTGATTCACATTTTGTAACACCCCTGAGAGGCTATCCTTCATCGCACTCCATCTTCCATTGAACCTACCTTTTATTATTATTTAAATTCATCATTGAGTTTTGGGAAACCCCATAACATAATTGATATAATGATGGGAATACATTGTTTTCTTTATTTTACTACACTTCATGTGAACTGAGAGTGAGTCCCTAAATTCCTCAATTGTCAAGGTTTTGAATTCTTGTTTTCCTTTCATCGTTCTTACACTAAATGGTAGGATAGGGTATTAATTCATGATCTTAAGGTAAGTAAATACTCTAAATTTAGATGTTTATTTCTTCCATATATAATGGGTTAAATCCTAGATTATATTTTTCCTAGGTTTCATAAATATCATCAGGAGTTTCATATCCTCATCATGATGATGCTTGATTTGTTATATCATATTTGAAACATCCTAATGATTAGTTAAGACATGGACCAAGCTTTTTTTGAGTAAAACAAAATGAAAGAGGGATGAGAAGATCATGAGGATGAACTTCTTGATAAATGAAAGAACCTAATGAGTTTTCCCAGAATAATGTAGATGAATTTGGGTTGATTATTGAGTTATTAAGACTAAATTATTGAGATTGGTGCTATTTTTTCAAGTCGTTGATCTCAATTACTGAGACAAAGAGAGCATGTTATGGAAGGATAGGAATTTACTCAAGCCTGAAATGAGAGATATTATAAGTCTCTTAAATATGGAAGTGAAGAATTCAGAGGATGCATATACTAAACTCCAATGATCAATACATCACAAAAGAACTAGCGATTCATTATTGAGTTAAGGATGAATAGATGATATGGCAGTGATATAGGCTTGAATAAAAATAATTATTGTTTTGAAATTACAACTTCAGCAAAGCCAAAATGAGGAGATCCTCTCTATTTACTGATACTGCATTTAAAAATATCCAAGAAGATTAATACAAAGTTGTTGTATAGAGAGTATTTTGAGATGAAGAAATAATTGATCCCACTGGGAGAAATAATTGGACAAGAAGAGAATAAAGATAAAATTAAAAGGCTACTTGTGGAAAACCTATAGATATAACCATTAAAGAAATCAAAAAACCAATAAAATTGGTTAAACTAGTTTTCTGAGAAGATATAGTTGGTGTGCCAAGTTATACCCAATTTGTTTCGAATTATAGTATTGTGGGAATGGGTTTAAAAATATATTTTTATACTTGAGGTAAAAAATATCTTAATAGTATAAAAAACTAATAAACAAAAAATGGTGTTATCTGTTGGGTGTTCCAAGTGAGCAATGAGAAGAACCAAAAGTTTTGTAGAAGAGTTGGTTGAGTGAGTTGAGGATTTTGAATAATAAGAATCATGATCCACTACATACTATATAAAGTAATAATAAGAGTGTGTTAGATAGTGATGATTAGTTACAACCTAAATAGTTTTTTTAAAGAATATAAAGAGAAGAAGAAAGATAAGATGAATCTTTCCTTTGAGTTTGAGAAGCCAGTGAATATGTTTTGAAGAATTGGTAAGTGAGAATAAAAATAGAGACCATGTTTGAAGTGTTCTTTTATAATTCGTTGAAGACTTTGTTTGAGGAATAATATTATTTTTGTGATATAGTGACATCTTGGATAGTATTTGTGATCTACTCCCAAGATGGAAGGAATCTGAGATGAGGAGATAGTGTGATGCTAGTTTGAAAAATATGGGATGGAGTATAATGGTCCATTCACTTGGGTTATAGAACATCTTAGGTTTTTTCAGGTATGAAAAATCATTTTGATTATGTTTTTTATCATCTGGAAGATCATTTTCAGCTTTTGGGAATTTTGGATCTTTGAAAGAGATACAACGCTTCTACTATAGCAACTCATTATGTGAATGAGGGGTTCATTCCCTGAATGCTCATGGATTCTCAAGACAAAGAGCCCCGAGTTAGGTAACCTCGGTCTCAAGGCTTCTTTAAACATCCTCATTCATGTCAATGATTAAAATCAACATCTCCCACTTAATGTTAGGATTTGATTTTCTCACTCAAGAATGATAGAATATAAATCCCTACCATTTTGATGAAGCTTTTCAGAGAACCGTCTACAATTCTGATTTACATGATTTTAATAGGTTATGGTAGCTTCTCAAGGTTTTCTGCAACTTTCACCCCCACAAGGAGAAACTTTAAATTATCTTCATCAATGTGGATCTCTTATATAGATAGATTTTAGGATATACCATATTTAGAATTCAATAAAATGGATTACTTGAAGTAAAATTATAGATTTTATATCTTGTACAATTTTTTGAGTTCTCTTTGAGATCTAGCTTCAGCTTCAATTCCATTCATGGTTAGCACATAAATACAACATGAAATAGAATAAGGTGTTACTATTTGTTCCTTAGTGTGAACAAAAAGATTGGGAAGGTTTTCTTAACCATGTTTCCCCTTTCTCAATGCTTGCACATTTTTATTCAAGATTTGTTTTTTTCTTTTTAGAGCATGGAGTTATTTACTTTCAACTTATTTATGTGAGATGTTCTTATTTTCATAAACCTTCAAGGCACAAGCATCACATAATGTAATTTTTATCTTCTTTAGGGATTTATTTTATACCAGTAACCTGATTAAGAAATTTTTGGTACTATGTCCATCCATATTACTTTTTCAATAATGTTTTATACAACATTTGGGGTTTTTATTTATTGAAAACCTCCCACGAAATTTTACTTCTTCATAATGAATTTCATCATTTTCTTCAGAAACATATTTTATATGTTCTTCCTATATAAATAATTCTTTTTTCCAAATAGATGGGACATACTACCATTAACTCTTTAGGTACACATTGGAATTTCCACATGGCTTCTTATGATTTATTTTCACCAAACCATTTCATTTGTATTCTCCTTGGAAAAATCCTCCATTAGGCTATTTCTTGACTCTATTTTCACATACAAGCAAGGCTTGTTTTCATGAATCTATGTTTTTATCCTTATTCTATGATAGAAGAAACATATACTTTTATATTTATAACTTGGATTATACTTGTTAGGTTTATTACCCAAGGATGTATGATCATCATTCTTTGAAAACTACTTGGGAATATTGTTTCCAACTTCATTTTTTAAAATTTTCCAAAGGAAATTTTCTTTCATTTTTCATCATCAGTGGACTTCATTATACATTTATTTTTAACACATTCTTAGATGATAATAACCAATTCTAGTTACCATACTCAATTAAAATAAAATATATATCTTAAAGATGTTTAAATATGTTATAGGTAGATAAATAATTTCAGTTTACTTTCTAAATTCTGAAATGATCTTGATTTTATCACCCTTGACTTGGGAACTTTCAAATTCTCAAGAATTAATAGATTATACCAAAAATATAATGATATATTCCCAAACCTGTAAAGGTATATGGGGGGCATTGTGCAGTGGGTGTGCAGGTGGGGGGTGTCGGGTGGGGGGGGGGGTAGTGGGGGTTCAAATGAGTTGGGGTGAAGGGTGGGGGGATTGGGGGTGCATTTGTTGGGGGTGGGGGGTGAGTGGGCATGCATTTGGGGGGGGGGTGAGTGGGATTGCAGGTGTGCAGGGCTATCCAGGGGGGCTATAGACATGGTTTCACAACCATTATCAGCATGTGAAATATGAACCAATTTTATTACTTTTTTTTGGGTTGTATTATTTTATGTTAATCTCACATTTCACACATGCATTCGTGTGACACTGTGTTGAATTCAACAAGATACCGTTTTCCCAATGTCTTAATCTTGCTGATGATGTTGCATGTTGATGTTGTTATCATCATCACATGTTCTATTATTGCCTTTCTCACTAATCATGTTCCTCACACTACAATTATTAGGTTCAATTAATTATGATTCATCAGATCACTGACATTTTGTTGAAGTCTCGTAGGACCCGTTCGTGTGTGTTGTGGCAACCAGAGTCAAAGGAGACTCACAACATATTCATAGGTAAGCATATATATAATAAGTTCTCCTGTTATATTTATATCCGCCCATGGAAACATGATTAAATATAAGGGGCTAGTTGTGATTATGTATATATGTGTAAAATGCATACGTGTGTGGGTGATAACAGGCTTATGCATGTGAGAATATATATAAGGATCCTCTTGTGCGTGTTCAAGGCCATGCAGATATGTACATAGGTGTTAGGGCATCCTTATGTATATTCAAAGGTGCATATTCCTAGAGGATGGATGAAGCAGCTTAGAGTTGTCGCTGATAAAAGTTTCAAGCACCAAGTGTGGCTTGGCTCCTTGAAGGTAGGGTGACTCTTTAATTCAAAAATGTTTTAAATTTCATTTATTTGCCTTCTTAATTCTAATTATATTAATTTTCAATTCTTGAATTAGTGTTAGTTAAGATAATTGTTTTGTTTGATAAACAAGTCATGGTCTTGTAATAAAACCCCTCCAACGGAGGTGCGCTATCTATGAAAACTTAAAATGGTATACCTTGTTTGATATTATTTCATTGATTTTTTCCTTGTACTTAATGTCGTTGTTCTTCATAAATCACACATTGTGCTTGACCCATTTTATATCCCTGTTGGGGGTTTCCCTATTTTCAGATGAAGAGTAGTTCATAGCGAGCCAACTCCCCTTATTTTTAGAGAAAAGTCATTTAAAAATGTTACCACTTCTTTCTATTCAATTTTCTTCGAAATTATTATGTCACCAGTCACGTGGGAAGAACCAAAATCAAGAATCCATGACTTGTTTCTCTTGTGAGAATCCATGACTTGGTTCTCTTGCAGGACTTTAATAGAAACCTCAGTCAAGCAAGACTTGTCCTCCTTATCCTTCTGAATTATCTTTCCATTCTCACCGTAGGAAATATGTCTAGGTAGGATGTCATGTAATTCTCAACACAATGACCCTGTTGATCACATCTTACACATAATTGTTCTATGAAATCAAATTGGTTATGTGTTTAAAGAAGAGATGATTTCCTAGTCACAGTTTGCTTACTTTGAGAGTCGCTTTCCATTTTTTCAAAATAGCTCCCCCTTGATTCACACCTCTTATCTAGGAGTAAAAAATTGAACCAGTATGAGTAGGATTTGTTTCTAAAATCTCTACAATGCCAGAAATAGTCTCTGAACCTTAATATTTCATAATGTTAATAATTTTTTTCCGGAATATTGTTGTTGATGTCATGCCACAAACCATGACTCTCTTCACTTATACATAAGTGATCATCTTGAGATACCCTTCTATTATTTTGATGAAAAAAGGGTTTCCCATTAGTCTTTCTAGTCCAGATTTTGTTTTAGTACCATAATTATTAGTGGAAACATGTTTATTTTGATATTTATTAGGAGGTGAATTAACCTGCCACTTTGGACCATTCTTTTCACTAGAAACCTCAACTTCCTTGTTTCTCTTATCTTATTCAAATCATTATTAACTTCAAGATACTTTTATTGTGTCTTTCTTAGTACTTATTTTCTCAAAGAAGGTTTCTCCTCAAGGTTGCTCACCATCTTATCCTCATCAGCCACATTCAATTCGAATTTTTTGATTTCATTAGTGTAAGTAGCTTCCCACTTGATATAATCCTTTCCTTCGACCATATTTTCAAATAATTTCATTAGAAACCACTTCTCCTTCATGAATTTTGTGTTTTTCTCAATACATGATTCCAATTTATCCTTCATCATGTGTTCTAGATTTTTTGGATCACTTTCATCTTCCGTGTTTCTTAAGGTTTCAACACCACTTTTAACATGAGCCATAAAGTTAGTGATCTTTTCAACTGATTCATCTTCTTCCTCATCATCAAATTCACTTGACTATATCTTCATCTTCTATAAAATTGGATTTTCTAATAGCCTCCAAATCCATTGTAATATTGGATATTCTTTTTAAAAGATATATATTTTTCTCATTTCATAAGCAATAATAATATTATGTAATTCATCAAGGGTAAGATCATTATTGTCTTATAAAGATTAAATCTTAGGATCAAACTTTTCAATAAATTTTCTCATCAACTTTTTGAAAATTATTGAATCATCCAACTTTTCTACATACCCTAAAATATCATTGACAATTTCATTAAGTCTTGTGAAGTACTCATCAATGTTTTCTTCATCATCCATATTTATGATTGGTTTGAGAGAGAAATAAGGAATTATAATGATATTAATAGAAAAACAAACTGAAATTTTAGTATAACAGTGTGGAAGAAAAGGAAAAAATGAAGAAGAAAAGGGAAGAAGTATAATCTCCCGATGATGTTGCAATAGGAGCCTTAGGACGTAGCCTCCAATCTACACAGTAGATACAACTTCAAAACATCAACAATCCACCTACCCTATAACCTTCCTCTTTTCAATACCCCAGCCTACCCTAACTGAAATACTCTAAACAACATTCACCTAACTATCCCTAGTAGTTATTACACACTCAAACTACTCCCAAGACTGCAACCACCCCTAACCATTACAGGGTATTCAGTAACAGGGTACCCTTACAACACAACCCTTATGTAGCACCCATATGAACCTTACACAGTTGCTCCCCTAGAACCCTTACGTAGGGATACACCAAGACCCTCATATAGCCCCACAAAAACCACACCCCATCCTACCTTTCTATTTACAGAATAATACCTTTGTTGAGCTTTTGTTTTGAAAATATTCGTGGGGATGGTGCAAGATAGGGGGGATGGGGGTGGTGTAGGGGGTTTAGGGGATGTTTGTGGGGGAGGGGACTGGTTTGAGGGGGTGGTAGGGGACTGGTTTGGGGGAGGATAGTATAGGGGAAGGGGTGGGGGTGGTGCAGGGGGGTTAGAGGGTTGGTGCAAGGGTGGGGGGGGGGGGGTAGTGTAGGCTAGGTAGCTGGGGGGTTAGGAGATGGTTGTGGGGGAGGGGACTAGTTTAGGGGGGGAGGCTAGTATAGGGGGAGGTGGGGGAGGGGGAGGGGTTAGGGGATGGTTGTGGGGGAGGGGATTGGTTTTGGAGGGAGGATAGTACAGGGGGAGGTGGGGTGAATGGGGGTTAGGGGGGCTGGTGCGGGGGTGAGGGGAAGGGTCATGCATAAAAGAGGATACACGATTACAGGAGGGGGTGAGGAGGAAGTGGTCACTGGGCTGGGTTGTGGCCTAGGAGGATGAAATTGGGGTTTGGTGGCCAAAGGTGGAATGAAGCCTGACATGTTAGGTTTTGTTGATGGCTTGGATCAAGACAGAGAGATAAGTGTTTTTAAAATTTCATCATAGTATAAAATCAACATGAGATTCATAACACGAATATATAAATGGATTTGGGTCAAAGTCCAACATTAATTTTCAACACTTTTGATTTATTTTCATAAATTTTAAGTCTATTTGACATATAGGGTAACCCAATACATTATGGTTTGTTTTACAGACATTGATTGTTGGGAGCTTATTATCCAAACATATAACTAGAGTTGTATGCTCTCATGTAGAAAGTAGTAATTTATCGATAACTTGTCTTATCATTTATTCTATTGATATATCAATTTCCATTTATAGAGAACGTATCATTATGTTTTCTTGTAGCTTAATAATTTATCTTTTAAGAAATAGCTTTTTAACCATTTTCATTTTCACCTTCAATTTAGGGTCCTAAGAACCGCTTCTTCAACCCAACTTGTGGAGGGTTAGCAGGTCTGAAAATCCCAAGTGTTGTAGCTATGCTGGTTCTTCCATCATTGCAATGCATTTTACAGCAAAACATCATTCAAATAGTATGCTTGTTCTTATCTTTTATGTCTTATTTATTAATGGCCATTATAGATATTTCTTAAAACATCTCAAGTACAATTTGGAAGGATGAAATAATTAAGATGATCAAGTTTGTGGATAAAACTTCTTGTAATTCTTTTGATCTTTTGATCGTTCAGCTTTGAATATGGAGTTTTACTGAATGAGACATGAAATTAATGACATGGGGGAAATCACATCACACATGCTCTGGAAAATTTAAAATCACGCTGAAAATTTATTGGATGACATCTTGTGCTTGATACCATTAATCAAGTGGAATCTGGTGTGGCTATCAATGGTGACCTTCAGGTATTTTAATTCATTCAGTGAAGAAAATTTTCATTACCTGGAACCTTGTTGGTGCAAACCTTCATTATTAGTGTAGGGGTCCTGAATTTCTAAAAAACTTTCTCCTAGAGGGTAAGATAATTCAACCAATTTCTTGTATTCATTATGTATCCAACACTATTTTTTGTTGCTGGTGCTACTCGAGGTTTTGAGATATTAAGAGGGTTTTATTTTCTTCTATGGGTACATGCCAATACCCCTCAAACATAAGTGTAAGTCTAACTATATGAATGTATGAGTTGAAAATAGAATATTTTTATCATTTATGTTTTCTTATTGTTCATACTGCTGGTTTGTTACTTGTAACATTTTTTTTGAGCTTAATAAAATGGGTTTCTTTTGGGAGGTGTTCTTTCCATGCCCATAGGCCCTAAAGGGACCAAATAAAACTATGTCTTTTGTTCTTATTTATTGTATTGTTTATTTATTTTGAATCAATTTATACTAATAATTCTTGAAGGAATTTATTTGTAATATTAAATGGTGTGTACCTAGGGGACATATATTGTGTTTTTTGAACCACATAACTCGGCATGTATAGGTGTACAAACCCTGATTTCACACCCAAACACACATGTTGTGTGTGCAAGGGGATAGGGGTGTGCAGGGGGTGCAAAGGATATTTAAGGGGGGGTTCAAGGGGGCTGTGCAGGGGAGTGCAAGGGGTAAAAGGGGGTTTTGCAAGGGGGGATGTGCAAGGGGGTGTCTAGTAGGGGTGTGCAGGGGGTGTGCAAGGGGACCGGGGGGGGGGGGGGTGAAAGTGGGGCAATGTAGGGGGAAGGGTTAATGGGTGTGAGGGGGTGTTTATTTAGGGGGTGGGGGGTACAGTCTAGGGCGGTGGAGGGTGTTGTCCAGGGGGTGCGGGGGGGGGGGGGTCCAGTTGGGGGTGCAAGGGGGGAGGGGGGGGGGAGGGGGTGCAAGGGGGTGCAAGGGACATTGGGGGGGGGGGGGCTACTTTCCAGGGGGTGCAAGGTGGGGGGGGGGGTGTTCAAAAGGGGTGGTGCATGGGGGGGGGGGTTCTAGGGGGGAAAGGGGTGCAGTGGGGGTGTGCATGGGGGGTGCAAGGGGACATGGGGTGTAAGGGATGTATAGGGGGTGTCCAGTAGGGGTGGTGCAATGGGGGTCAAGCAGGGGGTAAGGGGACCGGGGGGTGCAAGGGGACTGGGGCGTGTAATGGATGTGTGTGTGGGGGGGGGGGGTGTAAGGGATGCATAGGGGTGGATGCCTTCAAGGGGTGTGTGTGTGTGGGGGGGGTCTATTAGGGGTGGTGCAAGGGGGTCCAGTAGGGGCAAGGGGTGTGTAGTGGGGGGGGGGGTGCATGGGGGTGTCTGTCTAGGGGGTGGGGGGATGCTGTCTAGGGGGGTGCAAGGCGGAGGTGGGGTGTCTAGTAGGGGGAAAGGGGAGAATGAGGTGTGCAAGGGAGTGTGCGCAAGGGGGATATGGGTGCAAGGGATGTGTAGGGGGAGATGTAGTCCAAGGGGTGCATGGAGGGGCAAGGGGTGTGCAATGGGGGTGTGTGCAAGGGGATTGGGGGTGTAAGGGATGTGTGTGTGGGGGGGGGGGGGGTATTGTCTGTCCAGGGGGTGGGGGGCTACTGTTCAGGGGGGGGGGGTGTCTAGGGGGGTCTATCTAGGGGTGTCTAGGAGGGGGGGTGTCTGTCCATGGGGAGGGGGTCTGTCCTGGAGGGGGGGGTGTAGTGGGGGTGTCCAGCAGGGGTGTGAAGGTCTGCAAGGGGATAGGGGGTGTGGGGGGGGGGGGGTGCAAGTGGGGTTGTACATGGTGCAAGGGGGTCTGTCCAGGGTGCAAGGGGGTTTATCCAGGGGTGCAAGGGGGTTCTGCAGGGGTGCAAGGGGGTCTATCCAGGGTGCAAGGGGGGTCTATCTAGGGGTGCATGGGGGGTCTGTCCAGGGGTGCATGAGGGTCTATCCATGGGTGCAGGGGGTCTGTCTTGGGTGGAGGGGTAGGGGGTCTGTCTAGGGGTGCAAGGGTGGTCTATGCAGGGGTGCAAGGGGGTTCTATAGGGGTGTAAGGGGGTTTGTCTAGGGTGGAAGGGGGGTCTGTCCAGGGGTTCACGAGAGGTCTGTCCAAGGGGGTGTTTAAGGGGGTTCGGCAGGGGAGTAATAGGGTCTATCTAGGGTTCATGGGGGGTCTGTATAGGGGTTCACGAGGAGGGTCTGTCTAAAGGTGTAGGGGGTTTGTCCCGGGGGGGGGGGGGGGCTGTTTGTTTTTATGAAATGGGAGGGGATATAGCCATGGTTTCAAACTGTGGCTATAGGGTTATTTCCACAGTTCATTGAACTATGGATAGTATTGGTGTGGATATAGAGTTCACTTTATATCCATTCCAATACCATCCACAATTCAATTAACCGTGGCTATAACCTATGGCCACAGTTTTTGGGCTTATGGCCACAATTTCAAACTGTGGCTATAGCCTAAATTTATAGTATTGAATCATCAACTAATATATAAAATACAATTTTCAAGCCAAAATTTATACCCTTTATGGTCCAAAAAAATCAATGTGGATAAGTAAAAATCGTTTAGATGTAGAATTTTTTTAATATATTTGAAAGATGATTTTTTGTTGTTTTCCAATTTGGAATGCATCACTGAATATATCATTGTCAAATTTTACACTAGCTAAATCAGAAATGAAGTGTTTATTAGAAAATTTATATAAACGAAATATATTTTATTTTCCATGTCTTCTATTCCAAATCCAAGACTTATATGTCTTAGTAGTTAAAAAATTAACTTTTTTACACATGGAATTAAAATCCATTGTATAAACCTTTTCAGTTTTAGGCTCCCTAAATTTAAGAAATTTATCTTTAAATACATAATATGAATTGTTAGATAAATCTATATAAAATCCATCATCACAAAGATGAGAAATACCTATTAAGTTTTCCTTCAGTCCGTTAACATATAAAAACTTTTTTGATTGAAATTGACTTTGGATCTCCAACTCATCATATGCCAACTATATTTCATTTAGCATTATCACTAAAGGTGACTATTCATCCATCTAATTTAGCTAGTGTATAAAAACTAGAAGATTCTCCACTCATGTTCCATGATCATCCATTTTCCAAACACCATACAATATTTTTGTTTCCATGGACTTTTCCCAACAAAATTATTTAATCAAGAATTTTTTATGGTACCCATATCTTCTTGAGTCCATTCATATCAGTAAGAAAAGATCTGGGAAACCAGATTTTACTAATTTCACAAATACTTACAATACTATATTTATACATATTTTTTGAAATAGAATACTTTTAATTCCACATTAGAAACAGGTAACATGTTTTGAACAAGGTAAGAAATAATTTTTATATAACTTTGATTTTTCTTCATTGCTTCATATTCCATATTTTCCCTTTTTAATAACAGTTTTTCCAAGAATCTAATTTATATGTTTTTCTTCTTTTATTCATATACTTTCATCACTTTTGAATGATTCTACTTCATTGTAATGTCTCAGACTCCGATACCGCACAAAAGTGTCCCAAGCCTAGTTGGCTACATGGCCTCAAGAACATCTCCCCAAACTCTAGTGGAAGTTGACTAGCACCGAGGGACTAGGTAATCCATTAGGGAGACTATGACCTCATTACAAAAGTACATCACATTGGATGTCTATAACACGGAAATATAGGAAGTAGATGAACACATGAACAACTGAAGAAGTAAACAAGGCAGGGATGTGTAAAAAAACTAGAAGTTTCATGTATAAAATGATGCATATGATTCATTTATCTAGAAAATAGCCAAAAAGTATATGGTAGTAAAATACCGTACAAGTGTCCAAAAATCCAAAAAAACCCAATAATGTTTCCTAGAAGCATCATAATTCTCATCTTGGTCCCATGCTCCCACACTCCTATGAAACAATCAACAACCTGTATTAGGGCGCTTAGCCCTATCATTTCCTAAAACCATATAATCTGTTTGGGTCCCCAAAGTGGTCCAAACATGGTGTGAGATAAACATCCCATTAGAAATACACCCATATATCTATACAGTTCTAAGAAGAAAAATACAATAAGTTAAATAAGTGTAAGTAACCAGTAATGTAAAGGTGAATTCGCAAGGAATATAACCATTCATAAAATAATATATCACGAAACCATATCAATATACCATGGACTTTTCATAAAACCATGCATGTCATAAGTTCCACAGTCGTGGCGTATAATGAAGTGAATCACATCCCCATGGCCACACTATAATAACCAAAGTGTCAGACCACAATGGTCCATACTATGTGAGTCCAAGCAAGTTGGATCCAAGTGTAGCAAAGCCTAAGGCATCCCATGGAATTAATACCTAAGAAGCATCAATACTCAAGGCATCAACTACAACATTTCAGATTCATAAAGATTCATCCATGGAATCTAAAAAATCATTCATTGATTTCATACCATTTAAAAATTCATTTGCATATGAGTCTACCCTCTTATATAATCAAATACATTTAATTCCATTCAATGGGTATACCTCCTCATTTAACCAATTACATCTCATGAGTATACCCAATCATGTGTTACTTTCCCATTTAATCAAGTCACATGGATATACCAACCCATTTATCACCATTTTTAATTAATCAATCCACATAGGTATACCCACCAATTTAATACAACTTCAAACAAATCCATTTAAGAAATTTAAAAACAACCAACGAGTATACCCACTCATTTAATTAATTCCATTTAATTCATATAATCATGTTAGGAATGGAATATTATGATAACACAAGTAAAGGAGGAAGTAAATCTCCTAATAATGCAATTCAATTACATTAAATTATAATTGAGCTTCCTTAAACTCGGAAAAATCAAGAACATACCCTTTGGGTGGCTCATCAAAGTAAAAAACCAAAGTAAGGGCATGACACAGCCTGTGGGTGGCCTTGGGTTGAGAAAAACCACCAACATATATTAAGGAACCTATGGTCATCCCTAATAGGTAACATTCCATCTATTTGAATTTAACATTTCAATTTCAGGCCCGCACAGAAATGATTGGTGGGTGGCATAATGGTTGATTGCTCTATAAAGCACTAAAAGCCAAAAAATAGTATAGACCAGCTACCTTAGCTCAGTAGTAGAGCGTTCATATACTATCAAGTCCTGATTCGACTTGATTTAGGAGAAATCGATGTGGATCTGATGAGACAAATCAGATATTAGATGAAGAGTATATCTGAAATCATTGTTTAGACTTTTTTGAGAGCTTCAATGAATGTGAGGTTCTATGCATGGAATGAAATCTTAATTTAGGTTTAAAATATGATTTTAATTTAATTAAAATTTAACAAAAACTCAAAAATCTTGGGGATTCACGGTTTATGTGCACAATTTGGAAAGCTATGTGCCAACCATGCATGGTTCCTAGAGGCCAAAGGGGCACACACACGATTTACCCACATGTTTATAAACCATGCGAAAACCAAATTCTATCCCTTTTTTAGTTCAAAAAAAATGAAAAACTGGCCACATGACCATGTGACCCATTATTCATAGTTTGGCCTAACCGTACATCATATGCCACCCCACTTTTTAGCCTCTCATAGTTTAGTCAAAATGTGTGGCTTTTCCCTCATGGTTTTTATTCACCATGAACCAAGATAAACACACCCCAAACGTGGGTTCTAGGATCCGAACAATACCCAAACACCTTCATTACACCCAGGAACTCAAAGGGTATGCACATTTGGCCTCATTTAATCATTAAAATAAAAAAACAAGGGTTCCATACCTCATAAGAAAACCCCAGTTCTTACAATCTTCCACCCTTATAGAAATTTGTCCCTGAATTACTCTCTAAAGGGTGGTTAAGATTCTTCTAAGAACAACTCTATCCATTGAGTGCATACATCAGCCTCTCCCTACCAAGTCTCATCCTATAAATGATTATGCTACCATAGCTCCCATGCTAGAGGGAATTATTGACCATTGAGAACCTTTGCGCTGCTTTCAACTATACGAACCAGATGCTCATTAAAGACCACAATCCATATTTTTTTGTATTTTTTCAAGCACTTTTAAAGGGTAAGTATAGAACCTCAAAAAAACACCAGATTCAACCCATCACGAAAATTGAAGCATAAACCATTCAAATTCAAACAAACACTGTAGCCAACCCTGATCGGTACCGCTATTTCTGGCTTCCAAAAACGCATTCCAAAAGACACAACATTAAAAATTCAAAAACCTTCCATCATTCACGTTCTTGCCTTGTGATCACAACCATCATGCCAGTCATTCATCCGTCATCAATGAATTGATCCAAGAGCCACCTTGAGTATCATAAATGTTGATTCGGTCACCTGCATCGATTCATCCATACATCTCCGCCATCATCACTTCTCGGAACTATCACCTTCATCATCGTCGTAGCATCACCGGAGCTTCCATCGCCATCGTCTTTGTCCTCATTGCTTGACACCGACTTCCACTTTGTCGACGTCTACCTCCAGAATCACTCTTCACATTCAACTTCTACTCCAAACGAATTGTATGAACACAGATCTCCAGACGCATCACCATAAAACCCAAAAATCGTATAAATGAACTTCCCTGAAGTCAAAATAAACCAAAGAAAAAAAATGTCAGACGCAGCTCCAAGGACACCCATCCTCTTGCACGAACAAATATCAAAGTCTCCTCGAAAGCAAACGCACCCAACAGACCTGGGAGGGTGTGAAGAAATTGGAAACTAGAGCAGAGCGTAAGAGTCCAGGCCTCCCGTAAGACAAACCATGAATCCATCACCATCACCCAAACAAGGCCTACGAAGAAGAAGTCCCCACAAGACACTGAACCACTCGAACTCACCTCCTAGAGAACCGGGGAGACTACCATGCAATCCGCCTTATAAAGAGAGGTGGAGACCAGGTGCCAAAGTAGAGAAATGGGTGGCCGAAGTCCTTGATAGAACACAACATCGAGACCTAAAGAGACACCCAAGAACGGACGAAGAAAACACGGAAAGAGAAAATGAGCAGGATTGAAACCCTAAAAGAAACCCGGGATTGAAACCCTAAAAACCCCAAAGAGAAGCAGAAGAAAGTGAGAAGGCCCCCAAGAAGAAAAACGAAGAACCCAAGAGAACAAACTAGGAGAGAAGACCCGGTGAAAGAGAAACCAAGAGGAAGAGGCAGAGAAGAGAACCCGAAGAGAGGTGAGGCTAGACAGATGCAGGAGGACCGGGAACCGCTGAGAATGGAGTGAAACCCTAAGAAGGAGAGGAGAAGCCGGGAGCCTAAAGGCGGAAAACAGGAAAGTGAGGTGCCATTCGACTCTTACTCTTGGATGCTCATTAAAGGAAACATAAACTTGTAACTCAACCTCCTTAGGATTACAGATGACATACATGGAATACATCATGCAATGCTTGGTACCTATGAGGTAACTACAGTTGATAGGATACCAACATGAATCTCTCTAGAATCTCAAATCACCTAACATATGTTGATGAAATTTTAGAAAATATTTTAATCCATCTATGTACCTACCTCAGTGAAATAAAAAATAAAAAAATATCCCCAACCATAGACTCTAGAGGTCATCTGCGGTGATCGGTGTTTGATTTCTATCAAGAAAATGCAATAACCATCTGTTTCTAAATCAACTAAACTAACTCAGAAGTCTTTTACATAAGATACAATCCTAGTAAAGCTGCCTCAACTGCCTCTAACCAGCAAAATGGTGATCAACATGTACTACCAACAAAGCCTCATAAGGTTTTATCTATATCATCACTTGATAACTATTATTGTAAGTGAACTATACAAGGGGTATATGCCTCTCCCTAGAGCCCATAAAATATAGTATTAATGATTTCAACATGTCCTCTAGAATCTATATCGTACACTCTGACCAAATATCAGTCTAAGGGTGATAGGCTATACTTAAAAGCACTTGTGTACCCATCACCCTCTGAAAACTCTTCTAGAAATGAGACATAAAGTGGGTGTCCCTATCCAAAATGATAGTGTGTTAGATCCCAAGAAATCATATTATCTCACATATTTACAACGTTCTAAGATCCTCTACACTAAATATCTCCTTGATCAGTAAGAAATGATAAACCTTCAAGAGCCTATCAACAAAAACCCATAGAACATGGTTTCTTTGAGGCGACCTTGAAAAACCATTCATCAAATCCATCGCAACATAATTCCATTTCTACTTAGGAATAGGTAATTTTAGTAAAAGACTGGCTGGTCATTGATGTTCCACATTCACCTTCTGATAGGTGTAACACCTCGTAACAAATCTGGTTGTCTCTCTATTCATACCTGACTACTAGTACTGATGATGCAAGTCATGGTACATCTTGGTGACTCCTAGATACACTACCCAAGATGAAGCATGAAACTCCCACATCATATCCTCGTGTATATACATTGGAAGTAAAAAATGTCCATGGATACTCAGGATCTCATCCTCACCTATGGTTCAACCAGGAGGTGGTCCTCAACTTTAACACTCTCTCGTAGGACTAGGCCCTTTAAATCCAATAGTGGCCTTATCCTCAATCTATCCAGTAGGGTAGAGTACATAAAAAAGGATGATAGATATGGATGCCCCTGACTATCTTGTACATCCAATTTCTTCTCAGAGAATAACACCATAAGCTTCCACTCGCTATAGAAAAACTACATCGCCTATATTAGAGTCCTCCTACTTAGTACATCAGTCACTTCATTTCCTTTACCAAGCATATAGGAAATCTCAAAGTCAAAAAATTATAGGTAATCGACCCAACTTAATTGCATCAGATTCAGATCACAATGTATAAATATATACTTGAAGATTTTTTGTTCCATGTACCCCACACAATTCCCTCCAAGTAAATAATGTCTCCAACAGTGCAATGTGTGAACCACCACAACTAACTCGATATCATGCATTGGGTAGTTCCTCTCGTGTGGCCTTAGTTGCTGAGACTCATACACCACAACTCTATCTCCCTACATCAACACTGTTCCCAACTCGATACCTGATGTGTCACACAACATACTATAATTCTTGCTCTATTCTGAAAATATTAGGATTAGTGCTGATGTCAATATCCCTTTTAGGTCCTGAAAGATTATCTCACAAGAATATTACCATACACACTTAACACCCTTCTTAGTTAATCCATTCAAAGATGCTGCTAAGATTGAGAAGTACTCTATGAGATTCCTTTAGTAACGGGCTATCCCCAAGAAACTCTGTATGTAAAAAACATTATTAGGATGTTACTAAGAAACTACAGTTCTCACCTTCTCTAATTCCACTGATACTCATATCTCTGAGATGATGTGACCCAAGAAGTGAATTTGATCCATCAAGAAGTTATACTTTGTGAGATTAGTAAATAAATAATGCTCTCTCATTATATCCAGAACTATCTCAAGATGGTTATCATGGTCATTTAAATTGTGATAATATAACAAGATATCATCCATGAAAACCACCACAAAAGAATATAGATAATAATGGAACATTATGTTCATTAGTTCCATAAAAAATAGTGGTGCATTTGTGAGACCAAACATCATAACCAGATACTCATATAGACTATACATGATATGAAAATCAATATATGGTATGTTTGTAGGTCGAACACGTACACGGTGATATCTATACTTGAAATCAATTTTCAAGAACACTCAGGCTCCTCTAAGCTGGTAAAATATATCATCTATCCATGGGAAGGGGTACCAATTCTTAACCATCAGCAGGTTCAACTTCTGAAGATCCATGCATTGAGAATAACAAGATAATAATAAGTTAATATCAATCAAAACATAAAAATATATATATTGTCAAGAAATACACTTCACCTCTAGGTGGTCATAGCTTAAGGGTACCATCCACCTTTTTTACAAAAAGGACTGGTGAACCCCACAAAGAAGTACCGAGTTTGATAAAACTCTATTCCTCTAAATCCTCTAGCTGCCTCTTAAGCTCTTCAACTCCATCATAGCCATCTTGAAAAGAAGAATGGATATAGGTGAAACTCTTAGAACTCTATATATAGAGACTTCAACCTCTATCTTAGTTGGTAAACTAGAAAAGTAATTAGGAAAGACATCCCTAAAGTGATCAAACACTAGAGGGAAGTATGCCTGACTCACTCCCTAATCATCCAAATACAAAATAGAAATATAGATTGTCATCCCACATATCCCATGATGCTGTGGTCCAAATCAGATTGCCTAGACATCCCATTCACCCTTATGTGTATACAATGCACCCTCTAGTGAAGTAAAATTAACCCTCTCATAATACCAGTCAATGTAAGCTCAATAAACTACTAGACATTTCATCCCAAGATTGGCATCAAACCCTATAATCTCGAAGACATACATATCCCAGATGAAGTGACACCCACCAACCTCAAGGGGGAACTCCATACACTAGTGAAAATTATCCGTTATGATTCCCAGCGATATTTCTAGTGTCAAGATGACCTTATAAGACAGAAAAACAAGCCCAAGGCTTTTCACTAAAGGTGCATATAGAAAAATATGTGATGAAACTATATAAAAAAGATAAGATGAAATAGTAGAGGATACTTGGATCATACCTCTCACTATAGATGGTTTAGGACCCTGCTCATCAGGGGTAGGTTGTATAGAATAGAATTGGCCTACACCATAGCCTTATGAGACAACCTCACTTCCTGGAGTAGGCCCACTATGATATCTCAGTGTAACTGCCATCTAGATACCTCTTCCACAACCACCTCTGCCTTAGTCTGATCAACCAACATTGCTTCATCTCTCTACCTAACATGGAGATTAGGAACCTTCTCCTGATCCTAGTGTTAGAGCTGACCCTACCACTCACACCTAGAGGAAAGTTCCTACAGATTCTTGGTAAGTCGCCCATCCCACCACAAGCTCGACGCTCAACTGGTTCGTGGTCGCACTAACTCTTCATGCGGCCTTTCCTGCCACACTGACAAAAAATGAGATACTATTACTCATAATCAGACTAGAAATCATCTCAGGGGAAGCCTCAAAATGGAGCTTCCTACTTGAAGACATCGATCCACTGGGTTGAGAAATGAAATTTCTCTATTATGTGCCCCCAGCTTCCCTTAGGATTCTCTCTATAATCAGTGCCCGCTTCATAATATCAATGATATAGTTAAACATGAAAATTTTGACAAGAGATCTGATATCATATCAGAGACCTTCATCAAAGAATCTCACTCTAGATAGCTCATTAGTAAGGTATGTCGGTGAAAAATGTTGTAACTCAGTAAAGTGTTCCAAGAACTCTAAAACTGTCTTTCCACCATACTCCAAAAGCATGAACTCACTAAACCACTATGTCTGTAGTTCCATAAGGTAGAAATTGTCATTGATATGGGTTTGGAAATCATGCCAACCAATATCTCACAGCCCATCATCTTGGTTTAGAACATCCCACCAGTGCTTTGCAGCTCCACCTAGTATATAAGTGCTGAGCTTGACCCTCCTCTATGGAGGCATCTCAATGTTCTTGAAAATCGCTAATATGGTCTCAATCCATAACTTAGTATCATGTGGACCAACATCCCATGAAACCATGTTAGGATGCTACTACTGGAACACTCTTTTTAGCTTATACATGGACAAAGTAGGCTACAATTCCCCCTGAAAAGTCTGCATCCAACTAAATAATACCTTACAGAACTATGCCTCAACACTTTTATCCAGAACCACAACTGGTGCTGTAGATGGAACTAAAAAAATATCTACCATTATCCCATGGCCCACCACCTTCGGAGTATAGTTGTCTCCTCCCCCATGGAGTGAAACGAGAGGGAATCATAGTGGAATCTCTCTATAATGACAAAGACACACCTCATAAAAGAATGATATCAAAGATCACAACATAAAAGCATAGGTCAGGTCAAAACCCTCATAAAACCAATTCATACCCAACAACCTTCTCCTAAATCCAGTATTCTACAAGGAAATAGTCACAACACCACAATAAATACTACCTCTTTCCCACTCAAAAGCTGAGTCTTGGTTAAGTCTCAATTCCTCATTCCAAGTTTCCACTTCATTTTCATTTAAATTACATTTATTAAAATTATTTATTCAATAGTCTTCCTATTTTCAATCCATGAGGTCCCATAACACCTCATGAACCAAAATTTTATGCACATATAATTCATATAATATCTCATTTAGTCCACCATAAATAAAATAGTCAAAAGGTGTGTCATTTCCCAGTACATAAGGGCTCATAACCTAATGAATTGAAAGATGATGCCATTGTCTCTATACACTGCACAAAATCTATCACAACAATAGTTATAGATATCACACCACTTATCACAATAGCATGAATCAAGTAATGAATTCTAAATAACATGGAATAATGTATTAAATGTGATTTATAGCATGTTCCTATATGATGCATGAGATGGAGTACCCTCATATCATTGGGTTGTAATGGAAATAGAACCGAAATCACATCAATAATAATAGCATAAATCAAGTGTGTTTCTCAAGGTGAAATCAAATCAACTGTAATTTTCAAAACCCATAAAATATCAATTTCATTTGGGGAAATTTGGATTTTAACTATACGTGGTGTAGCTACTCCTGGGCACAACTTATTACCAAACTCAGTTTTTTTCCTATCCCTATATATTTTCTCAAAATATTATGTCAAACCCGAACCTTACTCTAATACCACTTTATAATATCCTAGACCTGGATACCACACAAATTGTCTCAATACTGAATGGATACATGGACTCAAACACATATCCTAAAAATTAAAGAGGGTGTGACTAGTAGTGGGGACCTAGGTGAGCCATTGAGGAGACTATTGTCTCATTATCAGAGTATATCACAGCAGAATATAATAACATGAAAATAGCGTAAGATAATAAAAAAGAGAACAAATTAATAAGTAAACAAGACATGGATGTATAAACAAACCAAAAGTTTCATATATGTAATGATTCAAATGATACATGTATATAGAAAACAACAAAAAATAACATAGAAGTACAATATAGTACAAGTTTCCAAGAATCCAAAAAAATGAAAAGGTTTCTTAGTAGCATAGTAAGCCTTATCTTGGTCCCATCCTCCAATGATCCTATTTAGCAATCAAAATTCTATATTAGGGTGTTTTACCCCATCATTTCTTTCAAAACTATAATCTGTTTGGGTCCTCGAGGTGTCACAAATAGGGTGTGAGAATAAATTCCCAATAGAAATTCACCCATAGATTTATACAGTTCTAAGTAGCACAATTCAATAATATAAAAAAGTGTAAGTAATAAGAAATGTAAATGTGAATTCCCAAGGCATATAACCCCTACAAACATGTAATACCAAACATCCTCTCAAGGCTCCCTGGAACAAATGTTAGCTCCTAAAATGGTGACTGCAAACAATATAAATAAACAACATTGCCTCTCTATACTTCTTTATGTATCTAGTCCCCATGAAATTTCCATATAATGAAACCCTATAAATTTGCTAGGACCTTTACATAAAATCAAGCATGTCATAATTTCCATGGTCATGCCATATAATGAAGTGAATCACATACCCACATCCACACCGTAATAACCAAAGTGTGAGACCATGAAGGGTCGGATCCAAGGTGTTGAAGACTAAGGAATACTCAACGAGTCCTATGAGAATATTGATGAAACCTCAGTATATGCACTGTTTGGAGTAATAGGAACATGTATACCAACACATCCTATGCAAGTCCAAGCATGCCAGATCCAAGGGGTGGCAAATCCTAGGCATCCTATGGAATCAAGACCCAATAATCTTCACTACTTAAGGATTCCACTATAACATCCAAGATCAATGGTGAGCCATCCATGAAATCTAAACAATCATTCATCCATTCCATACCATTTAACAATTCAATTCCATATGATTATACCCACTCATATAATCAAATACATTTAATTATATTCAATGAGTATACCCACTCATTTAACCAATTACATCTCATGAGTATACCCACTCATTCATTCCATTCCCATTTAATCATGTCTAATGGATATACCCTCCCATTTAAAACCATTTTTAATTAATCGATCCACATGGGTATAGCCACCATTTAACACAATTTCTAACAAATCCATTTAATAAATTTAAAAACAGTATATGAGTATACACACTCATTTGACCAATTACATTTAAACCATCTAATCGAGTTAGGCATAGAATATTATGATAAAAAAAGGAAAGGAAGTAGTAAATATATTAATCATGAAATTCAATTATATTTAATCATAATTTATCTTCTTAAACTATGAAATCTCAATAAAACACCCCTTGGGTGGATCATCAAAATTCAAAACTAAATCAAGGGCATGACGCACCCCGTTCATGGACTTGGGTTGGGGAAAAAACACCAACACATCTCAAGGAACATATGGGAATCCCTAATAGGTCATATCACATCTATTTCAACTTAATATTTCAATTATGATTTGGTGCCAGAAAGTTTAGCAGGAAACATAATGGGTGATAACTCTATAAAGCACCAAAAGCTGAAAAAAAATTATAGACCACCTACCTTAGATTATTAGTAGAGTGCTCATCCAGTATCAAGTACTGATTCGACTCAATTTTAGAGACATAAAAATAGATTCCATGAGACAAACCATGCTTGAATCATAGATCAGATGGAGAGTAAATCTGAAATCAAAGTTTAGACTCCGTTGAGATCCTCAACAGAGGTGAGGTTATGTGTGTGGCGTGAAAACTGAATTTAGGTTTAAAATAATATTTTAATTTAATTACAAGTTAATAAAAACTCAAAATTCCAAGGGAGGCATGGTTTAGGTGCATGGTTTAGAAAACCATGTTCCAACCATGCACTATTCCTGGAGGCCAAATGGGAACACACACGGTTTACCCAAATGGTTTACAAACCATGTGGAAATCATGCGATAACCCTATGTCACGTTGTGACAAAAAAACAGAATTGGATATAAGGCCATGTGGCCCACTCCGCACAGTTTGGCTTAACCATGTGACCTATACCACCCCTATGTATAGCCTCACATGGTTTAATCAAATCATATGGACTCCCCACATGGTTCATACTAACCGTGTTCCAGGTTAAAAACAAATCAAACTTGGGTTTCAAGCTCTGAAGAAGCCCTAGACACCCCTGTTAGACTCATGACCTCAAAGGGTACTCACATTAGGCATCATTAAATAATTCAAACTGAAAAATAAGGGATCCATACCTTATATAAAAACATGGGTTTTTACATTCATCTTGTAATACTCTTATATTATACTCATGATAAGTACATTATAATGTAGATTTTTTCAATTTTTCTTTCAATTATTAGTGTTGTTTTAGTATTTTATCTTTTTCAATTAAAAAATTTAATGAATAATTTTTAGATATCATTACTTTTTTAACTAAAATTAATACCTTTCCTCATGAATGGAGTAGTAAGAAGTTATTTTTATATTTCAGTAGCTATCAAAATCAGAAGAAGAATAAGAATAGAACTGTACCTAATCTTCTTTATTTTCCACAAATCACTTTTTTGATTTTATATTTTTTTATTTTTTTTTTCTAATTCTTATTTGGATTAGTTGTAGAAGTCTTCAGACATACTCCAGGTAGCCTTCATATCTCTTTTCCCTTTTTTCTCATAATCATATTTATTCTGAAATTTCTTTTCCATATTTTTTGTTTCTCCTTTTAACTATGAGAAATTTGGTCTTATATGACCCATCTCTTTGAATTCATAGCATCACAATTCATTCAATCCTTTTTCATATTTATTGAAGTATTTTTAATCCTATTTTTTGTATAAAATTTCCTATGGTTTCCATACTTTTAAGCCAATTCCATTTCTGAGTTCAAACACTCTAATTACTTTTAGATTTTACCATCTTCTTTCAATTTATTTTCATGCTTCTAAGATGTAACATTAAGGGTAGTATTTTCCCTTTTTACAATATTATGGTCTTCTGCTTCTACGTGCGTCTCTTCTTCATACATAATCAATGATCTAATCAATTCTTTCGCTCTCAAATCTTTTACTGGTGATGATTGTCTTATAAAAGTAGATATTTTTTCCATTTTGAGGGTTGTACTATGAGTACTTTCAGTTATTGATTTGATTGTGTAATTGAAATACCTAAATAAGAACCATCATTGACTATTTCTGTTAATCACCAATTCATCTGGTGATGCTTTCTCCATCATACATTCTAAAGGATTCAAACATAAGTTTTGTAGTAGTGTTCCTTAATTTTCTAAAATTTTCAGTTCCTTAATATGAAACAACAATCATGTACCACATTTCATAAGTAGTTGGACATTGAGACACTCAATTGAATTCACCAGGACTATGTCTAAAAATAAGAACATTCATTTCTTTTTAATTGAAGTCATACTCAGCTTCTTTGGCAGCATCCCATGTTTCTGGTTTTTCAGGGGTTTCATATAGAGTGATAATATTTATATATACTTTAAATATAATATTTTTTTAGATCATACAATATTTCCAACATCCATAGTTATCACCATTGGAACAAGGAGCACAGATCATTAATATACCTTCTCTTGGATCAACCAATGACATCTGTCTTTGTACAGACCTTATAATTTTTGCTTACTAAAGATTATCTACTTTCTTAAAAAAGCACTCTTTTGATACCAATTGTTAGGTAAAAATAATACAATGATACTCATGGGTGTATTGTTTCTTTTTAAAAATATTAGATAGATTCTATATTTTATATTTCATTTTGATTTATGAAGACAGGATGTGTTCTCTTGTATAAGATTTGGAGCAGTGGATAAACAATATAGAATAACTCATCAATTTTTATAGTGGTTCGGGGCACAAAGATATCCTAGTACACCACACCAAAACTCTCTCTATGATTTTTATGATTTAAACTAGAAAGTTATTCTTATCACAAGACCTTGAAAACTGAGTGGATTCAATTGACACCTTTACAATATGGATTTATAGAGACTTTTAGTTCTTTTACTGGGAACCAGATTCTATACAACTTAGTTCAAGAAGATGATACTCCATCATGACTGATTCCAAGCAGCTAAAAATTTAATATGGATCTTATTATTCAAATATAAATGTATTCTAGAAAACATAGCTTTAACGAGATCATAGCTGTGAATGATCTTCAATTAAATTAGATACAAACAAAAAACAATAGTTACACAACATGATTTTGAAACATGGAAGTCTCAAAATGGTATCTTATTCCAAAAAACAGAGACGTTTGATGTTTTTTTATTTATATAAGTTATAATTTCAAATGCTATTTCACATATATGGTGATATAGAAATAAAAAATACTCTTTTTATTTATATAGAACACTTGGATTTCTTTTGGTTGAGTAGATAAAATAATATCACCATAAAAATTGTAATCATTTGAATTTAAAAATCATTTAAGAGATGCATAACATCCCTTAGAAATAATAATGATTTAATTCGTTGAATACGAGCCTTTGAATCAGTCATAAAACAACTTTAAAATAATTTTTACTTCTATAGAGACCATTTTGGTAATCATATAAAATATATTTAATTTAAAATCCTTTATGAATAGTCAAACATAGGGTTCCCTCACATAATGACGAAACTATAAATATAGGGTTGAAAATATATGGTTTTTCAAAAAGATATGTTTGATGATATATAATTGATTAAAAATATAGGGTTGATAAATAATATATTCCTTTTCCCAAAAGTATGGATACATTCAAATACAGTGTTTATGATCCATACATTTCCAACAGTATAGGGTACATTATCCATACATTTTATTTCAAACACAAGGTAGCTAAACCATACGTTATGCTTACAAATGTAGGGTACACATAATGTTTCTAGAATACCTTAAAATAACTTCAAAATAATTTAACAAGTATTTAAACCTATAAATAAGAGAAAAATATCAAGAAATATATTCCTAAATTATAATTAAATTAATTTCATCAGTGAAAAAATTTAGGGTGTTTGTGAGAATCAAAATCAATAATATTTAAAAATTATTTTTTAGAAAATAAATTTCTAATAGTTGTAACACTGAAAATCATGGCTATTGGGAGCCTTTTTTGCACTGTAGTTGTGTTGTTAGAGGGAACCTTTTTAATGATTGTTTTATATCACTTTGAATAGAATTGGTTAATCACTTGTATCAGGTTAATGAAATGGTTTCCCCTGGAAAATTATACTTATCTGAGGATCCCCTTAAAAGTGATTATAATTGATGAAAATACCCATGAACAGTCTAAAAAATGATATGTTCCATATTTTGGAAAGTTTTGTGATGTGTGAATGTGTATCATGTTTTTTGTTCATGTTATATAGTGGTTGTGATGGAAGGTGTTGGTGATGTGGCTGTTGTGACGAGAAGGTGGATGTGACTGTGATGGTTGTTGTGTGAGATTATTGTCATGAGGATGATGGGATGTTTATTTTTATAATGTGTTGCATCATTCTAGTTTCTAGAGTAGTATTGGAGTCAAATAAAATATAACATTGAAATTGAAATGGTATGAAATAGTTTGGAATATAATTTGAAAATAATAATTAACACTTGAATTGACATGGGTTGTGTAGTTTAGATGGTTAATGTTATACATGAATAAATGGGTCAGAAAATGTGGAATTAGTGGGATGGTAATATGAAATAAATGGGATGTTTAAATGGAAACTTACTGGTAATGTGAAATATGGAAGAATTGATTTAATTGATAAATAATATGAAATGTGGTTTTTGTTTTGTGATGTGGTATTATGCATTTAGTGTTTGCAGTGAAAGTGGAAGTGGTTGTGTAAGAACCCGGTTCTTATTTTTGAGGTATGGGCTTCTTCTTTTTCCTTTTCCTTAAAGGTTTTTGAGAAAATATAGAAAATGGGGAAAAATCCTAAATTTTGGAACTACACGCCATGTACTTTTCCACACGCCATGTACTTTTGGCCGTGTTGGGATGACTACACGAGGCGTGTAGCCATGTCAGTGACGAGGGGTGTAGGAACTGGCTACATTCCTTGTAGTGGTACCTTACACGCCGTGTAGTCAGTCGGCAGGCTTAAACAGTAAGGTGGTGGAGTCTCCGCCAGCTGGGTGACAGTACACGCCGTGTACTTGGGGGTACATGTCGTGTACTCATGTCGACGGGTGAACAGTGTGGCGGTGCCACCAAATAACAGTTAAATGAAAGAAGTACACATCGTATACTCAGAAGTACACACCGTGTACTTTGTTTTTTCGGCTTAAAACAGGCAGTAGCCTCATCATTTGGCAGAGGAGGCATTTGAGCCATTTTGGAGCCAAAGGAGGAGGCCAGACCTTTGATGATCCGCCGGGGGTTCGTCTGGAATCAGTTTGCACCTCGGAAGATCCCGTTGGAACCGCACGGGTATGAAATCTCCTATCCCTATACCATTATTACCAATTATTTCCTGAGGGGAAGTTATTTACGTTTGTTTGGTTTTTGTTCTTCGTTAGATCTAAGCCGTTCTTGGGCGTTTCTGGAGTCGGCGTTCCTGTATAACGCTCGTTGACGTAAAAGGTAGGTGGCTTGGTGTAAATTTCCAACTTTCGTGTGTTTTTGTGCATTTTTGTACCACGAATCCACGTTGGGGTGTCGTGTGGCTGAGGATGTTGCCATATTTAATGCCTAGAATTGCATAGGTGATTACATTTTGATAATAAACTGCTTGTTGGGATCGTTTCTTGGATCTGAAACCACCCCGGGGGTGTGTTTCACTGTTTAGCCGTTTGGCTAGGATACCCGAGGGTATTCCTGTAATGTAGTAATTGTTTAATTGCCTTGAGAGGAATTTCTTATTTACTTAATTTTGATATGTTGGGCATGGACCGGTTACCTGTTTAGCCTGAGGGCGTTGTTGTGATTAGCCTGTGGGCATTGCACTATTTAGCCTGTGGGCTGTAGATATTTTCGGCCTGAGGGAAACTTCATCCGTTCTTGAGGGCAATAGACTTTGTGCCTGAGGGCGACACTACTTACGCCTTAGGTCAAAACTCTGTTATGCCTGAGGGCAGATGCTGTGTTGGATACTCATTACCCGGGGGTAGAAGTTTACGTGTCTGAGGACACTAGTTGTTTACTTAGAAATTCACTGTGGTGATTTATTATATTAAATGGATTAAATGGATATTAAAAATTGAAATATAACTGGTAGTTGTTACTTTTGAGTACTGCTTACTTTATTGCATTTTATTATTGCACACTATTTTTTCATGCTTACACGCAGTTGGGCACGGGCCTTTGGTGGGTGCCTACTGAGATATATTTCACACACCCTGTTTGGGTCATGGTTTTCAGCCCAAACATATTACGTTGCTGCAGGTGTAGATAGGGGAAAGAGTCCCTATACAGGTACTTGACTGTTGCTGAGGAGTAGGAGGGCATGGGACTGAGCCTAGGCTTGTGATGCCACTGCCAGCTATTTTTCTTGTTTTGTTGTACTCCATATTTTGTTATACTGTATTGATGTATAACATGTTATGGATATTTTCTTAGAACTTGAAACATGTAGCATCATTACTTATATAGTGTTGGTTATATCAACTGCTGTAGTTTTTTTAGCTTTGTATGTTTACTGCTTCCGCTGTCGTTGTATGTTTATTCTGTATTCCGTTGCGCTACACTTTGACAAATGAGGGCATAGTTTCCCCACTATCAGACCTGGGCCCTCGCTGATAGTCAGCAGCCTCTGGAATTTGAGGAAATGTGCTTGAGGTCACATGGCGAACCGGGCTTGGGGCACCGGTTGCGTGGCACCCGGGTTCGGGATGTTACAAAGTGGTATACGAGGGCGTTTATTTTTCATTGACTTACTATTTGGAGCGGTAGTCAGGGATAGGATGGAACGGTAGTTGGTAATAAGCTATTCCCGGGCATAGATAACCCGTATACAGGGAAAAGCCAGTCTACCTCGTATTTTTCATTCTTTTGATTTTGCAATTTTACGGTTGATATGTTTTCACCATTGGGTGATGCACTTGGATTGTGCTATTTATATTTTAGCCGTGGGTTCTATTTAGTTGCAACCCAATGAGATGAGGGTATGCCGTCTCATGCATCATATAGGTACATGCTAGAAATCACATGCCATGCATAGTTTCCATACCATGTAGGTGCTTAGAATTTTCATGTTGTTTTGATAGTTGTTGTGATAATAAAGCATGTTGTTGTGATAGCTGCTTGATAAATACCTGCCATGTGATATGGTGTTTTTGTTTGATCTTGATTATAGAATGGACGCAAAAAATTGGTTTTTGGGGAGTATGGGCCCCCATTGACTGGAATTTGGTGGATCATTGACTGTTTATTGGTTATAACACAGATAAGATGTCAAAATTTGATTCGTGGGGAGTATGGGCCCTCACGGATCGGAATTTGACACTTAGGTGTTGGTTTTTAGTATTTTCTGGGTCCCGGGGAAGTTTCTGAGGCATACTGTCCAGAAAACCCAGAATACACACCGTGTAGGACCTCATACATGCCGTGTGTGTTCTTCTGTTTGAGAAGAAAAATGAACTTTTTGAGTACACGCCGTACCCTGAGTACACGCCATGTAGTCTCTTCCCATGTCACAAATCATGTGGGCGGCGACATGGGGTAGGGAAGGGATTGGGTAAAACACACCGTGTACCAAATGGACACGCCGTGTAGTGTGACCCGGACTCCGGCCGTGTAACTAACAACACGGGTCGGTGAACTCCTTGACAGAACACGCCATGTCAATTATAGACACGCCGTGTAGTGTGACCTGGGGACTCGGCCATGTAGCTAACAACACGGGCCGACGTCACCTCTCCCTGAACATGCCGTGTACCTGTGGGACACGCCATGTAGTCTTGTCCGATGATAGACCGTGTGGAGTTAGCCATGTGGCTGGGAAATGGGATGGTGTACACGCCGTGTGCGGGTGTAACACGCCGTGTAGTGTCAAGCCGAGTAGTCAGCCGTGTCACAGACGACACAGGTAGTTGAAAAATTTCACCATACACGCCATGTAGATGTTATACACGCCGTGTAGTTTTGTTGAACGGAATTCATGTGGCTTAGCCATGTAGAGGGACTCAGGTAGGGGAAGGAAAGTCAAGTACACACCGTGTAGTCATTGTATCACATTTCTTGAGGAGGATCTTATTTGTAAAAGGGATAGTGGGAGTGAGATAGACTTCGATGAATTCTAGGCTCAAGATACATAAGAGTTGTCATAGGAAAAACTTCCACAAATCCTCATGGAAGAAGAAATTGTTCCATATACAAAATTACTACATAGAAGTACTGTAGAGGTTATTGAAATAGAATAGTATGGTTTTCTAATAAATGTGGATGGTGACTCATTATTAGTTTATAATAATTATACTCTAACCTACAAAGAATAAGTAAGTGGAACATATGCTTATAAGTGAAAAGAATCCATGAAATATGAAATGGATTCCATGTAAGAAAACCAATTTTGGATTTTAGTTGAACCTCTAGTATATGTATAGCTTGTTGGTTGAAAATGGGTATTCAAGAATAAACTATACATGTAAGGAAAATTTAGTACCTATAAGGAACAACTAGTTGAAAATGGTTTAAGCGTCAAGGCATTGACTACGATGAAACCTTTTCACCAGTTGTAATGTTGAAATCCATCATAATTCTACTTTTCTTGGTAGATTTCCATGATTTTGAGATTTAGAAAATGGATTTCAAAACAACCTTCATTAATGGGAACATTCTTGAAGATGTCTATATGACACAACCTGAAGGGTTTGAGACTCCAATGGATTCCAACAAGGTATGAATGTTGCAAAGATCCATTTATGGATTAAATAAGGAATCCAGGTCATGGAACATTATTTTTGATGAGGCCATAACAAATTTGGTTTCATAAAGAATGAATGTGATCCATGTGTCTATAAATAGTTTAGTGGGAGTGTAATTCTTTTCTTAATTGTATATTTTGATAACAAAATACTCATTGGAAATGAAATACCAATCCTACAGTCTATTAAGGAATGGTTGAATAAATTCTTCTCTATGAATTACTTAGGTGAGGTAAAATATATTCTTGGGATCAGTATCCATCATGATTGATCCACGAGATTGATCATCCTATGTCAATGTACATACATTAAAAATGCATTAACGAGATTCAGTATGGAACAATCCAAGTGGGGATTGTTATCAAAATCAAATGGAATCCATATTTACAGGAAAATGAGTCCTCAGACACGTAAGGAATGAAATAGAATGTTAGGGATTCCATAGGAATCAGTGATTGGGATAATAATGTATGATATGAAATGTACTAGTCTAGATGTATCATATGCATTAAGTGTGGTAGGAAGATATCAAGCTGATCTAGTTGACCACAATTGGATGGTAGTCAAGATTATCCTTAAGTATTTGAGGTATACTATGTATATGTTCTGAGTTTATAAAAGAGATGAGGCAGTAGTCATCAGATGATATGTATATGTTTTTTACCAAAATTATCAAGATGACATGAAGTCACAAATGGGATACATATTCACTTTGAATAGAGGTACTTTGAGTTGGAAGAGCTCAAACCAATCTATGGTTGTAGATTCTACAATAGTTTTTGAGTGTATTTCGGCTTCTGAAGTAACTAAAAAAGCAGTATGGATGTGAATTTTTTTCCAAGATCTTTATGTGTTACCTAGAATTAAATATCCTATCAAAATATATTGTGATAATACTACAACGGTGGGTCTTACAAAAGATTCAAGGTCACATTATCAGATGAAACACATACATCAGAAGTGTCATCTCTTGAGGTATTTTTCTTATATACGTGAATTTTTTGCAAGAATTATTTCAATTAAAGACAACTTGGAGGACCCCTTGACTAAAGACATGACTCACTATAAAAATTTCTATCATGTGAGGTATAGAAAGATGAAGGCTATAGATAGTTGGATCTAGTCCAAGTGGGAGTTTTTTTGGAGTTTATTTCATAAGAATAACTATTTTTTACTTTGAATACATGTATATTCAATGTGTTGAATATTAATAAAACTTCTTATTACATATTTTTTGTTCTTATTAATGACTATAATGTAATAATTTACAAAAATATACGTTGCATTGATAAGTTCATAGATGTTCCCTGCTAAGATGAGAACCTTGATGTGATATGATGATATTATCAAATAATGTTCTGTAGTTGGATAATGTAATATGATGGGACACATAGTACATATACTTTCAGGTGTGATTACTCATAAAAAGGTGAATTTTTTTCTAATGAAGTTATCACTTGGTAATTTCTAAGATAGTAGATTATGAGAACATAACCGCTAGTAATAATTTGGTATGTTTTGGTGTCATTAGATATTACTATCTATGAGCATGTGATAAGGTCCTTAGACTTCAATATTATTATTAATGCATGTTAAAAATCACATAATAATATGTATATCTTAAACCTTGATGATAAAAATTCATGGCGAAGTTGGATACGTTGGGTGCATCACGAGTGACATTTCATTAATGAATAATTCGAGGAATGATTTTATCATTACATCTTTATTGAAGTTGATATCTTGGCCCATTTATGGGAATATAACTATCATATTAGATTCCATGGATATGGTGTAATGACGTGTTTATTTCAACTTTCCAAAGAAATTCCAATCGATCATATAGGTTGGTGACACGGTTATGCAACCTTCTTGATGAGATATTGTGAAAAAGAGATTATATTACATAGTGAGCATTCATGTGTGGTTGTTGACATTGAGACATTAAATTCTTTCTCTTTGGTTCCTAAACATGTTTCTAGATAATAATATTGGATTTTAGGAAAGCCCACCAAAGGCCAAGGAGAAATAATCATAGAGGGTCACTCAATGAGTGTTTCTATTTATCTCAATAAAATTTTATTTGGGTTTAATTATTTGAATAAATATTATTCTCCAATATGAGGAATAATTTTATTTAAGTTATATTGATCTCATAAATTAAATAAATATTTATTCATCGGCTTGTGAAAAAAATATTAACCTTTTTTGAAATTTTTAATACATCTTTATTTTCTAGATTGTGAATAAAATATTAAATTTTTTGTTCAATAAATTCAATAATAGTTTCAATGGACCAAGACCAAATCTACTAAAAAATATTAATTAACAAGACCTCTATATAATATTTTTTATTTATCATGTTAGTACATACCAAAAAATAATAATTATATAATTATTATTATGCGGCATGAGATTTATTAAAATTATTAAATATTATTTAATGTTTGGTATGAAATTAAATAATATTTTAACTTAAATTCTTACTCTAAAAATAGGTGGTTATGTCTATTTTGTAGAGAATCCAAAACCTGATAATATAGAATTGTTGGGCACAAAGAATTATCTCTCAAATCCTCCTTCTCTCTCCCTCTCAAGAATGGGAAGTGTAAGAGATATTTCTTCAATATTGATGAATAATTGATTAACAACAAACAACACAAGACATTTTAATCACCATTATAGCACCTAGATACCAAGTTGTGTTTCTTGGAGATCATAGAAGCATGTGTGGATCACTAGGAATTCTATCATTGGATCCTAATAGTGCAATGAAGGTAATACAAAATGGTCTTTTTGGATGATAAAAATTCACCAATGAAAAAGTTCCTATGCTCAGGTATTTATCTCTTGAAATGTTAAATAAATTAATTATGAATTTCATGTGCAAGATCCTAGCTATTGATTTTAGGCAATTATTATTAAATGAAATTCTAATATATTTCCCACCTCTACATGCTTACACTATGTTCAGAACTATCAGGATGATGATAGTTTGAGGTTCTGTATAAACTACCAATGGTTGAGTTAAGTGATGATCAATAATCATTACCCCCTTCCAAGGATAAATGATCTTATCAACCGACTGGGAGGGGATATTTTGTTTTCAAAGATTAATTTTTGGTCTAAATATCACACGTTGAGGGTGAAAGAGGGTGATAGCTTGAATACTACCTTAATATGTAGTTATGACCACTTCAGGTTTTTGGTTATGTCGTTCAGGGTAAAAAATGATCCATCTATGTTATTGGTTCTCATGAAATCCATATTTAATGAATTCATGGACCAATTCATAGTCATGTTCGTCAATGACATATTTATTTACTCGAAGTTAGAGGAAGAGTTATGACAATCATATCAGTGTTGTCTTATAAGTTCTTTGGTTACACAAGATCTATGTAAAGTTGTACAAATGTAAATTTTGGACATGATATTTGCATTTATTTAGGCATATGGTGTCCCGATAGGGTGTGTCCATCGACTCATTAAAGGTCGAGGCTGCTATTTCTTGGGTAGAACCCAATAATATGGTATATATTGGTATCTTCCTTGGTATTGTGGGATATTATCAAAGGTTTTTATCTGACTTATCATGGATTGTGGCCTTGTATAAATATTTGAATAGGAAGAACCCAAATTTTACCTGGATTGATCAGTGTATGGAATAATTTGACTATTTGAAGGGGAAGTTACATATTGCTCCATTTCTTCTATTGCCAGAGGAGGGTGTGTCATTTGAAGAGTTATATGATGCTTCCCATCTCGACTTGGGATACATCATGATGATGTATAAGGTTGTGATCTTTTATGGGTCTGAGTATTTACTTCTCCATGGGCGTAACTATGCCAACCATGATCTAAAGCTCACATTAATTGTATTTTCACTGAAAACGTGGAAACATTACCTCTCTGGAGAGTGATTTCTGGTCATCACTGATCAAAAGATCATAAAGTATATATTTTCTTAGCATGACATTAATCTGTGAAAATGGAGGTTTAAGGAGTTTCTTTAGGATTATGATTTTGAGAAATCCTACAACTCACATAAGGGAAATGTTAAGGCTTCTTCTCTGAGAAAGAAATTGTGGAAGGATGTTGCTCAAGAGTCTTGGTATTCTTAGAATGTGATGGAAGATTTTGAAGAAATAAATTTATAAGTGAGAGTGTTTGATGGCATAGGTTTCCTATTTTAGATGGAAGTGCAATATTTCTTAATGTGGAAGGTGGAGGAGTCTCAGTGGGGAGACTCAAAGGCACAAGTGATGCATGATAGTGTTGTTAAAAGTGTTACTTTGAAGGGATGGTTAGAGGATGGTTAGGACCAGATGATGTTTTATGGGATCTATTTGTTCTGGTACTGACTTATGAGGTATTCCTTCATGAGTTTCTTATATCACCTTTGGCGGTACACCCAGGTGTTTTCAATATGTACCATAGTTTGATGACACTGTTTTGGTGGATCAGGATGAAATGGGCAGTGGAGGAGTTTATGAGTTGGTATCTAGTCCTTCGGTAAGTAAAAGATGAGTATCATGTTCCTAGAATATTGGTTGATCCCTTTTATATTCACGATAGGAAAATGATATTAAATTTCAATGGACTTCATCATAGGGTTACCACAAGCTCGGGGAGGTTGTGATTATATCTGGGAAATTATAGATCAGTTGGAAAATCAGATCCCTTCCTAGCGATCAAGGAGTCAGGTGCCATGGGTATTTTGGAGAGAAGGAATGTGGATGAGGTGGTTTGGTTTCATTTAGTTATAATTTCCATTGTCTTGGATTGGGGCACACATTTTACTTCATGATTATGGAGGGTGTTACAAAAAACATTTGGCTTTCATTTATTCCTCAACACTGCTTTCCACCCTCATATAGATGAAAAAATAGAGCATACCCATCCATACACTAGAGGAGATGTTGTGAGCATTCATCTTGAACTTTAGTGGATCTTGGGAGAAACACATTCCTTTGGTTGAGCTTTCCATTAAAAATAGTTGTCACTCATCTATTGGTAGGGACCCATTCAAGAATTTGTATGGGAGGAAATTTTTTTCTACATTGTTCTGGGCTAAGGTTGGGGAGTTAGTAATTCTTGGACTTGATGTAGTGTAGATCATGATAAAGTTTATGTTGTTCATGAGATGAAGAAAGCAGTGTATGACTGGTAGAAGTATTATGTTGATCATAGGATGAGGCCTTTAGAATTTGATATTTGATATAATGTTTTATTAATGGTTTCCCCAAAATGTTGGTAGTGAAGGTGTGATAAGGGGAGTATGATCTCACCCCTATTTTTTGGGCCTTTTGAGGTGTTTGAGTGAATTTGTGAGGTATCTTATTGTTTGGAACATCTGCCACAACTAGACCAGATCCTTAACATCTTCCAAGTCTCTTATCTTCATATGTATCTTCAAGATGACTCCCATGTGATTTATTGGGGATATTTGAATATCAAGGTTGATTTAATGTTTTTGTAGTGGACAAAAGAGATCTATGATCTTGGGGAGAAGTTTTTGTGAGGATGAACCATCCCCTTGGTTCATGTGCTATAGGGGCATGGTGTCTTGTAAGAGAGTAATTGGGAGTGTGAGATGCAGATGCGTTCTTGGTACCCTGAGTTGTTTTGATCTTGTATTATTTTGACTTGTTGTGTATGATGATGTTATTTTTTGACCATTATTTTTATATCATATGTAATTCTTCCTTATCAATATGAAGTGTGATTATAACTTCATTAAATATGAAGAATTGAAAACATGATCCCCAATTGAAACACATTATACCTTGACATGATATAAATTGTGTGTGTGAACCAGTGCCTCCAAAAGCCAATAATATCTTGAATGGGAGATGGAATTCCTTTATTTGTGTAATTGGGTCTCTTCTATGTGTTGGTTTTGAATGTTTTTAGTTTGGAATTGTGTGGGGGTTAAAAGCGTTGTGAAAGTGGTTATGTGGAAGAGAGGAGGCTTATTCTTATGAGGGATGTTTCAGAAATTTTTATTTGGTTAGTATGTTTGGTAAGTAGTGGTGTTTACGATGTAACATGATCCTTGAGAGGTATCTCAATTGATGTTTTTAAGTCATTTTCCCTCTTTCCTTATAGGTTGGTTTTGATTCCCAAGGGTGATAATAGATTGAGAGGTGTCAAATGTAATGTATTGGACCTTCCATCCCACTAATCTATTGGAAATATAGTGATAGATTTTCCCAGAGGAGATCTCAAGGAGTTTATAGGTGTTTCAGAGGAAATATGGGTGTTTTAGAGGATGATGGAAGCTCATGACAGTAGCTCCCGATGGTAGATTCTGAAGGTTTCTCCTAGTAGTAATAGTTTTACTCTGATGGTATCTATTGACGGTAGATCCTAATGGTATCAAACTTAGTTTTTCAGTAGCTCCTGAGGGAATATCCTGATGGAAGCAGACTTAGTTTGGCGGTAGATTCTGATGGTAGCTTCTTTTGGTATCCCTTGACGATAGCTCCTGGCGGTATAAAACATAGATTGGTGGTAGCTACTGACGGTAGCAGACTTAGTCTGGTGGTAACTTTTGATGGTAGGTTCTAGCGGTAGCAGAATTAGTATGATGGTAGCTTCTGATGGTAGCTTGTGGTAATTCTTCTGGCTGTATATCCTAATGGTACCTTCTGGAGGTATCTCACAATGGTAGCTCCTAATGGAAGCTCCTGAAAGTATTTTATGACGGTAGCTCCTAACAGAAGCACATTGCAGTAACATCACTAATACAAAACACACTTTATAAAATGTTGGCCTTTATCAGCGAAAGAAAAAAGCACTCATAAAGGAAGCCTTTATTAGTGCTAAAAAACACTAATAAAGGGCCCCTTTTATCAGCACTTAAAAAACACTAACAAAGGGTCCCATTATATCACCTCTAAATAAACTTGATAAAAGATACCCTTTATCAGCACTTTTTTTAGTGCTAATAAAGTAAACCTTTATCAGCACTTTTTTTAGTGCTGATAATGTAAACCTTTATCATTCCTCTATTTTTAGCGCTGATAAAGGTGCCAATCACGTGCGCGAGTCCCACATCGAAATACTGTAAGGAAGAAAGCCTCTTTATATATTATTATGCCACATTCCAATTTTAGAACCCTTCTACAATGATGAGCTCCTGTATATGCTCCGTACACATATATGGGCTCGTTCACAAGCCCTTGCAGGACTTTGGCCACACTATGCATTCCTCGGGTCTTGGCCTACTATTATACACCCAACCAGGTCCTACACATCCCAACCCACCTATTCGAGCAATTACCCGGTATATTCCCTAATTTATTTATGTAATTAAAAATATTAAAAAAATTCAAATAATAAAATAAAGAAAAATTAAAAATGAATAAATTTAAAATATATTAATTTTTAACTAAATAATTATTAATAAATTGATCATATATATATATATATATATTAAAAATATTAATAAATATTATATATTAAATTTAAATAAACAAAATTAATTAATTGAAATAGTTAAACAAATAAAAATTAAAAATGAAAAAATTGAAAAAAATATTAAATTTTTTATTAATCAGATAATTATTAATAAAAATGAATAAATTAAATATACATTTTTATAAATTATAAATATTAATAAATAGAATATATTAAATAAAAATATATAAAATGACTAAATTGTAATAATTAATCAAAATATTAAAAATGAATAAATTATTAAATTATAAATTTTTTTATTAATGTAACAATTGATAATAAAAATGAATAAATTTAATATATATATATATATATATATATTATAAATAGTGATTAATAATATAAATTAAATATAAATATATAAAATGAATAAAATGTAATAATTGAAAACATGTTATTGTCTTATTCTTGCTTAATGGGGTTTATACATAATTATTCATTAATATAATTAATATTTTTATTATAGAAATATATTCATATATATATCTATATATATATATCAATATATATATTATTCCCTAAAATATGATTTATGTAATAATAAATATTTATGCTTATAATAAATAAGTCATATATTTAGTAAAAATGGTTTATATTTAAAAAATAATATTAATTAAATATATTGACTAATTATATCGAATAGTTGATATTTAATTGAATGTAGTTTAATTTTTAAATTTAACGTATATCAAACATGCGTTACATCGATTTCACACATACATATATGTAATTTATGTATGTATATATACAATTCATACACATATAATATTTTTGGAATTTATTCAATTTTTAATATTCATTTTAGAATTATATTTGTTAATATAATATATTAAATATATTTATTATATTTCTAATAAACAGATTTTATGATTTATTATATTTTTATCCAATATATATTATTTATTAATTTTTAGTATTTTTTTTAAATTTGTTCATTTTTAATATTATTTATTAATTAATAATCTTAATTATTTTTTTAATATTTTTTAAATTTATTTATTTTAAATTTTTCATTGTTTAATATGTTTTTAATTTTATCCATTTTCAATATTTATATATACATGTTTATTCATGAAGATTTAATGGTTTTAATATGGTTTTATTTTATATAATTAACATGTATTCATTAACATATATAAATGATCATTTTTTAATTTTTTAAATAATCAATATAAATAATGACAATTATTATTTTTTAAAATGTATTCATTCTTATTATTATTTATTTCATTAATAGACACTGCATATTATATAATTTCATTGTTTGATTTAGCATATATCAAACCTGTACATGTGCACACACATTAATTTCACACACATATATATTTATGTAATTATTGAAATCTTTTATATAAAAAGACACACCTCATATTTATGTAGTTTATTCAAATTTTAATATTCACTTCAGAATTTTATTTAGTAACATATTATGTTTAGTATATATTTTTTAATCAGTAAAATTTATTTATTTATTTTTAATATTATTACAGTTATTATTATTTGTTAATTTTTAATATTTTTTTAATATTTTTGGAAATTAATCATTTTTCTAATATTTATTTATATATATTTGTTTACTATGTTTTAATATTTTCAATACGTATTTATCCCTATTTTAATATATATATATATATATCCATATTTTTTAGTAATTTGTCCCATTAATAAAACTTGTCCATTTTTTCAATATTTTTAAAGTATGCACGTTTTTTAGTATTTAATTTCAATCATTTTTAATATTCAGGCATTTAAGATTATATATTAAGTAATAATGTTAAAAATATATATATATATTTAAAATATTAATAAATAAATTTATTTATAAATTTATATTTTCTATTTTTATATAATTGTATATTTATAATTATAAATAGACAAATATATTTTCATTAAAATGTATTTATATAATTATGCATAAATTATTATATATTTAAATAATTATAAAATTATAATAAATATATTTAAATGATGAATATATTTATTATATTTAATTTTAAATTTATAATTAGTTATTAAATATATATAATTATATAATTATATAATTATATAAATATATTTCTAATTATAAAATTATAATAAATATATTTAAATAATGAACCTATTTATTATATCTATATTAATATTTTTTTTTATTAAATATATAAAAATATACAAATATATTTATAATTATAAATAAATAATTATAAATATATTTAAAAATATTTTAATGAAATTACACATTTATAATTATAAATGTATATATTTTTAAAAAATATTTATATAATTATAAATAAATAATTACATATGTAAATAATTATAAAATTAAAACAAATATATTTAAATCATGAATATATTTAAAAAGTTAATAATTATATTTAAATATATTTATTAAGTATATATATAATTATATAAATATATATAAGGGTATAACTATATTTATAAATTTATTTATTATTAAACATAATTACAAATCCTTAATGAAAATCCATCTTTATCCATACTAATGTTTTAGTGCTAATAAAGAAGGATTTTATCACCACTTGTTTAGTGTTAAAAATGAGGTCTTTTGTGAGCACTTATTAATATATCGCTGATAAAACCCCTCTTTATGAGAGATTTTTTGGTAGCGTTGATAAAACCCTCCCCGATATATTTAAAAGAACCGTAACTGAATAGATTTTAGTTGCTCCTCTCATGTTCCCATGGAATTCCAATGCTATCAGCACTTCCTCTTGACCTTCTCTCAGACGAATCAAGCCTTAAATATAAGGTATGTTATTTTTTTCTCCTCCTCCATCGTTGCATGCTTGTTCAGGTTCCACGATGTGCGTTAAGGTGGAATTTGATTTTCTTGGTGCTATCATGGGATCCATAGTTTCTTTATCCTTAATTTTATCCTCCAATAATGTTCTTCTTTCTCCTTCCTCACTACAACATGCTACTGTACAAACCCTTGTTGGGTTAAAGTTCTAACTTTTTAATGTCTTGATTCATAGGGTGTTCAAGATCTATTTTTTGGATATATTTTATTTCTAGTTATTGATATGAATTTTTTATTGGTATTTATTGTGGTCTTATGGTTATAGATTCTGGAATTAGATTTCATTTTAATGGGATGGTTATGGATGTCCAAATTTTGTGGTATTTATTAATTTGGGCCAGTTCTGGGGGTTATGAATTAGAAATATGATGAATGATTTACCGCATAATTTATGGCATTTTTTGAGTTATGTATTGGAAATATGTTTATGGGTTGATTATTTGGTATCTTGTTTCAATTGTATTTTTTATCATCAATTATAGTGGGTTTTTTGATATCTTTTTTTATAAAATTGAAATTACATGGTTTTAGGGGCTTATGATAATCATTTAAAATTTTAAAATATCTCTATTAATATTGGTTGGTGGTCTCAACTCGCAATGTGATTCTTATGCTATGCATATAACATGTTTTCCATTTGTTTTCAAAATATTTTTTATAAAAATCATATTATATTTTAAAAATATGAATATATGGTTTCCAATTATTTTTTTATATAACATATTACATTTCTTAATGGTTCTACAAGATTTTATATAGTGATCATCATTATCTCTTACTTATTCTAGGTGAACTGCTGCAAATCATTTTTTTTCGCATTATCTGATAGCCGGTTTGTAAGGGTTGCCGGGACCCGTAGAGACAATCATACATTTCAAAATTCAAAAAACATCCAAACAGGAAACCGCGCAACATCTTGAGCCGCGAACCCACGCGCCGGCCTCGAAACTCGGGATCTTCTAGGTGAACATTACATTAAAAATTCAACATTAGTGATCCCCTACAAACCTATATTATAATTTGGGACAATATTTCTTGAAATTAAAATCTTTTACCCCATATTAAATCTTTTCACATAACTCCATACTCCGAAAGTATCACACACTTTCTCTTGACATATACTTAGGAAGAAATGGAACCCTTGGGTATGTTTCCAATTTGTTATATTTTATAGACAACTTATAGCTAAGGGCCTCTACTTGACTTATCACCTTGGTTAATTTTCATATAAACAAAGTGGACTTATTTTAACCTCAAAAAATTCTATAATTAGAGTCACTTATTCCCACTTGAACTTGAATAAGCTAACATTCAACAAACCACATTTGACCAATGGTAGAGTGTTTCAATGGTGTTTTGGAAGATGAGTTTAATATGGGAGAAGAATAAGTTTACTATGAAAACCCAAAAAAAATTATATATATACGCAAACATCACATTTTGGAATTATAAAGGTTTTATGAAAGTTAAAGTGTGTAATGTTTTATGAAAACATTATTCTAGAAATGGATTCTCGTAAGATATGATATAATATTGTTTTTCTCTTTTCCATCTTTAATTATTATTTAAAAGGTTTTATAATTTTTTCCAGTTATTAATCACATTTATCTTCTAAAACATGACCACTTAAATAATATGTGGTTATATCTAGCATCAATTACAAGCCTTTTGTGGATTGTTGAGTTAATAAGTGTAATATTGAACCTAAACGAACCTAAAAAATTAATAATGATATTCTGTTGTAAACTTGTAACATTGTTTTGAATTTTTTATTTATCATTTCAACCTAAGGAAAACCACTATAATTCCCAAGATTAACCATTAAAACTATTTTAATCAATATATTTGAAAATGAATAGATATTTTTATTCTCACAACCATTTTATATACTGTGTTGAGACACCATTAGTGGTTTCCTGCTATGTATCTTTTTCTCAAAATCTAAAAGGAATCCTCAGTGGACATAAAACCTATATTTTATTAATTTCCATGTACTTAGAGATAATAGTAATGGTAAGATCACATTACTGGGTTGGTTATGTTTGTTATAGAAGAGGGATCAGTTCTTATATCAAAGTATGAGCTACTAGAGGTTATCCATGATCCTGTTTGGATCTTCTCTAATTACTCTTAATTTTTCCTTAGTATTAGAATGTATTTGGTTTGAATTATATTTTGGAATTATATTATACTATGAGTTTCATGTTTTAACTTGTTTTCTCATTTATGTAGAGAGTTATGGGAAGTTTACATTACATTATTTTCCTTATATGGCATTTTGATTAATTTTTTATTCTTGCAAGGTTTGACTTACTAATTAATCCTTTTGAATTTTATGTAAAGAATATCCATGACATATATTTATAGAATTTTTTTAAATAATTCCCTTACTTTTATTGAGACCCACAACACTAGACACCAATTGTTTGGGACAAAAGTGCACTCTGGGGTTAGTATAGTGAATGCGAACCAAGGAACATATGGGTAATCAAGTTATGGATAATACATACAGAGTATTTTTTTTACTTATTTGAATTTTATTAATATCATGGATTCAAATTCATAATAATTTAATGCTAATTATAACAGTATAGAAGTAAAAAATGATTAAAATTTGAAATATTGATAAAAATAAACTGGTTGATTGAACTTTATCACTCCTTTAAAGCTCCACTCATAATGTCAATGATACACCACCTAGACCACCACATACCATGTGAATAAATGAAAAAATATCATCTCCAACCATTTGTTGGATGCCCACCTAGAAAGGTTACAAAAATAATCCTAAAATTACCACCTTTTTGTCATGGGAAGCTTAGCACTTTTGAAATTCAGTCCTCAGTGTTGGAGTTGGTGGTCTAGAACCAACTACTTTGTACTTTATTCATTAAATAAAATACTTATCACATATTGATTGTTCTTCTGCATGACATGTCATGTGATAATGTCCTAAGGACAACTGTTTCATTAAGGTGTCGTATCAGATCCCTGCTATGATGAGAACCCGGAAGTGCCATAACACTGTTCTTGAATGTATGTTCTATGGCCGAATGATATTATTTGTGGGACACAAATAATACAGGTTATTAGGGGTGGGGACTCATAAAACTTTGAGGCACCTTCTCATGGTGTGCGCCCTTGGTAATATCTAGGAGGATATTATGAGAATGAGACCCGCCAGTAGGAAATCCACATTTCATAGTGTCATTGGATGTTCCTATACGCGGACGTGTGTATTGGTCCTTAGACTTTAAGATTATTATTAATGGGTATTACAACTCGCGCAATTAGATGTATTGATGAGAACTGTGATGACACACTATTCGCAGCGAGGTAGGATACGTTGGGTGCGTCATGACTAAAATCGCATTAATAGATAATGCGAGAAAGGTTTTGTCCCTTCCGTTCCATAACGGAAGTAGATATATCAGGCCCTTTGATGGAATTGATATAGCCTAAATAAATCCATGGCCATGGTAAGGTATGGGAAAGTTCAATTCCGGGAAGTCAAAGAAAGAATAGTCAAGCACATGGGTTGATGGCACTAGCATGCAACCCTCTTGATTGGAGATATCGAGACAAAGGGATTATATAACACGGTAAGCTTTCGTATGAGGTGACATGTCATTGAGGTGTTAAATTCTTTCTCTATGGGTTCCTTGGCGTGTTGCTAGACGCTAAACTTGGACTTTAGGTAGGCTCAACCAAATGCCACTGAGAAATAGGCCTAGAGGGTCACACACTAAGTGTGTCCATGTATCTCAGTTTAATATTAATTTAACAAGTTATATAAATATTATTCCCGACTGTGGTTTAATAATTATTTAAGGATGTATGAGCGCATTTATTTTGACACTAGTTATTCGAGAGAATATATTGTGGATGAAATAATATATTTATTATCAAGTAATGAAGTTACATTTATTTAAGAAATAAATAGTCATTACTCAAGGTCTAATAAATGTGGTGGAGAAATTGGAAAATAAAAGTACACGTTGTGTATATTAAATATACACGCCATGTAGTTTTATGGAAAACAAGTACACGTCATGTATTAATTATTACACGCCGTGTAGTTTTTCCAGTTGGGATTTTGAGGATTTAATATTGTTTTATTAAATTATATTTATTATAATCAGCGCGGGCGCATGTCAAGGAATTAATAATTCGACATGGGGGTTTTCAATAAGAGTTAATGAAATAAATAAAATGCGTAATGAGTTTATTTATTATCATAACTCTATTAACCTCAAACCCGATTATAAATATCTTTGCAACCCTAACATTTTAAAGAGCCATTGTTGTGCACAACGGATTTGGAAATACTCTCAAGCCAAGAGAGAATTCCCTTTCCACCAAGAACGCCCTCAAGTTACAAGAGCTAGATCCTCCACCGGATTAAGGCAGTCAAAGGTGGACATCGCAAGCGAAGGTTCTTCCGCACTAGCACCCAAAGATCCCTTCTGCGAAGTCCGGAGATACATGACACACGTGTGGATCACCTCAAGAAGAATCCTACACTTGGATTCTACGATGCAACGACGGATCACCGAATCGTGACCGGACACATCAATGAAGAAAGAATTCCAATGAGGTAATTCTTATGTATTAATTAAATTAATTATAATAAACATATGACGATCCTCCTCAAGGGTTCCAGGACTCTTCTTTTCTTTTCGTTCTTCATTTTATTCCGAAGATTCGACATTTTATATCATGACAGATCTCAGATTGAACGTTTTTTAATGTTAAAATTAAAGTTGGACTAACCCACCAACGCGCTTTCGCTGCGCCCAGAACCTACAAGTGGTATCAGAGCGGTCATATCATTGATTATAATTATTTAGTTTTTCATTGGTACTTTACGCATTTAATAATTTAGTTATTTCAATTCAAGTTTAATCGTTCTGGAAATCTGAATATCGAGATCTATTCCTCCTCCCTCGTTTCTCGTTCACCTCACAGAAATTATTTTTTATTTTAATTTTGATTAAAATTAAATAGAGAAACTCATCCGGAGGAGCCAAACGTTTCTGGCTGTATAACACCAGAATACACGACGTGTATTTGGAAGTACACGCCATGTAGTCTAGGTTCAATGCATTGACTGATCTGCCAAATCAGGCCGTGTATTGGATTCTTTCTAAGAATTTAAGACACCGTGTGTTGACCAGAAATAGTTGTCACATGATTTAAGGAATACATTCCGTGTGGTCCAATGAACACGACGTGTAGTCCGTTCGGGCCAGGGTTGGGTCGTGTACTCCGTACACGGCCTGCCCGGATGGAAACCGTGTAACGTAGAAACTACACGACGTGTGTCCCACTGTACACGCTGTGTACTCCGAAAATTTCCAAAGTACATTAACACGCCCTATCCCCGGGCGTGTACTTCATATGGATCTTGAAGAAAAGTACATGTCGTGTAGTCGGAACTACACGCCGTGTACTCACCCAAATTATGCAGATTTAATAAAATTTATTATTATATTATACAAACCCTTGAGACGTGTACCATGGTGCAGGCGTAAAGTTGAGTTACAACACGTGATAGGTGTTTTATACATATGTGTTTAATTTAACATATGCGTAATAAATGGGAATTCACTGGGTTGCCTCCAAGGTACAATTTACGTACAAGGATAATTTTAAATGAATTTATTTGTTTAAAATTATGATGGATGAGAATCTCATGGAAATTCAGAAAAAGGGATTTAAGATAAAAGGATTGATCAATTAAAGAAAATTAATTGATTCTAGCGTGATTTATCTTAAAAAAGAACGATTAAATAATTGAATGATAGTTTTATTTATACGTAAATATCGTTGCATATATGGATGATCATGAGCTAGACCGATACCTTTGTATGTGAATGGTTTCTTTTAATTTATTTATTTAAATTAAATTTGTTGGCCTGCGAGCCATATCCTCATTAATATATAGGGCCTGCATGCCCAAGGATTCTTTTATGAAAAAACCCCTTTTACCCCTCACCTGCATGTGAGATAAATGCATATGTAATGGATGGAGCTCCCAAGCTAGTGGAGGAGGCTCAGGTCAGGATCCAAGGTGAAACCAATCTAAGGAGATACAAAGGTGGATAGGTGGAAAGCTGTAAACACGAACTCATAAGGTTCAAGGTGTTTCTTCCCTAGGTCTTGGGTTAGTTTATCAACCTCTAGATAAACTAACCAATAGAAAAGATCATGATCATAACATTTATTTTATTTCTGTAATTTGCATGGTTTATTTATTGTGGTGTGTTGTCACGATCACAAAATTAATGAATTAAATGAGCATACAAGATGGAACTAAAATAAAACCAGCTTATATGTAAATATTATCTTAGACATGGTTAATCACTTAAGTATATCCCACTTAATATTAACAAGCATGTAATCAAAGATAATAAAATGACAATTTACGTATAAGGATAAAATCCCTCAAAATAAATATTAAGTCGGCATAACCTTCCATAATCTTGGTTAGAATCGAACCATAGTTCAAAGTGCTTGACCAACCCTAGTTGGGGTGCTTTCAATTATCGAGGAATTCTAATTCAAGGTTTTGGGTTAACTTGACTTGGTTCGCATCAAGGGTAGACTGCCACGACAGGACTTGGTGTGACCAAGAGGCAATGGTTGAGGAAATCTAAAAAGGATTTCAGGATTGTGGAGTCCACTCAACGGATCAAGGAGATGCGAGTTAGTGCAGTTGGCATTTGGAATTCCTACCTAAAACCCTTCAAGTTGCTTGACCAACCCTAGTTGGGGTAATGCGAAGGGAAATATGGATCCTTACCACTAAAATATTCACGCAACAGAATATTCTGAAGTCAATGGTGAGGGCTATTGGATTTTGATAAAATAGTGGGAGACTAATAAGTATTAATTTATTTATTTATCTCAATTTTTATAATAAATTACTAAACCCGTTCTCATCTTAATTTGTAGAAACAACAAGAAAATGACATCAAACATATCATTGTGCACCATACTCGAAAATGAAAACCTTCTCACCAGAACCAATTTCCAAGAGTGGGAGAGGCATTTACGTGTCGTCCTTCGCCACGAAAAGAAATTATATGTGGTGTAAGAGCCTATTCTAGTTGCACCTGGGAAAGACGCTAGTGATGAGGAATTATATCTCTACATGAAACACATGTATGATGCCACAGATGTCCAGTTTTTCATGCTATCAGCCATGTCTAATGAGCTCTTGAAGCAACATGAAAACATGGACGCGTATAGCATGATGTCTCACCTTAATGATCTCTACCAAGAGTAGGTGAGACAAGAGAGGTATGAGATATCTAATGCTTTGTTTACCATGATGCTTGGAGAGTTTGCGCCATCTGGGCCTCATGTAGTCAAGCTTATTGGTTACATTGAACGCCTGGACATCTTAGGGATTAAATTCCTGGATGAGTTGCGTACAGATCTCATCCTATCATCACTTCCCAAGATCTTCTCTAGATTCATTTTCAACTATAACATGAGCGGTAATGAGAAGAGTCTATCGGAGCTTCTGACCTTGATTCTCTAGGTATATAAGGAAATGGGGCGTGACAAACCTGCAGTCCTTATGGTGAACAAGAAAAAGAAGGACAAGGCAAAGGGGCCAAAGACTTATAAACGGTCTGAAGCCCCCGAGCACTGTCCCTCCAAGAAGGGGAAGATCCAGAGGCAGGGCAAGGAATGGGAGGCAGTGTGTTTTTCATGTGGCAAGCAGGGCCACTGGAAGAGGAACTACACCCAGAAGCATGGGGACGCTAAAGGTGCATTTGTTATTGAGTGAAATCTTTCTATTTCTACACATTGGGTATTAGATACAGCTTGTGTGGCTCACATATGTATTCAAATGCAGGAACCAAGTAGATTTAAAAAGATCACCAGAGGAGAGGTGGATCTTCGAGCTTCCAATGGCGCAAGGCTGGCTGTGTTGGCTATTGGTGACTACCACCTCTCATTGCCGAATAGGATGATTTTGGTTTTACATAACTGTTATTATGTGCCTAGTGTTACCAAGAACATAATTTCTGTATCTTGTTTGTATATGGATGGATTTGTTTTAAAATTTGGAAATAAGGGTTGTCTCTTTTATAAGAACAATGTATGTTATGGTATGGCACATTTAAATAATGGTTTGTATGTATTGAATTAAGAAAACCAAGTGTTGGCCATCGATAACGAAACAAACTCACATGACTCATACATCACCCAGTTATGGAATCACCGCCTTGGTCATGTGAACGAGAAGTGTTTGACAAAGCTCTTCCATGATGGCTATTTAGACTCTAATAAGCTAAAACCACTTGATAGATGTCACACTTGTTTACAAGGAAAAATGACCAAGCCGCCTTTTGGTGGACAAGGTGAAAGGGCCACAGAGCTTCTAGGATTGGTACACACGGATGTGTGTGGACCATTTCCAGTAGAAGCTAGAGGTGGATATTCTTACTTCATTACTTTTACTGATGATTTGAGTAGATATGGCTATGTCTACTTAATGAGGTATAAGTCAGAGTCCTTAGATAAATTTAAGGAATTCAAGAATGAACTAGAGAATCATCTTGGTAAGAAGATAAAGAAGATTCGATCAGATCGAGGTGGAGAATATCTGAACCAAGAGTTCAACGATCTTCTACGGGAGTCTGGGATACTATCTCAGCTCACTCCTACTTATACACCACAGTGGAATGGTGTTAGTGAAAGGAGAAACAACACCTTGTTGGACATGGTGAGGTGGATGATGAGTCATGCGGATCTTCCATTATCCTTTTGGGGATATGCATTACAAACTGAAAAATACACATTAAACCGAGTACCAAATAAGGCGGCAAATGGAATTCCATATGAGTTATGGAATGGAAGGAAACCCACTTTGTCGCACACATGTGTATGGGGATGTGAGGCATTTGTTATGGCCTTCTCAGCCAACAAACTAGCACCCCGGGGCACGAAGTGTATCTTTATAGCATATCCTTAGGAAATGAAAGGATATTACCTATATAACCCTCAAGACAAGAAAGTGATTGTCGCCAGACAAGCCGTATTTCTTGAGAGGGATCACATCCTCAAGAAGGATAGTGGGAGCCAGATTGACTTCGACGAAGTTGATTCTCAAGATACACAGGAGTTGGTACAGGAACAAGTTCCACAGGTTCCCATAGAAGAGGTTCTAGAAACACAAGTACTGCGTAGGACCTCAAGAGAGGTAATGGAACCCGAGAGATTTGGTTTCCTAGTCACCGAGGATGGTGATTAATTATTTTTGGACAATGATGAACCTCTCGCCTATAAGGAAGCAGTAGAAATCTCAGAAGCTGCAAGATGGCTAGAAGCTATGAATTCTGAGATGGATTCCATGTATCAGAACCAAGTTTGGGTTCTGGCCGATGAGCCAGTTGATGTAAAGCCTGATGGATGCAAATGGGTATTCAAAAGAAAGCTAGACATGTAAGGTCAAGTTAGCACCTATAAAGAAAGTCTAGTAGCTAAAGGATTTAGACAGCGTCAAGGAATTGACTATAATGAAACCTTCTCACTAGTTGCCATGTTTAAATCCATAAAAACCATACTTTCCATAACAACTTACCATGACTATGAGATTTGGAAAATGGATGTCAAAATAGCATTCCTTAACGGGAACCTTCAGGAAGATGTCTATATAAGACAACCAGAAGGGTTTGTGACACCAGGTGAATCCAAACGGGTTTGCAAGTTGCAGAAATTCATTTATGGATTGAAGCAAGCATCCCGGTCATGGAACATTCGATTTGATGAAGACATAAAGGAATTTGGTTTCATTAAGAACGAATGTGAGACATGTGTTTATAAGCGGTTTAATGGGAATAAGGTCATCATCCTAGTGGTATATGTTGATGAAATATTACTTATTGGAAATGACATACCAACTTTACAGTCAGTTAAGGACTGGTTGAACAAGTGTTTCTCCATGAAGGACTTTGGAGAAGCAGCCTACATTCTAGGGATCAAGATCATTCGTGATAGATCCAAGAGGCTGCTTGGACTATGTCAGGGTACATACATTTACTAGATACTAAAGAGATTTAGTATGGAAAATTCCAAGAGGGGATTGGTTCCAGTGTCGCATGGCTTACATATTTCTTAGAAAATGTGTCCCCAGACACAAAAGTAGAAAGATAGGATGAGTAAGATCCCATACGATTCGGCTATAGTATCCATCATGTATTCCATGTTATGTACTAGGCTTGATGTTGCCTATGCACTGAGCATGGTAGGCAGATATCAAGCAGATCCATGAGAACAACATTGGAATTCTGTTAAGAATATCCTTAAGTATCTGAGAAGAACTAAGGATATGTTCCTAGTGTATGGAGGAGATGAGGATCTTGTCATCAGAGGGTATGATGATGCTGGTTTTCAAACATATTAGAATGATCTGAAGTCGCAATCTGGATATGTTTTCTGTCTCAATGGAGAAGCTGTGAGGTGGAAGAGTTCAAAGCAGCCAGTTGTCGCCGATTCTACAGTGGAGTCCGAGTATATAGCGGCTTCTGATGCTGCCAAAGAAGCCGTCTAGATTTGGAACTTGTCCAGGAGCTTGATGTGGTGCCTAACAGTAAAGATCCCATTACATTCTATTGTGATAATACTACATCGGTGGCTCTTGCAAAAGAACTAAGGTCACATCAACGGACAAAGCACATACTCTGGAAGTATCACCTCTTGAGGAATTTCTATCAAAGGAGTGAAGTTACAGTGATCAGAGTGTCCACAGAAGAGAACGTGGTGGACCCCATGAATAAAAGCCTATCTCAGCAGAAGCATGAATATCATGTGAGAGCTAGCGGGTTAAAGGTTGTTAGCAGTTGGCTCTAGTCCAAGTGGGAGTCTATTGGAGTTGGTGGTCTAGAACCAACTACTTTGTTCATTATTCATTAAATAAAAGCCTTATCACATCTTGATTGTTCTTCTATATGACATGTCATGTGATAATGTCCTAAGGACAGCTATTTCATAAAAGGGTCGTAGCGGATCCCTACTATGATGAGAACCCGGAAGTGCCATAACACTGTTCTTGAATGTATGTTCTATGGTCGGATGATATTATTTGAGGGACAAAAATAATACAGGTCATTAGGGGTGAAGACTCATAAAAATTTGAGGCACCTTCTCATGGTGTGCGCCCTTGGTAATATCCCGGAGGATATTATGAGAATGAGACCCTCCAGTAGGAAATCCACATTTCATAGTGTCATTGGATGTTCCTATCTACGGATGCGTGTATTGGTCCTTAGACTTTAAGATTATTATTAATGGGTATTACAACTCACACACTTAGATGTATTGAAGAAAACTATGATGACACACTGTTCGCAGCAAGGTAGGATACATTGGGTGCGTCACGACTAATACCGCATTAATAGATAATGCGAGAAAGTATTTTTCCCTTTCGTTCCATAACGGAAGTAGATATCTCATGCGCTTTGATGGAATTGATATAGCCTAAATAAATCCATGGCCATGGTAAGATATGGGAAAGTTCAATTCCGGGAAGTCAAAGAAAGAATAATCAAGCAATGGGTTGATGGCACTAGCATCTAACCCGCTTGATTGGAGATATCGAGACAAAGGGATTATATTACACGGTAAGCGTTCGTAGGAGGTGACACGTCATTGCGGCATTAACTTCTTTCTCTATGGGTGACTTGGCATGTTGCTAGACGCTAACCTTGGACTTTAGGCAGGCTCAGCCTAATGCCACTGAGAAAGAGGCCTAGAGGGTCACACACTAAGTGTGTCCATGTATCTCAGTTAAATATTAATTTAACAAGTTAAATAAATATTATTCCCGACTGTGGTTTACTAATTATTTAAGGATGTATGATCACATTTATTTTGACACTAGTTATTTGATAGAATATATTTTGGACGAAATAATATATTTATTAGAGAGTAATGCAATTACATTTATTTATGAAATAAATAGTCATTACTCAAGGTCTAATAAATGTGGTGGAGAAAAATGGAAAATAAAAGTACACGCCGTGTATATTAAATATACACGCCGTGTAGTTTTATGGAAAACAAGTACACGCCGTGTATTAATTATTACATGCCGTGTAGTTTTTCCAGTTGGGATTTTGAGGATTTAATATTGTTTTATTAAATGATATTTATTATAATCAGTGTGGGCACATGTCATGGAATTAATAATTCGACATGGGGGGTTTTCAATAAGAGTTAATAAAATAAATAAAATGTGTAATGCATTTATTTATTGTCATAACTCTATTAACCTCAAACCCAATTATAAATATCCTCGCAACCCCAACATTTTAAAGAGCCATTGTTGTGAACAACGGATTTGGAAATACTCTCAAGCCAAGAGAGAATTCCCTTTTCACCAAGAATTCCCTCAAGTTACAAGAGAAAGATCCTCCACCGGATCAAGACGGTCGATGGTGGACATCGCAAGCGAAGGTTCTTCCACGCTAGCACCCGGAGATCCATTCGGCGATGTCCGGAGATACGTGACACACGTGTGGATCACCGCTAGAGGAATCCTACACTTGGATTCTACAACGCAACGATGGATCACTGAATCGTGACCGGACACATCACCGAAGAAAGAATTCCAACGAGGTAATTCTTATGTATTAATTAAATTAATTATAATCAACATATGATGATCCTCCCCAAGGGTTCCAGGACTCTTCTTTTCTTTTCGTTCTTCATTCTATTATGAAGATTCAGCATTTTATATCGTGAAGGATCTCGGATTGAATGTTGTTTAACGTTAAAATTAAAGTTGGGCTAACCCACCAACGCGCTTCCGCTGCACCCGGAACCTACACTCAGACCAAAGACTATTTCCTTTTAATGGAGTAATTGAATGTTTTCTTTGAATGTTGAAACAAAAATGGATGTTCCAAGATGAGTGCGTGTATTTACATCCAAATGAGCCTTCCAAAAGTCACACCAATCAAGGAGCCCCTTGTAGGGATTAGAATACTACCATTACTTTTTTCTTCTTTAGGAAACAAACTAAGAAATTTATTCTGGTCCTTCACCAACTCCCTGACCGATAAAATTTTGATTTAAGGATAAATCTATCATCCTCATCATATTCATATCCAAGATAGTTATTATTTCATTTTATTTCTTGACACTCATCCCCCAAATCTTCTTTACATGCACCTATATTTACTGAACTACTTTGTGCAATAGTCATTCCATACTAGGTACTAGTGATCATTTTGGATAAATTCAGAGGAAAACACTTACCACCTATGGAGTAATTAGTTTCTTAAGTTCAATTACCTATTTCCATCAAAGCATACTGAAATTATTTGAAACAATAAAATGTTGTGTTACCCTTATTAGAATTATCTTTAACATTCTCCTTTGATTATGAATATATTTTGTTTATTTATTTATTATTTATACAAAATGATTATTTTATGAGCCTAATAGGATGGATATGAATCTAAATTTATGCACACTTATCATATAAAATAGAATATGAATATTTAGTTAAAAAATTCCTCAGGTTTTCAATAGATCATGCATACAACTCTTTTCAAACTCTTTATCCTTGTTTACATTATTATTCTTCAAAAATAATAATCCAAAAGAGTTGGAAGAACATTTTATTTTTCACAGAAAAGATAAAAAATATAAATTTTCTACCAAACATGGGAAAAACAAAACATGCACGTCGATTGGGATGATACTCTGGTTTATGGATCATTTGATATGAATACTGGTGTAAATGATGACAAGTATCATATTGAAGAAATGAAAATGAAAATTGAAGATGACATTCATTATTGTCTAATGATGATTGAGAAATTAAATAGATGTGATAAGAGACCATTATATTACAGTTGTAATGAATACACAAAATTGCCAGCTATATTGAAGTTATATAATTTAAAATCTAGCAGCGGATGAAGCAAAACCAACTTTATAGAACCACTTGGTCTCCCGAATGATATACGATCAGAAGGAAATGAAATTACTTGTCAAATATATGATGTTAACTAAATTCTACATTCAGTGGGAATGATCTCTACAAAAATTTATTCTTTTCCAAATTATTTCATACTGTTTTCAATAATTATGAATCAATCATAAAATTGACTAACTATGGAATAGATTGATAAAAGAAATATGAATTAAGTACTTAAAAATATGTATGGTACTTTCATATCATTCAATGATTTAGAAGACTACATGGATGTCAAGAAACCAAAATACAATTGACTCGGCATGCATAATAAATAATTAAAGTGGGGAAACTATGTAATGTAACAGATTCTCCTCAGTAGATGAAAATTGATTATGAGTATCAGGAATTTGTAAATGCTTCTAAACACATCCATATTAATGAATATAAAAATAGAATAAATCCTTTTAGTGTATATATTGGTAATCATAGTACATGTACCATCATGTTAGTATATTATAAATTTCCGCTATAGTTATGCATGAATTGAAAATACATTATGTTTTCTCTTCTTATATCTGGACCAAAGAAACCTGTTAATTATATTGATGTCTATTTATATCCATTAATCAATGATATGAAATTGATTTTGGATACATTTTTTACAATGTATGATGCTCATTGAAGTGAATAATTCACATTTAGGGCCATTTTGTATGGGATGATAAATGAATTTCATATTTATGTAAATTTTTTAGGAAATAGAATTAACAAAATGTTGGGGTGTACCATTTGTGATGAATGAACACACTTAGTTCATTTGAATCATTACTCGATGATTCTATTTTCAGTACATCATAAATTTTTACCATGAAAAAATATATAGATCCTGGATGACATCATTCGATGGGAATACTGAAAAAGGTACAACATTATCTCCACTTACGAGTGATAAACGGTTCGATAAAGTATAATATATTGAGAGTATTTTCAGTAAACTATTTTTGAAAAAACTTACAAAATAATATTGTAAAAGGATATAAATTTCATTTGAATTACCATATTTGAATTTCTTTTAGGTCAGACATTTTCTTGATGTCATGCATGTGGAAAAAATGTATTTGATAATGTTATTGGAATTTTACTAAATGTTCTAGAAAAAATAAATGATAGAATCAAGGCTAGGTTTGGAATGATTAACATGGGGATAAGGGATTATTTATCACTGGAAAAGAGTAAAGGGTAGAATTTTCTTTCTCCAATAGCTTACACTCTATCCTGATAGTAAAAATTGCAATTTTTCATTTTCTATAATGGTGTAAAAGTTCCATAGTAGTATTCATAAAATATCATGAATGTCATGTCAATGAATAATTTGATGTTATAAGGGATAAAATCACAATATTATAATGTTTTAATGAAATATTTGATACCCATCGCTTTACATTGCATTCTGCCTAAAAATATATGACATACATTAGTATAATCTATTTTTCATAGCCATATGCAATAAAGTTATAGAACTGGTGAAGATGATAATCATGGATAAGGAGGTTGCATTCAGGTAATGTGAATTATATATGTTCATCCCATAATAATTCTTTTATATAATTTTCAACTTGATTCTTTACTTAGTAAGAAAGGTTCACATATGTAGTCCTGTCTATTTCACATGAATATACCCCATTGAATAGTATATAAATATTTTGAATGGTTATGTCCAGAATCAAATTTATCTAGAAGGTTGTATTGTAGAATGATATTTTATTGAACAATATATTGAATTATGTACCGGTTACCTATTATATGTTGATAACATTGGTCTCCCAAATTCTTGTGATATAATACCTCCTATAGGAGAAGGGATTCTTGGAAGGGATGTTGTTACAATTACCATCACAGAGAGGGAGCAAGCACGCGTTAATTTTACATAATAGTAAAGATATTGATCCAGGTGTCTAAGACCAAAAAAAATTTATTAGAAATTTTAATCCATTAAGGGGTTAAGTATGGATATCAAATACACATAATGAACAGTTTGTAGGATAGTTATGAGGTCATATTTATTTGGAGTTATCTGAAAATATGAATTCAATTTTAAAACAACTTTGATTTCTAGCCCTATGACCAAATTCAAATTTCATATCTTACACTAGTTTTGTAATAAATTGTTTTATAATTTATAAGAAATAATATGATGACTTCAGTACAATGTAAAATATTGGATTTATGCTCATGGTGGAAATGATGCACATATCAGGTTCCCTAGATAGAAATCGAATTTATGAAAATATGTTATATTTTGGAATTATAGAACAAATAGATGAGTTGTATTATCTAGAATTTTATGTGATTATTTTCTATTAAAAATGGGTATACAATATTAGTGCGGTGAAATTTCATGAAATTGGGTTTATGAAGGTGAATTTCAGTGTAGAAGGGGAAAATTATGAGTAGTTCATAATGAAATCACAAGTAGTGAAAGTATTTTATGTATCCGTTTCAACAAACAGGAATTGGTCGATTATCCAATTGGAAAGTAAAACAACTATAGGGTCATATGAAAATTCAATTAAGGATGACCATTTCATTTGGAGATCACAATCAGTTCATGGTGATCCTAATTTAGACAATGTCTTATTTGTTAGATGGGACTAAAAAGAGAGGATTTGGATTCATGATAGAGGATCAAAATACATTTAACCTTTAAAAGAAATAATAAGAGTTCAATTAGATAGTTAACCTATTTTTTAATATACTATGGTTTTCCTCATAATATTATTTTTTCTTTACTATATTAATATAATCTAAATAAAATTTTTGACTAATCATGCCGAAAATGTCTTCTGCATATGATGATGTTACCCAAACCTAGGAATAATAGGTGGTTAATGCTAAAACTATAGAATTATTAAGGTATCATTAGAATATTGATGAAGAAAATAATGAAACAACATCACAGTGTTGACTAAATTTATCACAGAAATAATCAAGGGTATAAAATTTTAGGTTTGATGGAGTCAATTTAGACAAAATATTAAACCCAACAAGTTAATATTCATTAGTTATGTAGGAGTTACAATGAGGATGAATGTGTTGATTGATATAGAGTAATGGAACCATGTGAAACCTGTAACGAAGAAAACCCATTGGGAAGATATAAAGGTAATTTTATGATAACATTTTGTTATTTTATTTAAAAATTATATAATGAAAATTTGATTTTATTTTCATTATTCCTTACAGAGTTCATTTATTTTAGAGATTTTCATACGAAATATGTCTAAATGCGTATCAGAAAATCCCACATAGTCTTATGGACTCTTCATAGAAAAACTCATCTAAGGGATATTGAGGAGAAACTAAATCCCAACCCACCAATTACTCATGTACACATTATAAAGTAGGAAACATGGAATGATTTCATCATTCTACATGATGGAAATTAATTTTAGGTGCACTATAGTCGATAATATATTATTTGAAATTATTTATTTCTTAAAATTTGATTCAAAATTGTTAATTTATGAAACAATATAGGAGTGATGAAAATAATGAATGTGCATTAAAACCAATGTACCCCTATTACAAAGCAATTCTAGGGTACACTTTACTAGAGAAGAAATTGGTATGTATTTTAAATCAAAAATAAAATCTTTATGAGATATGAAACAAAATATTTTTCTTTTTTTATATGAGGATTGATAAATCAAAATCTAAAGCCACTTACATCCCATGACGAGTTCTATAGAAGGAGAATTTCATAAATAAGGAGGGTAAACTAGTTAATGAAAACAAAAAATTATCATGGGAAACATGTGTTAGTATGATGTAATAATAATTCATTATTATTTATAACAATATTACAAAAAAATCAATATTTATGTTCATATGTTTTTTATACGCTTTAGACACATGAATCAACAATGATCATTTCGAAAGAAAAACAACTTTCAGTAGCATTGAAGTTTTTGGAACAATATGGCCACGTTAGAAGAGTAGGTTTTAGAGTGTCTCCTCAGACATATTTTGAGAAGACAATACCATAAGAAGATACATATAAGAAGATGAAAATATTGTAGACAAAAATAGAAATTTTCTAGATATTATTGCCTTGTTAGGTTTGGAAGGCCAATATATGTGAAAGGATTAAAGATAATTGATGGTGGAACAAATAAATGACCTTACTATCTTTGAGGAAAGTTATTCCCCTCAACCACATACCTTATGTGAGGTAATCAATTTTTTCATTACACTTTATCCTAAATGTGAATTAAAAAACATTCGATAACCCATAATTTTGAATTCATTTTTGGATACAATGACACAATAGAATCAACCATACCACAACTTAATACATGGTGTACCCTATATGACTTAAATTGTGTGGTTTTAGATTAAAATTGACATTTTATTAATGAATTGTTTCAAATTTTTGTTTAATTTATATGTTTATAATATTAATAACATAAGAATTATTTTCTTATATAGGGGGATTCTTTTTCTTGAGTTGGGGTGGTCTATTAAAATATGCTCATGCTCATGAGAGATTGGACTTTGAGGCTATAAATGAGATAATGGAAACAAGGAAATGGGTCAATAATGTACACAAACATCATGAAAATGTGAATTACTACTATTTTTTAGTTAATTTTATAATCATTTTATCTTCTCTATTTAATTTAAATTCCTTATCATTTTTATCTAATACTCATTTAGTTTTTTCTACTGATCTATTGGGAATTCACATTTTTCTTCAAACTATCTATAAAAATCAAGAAAGGATAGAACTTGTTACTTTTGAATGGAAGAGGAAACCCTATGCTGCATGAAACATTACGTGGTTTAGGAAGAATGTGGTTTCTTCTTCAATCCAAACAAAACATGTTCTATATTTTCTGGCTTGTTGGAGATAGTTGAAAGAAAAAAATAGCACATAATCAACAATCAGCACTTCAATTCGATACAAAATGTTCGCAGTATGAATTGAACTATATGTTTTTAGTTTATAATTTACATTTTAGTTCAAAACACTCATCACTTACACAAAACTAATAAAACACATTCATATAGTTTTGTTACATTTGAAAAAAGATCCATATGACATTTGAGATGTGTAGGAATTAGCCTCACCTCAATCTGACATTCGATATGATCAGTATGACTCCAAGTGTGTCTTTTTATTTTAAATTGACATTAATTTTAGTAAAAATGACAAGTGAAAAAATAAAAACCCAGAAAATGTATTTAGATTATTTTGATCCTTTATATCAATGATCCACAATTCAATTGCAAGGTGTAGGAATTAGCTACACCTCAATCATATACACAGTGTTCCTGATATGACTCAAAGTGTCCACTATTAGATTAAAATTAACATTTTAGTTCAAAATGTGTTCCACTCACTAGAAACCAAGAGAATGCACCCAGAACATCTTGGTAATTTATGAAAATGATTTATATTTTATATTTTATTTTTATTAATCAGTCTAATTTTAAATGGACATGTGATGTTACCATAACTCAAAGTGTGTGTTTCCAGTTTAAAATTACATTTTAGTAAAAAAAACACAAGTGACTTACTCAAAACAAACAGAACCCATTTGGATTATTTTTATAGTACAATAAAATGATACATATGTAATTTTTGAACTGTATGAATTATCCACACCTAAATTTGATACACAGTGTGACTGGTATGACTCCAAGTGTGTATTTATATTTAAAATTGACATTAATTTTAGTAAAAAAGACTATTGACGTACTCAAAACTAATAAAACAGATTCATATTGTTTTTATACTTTATAAAAATGATCTATAAGTCATTTTTGATGTATAGAAATCATCCTCACCTAAATCTGATACACAGTGTGCCCAATATGACTCAAAGTGTATGTTGTCAGTTTAAAATTGAAATTTTATTTGAAAACATGTGTTACTCACTAAAAACTGAGAAAATATTCTTGGATTGTCTTGATAATTTATAAAAATTATTTCCAAGTTGTGACATGTGGGAATTTATATCATGTCACACTAACACAATATGTGACCAGTATGACCTATGTGTTTTTTAGTTTAAATTGAAATTTTAGTGAAAAAAAGATACATACTCAAACCCAATGAAACATATTCCTTTTGTTTTGATACTTTAGTAAAATCATATATAAGTTATTTTTTACTTGTAGGAATCAGCCTCACCTCAATACGATTCATGGTGTGACTGACATGACTCCAAGTGTGTCTTTTTATTTAAGATTTATATTAATTTCAGTAAAAAATATAAGCGTCATACTCCAAAATAATAAAATGCATTCTGATTGTTTTAATATCATAGAAAAATGATCCATTATTCATTTTTTATGTGTAGTAATTAACCTCACTCAATATGATACATGATGTGATCGGTATGAATCAAAGTGTTCATTATTAGCTTAAAATTGAAATTTTAGTTTAAAATTTGTGTCCCTCAATGAAAACTAAGAAAATACCATCATATTTTCTTAATAATTTATGAAAATGATTTATAAGTCATTTTTTATGTATAGGAATTAGTCTCACATAAAACCGACACACAATGCGACAGATATGAATCAAAGTACATATTTTAGTTTGAAATAATATTTTAGTAAAAAACAAAAGTAACATATTCTAAACCAAGAAAACCCATTCTAATTATTTTTATACTTTATTAAAATGATCTATAAGTCATTTTTTATGTGTAGTAATTAGACGCACCTCAATCTGAAGTGTGGCATGACCATTATGTCTCAAAGTATGTCTTTTTATTTAAAATTGAGAATAATTTTAGTAAAAATGAAAATTGACATACTCAAAACTAATAAAAAAATAGATTATTTTGATACTTCATGAAAATGGTCCATAAGTCATTTTTTAATGTGTAGGAATTAGCCACGCCTTAATACAATACATGGTGTGGCTGGCATGAATCAAAGTTTTCGTTATCAATTTAGTATTGAAATTTTAGTTCAAAACGTGTCACTCACTAAAAACTGAGAAAACTTACTCAGATTGTATTAATAATTTAGGAAAACAATTTAGATGTCAGTTTTTATGTTTAGGAGAAAGTATCACATCAAATTGACACATGATGTGATCAGTGCGACTCAAAGTGTGTGTTTCTAGTTTAAAATTACATTTTTGTAAAAAACATAAGTTATATACTAAAAAAATAGAAAATTCATTAATATAGTTTTTATACTTTACAAAAATGATCCATAATTCACTTGTGATGTGTATAAATCAAAAACACCTCAATCTGATGCATGTTGTGACCAGTATGACTCAAAGTGTGTCTTTTTATTTGAAATCGATATTAATTTTAGTAAAAAATAAAAAAGTGAAACAGTCAAAACCGATCATATGAATTAATATTTTTTTATACTATAGTTATATATCCATAAGTTATTAATGATGTTTATGAATTAGTCATGCCTCAATCTGATATAGGGTGTGTCGGATATGACTCATAGTGTCCGCTATCAGTTTAAAATTGACAATTATTTAAAAAAACACGTCACTCACTGAAAACCAAGTAAACACACTCATATTTTCTTGATAATTTAAAAAAATGACTCATAATTCATTTGTGATTTTTAAGAATCAGTCCCACATCAAACTGAAACATGATATAAGTAGGATGAATCAAATTGCGTGTTTGTAGTTTAAAATGACAGTTTAGTAAAAAACACAAGGTACATACTAAAAAAATAGAAACATATTCATATTGTCTTGATACTTTAATAAATTAATCTATATGTAATATTTTATGTTTAGGAATCATCCATACCTCAATCCAATGAACAGTGTTACCGGTATGACCCCAAGTGTGTGTATTTATTTAAAATTGACATAAAATTTAGTAAAAAAGACAAGTGACATACTCAAAACTAAGAAACAACATTCATATTGTTTTGAATTATTATTAAAATATTCCATAAGTCATTTGTGATGTGTAGGAATTATAAAAACCTCAATCTAATACATGGTGTGTCCGATATGACTCAAAGTGTCTGCTATCAGTTTAAAATTGACAATTTAGTTAAAAAACTTATGTCAATCACTAAAAACTGAGAAAATATGTTCTGATTGTCTTTATAATTTATGAAAATCCATAATCCATTTATAAAATATAAATTGACTACACATCAATGTAATAAATGATGTGGTTGTTATGACTCAAAGTGTTTGTTTTCAATGTTTGAGTTCTATTTTAGTTTAAAACATGCATCTCCAAATCCGAGAAAACAAGATCAGATTATTTTCTCGTCATTTTATCTTCTATTAAATAATTAATTTCTTTATCATTTTTATCTTATACCTATTTAGTTAATTTTCATAGGGATGATTCTTTAAGAAAAACAATAAATGGCATGGTAGTTGAAGGATTTCTCTAAAAAAGGGTCATATTGAATTGAATCCAATCTGTAGTGATTTTTTTATCAACACAGATTGAGATCCAATTTTGTAGTAAATTTTAAGAACAACAAGAAATGGTGTGAAATGTAAGAATGAACTGTAAATCAATATAATACACAATTTTCCTTATATGAATCAAAGTATATTTTTTTAGGTTAAAATTGGAACTTTGTGTTTAATTTATTTCTTTATAGTATTACTATCATAAGAATTGTTTTCTTATACAGGTGCATTATTTTTCTCGAGATGGGGTGGTTTGTTCGAAAATAACATGACTGTGGGTTGTGGGCTATAGACAAAGTAACATTGATGTTTTTTAATGTATGTGAAAATTTTTAGTTACTCATGTAATTGTAAAAACCAATGATTGAAATGTTCACAACATACTTTTTTTTAATTTAACTGTGTTTCAAAATTTAATTGATTTAAATTATATATTTTTTATTTATATTTTCTATTTTTTGGTATTTTTTGGTATTTTTTTCTGCCCCAGCGTGATGTAATTTTAACAGCACACTCCAGAAAGATTCCCCTTTATCAGCACTATTAAAAACACTGATAAAGTGATATGTTATCAGGGCTATTGAAAGCACTAATAATGGTACCATTTATCAGTGATTTTCAGAGCGCTGGTAAGGTGTTCCTTTATCATTTTTTTCTAGTGTTGATAAATCCTAGGGATTTTAATCACTCTTTGGCAGTTATTGCATTTTTTATGATGAAGATGGCCAATTTTAACACTATTAAAGGCCGTATTTGTAGTAGTGCATGTTCCAGTTTTTCCAAAATTTATATTTTTTACCTTTATAGTTTTTCTTTTAGGAAAAATGGTTTTAAATCCTTAATTAAGGGAATTGATAACATTTTTAAAAGTGGATATTATATCATCCATTTCTTAAAAATACAGAGCTTTAAAATTGATTTTAGTGTGGAATTTAATGAGATATATATTAATGGTAAATTAGAATCATATCTCTGATCTAAAATAATGTTGTTTTCATATATGTTGATTCTAAAATGAAGATATTTCCTTCATTGTTTTCATATTTCTTTCTCTTGATACTGGATGTTTGGAAGCCTTTCCCTTGGATTCATGGAACCTTACTGTCACAGTTGGTTCAATCTATTCATGTACTAGTTCCATCCCATGTGTAGAGACCCTATTTTGGTGCAATAAATCATGTGAAGCTTCATCATTTTAGGTAAGTGGATCATTAATTTCTCATGAGTTTTATCCTACAAGAGGGGTTCATGCTTTTGTTATCTTTTGGGAACTTGGTTGAATCAAGATTAATAAAGATAAATTATTTGGTTTAATTTAATTAAAGGGGAAGGGGAATGAAATCAAATATTTTATAGATTTTTGATATTGTAATATTGAGATTATCTATACTTGTTGTACCACTAAAAATCATGGCTTTTGGGAGCCTTTTCATGTGCTATTGTTGTGGTGTTAAGGATCCCTAGTTTTTTTATTGTTTTATATCACCCTGAATAGAATTGGTTAATCACTTATTTCTAGATAATGAAATGGTTTCCCTTGGAGAATTATTCTTGTGTGAGATTACCCATAAAAGTGATGTGAAATTGATGAAAATCCCCTCAAAAATCCAAAAAATGATATGTGGATATATGTGGAAGGTGTTGTGATGTTTGAATTCATTTCTTGTTTTGTGGTCATGATATGGGTTGTTTGTGATGGAAGTTGGTGGTGATGTGGCGATTGTGTTGAGGAGGTGGTGGTGATATAATGGTATTTTCATTCTCAGAACATTACTTTGTGGGTTTTTATAGAATCCCAGCCTTTTCTTACATTACTATTACATCATTTTAAAGATAAAAAACATAATAGTATTACACATAGAGGATCCAAAGGTTTAGTGTCTTGGGAAAACTAGGACCATACATAACAATTACAATATCAATCATAAACATTTATTTAATTTCTTATTCTTTAGATTCTTATTGGCACATGTCCTCTCCTTAGTACATGTATCCACCTAAGGATATACATAAAAAGGGTTGATCTAAAAGCCTAGTAAGAGGATATATAAGAATAATATATCAAGGGGTGAGAATAATCATGACATAGGAAAAAGATCACGAACATGAGAGGAGCATAAATAAAAGACTTGAAATGTGGCAATGCATAAAAATGAAACATCATGTCTTAGTGGTTAACTTCCCCACATACCTGTGAACCAATCTATCATATTGTTCACAAATAATTTCACATTTACTTAGATATTCATCACTTTACCCAATGCATTGGAGTGCTGTATAATTCCGAGCGCACCCGTCACATTCAAAAATTCATATTGTGCTATATAATTCTGGGTGCACCCATCACCTCATAATATTATCATTATCATGCATGCCACATAGAACATATATCAATAATGAACCTAACTAAGCCATGGTAAGGAATGGGTTTCATCTCATAAGAATACATTCATAATCTTTGGTTTCCCAAATGAAAGAGGGAACAACATACTTGATACAAGAACCATCAACCATGAATGACAGGTAAAAGTTGAGTTCTTAAAAGAAAAGTTCTTTTGGAAAACATTTTTATTGACATAAACTTCATTAGAAAACATGTATATCCCATAAAAGGAAATATAAATATGAACAGATTATTTTTAAGAAGTGACCATACCAAATTGGAGTGAAAGAGGGAGAACCCGAAGAAAGAAAATTGGGTTCGAGATTTTCCCCTTACCTTGTATCCAAATGCTTCCCTCTCTTTAATGTCATGTATAATGAAATTATTTTCATTAATTAGAAACACATAACCTTTTTTAAATTAATATTTTAAATTATTGTTTCATTAAGTGATTTTATGTGCCTTTGTATGAGTTATAGAGTTTAAAAACACTATTCGGGAATGTTTGTTTTTATGGTTTTCTTAAGTAGTTCACTTGTATTCTTAAATTGAAGTTAGGGTAGAACATGGGTAAACATATAGAAATGATATTAAATGTTACTAATGATATTAAAATATATTGAATTATCTTATAATGAATCATATTATATCCATGTGAATGAATCATTAGATAAGAATTAAATGATGATTATTTAGGTTAATTTGGGCGGTTTTTTGATCACAACGATCTTGTTTTAATTTATCACTTTTTAATATGTGATTAAGTTATTTCCAGAACATTAAATAGGAAATAATAAATTTAAAAAATTCTTGTTCAACCATAAAAATGGTTTCATGACCAGATCTAAAGGCAGAAATGGAAGAAGAAAGCATGTCGTTCTTGAAGGTGATAAATTAACACCTCACGAACAATGTTCTATTTAATAAAATAAAAGGAAGAGGGAAAGGGGTTGGATGATATAATATCCCATTAGCATCATAAAATTACAGTATATGTATAATAATAGAGTTACAATACAATTTGGATGAAGATAGTTGGGGAGAGATCAATAAATGAACTTGAACTTGAAAGGAAATTAAAGGAGAAGAGGGAGAGAAATTACCTCTTAAATCCTCCTCTTGAGATTCTCCTTAAGGAAGCTAGGCTTGGTATTTTTATGAGACCAGAATCTCTTGAACATGGGAGATGGGCTAGGGAAGATGTTTGGGCAGATTTTAGAGAAGTCTTGGATCTTGAGAGGTGTGAGAAAATAAGGGCGTGAAGGGTGGTTTTTATAGTGGAGGGGAGATGAGTTTCCTTAATATAAAATTCATTAGTTTATTAATTTCCCCTAAGAAAAAGAATAGTGAGTCTTGAATGAACAAGAATAGTAATTTTATCATGTGATCCCGAACCAAGTGGCCTTACATCAGTAGAAAATCACACATGACTCTATAATTAGCTTCTTTAGCATATTTTTGTAAATTATGGTATTTCACTATTCATAAAAAAATTCAAGTATTTCAGAAAAAAAAATCCCAAAAATTTACCCCAACCATTTTTCGATGTGTAGAATCCAAAAATGAAGTCCATTTATCAAAAATATTTTTCTAAATATTATTAATTTAATATTTAATTAAAATCATAATTTACTTAAAAGAAATTTTTTAAAAAATTAAAACTGATTTTATAGTGCTTTCAAAAATTACATAAGGTCTTATAAAATTATATAAAAACTATAAGACATTTATTTGATGATTTATGAACAAATTTTAGGAAAATAAATTTTCTTTTAAATTTATTAATTAATTATAATTAATTATTTATGACTTACAAAATACCAAAACGTTTACTAAGGTCAAATTGTCACTTTCTAAGATGTATAAATTTTATTTAATTATTCATGGGTAAGGTTACTATTTTGTTGGATGATTTACTATTCATAAGAGTCATATTAATTTTCATAAGTGTATGTTACTATTCATAAGGGTAGGTTACTATTCACAAGGGTATGTTACTATTCACTGAAAATTATTTTTGTTTAATTAGACTCTAAAAATCATCTTGAACACAACTGTGTATGTCAGATTTTCAAAATTCCAAATACAAAAGTGACAAACTTATGTTTAATGGTCACTTATAACTTATTAGTTCATTATGTTGTGTTTTCATGTTATTTTATGACATAATTATAAGAAGGTAATTTCCATTGAAAAACTTTGGGTCATTACATTCTTCCCCCCTTAAAAAATTTCACCCCCGAAATTTCACTTTACACAAACAGTTGAGGGTGTTTCTCCTTCATTACCTCTTCTGTTTCCCAAGTTTCTTCCTCAAACTTATGGTTCCTCTACAATACATTGACAAGATGGGTTGCCTTGTTATGTAGAACCTTATCTCTCTAATCTAGAATCTTTACTGGATACTCCTCATAGGAGAGATCATCTTCCAACTGCACCACCTCTGAGTTTAGTACATGTGAGGGATCAGGTATGTACTTCCTTAAGAGTGATACATGAAAAACATAATGAAATTGAGCCATATTTGGTGAAAGTGAAAGCTGATAGGCCACGGATCCTATGCGGTCAAGGATCTCAAAGGGGCCAATATACCTTTGGCTTAGCTTCCCTTTCTTCCTGAATCGCATGACTCTCTTCCATGGAGATATTCAAAGGAAGTCTTTATCTCCAACGTCGAACTCCAAGTCCCTTCGACGGTTGTCAGCATAGATCTTTTTCTAACTTTGAGCAGCTTTGATGTGTTTCTAGATGAATTCAACCTTCTCTGTCATCTCTTGAATAAGATCGAGTCCAAGTAGCTTTCTTTCTCCAACTTTATCCCAACAGGTTGGAGTTCTACATCGCTTTCCATACAGAGCTTCATATGGAGTCATCTGAATACTCGATTAGAAGCTATTGTATTATGATAACTCAACCAATGGGAGATGCTGATCCACACCACCTTTGAATTCAAGAGATCAGGCTCTTAGCATATCTTCAAGCGTCTGAATAGTCCTTTCAGATTGGCTATCAGTTTTGGGGTGATAGGCCATGCTGAAATTTAATTCAGTACTCAAAGCATGTTGAAGGCTCCTCCAAAATTTAGATGTGAACCTTGGATCATGGTTAGAGACAATTTAGATTGGAACACCGTGAATCCTCACCAATTCCTTCACATATATCTTTGTAAGTTGTTAAAGCGTGAGATCTTCCTGAATAGCGATAAAATGAGAAGTCTTGGTGAGTCGGTCAACCACAACCCATATCACATTATTTCCCTTTGATGTCTTTGGGAGACCCGTGATAAAGTCCATAGTAACATTTTCCAATTTCCACATGGGTATAGGCAATGGTTGCATCATACCTTTGGAATTTTGTTGCTCAACTTTAACTTGATAACATACCAAGCACCTTGATATATATTTCGTAATCTCCTTATTCGTGTTATCCCACTAGAAGTGTTCTCATAGATCAAGGTACATCTTGGTACTCCCATGATGGATATAGAATGTTGAGCTATGTGCATTTTCTAAAAGATCATTCTTTATCCCGGGTGATGAGGGAACACAAAGTCGCATTCCAAACTGAATCACACCATCATCACTGATATGGAACTCATGAAGCTTCCCTTCCTTTACTAAATTCACGCTCTTTTGTATCTCCACATCATCCCTTTGTTCTTCCTTAATCTTCTCCTCGATGGATGGTTGTGCAATAATTTGGGAAAGCTAGGATGTATCCCATGCCCTTATGATTTCCAAATCCATCCTTTTCATATCTAAGAAGATATAGTGTTTCTCAATCTGTAACATGGATAGAGTAGCGGGTTCTTTTCTGCTTAGAGCATCAGCTACCTTGTTCTCCTTTCCAGGATGGTAGTGAATAGAGAAATCATAATCCTTGATTAGCTCTAACCATCTCCTTTGAATCATGTTAAGATCTTTTTGTGTGAATATATACTTTAGGCTCTTGTGTTCGGTGTATATTTCACACTTCTCACCATAAAGGTAGTGCCACCAAATTTTTAAGGAAAAAATCATGGATTCCAGCTCTAGATCTTGTGTCGGGTAGTTCTAGTCATGGATCTTCAACTGCCGTGAGGCGTAGGCTATCACATTGTCATTTTGCATGAGTACACAACCCAATCCTTTTTTGAAGCATCACTGTATATCACAAAACATTCTCCACTTTTTGGTAGTGTGAGTTAAGGTGCAGTGATCGGCCTTCTCTTTACCTCCTTGAAGCTTCCCTCACATTCTTCTGTCCAGACATACTTTACCCCTTTCCTTGTTAACTTAGTTATCGGGCTTGACAATCGTGAGAAGTTTCTCACAAAATGTCGGTAGTACCCAGCTAATCCATGAAAATTAAGGATTTCTGTGACACTAGAGGGTCTGGGCCATTCCTCAATTGCCTTTGTTTTTGAAGGATCCACATAAATTCTCTCACTTGTGATCACATGTCCCAAGAACGTGACTTATTTCATCCAAAAGTCACACTTGATGAAATTGGTGAACAACTTCTCCTTTATCAAAGTGCCAACACATGTCTTAGATGTTCTTCATGTTCCTCCTTTATCTTGGAGTAGATGAGAATACCATTAATAAACACTACCACAAATTTGTCGAGGTAATTTCTAAATACTCTATTCATAAAATCCATGAAGATTACAGGGGAATTAGTAAGTCGAAAGGGCATCACCAAAAACTCATAGTGGAAATACCTTGTACGGAAGGCAGCCTTCAAAATATCTTCCTTCTTCACCTTTACCTGATGATATCCAGAATGAAGATCCACCTTTGAGAAGTATTGATCTCATCTTAAATAGTCAAACAAGTCATCAATCCTTGGGAGAGGATAATTTTTCTTTATTGTGATCTTGTTCAGTTCATGATAATAAATACAAAGCCGCATTGTTCCATCCTTCTTTTTGACAAAGAGAACTGGTGCACCCCAAGGTGATGCACTAGGGAGTATGAAACCTTTGTCCAAATGCTCTTGTAGATGCTTCTTTAACTCCTCTAGTTCAATAGGAGCCATCCTATAGGGACACTTCGAGATAGGAGTATCTCGAGGTATGAGTTCAATTGAGAACTCTACCTCACAATCCAGGGGAATTCCCAATAACTCTTCAGAAAATACATCACCATATTCCCTCATGATGGGCATTTACTCAAGGTTGGAACCTTCCTTCAACTCAACTATTTGGGTGAGGTATGCTTCTTCATTTGGAATCAACACCCACACCATTGAAAGATTTTTCAAAAGAGATTCACGATCTTCCATTCATTTTTAGAAGAACATGGGATGGTTTGTATTATCAAAAGATATTTGTTTTTCCTGACAGTTGATATGTGCTCTATATAACGAGAGCCAATCCATTCCCATTATAGAGTCGAATTCCACCAAGGAAAGTAATATGAGATTTTCCAGAAGAATCTTGCCACATACAACAATAGGATAAGAGTCAAACACTTGTGTTACAATGATTGAACCACTTGGTGTTTTTACAGATATCTCTACTTCAAGGTTTTGGGTCTTCGATTCAATAGTTCGAGAAAACCTGCAAGATATAAAGGAATGCGTATAACTAGAATCAAATAAGACTTTTTCCATTCTTTATTGAATAGGAAGTGTACCTTGTATGACTTCATTATAATGCTCCACCTTTGCAATAGTGATGGCATACGCCTTCCCTTGTTCCTTTGGATTTGGTGGTTGATGACGTTGATTACCCTCGAGAACTCGAGGTTTAGTGCACTAACTTGCATAGTTCCCTAGCTCGCTACAGTTGTGGAATTGAACCATGAGTGGTTCTATCCTTTATTCTACCACATTATCCTTCCTTTTCATGTCTTTTTGACACTCTTGAGCATGGTGTCCCTCTTTCCCACACTTGAAGCACTTCCCCGTACCTTTGAGGCAGTTCACATGTTTCAACTTCCCACATTTTTGGCATGTGGGTCGTTGAGTTTTCTTCCCACTTTTGTCATTAGATCCTACATCTTGAAACTCCATCCTTCGTTTCTTATCCCCATATCCATGGGACCATTCTGCAAACTCCATCTCAACTTTGAGGGCACATCGAATAACTTCTTCATAACTCCCAATGTCTCGAATTGCAAGAGCCTTTCGAAGGTGTGGTTTTAATCCACTAAATAATCTATCAATTTTGCTATCATTGTTGATAAGAAAATCCGAAGAATACCTTGAAAGCCTTGTGAAATTCACTTCATAGGTTTTGAAAGATTCTCCTAATTTTTTCTTGAGCTCTATGAATTATCTCTCCATCTTCTTACGAAGAGTTTGTGGGAAATACTTACTAAGAAACATTACCTTAAAGTCCTCCCATTTCAACTCTTTAACTTCCTCCCTTGGTTTGGTATACTTAATCAAATCCCACCATTGATCAGCCTCTCCATCTAGATGATAAATGGCTAGAGTCACCTTCTCCATCTCAAAATAGTAAAGCACATAAAATATCTTCTCCATGGAGTTGACCCACTATTCCACAACTAGTGGAACAGAAGATCTACTAAATGTCGGTGGTCGTTGCCGTATAAAACATTTGATAGCCAGTTGCTCCCTCTTTGGTGAAGGAGGACGTTCCCCATTATTATGGTTATTGTTCATAACCTGAGATAATTTGGTAAGAATCTCCATGAATTTTTGAACTTCACATCCCAAATCATTGGGGATGTCGTTCGAGCAATCATTGCATTGGACCTCCCACGAGTTGTTGGCCAGATTTCTCCTGGTTCCCGCCATTTTCTAAAATAGAAAAGGCTAGAAGAAAACATAAGTAAACAAGTCATGAATAAATTATTCATTTAAACAATTTATACCAAAAACATAACTTATGGGATCCCTATGTAAATATTCTTGTGTGCATATTTGTACTAAGTCTCATGCTAGAGGTTTTCTCTAGGGGTCACTAATCCTAATTCCCAAATTAACTAAACCTTTCCTCTGATACCAACTATAGAATCCCAAACTTTTCTTACATTACTATTAAATCATTTTAAATATAATGAACATAATAGTATTACACACAGAGGATATAAAGGTTTAGTGTCTTGGGAAAACTAGGACCATACATAACAATTACCACATAAAGCATAAACATTAATTTAATTTATTTTTCTCTACCTTCTTATTGGCACTTGTCCTCTCCTTAGTATATGTAGCCACCTGAGGATATACATAAAAAGGGTTGAGAAAAAATCCCAGTAATAGGATAGATAAGAATAATATAGCATGGTGTGAGCATAATCATGACATAGGGAAAAGATCATGAACATGAGAGGAGCATAAATAAAAGACTTGAAATGTGGAAATGCATAAAAATAAAACATCGTCTCTTAGTTGTTAACTACGACACATACCTGTGAAACAAGCTATAATCTTGTTCACAAATCATTTCACATTTACTCATGAGATTCATCAATTTACCCAATTCATTGGAGCGCTGTATAATTTTGGCCGCACCCGTCACATTCAAACATGCATATTGCGCTATATAATTCTAGGCGAACCTGTCACCTCATAATATTATCATTATCATGCATGCCACATTTAACATATATCAATAATGGACCTAAATAACCCATAGTACGGAATGGGTTTTATCTCATAATAATACATTCATAAGCTTTGGTTTCCCAAAATAAAGAGGGAACAACATATTTGATACAAGAACCATCAACCATGAACGAGAGGTAAAAGTTGAGTTCTTAAAATAAGAGTTCTTTTGGAAAACATTTGGATTGACATAAAATTCATTAGAAAACATGTATATCCAAGAAACAGTAAGATAAAGGAAAAAAAGTATTTTTAATAAGTGACCATACCAAATTGGAGTGAAAGAGGGAGAACCCGAAGAAAGAAAATTGGGTTCGAGATTTTCCCCTAACCTTGTATCCGAATGATTTCTTCTCTTTAATGTCATGTGTAATGAAATTATATTAATTAATTAGAAATACATAACCTTGTATACATTAATATGGCACATTATGGTTTCATTATGTGATTTTATGTTCCTTTGGATGAGTTATAGGGTTTAAAAACACTATTCGAGAATGTTTGTTTTTATGGTTTTCTTGAGTGGTTCACTTGTATTCTTAAATTGAAGTTTGGGTAGAACATGGGTAAACATCCAGAACTGATATTACATGTTATTAATGATATTACAGGATATTTAATTATCTTATAATGAATCATATTACATCCATGTGGATGAATCATTAGATAAGAATTAAATAATGATTATTTGGGTTAATTTGGGTGGTTTTTCAATCACAATGAACTTGTTTTAATTTATCACTTAGTAATATGGACATAAGTTATTTCCATAACTTGAAATAGAAAATAATACATATAAATAATTCTTTTTAAACCATAAAAATGGTTTCATGACCAGATCTGAAGGCAGAAATGGAAGAAGAAAGCATGTCGTTCTTGAAGGTGATAAATTAACACCTCATGAACAACATTCTCTTTAATAAAATAAAAGGAAGAGGTAAAGGGGTTTGGATGATATAATATCCAATTACCATCATAAAATTATAGTATATGTATAATACTGGAATTAATATACCATTTGGATGAAGATAGGTGGGGATAGATCAAGAAATTAACTTGAACTTGAAAGGAAAATAAAGGAGAAGAGGGAGAGAACTTACCTCTTAAATCCTCCTCTTGAGATTCTCATTAAGGAAGCTAGGCTTGGTCTTTTGATGAGACCATCAGCTCTTAAAAATGGGAGAGATACTAGATAAGGTGTTTGTCAGAGTTTAGAGAAGGCTAGGATCTTGAGAGGTGTGAGGAAATGAGGGTGTGAAGGGTGGTTTTTATAGTAGAGGGGAGAGGGGTTTCCTTAGTATAATATTCATTAGTTTATTAATTTACCCAAAGAAAAGTAATATTGAGTCTTGAATGAAAACTAATAGTAATTTTATCCTGTGATCTTGAACCAAGTGGTCTTACATGAGTATAACATCACACGACTCTATAATTAGCTTATTTAACTTATTTTTGTAAATTACGGTATTTCACTATTCATAAAAAATTCAAGTATTTTAGAAAAAATCCCAAAAAATTTACCGCAATTTTTTTTTCATGTTTTGAATCTAAAAATGAAGTACATTTTTCAAAAATAATTTTGAAAATATTATTAATTTAATATTTAATTAAAATCATAATTTATATAAAAAACAGTTTTTAAAAATTAAAACTGATTTTATAGTGCTTTCAAAAATTAAGCAGGGTCTTATAAAATTATCTAAAAACTATAAGAAAATTATTTGATGATTTATGAACACATTTTAGGAAAATAAATTTTCTTTTAAACTAATTATTTAATTAAAATTAATTATTTATGACTTACAAAATGGAAAAATGTTTACTAAGGTCAAATTGTCACTTTCTAAGATGTCTAAATTTTATTTAATTATTCATGGGTAAGGTTAATCTTATGTTAGATGATTTAATATTCATAAGGGTCATATTACTATTCATAAGGGTATGTTACTATTAATAAGAAGAGGTTACTATTCACAAGGGTACGTTACTATTCACCAAATATTGTTTTTGTTTCATTAGACTCCAAAAATCATCCTGAACACAACCATGTATGTCAGATTTTCAAAAATCCTAACACAGAAGTGACAAACTTATGTTTAAAGGTGACTTATCACTTATTAGTTTATTATTTTGTGTTTTCATGTTATTTTATGACATAATTATAAGAAGATAATTTCCATTGAAAAACTTTATGTCGTTAGAGTTTTGGTTGTCAGGGGTCTTTGGAGAAGGCCTGGAGAGAGTTTAAAGATTTTTGGATACTAAATTCTAGATAAAGGTGGATTACATGCTGTGTAACTAGATTACACAACATGAAATTATATTTCATGACTTGTCTTGGAGGTTTCAATACATGCATTAGATTAACATGATGTGAATAAGGGTTTCAATATGTCTAATATGTATGGGTTAGAAAAATAAATAAAAAGAATAAGTGGCATGTTTTTCAGAAAAAAACGAACCATAGTTATTACATGATGTAAAAAGGTATTACACATCATATAATACCCTGATCAGTTATAGTTTTAAAATTATTTTTTTTGGAAGAACCTTCATTCATTCGGTTTTGGTTTTTTCCCTCTTGTTTTATTAAAAGACTAGGTGCCCAGAAGTGTTCTTCGAGCCCTTTCCCTCTCGCTTCGATCTGTTGATCTCAGTGGATGTTCATTGTTGATTTGTGGTCAATATGTGGTGATTTATCCTCACTTTCTCATATTTTTTCTTTTTTTATTATCCCATGGATCTTCTTTGGCAGCGTTTCTTTAGTTTAGAGGTGCGTTGGGTTGCATTTTGATGGATCCATAGTGTGGTATAGGTTTATTTGCAGTTTCGTTGGTGTGGTTATGGTTCGCGAGCATTCTTCTTCGCCCTATAGTGCGCAAAAATTGGAAGGCTTCTTGGAGGTAGGATTACCTTTATTTATCCCTATAGTTTATCATGTGGGAGGGATTTTACTTCTTTTAATTTGTAAATCATGTTTTTTCAAACCTAATTGAAGATAAAAATCAGTTAATTGAAATTTGGTGGAAAATTGTGTTTGTTTCCCATGTTTTTTACAGCTTTGATATTGATTGTGACATTGTGATTATTCAGGCTTGATTCCCCACAAAAAATTGTTTTTGGTTGTAGCTTTGTTTATACTGGATAAATCTTATGTGGTTTTTTCCTTATTCATATATTTTTTGGTATCAACCAAAAGAAAAGAAAAATAGGATTACCACATATACTTGGCTAATGAATTGGTTTCCCTAGGTTTTGGTTTGTGTGATAACTTCCCATGGAAAAGTAGTGGAATGTGGTAAATGTTCTTGTGGGCCTATAAAATGTTTTTGTGGTTTCTATGTCTGGGGAAAGAAGATGGAATGTGGTTGTATAGTGGGTTTGTGATGGGAAATGGTATGATTTTGTAGCAGGGCTACAAAACTGGTTGCGCAGTGGTATGTTATTGGATGTGTTTGTGAGTTTGGGTTTATTTTTGTTAGTGTAGAGGTTTGGTAAAATGAATTTGAAGAAGAAAAATAGTGATTGGTATGGGTTCATTACCATTAGTAACATGTGGAAAGATTCACCCTGTTTCTAGAGATTGATATATGATATATCATGAATGGGTGTTAAACATGGAGGTCGTGGAATGATATGTATTAAATATGAAGATACATTAATTTATCAGGCTCCTCACATTCTAAGATGAATTTAACTATGTTTTTAGTTGTGTGTTGTGCTTAGTGGTTAATCGGGTAGTGATGGAATGAATAAATAATGGTACAATAATGTTTTGAAGGGATTGTGTTGGTTTGGATAACATAATATAAATGGTTAAATAAATTGTTTGGGAACATGAAACATGTTTTATGTCTTTTTGTGTGATGTTTAGCATTTAGAGGAATCAGAAAAGGTTATAGTGATGTGAGTTGGTTGTTTGTTTGATAACCCAAAGGATGGGCATGACTTTTTAATATTATATTTTTCTATACTTTTATTTCTTTGCGATTTTTATTCGTACCCTACCCATGTGGATCACTATGTGTTGAACACCAACATATTCATTAAGGGGGTGTCTTTCCTAACATTTCAATGGGAGGATGGGAGGATGGCCACCCACTCTTATCTGCTCCATCTTCCAGTTGGTGGTGATCTAAGTTTATTCAGTTAGGTTGTGGTGAGAAATGGTAGCCCAAGAGTTTATGGCCGAGGTGGTTTGTTTCCTAAGTGTCTTTGGGATGAGTTGTGATGTTCCCTCTCAAGTGTCTTTTGGATGAGATGTGATGTGTTGTGAGGCCCAGGTGTGTGCGGGGGAGATGTTTTTTGAGGAAAATGTGTCTACAGGTGAGATGTGATGTGGTATATTCGGAAGAGTTGGGCATGCCATGTCGTTTTCCATTGGGGTGTGAAAGTGTCTAATCAGTGGGAAAGTGGCATGGGTTACCCTATCATCGATGTGATTTATATTATATTACTTGAGTTTCATTACTTATGGAGCGTTCCTTGGTGAGGTTGGGTTTGGTTAGTATACCTGTTTAGGTGATACTTGGTTCTTCTATTCTCTCATATGGGCATTAGTATTCTTCTTTCACATGTGTAAGAGAGACATTGGTTTTCCTAATGAGTGTACCTGTATGCTCACCCCATGTATATACAACTCTTTTACGGTTTACAGGAAGATTTCACGAACTGAAATGGACCTTATTAGCTCTAATCTTGATAGATTTTTTCACTTATTAGCTTTACTTTTGGGTATTTAATTTGGATAATTTTTTATTAGTATCAGTTCTATTTTACACATCCATGTGGGATGGTTTTGGATATCTTTATATTATGTCTTGGATTTTCTTGTGGATGATCTATCATATCTCCTGATCTCGTTTCCATATAAAGGGTAATTCCTCCCATATGTTGTGATTTGTACACCCTTGGCATTAGTCGCCAACCCAGGGCCTATTGGAGGCATGACCCAGTGGTCATTATCACTCTCCCCACATTATGGTATATTTGGAGGGATGGGGTCATGAAATAGTGGTACCATATGTGATGTTTGAGAAATATGATAGAGTTTTGAGTTAGGTATAGTAAGGATTTCATGGGGTGGTATGGAAATGGTTCCAATTGGCCTTATTACAAGACATAAGATAGGGAGACCGGCTAAAACATGGGATTTTAGGGCCCCCCATGATCCAGTACACACAATCTAGTCTTATTGAATAACCACATAAGATTGACCTACTTAAAGGGTAGAGACCTAAGAGAGGTACATGTATCATAATGACTTGTGTTCTTATTTTAATTGGGTTGTTTTGGGAAGGTGAAAGTAGATAAAATTAATAAAATGAATTAAAATAAATTTTAATTAAATTACATACTACTCAGGATTAGGAAATCATTTTTTCATTTCATATATGGCTCATAGTCATCATATTCATGTGGCTCTGGCAGCAAAGGTTTAGCAGGCTAATCCGATTGATCATCGTAGGGTTGATATGACTGAAGAGGATGATTAGAGACATAGGACATTGAGTTATTTTTAGTGGAAAACTTTGGGAGAGTACGAGGGAACTGTTTCTGATGTGGAGACATAAATTTGGATAGATGAGCTGAAGAGAACCATCAGTTTGATATGTGGCCCAATAGAGTACAAGGTTCCTTTGAAGTTAGTTAGATGTGGGGTTTTACATATTAGTGATGAACACTGTATCTAGAAGAGTGGAATTAGGAAGACATTTTATCGGTTTAATTTTAAAAGGGATTTCATGCAGAGTTCCTTTATTTGACGTTGAAGGATAAGAAGATACAATAGATACTCTCCCTTTATTAGGGGAGTATATTGGTCTGGGAGCTTAGGATCAAGTTCAAGGACCTTCTTCACTTTTCCACAGATCTTTTTCTAGATGAGGAGTCTCGTGTGAGATGTCTTGATGAGGTACGCCACCCTTCTATCCAGTATGAAGTTACTCCATTTATGTTACTAACATATTTCGAGGTTCAGAAGAAGGTAGAGGTGATCAAGAAGATGCACTCATGAGGAGGCCTACCATAAATGGGATCCAACATATTTTGTCGAGAAGAAAGTTTTTATTGGAAGATCACAAGAACCCAGACCATTGAGGTTTTGAGTGACAGTAAGACAACCTTAGCAGTTTCCTTTTCAGACTTATTGTGCAAGAGGTCTCTGTGAATTTCCTGTGGGATTGGGGCCAATGTGTTTCTTCTATTGGGTTCATTATCATCTTTAGAATCATTTCTTAGTGGCTGCTTGAGCTCAGTTTGGTGGAGGTGGACATGCTCAACATTAGCCCCAACAATTATTCACGGGGAGACATTTTCAGTTGTAAGGACAACAAGATTTTTCTCCACTGAGGGGAAATGAAGCATATATTAGTTAAACCCATGATGTCCCTTGTGTTTAGGTTCCATGACCCAAGTGTGATCATGAAGTTGGTCATCTGTAGAGACGCAGAGGAGTTGGGCATGGTTTGTTTCACGTAGTGGAGGTAGTAGTTCTAGTGGGGACAGTGATCGTCAGAGGTACAATTATTTTGTTCAGTAACCTTGACTATTATTTTTATGATTTTGGAACTTCACACTTATTTGTGGCACCCGATCTATCCCATTCTATCAGTCTAGATGTAGAGAGGCTTCATGTGCCCTTGGTTTTTAGTATGTTAGTCGAAGGCCATACCAGCTTGTTTGATGTGTGTTGGGGGTGTAGACTGATGATGGGACCCCATCAGTCCTATGGGGATATCTTATTACTATATATACAAACATATGATGTAATAACTATCATTGAATGATTGTATTACTTATGTTCTATTATCTACTACTTTCGGAGGAGAGTCATGTTTTCAGATATAGATGGTCAACATGTGGTTTTCATTGGCGAGCTGGGTCATCAGGTGGGTAGTCAGCATGTGGAGGAATTTCATTTTTTATTGGCTAATATGTCAATGGAATTAGTGAATTCTAAAATAGTAGAGGTTTATAGGGTTATTGGGGAGTTTCTGGATGTGTTCCCCAAGGGGCTTGTGATGCTACCTCCTCGATGGGATGTTGAGGTGGGATAGACATGAAGCCCGATGATTCTCCAATTTCAATGGATCATTATTGTATGGAACATTATGAGTTGCAGGAGTTAAGTATTTAGGTATATGATCTGATATATAAGTGTTTTATCCAACCCAACGTGTCACTACGGGGTGCTCCAATGTTGTTCACAAAGAAGGCGAATGGTGGTCTAAGGTTGTGTATAGACTACCAGAGGTTGAATAAAATGATGATCATCAATTGTTACCATATTCTAAGGATAAAAAATATTTTTGAATAGATGATAGGGGAGATTTTATTTTCTATGATTGATTTACGGTCTGAATATCACCAGTTGAGGTTGAAGAAGGGCGATATCCCAATGACTACATTTAGATGTAGGTATGGGAACTTCAAGTTTTTAGTTTTTCCATTCGGTGTTATAAATGCACCATCTATGTTCATGGGTATTATTAACTCCATGTTCCATGAGTTCCTGGATCATTTAATCCTCATATTCATCATTGATATCTTAATCTACTCAATGTCAAAGGAGGATCACACCGAGCGTCTCAAAACTATCTTGCAATTTCTTCGATGCCACCAGCTCTATGGAATGTTTCCCAAGTGTAAGTTATGGACATGAGAGGTTCATTTACATGGGCATGTGATGTCTCAAAAATGGTGCGGTAGTAGACCCAATAAAGGATTAAGAAGTTGTTTCTTAGGCATCACCCAAGAACACGGTTGAGGTTCGTAGTTTCCTTGGTCTCGCAGAATATTATTGGAGCTTTATACTAAATTTATATCAATTTTATGCCCCATTTTTTTCTTTTAATAGAAAATATAATGATTTTAATGGAGTAATAAATTCCATTTAGTATTCGGTTACCTGAATGGGAAGTTGGTTAGTGCTCTAGTGCTCCAATTTCTTGAGAAAGGGGTGATGTTTGAGGTGTTTTGTGACGCTTCTTGTCTGGGTTTGGGATACATGCTGATTCATAAGTGATTAGTGATCACTTATGGGTCTAGGAAGTTACATAAAATTGAGTGTAACTATTCCAAACATGATTTGGATTTGGCAGTGATTGTTTTTACTAATGTTTTGGTGGCATTACCTCATTAGGGAGAGCTTTGTGGTCTTCACAGATCATAAGTGTTTGAGCTATATCTTTTCCCATTATGATCTGAATCTATGATAATAGAGGTGGATATATGTTCTTTAAGACTATGATTTTGAGATATCATACACCTCTAGAAATGAAAAATTCTTGGCTAATTCTTTTAGAAGAATGCCACGGAAGGAGAGTGTCTGGGAATCTACAGATGCTTCGAAAGTGATGGAGGAGTTGGTAGACTTGAAATTAGCTACAAGAGTGGATGGTGGTAAAAGATTTTTATTTTATATGGAGGTTTAGTATTCTGTAATGCATTATGTGTAGGATTTTTAGTGGGGAGACTTAGAGGTATAGGTGTTTCAGGATTGTTTTGGCCATGGTGATTCTCTGGGGGGTGGTCGGAGGATGGTCACAACCAGATGTTGTTTCGTGGAATGATATTTTTTCTAGTGGATATACTTAGTGGATTCCTTCTTGAGTTTCATGGATCACCCTTGGCAGTACATCCAATAGTTTCCATGATGAACTGTGGCTTAAAAATTCAGTTTTGGGGGCCTTGGATGAAATGGGTAGGGGCATAGTTTTTGGAAAAGTGCTTGGTTTTCTAGTAGGTAAAGGTTGATCAACATGTTCTTGGTGTTTGTTGCAGCCCTTGGATGTTACCAAGTGAAAATGGGATTATATCTTGATGGTTTTCATCACATGGTTACATAGAGTTCAAGGAGGTTATGATTCTATCTGGGTGATAGTGGATCGATTGATGAAATCTGATCACTTCTTAGTGATCAAGGAATCAGGCATAGGGATACCTTGGCCAAGGGATACATAGATGAGTTTGTGTGGTTACATAGATTTACAAGGTCCATTTTCTCAGATTAGGGAACACAGTTTACCTCATGAGTTTGGATGGGGTTGCAGTATGCTCTTGGCACCCATTTATGCCCCATCACTTCTTTCCACCCCCAAACAGATGGGAAGATAGAGAGAACTATCCAAATATTTGAGGATATGTTGCGATCGTGCATCTTGGAATTTGGTGGATCGTGGGTATGACGCAAGACCTTGGTGGAGTTTTCTTATAATAATATCTATCACTTTCCCATTAACATTGATTCATTTGAGGATTTGTATGGGAGATCATTTCATTCTTCATTATGCATGATAGAGGTTTGGGATAAAACTGTTCTTGGTCCCAATGTGGTTTAGATAATGATAGAGAATCTTCATCTCATTCATGAGAGGATGGAAGTAGTATAAGACCGTTAGACTCCATATGATGATCACATAAGGAGGCCCTTGGAGTTCAAGGCTGGGGACCACATGTTCTGGAAGGTTTCCCCTTGACATGGGAAGTGGATGTTTGGCAGGGGGAGTAAGCTTTCTCTCAGATTTGTTGGACTCTTTGAGGTGTTGGGGTGACTTGGCGAGGTAGGGTATCATTTGGAATTTACACCATGGTTAGAGAGGATACATGACATCTTCTATGTCTCTCATCTTCTTGAGTATGTACATGATAACTCCCATGTCATTGACTGAGGAGAGTTGGATATCGAGGATGACATGACCTTTGTGGAGAGGCCAGTGGAGATCTAGGATTTTCATGAGAAGGTGCTATGTGGAAGAACCATTCCTTTGGTTGGTGTGTATTGGAGTCATGGTGGTTAGGAGGAAAATACTTGGGACTGATAAATGCAGATGCGTTCCTAGTACCTGAAGTTTTTTTGAATTTTTTTTCTCAATTTTTCTTTTATATGTGATTTTTGAACCTTATTGTTTTATGAGATGAGCTATTTTTATTGGTTTATGATTGTGTGAGGTGTGTTGTGTGAAAAAGTAATGAGATTTAGAAAAGGGAGGACCTGATTTCTAATTGAGATGCATTAATTGAAATGCAATTAAAATCATACAGGTTAGTCAATTCCTCCTAGAGAATATAGTTTCTTGACCTAGAAGATGAAATTATATGATTCAAGTGTCTGGGATGGTGTTGTTTTTTGGTTGTATAGTGGTACGATTTTTTGGTTGAAGTGTTTTTTGGTTTGGGATTCATGTAGGTTGAGTTCTTGGGCACTGTGTTTGTGGCCATTTTGTTTGTTGTGTTTGGTTTTTGGTAATGTTTGAGATATGATGAGATCCTTGAGAGGTATCTCACAGGGTGGTTGTTCAGATCCCTTCCCATATGGGATTGGTTTTGGATTACTGAGGGATAAAATCATTTGAGAGTTATCTTATGTAATAGTTTGTGCCTTCTTGGCCCATTATTTTTTGGGTTTTGGTGGTTGGGGGTGTTTAGAGAAGGCTCAGAGGGAGTTTGGAGAAGTTTAGCTGCTAAATGCTAGAAGAGGGGCTATTATATATCATGTAATTGGATTACACGATGTGAAATTCTATTTCATAGATTTTCATAGAGGTTTCACGACATGAAAACCTTTTACACAATGTGAATAAGGGTTTCACAATGTGTAATATCTCAGGGATAGAAAAATAAAATGAAATGAAAAGGCAATTCATTTTTTGACAAAAACTAAACCTTGGGTATTACATGATGTGAAAGGGGATTAAAAGTTCTGTAATACCCTGATCATGTGAAATTTTAAAATTATTTTTTGGTTGAAACCTCATTCATTCATCCATGATTTCCTTTATCCTCTCATTTTGGACAAACCCTAGGCACCCTGAAATTTTCTTTGAGCCCTTTCCCTCCCTCTTCGCTTTTTTGATCCCTGTGGTTGTTCATTGGTGATCTGTGGTTGATCCATGGTGAGTTATATTATCCCTCTAATCTATTTTCTTCTATTATTCTCTTGGGGATATACTATGGCGATGTTTCTTTGGTTTGGGTTGTGTTGGGTTTCATTTTGATAGATACTTGATGATGTATTGGTTGATCCTCAATTTTCATGGTGCGGTTGTGGATCGTGAGCATTCTTATTCACCTTGTGATGAACAACAATTGGAAATATTCTTTCAGGTAGGATTCCTTTCATTTCTCTATATTTTTCATCATGTGGGAGGGGTTTTACTTATTTTTATCTATGAATCATGTTTTTGATAGCCTAATTAAAGAATAATAATTGGTTAATTTAAATTGAGGTGGAAATGAGGTTTGTTTTGCACGATTTTTACATATCTGATATTGATTGTGATATTATGATTGTTTGGTATTGATGCCCTGCTAAAAGTTGTGGTAATTCGTAGATTTTTTTTCACTATATATATATGTTGTGGATGTTTCCTTGTTGATATTTGTTTGGTATCACCCAAAATAAATGAAAAATTGGCTTACCACATATACTTGTCTAATGAATTAGTTGCCCCGTGATTTTGGTTTGTGGCATAACACCCCAAAGAAAAGTAGTGGAATGTGATAAATGTTCTTGTGAACCTAAAAAATGTTTTCCTGTGGTCTGTACATGTGGGGGAAGTGGATGGAATGTGGTTTTATAGTGGGGCTGTGTTGGGCATGGTATTATTATACAGAAGGGTTGTGGAACTGGTTGTGCTATGTTATGTTGGTGGATGTGGTTGTGGGTTGGGGGTTCATTTTGTTTAACATGGTGGTTTGGGAAGGATGAATTTGAAAAAGGACAGTAGTGATTGGTCTTGGTGCCTCACTATTAATAACATGTGAAAAGATTCACCCCGTATCTAGATAGTGATATATGATATATCATGAATGGGTGTTAAACATGGAGGTTGTGGAATAATGTGTCTTTAATGTTAAGATGCCTTAATTTATTAGGCTCTTCACCTTCTGAAATTACTTTTACTCTATTACCTATTGTGTGTTGTAATTAGTGGTACCCTAGGTAGTGATGGAATAAATAAATAATTGTTTAATAATTTTGGAATGGATTGGTTTTTTTGTTAATAGAATGGAAATAGTTAAATAAATTTGTTGGGAATGTAAAATGGGTTTTATGACTTGTTGTTTGGGGATGTGCATTTAGAGGTAGCAGTAATGTTGGAATTATTGTGGTCAGTTTTTTTAGAACCCATAGGTTAAGAATGGGTTTTTGATATCATATATTTATATACTTTTATTTCCGTGGGATTTCCATACACACACCACCCACATTGAGCACTATGTGCCAAACACCCATGTAGTCATGGGGGGGTGTCTTTACCAACATCCTGGTGGGTGGGTGGAAGGTTGGCCACCTGCCCTTCCCTACCCCTCTTCCAGGTGGTGATGATCCAAGTATCTTTGGGAAGGATGTGGTGAGAAGTGGTATCCAAGGTGTTTTTGGGTGAGGTGGTTTGTTTCCCAGGTGTCTTCAGGATAAGTTGTGATGTGACTTCCTAGGTGTCTTTGGGATGAGATGTGATGTGTTGTCAGACCCAGGTGTGTGCGGGAGGGATGTGTTTTGAGGCCTCGGTGTTTACTGGTGGGATGTGATGCGGTATATTCAGAAGAGGTGGGAGTTCTAGGATGTTTGCTATTGGGGCTTGAGAGTGTATAATTAGTGGGAACATGATGCAGGGTACCCTATCATCGATGTAATTTATATTATATTACTTTAATTTTGGTACTTGGTGAGCATTCCTTAGTGAGGTTGGGATTGGTTAGTATACCTGTTTAGGTGCTAATTTTTTTATAGTTCTCTCACAGGGTAATTAGTATGCTTCTTTCACATGTGCACAAGAGACTTTTGTTTTCCTAATTAATATACCTATATACTCACACTACATATATAAAACTATTTTCTGGTATTCTCTAGGATTTCATGGACCATGCTGGAGCTTACTAGATCAGATCTTTACAATTTTGGTGTCACTTCATTGATTTAAGTTTGGTGATTCACTTTGGAGACTTTTGTATTTGTATCATTTTTATTTTACACATGCATGTGAGATGGTTTTTAGATTTATTTTTTATTAGGTCTTGGATTTTATTGTGGATGATGAATCGTATCCCCGATCCTGATTCCTTACAAAGGGTAATGCGTCCCATATGTTAAGGTTTTACACCCTTGGTCCTAGTATCAACCAATGAACTACTATAGGTAGGGCCCAAGGCTCATTATCTGTCTCCTCTCATAGTATTATCTTTGGGGGGAGGGGGTCGTGAGAGGAAACCATTGGTTTTATACTCTTTGAGGATATAAAGGATAATGGTGGGGAGAATGCAGAACCCTAAATTTCAAGTATGTAACCCTTGTTTAATAATTTTTCTGCATATAAAGTTTTTGGGTGAAGTTTGGGAGAGTTTGGATAAATATTAAGAAGTTTTTTTTGGATTCTCATAAGGTGAACTATAGATGCATGGTTTGTGAAAATCGTGAAAAACTTGAAAAAACCATACACAATGAGAGATGGGCTAAGGGGAAAGGACACAGTAATGCACATAGTCTATCCAAATCATGTGTTCTACGAGGAGAAACTATGAAATGTGGGATAGTGAGATTTGGCATAGTTGGCACACAGTTTGTCTAACCATATGGGAAAACTATGCGGGATCCTCCTTAAGGTAGTGGTTGACACATGATTAGTGAAAGTTTTCCTAACTATGAAACTAACCATGCATGGTTTAAAAACTAGATCCACAAAAAGTTGATCTAGGTTGGGATTATGTTTTAACCCATTTTCCCCAAAACATCCCTAAACCGGGACCATTTCCTTTCCAAGGTAGTAGAGGCTTCTCCCATTGATCTCAGAGGTGATCGCAAGGATTCTCTTGATGCGTTGAAGTAATATTCTTTTATTAAGTCACCATTCTTGGTAGTTTTTCTTGGTTTTCCTTAGATCTACATATCTCAATCTCTCTCTCTCTATTAGTTTCTTAGGTCTATGTTTGTTGTAGATAGATCTAAGATATTTGATGTCAAATATAATTATATTTCTGTTTGATGATGTTAGGGGAAGAGATATGAGGTGGGTTTTTAGAGATTCAACCCATTTTTTGGCATTTTCATATCATTATTTTTTGTCATCATAACTTCCCATGGTAGGTGGATTCACTCTTGAAACCTCTTTTTAGAACATTAAAGCTTGTTTTCAAAAAATATTTGATTGAAATTGGTTGTGTAATTGATGTGAATTAGTTGTTGGAAGCCCTATTTAGTAGAAGTTTATTGAATTATGGAAAATAATAATTTTTGTGGAAAGTGGAATTGGTTACTTGATTTCAAAATTATTTTTTGGTATTGTTTCATGTAATTTTTTTTAATAAAAGGCTTGTTTTATTTAAATGGTGTGTTTAAAAAGTTCTTCAATAAAAGTAATTTTTTTTGAAATATATGAAATGGTTGTTTTAGCATTGGGTTTTGGCATGATGGTTGTGTGTGTTTATATGCATTTGGGAAGGATAAGGGTAAGGAGTCTCCCCCATAGTTATTGGGATGGATAAGGGTTAGGGACCTCCCCTATCAAATGGTTCATTAAGTGACTACTTAGTGAAAGGATGAATCACCACTCGCAAGTATATGGAGGTCGAAGTTTCATGCATGGTTGGATGTGTGGATATGTGAAATGGAATTGGTTAAGCTAAAATAGAACTTGTGAAATGGTTTTAATGCATTTTTTTGTTTCTTTTCTGGGAACTTGATGTTATCTTGTGAGAAATGTTTTATTATGAAACTTGTATATATTATGATATAAACTGTTTTAAATTTTTTTATATAAACTGTTTTGTATAAATGTGATAACATGTTTTATCCTAGTGGCATGAGTAGGGAAGTCATTTTAGGAAAGCCAACTGAGTATTATTACTCACCTGTGCTTTAGCACATTGGTTATTTTGTAGATGTTTTTTATTGGGAAATAGGTAAAGGTAAAGTATTACACATATTTATCACAACCTCATGATACATGGGATTTGTTTTGGAGTTAGAGCATGGATCATGTTTGGAGTTTGGAGTTATTGTTGGAGTCTTTGAGTTTTGTCTTCTACTATGTACTTTGATATTATATCCTCCCACTACGATTCTTGGTTTTAGTTTGATTTTAATATCAATGGTTTCTTTGAGTTGTCTTCATTGAAATCATGAATCATGTATTTTTTTATGGAATGTTGGTTAAATTTTTAATTTTTAAAGGAAAAATAGTCCCCTATTTTCTAATGAACCACTTTTCATTTATTGTCAGTCTTTGGCACATTGGGGATGTTGCTTAAGGAAATGTAATTTATTTCTTCCTTCTCAAGCTAATGAGGAGGGGAGAGATGTTAAAAAAAGAACCAAACTAAACCCCATGATGGGTATCAACAAGAAACACTTACATTATAAGAAACTACAAATATAAAATGAGAAGAACATAAGAAATATCAACTATTACCCATTTTTAATGGTTTGGAAACATGGTTTGGAAAACTATACACCAACAGTGTGGGTGTTACTGGATTTGGATATAAAGATACATGGGTTATGCATGGTTACTGCTAACCATGAACACTAACCAGGCACCTCATCTAGACCTCCCTATTTCACCCTAAAGCTTAAAACACTACCTGGGATAACCTCAGAGATCATCCCCAACCCATAAATACTTCAAAATATCATATAAAAAACCATAACTAGGATCAAACCATAAAAAAATTCTCATACCACCAATAGAAACTTGATTTTTGACATGAATAAAAGTTATCCAGACACACCCCTATTTATTCCATTCAATTCCCAATGGTCCTAGTTCTAGTCTACCACTGATTCCCAAAAAAATGCCTCTAATACCATTTTGTAATGAAACATCCTGGGATACCCCAACTCTTCACCTGAGCTGGCCTGTAACATGGCCTAAATTACATTCCCAATCACTATGTGTTGGTGACAAGTACCAGGTATAAAAAACTATGTCCTGGGAACAATTTCACCATAGTTAAACCAGCATGACCTATCCATGAAATAATATGACCTCACCAATAACATTATATTAAATATAAAAGGATAACAAGATACTATACACAAATACATACACCATAAAAAACATTCCCTAACCGAACATATACATGGTATCTCAAAACTAACCCCAAAACTCAAAAGAAAGGGGGAAATTCCAAAAAATTCACAACATAAAACCCAAAAGATAAAAAGTCCAAAAATTAATCCTCATAAGACAATCCCTATGAGACCAAATCTCCTAAAAAACATTGGATAATGGTAATAAAAAATAACCAACGTGGAACATAGTTCCCTTTCCTTCACCTATGTCATATAAAATGAAATATGAAAACACCCAAGGGACCAATTAGTGTGTGAGTTATGAATCCCAGTAAGATACTATCCTGAATCTATTTAATTATTTTTACCCATACAAACAATAAAATAGTTTGAAAACTTTTTAAAAACTAAAGTACCATGAAAACATACCATTTCCAAATACACCTTTCAAACCCCTTTGGTTTCCCATTTCAAACAAATTCGATTTTCTAAAATAATTTCAAAATGGATCAAATAAATAAACATAGACACAAGGGAAAAATTTCTTAATATAACACACAAGAATAAAAAATGGTGAGAATACATCAATGTCATGAAACCACATCAATGAAAAATGGGAACAATATATCTCATCACATCAAAATCTATGTATTTCAATGTATCAAGCATAAAAACCAATTTAGCATTGGTAATGTTCAAATTGGTATATAACCATTAGGACTATCATGAGTGAGTAAATAAATATTATAGTTATCTTAGAAAATAGAAGCTCTCTTGGTCTTCCCCGGCCCTAGATCCAAGATCCCTCATAGGCTCTCAACAGCCAACATGGAAGATAACACAATTTTTCTATCCAAAGTCTCTCATAGTCCCTTGTTAACTAAATTAGAGGATTTTCATGGTCCTACCACTAATGGATCACAAAAAATCTTGGAAAAACCATAATGGATTCTCACATGGTCTTCCCTCTAAGGGCCCACACATTCCCTCGAACACACCCCTCGCTCACACCCCAGTTGACCGACATGACACTCTATTCAAATAAAAACAAAATCAAGTGCCTATATATAATAAGAAATACCGCATTACATTACACAAAATAACACAAATTTTTATCAAAACACCTTTCCTATTTTAAAATAATCTCTAAAATAGCTTTATAAATCATTTTGAAAATAAAAAACCTCTTTGAGCTATTTTAAAGAACACATGGTGTGCATACAATCCACAACCATTTGGAAAACCCTTTTAAGAACCCAAATTTCCATATCAATACATGAAACAAATAAATCATGGAATTAAAATCAAGAAAAAATCATATCAATGGAAATTTATACAACACAAAAAAATGTGATTATAAATTTAAAGGTATGCCATGTAAAATTCTATTAAATAGGGACATATACCTTGGATTCTGTCCAAAGATCATCACCTTCGATGATGACCACTGAGAAGGGTAATAACAAGGTCTCACACACCTAGGATACATGATAAAATTCAATATTTCCATTACATACCCAATATTTTCCCAACACTCCTAATTTGGTTACAATCCTCCACAAAATTGGAATAACATGAAGGAATAAAGGGGAAAAGAGGAAGAAACCAATAAGATTCAGACTTAACTCATGCCAAAATACAAATATCTCTAAGATAAATCAAAACCAATGGATATGGGAAAATCCACCACCAGAAGAGAAGGTCTTCTCAATATGGAGGAGTAAAATGAGCCCAAAAAGAATAAGAACTTGGCAAGGCTAGTTTGGTAAAAAGACATTTTTTAAGTAAGTTGGATAAACTACATGGTTTGGCCACACGGTTAGGAAAACCCTGATCCAAGAATGATGGTGACACTTCCCACCCAATAAAACAATCCACATGGTTACTATTGGGTATGGTATAGTATCAAAAACCATTTTCAAAGCATAAAAACCAGTCTCCCAACCTTTATCACCCTCTCAAATTTAGCTAATTGTTTAGAAATTTAGTGTGCTAACTGTGCACCTTGGTCTATCTTCCCAAAACTCCAAGTTTTAACTCCCAGCACTGAAGAACTCCATGAACACATAAAAAGAAAAATGAGACTCAATTGTAGATCTTTTAGTGAACCAAAAAGTTTCATATTTATGGGTAAATAATGGGTTAGAGACATGGATTAATAACTAGATGAAATTGAAAAAATCAAACATGGAAACTAGTAAAGAAGAATGAAAATAATAATTAAATCATAAAAAGGTTGATATTTAAAAATAAATTCAATGAACACGGAATCCTGATCCAAAATATGAAATTTTTAGTGTATAAAGGTTATGTCTAGATATAATGGGTTGATGTTGAAGAAACATTTACACCAGTGGCCCGACATGAGTCAATATGACTCTTATTGGCTTTGTAAATTCAAAGAATTTATAGATTTATCATATGGTTGTTAAATTAACATTATTGGATGGTGTGATTCAATAAAAGGAATATATTTAATACCCAGTTGGTTTTATGTTCAGAAATGATGGAAATAAATTTTGCTGGTTGGAGAAGGCCCTATATGGACTAAATAAAACACTTCAAGCATGATATTCATGGATGGATTTGTACTTAAATAATTTGGAACTTAAAAGAGGTGGTGCTAACCACATCCTTTATATGAGAAAACCTAACGATAAACAATTAATAGTGTTGTTTATATGGATGATATTATAATTTCCATAATCAAAAATAAGTTTGTGGAATAATTTACTTAAGTGATGCTCATAAAGATTGAAATGTCTACAAAAAGTGAAATCACTTATTTTTTGGGGATATAAGTGATTTAAGAAACTAGATATACATTTTTATTATAGACTAAGTACAAGATAGAGATGTTATTAAAACTTTACATTCATGATTCCAAATCTCTTTCGACTTAGATTTTGGTTGGAAATAAGATAAGGAACTATGAGGATGAAAAATCTATCGATCCTACCTTATATAAGAGGATAATAAGAATATTTTTATATTTGACTACAACATGACCAAATATTGTCTTTGAAACATTATTAGTGACCTGTTTCCAGATAAATACAAAGGAAGATCAAATCACTACATTCAAATGAATTGCGAGGTACATCCAAGAACTCTTAATTGTGGATTTATTTTTGGTGTAGGAAAGGGTCACGAGTTATCTGAATTTTCTATTGTTGACTAGGCTGGTGATGCGATGGAATGAAATTATAAAAGTGGTAGTGTGTTATTAATTGTAATAAAATGTATATGATGGATGAGTAATAATAAGGAAATTATATAACTGATCACAATAGATATATTTTACATTTCCATAACTAAGGCATGAACTAATCTTTTTTGGATGAAATAAGAATTATAAGATATTAGTAAAGAGGCGAATCGGCCTATGGTGATTTTCTATGATAACAATAGTGTGATTTAACCCATAAAAAATATCATGAAACAATCTCAAACTAAGAATATTTAAATATGATATCACTACATTACAGGGAAGGTGGAGTAATGAATGATCACATTAGAGCATATTGGAACTCGTAAACATACGGAATACATCATGAAAAAACTATTGTAAACTCTAGTTTTTGAGAAAAATCAGTTGAAACTTAGTGTTAAAATACCTCTATCATATTTAATAGGAAGGGATAATTCCATTATACCCATTATATATATTTATTTACTTGTTTTTTTATTGAAATGGTATTTATCTCTTGGATTTTAATTTCAATGGGGGAAAATATAGCGTGGAATTCAAGTGATTGTCATGTGGTTACAATGCTTAAATCACTATCTCATATAAGAGTATTTTACTAGGGGGTTTATGGTGTAAATTTTAGGGTAATATATTATCCATTGGTAATATTTATTTTAAATATATATTGAAAATTTATTGAAAAAAAGACATGTGGAGTTTTGACATGAGGCATGGAATGCTCTCTTGAACTCATGTTTTTTCACATGAAGCATTACTCATGTAGACATAGAGTGATGTATGAGTTGTTATTATACTTTATATAATAATTGAATCATGTGTGTGGTATTAAATTTCACTTTTTATTTCCAATAAACCTAATAGGGGATAATGCTAGAATCATGGAGATCCAAGACAATGTATGAGGTTTTTTTTGTGTTTACTGTCAATCATTTCCCTGATTGATAATGGTTTTTGATGTATAATAGAGATAGTTTAAAAAATATGTATGCCTAAAATTATTTTTAAAATTGAGTCATTTCTTAGTGTATTATAAATTCTTAGTTGAAAAATTCCATGATATTTGTTTTCCAGTTTCAGTGAGGCTACATGATAAATTTCTAGGAAAAATCTAGGTTTTCACATGGGTGGTGAACAACTCACATAGAATGTGTATGGTCCATGAATGTTATATATTTCCTAAGTAGTAAGTATTCATATAACATAATTGACACATTATTTTCATGGTTTACCAATGTTGGAGGTTGTTTTAGGGATCACACAAACTACATAATAATCTTAGGGTCTGAAGGAAGGATATTGAGTGGATCACATGGTGGATCAATTTCGTATTTTTGGAAAAGGTTTTTTTTTGAAATTATTATTATTAGAGATATTTTCAAATGATTTTTCTTATAAATACTCCCTTTATCACATAACTTACATTGTAAAAAAACTTATATAGAAATCTAGAAGATTAAGTAGTGCGCAAAGGTTACATCCTATAGGTAGTGCACGTTAATGTATGTCCACATAGGATATATTAATAGGAGGATATAATAAAGTCAATTCATAGAACAAATATTAATAGTGGAGTTTTTATAGGTTTTTTCATGGTAATGTCGTGTGTGGAATCACATGGTAGGATAATGTGTGGGGGAGTCACGTGAAAGGAAGTTCTTAAATAGGTCACGTGTAAGAGATGTGTTCTAGGGTAGCTTATATAGTTAATCCATGGTTGATAGTGCATCATGTAGTTATTTAATGATAAATATTTTATCCTTCATGATGTATGCAGAAGATAGTTCTAAGAAGTAACATCTCAAATAAAATTCTTTAGTGGGTATTTTAAAGGTCGATGAGAGCATTGGATCATCATACTCAAGATATCATGATGAAAATAAAATAATATATTCTTGATCATATGGATTAAACCCTAAAGTTATTATATTGATGAGTACTTCATCTAAATTATTGAGAAAGTAGGATTGATGAAAGCGATCTGAGGGATATAATGAACTATTCCCTAAACAATTGTAAAGGTAGTGAGGCTCACATAGAGTGATCAAGGACAAACAATCGTAATACAAAAATACTAGTGAAGTATAGAGGAATATAGTATGACTAATACATAATTGGTGTATGATAATTGGATTATCCCTTAGCAGTAAACCAATTAAAAATTATTGTATGCTATTTATTTCCTACATTCATGATTGTGATGAATGTGCATTTCTATTTAAAAGGTTCAATGGTTCCTACCAACAAGGAGACTTGATCTTTTTAATAAAAAAATATATTAACAGCCTGATTCACTTCCCCTCCCCCTCAGGGTGTCATGGGGTATAAAAAGGGTCATTATATATATTAAAGTTACTAAAAATTCTGGTTTATTCTATTTTAGATAAAATAATTTTCATTTAATTAGCTATTCTAATTCTAATTTTAGAGGTTGTAAAATTGAAATAAAGAGTACATCAGGTTTTTGTCATTTAAGTAGTAAAATATTAATTTCATTGTGTATTAAGATGAAATTATTAGTTATTTTATCCACATTTGATATTGCATATATAACTGCTACTAATTATTATGTTCAATGTTTATAGATTAAACAAACCTTTTCAGATTTTAATGTTCATTTTTATAAAATTACTATTTATTATGATAAATATTATGCTATATATATTCCTAAAAACCATTTACATCAATATATAACTAAACATATAGATGTTATATTTCATTTTATTTGATATCATGTTACTAAAAGAGATATTGTATTGGAATTTATTTTGACTGAAAATCAATTGGAGGGTTTTTTTACAAATACTTTAGATTCATATAAGTTTTAGAAAATAAAATTTTATATTTTTATAATGGTGATTTTTTTATCTACACGAATTTGAACTATTTATTTTGATTAAGGTTTTAACTATTCTATTTTAGTAATATGTTTTTAGTAATATATTTGAAAACTTGATGTTTATTATGCTATTTTTTCTAAAACTGTAAGTTGAAATCGTGACTCTTTTAATATTACTATTTTTAATAAAAATATTTGAGTATTATATTTTTTTGAATAATATTTATGATAATATCATAATTATAATTATATCTATGTTTATTTAAGTTAACATGAACTTATCTAGGGGATTTATTGTTATTATATATTTTTTTATTTCTATATGTTTATTATACAAATAAGTATTTCTTATTTCAGCATGCTAAGTTTGTATAATAATCAATTTTAATATTGAATTATTTTTTTGAGATTTTAATCATATTAATTAAAATTTAACTTTTTCATGAATTAGAAAAAGGGGGATATTTTTTTTAATTTTTTTGGGCTTTGAAATTTTCAAGAAAGGGTGAGATTGTTAAAGTTTTATTGATAGTTTTTTAGTTTTTTTTGAATATTAAAATACATCACATTAATACTATAGCATAATTTCATTATTTTATAATCATTAGTTGGAATATTTTAATTTATCGATGTATTATTTATCAATGTTTTTTTTGTAATAATGATGTTGAATTTATTTATTCTTAATTTTTATTCAATATTTATTTATTTATTTGTTAATTATTCTTTATTATTTATTTTACATGTTATTATGTTTTTTTGAAGTTTTTCATATTTTTTTAATTTACTAAAATATATACATCCAGCATATAGTCTATGAAGTTGTATTTTTTTTGAAAATGTAATGTACCCTATGAAATGTACCTTATGAAATTATCCCTAAAAATAAACCATATGAAAATGTTGTTTATCTTATGAAATGTATGAAAAATCTATGAAACTGATTTTATTTCTATGTAATGAACCTTATAAATAAAATTAACTCTATGAAATTTTTTTAGAAAACTTTTGAACTCTATTAAGAGAAGGAACTTTATGAAAATTTTCAACTCTACAGATTATAATCTAGAAAATGAACTCTACTAGGTCTGATGTACTTTACAAAATTTATCTATCTTATGTTTTTTATATCCAATGAAATAAATGTATCTTACATAGTATATACATCTTAAGAAGTTATTATATATAAAGCAATAATTAAAACTTTCACATACTATCAAATGAATCTTACAAAAAACATTTTTTGAGTGTTTGTTAATTTAGGGGCATCAAACATTGATAAATTTTAATTTATTATATATCCCTTTGGTGCTTGATTATGTTTTTCCAAAATGGTTTTTAAACACCTAACATGAGTTTTGGAATCTATTTTAATGTTTTAAAACGAAGATTAATAATATGTAAATATCCAAGCAATGAATATTATAGATATCATGAGATGACCTTTGGTAAATTATCAATAAATATATTGAAGGACTGAGGGAGAATATGAAAAAAAATAAAGGATAAAAAATGAGATAATTCATTCCTGTTTAATGACTGTTATTCATCATTTATGCTGAAAGATTACAACTTCACTACTACAGTGATCACTGAGAAGTGTTTTAATTTGAAAAATTCTTGTAAAGTGATTGATCTTCTATAATGATTGTTCTTGATTATTTTTAATATTATTATTTTCTATCGTATCCCTATATTGTTTTACTTGTGGTTAGACTAATAGTTTATGACCTTCCATTTCAAAAATAATGTATATATGGTTATACACCAAAAATGATAGGTCTGTTTGGGTTGTGACTCCCATTAAAAGTTGACTCTGGGTTCGACCTCCATGTGAAAAAGGAAGTATTGTTTTTTGGTTGTTATTCGATCCATATAAAGGCATGAGTTATACAAGGTTATCACAACCTTTCAAAAGTGAGGTTTTTATTTAGTGGGTGACACTTATATCGCATAGAAGATAGGACTGAGGAGTAGAAATAATATCATGTTGATCTAAATTTCTATAAAAATATGGTGCTTATTGTTTTATTATTTCTATTGAATTATCATAATAACACGTTACTTGCACTTGTTTCAATATATTCATTTCACCATGGAATTTATATACTCTTACAGGTGCATATTTATTTATTTATTTATTTATTAATATTTTTTATGGTTTATTCACCCACCCCCTCAAGATCATTTAAAAAACATACACTGGGCCAACAAGGGGATTTAAGATCAATCTCATTATATTTTTTTTTTGAATTCCCTCAAACATACTAAAAGTGGAGAATATCAAAACACCACCATTAGTGAAATGATATTCTCAATTCATGGAGGAGAATAAAATTACATCAGGAGAAGTATGTTCCACTCTATAAGGATTTCAATGAGCTTTGTAATTTTTGTGGTTGTAAACTAGTAGGTTAAATGTGCATTCTCTAAACACTATAACTAAAATGAAAGTATATTTCGTGTTTTGAGTGAATAAGAAAATTTCCATGCATTCTCCTTAGATTATCCAATTAATGTGAACCTGTAAAATATTCCATGTTTCTATTTTATTATTTTCATTATTTTCATATCTTCTGCAAATTAGAAAGAAAATTCCCTACTAAAATTTTGAAAATATCATTAACAAAGGATAAATTTTAAATTTACTTAACCGGATTCACCCCCTCTTAAAATATAAACCTTATTTGGGACCGATTAGTGTAATAAGTGATTATGGTTAGTGGTGGAGTTTTATTTCTCTAAAGATATAGTTGTAGGTTTTAGAAAAAAGGAATAATTATATTTTAAGTCCCTGACCTCTATTTATATAAGTTATAAAAGATCATCAATAAGGGATAAATTAAAAATTTTCATTCCACAAGTCACCCCTCTCAAAATATCAACATTTTTTGGGACTAACAAGTAGTATCGAAGATGAAGGTTGGTGGTGAAGTTTTATTTATCTAAAGATATGGAAGTAGTTCTCAACCATAAATGAATACATATATTTGAATTCAATAACCTATAGTTATTTAAAAAATTAATTCAATTTTATTTTCAGTCATTGGGGATGGATGCCTACAGGACCTCCAATCATGATATCTAAGAATACAAGGATCAATAATACTTATCAAAGATAGAACAAAAGGAATTTGATTCAAATTATAGGGTAATAAGTGTTCTTGGGGATCCTTATCTAACCAAATATATAAAAAGGTGATTTCCTATAAAACTTCTCATACAATGTGAGAAAGTATTCTAAACACATACGATGGTGATTCCAAAGCATGAGAGGCAAAGTTTCGATTGTTATGGAATAAATAATAAGAACTAAGGATGAGCCCAAATGTGATATCTGATGAATTAATTGGAAACTAAATATTATATTAAAATATATTCATTGGCTTGGAGAAACTCCCGATGATGTTAAAATCATCAAAAGAATCATGAGAAGATTTCATCTACACTTCAATTATAATATATTCATTCTTAAAAAATATCCAAATGATGTGATTGTAAAAAACCACTATATAACTCTTATGGAATAAAATATGAGTAAAAATGATCATGAGTTTTCTCTAAAATAAAAAAAATTATACATAACATTCAAGGCTATTAATACACACTATTGATACATTATTCCGAGGATAAAGAGGATGATGAGATAATTCCATTTATTTCCTCATATTTTAAGAGGAAAATGAAAATTAAAAGTAAAGATTCCCCTTGATTTTTTTGATTTGAAAAAGTGGGATATATTTTAATTAGGTTTCCTATGAAATTTTAAGATTATGATAAGAAATATAAACTAATAATGAAAACAATCAAATGAATGAAAAGAAAATGGAAACCACAATAGAAACTCTTCGAAAAGAAAAACCTATTATCTAATGAAGATGATAGTTCAAATGAAGTATAATAAGAGGAGGTACAAGAATATATAGTCATCAATGAATAATTACTTTTAGATGTTATAGTAAATACACCTCTAGTGGGTAGTGATGATGAATCTCCTAAAATTGAGGAAAAAGTTTCTCTCAAAGAAGGATTAGAGGCTTACCTTGACAAAATTTATATTTGGAGGGATTAGAAAAATAAATTTAAAAGTTTAGTATTAGGATCCAAATTCTATACACATAAAAAATAATATGATAAGTTATAATTTAATGCAAAGATTAAATAAATATAGTAAAAAATTATATAAATTCACTAAAATGAGTTGAGATCCTGATAAAATATTGAATAATAGGATCATATTATTAATTTATTGAATTACATAGTGAAATTTTAGTTAAAAATAATAGAGTAAATTGAAGGTGAACTCATAATATTTCTATTTAAGTGTGATGACCAAGAGGTACTTCTTACTACTGATAAGAAACTGGGGAGTTTGAGTACTTATTTTTCTATAGAATCAAAGGAAGTTGTTTAAGATTCAGTTGAAAATATTATGGAATGTACACTAGTATAGTTGTTTAGAGATAATGTAAAATTGTTTTTGGGGATTTACTAAATGAGGACATCAATTTTGGTTGCTGGTAAACACTAAGAACCAACTTTCTAGAAGAATATTATTTTGAATGTCTCATAACATGCTCAGAAAGGTGTTGTTGGAGCAATAAAGCCACAAAGAAGATTCCAAAATTCAGTGTTATTAGTTTTGAAATATGGGCACACACAATATAACTTCTTCATAGAAAAATTATATTTTAAGGAGAAAGATAGAAAAAATATATGATCATAATTTCATAATCTTAATTATTTTAATGTATATTTATTTTATTGATAATTTTTATTGTTTAAAGTGATAAATTTTTCATAAAAAACACAAGTAAGTGTGACAAATGAGACCCAGGGAAGAAGTATGAAACTATAGGAAACATCCTCAAAATGGATAAAAATACAAAAAAAATATATGAATCCCTATAAGAATAGGAATAATTTATAAATTGAGAGGTTGAAAAATATTATTTACCACCTAAGTAAGTGATGAAGTGAGGGTGGATCAAAAAGGGGAAATATGAGAAGGAAAATGTTTCTAAAATTTATTAAAAAGTAATGGATAGAGTCAGAACATGGATTCTAGAGAAAAGATTCAATTTTTATTAGATGGAAAATAAAAAACGTTTCATAAGAATACAATATGACAAGTATGGAGTTATAAAAATTCAAAATGGAAAGGGGAAGAATATTATTGGATCTGGGAAGTCCAAGATAAGTTGAAATGACTTGAGGCACAAAAATTCCATATTAGTGTAAGGACTTAGTCACAATCAACATAGTGTGAGTCAATTATTTGACTTGGGACATGCATTATAGTTCAACAAAAAGTCTTTCATCATAATTATAAAAACTATTTCTACATTTTTTAGAGAAAGTGAACTAATCAAATCCTCTATCTCATAAATGGAGAATAGAATAGATTCTTGTTCTCCAAAGAGGAAGAAAATATAATATGGCATAAAATATATTTCCATTTGAAAAAAAATCCATGGAGAACTTGGAAAATAATCAAGGATCTCAATAAATCCCTAAAATTACATAATATTTCACTAATATGGTTTACACTTTTTAAAAAGGAAATATTAATCTAATTAATTAAAATAAAAAATAGAAAATATATTGACTTAGTCAAGATAAAAACACTTATTTCATTTGTATACACTGATAATAATTTCATCCTATAAATGGTTTCACAATCCTAAAAATGAATGGTTTAGTGTATTTGAGGACAAGATAAAAAAACTTATTTTATAATACTTTGGAACATTTATTTATAAATTTACATGTAGAAACACCCTTATAGAAACCTCATGAATAATACTCATCTTCATAAATCAATGATTCAAAATATAATAAATGAGTGAGCTCAGATTCCCAGTAAAGGAAACATAAGAGATAAACAATGTTTATTATAAGTGATTAATAGATAATCATGTGGTTATGAGAGTATAAACAAGATATATAAGCATGAAATTTAAAAACATACCCAGATAAAATATGGTGCATAAGACATGAGGCATAAAAACATGAGTAAATAGAAATAAATAATAATGTGGCACAAATATAAGAATAGAAATTATAAAAAAGTGGATATATAATCACAATTTATTTACCATAGTAGATCATGATTCACACAACTATTTCCCTTGGTGGACAAGGCTTCACTCACCTGTTTCTATTGGTGTATAAGGGTTCACCCACCTATTTTTGTTGGTGGATTGAGCATAAAAACTATTTTTTACATTATCTCATAAAATATAAAGATTTAATAAATTCATCGGAGGGGCCCAAACAACACTTAATGAAAAACAATACATATTGTTTTCACAAGATCATAAAAACATTTATTTTGAAATAATCACATAATTAACCCAAGGAATACATATAGGTTTCATGAAAATTTCAATAGAACATATCATAAGGCATCCTAATAAAGGTGATGGATGGTAGAATAATAGAGTATCCCATAATATAATATATGGTAAATCAATGGATACTGAAAGAGATGAAATTTTTTTTTCTAGGATAATTTGATAATTCAATTTTAAAAATAAGAAGTGATATCCCCTTTTTAAAAGGATTTCAAAAATCATTAAATTTTTTTCATCCGAACAAAATACTTTGAGAATGATAATTTTTTTTTAAATATTAATCTTTAAAAGAAAATATGTTTTCAGAAGACAATTTTATTTGAAAGTAATTCACTAAAAATTTATTTAAGAAGAAATTAAATAATGAAGTAATTTTTTGTAAAAAAATAAGACCTTTGGAAATCTATTTTTAACATCAACATCCCTTTATCGAATTCCAACCTTTATTTATAAAAATAAAACATTTTTCATTAATTTTTCTAGATATTTAGGAATCAAAATAATTTTGAAACCCATTTTAAAACATGTAAAATAAGGTTCCAAAAGAAGAATACTCATAATAGTGAAAGAAACTATAAAAGAGTATATTAGAAAATTTTTAACCCTACACATACAATATGATGTTACAAGTAAAACTCAAAAGACATCTTTGAAAAGGTGACATGAAATATTTTGAAAACATTTAATGTTAAAAATAATCCTTTATAATATAGTCTTTAAAAATACATAAATTTTTCATAGAGGTGATGTAATAACATTTTAAAAACATTAACATTAAGAAATAATCACTAATATTGGATCTTTGAAAAATACATAATGGTTTGCAAAATATTATTTAATTGTTTGTGAAACATTTACTTTTCAAAAAAAATTTAAAAAATGATCCTTGAAAAACGTAATGGTTGAAAAAATATGTTTTGAATACTTTTTAAAACATTTCATTTTGAAACTAATCTTCAATAATAGATACTTGAAAAGGAATAAAGGTTATAAAAATAAATTTGAAATGGATGATTATACATTTTATTTTGAAAGGATAAAAATCCTTTTTGATGTTTTTAAATACCTCTATTGAAAACCCACATACTAAAAATAATAAAAAAAAATTCTTCTTAAAATTGGATAGGGTAAATAATAAGGGAACCTGTGATAAAACATAGTTGGGTGTGAAAATATAAAGATAACATTGATGGGAAATGAAAATATAGAGAAGAATGTGAAACCATCATTAAATAAGGTGATACTTATTATCAAAAATGATATAGATTTTATGGGGAAGAAATTAATCAATGGGGAAATTTGAATTAGAAGTGTCAATTTTCATAGAGGGAATGATAAATTACCATAAAATAAAATCTTAGGGTGGAAGAAACTAGTTTTGTAAGAAATAAATTCAAGAATACTCATAGAAGGGAGTTGAGTTAACAAAATCCTTTACAACTTTAGTTCTTTTGAGTCAAAGGGAATTTAAATAAAGAAATATATATTGATCTTCAATCCCCATGAATTATATGAATATGGTAAAATAAATCCATAATTAATTAATCAAACCATATCCAAGATATCACGGTGAACAATATGAAATATATCATGTGAAATTGAATTTGTGATAACAAACCAATACCATAATTCCCAACTTCTATGAAAATTATTGAATCTCTTATATAATAAAAATAAATATCTAAATAACATATTTTAGAAACTTATGAATATCTAAAAAATTATATAAACATTATTTATAATCATTTATTTCAATCATATTACCAAGTGATTTTTTATTTTTGTCATTGGATGTTATTAGCTTCAATTTGTTTAGTATTACTTGCATAAAGGTGGTGTTGATTATTTTTTATGGATTTAAAGTTCATCATTCTAATATCATTATAGGTATTTGAATATATATTTTAATATTATGTATAATTTTATTGGTATTTTGGTTGTGACACATGTTGATGAAGTCCTTGAAGAGCGTATTTTGGAAATTTTCACGAATGAGGGGTGGCATCTTAATAATAGGTAAGATATTACCATTAACCTAATAGAACCAAAAAATAATTATTTACCAATTGTTTTCCTATATAAAAATCATTTATGTATCCTTAGTTACCCGTGATATAAATTTATATCATTTTTCATGTCAGTGGTTCGCTGACCCCCTGAGAATATGCTATAATCTAGGGGTGAGTATGGTTGTAAAATCGATTCATTTAGAATAATATATTTATTGAAAAGGAATAATTATTTTTTTTAATATTTTTTTAAATTGGTTAATCATATTTTAATATATATTGATAAATAACAAAATACTTGAGTGAAAAATGAAATACGTCACTTTCATGGAGGCGATATTCCACAAATAGACATGGGTGACACGTTAATTTATATTGAACATAAAGGAGGTCAGAATTAGTATATATATTTTAGAATATTAATAATTTATTAAATATCATATTTATTAACTATATTACTCCTTTAAAAATCCATTTAATACAGTTATGAAAACAAATTGTGTCACTAATGGAGGTCGTAGTCCGAATATAACACTAGAGACATTTTCATTTTTCTAATAGTTAGGGGGAAGGTAGAAAAGTGATAATACATAAGTATAAAACATTTAAAAATTTAAAAATCATTTATTTTATTATACATTCATGTATAATATAGGGTTTAGTGGGTAAAATAATAAAAAATCTAAGTGAGTTCGGTTGAGAACATCACCTCTCACTTCTTATGTTCTCCCTCGAGTAACACCTTATGGCTCCTTAGCTTGGTGTTTTATAAATTCAAAGGATTATATGAATTATAGAGGGATTTTTGGAGATACTAGGTTAGATATTTGGTATATATAATTCTTTTGAAACGGTGAAAAAATAGGGTGTGGGTGATCTCCTTTTACAAGTGAAGAAAATGACACTTTTGTAAATGCCCATTACTTTTCAATGATATCATTACACTATTCATAAGAAAATGACTCCAATTTTTTTGAAATAATAGATTTTTGGGGGATCATGGGTCAACAAATAATCATCCATTAAATTTCAAATAAAATTCAAAATTTGTTGAGTCAGTTATAATTATATTTTTATATTTTATAATTATGGTTTTTACCTTGGTAATTAGTTTTTAACTAATTAATTTGTGTTTTAATAAAAATATTGGATAAAAAACTTACATAATTTTGGTGTGATGAAACTAAATTTAATCCATATATAATATAATTCAATTTAGAAATTAGAGATAAATTTCTATTAAAACATATTATTTAAAGAGTGTTTAAATATAAATTATTTTTTATAAAAATAATATTATATTAAATATTTACAATATATTAATTTCTTTTATTAGGAAAAAATTATATGAAGTTAATAAAACAATTATTGGATAATAACAGTTTTACCATTATTCTAGTAATTAACTTTAATCCTAGTAATCAATTTTTTTGATTAAAAATGAAATTTATCTTATTAAATAAAATTATCATATTGTTATATAGTATGAAATCCAATTTTTTAGATTTAATTTTTATGTGATGAAAGCTATTTTTTAAAATAAGTGAATAAAAACAGTTTTTTTGAGTAAAATACTAATTATGTTTCCAAAACATTTATGATGGGTTTTATAAATTCAACATAGTATTTTAAAATAATTTAATTCACTTTATAAATATAAATTTTAAATATAATTTTTTAAAATTATAATTCATTCTTTTATTATGATAATATCATAAATGTGCTGATATTAGAAAAATAGGTTTTTTTCACAATTCATATAAAAATAAATTAGTTTATAAAATATTGATAAATCATAATAGGATACTATTTTTATTCTAAATAAAAACAATAAAGTTCATTTGGTCAAATTCAAATTCTAAAATTTAACTTTAAAATTAAAACAAAAAAATATAATGAAAATTGTATTCGTAGGAAAATAAATAATTTTTATTACTTTTATTTTATATCAATTATTAATTAAATTGGTTTTAATATATCATTCACATAAAAAATATAAATTTATCTGTAATATTTTTAGTATATACTAATAAGGTTTATAAAATATATAATAGATAAAATTATCTTTCTATTTTTATCAACGCATTAGTTAATAATCATTCTTTTTCTTTAAAAGTATAAAAAATGTGTAAGGTACATGTGATAAATAAATTATTAAATTAATAATTATGTATTTTCATCATCCTAACTTCTACTAACATAGCACTTCAATATACCTGTGTAAGATATAAGAATAAGAAATTCTATAATGGCAGTCATAGTTGGCGGTTCAGCTAGCATAGATCTCATGGAAATTTCCACAAGCCTGAACTTCTCTCATATATAATTTTTCACATACCATAATTTTTAGATTTCTGTTAGGTCTTGGTCCTAGTAAAATCCTACTGAAACTACCTCCTTCCCAATATTAGAAAAATGGGATTTATAAGGGATAATTTTTCTACCTGATTCAATTTATTTCCATTTAATGGGTAAATTATAATAGTAAAATTTAATAATTTTATTTTAAAGTATAACATTTTCATTTTATTTTAGTGTTTCATGTGAAATAATCTATTTAACACATTAGGTTTTAAAGAAAATCTATATAGTAAAATCTTCTAGTAATACATTCTCCCCCATTAAATAAATTACATCTGCTAAATTTTAATTATAACTTACAAATTGATTTAACTAAGGGTATCCAAAAATTATAAAATAATTATAGTATAAATTTTTTAGATATATTATGCTTATAAACATTAAAGAATATCTTTCTCCTAAAAATAGGCTAAACCCTAATATTGAGTTTCTCTTCAACCGTTTAATTCAAAAGAAAATCATTATTTAGTATCAAGACCCAAATTATATAATTTCATTAATAAGGATGTTCATAATTATACTTGAAATTATGGGATATCATAATTTGATATGAAATGTGATATCGTTACTCCAAAAAAATTCCATCTAAGTGGATTGGACAAATACATTTCTACAATCACATTAAATTTATCCAATTGAAGGGTAATATGATTTGTTTAAAGATCTTTCCTAAAAATATGATCTTATGTTAAAATAATAATATGAAAAAACATTATTAATAATTCTACATTTACTAATCGAGGAGATTATTTTCTGTCCTAAGAAAAAATTATAGTTATAAAGGACTGGGTTGATCAAGACACAAATACAACACTCACAGTTCTTGAGTGGATGGTTTGTGTTCTTTACTCTACCCCATTTTCAGATCATCCTTTAGTACTTGTGAGTGCATATGATTTCACTTGTTTCCATTTTATTTGAAATTTATGATTCATATCAAACTTGTTAGCCATTAGATTAGGGAATTTACATGGTTAATTCCTATGTTTTCCACAGTTTAGACATTGAACTCTCTGTGGTACCTTAGGATGACTATTATTTACCTCTATTATGTTGAATAAACTATTTATTTTTAATCACTAGTTTTTTAATTTATATACTCATTAAATATAGATAAAACCTATTCCAATTCCTTTGATACACTCCCTTGGGTGTCCCTTACAACATTTTTTACACAAAACAAATTGAATCTTCTTTTCTTCACCATCTTCATCACCACAACTTCCAAAGGAGTCATTCCTTCACTTATATGGTGTTTTTTGGAAACAAAAATAATATTACATCATTAAAAATAATTAATGATAGTTTTTTAGAATAATAATAATGATTCACACTCTAGATATTATCCCATTAGGTTGATTGTTATAATAATATCTACATTTTAGTTGGGGTTTGGATTAGTGGTAAGCACCCCGTAATCCTACATGAAAAATGGGGGTTAAAACCCCATTGGGCGCATGTACCATAGTAGTAATGTAGAGGTACTGTAGCAATGAAAGTACTATTTATTGGTGGGTACTGTAGCGGCGTCAGGGCACTGTAGCAGTGGCGGTACTGTACGGGTACTGTAGCAGATGGGTTACTATTCACAGAATGGGAATTGGGCCAAAAATTTGGGCCTACGGGCTATGTAATGGGATACAAGCCCACTAGGCCTTCAGGCTAGGTAATGGGTCTCCCTCATCCTGGTTAAAAGAGGTCTTTTTTTTTGATTTAATAAAAAATGAGGCTTTGGACCCAACCTTTTAAAAAAAAAAAATAATCTCTGCATTTCCAATGGAACCTATCATTAGCATGATTCCTTCAAGCTTCATCTACTACTAAAACCAAAGGGTTTTAACATGAGGGATGAAAAATTAACATCATATTAGAATTATCATAAATGATCTCATGAAAAATCAACCTCTAAATGTCTTATTTTTTGAAACTATCACATTAGTTCTCAATTTAACCAAAATCATTATTTGTTCCAACAATGTTTTTAGGGTGGGTTCTCTCATAATTTTTTTCCTAATACCTAAACATCATAAATCCATTAGAATTTCTTATAAATAGAATGTGATTAACTAAATCATATCCCTAGGGAGTGTCAAAACAAGTGTGTGATTATACCTTTTTGGCGTGCATCAAGTAATGATTTAGTTGATAAAAACATTTTCATTTCTAGGTTATTACCCCTAGGTACTTCGTTCCAAATCCCATATCCCCTTGTAGTATCCAAATATGGGTGTTATTGATAGAAAACCACACAATATATACCTTACCAAAATTTCAGGATATTATCATATACATAGATTTGTTCCTTATACTTATCCCTTGTAATTTCACTAAACTTTTGTCATTATAATCTTGAAGAAATGACTAAATTAATTCTAAAAAATAAGTAAACCTTACTTTGATGAAAACTATTTTAAACCGATCTAGATAAGAACACTTGATTAATTAATATACTTCATTAACCTTTCATATTACAAATGGTTTCACAATCCTATGGTCATAAGGTTTAATGTCTTTAAGGTCTGGACCTATAAACAACTCATTTTACAATACTTGTGAAAATTTCTATATAATTGTGTACCTCCAAACCCCCTTCTAGGTATCTCATGCATAATACTCATATTTATAACATAAGGATTAGTAACATAAGAAATGAGTGATCTCATATTCTTAGTAATGGAAACATAATAAAGAAACTATAATGATCATAAGTGATTAATAGACAAGAATGTGGTTATGAGATTATAATCAAGATATATGAACAAAACATTAGGAAAATATACCCAAATAAATCTTTGAGCATAAGACATTAGCCATAAAAAAATGCGTAGGTAAAAAAACATAATAATGAGGAAAAAACATAATCATAGAAATCATAACATAATTTACTAGACATTAAAACCCATTTCCCTTAGTGGATCAAACCTCACTCACCTATCTCGCCTAGTGGATCAAGCTTCACTCAAATGTATCTCTAGGTGGATCAGGTTTCAATCACTTATTTCCCTTATTAGATCAAGCATCAAAAATTATTTTCCTATAGTCCCATTAAATATACATCTTTACCCAATTCATTAAAGGTATATATTGGGCCCAACCATAACTTAATATAAAACAATACATATATATACCACAAGATCATAAAAACATTTATTTATCCATCATCATTTAATTAACCTGTGAAAAATATATAGGTTTTAAAAAAAAATCAATAGAACATATCATAATTCATTTTGATAAAGGTGGTGGATGGTAGTATAATAATATATCCCTTGGTGAAATATAGGTAATAATATGATTTGAAAAAAATATAAAAATACCTATTTTAAGATCATTGGGTAATTCACTTTGAAAAAACTTCCCATTTTAAAAATGATTTAAAAGTGACTTAATGGGGTTTTTCTTCAAAATGAAATAATTCAGGCATGATAAAACATTTTAATGATTACTCTTTCAGAAGAATTAGGTTATTTAGAAAACCATTTTCTTTGAATGAAATATTTCGAACAATATTCAGAAAGATAAAAAATAATGAATAATTTGTTTCTTAAAAAAACCTATGCCTTTGAAAATCGTTGTTTAAAAACACTAACGTCTAATTGAAATATAAATATTTTATATTTAAAAATAAAATAAAATAATTTATTTTTCAATATATCTATGAATCAATACAATTTAGAAAATAAATTTAAAACATGGAAAAGGAAGCTTCTTAAAGAAGAATACTCATTACGGTGGAAGAAATGGTAAAATGGTTTTTATAAAACCTTTTCACTATAGTTATAAATTATGAAGGTATGAATCACATTTAAAAGACATAATTAATAAAGTGATATAAAATATTTTTAAAAAATTTAATTTTTAAAATAATCCTCAACAATAGAGGCTTCAAAGGGACATTTGGGTTTCTTCGAGGTGATGTGATTTTTTCTCAAAACTTTTATGTTAACAAACAATATCTAATAATGGTTCCCTAAAAAGAAATAATTTTCTCAAAAGGTTGATATTATATTTTTGAAAGCTTTTACTTTTTTAAGGACAATTTTCAAAAAATAAGTCCTTGTAAAGATTTAATGTTTTCAAAAAGGTGATGTGAAAAATTTGGAAAACATTCTCTTTTAAAAAGAAAATTCAATAAAATTTACTTGAAACTTAACTTATTTTATAAAAAGAAATGTGGATTGGAAGATTATACATTTTATTTTCCAAGCATAACATTCCATTTTAAAAGTTTGAAATACATATATTGAAAACTCAAATCATAAAAAGAGTAAAAAAATTCATTTTTATATGAGAAGAATATAAATATAAAGGTAACATGAGATAAAAAATATTTTCGTTTTAAAATATAAAGGAGATCATAATAATGAGAGGAAAATATAGAAAATAATGGAAAACTGTCATTAAAAATGATGTGAATTATTCTAACAATGATATATATTTTATGGGGAAGAAATTCATCGAGGTTGAATATTTTTATCACAAGTGTAATTTACCCTAGAGAAAAGTAAAAAGTAACAAGAAATAAAAAATAGGTTGTAATTAAAAAATATTTCATGAAATAAGGTCAATAATTTGAATTATAACTTAACCAGGGGATTTGAGTTTACAAAAACTCTTAAAAAATTAGTATATTTTGAATCAAAGTACATTTAAAGAAGGAAAATAATATGGATCTTCAAACAACATGAATTACATTAATATGGAAAAATAATTCCATTAGGTGGTAATAAAACTATCTCAAATACATCAAGTCGTATAATATGTAATATTTCTTAAGAAATTGAATCTATGACAATGATCCCCTTAACATATTTCTTGACTATCAAGAAAACACTTGAATCTCTTATTTAATAAAAATAACTATCTCAATCACCAATTTCATAGACTCATTTATATATAAAAATCTATAAAATTAATTTATAATAATTTATTTCAATTATATTAATTACTTATATTTTATTTTTTTTCATCATATATCATTAGTTTCAATTGTTTGTTTAGTACTCATTTTTTAAAGGTGATACTGATTCTTTTTTATGGATTCAAATTTCACCAATATAAGATCATTATAAGTATTGGAATATATTTTTCATAATGATTACAATTTTATAATTCCCTTTAATATGTATTTTGTTTGTATTTCAAGATGGTGAATTTGGTGTGGAGCTTATTTTGGTAATTTTCACGAACGAGGGTGTTATTTTAATAATGGGATGGATATTTCCATTATGATTAAATAAAAAAGAATTATTATTTACTTACAACTTTTCTATATCACCAATATTTATGTTTCCTTAGTTACCCATTATATAAACATATATTATTGTTCATGTAGGTAGTTATATCAACCCCAGGATTACAAGATATAATTTTCAGGTGAGTCTGGTAAAGAAAGTGATTCATTTATCCTAATAAAATAATTAAATTAGAATAATGATATTACATAGATTTTTTTAAAGTGGTGAATTATATTTCTATATTTTCTGACAAATAATGAAATACTAGATTGGAAAATTGAAAAACACCATTTATATGGAGGCGGTAGTCTGTACATATCCACAACTGACACGATCGTTTACATCGAACGTAAAAATGGTCGGCATTGTTTTATATCTTGAAATCATAATAATTTTATAAATATAATATTTATACATTATATATCTATTTTAGGCATCTAAGTAATATTTTTTTGAAAAACAGTCCATATCTCTTATGGAGACGGTATTCCACATGTAACATAAGAAGCATTTTCATTTTCATGGATTATTAGGAGGAACTTAGAAAAGCGACATTCCAATAGTATAATAAAATTTAAACATATTAAAATTAAATATATTATCATAATTTCATGTATATAAAAGGTTTTATGTGTAAAAGATGAAAAATAATGAAGAGAGTTTGGTTGAGAACATTACATATTGCTTTGGATGGCCACCCTTGAGTAACACCTTAAACCTCTTTAGTTTGGTATTTTGGAAAGAACAAGGATTATTGTACATGGGTAGTGATTTGTGGAGAGAAAAGAGAAGATTTTTCTAATATATAATACTTTATAAGGGATAATGAATGGGGTGGAGGTGATATCCTTTTATAAGCGGATAAAATGACACTTCTATAAATAGACATTACTTTTCAACGACATCATTAAACTATTCAAGGGTTAATGACTCCAAAAGTTATAAATAATGGAGTTTAGGGTGATATTGGGTTGATAAATCCTCATATATGTAATTAAACATATGTTTTAAATATGTTATGGGTCTTTTACCATTCCATTTTTAATTGTATCATTTTGGTTTTTACCATGGTAAATAGTTTTAAACTTAGTAATTTATGTTTTACTAAAAATGTAGGATAACCCCTATTACAAAATTTGGGTGTATTAAAACTAGATTAAAGATCAATATAATCCAATTCAATTTCTATATAATAAAAAATTAACTTATAAATTAAAATATTTAATATATAGAAAAAATTTTCTGTAGAAAAATGTTTTTTTCACCATTAAATGTTCTTAATATTGGTTTTTATTGATTTCCATTTGAACGAGTGTTATTACATAATGTTAGTTAAACAATTATTTTTAATAATGTTTTACCATTATCACTATAATTAGATTTAATCATTGTCATAATAATTTTAGGATTAAAAAAGATAATGATATTATTAAGTAATATGAAAATCTTGATCTAATATGTTAAATACATTTATTTTATTTTATTTTAGGTAATAGACAATCTCGGGTTAGCTAGACGAGTCTCCCAAGTCATCCCATCATGGGGTGGGTTAAAAAAAGATAAAAAACTAGTCTCTTATATAAGAATATTAAGAAATAGAACCAGAGTACAAAGAAAAAATAATGAGAGATACAATGGATCCAAATAAACTAAACCAAAAAGAAGGAAGAGTCTAGAAAAAAATTCTCCATGTGACCAAACTTCACCTCTAAACAATCCCAAAAGGAAAAAACAACATAAATGAAATCCTATATTTGACAGAATGATATTCCCTTTAACTAAATCCTATAAAACATGGTCTAAAACCACCCACAAGTAGAAGTTGGATGTGAGAAGCAGAGCCTAGTAGGATACCAACGATGAATCTACAAAAGTTATAATAATAATAATGAACATTTACAATCTTTAAAAAAATATTTTTACAAGTGGCTTTATAAATAAATCAATTTTAAAACCCTCTTCAAACAATCCTTGGGTTTTCAAAGATTAAATTCTATGTTTTCCAAAACCAGAAATATGCAGATAAAGATACCAAAATATAAATATTTATGTGATTCAACATCCATGAAATAAACTATCATGTAATAAACAACCAGTAACAACAATTCATATACTATCTAGGATCTGGACAATCTTACAATATGTACTAGACACTCAGAATCCTAAGAAGGAAAAAAGAAGGATCTAACTAACATCGAAGCCTTCCATAGATTATCGACATACAAGAGGTTACCTCCTAGTGCTGCCACGCACACTAATGCTACCCATGTCTCTTTCTCAGTGTAAACAATGTTCTCTCTATGAAATTTTTATCAATTTATATTTTGAAAACCATGATCACATTTTTACAAAACCATTTCAAATCTAACATAATCAACTTCTTGGTTTGAAAATCCATTTTTTCATTTCAAATCAAGGTAATTTTCTTTTCGAGGAAAAAAATACTTTAAAACATGATCCAATGCCCTTTTCAATTTCAACACACATAATTCCATTTCAAAACTCATGAAATCAATTTGAATTTTTAGCAAATTCAAGAAATTATAACAACTGAACAAATCCACCAACCTCAAGAGAATATAGAACCTAATTGAAACCATAAGATATTACTTCAGAAGACAAGGCATAGATAGAGACTAAAAAGGATTGATAGAAAACACAATTCGATAACCAATCCCTATAATAAATAGGGATGAGATGAAAAACGAGAGGGAAACCAAGAAGAAGTCTTACCCAAAGAGACAAGGAACTTAACCTTATAGATCAATCATTGAGAAAATCAATCTATATAGAAGGAATACACCCAAAATTTCCTAGGCTAATAGCTCTATAAAAGAGGAGAAGGCTAAAAAATCATATAAAGACTCCAAAATCTACATGCCACCATAAAAACTAAAAATTTGGGATTAAAACGGTGTTTAATTTAGTAAACATTATGAATCCATTTTATTTTAATTAATTCCTAAAAATTATTTTCAATTTTAATTTTAAAAAGTATTTTCACAATACATGTTGTGTAACCCTTACATGAAATATAAATTATCATGCTGTGATTTTAACTCACTGGATGAGTCTAGATGACATTACACATCATGAAACCCTATTAAACTTTGCGTAACTACAAAACGAATAGTAGAAATGTCAAGGGAAAATATGAAAATCCAATAAATCCCTAACTCCACCCTCACAGGTATCCTCCAAATTAAGTGTAAAAAATACTCTCTTAATGAAAAAGGGAAAAAAAAAGATTAGAACATACCTAAAAGAAAGGTAACAGGGTGTTACAATCTCCCAACTATAAAATATTTCTATCCACAGAAAGAGATCGTGATTCTCGATCAATAAAAAAATAAATTCATTTTCACCTCAATATTGAATCTCAATCCCACGTATCAGGGAGATCCTATTTGAACTACCATAAACCCAGACCAAAGGGATCATTTAACCACATATTACCTTATCCTGGTGATCCATAATATAAATAGCTACTCAACCAAAGTGTTATCAAGCTTATGAAAAAAAATCATCCCATATAACCACATGGAGAGGATATGGTATATACCTCCTTAACTAGTAAACATGGAAATTTCGTGTATACAAGTCAAGACAGATGGTAGAAGCAACCAATAGTTCTCCCTCCCCAGCTGCTCAACAATATCAAAGGGGCCCACAATCATCGGTGCCAACTTGCCCTTCTTATCCAACCAATGATTTTCTAAGAGAGGTGAAACTATGAGATAAACCTTATCACCAACCTCAAAATCTATTGTCTGATTCCAACATTCCTCATAAGAAATCTAATTACTATATACCATGATAAAATGCCTATGGATCAATTGCATGACCTCTGTTGTGTCATAAAAAACACTGTAACAAACCAAGGATTGTTGTCCCAACTCTGTCCAGTATAAAAGAGATCAACATGGAAACCCTTACCAATCCTCAAAGGGATCCATACTAATCAAATGATGATAAATATTTTTTATAAGAAAATTCAACCAAAGGAAAATGTATATCCCAATATCCACCGAAAATCAAGTACACAAGCTTGGAGCATATCCTTTAGAACCTGGATATCCCTCACTATTTGTCCATCCATATGTGGATGATAAGCCATACTCAATTTCTACTAGAAACCCATTACATCCTACAAACCTTTACATAATCTAGATGTGAAAATTGATTCCATGTTAGAAAAAAAAAAATATAGACGGAACCTCATAAAGCTTCCTGATCTCTTAGACATACATGTCCTTAAGATGATCCACCTTCAACATTTCATTTATTGGGAATAACTGAGCTAATTTATTGAGTCTATCAATAATAAACCAAATAAAATCCTTCCCACTAGTATTATATGGTAAAACAATGATAAAATCTAGGATATATCATCCCACTTCCATGCAAGAATGGGTAAATTCTAAAACAAACATTAAGTTATCTAGTGTTCCACCTTAAATCATTGATAACTGAAACACCGCAATACAAAATATAAAACTTACCGCCTCATACCTAACCACTAATACCGAAATATAAAATCATGTTACATCATTATATCCGTAGGGTTTATGAATTAAAATGACTTGTGTCCACTATCTATAAACTCTTATCTCAAGGAAAATGAAGCAACCAACCTGCTATGGAAACAAAAATATCCATTGGGAAACCGAGACAACCATGAGGCCTCCCAACTATTTAGGATTTCTCCTAAGTGTCAGCTCATGGTTTCTATTGTATTCTCAAGTCAAACTCAATCATAAAAATATGAGTTATATTTTATAAAAGAAAATAAATCCTATGCACCAACCTTCCCCACTCTTATGCTCATCCTAGAAAACAAACTCATCGAAGACCATTGACTAACTGATTCCTTCATAGTTTGTGTTGGTAATTTTATACTTGATGAATATTCAACTACAATCCATTTCCCCAAGGTATACATGATAAAAAATAAAAGGTATGAATATACTAAACCCATTTTATCTATCTTATTTTTAGATCTATCTGATTGAAAACATACTTCAAAATTTTGTGATCAGAATATACAATAAACCTATCTAAAAGGAGATTGTGAGACCACATTTTGAGCTCATTTATAACAGTTCCCAAATCATGATCATGGGTAGGGTATTTCTTCTCATGATAGAATAACTAGAATGATCCATAAACAATAACATGTTTCCCCTGTATCAAGACACATACAAACCCCGTACTAGAAGCATCAAATAAACCATAATAACCAGAACAAGGTTCCAGAAGAGTCAAAACTGGTGATGAAATCAAACTCATCATTAGATCCTTAAATTATCTCTGAAACTTATAGATCCATTCAAACTTTACACCGTTATGAGTTAAATCTGTCATCGAAGATATGATCTTGGAGAAGTGTCGAATAAACCATATATAGTAACATTCCCAAAACACGAAACTTATGATGTCAAACATATTTATAGTATGATCCCAAGACATAACTATCTGCACCTTTTTAGTATCAACTAATATTCCCCTATCTGATATCAAATAACCTAGAAAATTCAATTACTTGATCAAAAAATCTCACTTTGAAGGATTACTACAGAGACTATGTTTTTTCAAGGTTTGAAAAATGATTTTTAAATGGTATATGTACAACTTCTCTAATTTACAGTAACCTAAGATATCAACTATGAATAAAACGAAAAAATAGTCCAAGAAATGATGAAATATTTTGTTCATCAAATCCATGAATATTTTAAGGGAGATAGTGATTTTGAATGACATAAAAAGAAACTCAAAATGTCCATATTGACTTGAAAATATTTTCTTGGGTATATCCTCTTATCATACTCTCAACCAGTGGTACCCCGACCATAATTCATTCATATAAAACCAATGAACCCCTTTAAGTTGATCAAAGAGATCATCAATTCTACGTAAAGGATACTTGTTCTTAACAATCACCCGATTCAACATCTAGTAGTATATAAAAATTATAAGACTTCCATATACTATCTTAGCAAAGAGTACAGGTTAAGCCCATGATGACATGCTAGGATGAATAAATCCTTGCACCTCTAGGTCCTCAATATGGACTTTCTGTTTCATAAACTCAGTAGGTTCCATTCAATAAGATAGATTAAGAATTTTCATCATTTTAGGTAATAGGTAAAAAGTAAACTCAACCTCTCTCAATGGAAAAAAAACTAGAAAAAAATCACCTTGAAAGTCCTTAGGGTATGCACACAAAACATTAGATATTTGACCACCCAAGCATGATACAATTACATCAAGAAATATTTCTGAAGACTGGCATGAGATTAAACTAAAATTAGGAACAACTGGTCCTACCCTTTCCAATCTAGGGTCCAACTCACCTTGAAAAACATGAGTGACCCCATCGATAGATAAGAACAATTCTAGAAGATGATAACAGTCTAACTGGGTCAATGTTCTAATCATCCAATCCATGTCGATTAATAATTAAAATATTTCTAAATCAATCACTAAGACGTCTCAAACCACCTCAAAGTCGCCTATCACCACCCAAAACGTAGGACATTTGAACCCTTGTTCACATCTCTTTCCCAAACGCATGGAAATATCAAACAATAATAGTATAAGATCTAAACACAAACACAATATGTCAAACAACATTGAAAATATACAAGAATGAGTATCAACTATATCAAATAAATATGGAACCATAGAATTTGAAAAAACACCATATCTAATGGCCCAAACCTCCCCGGTCCATTACCTTGTGAAAATATGATATTTGAGGTGTCTGGGGGAAGTCTGAGGTATTTTTTGGACATGTGAGTCATTACAATAGTGAATCCTTTCAAGAGTTTTAATAATTTATAGTTTTAAAATGGTATCTCATCCCAATGGTGACTTGTGGTAGTGACTACCAATGGTGACTCCCAACACTGACTCACGAAGGTGACTTCCAATGGTGACTCATAATAGTGACTTCCAATGGTGACTCACAATAGAGACTCACAATGGTGACTCAAAATGGTAGCTCTCTAATGATTAATTCCAATGGTGACTCACAATGGTGACTCACGATGATGACTCATGATAGTGACTCGCGAAGGTGACTTGCAACGGTGGCTCAACAACGGTAGCTCAGCAATAGTGAATTCCAATGGTGGACCGCACCAGTGAATCCCAATAGTGAATTCTAGTACTGAATCGTACTAGTGACTCGCAATGGTTACTTACACTAGTGACTCACACTAGTGACCGACAATGGTGACTCATTTAACAGTGAGTCATTCCAACCATATTCTTTTTTCTAGTTTTTCTAGTTTTCTAGTTTTCCACTTTTGACAACTTTATTTGAAGAAAAATGAGTTCAATACCATATTTAAGTGGTTTTGGAACCATTTAAAATGTTATGATCCATATATTTAAATTCATAAGATTCCATTGGATTTTAATTAGTCAAATCGCATAAGCTTTACTGGATGAGATATTAATGGAAAATTAAAGATGTATCTAATCTAAGGCCCTGTTTTAGATCTTCTAAGTGATGAAACACATTTCTAATTGTTATTTTATTATTATTATCTCTTGGAATGAGGAACCAATAACCCTTCCCCCATAGGATTCATGCCATTGTGTTGCACCAGTTGGTTCATGTATTCCTTGGAGTTTTTACTACATACGTGCCCCTATCTTGGTGCAATTAGGATGTTTTGATCCAATTTTCTTCTGAGTAGGTTTTCATTCTTCTTTATTATTTGTGCATCATGGGGGATGGGTATATGGATGTCTATTTTGTGAAAATATTTGATCCATGATTAATAAAGATAATTGACGGTTTTAAATTAATAAACAGGGGTTTGGTAATGTAACATTTGTTATAATGTGGGATAGTTTCTTTTGATGATATTATGATTTATACGGGACAAATTCCCCACTAAAAATAGTGGTTGTTGGTGGTCCTTGTTTGTGTAGATAATTTTTCATGGGATGCATGATGGTTATTTTTAATTAAACTAATGTATATGAAAATTGTTAACCATGTACACCTGAATAATGAATTGATTCCCCAGGATCATACCATTGGTGATAACCTCAGAAGTTAACAAGTGGAATTAAAGAATAGATGACTTATTAAATATGGAAATTATGTTTGTACGGTTTGTGTGGTTAATGGTTGCAAGAACAGTTGTGTGTTGTGTTTGGGTTAATTGGTTATGTGTGATAGGATGGTTTATAAAGAGGAAGGGAATATCAGGTTGAGATATTGATTGATTGTGTAATGCATGAGCAATGTTGTGTGGAAGAGATATGATTGGGTTGTGCTATGTTTGTGTTGGTTGATGTGATGGGTATAGTGTGGTTATCCAGCAGGGTTGCTGAGAATGGTTATGATGATATGTGTTGATGGTTTTAGTTGTGAGTTGAGGTTTTTTATTTGGAAAGAGGATGGATTGGGAGTAATGACATTGAAAAATGATGATGGTAGTGGTTGGTATGGGTAATTCGCTTATAGTTTCTCAATTTTTTTCTTTTGTTGTGTATCTTGTTGTATATTGTGATTTTTAGTTGCCCGAATAGTAATGGAAGAAATGAATTATTTAAATTTGAATAAATAATTGTTATTATTAATCAATTTTATTGGAGTATGAATTGGTTTTGTGGTTTTTTGTGTGTTATTGTGCATTTTATAGGTAGTAGTAAGAAGGTGGTAGTTATGAGTTGGTTGGATATTGTGAACCCCTAGGATGGGCTTGAGTTTTTGGTGTCATATATGTATATTATTTTATTTTCTTGTGATTTATATATTCACCCCACCCAAGTTGAGCACTATGTGCCGAACCCCCCCCCCCATTATAATTGGGGTTGTTTCTTTCCCAAACATCTATGTGGGAGGATGGATAGATGACCACCCACTCTTCCATAATCTATTTTCCAGGTGGTGGTAGTCCAAGATTATTTGGGAAGGTTGTGGTTTGTGGGGCCTAGGTGTGTGGAGGAAATTTTTTTTCCCCGGGGTCTTCCGGGTGATACGTGGTTGTGAGGCCTAGGTGTGTGCATGATGGATGTGATGTGGTATGTGGCCCATGTGTTTGTGTGAGAGATATGGTTGTGAGGCCCACGTGTGTGCTAGTGAGATTTTATGTAGATTGGGGCCCTAGTGATGTAATGATTTTTGGTTGTGAGGCTGAGTTGTGTATGGACAGGTTGTGATTTGGTGTGTTCGGAAGAGGTGGGAGTGTTATGACATTTTCCATTAGGGTGTGAGAGCAGTTAAACTAGTGGTAAGTGGTTTGAGGTACCCAAATAGTTGATGTGATTACTATATTACTTGAATTACGTTATTTGGAGAGCATGACTTGGTGTGGTAAAGATAGCTGGTATACCTTGTTTTGTGCTGTTTGGTTCTATTGTTTTCTCACAGGAGCATTAGTATGTTTCTCTCACTTGTTCACAAGAGAATTTTGTTTTCCAACTGAGTAAAATTTTATGCTCACCCTGCATATATAAAATTTCTTTTAGGTTTATAGAAGGACTATGTAGACTGTGATGGGCATTACAAGCTTGAAAATTAGGATATCTACTGTGTCACTGCTTAGCATTACTTTTGGTACTTAGTTTGGAGTTTTATTGCATTGTAAATGTTTTATTTTAAACATACATGTGGGATGTTTTTTAGATTTCTTTTATATATGTCTAGGAGTCGTTTTTGAGGTTGATACATCTTATCTCCCGATATTGTTTTTCAAAATAAAAAGGCAAATGCCTCCCATTGTGGATTAATATATAAAAAACCTTGTCGCTAGTCTCCACCCCAGGGCCTACTGGAGGCCGGAATTGGGGGTTATTATTTCCCTTTATTCATTTCCAATCCAGGAGGGGTATCTTTGGAGGGAGGGGGTCATGACCGAATGGTATTATAGGTGATGGTAGAGATATAGAATAGAGTTTGGAGTTAGGAATAGTGAGGATTGTATGGGTTGGTAGGGAAACCGTGTCAGGTGATCTTGATACGTGATATAGGCCAGGGAAGACCAGCTAGGATATGGGATTTTAGGACCCCTCATGATTTGATGCAAGGACTCTCAGCCTACTGAACAACCAAGTTAGGATACACCGTTAAAAGGGTAGAGACCTAGGAAAGGTACATTCAATATAATGAATTGTGTTCTTGTATGAGTTGGGTTGTTCTAGGAAAGTTAAAATGGATAGGATGAAAACAATGAATTTAAATGAATCTTAAATAAAAATTCATACAAATCAGGCTTAGGAATTACTTGTTTACCGTTCAGTTATGGTACCCATTCTTCGTCTACATGTGGCTAAGTTGGTTGAGGCTCAACTTTCTAATCAGGTTGATCGGTAGAGGGTTGATCTATTAGAGAAGGGAAAAAGTGGTATAGAGTGTTATGTTATTTCTAACTGTAGACCTAGGAAGGTACGAGAGCATTGTTTCATAAATAGATATGAAGAGATAGCTTAACGAGATTGAGATCACCTTCAGTGTGGCCTGGGATCTAATATAGTACTAGGTTCTTTTTGTGGTTAGTTAGATGTGGGGAGCTACGCATCAGTGGTGGGTTCTTTATCTGAGGGAGAGGAAAGAGACATATGTTTTTGGGTTGACTTTCTAAAGGAGTTCCATGTGGATTTTCTTTCGTCAACATTGAAGGCTTAGAAGTGGCAGGATCTACTCTCCCTTCAGCAGGGGAGTATATAAGTGCATGAACATTTGATCAAGGTCAAGTATCTTCTTCTCTTCACCCAAAATCTCTTTTTGGATGAGGAGCCTCACACGAGAGGTCTTGAAGAGGCCCTCCACCCTTCTATCCAGTATGATATTACTCTGTCTATGATTCAAACATATCGATAGTTTAAGAATAAGGGAGAGGTAATTGGAAAGATTCCCTCATGAAGAGGTCTACCATGAGGAGGGAACCTGTTGAGTTATTTGAGGGGTAGGGTTTTCAGTGATAGGTTCCAAGAACCAGGACCTTTAAGGTTTTTACCGGTAGGGAATCGACTTCAACAGTTTCCCTTCCATCTTTCTGGTGCCACTGGTTCTTGTTCCTTTTCTATGGAATTGGGGATGGGGTGTTTCTTATACGGGGTCTAGGACCATCTTTAGAGTTATATCCCAATGGCTACTCGAGCTCAGTTTGGTGTAGGAGGATTGGTTCAGTATATGCGTCAATGGTAGTTTTCAATCAGGAAGTTTTAGGAGTAGTGACATCGTGATTTTTCTTCACTGAGAGGATATGAAGCAAGTCGGGGTTGACCTTACGGTATTCCTTAGGGACCTCAACCTGGGCATGTTTGTGGAGTTGGCCATCCGCATAAGGGTGGAGGATTTGGGTGTGGTTAGTTTCATGTAGCAACGACAAGAGTTTCATTAGGACTAGATATTGTTAGAGGTATGATCAGCTTGTTTAGTACCATTTCTTGTGCTTTGTTTGATTCAAGAGTGTCAAACTACTTTGTTTCTCCCGCTCTAACCTATTCTATGGGATTAGACGTAGAGAGGCTTACCCTACCATTGGTGTTGATTTTTCCATTTGGATGTCAGACCAACTTGTTTGATGTGTGATGGGGATGTAGAGTGATGATGGGACTACATCAGTTCTGTGGGGACATCTTCTTGATATATATGCAACCATATGATGTCATTCATGGCATAGACAAGTTTTATTCCATGTATGATATTATCAAATGCTTATGTATAAGATTTTTTCTCATAATTTAATGGTCAAAAAGTAGTTTTCAGTGGTTAGTGTATTTTTCAAGTGGGAAGTTGGTGCATGGAGCCTCTTTTTTCCTTATTGGATGAGATATCAGTGGAATCGGTGGGCACTAAGATGGTGCAAGTCCCTAGGGTTTTTGGGGAGTTCTTGGATTTTTTTGTCAAGGAGGTTGTGACTTTTCCCCCTCAATGTGGAGTGGAGCTTGGGATTGGCTTTCATCCCAATGCTTCTCTCATTTCAGTGGATCATTATCAGATGGAACCTTATATATTGTGAGATTTAGATATTTAGATAGATGATCTCATGAAGATGGGATTTATCTAGCCTAGTGTGTCTCTGTGGGATTCTCTAGTGATGTTCTCATAGAAGGTGGATGGTAGTCTCAGTTTTCTCATAGACTACCGAAGGTTAAATTTGGTGAAGGTCAAAAAATGTTACAGTATTCTGAGGATAAATGATCTTTTTGACTAGTTGAGAAGTGAGATTTGGGTTTCTAAGATCGATTTGTGGTCTAGATATCTCCAGGTAAGGGTAAAGGATGAAGATATTCTAAAAAACACATTCAAATGTAGGAATGGTTATTTTGAGTTCATAGTCACACCTTTCAGTGTTATGAACACACTAGCCGTATTCATGGGACTCATGAACTCCATATTCCATGAGTTCCTGGATCAGATCATCATCGTATTCATCGATGATATCTTGATTTAATCAGAGTCATAGGAGGAGTATGTCGATCATCTCAGAACCATCCTACAGGTTCTTTGACACCACCATATCTATTGAATGTTGTCCAAGTGTATGTTTTGGATATGGTTGGTACATTTCCTCAGACATGTGGTGTCTGAGTAGGGCGTAGAGGTGGACCCATTGAAGGTTGAAGAAGTTTTTTTGGGAAGCACCCAAGAGTGTGGCAAAAGTCCAAAGTTTTCTTGGTGTTGTTATCTATAATCAGAGGTTTTTATCCGATTTATATCAATTAGAAGCCCATTTTATATCATTGACAGGAAAGGAAAAAGATTTTGTGTGGGGTGATCAGTTCTAGACAGTGTTCGATTTCCTAAAAGAGAAGTTGGTTAGTTCTCTTGTGCCCCATTTTCCTAAGGAAAAGGTGATGTTTGAGGTCTTTTGTGATGCTTACTATATGGTTCTGGGATGTGTTCTAATGTAGTAGTGGGGAGTGATCTTTTACGGGTCCAAGTAGTTGTTTCCCCATGAGCATAACCATGCCACCCACGATCTAGAGTTAGAAGAAGTAATTTTTTCATTGAAGTTGTTCCAAAATTACCTCATTGGGGATTACTTTGTGGTCTTCATGGACCACAAGAGATTGTGGTACATCTTTTCCTAGTGTTATTTGAATCTGAAGTAGCGGAGGGGGATGGTGTTTCTTCAGGACTATGATTTTGAGATCTCCTAAAACTCAAAAAGGGTAATGTATTGGCCTATGATTTGAGTAGAAATCCATGAAAAGAGGTTGTTTGGGAGTCTGTAGATGCTTGTAAAGCGGGGGATGAGTTGGTAGCCTTTCACTTAGATATAGGAATGGATGGGGGTAGAAGCTATTTATTCCAAATTATATTCTAGTATTATCTAATGTAGCCAGTGGATGAATCTTAGTTGGGGAGACATGGAGGTAGATGTGTTTCATGATCATGTTTGATTTGGTGATGTTGTGGAGCGATGGTCAGAGGATCGAAAAAATCATATGTTGTTTTGTGGTAGGTTGTTTATTTTGGTTTCAATACACGAGGGGATTATTTTTGAGTTTAATAATTCACCTATCGAGGTACACCCATGAATTTATAAGATGTATTGTGGCTTGAGGATTCAGTTTTGGTGGACTGGGATAAAGCAGGAAGAAGTAGAGTTTGTGGCAAGATGCCTGGTATACCAGTAGGTAAGATCCGAGAACCATATTCCTAGTGGTTTGTTACATCTCTTTGATATCCTCGAGTGGAAGTGGGATGAAATATCAATGGATTTTATCACAGGTTTACCCCAGGCCCAAGGAGGCTGGTAGTATTTGATTAGATGAAAAATATGCTCACTTATTGGCAATCATGGAGTCAAGCATAGTGGATTCCTTGGATAATAGGTATGTAGAAGGGGTGGTATGGTTTAATGAAGTTCAAATATCCATTGTCTTAGAAAGGGAAGAGTGGTTTACCTCCCGATTTTGGAGGGTATTACAACATGATTTTGGATCCTAGTTATGCCTCAGCAATACTTTAAACCCTAAAAAGACGGGAAGATATTGTGGACTATCTATACATTAAAGGATATGTTGTGATCATTCATATTAGACTTTAGTAGATCTTGGGTAAAAAACTTTCCCTTGGTATAGTTTATTTATAATAATAGCTATCACTCTTCCATTGGCATGTCTCCATTTGAGGCATTGTACGGGAGACCGTGTCATTCTTTTTTATGCTAGATGGAGGTTGGGAAGACAATTGTTCTTGGTCCTGAGGTATTATGGAGCACGAGAAATAAGGTTAAGCTCATTAATGAGAGTAAAAAAGTTGATAAAGACCAGAATAAGTCTAATGTCGATCGCAGGGGGAGGCACATGGAGTTCAAGGTTGGGGACCATGTGTTCTTGTAGGTTTTCTGTCAATGTGGGAAGTGGAGGTTTGGAAGAGAGAGAAATATTTCTCCCAAGTTTGTTAGACCCTTCGAGGTGTTGGGATGAGTTGGTGAGGTGACATTCTAGTTGGATTTCCACCATAGTTATAGAGGACCCATGATGTATTCCATGTCTCTCAGCTTTGTCGGTATCTTCACGATGATTCCCACATCCTTGATTTGGGAGTGTTGGATATTGAGGACAACGCGATATACGTGGAGTGTCCAGTAGATTTATTGGTTCATTTGGATAAGGTGTTATGTGGAAATACCAATACTTTGGTTTTCATTTTATCGAGGTGTGGTTTCCTGGAAGAGAGTACATGGGAGTGAGAAGTTTAGATGCATGCCCAGTACCCAGAGTTGTTTTGAACTTTGCCTTGTTTTTTCCTTATGATATAATGTCTGAACCTTGTTTTGATGAAGTGATATTTTCCATTTAGTTAACATGTTTGTAGCACAATTTGTGAAAAAGTACTAACATGTATAAAGGGGAAGACCTGATTCCTAATCAAGAAGTATTAACTGTGATGCGATTAAACCTATGCAAATGAGTCAGTTCCACATAGAGAGGATTGTATCTTGATATGGAGGATGGAATTACCGAATTCATATGTTCAAGATAGTGTAGTTAATTGACAATGATGGTTGTTGGTTTGGGTTGTGTGGAATTTGAGGTGGTTGTGTGGTGGTTATGTGGTAGTGTGTTTGTGGTTGTTTGGGTTAGAATGTTTGGCTGGTGGTAATTTTTGGGGATTACAAATAGTCTTGAGAGGTATCTTGAGGGGTAGTTTTTCGTACCAATCCTATCTTTTCTTCCAAGTTGGTTTTGAATTCTCGAGGATGAGAATTGTTTGAGTGGTATCTGATGTATTGACTTGAACCTCCCTGGTCCATTATATTGTGATAACTTGGTGTTTGAGGTTTCTAGGGGTAGTCTGAGGTGTTTCTCGAACATATGAGCCATTCCAACTGTCAATCATTTCAAGAGTTTTCCAAGTTTCCAGTTTTGAAATGGTAGATCATCCCAATGGTGACTCGTGATGATGACTTTCAATGGTGAATTGAGATGGTGAATCATGATTGTGACTTCCAATTGTGAATTTGGACGATTACTTGCAATGGTGAATTCCAACGGAAACTCACGACGGTGACTCGTGATGGTGACTCATATTAGTATCTCACCAATGATGACATTGAATAGTGACTTGTGATGGTGACTCATGATGATGACTCACGACAATGACTCAGTATGATGACTATCAATGGTAGGTCACTAACAGTAACTTTCAATGGTTAATCGCACTAGTGACTTACAATGGTGACGTCCAACAACGACTCGTATCAGTGACTTGTAATGGTGACTCATACTGGTGACTCACAATGGGGACTCATCTAATGGTGAGTCATTCCAATAGTTTTCCATTTTTTCCATTTTTTCTAGTTTTCCCTTTCGATGACATTCTTTGACATAGAATGAGTTTAATACCATATTTAAGTGGTTTTGGAGCCATTTTAAGGGATATGAGTCATATCTTTAAATTCCTAAGAGTCTATGAGATTTTAATTATTCAAATATCCTAATATTGACTGGATTATACTTTAATGGGAAATTGAAGATATATCTAAACCATGGACATGTTTTAGATCTTTCAAGGGCTGAAACACCTTTCTCATTATTATTTCCTTCTTATTATCTTTTGGTATGAGTAACACTTAAACTCTCCCCCATATGAGTTTTCCCATTGTGTTTCACTATTTGCTTCATGTTTTCCTTGGATTTTCATACTGTATACACGCCCCTATCTTAGTGAAATTGGGATGTGCTGATCACCTTTTCTTCCAAGCAGGTTTTATTTCGTCTTTCATAGTAGTGAATCACGGGGGATGATCATATGGATTAATTTTTTGTAAAAATAGTTGATCCATGATTAATAAAGATAATTTATGGTTTTAAATTAAAAAATAGTGGGTTGGTAAAGTAATTTATGTTTTGTTGCGTTATTTTTTCTTTTAATGATATTATGATTTATATAGGCTAAAAGAACTACTAAAAATCATGGTCATTGGTGGTCTTTTTGTGTGCACATAATGGTTTACGAGATGCATGATGGTTGTTTTTCATTGAATGACTATATATGAAATGTTTTAATCACATAAACCTGACTAATTAATGGATTCACCAAGATCATACATTATGTGATAACCCCAGATGTTAACAAGTGTAATTAAAGAACGAATGACTTGTTAAATCTGGAAATTTTGTTTGTACGCTTTTTGTGGTGATAAATTTGTAATCATGGTTGTGTGTTGTGTGTGGGTTTGTTGTTTGTGTATGATGGGATGGTTCAGATGGCATAATAGAATCTCATTTTGAGGGATTGATTCATTATGGAATGGATAAGCAGTGTTGTGCGGTGGGGATGCGATCAGGTTATTCTATGTTTGTGTTCCTAGATGTGATGGGAATGGTGTGGTTATGTAGTAGGGATTCTATGAATGGTTGTGATGAGATGTGTTTCTACGTGCGGCTATGAGTTGGGGGTTGATTTTTTAATAGGATCTATTGGGTGGAATGAATTTGAAGAATGACGTTGGTAGTGGTTGGTATGTGTAATTCGCACAGAGTTTCTCCATGTCTGGGATTCATTGTGTTTCCCATCATGTGATGTACATGGTAGGTTCCCAGATAGTAATGGAATAAATGAATTCTGAATAAATAATGGAAATGTTTTATCAATTGGATGAGATTATGAATTTGGTTTGTGGTTTGTTGTTTGTTGTTGTGTATTTTAGAGGTAACAATAAGAAGGTGGTAGTTGTGAGTTTATTTTATGTTGTGAATCCATAAGACGGGATTCAGGGTTTGGTATCATATATGTACATTCTTTTATTTTATTTTGATTTATATATTCACCTCACCCTAGTTTAGAACTATGTGCCAAACACCCCCATTGTCATGGGGGAGGGTTTCTATCCCAAACATCCTGGTGGGAGGATGGATGACTAGCCACCTGCACTTCCCTTCTTCTTCTTCCAAGTGGAGTAAGTCTAAGATTCTTCAGGAAGATTGTGATTTGTGGGCCCATGTGTGTGCGAGGTAGTTGTGTTTTCATAGGTGTCTTTGATATGAGACATTGTTGTGAGGCTCAGGTGTGTGTAGGCGTGATGTGACGTGGCATGTGTCCCAGGTGTGTACCAGAGAGATAAGGTTTTGAGGCCCATGTGTGTATAGGTGATATATGATGTAACTCATGGCCCCAATGATGGGACGAGGTGTGGTTGTGAGGACTACATGTGTGTCAATGTGTTGTGATGTGGTGTGTTTGGAAGAGGTGGGAGCACGAGGACGTTTTCTATTAGGATGTGAGAGTGTCTAAACCTATGGGAAGTGGTGAGGGGTACCCAAACTATTGATGTTATTACTATATTAATTTAATTTAATTGAATTACTTGGAAAGTGTTCCTTGGTGAGGATGGTATGGATAGTATACCTTGTTTGGTGATTTTTGGTTCGACTATTTTCTCATGGTAGCATTAGTTTGATTCTCCCACATGTTCATGTGATACTTTGGTTTTCATAATGAGTTTACTTCTATGGTCACCCTACATATATAAAATTTATTTTTGGTTCCCTGAAGGACTACATGGACTATGCTAGGAGATACTAGATCAGACATTGGGAAAGTTATTGTGTCACTTATTAGCCATAATTTTGGTACTTACATTGGAGTTTTATGGCATTGTAACCATTTTATTTTAAACATTCACGTGGGATGGATTTTGGATTTCATTTATATATCTCATGGAGTTGTTTTTAGGTTGAGACATCTTATTTCCCAATATTGTTTTTTCAATATACATGGGGAAATACCTCCCATTTTGTGAGAATATATATATACCCTTGGTTCTAGTCATGAACCTGGGGCCTATTGGAGGTGGGACTCAGAGATCATTGTGTCCCTTTCTTTATTTCCATCCCAAGAGGGGTATCTTTGGAGGGAGGATTTCATAACACCATACCTCTAAAAATAGTTAGACCTGTATCAGATTCCTATGACGCACACTCTCATACATAAATGCATCCAGAATTAGCTACATGGAGATCACCTTTAGCCTAAGAATGAGTCCCACCACCATTGGACGCATCAAATTTAACCTTTTACCCCTTTTTAAATGTGTATAATGCTTTACTTACTTAGGATATATTATCAAAAAAACAATTTATATGGATTTATTTCCCACAAAGATGAAAATTTCCAAGAGCGTCCATACACTGATGCATGTTATGACCACGTCTCCCACACTAGTATTAAATAACATGTTGCTTCCCAAAATAAGCTCCTAAAACAAGTCATTCATAAAACTGACCAATCTTTTAATTTATTTTATGACTAGAAGAATCACCCTAGAAAGCCTCTGCACCCACTGAAGCTCCACCCAAGACTTTCCTTCCAGCTAAATCTACCTCACCCAAAACTACTTTTTCCTTTTCCTCCACAGAGTTCAAAAGGCACAAAAGAACAAGAATTTACCAAACATTAGACCTCATACCCATATCAAACCTCTAACACTTCATGTAATCATTGGTTAAAAGATATAGAGATAGATGTTCCAACTCAGAAAATCAGGTGGAGTACTTCAGAAAGTTACTCTCCCCTTACTCCAATGTCCAATACTACCGAGTCTTTTCCGCACATAAAGTCTCAGGATATTACTACTAATGAAATATATTCATGAAAGAAACCCAAGAAATTTCTCCATGAAACATAGCCTTAACTATCAATTCCCAACATATTATTCCCGGTCCTTCAAGAATATACCTGAAAAAACCTACCTGAGAATCCATAAGAGTATTAAAAAATGTTGAAGATCCTATCAATCTATTCAATCCACTCATATGACTCTTATGGTCAATTTCACCTCAGAATATGGGTGGATTATGCTTGGTAAATTTAGAACAATGATATACTTCCCATTATGAGTTCACTATGCCCACTAACCCCAGAGTATCAGTGGTTCAAACTACTACTTCAACCAATAAAGGGTCCACTTGACGATTCACCTGTAGAGCCTACCTCACAGCTTCCCCTCTTGTATTTGGAAGAGCTCTTCTAGGAGGCATTGTGTATTATACAAAATAAAATAACCAATCATCCAAAAGAAAATTCCAAAACCATTGAATCAAAACAATAATCTAATACCACACTTCAAAACAATAATAATTTAAATAACTTATGAACCCAATCACAAAAACAAAATTCTTTTTGAATAAAATTACCATACAATTTATTCAATTGAACCCAAATACCTGGTCTTGGACGTAGTAAATATTTTTGACCACCCATGGAAACTCAGATTTAGTAAAGGGAGTTAGCTGGCTAGGCCCCTTTTCTGCACCTACTGTTTGAATTCTGAAGATCTTACTCCTATATAAATAAGACATAGAACTAACTCTAGGAGTGTTAATACACTTTATACTGATTAACCACTTTGATACAAAATTTTATTATAACAACTAGGGTAAACCAGACCAGTCACCCAAGTCAGCCCATCACAGGGTGGGGTAAAACAAAGAAAACAAAACAAGTCTCATTTGTAAAAAAATACATTAAACCATAGTAAAAAGTGTAAAATGGGGGATATAACTGATCCAAACAAGAAAAATAACAAAGAAATACATTTCTAGACAATAAGTCCCCATGTGACCAAATGTCACCTCCATACAATCCCAAAATAAAACAACAATGTAAATAGAAGCATACATGCTACAAAATGCTCTTCCCTTTACCCGAATACTGAAAAAGAAAGTTCTACAACCACCCAAAAGTAGATATAGGGTGTAATAAATAGAGACCAATAGGATACCAAAAAAATCTATACAAGTTCCAATAGTTATAATGCACAAGTACAAGCTTTAAAAAAACAATTTTAAAAGAAATTTTATAAATAAATCAATTTGAAATCTCTTTTCAAATAATCCTTGGGTTTTTAAAAAATGGCATCCTAGGTTTTCCAAATCCAGAAACAAGTAGGTAATTATATAGATATATAAATATACATGTGATACGATATACCTCAAATAAACTATTATGTTTTAAACAACCAGATACAACAATACACCTACTATTTAAGATCTAGATTATGGGAACATATGTACTAGACACCCACAAGAATAATGAGGCATAATATTGGATCCAACTATCATTAACCTCACCATAGAAAATTAAAATATAAAAGGTTACCCCTTAGTGGTGCTACACACACTAAGGATACACAGGTATTTTTCTTGACATACCCAAGTTTCCTACTGTGTAATTTTTTTTCAATTTCTGTTTTAAAAAACATGATTTATTTATTAAAAACCCATTTCAAAGACATGCCAATCTGCTTCCAGGTTTGAAAATCTATTTTTCTACTTCAAATCAAGTCAATTTAATTTTAAAGGAAAACCCCTCTTCAAAACATGAAACCATTCCATTTTTAATTTAAACACATTAAATTCCATTTAAAATCATTAGAAATCGATATAAACTATGAGAAAATTACAGAAATTAGATCAATTGAACAGATCCACCAACCTCAATAATGTATAAAACCTAACAAACTTTGACTGTGGGGATTGAAAACCACAAGATCTATATTTGGATGAAAAGTAAAGACTAGAGACTGAAAAGTATTAATATAAAACAAAATCTGATTACAAATCACGAAAAAATGGTGCCTTAACCAAAAATTAGAGGTAAACCAATAGGAAGGATTACTTGGAGGGAAAAAGTGCCTAACCGTGCTGATCAATCGATGAAAAAATCACTCTGGAAGGAAGGAGGACACCCAAAATTTCCTAAGGTAAGATCTTTGGTCGAGAGGAGAATTATTAAAAATCAAATGAAGCCTCCAACACCCATATGACACCCTAAAAACAAAAACATGGAGAATTACACACCATGTAATCTTTTATAGTTAATGGATATCTTTTATTTTATGTTTTTTCTAAAACAAATTATCCTTTTTAATTAAAAAGGGATTTTCACGTTGCACATTATGTAACCCTTACATGGAATTTAAATTCTCATAATGTGATTTCAACTCATGAGATGATCCTGATCAACATTACACATCATGAAACCCAATTACATGTCGTGTAACTGTCCAATGAACAATAGAAATGTCGAGGGAGAAGCTAAAAATCTAAAAAATCCTTGAATTCACCATTATATGTATCCTCCCAATTTAGGGTAAAAAATACTCACCCAACAAAAAAGGGTAATCAATCACAAAGATCAGAACATTCATGGAACAAATGTTATGATAAGTTACTATTATTATAAGTGAGGAAAACTCATTTTTAATATAATATAATTAAAGTAGTATTTAGAGTAAAAATTTATTAATTTTACAAAACATTAACATGGTTTTTATAAATTAAACATAGTATTTTTAAATTGTTTATTTCTCTTTATAAATAGACGTTTTATTTTAAAGTATTTCAAAAAACATTATTTTTTTTGTGTTATGATAATGTCATAAAAAGGAAGATTTTAGAAAAATCGAGTTTTTCACTATTCACTTAAAGATAATAATTTTAGAAAAATCCTAATGATTAATATTAGGAAGAAATTGTTATTATGAATCAAAAATTTAAGTTAACTTGGTCAAATTAATATTTTAAAATTGAACTATTAAATAAAAACATAAAATTATAATAAGAACTCTTTTCATGGGAAATTATTTAATGATTCTTAGTTTTATTTTCTATAAATTACTAATTAGACTATTGTTAATAAATTATTAAAATAATATATATATATATATAGAATAATTAGTGTCTTTAAAAATCATAAAATAATCTAATACCTAAAATGATCTTTCTAATTTTATTAATGCATTAGTAAATAATTTTTTTCTCTAAAAGTAAAAATGTGAAATGTGCATAGTACATGTTATAAATAACTTATTAGATTAATAATTATTTGTTCTTACCATCATAATTTATTCTTACATAACTCATCAAGATATCTATGTATGGTATAAGCATAAGGTATTCTCTAGTGGCAGTCGTGGGTGGTACTTTAGCTAGCATAGATCTTGTGGAAATTTACATAGGCTTTAACTTCTATCACATGTGATTTTAGTAATACCACAATTATTGGAGTTCAAAATGGGATTGGTCTAGGGAAAATCCAAGCGAATCTACCAATTTCCAAATCTAGGAAAAAATTATCTTCATAAGGATACATCCATTGTACAATTCTATTTCATTCCCTTTTCTTCATATATTTCCTATTATGTTTTTACACCTGCAAATTTCATGATTATATTATAATGGTTAAATTTAATAATTTTATTTTAAAGTGTCATAGTTTTGTTTTAGTTCAATTTTTCCTATAAAACCTCCCATTTAACACATTAGGTTTTAAATCAAAAAAATATATATGTGAATTAGGGTACATTTTCTTGATATATATAAACTATACAAACTTGAAAACATATATTTCTCCTTAGAATAAGAATAACAATAATATTGAGTTTTTCTCCAACCATTTTACTGAAGATTCAATATTTATTTAGAATCTAAAACTAAATTATATCATTTAATTCTAAAGGGTGTTCATAATAATATTTACATTGATATGATATCATAGGTTTATATGAAATGTGATCTCCTTATTCAAAAAAATTTCCCTCTAAGTGGAGAGGACTAATCAATTTCTAAAACCACATTAAATTTAGCTAAAGTAAGGGTAACATGATTTTGAAAAGTAAATTTCAAGTAAAAATAAACATGAGATTCAATAATCACACCAAAAGAATATTTTTATTAATAATTCAATATTTAGTCATCTAGGTGCTGATTTTATGTTTATTAGAAATTATAGGTACAAAGGACTAGGTTGAATAAGATACAAATAAAACACTCTCAGTAATTGATTTGATGATTTGTGTTCCCAACACCACATCATTTTTTTATCTCACTAAAATAGTTGTGGGTGTATAATCATTCTCTTATTCACTTTTTCTTTGAAATTTTTTATTCTTATCACAATTTTATCCCTTAGGTTGGGGAACTTACTTGGATAATTCTCTTGTTTCATATATTTTAAACATTTGACTATCTATGGTACCTTAGGATGTCCATTTTTTCCTCCGTTTTGTTGACTAAACTCTTAATTTTTTACTTAATGGTTTATTTCTCAATGTACTTCTTTACCTCATTTAAAACATCTTCCAGTTCCTTCGAGACATTCCCCTAGGTGTCCCTTCCAACATGTTTGACACAAAGGCAATTAAATATTCTTTCCTTCAACATCTTCATCATCTGAACTTCCATGACAGTTTATCCTTTTCATCTTTAGTGTTTTTGGAAACTCAAATAAGTTCAAATAATTAATCTTAATTCTGGATAGCTAGTTTCAAAATTATAATAATGTTTCGTACTCCAACTTTTATCCCATTAGGTTTCTCGTTTGGATAATCAATGCATTTTCCATAGATATCATTGTTAACAAGATTAATTCAAGAATAAACCATCACTAAAACCAAAAGGTTTTAACATGAGAGAAAAAACATTAACATCATAGTAGAGTTTCATTAAATGATCTCATTAAAAATCAACCTTGAAATTTTTTAATCTTAAAAACAATCACATTAGATTTCCATTCAACCCAATTCACTGTCTATTAAATTTAGGTTTCTTTAGATTCATATTTCATTCATCATATTTTAATTAATTAAAAAAATAAACCCATCACAATTTCTTGTAAAGAGAATATTATTAACCAAATAATATACCCATGGAGTTTCAAACTAGGTGTATAGTTATATCTCATTTCCATATAGCAGGTGATGATTGAGTTAATACCAACATGTCCTTTTCAGGGTTGTTATTCCTACACATATTTGTGCTAGATATTTCATCCACTTGTAGTATATGTATATGTGTGTGTGTGTGTGTGTTATTTCTTGTAAAAACACACAATATTAACTTAAAAAAATTAATATGTTACCTCATACCTAAAATTATTCCTTTTACTTATCCCCTTTTCTTCATATATTTCCTATTATGTTTTTACACCTGCAAATTTCATGATTATATTATAATGGTTAAATTTAATAATTTTATTTTAAAGTGTCATAGTTTTGTTTTAGTTCAATTTTTCTTATAAAACCTCCCATTTAACACATTAGGTTTTAAATAAAAAAAATATATATGTGAATTAGGGTACAATTTCTTGATATATATAAACTATACAAACTTGAAAACATATATTTCTCCTTAGAATAAGAATAACAATAATATTGAGTTTTTCTCTAACCATTTTACTGAAGATTCAATATTTATTTAGAATCTAAAACTAAATTATATCATTTAATTCTAAAGGGTGTTCATAATAATATTTACATTGATAAGATATCATAGGTTTATATGAAATGTGATCTCCTTATTCAAAAAAATTTCCCTCAAAGTGGAGAGGACTAATCAATTTCTAAAACCACATTAAATTTAGCTAAAGGAATGGTAACATGATTTTGAAAAGTAAATTTCAAGTAAAAATAAACATGAGATACAATAATCACACCAAAAGAATATTTTTATTAATAATTCAACATTTAGTCATCTAGGTGCTGATTTTATGTTTATTAGAAATTATAGGTACAAAGGACTAGGTTGAATAAGATACAAATAAAACACTCTCAGTAATTGATTTGATGATTTGTGTTCCCAACACCACATCATTTTTTTATCTCACTAAAATAGTTGTGGGTGTATAATCATTCTCTTATTCACTTTTTCTTTGAAATTTTTGATTCTTATCACAATTTTATCCCTTAGGTTGGGGAACTTACTTGGATAATGTTCTTGTTTCATATATTTTAAACATTTGACTATCTATGGTACCTTAGGATGTCCATTTTTTCCTCCGTTTTGTTGACTAAACTCTTAATTTTTTACTTAATGGTTTATTTCTCAATGTACTTCTTTACCTCATTTAAAACATCTTCCAGTTCCTTCGAGACATTCCCCTAGGTGTCCCTTCCAACATGTTTGACACAAAGGCAATTAAATATTCTTTCCTTCAACATATGCATCATCTGAACTTCCATGACAGTTTATCCTTTTCATCTTTAGTGTTTTTGGAAACTCAAATAAGTTCAAATAATTAATCTTAATTCTGGATAGCTAGTTTCAAAATTATAATAATGTTTCGTACTCCAACTTTTATCCCATTAGGTTGCTCGTTTGGATAATCAATGCATTTTCCATAGATATCATTGTTAACAAGATTAATTCAAGAATAAACCATCACTAAAACCAAAAGGTTTTAACATGAGAGAAAAAACATTAACATCATAGTAGAGTTTCATTAAATGATCTCATTAAAAATAAACCTTGAAATTTTTGAATCTTAAAAACAATCACATTAGATTTCCATTCAACCCAATTCACTATCTATTAAATTTAGGTTTCTTTAGATTCATATTTCATTCATCATATTTTAATTAATTAAAAAAATAAACCCATCACAATTTCTTGTAAAGATAATATTATTAACCAAATAATATACCCATGGAGTTTCAAACTAGGTGTATAGTTATATCTCATTTCCATGTAGCAGGTGATGATTGAGTTAATACCAACATGCCCTTTTCAGGGTTGTTATTCCTACACATATTTGTGCTAGATATTTCATCCACTTGTAGTATATGTATATGTGTGTGTGTGTGTGTTATTTCTTGTAAAAACACACAATATTAACTTAAAAAAATTAATATGTTACCTCATACCTAAAATTATTCCTTTTACTTATCCTCTGTGTTTTCAATATTGGTCAGTCATCTAAATCCCGCAAAGAAACTAAACTAAACATCAAAAATTACTAAAACTTACTCTGATACCAACTATATAATCAAGATATAGATTATCACACTTAATTCATTATTATAAACTAATAATCCTTTCATCTTACAAAAGTTTGTACAATCCCTTGAATGAATGGTTTATTGTCTTTGAGGACTAGCTACATAAACAAAATATTTTACAATAGTTTTGAACATTTCTATATAATTGTATGACTCCAAACCCCTTCTATACATCTTATTCATAATATTCATATTCATAACCTTGGGATTAGAAACATAATGAAGGGGTGAAATCATATTCTCATTGAGGGAAACATAAGAGATAACCAATGATGATCATAAGTGAGTAATAGAAAATTATGTGGGTATCAGAGTATAATCAAGATATATTAAGATAACATCAGGAAAACATACTTGAATAAAACATGGATTATAATACCCTATCCTTCATAACATTAGTCCATAATAAAAAATAATAATGGGGAAGAACCCTAAGAAGAAAAATATTAAAATAGTGGATCGGGAATGAAAACATATTTCCCTTAGTGGATCATGAGTCACTCACCTATTTCCCTTTGTGGATATGGCTTCACTCACCTTTTTTCCATTGTGGATTAGGCTTCACTCACCTATTCCCCTTAGTGGATTGAGCATCTCAACTAATTTCCCCATTATATCAAGAGATATAAAGAGTGACCCGATGCATTGGAAGAATATACAGGGATCAACTTTCACTCAAGAGAAATAATACATATGTGTTCCATAAGATCGTAAAAATATTCATTTTTTACTTCATTGTATAATTAACCCAAGAAAAATAAATGAGTTTCATGAAGTGTTCAATCAAATATCCCATATCCCATATAGAGAAAGAAGGTAGATGATAGCATAAGAACATATCCCTTAGTGCAAGATAGTAAAATTCAAAGGAAAATAACAAATATAAAAAACCCCTTTTATGATCATTTGATAATTCAAATAAAAAATAAAAAATAAATTTCAAAATTTTAAAATTATTTAAAAACATTATAATTTTTTTATTTAAAACAAAATACTTTGATCATGATAAAATATTTTTAGTGTTACTATTTAAAATAAAATATGGTTTTTAGAAAACAATATTCTTCAAAATGATTGAATTCAAACATTCTATGCGAAGACATAAAATATCAAGGTCCTTTTTTATTAAAAAATTCAAATCTTTTAAAATCCATATTTAAAATCAAGAATCTATTTTTGAAATAGAAACCTTTTTCCTTTGAAATATAAAACAATATTTCTTTTTTTAATGATATTTAAGAGTCAAAATAATTTAGAAAAATATTTTAAAGAATAGAAATGAATATTCTTAAATAATAATGATCATAGTTGATAACAAAATAGTAAGAGTTTTTATCAGTTTTTTATCCATAGTCATAAATGATGATGTTACATGTCATATTCAAAAGAAATATTTAAATTTGTGTCATGAAATATTTTTAAAATGGTTACTTTTATAAATAATTCTCAATAACGGATTCTTAAATAATACATAATGGTTTCATAACATTGATGTGAAAACTTTTTTAAATCCTTTACAATAAAAAATAATCTCCAATAATGTAGCCTAGAAAAACAAATTTTTTTCTCAAAATGATGATTTGAAAACATTTTGAAAATTTTCCTTTTATAAAACAAATATAAAAAAAAGGAGAATTGAAAAAGATATAAGGGTTTCAAAAAGGTGATGTGAAAACTTTGGAAAAAATTCAATTTTTGATATAAACATAAATAATAGATACTTGAAAAGACAAAAGGTTACCAATATAAATGTATAGTGGAAGATAAAAAAAATCTATTTTTAAAGGATGCCAATGTTTTTTAATGTTGTGAAATAAATTTTTATAAAAACCACATAAAAAAAGTGTAACAAAATATAATTTTTAAAATAGGATAATGGAAATATGAAGGGAACATGAGAAAACCCATAATTGGGTTTCCAAATATAAAGGATAATTTTGGAGGTAAATGAAAATATTGACAACTAAGGGAAACCATCATAAATGGGGATTCACATTATTTACAACAATGATAAACTTTTTTTGGTGAAGAAACTCATCAAGGAGAAAATTTTGAATTAAAAGATTCATTTTAATTAGTGGTAAATAAAAACTAAAATTACATAAAATATAATGGTGGAGTCAACCAAACATAAAATAATTTAGTTAATTAAGTCACATTATAAATCAATATAATGAGTTGAGTTAACACGAGCCATTGCAAAATTGGTATATTTTCAACAGAAGGCCATTTAAAGAGTAATATATGGATCTTAAAGCCCCATTAATTATAATAATTTGTTATAATAAACAAAATATATAGTAATAAAACAATCTAAAATATATCATGGGTCATAATATTAGATACGTATCAAAAATTTAATTTGAGTCAAATAACCCCTTACCTAAATTTCCTATATCCTTGAAAATGACTGAATCTCAAATATAATAAAAATAAATGTCCTAATAAATTACTTAAGAACCATATTAATATTTATAAACTTATATAAATATCTTTTATAATAATTTTTTTAAATTTTGTTAGTTAGAAATGTTTTATTTTAATCATCGGATGTTATTAGTTTCAATTGTTTTTTTATTAATATTGTTTTAAGGCTAGTGTTGATTTTTCTTTATGGATTAAAATTTAATCATTATAATGATATTATAGTTTCTGTAATATATGTTTTATATAGTCTCATAGTATTTTAATTCCATTTCATAATTATTTTTGTTGTGATCGATGATGAAAGAGTTTGTGATGAGATTATTTTGGAAATTTTCATGAATGAGGTGTGACATATTATTAATGGATTAGATATTACCATTACCATTATAGAACCAAAAACTTATCGTTGTATATGAATTATTATCCTATATTACTAGTACTTAGGTTTCCTTAGTTACTGATGACATAAATATATAACATTGTTCTAGTAGGTGGTTACACTAACTACATGAGAATAAACTATAATATATTAGAAATTATGGTTAAGAAAGTGATTAGTTTGGACTAATATCACTATTATAGAAGAATAATGTTATTATTCAGATTTTTTAAAGTGTTTAATAATTATTTAAGAGAGTTGGATAAATAATAAAATACTATATTGATAATGTCATTAATGTAATGGTATTAGAAAAATTAGTAATTTTTACTATTCACCTCAAAATTGATTATTTTAGAAAATACCAAAAATTTATATTCAGAAAATATTATAACTCTAAATCCAAAAAAAGAAGTTATTTTGGTCAAATTAGAATTCTAAAAATAAAATTTTAATGAAAACATAAAAATACAACCAAAATTTTTTTCATAGAAAAATGACTAATGGTTCTCACTTTTATTTTCTATCAATTGAAAATTATAATTGTGTTAATATATTATTTATATCGACAACATATCATTTTATATAATATATTTACTATCTATAAATAAATTTCCTAAAAAATATAATACATAAAATGATCTTGCTAATTTTATAAATGAATTAGTAAATAAAATTTCTTTTTCTTTAAAATAACGTTAGATGTGGAAAGTTTATGTGATAAATAACTTATTAATTTAATAATAAAATGTTTATATAAGATTAAAATATAATTCAATAACCCCTCAATATCATTTTGTAAGATATAATCATAAGATATTATCTTGTGGAACACATGGGGGTAGTTCAGATTACATCGATCTTAGGAAAATTTATTCAAGCTTGAATTTTTTTCATATAATATTTTTTTCATTCTATAATTATTAAGGTTTTGATTGGGATTGGTTAAGGTAAAACCCTAGTGAAGCTACATCATTCCTAATCTTTAAATTATTATCATTGTAAGCAATAATTCTACTACTTGATTTCATTTATTTCCTTTTTCTTCATAGATTTTATAATATGGTTACTTCCATTTATATCTATAATTTTAACTAATATATTATAATGGTAAAATCTAATAATATTATTTAAAATTATAACAATGTTTTTTATTTTGTTTTTTTATGTGAAACAGAATATTTAACACATTTGGTTTTATAGGAAAACTATATAATAAAATCTTGGGGAATTAAATTCTCCCTCTTTAAATAAATTGAATCCTCACAATTTTAATTATCACCTAACAAGAGAAATATCCAAGGGTATATAAATTATATACATGATTTAGGGTATAATTTCTAGAGAGACATTAAACATAAAAACTCAAAAAACTATACTTATTTTCAAAATAGGATAAACCCTAATACTGAGTTTTTCTATAACAATTTGATCCAAGAGTATCATTATTTGGTTTTAAGACCCACATTATATAATTTAATTATAAAGGGTGTTCATTGTCATCCCGACATTGATAGGATATCACAGGTTGATATGAAATGTGATGTCCTTTTTCCAAAAAAATCCCTCTAAGAGGATAAGACCAATCCATTCCCAATATCATATTAAATTTATCTAAAGTAAGGTTAATATAATTTGAACAATTCACATTAGTAGTGTATGGTCAGTTTTCCACACTCCACCTCATTTTTTTGACCTCAATTTAGTAGTTATAGGTGAATATGCTTCCCCTTATTCCCCTTGTCTTGGAACTTTCTAATTAAAATAAAAAATTTCCCTTGAATTATGGAATTAACTTGGATAATTCCCATTTTTTCAATCATTTATACATTGAATTATCCATGGTATATTAGGATGATCATTATTTCCCTTTATTATGTTAACTAAACTCTTCATTTTTACTCAACAAATTGTTTCTCTATGTTCTTATTTACCAATGATAAAACATCATTATATTCATTTAATACATTCCATTGGGTGTCTCTTCCAACATTTTTGAAAAAAGGAAATCCAATCTTCTTTCTATCATTATCTTCATTACATGAAATTCCACAAGAGTCCATCCTTATATTCATCAGTGTGTTTGGAAAATAAACTAAGTTCCCACCATTAATAATATTTATTGATAGTTTTTCTTACATTATAATAATTATTCTCACTCTATATCTTATCCCATTGAATTTATTGTTAGGATAATCCCTATATTCTTTATGGAACCCATTGTTAACTTGATTACTTTTGGCTTCATCTATTACTCAATCCAAAAGCGGTTAACATGAGGTATTAACAATTAAAATTTTAATAGAGTTATCATAAATGATATCTTGAAAACTCCCACTTGAAATTAATTACTCTTTGGAACCATCACATTAGCCTTAAATTCAACCTAAATCACTATTAGTTCAAAATAGATTTCATTATGTTTTTCATTCTATCATACTTTTTATCCTAATTTTTTTTAAATAATAAATCCTTAATAATTCCTTGTAAAGATAATGTGATTAAATAAATCATATTATGAGGTAGTTTTAAACTTGGTGTAAATGTTGTCATATTTTTCATGCACTAGGTAATGATTGAGTTGATACCAACATATCAATTTTAGGGTTATTACCCGAAGGTACATCTGTGCCAGAGCTTGTATCCAGTTGTATTACCTAGATTGGTATGTTACTTTTAGGATGACCACACAATATCTTATTTAATAAAATTTTAGGATGATATCTTATATTTATAATAATTACTTAGACTTATCCCTAGGGTCTTCACTAAAGTCCTCTCATCATAATCCCTAAAAATAACAAAACTAATCATAAAAAATAAAAAAAATCATACTATTGTACCAATTATAAAACTCCATTATAGATTAATACAGTTAATTCATTATTATACATCAATAATCCTTGCATGTTACAAATGGTTGAATAACCCCAAGAATTTAAGGTTTAGTTTCTTTATGGAATATCTATACAAATAACTTATATTAAAATACTGGTGAACATTTATCTATAATTGTACAACTCCAAACCCCATTCTAGATATATCATGCATAATACTTATCTTCTTAACATGAGTATTAGAAACATAAGAATTTTTATGAGATTATATTATCAGTAAAAAATATATAAGATAACCAAGGATGATCTTAAGTGTTAAATAGATAAACATGTAGGTTTGAGAGTGTAATCAAGATATGTGAACATAGAAATAGGAAGACATACCAAGATAAAACACTGATCATAAGACATGATCCATCATAACATGATTACACAGAAAAACATAATAATAGAAAAAAAGCATAAAAATCATAATAATGAATATTATGAATCAAAACTTGTTTACCTTAGTGGATCAAGCTTTACTCATCAGTTTTTCGTACTGGATCAGGCTTCACTCATCTGTTTTCCTTGGTGGATATGACTTTATTCACCTATTTTCCTTGGTGTATCGAGCATCCTAACTCATTTTATTATTATCTCATGAAATATAAATATTTACCTAACTTAGTGGTGGTCTATATAGGTCCTAACCATCACTTAATGAAAAACATACACATGTGTTCCATAAGATTATAAAAACATTCATTTTTCTATGATCACATAATAAACCTAAGGAAAATATATGAATTTAATGAAAACATAATTAGAACATCTCATAAGACATATAGATAAAGGAGGTGGATGGTTGAAAAAGAAAATAACCTTTAATGTAATATATGGGAAATCAATGGATATTGAAAAGGATAAATGATACCTTTTTTAGATCATTGGAAAGATCTCTTGGAAAAACAAAAACAAATACCCTTTTTAAAATTCTTTGAAAACCCCTAAATTTTATTTTCATAAAAATTAAATACTCTAATCATGATTATTTTTTTAAAATATTACTCTTTAAAATCAAAATGCTGTTTTTGAAAATAATTTTATTTGAAAGGAATACTTTCTAAATCTCTATGAAAATACATACTATACTTAAGACGTTTCTTCCTAATGATACACAGGACTTTGAAAATCCATTTTCCAAATAAATAATCCTCCTTTTAAATAAAAACCCTTTTTTTTGAAAAATAAGACAATATTTTCATTATTTTCAAATATAATTACATTTAAAATCATTTGTAAATCTATATTAAAACATGGAAAAAATCATTCATAAAGAAGAATTATTATAATGGTGAATTAAATTAAAAAAAGAGTTCTTTTAGAATTTATTTTTCAATATTAATAAAATATGATGTTGTGTGTCACATTCAAAAGAAATATTTGAATAGGTGTTGTAAAATATTTTGAATACCTTTACTTTTAAAAATAATACTCAATAATAGAGGATTTAAAAAGACATACAAATTTCAAAGTGATGATCTAATGTTTTTGTGAAGGCATATAAATTAATAAATATTCACTAATAATGGATCCTTGAAATGAACATAATGGTTTAAAAATGAAAATTTTTTAAAAAAATTTGAAAGAATATTGAAAATTGGATCCTTGAGAAAGACATAAAAGTTTCAAAAAGGTGATGTCTAAAATTTGGAAAAAATCACTTTTAAAATGAAAAATCAGTAACAAATACTTTGAATGACATAAATTTTATCAAAATAAATTTGGAGGAAAAGATAAATCATTTGATTTTGAAAGGATGATTTTTTTTGTTAATGTTTTGAAATACAATTTTGGAAAACCTAAATCACAAATATATAAAAATAATAATTTTTATCATAAAAGTTAAATATGAAAATCACTTGAGATAACACATAATTTGGATTCCAAATTTAAAGGATATCATTAGTGGGAAAAATATAAAATTATGGGAAAACAACATTAAATAGGATTATAATTATTCCCAACAATGATATACATTGGGGGGGGCATTCATCATAGAGGAAGATTTTAACTAATAGTTACATATTACTCAAAGTAAAATATAAAATAGCATGAAATAAGATCATATGTTTTAAGAAACTAATCATGGAATAATTAAGTTCAAGAAGATTCGTTTAGTTTAATGAAGGGATGTGAGTTAACAAAAAACCATAAAACATTGGTATCCTTTGAATTTATGCCATTCAAATAAAGACAATGATATTTATCTGAAAAGAAAATTAATTATATTATTATGGAAAAATAAATCCATTAGGTAGTAATCAAACCATATCAAATATATCATTGTTCATATTTTGAAATTTGTCTCAAAATATTAAATTTGAGAGAAATAACCCCTTACCTTAATTCCTGGCTACCATGAAAACACTTGAATATATATTATAATCAAAATAAATATATTAATAATTTATTTATGAAAATTATTCTTATATATAAAATTATATAAAATTAATTTATATTCATTGATTTATATTATATTAGTTAGTTATATTTTACTTTCATCATCAAATGTTATCCTTCTCAATTGTAGGTTTAGTACTCATTTCATATATATGATTTTAATTATTTTTTATGGGTTAAAATTTCATCATTTTGAGACAATTATAGGTACTATAATTAATATTTTATAATTACTTATAATTTTTTTATTTAGTTTCATATGTATTTTGTTTGTTATTCAGGATGATAAAGTAGGTGACCCACTTATTTTATCAATTTTCACAAACGACGAGTGGTTTCTAAATTACATGTTAGATATTAACATTTCCATTATAGAACCAAGAATAAAAATTATTTACTTATTAATATAATATATCACCATTATTTACTTTTTCTTAGTTACTCATGATAGACATTTATGACATTATTCATGTAGGTGTTTACACCGACACTATGAGAACAAGCTATAATCCATGGGTGATTATGTTTAAGAAAGTGATTCATTTGGAATATAACATTATCATAGAAGAATTTTTATATTATTTATATTTTTTAAAGTGTTTAATAATATATGAATATATTTTTATAAATAAGTAAAAACTATAATGAAAAACAAAATAAGTCACTTTCATGGTGGTGAATGTTTACACGTACTCGCAGACGACTCGTTTGTTTACATAAAATGTAAAGAAGGTAGGAATTTTTTTACATTTTTATAATATTAATAAGTTTTATGTATCTTTTTTATTCACTAAATTTTTATTTCTAACCATTCATGTAATATAGTTATGAAAAATATACCATGTCGCTTATGGAGGTGGTAGTCCACACATAATGCAAGAAATATTTTTATTTTTTGGATAGTTTATGGAGAGTTATAAAAGTGTTATTAAATTATTATAAAAATATTTTTAAAAAAATAAAAAAATACATATTTTATCATTATTTCATGTATATAATATGTTGTTTGTATTAAAAGACGAAATAGAGCTAAGATATTTTGGTTGAGAACATTACCTCTCCCTTTGGAAGATCTCCCATGAGTAACAACTTAAGGTTCCTTATCTTGGCCTCTTTAAAAATACTAAGGATTATATGACATGGGGAGAGATTTGAAGAGAGAATATGGTTGAATTTTGGTAGATCTAAATTTGTTCCAAAAGTAGAGAAATGTGGTGTAGGTGATGATCTACTTTTATAAGAGAATAAAATGGAACTTTTTTAAATACTCATTAATTTTCAGTGATATCACTACACTATTCAATGGTTAATTACTCAAAAAGTAGAAAATAATGGGGGAGTAGGGTGTGATAAGGTTGAAAAAGCATCATACATTAAATTACACACATGTTTTAAACATTTTTTGAGACATTTACCATTAAAATTTTACATTTTACCATTTTGGGTTTTACCTTGGTGACTAGTTTTTAACTATGTAATTTATATTTATTAAGTGATTGGGGGTAAAATTACATTAAACATGCACACAAACCACACACGAAATCCAAAAAGGTAAGAGATATCCCCCAAGGGATATCGCTGCCATCAAGACACATTTTATATAGTACATGGACCAAAGGCCCAATGGGAATAAACCCATTATAAGGCCTAACATCCCACAATCTAGCTCGATCACCCAGTGTAGAATCATACAATGATCATGCCTGCATCACAATCTACTTGTGTCATGCCTGCATCACTACCTACCTGCTTCACTGCTTTCATGTGTCATTCTTGAATCAATACCTACCAGTAGATGTTCTATCTCACCCAGATTAGAACCCAAGTCTAATGCAGAGTCATGGGGCACCTCTACTAATGAGGCACACCCCAACTGCATAACTAAGTAATTTGTGTTTTACAAAAAAATATTGGATAACCTATATTAAAACATTTTGGTATGATGAAAATAAAATTAATATCAATAAATATAATTCAATTTCTAAATAAGAGAAAATTAAATTCTAAATTAAAATATTTAATATATAGAAAAACTATTTTTGTAGAAAAATATTGTTTTTACAATTATTTTTTTTAATCTTATTTAATGTTGATTATCAATTAAAAAAATCTTAATATATATATATAAACATACATGTTTTTATGTGTGTTTAAAGATTTTTTTAAAGTTATAATTGAAAAGTGATTAGTTTATTTGATTAGATAAAAATAAAACAAATAAAACAAAAAAATTCCTTGAAAATAAAAGTTTTACTATGTTAATAAAACAATTCTTCTAAAATAATGGTCTTATCATTATAATAAAAATTAACATTAATCATAGCAATCATAATTTTTACTTTAAAAAATAATTAATATTATTAAATAATATAATCATATAGATCAAAAATATGAAATACATTTTATTAGATTTAGCTTTTGTAAGTGATGAAAACTATTTTTTATTATAAGCGAATAAAAAAATAGTTTTTAGAGTATAATATTACATAAGTTATCAAAATATTAAAATTGAATTTTAAAAATTAAAAATATATTTTAAATGATTTATTTCACTTGATTAATATTTATTTCATATATACGTGTTTTAAAAACATTTAATTCATTCTTGTATTATGATAATGTCATAAAAGTGAAGGTATTAGCAAAATCTGATTTTTTATTCACTAAAAATTAAATATTATAGAAAAATATCGAAAATTCATCACAATATAGTATTATTATTATAAATCCAAAAATTAATTTATTTTCTTCAAATTTAAATTCTATAATTTAACTTCTAAATAAAACATTAAAATATAACGAAAACTCTTTTCATAGGAAAATAACTATTTTTTCATAATTTTATTTTATGTCAATTACTAATTAGATTGGTGTTAATATATTATTCATATAAAAATATATCTTTACCTATTATGAATTTAGTATCAGTAAAAAAAGTATCATAAAAAATCAAATACATAAAATGATCTTTATAATTTTTTCAATGCATTAGTAAATAAACTTTCTTTTCATTAAATGTAAAAAATAAAAAATGTGTAAAGTACATGTTTTAAATATATTATTACATTAATAGTTACATATTTGTATCATATTAATTTCTAATTACACAATCCCTCAATATATCTGAGTAAGATATAAGAATAAGATATTCTCTAGTTGTAGTCTTGGGCGGTAGTTCACCTCTAGTGGATCATCTGGAGATTTCCACAAGCTCAAACATCTCTCACATACGATTTTTCAAATACTATAATTATTGTAGTTATACTTTGGTTTGGTATAGGTAAAACCCTACTAAATATAAATCCTTCCCAATCTCAAAAAAATAGTTTTATAAGGGAGGCTTCCACTACCTAGTGCCATTTCATTCCTTTTTCTTCACAGATCTTATAATGTGGTTACTTCCTTTTATACCTACTAATTTAAGGAATATATTATAATTATAAAATTTAGAAATTTTATTTGAATGTGTCATGTTTTTTTATTTTGGTTTTCTATGTAAAATAAGTTACTAAAGAAATTATCTTTTAAAGGAAAATTATATAGTAAAATCTTGCAGTGTTATATTACCCCGCAAAAAAAAATAAATTGTGTCCTCTCAATTTTAATTATCACTTACCAAGGAAAATAGTTAAGGGTATCTAAAAAATATTCATGAGTTAGGATATAATTTCTTGAATATATCAACCATATAGAGATGAAAACTTATCTTTCTCATCAGAATAGGCTAAACCCTAATATTGAGTTTTTCTATAACTATTTGAGACAAGTTTGTATAGTTATTAAGTATCAATTCCCACATTATATAATTTCATTATAAAGGGGTTTCACAATGATCCATGCATTCAAAATCTATAATGAGTTGATATGAAATGTGATCTCCTTATTAAAATAATTTCTTTTTAAGTGGATAAGAACAATCCATTTCCAAAATCACATTTAATTTATCCTATTTAAAGGTAATATTAGTATTTATAAAGTACTTTACTATAAAAATAAAAATGGGATACAATAATCCTAAAAAATGACTGTTTTGTTAATAATTAAACATCTAGTCATCAATGTGATTTTTTATTTCCTTACCAAACATTCTCAGTAGAAATGATTGTTTTAAACAAGATAAATATACAACACTCATAGTTTTTAAGTGGATGGCCAGTGTTCTTCATGCCACATCACTTTTTATCTCACATTATTATTTGTGGGTGCGTAGTATTTATCATGTTTCCTATATCCAGAAAATTTATGATTCCAATCATAACTTTTATCCCATGGATTATAGTATTGAATTTTATAAGCCCCATATTTTCCACATTTTAAACATTAAAATATTGATGGTACTTGAGTATTTGATTTATTTCACTCCATTGTTTTGAATAAACTCTTAATTTTATACTTAATTTCTTTTATCAATCTCATCCTTTACTATAGATAAAATATCTTCCAGTTTCTTTTAGGCATTCCCTTGGGTGTCTCTTCCCAAATTTTTGAAACTAAAAAACTTGATTGTCTATAATTATCTTCTTTTTTCTATTTGGAAACTCAAATATGGTCACACCATTAATCATAATTCTTGATTGTTGATTTGTAATAATAATAAGGTGTTTCCCTCCATCTATTATCCCACCTGGTCGATAATTATGATAATATCCACATAGTCCATGGAAACCATCATTAACATGATTCCTTTGGTCTTGGGACATTACTAAACCAAAATGGGTTTAACATGAGTGAAGAATAATTAACATCATATCATAGCTATCATAAATGATATAATTAAATCTTAACCTAGAAATTCATTAGTCTATGAAATGATAAAATTTTATTTAAATTAAAACCATATCACTATTAGTTATATATTGGGTTTTCTGGGTTGGGTTATCAAATAAATATTATATTAATTACTTACCATAATAAATCAATACAAATATATTGTAAAGGGAATATGATTAACTAAATAAAACCTGAGGTAGTGTCAAACCAAGAGTGTACTTCAGTCACTTTTCTGGGGATCAGTTTATTAATAGTTCCATAATGTCAATACTATGGATTATATGGCTCTAGGAGAGAGTTGAGGAGATACTAGGGTAGTTATTTTTTAGAGATAATTCTTTGAAAATGGTGTAACAATTTGGGGGAGGTTATATCTTTTTATAAGTGAATAAAATCACTCTATTCTAAATTCCTTTTATTTTTCAATTATATCATAACACTATTAAAGATCCAATGACTAAAAAAGTTCAAAAAATAGGGTATGGTGAGATATTTCATTAATAAATACTCATTCAATAAATTAAAGACTTGTTTTAAACATTATTTGAGTAATTTACAATTATATTTTTACAATTTACCATTTTGGTTTTTACCTTCGTAAGTTGTTTTTGACTAAGTAATTTTTGTTTTTATAAAAAACTAGGATAAACAATATAAAAAATTTTGGTTTTGAAGAAATTAATTTAATATTATTAAACTCTAATTCAATTTATAATTATTTAAAAATTAACTTCCAAATTAAAATATTATATATATAGATATACTCTGGTGGTGGCTCAGCTGGCATAGATCCCAGGGAAATTTCCACATGACTGAACTTCTCTCACATACAATTTTACACCTACCATAATTATTATATTTTGGATTGATCTTAGTATAGTTAGAACCCTAGTAAATAAACCTCCTTTCCAAGAATGAAAAAATCATCCTTATAATAGATTCTTTTTTCTTATGACCCAATCTTGACGTACATGGAAATTACATTTCTTTTGAGGAATAATTAATATAATATACAAATATATGCCAAAACATTGTATTAGTTTAGTGTAGTTGGAAACATGGAACATAATTATCTAACTTGTTGAAAGATCTTCAACATCTCTTATAAAGATATTCCCCTTTTTTCCAAGCTTAAACCTTCATTTATATCCTGGGGAAAAGAAAACACAAAAAGGGTGAGATAAAATGCTCAGTAAGGGTAAGAATTGAGAACATAAAACAAACCATAAACATAAGAATATAAAAACATGAACATTAATTTTAAATGTCAAAATCTTGTATCATGAAATAAATATTATCATTAAATAAGGAATAGATAATAAAAGATCATTAACCATGATAAAATAGTATTGGCATAAAACATGGAATTGTGGAAAACAAATAAGCACATAATATTATTTTCCATAGTATACAAGGAATTTCTTCCAAGACCATCATAGTGTAAAAGGTCCATTACTGAACTAGGATTAATTTCCATTATAGCCATGTATTTCTGAACTGGATTTACTTCCCATTCAAGCCCTGTATTACTGAATCAGATTTACTTGTCGTTTCGACACTGTATTACTGAACAAAATTTACTTTCCATTCCATTCATGTCTATCTCATGAGATATAAATCATTACACAATGCATTGGAGTGAGATATAGGTCCCATAAATCTCATAATGAAGTCATTCTTACATGTGCCACAATAAACCTAAATCATTCATCATAGCATAACCGAAGAAAAAAAAGGGTTTCACAAACATCATTCAATCATAACGTAATCCATAAAAATTTTAATTCCATCATTAAAATAATAAAATCATTGTAATAATAGGGATAGAAACATAACCACAATTATATAGTCTCATATTATATGGATAATAGTTTTTCTAAAATACTTGAACTTAATTCATGAGGAAAATACCATTGCTTTTTCAAAAAAAAATTATTTTCTCAAAATGCCACAAAATTTTAAAAGAAATGAATTTCGTTGATAATAAAATTAAAATCATCAAGAGGAACCTTCATGGAAATAAGATTCCATGAAACCATAAAAATCAATTCATGCCATAAAAGTTAAAAAACATTCTCCTCGTACTTTTTCCAAAAAAAGTCAAAAAGTACCTCAAATCGAATAAAAAAAAGATTCATTTCATAACATTTAATAAATAATAAACAAAGGGAAAAATTAACTTTAAATAATTGTATAAGAATATAAATAATATTACTTCATTAGGAAACATGGATTTGGATTATAAATATACCCCAATAAATACTTATGTATAAACAATCGTGGATAAAAATGAGATTGCAAAATTATCTATTACCTTAGGTCTAATTTCGTCCATATGTGTCCAAAAATCATGTATAGTGGGTTTAGAAATATTTATAAATTGTAAAGGAACCATAATAATATCTATGATATCATATATGATTCACTTATGATTTTATATTACCCATTTATTTATCAATTCCATGTTAAAGAAACGTTTTTGATAATACTCGTTTTATTTATCGTACATGTTTTGACTTGTTATGCATGATCTTATTTCTTAGATCATGATTTACTTACTTACAGAATGTAAAACATGATTTATATATCATAAATATTCAGTATATAAATATATATAATAGATAGATAAATGAAATGGAATACATCATTCATGGAGACGGTATTCCATACGTACGCATGAACGATGTTTCTGTTTCTTTATTGAATTTAATGAAAGAAAGTAAATGAAATATATATATATATATATGTAAAAAAAATTCTAGTAGAATTATTATCTAATATATTTCATGCTTATTTTATATATATACTCTATCATCATTTATGAATGGTGAACGTGGAGAATGAATCTCATTTAATCATGGAACTACTAGAAAAATAAACTATATCCATGTACTTATAGCCACAGTTTTATAGATATGTGGATATCGATTTATTTATATCCACGGTTTAATTTAGGTTGTGGCTATATGTATACTTAAATCCAAGGTTTTACAAAAAAAATTGTGGCAATATGGTTTATTTTTGTTCCAATACCCTTTTGTGGCTCCCCTCATCCTCACGACCCTCCTCCCATTCGCGATACTATCCTACCCCAAGCTCACTAATCCTCCCACGACACTTTGAGTCCTCTCTCCACTACTCTCTTTGTTTGACGCTCCCATCTCTCTATCCGATACCTTCCTCCCCTGACACAGCTCTCCGAGGCTCTCCCCAACGTGCTCCCTAACACTTCTCTACAACGCCCTCCACGACGCTCTCCCTAATGCTTCTCCCCGATGCCACCCCCGATGACTCCCCACCCACCACCCTCAACACCTCAAACACTGACAAATATTCCCTTCTCACCATTGCCCTCCCTGATGTCAACATCGACGCCCGAGACCCTCCATGACCCCGATCCATCTTCCTCCTCCTCTACCTGAATCCATTCCCCATCTCATTGCCTAACTTATCCATCTGAAAGTTCCCATACCTACCAATCATTCCCCCTCCCCCATCCATGCACATTCCATCCAAACCGAGGCCTACCCTCTAATCCCCCAACACCCTTCATCTAATTATGTTTCTTACATTGTTTTATTCAGGTTATAATTTATATTTACATTCTTCAAATATATATTATTCTAGTTTAGAATATCTATTCTTCTATTATGTGTTTGACAACTTTCCAAATTCATTCGTTGTAATTTTCATGGATGTCTACACCCTTTTAATTACTATGTTTTGAATGATAAACTGATTTCCTTAAATCAATATATTAATTGATAAGAAATTAGCTTACATGAAATCTATTTTGACATATAATTCAAAAATGAATTGTATTATTTTTTATTATATTATTAAAACATGTTTTAAAATTATTATTTTACTAATTAGTTTTCATGATTTTTTGCAGGAAAGAAAAATTTAATCAACAATCACTATGTGATTCAAATTTCAAAATTATTCGTTACGTAATTTTCTTTTAATATTTTTGTTCTAACATTTTTTTAAATTATTGGGGTCTTGACCATTGTATATTTATAATTCTCTTTTCATTTCTTCAGATTATTGATTACTAATTCACTTAGGGAAGCTATGGGTCTATACAATAAGAGTATTCTCTATCCTCTTTGAGTTAGATGACCTATCACTTTTTAATGAGTTTGGTATGTGTTCATATGTGAATTATGGATTGTTTATTGATTTTAAATATCTTTTATGCGTTTATTTTATTGGAAATTAGTCTAATTGGTAACAAATAGATATTTTTTGATTTTTAGAATGATGATCGTGACACAAAAATGGTGATATAGGGTTTGAATTAAGTTGGGACATGTTTAAACTAATGAAATAGTCGGGGAAAGGTTAATATGAAATGTATAAGATAAATGAAAAATAATTTTATGATTTTAGATAGTTAAATTCTAAAAAATTATGAAATAATAAGAATAATGGTATATTAGGTATAGAGAAGTTCTTTTTAATATCATATGGTGGAATTATAAGTTCCATTATGTCCTTGTGATAAGTTAAACATAACTTGGTGGTTTTCAGGGGTATATATGCTACCTAAATGGTCATTTATGCATATGGAATTTAGTGTTTAAGAGGGATAAGCATGTCAAGGCTACTTTGGGGAATTAACCTCGATCTTGAAATGTGATAATTTCTTGGTCCATTATGGATTCACAAGAAGAGAAACTACTTCTATTTCGTTTTAGGTATGAGAAGTGAGCTTCCCTTTACAATTGTATTTATAATTATCATCATTTTTTATTCTTTCTCTTATCATAATCATTTTTGAACTTATGTAATTCTTATTCTATAATTTTAGGAATGAAAAATTGAAATTCCTATGTATGTATATTCTGTAGTAAAATTAGATTGGGATGTTGGGTTATATATAACCATAACGAGAGGTTCTTTTCTTCCTCAGAATTACTTTTCGTGTGGAATTTTCTACATGTGCTTACGTACGCATTTGATTCAAATAATTAATTATACGTCAATTTAGAAGGACTTGAGAAAATGGTAATGAAATAACACACTAAAATAAAAGCCTTCATACCTTTAATATTATTTTCTTTTTGTAAGATTTTTTTTAACTAAATATTTTACCTTCAAACAATTCAGAAAGGTGACAATTTCTTAGTCCATTAAGCATTCACAAGAAATGAAACTACACCTACATAGTTTCTAGTATGAAAATTTAGTTTCCCCTAACAACTGTATTTCTAATTGTCATTTTTATTTTTTTTATCTTATTCTATTAATTTTTTATCTTGTGAAATTATTATTCTATAATTTTAGGTATGAGAAATGACCATTACTATGTTATCTCTATCTGTAGTAAAATCAGATTGTGAAGCGGGGTTGTATATAACCATATTTTTTCATTGAGATAAGTAGAAGTGATTCCCCTAGAGAATTAATAGTCAACCTGTCGCAACCCGTCCTCGAGGCCCATGCCGTGACTACCCCACGCCCGCCTTCCATAGGCCAGGGGCTGGCGACTAGCACCAAAGGCATAAATCCTAATAAAAAGGGAAGGCATTGACTTTATAAAATTAAACAACACAAAAAAGTACAAGCGAAAGCAAACACTAAGTAAAGCAGTAAACACGTGTGCTGGAAATATAAAGGGGCCGGAAATACAAGCCCAACAGAAAGGTACAACTACAACTGAAAGAAAAGTATAACTCAAAGGACAACAACTGAATGGTGACAAGCAGCTCCTGGATCGTCCACCATTGATCCTACCTGAAGGGTAGGTACATATGTCCTCCTCAGCATAACGCGTCCGACCATCCATCCGTTCATCTCCTCCGGGTACCGACTCATCGTGAAATCCACCTCCGGGTACCATCCAGCTCAACAAGCCTCAACCACGATCAGTGTTGTCCATGGTCTGCAACCAACGCAACGAGGTGCAGGCATAGCCCATGCATGGGTGAGTATAACGATACTCAGTAGGGACACCGAGACCCTCAAGGTCTCACTAAAATCCCAAAAGGATAAACCACAAAGAAAGATCTCAACAGATGACCTTTACTTAGGTATATGCCCATACATATACCTATGTTATCAAGTAACCCATCTCAATCATGAGGTAAACAAAAAGGTTATTGACTCAGCTCAAACTAGGATTTTCATTATCGAAACCGAAACTGCTGAAGAGCTCCTCCACTATCGAGTGTCATGTTCTTGTTGTGACTCCGAGGCGCTTCTCACTAACTTTAGACTGCTGAGGTACTCCTCCTGTCGAGTACCGCGGGTCAGCCACCCAAACACAGTAGTGCACCCCCCCTAATAGCCTCTAGAGGTACTTATATCGAGTACCGTGGGTCAGGCACCCAAACATAGTAGTGCTCCCCACTGTGGTTCTACCACCCAAACACAGTAGTGCTCCCCATTGGGCTATACAAGTCACTCCGAATCAAATCAGAAAAGCAGTCATCAGGTCTCAACCTGCTACAAGGTCTCTGTACTCCGTACGCTCGTCTTTGGGAGTATTCGCTCCATGAGCTACTAGTCGATACTACAAGTATCACAAATTCCCACGAATAAGTATCTCAAAGGACCGCCTCGTCATAGGGGTTTCAACGCAATAGACGGTGTGTCAATCGGATGCCCGGTCGGTGAGTTATTAGTCTTTTACTCCTGGGGGCCCGGTTGGTTTCGTGTACGAACCTACCCGATCGTATCTCAACTGTACCCCGAAATCTAATAGGGTATACTCAAAGGGACCGTTTCTCAACATGATAAAAAATTCCACTGACGGTTCGTCAAAGGGACGTTCGGTCTAAAAGTTATCGGCTTTTCTGTTCCAGGGGCCCGGTTGGATTTTGGGTACAATCCAAGCCCGACCTACTCCAATTGCATCCAAACATCAGGTGAAGTATTCCAAAAGAACCGTCTCTTCAAGAGGAATCCAAAAAAGATGACGACACATCAATCGTACATCTGATCCTTAAGTTATAAGCGTTTCCGCTCTGAGGGCCCGGTTAGTTTCGGGTTCGAACCAACCCAGTCGTACTTCAAATGACACTGGTTAACCAAACCAATCACACCATTGCAATCCATATGAAAAAACACACGATATGGACTATCCATTGGTCCAAAACGGATAGCCGGTGAAAAGGATGCATTTCCCTGCAACACGCGCGAACCGGGCCTCGTGGGGCCCGTGCCTCGACCTCAACTTAAATATCCAAAACTTGTCTTGAAACATTCGTCTTAATTTTTGGGTCGCAACATCGTAGATGTTTTGTCATTACAACACTGTATCAGAGAGATATGTCAGATACAAGATCCCGTAATAATAATAATAATATTACTATTCGGTGTTTCGTGGACCCAAGCCGTGAAGCAGAATTTAGTATCCAACATTAGACTTGAATCGTCCCTATTAATGATAGGATTACATCGCCACGGATAACAAGCCAATCGGATGTCGCACACATGTGTTATGGTGGGTCTAATATTTAATAATATTATTAAATCTATTATTTTATGAGCACTTCGGGTACCTGATCAAATAACCCGAAAAAGATATCCAATATTGGACTCATAAATTCCATCTCGAAGTCAGGGGTGCACTGCCACTGACAGCTTGTGAAACCGAGGTCGCACGAAGAAGATACCATCAAAATACAGTTTTCCGAACAAAAATAATAATAACATTACTATATTATTATTATTTTTAATTAAATTAAATTCCTTAAAACTCACAACCCAAATCCACGCACCACAAAAATAAACTGCCTCCTTTAACTCTATGCCATCCATGCCCCATCCTTGATTGATTTCTTTTTATTTATTTTGATTCTATTTTATTTCTTTTCAAAACCTCTGGGGCGTGGATGGCATGGAGTCAAAGGAGGCGGTTTATTTTTGTGGTGGGTGGATTTGGGGTGTGAGTTTTAAGGAATTTAATTAAATTAAAAATAATAATAATATAGTAATGTTATTATTATTTTTGTTGGAAAAACCGTATTTTGACGGTATCTTCTTTATGCGACCTCGGTTTCACGAACCATCAGTGGAAGTGAACCCCTGACTTCAAGACGGAATTTATGAGTCCAATGTTGGATATCTTTTTCGGTTTATTGGATCAGGAACACAAAGCGCTCGGAAAATAATAGATTTAATATTATTATTAATTCTTCAACCCGCCATAACTCATGCGTGCGACGTCCGATTTGCTTGCCGTCAGTGGCGATGTAATACCGTCATTAATACGGTCGATTCATGTCTAATGTTGGATACTAAATTATCGTTCATGGCTCGGGTCCACGAAACACCGAATAATAATATTATTATTATTATGGGATTTTGTATCTGACATATCTCTCTCATACGGTGTCGGAATGACAAACCGTCTATGACGTTGCGACCCTGAAATTAAGACGAATGTTTGAAGACAAGTTTTGGATATTTAAGTCGAGGTTGAGGAGCGGACCCCACGAGGCCCGGTTCACGCGTGTTGCGGGGAAATGCAACCCTTTCACTGGCTATCCGTTTTGGACCAATGGGTAGTGCATATCGTGTGTTTTTCCGTATGGATCACAATGGTGTGACTGGTTTGGTTAACCGGTGTCATTTGAAGTACGTCCGGGTTGGTTCAACCCGAAACCAACCGGGCCCTCGGAGTGGAAACACTTATAACTTAAGGATAGGACGTCCGATTGACGTTCCGTCGACTTTTTTGGATTCTTCTTGACAAGACGGTTCTTTTGGAATAATTCACCTTAGGTTTGGACGCGGTTGGAGTAGGGTCGGGTTGGATTGTACCTGAAATCCATCCGGGCCCCTGGAACGGAAAAGCCGATAACATTCAGACCGAACGTCCGTTTGACGAACCGTCAGTGGCGTTGTTGATCATGTTGATAAATTGTCCCTTTGAGTATACCCTATGAGAGTTCTGGGTATCGTTGAGATACGGTCGGTTTGGTTCATACACGAAACCAACCGGGCCCATGGGACTAAAATGATAATAACTCACAGACCAGGCATCCGATTGAGGCACCGTCTATTGCGTTGAGACCCCTATGACGAGGCGGTCCTTTGAGATACTTCTTTGTGGGACTTTGTGATACTTGGAGTATCGACCAATAGCTCATGGAGCGAATCCTCCAAGAGACAATCATAGGAAGTACAGATACCTTGTAGCTGACTGAGACCTGATGACTGCTTGTCTGATTCGAGTCGGAGTGACTTGTATAGCCCAGTGGGGAGCACTACTGTGTTTGGGTGGCAGACCCACGATGGGGAGAACTACTGTGTTTGGGTGGTAGACCCGCGGTACTCGACAGAAGGAGTACCTCTACAGTCTATTAGGGGGGGGGGGGGTGCACTACTGTGTTTGGGTGACAGACCCCGGCAGGAAGAACTACTGTGTTTGGGTGGCTGACCCGCGGTACTCGACAGGAGGAGTACCTCAGCAGTCTAAGGTTAGTGAGCAGCGCCTCAGAGTCACGACAGGATCACAACACTCGACAGAGGAGGATCTCTTCAGCAATTGCGATTTCGATAATGAAAATCCTGGTTTGAGCTGAGTTAATAACCTTTTTGTTTACCTCATGATTGAGATGGGTTACATGATAACTTAGTTATATGTATGGGAATATAACTAAGTAAAGGTTATCTGTTGAGATCTTTATTTTTGGTTTATCCTTGTTGGATTTTAGTGAGAACTTGAGGGTCTCGGGGTCTCTACTGAGTATCGTTATACTCACCCTTGCATGGGCTATGCCCGCATATCGTTGTGTTGGTTGCATACAACGGACAGTACTGATCGTGGTTGAGGCTTGCTGAGCTGGACGGTACCCGGAGGTGGATTTCACGACAAGTTGGTACCCGGAGGAGACGACTGGATGGATGGTCGGACGCGTTATGGTGAGGAGGACATCTGTACCTACCCTTTTGCTAGGATCCGTGGTGGACAATCCAGGAGCTGCTTGTCACCTTTCAACTGTTGTTCTTTGAGTTGTACTTTACTTTCAGTTGTAGTTGTACCTTTTTGTTGGGCTTATATTTCCGACCCCTTTGTATTTCCAGCACACATGTTTACTGCTTTACTTAGTGTTTGCTTCCTCTTGTACTCTGTTGTGTTTTTTACTTTTATAAAGCAAATGCCTTCCCTTTTTATTAGGATTTACGCCTTTGGTGCTAGTCGCCAGCCCCTGGCCTATGGAAGGCGGGCTTGGGGTAGTCACAACACGATCCTCGAGGATGGGTCGTGACAAATTGGTATCAGAGGAGTCGGTTCTACCACAGAACTTAGGACTCTGATATTTTCTTTCTCTGAACCAATAGTGTTAAGGGTACTAAGTGTGGTTCTCAGTTCAGGGAGTCCAGTTTTGGTGCAGAGGCCGATGTATCCGTACACCAAGACCCTAGCTACTGATTTCCGACATAGTGCATGAAAACACTGATTGCGTGTGTGTTTCAAAAGTTTTCATTAAGTTAGCTCAAACCAGGTCAGCTCACCAGGTTTAAATCGTTTGATTGTGTTGCATTTGTTCAGGATGTCTCCACACAGACAGTCAGTTGGAGTTTCTGAGAGAGTACTCGATGAGGGATCACCGAGCGATGAGGCTCCGGTGCAGGGCCCTCTTTATGTTGGCTCCTTCGGGTGGTGTACCAGCAGCACCACCACCCGTTAGGTAGCAGATACCACCAGCCTTACTAGAGGATGGTGCACGCTGACAGAGCATGTTGCACGGGTTACAGTAGTAGTGGCCTCCTATGTTACGAGGTGTGGCAGATTTCCAGGCAGTAGTGGGCTGGATGGAGGCGATTGCTGGAGTTCTACACCTAGTTTAGAGTGAGTAGAGAAGATAGTGATCTTAACTACTGGTGTTTTCCAGTGAGTGACCATGAGGTTGGTCCACATAGTGATGAGGCTTCGGTACGTGGACTGATGCCTGAGATAGTACCTTCGGGTAGTGTTCCAGCTATATCACTACCTATTGGTCAGCAGTTACAACTGGAAGTACCGGTAGAGGATGCATGTAGGCTTAGTGCCTTACACATGTTTCAACATCAGATACCCCTCAGGTTCCAAGGTGAGCCTGACTCACAGGCAGCTAAGGACTGGCTTGAGGAGGTGGCTGAGAGTTTTCTAGAGCTTATACAGCTTCGACAGGATGACATGTCAGTAGTTGAGTATTCATCGAGGTGTACCGATCGTTCTTGGTACTTGATGACTACGATACGATCAGTTCCTTAGAGCTCGGACCTCTGAGCGAGGTGTGTTTAAGGATATCTGATTAAGTACTCTTTCCTCTATGCATTCCTACATATGTTATGGTGCTAGAGGGAACGTTTGTGGTTGAATGTTCTTTGGCTGGTCGGTTATATCCAGTGAATGTTAGTAGTGGGAAGATACAAACTAGCTCCAGTCTCAGAGACTTGGGCGTGTAAAATGTTTCAAGAAGACGAACTGTTCAGGACAGATGAATCTGCAGAGCATCATACGTGGAAGTAGAGCTTGGAGAGCAGCATGAGGTGGTGTACATTTTGACATGTTACAACCACCCGCCTTTGTAGTCCCCGCCAGGCTCAGGGAGCTGAAGGGAAGGGGAAGAGAATAACTGCATGTGGTCATAGAGTGTGACCCAAGGGCTCTAAGAATGATTTGAGGTACGGTCTGTGTCTACTACGAGTTGCCATATCAATAGACATAGGCACCAATAATTCTTTCCTTCGATGAATCTTGTCCCAGACCTAGAGTTTCTGGTTAAAACTGTTGACTTGACCCTCACGCCTGGAGATACCTTTGAGAGGAGACTCGATAAACACACTTACGCCGACAGTTGTGATCTGACCCTTGAGGCGAGAGTTTCGGTTGGAACCTCTTGGTGGCAGCATCTAGGCTTTACGACGTTAGTCTCAGTATGGACTGGGCAACCATAGTTCATACACGGATTGACCGTATTAGGAAAAAGGTTGCGGTTTAATTACAATGATGAGATGGGTTTTCCTTGGTCGGTGAAAAGGAAACCCCAGGCAGCACAAGAACCTCCAGGAGAGAACATGGGAGTGGAAGGCTCAGATGCATGCTAAGTACCACTTTTGTTTCCCCTAGTGCGTGTTGAAGCTTTACGGGGACGTAAAGCCCTGAAGTGGGAGTAATGTAAAGACCCTAAAATTTCAAGGAAATTTTTTTTCATAATTTTTTTGGAATTTTAGGAGTACGCAGTTTTTGACAGCACCTGATTCTGAGGCACGGTGTTCCCAGAATAATTTTCTGAAGTTTTTTTAAGCTTAAATTAACGTGCCTAAGCAGTTTTACTGAAAAAGTAGAACAACTATTAAACAGTTACTCAGATTAGAAATCTGAGGGCACCGTTGCGCTCAAGATGGAAGATTTACCCTAGGCACGACTTAAGTTTAGTCGGCGCGGGCCTCTTGTGAGAAATTCCAAAAATGGCATAACCGTAAATAAAATAATTAAATAAATTATTTTATTTTTCAAATGCTTATAACTCACAAATGGTATCTTGGATTAAAAATCCTAGACCACCGCTGAACTCGTGAGGGTATGGTTTAATTAAGAAGATACTACCTTTGGCCGGTGCGGTCTACCAACAAAAGTTAGTTTTTGGCTGCAAATAAAATAATTAAGTGACAATTATTTTATTGTAAAATTCATAACTTCTAAACGCTAACTCGGATTGAAAATCTAAGAGTATCAATTAGTTATTTGGGGCATTTTTTACTTAAACAGAGCCTAACCTCGACTGGCGTGGGTTGAGGGTGACTGATAATAATTTTCCAAACTTTTTTTCGGGTACGTTCAGTAAACGCACGTGCGGGTTTTTCTATTTTTTGAACCGACGCTCGAAATTGAAATCTTAGGGCACCAATGAACTCGTAACATCGGTAATTACTTAAGGGAACCTTTACCTCAGTTGTGTTTTGAGCGAGTTGAGGTTAAATATTTGGGAATGAGTTTAAATCAAATAAAATTTGATGTGTACAAATTTTATTTCAGGTAGGTGGTTAATTTCAGCATAAGGGAAGTAAGTGGTGGGGCCCACACCCACCTAACCTTCCATGGGAGAGTTTAGTGTGGTGGTGCCCACACAAGAGCCTAACTCGTCACCTCCCCATAACTCACCCCTTGTTAAATGCATGGCAACTCCACTATATCTTTTATTGAAGTGGGGCCTCTCCACCTCCCAAGCTTATGCCAACTAAGATAATTAATAACCTTATTAATTATATTTGTCACACCTCTTTGACTTCTTTTTAAATGATTGGAATCTTTTAATAGAGGGGGATTTAGTGAAATATGGGGTTGGCAATTGTTGTGTGGAGGATTAGAGAGCTCTTGAGTTTTTTTTTGAAGAGTACCAACTCACCGATGAAGAACGATCATTCCTTCACAATGAAGAACGCTTACCGGTTCTCCATCAAAGGAGGAGAGACCACCACGGTGAATCCGCAACGATGACAGCTTTTCCTCCAACTTCAACGGAATCGGAACCGATATTCTGTGATGTCTGATCATCGCAACGGTTGCCTCTTTCCGCGGCTCGAGGACATGCGACCTCTTTGCGAGGTAGGGGGTTTTCGTATAAAGTGTATTTGTGAATTATACCCTCATGCATGCGTATTTTAATTGCAGGGTGTTTGTATAATTTATCTTGAATAAATTAAACCCTTGTCATTGATGAGTTATGGATTGAGCTTCTAATGCAGAGGGCATGGGCTAACGCACAAGCCTGAACCCTCCGCTGGTAGTTCTTTTGTGCGAGGGATGATGGGATAAGAAGAAATGGGCCGCAACGGCAATTTGAAGATGTTGCAGTAAAGAGCATGTCCCGGGAGAGACGCGGGCGCAGACGGTAGGTGAATCGGACCACTAGAGCACGTCTGGTGGTCCGCAGAAAGTGATGTCGACACGCCACATCGGGATGACGGAAGTCGGAAGGCGGCGTATTTTTGGCGGAGGAAGCAGCCCGCGGTTTTGGAGGAGAAGAAATCGTGAGAGTGAATTTTCATGGGTTGTAGAATAGATTGGAGAGAGAAGATGTTTTGAAATGAAATAAAATAGAATCAAAATAAATAAAAAAAATTCAATCAAGGATGGGGCGTTGATGGCATGGAGTCAAAGGAGGCGGTTTATTTTTGTGGTGCGTGGATTTGGGGTGTGAGTTTTAAGGAATTTAATTAAGTTAAAAATAATAATAATATAATAATGTTATTATTATTTTTGTTGGGAAAACAGTATTTTAACGGTATCTTTTTCGTGCCACCTCGATTTCACGAACCATCAGTGGCAGTGCGCCCCTGACTTCGAGACGGAATTTATGAGTCCGATATTGGATATCTTATTCGGTTTATTGGATCAGGTGCCCGAAGTGCACGGAAAATAATAGATTTAATAATATTATTAAATCTTCGACCCGCTATAACTCATGCGTGCGACGTCTGATTGGCTTGCCATCATTGGCGATGTAATACCGTCTTTAATACGGTCGATTCAAGTCTAATGTTGGATACTAAATTCTGGTTCATGGCCCGGGGTCCACAAAACACCGAATAATAATAATATTATTATTATTACGGGATCTTATATCTGACATATCTCTCTCATAAGGTGTCGGAATGAAAAACCGTCTGTGATGTTGCGACCCTGAAATTAAGAAGAATGTTTCAAGACAAGTTTTGGATATTTATGTCGAGGTCGAGGCATGGGCCCCACGAGGCCCGATTCGCGCGTGTTGCGGGGAAATGCAACATTTTCACCTGCTATCTATTTTGGACCAATGGGTAGTCCATCTAGTGTGTTTTTTCTGTATGGAACGGAATGCTGTCACTGGTTTGGTTAACCGGTGTCATTTGAAGTACGACCGGGTTGGTTCGAACCCGAAACCAACCGGGCCCTTAGAGCGGAAATGCTTATAACATAAGGACCAGATGTCCGATTGACGTGATGTAGAATTTTTTGGATTCCTCTTGAGGAGAAGGTTCTTTTGGAATACTTCACCTGTGGTTTGGACACAGTTGGAGTAGGGCCGAGTGGGATTGTACCCAAAATCCAACCAGCCCTTGGAACGGAAAAGCCGATAACTTTCAGACCGAACGTCCATTTGAAGAACCGTCAGTGGAGTTGTTGATCATGTTGAGAAATGGTCCCTTTGAGTATACCCTATGAGAGTTCGGGGTATAGTTGAGATACGGTCGGGTTGGTTCATACACAAAACCAACAGGGCCCCCAGGACTAAAAGGCTAATAACTCACAGACCGTGCGTCCGATTGACACGCCGTCTGTTGCGTTGAGACCCCTATGATGAGGAGTTTCTTTGAGATACTTCTTAATGGTATTTTGTGATACTTGGAGTATCGACCAGTAGCTCGTGGAGAGAATCCTCCTGGAGATGAGCGTACGGAGTATAAAGACCTTGTAGCTAGCTCAGACCTGATGATTTCTTGTCTGATTCGAGTCTGAGTGACTTGTATAGCCTAGTGGGGAGCACTACTATGTTTGGGTGGCAGACCCACGGTCGGGTGAACTACTGTGTTTGGGTGGCAGACCCGTGATACCCGACAGAAGGAGTACCTCTGTAGGCTATTAGGGGGGGGGGGTGCACTACTGTGTTTGGGTGGCAGACCCCAGCAGGAAGCACTAATGTGTTTGGGTGGAACACCCCAGCGGGAAGCACTATTGTGTTTGGGTGGCTGACCCACGATACTCGACATGAGGAGTACCTCAGTAGTCTAAGGTTAGTGAGTAGCGCCTCGGAGTCGTGATAGGATCACGACACTCGACAGAGGATGATCTCTTCAGCAATTGCGGTTTCGATAATGAAAATCCTCGTTTGAGCTGAGTCAATAACCTTTTTGTTTACCTCATGATTGAGATGGGTTACTTGATAACTGAGGTATATGTATGGGCATATACCTAAGTAAATGTTATCTGTTGAGATCTTTCTTTATGGTTTATCCTTTTTGGATTTTAGTGAGACCTTGAGGGTCTCGGGGTCCCTACTGAGTATCGTTATAATCACCCCTGCACGGGCTATGCCCGCACCTCATTGTGTTGGTTGCAGACAACGGACAACACTGATCGTGGTTGAGACTTGTTGAGCTGGACGGTACTTGGAAGTGGATTTGACGACGAGTCGGTACCCGGAGGAGACAAATGAATGGACGATCAAACGCGTTATGCTGAGGAGGACATCTTTACCTACCATTCAGGTAGGATCCGTGTTGGACGATCGAGGAGCTGCTTGTCACCTTTCAACTGTTGTCCTTTGAGTTTTACTTTACTTTCAGTTGTAGTTGTACCTTTCTATTGGGCCTGTATTTTTGGCCCCTTTGTATTTCCAGCACACTAGTTTACTGCTTTACTTAGTGTTTGCTTCCTCTTGTACTATGTTGTGTTATTTACTTTTATAAATGCAATGCCTTCCATTTTTATTAGGATTTATGCCTTTGGTGCTATTCGCCAGCCCCTGGCCTATGGAAGGCGGGCTTGGGTTAGTCACGGCACGGGCCCCGAGGATGGGTCATGACACAATCCCTTTGAGTCCACTGGTAACATGAATTATATTTTGAATCAGAGGAGAATGCATCAATATCATGGTTTGAAATAGAATAATGAATGAATGTTTTCATTGGGAAATAAATTAGGAATTAGTGATTTTGAATCAGATCATTTTAATAATCCAATGAAGAAAGTTGAATACAATAATAATCCAAGTGGGAATAAGTGCTTATACTATGGTTGGATGTTCCACATCATGGATCATTAAAAGATGGCCATGAATCTCAACAATAATGGGAGAAATCTAAAAATTAAAAGGGAATCAATTTATGAATGTGATATTTGACATGGTATTGTTATGGGAATTTTTGATAAGGATATTGAAAGGTACCAAAAAAGGGTTTCTCAAAAAACTGTGTAATTGGTGCATAAAAAGGGAAGTAAGTTAGGGAAAATGGATATCAAGTGTATGAATTATTTACTTTGATAGATGATAAATAAAATTAAAATCACACATGAAAACAAATTATAAAATTCTTGCTAAAGAAAAGCATAAAATTAAAATGTTTTGACTTTTTATTCATGTTATTAGAGGTTTATGAATAATTCTTGGAATTTTATTTGATCATGAATTAAAAAGTGAGTTTCAGAAGTAGGTTCACATGTGTTGAAATTATAGAGAGATATTTTGACTAAATTAACCCATCTTGTTTTATAGGCCAGGTTAAGAGATATTGACATAGAGTTTGTTCATGGAACAATTCTATGTTAGATAGTGTATTTCCGTTATCTCATGGAAAATTTGAAGAGTGTGGAATGTGGATGAAAATAAAATATAGAGAAGTGGGTTTTCTAACAATTAGATGAGTTTTTTGTAGTTGAGAAAAGATGACATGAAATTTCATCTAAGGTGGATAACAGTATTACCAACCTGAAATTTATTATCAATTTGAGGGAGATTGATTATTGAATCTTGAGATAATTTTTAATTGACAAAAAGGGTTAAGTTTGAAGTATCCTTGGATGTATATAAATGAAGTTTTATTTTTTTAGTGATTGAGAGTCAATGTTTATAGGATATTTCATTAAACATGTAAAGGATAAGGCCATTTCTTTTAAAATACAGGTGAAGTGGATAACCATGGAATATAGAAACTAAAATTGATTCCCTTTAATACCTAACCATAAATGATGTGTTTTTTAGTACATGGAATAATATAAGTAAGTATATATGATGCTTACACGGAATAATCTAAGTAAGTTTATAATAAACTTCTACACCATGGAGTGAATATTTTAGTGGTTAGGATTATTTTGATAACCCATGAAATTAGCTTGATCTTAATTTTTTGTGTTTTTAAGTGGGTTGGTATTCCTAGGGTCAATTTGAAGAATCCACAAATTCAATTGAAAAAATATAGAGTTTATCTTTTAGAGATTAAAAACATGGTTGTGATTTTTTTCTTGACTTTGGTGTTCTAAGAATATCATATTACATCCTTAGGATCATATGACTTTTTTCCCATTCCTAGAACTCCATAATTTGAATATCAAAAGAATTTTATAATTCATCACAAGAAATGAAATTTTTTTTCCTTCAAACTACATCCTAATACATTAGTTTATGACTTTTATGTAGATCATATGACTTTTTGAGAAGTCATACATCCACCGTATGACTTACAGACCATTGTTTGACTCTAGAGAATGATACCAGCATCTAACTGAACTTGGTTAGATGAATTCATAGCTGGAATTTGAGTATACCATTCTATATTGATTTTCAATGAAATACTTCATCAAAATGACTCTCTTGAATGTATGACATTGATCCAGCATATGACTAATTCTGTATGACATTAGATTCATGAAATAAATATTCACCCATATGATATATCATATGACATTATAGAATGTATGAATTTTAATTTCTTAAAAAACATGAGTTTCATGAAACATTTATAATTGGTTATCTGAAGTGAGAAATCTATTTGTGTTTTTACAGAAGTTATTCATAAGTAATATTAAAAATCAGGAATATATGATTACACAATATTGAATGTGATGAAGCATATGTAATATTATGATGATGATGATGTTATGAAAAAGTTAGAGGGAACTCTGAAGCTGTTGAGAGAAAAGGAAGCATACCTTGATGATTTTTAAGCATTGAACCAAACCCATCATAAAACAACGAATGAGCAATGTTGAGCTGCAAGATGCTCATAAAGAATTAGTTAATGTAATATCTTGGATTTTAACCTTCTTAAAAGTATGAAATTTTCTTAATATAACTTTTTTATCATTACCGTTAGGGCTCTCAATTTTTCAAGACATTCTCTTTGAGTCTTAATGAGTAAATAATTGGAAAAGTTTTCTTTTATATGAATAATTTAAGTGGGTTTCTTCTGTAATTTCACTATATGTTTTTTTCTTATCATATGCGGTGAGTGTTCTATTTTTAATGTAAATGTTTGAATTTTGATTATTATTATGAATCTCAATTGGTGAACCTATGATTTCATTAGATCCTTTACTTGAAATGACATGGATTCTTAGGTCTTTCATGCATTTTTCTTCTTCTTATTTGATTATTAGGGCTTACAGGACATATCAAGACATGCCCATACTGATTTTAAGCACATGGGAGAATTCGACAAGAATCCATTTCATGATTCAATCCAAAGGAAGTATCTTAGGGAAGATGTAGAAGAACATACTCAAGTGGTTTTCCCACTATGGGAAGAGTACCTTAAAGATTCTGGATGTCACCCTTTTAAAATTATCGAGGTTTACTGGGAAGCTAATCCAAAGGTATGATTTTGACATAAAAATGTTTTTGTTTGTTTATTTGGTTGAAAATTCTATTTCATATTCTTTAAAATATTATAATTTAGGAAGTGAAAAATGAGAATGATAAAGGATTAGAGGTTTAAGATATGACTTGGGCGATGAAGCATAAAAAGTTGTTGCTACAGCTTTGTTGGAAATAAATGAATACAATGAAAGTGGAAGATATTTTTTTATATAACTATGGAATCATATAGAAGGAAGGGTGGATAATCTTAAGGAGAGTGTTTCATTGATCATTGATCGATTTAAGGACATAAGTAATCAACAACGCATGTTTTAAAGGTTACAGTTAATGTTATACTTTTTGTTTAAGAAAAGGTAAGTTTCACCATGGAGGTGGAGATAGATCAGGCTATCAAGCAGACAGCTCAATAGGTGGTGAAGCTAAGGGAACTGATCCCCCTTTATGAAATGGTGAAGGAAGAAATTGACAACAAGAACATATAGTGGTCACACTGACTTCTTCTATATCATACAGATGGGTTTATGTGTGTAGAGTGGAAGAATGAGGAGCTGCCTGACTCAGAATTAAAGGTTCATGTGAGTTATGTTCTGTAAATTCCTTTACAACACTTATATAAATTCATCATTTACAGACATTCTCTATAGGTTTTATTGATACTAGTTTTGTAGTTCCTTTAGTATAACCACAAAATTTTGTTTTATCTAGTCAGTAGAATAATTTTTTCATATATTTTCATTGGCCTTGCATAACCTGTGCACAAAAAATTAATATGAAAAACAAAGGGTGGATTGGAATTAAAAATAATGATCTATATGTATAAATATTTCAAATTCTTGTATTATAATTATGTAAAATGTAAATAAATTTTTGTGTATGATGAATTAAATGAAATAATATAGTAGGTCTACTTTTTAATTTTTTATATGTATAAAATATTATGAAAAAATTATTTCCCAAACATGACTATATATTTGAGATGTCCAACATGTCACTCTCTATTACTGATATAATTATTTTGATACAGTTTATGGTTTCTTTGATCATCGCTACCACATTGATAGAAAATGAGCATCTTGGTAGGGGTATTTTGATATCATAAAAATTATATCGTACTGTTTCTTTCTTGGACCCTACAAATTACAATGCTAAAATTATTCTCCTTTTTTGTTTGTTCTTATGTTGTTTATTAATGTCCTGTCTTTTTTTTTGTTTTTTCTATAATGCAGGTAGATAGAGGGGGGGGGGGCTTTGCAGGGAGATGGGGTGTCTAGGAGTGGTGATGGCGTGGTGTGTGTTTCTGTGTGTGTGTGTGGGGGGGGGGGGGGTGGAGGGGGTGGGGGGCTTTGTAGAGTGAGGGAGTCCAAGATGGAGGGGGTGTATAGGAGGGAGGGTGGGAGTGTCTAGGAGGGTGGGGGTGTCTAGGAATGAGGGGGTGTCTAGGAGGGGGGATGTGCAGGAGGGGGGAGGTGTTCAGGTGGGAGAAGGGGAAAGGATGGGTTTCCAGGAGGGAGGGGGTGTCCAGGAGGGGGGGATCAAGGGGGGTCTTCAGGGGATGGGGGGCCTACAGGGGGGGTGAAAGGGGGTTTGTAGGGGAGTGAAAGGGGGTCTGTAGGTGGGAGGGGGTGCACAAGGGGGTGGGGGTTTACAGGATGGGAGGGGGTCTGATGGGGGTCTCTAGGGGGAGGGGTGTAAGGGGGTCTGTAGGGATATAGGTGTGCAGGGGGGTCTATCTAGGAAGGAGGGTGTGTGTGGGGGGTGTCCAGGAAGGAGGGGAGGGGGTGGAATAGGGGTGCAAGGAGGATTTGTAGGGGAGGGGGTGCAAGGGCGTCTGCAGGGGGAGGGGGGGGGGGGGGGTTGCAGGGGGGTCTATCCAGGGAGGGGGTGTCTATCCACGAAAGAGGGGGGGGGGGTGTTCTTTCCATGAAAGGGGTAGAGGGGGGTCTGTCTGGGGGGGGGTCTATCCAGGTGGGGAGTGTGCGGGGGGGGGGGGGGGGCTGTGCATAGGGGAGGGTGGGGTGTTTTTTTAATGAAATCGGAAGACCTATGGCCATATTTTAAAACAATTTCTATGAACCCTATGTGGATTAATCTTCTTCCCCAGTTTCAAACTGTGGCTATAAGGCTTTAGCCATGGTTCAAATCGTGGTTTTAGGTCTTTAGCCATGGTTTGAACCATGGATATAAGAATTTAGCCGGTGTTTCAATCTTTGGATATATGAATTTCCCTATAGCCATTCCAATGCAATAAATAGTTCATTAAGCCACTAATATAACCTATTTCCATGGGTTTTTGGCTTATATCCATGGTTCCAAACCATGGATATTGCCTAAATTTCAAGTAGTGTGGAAATGGTAGGTCATACGTACGCACGAGTGGCAGTATCATTCACTTAATGGTTAAATGGTATGGAATTGGATGATATATTAATTATACAGAATAATTATCATGTTATATTCATTATTTACATCCATTATACTCATCATTATACTCATCCAAATTAAGTATTGTTGAATAACAGATTATACCACGACGTGGAGACGGTAAGTCGTACGCACGCACGAATGGTGATATTGTTATTTGTATGTTGGAGAAAAGGAGGTATAAGGTTTCCCCATAACTATAATAAAAGCTCCTAATTAATAATATACTATATTTATTACTTTATTATGGAAACATTATAAGAATAGGAAGTAGAAAAAGAAAAGAATGTTGAAAGAGGTGATAAAACAATTACCTCTTTTTCGAGTATCTCCTTTGGATTTACACAAAAGGTCTCCCAAGGATGAATTTTTTCCCAATGTGTGGCCTCTAAGATTATGTGATGGAATTTGTGAGAGTAAATGGTCAGGGTTTGGATGAGAAAAATGGATTTATAATAGTTATTAAAAGAGAAGGAGAAGTTTCCTTTTATAGGAGAGGTGAGGGGAACTTTAGGAAAGTCTTTAAATATTAATCTATTATAAATTTATTTTTGGTTTGTAATGGTACTAAAATAATTTATTTAGAATTAATGATAAGTATGGGTCTAAATCCCTCCAACTAATAGGTTTTATAAAAGTTTATGTCACCAAATTAACCTTATCGTTTAGCTTTAACCCTTAGATAATAACATTAACACTTACAATGTCTTCTTGTATTTTCATAATATATGGTTCCAATAGTTATAATAGAATTCCCAGAGAACCTAATGTGGATAATTAATGACCTTTTTAACATTATATATGCCATTTTTCCAAATCATAGATGGTTAGTACTATTATATCATTTTATAAAATAGTATTTGTTTTAAGAAATCATTTATGTCAATTTTGAGACTATTTAGTAATTGATTTTTGTTAAAGTCATATAAAATTGAATCATTTGAACCAGAGGCCTTAACTCATATATCACATGTCAATTTCATCCAAAAAATTCATTTATGGCATCAAAATGTTCAAATTAAAATTATTTTAATATTTATAAAATAATTTATTTGAATATTTCATTAATAAGGTAATCACTATATCATCATTGTGTCATAAATAAATATATTTATTTATTGCATAAAAAGTATAAATAAAATATCATGATTTAGGGAATATTTTATATTTCTAATGATGTTTTATATTCCAATAGATCAATTATATAACCCCAAATAAAAATTGTTTTAATAAAAAGATTAATGTTAATGTTATATTTTCCTTTCATTTAAATTAATTATTATAACATGTCATTTCCACACCCATGTGGTTCTCAAATGCCAAATATTGGGGCTAAGAGTTTTCTTAGTCACCTATGACTCATCCAATAATGTTAGGACACATGTTCAGCTAGTTTTATATTATTATAATATTATTTTTACCAATATTTACCTAATTTACCCTTTTAACCGTGGTAAATAAAAATAATTTCTGAAGTCACTATTCATAATGTCAAAAAATAAAGGCAACTATTTACATAATTTGGAACTTATGATTAAAAATATATTATCTATTTTTATAAATTAAAAACACATAATTGAACGAAATTAATTTAAAATTAATTCTCATTGTCAAAACCAGAAAGCTGGTTATAAGAAGTAAAAACTATCAAAAGATTGACATGTGTTTTTTTCCAATTAAAATGTGAAATTAATTCCAATTTAAAAAAATTGGATTAAATGATAAAAACATAATCCAATTAAACTTTAATACGAATTAAAAATATAATATTACTATATAAATAAATTAGATGAAAATGAAGTTTTGAATTAAAATGAAGTATTTTCCACTATTCATTTAAATATGAATTTCATAAAAAAATACCAAAATTTAAAAAAAGGTAAATTTTGATGTCCCTCTTAAAATAAAAATTTATTATGTTAAATATAACATATAAAATTTTCAAAACTATATTTAAAAAGGGTTCTCCATCAGAAGGTGTAAAACTGTATTTTTTTGAAAAATACATCTTTTATAAAAAAATTGAATTTGTTCTTATATCATATATTAAACATATAATAAGTATTTAAAACATTAAATTGAATATGTTACATATATATTTCACTAATCAAATCCAAAAAGACTGATTTTATTATTTTATTGACTCGCTTATTTTCATTTAAATAGTTTTTTAGAAGGATGTTAATACCATTCATACTCACCATTACAATTACCAGGTTATAATATTTAGTTATAACTTATACTCGGTCTTTTTTTAAATTAATTCTATCAAAAAAATATGAAATTGTGTATAACACAAGACAATAATAGTGTTGCGTATACTACAAACTAATACGGTGTTCCGTATAGCACAAGCTATTCTTAGTGTAGAATACAACACAAGATTTCAATGAAATTAAAAGGAATATATCTAATAAAATCTTGGGATGTTACCTTATATCCCCTTTAAAACGAAATTTTCCCTATAAATTTATTAGGGTTATAAATGTTTTCCTAGAAAGTTTCATTCATAAAAACCAACAACATAAAAAGAAATACTAAAACATTATTTTAAAAAATAAAGTTAAAAATAGAATGGTTAACAAAATTAAATAATCACTCAGTTTCCATAAAGGAGAAAAAAGGTGGTAACTGAAAACATGGATATGGAAGAAAAATATAACCACCATGTTCTGATGGATAGTGATAGTGAACAATTTTTGGAGAAAGTTAACCACCAGAAATCCATAAATATGTGATGATTTAAAGGACCATCTGATTCATCAAATAAAAAGATACTAAGATAAAATTTTTGGTTTCCAGGATCCCTTCCCTATAATTTAAGAACATGATACAAAATATTTATTTTATTTTAGTATAATCTCACCATTGGTAGTTCCTTGAACAATTTCTACTTCATCTCTAATTCAAAGAAATGAAGATGAATTTTTCATTCTTGAAGTGTTAAAAAATCATGAAATCTATATATATAATGATTTTTCATTCCATATTATATCAAATAAAATTTTATCACATGTTATCAAACATGCATATGTCTATTTATGGTGAGATATTAATTTATTCTAAAAAGCTTCATCGGATTATTAACTTAAACTTTCCAAAAATTTGATAACCTTACAATCCTTCTGAATAATAAAAATACAAAACTAAATAAAAATGATCACAAACTTAGGTAAACATTTATGAACCATATATCATAAGGTATATTTGGTTGGTCACATTCCAATAATGTGAACAACTTCATCATGTATTACCTTGAGTCATAGTAACAACCAAAATTATTAGATATCCTTTTTTAAAACATGCATGTTTCCTTGATAAAAACATATTGGATTATTTCTTAAGTCCCAAAAAGTTTTATAATTCATCCATTATAGCATGAACCTCTTTTCAACAATTCCATAATTACTTCCCATGAAATAAGCATCATCCAATTTACTAATTCAATCCAACATGTCTTTATCCAGACATCATTATCTTAACAAAAGGGACATATTAATGGTTATCTTTCCCTTAATCATATATTCTCCAAGTATGTTACATTACCCTTAAATAGATTTTTGACTCATTATAACTATTAAACATATCCATTCCAATACTTAATAAAAAACATATACTAAACACACTTATATATTTCATGATTTAAATGACTTAATATTTTAATTTTGAAACACATTCACCTCAATCATCAAACTTTATTCTTAAACCATTACTCAGGATCCATCAACATCATATTTCCTAAAATATGAATCATGTATTAGGGTTTCTCTACCTCAATATACTTAGGTTTAATGTAAGAAATACTGGAATAATATCACATACCTTTCAAATGTCATTTAAAATCTCTTTATCCTCAGTAGTATGAGAAAAACTCGTACCATCGTCATGATTCTCTTCATGATGTTTCAACATAGTAAATAAGTCTTTATAATTCCAATATTTTTCACATATGAAACATTCAATGGTTAAGTATGTTATATGTAATTCTGGATATTGGATAATAATATAAATTAAAGTGTAAGAAATATATATTAGATATTAGAAACACATAAGTAAGGTATATTACTTATAATATTTCAATATATTATATCGTCGGTTTAACCCAAGGTTAGTCATGAATATAAAAAAACCCTTGGATTGTAACCCATACTTGAATTATCTATAGTAAATCCCTATAAATATCCTTATAAATATCTCTAGGGATCTCACTAAAGTTTTCACATCCTACTTTCCAAAGGTTGACTAAACCTTCACTCTGATACCAACTCTAATGACCCAAGATTGACGTACATGGAAATTACATTTATTTTGAGTAATACTTAATACATTACAAAAATATTCTCCAAAAGGAAATATTAGATTTGTTTCTTTGGAAACATAGAATGCAATCTTATAACATGGTGAAAGATCTTCAACATCTCCCATAAACATCTTCCTGTTTTGTTTTCCTACCTAAAAACTTTATTTATATCTTGGGTAAAATAAAACATATAAAGGGTGAGCTAAAATTCTTAGTAAGGTTAGACATTGAGAACATAAAACAAAACATAAACATTATAATGTAAAAAAATGAAAATAAAGTTTAAATATCAAAATATTGACTCATGAGATACATCTTAGCAGTACATCAGTTATAGATCATAAAGGAACATTAAATATGATAAAATAGCATTGGAATAAAGCATGGAATTATGGGGAAAAATAAGCACATAATATGATTTCTATAGAAGACAAGGAATTTCTTACAAGACTATCATTATGAAAAAATTACATTAGTAAACCGTGTTTACTTACCATTCTATCCCTATATTACCGAACTAGATTTACTTGTCATTCCACTCCTGTATTATTAAACCAGATTCACTTTTCCTTCTCGTCATGTATATCTCATGAGATACAAATTTTTACCCAATTAATTGAAGGTAGATATTGGTCCCACCCATCTCATAAAGATATCATTCTTATACGTGCCACAAAAAAACATAAATCATTCATCATAACATAACCCAAGAAATAAAAGGGTTTCTTAAACATCATTCCATTGTAACATAATCCATATAGAATTTCTTTCCATCATTAACAAAATCAAATAATAGTAATAATATGGATATAAACATAACCCCAATTAATGAGCGTCATCATAGAGGGAAAATAATTTTTGATAAAATACTTGAACTTAATTCTTGAGGAAAATATCATTTCATTTCCAAAAACATTTTCATTTCTCAAAATGACACGAAATTTTAAAAGAAGTTAATTTGTTTAAAATTAAACTTGAAATTGTGTAGATGAAGATTCATAGAAATAAGGTGTCATGAAACTGTAAAAATCCATCCATGCTGTATAATTTTAAAAAAACATTCTCCTCATACTTTTGTTGAAAAAGTCAAAAATTACCTCGAATCAAATAATGAAAAAAGATTCATTTTATACTGTTTAATAATAATATACCAAAGGGTAAAATTAACTTTAATTTTTTTTAGAATAATAGAAATAATATTACATAATTAGGAAACATGGACATGGATGATAAATATACCCCGATATATACTTATGTATAAACAATCTCAAATAAAATTGAGATTGCAAAATTATCCCTCACCCTGATTTCTTTCATATGTGTTTGAAACTCTTGTATAGTGGGTTTAAACATATTATTAAATAGTAAAAAAACCGTAATAATATCAATGATATCATATATAATTCACTTATGACTTTACATTACCCGTTTATTTATCAAATCTATGTTAAAGCAACATTTTGGGTAACAATCGTTTTATTTATCGTACGTATTTCTACTTGTTATTCTTGATATTATTTCTCAGATCATGATTTACTTACCTCAAGAATGTAAAACCTATTTTTTATATCATAAATATTCAGTATAGAAATATATATATATATATATATATAAAATAGATAAATGAAATGGAATACACCATTCATAGAGACGGTAGGTCAGGCGTATGCATGAACGTTGTTTCTGTTTCCTTATTGAATTGAATGGAAGTTAGTAAATGATATATATATATTTATATATATTAAAATATAGTAGAATTATTATTTCATATATTTCATGATTATTTATTATATATACTTTATAATCATTCAATAATGGTTAATAGGGAGAAATAAATCTCAACACGTCGTGGAGATGGTTGGTCGTCTATATGCATGAGCGATGATATCATTCAGTTAATGGTTAAATTGTATATAATTGGATGGTATATTAATTATATAGGATAGTTATAATGTTTTATTTATTATTTAAAAGCATTATACTAATCAATATACCCATCCAAATTAAGTATTGTTGAATAACAAATTACACCATGATGTGGAGACGGTAATTCGTACGTACACACTCATAGTGATATTGTTATTAATAGGATGAAAAAATAGAGGTATAAGGTTGTAACATGACTATAATAACATCTCATAATGTATAATATACTTTATTTATTACTTTATTATGGAGAGAACATATGAATAAGAAGTATAATATGAAAAGATTTTTGAAAGAGGTGATAAAACAATTGCCTCTTTTTCGAGTATCTCTTTTTTATTTTCATAACAAGTCTCACTAGGATGGATTTATACACAATATTTGGACTCTAGAATGAACTAATGGAAGTTATGAGAGGGAATGGGTAGGGTTTGTCTGAGAAAACGTTCTTTAGTGGCGTGATTAAAACATAAGGAGAAGTTCCATTTTATAGTAGAGGTGAGGGGAACTTTAGGAAAATATTTAAATATTAATTTATTATAAATTGATTTTAAGTTTCTAATAGTCCCAAACTCTTTTATTTATAATATAAGATGATTATTGGTTTAAATAATCTAAACCAGTAGGTTTTAGACAATTTTAGGTCACAAACGTAACCTTATCTTTTAGCTTTAACCCTTAGTAAAAAACATTAACACTTACCATGTCGTCTTTTATTTTCATAATATATGGTTACTATAGTTTCTATAAAATGACAAGAGAAAATCAGTTGGATCATTAATGACATTTTAAACATTATATATATCATTTGGACGAATCATATATTTTTAGGACTATTATATCATTCAATAAAAGAGTATTTATTATAAAAAAACATTTATGTCAATTTTGACACTATTTAGTAATTGATTTTTGTTAAAATCATAAAAAAATTAATTAGTTCTAAAAAAGAAATTAACTCATCCGTCACATGTCAATTTAATCCAAAAAATTTGTGTATGGAATCAAAATTTTCAAATTACATTTATTTTAATATTAATTATATCATTTATTTGGATATTTTATTAATATGATAATCACTGCATCATCATTGTGTCATAAATAAACTTTTTTATTTCATGTCTAAAAATCATAAATAAAATTCAATAATATAGTAAATTTTTTAATATTTCTAATTAATATTTATATTCAAAAAGATAAATTATATTACCGCTCATTAAAATTGTTATAGTAAAAAGATACATGTTTATGGAATATTTCCCTTTAGTTTAAATTAATTATTATAACATGTCATTTTCACACCCATGTGGTTTTAAAATGAAACAAATTCAGCCTAAGGGGTTTTTTGGTAACCTATGACTCATTAAATCTGATTGGGACACGTTTTAGGGTTGTTTTATATTATTATAATATTAGTTTTACTCTTATTTACCTAATTTACCCTTTAACTATGGTTAATAAAAAATATTAATGAAGTTACTATTCATAATGTCCAAAAATAAAAGGCAAATATTTAGAAATTTTGAACCTTATTATTCCAAATATTGAATCCATTTTACTAAATTCAAAACATATATTGGGAGAAATTAATTCCTATTGTCAAACCAGAAAGAAGGATTTTAAGAAGTAAAAACTATCAAAAGATTGATGTGTGTTTATGTCCAATTAAAATGTAAAATTACATCTAATGAACAAAATTGGATTAAATGATAAAAATAATAATCCAATTACACTTTAAAACCAATTAAAATGATAATTTAACTAAATAAATGAATTATATGAAAAGGCAGTTTTGAATTAAAATGCAATATTTTTCACAATTCATTAAAATATGAATTTCATTAGAAAAACACCAGAATTTCACCAAAGGTAAATTTTTATGTCCCAATTCCAAATAAAAAGTTTATTATGTCAAATAAAACTTATAAAATTTTCAAAAACTATATTTAAAAAAGGTTCTCCATCAAAAGGTGGTAGAACTGTATTTTTTTTAAAATACTTCTTTTATCCAAAAAATGAATTTGTTCTTATATCATATATAAAACATGTAAAATGAATTTAAAAACGTAAATTGGATATATTACATATATATTTCACTAATAAACTCCAAAATAGTGATTTTATTATTTTATAGACTCGCTTATTTTAATTTAAATAGTTTTTCTAGAAGGAAGTTAATACGATTCCTACCCACCATTATAATGTCTAGGTTATAATATTTAGTTATAAATTATACATGGTATTACATGAAAGTAATTATATAAAAAACATGAAATTTTGTGTAACACAAGAGAAGAATAGTGTTGCGTATACTATAAGCTAATATGGTGTTGCGTATAGTGAAAGCTAATCTTGGTGTAGCGTACAACACAAAACATCAAAGAATTTAAAAATAATCAATCTCATAAAATCATGGGGTGTTACATCTTTTAATGTATGCCATTTTTTTCATTTTCTTCATATATTTTATAATATGGTTATTTCCTTTTATACCCACTAATTTTATAGCTATATTATAAAGGAAAAGTTTAATAATTTTATTTTAAAGTTTCATAGTGTCATTTTTGTTTGGTGTTTGATGTGAAATAAGTTATTTAACACATTATTATTTAAAGGAAAAAAAATAGTAATATCTTGGTTTGTTACATACTAAGTCAATAAGACTACTCAAGTAAGTTATTGTAGATGTGTGTGGGCCAAAAACCCCAAATCCATGGATGGAAAATGTATTATGTCTTATTAATTAATGATTACATTTGGACAAAATGTCTTATGTTAATTTCTAAAAATTATGACGTGCTCTAGTGCATCATCCATTATCATATATTAGATGAGAAATTTTTTCGGCTAAATATTAAAAACATATAGATAAATAATAGTATTGAGTTTAATAATAATTATCTAGAATAGTACCTTGAAAAGAAAGGAATATGAAAAAAATTTAGTGGTAAGGATTCTAAATAGAACATATTAATTAATATTAAGAAAAAAAATATCTACATTTTTCTATAAAAATTATAATTGAAAAGAATCTACTTAGGACTTATTAGAATGAGGTTATGATTACGTCATTATATATGTCCAATATAAATTTATTATATCTAAATAAAGAGAAGAAACCCTGTGACATATGGTATATTAAAAGTCTAACACTCGAGTGATTTTGACTTTTCAAAATTAAATGATCTGTTATCAATAAAGATAAAAATTATATGTTCGAATATCTTGGGGGATAAAGGTATTTTCCTTGGATATTCATCCAAAATCAAATCCTACAAGTGCTACTACAAAAGGATTTGATCAAAATTTAAAAAATATTTTAAAATAGTTTTTTGAAAACTATCATGAATTTAACCACCAAGGCCCTTCTTCAACCTATAGTAAGCTAACTGTGATGCCCAAGCCCACCTCTAATAAGACTGTAGATGACGATTATCACTGAGTAAGAATAACCTACAAATGGGAGGCCTTATCCTAATGAACCTATACATACAAACAGACACCTCGAGTTAAATAACAACCATAAAAGATAATAGACTATACTAACTCAGGAGGATCAATATATTGAATAACCACTATGTATAAACAAAATGAAACAATATAAATACATTCAATTTGATGGAAAAAGTACACACCCAACCAGAAATAAATGAGTCTCAACCTAAAACTTGATGAGGAGAATGATACCTACTCCTGATCCCTAGTATGAAACACAACCTGTGATCACTACTTCACTATACTGCTATGGTACACTAATACTTATCCCCACCAAGTCACCATACAACTACCTCCCATCTTTATAAGAAACAAAAAGTGTGGGTAGAGCCTATGCATGGGTGATTATATACATAACCACTATGATTACCTAAAAAACCAAGAGGTAACCAATATAATAAAATAGTTAATTAAACTCATAAGACAAAATGGATGTGAAATAAACCCATAAATTTATATATTATCATAGGAGAAACATGTTAGAGAGAGGGATACAAAGAGAGAGGAAACAATTGGTATTCATAGACATATAATAATGATGACTATACCTATAAGATCCCGACCATCATATTAGGTTTATTACATTTAAATTTTGGTTAAATTTACTTTTAAAATGGTTCATCAAATTATTCCCAAGAGTATGAGGGAAATAATGTCTATTCATGACGTTTAGGACAAAAAAATGGGGGAATATTTTCCTTACTCAGTAGGGTGCATGGTTGGTGCACAATTAGTAATAAACATGATCCTTAACTATGAAACAATTAGGTCAATGGTTAATGGTTTAAAAACCATGAATGAAAGATCCTAGAAACCATTCAGTCTTGTAAAACTCCAAATAAATGGACTCTATATAGTTTTCAAAACTATGCGGGTCCTCTAGAAACTATTAAACTTGTGGCTATCTTTGGATAGAGTAGGATGCAATGTTGGCACACGGTTTGACCAAAAGTGTGTCCAAACTGTGTACCTCATTAAAAGTGGGCAATTTTTTCATTTTTCCAACACAATATTTAAGGAATGTTACTCAATTATCCACTAATTTCCACCTTTATCACCAATATTTATGAACCATGATATCTAATCCCTTCTAAGGATCATTATCCTTCGATTCTTTTTCATTTCAAGTATCATTGGTTACAGATCGAAGCTATGGATGAGTTTACTACTCCTCTTTATTCTATTCTCTTGGAGAATCATGGTGGAATGTTTTCAATCCTTCAAAATCCCTAAAACCTTGTTTTTTCAATAGATTATTATATTAGGAATTGAGGGGTTTTAGAAATGAATCAAGGGATGAGTTTATACAAGCGATTGTCTATGAACGTGAGGTAGGTGGTCTACAAGTTATATACCATAGTCTGGATTTTTATTCATGTGTATGTGGTTGGTATTTTGGTGAAGTTATAATGAACATTTAATTTACTTAGTAGGAAATGATAATGTGGGTGTTTGAATGATGTGTTAGACCCCATATAATCCTATTTGATTCTTTGTGTATGATTATATTAGAACAATGCTTACCCATGGGGTGTACCACTCCCTTGAAAATATAAATTGAGTTTCTAAAATATGGATTGAGGGCTTTATGATATTTAAAAAATTCAATGGTTTTTAACATGTTATCATGGTATAAAGGGGTGTTTGTATTATCAAAAATGAGTTAAATGAGTTATGGATTATAAATGTGGAAATGTAATATATGGTTAAATAGGAATATAACTATGTTAAAATGGATTGAAAGGGGTGAAAAATGGTTTTAATGTTCTTAAATGGTGAAATGGTCATGTTATGGTAGCTGAGAACATATTTAATGTAATGAACCATGGAAATGTGATAAAATTGAAAATTTCCACCCCTATTTTTATTGTGGGATATGAGGTCCCTGATGTTGACTTTCTAGAAAGTTACTAAGGGTTTGTTGGGATGTTTTAAAAATAATTCTATCCCATCGGTTGTCTAGATTGATGCTATAGGAAAACCGATTCGTCATAGTTTTGGAGGATGGATTGATTTTCCTCACTCCAAGGGTATGGACATGGTTTTCCATTACATGGATGGGATGGTAAGACACGACTTCCCAAATTCTGGTTAGATAATTATAATTATGCTCCTTGTATATCAACATGTGACCCCTATGAAATATGGTTTAGATGAATGGAATGAGATAAAGTAGGTTCGAGGGGTATGAGTATCATTGGGAATTGAGGACAAGTATGGTTAATTTAAATTTTTTTAAATAATGAAATATGGTTTATCTATTTCATATCTATTATTATTGTGTTTCTACATACACATCCATCAAACTAGATATTATTTTGGAAACCCTTGGTGGTATCCTTCTATGTTGCACTCAAAATTTGATCGTTCAACCATTGGGTACCTGACTAGACTTCAGGGTTGATGTCTAGGATAAGGGATTGGGCCCTATGTCAGATGAATGATATGGGATTCGGTAATGATCATAGATAACAGAACTAGATGTGACATCAAGACCCATTTTAGTGATTTTATTGCATATTTTTTTATGTTTCTTATAAAACATGACACTACTATGATAAGATATATTTTGTGTATGGTTGTTGTAATTTACCCATTTTTAGAAGTTGACTATATGATTCGTGGTTGCTGATCATTATTAACTTCTTATTATTTATATTGATATTTTCTATTGTTTTAATCTGTTAAAGAGGGTATAGTATTCACAAATACCCTATTATTCCCTTGCTTCAATTAAACAACCTCTAGTGCATGGGGAGGCACACCTAAGGACATGTGGTGCACTGGCATAGGGAACTGATTTAGTGTCCCCAAACCGAGATGATGCAAAGTCATATAAAATCCATTTTATTTTCCATTTCATTACAATCTACAAATGGTATACAAGAGTTTAGAATATGTTGGGCCTTGAATTGATATTTTTCAGGAGGGTGACTAACCATTGTGTGAGAAAAACCCCAAGTAACTAGGGCAGGTCTATTGTTCATGATGTTTCTTGTCACATTTGTATATTATTTGACCTTGGGTGATGGAATTGTTATGTGATGTTATCACTTTCTAAGATTTTATTCATGGCCCAACAAAGAACAATGTTTGTATATGCATGCATCATTTTAGGTACTCCAGAATTATTTGAATGCATCATAATATGCACTCACAAAGAAGTAGTTTATGATGTGCCGTGAGAAATAAAAATTATTTTATTTTTTTCTTTAAGTATTAAGAAAGTAGTTCATAAAAATAGTTGTAACTTGTTTTAACTATAAAGTGCTAAATTGAAATGGTTAAAATAGTTCCTCAATGGTAAATATTTATTTTTTTGAAAAATAAATTGTTAAAATGGTATTTAATTAAAGATTTGTGATTATGTAAGTTTTCTTTAACCCGTGTTATCCATGGTCATTGTTAGGGATGGTTGAGGGAAGTGATAGGGATGCAGTTATATATATTGGGATAATGTATATGGGGTGGGTTGTATATGGATAATAGTGATCCCTAATTCATGTAAAAAATGGAAACTATATATTATGTGTTTTAATATGTGTGTTTGGAATTGCAGATAGATTCCACCATAACGGAATATACCAGTTGGGATACAAGAGTAAATTTCTTAGAATACAACTCTGGTGGCGAGACAAGAACCAAATTGATTTTAGGTAATAGGGGGAAGAGAAGTTATATTATATTTTTTATTATTTTATGTAGTTCATAGAGTGATAACCATGGTGGGTAGAGCTGAGTATGTTTGATTCGATGAGATTGAATCAGCTGTAGCACCCTCCAAAATATTCTGGAGTGGGTGGGCCTAAGGCAACCTAATTATATATTGAGTCTATACAAATTATATTGGACTCAAAAGAGTCCCCTTAAGAGAAAAACTCAATCATTAATCTTATAGGTTATGAGGAATAGAAAAGAACTAGTGGGATATTTAGGTTCATGAATAAGATTTGTAAGCCATGGCATGTAAGAACATTCAGGATACATTCATGGAGAACTTTTACCCTGAGGACCTTAGGCAAAGTAATGTTAAGAAATTTATGAATTTCAAAAAAGGAAATATGTTATTGATAGAATATGTTTTCTAATTTAATAACCCGAAGAATTTTACACTTACATTGATAGGAGATAAGGAAACCAAAGTTAGAAATTTGTAGGATATACATAAATATTAGATCATGTCCCAAGTAAATAAATTTCACTTGAAGAGGTTTTGAAGAGTTAGTAGATCATGCTCTTATTTATGAGGTAAAACTAAAGGATGATTCTAGTGGTGGGAAGAAGGTTTCAATTGGAAGATCTGGTGGTTTGTATTTTGATAGTAGGAAGCACCATTATGAGAACTTTCACCTAGCAGTGGTAGATAAAGTAGCTAGGGGAGAGGATCAGTCTCACAGGGAAGTGGTCGATTTCTGTAAAATCATTATGGTAGACCAGGCTATGTATGTGGTCAGTTTCCATAACCAAAAGTGTAATATTGAGATTTAAAGTGGATTGGTCATGTGTAAATTTTTTGTAGAAACATCTGATTCATAGATAGTGATAGAGGATCATGGCCCTTATAGAGCATCGATAGGGGATAAACTACCCCGTATCAGAAAGGAAGATAGAGTTCCATAGGATTTACTGGTCAGGGTGGTGGATGTGGTACATTAGGATAGGGGTGTCCTTATCAGTAATCCAATGTTTCACAAGGGACTTAGAGATGAGCCCAGTGTATGCAAACAGGACAACTAGATGATATTTAGATTGCTCTGGTTGGTAGTGAGGCTGTATTATTGAATTTTTGAGGTTTTATTATTATATCTTCAATACTTTTTATTTATTTATTGTATAAAATGAATTCTAATTCCATTAAATACGATGTTATTTTGAATATTTTGGGTTTTGTGGTGGTGTATATGATTGGGGTTATATCGATTGAAACATTTTTGGCGGTGCGATCAGAGTTTATCTGATGTTACAAGGAGTATTCCTTTGAGGTTAGTGTGTACTAACTCATTTGTGACCTATAAATGCTTGATATGGATGTATTTGAAATAATTCTAGGAATTTAATAGGTGGTTACATACCAGGAACTCATTGGTTTTTACCTTAGTATGGTAAGTTTCATGTGTAAAAAAGGTGAGACTTATTTCCATCATGGGGAATTTAACTTCAAGGTAGGTAGTGTTGGGGAAATTTGTCTAAAACTATGTAAAATTATAGAATAGGTGCAAAGTATAATTATTGATGATGGAGGAGTGGAGAATGGTTCTTCTACCCCTATAGTGAATTAGTTTCTCTATGTGTTTCCTACTGACTTTATAGGGTTTCTACCTGAGAGATATTTTTGAGTTGATGATTGAGATGATTCCTGGAGAAGATCCAATTTCTATTTTTCCATATATGATAAAACCATTAGATCTATAAGAGATTAAGTATTAGTTAGGGATGTTATAAAAAAAAGGTTTTATCCATCTTAGTATGACACCTTGGGTTCTCCAATTTTGTTTTCTAAGAAGGCTGACAGTACATTATAATTATGTTTCTGATATCATAAGATGATGTGGATGATGATTAAGAACCGATATCATCTTTCATGTATCAATGATATTTTTTACTACTCAGTGATTTCATATGTGTTCTCTAAAATTGATCTTAGGATAGGGTGTCATCAGTTTAGAGTGATACCTTTTGATATACCATAGAATAAATTTGGAAACAAGTATGTTTTATAAGATTTCATCACGATGGCTTTTGGATGGATGAACACACTTGATGTGTTTGTGAATTTGTTGAACCAAATCATTCACCCATATTTGGACCAGTTTGTGGGGTTTTCATGGATGAAATCTTGGCATACTCTAAAAATCATGATTACCATGCCCACCATCTTGACATCATCTTGAGTACATTAAGAGTGCATTAAATTTATTCAAATCTATTAAAGTGTCATTTATGGATCAACAAGGTATATTTATTATTCAACACCATCTCTTTGTATTTTTTGTAAGTAGACCTAGAGATGGTTCAATAAGTTGTTTCTTGGGAGTATTCTAAGAACATTTTTGATATCTGAATATTTTTGGGTTTAACATTTTATTATCCATGGTTCATTAAATAATTTTTCTTCTTGGTACCACCACTTTCTGGCTTTACCAATAAGGTTCTAATGTGTGAGTGTTTTGAAGCATTTGAAAATTATTTCCTAGAGCTGATGAAGCATTTGACTACAACACTGATTCTGATCCTACCAGATTTAGGTAAGTAGTATACATTGTTTTTTTGATGAATTTGGAGTTGGACATGGGGTAGTGTTGATGAAAGGAGATCGAGTCCTGGAATTTGGATTAAGGATATTAAGGACTCAGGAGAATAACTATCTTATGAATGATCTCATGTTAGATTCAGTGGTTTATTATTTGAAATGGTGGTGGAATTATCTTTTAGGTGATAAGTTTTTTGTTTATACCAATCTTAAGAGAATAAAATATATCTTTTCCCAGTGTGACTTAAACAACCGATAGCAGATATGGGTTGAGTATATGAAATATTTTGAATTTGATCTAGATTATACTATAGGAAATTAAAATAGTGTTTCTGAAGCCGCTACTACAAAAACCACCTATAGTAGCATTGGCATTTATTAGTGCTCATAAAATTTGTTGATAAATTAAATTTTATCCTTGCTAAAATAAGAGCTGAAAAAGGAATCCCTTTATCAGTGCTAAACAAATCACTGATAAAATGCACCCTTTACCAATGCTTTTTTTAGCACTGATAAAAGGTAACCTTTATCAGCGCGTTATTTTAGTACTAATAAAGGAAACTTGTATCAGTTCTTTATTTATGGAGATAATAAAAGGTATCCTTTATCATCTCTTCTTTAGAGTTGATAAAAGTTTCCATTCATCAGTATTTTTCGCATTGATAATAGTCCATAACAAAAGGGAAAATTTAAAAATTGAAAAAATTAGTAAATTAAGAAAAATATGATACATTTTATTAATTAAAAATTTATTGATAAAAATGAATAAATTTAATATACATATATATAGATTATAAATATCAATAAATAGTTTATATTAAATATAGATATATAAAATGAATAAGTATAATATATATAAAATATTAATTAAAGACATATCAATGTCTTATTCAATTTTAATGTTGTTTTATTTTTAATTTAACCTATATTAAACATTGTGTGTGGCATTTATCTCATATACACACACACACACAGACACATATATGTTAATGCATTTTTATACTCAAACACACACAGAAATATATTACTCAATATATTGAAATGAATACACCTATTATTTATATATATATTTCAAATTTTAGTATATTTTAGAATGTAATTATAACATGATACATTTAATATATATATATATATATATATATATTTTAATTTTTTGGTTTTATTTATTGGTTTTTAATATACTATAGTTAGGGTATTCATTTTCAATGTTTTTTTCTTTATTTTAATTTTGAATTTGATCATTTTTTATTATTTATTTATATATGTTTATTTAATATGTTCTAGTATTTTCAATGGTTATTCATCATCTTTTATAGAAATATAAATCCATATTTTTTAATAACATATTTTAAATTAGTATCACTTATCTATTTTTTTGATATTTTTAAAGTGTACTCATTTTTAATTATTCAATTTCACTCATTTTTAAAATGCATATATTTATGATTATATATCTATTAATAATTTAAAAAATATATTTGTGAAAAAACATTTAGAAATAAATATATCTATAAATGTATATTTACTATATTAATGTTTATTATAAATAAATAATTATAATAAAAAAATAATTTTAATTTTTAAATAAGTATTTATATAATTATAAATAAATAATTACATATATTTATACATTTATACATTTATAATAATGTTATTTAAATAATTATAAATATAAAACTTTTAACAGTGCTAATAAATTGTTGTTAAAAGGCATAATTATTTGTGTTAAAACGTTAGCGCCAATAAATAATTATTCTATTAGCACATTTTTAGCGCCGATAAAGTTCGATATTTATTAGTGCTAAAAAAGCACTGATAAATACTCCTTTTATCAGCACTTATAAATTCAGAACTGATTAAAGGGATCTTTATCAGCACTTTTCTAAAATCACTGTTAAAAGTGTCCCCGATCTATTTAAAAAAACCTTGATCATGACTCAGTCGCTCATGATTCTCAATCACTTGTCGAACTCATTTGCTTCCAATGCGAATCCTCTATGTTTCGTTGGATTAATCAAGGCTAGAATCTATTTTATGTTATTTAATAGTCTTCCTCTATTGTTTTTCGATGTTTTCGATTCCATGTTTTTTGTTTTTGTGATGATCTTAAACATGATGAACCCTACACCACTTCTCGTCGCTTCTAAAAGACAACGAGAGTGGTTTTATTTCTTCTTCTCCTTTCATGTGTATTTTTGTGTCCAACCAATTTTCCTCTATAGACACACATAGATGGTTTACTCTACTCTCGATATTAACAATTAGACCTCTCATCCCCCCTCAATTTTATCTTCATTTGAATAATATAGGCTTTCAAAATCAACATAGTTTCCCAAATTTAATTCATATTATATACGTGATTATAGATTTGATTAGACTAATGATTCAAGGTAGTTTCCTAAATTTAATTCATCTTATATACTAGATTATATATTTGAATGGATTAATTATGGGGGATTTTAAGGATTAGGGGATACCAAGTTCTGGCCCTCATTTATGGGTGATGAACATATAGGGAACAAGGTAAGTGTAAAAAACATTAAAACATGTTTTGTGGATTTTGGTTATTCATATAAATTGATAAATTGTGAAATGGGTTATCTAGATTTATAATTTTGATGAATAATTTTTTATTGAACTCAAAAAAATATTGTATTAATTATTCATGTTCCAAAAATTATTCTAGTGATGCATATTGTGGGAGTTTTTTCTTAATTAATTCAAGATTATTATTAAAATTTAACCATTCATAGTATATGATTAAAGTTTCATCATAGAGTATGATTAATTTGCAGGGATAACTCTATCCAATATTATATTTAGCAAACGATAATATCATTATCAGTAGTAAAGTAGGATGTTCTTAGAGGTAATTATAGATCTACATCAATCTATGTTGTATATTTTTTTAATGACAGGTAGTATATATGGTTCCTCTCTAAGATTTTATGGAAATATATCATAATAATAAATTTAGGATTACATTTAATAGATTCATTTAATTTATAAGAGTATACAATTCTAGATCAATACTGATTATAAGATGAAAAATTCAGCCTTTTATGGGATGAATGATATTAGAGGGATATTATGGTGGTTTAAAAAAAATCCAAAATTGGAAGGTGATGAATCCTTGAGTAGAAAGAAGTGATGTCTAATATAGGTTGGGTGAGATTCGGTTCTTCAAGACCATTAGAATAGAGGTTTTCTAATTCCTCTTAAATTGAGGATACTTTTTGAGTGATTTCATTAGAGTAGGTTTCTTGGAAACATTAATCCTTATACGCTTATTTTTATTCAATTTCTTGATGATAGATTGGACTCCTCTTTCAAATTATTTTTCTTCCCATTATTTTGGTTCTAATGTTCATTGATGATACACCTCCCAAACAGTGATGACAGGAAGTCTAGTTTGAATGAGGGAATCAGTAGCCTCAAATCCATCATTAAGATATGGAAGACAAATCAAAAGTTTTAGGATGGATTAAATAAAGGTAGGGAAGGTTAGTTATACTATAGTATTAGAGTATTGTATCTCTATTCAAGATAATAAAAATTTTCATACAAGATGGATGTAGTTGTGGACTTCTATTCATGGAGTGTATTATGTTGTTGTTATTCAAGAAAAATTAAATGTTTGACTACTCATGCAGACAATGTCCTCTGAACATTATGATGTTTTCAATCCTAAGTAAGAACAAAATGTTGACGATGAAACTACAAAATTATTAGCTGATCAATAACATGTTGATGAAAAAAAGAAAAAAAACAGGAAAGACAGAGCGTCACAGTATTGAATAAAATTATCAAGGAAAGAAGTCAGGGTATAAAATTTGAGGTTGGTTTGAATCAAAGCGGCCATCCTATTAACCTCCACATGTCAAAATTCATCAGTTATCTTGGGGTCACAATGAGGATTAATTTTCCGATTGATATTAAATCATGGAGCCACTCCAAACCTATAATGAAGGAAATCATTTGGAAACATATAATGGTAATTTTACAATATAATATATCTATTTTTCAGAAAAATTATATAATTTAACCTTGATTTATTTTTCATTATTCCTTGTAGAATTCATTTAGTTTCAAAGATTTATGTAATAAATTTGTCTTAATGGCTCTTGGAAAATCCCATATACGCTTCCAGACTCTTCTATGGAAGTTACATCTTAGAGATGCTGAGGGGAAAATAAATCCACACCCACCACTTTGTTATGAACACATTATAAAGTAGGAAACATGGGAAAATTTTAGCAATCATCGCAATGAGAAATCATTTTAGGTGAATTAAGGATGATAATATATTATTTGAAATTATTTATCTTATCCAACTTGATTCAAAATTGATAATTTAGAAAATAGTAAAAGAGTGCTGAAAATAAAGAGCATGCATCAAAACCAGCATACCCCTTTCACAAAGGATGAGGTGCACTTCATTAGAAAATAAATTGGTATGTATTTTAAAGAAAAAATAAAAGGTTGATTATGTGATATGAGAAAACATATATTCCTTTGTTTATATGTAGATTGATGAATGAAAATCTAAAGCAACTTATATCCCACGTCATGTGCTATGGAAGGATGCTTGTGTAAATAAGGACGATGTATTAGTAGATGAAAACAAAAAAGTAGTATGGGAAGAATGTGTAAGTTTGAAATAATGGAAATTAATTATGATTTATGACAATATTATATAAAATAAATATGTTCATATTTTTTATATGTTTTAGACACAAGAATTGGAAATGACCATACTAGAAGAAAAGTGACTTTTAGTAGCTTTGAAGCGACCTAAAAAATATGGTCGCGTTAGAGGATTAAGTTTTGGATACCCTCCTCAAGCATATTTCGAGAAGATAAAACAACATGAAGATACATATAATATAATTAGATGAAAGCATAATAAAATAGATTCACTACAAGATATTATTTTGTTGTCTGGTTTCGCAAACCAATGTATAAGAAATGATCAAAGAGAATCGACGATGAAGCCAAGATACACACATGATCTAAATGATCCCCCTAGCTTTGACGCTAGTAATTTCCCCCAAACCTTACCTGGGGTAATGAATTTTTTCATTACACATTATCCTAAATGTGAATAAAAAATGTTCCAATAACATTATATTATAAAAATTTTGAAGGGTGTAGTTTTATGTGATTTTTATCTATTATCACCAACGTACTGCAGTTGTATGAGATTTTTATTTTGTAAGGTGTAGTTGTAGTAATTAATTTTTTCATTACAATGTATAATATCTGAGAGACCAGCTACAAAATGATCCCCTCCCAAAAGATCACATGAGAGTGCGAATTGAGGTAGCTTATGATTAGAATACTAAGTTCCTTGTCCCTCTTGATGATCTAGATATCACAATGGTCCAAGATTTTATTGGAGATTTCATATCATGGTTTTTCAATATTATAAAGATAAATGAGGTATGTTTTTAAAGAAAAATCATATGAAAAACTTGTAACAGTTGATGATAAAAGGTCTAGAGTGAGGCATGATATAACAGATGGATAAAGAGGTGGAGAATCAAAAGGTTTAAGTAAGAAAATCTACGGACTTAGTCAAGAAAACAAAACGAACATTAGAGAGTAACTTCCCTTGGCCAGTTATAGAGAAACATTTATTAACATTACAACTTCATGTATAGACCACATATAAAGATAAAACTATGTATTACATTCACTATGAAGAAGAAATATTTAGAGTTTCCATTATGGAATAAATTGATCTTTAGACTCTAAATGATATTCTTAAGCATGAATGGCTGGGTATCTCAGTTGTGAATTCACACATAAGGTACATTATCATAATACGTCTATCCAAATAGTTCACTAAATATGTTTATTAAAGTAAATAACTATTCATATTTTTTACAGGCATTTATATTACAACTATATAATAGGATTATCTCCTGAAGGATGATTTGGATTCATTAATCCCAGTATCATTGATACAGTAGAAATAACATTGGATAAGATAGAAATAGATATGAAAAGAGAAAAGTTACTCCAAGAGTTTAATAAAAAACAATCAGATGACAGACTCTTTTTGGTGCCTACAATGAAAGAGTTAAACTCTACGATATAATCACATAAAATATATTTTTATTTTTTTCATTACTTAATTGTTTTTGTTTATTAAGGAATCACTAGATGGTGATAACAATCAACATAGGCACCCCAACTATTTTTTTTATTCAATGCATGGATATTAAACCAACTGACCAAAAAGTTTGTATATTGTGAATATATAATACATTAAAATAAACATTTTATAGATAAACATAGAATTATATGTTTAGTATGTGTTTTAATGAAATTTTTTTATGATATGGTGGTCTCTAAATACATACTAAATCATGGTATATGGCCGACATCTAAAAAGTTAAAGCCTATGGATTACTACAAGTGGAAACAAATTAAGGTATATATATCTATATATATAAGTATCAAAACATTTTGAAAAAAATTACTTTTTTTGATTAATGTTTATGTAGTGACCAAAAAGAGATAATGAAATCGATTATGGATATTATGTTTGAAAATTTATGAGAGAAATCATATAGGATGAAAAAATAGCACCCCCCTACAGGTAATTTCCTAAGTTAATTACAATTTCATTTAATATATTTCATAATCATATTTTTATTTCTATTTTCTCAAGACTATTGAGATTTACGACAAAAGAGTTATTTGAAGGAAGAAATCAATTTGTTTAGAGATGAGTGGACATCATAATTTTTTTAAGAATGTATACCAACAAAAAATTTAGGTGATTACTGGCTATGTTTGTGATATATTATGATTTATGACCATCGAAAATAATTGTGTTGTGAAGCATTAGTTTCAAAATTTTAATATAATATTCTTCATCTCTTTCTCAAGGATAAGATTAATGGAGAAAATCAATTTTTTAAGAAGAGATGACATTAAGAAAATAAAATTGTTGGGAAAAAGCATAGGTAGAGGTGGAGGCAGAGAAAAATTAAGAGGTGGAGGTGGATGCGAAGGTGGAGGAAAAGTCAGAGTTAAAGACCACTGTAAAGGAGGAGGTAGGGGTGAAGACCAAGGTGGAGATCGAGGCAGAGGAGGATAAGAAGCATTGGCCTGAAAACAATAAATTTTTTGTGCAATGAAGTATAATAAGGATCATACCATGATTGTGTTTGAGAAAAATTATTAAAAAGTGCATAGAACACTTGACACTTAAGATAATATCCATTGAGCATCTTTTCATTTTAAAATGACTTTTTAGTAAAAAACATATGTGTTGTACTCAAAACTGGGAAAACACTTTTATATTGTTTTAATACATTAGTAAAATGATCCATGAGTCAATTGTGAGATGTATCATTCGGCCAAACCTCAATCTGATGCATGATATAACCAATATGACTACATGTGCATATTTTTATTCAAAATTGGCATTAATTTTAATAAAAAAAACAAATAACATAATAAAAACAAAGAAAAAAAATTCTGATTGTTTTGATACATTAGTAAAATTATCCATTATTCATTTGAGATGTGTAGAATTCAACCTCAACTCAATTCGACGCACTGTGTGACCGGTATTACTCAAAGTGCATCTTTTTATTCAAAACTGACACTAATGTTAATAAAAAACATCTGACATACTAAAAATATATATAATTCATTCATATTGTTTTTTTAGGTTAGGAAAACAATCCATACATTATTTGTGACTTGTAGGGTTCATCCTCACCACAATACGATGAACAGTGTGTTCCATAATACAACAAGTGCATATTTTTATTCAAATCTGTCATTAATTTTATTAAAAAAAGAACTGATATACTCAAAAGTTGGAAAACAAATTTTGATTGATTTGATACTTTATTAAAATTATTCCTGATTCATTTGGGACATGTATCATTTAGCTGCACCTCAATCCGACACACGGTGTGATGGGTATGACTATAAGGGCATCTTTTTTATTCAAAATTGACCTTCATTTTAATCAAAAAAATAGCTAACATACTCAAAACCAGGAAAAAAAATTCATATTGTTATAATAATTAATGAAAATATTCCATATGTCATTTTTTATGTCTAGGGATCATCCTCAACTCAATCCAATTCACGTTGTGATCAGTATGACTCAATGTGCTTCTTTTTATTCAAAACGGACATTAATTTTAATAAAAAAACAACTAACATACTAAAAACCAAGAAAATGCATTCTGATTGTTTTGATACATTATGAAAATAATTCATGAGTCATTTGGGATGAGTATCATTCAATATCACCTCAATCTGATGCATGGTGTGACCAGTATAACTCAAAGTACGTCATTTTTTATTCAAAATTGTTATTCTTTTTAATCAAAAAACAATTAACATATTAAAAATCAAGAAAATTCATTCAGATTATTTTGGTACTTTAATAAAATGATCCATATGTCATTTTTAACATTTTGGGATCAACCTCACCTCAATCCAACATATGGTGTGACTGGTATGACTCCATGGTCGTGTTTTTATTCAAAACTGATATAAATTTTAATCAAAAAACAACTGACAAAATCAAAACTAAGAAAACTCATTTCGATTATTTTGATACTATAGGAAAAGATTCCATGAGTCATTTGTGACATTTATCATTCAACTTAACCTCAATTCGATGCACGATGTGACCGGTATGATTCCAAGTGCATCTTTTTTATTCAAAAATGACATTAATGTTAATAAAAAAACAACTGACATATTGATAACTAAGAAAACACATTCATATTGTTTTGGTACTTTAGGACAATGATCCATATGTCATTTGTGATGTGTAGGGATAATTCACACATCAATTTTGATGCACGGTGTGACCGGTATGACTCCATGTGCATCCTCTTTATTCAAAAGTGACATTTATTTTAATCAAAAAACAAATTACATACTCTGTAACAATGTTTTCTTTTTGTTTTATTTGTGTTAGAAATTTTATTTCATTTAAATTTAGTATTCGTATCTTATTTTGGTATTTTTTTGATGTTTCTACTGATGCATTGTGTTGCAGCACACTGCACCTAATTTCTAGTGATGTAGTGTGTTACTACATCACATTACAGTTTTCAACATTATCAGTGACATTAACTGCACTGATAAATCTTTTATTTATCGGTGTTTTTACAATCACTGATAAAATAATCCATTATATGTGCTTATAAATGTGCTGATAATGTCTATCTATAGCATCCTATTAAAAATCATTGATAAATCATAATTTTATCAATGATAAATTAAAGCACTGATAAATGGGGTATGAAAACCTTGCTTTTATTACAAACATAAACATGATTTATTACATAAACCATTAACTTGATACAACATGGCTGATCGAGATGTATAGTGTCTTTGGGGCTTAGTATCATTACATAACAACTTAAAACATGAAGTACAACATCTTTATTGAAAACTTCATTTACATGACCACTACATTCCCTCGTACTTAGCATTGCATGGGATAACATGAGGACATGCATAAGAAAAGGGGTGAGCTATAAAGCCCAGTAAGAAAATAAACATGGAATGAAATGAGTAGTAAAATGCATGTTAGAAATTAGTCATATCAATAGAGAACAAGAGAAACATGAACATAAAGGCATGATAAAGCATGATAATCATAACATGGAAATGTAGCAACAACACTTAACATGGAATTAGCATGAGCCAAGGCCCATTGCACATGGAGCATGTGTAAATCCTCATTCCACATGAAGCACGAGTACAATCTTGTTGCACTTGAATTAGCATGAGTCAACACTCATTGCACATGATTTATCATTATACTATACTTTACCCAATGCATTGGAGTGCTATAAGGGCACACCCTTCTTAAACATTTCATTTCATGCATAAGTGTACCACATGGATCATAAAACATGGATTCAATAAAAATAATCATTTATTCCAAGATAAAGTAATGTGGAATTCATAGATGAAAATTTATAATCAATATGTAAATGTGCATAAAGGTGAATACCGTTGATGGAGAAACGGGCATGGTATTCACTACACAATGGCATTGGCTTAGAAAATCAATGCAATTTCGGCAGCGTAACAGCGTGACATAAGAATTCATAAAAATGGTTGATGAGAGAGAAAGGGGTGTCTCATCATATTTAAATGAAATGGATAGTAAGGGGGTCATATAGTTACATGTTCAAACAATTGTAATGGGATTTAGATTCATGATACAAAAGTATTGCTTGAATGTAAAAGAGGAGAGATAAGTTCCTTTCTGAATTTCGGCATAGTAACAGGTGTAAATGGGAGGCATTTAATGAGAGATAAAGGGGTATCCAATCATTAAAACAATAATAGGTCAGTATGGGGAAGCTTAAAAACATACCCCAACATTTATAATTGAAATTAAAATGCATAACAATATGAAGAAAATTGGACAAAAATGAGAAAGGAAGAAAAACCCTTACTTGGAAGTGTGCTACCAAAGGATTGAGAGAGGCTTGAGAGAGGCTTCATGGGAGATTTGGGAACCTTGGGAGGATTCTAGAGAGAGTAGGGCATTGGTTGTACGAACTCCAAAGGCTTTGAGTGAGGAGGAAGTGGGAGCTTGGGTGGGTTTATATAAGAAAGGTGAGAGAATTCTTTATTATTTAGGTTTGGGACACCTTATATTAAATTAATCCAAAAAAAAAACCATGCCATGGTTTTTTCCCATGGTTTTAAGAAAATTGAATTGGAAAATAATATTTTATAAGGCCAAAGTCTGAAATTCTTAAAATAATGGGGTTTCTTATGTGGAGGTGAGTCACACTCCCATGGAAAATAATTTAAAAACACAAGATGTTTAATAAGTCTTGAGGGGTCCATTAATGCTTTGTAAAATAAGTCAAACAAACCCAAAATCACATTATTTTAAAGGAGAAAAATATATTGTCCGAACATAGAGCTTATTGTATCTTATTTGGTCACTATTGGGTAATTATGATGTCATAAAATACATTATATATTTAAACGGTATTTAATTTTTACCCAAAAATTTGACTGTCTCGGAAAATTATGAAAAATTCACCCTTGGATAATTTCGACGTCTGTATTCCATAAATAACATTTATTTTATCTAAATAACTTTTTAAATATGTTAATTTTCACTTTTAAAATAAAAACTGACATTTCTCGAAAATTCACGTGTTTTGACAAAAATGGATTTCAAACCCCAATAACAATTATAATTGCATTCATAAAATTATAAGATAATTTATATTTAATAAAAATTAATTTAATAATAATAATAATATTTTATTAAAATATTATTAAATTCAAAAGTCTCTTAATTTAATAAAATAGAATTCTTAATTAAATAATAACTAAAAACACTATTTGTACTTTAAAACTATTTACAATGTATCAATGATGAAAAGAAAGTATATTCATTATTATATACAAAAATAACGTACATGAACATATTAATAGATACTTGTTACATAACCCCTTAAAATAGCCGCATAAGACCTAAGGGTATGGTGTGCGATGGTGACAGACTCTTGGGGGGGGGGGGCTCGGATAACATCGCTCATGTGGTAATCTCTATCAACTTCCACTTTTCCCATAGACGGCCCTGTTAGAGCTTGACATGATGAATCTCAACTTGATATTGGTCAAGAGATAAGCCCAAAGATTCCACCTCTTTTCCGAGCTCCGAAAAATGGGCATCGTATGAAGCAATTCTACTGGATGAGGTCATCGCTTCTTTTGTATGAGTAAATTGGATTTGTTAAATCCCTATATTTATACTAATCATGTGATCACTGTTCAGTAGATATAAAATCAATGGTCACAATTCTTAACATAAATCCAAATAAGTTGACATTTTATATAAACATTTTACATAAAGATACATTTAATTAGATCAAGAGGGATTTCCATTAATGATACTTCGGGTCATTAAAATATCCCCCCTTAAGAAATTTCACCCTCGAAATTTTCTTTTCCCACACTAAAATAGATGTGGGTAACTCAGATTCATCATTTCCTCCGATTCCCATGTTGCTTCATCAAACTTTTGGTTTCACCACAACACCTTGATGAGGGGCATTGTTTTATTTCGTATAACTTTTTCTCTACGATCAAAGATTTTCACTGGTTGCTCCTCATAAGAGAGATCATCCTCTATCTATACAACCTTAGAAGGGAGTACATGTGAAGGCTCTAGTATGTACTTCCTTAATAGGGATACATGAAAGACATCATGTACTTTGGCCACGATAGGTGGAAGTGCTAGACGATAGGCCATCGCCCCGACACGATCAAGAATCTCGAAGGTGCCGATGTACCTTGGACTTAACATACCTTTCATTCCAAACCTCATGACCTTCTTCCATGGAGATATGCATAGAAAACCATGTCTCAAAATTTAAAATCAAGGTCTCGTCTAAAATTATCTGCATACCACTTCTGTCGGCTTTGGGCTGCCTTGATATGCTGCTGAATGGTTTTCACCTTCTCTACCATTTCCTTGACCATTTTCGGTCCAAGCAGCTTACATTCACCAACCTCATCCCAAAACGCCTGTGTTCTGCACCTTTTCCCATAAAGGGCTTCATATGGTGCCATTTGGTTGCACAAGTAGAAACTATTATTATAAGAGAACTCAACCAGAGGAAGATGTTGATACGATCCTCCTTTAAAGTCCATTGAGAATTCTCTCAACATGTCCTCAAGTGTTTGGATAGTCTGCTCAGATTGGCCATCAATTTGAGGATGATAGGCCATACTGAAGTTTATTTAGCATTCAGAGCATGTTAAAGACTCTTCCAAAACCTAGAGGTGAATCTTGGATCTCGGTCAGACACAATAGATAGTGTCACTCCATGCAGCCTTACCACTTCCCTGATATATATCCGTGCCATTTGATCCAACAAGAAATCTTCCCGAATAGAAATGAAGTGTGCAGTCTTTGTAAGACGATTCACAACAATGCAGATTACATTGTAGCCTTTGGATGTCCTCGGAAGTCCAGTGACAAAGTCCATGGTGATGTTCTCCCATTTCCATTCTGGTATGGGCAATGGTTGCATCATACCCTTAGACTTCTGCCTCTCTGCCTTCACTTGCTGGTACACTAGGAACATTGTTGTATATTCAGTGATCTCCTTTTTTATATTATCCCACCAAAAGTTTTCTCAGAGATCTTTATACATCTTTGTGATCACTAGGTGAATAGAGAAATTTGAACTATGTGCATCATCCAAAAGTTCCATCTTCAGCTCTGGACGTGATAGAACACATAGCCTTTTCCCAAATCGCACAATTCCTTATTCATTAACATTAAACTCCGAGGATTTTCCTTTTTTGATAGCTTCTACTTTTTCCTAAATTCCCACCTCATCCTTTTGAGCATCCTTTATCCTTTCCAAAAGAGACGGTTGAGCAATCATTTGTGAAAGTATTGATGATGTTCCCTTCTTTATGATTCCCATGTCCATCTTCATCAAGTCTAATAATATTGGATCCTTCTCAATTCTCATCATTGATAGAATCGTTGGGTCCTTTCTACTTAGGGCATCTGCCACCTTGTTCCCTTTCCCAGGGTGGTAATGTATCGAGTAGTCATAATCCTTGATGAGCTCTATCCATCTTCTTTGGCGCATATTAATCTCTTTCTATGTGAACATATATTTAAGACTCTTGTGTTCAGTATATATCTCACATTTCTCCCCATAGAGATAATGACGTTAGATTTTCAAGGAAAATATCACCGCCACCAACTCCAGATCATGCGTTGGATAGTTTGGCTCATGGATTTTCAATTTCCTTGAGGCATAGGATATCACTTTATCATTCTACCTCAGCACACAGCCTAAGCCCTTCTTCGAAGCATCACTGAATACCACAAAAATTTCCCCACTTGTGGGTAAAGTGAGGACATGCGCAGTGATAATCCTCCTTTTCAACTCCTTGAATTTTTCTTCGCATTCATCACTCCAAGAAAACAGTACTCCCTTTCGAGTTAGTTTGGTAAGAGAGTTGGACAATCGTGAGAAATTTCTCACAAATCGTCGATAATATCCTACTAACCCCAAGAAGCTATGGATATCCGTTAGCAATGTTGGCCTCAGCCATCCCTCAATTGCATCTGTGTTGGAGGGATCCACATATATCCCATTCATTGTGATGATATGGCCCAAGAATGAGACTTCCTTCAACTAGAACTCACACCTGCTATACTTTTCATAGAGCTTCTCCTTGCGCAAAGTCTCCGTTACAGTTCTTAAATGCTCCTCATGATCCTCCTTGGTTTTGGAGTATATTATAATATCATCTATAAAGACTACCAAAAATTTGTCTAGGTAATATCTAAAGACTATATTCATCTAATCCATGAAGATTGTTGGAGCATTGGTGAGTCTGAAAGGCATTACTATGAGTTCATAGTGCCCGTATCTTGTACGAAAAGCAGTCTTGGGGACATCTTCTTTCTTCACCTTTACTTGATAATATCCCGACCGAAAATATACGTTGGAGAAGTATTGTGATCTACACAGTTGATCGAACAAGTCATTGATCCGTGGCAGATGATACTTTTTTATTTATCGTGATTTTGTTAAGGTCACGATAATCGATGCAAAGCCGCATTGACCCATCCTTCTTCTTGGCGAAGAAGACTGGTGCACCCCATGGTGAAGCACTTGGGCATATAAACCCTTTATCCATATTCTCATGTAGTTTTTTTTATCTCTTCAAGTTCCACGACATCCATTCTATATAGAGTCTTGGATATTGGTAGCGCCCCTGGTATAATTTCAATTGAGAATTCAACATATCTTCTAGGAGGAAGACCGGGCAGTTCCTCGGGAAACACTTCAGCGAATTCCCTCACAATGGGCATTTCATCAAGGATGGTTTCTTCCTTGGACTCAATCATCTGATCCAGATACGCGTTCTCATTAGGAAGTAATATCCATGCTTGAGATGATGGAGCTAAAGGAGATTCATCTTCCTCCTTACACTTGTAAAGAATCGGGGGTCGATTCTCCATATGGAGTGTGATTTCCCTCTACCAAAAATTTATGTTGTCTCTATATAAGGAAATCCGATCCATGCCATGAATTTCATCAAATTCCACCAGAGAGAGTATGATGAGGTTCTCCGAGAAATTCAATCCATAGATTATAATAGGGGAGGACTTATATTAATGGGATGAAATGATTCCCCCATTTTCTGTAGTCACCTACATCTTCACTTCCATGGTTTGTGGTGGTGCTGGGATTGTTCTGCTAAACTTTCGAGATATAAAAGAATGTGTAGAACCTGAATCAAAAAGTACATTCACTATTCCTGAATGAATAACTAGTGTACCTTTCACCACTTCTTTTTCGGGGTTCACTTCAGCATAAGTGATGGCAAAATCTCTTCCTTGCTGCCTTTGAGGTTGTTGGTTGCCTCCGAAAACCTTTGTATTAGGGCACTGATTTGCATATTTCCCCAGTTCTTTGCATTTGTAACAATAAACAATGTGTTGAGGTTCGAACGAAGCGTTCCTCTCCTCTTTCGCAGCCGCGGGTCTTTCTTTCCAATAGTTAACAACTAGGTGTCCTTATCTTCCACACCTAAAGCATTTCCTCATCCCCTTGAGGCAATTTCTAGGGTGCTTATTTCCGCACTTTTGGCAAGTGGGGTGCTGGATCTTCTTAGCACCATTGGATTTATCCATCAGACCGCCATAATTGAATTCCACCTTATGATTCTTGTCCCCATGAGACCCCTGTGATTCCCCGATCTCCATTTCAACCTTGAGGGAACATCAGACAATTTCCTCATAGCTGTCGAAGTCACAGATCACTAATGCTTTCCGCAGGCTAGTCTTCATCCCACCAAAGAAGCAGTCAACCTTGCATTCAGGGGTAATGACAAAGTCAGAAGCGTATCGTGCAAGCCTTGTGATGTTTTCCTCGTACGTTCCAATAGATTCTTCTTTTTTTTGAGGGAATGGAAATTACTTTCCATATTAAATCGGAGGGTGCACGGAAAATATTTATCGAAAAACATCTTCCAGAAAGCCTTCCATTCCAACGCCTCAATCTCCACTTCAGGCTTCGTATTTTTGATCAACGTCCACCATTTATCAGCTTCACCCTCCATACGATAAGCTTCCAGGAGAACCTTCTCTTATTCAGAACATTGAAGGATGTAGAAGATCTTGTCAATGGAGTTAATCCATTGTTCAGCGATCATGGGATCATATGATCCACTAAAAGTAGGAGGCCTTTTTCTCATGAAGCTCTCGATAGCGACTTGTTACTTCTTAGGGGGGTTTGGAAGTTCCTCTTGACCTGTGTTTCTATTCAAATATTGAGTTAGCTGAGAGAGAAGCATGACAAAGTTCATTATTCCCGCTCCCATTTGATTGGGAATCTCATTAGTACAATCATCACACTGATCTTCACACCGGTTGTTAGCCCAAGTCCTCCTATTACCGTACATTGGCTAGAATAAAAGTAATGTTAGGGGGTAACACATAAATGGTAATCCAAAGACAAAAGTTGATGACTTCAAAATAAACTTATATTTCCTTAACTCATGAGTCTATAGGCTTCAACCTAGGCTTTCCATGATCTACGTTCTAACATATATTCTTAGGGGCAATTTTTTTTAATTCTCTTAATAAGGGTTCATAATAATCTTGTGAATTTATCAAAACATATCCCCTAGCAGTGTTGTAACCATGAGTGCAGCAAGGCCCATTTTCGTGCACTAGTTCCCGTTTGAGTCTAGCTAAAAGCGCTGTTTTCAGGTTTTACCCCTATGATACATCTGTGCCAGAGCCGCCTCAACCTTCTCGTATCCAGACAGGGATGTATTTTTTTTGATAAACCACATACTCAGTACTTACCAAAACTTAGGGATGTTTTTATTATACTTATTCTTATCTCTAAGGTTTTACTAGGGTTTTCTAATCCTAATCCCAAAAATAACTAAACCTATCCGCTGATACCAACTATGACAACCCTGCTTTTATTACAAACATAAACATGATTTATTACATAAACCATTAACTTAATACAACATGGATGATCAATAGTTCTAGTGTCTTTGGGGATTAGGATAATTACAGAACAACTTAAAACATGAAGTACAACATCTTTATTGAAAACTTCCTTTACATGACCACTACATTCCCTCGTACATAGCATTGCATGGGATAACCTAAGGACATGCATAAGAAAAGGGGTGAGATATAATGCCCAGTAAGGGAATAAACATGGAATAACATGAGGAGTACAATACTTGTTAGTCATTAGGAATATCAATATAGCACAATAGAAACATGAACATAAAGTCATGATAAATCATGATAATCATAACATGGAAATGTGGAAACAACACTTAACATGGAATTAGCATGAGCCAAGGCCCATTGCACATGGAGCATGAGTAAATCCTCATTGGACATGAATCACGAGTAAAACCTTATTTCACTTGAATTAGTATGAGTCAACACTCATTGCACATGACGTATCATGATACTATACTTTACCCAATGCATTAGAGGTCTATAAGGGTGCACCCTTCTTAAATATTTCATTTCATGCATAAGTGTGCCACATGGATCATAAAACATGGATTCAATAAACATAATCATTTATTAAACGATAAAGGAATGTGGAATTCATAAATTAAACTTTATAATCAACAAGTAAATGTTCATAAAGGTGAATACCCTTAATGGAGAAACAAGAATGGTATTCACTACACAATGGCATTGGCTTAGAAAATCGGTGCAATTTCGGCAGCGTAACAGTGTGACATAAGAATTCATAAAAATGGTTGATGAGAGAGAAAGGGGTGTATCATAATATTTACATTAAATGGACAGTATGTGGGGTCATATAGATACATGTCCAATCAATTGTAATGGAATTTATATTCATGACACAAAAGTATTGCTTGAATGTAAAAGAGGAGAGATAAGTTCCTTTCATAATTTCGGCATTGTAACGGGTGTACATGTGAGGCATTTAATGAGAGAGAAAGGGGTCTCCCATCATTAAAAAAATAAAAGGGTAGTATGGGGGAGGTGAAAAACCATACCCCATCATTTATAATTGAAATTATAAGGGAATAACAATATGAAGAAAATTGGACAAAAATGAGAAAGGAAGAAAAACCCTTACTTGGAAGTGTGCTTCCAAAGGCTTAAGAGAGGCTTGAGAGAGGCTTCTTGGGAGCTTGAGGAACCTTGGGATGATTGTAGAGAGAGTATGGCAGAGGTTGGACAAACTCCAAAGGCATTGAGTGATGAGAAAGTGGGAGCTTGGGTGGGTTTATATAGGAAAGGTGATAAAATTCTTTATTATTTAGGTTTGGGCCCCCTTATATTAAATTAATCCAAACCACAAACCATACTATGGTTTTTCCCATGGTTTCTGGAAAAGGGAAGAGGAAAAAAATATTTTATAATTCCAAAGTCTGAACTTCTTAAAATAATGGGGTTGCTTATGTGGAGGTGAGTCACACTCCCATGGAAAATAATTTAAAAAGAAAAGATGTTTAATAAGTCTTGAGGGGTCCATTAATGCTTTGTAAAATAAGTCAAACAGACCCAAAATCACATTATTTTAATGAAAAAACATATATTGTCCGAACATAAATCTTTTTTTATTTTATTACATCACTATTGGGTCATTATGATGTCATAAAATACATTATATATTTAAACGACATTTAATTTTTACCCAAATATTTGACTGTTTCAGAAAATTATGAAAAAATTCACCGTTGGATAATTTCGACATCCTGATTCCAGAAATAACATTTATTTTATCTAAATATTTTTCTAAATATGTTAATTTTCATTTTTAAATAAAAACCGACATTTCTCGAAAATTCAAGGGTTTTGACAAAAATGGATTTCAAACCTTAATAAAAATTACAATTGCATTCATAAAATTATAAGTTCATTTATATTTAATAAAAACTAATTTAATAATAATAATTTTATTTTATGAAAATATTTTTTAATTCAAAAATCTCTTAATTTAATAAAATAGAATTCTTATTTAAATAATAACTAAAAACACTATTTGTACTTTAAAAACTATTTACAATGTATCAATGATGACAAAAATGTATATTCATTATTATATACAAAAATAATGTACATGAACATAGTATTAGAGACTTGTTACATAAACCCTTAAAATAGCTGCATAAAACCTAAGGGTAAGGTGTGCGATGGTGAGAGACTCTTGGGGGGGGGGGCTCGGATAACATCACTCGTGTGGTAATCTCTATCAACTTCCACTTTTCATTTAGACGGTCCCATTCGAGCTTGACATGATAAAGCTTAGCATGGGCTTGGTCAAGAGCGAAGCCCAAAGATGCCACCTCTTTTCTGAGCTCCGACAAATGGGCTTCATATGGAGAAATTCTACTAGATGAGGCCATCACTTATTTTGTTTGAGTAAATTGGATTTGTTAAATCCCTATATTTATACTAATCACATGATCACTGTTCAACGACTATAAAAGTAACAGTCACAATTCATAACATAATGCCAATGATGTTGACATTTATATAAACATTTTACATAAAGAGACATTTAATTATATCAAGAGGGATTTTTATTAATGAAACTTTGGGTCGTTACATGGGGTCTTTTATCCATTCTTTAAAAATCGTTGATAAATAGTTCTTTTATCAGTACTTTTATATGCATTGCTAAATATCCCCTTTATCAGAACTTTTTTATTGATGATAAAAGATATTGACTTTTAACCATGATAAGGTCATCACAGCTTCACTAGAACTGATAAAATTTGATTCTAGCATTGTTAAAAGCATGTTTTGTAGTCGTGACCATTGAGTCAGAGGACACAGACTCAGGTGGTACATGAGTCTAGTTTTGAGTGGAAGATGATGGATTTATTCACTTAAATGCATATATGTGTTCAAGAGGAGCGTGAGTTAATGAAACTTATATCCTTGTCCATGGATACCCCACTTTTGAACCATGTTAAGAGGAGGTAGTATGAGGAATACGAATTTCAAGCTTTGAGAGAAAATTTTGAAGGTGGGTATCCACATTCTTATTGGACTATTGGTGATCATGAGAACATCTATGTTTGCAGCCACATCATTGTGCCTACATGTATGTAGGAAGATATTATGTGTGAGTTTCATTCCATGATATTGGTTGTGTATCCTGATTTGAACAAAATATACCTTGTTCTTCATAGATATTATTGGTGTCTTGGAATGTAAAATGATATTTTATGTTCTGTGACACGATGCTACACCTCCCATCTATTGAAGGAAAAACATCAGTGACCCACAATTCATTTACAACCATTTCCTATTTTGAAATGGTAGTGGGATGATGTTACCATGGATTTTGTGACGGTAATATCAAGGACTCCTCATAATGATGATGTGACTTGGGTGATTGTGGATTGATTTCCAAAGGTAACTCATTTCTTATTGATAATGGAGACCTTTACCATTTACCATTTGGGTGACCTGTATGTCTGAGAGGTTGTATGTTTTCATGGGTTACCTTGGAGTATTATTTTATATCATAATCCATGTTTTACTTTTGACTTTTGGAAAGGGTTGTAGAATGTGCTGGGTACTATGATGTTTTGAGTATAGTTTTTCACCTGCAGATGGTTGGGAAATCAGGACATATTATCTAGGCATTAGATGAAATGTTGAGGGCATGTTTCCTAGACTTTGGTAGATCTTGCAAGAAACACTTAATTATTGATATGTTTTCCTATTAAAAAAAATTAGTAGAAATATATCCAAATGGAACCATATGAGGAACACTATGTTAGGCTATGTGGATCTCCCTCATGATGGATGGAAGTATGGGAAATATAGTTGTTGGGGTTGGGTCTTGTGCCAGAGACTTCAGATCATGTTCAGTTGATTAAAAAGTGTATAGCAATGAACCATAGTTTACACAAGTCATATACTGATCGACTTCATCAACCTATTGAGTTTATTGTGGGTAACTGTGTGTTCCTTCGGGTGTCATCAAGATTGGGGTACCTTTGAATTCTGAAGAAGTACATGTTAGCGCTCATATATGTGGGGCTGTTTGAGATTGTGTAGAGGATCATACTAGTGGTGTACCAATTGACTCTTCCATAGTGGTATAGTTGTATATATGATGTCTTTAATGTTTATTAGATTTCTATGTATCACCCCAATACATATCATGTGGTTCATGAAGATGATGTTGAGCTTGAGGTTGAGGTGTCCTTTAAGGAGCATCCAGTTGGAATTACAGATTGCTGTGAGGATGTTTTTTAGGTAAAGTCAATGTTATTGGTCTGAGTGATATAGAATCCTCGTAATATTCAATAGGAAACTTCGGAGATATATGAACATACGTGGGCCTTGTGTCTTGATATTTTTACCTTGGAATATTAGTGATGTTGGAAGAGATGATCAAGGAAGATTTGTTATAAGGAGGATATGTTGTAAGATCCCAATCTTTGTATGAGGTAAGTTCCATTTAGATTTTGGTTAAATTGAAAAACTGGTTAATGAAATTATTCCCAAGAGTATTAAGGGAATTGGGGGTGTTTAGGGAGTTTGGGATATGAAAATGGGCTAAAAGTGTCCATATTATGTAGGGTGAAAGGTTGGTGCAAAATTATTATTAACCATGTTCCTTATCAATGAAGCCTATATAAATACATTGCATGGTTGAAAAAACATTGAAGGGGGAGCATAGAAACTATTTGGTCTTTGATAGATTAAAACTCATGGAATTCACATGGTTTTCTAAACTATGTGTGCTCGCTAAGAAATTTTGTGACCTGTGCTTCTCTTTAGACATAGGATGATGCATGGACCACACAAGGTTTGGAAAAAAAGTGTGAACAAAGGACACAGATCATTATTTTTTTGGGATTTTACAATTATCCACCTCAGACTGTAAGGATTCTTACTCGATTTTCAACATGTTTCCTCCTCCAGTATCATGGTTTACAAACTAGGAGTTCTCCCCTCTTTTAAGGATCACTCTCATTTGATTCTTATTTGTTCTAAGCATAATTTTTTGTGAATTTAATCTTTTGTTTATTATACCACTCCTATTTCTTCAATTTTCTAATAGAATCACGGTGGATTTTTTCCCTAATTCTGAAACCCTAAACCCTTTCATTTTATCAATATTATAACATTGTGAATTGATGTTTTTTTGTCTTGAATCAAGGATCATGTTCAAGTTATTGGTTGTCTATTAACTTGTGGTTGGTGGTCTACAACTTATATCCCATATTCTGGATGTTTATTCATGTGTATTTGGTTTTGTTGTGCTGTTAAATTGATTCCCTTGGTAGTAAATGAAGAATTATTAGTTTAACGGATGTGTTAAAACCCTTATGATCCAGTTAGATTCATTTAGGATTACTAGATCAGGCCTATGGTCACCCATGGGGTTCTCCACTCCTTTAATCAATGAAATTGTGTTTTTAAATGAATAATTGAGGGGTTTATGAGATTAAATCATCTATAATGGTGTTTAACATGTTATCATAGTATAAATGGGTGGTTTTATTAACCCGAAAAAATTAAATGAGTTATGGATTATAAATGGGTAAATATGATAAATGGTAAAGGAGGAATTTACCTATGGTTTAATGGATTGAAAGTTGTGAAAAATGGTTAAAATTTGCTTAAATGGAAAGATGGGATTTCTAGGGGAATTGAGAACATGTTGAATGTAATAAAGCATATAAAAGTGAAAAAATGAAAAGGTGAACACTTGATTTTATTATGTGATAAGATTTCACTAATGTTTACCATCGTAAATGTGACTAATTATTGGTTGGGATGTTGGAATGATGTTCTTCTCCCTTTTTCTAGGCCAGAAGAATGGTTCAAGAACCCTGATGCATTATAGTTTTAGAGGAGGACTGATGATCTTGAATCCAAGGTTATGAACATAACATTTCATATCATGGTTGGGATGTAAATACATTTTTTTTAATCCAGGTTGGATACATAGACTAATTCTCTTTGTATTTCAACCTCTGACCCCTATTCATATGGTTCAGATAACCAACGTGGGCTAAATATAATTTCATTGGTACGAGTACCACTGGGAATTAAGGAAAAATGTAGTTAATTTAAATATTGACAAATTATAAAATATAGTTTATCTACTCATTTTATTTTGTAACGTAACTTCTTCATACATGTTTATTAGACTATATATTAATGTATATACCATCAGTGGTGGTCTACTGAGTTATACACACTCCCTGCTTGGGTCATTGTTGGTTACCCCATCAAACTTCATGGATGCAGTTCAGGATAAGGTAAAGTCCCATATGTTATATGGATTATATGGGATTTGGGATGGATCATGTATAATATAACAATATGTAATGTCATGACCAATATTTCGGATTTTCATACATCTTTATTGTGGGTTTATTATGAAACCCGATGCTACTATGACACATAATGTTTATTTTTATAGTTGAGGGAATTTACCTATTTTATAAATTGAATATATGAATATGGTTGTTGATCATTATTACATGTTTATTATTTATATTTATTTACACTATTTTTTACTCTAGTATAGAGGGAATAGTCTCCCGACATATAAAATTAGACCCTCATTTATAGTCGGCAGCCTTTGGCATATGAGGAGGTTCACTCGAGGTCATGTGTCACAATGGACCGGGGCTTCGATTTAGTAGAACCAGGCCAAAATATTACTCTAACACAGCTCAAAGAGTTAGTGTTGTCCCAATTCTATAGGTACAATGTACTCCTCATAAGATATAGAGTAATAATTCCTTGTTGATGGAACATTATTAACGAGGGGGTGTTGACCTCAAGTGGGTCGAAGACCCATGCCTCGTCTGCGCTTGATGACAAGGGAGTTCCTCTCCACAGATAGAAGACCCACACCATGGGGGTGTGTATAAGGTGTTTCCAATCATATATATATAGGAAATGGGGGAACCATGACATGACCTATTTGTACCATCAGGGGGGCTGTCAACAATTATGTTGCTTGAGAGACCACTCATGATTCTCAATGTCATGCAACCATGAGAAGTTAATTGAAATGATCACAACACCATGCTATATATATATATTATTTCAAAAAAATCCCCATAATATTTTATGTGGAACTATAATCAAAATGAACTTCTCATAAGTTTAAATATGATTCCAAAATTTGGGGATATGTTATGTAGAATACTCACAAGAAAAGTACATAGAGTACCCCTTAGTGTACATGGGGTGTACTCTCAATCCTTCGGTTGGTTGTGTCTCTATTCCTACCATGGAGTGTTGAAACATATGTACAAAATTATTTGAGACACATGATGTGATGGAAAACTTGGGGCCCTCATTATATACTCTATGAATATGACTCGGTTGGCCGAGTAGCATCACAGGATGTGTCCCACTGAGGACACGGAAGTATAACCACTTGCGGTCCTAGGCGTGTACTGCATGTAGTAAAATCAACTACACAAGTATGGTCACATGATGTGTGAACCATTAACAGGACCGTTTTATATTTATCTAATCCAAGAATACCTTACCATTATACAAATAAGAGTATATAACATGTGTTCTTCCAAAACACATTGGTGTGTAATAGGGAATTTCACAAATAGTAAAACCTTATTCCCCGATCTTATCTATTCTATTGACATTAGAACCAATATTTATTGATACTACATCCAAGACCTTTATCATTAGGGAAACATAACCATTCAATAATTTTTATACAAAATTGGATGAAATCAAGGGTTCCAATCAATTCGCACAATGTCTTCTGCATGCCACACACCACGTTGGGTGAAACCAAACGCATTTTTATTTTGTGAACCATAAAGAATACTAATTTATTTCTCAAATCACTATCCTAATTTTCTATAAGACAAAACAATTAAAATTTATGTCTAATTACATCTTGATCAATATTGGCCTTCAAATAATCAGCTTGCCTTAGGCCAAGAGAAAACCTATGAAGAACAAAGAGATAAACCCACAATAAACAAGGTGAATCCTTGACTGAAATTATGAGTCTGACCATCGAATATGAATGTAGAAACCTAAAATAGAAGATAAATCCAACAAAAAAAATTTAATCATTGGTAAAGGAAATATTGAATAATCCAGATATCGACATGGTAAGAGTAGAAATCCAAAGCAGATAAAATGTCCCAGATAAAAATAAAAATTAATAGAGAAAGAATCAATAAATAAAAAATCCATAACTTTTAATTTGATGGATCACTGGAGAATAAATTATATTGGATTATTATGATGATGATATCTAAGAATTTCATCATTTTTAACAAGTTCTGTAGAATCCAATCATTTATCCTCTTTCATTGATTATTGAGGGTTCTCTCTTGAGATAATGGTCTCTACCTACAAATATATTAGGTTTGTGTGGATAAACTTGGATATTGACCGTAATATGTATTATAAAGAAGAAAATTTTGTTTAATAAAATTTAATTAAAGAAATAATTTAATAAATTAATTTCATTTAATATCCTCCAATGATTGTGTGTCGACCATAAGTCTGATGTAAACAAAAATCACATCGTTCCTAGGTTAAACCCAGTGTTTTGGATCCAATGGATGTCTCAGTTTCTCCACGTGAGACATAGATCAATGAAAATTCCATTAATTATAAATTAATGTGCATGTGTGGTTTAATATGTTTAATATTTTTAATAAAACATCTTTGTAGTCCTACAAAACCCATAAATTCATGCTATCTCCAAATAAAAATCTAGAAATATATAAAGAAATATTCCAAGTGTAAAAATGAGAAATTCAAAATCCATACATTTTCCCCACCATTAAGGCATTTCCCCATGAAAAGAAAAAAACTACTAAAAAGTGAGGGTGTTGAGCTTGCATCAAGATCTCAATATCCTATGATCTCTCATAGGTGTTCTTATGTATCCAAAGAACTTACGCCAGTGGAATTATTTACCCATGAAAGATCATCTACTGCCTATCCTTGATCACCAATAAGTACTCTGAAAAGGTAGATATTTCCTTTATATCTAGATTTCCCTAGTCAATATTGTGTGATATGTCATGAACGTATCTCCTCAGCTATGAAACATGTAGGAAGTCATGCACTATTTTCATATACGGGGGTAAAACCAAGAAGTAAGAAACCTCATCAACCCTATGTAGACTTTGGAATTGTCCAAAGAACATTAGAGATATCTTTCTACCCAGATAAAACCTCTGAAAAAACATTTCTAGGAGAGACCTTTAGAAATGCATAGTATCCCTGCATGAACTCCAAGGGAAGACATTGTTGGTTTTCATAATATTTTAACTGACTCCAAATGGTCATAATATTCTTACGAATCAACTAAACATTCTCCATCATAACTCGAACCATATTGGTACTGACAAGATATATATTTCAAATCTTACTCTTCATAAGGTTGACCTATAGGGTCTCACATATAAATCCTCAAAATGGATCCATGCAAATATTAGAGTGATAACTATTATTATAAGAAAACTCCCCTATGGGTATGTGATCCTCGCAGCTCCAACCAAATTCCAACACATTGGAAATCAAAATTTTCTCAAAAAACAATATGTTTCATTTAGTATGGATATCTATATGAGGATAGAACATAATTATAATCTATAAAATGTACCAAAATACTCCTATGAACCCATCCGAAACCATGATGTGAACCAAGAATTATAGACAAAGTCAATAATTGAGGGTTTTCTATGAAGCCCAGCAATCTCATTCACGTATAATCACCCCAAACTATCCACTGAACTCTAATCCTGGATAGTAATAATGTTATTTGACTATGTAACTTGATAAAAAATCACCCAAATAGTGTTATGGAATCTCATTTTCTATGGAATTCTCATCATAAAATCCAAAAACATTGAATCCCACTTCCACTATAGGATCTCAAAAGGTTCAGTCAAACCTACTAAAAACTAATTCTCTATTTTCACCTTCTGAAAGATGAGGCATCAAGAAAAAAAATATACAAAAATATGCCTCATTTATGACCACAAAAACTACTACCAAAGGTCTTGGTATGTCTTCACCACTCAAGGATGTACCATTAATGTTAAACAAGGGAGATATGTAAGGAAAATCATAAACATAAGGGTATGAGAATATGTAAATAACATTAAAATGTCATACTTTATATATCATAGATCTTATACATGAGTGATGAAATAAATATTATTATTTCATATTAATCATAAGGTAATCATGAAAGAATAACATAGGAATAATACATATAATTGTGGCAGATACATAAACATGTAATATCAGTCCCTATATGTCAGAGTCTACTACTAAAATTTATCATGGAACGTCGTGGGGATACACCTACTGGGTGGTACACACCACCATCCTAAGTTATAGTTTTAACCTTATAAAGGATTTGGTTTCCCCATCTTCCCATAGTGGATCAGGTTTCCCCATCTTCCAATAGTCGACCAGATTTCCCCATCATTACATAGTGGATCAGGTTTCGCATCATCCACTATAGATTAAGAACATCAATTTGAACCCCATAATTATCTTATGAGATATAAATCATTAGCCAATGAAGTGGAGGGAGATATAGGCAAAAAATATCTCATAATTAAATCATACATACATGCTATACAAGATCATATAAAATCATATCATAACCAAGGAAATTAAATGGGTGTCAAAAAAAGTAATCATATCATTACATATGGAAAAGAGAAAGGTTTCAAAATCATTTCATCAAATAATAACCCATGTAAATAAGTTGAATTCATAAACATATTACCCATGAAATATAAATGGGTTTCCAAAACATATAACCCATGAAAGATAAATAGGTTTTATAAACATATAACCTCTGAAGTAGAAACGTATTTCATAATCCTCATGCCATCAGAACATAAACCATTTAGATAAAGAATGTGAATGGAACCCCTATATCATATCACTAGAAAAGGAATGAGTAACACCAATTACTGTCATCTTAGATGGAAAATAATTTTTAAATATCCTATAATTGTTTCTTGAGGAATAAATCTATTCTTCTTCAAAAAATTATTTTTATAACATAAAACATTTTAAAATTTATTTTCTTTGAAAAAAACACTAAACCTTATAAAAAAATCTAGAAAACCTTTGGAAAACCTTTTTATTTGAAAACTTATAAAATAATCTTGAAACAAATTTAAAGAAAATATTTCTTGAAAAATTATAATAGAACCTTGAAAAAATTTTGAAAACCATTTTCCTCGAAAACATTTAAATGAAGGTTGAAAACATTTTGAAAAAAAATTCATTGAAAAAGAAGAATAATTTTTTTGAAAACCATTTCTTCAAAAATGAAGCTTAAAAACTTTTTCCCTTGAAAATGATTTGAAAAATTAAAAATATTATTTTAAATAATTTAAATCCTTTTTCTTTGAAAATAAATTTTTGAAAACATACAAATGAATCTTTGAAAATCATTTAAAAAAAATTAAACATAAAACAATTTTTGAAAACCTTTATTCTTTTCAAATAACTTTAGAAACAATGAATTTCCAGAATATTAGGCAAAAGATTTTTATTAAAAATTAATATTTTAAACATGAATATTTCGATTAAATGGAAGGACAATCATGATAGTGGATAAATACATGCATTCCAAACATTCCTTTTGCGATGTAAAGAGTTTAGAAAAGTTCCTCAATTGAAAAACAATGAGGAGATTCTTTTTTAAAAACCCTTTTTTTCAGAAGATAACACATGCATAAAAATTAATTTTTATGTTCATAAGAGAATAGTATAATTTTTTTGAAAACCTTTTTTTAAAATATGGTTATTATGGAACACATATTCTTGACAGAAGAAGAATATAATTTTGGATTTTCTTAAAAGTACTTTATTCATTATCTTAAGTACCAATGAGTGGAAAAATGGTACTAAAAGATAATGATATCATGAATAACAAGATGATAAGAAAATTCATGAGTTTTATTGATATATGGATTATAATATTTCATCAATGTAAGTATAATCATAAACAATCTTGATAAATGATGAGATTGTTCCTATAAACTATTACCACTTTGGTAACTTTGAATCATAATAAAATGAAAATAACAACATTAAATGAAATATAAAATATCATTAATAGTAATATATTGATGTTATAACATGTAAATGAACGTATATACTCCTCGTATAAAAATATAGGTGCACAACATGGTATGTGTCTTAAAGAAGTAAAATTGATACAAATTTACTTTACAAATATGATAACTTTTGAACCATAAACACTATGAAAGAAAGATCATAAAAATGATATATAAATACCAATAAATTTAAGTATAACATTCATAGAATACATTCATGGTTAGTATATACACCACATAAAATAAATGAGTGGTGAACATGGCTTGTATCTCACAGATATAAAAATTGAGATGAGAAAACCCTTACCTTATATTTTGACTCTCATCATACCCGTACAAACCTCTTGTATAATAAATATAATTTTATCATAAAAGTAACATAGAACCATAATATTATACCTAATACCATATATTATTTTTTATGACATCATATTACCTATTTATTAATGATTCAATGTTAATGTTACGTTTCAGGCAATATCCTCTTTGTTTTTCGTACATGTTTTGACTTATTATTCTTTATCCTCTTAGTTAGATCACGATTTAATTATTTTAAGAATGTAAAATATTATATAAATAAAATATATATTCATTATATACATATATTATTAATAAGAAACAAAATATAAAAATATGGAATGGAATACACCGTTCATGGAGATGGTAGGCCATACGTACACATAAACCTTGTTTCCATTTTATTTGAATATTTAAAGAAAAGAAGAAAATGACATATATATATTTAAATTATAATTTTTAGGCCATATATATCATATAATTTCACAAAAACCATCATTATTACATTCCATGTAAAGTGTGAATGAATCACACCGCTTTGAGGAGGCGGTAGCGCACACACCCACAAACGAAGTTATCATGTTTACAAAAATCGAAATCATGAAGGTATGTTTTATATAAAGATAAAATAAGCATAAATACATCATAAATATCACAAATAAAATATAAAAATATATTTCCCATCACAATTTCCATCCATTATATGTGGTAAAATAAAAATGAACAACATCATTTTGTGAGGTGGTAGTTCGTCGTACACAAGAATGGTAAGTTCATTACCCATTAGATGAAAGTGTTTGTATGTGTTAGTATAAACATTAGAATAACAATATCTAATTATATTTATGATACTGAGTTTATTTTACAGGAATTTAATATGAATATTTAATGGGGTAGATAATGAATATAAACCAAAAGGAGTTTGAGGAAGGATGTTACCTCTTCTTTGGGAAACTCCTCTTGGTTTGCACCAAAGGGATTCATTGGTTGAATTTATTCCCAAAAATAGGATTTTAGGTATAATGGAGATACTTTGGGAGTAGATTTGGGTAGGTTTTAGTGGATAAAAAGGGTCTTGATAGGTGATAGGAAGCAATGGGGGTGAATGCACTTTTATAGAGGACGAGGAGTAACATTCTTGTACATACAAAAAGGTAAACACAATTAAGAGGTCTATCTTCAATAATGTTCATAAAATAATTCGTAAAATTATATATAAGAGGGTTATTTTTTAAAATAAGTCTTTAAAATATATTTTTTACATATGCCTAAGTTAGTTTGTCTCTTAATATTTAAGTTTAACCACTAAGTATTCTTGTTTCTACCTTAATCATTGTAATTAATTTTAAATACTATCATGAATATTTTTGAAAAACTATAATTTGAACTTATTAGAAATTATAGACTATTACGATTAAAAATATGAAATACATTTTTCAAAATTCTTATCATATAACTGGAAGAAATTAATTTAAAGTCAATCCCACAGGTTGGACGTCAAAGTGGGTTTTTTAAAGTAAAAACTTTCAAAAGTTTGCTAAGTTTTATACATAAATTTTATGTGAATTTGTTAAAAAGAAATATATTTTTATAAAATGACATAAAATTTATTTAATTATACTAAAAAAATATTAAATAAATAAATAAATAAATATATATATATATATATAAATTGGATGAAAATTCAGTTTTGAAATAAAATTTTGTATTATTCACTATTCATTAAAATATGAAAGTTCTCAAAAAAATTAACAAATATTCACCCAAAGTAAATTATAATATTTTAAATTTAAAAATTAAGTTTATTTTTTTCAAATAAAAATTATAAAAGTTCAAAAAATTATATATAAAAATGGATTGGAATTAAAAGGCGCTAAAATTACCTTTTATAAAAATACCACATTTAATTCATATAATTAAATTTAATCCTATATTATTCCTATCAATAATAATTAATGGGTGTAGAAAATATTGATTGAGTATAAAATATATATATTTCATTTAAATAATTTATCAAAAGTGTTATAGTTATTTTATTGAGATGAAACTTATTTGCACATAGAAAAATAGTTTTCTTAGAAAAATAATTATTTTCAAAATGTTCTTACTTTAATTTATAACAAGTTTATAACAAGATGAATCATTTTATATACATGTGAAAATAAAATATTCAATTTTTTTAATATTATCTTTAACTTCCATTCCAATGGCTAAGTGGTAGCTATAATAATATTTTAATATTAATAATATTAATAGAACATTATAGTTTGGTAAAAATATATCTTGCGTGCAATGAAAACAATAAAATTAAATCAACATTGTGTGTAACATAAGAAAAACATATTATTGAATTTACCAAAAGATAATATAATTTTTTCCTGTTATTAAATCTTAACTTGGAGTTGTAAGAAGCGCAAGCCAAACATAGTGATTTCAAATAACACAAGCTATATTCAGTGTTGTGCGAAATGGAAAATATAAATAAGATTAAATTAATTTGAAAAAAAAATTCACAAAATATAGGGTTGTTACACTCTACCCCTTCAAAATTAAAATAAACCTAATAGAAGTGGACAAAATTAAATTATGGTTAACCCCACAAGTAGGACGTCAAAGTAGATTTTTAAAGTAAAAATATTAAAATGATTTCTAAGTTTTCATACCTAAATTTTATGTGAATTTTTTTACAATTAAATTAATTGGTTTAAATGATATAAAATTTATCTAATTATTCTTAAAAACCAATTAAAAAAATTATTTAACTATATAAATAAATTGTATGAAAATGCATTTTTGAACTAGAATTTAGTATTTATCAATGTTCATAAAAATATTAACGTTATTAGATAAATACAAAAAAATCACCCAAAGTAAATTTTGATATTTCACTTTCTAAAATGAAGTTTATTTTTCAAATAAAAATTATAAAAGTGACAAAAATTAGATTTGAAATGGGTTTACAATTAGAATGTAGTAAAATTACCTTTTATAAAAATACATCTTTTTTATTCTTATAATCGGATTTATTATTATATTATGCCTATAAAAAATCGTGGGTGGGTGTAAAAAATAATTATTTAATTTATAATATATATTTGATTTAAAACATTTATCAAAAGTTTTTTTTTTCAATTTACTGAGATAAAACGTGTTTATACATAGAAAAATTGTTTTATTAGAATATAAATTATTTTCAAATAGTTCATAATATAATTTCTAAATAATTGGTAACCAAATGAATCATTTTATATACATGTGAAAATAATAATTTCACAATTTATTTAATATTATTCAAAACATCCATTCCAATTACTAAGTTGTAGTTATTATAATATTTTAATAATATTAGTAATAAAACATTGTAGTTTGGTAAGACTAAGTCTTACATGCGACACAAGATATCAAGGGAACATGAAATTGTGTGTAAGTGAACCCACAAATATTGTGTTGTGTTCAATAAGCTAATACAAGCATTTATTTTAGTGAAATATTAAAATTTTTTTGTAGGAAACACAAGCCAAAATTAGTGCTTCCATATAAGACAAGGTATATTCAGTGTTGCGTGAAATGAAAAATATCAAAAGGATTAAATTAATTCAAAAAAACAAAACAATATCAGGGTCTTACATGTTTGTTCATAACATCATAGTTTATGTATAAAAAATGAGACACTCTCAAACATCTATGAAGACGTAGAGTCACCACCATCGACTAAAGATAAGCTACCCCTCTCTCCAACAACAGGGTTAGATGTAACGAGGTCGATTGCTCTGATGCCTCATCCACCAAGAAATAATGATATCTCCTGCCATGTGAATCTGACACCACATTTCCCTTCCCTAGAGTATATAATACCCTGATGAATAATCTCAACAGAACTCTAACCAATGCCTCTATCTCCATATTAGGTCTTTCTATGAAAATATATACATGAATCCCCAGTGTTTTGAATATAATACAAAGTTCTCATTGGGAAGGTAATGTATTGGAATATTAAAGGTGAAGACAACCACTGCTAACTCTATATCATGGTATTTATATTTATAATTGTGGGATCTTAAAAACCTAGACCCATAAGCAACAACTTCATGCCTCTACAACAATGTGCATTCAAGCCTATCTCCTGATGCATCTGATAAAATTACATACTTGACACCCTCATCAATTAGTATCAACATAGGAGACTGAAAATATTCAACCTTAGATCCTTGAAGGAATTTTTACATTTCTTAGTCTAGGAGAGATACTACCCTTTATAAGTCAAGGCAGTTAATAGGGCCTCAAACCACCGATAACCCCCTGTATTGGAGGTAAGCCCACAGTGATACCCCAAACTCATTTCCAATAATATATAGGTTTAGAATTAGTGTTGAGTAAGCATAAAACATTAATGGAAGGTCTTAACCTAATTAAAATGAACAAAAACACACACAAAAACACACACACACACACACACACACCTCCAAGTACATCCACAACATGAAAGATAATAAACAATACTAACCCAATAGGAAAAATTCAGGTAATAACCATTAAGGATAAATAATGTGAATCAATAGAAATGAATCTAGTATGAAGGGAAAAATTAAAGGACTATCCATAAATAAATGTGCCCCAACCTAACAGTTTATGAGGAGGAAGCTTCCTTCTCATGATCCTTGGTACCAAACACCTTCTATGATCACCACCACCTTTTACTTCTAAGATCCACTAATAACTAGCCCACCAAGATCAACATCTAACTATCTGTTATATACATAAGACACAAAACATGTGAGTGAATCTTATGTAGGGTCATTATATACGTACTCATTAGGACACACCAAAAAACCAAGAGGGACTAAATATAATTAAATATTTAGCTTGACTCATGAGACAAAAGGAGGGATAAAGAAACCCAACAATATATTATAATAAGAGATACAAGTTAAATAGAGAGTGAAGGATCTCAATATTCAAAACTAGATATGAATGATGAGTTTTTTTAGATCCAAGAGTTATCATTTTCCCAATTCTATATGTTCAATGAAATCCTCAATAGATATGTGTGACCCATGCCTAATTTATGGAACATTGAAGCTAAGGAAGTTTGGAACCCAAGAGGGTGGAGGACCCCTAGCTTGTATTTTATTTATGATGAGGGGGGTTCCATTCTATAGATAGAATACCCATACCTAAGGGGTATTTATATGGGGGGTTCCGATCATATCTATATAGTAAAAGAGGACCCCATTCTCTAACCCATGTGCAATGTTAGGGGGGGTTTCAAACCCCATTTTCTCTCCATATATCACATAGGAGGATTAATGTTAGTCAAACACGTTAGAAGAAGTGAATTTCCCATGCCACCTTGAACAATATCTCTTTTGTTAAAAAAAGGTCACCATCACTTCATATGTGGAATTTTACTCGGAATATATTAATCACGGTACTTGACCTAAGTCTCAAATAAGTATATATGAGAGGAATAATATTTTAAGAAAAGTAAATGACATTCCCCTTGGTGCACACAGGGCATACTCCGAAGTCCTTTGTTGGTTGTTTCATGCTTCTCAAAATGATGTGTAAAAACACATGTACATAGAATGTGGTAGGATCCCAAAAGACCATGGGACCACCCTAGGTCTCGGGCCTATACTCTATGAACATGGATCGACTAGCCATATAGCATGACACAACATATCCTTCTTGGGACATGACATGTAGGATTACTTAGTGTCCTAGGCATGTAATCCCTACACAAGACAAAGCTACCAGAGTAGGGTCACATGATGCATCGTCCCTCTATAGAACATTGTGATATTTAACTTGGAAAGGAAACCCAATCTACTATATAAATTTGACAATGTGATATGTTTTCTTCTATAACACATGATGTGTAGTCCATAATTTCACAGATAGTAAAGTATTTTTCTTTAATCTCCACCCATTTATTGATCTCCCTAAGAATCCCACAATTTATTGGTATATTTCCTTTATATTGAGGGAAATATCATCCATCATTTATTTCCAGCCGTCTTTTGTTGAATTTAGAGGTTCCCATGAATCTGTGCAATGTTATCCTTGCACTATAGACCACTAGGGGTGAACCCAAACTCATTCATCATCCATGATACATCAAGGACCATCATTGATTTTCAAATCAAAATGTCCATTTTTTTATAAACAATTCTAATATGGGTTTGATCACATCAAAAACTATATTGGTCATTGAATCATCGGCCTTCCCTAGGAAAAAAATTAACACACAAAGAATTGAGGGATAAATCCTCAATAAACAGGGTGAAACATTGATGGCCATTGTGAACCCACCCATTGATCATGAGATTAAAACAAAAATGTGAAGATAAACATGAAATAAAGTATTTAATCTAGGTTCAATGGAATTATTTAATAATTGGTTCATGCTACAAACAAAGTAAAAGTAGGAATCCCATGAAAATAAAATATCGATGTAAAAAATCACAATTAATGGGGAAAGAAACCATAAATAAAAAATCCTTACATCTTTATTGAATCGATCATTAGAGGAGAATGGATATTTAATTATGTAGATAATTTTATCAAATAACTCCAAATTTTTTAATGAGAACTATAGAATCTGATCATTGATCGTCAATCCTCCTTCGTTGATCACCTAGTGTTCTCTCTTGCATTAATAATCTCTATCTATCAATATCTCATTATTTTTTATCTAGAGATTTTATATTAATTTGGTTAAAAAGGGGAGAATTAGGTTTATGAAAATTAAATTAATAAATTAATTGAATTAATTTATTCTATTTATTTTCAACCTAAGACTATGTGTTGACCAAAATTTATATGCATACCAAACATACATCATAACTAGGGTAAACCCTATGTTTTGAATCCAATGGTGATATTGATTTCCCCATATGATAATATGATCAATGTTGATTTCATTAATTTCAAAATAATTCACAAGTGTGGTTTAATATATTTAAAATTCTTAATAAACCAATTTTTGTGTCTTGCGACACCTATAATGCTTCAATAACATTGATGGAAACCCCATAAATATATAAAGAAATATTAAAAAGGAAAAAACATAAAATTCAAGTCCATTATAAAAAAAGATAATTATTTTCAATCTGGTAAGTATTTTTTATAGTAAAACACAAAATATACTGAGAATGAAAGAGATGTTTAGGTGAGTTGATTATTGGTAGCTCAAGGGGTTATGGAATAATCAAAAGAAGACATTGATGATGAAGATAATACCCTTGGTTTAACAATATCAAATAGTATTGAAAAAAGTATTAAATTAGTGATGAAAACATAGTAGGTGACCATAAAACTCCAATTCAAACTGAAAAAATGAAGACTCATCATAAAACCTCTCTTCCATCTCAAGTGGAGCCTAAATTTTATAAACAGGATTCTATGGATGATAGTTGGGTCATGTATATGCATGTAGAGATTTAACAAATAGAAAACAAACAATTTTTGGAAGTTGTTCCAAAGAAAAAAAAACATCAATAAAACCAAGTTTATGTTCTTGAATAAATTTAATGGATATGTAAATGAGACATGGAACAAATCACAACTGGTTTGTAAAGGGTATTACAAAATTTTGGGCACTTATGTGAATGAGACTTATTCACCCATGGTATGGCTTAAAATCATGATAATGTTTTCCTATTGAAGTAAAAAAGTGATTGAAGGTGTATTAAATTGATTTGATATTAGTATTATTAAATAGATTCTTGAATAAGAAGTTTACATTAAAGAACAAAATAGTTTTCTAGTGGATGAAGATGAAAAGAAAGCATGTTGATTGAATATGGACTTATATATAAATAATAAATAACTAAGGTAAAGATACATATAACATGATAAATATCTAGAGAATCTCAGATTTCAAATAGATGGATTGATCATAAATTATATATTAAGAATGAAGAATAAAAATGGATATTGGTGTTTATCCAAGTTGATGGCATAATGTTAAGTGTGTTTAATGAAGAATAATGCAAGTTTTTTTAGATTGTATGAGGTGTGAATTCTAGATTTGTTTGATTGGTGAGGTAAAATTATTCTTTAGCTTACTAGTAATTTATGGAATTAAAGGAAAATTTATTTCACAAACAAGATATTCCAAAATAGTGATAAGAAATTTTTATATGGTAGATTCATGACCAATAAAAAATTTAGTGGCCACCTGAAATAAATTTTCAAAAGATGGTTGTGGAAAGGAGTTTGATGTAATTAAATATACACAGATTATTGGTAGTTTCCTATTTTTAATATGCACATTACATAATAATGTTTTTAATACATTCCAAAATTCATGTTACCAATTTCTTTTCAATGATATAAATTTTATATAAGTGAAGAAGATTCTTTGAAAAATCAATAATATAATGTATTTCAGTTTATTTAATCATATAAATCATAACAAGGAATAATTTGATTTAAAAATGTAGTTTGGGAAGGTTTATCTGATAAAAAGAAGTAAAATTTAGTCAGTTCATTCAATCTTGGAATCTCTTTTAATTCCTATATGAGTTAGTGTAACACCTCGAGATTTTATAAGATATATTATTTTTAATTTATTTCATATCTTCTGATGTACTCTATACCAATATTATCTTTCACTATACACAACACTGTATTAGCTTGCAGAATACGCAACACTAATCTTGGATCGTGTTACACACAATTTCAAGTTTGTTTGATAGTAGTTATTCTACGCAACATTGAGTGTGTATATATATATATATATATTCAATGTATAAATGAAATATGGTTGGATTTTGTTAAATGCAACAACAAAGGAGTCTTTCACAACACGCAACCCTGACTTGGCTTGAATTACATGCAATCGTGACTTTCCTCGATAGCGTGTGTTGTACGCAATATCAGGTTTCACTAAACAATGATATATGGTTATAATATTATTCTGAACTAGCTATTATGAATAGTATTAACTAAATTTTGAATGTTATAACATTATTATTTCATCTTACTCATTTTCTAGAACATGGTATGTGAAAAAAATAATTTTTTCGGGTAAAATAAGTATTTTTCAAAAAATGCAGTTTTGCCGCCTTTTAATGAAGCACCCACATTAAATCTTGTTTTTGAAATTTTTATAAGTTAAATTTTAAAAAATAAACTTCTTCTTTTAAATCAGGATATAAAAATTTACATTGGATAAAGTTTTGATATTTTTTCTAATAACTTTCATATTTTAATGAATAGTAAAAACACGCTATATTTTAATTAAAAACATCTTTTTTCATCGTAATAATTTATATGGTTAAATTATAATATTTAATGGTTTTAAAGTATAAATAGAATATATTTTTACCATTTAATATAATTTATTTCATTAGAATTGATTTTACCTTGTATATGTAGGTTAAATCAATTCAATCTTTTGCAATGTTTTAACCAAAAACCCGTTTTCTTTCGACAACGAGATTAATTTTAATTTAATTTATGCACCTTTTTTGTTTTGAATTTTGAAAAATGGATTACATATTTGGAATCAGTGGGTATGAATTATGTTAATAATCTACTTTTTATTTTTGGGCATTATGAATAGTAACTACGGTAAATTTTATTTACCATAGTTAAAGGTAAATCGGGTAATTAAGGGTAAATATAAGATTATACAATTTCTCTAACACCTGCCAAAATCCTATGGGATGACTAAAAGTTGACCCATATCATCTAAGGGTCAGATTAGATTCATTTAATGGACTTTTGTCCATGAAAATAATTTAATTATTATTAAAACCAAAGAAAGTGACAACATATCACTTTCTTAAATCTTATAAGTATAATAATTTTAATTTAGTGATAAAATTAATGAAACTTCTAACATGAATAGTATACAAAAATCTAATAAAATTATCTACATCATAATAATTTATTTATAAATTTTAGGGATTAAATAATTATCATTAAGTATGACACAATAGTGATGTTGAAAGTATTTTATTAATTAAAATATCAAATAAATGATTTTATAAATATTAAAATAAATATTATATGAACTATTTAATGTTCTCCACTAATTTTCTAGATACATATGACATTTTATTAATCTATTAATGCTTATAGTTCGAACATATCTTCTGAATATAGTTTATTTAAATTCAAATAAATGAATAGTGTCAAAATTGACACTATTGTTATTTTATAAAAATAACATATTATAAAATTGTTTAAAAATAAAAAAAAATATTTAAAAATTATAAATTAACATTTATGTGGTCGAAAATGTCATAAAGTGTCAAATTATGGAAAATTCACAACACATATGTAATTATTTATAATAATTTAAAATTTAGAATATTATTACCAAAAAAAAATTAAATTGATAAATAAGGATAAATCATGTTGATAATGTTTAAAATAAATTCCTAACATGTCTAAATTTTACTGGTTTATGAGATTATAACCCTATATTATCTAATATTCATATATGATTCATTTTGGAAGTTTTTTTAAGTGGGGTTGGGATTTAATGTAAACTAATATTTCTTATATTTCCAAAGGTGCCCCTCTCCTCCCTTATAAAAGGGCACATCCTCCCTCTCTTCCTCACCACACATTGAGCTTTCAAGATCATCCAAACCCTGCCAAATTCTCTTCTAAACTTCCCTAGAAACATCCTAGAGGTCCTGGTCTTCTTCAAAGACCAATTTTAGTGCCCTAAGAGGAGGTATCAAAAAGGCGCTTCAAAGAAGAGGTAATGTCTATTACCGATCCTTTCAACCTTATTTCTTCTTCCACTTCTTCTTTTTTAGTTTTTTAATTATGAGGTAATAACATCAGTATCACTCATATACTGATATGTTATTATAAGTATGAAACATCCATATTTTACCATCTATCCATCCTACGGAAAATGAAATCACCACACGTGCGTACGTACGGAATACCGTCTCCATGCTGTGGTGTAATCTATTTTCCACCACCACCATACTTGGATGGGTATAATGGTGAAATTAATGAATATATATAATTATTTTAATGTGATATTGATTTTTTAATATTATACATACATTTTAATACAATTCCAAGATCTTGGGAATGATATCATCGCTTGTGCGTACGTACGGACTACCGTCTCCACGACGCGATGAGATTCACTCTCCATCTTAACCATTCAAGAATGATTATAAAGTATATATAATAAGTAATCATGAAATATATGACATAATAATTCTACTGGATTTATGTATATATATATATATGTCATCTACTTAATTCCATTCAATTCAATAAGGAAACGAAAACAGCGTTCATGCGTACGTACGACCTACCGTCTCCATGAATGGTGTATTTATTTCCATTTATCGATCTATTATATATATGAATATTCTGAATATATATTATATATAAATCATGTTTTAAATTCTGGATGTAAGTAATCATGATCTAAGTAATAATATGAATAATTACAAGTTAAAACACGAATGACAAATGAAACGATTTTACCCAAAACGCTACATTAACATGAATTTACAAAAGAAAGGGTATTATAAAGTCATAAGTGAACCATATATGATATAATAAAAATGTATATGATTCTGTAATAAGTCAATGACATTATTTAAATCATTATACAGGAGGTTTGGATATGTACGAAGCATATCATACCTAAGGTAAGGGATAATTGTTCCAATCTCATTCTTATCCGAGATTGTTTATACATATGTATTTACTGGGGTTATTGTTATCATCCATGTACATGTTTTCTAAAAGTGTTTTTATGTATGTTTAATGTCATTTTTACCCATTTTGACTACATGGTATGTAAGAAATCTTTCTTTTGTTTACGTTATGAGGTACTTTTTGACTTTTCCGACAAAAGTACGAGGAGAATGTTTTTTTAACTTATACGACATGAAAGGATTTTTATGTTTTTATAAAGAATTATTTTCATGAAGCTTCCTCCAAAAGATTTCATGAATATTTTAAACAAAATCTTTTTCTTTTAAAATTTCACGACGTTTTGTGAAAAGAAATTGATTTTGAAGAAGAAAGGATATTTTCCTCAAAAATTAATTTCAAGTGTTTTATCAAAACCATTTTCCATCTAAGATGACATTATTTCATATGTGTATGGTTCAAGTATAAAGTCTCTATGATTTACATGGTTTCACTTTTCTTATGATGAAATGATATCCATTTGTTTTATATGGATTATGTTATGATGGGATGATGTTTATGAAACCCATTTTTATTCTTTGGGTTATGATGAATGATTTATGTTTTTGTTGTTGCACAAGTAAGAATGATTTCATTATGAGATGGGTGGGACCTATATCTACCTATAATTCATTGGGTAAAGATTTATATCTCATGAGATAGACATGGCTGGAATGGTAAGTTAATCCGGTTCAGTATTACTGGACTGGAATGAGGAGTGAACTCGATTCAGAAAGGGACTTTGTCCACTAAGATGGTCTTGGAAACAATGCCTTGACTACTATGGAAATAATTACATGTGCTTAATGGATGACACAATTACATGTTTTATTCCCATTCTATTTTATCATGATTTATGTTCCATTATGATCTATGCCTTATGTACTTCCATGTTTTATGTCGTTGCTCAATATTTTGATGTTTGAACATTATGTTCATGGTTTTAAGTTCAAATGTATATGGTATGTTTTATTTCATCCATGCTTACCCTTACTGAGAATTTGAGCTCACCCTTTTTATGTGTTATTTTCCCCCAGGATTAAAATAAAGGTTTTAGGTAAGGAAACAAAAAGTGGAAGATCTTTATGGGAGATGTTGAAGATCTTTCACCACTATTAGAAGATTACGTGCCAAGTTTCCAAAGACACTAAACTATTACAGTACTTGTGTGTCTGTTTTTTTTATGTATTATGTATTCCGCAAAAGTAATGTAATGTCCATGTACGTCAAGCTTCGGGCTTCTATAGTTGGTATCAGAGGAAAGGTTTAGTCAACCTTTGGAAACTAGGATGCAAGAACTTTAGTGAGATCCCTAGAGATATTTCTAAGGTATGTCTAAGGATATCCCTGAGGTAAAGTATAAGTATAGATTATAGTCCTAGAATTACAGTAATGATATTAAAATTAAACCGAAGATGTAAGATATTGAAGGTACTCCCCCTTTATTATGTTGTTTTCCCTAGCATGATTGTTTCCTCTCACACTATTCTTTTTGGGTTTTAGACGAATGCTGGAACCCGTAGGAACCGTGTTGATCAATGTAATGGAAAATGCAATGATTTTACTTATGAACAAACAAATGTTATGGGAGGTGGAGTGAAAAATCTTATTGCTATACTTACACAAGCTATGAATCATTCTGGACTTCCAAATGAGCAGAGAAGGGAACAATATTCTATTGAGTCCTTCATGAGGAAATGTCCACCATCTTTCAGTGGGTCTTCTGATCCACTTGTTGCTGAAAAATGGATCAGTACCACTGAAAATATATTTTTAGTTCTTCAATGATCTGAACATGATAAAGTCATCTTAGCATTATATCGTTTGGAAGGTGAAGCTGATCAACGGTGGAATATTATCAAGAATATGAGGCCAAGAGATGAAATTGAGTCCATGGAATGGGACAAGTTCAAGAACATGTTTTTCAGTAAGTACTTCCCTTGTATTCTTCGAACAAAGATGGAAAAGGAGTTTCTTAAGCATAATCAGAAGGATGATGAATCTGTTGGTATATACGAAGCGAATTTTACAAGACTGGCAAGGTATGCATCTAGCTTTATCATCCAACCTGAAAGTATAGTCGATCAAATTTTCAGTGGCTTAAAACCAAGTCTTCAAAGGGAATTAGCTATAAGAGACTTCAGTAGCTATGAAGAAATTGTGCGTTGTGCTATCAGGGTAAAAATGGAAGTTGGTGTTACTTATCCATCTCATGGTTTTAACAAGAAACGAAAGATGGAGTTCAAGGAGAAATCTCAGAATAATAGTGAAAAGAAGATGAATGTTTCCTTATGCTCAAAGTGTGGAAATAAGCATGGTGGATATTGTCTTAAAGGGACTAGAAAATGTTTTAAGTGTGGAAAAGAAGGTCATCGAGCAGCTGAGTGTCGAAGTAATGGTAAAAGGGTTTCTAATGATGTGAATAAAGAAAAGACTGTAGAGAACGGACCACCAACACTTCAATGCTTCTAGTGAAAGGAAATGTGACATTATGCTAATAAATTCCCTAATCCAAGGGTTAGTGATGATCGACATGAGAAACCACTTAAGGCAAAGGACAAAGGGAAGTCACATGCAATCACTGTTGGAGATGTTTAATATGACAATGATGTGGTGGAATGATTAAGTGTTTATGTAATGGGATTCCAAAATAATGTTGTATATAGTATCGTGGAATAATGGAATATTTATGTATTGGTATATTGTGGTTTTCAATAATTTTATGGTACCGGTAACTATGGAAAGTGATTGATATATTTTTGGAAAAAAAAAATAATATGTGAATAATGAAGGGATAATAAGAAAATGAAATGTTTGATAGTATTCATGAGCTCATGACTCATATAAGGAAATAGTTATATCATGGTTTGAGTATATAGAATTTTGGGGTTTTGGTATGTGGAAAGAGTTAACTTTTCATAGAACTCATGTTTTCACTAAGACTCAATGGGTATTCATTTTTTCAAGAGAATACAAGATTAAGGCCTTAGAATGTTTGGAATGTGACCAACAAGACATATCTTATGATATATTGGGATCAACGATGCTATTAACATGCTTGTTATATGAAATATCTGGTAATCATTTTCACTATAATATGAGAGTGAACTGCAGTATTATGGATAAACCTAAATATTGGAATGGATTATGTAGGACATAAGTTATTATTGTTTAAGGACAGAAGTTTTTTCAATAGTATTGATGGGATGTTATAGTAATGTAGTTTTAGAAAAAGGAAAACCTGCAGGATGGGCGACAACCCATTGTATCGGACAAGGAAGTGGGAATCGAACCCACAACTGAAGTGCGACTAGCCTTTATCGCCTACCACTGGCCTAAAAGAAGTCATTGTTTAGTAGAAACTAGTTATATTATATTCAGCAGTATGATATATGAAGTATAAGTCCATTGTAGGACCCATATATGATTAATCTCACTATAGATGAACTTATGTATTTTTGATAACTTTTATAAAATTTTGTTTGAGACAGATGGAATGACCCATCATTCTATCAAATGATCTTCTAACACTTCATGAATGACAAATTCAACTTCATTTCTTTAAGAGATGAAGTGGAAATTGTCCAAATAACGACCAACGGTGAGACTGTACAAAAATCACGAAAGTATTTCTTCTAATTCCAATTTCATCAACTTTAGAGAAGTGATCTTGAAATCCAAAAATGTTGTCCTAGTGCCCTTATATCCGATTAATCAAATGGTACCTTAGATCATCACAAATCTATGGCTTTGTGATTGGTGGCTTTTTCATAGCCATGTTCTCTACCACTCTCCATCAAAACTTGATGGTTAGATTTCTCTTCCATATCCATATTTTTTTACCTATGTTATCCTATGTGGAAACCTAGTGATTAGTTAATTTGGGTAACCATTACATTTCATACTTTAGTTTTCAAAGATAGGTTTTGGTATTCTCTTTTTAAGATGTGGGTTTCTACAAAAGAAACTTTCAAGTATTAAACCATTTATAACCCCGACGAATTTTGAGGGAGAAATTCATTTTAAGGATGGTAGAATGTAACACCCTGAGATTTTATAAGATATATTATTTTAAAATTATTTCATATCATTTGATTTACTCTACACCAAGATTATCTTGTGCTATACGCAACACCGTATTAGCTTTCATAATACGCAACACTAATCTTGGATCGTGTCACACAAAATTTCAAGTTTGTTTGATAGTAGTTATTCTACGCAAAATTGAGTGTATATATATATATATATTCAATGTATAAATAAAATATGGTTGTATTTTTTTAAACTCAACAATGAATGAGTCTTGCACAACATGAAACCCTGACTTGGCTTGAATTACACACAATCACGACTTTCCTCGATAGCGTGTGTTGTACGCAATATCAGGTTTCAATAAACAATGATATATGGTTATAATATTATTATGAACTATCTGTTATGAATAGTATTAACTAAATTTTGAATGTTATAACATTATTATTTCATCTTACTCATTTTCTAGAACATGGTATGTGAACAAAATAATTTTTTCGGGTAAAATAAGTATTTTTAAAAAAATGCAGTTTTGCCGCATTTTAATAGCGCACACACATTAAATCTAGTTTTTGACATGTTTATAGATTAAATTTTACAAAATAAATTTCTTCTTTTGAATCAGGATATAAAAATTTACATTGGATAACGTTTTGATATTTTTTCTGATAACTTTCATATTTTAATGAATAGTTAAAACACGCTATATTTTAATTAAAAACAACTTTTTTCATCGTAATAATTTATATGGTTAAATTATAATATTAAATGGTTATAAAGTATAAATAGAATATATTTTTAGCATTTAATATAATTTATGTCATTATAATTGATTTTACCTTGAATATGTAGGTTAAATCAATTCAATCTTTTGCAATGTTTTAACCAAAAACCCGTTTTCATTCGACAACAGGATTAATTTTAATTTAATTTCTGCAACTTTTCTGTATTGAATTTGGAAAAATGGAATCCATATTTGGAATCAGTGGGTCCAAATTATGTTAATAAGCTACTTTTTATTTTTGGGCACAATGAATAGTAACTACGGTAAATTTTATTTACCATAGTTAAAGGTAAATCGGGTAATTAAGGGTAAATATAAGATTATAAAATTACCCTAAAACCTTCCAAAATCCTATTGGATGACTAAAAGTCGACCCATATCACCTAAGGGTCGGATTAGATTCATTTAATGGACTTTGTTCCATGAAATTAATTTAACTGTTATTAAAACCAAAGAAAGTGACAACATGTCACTTTCTTAAATCTTATAAGTATAATAATTTTAATTTATTGATAAAATTAATGCAACTTCTAAAATGAATATTCTACAGAAAGCTAATATAATTATCTACATCATAGGAATTTATTTAGAAATTTTAGGGATTAAATAAATGTCATTAAGTATGACACAATAGTGATTTTGAAATTATTTTATTAATTAAAATATTAAATAAATGATATTAAAAATATTAAAATAAATATTATATGAACTATTTAATATGCTCCACTAATTTTCTAGATACATATGACATTTTATTAATCTATTAAAGCTTTTATTTCGAACATATATTCTGTATATATTTTATTTAAATTTCAATAAATGAATAGTGTCAAAATTGACACTATTGTTATTTTATAAAAATAACATATTATAAAATTGTTTAAAAATAACGAAAATATTTAAAAATTATTAATTAAAATTTATATGGTCGAAAATTTCATAAAGTGTCAAATTATGGAAAATTCACAACACATATGTAATTATTTATAATAATTTAAAATTTAGAATATTATTACCACAAATAAAATTAAATTGATAAATAAGGATAAATCATGTTGATAATGTTTAAAATAAATTCCTAACATGTCTCAATTTTATTGGTTGATGAGATTACAACCCTATCTTATCTAATATTCATATATGAGTCATTTTGGAAGTTTTTATGTGGGGTTGGAAATTTATATAAACTAATATTTCTTATATTTCCAAAGGTGCCCCTCTCCTCCCTTATAAAAAGGCACCTCCTCCCTCTCTTCGTCACACCACTTTGATCCTTCAGGCTCGAAAAAACCCTGCCCAATTATCCTCTCCCCTTCCCTAGAAACATCCTAGAGGTCCTGGTTTTCTTCAAAGACAAATTTTAGTGCCCTAAGAGGAGGTCTCAAAGAGGCGCTTCAAAGAAGAGGTAATGTCCATTACCGATTCTTTCAACCTTATTTATTCTTCCACTTCTTATTTTTTATTTGTTTAATTATGAGGTAATAAAATCAGTATCACTCATATACTGATATGTTATTATATGTATGAAGCAACCATATTTCACCATCTATCCATCCTACGGAAAATGAAATCACCGCATGTGTGTACGTACAGAATACCTTCTCCACGCCATGGTGTAATCTATTTTCCACCACCACCTTACTTGGATGGGTATAATGGTGAATGTAATGAATATATATGATTATTGTAAAGTGATATTGATTCTCTAATATTATACATATGCTTTAATACAATTTCATGATCTTGGGAATGATATCATCGCTCGTGCGTACGTACGGACTACCGTCTCCACGACACGATGAGATTCACTCTCCATGTTAACAATTCAAGAATGATTATAAAGTATATTTAATAAGTAATCATGAAATATATGACATAATAATTCTACTGGATTTATTTATATATATATATTTATGTCATCTACTTAATTCCATTCAATTCAATAAGGAAACGAATATAGTGTTCATGCGTACGTACGACCTACCATCTCCATGAATGGTGTATTTCTTTCCATTTATTGATCTATTATATATATGAATATTCTGAATATATATTATATATAAATAATGTTTTAAATTCTGGATGTAAGTAATCATGATCTAAGTAATCATATGAATAATTACAAGTTAAAACATGAACGAAAAATGAAACGATTTTACCCAAAACACTACTTTAACATGAATTTACAAAAGAACGGGTATTATAAAGTCATAAGTGAACCATATATGATATAATAACAATGAATATGATTCTGTAATAAGTAAATGACATTATTTAAATCATTATACAAGATGTTTGGATACGTATGAAGCATATCAGACCTAAGGTAAGGGATAATTGTTCCAATCTCATTCTTATCCGAGATTGTTTATACGTAAGTATTTACTGGGGTTATTATTATCATCCATGTACATGTTTTATAAAAGTGTTTTTATGTATGTCTAATGTCATTTTTACCCATTTTGACTAAATGTTATGTAAGGAATCTTTCTTTTTTTATGTTACGAGGTACTTTTTTACTTTTCCGACAAAAGTACGAGGAGAATTTTTTTTTAACTTATACGACATGAAAGGATTTTTAAGTTTTTATAAAGCCTTATTTTCATGAATCTTCCTCCAAAAGATTTCATGAATATTTTAAACAAAATATTTTTCTTTTAAAATTTCATGACATTTTGTGAAAACAAATTGATTTTGAAGAAGAAAGGATATTTTCCTCAAGAATTAATTTCAAGTGTTTTATCAAAACTATTTTCCATCTAAGATGACATTATTTCATATGTGTATGGTTAAAGTATAAAGTCTCTATGATTTACATGGTTTCACTTTTCTTATGATGAAATGAAATCAATTTGTTTTATATGGATTATGTTATGATGGGATGATGTTTATGAAAACCATTTTCATTCTGTGGGTTATGATGAATGATTTATGTTTATGTTGTGGCACAAGTAAGAATGATTTCATTATGAGATGTTTGGGACCTATATCTCCCTCCAATGAATTGGGTAAATATTTATATCTCATTATATAGACATGGATGGAATGGTAAGTTAATCCGGTTCAGTATTACATGACTCGAACGAGGAGCGAACTCGATTCAGAAAGGGACTTTGTCCACTAAGATGGTCTTGGTAGCAATGACTTGGATACTATGTAAATCATTACATGTGCTTAATGGATGACACAATTACATGTTTTATTCCCAAACTATTTTATCATTATTTATGTTCCATTATGATCTATGTCTTATGTACTTCCATTTTTTATGTCGTTGCTTAAGATTTTGATGTTTAAACAATATGTTCATGTTTTTTAAGTTCAAATGTATATGGTATGTTTTATTTTATCCATGTTTACCCTTACTGAGCATTTGAGCTCACCCTTTTTATGTTTTATTTTCCCCCAGGATTAAAAGAAAGGTTTTGGGTAAGGAAACAAAAAGTGTAATATCTTTATGGGAGATGTTGAAGAGCTTTCACCACGATTAGAAGATTACGTTCCAAGTTTCCAATGACACTAAACTATTACGGTCCTTGTGTGTATTTTTTTGTTATGTATTAAGTATTCTGCAAAAGTAATGTAATGTACATGTACGTCAAGATTCGGGCTTCTACAATTAGAGCTCAATTATGCACTCAAATGATATAGATAAAGAAACAATTTAAATATATTGGATTCGATGTGAATTATCTTATTTATATCATGGTTGATAGCTCGACTGTGATAAATAATAATAAAAACTATCATCCATCATTCAATGACCAAGTACATAGAGATAAAATATAACATTATTAACGATAATGTTTAACAAGGGCTAGTACAGTTAGAGTATTTTCAACACAAAATCAGTTGGATAATATTATCATAAAGGAACTACCCAAGGAAAATTTTGAAATACATCCTTTGGATCCTGCAGTCCAACCAAATCCCTCTAATTAGATGAGTTAGATAACATAACCCACTCCCCCATGGGATATAATTACTTTTTTCAAGGTATGGATACCCTCTAACATTCATTATTTTAATTTCCAATTCTATTTTCTGAACTTTTACAAAAGTTCTCATTGGTTTCATTGACAAAGGGGAATAAGTGTTAATTTTTTACAACATCAGATAAGCTATCCATCTATGGAAATTTAATTTAGTGACTAAGAGTGTTTTTTATAATTATAATGTATGAGAAATATTATTCTATTCTCTTCTATAGGTTGATAGTATCTTATTTCTTACTCAGGAGGGAGTTTAATAGGGAATTTGTGGAGTGATCATGAAGATAAGTGAAGTGTTTTCACATGGATAATTCCATTTAACTATTGTTTCTCATATCAAGATCATCTCAAGTGGGATTATAGTATATATTAATTAAATCATTTCACTCTTTTAATGATATAGGTTAAGATACTGTTTTAGATGAGAAATTGTGTGTTTTGAATTTTTATAGTGTTTAAGTGCTCTTTTTTTGAAGTTTTCAACAAATAAAAAGGGGGATATTGTTAAAAAATCCCATTTGAGTGATTTTTTGGTAGATTTTATTGATAATGAAGTGGAAAAAATCTAAAATTAAAAAAATAAGTTTTATAAGTTCATATATTTATGTTGTTAATATTTTTAGAGGTTTTTTGGATGATCTATGGAAAATTAGTACTTGGGAAGCATTTAAAAGTTTGGAGAAGTCCATTATATGTATGAGTAATTTACTTGAGAGAAATATAGTTTTGTAAGCGTTACTAAAATAAATCATACGATTCATTCTCACAAAAATGTACAACAATGTATGAGTCATTCTAGAAGTTCATAAGAGTCATATGGACTATGTATGAGTCATTCCAGAAGTGTTTATGTGTCACCCATGCTATGTTTGTGTCATTTAGAGTCATGTACAAGTGATTTCCTTATGTGTATGAGTCATAACAATATACATGTGATTAAATTAATATGTTTATGGGTTATATATGTATCTTTTTACAAGTCATCCCTTTGTGTATTTTTTCTAAAGTAAACAATAATTTGTTCAACTAAATTTTATTAATCATAAAATACAATTACTATTATAGCTTTTTTATGAAGAGAAAATTAAGACACATTTAAAGGGAATTTCATTATTTTAACATCACTAGAATAATAATAATTAAATAATTATATTTTTATATATCAATTACACTTTAAAAACCAATCATGATATATAGTTATGTAAAATGAACTCCTTTATGATCATGGACATGGTAGGTCATACCTTTAAATAGGTAACATTTAAAATTTTCGATGAACATTATGGAAAGAAGATATATAATATTTTATCTATCCATAATGATTATAATATCCTAATTACCATATTATTTCATTAAATATATTTTCATATATCATTATTGTGATCTGGTGATGAAAAAAATACCACATCTCTTCATGGATGTAGTAGTCCACATGTACAGGAACGATATTATCATTTTTCAGTGTAAGAAAGAAAATGATATATTATATTTTAATAATGATAAATATTTCATTAATATCATTATTATTTCGTTTATATGACATATATTTATTAAATTTATTTTTATTATCTTCCATGTAAAGTGTTAGTGAAAATAAAATCACATTACTTCACGAGGCAGTAGTCTGCCATACACACAAGCGATGATATTGTATCCCATATGGAATAGAATTTAATAAGTTATATGTGATATAATAACTGAATAAGTATCTATATATTGAAAATATAAAATATATACTTTAAATAAATCAATAAATAATGTCGTAAGGGGCGATGATGGAAACTGAATGGCATCGGTTCGAGAGGTGATATTCCGCCAAACACATGAATTGTGATTGTGTATCCAATTTGATAGAAGAGGAGTCATATTTAAGTTATTAAAATTAAATAATAATGTTTAATTATAAAATACATACTATTTTTGTTATATAATAATAATTTAAGAATATTTTAAGGATGTGGAATAGGAAATAAAATAAATACGCTCAGCTAAGCATGATACCTCTTATTCGGGAAACCAACTTAGGTAAGAACCAAAAGCCTAATTTCATTGTATTTTTTATAAAACTGATGGATTTTGGTTGTGATGATGGAATTAAGGAATATATTCGGGTGGGTATTGTCTTATCCAAAGTTCTTTGATGGTGCGATGTAGAGAGGACCAGTGGGGTAGCCTTTTATAAGTTAGGTGAGTGGCACACTTGTAATTTTTCGAAAAGAAAATGATGTACCAATGTTTTTTGCATTTAAAAAGCCCCTAAATGGAGAATTAATGAGTCTTAAATATGATAAGGTATACATATTTCTATAAAGTATATTTTAGATAATTTTTTAGTTTATTTGATATTCTATTTCAAAAAAATAATAACTTTGTATTAATCAAATTTAAAAATTTAAAAATAAAAATTTAAAATAAAAACCCTCATGAAAAGAGTTCTGTTAATGCTATTTACTCTTTGATTTCAAAAATATACTTAATATTTTTAAAATAAAAGTAAGTATATTAATAAAAATGAAAGTGATTTATTATATCATTACCTAAGTTGTTAACTTCTTTACCCCTTTTGGTACTTGCTTCTATACAATTTTTTTTCACTAATTAGAAAAGTACAGATATCTATCCCTTATAAAATTTTTAGATTTCCATGTTTCCAATTCAACCATATGGGTTTTCCTTAAAACCATAACTGGATGAATCATATTATTCCAAAAAAGATTCTCTATATGGTCAATAATATAAATTGTCAATCTAAAAAAGAAATATTCTCTTCCAACTGAACTACTTCAGGGCTCAAATTATGAGATGAATCTGGTATGTATTTCCTTGACATCGAGAAATGAAAAATATTGTGTATGCGGGATAAAATTAGAGGAAAATATTTTCAATATGAAATTTATACAAATTTATCCAGGATTTCATATTCTCTAATGAACTATGAACTTAGCTTTCTATTTTTACCAAAATGAATAACACTTTTCAATGGAGATACATTAAGAAAAACATGATCAGCTGCATCGAAAGAAAGATATTTCTTATGGTTATACACATAACTTTTCTGAATTCTATGCACCATCCTCATATGTTTCAGAATAAAATATACCTTCATATCCATTTCCTCTATCAACTATATTCCTATAAACATTCTTTGTCATACTGCATCCCAAAAATATGAAATTCGACACCACTTTCCAAATAATGATCCAAAATGTGACATCTGTATAATGGAATGAAAAATATTGATATAAAAAAACTCAACCAAATAAAGAGACTGATACCAACACCCCCTTTAATCCATTTAACAAGAATGAAACCTATATTCCATGGTTTAAATAATCCACTTAGACTGACTGTCAGTTTGAGGGTGAAAAGTTTTACGAAAATTTAATTCAGTACTCAAATATTTATAAAGTACTTTTAAAAAATTTGATTTGAACCTGGAATCATGGTTTGATAAAATGGAGAGAGGATCCCCATGTAACTTGATTATCTCTTTTAGATACAGTTGATAAAGGTGATACAGATACATATTATCTCAAATGGGAATTAAATTCCCATATTTAGTTAATAGATCAAAAATAACATAAATCACATTGTTACCTCAAGAAGTTTTTGGTAATCCCACCTTGAAATCCATTGATATTTTTTCCCATTTCAACTCCATTGTTGAAAAAGGTTAAAGAATTCAATTCATTAATTGTCATTTAACTTTATCTAGCTATAAAATCAAGCACTTCATGGTAGAGATAGCAATATCTATTTTCATTCCATCCCACTAGTAATACTCCTAAATGTCTCTATACATCTTAGTGCTTCCATGATGAATATAAAATAGATGACTACAAGCTTCAATCAGTAACTCTTTCTTTAAATAGGAATCACAAGGCACACATAATCTTTTTCCAAATAATAAAACACCTTATTTATCAATATTATAATTAAAAAACTTAACCTTATTAATGAATTCTACCTTTTCTTAAAAAGCCTGATCCTCCTTATGATATTGTTTAATTCTATCTGAGAATTATGGCTTCATTGAGACTTGAAAAAAAATATAGGATATACCTACATCCATAACTTCTAGGATACATTTTATCAAACCATTAAATAATGGGCCACATTCAAAACATGATTTGGTTAATGCAGCATTGTATTTTTAGACTGAATGCATAAAACATTTTTTTTCTTTTCTAGGACTGTAATAAATAATGAAATAATGAAATCATGAACCTTGATCAGTTCCATCCATCTTCTCTATTTCATGTTTAATTATTTTTATGTTAATAGATACTTATATCTTTTATGACTAGTATATATTTAAAAATTTACTCCATATAAATGATCTATATAAATTATTATTACAAAAATCGAACCATGTAATTCAAAATCATCATTATGATAATTTAACTCGCGAGGCTTGAATTATACTAAATAATAATAAATTACCTAACCATTATGTATTAGGACACAACCATATCCTTTCAATGACGTATTGGTTTAGATGAAGAATTCACAATTTCTAGAAGGCATGGAAAAAACTATAGCTTTTACTAATCTTTCTTTTAGTTACTAAAAAAATCATCACATTCTTTTATCTATATGAATTTATCTTCTTTTCTGGATAAATTAGTTAGTGGTCTATAAAATCAAGTAATTTTTTCAACAAATATCCAGTAGTAACTCACAAAAACAAGAAATCTATGAATGTGTGTGATATTTTTGGGTCTTGGATATTATTAAAAAAATTGTTTTAGTAGGGTCAACAATTATTCTATCTTTAGAAATAATGTGTCCATGAAAATAATTTTATTACAACAAATGTTAACACTTACTAAATTTCCAATATTTTATTTTATTATAATATATGGAAAAAAATACTTAGGTATATTTCATATTCCTCTATACTTTTAGAATATACCAAAATTTAATTAATAAACAAAACTACAAAATTATATAATGACTTATGAAGAAATATATTTATAAGGCTTATAAATGTATTCGATCCATTGGATATCCTAAATAGAATAACTTAAAAATAATAACTTCTATATCTAGTGCGAGACACAATAATTAGAATTTCATACCCCATTACCTTTAGCTGATGGAACCTAGACATCAGATCAACCTTTAATAAATACTAATCTCCATATGGATGATCAATAAAATCATTGATATAAGGAAAATTCTCATTGAACCATATTTATTTTTAACAGAAAAAACAGGAGCACTCCATAGTTAAATGCTAGGTTTAATGGAAAATTTATCTAAAAACTCCTACAATTTCTTTTAAAGTTCTAAAAGTTTTACTTGATGCATTTGATATAGGGGGTTTGTAATTGTCTTGACATTAAGAAATAAGTCAACAGAAAACCCAACCGCCCAATCATGAATGACACCATGAAAATCATCAGGAAATACATCCATGTATTCATTCACTAGTAGAACATCACTAATTTTAAGAGTTTCTTTCTTTTGAACAACATGAGCTAGATAAATTTCACTTCCATATTTAATCAATTTAGTAGCTTCTTAATATGATATTAAATGTATGAAACCATTAAATAAAACCTTATTTGAACTCCAATATTTATTATAATGATAAAATTAAACCCAATCCATACCCAAAATGATATCAAACTCTAGTATGGGTAGTTCAACAAGATTTTCATGAAATGAAATCCCATTAATGATAATAGGAAGATTAATAGAACTGTTGGTTACTTTAATATTTACACCTAGAGGTTTCAACAAAAGTTCTATATTCTTTTAATGTGGTGATATTATCATTTTACATTCAAATTTCTTAGAAAGGAATGAATACAAAGATCCTGAGTCAAATAGGGTATTTATATAGTTTGAATACATTAGTAACATACCTATCACCACTTCATTTAATGGATCAACATCAACTGTAGTATTAGCAACATATTTTTCCACACCATTTTTATTTAGATGTTGATGATTTCTAGCTTGATTTACTAACTTCCATAAAATGTTAGTATAGTAACCGAAATCATTGCAACTAGAAAACTCACCATTGGATGGATATATTTTACCCCATTCATAGATTCATAATTATTATTTTCTTTGCAATCATGGGACATATGACCAAAATTTCCACATCAGTACATTTTCAATGATTTCATAAGACATTCCCTATGACAATTTTTACAACACTTACCCCATGATAGGAAATTCATTTTCTTACCTATAGATTTCATTGATGTATGTTTCCCTATCACCTTCTATCCTAATCCCGTCTTTATTTTATCATCACTAGGCACATTAGTTTTATAAATCTCCATCTCAATTATTTTAGCACAAAAAAATACCTCCCATAGAATTTAAATTATTTGAAGGATAACATTATTCATAGAATTTATTTGGATCCATAGTGAAATATTTTGATTTTACTAATAATTTCTCAAAAAAATCTAGTTATTTCCTGGAAAATCTTCTGAAATAGGATTCATATGTGGAAATTAAATATATATCTTTTTTGCATAAATTTCATGAACTATTTTCCTAATTGTAGTCAAAAAAACTAAGGAAAATGTTTTTCATGGAAAATATCCTTAATTGTTTCCCATTACATGAAGTCAATATCATTATTATCTCTATTATTCTTAGCTAAATACAACCATTGATCATCTTCACCATCAAAACTATAAATGGAAAGGGTTTCCCTTTGACATTATAAACATACCGTGACATAAAATATCTTCTCCAGAGCATTGATTCATCCTTTAACTACCACAGGGTCAGATGATCCACTAAAGTATGGGGGATGTCACCTCATCATATACACCACTATAGAAATGTTCATCATGGTATTTTGGGTTCTTCTCCAGCATGGATACCACCACCATTTATAGCTTCTTTTAGTTGAGACATGGTTGTATCAAACTAGTCAATTTTAATACTAACCATCTCATTATGCTGATTTGGTAAAATATTTTTCTCTCAGTGCCTCACCAACATATATTCCATGTTTCCTCTTTAGAAAAACATTCTAAATAGACATTATTTAGATGAAGTAAAATGATAATCATTAAATTCTATATCATTTCAACTTAACCATAAATAAAAATATTTCAATGACATGTTATTAACATTATTCAAGCATCTAATGTTATCGAATCTATCACATGACACCAAAAATATAGACCCATCCTTAAATAGTACATAATCCTAAGTTTTAATTCAAGAATTAATTCTCTTACATTTGAGGATATAATTTGGTTTAGATTTTTAAATAATGAGGTCATAACTCACACCTAACAATAACCATAAATTAAAAAGTGGACACTTCTTATAAGTGTCCATTTTTTTAGATAATTTTAAACTCTTTAAATGAAGCATGATTAATTTTCATGAAAAATATTTATGAATTTCATATTGACTTCTTTATTTCCGTTACCCATCCTTAAACCTTGTGAAAAACATTTCAAAAATGTGGGATAATCACAAAAAGCTTAGTAAGGGAAATAAAATGAAGAATTACATTACTCTAGTGAAAATCATGAATACCCATGAAAAGCCTTTTCCAAGAAGCATGCATTTTTTTCTAAAAGGGCGTAATTTTTTACTTCCCAAAATATCATTATAATTAATTTTTAAATCAAACAAATTCCATGAAAACTCATTATAAAAAAATGAAAATTCATGTAGGTTCCTTGGGATATCATCTCATAGAACATTTAAATAATCATTACAGAACCCTTACAAATTGGAAGAACTATACAACAACTTGAAATATAATTTTCTATATAACACAATCATTTTCGAATGAATTAGAGTTATATCTAGGTGCACCAACTATATAATTTATATTTGTATCACCCAATTCTATCTGGTTTCAATAACCATTTATAATTCCCAAGAACCATAACATGGAAAAGAAATATTCTTTTGGGTTTTCATCATAAAATTACTAAAAAAATATTTTAAACTCATATGAAAATGAATTTTTTAAATATAATTATCTTTTTTAAACAACATTTTAAATACCAAAATATCATTTATTTTAAAAACCAATTTTCAAATACCTATAAACTAGAATTATGGTTTTTATTTGAAGAAAAAGTGAAATATTTCAATGGAATCCAAGTATAAAATAATGGTTATGGCGACAAGAAAAGTCATTATTGTCGTATATTTTAAAATAGAACATTCCTTTTTTGTTTGTAAAGAAATTAAGACATTCCATACAATGAATATTTTTTTCAAAAAAAATGAAATAAATACAAAAGTAATCCTTTATAAAACTCTCATTTGAGTAATAATTTTTTTTAAATAATGGATATGGATGAAAAGAGTGGAGGAAAACATTAAAATATATATTTTTTAAAGAAAAGACCCTTATCACCTTGGAGATATTTGAATCATAGAACAATGAAATAATAAAATTAACCAAAACATTAAATACCATGATAACGGATAATATCATGATATGAAATGTAATAGGGTCTGTATATACACCTTGTAAAATAATATAGGTTTATTACATCAAAATATGCCTTAGTCAAAAGAAACTGAGATGGAGTCCCTTACCTTGAGTTTGATTTGTCACATCCATTATTTATCTTCCTAAATAATAAACTTTTTTTATTTATTTACTTTATTAAGAAACATTTAAAAGTTTATTATTACCTTTATTTCTGTTAATACCCTGTAATATACAATTAATTAATCAATAAATTTTATGTGATATGTTTTGATGATATTTGGATTATGTATCAGAAATGTCTTCAATAAGTTAAAAATCAGTATAAGAGGTCATTATTTTAGAATATTTAAAATATTAATCATAAAAAATAATTTTTTATATATAAATTATACTTTTAAAACCATCCCTGAAAGATAGATATGAAAAATGAAGTATGTTACGATCATGGAGGCGGTTGGACGTACATATGCATGAGTAACATTTTCATTTTTCAATTATCAATATGTAAGAAAGTTAAGAAATACTTTATTTTTATATAATTATAATAATATAATAAATGCCATATTATTTCATTGAATACACTTTTATATATGATTCTTATGATGTGGTGATGAAAAATAAATCACAACACTCCATAGAGGCAGTACTCCACATGTACACGAATGAAATTATCATTTTTTAATATTAAAAATTTACTAAATATAGTTATTATGTATTTTAAATCACATATATTTATTAACGTTTTATTTATTAACTTCCATTTAAAGTGTTAGTGAAGAACGAATCATATTGATTTTCGTGGTGGTAGTTCGTCTTACACACGAGCGACGTTATCATATCCCCTGCTGAATGGGAAGTAAAAATTTATATGCGATATAACAAAAAAAATATTTATAAATATGTTAAAAAAAATCATATATATACTTTAAATCCATCATTAAAACAATCATTTATAGGGTATTATGGGAAATGAATGACATCAGTGAGTGAGGTAGTAGTCCTCTATACACATTAATAATGATTTCATATACCAATTAGTGGAATGGGAGATATATTTAGGTTATGAAAATAACATATCCCATTATATGTGATATACTAGTGTTATTATATAATAATAACTTAATAATATTTTAAATAGTCCAATGATGAGATAAAATAAGGATATTGGGCTAAGAATGATACCTCTCTTCGGGCATCCTCCTTAGGTAAGCACTAAAAACCTCATTAGGATAGAATTATGATCAAAATAAGGGATATTGTTTTCACTGATGGATTTAATTAGGAAATTTTTGTAGTTAATTTATTATAAAAAATATTTTAATCTGTGAAGATGAGAGTATAAGGGTGGTCTTTTATAAGTGAGGTGAGTGGCACACTGGTAATTTTTGAAAATAAAAAGGTGTGACCACATTAATCACATAAAAAGGATAAAAAATTAATAATTCTTAATATATATACATTATAATAGATATATATGTCCATAAAATATAATTTAGGGAAGTTTTTAGGTCATTTTAACCCTTATCTTTTTAGTTTAATCCCTGATAAATTCATTTTTTCTTAACAACGATAATTAATTTTTACTATTTTAAATATGAAATACAATAAAAAATTAATTTGAAATTATTATATAATATTAATTATTCGCACACCAATTATTTAACCCACATTAAAAAATTAAATTCACATATGTTGAAAATTTTAATATAAAACAAAACTCATCATTGCGATGAAAACACAGGTTTTCAAGATTTTTATTTTTCTAGAAAAAGATTATTTTATATTAACTATACGACTAATAATAATACTTTTATGAATATAAATTAATATTTATTAATATATCATCTTTATATTTTACTTAAAAAATAACTCATTATTGATTATTTTAATTAATTAAATTGGAGAAAAATTGTTCACTTTAAAATAGTTTTCAAAAAACACAATTTTTAATCACAAAAACATACCTATATTAAAGTAAAATATAAAGTAGATTCAAAAGAAAATCAATGGATTAAACAAAATAAATAATACTTATGTTACATTAAATCTTATTCAAAATATAACGGTACTTTTAAATTACATAATTTTTTTTAAAATAAATTACTTTTTTAGAAAAATTTGTTTTTTTATTTATTCACCAAACAATAAATATGTTATGAAAAATACCAAAATTTGGTGCCAAGTAAATTTTTATATTATGATTTATGAAATTAAATTCATTTTTTATAATTCATATTCTAAAATTTATAAATCAATATTTTAAATAAAACTTTATAAAAAAATTGTTAAAATTATTTACTTTCTTATTTAGAAATAATTAATTAATATTTTTATAATTAATATAAATATATTAATAAACATGAAAGTTATTTATTCTATAATTATATAGGTTTTAACATTATTTTAAAGATAAAAATTATAATTATCTATCATATGAAGAAATGAATGATTATATAAATAAAGTGGTTATAAGTTTGGAGTTGAGAAGTGATCTCCTTTAGAAGTGAAAAAAACATCATTGGAAAGAATAGTGGTTATATAATGATCTTGATTTTTGACATGGTTTATAAAAATTAATCATGTTTTTCTATTTTTTTGATATAAATAATGAATACATTAATTTAATTCATGTTCACATAAAATTCTCGAGGGGTTGACAAATGAGAAAAGTGGGAAGAATAAATTTGATCTGTACCAAGTGCATCTTATAACTAGTTGAAAGTAGAATACCTGTAAAAAGTAGTTCTCATGGAATATGATGAGAATTATGAGATATTGTACAATAAATTAAATTGCCTAAGTATCAACGAATAAGGAGAACATGTGAAGATAACCAGACTTAGTTGTTCGATTCAATAAGTGATGAAGAGAAAGTAGTAACAGATTTTAAGGTGTTTCATGTAGTAAGATAAAACCATATCCAAGATATTTTTATCTACTCTTTAGGTAGAGTAATTATAGGTTGTGTATCTTGAATATTTTAGATGAAGAATAAGTCTAGTTACATAAGGACACAATAGTTTTTTATGAATTCCAAGACTTTGTAATTGAGGAAGAAAATATATTTTTGACAAGGTGTGACATCTTGAAAAAGCATAGTGATCTACTTAAAAGAAGTTAATAGTAATAAAAATACTATGAGATGTGATATATATACTTGTTCACATTTTTATATACCAAGGGCTATATCACCTATGTAATATGATGATCCCCTTGCTTATGTAATATGAAAAAACATCATTCAGGATAACCCTTTACCAACATAATCTAATTGATAACATGATTATAAGGGATAATCCATGATTAAATTAGAATGAACACTGGAAGGAATAAGTTTCTCATCTTAGGGATAAACCTTGTAAAAAATTCAAATAATGACCTCTTGTTTAAATCCCAATGTTTCATGTGGTCATGTCATGTTGGGTGAAACATAAAGGATCCATTTATATCATAACAGATATTAGGGTTTCGAAGACCAAAGGGATAAAATGTTTGAGGGTATATTTATAATTTTTTAAAATTTTGACCAAACTGGATTCACCAACCAATTAGGAATATCTACACTAGTAAAATATTATTTATATGACTCTAAGATAATTAGATGATTTTTTATTAATTCAATATTTTGATAAAATATTTTATTCAAAAAAATATTTGATGGAACATTGGTGTTATTATTAAATTCTACCGATAAAAATAAATTTATTTTTGAGTATTATTAAATTATTTAAAATAATAAATTTCATTATTATATTTTTATAATTTTTAATTTTTAATTATTATATTTTTTATTGGAATAAAATGGTTACTAAAAATCATTGATACCATTCATCTTTAGAATCAACAAAAAATAAATTATACGTAAAGTGTTCCTAAGTATATGATATTTATTGTTTGTAATCCCCTTAACCAACAATAAATATATATTTTTGATTTTTCTTAAAAGAATAATTTCTAATAGAATAAAATTTCATATAAAAAAATAAATTAAAAATTAAAATTTTGAAAAATTAGAAATGGTGATTACAATAAAAAAAGAATGAAATAATTAATAAGATGGAAATACCATAACATCTTTAGGGAGGTTACAATAAGATCATAAAACCTAGATCCCCTAACCAGTAAAATTAGATATGAGGGAAATTTGTTATGGTGTTTTTTTAGAGTTCTAAGGGGTTCAGATGTAGGAGGGTCTGTTGGAGTAGTCATGAGTAGGGGCCTAGGAATAATTGTAAATCTTATTTCTGAAGTATTGGGACATGTGTTGATGGTAATTTAAAGAGAGGGGAGACCTATAGAGGAAACATGATAGAATATAAAGACAACTAGAACATATGATTTAAATATATATCACCTTAATTTTAATTTTTTTACCTTACATCACTTTCCCTATATTTTAATGTCCACACATTGATTATTTTAATGAATTTGTGAATTTTGAAGGCACTTTTTATGAATTTTACTTCATTAGAAACCCTATTTTAGATGTCTTCATGAAAAATAAAAATTAATTTAGTACTATAAAATTGATATATACCCACTACATCTTATCACTAGTGAGAAGTAGAATCTAAGAAAAATGGTCTCTTGAGGAAGATAATGAGAAGTATCTGATGTTGTATAGTGAAGAAAATCTTCTATGAATCAAAGAATAAGAAGAATATGTGAGTCTGACCTGATTTAGATAGACAAAATAAAATGTGAAGAATAAGTATTAGATCTTATGTAATTTCATGAAGTAACAAATAATCATGCCTAAGTAATTATTTTCTAATCTATAGGTATATTTATTGTGGTTTATGTATCTTAATAAATTGAGATGAAGTGGAAATAAAGTTCTTGCATGTATATCATTGTATTTATAGGTAGTTTATGACTCACTAATTATGGAACAAGACCATTTTTTTATTATATGACATCCTAGATAGACTTGGTGGTCTACTTCAGAGAGGTTGTATATTGTTAAGAGACCTTGGGATGTAGTATCAAGTTTTAAATACTTGTGTAATACAGTGAAGCCTCTATTGCCTATGTAATCTGGTGATCAATTTCTTGTTTAATATAGAAAAATATCTTTCACGATATTCCATGAAAAAACTATTATAATTTATAACAAAGTTATAGTGGAGAATATGTGTCCTAATAGAAATTTAACATGATGAGGAGTATGTTTCCCATCTTAGGGATGCACATTTTAAAAATGTTGTGTTTCTATATTTTGTTTAATTCTTGAATTTGATGTAGTTGTGACGTGTTTGGAAAATAATAAACAATATATTTATATCCTAACATATACCATGGGTTTGAATACCAAAGGAATAAAATATCAAAAGATATATTTTGAATTTGATAAAAAAATGGATCAGACCGGATTCACCTGCCCTGGTGTGTAAGCACTGTTTTATTTTTAGAATTTTTATAGAGGCATATGGTTTTTACTTCCCTCTACCTATAAAAAATAAATATATATTATTAATTTAATAATTTAAAATAAATAAATTTTAAAATAATAAAAGATACCATAAATAAAAAAATTAAAAATTAAAATTTGATAAAATTTCTATGATGATTAAAATAAATAAAGGATACAAAAAAATAAAATATTAAAACACATCAACGCCTTTAGAGAGGTTCTCATCGAATCATAACACCCAGAGATCTTGTCCATAAAATAAGTTGCGGGGGTGAGATTGTTTTTGTGGGGGTATATTTTTGTAGATGTAGAAGTGGGTTAACAGTTGGTGAAGAAGTTGGAGAAGTAATTAGTAAGAGCTTGTGAATACCTGCAAGGTTTTTTCATGAAGCATCAGGTCATGTGGTGACAATTTTGCTAAATAGTAGGGAGAACATTGATAAATATGATAGAACATGAAGATAACTAGAATTAAAAGCTTCAAAATATCATCTTCACTGTAGAGGTTTTATTTCTTATCTCACTTTCCCTATCATTTAATGTTCATGTTTTGCATATTTTATTTGCTTTGTGAATTCTAAAAGCATTTTATGTATGATTTTATTTTATTAGAATGTAAATTTAGATGGTCATGTAAACTAGAACTATGAATTTAGTTATATAATTCTGAATTTTATTAAGGCCTTACATAGTGTTTAAATTCAAGTATGTTTATGATCATCATTTCATGGTGTCGTATTTTTTTTATTACATTTTTAGTGTGTATTTCCGTTTGAAATTATGTAATTCCCCTATCCTAGAATCCTAGAGCCCATGCATTAATTTATTATATTGGAATTATTACAAGGGATGAAATACCAAATTACAGATAAGATTAGTAGTTTTTTAAAACTGGTTTACATAATTAGAACCAATTTTTAATTGGGAATAAGAAACATAATACATAACAAAATAAAAATGGCCAGCATTCTTGAAACTCAATCCAATAATTCATATTCGCACCATGGGGAAAATAAAAAAATAATGGTGAGCTCAAATGATTATTAATGGTAAATTATAGAGGAATATATCCTTAATTAATAATGAAAAATAAATATGGAAAGATTAAAAGATCATCAAATAATTCCATATAAGTAATCATAAGTGTTTAAAACCTGACCATAGATTATTCCAACTAATCAAATAATCACATAGAATAATAATAATGATTGAATGAAAAATGTTGGACTTATATAATATCAATATCTATCCTCAAGATTAATACTTCAGAGATTTATACTCAAGATTGTTTGAGTGAGTGGGTAAAAACCCATCTAATTTTTGTCAAGATCTATCCCCCTAAGAAATTGAAATAACTTGGAAACAAACATGAAGGGTTTAACTCCAAACAATTTCATACAATGAGACTATAAACACATCTAGGGGATTTCATTAGATGGTCCCAACCAATATACTATATTTTCAAAACATTCCTCACATACAGAATAATCAATTTAAATCACAAACAATGTGCCTTATCAAATATCTTTATTGAGTAAAGGATACATATTTATATTTATTTCCCTTATAAATCATATAAATTTTAAAGTATACACTATATGTAATAATGATATAAGGTTTAGGAAATAATCATAATCCTGATAAATAATGTGTAAATTTAGGTTAAATTAATGTTAAATTATCACTCTAAATTGAACAACACATGGGGTTGTTAATGACTACAAAAAATGATTAATGGAAGTGAATAACAGTATTAAAATTGGTCAATATAATCATTGGCCATCTAGAGAGAGAATAAGGATGATATAAATAAAAAATATTCTTAGTCTATAATATTTAATAACAAGTTTTTTTTTGTTTATGAATGGAAATAACTTTAAAATATTAATAAAACATTACTGAGGAAAATAATCATTAAACATTCTAAAGAGTCCCATACCACATTAAACCATTTGAATCATTTTCCACATGAATGAATAAAATTAAATGAAACTTATAATATCATGAGAATAAGTATAATCGTGATATAATATGTTAAATGATTAGTATATACACCTTTTAAAATAAGATAAGTGTATAACATAACCAAACATCTCAAAGAAGGAAAATTGTGACAAACTTTCCATTACCACTTTGGTGACTTTGAAACCATAAAACACGTGGAAGATAGATCCTAAAATTGATATTTAAATCCCCATAAATTTAAGGATTATAAACAAAAAAATCATTTATTTTTAGTATATACATCACAAAAAAAATAAGTGGTGAATATGACATGTATCTCACAAGAATAAAATTTAAATGGGAAAACCCCTTACCTTACACTTAATTTTGGTGAAAATATCATTAAAATAATATTAAATGGTTTTAAGAAGTTTATTAACATAAAATAGAACCATAAACATATTCATAACATCATATATAATCATCTTATGATATCTTATTTCATATTATTTAATAATCCTTCATTATTTTCACTCTTTCATGACATAACTGCCCAGTTTTTTTAGTATGTTTTGAATTGTTATTTTTTTTAGCATTACAGAAGTCATGATTTAATCATATAAATAATTTAAACCATGGTGTAAATGTATAATATATTCATTATATATTTATTTATTATAACTCATAAAATTTGATGATATGAATTAAATGCACCATTTATGGAGATAGTAGGTCGTATGTACGAATGAATGTTGCTTCTATTTTTTATCATATTTAGAAATTAAGTGATGTATATATGTATATTATTATTACAATATAATATTTAATATATATATATATATAATATTTTTATTAAAATCATCCTTAATACATTCCATTTAATGTGTGAACAGATCACGTTGCTTTGTAGTGGTGGTAGCCCACAGGTCCACAAACAATGTTATTATATTCCCACAAAATGTAATGAATGAATTTATATGTTATATATTAATTAAATAAGAATACAAATATTATAAATATCACATATACCATATATAAACTATAAAATCATCATTATTACCAACATTGAAAGGTTATAATTGAACAATGAACAACATCGGTTAGTGAGGCGGTAGTCCTCCATACACAGAAACGATGAATGTGTATCCCATTTTATGGATGTGTGTGTGAGTATATGTCATATAATTATCTTAAAAATATATTAATATATATATTATAGTGAGATTATTATATAATTATGGTATTAAAATAATTTAAGGGCTGGTGAAATAAAAAAACAATAGTCCTCGTTGAAGAATGTTACCTCTTATTCGGGTAACACCTTTTAGTTTATACCAAAATCCTTACATGGTTTTTATCTCCCAAAATTGATGATTCTAGGTTTAGAGAGTGTATTTTTAGAGCTTATTAAGTTATTTTTTGGATGATATAAATGGATTGTGAGGTTTGAGGAAGTGGGGGATTGAATGTTTTTTTATAGTGGAGGGGGAATGAAATTCCTGTAAATATAAAAGGATAATCACTATTGGGAGGTCTCCCTTACCTCATGTTCCATAAAAATTTAAAAATCGCAGACTAAAGTGAAATTATTTTATAAAAAACAACCAAAACATAAAAATTGGTTTATTTTTATAATTTTTTTCCTTAACTTCTATGTTTTCTCAATTTTACCATTTTAGTTTTTATTAAGGTAACTAGTTTTATAACATAAGTAATTTAACCATTAAAGTTGAATTAAACTGTGATTTATTATAAAATATAAACAAAATTAATTTTAAATATTATATATAATTTATAAAATTTTATTATCATGTGTTTTGGAAATTAATTTTAAAACAAGTGCATGTAATTCACAAAAACACTACTTTTACCAGAACCTTTATAACAATGTCTTTACTATTTAGGGGTTAATATTCTCATTATAAAAGAAAAATTGGTCCTTTAATAGACCATATTTTATATTTTTTTTAAAATTTACTAATCATTTTGTGGAATATTGGATTTTGAGTAAATTATAAATCTTTTAATAAAGTATTATTTATTATAAAAAAACATTAAGGTCAATTTTGACATTATTTACTTGATTTAATTTTAAAAATATCAAGTCAATGAAGTAATTTAAATATATTAAGTTAAAACATGTGTAACATGATATATTAATCTAAAAAATAACATAATAAAATAATTCATTCAATTTAATTCACTTTTAATATTTTTAGTATTATTTATTTTAGTTAATTATTAAATAAATAATTACCACATTGGTATTACTTAATTAGTTTATATAAAAAATTCATATCTAAAAATTAAATATAAATTAATATGATTACAAAAACTCTTTTTATTCCAAAACAATGTTTATAACCAGTTTATTGTGATTTTTTCCATATCTCAAGGCTTTATAAATGTTAAAGGTAAAAAAGGTTCCTTTTTTGTCTTTTTCTTTACTTAAATTATTATATTGGTAAATTTTATGTAATAGATTTTAAATAACTCATAAAATTATATCAAGATGTTATATTGTCAAGAGCCATCGCTCGGGGCCCATGCCATGACTACCCCAAGCTCACCTTCCAAAAGCAAGGTCCTGGCGACCAGCACCGAAATGGAATATCCCTAAAACGGGAAGGAATTTCCTTTAAACCTGTACAAAGAGACAAAGAAGAACACAAAAAGAAGAAAATGTGAATTACACTACTATATTAAAAGAGTGCTTAAATTAAAGGGGCTGAAATACAAGCCCAACTAGAAAAGTATAAGTATAACTGAAAAGTAAAAAATAGCTGAATGATGAAAAGTAGCTCCTAGATCGTCCACCAGAGATCCTACCTGAAGGGTAGGTATAGGTCATGATCTTTAGTCCCTGCGTCACATCATGCGAAATGGTCCACCGCCGAGCACCGTCCAGTGCTAGCTTCCTCAAACCTCATCCCAGCTAATCGTCGTCTGCACAAGATACAACAAGGTGAGAGCGAAGCCCATGCATGGGTGAGTATAAAAATACCTAGTAGGGACTCTAAGACCCTTGAAGATCTCTCAATAATTCGACAAGGAAAACCACAAATCATGATCTCAACCAAAAATCCCAAATCAATAGAAACATCTCAATCAGAGTTTTAACTCAAACCTTGTACACAACTCAATGAAACATTATTATGATGTTGACCCAAACAGGATCTCTATGAATGACGATAGATATCCACACGATTCTCTAGAGATAGTAACAAGAAACACACCCAATCACAATGTTGAACACCTCGGCTGCAGGAGAACTCCTCCTCTATCGAGTACAGTGGGCCTGCCAGGTCACACAGTGCCGCTTCCCACTAACCTTGGACTACTAAGGTACTCCTCCTGTCGTGTACTGTGGGTCCGCCACATCACATAGAGGAGCTCCCCACTGTGTCCTGTAGTGGTACTCCTCCTTGCGAGTACTGTGGGTCTTCCACGTCACACAGAGGCGTTCCCCACCGTGGCCTACAGAGGTACTCCCTCTGTCGAGTACTATAGGTATTTCACATCACACAGAGGTGCTCCCCACCGTGGCCGGCTGAGGTACTCCTCCTGTCGAGTATCGTTGGTCTGCCGTGTCACATAGAGGCACTCCCCACAATGTCCTGCTGAGGTACTCCTCCTGTCGAGTACCGTTAGTATGACGTGTCACACAGAGGCGCTCCCCACCTTGGCCTTCTGAGGTAATTCTACCGTCGAGTACCCTGGGTATATTGGGTCACACATAGGTGCTCCCCATCATGGCCTATAGAGGTACTCCTCCTGTCGAGTACCATGGGTCGACCGCATCACATAGAGGCACTCTCCACTGGGTCGTCGAGTCACACAGAGTCAAAAAATCAGCAGTCATCAAGTCCTAGACAGTCGCAAGGTTTTGTACATAGCGTGCTTGGGAGAACCGCTCTTCAAGCCATTAGTCATATTAAAACTGGAAAAAATCTCACAAAGGATTAACCAGATGATTCACCATGTCATAAGGGTTCCAATGAAATAGACGATGTGTCAATCAGACACTAGGTATGTGCGTTATTGGCATTCCAGTGTCGAGGGCCTGGTTCGATTTAGGTATGATCCAACCCATCCATAGTCCAAGTTTCTCCAAAACTCTCATTATTATGTCAAAAGGACCTTTTTTCTCCAAATATTCTAATTCCACATACAGTTCATCAAACGGATGTCTGGTTCTCAAGATAAGGCCTTTTAAGTGTTTCTGGGCCCAATTGGGGCCAGGATCGGTCCGACCCAGTCGGTCCGACCCGGTCGGACCGACCCGGCCAGACTCGGTCTGGGATGGGCCACGGAAGACTTGGCCCATTGGGATGAGGTCCGAACAAGCCTGAAAAAGGGGTGGCCCACAAGGGCGGCCCGGCCCGCTGGTAGCGGCCCACTGGGTAGGTGGCCCGGCCCACTGGTGGTGGCCCAACCACGTAGGGCACGGCCTGCGGGGCTTCCACCAGGAATCTCGAGGTAGTTTCTCCCCCAGAACCCCAAACTTCCAAATTCCATTAGGCCTTTGAATCCATAGCTCCACGTGGGTGCCGCCCGGTCACCACAGAACCCACCAGATGCGCGGGTTCTGCCTCCTCCGCCGTGGTTTCGGCCACAGCTCCTTCGTAGTCGGCAGTGTGCTGGTTGCACCACTCTTCCTTTCCGTAGTCGGCTGAGGTGTCAGCCGCCTCCTCCAAATGTCACAGTTGAGTAGTCGTGATCCCCCTTTGTTACCAGCGGCGCGCTGGTTGCGCCGCACCTCCTCGACGGTTGGCCGGTGTCGGCCGCTCTGATGACCGCCACAGTCTACTCTTACAATGTGGGTCTGCGCATTTCTTCCTTTGTAGTCGGTCGGTATCTCCGTGCTAGAAGTATTCCATAGAAAACACAATGGTATAACAATGTAACAGAGGGTCCTGGCCAGGTTCGTTAGGCCCACGCCCTCCGTGTTAACTCGTAACATGAGGGAGGATAAAGGGTTCAATTAACTCTTGGGATTTAAATCAAGATAAACCCCACAAAGATATCCCACAACAACCTCACGAGAAAACAAATGAGTCCTGGGTCAACCTGTTAGTTAGTTAACCCAGGTTCTTCGTATTATTCAAGAATGGGGATGAGGAAAATCATTTAGAAGGCATAAAAAAATAAACCCCTACCTTGAAGACCCACTGGAGAGTGTCCACGCTTGAAGGTGGATCGCGTTCTTCATTCTCGCAACCGGTTCCCAATGACATCACTTGTATGTCGCCCTTCAGTTTGTGGTTCGGTGTCACCCATCACCTCATACTAGGATCAGCTCCATCCTCTAAGGGTTCGGTGTCGTGGATCTCCTTCAACAATTTTTTTCTTGGTGAAGCTGTGTCGATACCTCCCCCCAAGCTATATATATATATGAGAGGGGGAGGGTAAGTAACGATGTGGGGATTTAATGGGGGCTCATAAATTAGAAACTTTCCTAATTCCCCAACGACTTTGTTTTTTTAGGGTAGGCAGGTCAAGACATTTATTGTATTGATACATCACTTGCCCCATACACCTATTTTCCGTTGTAGGATATAGAAGAAAATAAAATAATAAAATTATTTCATTTCATTTCATTTATAAAGCCACAAAACATAACTTTTTCTCCAGACCTACTGCGGTCAAAGTAAAATCTCCCTTAAGTGAATATCGGTGCCATGGATTTAACGGTGCCCTCATATTTTAATCCGAGCACCGTTTCAAAAGTTAGAAAATGCTGCTCACATGTTTACTGAATGTACCTTAAAAAACGTTCAATAAATTAATTACATTCACCCTCGACCCGCGCCGGTCGAGGTTAGGCTCTGACTAAGGAGAAAACACCCAAACGAACTCAATGATACACTCTTATTTTCAATCCTAGTTACCATTTAGAAGTTATGGATTTTAAAATAAAATAATTGTAACTTAATTATTTTATTTACAGCCAAAAACTAACATTCACTGGTGGCCCGCACCGGCCAATGTTAGTATCAACCTAAGGAAATCATACCCTTAAGAGTTAAGTAGTGTTATTGGATTTTCAATCTAAGTTACCATTCGTGAGTTATAAGCATTTGAAAAATAATATAATTTTATTTAATTATTTTATTAACGGTTGTGCCATTTTCGGGTTTTATCACAGGAGGCCCGTGTCAACTAAACATAAGTCGCACCTAGGGTAAACCCACCATCTAGAACGCAACGGTTCCCTCATATTTTTTATTTGGGAAACTGTTTAATATTTATTCCACTTTTTTAGGAAAACTAATTACACGTGCTAATTAAATCATAAAAAAACTTTGACAGATCATTCTGGGAACTCTGGGACTTGAAATCACATGTCGTTAGATTTCTAAGTCTCAATATAATTCCAAATAATTAAAAAAAGTATACTAAAATTCTAGGACATTATATTCTCCCCACGTTAGCGTTTTACATCCCCAAAATCCAATAAAAGGAAAAACAAATAAATGGGGGTACTGAGCACATATCTGGGCCTCCTACTCCCATGTGCTCCCATGGAGGTCTCCGTGCTACCATCGAACTCGCACCGGAGGGATCAACCATATATGAAGGAACCACTTTTATCAATCCTCTATCTCTAGCGGGAACTCCATAAAATTCACCTCATCATCAAAGTCCAACTCACCCTAGTCGATAACTTGCGATGGATCGTGCACACATCTCCTCAGCTGTGACACATGGAAAACATTATACACTTAGTGAATTTTTGGGGGAAGAGATAGATTGTATTCCATCTCATCTACTATGCTATGAATTTAGAAAGGTTTGATAGACCTCGGTGAATGTGTTCTGCCCCAACCAAACCTCTACAATCTTCTTCGGGGTGATACCCATAGGAAGACATGGTCCCCCTCCTCAAACTCCAAGTATATCTATCTTCTATCATCAAAGACTTATACCGGCTCTGTGCAATCTTCACTTTCTGACAAGTGAGGCATCGTGATACAAACTCTGTCACTGCTTCCCTCATCCCTGGCCACCAGTACTGACGTCGAAGGTCTTAGTACATCTTTTCCACTCCAGGATATACCAATAAAGGAGATGCATGGATCCCCACCAACACCACCTCCCGAAGTGTCACTGGCACCATGGTGTGTCCTCTGAAGAGGATGACATGCTCCCCCACCTTCAAAATATCTTTCAGGAAACCATTCTAAGGATATCTGAGCACGTCGAGCATCGCAGTCAACGTCCCAAGATGTGCCTCCCAAATTCACTAAGGAATTTGGGGAGTGACAGTCATAGACTGGAGGTAATCTTCTCCATCTTTATCCATGGAGGATATCCAAAGCCCGACTAGCTTCTCTAATTCCTCACTCAGCAGTTGTAGACCAGACCTCCTACAGAGTGTGTCTCCCACCATGTTCCCCTTCCCATGAGTATAGACTATATCAAAGTCATAGTCCTCAAGAAACTGTAGCCTTCATCACTATATCATCTCCTGAAATCTCTTCTGACACTTCTCTGTCTACAGGAATGCCTTCCCCCTTCTTCATCAATGCTGACAAGGGTGCTGCTACCCTGGAGAAGTCAAGTTCAAATCTCCAATAGTACCCAGCCAAATAAGAAGTCCTTCTCCATTCAGGGAGGTGATACTAGAAACATATTTTGAAAAGATGTCCCCAAAATCTTCCAATACTTTTGGAAACTGAAAACTGAAAACTCATGCTGCCCTGAGGGTAAGGCTGGCTGACTCAAGAGGGATCGACTGCACCTTCTTATGCATGAGTTTATCTGGTACTGTATGGGTTTCCTTTCTCACCGACCAAGGATAATCCCATTCCAACGTTTTAGGTAAACCAAAACCTTTTTTCGTAATACATTCAATCTGAGTATGAACTATGGATGTCCAGTCCATACCCAAACTAATTTCGTAAGGCCTCGATGCTTCCACCAAGAGGTTCTAACCGAATCTCACGCCTCAAGGGTTAGATCACACCATCGGAAAGTGTGATTTTCGAGTCTCCTCCCAAAGGTATCTCTAAACGCAAGGTTCAAAACAATGGCTTAACCGAAAACACTAGGACTTGACCAAGATTCATGGAAAGAAGGAATGATTAGTTCCTATGTCTCTTAATACGACAGCTAGTAGTAGACACAGACTGTACCTTTAATCATTCTTGGAACCCTTGGGTCACACTCCTTGATCGCATGTTGCTACTCCCTTCCCCAATCCTCTAGCTCCCTGAGCCTGGTGGGGACCATATTGAGTTAGTGGTTGTAACATGTAGAAATGTATACCAACTCATGTTGCTCACCAAGCTCCACTTCCATGTCTACTTCCCTACAGATTCATCTGTCCCAATCACTTCCTCTTCCCGAAACATTTTACAAGCCCATGTCTTTGAGACTGGCGTGAGTTTCCTAAATTCCCACTATTGACATTCACTGGATGCATCTTCTCATCCAATGAAATTTTGACCACAAAAGTTCTCTCTTTCACCCAAACATAAGTAGGAATGCTTAGAGGAAAAGTGATGGCTCAAATGTCCCTAAACACCCCTTTCTAGGCGGTCCGAGCCCTGAAGCACTGACCGTACTGTATTCATCGAGTACCGGGGATGGTCGGTACGCCTGGATGAATACTCAGTTACCAAAATGTTGTCCTGCTGAAACTATAGAAGATCTAGGGAACAATCATCCCTTAGCTATTTATGGAAAGAGACCCCCTTCTTTGACGAATGTTCTCAAGCTTGTCCATAGAAAAAGTCACCTCTTCACAAGATCAGGGCAATCTAAACCCTGTCATCGTCCTGCTGAGCCACATAGAAGGATCTCTACCAGGACCACCATTTGATCGAACGGTGGCCTGGATGGATGGAAACTCAACCACCCCCTCAAGCTAGTCATTAGCCACCTGAGAGTCAAGATCACCTCGAAAACCAAGTGTTATCTGATGCTGAAACATGTGTAAGAAACTAAGCCTACATGTGTCCTCTATCGGTACTGCCAGTTGTAACTGATGACCAATGGGAAGTGTTATAGCTGGAACACTACTTGAAGGTACCATCTCAGGAATCAGTCTATATACCGAAGCCTCATCAACATGCGGACCATCCTCACGGTCACACACTGATAAATACTAGCAGCTAGGATCACCATATGATCTTCTAGTGTCCCAACTAGGAGAAAAACACTAACCATATCCTTCAGCTAGTCCTCAGATTCCTGGGGATCTGTCTTGACTCGGAACCCCATATCTCTTTACCACTGAAACTCATGCAACACACTCAATTGGAATGCACCCTCTTCTAGTGGGGTTGCTGGAATCTGCTGCCCAATGGGTAATGGTGCTACTGCTGCACCACTCGAAGGTTCTAACACCATAAGATGGATTTGCACCGAGGCCTCACCGATCGGTGGGCCGTCATCATGGACTCTCATGGGAATCCTAACTGGCTATCAACACGGAGGAATCCTAATAAGGAATAGGTGTTCTGTAGTTATTAATTTATACCTAGTGAGATGACTCAAAGAAGTCATAAGAAAAACCTTTCAAAAACACATGCAATCAGTATTTTCGTTCACTGATTCAGAAATCAGAATTCAGGGTCCCGGTGTATGGAAACATTGGCCACCGCACCAAAAATGGATTCCCCAAACTGAAGACCACACTCATAACACTTACACTATTTTCAAACAAAAAAGATCAGATTCCAAGTTCTTCGGTAGAACAGACTCTTCTAATACCACTTTGTCACGACCCGTCCCTCGGGGCTCGTGCCATGACTACCCCAAGCCCGCCTTCCATAGGCCATGGGATGGCGACTAGCGCCGGAAATGAGTATCACTAAAAAGGGAAGGCATTTCCTTTAAACCTGTACAAACACACCGTGAAGAACACAACAAGAAGCAAAAATGAAGTAAACTGTTGTAGTCTAAGAGTGATGAAAGTAAAGGGGCCTGAATACAAGCCCAATTGGAAAAGTACAAGTACAACTGAAAAGTAAAAAACAACTAAATGGTGAAAATCATCTCCTGGATCATCCACCACATATTCTAAATGAAGGGTAGGTACAACTCACAATTAGTAGTCCCCACATCATGTCACGCCAAATGGTGCACCTCCGAGCACCGTCTAGTTTTGGCTCCCTCAAACCTCAGCCCGGCTGCTCGTCATCTACACAAGACACAACAAGGTGTGGGAAAAGCCCGTGAAAGGGTGAGTATAAAAATACCCAGTAGGGACCCCAAAATCCTGAAACTCTCTCAAAATTCCCCAAGGAAACCAAAAAGCATGATCTCAATCACAAAGCACAAAGCAATAAACACAGCTCAATTAGAGTCTCAGCTCAAACTGGGTATACAACTCAGAGAAACATGATTATGATGATGAACCAAAAATGATCGCTATGAATGCTGATAAACACCCACGAGATTCTCTAGGGATAGTAACAAAAAACATCCCCAGTCACAACGTTGAACACCTCGTCTACCTGAGACCTCCACCAATATTGAGTACAGTGTGCCAATCGGGTCACACAGAGTCACTTCTTACTAACCTTGCATTGCTGAGGTACTCCTCTTGTCAAGTACCATGGGTTTTCTATGTCACACAGAGGCTCTCTCCATCGTGGCTTGCCGAGGTACTCCTCATGTTGAGTACTATGGGACTTCCACATCACAAAGAGAAGCTCCCCACCATGGCCTTCTAAGGTACTCCTCCTATCGAGTGTTGTGGGTCTACAACATCACACAAATGTGCTCCCCACTATTGCCTATTGAGGTACTCCTCCTGCCGAGTACCGTGGTTCTGCCTTGTCACATAGAGGAGCTCCACACCGTGGGTCTGCTACGTCACACAAAGGCGCTCCCCACTAGGCCTTCGAGTCACATAGAGTCAAAAAATGACCAGTCGTCAAGTCCTAGGCAGTCGTAGATTTATGTATATAGCGTGCTTGGGAGAACCACCCCTCAAGAAATTGGTAGTATTACAACTAGAACAAAGTATCACAAAGGAGTAACCCGATGATTCGCCACATCATAAGGGTTCTGAAGAAATAGACATCAATTGGACACCCGATCTTTTCGTTGTTGGCATTTCAGTGCAGAGGGCCCGGTTGGATTCGAGTACGATCCAACCCAGACTTACTACATGTTTCTCCAAAACTTTCATGGAGTAATTCAAAAGTAATTTCTCACTCTAAGGATCCCAAAACTACAGATAGTTCATCAAACGGATGTCCGGTTCTCAAGATAAGGCCCCTAAGGTTTTTGGGCCCAGTCAGGCCCAGGTCCTGTCCGACCTGGTCTAGGATGGGCCACGGTGGACTCGGCCCATCCCACAAAATGGGCATACCTACTAGCAAAGTGGCTGCCCAACCCCCACAGGGGCTGCCCGCCCTGTTGGCTGCAGCCTGATGGGTAGGCGGCCCGACCTGCGGGTGGTGGCCCGTAGGAGGGCGGCCCGACCGCATAGGGAACAGCTCGCGGTGCTTCCACTGGGCAGCTTGAGGAAGCCGCTCCCCCGAAATCCTGAATGGCCAAAGTTCGTTTGGCCTTTGAAGTGGTGGTTCCATGTGGGCGCTGCCGATTTGCAGCGATACCCGCCAGAGGCGTGGGTTTCGCCTTCTCCGCCGCGGCTTCGGCCACGGCTGCTTCACACATCGGTGGCATGATGGTTGCGCCTCCCTACCTTTCCACGGCCGGCCGAGGTTCCGTACACCTCCTCCAAATGTCGTGGTTGACATGACGCGGTCCCCCTTGCTCACCGGCAGCATGCTGGTTGCGCCGTACCTTCTCTGCGACCTGTCGGTGCTGGCCGCTCCGATGCCCGCCATGGTCTCCTCTTTCAGCGTGGGTCGGCGCATTTCCCCCTTCGTAGCCGGTCCGTATTTCCGCGCTGGTGGTATTCCATGGAGAATACAAGGTTATAGAAATGTAGGGGAGGGTTTGGGCCGGGTTTGTTAGGCCTGCACCCTCCGTGATAGCTCGTAACATAATGGAGGATAAAGGGCTCAATAAACTCTTGGAATTTAAATCAAGATAAACCACATAAAGATACCTCGTAACAACCTACCACAAAAATGAATAAGTCACGGGTCAACCCATTAGTTGGTTGACCTGCATTCTTCGTATTATTCAAGAACGGGGAAAAGGAAAACCATTTAGAAGGCATAAACCATTAAACCCCCTGCCTCAAAAACCCACTGGAGAGCATCCGTGATTGAAGGTGGATCGTGTTCTTCGTTCCAACAAGTGGTTCCCAACAACGCCACTCATAAATTGGCCTTCAGTTCTTGGTTCGGTGTCACCCATCACCTCCGACTGGGATAAGATCCATCCTCTAATGGTTCCACATCACAACACTTCTTTATCACTTCATTTCTTGGAAAAGTTGTGCCAGTACCTTCCCCCAAGCTCCATATATATAAGAGAGGGGGAGGGTAAGTAACGATGTGGGGAATTAATGGGGGCTCATAAATTAGGAACCTTCCTAATTCCCCAACGACGTTATTACTTAGGGTTGGACGGTCAATCCATTTATTGGATTGAAACATCGCTGGCCTCACACACCTCTTGTATGTTGAAGGATATGCAAGAAAATAAAATAATAAAATTATTTCATTTCATTTATTTTAAAAAGACACAAAACATAAATTTTTTTCCAGACCTACTACGGTCAAATTAAAGTCTCCCTTAATTGAATCACGGTGCTATAGATTCAACAGTGCCCTCATATTTTTAATTTGAGCACCGGTTCAAAAGTTAGAAAATGTCGCTCACGCGTTTACAGAAAGTACCTTAAAGCGTTCAATAAATTAATTACATTCACCCTCAACCCACACCGGTCGAGGTTTGGCTCCGCCTAAGAAGAACACACCCCAACGAACTTAACAGTACCCTTGGAATTTCAATTTGATTTACCATTTAGAAGTTATGGATTTTACAATAAAATAATTGTCACTTAGTTATTTTATTAACGACCAAAAAGTAAATTTCACTGGTGGCCCGTGCCAACCAATTTTAGTATCAGCCTAAGGAAAGAATACCCTCACGAGTTCAGCAGACAATCCAAGTTATCATTCATAAGTTATAAGAATTTTAAAAATAAAATAATTTTATTTAATTATTTTATTAATAGTTATTCCGTTTTCAGGTTTTCTCTCAGGAGGCTCGCGTAGACTAAACTTAAGCCGCACCTAGGGTAAACCCGCTATCCTAAATGAAATGGTGCCCTAAATTTTATGATCTGAGAAACCATTAGAGTTATTCCACTTTTTATGGAAAAATACTTACGTGCACTAACTAATGCTTAATAAAACATCAACAGAACATTCCGGGCCTCAGAATCACTCGCCGTCAGATTTCGCGGTCCTGAAATAACTACATATAATTAAAATATATATACAGAAATTCCGGAACATTACATATATGGTCAATATATGGAAATATAATAGATTTTTGAGAAGTTTTTATGTCATGTGGCCCCTTAAGAGTAATGTTTAACTACTAAGTAAACTCATTCTTACCTTAATTGGTGTAATTAATTTTAACTGATTTCACTAATTGTTAAGGTCAATAATTGAGTTTATATTATTAGAATATAAATAATATAATTATTCCAAGTATTTATATCCATTTTTTCAAATTCAATTCACAAAAGTAGAAAAAGTAAATTTAAAGCTAATCCTGTAGTCATGGTGAGAAAGCGGGTGTTTAAAGTGAAATTGTTCAAAAGTTCAGCATGTTTATATATATAAACTCAATATTGAAATGATTAAAATGACCTAAATTGGATTAATGTATTTATAATTGATCTTTTTTGATATTAAACCAAATTTAAAATATTATGAACATTAATAATTATTTAATAAAATTCAGTTTTCAACTAAAATGTAGTATTTTCGCTATTCATCAAAAAATTAAATATCTCCAGAAAATACCAAAATTTCAACATAAGATAATTTATACATTCCAAATTCAAAACTGAAGTAAATTTTGAAAAATAATATTTTTAAAATGGTAAAAATTTAGTCTTAAAATAGGTGCACCATTAAAAGGTGGCAAAACTACCTGTAGAAAAATACAAGTGTTTGTGCATAAAACTAGGTTTTTCTTATAATATGACTATAAAATCTATTGTATGATTATAAAAACATTTAATTGAAAATATAATATAAAATAAAACATATCATAATGTATTTAGATGTTATATACACTTCTATACTTGGTCTTACGTGTCTTATACGCTGGGAAATGAACTTGGTATTGTGTATAATACAAGCCATCTTAGTGTTTCATATAAATCAAGCTAGTAACAAAATTAAATTTATTCAAAAAATAAAATACTATAATTTATTTTGGTGTTAAATTATACCCACCTTAAAAATGTGTGTGTTCGTAATTCACACTTGATCTCGATAATCTAGTGTTAGATATTTGTAAATTTCATTATTGAAAAACTCATATCAAAATCGGGTTAATAAAATATCTTCTTAATAAGGTAGATAGGGAAGTACGAAGGTAATGAAACTAGGATCCAATGTGGTAAAACATAGTGGTACATTAAAACATGTTCATGGAAGAAAATTGTAAATAAATATATTATTTGTTCACAAGAATGTAAGTGGTTAATGTAAATTTAGTGGCCTCAAAACCATAAATATGTGATGATCTAAAGGAAAATTTGATTCATTTGATTTTAATATAATAAGATAAAATTTTATTTCAATATCATTTTCCAGGAGTTCATTTATTCTTTCAAACTCTAATAAAATAAGTAAATATATACTTATATTTCATAAACACAATCTTATCCTTTGGTTGTTCCTTGAACTATTTATTCATAATTTATTAGCACAAGTTGCATCATATGGCGAAGTATTACGCTAACATATGAAACCTCATAAAAATATAAACAAAAAAATTCATAAAGGGTATAATTTTCCAAAATATTACGATCCTTAAATTTGAGGTATGTTCACTAAATTTATGAAATTAATTTATCAAACAACATTAATTTTCTCTTAAACTTCACATACCAAACTTGTGAATACATTCATCATGCGTTCTCTTGAAATTTTGTAATGGCATGAATTATGATAAAACCTTATTAAAAACATTAAATTTTACTTATTAATTAAGTAAAACATTAATTATTGTAAATATTTATTAAATCCAAAAATGTTTTAAACTCCATCAATGATGGCATAAACCACTTTTTGAAGAAACCATTAATTAGTTCCAAGGAATTCTGTATTATCCAATTTACTTTATCTAGATAAATAATCTCTTTATTCCAGTATCATTATCTCAATATCAAGAACATTTTAAGCGTTATCTTTCCCTCATCCATATGTTTTCCAAGAAGATAAACATTTCATTGAATCATTTTTATTTTTTATCAGTACCATTGATCATATGATTTCGAATCCTTAACGAAAAACTATTGCAGTACAATACACATATATTCCATAATTCATTTAACTGGTACATAATTTATAAAATACACAAATAAAAAAATTATTGAATCTAAACACGATCACATTAATCATTCCTCTTACTTCGTGGTAATAGCATAAGCATGACCATGATCTATAAGCTTCTTCTATGGTATATTCCCTTGACCCTTGGAGAATTTATTTGAATAGTTCCACATTTCACTCTAGTTGAAACACTAAACAATAATATTTTTTTCTTCCCTTTACATTTTATTCCCTGGTAACCCTTATATATATACATATAACAGACTAAAAAAATTCAATCATTTCATAGGACGATTCCTTCTAAAATTACCACATGTGGTGAAAGACTTTTTTCCCTTCTTCCATTTATCCATCTTTTCCCTAGTTTTTCTCTTCGTATCATTCTTACCTATAAAGCCATAATACATATATAAATCTTTAAATTTCTTGTTATTACATGATACTATGTCCTCATATGATGATTTTTTTGGATACTAGTTCCTTTTAAATATTGGCTTTAGACCATAGAAGATATGATCCTTCCAACTATTTACATCACATGAATTGGTGAGGCTCACAATCCTTCTGTTATATTCCATTTATAAATGGATATATACACTATATTAGATCATATAATTATGAATCATAATGTATAATCACATTAATAGTAGAATAATTAATCATAAATTGGAAAAGTTATGCATATCTGAGCTAAAAAACATAAACATCGTTTATTTGGGATGTTATTTTATACTTATCCTCAAATCCTATCATAGGATTATATTCAGAAATATATGTTTTTATAGATATATTTTTCAAGGATTATATTAAAATTCTTTCAATACCATCTGTAACACCCTGACCCTAGAAGCCCAAACCTGGTGCCTTGCTTTATTATATTAGCTTGATTAGAAGGAATCAAATCTCAAAGGACCGATCAGTTTAACAGTTTTGGAAAACCAGATTACATACATAGAACCAATTTTACATTGGGAATAAGAAAATATTATATATTATAAGATAAAATACTCAAAATAATTGAAAATTCTTCCAAGAAATCATCTCTATACCATGGGAAAAGGAAACAAAATAAGGGTGAGCTCAAATTCCCTACAAGTGTAAACTATAATGAAATATATAGTGAATTAATAATGAAAAATCAATAAGTAAAGAACAAAATATGATCAAATAAGTCCATATAAATGATCACATTAGATTAAAACTTGACCATAGATTATTATAACTAATCAAATAATCACATGGAATAATTATAATGATAGAATTAATAATGATGAACATCCTCTCTATGAATATTTATCCTCAATATTATTACTATCATGATCTATAATAAAGATAGTTTAAATCTATGGGTATAAATCTATATTATTTGTGTCAAGCTTTATCCTCATGAAATTTAAAACTTCTTGGAAACAAATGTGAAGGGTTTTCCACCAAATAATTTTTCCCCATGAGGCTACCAATGCATCAAGGAATTTCATTAATCGGTCCCAAACCCATATACTATATTTCAAAAAAAAATATCACATCTTGTATAATCAATTTAAATCACAAAACATATTGTCTTTATCAAATACCTGTATTGATTAAAGGATACATATTTATCGATATTTCCCCAATAAATCACACCACTTTCAAAGTAAGCAATGTATGTAAAAATTGTATAAATTTTAGGAAATAATAATATCCATGATAAATAATATGTAATTTTAGGGAAAGTTAATGTTCATTGATCACTAGATGGTGAATAAATCAAGGGGATGTTAATGACTATAAAAAATGATTCACGGAAGTGAATATCAATTCTCTCCTTGGTCAAAATAATTATAAAACATTGAGAGAGATATTAGTACTGGTATCAATAGCAAATATCCAATGTTTTTAATAATTATTAGAAATGTTTTTTTGAAAACAATTAATTTAAATGCCATTAAAATACCATAAAAACATTCTTGAGGAAAATAATCTTTAAACATTCCAAAGTATCCCATACCGCTTTAAAACATTTGAGTCATAAGCCTAATTATATAATGAAATTAAATTAAACATATAATATTTTTATAATGAGGATTTTCAAGATATAAAATTATAAAGCATTAGTATATAAACCATATAAAATAATATTGGTGTATAACATAACATAACATCTCAAAGAAAGAAAATTTTGACAAAAATAAAATTACTGCTTTGGTAACTATGAAACTGTAAACCCCATGGATGAGAGATCCTAAAATGGATTTTTAAATCCACATAAATTTAAGGATAGAAAACATAAAATACATTAATGGGAATTACATACACCACATAACAAAAATAAGTGGTTAATATGTCATGTATCTCTTAGAAATAAAAGTGGGACGATAAAAACACTTACCTTAAACTTAATTTTGGTGGAAATCTCCATTAAATCAGGTATAATGGTTATATTAATGTTATAAACTTATAAAATAAACATACTAATATTTATAATATCATATATTATCTTCTTATGATATCTCATTAACTGTTTGTTAATAATTTTTCATTATTTTCATTGTTTTGGGATTTAATTTCCTGGTTTTTCAAGTATGTTTTGACTTGTTATTTTTTACCTATTACATTGACCATGATTTAATCATATAAATACTTTAAAATATTATGTAAATATAATATATATTCATTATATATGTATTTATTTTAATCCATAAAATTTGTAGATATGAAATGAAATTCACTGTTTATGGATATGGTTGACCGTACGTACACATAAACGATGCTTCTATTTTATTTTAGTATTTAAAATTTAATTTATATATATATATATATTGTGATTAATGTATCATATTTTTGTTATATATGTCACATATTTTTATTAAAACCATCTCTAACACATTCCATGTATTCTGCGAATGAATCACATCGCTTGGAGGAGGCGGTAGTCCACACATCCCCAAGCGATGTTATCGTATTCCCCCAAAATGGAAAGAATAAATTTATACTATATATAATAATTCCATAATAATAAATCCATTATAAATTTTACATATAAAATATATAAACTATAAATCCACCATTATTCCCAACCATGAAAGGTGGTAATTGAAGAATAAACGACATCGGCTCGTGATGCAGTAGTCTTCTATACACACGAATGGTGATTATGTATACAATTTGATGGAAGTGTGTGTGATTGTATTTCATAGCCTTATAATAAAAAATATCATTATATTCATGATACTGAGTTTATTATATAATCATGATACTAAAATAACTGAAGTGGTGGTGAAAAAAATAAAACAAAAGTGCTCGTTGAAGAACGTTACCTTTTATTATGTTAACTCCTTTTAGTTTATAAAAAAATACATCCTTGAATTTATTTTTGAAAAATTGTGGATTATAGGATGAGTATATGGATGTTAGGGATTTATTTAGTCTGGGTATTTATGATCTAAATTTCTTGTGATATGTGAAGAAGTGGGGGGAGTGAATTCTTTTTTATAAAGGAGGGGGGTGATATTCTTACAAATATAAAATAGTAAACACTAATGGGAGGACTCCATTTCTTCTCGTTCCTAAATAATTATAAAATTAATGGATTAATGTGATATTATCATTTATTAAATCCTAAAAAACACAAAAATAGGTGCATTTTTATGATTTTTCCCTTAACTTTTATGTTTCCCCACTTTTACTATTTTTGTTTTTGTTAAGGTAACTACATTTCAACCCTAAGTAATTTTACCATTAAGAATAAATTATAGTGATATTTAATATAAACTATATAACCAATTAATTATTAATATTATTACTAATTTATAAAATATAAATTCCATATGTGTTTTAAATTAATTTTAAAACAAGCGCATGTAACACGCAAAAATATTGCTTTAACCCAAACCGTGCTAACAATGTTTTTAATATTTAGGGGTGAATATGTTCATTATATAAGATCAATTTGTCCATTAATAGATCATATTTTATATTTATATAATGAACATATTGACCCCTAAATATTAAAAACATTGTTAGCACGGTTTGGGTTAAAGCAATATTTTTGTGTGTTACATAATAATTTTTCAGAATATGGTATTTTTATTAAATATTAAATCTTTTAATAAAATAACATTCTTTATAATATAACATTAATGTCAATTTTGATATTATTAAAAAAATTTAAATTTAAAAAAATAAATACAATTATGGAATTTAAATACATAAATTTAAAATGTTCATAACATGACATATGAATCTAAAAATAATAATTAAGGACAATAATTAAATCAATTTACTTCACCTTTTATATTTTTATTATCATTTATTTTAGTTAATTATTAACTAAATAATTATCTCACTAGCATTCCTTAAGCATTTTATCTAAAAAAATCATATCTAAAAATTATACATAAACTAATATGATAAAAAAATATTTTATATTTAAATATAATTTACATAACCTAACTAATGTGTTTCTTTTACATATCTCAATGCTTCGTAAATGTTAAAGGTAAAGAACATTCATTTTTTGTATTTTTCCTTACTTAATATATTATATTGGTCACTTTCATGGAATATAATCCCAATAACTCATAAAATTATATCCAAGAGGTTATATGGTCAAAATATGGCCATCCAAGGGGTTTTTTACAAGTTTCTTTTTCATTTTTCCCTAAATATTAACATTTAACCACTAAGTAATCTCATTTTTACCATAATTCCTATAATTAATTTTAATATATCTCACTAATTATTATAGTAACAAATTATGTTGATCTTGTTGGACTATAAATATTATAATTATTCCAAATATTTATATCATTTTTTCCAAATTCAATTCATAGAGGTGGAAAATTTAAATTTAAATCTAATCTCGCATATTTGGCAAGAAATCATGGTTTTAAGGTGAAAATGTTCAAAATTTCACTATGTTTTTATATCTAAATTCAATATAAAAATGATTCCAATTATCTGAATTAGATTAATATATGTATAATTAATATATTTTCCCTTTAAAACTCACATAAAATATTATTTAACCTTAATAATAATTTAATAAAATATGCATTTTTCAATTAAAAAGAAATGTTTCACTATTATCAAAAAATAAAAATTCTCTGAAAAATAAAAAAATTAACCTTAATATATTTTTTAAATTCTTTATTCAAAAATAAAGTTTATTTTTGACAAATTAAATTTATAAAATGGTAAAAATTTATTTTTAAAATAGGTGATCCATTAAAAGGTGGAGAAACTACCTTTAGAAAACTACGATTTTTTAAGAGTAAAAATAGGTTTCTTCTTATCATATGTCTATCAAATACATTTTATGAATGTAAAAACATTTATTGAATATATATTATAAAAATAAATATATCATAATGTCTTGGGAGGTTATATACACTTCTAATATTGGTATTAAATGTCTTATACACTTTTTAAGGAACTCGGTATTGTGTGTAACACAATAAATGTTAGTCTTGATTATAAAGAAATATAGAAACAAAAATAAATTTTTTCTAAAAAAAATGTTGTAAATTATTAGGGTGTTACACATTAATCATATAAGAATACACAATTCCAATGTATTTTTTAGTGTGGATTTCCTTTGAAAATTTCTATATTGGCTAGTGGTGAAAATATATAGAAAACCAATGGTGAAATAATAATGAAAAAATTAATTTCTTTTAGAGATGTAATGAAAGGTGGTTCTAAACTAATATCAAATTCTTAGCCCTATTTTCTTGACCAATGAGTCTATATAGGCTAACCTTACTCCCAATACTATTTTTATGTTCACATGGTTATAATTTAAGGTGATGTGAGTATAGAGGATATTTGAATGGATGTTTTAATTTTAAATAACATGAAAGTCATCCATTATTGTGAATAAAATTTAGTATTTATCATTCAATTGGTATCCAAATTCTAATTGGTATTAAAATGATTGAAAAAAAACCATAGTGAAAAAATATGGAGAGTATTCCTTGAGTTAGAGTTATTAAAATTAGAGAAGATTTTTAAGAAATAATATTTTTTATAAAATATTGAATTATAGATTTCCATACAAAATTTAAAAATTTAACCCTTGAAAAGTGAGCACAAAGTTGGTATCACATTGAGTTTGGAATATGAACTATTTTTTCAAAAAAATTATTAACTCTTTTTTCCACATCGGGTTATCCTATGTAGACATGAAATTATTATTATATGGAACTTTAATAAGAAAAATTTGGTTCCACCCATCTCCATTATATGTCATTGAGAAAAAAGGATGTGTAAGAACAAAGTGGAGATGATGGATTTTAGGGAGGCATGCCCTTATGATTATAATTTCAATAAGGTGAAGAGTAAAATCTCCACCCTTTTTATCTATTATCAATTAGGGGGAAAAGGATTTCATTGAATTTTATAATAAATCTGGAATTAGAAAAAACAAATACAAAGGGGGAGATTGAAATTTCATTAAGTTGATGTTTTATATGTTGGAAAATGGATTTGTTTTCACTGGTAATGTAATCAGGAAAAGGAGAATTGAATGGGTGATGGATTAAGTATCTATCCAATGTAAGTGAAAAATCCTTTCATACTATTTTATATAGGATTAATGAGATACTTACATCCTAAATGGAAATGAGAAGTGATGTTGTCCTTAAATAGCTAGCTTAGGAGACTCAAAGGGAAACCCATACATCAGACGATTGGAGAGTTTTACATCAAGTTAAATAAAATAAATAATGGAAGAGAAGTATAAATAAAAATATTATACTTATGAATTAATTTCTCAATACAAGAATAACATGGAAGGGTGTAGGTTTCCCATCTTTTGGATGATCCTTGTAAAACACAACATGTTAATTATTGGTCTTCATTCTAGAATTGATGTGGTTGTGGAATGTTGGGAAAAGATTAAAAGATCCATTTATATCCTAACATATATCATGAGTTCAAAGAAAAAGGGTTAAAATGTTTAATTTGGAATTTTGAATTTTGAATGAAAATAAGACCACACCTAATCCCCCCCCCCCTCAGATGTATTTTCACTAGTCTACTGGGACTTTCATGTTTCAATGATAAATTGATTATTTTATATTAATTCATCATTTTGAAAACATATGGGATTAAAAAAATAATTTTATGGAATATTAGTGCAATTTTATGAATATATAAACTTAAATACCTTTTTCATCAATATTATTTAATTATTTAAAATATTAATTTTCATTCTTTTATTTTTAGAATATATAATTGTTAATTATTTTGTTTTTATAGGACTATAAGGGTTACTAAAATTCATTGATACTTGTTATATTTATAATAAATGAAAAAAAATTATATATATAGCATTCTCTGCTATGTGGGGTTTGTAGTTTGTAATCCCTTCTACCTATAATATATATATATATATAATATTCATTAATTCACTAGAAATGTATAAATATTAATATAATAAAATATTATAAAAATAAAATAAATTAAAAATTAAAAATTTGAAAAAATTATAATTTAGATTAAAATAAATAAAGGATATAGAAATCAAGAAGACAGAAACACAATTCCAATAGGGAGGTGCTGATCAGATCATCACACATAGAGCCCCTAACCAGTAAGATCAATTATAGGGGGATCTATTTTCTAGGGTTAGGGATTTTTAAATAGTGAAGGAATTAAAAGCAAGTAGTGTTATGGGATAATTCATTAGTAAGATCATGGGAATACTCACAAATATTCTTCATGAAGCATCGTTCCATGTGGTGATGGAAGACCAGAAGATAGGGGAGACTTATAAACAAAGCATGATAGAATTTGAAGATAACTCGTACTACCAACTCAAAACTTTCACTTCCACTTCAATGATTTATATCCTATTTAACTTTCCATATTTTTTAATGTTTCTTATTTTCTTCATTTAATGGATTTCTAAAATTTTAAGGCATATCTAATAAGTATTTAATTATTTATAGACCTGATTTTAGAATTTTTTTGTGAATTATAACCTTATAATGAATACTCTAAAATTGATATGTACTCACCACATATTGTAACTATTAAAAATTAGAATCCATAAAAAAGACCTCTTGAGTAATATGATATTAATTATCTAATAATATTCCTTGAATAAAATCAATTGAGTATCAGTGAATAAGAAAAAGAAGTAGTAGATCTTGGGGTGCTGCATGAAGTAACAATGAACTAGACCCGATGAATTATTATCTATTCATTAGGTAAAGTTATTCTTGGCTATTATTCTTGAGGACTTGAGATGATAAAAAAACAAAGTTTCACATGGATATACGAGTATTTAGAATAATTCGAATTCTCTCTAATTGAGGAAGCAGATCTGTTTTTTTGGATGTTGTGACATCCTAGATAGACTTGGTGATCTACTTCAAAAAGGTTGGAAGTACTAGTGAGATTGTGGGATGTATTATAAATATATTTTGGCATGTGTATTATAATAAAGGCTCTATCACATGTGTAATATGGTGATAATTTCCTATGCAGTATTGAAAACCATCTTTCATGATAATTTTTGGTCAACCCATTGAAATTGATTACATGATTATAGTGGAGAATTTGTGTCTCAATAGGGGCCGAACATAGAAAAGAGTAGGTTTCCCATCTTGGGGGGGAAGCTTATAAATATACCATTTTTTATCACTTTTTCACATTTTATCATTTCATGTGGTTGTAAAATTCTAGGATATATTAAATAATACATTCATATCCTAACATGTATTAGGGTTTCAAATACCAAAGGGGAAAATGTCTAATGGTGTATTTATAATTTAGTGAAATTTGGATCACACATGATTCACCCAAATCTTAGGTGTATTTGAATTGGTCCAATATGAATAACATGTTTCAATGATAAATTGATTATTTTTATTAATTTAAAATTTTAATAAAATATTTTATTGAATTTTTTTGATAGAATATTGGTTTTATTTTATAAATTTATATAATTTACTATTTTTCTTCTTGAGAATTATTGAATTATTTAAGATATTAAATTTCATTATTTATTCTCTTAAATTATTTCAACTTGTGACTATTTTTTTATAAGGACATAATTATTAAAAAATGTTATTGTTTTTCCAGAATAAAAAAAAAGAAAACAATAAACATTGAAATTTCATATTTCAGAAAAATTTCATTTTACTCTTAATTTTATTATTTGTATAAATTTAATTCTTTTCCAACATATTATAATTTATATGTTGTTTCATAAAATTGAAACGATACTATTTGATATAATCACCACTCTATGTGAAATTATATCCATACATAATTTCATCTTCTCACTGTATTCGTATTACTATCATGGATTTTTCAAAACACTACTATCTTCTAAATTTCATCACGCTCGACTTCCCTCCCACAATTCTCCTTCTAAGACTAGATTCTCCCATATTCTAATCTACTAGATCCCCATTGACCACCCCCACCATCCTAAAATTCATTTACTTATTTCCACCATCCACCATAACATTTCATCGTGCCCATATTCAATCACCATGTTCTATATCCAAACCCTACCTTATTCCTTAAATCTAGTTCTAATTTCATAAAACATCTACACCTTCCTCTTCTCCATTTCACTGTGTCCATATTCATCCTATCGATTGATTCATCCAATTACCATCACCGTTGGAGGCTAAAATATATGAATCAACATGTTATAGATCTTCTAATACCATCTATTCCTCACCCTGAATGGTATTATTTTTTTCATCAACATTTTTCTTTGACATCCATAAACCATGACCTTCACTGTTTACCTATTTTCCTATCGATTATATCATTTCTTAAGAGGTGATACTTCATTTATTACACAAATAAAATTAAGGGAATAATTTTATAGTGTATATGTTATAGTCTCTCTAAAAACATCTTAAATGTATTCAACTTTTTCCAACTGTAATACACAATAATATGTGTTATTTTAATTTTTCATATTAAGGAAATTTCCATTCATATTCTATATGGATTTTCAATTAAATTATTTTAAAATGGAACAAAATTTTATTTCAATACACTTTTAACTTATATAATTATATACTTCACTTGCAGTTTACTATAGTTTTAGGTTTTTGTAAAATTGATGTCTTCTTAACATTCAGTTTATCCCAAAATTTCCATTACTGAGACCATTAAAAAATAAAAATTATACCGTGTGTTTGGTCAGCTGATACCTAATGCATTTATTTTTTATATAATATTTATGAATTTCCTAAAAAATCATATTGTATATAGGACAATCATATTGTTATATTTACATTTTCTATACTCTTTATCCCTTTCATGTATAATAATATTATATACATAGTCCTCATGATATAGAATTATATTTAGTTTCTATATTCATTATGCATATCCCAAGAAATCATTTTCACTCATTATCATGTAAAATATTATTTATGAAAATATTCTACCCATTTCATTAATTTCATTTAGTTTTTATTTCATGTAATTATTTTATGTATGCATATTCTATATGGATTTTAAATTTAATACACTTTTAGTTTAAAGAATTATTAGTTTCTGTATAGAATGCATACATAATTTACAAAAAACATACATAAGTTTTTATATTTATATGAAAATTTTATGCCTTCATAATTTTCAGGATTTATTGTATTCATATAGAAATTATTTTATGCATAATTGTTTTAGTAACTACTAAAAATTTAGAGAATTTATATTTTCACATACACCAACACACATAATCATTATTTTCACATACACCTATACAAATAGAAAATGTATACAGAATTTCCCTTTCCTATCATTCTTCTTCTAGATATATATATCATATATAATTTCCCTTGGAACAATATTCCTATTCACGATTCATATTATCTATTTCATTTTTTTATTTATACATTACTTTATTTTCCACATCGATAATTTCATTTTACATGCATATGTATTCACTCTTTCCAACATCCTTGTTATAAAAATCTTATTGTTTACTGTAAGAGATCACACACATTATAGGATTAATATATAATGCCCTTTTCTTTATTTTGTCTTTATTTTATCCCACAATTGATTTCTTTTTAACATTTAGTTTATCCTAAAGCTTTTATAAATGAATCCATTGAACAACGACAACTGAATTGCTAGTTTTCTCTATTGGTAATTATCCCATTTATTATTTGTATAATTCTCATTAATTTCCTATAAATTTAAATTGAATACATAGTGATCATAATGTTTAATGTACATTGTGTATAAAATTTCATATTATCTCGAAGAATTTGTTAATGAGTCCATTAAATAATGAAAAATGCGAGTTTGGCCAGCTGGCAATTATCCCCTTTAATTTTTTTCATAATCCTTATGCAATTATTATGTAATGAAATTGAATACACTGTGATCATAAAATCCCATTTTATTTATGCATAATCTGTTTCCATTTCCTATAAAATGAAATTGAATACATAACTTCTAATTTATAGAATCAATTTCAGTTTTTATATTATATACACAGTAACCAAGTTATGAAATCATAATCAGTTTCCACATTTTGTATACACCTAGTATAAAATAATTTACACTTATAATCCTGTAAAATATTTTTTATTCATATTTTATTCCAATTTATTTGATTTCAATTGGTGTACACTACTTCTATGAATTTCAAGTATTCAAATTCTATGGAAGGTTTCAATTTATTTCCCTTTTAGTTAAAATCACTTTTAGTTTGTATACAAGAATATGACACAACTAATTTAATGAAATTTTAATTTAACCAAAAATTGATGACTAATAATGACATTATAGAACCATTATTCATAATACTATTATTAGTTTTCCTTGTTTCATTTTCCACTATAGTGAATTTTTCAAAATTATAGTGATGTAACACATGTAGTTTCTTATTACAAAATGAATTATATATATGGTTATATATAATAGTAAGTATCTCATTTTTATCTTTCCATTTAATGTTATATTATAATTTTTATCCTTTAAAAATCCATCATAACTTTTTCATACATGTTTTTTATGTTTTTATATACTCACTATATCTATTTTTGGGTACCATACTATATATTCCTCGATATAATGATTTATAAGTGTTCTAGCATTTATTATTTTTCATTTATTTTATGTTTTCATTCAATATTAAAAAATGTCAAAAATGAACCCTTTATATCCTTTATAATATTTGAAATAAATTTTATTTATTAAAATTGAAATCTATGTTGTGTTGGTATGCTCTGTACTATGATTTCAATAACATTACACTCATTTCTTCATGAACACTTGCAACCAATAAGACATAAAAAATCAATTTTGGATAAACACATCAACTTTGATCTTCATATTCTATTCGGTATATTACATGTATAATTTTTTTTTAATTTTCCCAATTCTAAATCATTTGAAATTATTTTGTTAAAATTCATTAACTGTTTGGCCATAAATCTTATTGATTAATTAAATTAAACCAATTTTCCAAGTATACCGTTAATTTATTAAAGTAAAATTATTATTCTAGCATTAATTTTTATTTACACACTATATTTCCCTATATTTTTTATAAACAAATGTTATTTTTATTTTTTAGAAGCTACTATGTCCCATGAAAATATAAGGGGGATGTTGTTTAACATTGATTATTGGACTTAAATAAGAAATATTTTACATTTATCACTAGCACTAGATATTTTACTAAAGATTTTGAAATAGAATTGGTTAAAGGAAAATATTTCTTATTTAGTACTTGTACCCAATGAAAATATACCCCATTTTTTTCAATAATACCTTGAAAAAAAAATATTTTTATATAAAACATGAAATTATGGTGAAAATTGAAAATTATCCAAAATATGGAATTCCAACACTTATTGTTTTCTTTTTTTATAAATATTATTGATAATTTTTTTAAAATAAATAAATTTTAATGGAATAAATGATGATATAATTAAAACAAATAGAAAATTGAAAAATTGAAAAAATAGAAATGATGTATAAAATAAACAATTGGTATAAAAATTGGAAAGAGGGAAACAACTCAGATGCTTATGTCAATCATATCATAACACCAGGAGACCCTAAAAAGTATGATCTGCTACATGGGGATATATTTTCATGGGGTTTGGGTATTTTAAATAGTGACTGTGTCCAATAGAAGGAAGAGAGGCAGGGTAAATTATGGTTAGGAGCCTATGAATAATTGTAAAACTTCTTATTGAACCATCGAGTCATGTAGTGTTGGTGGAGCTGAAAAGCATGGAGAATTATAGAGGCAATATGATATGACCTGATGTTAATAAGAACTTATAACTTGAAATTACCACATTAATAGTAAATTTTTTTATCATCTTTCACTTTCCCTATCATTTATTATTTCTTATTTGATTCATTGAAGGGTTTTGGGAATTTTAGAATCACTCTGTATATGTTTTTATATCCTTAGAAACGTAATTTTATAATCCCACATGAACAATAATCATGAATTAAAAATGTAATACTGATTTTTCTTAATCTATTACGCTCTGATTAAATTATGTTCAACAATTGAGAGAATGTAGTTTTTTTAAAATTTAATTTTAAGTGTGGATTTCCTTATGACATTAACCCTACATGAATATGTAATACCCAAAACCTCCCGATATATGCACACACACATTCTCCATAGAAAATATTACATTGGAATCAATTACTTTTTTATTGGTAACATTGAGATTGTTGTTGATTGAAAATAAATATTAAAATACGGGGTTTTCGATTTTTTTACATGAGGATAATTTCTATCTCAATTTATATTTTAGACTAGATCAATTTTAGAAATAAGCTACTGTTCCTTCATGATTTTGATGGGTTTTTGTTTCTATAAGTTGTTTCTAATTGTTTTTCATTCTTTATATAAATAATTATGTATTCATAAAATGATAAAACTAATAAGAACTTCACTTATTAAAAGGATTTTAGGTAGAAAAAAAGGACCCTTAAAAAATAATTGAAGATGATCTGGTCAAAAATGGTTTCATTGAAAGTATAAGCTTCAATATTCAATAATGGAAACTTTTGATACAATTATCCAACTCCATTTAATTGGGATTAAGGATATTTTGTTTATGTATAACTTGTAGTTGTAAAGGTTTACTTTTTTATCTTCATTTTTCTTAACAAACCACACCTTATGTGGACCTTCCATAAGAATATGCTGATGAATACATCTTGTAGAGTAAACTATCCTAATCTGAAAGGATAAAATGATATGAATGGATATGATAAAAATAAAGAGTTTGAAACAAAAGGTAATATTTATTTTCTAATTCTATCATTGGAAGATTTTTTTAGTGTAATGCAATGAATAATAGTGAAAAAATGTTGTTTTCACTATTTTTTTATCAGAGTGTGAAGATAGAATTAATGGTCTTTCAAGTAAAATTTTATCCATTCCTATATTCATTTTACTGGCCCTCTAAGGAAAATAATATTTATAAAAAATATCGTTGTAATCTTGTAAATTTTGATGAAAATGTTGGTCTATTTAATTTTTTTATAATAAATTTTAAATAATGCCTAGTTAAGAGCATTTATTTTTATCCCAAAATACCAAATAATAAATTATTCAATTTAATTATATTCAAAATGGTTATTACATTCCACATTGTTTTATTAATTATCATTTTCTTTCATCCCTTGAAATCAACCAATCATAGTCATTTTTTTGTTATAGATTCTAAAATAAATCATTAGGGTTGGGACTTAAATGATGAAAAAAATAATAAAAAAAATTTAATTTGGATAACTTTTTATTATTTCTTTTATCTTTAAATCTTTTATATGTATTAAAAAATATATTATAAATCCATTTTTAATATGAAAACCCATTCAAGGCCACATAGTTTTTTCCATAAAATCCTTTCATATTACATGAAATGGACCATTTAAATATTCTGATGTGTTCTGTTAGGTTGTGTTTCAAAATAGTCACTTAAAATAATTTATATGTAGTTTGAAGGAATAATTGTTGTTCAGTATTTCTATGAAAAAAATATACATAAATTATTTAATAAAATTCATTAAGTTACGTAATTTGTTTTTTCAATAAGAAATATGGAAACTCATGTATAAAAGAACTTTTCATTAGTGATAAGTTAATACATTCAAATAAGTGTTTTCTAGTAAAACCTTACACTTTTTGAGTTCTAATTTGTTATATTATGAACTTCAATCAAGTTTCTAGTTTTTGTTTGGATCTTACCAAGGATGGAAAAATGCCATAGCATGATAACATATTTTCTCCATGACATCAACATATAGAACTTTAACAACATTCTAATAATAATAAATTTTTTTACTTCCCTAATTGGAAACTAATGTAAAAACACTCCATGTTTATGGTGATTATTGAAATATTTAATAATACACCAATGTTCAAGTGTTTGGATTCTAGAATTAAGGTACCTTTACATATATAAACTTGGAAATAGATGTCATTTGTCACTATTTTTATCAATTAAACATCCCTATTTGTTTTTTTTATTAAAGGGAAAGGGTTCAACACTCAAGTTTATATGTGGGTGAGCTTCAGAAATTCATGCTAGAGTATGTATTTTCATGTTTGTGTATCTCGTACGTTTATGAACATATATTTTGGTCTGGTGTTGTGATTAATGTATAATATCCCATTATAAATTCTTATGTGGGTGATGATGGAGAAGTACCTTGTAGGGGAATTGCAATGTTGGTTCATTGGTAATCCTCTCATTATAAGGATGAATTTTTTCATAGATGGATGAAAGCCTCTTATTTAGATTGTGTGTGGGGATGATCTTTCATATTGGATTTCACCATTTCATTTTCAACTAATATATATTTTTAATTGATGCATGTTTTTGTAAATGGTTAATGGGTATGATTATAAAATTATTTTTGACATATACAATAATTTATTCTAATTATATTAAATCATAGAAAGTTTTTTATTATTTAAGTTTAGTCCTTAAAAGAATGAGTTAATGAAGTTATATATCTGATAAACATCTTTCCATGAATATTTGGGTTATTATTATACATATTTCTATTTTTCATTAGGATTCACCTTCTCATTTTTAGTGACATGATACCATATTGGTGTGTGGTATTCATTGGAAAAATGTAGAAACACAAGTGATGGAAGTGGGATAAATGGAAATTAAAATAATTTAGAATGAAATTAAAGAAGAAAGAGATGATCAATGAGGACGCAAGTATACTTTACCCTTAAAAACAGAATTATAAAGCACCATAAGGGTTTATCACTCCATTAATAAAACATTATTTAATTCTTTTAAGAACTAAAATAAGACAAGATTAATAATGTCACAGAAAAATTAAAAAATGATGATAACCTTCAAGGAGTAGAGTGAGATGGATATTTATATCCAAATGAGAGATACACTTTTCAAAAACCTATCTGAAATATTCTAAAGGCTAACCCATTAACATTGAATTTTTTTATACAAGTCCATGGATTTAGGGAACAATATTTCAACCAACATGACTTTTGTGGAATTTACCCAATGACTTTAAATATTTCCACCATGACTATAGAGACAAGAGGCCTACCAATTTTGATCTTGGATATTTCATTCATTCAAGTGGGTTTAAATTCATATGAACATTTTCATAGGCTATTTAAGTTAACTTTTTATCTTTAATAATAGTGATTAAAGTCAGATATTATCCTCCCATGCATGCATGCTAGGTCTCCTCTTGAAATTTCAAAAAAATTCCATGTAAAGTCTATTTCATCCACATAATTATTTATCTTATAATTATTCCACCAATCCCATGAAATGGGTCTTATGAACTTATTTTCCTTCCACCATTCGTTCCATAATCTATCTCAACTCCTTAATGAATATGTGCACCCATCCCTTATCAAAAGGAATTTTCCTCAAATTTTCATATTCAAAGTGAGTGAGATCGGTGACAAAAAAGGTAAAAATTACATTTCCATACCTACTAGGTAATTCAATATTATCTGTGTTATCATTAATTATTTCTAAAAAATAGAAATCACTATATTCTCAATGAAAGGGTTATGAATTTATTTTTTCATGAAATCTTCTTTTTAGAAGTTATTTTCACACCAGAACCACCTAGATCAAATATATCTTCTTTACAAAACTTCCTTTACTAATCACTACATCCCTACAATAAATGAACATAAAATTATGAAATAATTTTTATGTTTTTTAGTTACAAGGTATCCATACCTAATAATGAATAATAACACTATATTTCATAATAAATCTCATTTGACCTCATTTTTTTAAATATTCACCTTCTACTCAATACTCTTGTTTTGAACTCTTTTATTTACATTGTTTCTTTTTATATCACTCATATCTCATTTTAGACTCTTAATTTTCCCACTATTTTCATTTTATATTTTTATACAGTTTTATTCCTGCATTCACTACCTTAAGAATAAAATCATTCATGTCAATGTAGGTTTACGTTCCAAAAAAAATCTAATGGATATATTCAATCCATCGATGAACCTTTGCATTGTAGCTTCTCAATCCTCCCCCAAATTTGATTGAATCATCAATATACCCATTTTCATGTAGTAATAATACATACACATGGATCATTTCATAATCCATTATAAATTTATATGTAAATATATTTAATAATGAATAGAAATATACCATCTATTCATTACTATCTTAATTTATTACCAAGTTAAAATTGGATTTTTTCAATTCCATCATTGACATGATTGTAATTTTTCCAACTAAATACTTTCATAGACATTAAATTAAAGTTCCCTAAACATTACCTAATTATCTTTAGAATAGTTTTGAATCCCAACATATGTTCAAGCTTACACTCCCACACTAGATAATGTTCATATCACTCTTCCATTGAAATGTTAGAAGCTTCATTTTGATACTTCCTAATTCACTTTATCTTTGAACACCTTTTTCCGTCTCTTATGAAATGATTCTTAGAAATCAGAGTGCTCTTCATCACCTTCATAAAATTTATTCCTCCATCAATACCTTGAATTTTAGTAATTTTTAAAATCACTCAACCTCACATTCAACCTTTTTACTTGTTTTGAAACAACTTTCATGAAAAAATCAAGAGAAATATCATTTCTTTCTCCTTTGATCACTATTTTTTTAAATCCTCACACACTCTTTATCCATATTTTTTAACCTATCCAAATGTTATTTTTCACTTTCTAGGAAAAAATATTGGTTCTTATAAGAGATATTAAATAAAATCATGAATAAAACTCGTAATAAGAATCCAATTACTGGAAAAAATTTAAAATAATTTTTCAAATGGTTTTGAATTAGTAGATTCAATGAAATATGGGAGTTGAATAGAAAATAAAAAATAAATATGGTTAACGGAATGGATATGGAAGAGCAATATTACAACATAAATCCATATAATCTATTCTAAAGAACTAAAATAATTTGAAAAAAAATTTCAAGAGTTTTTTGGCCTCACATTTTTCTCAAATAATTCAACCAAGACTGAGTGCACAAAGATTTGAAATTAGTGTGTGGATTACAAAAATAAGAAATTATCAAAAATCAAAAAAAAAACAATCAAAATTATTCCAAAAGGATAAGGAATGATATTTATTTGGAATTTCATTAAGACAATACCCTTCAAATAACAACTTCAAACTTGATTTGTATCTGGTTTGGAGATAGTTAGATTTCAAAATAGTGAATCTATTAAGAAAACATTAATTCAACTATATCTTCAAATATACACACTGTATCTTAGTGTTTAAAAATTGAGAAGAAATATGATATTTTGAAATATGAAAAATATATATAATATATCCATAAAAATGAACATAATGTGGATGAAATGGCGGGGGAAGGTGTTGATAGAAATGAAAATTTTTGAAAATGGAATAGGGATAAGAAAAGATGGGACAAATAGAAAAAATAAAAGAACAGGGTTTCCATTGTCAATCTCTAATTCCAAATAATGTGATACAGTATGGGTGTGCACTATTCATTAGAGAAAATGTAGAAACACAAGTAATGGAAGTGGGAGAAATGAAAATTAAATGATGTGTAAAGGAAATTATTGTGGAAGGGGATGATCAATTAGGACTCCAATGAGTCTTTCCCCTTAAAACCCTAATTAAAAATTGATATAAATGTTTCTACTTCATTTTATAATACTTCATTGAACTCATCTAAGAACATATGAAACCCAAGATTAATAATGCTAGAAAAAACTAAAATTCCTAATTAACTATCAAAGAGTTCAAGGAGATGGATATTTATAGAAAAATGATATATACACTTGTCGAACACCTATCTCAAAAAAATTATAATGTCTAACCAATAAATTTTGTGTTTATTTAGACATTTATGTGGATTTAGTGGGCATGATTTCCACCAAGAATAACCTTTTGGAACCACCCCAATGACATTAAATATTTAAAAAATGAATATGGATATAAGAGGCCCACCACTTTTGACCTTGGATATTTCATTCATGCAAGTAGGTTTTAATCCATAGGATTATTTGGGTGGTCCATTTAACTCACTTTTTTAATTAAATAATAGTGATTAAAGGCCTATTTTCCTCTCCCATGCTTGCAAGTTGGGCCTCCCCTTATAATTTCATAACGAGTCTATGTAAAGACTATTTCATCATCCTCATTATTTCTCTATTCATTAGGATACTAATACCATGAAAAGGGTATTGTGAATTTATACTCCTTCCACTGTCTGTGCTAGGAACGATCTCAACACCATTATGTATATGTGTGACAATATTTTCATCCTTAAGGACACAATATTAAGAGCATTATTGGTTTATGAAATTCTTGTTAATAAAATAGAATATAATTAATTATAATGAAATTATAATGAAGTGAACTAAAATATTATGAAATGTGTAAAAAATAATTTATATATGGACATTTTCCAAATTGAAATATTATTTTTATATAAATCATGGGATTTTATTTAATATGTTTTAGTTTTCATTAGTTTTATTACAATAAAAATTAATAAAACTATTCCCACTTTTTTTATTTATTAAAATTTTAAATATTATCGAAACTGAACCAAACTAAAAATTTAAATTTTATATCAAACATGGAATTGTATTTTGTAAGTCAATGTTTCTAACAATTATCAAATAGGGATGTTTATTAAAATAGGGATGTTTATACCTATGATATTCATATGTCAATGTTTCTAACAATTATCAAATCGTATATTGAGGTGTGCGTTTGAAATTTGTAGATACATGATACCGTGACATCCTCAAGTCATGCACCATGTGGGTGAAAATCATTATGCTCTAGAGGTGGTGGTCATTGTATCACCAGTAGAACCTCTATTAGTGACTCTTGTGACACCTCTAGCTGTACTAGATATGGGTGTTAATGCCGAATTTTGAGAGGGTTTCCTACAATTTATGTCGACTATACATGGAATCAAGTGAGCTCCCTAGACTATGAAATATTTTATGCATGAGTTTCAAAAGTATAATCCTCCAATGTTTTCAGGGTATGGTGGTCCACAAGCTGTTGATTCATTGCTAGAGGCCATGTTATCGATTTTAAGTATCTTGAGATTCCCCTAGAGATTATTTTGAAACTCTCTATGTATATACTATTTGATTCCTCCAAGAGATGTTGGGGTGTTATTCCATAGACGAATCATCATCATGATATGGTTTAGAGGGATTTTTAGATGTCCTACTATGATTATTTCTATCCTGAGACATTGAGGGCTAATAGTGACAAATAGTATTTGCACTTGGAGTAGAGAAAATTATTTTTCATGGATTATTCATTATGTTTTACTAAGATCCAATGTTTCACACCTATTCTTTTAGGTGAAGAGTTCTCTAAATCTAGGCCATTTAAGGATGGTATTAGATATGAAATCTGATCATATGTGAATGTATTTCAAATTTCTACCATATCTAGAATTGTAAATCATGAACTTATCATAGAGTGTAACCTGAGGGAGGCCAGGGGTGTGAGCCTGGGTTTTTAGGTACCACAATCTGAGCCTATATCAACAAACAGTAGGATGTTTTTTTTGAACTTCCCCATGGTGATATTAGTAGCCATTATAACTACAAATGTTGCCAGATAGGGTTTGTTAGTGTAGTATATAGGGATATATGAATCCCTGACATACTAGGGACCAAGTTGAGTGTCGTTCATTTCAAAATATGGTACATATTCAGTACTTTTATAGAAATTTGCCTCATGTATCTTGTGAGAGAGGGTCTACAGTGACCCCAAATTCAAAAGCAGGGCCAAAAGCTTCTACTCATGTGGGAAGATGGAGTGCGGATAGCCGATTAGGCTGAGGTGGTGGTCATAGTCGATGTAGCTAGACACTAGACATAAATCACTAGTAAAGAGTACCTATTCATGGTATCCAGGCTATATATCAGGGTTCCGAATGATGCTAGATGTATAAAGTGAAAGTAATACCTAAGGAGCATAGTGTCAGACCACCTATAGTAACAAGTAATATTCTACTTCCATCTATGTAGTATATTATATTCTCGATAAATGTTATACTCAAACCTTCATATATGTACTTATTGTGGATAGACATGGTCTCACTGTACAATTCTACTATTATGCGATGAAACTCGATACTTCGTTGGGGATATGATTAGAGAGTGTACACTAGTTCTAGGAGTTCCCTATTGAGATAGGTGGGTGTCACTTTGTATGGGACCTCTTTATCCTTGAGATTACAAGGTCTAATATCATTATCAAGGTGGATTGGTTGGTTCCCTATCATGCTTACATTTAATTTTATCATCAAATCCTGAATTTCAAATCACTAGGGGTGGGTTTTTATTTTCAAGGGTGAATGGAATGTCTAAGAAAGCTGAGATAGACACAAGCGTCATAGGTTGGGGATGATAGTATAGATTACTATATTATATCTGGATGATCAGAGAAAACATAAAGAATATTTCCATCCAGTGGTAGATCATTTTAGGTGTGTTTTCTAGAATAAATTTTCTAGACTACATCTTGAGATAAAGGAAGATTTTTACATCGATCTAGTGCATGGAGCTGCACTGGTATTAATTCCTCCTTACAGGACCTCAAGAGGCGGCTATAGGATTTAGAATCTATGGGTTTTATGTGACCTTATTCTTCATCGTGAGTTTCAATTGTCCTTTTCACTAAGATGGTTGATAGAAACCATAGGATTTTTCATGGATCACCATCAGCTAAACATGCTCATGGTTAATATCCGATATCTATTGCCTCATATAAATGAAATATTTGTCCATCTCTGAGGCAATGGTTTTATCTATGATTTATTTGAGATTTGGTTATCATCATTTGAATATTAGACCATCAGAGATACCACAAAAAACATTCCCTTGTAGATATTCCCTATAAAAGTATTAGTTCCCATTGCTCGGTCTCAAGAATGTGCATGTGATTTCCATGGAACTATTAAAATGAGTTTTCCATCCATATATGGATTCATTTTTAGTGGTTTTCATGGAAAATTCCTTGGTTCATTATCACACTAGAAATTACCATTACAACATCTTAAGGTCATATTAGATACACTAGGATACTATTAGTTATATGCTATGCCCACAAATTTCTACTTTTGTATTGATAAAAATCACATCCTCGGTCACATTTTCTCAGAGGAAAGAGTGTCAGTTGACCTAGAGAAGGAGAGAGACATTTTTTCTCAAGAGCATCCCAAGAAAAAATTTTATATATAGAGTTTATTTGGACTATATAGTTATTAAAGATGCTTCATAAATGACTTCTCATTCTTAGAATCATCTTTTATAGGCTTGAATAAGAATAGTGTGAAGTTTATATAGTCAGAATCCTATCAAACAAAATTTAATTCCCTAAAAGGGAGACTGAATTTAGCATCAACCCTGATTTTTCTAGAGATGTAAAGAAGTTATATATTCTATTTTGATACATCAGGTTTTGAGATAATAAAATTTCTTATGTAGTAGGATCGATTCATGACATATAGGTTTTATCGGTTGAGGCCACACGAGAGGAACTACCTAGTACATAATCTCGTGTTAGCTATTATTGTCCATGCCTTAAACCATTGGGGCCATTATTTACTGGGATAGATTTTTTTAGTGTATACATCCCACAAAAACGCCAGGTATATCTTTACAAAATGTAATTTGAATCTCATGTAAGAAGGTGGGTTGAATACCTATTGTATTTTTACATTGATCTTTCTTATCTACCATTAAAGAGAAAGTTTTTTTCAATTATCTAAGCAGGAGTACTCAAACATTGGTGATTCAGGACTCTAGTAGCGAGTGGAAACTTATGGAAGAGTTTTTTAAGATGCACAAATAGGTTTATAATTGTCATAAACATTCTTTACATTCATCATTATCAACAACCTCTTCACTTATAGAGAGATTGAAGATGAGGTGTCTATCATATTCCAAGGGATTGTTCCTATAGGAGAGTGTTTTAGGTGATGACCCACATCCTATTTGGGTTATTGAAGAGAATGAGATTTTATGCATTTGTTGACAAATCTAGGTTTCTATATAAGTTCATGAGGATTTCATGTGACATTCTCATTCCTCTAGAATATAAGTTCACCCCAGTCTTACTAATATGTTTGGTTAATTATACCATAAATACTAGTGTCCAGGAATGAAAATGTAGATAGATAGGTTTGTTAATTGGTGTTCCACCTGTAAACAGGTGAAGTCAGAACACCAGTGGACAATAAGGATTTTACATTTGTTATCTATTTTTGAGTAGAAATGGGATGATGTTGTTGGATTTGGTTCCCTAGAACCAACTTATTTTTTTTACTTTATTATAAACATGTATTTATTGGAGGGATATTAATAATCTCCTTATAAAATCATGTTTTTTATTCTACCTGAAATTGTATGTGATAATGTTCTAAGAGTAGTTGTCGCACAAAAAGGTCATAGAAAATCCCTCCTATGATGAGAACCTGGAAGTTCCATGACACTATTCTTAAATATATGTTATATATCCTAATGATATCATTTTAAGGGACACAAATGATACTGGATGTTAGGGGTGGAGACTCAGAGGACTTTGAGGAAGCTTATCATGGTGTACTCCTTTGGTAATGTTCAAGAGGATATTATGAGAACGAGGCATGGTAATATAAAATACACATAAGTGTCATTGGATTTTCCAATACGCAAATGTTTGTATTAGTCCTTAGACATTAATATTATTATTAATTGGTATTATGAATCGTTCACTTAAATATATTAGTGAAAAAAGTGAAAACATATGTTCGTGGTGAGGTAGGATATGTTGGGTGTGTCACGAGTAATACTTCATTAATGAGTAATGTGAGAAATGATTTTTCCCTTATATTCCATGATGTAAGTTGATATCTCAGGACATTTGATAAAAATAATATATCCTAAATAAATCCATGTCCATGGTTTTCAATGGCAAGTTAAATTTTTAGGAAGTCAAATAATTAGAATTCGATCACATGGGTTAATAGGACTTGCATGCAACCTTCCTGATTGGAGATATCGAGACAAAGGAATTATATTACACGATAAGCGCTTGTATGAGGTGACATGTCACAACTATATTAATTTCATTCTTAATGGGTTCCTTGTTGTGTTTCTATATGCTAACCATGAACTTTATGCTGATCCACCTAATGCCATTGAGAAAGAGTCCTGGAGGGCGACACACTAAATGTATCCAATATCTCTATTACATAGAATATTATTTATTATTTAACAAATTGAATAAAGATTATCCATTATTGTTTAATAATTATTCATGGATGTATGATCAAATTTATTTCGACACCAGTTATTTGAGATAATATATTATGCAACGAATAATTAATAAATATTTATTTTCTATTTAGTGAATATAATATTTATATATTTATTGGAAGATAATGGAGTGATATTTATTTAATGAATAAATATTCATTATTCAAGGATTAATAAATAATGTATTGGATTGGAGGATTGAGTTAATGGTCTAGTGAGAAATAATAATATTGAATATTATTTTATTAAATAATATTTAATTATAACTCACAAGATAAGCACATGTCAGGAAATAATAATGATACTCTTATTATTTGACATGGGGGTTTCTCTAGGATTAATAAAATAATTATTTCCCTTGTGAAAATTATTTATCATTACCCTAGTGAATTAAATACCCAATTATATTATTCTCTTATTAGAAAAGCACTATCCAAGCGATGTTCATTGTTATTGTGCACAATATATTGGAGAAAAGTTCTCAATCATATAGAGTTTATCCCTCTTCAATGAAGATCTCAAGAACGAGAGAGATCCTCCTCTACTGGATCAAGAACACTTTGAAATCAGTTCTTAAGTAAATAAACGACAGTCGTCAAAAGCACAAGGATCTTCCTTGCTAGTACCCGGAGACTTCTTCAGTGACATCTATAGATACATGGAACATGTGTGGATCACCACTGGAGGAATCCTACACTTGGATTATAAAATTAAATGGTTGTGCACTATAGATATATGAAAAACCACATCAATAATGAAAGAATCAACAAGGAGGTAATTCTTATTTAACTAAATTAATTATAAACAAAATATGTTGATCCTCTCTCTTGGTTCTGGGGAAAATTCTACTTTATCTAAATCCTTGATTCAATTCTATGGATACTGGAATTCATCTTCATATTGATCTCGGATTGATCATCGATTATAAAAAAAATTAATGTCGGTGCAACGTCCCTCCCGCACATCTGTTTCGCCCAAAACCTACAAGTAGTATCAGAGGGGGAATTTTATTGTTTATAATTATTTAAATAATTCATTGATGATTTATGATTTAATAATTTAGTTTTTAAATTAATGTTTAATCGTTTTTTAATATGAATTATGATACATGTTCTTCATCTATCATTTATCACAGATCTAATAGAAACAATTGATTTTTTGATTAAAATTAAATTGGGGAACTCATATGAAGGTTCCAAGGGTTCTTTCTAGGTTACACAGCAGTACACAATATGTAGTCAGATCTACATTCTGTGTAGTTTTGTTCATTTCAATAGTAGTAGTTCGACAATTACTCAAGCCATGTGCATTTATGACACATTGTGTAGTTAATTCTTACACCATGTGTTGATTGGGACAAACAGACATAGAGTTATCGAATTACATGCCTTGTGGCCTATTGGACATGACGTGTAGTCCCTTTTGAGTCAAGGAACAAATGTGTGTCACATACATGGCTCAGCTGATCAGTGATCACGTAACACGGTGTGAACATGGCATATGGCCCACTAGATATGTTTTTTACTCCAAAATTTCCAAAGTATTCCTCACACGCTAAGTCCATAGGTGTGTACTTAGATAGACAACAAAGGTATTACACACCTTGTAGATCAGATCTACACACCCTATACATTACCAAATTATGAAGAATTAAAACATAAATATTTTCATAATTTTCAAATCTTCATATCATGTATAAGTTATATTACAGGTTATTACACTAAGTGAATTGAAGCATAACACATGGAAAAAAAGTCATGTAATTCTTGTTATCATCCATGAAGTACACATCATGAAATTACGTGATGAGTTGTGTATGCCATATTTCACAAGAGTAAAATAGTATACAAGTATAATACACATTGGGTAGGTTTGGACGGGTATTCACCAAGTTACCTCCATGGTACAAGTTATGTACAAGGATATTTTTAAATGAATTATAATTTGTTTAAAATTATAATTGATGATAATCGCAAGGAAATTCAGAAAAAGGATTAAGATAAAATTATTTATTTATTTAAGATAATAATTAATTGATTTGAGCAAGTTTTTTCTAAAATAAGAATGATTAAAGAATTTAATTCTAGTTTTATTAAATGATTAATTTATTCCTTGCATGTGGATGATCATGATCTAGACCAGAACTTTTTATGTGACTGGTTTCCTTTTAATTTATTATTAAATTAAATTCTTGGCCTATATTCCTTTTGTCCTTATTAATATGTAGGGTATGAATGCCCATTGTTTCTTTTAGGTAACACCCCTTTGAACCCTCACCTATGTGTGAGTAGAATAATATGTAATGGATGGAGCTTCAAAGCTACTAGAGGTAGTTTAATTTTGGAGTTGAGGAAAAACTAATCCAAGGGGATACAGTGGTGGATAGGTGGAAATGTGTAAACACAAACCTAATTAGTCCAAGTTATTTCTCCCCTAAGTTAGTGATTAGTTTATCAACCATTAGATAAACTAACCCTTAGAACAGGCTCATGATCATACCCTTTATTTTATTTCTTTCAGTTGTAGGGTTATTCATTATGGATGTTTTTTCAGAATTACATAATTAATGAATTAAAAATTATGTAATATGGAACTAAAATAAACTGGATTATGCATAGTGGTGCCTTTGGATCATCCATCTCCATGAAAGGAAAGTATATGTGCTGAAAAATGTTTACCATTTGTTCCTGGAAATGAGGAGAGTGATGAGGAGATCTCTATGTACGAGAAACATTTGAATGATGCTACAAATGTTCAGTTACTCAAGATATCATCCATGATCAATGAGCTCTTGAAGAAACATGAGGAAATGGATGCTTATAAAATGATGTCTCACCTTTGGGATCTCTATCAAGAGAAGGTGAGAGAAGAGAGGTATGGGATCTACAACTCATTGTACACCACTAAGCTTGGAGAGTCGCCACCAGCTAAGCCACATGTATTCAAAATTATGGGATACATTGAGAAACCTTTCATATTAGGTATTAAATTACTAAATGAGTTGTATAAAGATCTCATACTATCATCACTAACCAAGACCTTCTCTAGTTTTATTGTGAATTATAATATGATAAATAATGAGAGGATTCTATAAGAAAATATTACTTTAATTCTCCAAGTGGACAAGTACATGGGGTGTGAACAAACCCATAGTCCTTATGGTGTATAGAGAGAGGAAAGAAAAGGAAAAGGGTACAAAGACTTATAAATAGTATAAATCCCCTGAGAACCTTCCTACCAATAAGAATAAGATCTGAAGGTAGGGAAAGAAAAATGAGGTTGTATTCTTTGCATGTGGAAAGTTAGGATGCTGGAAGAGGAACTACACCCAGAGGAAAGGGGAAGCCAAAGATGCATTTGTTATTGAGTGAAATATTTCCATTTCTACACATTAGGTATTAGATACATCTTTTGGTGCTCACATCTGTATTGAAATTCAGGTACCAAGTAGATTCTAGAAAATTGCCAGAGGAGAGGTGGATCTGTGAGATGAAAATGGTGCGAGGCTGGATGATCTTCCCATTGGTGACTAGCACATCACATCACAAATGTGAATGATTTTGGTTTTACATGGCTGTTATTATGTACCTAGTGTTACCAAAAACATAATTTATTTATCATGTTTGGATATAGATGGGTTTATTTTTATGTTTGGAAATAAAATTGGTTTTTTATAAGGAAAACATATTTTACGGTATGTCACATTTAAATAATGGTATATATATCTTAAATTATGAATAAAAAGTGTTGGAAATCGATAAAAAATATTCTTCACATGACTCATATAACACCCAATTATGGAATCGCTATCTAGATCATGTAAATGATATGTGCTTGACAAAGCTCTATCAAGATGTCTATTTAGACACTTCTGAGCTAAAACCACTTGATAGATGTGACACTTGTTTACAAGGAAAAATGAACAAACTTCCATTTAGTGGACAGGGTGAAAGGGCCACAGAGCTTCTAGGATTGGTACACACTATTGTGTGTGGACCATTTCTAGTAGAGGCTAGATGTGGATATTCTAACTTAATAATTTTTATTGGTGACTTGTGTAGATATGGATATATTTATATGATGAGGTGTAAGTCTGAGTCCTTTGAGAAATTCAAGGAATTCAAGAATGATGTAAAGAATAATCTTGATAAGAAGATAAAGAATATTTGATCAGATCTAGGTGTAGAATATCTTAACCAAGAGTTCATCGATTTTTTATAGGAGTTTTGGATTATATCTCAACTCACTCCACCTTATACACCATAGTGGAATGGTGTTATTGAAAGGAGGAGTGGTACCTTGTTGGACATGGTAAGGTTGATAATGAACCAAGAAGATATTTTTTTATCCTTTTGGAGATACGCATTACAAACTACGACATACACATTAAACTGAGTAATAACTAAAGCATAAAATAGAATTCCCTTAGATCTGTGTAGTGGAAATAAACCCATTTTATCGCATACATGTGTATGAGGATGTGAGGCGTTTGTTAACGATTTCTCAAGAAACAAACAAGCACCCTGGAAAACAAAGTCTATCTTTATAGGGTATCCCAAATAATCAAAGGGATTCCACCAATACGAAACCATAGACAAAAAAGTGATTTTTTGCTAAAAATACATCTTTCTGGAGAGGGATCAAATCCTAAGAAAGGATAGTGAGATCAAGATTGAATTCGATGAAGTTAATTCTTAAGATACACAAGAGTTGGTACAAGAATAAGTTCCAAAAGTCCTCATAGAAGAAGTAGTTCCTAAAATAGAAGTACTATATAGAAGTGTAAGAGAGGTAAGGGAAACATATAGATATTGTTTTCTTGTCACTGAGGATGGCGACTCATTATTATTGGACAATGAGGAACGTCTCTCATACAAAGAGGAAGTAGAGATCCCAAAAATTTCAATATGGTTAGATGCGATGACTTATAAAATGGATTCCATGTATCAGAACCAATTTTGGGATCTAGTCAATGCACTAGATGATGTAAAGCCTATTGGCTGTAAATGGGTAATGAAGAGGGAACTGGAAATGGGAGGTAAAGTTAGTACCTATAAAGAAAGGCTAGCAGCTAAACGTTTTAAACAACATCATGGAATTAACTATGATGAAACCTTTTTCCCAATTTCCATGTTTAAATACTTTGGAATCATACTTTCCATAGTATCTTACCATGACTATGATATTTGGCAGATGGATGCCAAAACAATATTCCTTAATGGTAATCTTTAAGAAGTTGTCTATATGACACAACAAGAAAGGTCTGTTACACCAGGTGATGCAAAAAGGGGTTTGTAAGTTTCAAAGGTCCATTTATGGATTGAAGAAAGTATCTAGGTAATGTTATATTTGATTTGGTGAAGCCATAAGGGATTTTGGTTTCATTAATAATGAATTTGATCCATGTGTTTATAAAAGGATTAATGGGAATGCAGTGGTTATCCTTGTAGTATATGTTGAAGAAATATTACTTTCTGGAAATGACATACCAGCCTTATATTCAATTAAAGACTAGTTAAATAAGTGCTTATCCATGAAGTAATTAGGTGAAGTATCCTACATTCTAGGGATAAAATCATTCTTGATTGATCTAAGAGGCTGGTTGGACTAAGACAATGTGAATATATTGAACAGATACTAAACAGATTTAGTTTGGAACAATCCAAGAAGGGATCAGTTCCAGTGTCAAATGGTTTACATATTTATAAGAAAATGTGTCCCCATACACAATATGAGAATGATAGAATGAGTAGAATCCCATAATCTTAATCGATAGGATCTATCATGTATGACATGTTTTGTACTAGAATAGATGTTGCCTATGCACTAACCATGGTAGGAATATATCAAGAAAATCTAGGAGAACATCATTGGGTAGCTGTTATGAAAATCCTTAAGTATCTAGAAAGAAATAAGGATATGTTCCTAGTGTATGGAAGAGATAAGAAGGTTGTCATCATAGGGTATGCTAATACTGATTTTTAGATAGATCATAATGATATGAAGTCACAATCAGGATATGTTTTCTGTCTCAATGGGGGAACTGTGAGATGAAAGAGTTCAAAGCAACCAGTTGTTGTTGATTCTACAATGGAGTCTGAGTCTATAGTGGATTCTAATATAGCCATGGACTCCATCTAGATTCAGAATTTTTTCCAATATCTTGATGTGGTACCTAGTAGTAAAGACCCTATCACATTGTGTCGTGATAATACTGTAGCGGTGGCTCTTTCAAATGATCCAAGGTCACATCAATGAACAAAGCACATACATCGAAAGTATCACATCATGAGGGATTTATATAAAAGGGGTGAAGTTTCAGTGAGTATATAATCTACAAAAGAGAATGTGGAAGACCCCTTGACTAAATTCTTATGTCATTAGAATCCAAAATATCATGTGAGAGCTAGAAAATTGAATATTTTTAGCAGTTGGCTCTAGTGGAAGTGGGAGTCTATTAAAGTTGGTTCCCTAGAAACAAATTCTTTGTACTTTATGATAAAAATGTATTCATTGTATGTATATTATGAAAATACTTATAACATCATGATTGTTATTATACATGACATCTTATGTGATAATTTCCTAAGAGTAGTTGTCACACTAAAAGGTCTTAGTGGATCCCTACTATGATGAGAACCCGGAAGTGCCATGACACTATTCTTGAATATAAATTCTATTGCTGAGTGATATAATTTTAAAGGACAAAAATTATACAATATATCATGTGTGGATACTCATAGAACTTTGAGGCACCTTCTCATGGTGTACACCCTTGGTAATGTCTAGGAGGTTATTATGAGAACGAGACCCACCAGTAAGAAATCCACAATTACAAGTTTCATTGGATATTTCTATCTGTGGACATGTGTATTGTCCGTTATGCATTAATATTATTATTAATGGGTATTATGACTCTCACATTTAAAGGTATTGGTGAAAACCAAGATGACATATGTTAATAGAGAAGTAGGATATTTTGGGTGTGTCATGAGTAATACTACATTAATGAATAATTAGAGAAAGGATTTGACCCTTACTTTCCATAATAAAAGATGATATCTCAATCCCTTTGATGGAAATGATATAGCCTAAATAATTCAATAGACATGGTGTTCTATAGGCATGTTCAATTTCTAGGAAGTCAAAGAATGAGAAATCGAGCACATGGGATAATGGCACTTTCATGCAACCTGCTTGATTGGAGATGTCAAGACAAAGGGATTATATTACACGATAAGAATTCATATGAGGTTACATGTCAATGTGACATCAATTTCATCCTCTATGGGTGGCTTGGTGTGTATCTAGATGAAAACGATGGACATTATGCTACTCCGCTAATTTCATTGAGAAAGATACCTAGAGGTTCACACACTAGGTGTATCGAATATCTAAGTTAAATAATATATTATTTATTATTTAATAAGTTTAATAAAGATTTTTCCTAGTTGTGGTTTAATAATTATTCATGGATGTCTGATCACACTTATTTCGACACTAGTTATTTGAGAGAATATATTATAGGTGGAATAATTAATAAATATTTATTTTCTATTTAGTGAATATAATATTTATATATTTATTAGAGAATAATGCAGTGATATTTATTTAATAAATAAATAGTCACTATTCAAGGTTAAATAAATATAGTAGAGGATTGGTGGAAAAAATTAATGATCCATTGAGAAATAATAATATTGAATATTATTTGATTAAATAATTTTCAATTATAACTCGCAAGATAAGAACATGTTAGGAAATAATAATTTTGATGTTATTATTTGACATGGGGGTTTCTCTAGGATTAATTAAATATTTAAGTCAGTTTTCAAAATTATTTATTATTAACCTAGTGAATTAAATACCCAGTTATATTATTATCTTATTATCCAAGAGCTAGCCAAGTGACGCTTATTGGTGTTGTGCACAACGGATTGGAGAAAGCTCTCAATCCTAAAGATTCCACCACTCTCCAAGAACACTCTAAAGAATTACATAGATCCTCTTCCACTAGATCAAGGAGAATGATTTGGATGCAGTTCTTAAGGTGATCGGAGGAGGAAATCGCAAGTCTAAGGATATTCTAGGCCAGTACACAAAGACTCCTTTGGCAATGTCTGGAGATATGTGGAAGATGTGTAGACCACTGCTGGAGGAATCCTACACTTGGATTCAACAATGTAATGGTGGTGCACTACATATCTATGTTCGAACACATCAACGAAGAAAGAATCACCTTGGAGGTAATTAGTAGTTAATTAAATTGATTATAAACTAAATTTGTTGATCCTCTCTCTTGGTTCTGGGGGAAATTATTATTTTTCTAAATCTTTGATTCAATTCCAAAGATATTTAAATTCATCATCGTATTGATCCCACATTGATCATCAATTATTTGAAAAATTAAAGTTGGTGTAACGTCCTTCCCGTGCATCCACTGTGCCCAGAAACCATAAATGTCACCATCAATTTTTGTGATGAAATTTTCATGATCACCTTGGTGAAGTGACGTCGTATGGGTGGCATATATAGGTTTATAAAGGCTTCTCATTTCTTTCATATTTGAGAGGCCTTTTCATTGGATGAGCTTTGAGTCTATACATTTATGAGATCATATCACTCCATAGGGTTCCGTGTTCTATCATATCAGATGGACAAAATCAATTCATGTCTTGGTTTTTGAGGAGTTTTAGAGGGAATTTGGTTCATAGGTACTGCTTAGGACAACCTATAACTCAAATATAAATGATTATTTAGAGTGTGTGATATATGTTTTACAAGACATGCACCAAGAATGTGTCCTTTAGATCAGATGTTCCTGGGATAGACACTTACCTCTCTCTGAGTTCTATTATAAAAATATCTTAAAATAGACCATAGAGATGGCTTCTTTTGAGTCCCTATATGATAGGGTGTGTTAGTCACCCCTATGCTGGTTAGAGGTAGGAGAGGCAGCTCTACAGGGCCCTTGTCTCATTCATAATAATTCAAAGAAAGTTCAAATTATTTGGAAGTGGATGTATTCATCTCATTCTAGACAGAAATCATACACTGATTTTCACCATTGACAACTTGATTTTGAGGTGGGTAGTGTGTTTTCATATGACCTTCTCCTACATTGGGTCATATACAGATAAAAAAAAGAGAATTCATTTCCTCATTACGTCAGGCCCATTGAGATTCTAGGTAGAGTCAAGCCTGTAGACTATATGTCACAATTACCTTAGAGGTGTTGATCTATGCACAACATCTTCCATGTATCTCAGCTTCGTAGATACCATTATGATCTGTCACATATTATTCATCCCAAATAGGCTGAATTTGAGGTTCATGCGTCATTTGAGAAGCAACTTATCCATGTTATTGATCGAGGCACAAATGTTCTCTAAGGGCAGTCAATTTCTCTAGTAAGAGTTTTATGGTTGAATGACCATTTAAAGGAGGAGACATGGGAGTTAGTGGCTGATGTACATTCTTGATGGTCAATTCTATTCATTGATGATTCTTTAATACCCTTGGAATGGAAATTTTGGGTTAAATTATTTTAAGGGGGAATATTGTAAGAACCTAGATTTTATACAAGTTATTTATCCATAAAATTTATTCCTAAAATATTTGTTTTATCCTTTTAAATGTTACCTATAGTTTAGGGAAGGGTTTCTGAGTTTCTAGGGCGTTTTTGGATCCTATAGCTTTGACTTTTAGTGGAAACAAAAGAGATTCACGATTATTTTTAATCACACCCCTCAAACTGTGAATCCTTGTAAGGGTGACACCGGGGTTTTCTAAACCTTTCTAGGGGGATTGTTCTTATATAGGTTTAAGGAAGAGGGTGCACACGGGATGAAAATAGTTTGTCTAACTATGTGATGCAGGTTATGCAGAGTGTGTTCCATTGACAGTGGGGTGTAAATGGTTGACACATGGTTTGAAAAAACAAGTGGAAAACCATGAAACTTTTAGAGTTTGGTTGAATTTATGTTTTCCTAAATCTATTTGTAACTCAACCCCGCATTCCCCTTTCTCTTTTATACACAACCACCCCTATCCCTTACAGAATTTTATACACCTAAAGATTGTAATTGTAATATATTCTTTATCCAGACTCCGATCAATCCACCATCAATTTATTTGGACAAGAACTGGTAATATTTCAACTACACTTGTGCATTTCATAAGTTTTCTTCCTCTTTATGGATTCATTTTAGTTCAAGATCATATTCCATATATTCAGGTCATTTTTCTACCTGCTCAATTTATTTTTTTCTATCCCCTATTAGAGTCAAACAATGGACAAGGAGTCAGCTACCATATTGAGGTAGGTGGTAGCGTGCTTTCCCCTAAAATTATTGGTGTTCATATATATATATCATTATGTCATGCACCAAATTTTATGAGATAAAGTTATTAGATGGAATGATTCTTAAATTAAATGGATAGTCTTTACCTACACTAATCACAAGACACTTTTTTCACGACCCGTCCCCCGGGGCCCGTGTCGTGACTACCCTATGCCCGCCTTCCATAGGCCAGGGGTTGATGACTAGCACCGAAAGGCGTATTCCCTACAACTAGGAAGGCGTTGCCCTTATAACCTGTAATCACACTGAATAAATCAAATAGAAAGATACGAACACAAGTGAACTATATAGTAAAAAGAGTGTGTAATGAATGAAAAAGGGGCTAGAATACAAGCCCAACTGTAAAGTACAAGAAAACTGAAAAGTAAAAGAATAACTGGAAATAGCTCCTATGAACACCCACCAAGGATCCTACCTGAAGGGAAGGTACAACACTCGATAAATTATTCTCTACGGTACACCACGTCTAAGTCCACCTCTAAGCTACCACCAGTCTAGGTACTCTCGTCCTCAGTCAGCGTTGTCCGTCGTCTACACCATACACAACAAGTTGCGGGCATAACCCATGCAGAGGTGAATATAACGATACTCAGTAGGGACCCCGAGACCCTCAAGGCCTCACAAAATCCTCAAAGGATATACCAAAATGCATGAAATGAACTGACAAACCTACTTAGATATATTCCCATACATATACCAAATTTATCATGTATACCCATCTTAATCATGAGGAAATGCAGGGTCCAACTTAAAATCCCAAGATCAACTGTTCAACAAAGGAAGGAATACCAAAAAGGTAAGTACCAAACAGGTATGCCACACAAAAGAATACCACATGTCATCCCTACAATGGAAAATACTCAGCTCATACGAGGTATAACTTAGGTATAGAATTACATATGATTAGATTTAACTTCTAAATAATCTTACTCTGTTAATAGGAAGACCCACGTAGGATCCTAGTACATCATCAGACCCACATAGAATCCTAGTACAGTAGACCCATACAGGATCCTATTACATCATTAGACCCACACAAGATCCTTGTACACCAGACCCACAGAGGATCCTAGTACATAATCAGACCCACACAGGATCCTAGTACAGCAGACCCACACAGGATCCTAGTAAATCATCAAAACCACACAGGATCCTAGTAAAGTAGAACCAGACAGGATCCAAGAGTAGTCCCACATTGATTACAAGAGCGGATGCATGTGGGATCCTAAAATACAGACCCATGAAAGATCCCTTTCTCATGTTACAGCCAGCTATTGGGTTCTCGCACTAAGATCACTTGATTCTGGGAGGTTCCGCTCCTCAAGCCACAGGTCGATACTCCAACTGTCACAAAGTCCAACAAAGAAGTTTACAAAAGGAACTCCATGTCATAGGTGTCTTAACGTAACATATGGTGCGTCAAATAGACATTCAGTCTTTAAGTTATTAGTCTTTTTGTCTCAAGGTCCCGGTTGGATTCGTGCTCGATCCAACCAGACCATACCCCAACTTTATCTAAATCTCATGTGGGGTATACCAAAAGGACCGTCTCGCTCTAAGGATTCCGTCACCATAGACGGTTCGCCAAACGTACTCCCGTAGCTCAAGTTATGGCCGAAATAACATATAGGGTCGAAATGGTTCGGGTCCGGTCTGACCCGGCCCGACCCGCAGGGTCCGGCCCGGCCCGCGTTGGGCAGCCTGCCTAGCCACAGGCAGGGGGATTTGTGCACCCCCCCCCCCCCCCGCCTCAATCACCGAATGGCCGAAGCCATTCGGTCGCTAGGCAGTACACGGGACCCGCCGTGGGTCACTCCCGATCCAGCTCAAATGACCTCAACTGGCCATGTCAGCTAGCCTCTTCTCCTCCCAGCAGCGCATCCTACGTCACCCCTCTATCGTGGCGGCACGCGGGTCTGTTCGACACACGGCTAACTGGTCGGCCAGCCGCCCTCTTCCACGGGGTGCGGTCGTGAACCACGCCATCTCCAGCAGCCAGCGTCTAGTCGACCGCACCTCGCCTTGCCACCATGACACAACTTCATGGTTCTTCTCTGGTGGGCGACACAGATGTGTGCCGCTGCACCTTCGTGTAGCTGGCTGCCGCCCTTTCTCCTCTGCGGCCGACAGGCCACATCTCTTCTTCGGTGGCGCATTCGCGACACCACCTTTGTTGCGGTCAGCCGTGGTACCGAACGGCATTACCGAGCCCCACCGGTGTCGGTTTCTGTCCTCCTCCATCGTGAAGATCACAAAAAGAACCACAATATTTGCAGAGGGGTTGGTCCATGATCATTTGGCATTTACCCTCCGTGTTAGAGTGGTAGAAAGCGGCTTGTTCATTCTTTAATTATGAATAATGTCGAGTCTAGGGTAAGGTGACTATATAAATAACAATCCCTACCTCGAAGGTTTGTTGATATGTCACGAGATGAAATTGGTTAAGGTGAAGAGGGTGCCAACGGTCATCGCTTCCGCAATACGCTTCCGAAGTTGGGCTCATGCGTTGTCCTCTTTCTTGATTCCAAAGAATGATTTTCATTGGATTTGACGTTCTTCGTTTGGTGGATGAGTTCCTCCAATGTTCTCCTAATACCTCCCTTTAGCCAATGACTTCTCCCAAGCCAAAATGAGGAGCCAACCCAAATAAAATTTGTTTGTCAACATTAAATCTTTGGAACAATTAAAGTTGGATTTAATTAATTAATTTAATGTGGAATAATTAATGTGGAGGAATTTCAAGAGACTTCCCCACATTAAAGAGGGAGTTTAAGGGGGTCAAGTGGTCCCCACCATTGAATTAAAATTGGAGGTTTTAGTTCGGGTGGTCTCCACCTCCACAACCCATGTAGAGAGGTTTCAAAAATAAAAATTTTAATATTTTTATTTTTCTATTCCTCCCCAAAAAAGTGAAAAACTATTTTTCATCCTCGACCTACTGTGGTCGAGGTAAATGTCTTCCTAAGAAAATATCAGCGCAGTGAGTTCAATGGTGTCCTCATATATCAATTCTGAGCATCGATTCAAAAGTTACAAAAACCCGCTCACACATTTACTGAACGTACCTGAAAAAAAGTTCAGAAATTCTTTCTGGGCACACTGGGCCTCGGAATCATGCGCCATCAATTTTCATGGTCTCATAAAATTTACATATAATTAAAAATTATTACATGGAAATTCTGGGTCATTAAATTCTCCCCACCTGAGGGCTTTGCATCCCCAAAAGCCACAACTCAAACTAAAGAAAAAATTGGGGGTACATAGAACGCATCTGAGCCTCCCGCTCCCATGTTCTCTTTTGGTGGTTCCCGTGCTGCCAACATACACGCACCAAAGGTATCGACCACCCACAAAGGACCCGCTCCTGTCGATCCTCAATCTACAATGGAACCTCCATAAACGTTTCCCCATTATTGACGTCCAACTCACTATGGTCGATGATGTGAGATGGGTCGTGAACATATCTCCTCAACTGGGATACATTGAAAACATCGTTCACTCAGTGCCACTTAGGTGGAAGAGCTAAGCAGTAAGCCACCTCGCCAACTCTGCTGAGGACCTGGAAGGGTCTGATGATCCTCGGAGATAACTTTCATCCCCAGCCAAATCTATGCAAACCTCTTCAAGGGGAAACCCATAGAAAGACATGATCACCATCTTTGAACTCTACATGTCTCTATCTCCTATCGGCATAAGACTTATTCCTGTTCTGTGTAGTCTTCATCCATTTCTAGATGACCTATACCTTCCCCGTGGTAGCCCATACCATATCTGATCCCATGAGTGCTGACTCCCCTGGGTCAGTCTAGCACAAAGGCGATATGCAAGGTCGTCCATACAATGCCTCGAAAGGATCCATCCTAATGGTGGAGTGATAGCTGTTGTTGTATGAAAACTGTACCAAAGGCAAGTGGTCCTCCTAGTTGCGACAGAAGTCGAGGACGCAAGCACGCAACATGTCTCATGGGTCTGAATGGTCCACTTTGTCTGGACATCCATCTGAGGATGGAAGGCAGTTCTCAAACGAAGCTATATCCCAAAATCCTCCTATAACCCCTTCCATAACTGGGAAGTGAAACATGAATCATGATCGGAGACAATTGTCAAGGATACTTCTTGTAGCCACACAATCTCATACACATAGAGGTGTCCCATGTTATCTACTAAACCCTGCTCCTTGATCAGTAGAAAGTGGGACGACTTGGTGAGTCGGTCGATGATCACCCGGATTGAATCATGACCCGTAGATGTACGTGGAATTCCTGCCACAAATTCCATGGATATCCCATCCCACATCCACTATGGGACCACTAAAGTCTGAACTAAGCCTGATGGTACCTGATGCTCTGCCTTCACTTGCTGACTAGTGAGGCATTGAAAGACAAACTCTACTACTGCTTTCTTCATTCTTGGCCACCAGTGCTGTCGTCAGAGGTCCTGGTACATCTTCACCACTGCAGGATGTACCGCTAGAGGGGATGTGTGGAACTCCCTCATCACTCCCTCCCAAAGAAAAACTGGTATCGTGGTACATCTTCTAAAGAGGATGACGTTCTACCCACGTTCATAAAATCCATCAGGTGCCTGTCTTGTGGATATCTGAGCACGTGGAGCCTCACAGTCAGCATCCCCACGCTGCGCCTCCCTGACTTGCTAAAGAATTGGGGGATTAACTGTAAGATACTGAAGAAAATATGCTCCATCATGATCCACAAAGGATATTTGCAAAGAATCCAACTTCTCAATCGCCTCACCTAGCAGCTGAATACCAGATCTCCTACTAAGTGTATATGCTACTACATTCCCCTTCCCAGGAGTATATACTATCTCGATGTCATAGTCCTAGAAAAACTCAAGCCAACATCGATTTCTCAGGTTCAGGTCCTTCTGAGAGAAGATATACATGAGACTCTTGTGTTCCGAGTTGACTGTAAAACATTCGCCCATCAAGTAATGTCACCAGATCTTCAAGGCGAAGACCACTACTGCTAACTCTGAGTCATGGGTAGCATAGTTCTGCTCATGTTGTCTCAGCTATCGAGAACCATATATGATCACTGCTCACTTCTACATCAAGACACACATGACCACTGTCCCTAATGCGTCACAGTAGACTATGTACCCAACACCCTCCTCCGGTAGCCTCAAGATGGGGGCACTAGTCAGCCTATGTCTCAGTCCCAGAAAACCCTGCTGGAATCTCTCTGACCAAACGAAGGGTTTCCCCTTCTTCTTCAATGACGATAAAGGTGATGCAACTCTAGAGATGTAACGACCCGAAATTTTGAATAAATATTGTTTCCTAATTTTATGTTTTATTTTATTTTATTACTCAACAAAAATGTTTCATTTGATAACATGAGACCGTTGGGTTTTGACGGTTATATGATCATTGTTCAATATGACCACTAGAAACTAAACATTTTAATTTTTGTCTCTAAATACAAGTAATATTGGTTAATTATTATAGAAAGAAGATTTGATGGCCTCACCTAGTAGTCTTGGACTGATCGAATCCCATCTAACAGAGCTTGGGAAGGAGGTAGCACCATTGGGCTTTGCTCTGGACCAAACCCAAGCTGAACTTCATCATGTGAAGCTAGAATGGAATCGCCTTCGCGAGAAGTTCAACTGATAGAAATTACTACTCGGGCAATGTTGACTGAGCCGCCCCAAGATTCTATCACCCTAGCACACCTTACTCTTAGGTCCTATGCTGGTATTATAAGGGGCTATGTAACGAGACCGTAACTACCTTGTGTAATCCTTTTTTTAAATAAAAATTGGGATTTCTTCTTACGATGAAGTTTATGAATTTTCAAATGACCGGATAAAAATAGTATGCATATTTTTGATGAATTTTAAAAAGGATATTTTAAAAAAAATGTTTATGTAAACCTTAAATAATTAAAAATGTGTAATGATTTTCAAAAAATGGTCTTCTACAATTATGTCCAGTACGAAATTTAGAGTCTAATAAGATCAACTTGATTTTTGATGAATAGTAAAATATGAATAGTGATTTTACGCTTAGGATTAGTAATGTGACCAAATGGATTAGTAATCTCACTTAAAAAAGTTTTAAAATAATCTAGGCACCTTGATTAAGTAATGTGATTCAATAAAATGGTTAAATAACGGTTTCATAAATTATTATTAAAGTATTAGTTTTTTTAGAGTGAATAGTGTTTTTTAATTAAAAATTAAATTAAAAATAATTAGAAAATTATTTTTATAAAATGGACTTTATTATTGAACTCAGGGCATCGATATTATGATATGGTAATTTTTGGGGATTTTTCTGAAAAAAATGAATTTTCGGTGAATAGTGTATTTATTTAAAAATAAAATTAAAAATATATAGAAAATTATTTTTATATAATGGATTTCATTTTTGAAATCAGATCATTGATATTTGGTTTATGTGAAATTTTGGGATTTTTCTGAGAAAGTTGAATTTTCAGTGAATAGTAAAAATACAGTTTTTGGGTTTCGGTATGTTTAATGACATCATAACTGTGTCATGATGATGTCATGAGATATTTTAAGGGATGGTCTACTAAAGGTGTTGAATTATTGTGTGAGGTGTCCCAAGTGGCCAATACCATGGGCAAATACCATGGGCAAGCCCATGGTTTTGCCAAAACCACTAATGAGGTGTCCCTTGGCCATTAATGCCTTGTCCCCTCACTTTACCTATAAATAACAAGCCCTCCTCTCATCCTTTCGACTCCCCACTCTCCCACAACAATGTTCTGGTCTCATTACCTCCCAAGGAGTCCTCCCAAGGTTCCCTCAAGGCTCTCATGGTCCCAACCTTTGAGTTTTAAGAGTTACGTTTAAGGTAAGGGATCTGATCTCTCTCTTTCTTTTCAAGAAATCTCTTTTATGTAATTTATTTTATGCTCCACGTTCTTATGATAAAGGGTGTTCTTTTATACTCCTCTTACTTCCCTTTTCATGTTCACATAATGAGAGATCCCCTCTTACTCTCATTATTTCGTTTTATGAAGTTTTAAGTGGCGCCGTTAGGCTGCCGAAATTTTTGTAACGGATTCTTTCTCCCTTCTCATTTTTCAAGATCTATTTTCATGTAAATTATTTCAAGGCACTTTTTATCATGTTGGGGTATGATATCTAAATTTATCATACTGATATTTTATGATCATATGATGAGAGACCCCATTTTATCTCTTCAATTCAGCATTTTGATGTTTTAAGTGGCGTCGTTAGGCTGCCGAATTTTTGAGGGATTCTTTCACCCTTCTCTTTTTCAAAGTTCTACTTTCATGTCAAGTATTTCAAGTTCCTTTATATTATGTTGGGGTATGATATCTATATCTATCATACTGGACTTTTATGTTCATATGATGAGAGACCCCATTTTATCTCTTCAATTCAGCATTTTGAAGTTTTAAGTGGCGCCGTTAGGCTGCCGAATTTTTGAGGGATTCTTTCACCCTTCTCTTTTTCAAAGTTCTACTTTCATGTCAAGTCTTTCAAGTTATTTTCTATTATGTTGGGGTATTATATCTATATCTATCATACTGGACACTTATGTTAATATGATGAGAGACCCTATTTGACCTTGTCAATTCATTTTTGTTGAAGTTTAAGTGACGCCGTTAGGCTGCCGAATTCTCACAAGAGAAATCTTATTTTTGTCTTCCTTTAATATTATTCATTTCATATGGTATATTTTCAAATTTCATTACCATGTTCTTAAATCCCTTATATTTTTTCCCTCTACTGTTTATTGGTCATTTATGAATGTTGGACCCATGTCCCCTCTCTTTTCAATGTTTTCTAAAACCCCGAAACAGAGTCGTTATACTGCAGAATTTTCGTCTCAAAGTTCCTATCTCTCTTTTATAAAAATTATTTTATGTTATAAAGTGACTACTCAAAGATCTTATTTCTATAGGGGTATTCACATATATATCAAAATTTTCTATTTTAAATTCTGGGATTTACATACATGAAACCCTTTTTCCCTTTCCGTGGGGTTAAAGTGACATAAAGATCATGTCTTTAAAGCAGTTTTTAAAACGTTATGATTGTGAAATGAAACCCATTTCTTTTATGCTATATGGGTTGTTTATGAAATGATTAATGATGATATATGTGGCTCACATGATAATAAATTCAAATTTAAGGGTGCGCCCTGATAGCGCTCCAATGCATTGGGTAAAGACTTAATCTCTAGAGATGACCATTTTAACGACGCCTTGGTGAATAACCTTGGTAATTTTTAACGACACCTTGGGGATAGACCTTGGTGAAACGAAACGATTGTCAATATTAAATGTTTCAGACACATCTTCAAGTTATGAAAAATGTTATTTTTATTATGATATGCCTCATGATTACATTCTCATGCCTTAATGTTCTTTTCATGACCTTATTGATGTATCTCAAGTTCACATGTAAAATGTTTCTCTTGTTTCCCTTACTGGGCTTTTTGCTCACCCTTTCTTTTGATGAATGTCCCCAGGTTATGTGATGAAGTAATGAACCTAGGATGAACATGAGGAGAAGCCTTTCAAGTGTTTTAGAAGAATGTTTTATGTTTTTCATGTTTAATGTTCCTGGTTTCCAAGACACTAAACCTTAAAGATCCTCGGTTTTGTAAAATGTAATGAAAGTTTATGTGATAAAAAGTTGGGATGCAATAGTTGGTATCAAAGGATGGTTTAGTTATTTTTGGAAATTAGGTATGAAAAAACTCTAGGAAGATCCCTATAGAAAAGTTTAAATAAAGGAAATCTTCCTGGTATTTTGGTGAGTATTGAGTAAGGGGTTGCCATGCAAATACATCCCTGTCTGGATACGAGCAGGTAGAGGTGGCTCTGGCATAGATGTACATAGGGGTAAAACCCGAAAACACCGCTTTGAGCTAGACTCGAACGGGAACTGGTACACGACAACGGGCCTTGCTGCACTCTTGGTTACGACACTCCCAGGGGATATGCTTTGGTAAATTCATAAGCTTAGTATGAACCATTATTAAAGGAACAAAGATAAAATAAAATAAATATTCACATAAGGATATATGATCATGGATAACCTAGTTTGAAACCTAGGGGATCACAAGTTAGGGTATAATTTTCTTCTACAAGTTATCCTTATATGATTTAAGTTCATTTTCATGATTATTGGATAATTATTTAAGCCCCTAATTATAGTTTCTTATCTTAGTTAATAGCGGGAAATTGAAGAACATGTCCCAACAACCAATGTGATAGGAAATGAGATGATTAACGTATTAATATGACAGAGATGATTAGGGGATTAAAAGATGATTATTATTTTGGAAGATGTTCAATATTTTGGGGACCCTATATGATCGAGGTAAATAGATTAATATGGTATTTTCATTAAGGAGTAAGGTTGACTTATATTTTGATGAATCGATGAAATTAAGGTGAACTTATGGTAATATAGGTTACTTACAGAAATGATTAACCTATCTTGGGGAAAATATGTTTAGGTTAGTTACTTTTTTTATAAGATGTTAGGAGTGATTTATGTTGTTTGGAGATGAACAATGAAGTTTATTTTGTAAGACTATGTTATCAAATCCTTCTTGTATTTGGGTTTCAATCTTAGTCTAGTTTATTTTGAGAAATTTTAATGACAATTATTTATAGAATGGTCTAGGATGAAATTTTGGTAGTACCATGGAAACTTTGAGATTTAAAAGTAGTTTCCATTCCTTTGGGATTCTTTCTTTTTGAAGAGTTTTTTTACCTTACCCTTTCTATTTTTGGAATAATGTTTAAAGATAGAAGAAATTGATAGTTAATCTTTTGTGGATTAAGTGACTCTCAAGAAGATGATTCTTGTGTTTTGATGAGACAAAGTAGGTTTGAATGCTCATAGTTTGGATAAAAGATTAGGTTTGGTAGAAACTTATTAAAGGATGAAACTCTACATGAAGGTAGGTATATTTCCTTATATTTTTGTTCTATATAGTAAATGAATTCCTCAAAATTATGAAAAGAAATGTAAAACAAAAATGTTGTTGGTTTAAGTTTCTTACTAGCTAATCAAAGACTGTTTACACACATCATAAGTTTGGTATTTTCTCGTGGTCAACTTTATCCTAATCATGTTTTCTATCACTCTCCCTCAGAACTTGACCCCTTGTTTTTTCTTCCATCTCCATGTTTTCCTACATGGAAACCTAGTGTGGGATAACTCGGGTGACCTTTGTACTTCCCTTTTTTTCTTTTAAAGTAATAGTTTTACCGACTCCTTTTCCGATGTGGGACTTTCAATGAAATTTCAAAACCCAATTTTAAAAATTGCGAGGACGCAATTTCTTAAGGGGGGAAGATTGTAACGACCCGAAATTTTGAATAAATATTGTTTCCTAATTTTATGTTTTATTTTATTTTATTACTCAACAAAAATGTTTCATTTGATAACATGAGACCGTTGGGTTTTGACTGTTATATGATCATTGTTCAATATGACCACTAGAAACTAAACGTTTTGATTTTTGTCTCTAAATACAATTAATCTTGGTTAATTATTATAGAAAGAAGATTTGATGGCCTCACCTAGTAGTCTTGGACCGATCGAAGCCCATATAACAGAGCTTGGGAAGGAGGTAGCACCATTGGGCTTTGCTCTGGACCAAACCCAAGCCGAACTTCATCATGTGAAGCTAGAATGGAATCGCCTTCGCGAGAAGTTCAAACTGATATAAATTACTACTCGGGCAATGTTGACCGAGCCGCCCCAAGATTCTATCACCCTAGCACACCTTACTCTTAGGTCCTATGCTGGTATTATAAGGGGCTATGTAACGAGACCGTAACTACCTTGTGTAATCCTTTTTTTAAATAAATATTGGGATTTCTTCTTATGATGATGTTTATGAATTTTCAAATGACCGGATAAAAATAGTATGCATATTTTTTATGAATTTTAAAAAGGATATTTTAAAAAAAATGTTTATGTAAACCTTAAATAATTAAAAATGTGTAATGATTTTCAAAAAATGGTCTTCTACAATTATGTTCAGTACAAAATTTAGAGTCTAATAAGATCAACTTGATTTTTGATGAATAGTAAAATATGAATAGTGATTTTACGCTTAGGATTATTAATGTGACCAAATGGATTAGTAATCTCACTTAAAGAAAGTTTTAAAATAATCTAGGCACCTTGATTAAGTAATGTGATTCAATAAAATGGTGAAATAACGGTTTCATAAATTATTATTAAAGTATTAGTTTTTTTCGAGTGAATAGTGTTTTTTAATTAAAAATTAAATTAAAAGTAATTAGAAAATTATTTTTATAAAATTGACTTTATTTTTGAACTCAGGGCATCGATATTATGATATGGTAATTTTTGGGGATTTTTTCTGAAAAAAATGAATTTTCGGTGAATAGTGTATTTATTTAAAAATAAAATTAAAAATATTTAGAAAATTATTTTTATAGAATGGATTTCATTTTTGAAATCAGAGCATTGATATTTGGTTAATGTGAAATTTTGGGATTTTTCTGAGAAAGTTGAATTTTCAGTGAATAGTAAAAATACAGTTTTTGGGTTTCGGTATGTTTAATGACATCATAACTGTGTCATGATTATGTCATGAGATATTTTAAGGGATGGTAGACTAAAGGGGTTGAATTATTGTGTGAGGTGTCCCAAGTGGCCAATACCATGGGCAAGCCCATGGTTTTTCCAAAACCACTAATGAGGTGTCCCTTGGCCATTAATGCCTTGTCCCCTCACTTTACCTATAAATACCAAGCCCTCCTCTCATCATTTCTACTCCCCTCTCTCCCCCAACAATGTTCTGGTCTCATTACCTCCCAAGGAGTCCTCCCAAGGTGCCCTCAAGCCTCTCAAGGTCCCAACCTTTGAGTTTTAAGAGTTACGTTTAAGGTAAGGGATCTGATCTCTCTCTTTCTTTTCAAGCAATCTATTTTATGTAATTTATTTTATGCTCCATGTTCTTATGATAAAGGGTGTTCTTTTATACTCCTCTTACTTCCCTTTTCATGTTCAAATAATGAGAGATCCCCCCTTACTCTCATTATTTCGTTTTATGAAGTTTTAAGTGGCGCCGTTAGGCTGCCGAAATTTTTGTAACGGATTCTTTCTCCCTTCTCATTTTTCAAGATCTATTTTCATGTAAAATATTTCAAGGTCCTTTTTATCATGTTGGTGTATGATCTATAAATTTATCATACTGATATTTTATGATCATATGATGAGAGACCCCATTTTATCTCTTCAATTCATCATTTTGATGTTTTAAGTGGCGTCGTTAGGCTGCCGAATTTTTGAGGGATTCTTTCACCCTTCTCTTTTTCAAAGTTCTACTTTCATGTCAAGTCTTTCAAGTTCATTTCTATTATGTTGGGGTATGATCTCTATATCTATCATACTGGACTTTTATGTTCATATGATGAGAGACCCCATTTTATCTCTTCAATTCAGCATTTTGAAGTTTTAAGTGGCGTCGTTAGGCTGCCGAATTTTTGAGGGATTCTTTCACCCTTCTCTTTTTCAATGTTCTACTTTCATGTCAAGTATTTCAAGATATTTTCTATTATGTTGGGGTATGATATCTATATCTATCATACTGGACTCTTATGTTCATATGATGAGAGACCCTATTCGACCTTGTCAATTCATTTTTGTTGAAGTTTAAGTGACGCCGTTAGGCTGCCGAATTCTCACAAGAGAAATCTTATTTTTGTCTTCCTTTAATTTTATTCATTTCATATGGTATATTTTCAAATTTCATTACCATGTTCTTAAATCCCTTATATTTTGTCCCTCTACTATTTATGGGTCATTTATGAATGTTGGACCCATGTCCCCTCTCTTTTAAATTTTTTCTAAAACCTCGAAACAGAGCCGTTATGCTGCAGAATTTTCGTCTCAAAGTTCCTATATCTCTTTTCTAAAAATTATTTTTTGTTATAAAGTAAATACTAAAAGATCTTATTTCTACAGGGGTATTCACATATATATCAAAATTTTCTATTTTAAATTCTGGGATTTACATACATGAAAACCTCTTTCCCTTTCTGTGGGTTTAAAGTGACATAAAGATCATGTCTTTAAAGCAGTTTTTAAAACATTATGATTGTGAAAGGAAACCCATTTCTTTTATGCTATATGGGTTTTTTATGAAATGATTGATGATGATATATGTGGCTCACATGATAATAAAGGCAAATTTAAGGGTGCGCCCTGATAGCGCTCCAATGCATTGGGTAAAGACTTAATCTCTAGAGATGACCATTTTAATGACGCCTTGGTGAATAACCTTGGTAATTTTTAACGACACCTTGGGGATGGACCTTGGTGAAACGAAACGATTGTCAATATTAAATGTTGCAGCCACATCTTCAAGTTATGAAAAATGTTATTTTTATTATGATATGCCTCATGATTACATTCTCATGCCTTAAAGTTCTTTTCATGACCTTATTGAAGTATCTCAAGTTCACATGTAAAATGTTTCTCTTGTTTCCCTTACTGGGATTTTTGCTCACCCTTTCTTTTGATGAATGTCACCAGGTTATGTGATGCAGTAATGAACCTAGGATGAACATGAGGAGAAGCCTTTCAAGTGTTTTATAAGAATGTTTTATGTTTTTCATGTTTAAAGTTCCTGGTTTCCAAGACACAAAACCTTAAAGATCCCCGGTTTTGTAAAATGTAATGATAGTTTATGTGAGAAAAAGGTGGGATGTTATAAGAGAAATATGGCACAAACCTCTAGTAGTATCAAGTAAAACCCAGGAAACATCGTGCCCCAGTCACACTCCTGGGTGGCTCCCAAGAAAGTACCACCTCGATCTTCACCGGATCCACCACAACTCTAGCCTTGTAGATGACATGTCCTTGAAAGTGAACCTCTCGGATCTAGAACTAGCACTTTGAGAGCTTACCATAAAGCTATTTCTCGTGGAGTGTGTCTATAACTATCTACAAATGATTTGCATGATCCTCCTCAATAGTCGAGTAGATCATAATGTCATCGATGAAGACTACTACAAAGCGATCTAAGTATGGCTGGAAGTTCCAGTTCATGATTCCCCTGAATACTATTGGAGCGTTGGTCATGCCAAAAGACATGAAAAAAACTCATAATGGTTGTACCGACATCTGAAAGTCGTCTTCTGCACATCCTCATCCCGTACTCTAAGCGGGTGATAACCTGATCTGAGGTCTATCTTCGAGAACCACCGTGCTCCCATCAGCTGATCAAAGATGTTTCTAATCCTTGGAAGTGGGTACGTGTTCTTCTCGGTTACCTGGTTTAGGCTCTGATAGTCTACAAAAAGTTTCAATCTCTCATCCGCCTTCTTGGCGAACAAAATTGGGGCTGCCCAAGGAGAAACACTCGGTCGGATGAACCCATTCCCCTGTAAGTCCTCTAGTTGTACCTGCAGCTCACGAAGATCCATGGGATCCATCCAATATGATGGTATAGATATTGGTGTCATCTTGGGGTACCAGTAAATTTAAAAGTCCACCTATCTATGAAGAGGTTGACCCAGAATATCATCAGGGAAGACAACTAGATACCGGTCCACCACTATAGGATAACTCAGACTCTCCACATCAACCTCTATGAGGGTATGGTTAGAGAACTGATGCGTAATTGGCTGCCCCCTCCTCTGGGTAATTCCATCTTGTGCTGAAAAGGCTCCCTTCAAGCTGGTGAATGTAAACCTAGTCCCATCCATGAGGACATACCACACTTTGCGCCTAATACAATCAATTAGAGCCTGAACTATAGATAACCAGTCCATACCTAAGATGATTTCCTAAGGCCTCGACGCCACTACTAGGAGATCCCAGCTGATGTTATTTCATCCTAGAGTAAGTTCACACTGCCGACACCAGTGTGTAATCATTGAATCCTCTCTCGTGGAAGTCTCTAGTCGTAAGGATCGATCCAACGGCTCCACTAGAATCTCCGAGCTCTGAACGAGGGCAGTGGAAATAAAATAATGACTGGATCTTGTGTCTATAAGTACTGTAGCTAAGGTGGAGTAGACATAGATCGTACCTTGTATCATCTCTGGAGTGCCATGGTCGTAGGTCTCAGCTGCCTGGAGCTAAGCTCGCCCCTATCCACCTGCTCCCTGTGGTCGGGGTGGACCACCTGGTGGTGGTGGTGGTAACATCTCGAATCGTCACCCACCGCCTGCTACACGGCCTACTTTTCTTCCACATCTGCCTTCTCCCGACGGACCTCCTCAGTCGAACCTCTATCTTTTCTTGGGTGGTCCTTCGACCGTCTTCTAATCATCTGTACGGAGGTCTGGGTAGTCACGAGCCATGTGACCCTGCCCACCACATGTGAAACAATGCCTATTCCCCGCATGACTAGCTCTGTCTCCGGTACCCCGCACAACCGACACTGAATCATCTGGTCATCCACCTGTAGGTTTGGTCCTCTTGGACCTCTGTGACATTTGTCTGCTGCCAGCCATAGAAGACTCCTCTCTGTGACGTCTGATGGTGGGTCTCGCTGATGGTGACTGATTAGCAAGAAAACTCTCCAATAAGAGAGCTTTCTCTAACACCCCCACCTATTTCGGGATGCTAAGAGAAACCATCGAAGCCCTAATCTCCCGCTTGAGTCCCTACTCGAAGGGCTGGGCCCTAAAGAATGGGTCCCGCACCATATTAGTGTAGTATCATGAGAGGTTGGTTAACCTCACTGAGTACTGGGCCACAGTCATGGTGCCCTGCTGTAGATTAAGAAGCTTCTAAATGCGCACTACGCGAAGGGTCACTGGGACAAACGTTTCCCGAAACAGGTTCTCAAAGTCTGTCCAGAGGAGTGACACATCATCGTGAACCTGGAGCATCAATCTCCACCATCTGCCTGCTTCTGCATATAGAAGATTGGCAGCAAGGATCACCATGAGATCAGCTGGTGTCTGTACCTATCGTAAGACTCTCACTATGACCTCTAACCAATCCTCAGCCACCTGTGGGTCTGTCTCTCCCCTGAACCTGGGTGACCTATAGCGCTGGAACTCATGCAACGCGCACAAGCGGTGTTCACTCTCTCCTACTGGGGCTGGTGCCATCAGTGGCCCTACTCGTAATGGTACCGCCGGTGCCTCTACTGGAAGAGGGCCCTACATAGAGGCCTCGTCGCTCTGTTGGATATCAGTGCGTACTCGACCTGGAATCCTAGATGGATGTCTGTGTGGAGGCATCATGAAAAGAAACATGTGTTCCACGGTCAATAAGTTATACCTGATGAGCTGACTAAAAGAGTTCACAAAGAAAACATTTCAAAACACACATGCAATCATTTTTTCATGCACTGGGTCAGAAATCAGAAGTTAGGGTCCTAGTGTATGGATACGTTGGCCGCCACACCAACACTAGATTCCTTAAACTAATAACCACACCCACTACACTTAACACTATTACCGTTAAAAAGATCATAGTCATATGTTCCACTGTAGAACTGAATCCTCTGATACCAATTTGTCATGACCCTTCCCATGGGGCCCATGCCATGACAACCCCAAGACCGCCTTCCATAGGACAGGGGATGACGACTAGCACCAAAAGGTGTATTCCTTAAAAATGGGAAGGAATTTCCATTATAACATGTAATCACATACAACCCAGCACCTAAAAATATACAAACACAGGTGAACTGTATAGTAAAAAGAGTGTGTACTGAAATAAAAAGAGCCCATAATACAAGCCCAACTATAAAGTACAAGAAAAATGAAAAGTGAAAGAATAACTGGAAACAAATCCTATGAACACCCGCCAAGGATCCTACCTGAAGGGTAGGTAAATCTCTCTATCAAGTCGTCTATGTGGTATGCCTCATCTAAGTCCACCTCCAAGCTACCTCTAGTCCTGGTACTCTCATCATCAATCAGTGTTGTCCATCATCTACACCAAACACAACAAGGTACGGGCATATCCCATGCTGGGGTGAGTATAAAGAAATTCAGTACGGACCTCGAGACTCTCAAGGTCTCACAAAATCCAAAAAGGTTAAACCAAAAAGCCTGAAATCAACTAAAAACCATACATAGATATATTACCATATATATAACTAAGTTATCAAGTATACCTACCTCAATCATGAAGAAACACGGGGTCTAACTCAAAAGCCCCAAGCTCAAATATTCCTCAAACGAAGGAATACCACAAAGGTAATTACCACACAGGTACACCACACAGAATAATACCACCAAGGTATCACCACAAAGGAAAAATACCACATAGGTATGCCACAAATAAGAATACCAAAATATATCCCCACATAGGAAAAGACTCAGCTCATACCAGGTATAAGTTAGGTACATAAGTATAGATGATTAGATGTAACTACTGAATCATCTTACTCTATTAAGAGGCAGACCCAATTAGGATCCTAGTACATTATGAGACCCACATAGGATGCTAGTACAGCAGACCCACATAGGATCCTAGTATGTCATCAGACCCACACAGGATCTTAGTACAGCAGACCCACACAGGATCCAAAAGTAGTCCCACATAGATTCCTAGAGAGGATCCATGTGGGATCCTGAAATACGGACCCACGAAGGATACTTTTCTCATGTTACAGCTGGCTACTGGGTTCTCACACTAATCCCACTTGATTCGGAGAGGTTACGCTCCTCAAGACAATGGATGATAATCCAACTACCACGAAGTCCCACAAAGAAGTATCCCAAAGGACCACCATGTCATTGGGGCATTAACGCAACATATGGTGGGTCAAATGGACGCACAGTCTGTAAGTTATTAGCCTTTTAGTCTCGAGGACCCAGTTGGATTCATGCTTGATCCAACCCAATCGTACCCCAACATTATCCAAATCTCATGTGGGGTATACCAAAAGGACCATCTCACTCCATGGTTTCTGGTGCCATAGACGGTATTTCAAATGGACGCCCGTAGCTCATGTTTTGGCTGAAAGAATGTATAGGGTCGAAACTGGTTCAGGTCTGGTCCGACCTTGTCGGACAGACCTGACTCGGACCGACCCAGCCTGGGTCGACCTAACCTAGTTCGGGTCGGCCCGGCCCACACTGAGAGGCCCAAACCACGCTGGGAGGCCCGGCCTGGCCGCATGAGGGGGGATTCGCACGCCCCCCACCTCAATCACTGAACGGACGAAGCCGTTCGGTTTTCAGGCAGCACGCAGGACACGCCATGGGTCCCGCTCAGTCTAGCGTGGCCGACCATTTCGGCAGACCCCTTCTCCTCCTAGTGGCACGTCGTCAGCCGCCCATCCTCGGTGGTGGCCCGCGGGTCTGCTCAGCACGCGGCTGGAAGGTCGTCCATTCGCCCCCACCGCACGGCGCAGTTGCGCACCGTGCCCTCTCCAGCGACCAGCGTCGAGCCGTCTGCGCCTCACCTTGCTGATGTGGTACAATTCCACGATTATTCTACTCTGGGAAGCACGAACATGCGCCGCCACCCCTTCGCTTGGCCGATGGGCCGCGACTCTTCCCCGACGGGTGGTCACGCCACTGCCTTTTTCGTGGCCGACCATGGTGTCGGCCGCCATTCCTAAGCCCCATCGGTGTCGATCACCATCCTCCTCCATCGCGAAGAACACAGAAAGAACCATAATATTTGCGGAGGGGTTGGGACATGTTCGTTTGGCCCATACCCTCCGCATTAGAGTGGTAGGAAGTAGCTTGTTCATTCTTGAATTATGAAGAATGTCGAGAACGGGGTAAGGTAAGTATACAAATAATAGACCCTACCTCGAAGGTTTGTTGATATGTTATGAGATGAAATCAGTGAATGTGAAGAGGGTTCCAATGATAATCTCTTTCGCAAAACGCGTATGAAGTCAGTCTCATGCATCGTCCTCTTTCTTGATTACGAATAACATTCTTCGATGGATATGGCATTCTTTGTTTGGTGGATGAGTTCCTCCAAAGTTCTCCCAATTCCTCCCTTTCACTAACAATTTATCATAAGCCAAAATGAAGAGACAACCCAAATAAAATATGTTTTTCAATTTTAAATTGTTGGCACAATTAAAGTCAAAATTACTTAATTAATGGAAGGTGGCATAATTAATGTGGAGGAAGTTCAAGAGATTTCCACACATTAAAGAGGGAGTTTAAGGGGGTCGGGTGGTTCCCACCATTGAATTCAAATTGGGGGTTTTAGTTCTGGTGGTCCCCACATCCACAACCCATGTAGAGTGGTTTCAAAAATAAAAATGTTTATATTTTTATTTTTCTATTCCACCATGAAAATGTAAAAAAAATAATTTTCACTCTCGACCTACTACGGTTGAGGTGATGGTTTCCTTACGCGACTACTAGCACTGCGAGTTCAACGGTGTCCTCAAATTTCAATTCCTAGAACCGATTCAAAATATACAAAAACCAGCTCGCAAGTTTACAAAACATACCTGAAAAAAAAGTTCAGAAATTATTTTCGGGCACACCGGGCCTCAGAATCATGCACCCTCAATTTTTACAGACTCATAAAGTTACCATATAATTGTAAAAAATTACATGGAAATTTCGGGTCTCTACATTGTTTGATTAACATCACTTGTTAATGACATCGAATTTAACCACCCCTTTTGGAGTGTTTCTAAAATGTATAAAACCACCATGGGTGGCCTAAAAGTTTTATTAACCTTTTGAGGTGTGTTCTTTACCCCTTTCATGGTTTGTTAAGTGAAATGGATGAAATGTAAATTTAATTATTTAAATAAGGAAATGGAAGACCATGTCTTTATGCCTAGATGGTGGTTCTTCTTTCATAGGTTTGAGAAGTTATTTATATCCTAAAATCCAATTGATATAAATGGGATGAATTATGTGTTACAAGGCTTATAAATCCTAGGCTTTGATTTTTTTCACCTTAGGAGGTTAATAAATTGGTTATATAAAAGAGATGGTCAAATGAGTTAATATGTGAACCAAAATGGTGTGGATACCCTTTAGGCCCATAACTGTTCTTATTTCCATTCTGGGAGTGAGAGATGGGTTCTGAATCAGAACACCATAAATAGAGTCATCATTTATATATAATTAAATGAAGAATAAATTAGTTAATTATTCATCTTGGGTGACACACGGGTTCTCATAGGAACTCCACCGATAGACTCAAGTGGCAACTAGATTGTATATTATAGAGTAATACATGGACTCCCTATGTAGACTACCAAGGAAAAACTCAGATGGATGATTATTATTATTGCTGGAGTGATACTTGGACTCCTAAGGATGAACTCATAGGGCGTATTAGTGTGTATTCCTGAGTGATACTTGGACTGCTAAGGATGAACTCATAGGGCTGATTATTGTGTATTATTGAGTGATACTTGGACTCTTAAAGATGGACTCATAGGGTTGATCTTTATTTAATCCCTGAGTAACACATGTGCTCCTTTTATGGAGAACCAAGTATTGACTCGGTGAGCGGTGACATTATAACAAACATATAGCGATATCGGGTTCCCATGAGGAATTCCTAAGATGGGATTGTAAGGTGATCGGTTCATGATATACCCAAGGTGACACGTGAGTTCCAAATTAGGAACACCAATGATGGGAATAGGTTGTTTATAATGACAATGAATTAAGTATTTGACACGTCTACCAAGCCAAAGAACAAGCTTGGAGTAGCCTGACATTTCATTGATGGCCAAATTATATACATCTTGTTTTTATATGATTCTGGGGGAAACCATTGTATATGATCCATGTCACATTACATTATAATTTAAATCAAAACTGAATGATTACTCAGAGATTTTATATCTTAGGATGAAGAAGGTTGCAAAGGACAGGTGTTACCTGGGAACCCATATCTATATGGGTTATTGATATACCAAACTTAATTTATAGCTTTTATTATTATAGGTATACTATTTATTAAATAATTACATACTGGATGGAATTAGAGACTATTGGTGATATCCTACTGAGTTCATCTCACATCCTTCTCAGGCCTCTCTTTGGTACCAAAACATTCTTCATAGATGTAGGTAGGGATAGGGGAAATAATAAAGTTTATGATTCATGATTTACTATAGTATTAGAGAGAGTAAGCATAGTTCTAAGCTATGGATCAATATTCTATCTGGAGAAAGACTTTTCATCTTTTTGGTAATTTTAGTATACATTTATGTATGTGTACATGCTTCCTTGTTTGCCTATATTTCATTTTTTTCATAGCATTCCATGATCATCATTTGGTATATGAAATCGATGGGTGTGAATAGTTGGGTATTCATATGATGTACTTTTAGTCTCCCACTATTCAGTTATCAATTATGCTTTTTCTATTCATTGATATGATTATACCACTATGAAACACTCATATAATGTGGGTATAGTCTCCCCATTGTTCCACCTTGGACCCTCACTGCTAGTCGGAAACTTCTAACATAAGGGGAGGTACGCTTGACATCATGTGGTCAATTAGGTTCAGTTACTATTGAGTGAACTGAGTCCTATTGTTATATTCCAAGATTTAGGAAGGAAATAATATGTTCGATATTGTATGAGATATGCAACACTTAGATTAAAGAGACGAAGAAATAGTATTATATTTCCATTACAAACAAGCCGTTAAATTGACTAGAAAGAATACTATTAATATAATTATGAAATATATATAATGGTTATACTCATTTTAAATTTACTAATTAATTCCATGTAAATAAATAAAATATTTTTAGTAAAGTTATTTTATTCATCCTGCCTGCAAATCATTTTTTTGTATTTATCAAAGTCGGTTTAAGGAAAACCGTTAACCATACAGATCCTCAAAATTCAAACTTAAACATTCAAATTTCAAATTTCAGCTCCACTGCCATCATCACCTTGAGCCACGAGCCCCGGCACGCAAACTGAGACATCACGCACCGACCTCGAAAACAGAATCCACTCGATTGCTGCATCACCTCGAAAAATGATTTTTCTTAAAAAATGATTTTTATTGTATTTTATGTAAAAATAATATAATTAATTTATAGAGATTTTAGAAAGTTTTTTGGTAATATAAAATTTATTTTTGAAATCATCATATCATGATTTTTCTATGGTGAAATTTTTACAATTTTCAAAAAAGTCGTATTTTTCAATGAATAGTAAAAATACTAGTTTTTATTAAAAATTAAATTTTCAATTATTTACAAGGTCAAATTAATTTTTTGAATAGTTTTAAATATTCATTAGATCATATTGATTTAAATTTATCCGATTATTATTTTTGAAAAGGATTATATATTTGAAAGTATTATAAAAATAGTTTAAATTTACAAATCAATTTTTTTTCAAAAAACTGTTATTCATTGAATTTTTACAATTTAATTAAATGAATAAAACTTTTTGTTTTGAATTTTGAAAAATGTATTCCATATTTTTATTTAGTAGGTCCAAATAAATTAAATAGGTCACATTTATTTTTGTTCAATATGTATAGTAACCTTGGTAATGTTTTGTTACCATTGTTAAGGGTAAATCAGGTAATTAAGGATAAAAATACTATGATAAGGACTATAAAATTTCACCAAAACTTGTAAGAATATTATTAGACAAAATAAATTCAACCCTTATAACCTGAGGCTCTAAATTGAGTCATTTAATGGACATATTTCCATGAAAATGACATAGAAATTATTAAAATCAATGAAAGTGAAAAAATCCCACACTGTTATTTTTAAATAAGTATAATATTTTTAATATAATGTTGAACCCAAGTTATAACCAACTATAAATATTATTTGTAAATATAAAATAATTATCTATGACATGTTAATCTGTTTATAAATTTTTGAGATTAAATAATTTCCTTAAATATTCACATAATGTTGATGCGGTAATTATTTTATTAATGGAAATATATAATAAATGTTATTAAAGATATAAAAATAAAATTATTTTGAGATAATTAACATGATAAATGAATTAAATATATTATCTTGGAATATTATGGATATAATAAAATATTTTTTTATCTTGTTGTCTTGAATTTTTTTAAATGCCGAAGTAATGAATAATGTCAATATTGACATAAATAATATTTTCAAATAAATAATATTTTAATAAACAATATAAAATTCATAAAAATATTAAATTTGTAATACTGATTTTTATAAGGTTAAAAATTCCATCAATTATCTATTTTAGTTTTGTTTGGAATTTTATAGTAACTACATGAACATTCTAATAGTAAAAATACTTATTGTCACGGTAAGAGTTAAAGGGATTAAATAAAGATTAAAACCAAAAGATAGGAGTATAAACAAGACCAAAACATGTCCAAAAAATTATTAAATTAATTTTATTTGAACCTTATCACCTTAGGATTTAATTTTTGTTGTTTAATGGACACTTATATATGAAAATGACATATATATTATTGAAATCAAATATAGTTACAAAATGTCACTCTCTTGTGTTTAATATATTTTATGGGCATAAATAGGGACACAGTGAATATATGACTGAACAAAAATGTAATAATTTATATTAAGGTAATTAATTTAATTATATAAATTTATTTCACATTTTTATAAATTATATAATTATATTATATGATTTCAAAATGCTAATACAATATTTATTTCATTAACAAAAAAATAAAATAAATAAATTTTAAAATAAAATTTTGGACTAATTTGAATAATTTAATGTGTGGAATTAATTTAATAAAACTATATGAAATATTAGAGAGTTTTTAAGTCATTATATCATAATTCACCCTGTGTATAGATGTATTTCAAGCCAATATAAATGAATAGTATCAAAAACGACATTAATGATTATTTATCAAAATAATATTTTATTATAAAAAAATAATAAATATATTTTAAAAGTACAAAGTTATTATGACAATGTATAAAATTTCAAAAAATTACCATTTATTAAAAAATGACACCATATAATTAAAAATTTACAATCTATTAATATTAAAAAATATGTTGCCATAGTTAAAATTAAAATGGGTTAACTAAGGGTTAATCAAAATGATAAAGTTTAAAATAATACCAAAACATGTCTAAAATATATTGTTTAGGATATTACAACCATATAATATTTTATATTCTAATGAATGGTAATTTTGGGGTATTTTAATAGAAAATAAAATTATTATAAATTAATCTTTTGATAACTTCTAGAAGTGGCCCTCATCTCAAATATAAAAGGACACATTATACCCTAATTCTTTATATCACATTGATCATTCTTGATCAACCATAACTTGAAAAATTATATTTTAAACTTTACTATACACATTATAGATGTTCTTTTCTTCTCAAAATACATACCCTATATTCTTTTAGAGGAAATCCAAAGGAGATGTTTCGAATAATCGGTAATTGCTTTAACTGATCACTTCATTTTTATACTCTTCCTTAATTCCTATAAATATATTATTTTTGACATAAAATAGTAAATTAAGTATCCTAAATTTAGTTAAATGTTATTATTTTTATTAAAAACCCATTATACACTCTCTTTCCCATCAAATAATAAGTTAATGTATAGCTCGTGCATACGTATGACTTACCATTTCCATGCAATGATATAATTAATTTTCCCTCACCATATTTTATGGATGGGTATTATTATTTGTTTAATGAATTTATATGATATATATGATATAATAATAATTCTATTAATATTAATTATTATTTAAATTTCTTTCTTTCCAACAATCGAAAAATGAAAACAACGTTCATGCGTACGTACAACCTACCGTCTCCATGCATGATGTAATAAATTTTTTTATTTCTACTTTATATGAATGAATATAAATATGAATATAATTATTATATATTATTTTTATACGAGGATTAGCAATATGTAAATTATGATGCAAAGTTAAATGTATAAGGACCAAGACTACCGAACAATAACAAGTTTGGAAAAAAAGTAGTCATCACCCAAAACTGTGATTTTAATAAAATATTATTAAAAAATTGTGATAAGATGATATAAAAAATCATACAAGGTGTGATAAATATTTGGTCAGGAAATACATGAATATTAAATTTATATTTATTCTATATGAGGTTTCAACATAAAAAAAGAATTTGATACTTGACGTAAGGGAATTTTTAACTTAATTTCCATTCATTAAGATAAAATATTATTCCATTGATTATATCATTCTATGATTAAGTGTGAAATGAATTTTTATTATATTATGTTTTATTTAAACATGTTTTATGTGTATTATTAGTGAATACACTAATCAATTCATCTGATTAATTCTCACTTCAATGATATGATATTTGTAAGGGTAAATTTCATTATCTCATTATTATTCGGGATTGTTTATATGTACATATCTATTGGGGAATATTTCCATTAAACTTCCATATTTCATAGTATTGTTTTCCAAAATATTTTTACTATTATTTTATAAAATTTTAAAGACTTTTTTACCCATGTGAAAATTTTTACTAAACATTATGAAAGGAATAATTTTATTACTTTCTAAATGAGATTCTTTGTGAATGTTCTAGAAAAAATAAGAGAGGAATGTTTTATGAACTTATAAGGCATGATAATATTTTTCCAATTTCATGAAAAATTAATTTATTGAAGCTTAATTTAAAATATTACAGTTTTACTTTTAAATAATATATTTTCCTTTGTAATTGTGCGACTATAAAAAAATTGAAAATTGAAAGGATAATTTCCTCAAGAATTATTTCATGTGATATTTTAAAAACATTTTTCATCGTAGACAATTTTATTTGATGTTACATTTATTTTATTGGGGATATGATCTAGTTATACCATTATTATTCTATATCTTTATTGTTTATGTTTACAATGGGATGTTGTTTATGAATTTCATTTCATTTCCATGAGTTATGTTATTATGAAAGGTTTATGAAACCCATTAATTTTTATGGGTTTTGATATGATGAATGATTTATGTTCTTGTTGCACACATATATATGTTTTTCATTATGTTATGGGGGGACCTATATCTCCCTTAAATTCATTGGGTATAGATTAATATCTCATGATATAGATAGGAATGGAATGGGGAGTGAACACAGTTCAACAATACAGGGATGAATGGTGGAGTGAACTCGGTTCAGTAATAATCTTTTTCTACTATGGTGGCCTTGGTAGTGAGACATGAATAATATGGAAATAATTTTATATGATTATTATTTTTCCAAAATTCCATGTCTTATTCAAATTTTATGCTATTGTAGCTCATGTTCTTTGATTATCTTATGATTCATGTCTTATGAACTACCAATATATATTCATTGAATCATTATTATTTTCTTTTATATAAATAATATGGTTTTCAAATTTCATTATCATGTTATTATACCCCTTTGTTCATGAATTTTCTATTTATCTCTTATGTTTACCCTTACTGAGCATCTGATCTCACCCTTTTCCTATATTTATTTTTCCCAGGTTATGAGGGAATATGTTAAATGATTTTTATCTAGAAAGATTTCACATAGATGATGTTGATCAACTATTATGAAATAAAAAAAATTGCGTATAGAGGGAGATAATTTTGATCATTATGATCCAGTTTTTTATGAACCCAAGTTTTCAAGATTTTTTCCTAATTATATAAAACTTTAAACCAAAAATGTTCTTAGGTAAGTAAGTTATTTAATATTTTCTTTTAATGTTGAAGGGTTTTATTGAAAAAATTGGGTCACATTTGTAAATTTTATGTCTTTAGCAGTGGATCCGGTAGTGAAGATTATGGGATGTCTCAGTAAGACATCAAAAAGTGGTATCAGTGGATTTTCATTTAGTTTATTTTCATTCCTTACTTATTAGGATGGTATAAAGGTGAAATAAGATATTTTATAATTTGGTTATCAGCCTGTTCATTGGAGTAGCTAACCCACGTATAATGACAATCCAAATTACCTAGGATGGGAGATATTGTTTTAGATTGTTCTTATTTCATTCTACTTTATTTCACCATTGTATCATGAATGAGAATATGCACTTTAGTATTTATATTCCACACCATGTTTATATTGCTACATGTATTTATTATACCATGTTTTATTTCCTTTAAAATAATGTCCGTGAAATTGTGTTATTCTTTCATGTAGATATTGGATAAATAATTTGTTTAAATTAAATGGACACTAAATTTAAATTTAAAAGGTGTTTGATAATTTTTAAATTAGAAAGGTAAATATATATTATTAAACCTTTTAATTATATTTCCTATGTAAATGTGAATGGATTTAAATAAAATATAATTCTAAAACTAAATTCTCACCACTAAATAGGGATTCCAATTGTTATTTAAAGGGTGTCCTCTAAAAAATTCAATTAATACTCTATATAAAATGACCTTTGACTTATATCAGTGAACTTGACCTTGAACCAAACTCTATAGTGGGTAGTATGATGTGTCTCTTACATTATTTATGATCTGTATGTTTCCAAAGAACAGCCTTGTGCAAATAGATTTTTTATTACTGTTGTGATGAATATATAATCTCTGATTATGCAGGCATATGTGTTTGTTTATTGGTATATACCTGGTAGGGGTGTTTCAATGTTTGTTCAATGGTAATTGTGTCATTAAAATGATGAAATGTTTCTTAGAGGGATGGAACCATATTATTGAGATGGTGTTTGGGGAAGATATTTCATATATTTTTTCACCATTCATGTTTCAACTATTGTATATTTATAATTAAATCATTTTTTACCTTGGTTATTGAGTATTATTATTTAATTCTTTTTGATGTATTATATAATTTATTTTAATTATATAGAATGGTATAATTATTTGTTTATGTTTTCTTTATGTTGAGAGTTTAAATCATGAGTCAGGGGAGTTCTAAATCACTTAAACATCTTATCTTACATATTTTTATTAGTACTATCCATATTTCTATTTTTAATTAGGATCCAAATCTTTATATTAAGTTATTTAATACTGTATGGGTGTGTGGTATTCATTGGGGAAAATTTCAAAACACTAGTTTTGGAAGTGGGAGAAATGGAAACTAAAAGAACTAAAAAGAAAATGAAATGGGAACGAGTGAAAAAATTGGACCCCAAGGATACTTTTCCCTTTAAAAATTCATTATAAATCACTAAATAGTTTGATCAATCCATTGGTAAACCTTTATTGAATTCATCCCAAAACACAAGAAACAAAAGAATAATAATGCTACAAAAAATAAAAAATTTGAAATTAACCGTAAAGGTGTACATTAAGATGGATATTTATATCCAAATAAGAGATAAACTTATAAAACACCATTTTTATACCAATTATATATCCTAACCCATGAACATTGACTTTTTTTACACGTGTACATGGATTTTGTGGACAATATTTCTAGTAAGAATACTTTTTTGGAACCACCCCAAAGACTTCAAATATTCCCACCATTAATTTTAGAGAAAAGAGGCCTACCACTTTTGAACCTATAGATTTAATTTATGAAAGTGGATTTGAATTCATAGGATCATTTGGGTGGGACATTTAAGTTCACTTATAGTCTTTAATAATAGTTATTAACAGCCCATTTTCACTTCCCATGCATGTATGTTGGACCTCCTCTTGTAATTTTAAAATGATGCCATGTACATTATCTTTCATCTCAAAAGGATTCCTGTGAATATGTGTGACTTGATTATCATCATACCCTTCATTATAAAAATGATTCAACCTCATATATTCATATTCAAAGTGAGAGAGAAAAATAACATTAAAGGTAACAATTATATTTCCGTACCTTATGGGTAAGTAAATATTATAGGTGTTATCATTGATTATTTATAAAGCTTATAATTAACCATCTTCCTAATTTATGGGATATGTCTTTATTTTTTAATGAAATCTTCCTTTTAATAGATATTTTCATTCCAAACAACCTCGATCAAATATAACATGTTTCCAATACTTCCATTCTCAACCACCATATTATTACAATAAAAGAACAACACATGAGGGAAAAGAATATTGATGTTTGTTAGTTTCATGTTAATAATCCTTATTAATGAGTAAGAACAATTAATTTCTGAATAAATATTGCCTAACCACAATTTTTCCATAAAATAAACTCACTTTCCACTCAACACTCTTATTTTTAACTCTTTTATCTCCTTCATTTCATTATGTATCACCCATCTATCCTTTATCATTATTAATTTTTCAACTATTTGAATTTTCTATTTTTATTAATTATCTATCTTCACCTTATTTTCATAGAATTTACAAGACTCAGTGGAGTCAAATTAATCATTCTACAATTAAAAGTAGAGAAAAATTTAGCCTAGCCATTGTATCTTTCCCTCCCATTAAACTGAAGTGGCCTCCCAAGAATAAAATTTACTGATTTCATTGGAGAAAAATAAAAAATCATCTCATCATGAATTTCCCAATATAAAAAAAAACTCTAACATTATTCATTACACACACCTAAACACTTTCATTCAACTATTACAACCTATAGGTTCTAAGATTCTTAATAGTTGGTAAAATCATATTCTATACTAATAAGATATTATCCCCATTAGTATAACTTCAAATATCAAGTATCATACTACAAACCTTCCATTTTATGTGGTATATCATATATAAAATATGCTGACACTGATTATTTTCATGATCTTCTTCTATTATAGTGTTCAAATATCATCATACAACAAGTTCATCTTTATGTACAGGTTCTTAAAATTCTTTATATAAAGACTCCTCCAAAGGTCATATTTCATCCTCACTATATCTATAACTAATGATATCTCCATTATCCAAAAGTATAATTTCTATTTCTTTGAGGAATTGAGATTCAATATAAATTTCCCCCTAATAATTAAAACAATTAATATCATGGTAATTAGAAATGTAATTTTTGTCACTTTTACTTTAAAATAATAAGTAAAAAACATATTTTCAACCTATTCTCTTTATTTTGTAACAAATTATGAATCCCTAGGTTTTTCTTAATTGCACATAAAAGTCTATTTTGATTATTTTTGGACCCATAGGGGACTTCTAGTGATATATACCCTGAGGGGGGGGGGGGGGGTTAATCGGGGTATAGAACTCATTCATGTTTTCTTAAATATATGTGAAACTCTCAAAATTATAACTGATATTGACCTCAATTATTAGTTGGGTCACTCTCGTTTTTAAAATATATGTGATGATCTGATTAGATATTGTGATTATCTTATCCTTAGTCAGATAAGATTGATGATCACTCTTTCCACATGCACTGATTGTCATCCTGTAATATATTAGACAAGCAAGCACACAAGACACAAGAATTTTACTTGGTCCTCCCACATTGGGATACGTCCAAGGAGCACACACAGATGTTGTGTCAGTGTGACAAAATCTTCTAATCTTATCTTTTCTAATTGATACAATGATTTGGATATGGTTACTCCATGTCAAGATCATTGCATTTAAAGAGTTTTAGGGAAAACATGTTGCCTCCTTTAGACCACTTCCACTGACACCCCCATGTTCACTTCCTTAGGTGAAGTCTTACTCAGTTTAACAAATTTATGATTGCATCAGTATATTGAGTATTTAAATTATTTTTCCCTGATTAGAATGACACTCTTCTTTAACCATAGTCCTAAGTTGATGCACCTGAAATCACTATTCACTTCAGCTAGATATTCAACACTATTTTTCGTGAATCTCCCAGTGTTTGTGAAAACCCCTTTGTGTATAAATGATATTCTAGAATTTCCAACTCCACGCATTTTTTAAAAGCACACAAGCTTCAAAAATTTCAACACTCTTTCACGATGAACACTGCTTTTTTGATGCTCACTATATTCACAATGCTCATATTTCCTTCATGAATATTACAAAATGTTTACAATAATATATTGTTATCAAACATCCCAAAACCTTCATGAATCTTACCACATTCATGAAGCTGAAATATTTTATGAATCTCCTGACATTCATGATGGTCACTTAGACTTTATGAAGATGAAAATTTTCATGAAGCATACATAGCCTTCTTGGACATCCTTTGCAAACATTTTTTCAAGAATAACCTTCACGAATCACCTCCAAAAATTCAGAGCCTTGGAAAATTTTTAAGGCCTTATAAAACTTTTTGAGGGATGAAGAGACCTATTTATAGGCATTTCCTCCCAGTCCTGAAGCTTCTAATATCTCCACCACCATTTTAAATTCTATTTAATATTGTTCATGAAGCTACCTTTTTCATGAAGCTCGAGGGAAATATTTCATTCGTGATACTTTTCATTGTCATAGAGATATCTTATTTCCATTGTGAATTCATTCCTTTTTCTTGGATCCTTATCAACATTCCTTTTTAACAATCTCTCTATAACTCCACAACTACCCTTTGAAACCTACTCTATAAACAAACACTACCAATCCAAAAAAACTATAAAGTTACCATTTGGGATTTTTTACGCACAATTATCTTTAGTTATCCATTCATAAATTAAGATGATTTAATTAAATACTTTGAGAATTTATTTGTTTTTATACCTTCATAACCTTATGAATAAACTCCTTTATGTAAATTTAGGTTTGATGTTTCTCCAAATATTGAATTTTTGGATTTAATCCAATGATGAACCTTTCAATTATAGCTTCTTGATCCATATCTAAATTAACTTTAATCACTTATATAACCATTTCCCTACATTAATCCTCTATACATATAGATCCTTTCATAATCCATTGTAACTTAAAATTTAAATATCAGTAGTAATAAATATAAATATACCTTTTTTCATTACTATGATAATTTATTCCCCTGGTCAATTCTCCTTTCTCTATTCCATCATTGACACACTTGTAAATGTTCCCACTAAATAATTTCATAGTCATTGAACTCAAACACCATGAATTTTGAATTATTCTCATTTCAGTAGTTTTGAATCCCAAAAACATATTCAACCTTCCACTCCCACACCAAATAATATTCCATAATAATCTTCCCTTGAATGGTTGGAATTTTCATTTTGATTCTTCCCATGTCACATTTTATTCTACAACCTTATTTCCATCTCATATGAAATGATTCTTTGAAATATAATGACTCATTTTCACCTTCACCAAATTCCTTCCGTCGTAAATCCATTCAAGTTGAGTAACTTTTCAAATAATGAAACTGAGCATTCAACCTTGTAAATTTGTAAGAAAAAACAATCATGATCAATTTGAGGTAAATATTACTTATGTCTCCCTCAATCAACATTTTTTAAATCCTCACACACTCTTTCTCACCATTTTTTAATATATCAAAGGTTTCCTCACATTTTCTATCATAGTAAAATAGTTACTACAATGTTATTAAATATAATAAAGAATAAAATATGTAAGAATAAATCAATTAGTAGAAAATAAAAAAAATAAATAAAAAAATTAAAAGCGTTCGAATCAATGGGACATATGAAATAAAGGAGGTAAATAGAAAAAAAAGAATATGGTTGAAGAATAAAGGTGGAAGATAGATCTTGTAATATAAACCCAAAAAATCTATACTAAATAGACAATATATTATGAAATGAAATTTAAAAAGTTTATTTGGGTTTTTTCTATTGATGAACTTTTTTCTCAAACGATTCAACCAAGAGGTAGTGCAAAAATGTTGGACATTAGTGTGGCTTATAAATATATAAACATATCAATATTATAGAATAAAATTAAAAAGATTCTTAATGGACGATGAATGATATTTTTTGAATTTATATGAGAAAATATCCTTCAAATAACTACTTCAAACATGATTGGAATCCGGTTTGGAGATAGTTAGATATCAAAAGAGTTAATATTTAACACAAATTGATTCAGCTATATATCCAAATATACAGGTTGCATTTTAGTGTTTCCTAATTGAGAAGAAATGAGAGATTATGAAATATGAAAATAATAAATCATTAATCCAAAAAATCAAATATAACGTTGACAAAAGTTGGAATAAAGTTTCATCCTGAATCGAAAATAGATTAAAGTGAAAGAAGGAGAAGAAAAAGATGTGATAAATAGAAGAAAAATAAAATTATAGGGTTTTCTTTGTCAAGATATGATTCCAAATAAAGTGATACCGTATAGTTGTGTGGTATTAATTGGAAAAATTTTAGAAACACAAGTTATGGAAGTGGGATGAATGAAAAATAAAATAATTTTGAAGGGAATTAAAGTGTAACGCCCCGACCCCAATTACTAGAGAGTCGGTGCATTATTACATAACATTGGAATGGTCACAAGAAAGATCAAATCTCGAAAGACCGATTGGTTTAGTAGCCTTGGAAGCACTAGATATATTCATAAAGTCTTACATTACATCATAACAATGACAACTACAACAACATATTTTCTTCATAGTCCACACTCATATCCCCACATACTATCCCTACAGTTCATTCATAAATTACTTCTTCACATCCTGGGAAAAAATAAAACATAGAAAAGGGGTGAGCTCAAATGCCCAGTAAGGATAACAATATAGCGGAAAATTTCATAATTAAGAATAAACATTTAAGGCAATGTATAACTAAAAAAAATCCTTTTAAACATGAACTTAAACATAGAATGGAAAAAATAAAGTGAAATAATGTCATTTACTTATTCACATGGATATTCTACTAATCGAATAATCACATGCAATATCAATAACCACTTTCATAATGATGGAATGCATAATGCCAGACTATCATAACCACATAGCCAAGGCCTCGTGCCAGGACTACAAATAAGATTTTTCCAAGGCCTTGTGCCAAGACACTAGTTTGTCTCATGAGACCTACTGATGCATCGAGGAGCTATAGCGGCCTCCACCCGTCACATATTAAGTCCAATGCATTCCCATGTGAAAAGGTTTAAACATAACATAAACATTCGTATTAAAACTAGCATACGAAATGTCAATACTTTTACCATAAACTATGAATGGTATAAAAATAGAACATCCACAGTCAAACATATCATAAAACCTTCAATACAATATAGAAGTTTGTATCATAATAAATCAACTTCAAATAAGCGTAAAATCCATCAAAGGATGTTGACATAGATGAAATCAAAACTCTTTTTAGAGAAATATCTCTTTATATTTTGAAAAAATTTAAGAGTCGTATATTTATATAATAAAACATTTTCTTTGAAAATATTCTTATAAGCTTGTAAGGGAAGCTTCGACGATTTTATAATGGCAGAAAAAAACTACACCCGCCGTATAAGTTAAAAAAACATTCTTACCTTAATTCTGTCGAAAAGGTTAAAAAGCACCTTGTTTGGAAAACGAAGAAAATATTCCTTTATAAAACTCTTATAAAAAGTCAAAAAAGGGTATAAATGACTTTAACCCATATTCTATTAAATAGTAAAAATGTTTTGAAATATATTTTTAAGAAACATGGATGTGGATGATAAAGAGATCCCAGTAAATTATTACGTATAAACAACCTCAGATAATGAAGAGATTGTGAAATAACCATTACCTTGTACTTTTACTTGATTGGGGTAGGTTAACCTCCTATATAATAGTGAAATAATTGTTATTAAATTATACAAGAATCATATACATTCATATGATATCATATATGATCTTTTAACATTGTTTTGTTAATAATATCTTAGTATTATCGTCGTTTCGGGTGTTTACTCGTTTTCTTTTATATGTTTTGTTACATAAGCCATGTTTTTCAGGGATAGGTTGTATTTTATTCATATACAGAATGATATAAAGTCCTTAAACATTATTTTTAAATCATCAAAATATAATTATACTTGAATGGATACGATGGAGAATGAATCTCATCGCGTTCGTGGAGACGGTAGTCCGTACGTACGCACGAGCGGAAATATAATTATTTTGATATTAAAATAATATATAAATGGATGGTATATCATATATACAGAATCCTTAACATGTTATATTTATTATTTATATGAGCTACACATCATTATTATACCCATCCAAATAATAATATATTGAATAACAATTACACCACGACGTGGAGACGGTAAGCCGTACGTACGAACGTATGGTGACATGTTATTAAAAGGGTGGATAGAATACTGAATATGGCTGTACCATATTTATAATAACATCACAATATATATATGATACTGGAGTTATTATTTTATAATGGTAATAAAAAAGAAAGAAGAAGTGGAAGAAGAAAGGAACTTGGAAAAGGGTGGTGAAATCATTACCTCTTCTTCGGGTTCTTTCTTTTGGTTTGATCAAAGGGGCTCCTTAGGTTGGCTTTCTGATAAAACTAAGGCCTCCAGGTTGTAGTGAGGGAAGTTTGGAGAGTATTTGGGCAGAGTTTGGCCGAACCAAACGGCTTTGAAGGTGTGAAGAGATGAGAAGGAGGAGTGCCCTTTAATAAGAGGGGTGAGGGGCACCTTTGGAAAATCTAGAAATATTAATTTATAATAAATTCATAGTCGGTTTCTAATGGCTCCAAAGTTTATTATTTAAATGTTAAGGTGGGGATAAGTCTAAAACCACTCAACCAATAGAATTTAGACAGGTTTGGGTCATTATATTAACCTTATCTTCAAGTATTAATTCTTAGTTAATTAGTTTCACTTTTACAATGTCTCTTTGTATTTTTATATTATATGGTTAATAAAATTACCATATACATCCAAGAGACCCCCAAGTGGTCCATTAATGATACAACTATCATGATATAAGTATCTTGGACGAACCTTAGATTTTTAGGAATTTAATATCAATTAATAATATAATATTTGTTTTAAAAACTCTTGTATGTCAATTTTGACACTATTCAATAGTTGATTTTTTTGAAACTCATAACAGACTTATTACTTCAAAAAAAGTTAATTAAATCAATTATAATATTTCATATTATCCTATAAAATTAGTGTAATTCATTAAAAGTTAAAATTATATTTATTTGGGTATTTATAATATCAATTATTTTAAATTTTCACTATTATGTTAATTACTTCATCATCATTGTGTCATAAATAAATTAACTTATGTAATCTCTAAAAATTATAAATAAAATATCATTATGTAGGAAATCGTTTTATCTTTCTAATGAATATTTATAGTCGAAAATCCAACATATATAACCCTATGTAAAAAATTGTTTTCTAAAAGATTTATGCTTGTGTCATTTTTGTATTCATTTTAACTTAATTAAAATAAAGTGTCCCTATCACCTACAAGTGGCTCAATGGGGTCCCAAAATCGACCCAAAGATGACTATGGTCGAACATGTATCAACCAATAAGGCTAGGACACGTTTTAGGGTAATTTAGTATTATTATAATATTATTTTTTAACCCTTATTTACTGGATTTACCCTTAACCATGGTAAATAAAATATTTACCGAAGTAATTATTCAAAATGTCTAAAAATAAAAGTTCATATTTACACAATTTGAACATACTGATTCCAAATATGGAATCCATTTTTCCAAATTCAAAACACAGAAGTGGCAGAAATTAATTTAAAATTAATTCCCGCTGTCAAAACAAAAAGCGTGTTTTTAAGATATAATAACTATCAAAAGATTAAACCTTGTTTATGTTCGGTTTAATTGTGAAATTATGTCCAATGAGAAACATTGTATTAAATGGTAAAAATATATTCTAAATACACTTTAAAACCACTCAAATTCATAATTTATCACTGTTAATTTATTTGATTAAAAAAATTGTTTTTAATTAAAATTTAGTAATTTTCACTATTCATCAAAATATTAAAGTTATCCGAAAAGTACCAAAATTTATCCTTAGGCTAAATTCGATATTCAGAATCCAAAAATGAAGTCCATTTTGAAATATAAAATATATATATATAATTTAAAAAATTAGGTATTACTATTCAAAACGACTAGTTTGATTGGTTATGGTGTGTTAGAACTCGGTGTTGCGTACAACACACGCTATCACATTATTCAAAGAGAAGCGTACCGTTGAAGCTTGGGGTGTTACATTCTCCCCTCCTTCAAATAATTTCATCCTAGAAATTTCTAGAATACTTACCACATGAGAAGACATGGGTGGTTCTTCATCATAAGTTCCTCGGGTTCCCACGTTGCTCTTCCATATTATGGTTTCTCCACAAAACTTTTACCAGACGCGTCGTCCGGTTTCTCAGTACTTGTTCTCTTATATCAAGAATCCTGACGGGATCTTCACAATAAGACAGATCGGGTTCCAGTTCTAATTCTTCATAGGTGAGTACATGCATTGGGTCAGACATGTATTTCCTCAACAGAGATACGTGGAACACATCGTGAACTTTGGAGAGACTTGGCGGCATTGCCAATCGGTAAGCTACAGCCCCAATTCGTTCTAGAATTTTAAAAGATCTGATGTACCTGGGACTCAATTTACCTTCCTTAACAAAATGTATGACTCCCTTCCATGAAGATACCTTCAGAAAAACATGATCACCAACTTGAAATTCCAAATCCTTCCTTCGATTATCGGCATAGCTCTTTTTCCTACTTTGAGCTACATTGATGTGATTTTGGATTACCTTCACCTTTTCCATAGTTTCCTCCACCAGTTCTATACCTACAAGTTTTCTTTCACCAACGTCATCCCAACAGGTTGGTGTGCGACATCTCATTCCATATAACGCTTCATATGGTGCCATCTGAATACTCGAATGGAAGCTATTGTTATAGGAAAATTCTACCAAAGGTAAATATTGATCCCACATACCCTAAAAGTCAAGTGAGCATGATCTCAACGTGTCTTCTATGGTTTGAATAGTCTATTCTGATTTTTCGTCTGTCTGAGGGTGGTAGGCAGTTCTGAAATGAAGTTCAGTATCCAGGGATTTCTGAAGACTCTTCCAGAATCTTGAAGTAAAACGGGGATCACGATCAGAAACAATCGATAGGGGTACTCCATGAAGTCTCACAACTTCATTAATATATAGTCTTGCTAGATGTTCTAGGGGTAGATCTTCTCTTATAGCAAGAAAATGTGCTGACTTGGTAAGACGATCAACAATAATCCATATTGCATCGTTCCTTCTAGGAGTCTTTGGCAGTCCCATGACAAAGTGCATCGTAATATTGTCCCATTTCCACTCCAGTATGGGAAGAGGTTGCATGACTCCACCAGGCTGTTGCCTTCCAACTTTCACTTGGTGAAAAACCATACATCTTGACACAAAATCAGCAATATCCCTCTTCATGTTGTCCCACAAAAAATGTTCCTTCAAATCTCTATACATTTTGGTGCTCCCAGGATGTATAGAGAAATTGGAACTATAAGCATCATCCAGCAATTCCCTTTTTAGATAAGGTATATCGGGAACACAAAGTCTCTTCCTAGATTTCAAAATTCCATCTTCATACGCAAAGTCTCTCAATCTCCCATCATTCACAGCTTTAATCTTCTTTTGAAATTCTTCATCATCGGTCTGAGAACTCTTAATCCTTTCTAGTAAAGATGGTTTGGCAACCATTTGAAAAAGCATTGATGTTTCACCTTCCCTGGTAATTCCCATGTCCATATTCACTAGATCCATGAAAATTGGATCCCTTTCAATTCTCATATTGTTCAAAACTCCATGATCTTTTCTTCTCAAAGCATATTCCACCTTGTTTGCCTTCCAGGGGTGGTAGTGTATCGTGAAATCATAATCATTAAGTAATTAAATCCATCTCCTTTGCCTCATGTTGAGTTCTTTTTGTGAGAAAATATACTTCAAACTCCTGTGATCAGTATAAATCTCACATTTTTCACCATAGAGGTAGTGCCTCCATATCTTCAAAGCAAAGATCACAGCTGCTAACTCGAGATCATGAGTATGATAGTTTTGTTCATGAATTTTCAAATGTCGTGATGCATAGGCAATAACCATATCATTCTCCATAAGGACACAACCAAGTCCTTTCTTCAATGAATCACTATAAATAACGAACCCATCATTCCCCGATGGTAGAGTCAATATAGGATCATTGACTAATCTTCTCTTCAGTTCTTCGAAACATTCTTCACACTCTTTTTTCCAAACAAATTTAACCCCTTTACGTGTGAGCTTCGTTAATGGGTTAGACAATCGGGCAAAATTCTGGACGAATCGTCGACAATAACCTGCCAAACCAATAAAACTACTTACCTCAGTTATACTCATAGGTTCTGGGCATTCTTGGATTGCCTTAGTCTTAGATGGATCAACAGAGATCCCATCTTTAGAGACAATATGGCCAAGAAAAGAAATCTCCTGAAGCCATAATTCACACTTGCTAAACTTCCCATATAATTCATGTCTTCTCAGAGTCTTCAAGATAATGTGCAAGTGATTTTCATGATCATTGTAGCTTTTGGAGTATACCATGATATCATCAATAAATACCACCATAAATTCATCAAGATATTCCTTTAAAACTCTATTCATCAGATACATGAATACAGAGGGTGCATTAGTCAATCCAAAAGGCATTACTGTAAACTCATAATGCCCGTACCTAGTTCAAAATGCTGTCTTCGGAATGTCTTCCTTCATCACACACAACTAATGGTATCCAGATCGAAGGTCAATCTTTGAAAAGTATTTAGCTCCATGCAGATGGTCAAATAAATCATCAATGCGAGGTAGGGGATACTTGTTCTTTATTGTTATAGCATTGATCTCCCTATAGTCGATACATAACCTCATGAATCCATCTTTCTTTTTAACAAAAAGAACAGGGGATCCCCATGGATAAACACTAGGGCGAATAAATCCTTTATTACTCAATTCATCTAGTTGTTTCTTTAGTTCAACTAATTCTACAGTGTCCATTCTATAAGGGGTCTTCGATATAGGCATTGATCCCGGAATTAAATCAATGGAAAACTCAACTTCTCATTCTGGAGGATGTCCAGGTAAATCTTCCAGAAATACATCTACATATTCTTTCACAATAGGTACATCCTCTATTTGAACATTCCTTTACTCACCCAAAATTATTTAATTCTCTGCCTCCCCAATAATTGAATTTAGTTGAGCTACTGGGGGTGGATCTAGATAAGAATTAGGTGGTGACGATTATACTCTAAAGATAAGGTGTTACTTATCATCATCATCAATAATTGTATCCTCTTTCTTCTTAAAATAAATCTTCACATCATAGTCCGAAATCCAGTCCATACCGAGGATTATATCGAACTCAATCATAGGTATGACGATGAGATCAGCAGATAAAGAATATTTATGTTCTCTAATGGGGACTGATTCACAAAACTTTGTTGCAATGATACTTCCCTTAGGAGTTTTAACTGACAACTCCCTTGTTAAATCAAATTGGAAATATCTAATTTTCTTAGAAAACTGGGAAGATGTGAAACAATGCGATGATCCAGAATCAAATAATGCATTTTCTAAACTTGAGGAAACCATTAAATTACCTTCCACCACGTCTTTTGGAGCTTCTACCTCAGCAGTAGTGATAGCATAAGCTTGGACTTGATCCCTTGGCCTTTTCTGAGGTAAGTTCTTCTGACACTTAGGACATTCATTTTCATAATGTCCCATCTCCCTGAAATTGTAGCACTGGACATTGGTAGCTTCCTTCTTCCCCTTGCAATCATGAGCTTGGTGGCCTTTTTTACCACACTTGTAACAGACTCCCATTCCCTTCAAGAAAGTACCGGGGTGTTTCTTCCCACATTTACCACCGGATGAATATTCAACCTTTCCCTTCTTCCCCTTATTTCCATTCCCAGATTGATCAGCAGGTCTCTTGTTATCTTTCTTTTCTTTAAAGTCATAAGACTTAGAGAATTTCTTTTCGGTCTTGATAGCACATGAGACAATGTCTTCGTATGATGAAAAGGATTGTGAGACTAATGCTCGATGGAGAAATGGTTTTAACCCATCATAGAAACGATCCATCTTACTTCTTGGGTTACGTATATAATCTCCATCATACCTTGCTATCCTTGTAATGTTAGCCTCATACTTTGCGACATTCTCATACTCCTTTTGTCTCAGACTCAGAAATTGCCTTTCCATATCTGCTCGATGGTCGCGAGGAAAGTATTTTTTCTAAAAACAGATCTTTCAACTCCCTACATTCCATATTTGATACTTCATCATCTTCCTTCGTGTTTTGAATCAATGACCATCATTGATCAGCATCTCCAGTGAGTCGGTAAACTGCCATGATAACTTTTTCCCTTTCACTACTCCCCAAAGCCTGAAATATTTTCTCTAGGGAATTTATCCATTGCTCAGCTACTAAGGGATTTGAAATCCCATTGAATGTTGGTGGTTGTTGCCTCATGAATAAATCTAGCATTGATCCTCCACACTGTGGATCAGGGTGCTCCATACGGGTAAGGTTATTATTCATAACCTGAGTAAGTTGTCCCAGTATGGTGATTAGCTGATCGGCACCAGTTGCATCACCAGCTCCACTATAATTATCTTGAGTAGGAGGGAAATTCCTACATGGAGTGCGTGCATTGATACGGTTTCCATTTCTTCCACTAGGAACCATTTCTAAACAATGGTATAAACTAGATCAGTTTATGAATCAAATTACATAATCCCATACTTACAAAACACTTAACAGAAACTGAACTATTTATGGATATAATCCATAATCATAAGAAGGTTTTCTTTGAGGAAGTATATACTCATAAACCCTTCATAATGATTTTTAAAGAAAATGGAAGTTATCTTAAGAATATCCCCCAGGAGTGTCGTAACCAAGAGTGCAGCAAGGCCCGTTGTCGTGCACCAGTTCCCGTTCGAATCTAGCTCAAAGCGGTGTTTTCGGGTTTTACCCCTAGGTAAATCTGTGCTAGAGCCGCCTCTACCTGCTCGTATCCAGACAGGGATGTATTGCTCGGAAAACTCACAAAATCTCTACAATACCAAAATTCTAGGAATTTCTTCTATACTAATCCTCAAAGTTAATCTTAGGTCTACGTGCTCTAATCAGAGTTTATCTAAATCTAGCTTCCAAGGTTTCTACTAAACTTCCTCTGATACCAATTGTAACGCCCCGACCCCAGTTACCCAGAGTCGGTGCATTATTACATAACATTGGCATGATCACAAGAAAGATCAAATCTTGAAAGACTGATTGGTTTAGTAGCCTTGGAAGCACTAGATATATTCATAAAGTCTTACATTACATCATAAAAATGAAAACTACATCAACATATTTTTTTCATAGTCCACACTCATATCCCCACATACTATCCCTGCCGGTCATTCATAAATTACTTCTTCACATCCTGGGAAAAAATAAAACATAGAAAAGGGGTGAGCTCAAATGCCCAGTAAGAATAACAATATAGCGGAAACTTTCATAATTGATAATAAAAATTTAAGGAAATGTATAACTAAAACAAAAGCCTTTTAAACATGAACTTCAACATATCATGGAAAAAATAAAATGAAATAAATCCATTTACTTATTCACATAGATATTCTACTAATCGAATAATCACATGCAATATCAATAACCACTTTCATAATGATGGAATGTATAATTCTAGACTATCATAACCACATAGCCAAGGCCTTGTGCCAAGACTACAAATAAGATTTTGCCAAGGCCTTGTGCCAAGACACTAGTTTGTCTCATGAGACATACCGATGCATCGAGGAGCTATAGCAGGCTCCACCCGTCACATATTAAGTCCAATGCATTCCCATATGAAAAGGTTTAAACATAACATAAACATTTGTATTAAAACTAGCATACGAAATGTCAATACTTTCACCATAAACTATGAATGGTATAAAAATAGCACATCCACAGTCAAACATATCACAAAACCTTCAATACAATATAGAAGTTTTGTATCATAATAAATCAACTTCAAATAAGCGTAAAATCCATCAAAGGATGTTGACATAGATGAAATAAAAACTCTTTTTAGAGAAATATCTCTTTCTATTTTGAAATCATCTAAGAGTCATCTATTTAAATAATAAAAAAATTTCTTTGAAAATTTTCTTATAAGATTGTAAGGGAAGCTTCGACAATTTTATAATGGAAGAAAATAACCGCACCCGCTGTATAAGTTAAAAAAACATTCTTACCTTAATTCTGTCGAAAAGGTTAAAAAGCACCTTGTTTGGAAAACGACAGAAAGATTCCTTTATAAAACTCTTATAAAAAGTCAAACAAGGGTATAAATGACTTTAACACATATTCTTTTAAATAGTAAAAATGTTTTGAAATATATTTTTATGAAACATGGATGTGGATGATAAAGAGATCCCAGTAGATTATTACGTATAAACAACCTCGGATAATGAAGAGATTGTGAAATAACCCTTACCTTGTACTTTTCCTTGGTTGGGGTAGGTTAACCTCCTGTATAATAGTGAAATAATTGTTATTAAATTATACAATAATCATATACATTCATATGATATCATATAGGATCATTTAACATTGTTTTGTTAATAATATCTTAGTATTATCGTCGTTTCGGGTGTTTACTCATTTTCTTTAATATGTTTTGTTACATAATCCATGTTTTTCATGGATAGTTTGTATATTATTCATAAAAATAATGATATCAAGTCTTTAAACATTATTTTTAAATCATAAAATGATAATTATACTTGAATGGATACGATGGAGAATGAATCTCATCGCGTTCGTGGAGACGGTAGTCCGTACGTATGCACGAGCGACAATATCATTATTTTGATATTAAAATAATATATAAATGGATGATATATCATATATAGAGAATAATTAACATGTTATATTTATTATTTACTTTAGTTACACATCATTATTATACCCATCCAAATAATAATATATTGAATAACAATTACACTACGACGTGGAGACGGTAAGCTGTACGTACGCACGTATGGTGACATGTTATTCAAAGGGTGGATAGAATACTGAATATGGTTGTACCATATTTATAATAACATCACATTATATATATGATACTGGATTTATTATTTTATAATGGCAATTAAAAAGGAAGAAGAAGTGGATGAAGAAAGGAACTTGGAAAAGGGTGGTGAAATCATTACCTCTTCTTCGGGTTCTTCCTTTTGGTTTGATCAAAAGGGCACCTTAGGTTGGATTTGTTATCAAACTAAGGCCTCTAGGTTGTAGTGAGGGAAGTTGGGAGAGTATTTGGTTAGATTTTTTCCGAACAAAAAGGCTTTTAAGGTGTGAAGAAATGAGAAGGAGGAGTGCCCTTTTATAAGAGGGGTGAGGGGCACCTTTGGAAAAGCTAGAAATATTAATTTATAATAAATTCATATTCGGTTTCTAATAGCTACAAAGTTTATTATATAAATTTTAAGGTGGGTATAGGTCGATAACCACTCAACTAATAGAATTTAGACAGGTTTGGGTCATTATATTAACCTTATCTTTAAGTATTAACTCTATGTTAATTAGTTTCACTTTTAAAATGTCTCTTTGTATTTTTATATTATATGGTTAATAAACATACCATATACATCCAAGAGACCCCCCAAGTGGTCCATTAATGATGAACCTATCATGATATAAGTCTCTTGGACGAACCTTATATTTTTAGGAATTAAATATCAATTAATAATATAATATTTGTTTTAAAAACTCTTTTATGTCAATTTTGACACTATTCAAAAGTTGATTTTTTTGAAACTCATAACAGAATTATTACTTCAAAAAAAGTTAATTAAATCAATACTAATATGTCATATTATCCTATAAAATTAGTTTAATTCATTAAAAGTCTAAAATTATATTTATTTGCGTATTTATAATATCAATTATTTTAAATTTTCACTATTATGTTAATTATTTCATCATCATTGTGTCATAAATAAATTAACTTATGTAATCTCTAAAAATTATAAATAAAAAATCATTATGGAGGAAATCTTTTTATATTTCTAATGAATATTTATAGTCGAAACTCCAACATATATAACCCTATGTAAAAATTGTTTTGCTAAAAGATATATGCTTGTGTCATTTTTGTATTCATTTTAACTTAATTAAAATAAAGTGTCCCTATCACCTACAAGTGGCTCCATGGGGTCCCAAAATCAACCCAAAGATGACTATGGTCGAACATGTATCAACCAATAAGGCTAGGACACGTTTTAAGGTAATTTATAGTATTATAATATTATTTGTTTAACCCTTATTTACCGGATTTACCCTTAACCATGGTAAACAAAATATTTACCGAAGTAATTATTCAAAATGTATAAAAATAAAAGTTACCTATTTACAAAATTTTAACATCCTGATTCAAAATATGGAACCCATTTTTCTAAATTCAAAACACAGAAGAGGCAGAAATTAATTCAAAATTAATTCCCGCTGTCAAAACAAAAAGCGTGTTTTTAAGATATAATAACTATCAACAGATTGATACTTGTTTATGTTCAGTTTAATTATGAAATTATGTCCAATGACCAACATTGTATTAAATGGTAAAAATATATTCTAAATATACTTTAAAACCACTCAAATTCATAATTTATCACTGTTAATTATTTTGATTAACAAAGTTGTTTTTAATTAAAATATAGTAATTTTCATTATTCATCAAAATATTAAAGTTATCCGAAAAGTACCAAAATTTCACCTTAGGCTAAATTCGATATTCCGAATCCAAAAATGAAGTCCATTTTGAAATATAAAATATATATATAATTTCAAAAATTAGGTATTACTATTCATAACGGCTAGTTTGATTGGTTATGGTGTGTTAGAACTCGGTGTTGCGTACAACACACGCTATCACATTATTCAAAGAGAATCGTACCGTAGAAGATTGGGGTGTTACATAAAGTGTAAGGGGATGATCAATTAGGAAACAAAGGAGACTTTCCACATAAAATTCTAATTATATGGTGACATGAAGTTTGATCACTCCTTTGATAATCTATTCCTTCATTCATCCTAAAACATAAAAAACCCAACAATAATAATGCTAAAAAACACTCAAATTCAGAATTAACCTTGAAGATGTTTAGGGAGATGAAAATTTATATCCAGATGAGAGATACACTTGTAAAAATCCTATTTCACAAAAATTATAAATCATAAGCCATGAATTTTTTGTTTATTTAATCATTTAACTGGATTTAGGGGACATTATTTCCACCAATAAGACTTTTTTGGTGCCACCCTAATGAAATTAAACATTCCCACAATGACTTTGTAGATAAGAGGCCCATAACTTTTGTACTTGTAGATTTCATTCATGCAAGTATATTTAAATTCATAAGATCATTTGGGTAGGATATTTAAGTTCAATTTTGATCTTTAATAAGATTTATTAATGTCACATTAGCTCTTACCATGAATTCTAGGTGGGCCTCCGCTTGTAATTTCAAAATGAGTCCATGAAATGACTCTTTCATCATCCCCATTATTTCTCTTATCATTGGGCCAAAAATCCCATGCAATGGGTCTTTTGAATTTATGCTCCCTCCACTATTTGTGCAAGGATCACTCTCATATCCTCGATAAATATGTATGCCTTTATTCTCATCACTAAGGATGCAATATAAAGAGACTATTTGGTTCATAAAATTCCTGGTAATGTAATGGAATATAATTAATTATAGTGAAATTAGAATGCAGTGAAATGAAATAATATGAAATGAGTAAATAATTACATACATCTATATATTTTAGAAATTAAAATACGTTTTTCTAAATCAAACATGGATGTGTATTTTATATTTTTGGTTTTTCAATAGCTTAATTATAATAAATATTGATAAAAAATTTCACTTTTTTTAATTAAAATGGTAAATTTTATCAAAATTGATCAAAACTGAAGATGTGAATTTTAAATCAAATGTGGAATTTTTTTATGTATTTATAATTATTATTTTCATTAAAATAAAAATTGTTAAAATAGTTGTCACTTTGAATTTTTATAAGAATGGTAATGTCTATAAAAATTGAATCAAACTAAAAAATTTAATTATTCATCGATTTTTTTTATTTGAATAATCATCATTTCAAATTGACTTTTTATTGAAATTCATATTGATTTGAATTGATTCATCAATTCAATATAAATTTTACCTTTTTAGTGTGATTAGTTTTGATAAAAAAAATCTATAATAGTGAAACACGTTAAAAAATTAAACCAAACTAAACAAACCTCATATAAAACAGAAAATTTGTAAATATTTCAATACAATATAATTGATTTGATAATATTAAATGTGTTAATAATAATTTTATCTTGATATCAATTTAGAAATATTTTTTTATTTGTTCTCATAAAAAATATATACCCAAGGATTTTGAATGAAAGGGTCAGTAAGAAACATTCAATTTCTAAAATCACCATAATTCTTTAATTATGACACATTTTTTATCATTAAATCTCATAAGAAATAAATAACCAAGGAAGTAATATGAAAAGATTATTGTAAAAACATTCCATTTCTAAAATCACTGTAATTATTCCAAATCATTCATATTTAATGTGTCATTAGTAGTCTACCATAATGGATCCCCATCCCCTAACAAAAAACAATTTTGTCTTTCTTTTATATCATAATCCAACTTACCAATTTTGTACTTGAGATATAGGCCTATGAGCCTCCCACTCCCCACTCTCTCATACAAATTCACCACCAACCTCAAAAAATCCATATAAATGAAACTCAAAGATACACATTGCATTATTAAAGGAAAGATAATTCTAGAGATATGACATAGTTTTCACCATACATGTTCTTTAAATTAGATCATGTGTACTTCAATTGTCCCTATCCATTTCTTCAATCTATTGTGAGTGAATTGAGTTGTGAATATCTATGTTGATGCTAATAGAGACAGTGGGAACTGAACTAACTCATACTACAATAGACAAAGCTCTTACATTAAGAATTATCAAAGCACCAACATTTAGTTGGATTGAGAGACTTTGACAAACCTCATGAGGAACACGTATAGAGTTGGGACTAATAGATAGAACTTTAAGGCATTAACCATGGATTTATCCAATTCCCAAACTTATCCATTTTTGTTAACCTATCTAGACATATAAATATTATTCTCCACCATTGGTATGGAAAAATCATCATATATTCATGAATGAATAATGGCCAAGACCCCCATTATCTTTAGTTTCTTCCATTCCATTGGCATCATCATCAAGAACCTATCGATTAAGTTGATGGTGTTGTAAAAGGTATCCTCCATCAACTAAAACATTTAGTTCATCTAGATCAATTACTATATGATAATTCCATTCATATTTTAATTGATTTCATATTTATATTCCGTATATCTTAGTGAAAAATGGATAAAACTCTAAATTGGCTTTGAAAGGATAGAAAGAGTTCATAAAACCAGAAATATTCTGTAACACCCGAGATTTTTATGAGTAATAATTTGTTTTTATATATCATCAAAGGAATCTTTCACTACATACTATCTTGGCTTACTTTACACGCAATCGCGACCTTCCTCGATAGCTTGCGTCGTACGCAATACCGAGTATCACTAAACAACGATATGCTATTAAAATATTATTAAAACTAGCCGTTATGAATAGTAATAACCACTTTTTGAAACTTTATAAATTTTATTTTTCAAAATGGACTTCATTTTTGGATTCGGAATACCGAAATTAGCCTAGGGTGAAATTTTGGTATTTTTCTGAAAACTTTCAATTTTTGATGAATAGTGAAACCACTAAGTGGTAGGTTAAAAACTGAATTTTGCATAAAACGTAATTTTACCGCTTCTGTGAATGGAATTTCAAAAATTCGACAGACACGGTTGATATCAGTAAGTAAAATGTGGTTCAATTAGATAAAAATAATTTTTTGGTGAATAGTAACTTTTTACTTTTTTTACCGCGGTTAATAGTAAATAGGGGTAAATATGATATTACTATTACCCTAACACATGTCCAAATTGTATTGGATAATTTTAATTCGACCAAAAACAACCTTATGAATGAAATATGACCATCTAGGCCCACTTGGGTTAGATTAGGACATTTATTATTAATTTATTTAAAGAAGGGTCAAAATAGTTAAAATCAAAGTTTAATAAGTAAATCATTTTTAATATGGGGTTATACATAAGATAAATTCGACTATAAATATTCATTAGAAATCTAAAACGATTTCATATATAATTGTATTTTATTTATAATTTTTAGACATTAAATAATTTAATTTATTTATGACACAATTATGATGCAGTAACTATCTTATTTATGAAATATTGACATAATTGATGTTATAAACACCAAAATAAATCTAATTTGAGACTTTTTATGAATTACACTAATTTTCTAGGTTACTATGATATATTAGTGTTGATTTAATAAACTTGGTTTGAACATATAATTCTGTTATGACTTTCACAAAAATCATATATCAAATAGTGTCAAAATTGACACAAAATAGTTTTTAAATCAAATATTATATTATTAATTGTTATTTTATTCCTAAAAATATAAGGTTCGGCCAAATGACTTAGATAAGGATATATATATTAATAATAAATAATTTGGGGTTCGTTTGGCATTTTTTAGTATGTGTATTAACCATATAGTGAAAGAAAACAAAAAGACATGGTAAAAGTTAAATTATTTAACTTAGAGTTAAATATAATTGATAAGGTTAAAATAATACCCTAAACTTATCTAAATCCTATTGGTTTATAGTATTTAGACCCATCCCCACTTTATCTTCGAAATAAGACCCTTTGGAACCATTATAAACCGATTTTTACTTTAATATAAAATAATATTTTGAGATATTCCTAAGGTGCCCCTCTCCTCCCTTATAAAAGGGCACCTCCTCCCCCTCCTCCTCACACCAATTTGAGCACTCAAGATCGGCCAACCCCTGCCATTGTCTCCTATCCACTTCCCTAGAATAATCCTAGAGGTCCTGGTCTTCTTCAAAGACCAATCTTAGTTCCCTAAGTGGAGGATTCAAAGAAGCGTTCCAAAGAAGAGGTAATATCCATTACCGATCTTTTCAATTTCTTTCTTCTTCAACTTCTTCTTCTTTAGTTGTTTCATGATAAAGTAATAAAATCAGTATTACTTACATACTGATATGTTATTATAAATATTAAACAACCCTAATTCACCTTCTATCCATCCTACGGAAAAATGAAATCACCGTGCGTGCGTACGTACGGAATACCGTCTCCACGCCGTGGTGTAATATATTTTCCACCATCACCTTACAAGGATGGGTATAATGGTGTAATTAGTAACTATTTATGATTATTATAAAGTAATATTGATACTGAAATAATATATATATACTCCAATACAATTCAACGATCATAGGAACGATATCATCACTCGTGCGTACGTACAGAATACCGTCTCCACGATGTGATGCGACTCGTTCTACATGATCATCATTACATAGTAATTATATAAATGAATTGAATGAATAAATATGAAATATGTTACACTAATACCATTCTGGATATAAGGTATCTATAACCTTAAAAGAAGAGTAAGAATTTATTCGGCAAAACACGCATAAGAACAAAAGGCAATAAAGACCCGAGTGACAAGTAACAATGAAATATTACTAACAAGAAGCTAAGAATATGACCATATATGATATCATATCAATATGTATGATTCTGGAATAAGTCAATAACATTATTTAAACCATTATACAGGATATTTGGACACGTACAAAGCAAATCGGACCTAAGGTAAGGGAAATATCACAATCTCATTTTTATCCGAGATTGTTTATACTTTGAAATTTACTGGGGTGTATTTTATCATCCACATCCATGTTTCCTCAATATGTAATATTATTTCCATCCACCTACAATTGTTTAAATCCAATTTTACCCTTTGGTGAGTTTTTAGTAAATGATATGAAAGGAATCTTTTGTCGTTTTTTTCATACGAGGTACTTTTTTGACTTTTCCGAAAAAAGTACGAGAAGAATGTTTTTTTTAACTTATACGGCATGAATGGATTTTTAAAACTTTATTTCCAAGAAGCTTCCTTTACAAGTTTTCAAGTTTATTTTTAATCAAATTCTTTTAGTTTATAATTGTATGACATGTTAAGAAAAGAAAAGTGTTTTTTTGAACTAGAAAGGAAATTTCCTCAAGAATGGAGTTCAAATGTTTTATCAAAATTATTTTCCATCTAAGATAATATAGGGTTCTGTTTTTATCCCTATTATTACACTGATTTGATTATGTTTTGAGGGAATTATTTTTATGAAGTCATTTACCTTATATGATTTGTTTTATGATGTCATGTTGTTTAAGAATCCCGTTTTTATAACGTGGGTTACGCTATGATGTATGGTTTATGATTATGTGGCACACATAAGAAAGGATTCATTATAAGATGGATGGGACCTATATCTCCCTCCAATGCATTGGGTAAAGATTTTATATCTCATGAGATAGACATGGCTGGAACGGTAGGTTATACCGGTTCAGTGAAACAGGACTGGAACGAGGGTGACTCGGTTCAGAAAGGGACTTTGTCCACTAAGATAGTCTTGGCAATGATTCATGACTAACAAGAAATGATTTTCCATGATTATGTGTGCATGCCACAATGTTTCAAGTTTCATGTTATGATTATGGGGATCTCATTTTCACTTCTATGATTTATTCCATGTTAAGATATTATGATCTCTTTTGCAGGATATGATTTTCAAAAAGATATGATATGATTTTTATTTCCTTTATTTTCCCTTGCTGAGCATTTGAGCTCACCCTTTTATGTTTTCTTTTCCCCAGGTCAGGAAGATGGATATTAAGTAGAATATGCTAAAAGGGACCCTAGATATGATGAAATAAATGGGAGACACTGTAGAAGATTTATGAACCAGTTGTTTATGTTTCCCAGTTTCTAAAGACAATATACCTATACGGTCCTTTTTGGTTTTGTCATATGTTGTAATAAGTGTGCTTCAATTTTGAAGTATTAACAATGTATGTAAAGTATGGGTCGTAATATATTCTCTCAAGATCAACTTTAAACTAAAGAACCCTCCATATAAAATTTCAATCTACCTAGAAAATATGGTCAATATTTAAATTTCATACATGATAAAACATGATATGAAAATAAAGGATCAACATTAATTTTCTATAGTAGGTTTAAAAGTCATTGATATACTCAAAAATAGTAAGAAGGTATTTCTTATCATAGTTGTTGATGTCTAGAATTGTTTATTAGAAAATGTATTCCATTTAAAATTCCATATGAACACATGATTAAATATAAAATCAAATTACATGAATGATGATAATATTTAGAGTAAGTCTAATGGGACCATATAATTATCTAGAACTAGAAAATAATGTTACAATCCCATGTTCAATTTTGTCGAGAATTATTTGTTTGAATCATACATGTATTAGATTGGGATCTTATTCACAATTGATTCCACCAACTTATTCTTTCCTCAAATCTAGAATCCTCTAGAATGATTAGTTTATTATTAGAAGTGTGAATAATGAGAGATAAACAACATAAATAACCATTAGGGTGTCATGATCTATGAAAACAATTAACATTGTTATAAGGTACAAGATATTGTACTTCCAAAACTAATTTTTTATTTTTAACAGTAAATGATCCAACACCATTCCTCATGGTAAAAATCATATAAATTTTTCATTTATGTAATTTTATATTTGAATGGGTTCAGATTCAAAAAATAAAATTTGTACATAACATCACATTAGGTTACCCAATATATATTTCAATAATTACATTATATAATATGTCACAACGTGTATGAAGTCCATTTTTCCTAAAATATTCTTTCAATAATGTACGTCATCTATATCCTAGACCATTCTACCCATATTCATAGAAAACATCTAGTGAAACAAAAATTACTAAAAATATTATTCTTCCAATAAAAATTAAAATCTAACTAAAAAACTATTGATGAATGATGGTTATTCATTATGGACCAAGTGATCAATTAATGTATTGAAATCTGAGGGTTCTTTTGAGGTATCTCATTTTTTTCTGGATGGATGGAAAGTCGCATGTATAATAAAGATAGATATTTCTAATGACATTGAAGTTCAACACAATTTTTTTTGTAAAAGTAAAATCAGATCTGGGGTTTAATAAATTACTCTTACATGGCCCACTTGTTGAATGAATTGGGATGGGGTGGTATGTTTATGTTTTGGTTGATGCAAATAAATTATCTTTAGTTATGACCGATCCCCAATTCAGAATTTCTACTTACTTCAGGGATTCCATATTCAAATAATCCATGAAAATTTTCAATAAATTATGATAATGAAACAATGTCAAAATCATAGCCATTGTTTTGAATTACATCATCTATCCATAAAAATATCAATAGTGATTAGACTAAAAGGAACATTTTAGGGATGAATCAAACATTGATTGTTCTCTTTTTATTTTATCTTATCTATAAAGCTTATTCTATGGGAATTATTGATAAAATAGTGTCTATTTCTGTTAGAGAATGCATCATATTGATTTGAGTATCATTATAAAGTATTTCATTTAATCCTCCAGATTGCGCTTTAAGAAATCTAAACCATAAGGTGATGGGGGACAATAAAGAAGTAAGATTGCAATGAAGGATCCAAATAAAATAACCAGATTCCATCCTAGAAAAAAAATTCAAACCTCTTCAGTACTAGTCACAACCACAAGATGAAATCTATCTCACAGATCTTTTTTCTTCTCATTATATTCCATCACCCTTGGTAAGAAAAACATCAATGGGACCAAAGATTGAGTTAGAGAGAGAAATCGAACATACCAAAAGAATTAAGGGTTTTATATTTTAACACATGAATATTAAATATATATTCATTTGACTTAGAATAATGAAAATTAAGGGTTTTATGGTTTAGCACGTGAATATATATTCCCATAATTTTTGAAAAAAATCCACATGAAGATTTTGATTTATAGTTTATATAGTTTTGAATATTTATGAAGTAGTTAATATGATTGAATAATTTTTTTATGTTTTTTGAAGAAAGAACGTTGAAATTTTGAAGTCTTGTTATGTTATACATATGACCAAGAATGTTTTTGTGAAAATAATAAAAAAATTCATAAATATAACTACAAAAGTAATATATAATAATAATTTATGTTTCCAAGGAATGAGTTTCCATGAATAAATGTTGAGAAATCATACTCAAAATTATGTTGAGCAATGTGAGACTTCAGAATCAACATGTATAGAAATGTTAAAATTTGTGAGACTTTTGATGTTTTAAGAATGGTTTGAGCAATAGTTCATGTCATAGGAACTATGAAACAACATGACCTCATTAGGGTCTCACTTTGGATTATTGATGAGATCGTTTAATTATATCATAAGTCTACCTCTAATGAATAAAAACTAGTGTTGAGTGGATAATTCACATATATAACATACATTACCCATTAAGTATCCTATAACATTTGAACACTAATACATACAAACCCAAATAACATAAAAATTAACATTAAACTTGAATATTTATAGTGATATCAAATAGTAATTTCATCTTTGACAGGAATCAAATATAAAACACATAACAGAAACTAAACAATTCCCCTAATATACCTTGAATCCTAACCTAGGTAATAAAGGATCATAAAAGTTCATAATACTTTAATCTATCTCTAATATACTATTTTTACTAATTAACATATAATGAAATCAGCCTACTAACAATGCCAACATCCCCACAAATGAACCTATCCAAAAAAAATCAAAAAATTCAATGCGAATAAAACAAAATATTAAATAATTTATATATTAAATCAACCGAATATATAAAAATCAACTGAAATCCTAGGGTATGGTCAAGGACCTGCTATGAAATGACCCGACCCAACCAAGACCTCACTAGGTCAATGATAAGATTGAAAATTCCACCCCGAAATCTTTTATGATGGACCAACAGTTGTCAATAAACATCAAATACGATAATCAAACGTAATATGAGACATTTCTAAAAACATGAACATCCACCATAATAAAAAAATAATATGAAAATACCAAAAATTATAAAAATCACTATAAATAATACAAAATTTTATGATCAATATATAATGTTTCGTATACAAAAAAAGATATCCATGCAATAATAGCCCATAATGGGAATAATATTAGGTTTATAAATAATAGTGAAGTAATAATTACAATATAATGATAATAGATATGACCCATCAAACCTTGAGTCAAACTCCTACACTACGAAATATCAGCATCTCCATCATTACCATCATCACTAAAAGCTCCTGCATAAATATTTTCATGACCAATGGTACTTCATTACAATGTTGACTATATAAGGGTGATTAAAAATATACAGTATAATAATTTTTTTTGAAACATTCATAGTAAAATTTTATTTCATGTAATTAATACTATGAGATGAATTCATGATCATCATTCTCACAACACATCTTGATCCAGTTCCCTAGTCAACCTAAGTTATCTCTCACAAAAGAAATAAAGGTTAAATAATAATTATATTAGTAGTATAATATATAGAAATTGAAAATGATGACTAAGAAAATTTATTAAAGTATTATCCATGAGGATCATTTTCATCTCCATAAATAGAGGATCTCAATGCATCAGGCCACCCAACCCATTAGATCCCACACCTTGTTGATCTGACCCCACCATAGGCACAATAACTGGTGGGAGATCTCATATTACACTAATTACAAGATAATTCAATTCCATTGTATGAAAATTTTAGTTGTGATATAATACTATATCCACCAAATTTATTTTACATCATCCTATATCTATATCAATGTGCATCTCAAGGACACTTGGACTTCAATTTACAGTGTTAGCATTTTTCTAAAACGTAATATCTCAATGGTTCTTGTATGTAATGATTACATTTAAATAATGAAAAATATACATATACACCAACTTAAAACATCCAAAAAATTAAGGAACACCCCATATCTTAAACATATTGAAAATATAATCCTCAACCTTATATCATTTTTATGATAAATCCACATGAATCTTAAACACCACCTTTGATGTCCGTAATATTATAGAGGTTGTATAATGGTAAACTAATTAGACCAAGTTCACATCAGTGGACTATGTTAATCCTAAATTAACACTCTCTCTTAGGGATAACTCAATACTCGAAAGGTTTTAACATTACCTATCCATGGTTAATGAAACATTGACTTATTATCACACACTAATTCAAAGGTTAGGCTGATAAGTACCCTATTAGCTTGAGGTTTTTTTGACATCATCTTATGAGTGTCTCCAAATTCAGCATCCCAACCATAATAAGCACAGAATGATCTAAACTCATCGATCCCTTGGATTAATTAGAGGAAAAGAGTGAGATAACTACCTCATGTGTACCACTAATAGGTTTAGGGTTGGAAAAAATCCATGGGTATTTATTAAACATATGAGTGACATTAATCTCAAAAGTAAATCCAAAATATATATCTCAAACTTTATGTAAAACTAAATTTAAGATACCGATAAATATAATTATAAATTATAATATTGGTTTAATATGAGAATGAATGAAATTCAAAAATCAAGTAACAATACACGTAAGAAATGATTTCAATATCCCAATGTCTTCTAGTATAACTCTAGCTAATTTACACTCTAATAAAGACTATAAAACACCAACTAAACAACAACATCAATACAATAACAAACATATTACAAGGAAATAAAAACCAATAATTGAGTTATTCTATAGGTGGGTGAGTACACTATATTAAGTTGGATCATTATAAATAAATATAATCCATACAAAACTGAATTTATTAAACTATATTCATACATGACATAGTGAAATATCCAAAAACGTTAATCAAACCCAATCACAAGGATATGAACCATGATCAAAATCTACCCATAACACATAAAAACACTATTTCCCATAATGTATAGTATCTTTAAATAAACATTTAAAAGAAATATACATTTCCTACAAATAACATACAAAAAAATAAGGGAGGGGATATATCATGACCTGACCTTACTGGGACCCCTATCAAAATTGGAGGAATTATTTTCTATAATCCCCAAAGCATGACTCTAATAGAAAATGAGTTGGAGATAAGAACTGAGGGTATAAATATAAAAAATAAGAGAATTTACCGTTTAAATAACATATTGAAAGATTATAGAAGAAAATAAAAAATACAAACCAAGAATAATAGAACAAAATCAATCTATAATTATCAATATAGTAAATAAATGACTATGATAAAACATTTTCAAAATGAAATATAGTTACAACTGCTATAAAATAACTACCAACCCACAAAATATAGAAAAACCGAAATAATATTTATGATTCATTGGTACACAAAACATTCGTCAAACACTAATGTCATTCTATCATCCTCATCCATTGAGTTAACATTTCTTGAAAACTCTAATGAAAAATGCTTCAACTATGTATATAAAATTTGAGGTGCTTATATTTACTTTCTTAGTAGGCCGCTCCCTAAAGATAATAAACAAAGTTATTATTATGGATGAAGAATAATCAATGTAGTAAAATCATAATAAATAGTCATGTCCTCAACAACCAAAACCAACTACGGTCAATCTATGTCAATCATTAGCTAGTAAAATTTTTTATTCTCCAAGGCCACATAAGATAATGCACACACATCCATTAAATTTTAAACATTTGTACACCATTGCATGTAACTATGTGTTATCAATGTTTTTGGTTCCCAAATATCACAACAATCATAAATATAACTATATATATATATATAACCCATGCCCTCAAAAGTAAATATGGTCTCTCATAAACCTCATCGATATTTACTTTATAGTCCCCCAACACCTACCATCATATAACCATCCCATTATTACAAAAAAATAATATCTAGTTTACACACAGAGACTGAATCCATATCCAACCCAAACCCATTAGTAAATCCAGTTTTCACACATTAACTGAATCAATAAGCAATGAAAACTATTGGGGGGGGGGGGGGTTAATAATCTTTCTATCTAATTATCACCATTTAACTGAATGTTGGGATGCACCTAAGAATATTTCATGACATGGTTGGTTGTGTATTTAATGGTAAACCATCACTAAAGTAACATAAATATATAACAAAGAATACATTTTCATAAACTCAAACCCATGATCAATTCTCTATCATAATTCAATATGGTTTTATAAGATTATATCATGTCATTTTGTCAATACGAGTTTCGAAATAGTCTTTTCAACACATTCATAAGGCTATGAAAATAAAAATGACAACTAGTCCACATGATTATTCAATAAACTAGACCTACTAGTTACCAAAACTATATAATGATTCAGGTTATCTATTCCACAAGGCTATCTAATAAACTAAGTTAGAAATTCAACATGACTATCCCTGCCTCCTATCACAACATTATCCTCTTCCTAGACTGATGCCTATGGGGATAAATCACTTTCATTTCATTGATGTAAGTAGTTAAAATTATCATTGCAATGACAATATCATAGAATATATTTCTATAGGTTAATCCATATAGTCAAATATATTAAATTAAGATACATAAAACTTTTGATGACAGATTGATCATCCCATCACAATTCCATAGTGATGTGTTGAATGATTTATGACATATCTTGAAACCAAAGACCTATGTATTAACCTCGTATAGATATAGAATGTAAATATTATAATATGGTAACATTTGATATAGCGTGATAGTAAAATACTCGAGTTCATATCCCATTATAAATTACATCATATCATAATTTCACACAATTTGTATATCATGTAAAAATTTTACTACACATTATGATCATATTATTCCCGTAAAAGTTTACATTATTAATAAATAAAGACTAAAAGTATTAAATTTATAATTTATTCTACATTTATCGTTAACTATTTCAGATTTTGTATAAACATTTTTGTTATTCTATAATACTCACAAAAGATTCATTGTTTCTCATTGTTAGGAATTGCATAACCAAACCCTTATATTCAATAGAATCACTAATAGACATGATTCATTTTTACTATACTCAGATGAGGGTTCCACTAGAGTCTTGTACTTGTATTTTGATTTCCACAGCAGTAGTTAAAAAGCATGTGTGCACACACACATGCACACACATGTTTCCAAACCATCTTTTATCAATTTAATCATCTTTGGAGCTCGAAATCACTTAACAGAGGGTAGAATTTCAATATAATCATAAAATGAGTAAGGAATAACTATAATAACCTTCTTGGGATAGATCACCATAATCCTTTTCCCAATATGTTAAAATTCTAAAACACCCCTTCAGTGATATGCATTGACCTTAAAACTATCACCATTGCAATCTATAGAGAAAAGTGAGCAAGGTCAATTATTTGATTTTAAAATTTGGATACCGAAGTGTGAGAATAAATTATATTAATCTGTATATATTTATTTGAATACATGAACACATACCCCCTATATTAATTAAAATTAATACAATATATAGTATATATATAATATATGTAATGATGTATGGAGGAATTCTCCTAGAACCTACCACATTGGTGGAATATGTCCTCTACATGGCTCAGTATTCATCCTCCAATAAAAAAATTATATCGATTATTATAGGTTTTTTATAGGGTAGTCTACATTCAATAACCATATTGATATTGATGGTTTTAATTTTGGATGATGACTTTCGAAACAAACATGTTTACATTTCTAAATAAAAAAGACTATAAAAAAAATACATGAACATAAAAAAATATGTAATGAATCACCACTAATTGATGCTAATACATGTTTATTTTAACAAAAAGAATCATTAAAACACAAAATTATAGAGACCACATCCATGAAAATTATTTTAAAAAGGCATAATATGCTTAAAGCATCAAAATTTATTAGTTAACATATCTTAGAAAAACTAAACAATAAAGATACATCATGAATACAATTAAAGTACTAAGAAAAAAATGATATGTTGAAAAAAGAAGGAAAGAACAATAGGATTTTTATATGATTCAACCAAATATAATTCTGACATGAGTTTGGGGAACCAAGGTTACACTATGCATAAGATAAATGGGTATAAAAGATTAAGAAGAAACAATTAGAGAAAAAAAGTGACATGTGTGGAAACTAATTGGAAGCCTGGTTCTTACAAATCATAGAATTAGGATCAAATATATCCAAGGATGTTACATATACCATATAACGTGGATGAAAAAAATTGAAATAGCTTATCACACATTATAATACCAATTGAAAGAATAATAAACTTCTCAATACCTCCTTACTAAGGCTCAATATTAGAATATTTATAATAATGGTGAAGTGATTTCCCTATAGATGAAGCTCAAAATCATAAAAAATATTCCATGCCATCGTCCACCAGGATTTGAGACCTTGATCCATAGGTTCCTCATGATCTATGGAAGTACATTAACCTGTATTATAGTGGAATGTTTAGGAGTCGATAAAAATCTTTTATAAACAATATGACGATTAAACCCTCCCATATAATCCTACACTAGTGAACAATATATCAGTCACTAGGTCTCCTACTTACTTCTCTTTCACTGAACACCAGAACCCTGGAACCAAGGAAATCTATCAATCCTAACTAAATCACCCCATAAAAATTGAACACCACTATTGTAACAATGGATACTATATTAAAATTACGGTTGAGGCAAGCATAACAATCTTATGGACTGTATGAATTGAGTTTTATATATAGAAAACTAATAATAAACCACTTAAAATTTCAATCAACTAATAGTAACATGTTGGCTATAATAATAAGCTGACACTGCAATGTGAAGATCATAACTAATCTATCTCTGTGAATAAACACATGAAAAAAATTTGGAAAAAAATATCCACATGATTTGAGTGATTTAAGACTTTAGATTTAAATGGTATGGAAATAATAGATCAATCCAAGGTATTAGGAAATGAAACTGGGACGTGGTGGTTCCCAAACAGAAGGCCCAAATAGAGATCCCACATATAATGAAACCCAATACAATAACATAACATTCAATATTTACAAAAAAATACAATTAAAATTTTCAACTAAAAAACATATGTACAAACATAAAAACAAAATTCCATTTATTTTAAAATTCATATTTAATGAAAATCACAAATCTATACATAGAAAATAAATTTCTTGAACCTAAAACACTAAATTTAACTACACCACCTAACATATCTCATGGTTACATGAAAAAATGAAAACCAATCAAATCTAAGAGTACAACAAATCCGTTGTATTATGTGTGTATACAAGTGATACACACCTACCTTTGATTAGTGACATCTAATTTTAACTACTAAAAAAATGGTTAGAATGAATAACTAATCAATGAAATATTGCATAATTAGAACACTTACCATCACATAACTAATCTTTCCATCAATATATACCTGGTATCAAAGATGAATCCATTCCAAAAAAAAGTCTTGTAGCATCATATTAGTTCCCAATGAACACTAAAGAAGTATATTAGTACCAATTAATTACATCATAAAAAAATTTCAATGTATGGATAATCTCATATATTAAATTGTTTAAAATAAAAACCAATAAAATTCAAATAAAAGACCTGAAAATCCAATAACACAATAAAAAAACATAGCCAAAATATATTGGTTCTTCCCCTAAATCAACATAGTCTAATACATTTTAATGAATTATCTATGTTTCTGATTGAAAAACAATCCCTTACAAAGATAAAAAACATAAATGATTTTTACAAGCTTTTAGACTACTTTATCTAAAGTGGAAATCCAAATCCACATTTAGTTCGATTTAGTGCACAAAATAATCCTCAATGAGTATAATCCATAGAATTCTCTGGTTAAGGAGAAAAAATTTTCTTAATAAAGAACCAAAAGGAGGTTACAACAAAAAAACAAGGCTTTGGCCCCAACCTTAAAAAAAGGCTTATGTGATTAAAAGTTATGTCCATGTTGGATATGATAAAATTATTTATTAGATTACTTATAGGGAAGTCCATATTCCATGAAAAAAATTGAGATAAAAGGATTTAATTTTTGAATGAAAGATTATTGACCAATATTTTAATATTTCTGAAGACAACAAATAATTGCAACAACATATAAACAAAATAAAAATTTTATTGTATTATTATCAAGAGAAGATGATACACATTGATTCTAACACATAGAATAAAAAACATTATATTTAATACTAAAAATATATATTAATCATTTATAGTAATATTGATAGGATAAATAGAATAAAAATTGATAGTTTAAAAAATCTCAGACAAACTAAATTGCCTAGATACTTTAATTAAAGAAGGTAAGTTAGCAACAACATCAATAGGTTGATAAAAGTAATAAAGAAATCATAAAATGTAGACTAATATTGTTATGTTATTTATCAAATTATATTAGGTTCATGGGGTAGGGGCACCGAGGTACCACTGTAAAATAAACAAAGGGGTGAAAAAATATACAGGAATCAATAAATAGGACTGTGGATGATAAGATACTTGCAAGGGAACTATATGATATCCTGGTTTTTGAAGCTCAATGACTCGTGATGAAACAAATTTGAGGTTTCTATGTATACCATATAACTTGTACGGTCTCAAATGAAATAGATGATTATACATAAGAAAACCAATAATATGAGTAGACAAGAAATTAATGAACTATGTGACACCTCTATACCAAGGTCTGGTGTAAGATCTCATCTTTTTCAGGCACTTGTCTAATGAAGTGCTTTTCATTGTAACCATAATGGTCTAGTATTGTTTATTTATGGAACTAATTTGTTGGATAAAATGAACTATTTTTTGAGGATTTATGCTTGTTTGAATTAAGGGAGTCTAGTTATAAATGAGCTAAGTGTTGAAAATGGGTTTGGGGTGATTTGGTAGGATTTGAATGGAAAATGGGTGGAAACTCAACTGCAGAACATTTACACATCATGTAAGGGTATTAAACATTATGTAATTATTTGTCACTTTAAAATAAATATATATAAGGTGACATATTTTTGTAATGTAGCATTTAAAAATAATTTCATGATGCGAACTAGAATATAGGCTGTGTAAATGCCTAACCTGCATTTTTAAATATGATTTTTATCTGACTTCACTATTTTTTTCAACTAAAGACCTCCTCTTTCGACCATAGCCTCCTTTTGACAATTTTGGTGGCTGCCTGACTAATATCAATATTTCCCAACCTCTGTTCTTGGTGAATAAAGAGGTGTATTGATGATTTTCACCACTAAGTATGTTCTTTATTCTTGTGGAGATATATATCTCTCTTTCTCTCTTATATTTGGATAAAAGAAGGATTCTTAACAGTTTATTAGATCTATATCTAAATCAATGATTGTTAAAATTTGATTTTTTATCCTAAATTTTGGATTTGAATCTGAATTATGTTCTTCGTTGGATTCTTGACTTATCCTATTCAAATTGGGGATTGTTTAATTGGTGAACATTGTCAAAATGTGGAGGTTGGTGGTCTACTATTCAGATCACATTATTGTGATTATGATTTAGTAAATTAAAAAATTGAATAATTTCTATATTTTTATAGCAATTGAATATCCTAAAAAGAATTAATTAATTTAGTGAATTAATAAATTATAAGAATGTGGAATTGGGGGGTTTGGGAATTATTAACTATGGGAATTGATTGTTTGATATTTATGAATAAATCAGATGATTAATTAGGAATTAATTATGAGTATTCAAGATTGTGAGTTTGAATAATTAATTTAGTGAATATTGATATTGTGGAAGGCTTAATCAACCATTGAATTAATTAATGGGTGGTTTAGAAATATGTGTAATTGTGTGTTATGATGTTATATATAAATGGTGAATTGTATCATGGACATTCATCCGAATATTATGAATGGTAACATGATCATTCAATTATATATTGTAAAATGGTGAATGGTAACATGGAAATTTAGTCAAGTGTTTTGAATGGTCACATGATCATTCAATAATGTGTTATTAAATGGTGAATGTTAACACGAACATTTAGACAAGGAATAAATAATGGTAACATGGTCATTCAATTGTGAGAAATAATTAATGGTAACGTGGTAATTCATTTGTGAAAATAAGAATGGAAGCATTGAAATTCAAACACAGGATATCCTTAGGGGATAGTTCAGACTCCAGAATCTGTCGATGAAGGTATTGAGATATGGGTTTCCATAAGAACCCATGGTTTATGTGGTTAAATAAAAATTAATTGATAATGTGTAAACTATTTAATTATTTATTGTAATTTTTTATTCATAGAATAGAATGCGCTATTATTAGACTGGATGTTGTTTTAGACATCATTGTTGGTGGCCTACTGAGTCATACTCACACCCCACTCAAGATTCCGGATCGGTACCTTAATAGACTTTATTTTTATAGGATAGGATAAGGGAAAATGAATAGGGTTAGATTACTGATTAGAGACGGAGATTAGATGAGGGAAATAGATGTGGTTTGCGACCCGCTTGGAAGTCGTTGTTGTCTTTATTTTCAGTTTTCATTTTAGACACTTCACACTTACATTAGAATGAAATGATTCCATTTCAATTGGATATTTTATTTCCTGCATTTACTATATTGAGATATTGGTATTTTTTATTGATATATATTTATTCTATTGGTTATTATTTCTGGGGTTTTATTACTCTGATCAAAGATTTTATACTCTTCCCATTAATGAATTATCAGAACCTCACTGCTAGTCAGTAGCCTCGGTATATGGGGAGGGTACTTGAGGTCATGTCATATCCAGATCTAGGCATCGACATGTGGTACCTGAGCTAGGATGTTACAAAATAGTATTAGATCAAAATTTTATTTTATTTTTCTTTTTTACTTATAGTTTGGTAAGGGTAGACATGATACTAGGAAGAATCAGACCTTGTTAATGAGTGAATGCATGGGATTTTCAAACCCATGTGCGGGGGGAAATACAAGTACTTGGTGTGGAATTGTTGTTATTGATGTTTGTTGATACAGTTGAATATTATTTCACTTTGAGTGATACACTTGTTGTGTGATGTGATAATTTTTTTTGAGATTTTTTAGAGAATTGACTTGTGGCCCAGAATGGCATGATATTTAAGTCTACACAAATCATTTTAGGAACTCAGTATTATTTTTTGACATGAATCACTTTGGGAATACATGTGAAATCGGGTTTTGGGTAAGTTGTTGAACATGAACTATTTTTTTGGATTGTGAAACTGAAACAAAAATGGTGCCTTATATGATGTCATAAATGGTAAAAATGATGTAATAATGTGAATAAATGGTTGTATAAATGAAAAACCTGAACTATGAAAAAAAATTTCTCTCAAAAGAAGACGTAGTTGTAGGATGGTTAAGGGTAGTGATAGCACATCGGTATTGAATACATTGAGACATGTGGGAAAAATACATGTCATGATCTATAGTATTTTTATCTTATATAAATGCATTTATGTTGTCAATGGTATCCTAAGGTGCATGTTTGACATTGTAAATTTATGCCTCCATGACGACACTTGTTGAGAGGATGACTGGAGGACATGGTAGTGGATGATCCTCCAGCGGTGGAACCTGAGGCACCATAGTGCCAGGTGAGGATGTAGGGGATATGTTCCGAGAGAACTTTACTCGCTTCATGAAATTCATGGAATGAGACCCAGAGTAGGTTGATAAAAGAATGTCTAAGCTAGCGAGATATTTCCAGTCACAATACCCTCTAACTTTTATTGTAGAGTGTGTACCTAAAAGAGATGAGTTCTGGGTTGAGACCATCAAGAAGATACATGACCATTTAGAGACTCTTGCTGAAAAAATGGTCAAGTTGGCCACTTATATGCTATGAGAATCCCCAAAGCGCTGGTGAGATATTCATGAGCATATTGGATAGGCTGATGGCATGCTATGGAAAGACTTCTTAATGAGGTTCGTGAATAACATCTATCCAAAGACACTAAGGCACGAGAAAGTAGGAGAATTCATAAGTATGACTCAAGGGAGACTGTCCATGATGGATTTTACTTAACACTTTACAAACCACGAGTTCTTTTCACCTGTGTTGATAGGACATTTCATAGCTACGAAGAGACGCTTTCATGGTGGCCTTAAGTGTGAAATTAAGTCCTATGTAATCCATTTTTGGGTAAATAAGTTTTCTTGAGATGGTGGATTAGGCTATTATAGTTGAGGGGAAACTGAAAAAGGGTTCCAGTGTAGGACAGACAGTTGATACTAGATGATCAGGAGGTGCGACTTCTGAGAGCATGAATTCACTACGGGAAAATTGACCATTTGTGATGGGTTATTTGTGACGGGTCTGGGGCCAGTCCAAATAACCCATCATAAGGGGTCATTTGAAATCGAACAATGAGCTCGTCATAAATAATAAGAATTTGTGATGGGTGGGGACCCGTCGAAAGAGGTTTGGCAGGAAATGTCCACCCAACTGTGGAAAGAGAATTTTTGTTGGGTTCCCTATTCCCATCGCAAATGCCAGGCATCAGTTTTCACAATTTATGACGGGAAAAACATCTTGTCTCAAACAGTTTTTCGGCAGGTACCCATTTGCGATGGGTCACATCACAAATAATTTTTTTCCGACTGACAACAATTAATGCGGGCAGTGGGCATTTGGGATGGGACCCATCGCAAATGCCGCTATTTGCGATGGTAAGCTCGTCACAAATAATCTTACCTATATATTCCCCATCTGTTTTTCAGCTCATTTTACTTCTTTCTCAACTTCTCTCTCTATCTCTTCTGAAAAATCTTCTTTCAAAATTTTTCATAGGTTAATCTTTTCAATCAAAGCATAATCTGCAACTTTTACACTCCAAAAGCTTTAGTTTCAAGGTATTTATATATTTGTTATTGTATAATTAATTTATTTTATTTTACATTATTTATAAATTTGTTATTTAGATGAAATTAAATTAAATTAGAATTAGAAATTTGTTTTTTCAGTATTTTTTTATGAATAATTATGTTTAATTGTTAATTATAAATAATTAGTAATAATTGGTAATAAATTGTAATAATTAGGAATAAATTGTATTAATTAGTAATAAATTATAATAATTAGTAAAATTTTTTAATAATTAGAAATAATTTATTATAATTATAAATAATTTGTTATAATTAGAAATAAATTGTAATTATTAGAAATAATTATCAATAATTTGGATTAATTAGTAATAATTATGATTAATTGGAAATAATTATGATTAATTAGAAATAATTAGGATTAATTAGTAATAATTATCATTAATTAGAAATAAATTGTAATAATTAGTAATAAACTATAATAATTAGTAATAAATTGTAATAATTATTAATAATTAGAAATAATACTAATAAACGGTAATAATTACTAATAAATGGTAATAATTAGTAATAAATGGAAATAATTAGTAATAAATGGTTGTAGTTAGTAATAATTAGTATTAATTAGTAATAATTAGTAATAAACTATAATAATTTGTAATAAACTATAATAATTAGTCATAAAATATAATAATTAGTAATAATTAGTAATAATTAGTAATAAATTGTAATAATTAGTAATAAATTGTAATAAATGGTAACAAATTATAATAATTAGTTATAAATTGTAATCATTTGTAATAAATTGTAATAATTAGTAATAATTAGTAATAAATGGTAATAATTAGTAATAATTTGTAATAATTTTAATAATTAGTAATAAATTGTAATAATTAGTAATAAATTGTAATAATTAGTAATAAATTGTAACAATTAGTAATAATTAGTAATAAATTGTAATAGTTAGAAATAATTTGTAATATTTAGAAATAATTTGTAATAATATATAATAATTAGTAATAATTTGTTATAATTATAAATAATTTGTAATAATTGGAAATATTTAGTAATAATTATTAATAATTGGGATTAATTAGTAATAATTAGGATAAATTAGATATTAATTAGGATTAATTAGTAATAATTATCAATAACTAGTAATAAATTGTAATAATTAGTAATAATGAGTTTAAAATTATAATAATTTGTGATAATGAGTAATAATTAGGATAAATTAATTATAATTTTTATTGATTATGATTAATTAACACTAATTAGGATTGATTAGTAATAATTAGTAATAAATAGGATTAATTAATAATAATTAAGATTAATTGGTAATTATTAGGATTAATTAGTAATAATTAGGATTAATTAGTAATAATTTGGATTAAATAGTAATAATTGGAATTAATTTGAAATAATTAGGAACAATTAGTAATAAGTAGGATTAATTTCTCATAATTAGGATTAATTAGTAACAACTAGTAACAATTAGTAAGAATTAGTATAAATTAGTAGCAATTAGTAAGAATTAGTAATAATTAATATTATTTAGTAATAATTAGGATTAATTATTAATAAATTGCAATAAATTTGAGTACATTGTTAAACTGGTATAATTTCTAGGGGATTGGTGGCATTCCTTTTGATCGACATCTTAGTTCCTTGAAACTTTCTCCCACTAAAACCAGAATAAAAATTATGCTCTGACGTACGTCAGAAAAGAAATTTCATAGTGGTTTAAGTCAGAGAAAGTTATAAGGAGGTGATCCATCAGACAAAAGAGGCTCTTTTGCCCGATGACTCATCTCCTTGAATCTTATCCGATTAAAATCACTATGAAAAATATGATCTGGTGTATGAATATCAATATTCATATGTATGAGCATGGATAGAAGTGCGATAAGGCCGCCCTACTCTCTATCCTCATGAATACAAAAATGTATATTTGTACTTAAGAGTAGTCATTAAATAGTGATTTTAGTCACTGAATGTTGCAAGGGGATGAGTCGTTCGGAAAAAGTTCTACCACTAATCTGTTGGAAATTTTTTCATCAGTAATTAACAACAATTAGTACAAAATACCTATAATTAATAATAATTAGTGATAATTAGTATATATTATTATAAATGAGTGTAGATTACTATAAAAGATTAAACCATAGAATAAATAACTATAAATTATTATAAATTATTATAAATTACTAGAAAAGATAATTTAATTGTCTTATATTTTTTGGATAGTGTTTATTTTCTATCTAGTTATACAAAATAACTAATAGTTTCACATTTTTTTTTAGAAAAATATGGAATAAGGAAGTCGACAATAGACATCATTAGATGATCGTGCTTAGATAAATCAGTGCAAGAATCCAAACAGTTCTAGTTTAAATCCTGTATATATTGAGGGTGTTCAAACTTTCATACCATTTATATATTCACAACCAAAATTTGTTTCAGAAGGGAAAATTATGTGTTTAAGTGAAAAATGTGCTCTAAGGACGTATTCCACATTAGACAATGTTGGCGGTCATTTACTGTGTTTTGGTTTTCAACTAGATTATATTTTTTGGTATCAACAAGATGAACGTAGTTCTAGATAAGAATCTAATAATTTGGTTCTGGATCCATCATGGTTTATAAAATTTAAACATGATGTGGATGGTCTATCTTTTAAACAAACTAAAACTCAGGATGATATAGACTTAACTTTTGAGTTGGAACCATATCATTTATATGAGTTGTTGATGTCCACTAAGGATGCCTTATATCTGAGTTGAAAGATAATCAAGTTTGAAGCAATTGCTAAATTTATGGCTATTAAATCAGATAATGGAATATCAAATAGTTGTTTTGATAAGATATTCTCTTTTTTAAAAACACTACTACCTGAAGAAAATGTGTTGCCTACATATTTCTATGAGAGAAACAGGATGGTTTGTAATCTGGGTCTTGGTTATCAGAAGATTAATGTATGTTCAAATTATTAAATCTTATATTATGGTGAAAATGATTCTTATGATAGTTATCCTACATGTGGAAAATCAAAGTATAAAGAATCTCAACCAAGGATATCTGGATTTGTTCCTATAAAACAATTGAGATATTTCCCACTCACATCTAGATTCTAGAATTTATTTATGTCTCAAAACACAACATCATTGATGTCATGGAGAAAAAACAACATTTCAACTAGTAAAAGTTTAAATCCTCCCTTTGATGGTGATTTCGGGAATTATTTTGACCATGTTCATCCATCTTTTGATTTTGAATCCTAAAACATGTGATTGGGTATTTCTATTGATGGTTTCTGTCTATTTGGTTCTTATGGTAGTCAGTATTCATGTTGGTCTATCTTTATAACTCTGTATAGTTTACCTCCATGGATGTCGATGAAGGATCCATATATCTTTTTGACCTTATTAATTCAATTTCATCCAAAAAATAATATTTATTTTTATTTGAAACCATTTATTGATGTGTTAAATTCATTGTGGAGTAACGGTGTTGGTACATATGATATTGCTATGAAAACAATTTCTACTAAATGTTGCATTGATATGGAAAATTAGTGACTTCCTAGCATATGAAATGTTATCTGGATAGAGTACACATGGTCCAAAATAATTTCCATACAGTATGATAGACAGCAAAGCATTTTTGCTCATCAATGGAAAGAAACCTTGTTTTTTCTATAATCGCAGATTTCTTCCAACTAATAAACCTTTTCGAATAAACAAATATCATTTTAGAAATGGAACAGTTGAATGGAATGGGCCTCCAACAATGATCTTATGTATGAAGTTAAAATCAACTATCTCTTCATTACCTCCCATCACATTTGGACCAATAATAAGCCAACATAAAATTGATGGGTTTGGAAGAGAGCACAATTGGATAAAACGAAGCATTTTTTGGGATTTTCCATATTGGTCTAATTTTTTGGTCCGTCACATATTGGATGTGATGAATATTGAGAAGAACTATTTTGATAATTTATTTCATACATTTTTTGATACACCAGGTAAGACCAATGATAATGTAAAGGAATTATTATATCTTTCCCAAATTTGCAAGTGACCAAGTCATAAACTGTTTGAAAATGTCAGATCACAAAATTTAATGAAGGAAAAAGTATCTTATACACTATCCAAAGAGTGTTGCTTATTATTTTGTTAGTGGATTTCAAATTTGAGTCTTCCAAATGGTTATGCTTCCAATTTGGGACGATTTTTCAGAAATGGTCATACTATCAGATTGAAAAGTCATGACTTCCAAGTTTTAATGGGAAGACTTTTACCAATAGGATTATAAGGTTTGTTAAATACTATGATTTGGGACATGCTAAATAATATATAATATATATTTTTTGAGACATTTTTGCGTCGAGAATATACTAAAATGCCGTAAGAAAACTGTAAGAAGAAGTTGTTTTAATTTTATATAAATTGGAAAAAATATTCCTTCCATGTCTGTTTGACTCAATGGAACATTTTATATTAAATTTTATACATGAAACCAAATGTGGAGGTGTGGTATAGTTCCGATGGATGTACCCATTTGATAGATGCATGACGAAATTAAAAAAAAAAGTACGTAACAAAGCATCAGTTGAAGGATCAATTATAGAAGCTTATTTTAAAGAAGAAATTTATTTTTTCTACTCTCATTACTTTCAAACTTAATATCCCTCAAAACATAACTGCATGAGCCGTAATGAAGGAAATTTTGACATTGAAATGAGAAATAAATTATCAGTTTTCAATCAGCCTGAACTTGGCTTCGGTGGAGTTCATTAACGACGGATTTTAGATGATGACTATCACAGAGCTCATACATATATTTTTCTCAAATATGAATAAATTAAACCATTTTTACTGTGAGTGATCCTATCACTTATTCTATAATTTTTATAATAGTATATTAATATAATTTTATTTTTGGGTTATATGATAATAATTTCATGAAATAGTTTCCACAAATTATAGTAGATTCTCTTGAAGAACATCTTCAAAACAATTTCCTACTTGTTTCAAAAACTAGTAACAGAAATAATTTTTTATTTCCTGAAAAAAATCAATTTAATAATTTTTATAGGGATAATTGTTTTAAAACATTTTTAGTATCTCAATATACTGATAAAATTGATAATCGACTGTCTATATTGAGTAACACACCATCCAAAATGGTTAAATATTATAATGCATATGTGGTGAATGATTTTTTATTTCATACACGTGCATATGAGGAAAAAAACTATAAATAGTGGTGTTTTCTTGAGAAGATCACATCATAGAGAAACTGAAGATGAATATTATGTCATGATGGAAGAAATAATTGAACTATGTTATCTAGGAAAATATTACATAATGATGTTTAAATGTTAGTGGTTGGATACTAAGAGAGGCTTGAATGTTCTTCTGATCCATGTAATTTGTGATATTAAATATAAAATTATTCTTTCAGCATATGAAACATTTTTTTTAGCTCATTAGACACACATAATGGAATATAAAATTACTATGCTACTTCATTGGAGTTTGGTTATTGGTGGAGCATAATAAAAAATAAACCTCAAGAGAATCAGTTTACTGAAAGTGAATGTGGTTCCGATGAAGTTAAATGAAATTGAAATTTCTCAAGAGATTTCTATAAATCCATATTTTACATGAAGAGACACGAATATCATTGATAACACACTAGAGTTAAGGGAAGATGGTGACGATGACGTTAATGATATTACAATTGAATTTGAAATGACAAGAGATGATGGAACAAAAACTAATATGGAAACGGATGAAGCTGATGAGGAAGATGAAGACATTAACATTTATAGCTATGAAGATGAGGATGATGATTGATGCTGAAATAGTTAAATGCCGATTATATTCATATATAATATATATCTATATATAATAGTTTTTTTCAACTGTTATCTAACAACAATAATTTTTTGTTTTAGATGGATGAGGATATGTATCATTTTTTAGAGGAGGCTGATCTATGTTTGCATGAACAGGGGGTCAGATCATCCAATCGTTATACTACAGGTAGTTCAGGGAGCACTTAGAGGGGGCGTGGTCTTGCCTAACTAATGATTCCTAACCCTATCCCTGAGCTACATTCTCATCTTGGGTTTGATCCATACACACAGAGGTATGTTTACCTTTTTATTTTTGTTTGTTTCCATTAATTTATTTATATTATAATTGTTTGATTAATTGTTATGTTTTTCAAAGCTTTACCCATATAGCTATTGGACAGGGGAGTTCTATATTGAGCAATTATTTTTTTGATGCAAGGTTGTCATGGGGACAGATTCACATTGATGTACAACACCACATGTTCGAGCATTGTCAGGTATATAAATAAATAATATTTCTTTTGAAATTAATTTAATTAATAACTTTATATAATAAATTTTTTGTAGGGTTTATGGTATCCCATTGATGAGAAATGCGTGAGGTTATCTTGAAGGCATAATAGGGAGCTATGAATCCGTGTTCCACTCAGGTTTTGGAAAATTTTATAAGAAAAACAATGGAGAAAAGAGGTGTGAAGAAGTTTGATGAGACATGTCGCTTCCACTGAACTAATTATATATCATCTTAGTTTTGGGATGGATTATATACATACTAGTTGAGTAGGCTATTTCAGAGTAGATGATCAGTAGGTCAGAAAAATTGGGGGAGACAGGAGGTGACAAATCGAGCTGGTAGTCATACATTCAGTGCGTATATAGAGCATATGGTAAGTACATTTTTTTAAAACATTTTATATAACATTATATGTAAATGATTTATTTTATATTCATATAGTCTAACGTATAACCCGATATTACGGAGTACAACATTTATAGGAGGATGTACAATGATCTAGCCACTGGAGAGATTAGAGGTTCTCACCAGCGTCAGATTGTGTTCTGTATAATTTCTTTCTGAGCTTTAAATTTAATTACAAATAATATTTTAACTATATAAATTTTAGATTGTAATTGACAGATTCATATGAGTCTTTGATGTCTCAGACAGATGTTGAGAGTCAGACTGACACCAATGTTTAGAATAGTACACCCCTATTTGATGAGGCAACATAGATGTAGGAGACCCAGTATGACTTCGATAAAGTCCAAGTTGTTGCTATCGGCTCTTTATTGACTCATTGGGGTTTTTATGGATCCTCTGCGATGTCAGCATCCAGCTCGAGAGGAGATCACAGACAGTGATCGTCATCTCAGGAAATATATGAGGAGTAGTTGTGAGCTCAGAGTGAGCATATAGAGACTATGCGTAGGGAGCTGGAGTAGATACATCCGTGGAAGCACCAGCAATAAGAAGAGTTCCTCTGACAGCAGAAGCAGGAGATGTAGGATGAGATGCATCTATGATGGGTTCAAGAGGAGCATGAGCATACGTAGTACTTTTGATGTCTGACTCGCAGTTTAGGGATAAAGTTCTATCCATCATCTCCTCCAGGAGACTCTCCCCTTAGAGATGTATTTTTAATTTATATTGAAATATTTGAATGTATTTTTTTGTATTATTAACTATTTAAAGTTTTAACTAGTGTGTTTTTATATTGTCTCGAATATTATAGTTTTATTTATTTATTTATTTATTTTTTATATTCTTTAATTTATTAATTATTATATTTTTATATTTTCATGAATAATAAAGTTTTTATTATATTTATAATATTAATATTATTATTTCATTGATATTAATATTATTATTATTATATTATTTAAATATTTTATAATTAATTTTATTTTATGAATATGAATATTATTATGTTATTTATATTAATAATATTAATATTAATATTAATATTATTTTATAAATAATTTTATTGTACTAATATTAATATTATGATTTCATTTATATTAATATTATATTATTATTATTTTTTATTTTTTTAAAATATTTGTGATGGGCCTGTCAAAAATACTAATTATGATGGTCCATCAAAAAATGGTTTATTGTTTTATATTTTCAATAGTATTTGTGATGGTCCATCAGAAAAAGGTGAAAATCCTGAAACTATTTACGACGGGTGGCCGACCCATCGCGATAGAGTTTTTTAAAAAATCACCAAAACGTTTTTTGTGAGGGTGCCACGACCCATCGCAGATAATAACTTTTTGTGAAGGACCATCAAAAAAGGAAATATTTTCAATTCCCTTTTCCGCAATGGGTCATTTTTTATGGGACCCCATCACAAAAGACCATTTACGACAGGTCCGTCGTAAATGACCCCGCACAATATGCCATTTTTTTAGTAGTGGAATCATCACTATGACAACTTTAGTCAGAGTGGTGGAAAGCAGAGTACACAGAAATGGGGTTCAATTTTGAAATACCTTACAAGATTCATATGTTTTAGTGGGTAGGTTGGGCCATTATCATAGTGATTTTCACCATCCACCAGAAGAGTGTTGGTCATGCAACAAGATGGTACATCTTCAGAAGTTCTATAGGATGTCGAGATAGACTATCAGTGAGGGTGCAACTACACATGGTCAAAATATGGGAAGGGTATCTTTTACACCGTATCATGCTGGTAGCTGTAGTTCTATTGGAAGAGGTCCTAGAGGCCAAGGGTAAGGTTCTTCTGGGAAAGAACACCCATATTAGTAGAGTGGTGTGACTCAGGGGAGTCAGATAGAATCACAAGGGATAGGGGCAAGATAGATACATAGAGTGTAGCCTACACTTTTGGATAGAAAGGTTGGACCACCAAGAGTAAGTGTTATTATTCATGTAGCATATACATTAGCTAGTTCCTTATTTAATACTGGTGCCTCTCATTTCTTTTTATCTATAATGATTATTAATGGTTTGATCATAATAGTTTAGTTTATAAGTGGGGTTATGATTATAGATACATCTTTGGGTGTATGATCTAGAGAAATTTTTTTTGTGCAAAGGATGTTATCTCGAAATCAAAAAGTTTCATTTTATATGGGATATCTATATTCATGAAATTTTGGACTTCGACCTAATTATTGGTATGGATTGGCTTGTTTCATACTGAGAACAAATAGATTGTTACCAAAGGAGAGTGACCTTTTCATATCCTAATGGTGACCATCATATTCGCCAAGGGGAGTGGGATGTCTAGGAAGGTCGGGCAGGGCCAATTACTCACCAACTGGTAGAGATCACAACCTAGGTTACTACATTATTATTGGATAACAGAGGATTAAAACATGAAACCTTTATAACTATATTGGATTTGTTTTTGGATGTGTTCCTAGAATATTTATCAAGACTGGCTCCAAAGAGATATGTGAAATTATCTATTGATCTCATGATAGGGTTCGAGCCAGTGTCTATTCCACCATACAGAATGGCATCTATTAAGCTTAAAGTGCTCAATAATTAACTTGAATAGGAGGATAATTGGTTTATCTATCCATTTAAATCTCTTTGGGGATCACTTGTGTTGTTTTTTAAGAAGGATTATGGGAGTTTGTTCTTGTGCATTGATTTTTATAATATTAAAAATATAACAATGAAGAACTGATACCCTCTTCCATGTATCGATGGTATGTTTGTCCAATTTAAAAGATCTTGTGTGTTCACAATGATTGAATACTGATTAGGGTATCATCAAATGAGAGTTTAGTCTTCTGGTATAACAAGGACTACTTTTAGAATCATGTATGGCCATTATGAGTTCATCATAATGTCATTTGAGATTACAAAGGCACCATTAGTGTTTATGGCCTTGATGAACAGAATCTTCCATCTATATCTGTATTAGTTTGTGGGGTTTTTCATGGACAAAATCTTTGTGTACTCCAAGACTCATGAAGATTATTCCCATATTCTTAACATTGTCCTAAGTACACTGAGATAGGATCAACTATATTCCAAACTATCAAAGTGCATGTTTTGGATCGACTTGGTACACTTCTTGGGACACGTCATCTCGGAGGAAGGTATGTTAGTGGACAAAGAGAAATTTTGAATTGTAGTTTCTTGGGATAATCCTAGGAACGTGTTCAATATCTGCATATTTATGGGGTTTGAAAGATATTTTAGATATTCATCCAGGATTTTTTACATTTGGTATCACCGATTTTGGTCATGACCAAGAAGGGAGTAATGTTATAATTTAAAGATTCTTGAGATAAATCCATCCAAGAGTTGAATAATTGCTTAACAACTACACTGATATTCATCCTACTCAAACCAGGTGAGGAGTGTATCGTGTATTATGTTTTTTTGGGATTGTAATTAGAGTTGTGTTGATTCAGGGAGATTGAGTTATGGTGTATGGGTCTTAGTAGTTGAGGCTTCATGAACGGAAAAACTGTAAACATGATCTTGAGCTGGAAACAGAGGTTTATGCTCTAAAGTGTTGGAATCATTATCTATTGGGTGAAAATATTATGGTGTTTACTTATCATAAAACCCTATGGTACATATTTTTGCAAAGTAATTTGAATCATCAGTAGTGGATATGGATTGAATATATATAGTCTTTTAATTTTGAGATGAAATATACACTTAGAAAAGGAAACAATGTTGCTGATGATTTAAGAAGGAAACAAATCAGACTCATATAGTTTGAGAGCCTAGTGATGAGTGGAAATTGATTGGTTTACGAACTGAGATGCCTATGTTAGTTCAAGAGAATCAGGAATAGATGACTCTTGTATCAGTTATAGGGGGTTCTAGGCTTTTGAGAAATATCAGTGACAAGTAGTATGAAGATCCAGAATTATTATATTTGAGTTAAAACCTATAAGGTGGGGATTCACATTCATATTTAAAAATATATGGGGATGCGATCATATATATCAGGAATTGAGTTGTTGTGCCTACAATAATACAAGAAAATCTCATGTGGTAATTTCATACCTCGATGTGGGTTGTATATCCAGGTGTGACCAAAATGTACCCTGACCTAAAATTATAGTTTTGGTGGCTAGGAATGAAAAAGTAAATAACATGGTTTGTGACCTGATACCACACCTTTCAGTAGGTGAAGGCAAAGAATAAATGACTTGGAGGTTCTCTTCAGTCTTTACCAATTCTAGAGTGTAAGGGGGATTCAGTGACCATGTATTTTTTTGTGGGACTCTCAAAAACTTTGAAGAAGAATAATGGTATTTGTATTATTGTGTATTTTCCTATAGAATTAGTTCATTTATTATATATACGGGAATCCTTCTACGTAGAAAATTTGGGAGAATAGTGTGTTCAAGAGATAGTCTATCTGTATGAGGTGAGAAGAACTATAGTTTTATATCATGATTCTTATTTCACATAACGCTTCTGGAATGTATTGTAGAAATATCTTGGTATACGGGTATTAGTGAGCATGAACTTTCAACCACATATCTATTGTAATTTAGAGCATACTATATAGGTATATGAGGATATTACATGCATGTGTGATTAACTTTGGAGGATCTTGGTAGGAGCACTTGGATTTAACAGTATTTTCCTATAAAAATAGTTATCAAATAACTATACAGATTAAACCATACAAAGATCATTATGGTAGTCCATGTAGAGAAACACTATGTTGGATTGATGCTGGCGAGTTAGAGTTGATGGGTCTGAGTCTCGTGCAGGAAACATTGATGTAGGTTCAGCTAATTCAAAAATGTATGGCTATAAATCAGAGTAGGAATAAGTCTTATACTGATAGATAGATACAACCACCAGAGTTTATAGGGGTGATTGTGTATTCCCTTGGGTGCATCCTAGGTTGTTTCACTATAGGATATAGAGATAAGGAAATTTGGTGCCCAGGTTCGTTGGATAGTTTTAGGTAGTGGAGAGAATCGGGTTAGTGGTGTACTGATTGGATCTTTCACGGAAACATAGCACTATACACAACGATTTCCATGTTTCACAACTTTAAATGTATCATCCTATACCTTATCACGTGATCGAGGTAGAGGATGCAGATCTTTAGATAGATTCATCATTTGGGGAGCATCTTATGTGTGTGTGGGATCACAATTAGAAAGTGTTGTGGGAAAAGATTGTGCTGATAGTTTGTTTATTGTGTCACCATGGGCACATACAGGTGGAATCACGGGAAATAGAACTATATCTTCAAGAACAATGGACCAATTTTTTTGACTCATAATCTTAAAGATGATTGGAAATGATGATCAAGGATAAATTGTTTTAAGGTGGGGAGATTGTAAGATCTCATCTTTTTTAGGTACATTTATATTTAAGTTACTTTCATTTTAACCTTAATGGAATAGTATTGTTTGGAGATGGAGAGACTTTGTTGAATAATATTTACTAATTATTCAAGATTTATGCATGTTTTAATTAATGGGTTCTTGGTATAAATCAGTTAAGTGTTAAAAATGGGTTCGAGGCAAGTTGAGAGGATTTGAATAGAAAATTGGTTGAAACTCAACTACAGAACCTTTACACATCATGTAAGGGTATTAGACATCATATAATTATTCATGGGTTTTAAATAAATAAATTCAAGAGGATGAATGTTTTGTTGAAAACCTTTAAAAATAATTTCATGATGTGTAATTGGATTACACTCCATGTAAATGATCGACCTGCATTTCTAAATATATTGTGAGGCTGAATTATCAAATATTTTTTACAACTCTCTTCCTTATACCCTAGGCTCATTTTCATGATTTTGGAGGCTCCCACACTGATACCAATATTTCCTAACCTCGTTTCATGGTGAATCAGGAGGTGGATTAAAGATTTTCCCCACTATGCATGTGCTTTCTTCAACCTGTGATCTATATATCTCTTTTTCTCTTCTTTTGGGATAAAAGATAGATGTTTAACCATCGATTGGATCTAGATCAAAATATTACATTTTTATACTTTGATTTGTTTGAACTTGAATTTAGGATTTGGATTTAATTCCATTATTTTATTTCACTCTTGATTGATACACGTCAAATTGGGGATTCTTCCTTTTGTAAGTGTTGTCAACAAATTGAGGTAGGTGGTTTAATGTTCAAATCCCATATTCATGATTTTGATTTAGTACACAAAAAATTGTAGGACTACTATACTTATTTAAAAATTAAATTTCTTAAATAGAAATAATTAATTTGGTGAATAAATTAATTATAGGAATGTGTAATTGTGGTATTTGGTAATAATTAACTATGAAAATTGATTGTGGGATATTGATGAGTGAATGAGATGACCAATTGAAAATTAATTATGAGTGGTCCAACTTGTGGGTTTTGAATAATTAATTGGTGAATTAATTTATGGAATATTGATATTGTGAAAGGAATAATTAGTTATTTAATTAATTAATGGGTGGTTGAGATATATTTTTAATATTGTGTTATGATGATATATATAATGGGCAATAGTACCATGGACATTCAGCCAAATATTGTGAATGATAAAATGATCATTCAATTATGTATTGAATAATGGTGAATGGTAACATGAAAATTCAGACAATTGTTATGAATGGTGACATGATCATTGAATTTTGTGTTATTAAATGGTGAATGGTAACATGGACATTCATCCAAAGAATAAAGAATGATAATAGAGTCATTCAGTTTTGAGAATTAATGAATGGTAACATGGTTATTGATTTTGGAAATAAAGAATGGTAACACAATCATTCTGGTGTGTGAATAAATTATTGGAAACATGGTCATTCATTTGTCAAAATAATAATGACGACATGGACATTCAAACTAGGATATCCCTCGGGGATAGTTTAGACTCTAGCATGGGCCGAAGTAATTTTGAGATATGGGTATCCACGGGAACGTAAGGTTAATGTGGTTAAATAAATATTAATTGATAATGTGATAACTGTATAATTATGGATCGTGATTATATTTTTATAGAACAGAATTCACTATTATCTGAATGGATTTTATTTTAGATACTGTTGGTAGTGGCTTACTGAGTCATACTAACACCCTACTCTGGCTGCTTGATCAATACCCGAATGGACTTTATTGTTATAGGTCATGTTAATGGACAATTAATGGGGTTAGATTACTGATGGGGAAGGATCTTGGATGAGGGAATTATATGTTGTTCAAGAATCTCTTGGGAGTCATTGATGTATTTATTTCTAAGTTTCCATTTTATACACTTGGCACTTACTTTACAATGTCATGTTTCCAATTTTAGATGTATATTGTATTTCCAACTTTGATTATCTTGATTTTTTTTATTTTTTAATGATATATATTGCTAAGGATATTGTTTATTAGTTTAATTGGTTTATTAATCTAATAAAATAGGATATAGTTTCCCTATTAATGACATATCAGAACCTCACTACTAGTCGACAACCTCTAGCTTACGGGGAGGGACTCTTGAGGTCATGTGACCAACCAGCATGGGGCACTGGCATGTGGTAGTCGATAAAGGATGTTACATCTAATATTATGATCTTCAAATTGGTAGTGAAATAAATTCACTATAGTCCAATCATGATATATTAAACCACCCTCCCAACCATGGACATCTAGGTAGAGGGACGTCAACCCATAACATCCTTGAAATCCTTTTAAGAACTTTGATGTTTTATATGGTGGAATGTTTGGGAGATTAACAAAGCTCATCTCTAAACACTTGGATGATTAATTGAATATAAGAACAAAAATATAGAACTTGTATACCAAGAATACAAACTAAAAAAATATAATATCAAATATTTAATATATAATTAAAATGAAATAAAAAATTCTGACAATATAAGCATTTATAAAAAAATAACATCGAAATAACATTTAATTTGAAAAATCATAGTGTAATAAATTCACATCTATAATATATAATTTAATAAAATATAAATCAATCATATTTCTACCAAACTAAAACCCAAGGTTATTCCCCACTTAGCTTCACCCCCATCTCTATTTAGGTCAGTTGCTACACAAAGTATTAAATCACACACCTTTCCCTCTATCATTTGCATACGTACTACACCATTTCAAGCTTTGGTTTTCAAGATATTATTATTTTTATCCAAAAACTAAAAAATGGAGCATGATATAATTAATTATTTAAATATTAAATTTAGAAAATTTATTAAGAATAAAAACACCCCCAATTCAAAACAAACTTTTTACTCAAAGGTAAAAACTATATTTTGAGATGAACATAAAGATAATAATATTTTTCTAGGGTATTTGACTAGATTAAATTATAAAGTTATCAAAATAAATTTAAAATTTACAAACAAATAAACAAGAAACTTTTGGACATTTATAGTAAAAAATACTTAAAAAAATTCATCCTCAATATGCCTATAGCCATCCTATTGACCTTATGAATTATATAACAAGAACTTCCAAATTTTAAAATAAATAAATATCTATAAATGAAACACTATTAAAAATTATGATTAATAATTCAAGAATATAACAAAAAAATATGAAATAAAAAACAAATTATGTAATTAATTTAACTATTCATAAATAATGTTATAATTTTCAAACTTCCTTAATACACTTTACAACCATCCATTCCCATAACAAAATGAGTGTCTTATGGGACACCATGATTTATTCGTAACCTTATTATAATGGTTCTAAATCTTCACAAATTTCTCTATGAATAACATATCCTAATATAGATTCAGTAATTATTATATAATCACATAAAATCCTCATACTCCCTTATAGATTTCACATCAATAGAAGTATTTTGATGTATTGTGAGTGATTTTATATATAGTCAAAATAAAACAAATGAATACATTTTTAGCTAAACCACAAACAAAATATTGATATGAAATTATTTAATGTACATTGTCTTACATACATTTATATAAGGAATTATAAGAGAATTAATTGATTATATAAGACAATGGTTAATAAAATAATCATAATTAGCCACTTTTAATATTTCATCATTGTATCCACTTAATTATAATTAATCTCCAATTTCATGGATTATCACTCAATCCAGTATGAATGATAAATTTTAGCATTGTCTAATTAACAAATTCATTTTTGAAACTTGTGAAAACAAATCATAACAATAGGATGTACCAAAAAACGTGATGTGAAAATTATTAAAAATCCCATTCTTGTCATAATAAATGTCATCATTTAGCTCTAAGGAAGCATTTTTTCTTCCCACTCTTTAGAAAAAACACATAGAGATTCATCGAAAAATATATCATCACATCATACACCTCATAACTAACATCTCCTATATAAACTTCCATCACACAATAAAGTAATATCAAAATTTATCATCATCACTTAGGAAAGTTTTTTTTCCCATATAAACTATGCAAAGTCACACTATCGTCAACCATTTTTATTAGCTAAAAAAATTATTTTTCAAACCATTTTTCAATAGGTTACACTAGTATAGAAAATTATTTTATGTAAATGAAAATTTAATTTTTCTATACTAGCCTTAATAATTCACCATTCAACTTGACACTAGTCATTCTCCCATATCGACTAAAATATAAATTATAATATTATCATTAGTTATCTCATTGTCTCTGAAGATAAAAAGCAGCTCATTTCAAACATTCACTATCTCTATATATATCAAAAATCTTAAAAGAATAACTATCCCTTCATTAGCACTATTCATATAGACAAGCATTTAGATAAAATATCTAAAAACAAAATAGATAATTTTTTATCATTTAACCATGCATACATGTCCAATCTTTTTATGTATGCATCCTACTATAGATTAATAACAAGACAATACAAAGTGAATAAGGTCATGGTTCTATTTAATTCTAAAAACTATCTTTTTCTGAACCATGGAAAGTATGTAACATAGTAGGTGACCTCAACTAGGAACAAAAAAACCTTTTTGAATTTAATACCTTGTTATAAAAACAAATATAGGGATTTTACTTATAAAACTCCCATTTATCTCCATCGATGATAATCAATTATGCATTTCTGTAAATATTAATCTCTTAAAAGAATATCAAGTTGGTTTTAACATATAACGTTCAAACCTAAAATGAATTAATATTTATAATGTTTAAGTAAAAATTTCTATCTAACTAACCAATAAGAAATTTCTGACCATATATTTCAATGTAAGGCACCCAATTGAATTGTTTTTCCCATATAGTAAATCATAATCAAATTAATACTTTCAAAATGTAAATTTTAATCCATTACATAAAGTAATCATCAAAAACCATTTCAACTTTCATAGATCTTTGAAACACCTCAATAAGTGATATAATTATCCAATTTCATCCATTAAATAAGGATTTCACTAACGAGCCCTCAAAATATCTTCATCCAATACCTCACAAAAATTGAACTATCATGAATCATAAAGTTTTATTTATACATTTTAAAATATTTCAAGATTCAAATATTCATACTAATCAATCCATTATAAAAATAAATTACTAGCTCTGGATAAAGCAATCTATGATCCCATGTCTTGATCAAACTTGTCATTCACTAAGCACAAATAATCGTCTTCCACCACATGTATTCCTTCCATGAAAAAAAACATGTTAATAAAATAAGTATAAAATATATATATTTATTCTCAATAGGAATTAAAACATAACAATATCATAATCCAAGACTCTCCCTCTTGGTATAAATATATCTCTACCATGTGGGTTTATAACAAACTGTCTTAATTAACCCTTTAACAGGGAACCTTCGATGGTGTACTATAATATCCGAAGGATAATCCCGGTCCCCACATGATGAAAACCATTATTGGGGAATCAACAGAGATATATTTTGAATTATTTCACCCTCAAATTAGAGTTAAAAAAGTTGAAGAACATTACTAAAAAAATCAATCCTAAAGCACTCATAAGTTGAACATCCATATAATAAGAGTACGTAGATAAAAATAAATAATCTATAAAAATGGGGAATAAGGAAATAAAAAACCATTAAAAATTAAAATTAGGATTATATAAATAAATACATATAAAAAATGAAACAATTTATAGAAATTATCTAACCATTGATCCATACCATTATGCTTGAATAATATGTATTTAAAATTGATTTAATAGGTTCAAAGTCTTGAAAAATAGATAGTTCAGTTTTGAGAAACCATCCATTGGGTTTTGAGCTTAAGGGATGATTAACATTTTTTGAAAAACCTTGGATGAATTTTTGAGAAGGTTGGTGATTCCCTGAAGTAATTGGAAGATATAATGATCCTAAATCCAATAACCTAGAGTTAGTGTCTACCATACAGCATTGGAACAAAATACATGAGATGCATGCCATGAGATCAAAAAGTTTAGTAGTTTTGGGAGACCACATTCATACATGATTCTCACATTACATTCAATGATATAAAATCATGATTTAAGTTCTATTAATAATAATAATATTTATATTAGTATATCCTTGAAATCATTCAAATTTGTCTTCTTGGTACTCTTGGGAAGGAAAAACATAATAAAGGGTGATCATATATGCTAAAAAAGTATAGTGTACTATATATAAAAATTGAATAAAATGGAAGAGAGAAGATATAAATAAATATGCCAAAAAACTAATATCATTAATGATAATATATCCATAGATGAAATAGTAGAAAAAAATAATGACAAAATAAAAAATCATTTTTTCACAATGATATAAATCCTAATGTCAGGCATCATAGTCCTACCATTAAGGCCTCCTTCTAAGATATCATACATAAAATGGCAAGACATATGCTAAATACCCAAACCAACTTGTCTAAAAAGACTTATATAATTTATCAAGGTGTTAAATAATTTTAGGCCCCACCCATTCACTAACCTAGTCAAATGAATTCATCATATAAAATAAATGAATAACAGTAAAATAAAAAATCAATATAAACATTCATATTTAAAAATTAACATATGAAAGTGAAATATTTTTCCCAATCAATAATTTGAATAAAATGATTATAATCTATCTAGAGATATAATGTGAACATTATAATTATATTTTATTATAAATGGATCATAATAATTCTTAAAAAATGTTAAAATAGATGAATAAAACACCTTTATAAAGACATTAGAATGTCTCTTTGAAACCATGAATAAATTTCCTTTAATTTTCAAAATATCTTAAAAATAAGAATTCCCAAAATAACAATAAAAATATTTTCTTTTAAAAATCATGGAAAATTGTACAGTAATCTTGAAAATTAATCATGGGGTTTATTATAGGATAAATAATTCATGGTAAGCACTAAAAAACACTCTTCTAACACTTTCATAAGAAGTCAAAAATGGATTGTATGGTACACATTAAAAATATTTCTTTCAAAACCGGAATAGAGATTAAAATTTAAATAAAAAAGACATTAATAAATCATTAATATATATATATATATATAATAATTTATATAAAATAAAGAATATGGATATAGAATATAATGATTCCTGACTAAAAAAGATGAATAATGATGGATTTTCATAAAAAAATTATTTTAGTGGTTTTAAGTACCAAAATGAGATAACATATAAATAATACTTGAAAAAAAATAATTAAAAAGGGTAATAATTTTATAGTGTTTTGGAGAGAAATATAATATAATTCCTCTTATATAAATATAAATATAAATAATTTCAAATAAAAACGAGATTGTAGAAATAACCCTTACCTCGAACTTCCACTTGGTCAGACATGATCTTATATCCTGAATAATAAATTTTGACTTTTTATACATATATATAAGAACTATATTTGTATTTATCTTACTATATACTATTCATTACTAATTTCTTATTACCCATTTGTTAATAATTTGTTGTCAAAATTAATATTTGAGTGTTGATAGTTCTATTTTCTACTCATGTTTCGGTTTAGAAGATCTTGTCCTTGAACATCGATCATAGTTTAATCACTTAAATAATAATAAATATGTTATAATTATCATGCTTATACATTAAATATACTTTAATAATCATCCATTAAAATGGTCAGGAAAAATTAAAGATATTGTTTCATTGACATGGCATTCCACACATGTACACGAGCGACGTTACCATTTTTCAATAGATGGAAGGGTAAGATTCTAGGTAATTTTTTATATGTATAGGACAATTATAGTTTAATTAAAATAATATATATAAATTAATTACATCTTTATATCTATCTGGGTGAGGCGGTGATAAATAAATAAATGCATCTCTTCATGGAGGGGGTAGTCCACAAATATGCACGAGCAATGTTTTCATTTACCTTAGGATGGAAAAGGAGATGAAAAAGGGGTTTTACCATAATCATAATAACCTTTAGTTATGTTTGAGATAAATTTTTCTATCATCATAGATATTAATGGTTTAAAGGAGGTAGAAGAAGAGATAAACAAGAAAGAACTCAGTTACAAATTATTCCATATTCACTCGAAAACCTCATTTGACTTACACCTTAATCATTCTAATGATGGTATTTTGGTGAGATGGGGACCTATAGTACATGTGGAAGGATATTAGATTGGAAATTGGGTAGGTATTTTCTTATATAGATGATAAAATTTTGTTAATAAGTGAGGAGATGAGGTTATCTTTTATAAGTGATGGGAGTGACACACTTGTAATTATTTTTATCTTTTAAACATTATAAGTTTCATAATCCTAGTGAAGTAACACAAGAAAAATTAAATTTTGAATATTGGGAGATTATAGTAAAAATAAACTCATCCAATAATAATTAATATATGGGTTTTACCTAATCTAATGATTTAACCTTAATTAAATCATTTTACACTTTTATAGTAGTGAAAACACTTTTACTAAGGTTACTATTCCAAATAACCCAAAATGAAATTAAACACATAAAAAAACTATAACATACATATTCTAAATATGAAATCTATTTTTTCAATATTAAATTTATATATGTTTTAGAAATTATTTTTAATATAATATACAAAAACACAATGAAAAATAGTTGTTCAGAAAAAACGTGTTTTATGCATAAAAACGAACTTACACCAAAATAAAGTATATTGAGTTGAATATGAAATTAATTAGGCTATATTTTTAATATAGAAATTATGTTACATTAAAAACAATATAAATTATAATGGATATTTTAAATTAATTTATTTACAGGAAAAAATTACACTTGTAAAAAATCGGCATTTTCTCTATTTACTAAAAAAATCAACAATTTCTGAAAAATCCCAAAACTTAACCCTAATATTAATTTAAAATTATTATATAAAAATGATATAAATTTAAGATAATTCAATTTTTATAATTTATAAATTTTTATTTTAAATATAAACACGAACTATTTCTATTATAATGATAAAATAATTGGATTTGTAGTGGGAAATAGTATATGGATGTTCTGTTTACCTGTAATAGGATGTTCTTGGAAATTATATTCTCTTCCCTAAGATAATTTAATCCTCTAAATATTTATAATCTTCAATAAATAAAAAAATTTGGGTAATCCTTTCCCATTGCTTCTTCAGGCTCCCATGTTTTCTCCAATAGTTTGTGATTTCACTAGAGAACTTTCACCGATTGAGTTATTTAATTACACAACACTTTCTCTATAATATCAAGAAATTGGATGGGGTCTTAATTATAAGATAAGTCAAATTCAAACTATATTCCATTAGAGGTGAGTAAAATCATTTGATTCCTCATGTGTTTCTTCAATACTGAAACATGGATGACATCATGTAGATTAGAGAGGTTGGCTGGAATAGCCTATCAATAATCCACAATTCCAATTATATATAAAATTTTAAAAGGACCAATATCCTTGGGATTAAATTCAACTTTTTACCAAATAATATCACTCCTTTCCATATAGAATGATTAATGAAAACATGATCTCCCACTAGAAAGTCCATACCTTCCTTTACATATCGACATATCAATTTTTTCATAATTAATATTCATTGATATGATTTTGAATAACCCTTACTTTCATTGTTGTATCATAGATTTTTTTTCATACTAAATTCCTTTACCAAAATTCTTACCAAAAAGTTGGTGTATGACATGTCATGTCATACAATTCTTCATATGGTGCAATCTGGATACTTTAATGAAAACTATTATTGTGTTGATATTTTACTGGAGGTAAATATTAATCCAAAATACCAAGAATGTCATGTGAGAAAGATCTTGATATGAAATATAGTATATTAAAATTCATTTCCAAATTCCCATAAATTTTAGGATGGTAGGTGGTGCTCAAATTTATCTCCATATTGAGAGCCTCCAAAAGACTCCTCCAAAATTCTAATGTGATTCTGGGGTCACGATCAGATATAATTGATAGAGACATACTATGAAATCCCAAAAATTTACTAATATAGATCCAGGAAATGTTTTCAAGGGGAAGATCATAACATACTACTCCAACATACTGAAACATGGTAAGATAATCAACAATGACCCATATTACAACATTCTTCCTTGGAGTTTTCATAAGTCTAGTGAAAAATTACACTTAAACATTGTCCCACTTCCATATTGGTATAGGAAGAGGTTTCATTAATCCATTAAAATGTTGTATTTATACCTTTACCTTTTGGTACATGAGGAATCTATACACATAGTCCACAATTTTCTGGTACATACCATCCCAACATAAATATTCCATTAAATCATGATACATATTTGTGCTACCATGGTGTGTATAGAAATTTCTGTTATGTATTTATTCTAGTAGATTCATTTTTACCTCCATTATTTATGTAATACATAAACTCTTCCCAAACACCAACACTCTATATTTATATATGAAGTCTATTAATTTCCCATCATTCAATTCTTTAATCATCCATTTTAAATCCTTATCATCCTATTGGGATTTCATAATATATTCAAATAAAGGTGATTTAGTAATTTCTTGGAAAAGGAATGATTTTTCCCCTTCCCTAACAAATACAATATAAAACATTACTAAATTATTGAATATAGGATCCTTGTTAATTATTATCATAGTTATAACTCCATGGTACCTCATAATCAATGCATCAGTCACCTTATTTTCCTTCCAAAGATGGTAGTGTATTGAATAATCATAGTCCTCGAGTAGTTATAATAATATTTTTTTCCTTATGTCAGATTATTTTTGAAATAATATGTACTTAAAACTTTTGTGGTATTTATATATGTCACATAATTCTCCATAAAAATAGTTCATTTATATCTTCAAGGAAAGATTAAACCTATCAACTCAAGAACATGAGTTTGATAATTCTATTCATGGAACTTCAATTTTTGTGATACACACATAACCACTCTATCATTATGTATAAGGGAAAAAACTAGTCCTATATTTGATTAAATAATATATATTACAAAACAATATTTTACCAAATAAAATATTAATACTATTTCATTAATGAATATCCTCTTTATCTCTTCAAAATATTTTTTACATTCCCCTAACCACGTGAATTTCAGCACTTTAGGTGTCAACTTGGTTAATGGGTTATCCAATCAAGATTGTTTTTAATAAAACAATGATAGTAACCAGATAAAGCCTGAAAAATACATATTCAAGTCACATTCATCAGTGAGGGAAATTTTTTACTACCACTTTCATTAAGGGATCAACATATATTCTATCCTTAGAGACAATATTTCCAAGAAAAGAAACTTCTTGGAGCCAAAATTCACACATACCGAATTTCTGGTATAATTCATTTACTCAGTGTATCTCAAGAATTGCTCAAAAATTATTCCAATGATCTTCATGGATATTATATTATATCAAGATATCATCAATGAATACAATTTTTTTTCAAGATTATCCTTGAATACTCTATTCACCATATCCATAAAAACAGAAGGTATATTAGTCAATCCAAAGGAAATATATATAATCTCATAATGACCAGACCTCATATGAAATTTTATCTTAATTATATAATCCTTATTCAAATATAATTAAGGATAACCAAATAGAAAATACATATTTGAAAAATATTTAGTTCCTTCAATTTGATCAAATAACCGATCAATACATGGAAAAGGATACTTACTCTTTATAGTGATGACATTGATCTCTTAATAATTAATGCATAACCTCATAATCTTGTCTTTATTTTTCTCAAATAGGAAAGGGGATCCCCAAGGTGAAACACTAGGGTTTATAAGTCCCTTATCACACAAATATTACAATTGAATCTTTAACCCTACCAATTCTATTGGTTTCATTATATATGGAGTCTAAGATATTGTCACTATAAAAACTTTGAAATTAGAAAGATTTTTTTCATTTGAGGGGTTTCTAAAAAACATAAAGAAATGAGGTGTCACTAAATTGGAAACATTTACAAATGTCAATAAATTAGATATGTTTATAAATGTCACCAATTTTCTATGTTTATAAACATCACTAATTAGAGACACCTTATTTATCAATGTTTCCAAAAAATTATGTTTTTAATTGATATTTTTTTATTTTTTTTAATTTTATTTCTTTGAACCACCTTTTCCACCCTCCTCTACCTGCCCCACACCCCCACCACCACATGCCTCTACCTACGATGCACCCATTTCCTCCCTCCTCTTATGTTGCACCCCCTATGCACACACTATACCCCCCTCCACCTTCCCTGCGCCCACCTCTACCCTCCTCCCACGTTGCACCCCAACCCACCACCTGCCCATAACCGCACATCACCCTTGCCCTCCATCCACCCACACTACACCCCCTTCACCATCGTCCACCCTCCATCCACCCTATGTCCACACTACAGGGCCCCTCTTCCTTCCCTACACCTGCCTCCACCCTCCCACAACTCTGCACTCGCCTTTGGAACTATCCACTGCCTGTTATGCCCCCCTCTTCATGCCCTCTGTCGTTCGCCCACACTATACCCCAACGCACATCCCCCCATGATTCACTACCCTATGCCACCCTCCTCTCCCTACAATGCACACCCTATACCCACCCTACACCCACACTATAACCTCACCAAACTCCGCCCTCACCAAGTGCGGCTCCACCCTCTATCACCCATCTATGCCCATACTACACGCCCTCTTCCCACCCTACCTCCTCCAGCCACTCTCTGCCAATGAGACACCCCCACCCACCTACACCCTCCCACCTTGTTTTACTTCCCTTCACTACTTGCCTCCGCCTATGCTGCAACCCCCTCCAACTACCACCCCTCCATTACCCGCCCTCCGCCCGTGTGGTACATGCACCCACCTCCACCCCCATGTTGCACTATCCTCTTCAAACCACCTATACCGATGTTTCAACTTCCTATATATCCTCCACCCTCCTCCCTCTATATTCACTACACCCCCAACCTCCTTCTTCCCTCTCCCCATGTTGCACCACCCTCTGCCACCCGCCTCTACCACGTGCTGCACCCCATCTTCCACCCCCAGTTCTCTGCCCTCTGTGCGCTGTGAACACCCTCTTCCACCTACCTATACCCTCCACCTACATAGAACCCCCTCTACCTCTGACCTCTTTGCACCCCCCTTCCATCTGCCTCTACTCACACTGCAGCCACCTACTCTTTATGTCCATGATATATACCATCTTCCACCCACCTACACCCTCTGACTCTTCATAAACTACACCCCTCTGCCCTTCACCCTCCCTGCCTCAAGTTCTCAACTTCCCACTACTCCCTCAAGTGCTTTTCCACCCACTCCTCTCTTGCCTAAAATTTTAGGTGAACTAGTTTTGAACCCTGTATTTGGGAACTCCCATCTATTGACGAGATCACTCATCTACACTAATTTATTTTTTTATAAATTTATATAATGCTATATATATATATACACACTAATTAATTTCAGAAATAAAAAAATTAATATAATATATATATGTTTATATAGAAATTTTTATTATATATATATAAATGTTTAAATATATATGTGTGTGTGTTTATATATATAAATATACATTTTTTTATATTTTTTATATGTAAATCTATATATATTTATTTTTATATAATATATAAATGTTCATATTTTTTGTTAATATATATTCAAATTAATACAATTATATATATTTCTTTGTATATACATGTGTGTGTGCGTTTATATAAATCAATAAAAGTATAAATGTTTATATTTATATATATATATATGGTTAAATGTGTGTGTGTGTGCATATAAATCATAATAATTATAAATTTTTATTTATTTATATATTTATATTAATATAATCATAATTATATTTGTATATATATATATATATATATAATTAGCCATGTTTTGAAACATTGGTAAAGATGTAACTAAAATAAACCTATTTTTTAAAAAACATGGATAAATTTAAAATATGTGTGTGTTTTTGTATATAAATATATGTATATATATATATGTCTATTTATATATTTATATTTTTTTGTGTTTATGTTTATATATGTTTATAAATATATATATGTGTGTGTGTGTGTGTGTGTGTGTGTTTATATATATGAATATATATATATATATATCTAAGTCTATATTTACATCGATGTGTGAAAATGGGCTAAAAACATGCATCACACAAATGCATGGAAGAACTCAACAAGGCTCTAACTCGAGACCTTGCTGAGACCCACATGGGATGTAACGCCCTGACACCAGAAACCAGAGTTGGTGCATTATTTTATTACATTATAATGATTACAAGGAATAAAATCCCAATGGACCAATCAGTTTTGAAATTTTTGAAGTCCAGATTACATACATGATACTCATTGTACATTAAGAAAGATAAAAAATATAATGTGATACATAAAAAATAAAATAAACTGCATCCTTGAAAGCTTATTCAATGTTTTCTTCTTTATAACATGGGGAAAAGAAACATAATAAGGGTGAGATAAAATGCCCAGTAAGGGTTATACGGAGAAATAATAAGTGAAGTAAAGTCAGTAAGGTATATACATTAGGGAAAGGTAAATAATCTGAAAACACATGCCATCAATAAAATGGCAATGAAAATGTATCCATAGATTTTTTTCATAATGAAAATATTAGGGAAAGTAATATTTGAATACAGAATAAAGGAAATTCATATTTAGTGGATGTAATGCATCCATCACATGAAACATTATACCATAATTATAGTTTAATCATATTGGTAGAAACCTATTTGATTCTGTTTGGAAAGAAACAAGAAGGGTTTGTCGCCCACTATTTTGTCTCATGAGACATATCGAAACATTGAGGGGCTGTAGTGGCCCCCACACATCACTAAAAGTCAAAATAATTCTTCATAAATAGATTTAATTCATGAAACATATTCCTTTACAATATCAGTATTTCATAGAGGATATGGATTCATCAATATTTACCCAGTTTGAAAAATAATCAAAATAAACACCGTTTGTAAAATGGTATATGGCCAAGACAATAATCATATACATGAAAAAATAATATGGATATTTGATATAAATATAATTAAAAAAGAAAAATGATCTCAAAGGGGAATTAGTACACTATATAAATATGATTAAGTGCACTATACCAAATAAGTCTCAATGAAATGGAAATTGAGACGAAGTACCATACCCTATGCCTGAAAGTGTTCTGCAGGTGATCTAAATGTTTTGGATAATCACATTAAATCCATTAATTAATTAATTAATAACCTTTAGTACATGAATTTGATTAATTATTGTTTTATTACGTTCATTTATTTTCTTATGGATGAGTTATAGAGTTTAAATTCATTTCCTGGGAGCATTCATTTTAATGGTTTTCATTATCATTTCGCTGGTTTATATATAATTAAGTTCATGTAAAATGGGTATAATTCTGAATAATTTGAATTATATATTATTAAGGAACATACATAAGTGTAAATGGTTAAATGTTTTTTATATATTATGATTATTTATTATAAATAACTCTAATAATAATCGTTTTTATCATTTTTGTGGTCTTCAGATCATCACAAAATAGTTTTGTCTTAGAAATTAATATCATGTATATATATTAGTTCTAGAGTAAAACATAACTTATAATATGCATGATAAAATATTGTTTAACCATAATTATGGTTTTATGACAAGCCTTCAAGGTATTAATTAGAAATTAAAATGCATCATCCATGATGTCGGTAAGTTGACAAATTTCAGATGCTATTTTCATTTAAAAAATAAAAGTGAGGGAGAGAGAGAGAAAGGAGTTTGATGACAGATCATACATTAAAATGATAAAATTAAATTATATTAATTAAAATGGAGCTATCATATGTCCTTGTATTGTGGATTTTAGGATAGGATAAGAAATGAAAAAGAAAATTGAAATGAAATTAAAAAAAAAAAGAGGTTTTGCCTCTTGAATTATCCTCTTTGAGAACCTTTTTAAGGGACTTGAGTTTTGTTATACTAATGAGGAAAATAACTCTTGGAAATGGGGGAGATAATTGGGAATATTATTGGGAAAAATTTGTAAAAGTATCAAATATTGGAAGGTGTGAGGAGAAGGGGTGGTGAGGGGTGGTATTTATAGTGGGGGAGTGGGGTGTTTTGTGAATATTTTATTCATTATTTTTTTTGGATCAAGACAAAAAATAATGATTATTCTTGTGACCAAATATATTAATTTATACATGTTAGTTAGAACCAATGGTTATTACACCATCCATTATGCAATTAATAGAGTATTTAAAATATAATGTATATATACCGTAAATTACCATATTTTACTGTTCAACAGAAATTCAAGTATTTTAGAAAAATCCCAACAATTCACCCTACCCATTTTTAAACATGCATAAACCAAATATAAACTCCATTTATGAAAATAATTTTATAAGTATATGAAAGTTAATTTCTAATTAAAATCATCATTTACTCGAGAAAATACATATTTTAAATTTATAAATAATTTTATAACACTCTTAAAAATTAACTAAGATATCACAAAATTATCCTGGAATAATAAGACAATAAAATATTAATTTCTTAGTACCTTTTATGAAAGATAAATTTAATTTGAATAATTTTTTTAATTATAAAATTATAATTAAATATTTATGACTTACAAAAATATCAACACTCAATTAATAATTTTTAAAATATTAATTTACTTGTACAATGATATAATTTTATCATAAATTCATTTAGAAGATAACAAAATTTTATTTATAATTTCATGGGTGATGTTATTATTCATTTGGTCAATTTACTACTTTTAAGGTCAGGTTACTATTTCACCAGTATAGGTTTCTTAACTTCAATAAATACCTCTTTTTTAATTAATTATTCATTTGTAAAGTTTGTATTGTGTTATATATGTGATTTTATATGATTTATATTATATAATTTTTCATGAAATATAAACTGTGAAATGAAATGAATTTATTTAAGAGGATACATACCATAAAATTATGGGGTGTTATGTGATTCCCTCCTACAGAAATTTTGTGCTTTAAATTTTTATTAGCATTCCCTTCTAAAAAGATTAGGGTGGTTTTAATTCATTATATCCTCAGGATTCAATGTTTCTTCTTACATTTTCTCCAAAGAACTTGTAATAGTTTAGTTGTTCGATTTATCAATACTTGTTCTCTTATCTCAAGAATCTCAATAGAATATTCATAGTAATAAAAATTAGGTTCCAATTCTATTTATTCATAGGTGAGTACATGTGTTGGGTCTGGCATGTAATTATTTTACAATGACACATGGAACACAACATGAACTTTAGGGAGACTTTATGGCATTTCTAAATAGTAATCCATGACTCCAATTATTTTAATAAGTTCAAATGGTCCAATGTACTTGGTACTTACTTTACCTTTCTTATCGAACCTTAAGACACCCTTCCATGGAGATACTTTCAGAAAGTCATGATCTCCCTCTTGAAATTCTAGATCCTTCCCTTAGTTTTCAGCGGAACTCATTTTCTTACTTTGAGCTGGTCTAATATAGGACTTAATTGCCTTTATCTTTTTGTTGTTTCTTTAATAAGTTATTGGCCTATAATTTTCCTCTCACCAAATTCATCCCAACAATTAGGAGTTTGAAATCTACTTCCATATAATGCTTCATATGGAGCCATTTGAATACTAGAATAAAAACAATTATTATAGGAAAAATCCACCAATGGTATGTTCTAATCCCACATACCTTGAATGTCAAGTGATCATGATCTCAACATATATGCCAATGTTCTAATAGTCCTTTCAGACTATCCAGAAACTTGAGGTTGATAATAAGTACTCACATAAATATCAGTATCCAAAGCCTTTTGGAGAATCTTTTAGAATTTTTATATAAATTGGGGATCTCGATCAGACACAATCGATAGAGGTGCACCATGAAGTCTTAATAAATCATTAATATAATGTCTTTCTAGGCGCTCAAGTAAAAAATATTCCCTTATTTTGCGGAAATGTGCATATTTTGTAAGTCAGTCAACAATAAACAATATTGCATCATTCCTTCTTGGATTCCTGAGTAGTCTTATGAAAATATCCATCATATTTCATCCCATTACCACACAGGTATAGTAATAGGTTGTATGAATCCTTTTGAGTGTTGTCATTCAGCCTTCAACTGTTGAAAAAATAGGAATCTACACACATAGTCACCAATTTCTTTCTTCACATCATCCCACTAATAATATTCTTTCATATCTCTATACATATTGGTACTACCATAGTATATGGAGAAATTTAATCTATGGGAATCATCTAATATTTACCTTATTTGATCTAGTATTTATGAAACACATATACTCTTTCCAAATTTCATAATTCCATCCTAATATACAATGTCTTCTAATCTACCATCCTTAATGGAATTAATTTTCATTAGAAAATTATCATCATCATATTGATATCTTCTTATATTCTCCAGTAAATATGGTTTAGAAATCATTTAAAAAAGGAGGGATGCTTCCCCTAATTTAACAATTCTCATATCCATATTTACTAGATCTATGAACATAATATCTTTCTCAGTCTTCATTTATGTTGTAACACCATGATATTTTCTACTTAATGCTTTTGATACCTTATTTTTCTTTCCTAGATGGTAGTGTATTGAAAAATCATAATCTTTGAGTAACTTGAGCCATATCCTTTGCCTCATGTTGAATTATTTATGTGTAAAAATGTATTTAAAACCCTTATTATCCTTATATATATGACATCATTCACCATAGAGTTGGTGTCTCCATATTTTTAGAGAAAATATTATGACTTCTAACTCAAGACCATGCATTGGGTAATTTATTTAATGTGTCTTCAACTACCTTGATTCATAATCAATAACTATACCATTATTTATAAGGACACATCCTAATCCATTCTTTGGTCCATCCATTTATATCACTAACACATCATTTCTAGATGGAAGATTAAAAATTAGAGCATTGACCAATCTTCCCTTTAATTCTTCAAAACATTTTGTACATTCTTTTGTCATATTAATTTAACCGCTTTACGCGTGAGCTTGTTTAGAAGGTCATCCATTCAAAAAAAATTATGAAATGATGATAGTAACCTTCTAATCTAATAAAACTATGTACCTAAGTTATGTTCATTGGTGTAGGTCATTATTGGATTGTCTTTGTCTTCATAGGATCAACTAAGTCCATCCTTAGTGAGAATATGGCCCAAAAAAGAAGCTTTTTTACTCCATAATTCACACTTGATAAATTCCCATATACCTATTTTCTTCTAAGCACCCCAGAACAACCTTAAAGTTTTTCTCATGGTCCTCATATATTTTAGTATATATCAAGATATCATCAATAAAGTACACAAATAATTAGTAAGATATTACTTGAAAACTCAATTAATTAGATCCATAAAAACATGGCATGCATTATTCAGTCCAAATGGAATTACTGTAAACTTGTAATGTCAATAAATAGTTCAAAAATCTGTATTTTTAATGTATTACTTCCTCACACACAATCGATGATATCCATATCTAAGGTGAATCTTTGAAAAATATTGAGCTTAGTGAAGTTGATCAAATAAATAATCAATGTGAGGCAGATGATAATTTTTCTTTAATGTAATAGAATTGATTTCTATATACTAAATGCACAACCTCATGGATTCATATTTCTTCTTCACAAATAGAATAGGGGCTCCCCATGTAGAAACATAAGGGAGAATAAATCCCTTGTCACTCAATTCCTGTAGTTTTTTCTTCAGTTACACTACTTCCACAATTTCCATTCTATAGGTATTCTTTAAAATATGTCTTTCATAAGAAATTAAATTAATATAGAACATGACTTCTCAATATAGAGGATATCCTGGTAAATCCTCTTGGAATATATCAATTTATTCTTTCACAATTAGTATATCCTAAATTTGAATATTAGTTTATTTATCCCTAAATATTGTTTTCTCTTCCACCCAAGAATTTCATTTCGTAGAGCTACTAGAGGTGGATCTAGATAAGAATTATATGTTGAGGTTTCTACTACTGAAGATATGGGATTCTATACCTTTCTCAAAAATAGAAACTTCTTTCCTGTTACAATAATTTTTTTTCATCATTATTTGAAATCTAGTTCATACTAAGGATTATATCAATTTCAATAATAGGTATAATTATAAGGTCATCAACTAAATACATTTATGAGTCATAAAGGGGACAGAATGACATATATTTGTGACAATGATACTTCCCATAGGAATGTTAACTAACAAATCCTTTATTAAATCAAAATGGAAATGTAATTTTGTTTTAGAAAACTAGAAAAATATAAAAGAATGCGATGATCCAGAATCAAATAAATAAATATCTTTATTTGGGTAAATGATTAAAGTACCCTCCACCCCATTATTAGAAACTTCATCCTCAATAGTTATGATCACATAAGCTTGGAATTTATCTCTTGGACTTTTGTATACTAGTTTCCTTTACACATAGGACAATCAATTGCATAGTGTCCCATATCCTTATAATTTTAGCGTTGAACATAAATTATTTTTCACTTGCCCTTGTATTCATTAGCTCGATAACCCTTTTCTCCCATGTTATAAAAAACTCCCATACCTTTAGATCATTTTACAGGATGATTCTTTCCATAGTTTTTCCATAATGGGAATTACTTCATTACATTATTCTTCTTTGGTACTTCACATTTTTCATTGTTAACATAAGACCTCTTATTCCCTTAATTTATCTTAAACGAATTGGATCTAGAAAATTCCTTCTCTGTTTTCATGGCACTTAATACTATTTTATAATATGATGAAAATGTTTGAGAATCGAGTTCCCTTCCAAGACATGGACTAATAAATTCAAATAAATGATAAATCTTTTCTTCTGAATCACGTATATAATTTATAGCATATCGTTCTAGTCTTTTGAATGAAGCCTTATACCTCATAACACTCTATTCTTCCCTTTTCTTTAACTTATGGAATTTTCCATTCATTTCAGTTCATTACTCATAAGGGAAGTATTTTTTAAAGAATGTTTCATTAAAAGTTATCCAATACATGTCATATATTTATTCTTCCTCCTTAGTATTTTTGATCAACAACCACCATTGGTCAATATCTCCCATGAGACAATATACTTCTAGTACTACATTTTCATTGTCATTGCTTCCAAATTATAGAAATATCTATTCAAGGGACTTGATCCACTGCTCATCTACCATTGGATTAGTAATACCACTAAATGATTGGGGATTATACTTCATGAAATTTTCCAACATATTTTTAGTATGGTTATTCTTCATAACCTGAGTAAGTTTTCATAATATGGTCACGATATTCTTATCTCCAACACTAACTATGTTGAAATTCTCAGTAGAGAAATCACTAAATGTTCTTGGGGTATTGATTCACTTTCTTTAATTAGAAACTATCACTAGAAAATGACATACACTAAATTAGGTTATGAATCATAATTCATAATTTTGAACTAGAAAAACACATAACATAAATTCAAAATTTGTGCATAGATAATCTCATAACCCAAAAGAAGGTTTTTATGACATATTTACTTTTAATCCCTTCATAATGGTTTGTAAAGAATATATGAATTATCCTATGAATAACCCTTATGAGGGTCAAAATAGGTGCACAGAAATGCCCACTATCATGTACTAGGTTACCCTGAGTCAGGCCAGGAACACCATGTTAGATTTGTTACTCCAAGTTACATCTGTGCCAGAACCATGTCCACTTGTAGTATCCATACAGAGATGTATTTCTAGGAAAACCCACATAATCTCTACTTTACCAAAATTTCAGGATGTTCTTCTATGATTATCCTCAATTTATATCTCAGGGTTATGTTCCCTAAATTATGTTTTATAAATATAGTTTCCAATATTTCTGCTAAACTTCCTCTAATATAGACTGTAATGCCATGACCTTAGAAAACCAGTGTTAGTGCATTATTTTATTACATTGTAATGATTACAAGGAATAAAATCCCGAAGGACCAATCGGTTTTATAGTTTAGGAAGAACATATTACATACATGATACTCATATTACATTGGAAAGGATAGAAATCACATCATGTTACATAAAAAAATAAAAAAATTAAAAGATTATTCAAATTTTTATTCTTCATAAAATAGGGAAATGAAACATAATAATATGTTCTTAAATTATCAGTAAGGGTTATATAGATAAATAATAAGTGATGTAAATTCAATAAGGTACATACATTATAGTAGTGTAAATAATCTGAAAAACACATTCCACCAATAAACTGGAAATGAAAATGTATCCATAGATTTTTTTCATTGTGAATATCTCATGGAAAGTAATAATTGAGTATTGAATGAAGAAAATAATTATTTAGTGGATGTCATGTATCTGTAACATGAACCATTATACCATAAATACAGTTTAAGTATGTGGGTAGAAATGTGACTTCTTTTGTTTTCAAACAAACACGAAGGGTTTATCATCAACTATTTTGTCTCATGAGACCTGTTGATGCATTGAGGGGCTATAGATGTCCCCACACATCACTGTAAGTCTATATAGTTATTCATACATATATTTAATTCAATAAAAATACAAATTTTCAATATTTTTATTGACTAGATGATGCAGATTCTTCAATATTTACCCAGATTGAACAACATTCAAAATAGACACTGTATACAAAATGGTATAAGACTATGATAATAATAATATCCATGACTCGAGGATATGGATATTTGATATAAGTATAATTTGAAATAAAAAATTGTCTCAAAGGGGCATTAGATACACATATGAAAATGCTTAATTACATTATACCAAGTTAGTCTCAATGAAATGGAAATTAAGATGAAGTCCCCTACCTTATGCCCGAAAGTGTTCTTCACATGATCTTAATGTCTTGGATAATAATATTAAATTAATTAATTAATTAATTCATAAACATTAATACATAGTTTTATTTATTTAATTTATGTACTTTTTTATGAGTTATAGAGTTTAATTTCCTCGTTTGGGATCATTTTTTTCTTGGTTTCCATGATCATTTCTCTTGTTTATAATTAATAAAGTTCATGTAAAATGGGTCTAATTCTATAGAATTGGAATTATATTTTATTAATGAGCATAAATAAGTGTAAATTGTCATATATATATATATATATCATATATAAGGATGATTTATTATATATAACTTTAATAATAATAATTTAGATCATTTTAGTAGTTTTTAGATCTTCACAAATAGTTTTGTCCTAGTAATTAATATCAGGTATATATAATGGTTCAAGAATAATAAATAACTTATAATATGTGTAATAAAATATTTTTTTACCATAATTATGGTTTTATGACCAAAATTTAAGGTGTTAATGGGAAATGAGAATGAATCATCGATGATGTCAGTAAATTGACACATCCAGGCGATGTTTTAATTTATAATGTCAGAGATAGAGAGAGAGAGAAAAGAGTTTGATGATGGATCTTTAGTTAAAATTTTTTAATTATAGTATATTAATGATACTAGAGTTATAATTTCTCTTTGTATAGAAAAGTTTAAGAGAGTATCAGAAATGAAAAATAAAATTGAAAGAAATTTAAAAAAAAGAGGATTTACCACTTGAATTCTCCTCTATGAGAACCTCTTTAAGGGACCTTTGTTTTTGTATTTTTATGAGACTAAGATTTTTGACGTGGGTAGAGTCTTGGGAAGATAATTGGGAAGAATTTGGACAAGTGTAAAAGCTTGGAAGGTGTGAGCAGAAGTGGTGGGGAGGGGTAGAATTTATAGTAGAGGAGTTGGGTGTTTTGTGAATATTTTAGTCATTATTGTATTATTTTGGATCAAGATATGAAGTAGTGATTATTATTGTGACTAAATATAGAAATTGATGCATGTGAGTTTGAACCAATGTTTCTTAAATAATTCATGACTGAATTAATATTTTATTTAACATATAATATATATACTATAAATTATTATATTTTAAAATTCACCATAAATTCAAGTATTTCCTAAGAATCCAAAAAAAATCACCCCAATAATTCTTCAACATTTACAATTCAAAAATGAACTCCATTTTATGAAAATAATTTTCTAAATATAATAAATTAAAATTTTAATTAAAATCAATATTTACTCAGAAAATGCAGATTTTAAATTTATAAATCATTTTATAACACTCTCACTAAGGTCTCACAAAATTATAATAAAATCATAAGACAAAAATAAAATTAATTTAGGAATACATTTTATGAAAATAACTTTTCTTTTGAATCATTTTATTAAATATAAAATTGTAATTAAATATTTATGACATACAAAAATACTAACACTTAATTAATAGTTTTTAAAATATTAATTTACTTATTCTATGATATAATTATATCATATTTTCATTTATAAGATTCCAAAAATTTATTTATACTTTCATAGGGGGGTTACTATTTATTTGGCCGATTTACTATTCATAAAGTCAATTTACTATTTCATTAGTTTAGGTTCCTTAACTTGTACAAATTCATCTTATTTCATCCATTATTAATTTATAAATATTTTGTTGTGTTCTTTATGTGATTTTATATGATTTATATTAAATAATTTTGTGTGAAATGTAAACTATAAAATGAATTGAATTTATTTAAGAGGATACATACCATAAAATCATGGGGCGTTATAGGGGAGGCTACCATTGAACTGCACCCTAAGGACTATATGTTTATGTGTGTGTGTTTATATATATAAATATTATTATATTTTAATATATGTTAATGTATTTGTATATAAATATAAATTTATATATAAATTTATATAATTAAAATTTTAAAGTTTTATTTATATATATTTAAATTAATAAAATTATACTTATATAAAATTAACATTGTTTTAAAATAGTGTTAAAAAATTTCACTAATTTAGCCACATAGAAATTTTTTGATATTTTTAAATTTAGTGAATTATTTCAAAAAATGAGTATAAATTTAAAATTGGTGATGTTTTTTTAAAAAACCTCACTAAAATCATTACTAAATTAATGTTTTTTTAATTGGGGTTTTAATCCGAAATGAGTCCAATAGAAAAATAAACTTCCTGGTCATGTTAGTGTTTTGGTAAGTCATTTAGAAATACATCAATGTATTCCTTTATAATAGGCACATCCACCATCCTTAGGATTTATTTCCCAACCAAAGATTGTGTTTTCTCTTCCCTTCCTACGAAAATCTCATGAATGTGAGATACTAGACGTGGATATATAAAAGATTCATATAAATAAATTTCTACCTTAAAAACATGGGATTCTCTTCTCCCTTTATAAATAGTACTATCCTTCTCTGAGAAATAAATTCTTTCATTATACATTGAACGCCAATCCATTCCATGTATTATGTCAAGGCCAATAATAGTTCTAAAATTAAAGTCTAGAACTAGGGAATATCTATGAATCTTAATAGAGGTTTCTCAATATATCATTATCTTAATACAAGTCACACCAAGGGAATTGATTTTAAACCCATTACCTAGAGTGTTAGGATATGATTTAATTCCCTTGTATAACTTTCATGATATAAAAGAGTGTATAGATCCAAAATCAAATAATGTATTAGCTAACTTTTAGTTTCGATAAATGTACCTACTATCATGTCATTTGGGATTTTAACCTTAATTGTTGTGATCATATAAGATTGGTCTTTATCCCTTGGAAGTTTTTAAGAAAACTTCATTTAACATTTAGTGAACTTATATGAATAGTAAATTATCTCCATATAGTTGAAGAATTGGACATTGAAGGCTTATTTATTTACCTTGAAATCAAGATCCTAATGGAATTTCTCTCCATAATTGAAGAAAACTACCATTTACTTGAAATATTTTACATGGTTTTTCATTCAATAACTAAAACATGTTGGAAATTTGACCATTCTATTATTCCCTTTTTCTATTTTACTTTTTAAAGAGTTATTACCTGCCCTCTTTTTTTCTTTCCATACCTAGAAAGAATAAGACTTGTAGAATTCTTTCTCTTCCTTGGCGTAACATGAAACTTTATCCTCATATATTGAAAATTATTGAGAGACTAATTCCCACTAAATTTTGGTTATTAATCAACAAAAGAAGTGATCAATCATAATTTATAGATTACATACATAATCCTCAAAATGAGTTACTAAGATTGAAAATTTATTTTCATATTCAACAACATTTCAACTATATATTTCCTTAGATTTAAGAATTTACATTCCATATCATCTCGCTACTCATGAGGAATGTATGTTTTGAATAATTTCTCCTTAAAATTATTCATTTATATACTACATATCTCATTAAAATCCTCAGTGTTCGGAATCAATAACCACCACTGATCAATATCATCCTTTAGATGATAAAATCCATGATAACATTCTTTACTTCACTAATTTCCAAAGAAATAAATATCATATCCAAGTACTTGATCCATTACTTAGCTATTAATGGATCAGTACTAAAATTTAATGATCGAGGTTTCAATCACATATATCGGTGTAATATCACTGCACCATGTTGGGGATAAATAGATTTCACCATATGGGAATGATTATTGGTCATGACCTGAGTCAACTGACCCAATATATTTTTTATTTTCTTATCTTCAACACCAATGTCATTGAATTCATTAACTTGATCATGAGGGAAATATGTTCATGGGTTATGGGCATCGATATGATTTTTGTTTCTTCCACTATGATTCATTTATAAATAATTTAATATACTATATCAGATCATAACATCATGAATATTTAATCATAAAATATTATTCCAAGGTATATAGAATATCTTAGAAGATTTTCTTGAATATTTCAAGGGATTATCAGAATTATCTCATTGTGTTATACTATGTTTTTTAGATATATTTTCCATGGTTGCTGATAAAATTTATCTTATTCCAATTGTAATGACCCCCATGGATCCCATAACCTAGATAAATTTTTTACCTTACTAAATTGGTATAAAATACTAGAGATCACATACCATATGATCAAATATTTTTAGTAATATTTGGAGACTAGATACATATATAATTCTCACATTACATTTGAAAACCTAAAATAATAATAATAATTCCAATGATAAATTTTTTTTCTTGAAATATATCTATAAAATCATTCAAATTTTACTTCTTTGTACCAATAGAAAAGGAAAAAATAATATATGGTTAGCTCAGATGCTTAGTAAGGGAAAACGATCAATGAAACTTATAAAAAAATAAATAAAATAATAATAATATATTTGAGATAAACAAGAATCAATTATGTCTTACAACTAATATCATGGAAGGGGAATATATCAATACATGACATAACAATATAAATAATCACATGGATAACAAATAACTGGTTTCATAATGATATAATTCATAATTTCATATATTAAATTGATACCATTTATGCCTCATTCTGAGAAATCATTCACAAATAGGTAACTTATATGAAAAATAACCAAGCTAGTTTGTCTCATGACAGATATAGATGAATTAAGGTTTTATATAATATCGATCCCCAACCCTTCACTTACTAATTCTAATTTATTTATTATATAACAAATATGAATAACAATACAACAAACCATCAACATTAATATTCCTATTAAAAAACTAGAATATAGAACCTCAATATTTTCACTCAACATTAAATAGAACAACATGATGATAATCCATCAAGATAAATAAAGTGGATAATATGATTATTTTATATCCCTAGGTTATAATACCAATCAAAAAAATATTTACATAGATGAAAAACACCTTTATAATGACATTAGAAAGTCACTTTGAAATCAAGAAGAAACAACCTTTTTATTTAGAAAATATTTTTAAACTAAAAATTGATAGAAAATGGGAATAATATTTTCTTAAAATAACCACTGAAAATTTTAATGGAATCATTATAATAAATAATGGATCTAATGATAGGAAACATAATTAATGTGGTAAAAATTAAAAAATTTCCTTTTCCCGCATTCCTAAAAATTCAAAAATGACTTGTATGGAGCACATTAAAAATATTCCTTTTTAAAAAACATAGTATAAAATCAATTTTAAATAAAATTGACTTCATTAAATCATTAAATTATTGAAGAAAAAATTATTTGTGTAAATTAAATAGTATGGATATGGGAAAAAAATATTCCTGACTAGAAAACAGGGATGAGATCAGCTTTTATTATCAATTTTATTTTCGGTGATTTGGAGTATCAATAAGAGATAAAATGGAGATAATACATGGAAAACCTAGAAATAAATATATTTTAATAAAATATATGGGTTTATTAGATAAATATCATATAATCCCCATAGTGTAAATTTAGACTAAAGAAATCTCGAATAAAAATGAGATTTTAGAATAACCACTTACCACATACTTCCACTTGATCATGCATGCTCTAATATCCTATAAAATAAATTTAAATATATTATAAATATATATAGGAACAATATTTCTATTTAGTTTAAAATAAAATATTTATTAATAATTTCTCATTTCCTATTTATTAATAATTTATTTAAAAAATCAATATCTGAGTATTAACTATTCTGTTTTCCATACATGTTTTGGTTTGATGGTTCTTGTCCTTTCACATTATTTGTGGTTTAATATTATAAATAATATTAAGAAAATTAATTATAATGTTTTTAAACCCATTATAATTTTATTATCATCCATTAAAATTGGTCATGAGAAATGAAATACAGTGTTTCATAGATATTGTAGTGTGTAAGTATACATGAGAAACGTTTTCATTTTTCCAATGGATGAAAATGAAATAAATTTATTAAAGGTATAATTTTATAGAATCGTAATAATAATAATAATATATTTATTATTTAAATACATCCTTATTAATATCCTTTAGGGGAGAAAATGAAAAAAATGTATCACATCACTTCGTGGAAGTGGTATCCAACATGTATGCGAGAACAACATTATCATTTTTTAGTGAACAAGTCGATAAAAAGTTCGATAAAATATTTTCATTATAGAATATTAATAATTTCAAAAAAAATATTATATATTCATTAATAATATATTTATAACCATCTATTTGAGTCGGTTATGAAAAATAAAATACATCCCTTCGTGGAGGTGGCAGTTCACACGTACAGACAAGGGATGTTTTCATTTCCCATAAGTTGAAAAAAGTGATAAAAATATATTGTAACATAACAAAATAATACTTAATTATATTTTAGAAACTAAAGTTATTATATAATCTTGTTTATGATATATTTATGTGAGGTAGAATAATAAATTAACATGAAGAAACTTGGTTAAGAGTTAGGCCTCATCTTAGGAGTTGGTAGTCTAATGTTTGTTATGGTTTGTACTAGACTGGTCATTGGAAATGCAGTGGGTATAGTTATTCAGTACACGGTGAATCCAAGATAAAATAATTGGAGAATGATGAAGTGAATCTAGAGATACATCAAGGATACCTCAGATGATGCATTATGTTATGGAATATCGAATTTTAATTTTAGAGGCAATGTTGATTCATACTTTGCAGGTGATTCTGATTAGTGGAAATCCACTAATGGTTATGTGTTTACTTTTGAATGAGGAGTTATGAGATGGATTTCAAAGTTACAGTCAGTTATAGCTTTATCCACGATAGAGGCCGAGTACATGGAGTCTACACAGTCTTTCAAAGAGGTGATTTGGATGAGAAGGTCATTGGAGGATCTCGAGTACAGACATGAGAAGATTCCATTATTTTGTGACAGTCGTAGCACCTTGCACATTGTAGGGAATCAATATTTTCATTCCAGGATTAAGCACATTGGGGTACGATATCACTTTCTCTAATATGTAGTGGAGGAAGGAAGTGTGGACATGTAGAAAATTCATACTAAAGAAAATTTGGAAGATTTCATGATGAAATCGATTAAATATGATGAGTTCAAATGGTTCAAGTCGTTTAACAACCTTTCATAGATGTGAGAAGCATGTTTGGAAGATAGAAACTATGTGTGAACATGTTATTGGTTCTCAAAAAATCTCTAAGTTGGAGATGTGTTGGCGAATGTTTGTTTCAGGATGGTGTCGCCTCCTTGATTTTCAAAGGGGGTAGGCATGGGTGGTGGGTGGCCAACCACACCAATTGATCCTATGAGAGAGGAGCATCAGAGGCGAGGGTTTCTTATAAAAGGCAAGAGCCACATCCCATTTGCAGCATCTCATCTCTCACCTTCATCCAGTTCTTATTACCATTTTAGTGGGGAATTTAGTGAGACATTTTCCCCATATTCAAGAGAAATTCTTTAATCTTTTTATCCTTATAATAGTGAGGGAGTGTGTACCCACATTTACATCATAGGGATCCTTCTATTTTCCTGTGTTTTTTACCCCTTCCATTTTGGGGGTTTTTCTACATTACATCTGGTTTCTTTTATTTTCCATATTTTGCACTTCAGTTTTATCCTGTTGTTATTTCTGCATAGTGGGGCAATCATTTTATTGTCCCAACACTCATATCCACACCTTCATAATCATATGAAAACCCATCCATCCTATTCACTAAAGAGTTCAGTATATCTTAAAAATATATGCTGAGAATTATGGAGTCATGAGTCTTCAATTATCCACATGTTAAAGATATCACATGTACTCCATTATTTTCATGTTTCCCATTATATAATCTCAAACATATTTATGGAATGACTGCTCAAGTTTTCTCTTACAACTTTGTTTTTAGTAAGCATTATTTCCTTCTTCAAGAAAACTACATTCAGTTTTCATGTATGAAAAGTTAAGCTATATGCATGATTATTCTTGAGCTTACCAAGATCTAAGGAGATAATAATGGAATTTATTTATACTGAAGAGGACTATGTTTTATTTTAACTATTACAATAATGGAATAATATCTAGTGGTGCACAGATACCTTGAACGAGACTAGAGGAATACAATTTCTCAAGATCAATAGAATATATTAGATCATCCAAATCGAGTGGACCACAATACTTTCATCATTTTAATGGAAGAGGAAGAGTACCACTATTTTTTTGTCCCGCATCAATTTTTATATCATCTCCTTTGTTATTTATCATTCAATCCATGGTTACCACTCCTTGAGATGGATATTTAGGATCAACATTGGTTACACCCTTTACACACGCCACCATGGAAACACTCTTATAGGGGACACTGAAAATCTCAGGGAATAGTCCATGCGCCCATTCGCTCCATCATGCCCTATACATTCACCCTCCATAGGGTTATACATGGTCCAACAAACTTCTCGATGGTTCGAGTTCGCTCGCATTTGATGTGGTAGACCTTGGCCCCACATGAGCCTGTGGTTGAGGCTTTGTCCTTTGTTGTCCTATAGGTTGGTATTATATCTTAATGTAATCCCAAAAAATTCCTAAAATATATTAACTATAAAAAATAATAAAAATCCATATCAAATAAAATTCCAAGCTAATGTTATGAATAAATCCTTAACTTCCTCATGCAATAATCAATCCTTTTTTCATGACTATCAATTTAAATCATCCACAATTCTTCATCACTTTATGAAATATGAAATTCATTTTTCATGGCCTTTTTTAATCTTCCAAACATTTTTATAAACATATATTCCCACCTTAACACATGATATGTAAATTTAAGATATGGTCATTCCATCGTCAAAGTTAAAATAATATGGATAATTTATCAATCATGACATCAAATTCCATTAAATGAATCCATAAAAATTCTATAGGAATCCCCACCTCATCCACTGACACATATTAAATTATTGGAAACAAAACTAACTTAGGGTAAAAAATATTCCCATTTTCATTTTTTTGTCATTATTAACACATAGAATTCAATTAAATATGTGGTGAAATACTTCTCCTTCTTAATTTAAATTAAATGAAAAGTATATGTGGGATCACCTTATCTCATTTTTTCTATAAAAAAATCTTCTACCCTATATGTAAATTTTATGACCACTTCTATGAGTAGAATGATCTCACATGATTTTTTAGAAAAGACCCTTTAGTTAATAAACTCTAAGTCCATGTGGGCTAACCCGATATAGAAAACAAGAAATATTCCACCAAGGTTATGAAATTTACCTATAAATTACCATACATGTGAAATCATGATAAAAAATTCTCAATTATCATATTTGGGGTTAAAAGAAATAATATTCATAAATAAAATGGTAAATCATGAACATAATTCAAGAAAAACCTTATAAATTTCAAGTGAAAATATTGAAGCTCCACCTTTGTATAATTTTTTCATCAACAATGAATCCCCCATTAATTGATAAGTTTAAAACAATTAATAACGAGGGATAAAAGTGTGATTTGAATAAATAAAATTCCAATTTTATGAAGCTATTTTGAATTATTAAATTCACTATGTAGAGAAAATTTAACATCGTTATATCAATAATGATCCCCCTCAAGGGATACGACTATCACATTCAATTCACTACATGTTAGTACAAAAAAAATTAATATATAAGGGAATAAGGATGGACATGTTTGTTCCTCAATGTGAACAACAAGGTTGAGATGGTACTCTCAACCCAATTGATCCACTTTATCTAGTATTCATGATTCCACATCTAATTTTCAAATCTGATTTATCCTTTGGAAAAATGGATCTTTTCACTCCAACCACATCATTGTGTGAGATAATTATTCTTTTTTATCCATAAAATCATATGCATATCCTGATGCAAGCCTCATTCTATTCAAGGATTTTTATTGTGTTGGTAATGTGGTTAAACATATTCTTACATTTTGTACAGCTTTATTTCAGCTATCAAAAAGAACTTATTTAATAAATGAGTTATCCTTTGTTCACAATCTCTGGTTAAATTCATCTTCCTCACGTGGAATCTTTTCATTCTCTTCTACACAATTATTTTCTTGTGCTTCTTCCAACTTTCATTCTATCTCAAAATCTATTGTCCAAATAACCATTATATCATTAATTCTATATTAATCCTTATTAGAGTTTCTATATAGATTCACATTATTTTGAATCATATTTTTATTCATCTTTTTGTCCAAGGATTTATTCTTCTGAAACTTCTTGGGTTAAATCTATTTTGTAAATTTCTTTATATTTCTTCCCAAGGATGAAACTTATTTATTTTTTGGTCTTATCATCCCATTCTCTTTTTATACATGTTGAGATATACATGGATTACTTTTGTAATCCCTGCTTCTACAAAAATCATTGTAATATTTGAGTGCATCAAATTTTTTGATGTTGAACAATTCCTATTACAATGTGAATGTGCCATCTTTTCTAGATTTATCCCCCCTGGCATAGGAATCCTTTGTGTTTTTGAATTTAAAAGATTTTACCAAAACATCAGTACACAATGTTCAAATTTGTTACAACACCAACATTAACCCACAAATCTTGATATTATTTTATATTGTGTATGTTGCTAAAAATTTCAAGCATAATCCGCATACAAATTTTGGATCATATTTATCCTTGTTATGATCTTATTAGGGAACAGACATCCATATTTATTCTTCCCACCATAGTAATGGTTCAAGGGTATTCTTCATTTATTATCATTTATATTTGAACAAAATATTTATTTAAACCTACACTTTTTTAGAAATAGATATAGAAAAATAATTACATTAAGATATGGATGATACCTTTTCCTTCAAAGCTACATGAGACAGATCATTATATGATGTAATGATATTATTTTCATATAATGGGGGAATGTTTTCTATATAATCATCCAAATAACAATGTGTGGCAGTAGTAACATAATTTTTTGATAATGATGACTCATCATGAATCTTTTCAAGATTGGACAATTTGATTTCTAATGTAATACATCTCATACTAAGGTCATTATTTTTATCTTCAATAAATTCTATTTTAAATTAATAGTCTTTTCTTATAGTCTCTATATTGACTTTACACAACATACCCTTTTCTTTTAATAGTGAGTCAATATCTTTAATACTCTTTGATATGATTTTTAACTAATCATTCTAAACATCTAGGTTGTTTTATCATAATTTATTTGAATGCATGGATCTTATTATCATGTTATTTAGTGGCCTCAAAAATCTATTGGATTATTTTGATCCACTATTGCTTGTTTTTGGAGTATCTTCCTTTGAGATTATCATACAATTTTTTAGGAACTCAAATATTGGTAAAGAGATTTTCACAAGTGTTTAACTTGTTCTTAAAGATAATCCCCATTAATTTATATACGTCCTCATGAAAAGTGATTTCACTTTTCATGTTTCCAAAATCCCAAAAAAAATATAAAAACGTTTTTGGGAAATTAATTGCATCATTTTCTTTAAATTATTAATTTAAAAAACCACTGTCATGTTATCACTTTCCATAGTTCTGGGCTCATTTTTGGGACATATATTATCACATACCTCATGATCACTAGAAACCCTTCATATTACTAAGGTAATAATATTTTCCACATTATTGTTTATTGAAGCCAACATGTTTTTTAACTCCAATAATTTTATATATGACTTCATTATTCAATGAAGTATTTGAATCTTGTTCTTCCTCTCTTGACAAGAGGGATATCTTTTTCATCATTTTCTTCTCTTTCATTTTCATTTTCATCAAGGTCATGATAGAAAAAAAGTGATGATTTGAAACAAAAGGAACTACTTCTTATATGAAAATTATTATTATTTCAAGATATTCAAATACCAATAATAACAAATTCAATATGGAAAATCTACCATAGGGAACCTTGCACCCGGATACAACGTATAGTTCCCCAAGATGGATCCACTAAGATGGGGGTGAATCAGAGGATACATTTTTTGATTTATTACTTATAACTCATCCTATATTTCTAGTTATGTACTTGATATCTTTTTATTTAAATTATCACTTATATCATATGAAAACAAATTGAAAGAAATGAAAAGAACACAACGATTTTTACAAGGTTCGGTACTAAGACAAACTCATTTCCACAATCAACATGTTGTTGTTTCACATATTTTCTTATCACTGTAAATTCCAATAATGAAAAATGGCTACAACTGGTATAAACTTTTATATATGTCAATCTACACCATGTAAAGGATTGATGTAATAATTTACATGGGTACCACCAGTCTTCAAAGACATTTTCTATACTGGAACCACTAGTTCCTCATTAATATTGAATATTTATCCACTATAGGATGATTCTTGATCTTCATTGACAATCTTGTTGGATAAAACATTCTTTTTTATTTCATTAAAATCATAAGAAATGTAGGTCTTGAGACTTCTCCTCAAATGATTTAGTTCATGTGATCATCTTCTTGAATAATTAACTCGGCTTTAACTCCTCTATTCGATACAAGAATGTATCAGGGTCTTGGTTTTCAATAGATATTCTAATAGAATGTCACATCTTAGCAACTACTATATGCATATATTTATACACAAAAAATAATGTGGTGCATGGGGTCTCAATAATTCATCAATTTAAATTCTCCATTTAAATCTTCACATATCTCTGTTTGGAATAACACATTTATTCACCCATCAAATATTAATACTTGAAGACTCTAAGGTATTATACTTTCCTCATCTAAATACTCCATTGAATGTGGCTAATATTTTCAACTTCATATCACTTGATATACCCAAATGTGTATTATTATTCATTCATTCTCATTTAAATTCCCATGAATTATGATGGTCTCATCAAATATTCATGCATTCATATTAAAACTGATTTAGGTAACCTCATTTCTTCACATTAGGAATTTGTGAACACCCAAGGCTCTACAAAATGCATATACCTCCATCAAAAATACATAAAATATTTGAATATATCCTTCTCACATGACTAAGTCTAATCCATATCTCACCCCTATTTTTGTAGTATATTCATTACCTTTAAAAAACCAAAGGATTTAGGTTTTCCATTTTCCTTTAATAAGGTTAATTCATTTTGAATACTGAAGATAAAATGATCAGGATGTACCTAAATACCCATAATAAAAAATTCACTATTTTTTTACTATATAAATTCTTGAATACTCGAGTTTATTATTCATCACACATCTCTTAAGACCACCCACGGCTCATTCAATTCTAGTGGAAAAATAGTTTCTTTGTTTTTAAAGAAAATTACAGAAACATGACCTCATGAAAACCAGTAGATCTTCCAATTAATGTAGTAATAAAAATCTTAATTTAAAACTTCATTTCAATACTTTCATCAACATATGAAAAGTTGGTCACCATGTTAATAAAAGAGTGATATACACTGAGAATTATGGAGCAACGAGTTTCCTATTATCCTCATGTTAAAGAGATCACATGTATTCTATTATTTAAATACTTATTATTTATTTAAGATCAAAAATATGTATGGAATAACCTCTCATGATGCCACCAACAACTTAATTTTCATTCTTCCTTTTCATCATCTTCGAGAAAAATTCATTCGTTTTCATACATGTATTGTAAAGCTGACAACATGATTATTCTCGAGCATGCATGGATCTAAGAAGATCATCATGAAATTCATTTATGTTGAAATGAACTCAGTTTCTCTCTTTGATCAATGGTGGAAAATCCAGTGGTGTGAAGATGCATCAAAAGAGGTTGGAGGAAGTCCACCACCCCAGATCGATCTGATGGATCATATCATCCAGTTCAAGTGGCCCATGTTATTTCCATCATTTTAATGGTATAATAATAGTAATGTTAGTCATATACCCCACATCAATTTTTCAGAGTGCACCCCTTTTAGTTTGTCATTTAATCTATTATTTCCACTCCTCGAGCGGTCTACTTGGGATCAGCACCAGTTACACCATTCAAACATGCTACCATGTCCACATTCTAGTAGGGGCCACTAAAACACTGTGGGTGCATTCCATACACCCACCCACTCTGGATAGATTTATACATGGTCCCACCCTAGTATTATACACGACCTAGCCACCTTTTTTCTTTTCCAGGATGGCTCTTATTGGGCGTGGTAGACCATGGTCCCAAATGATCCTGTGGTTGGGCTTTTGGCCTTGGAAGGGTTGTAGATTGGCCGTATTTATTAATTTAATCACACAAAAATTACCTAGAATTATTTTTATAACAAATAAGATTAAAAATCCCTCCCGAATAAAATTCCAATCCAAACCTCTTAATAAGTCCTTAACTTCCACATGTAATAATCATTTATTTTCTGCATGGCTATCAATTTAAATCATCTTCAATTATTTTTCACCTCATGCAATATGAAATTTATATTGCATCAAATTATTTAAACAACTAAAAATTAATATAAGAAATTTTCTCCTCCTTTACACATGTCTATGAAATTTAAGATCAACTTAATCAATAGTTATATGTAACATCAAAACTAAAATGATGGTCGGATCAATGGGTCACACGACCTCAAGTATGCCACCCTGTATGCCAAAAGTTTTCAACTTGTAGTGAGGGTCTCAAGAGGTTATGGTGGGGAGACTATACTCTCATATCAGAGTTTCATAGTGGTATATCCAAAAGTAAATAATAGATAATAATGAAAGTAGTAATAAGTGAAAGACAGAGCAATAAATGGATAAAATAAACTGTATACAAAATATGTTCAATACCAATATACAATAGAGTCATGCATGTATTGATTATGATATATAATATAAAATAGTATAAATACATAAACCATCATAATACAGTATGATAATCAAATAATAAAAACAAAAAAAATCCATAAGGGTGATCTCCATGACCATCCAAAGCTTCATCTCAGCTGTGTACTCTTAACTCCCAGGTACTAGAAATGAGCCACAAGAAAACATAACCTAAGGGTCTACTTGAGTACCCCAGTGTAGTGGTATCTCAAGAAAGGTGAGAAATATAAATCTCAGTAGTTTACCACTCATAGTGTCTACAATTTAATCTAGTCTTTGAACATAAAGTGAAGTAGTGTACAGGAATAAAGAGTAATAAACAAAACTGTATAATAACCCAAACTGAAATAAACAACAACCGGTCCACTCATGATTGTCACTCAAGATTGTGAGTGTTTCTTCATGTAGACATTTGGGAAAGTTATGAGTGTGTCTTCATGCTAAAACTCACATGGGAATATGGTTCTTCATTCACAACTTCATAATAATGTTAATGGTGTGAGATTCCATGAATCAACACCCGATGTAAGGGAGTGTGATACCTCCATGGTCAACAGAACCATTACAATTTTTTAACATCCCAAATATAAGTAATAATAAAATTTAAAATATTATCCAGGAAGAATCATTTTTCATTCTATATACTTGTTAATCCTATAATAAATAAGGATGTTCTAATTATTACAATTCAAATTAACCATGTACATAATCATGCAACGATCGATATGTCCTTTCCACCCTTTACAATTCATTTCACATAAACATTTTAATATAATCAATTAATTTCATTCATACCATTTAATTATTTCATGTAAGGAAATCTATAAAGTCAATCCATTCCATTTAATTCAATAAACTTCATTAACAAAGACTTGGAAATTAAATTTATAATGTTCAAAGAGGTACTTAGAAGGTACCATGGTGAATTGGGAAATTACCTACATGGGAAGTACTATTTACAAAGCAAAACAAGACCTTTGGAGGATCTTGGTTCATTTTCAAATTATATTTTAAGGTCCAAGTCATTCACTTAGAAGGTAAATTGGTTCAATGAACATTTATAACAAAAATGGGTTGCTCTATTTAATAACATCAATTGAGGTAATGTCTTAATCATTCCATATATCAAGAATTATCAAAAAGGAATAAAATAAGAATTATATAAATAACATATCACCACTTTTTAATTCAGTAGAAAATTCACCTCATTATAGGGGTTTTATTATAAAATCTTGTCATTTTTTACCAAATAATTCATTTACCATCATTTAAAATCAAATTCAAAAATTTCTTCTCAATTTACCAATAGAATCGTTTTTTAATGAAAAAATACAAGGAAATTTAATTATAAAGTTCTACATTTCACTTAAGTGGATTCACTATAAATTGGACTATCACCTACTAGGGGAAACCCATTTATACTTATAGTTGAATGCTGAGAAGGCGTTCTAGGCATTTAATAAATTTAATTAAAAAGGATAAATAAAATCTATCACACCCAATGGGTGTTCTTGTTTGATTTTGACATGCTATATACCAAAAAGGATCATAGGGAGTGTATCTATGTGCATTGACCAATTTGAAATGAAGAACTCAATTAAAAGGTAAAGCTCATAAAATTCTATTGCACAGTGCAACGTTAACATCCATAGTTCAATATAAATTTAATGAATACTATAGACCACCGAACTCATGTCTAGAACATTCCACTCATCCAATATCAAGATCATAGAAATCTAGAAAATGATCATCTAACCTGAAAATAGGGAAAATGAGTTTATACCATGGTAACTCAGTCAATATGAGATTAAATGAAGAAATATTCAAAAGGAAATGAGATCTTACCATTGTGGATCTATAGAGACTGATGAAATTCGATTCAAATTATATAATAAAGAGATATCTTGAAGCCTAGGTTAGACTTGGAGAAGGAACCCATAGTGATAAAGGATAGGGATCACCCGCTGGAGGAAGAATACTGAAAATAATAAGAGATGATTTAAGATTTTGTTAAGGGAAAAGGGTAATTTCACCATTAAATATAGGTCACACGGTTTGTCCAAGAAACACACAAACCATGCAACTCCTGCTTCTTAGGAACCCACCTCGTAAGGTTTTTATTGCATGGAAACCCTAACCATGTGCCAACCACGTGATGAATAGTTTATAGTTATAGCCTAAGTGGAACTAAATATGAAAGATATACACATGATTTTGGTAAACCATGTTCATCTTGTGTGACATCTACTACTCTTTTTGTTCAAGCATGATGATTTGTTGTTGGGGGCTGCATGGTTTCAAAAAAAAATATGTACCATGTTCAATCATCTTCTATATTGAGTTTATGATGTCTGAAACTCTTGAAACTCGATGGAGAACTTGAGTAACCTTTTTAGCATTCAACCACATCTAAAAATAACACATTGAATGTTTCCAAATCTCATAATTACATTCCAAACCTTGGTTAAAAGAACAGCCCATCCACCAAATAGAAAAATTCAAATTCCCCTAAATTTTTACCTTCGTACAAAACATGGGTCATTACAACCTCCCCACTGCAGAACTTCTCATCCTCGAGAAGCCTTTGGGAAGCATGAAAACACCATCTGACATACATTTTTTTTGAAGTATTGTTCAAATGGTCACATTTTGTTTTCAAATGAAAAATGAACCTCCAAGAACCTCTCATGTATATAGCGCTTAAGCCACAAAAACCCAATCCAATATTCTTTTTAAAACTCAGACAACAAAACAATGCTTACCCATGCTTGTTTATAAAGAGACACGATCATGTCATCACCTCTTAAAAACATTGTATTATGCTTCCCCCTTCCATAGGTTTTGACATTATGAAGGATCCAATTCCGAACCATGGTACCTCCACTATCGTAAATTCCTACAAAGAACATTCTAAGGGTTCTAATGACAGTCCTAGATTTATTTTTGAAATGATCAAATGGTTGACTCCCCATTGACCGCATTCATTTAGTCTGTTAGGGTTTCCATGAATGCCCCTACCGACACATACCACACTCACCTTAGCCCGACGACATGATTTAAATTGATCTCCACTATTCATAATCTTTATATAAAAATGAAACAAGTGAATCCAACTTTGAATGACCATTCCCACGATGCTTGGCTTAGATGGTTGGCATATTCCAAACTAAACTGTTGTGCCTTTTTCTAAGGAATTTCACGTTAACAACGAGGATGCTCACCCAAGGCCATAACCAACATCCAGTGACATTCATTGGTCAAACCATCACATGTCCATTTAAACTATCATTCCATAGAACAAACATGGGAGTAACGAAGATCTATCACACTAGAATCATTTCCCTATAAACATCACCACCATGCCTGAAAAAAAGTATGGGATAACCTCATATTTAGTAACGGGTGTCCTAGGAACTAACCCAAGGTATTTTGTGCTCCTTGTTTACAAGTGAGATATTGGTATAAGGCCAGAACATCCACATCGGATCATTGACTGAGCCCATACTAACATCTGCCTAGTGCTCAAGTCTGAAGGAAATGGCTGGTGTCCAATAGTCCATCCAAGGTGTTCCTACATAGGATCCCATATGTCACTTAGGACCAACCATGAATTGATAAAAACCACATTTCCAACATCAAACTCTAATAGAGATTACCCAAATAAGACTAATGAAATTTAAGCTTTAGTGTGGCATACGACTTTTGTTGTATTAGTGCATCAAGGACGACATCAAGATAGATGAAATGATATTCACTAAAGATGAACACACTAAGAGGCTACCAAAAAACCAAAATAAGAACATTAGAATCACTACTGATTGAATTCCTCATAAAAAATCTCAACTTCCCCTAATAATGCATCATCATTGACTGATCAAAATTCCATTACCATCCTAGGAACCTTGTGATTGTTAAAACATTACCAATGAAGTCCATCCAAGGCCAATAATGTTTCTCAAAGGTTTCATACACCTTCAACCATTTCTATGTCATCCTACCGAGAAAGCATCAACACATATTTAATATAACCAATGTGACACTCCCTAAATTAAGAGTTTCCCAGTCATAAAAAATTGAAATAGACTATCCTCTAACAAGAACGCTATATCGTATCCAATTTAAAACACAAAATTTTAGGTATTTGTTATGAAAACTGAAACCAAAATGATTAGGGTTTCAAAACACCTAATTATCTTGAAACTTTATCCTGAGAATTTGGAAGAATATGATTCCTCTAAGCCCCATCTATAATCTACTCCGGAGATGACCTAGGAACGCATTCAACAAAACAAGGCTCAACGATTACAAAAAACTCATCTAGTTCATTACATTTTTTAAAAAACTCGATGGGTACATGGTAAATCAACTCAAACAACACTAATATTTCATGAGAAACCAAAACATTCGTGATATTTTCCATAGAATGAACACCCTAAGAATTCATGTATCTGATGGCCCACATTAAAAACTATCTCAAAAGAACATTATCTTATGTGACTAAAAACAAAATTATATCATCTCCAGTCACCCAAGGAATGAAGAACATGGTTACAAGACCTTCTAAGAATCTTCCATTCCCTGGGCATGTATAATATACTGAAACCGAGCTTTACATGATGCTCACACCCTAACAAGGGAAAAATATATTACGAACACTCGTTTGAAAAAGGGTTTCATTTAGAATCTAAGAGTCTTACTTGGGAAAAGGGAATCCAAACAGTACCATATGATAGCATCTTATAGTATTTAGAAGGAATATAAGCTCTCAGGGTGATACCTACCTTGGGTTATCAATTAAAAAAGAATAAGTGTCCACCCTATCACTAGGTCACACAAAAATTATTTCACTGGGACTTATACCTTCCATTTATTCCATTACTAAAATGGATAACGGACTATGAAAAATGATAACATTTCCATTCTAAGGACACTCAACAGATATCAACACTACCCTTACATGAAGGTCGAAATAAAGTACATCACTTCATGTTATATTATTATCCATTGCATTGATTCACATCCAACCTTTAAACATTATGAATTCTTAAATAGATATAAATTTCAATTTATAAAATAAATACACTTAGTACCTTTTCCAATTAATTCCATGAGGAAAAATAGGAAAGTTGCTTCAAAATACTTCCTTAATCATTAATAATTTATTCACATTCCATCATAATTAATAAATTTATCTCATAAATCCCTTTTAAATAAAAACCAAGTAGTAATAAATATGGTGACCTGCGAGGGTCTCATTTAAAAAACATGCGTTTATTAGAATGAAACCCAATAGAAGTTTTTTACATTACCGAAGTTTCAAAAAACCTGTAGTGGGTTATGTTATAAGAAACATTCCCTAACTAACCTACATGGATCTAGTTTTTTATTTAGAAGGTCAAAAAACAAACTGTTACAGAGGAAACCAATTACCAATTTAAATTTTCCAAACTAATTTTCATTTCTAACCATTTCAAATGATACCATGTTCCTATATAATGGTTTGTTTATAGAGGTGGACATATTATAATCCATAAAGCACCCATACACTTTATAGGTTATAATTAGGCTCCCATTAATTAAAATCATTCCAATATAAAAGTTTAATCTTAAGAAGCCTTTACATTTTAACAAAAACTATCTCGATATGTGTAAATATCAAGAATGGTTTGAGTATATGGGTTACCTTTCCCCAATTATAAGGAACCTAGAAACCTTAAATCAAATGACTAGATCCTGTTTAATCAGAACTAGTAAATTCAGACCTTGAAACCATTTACATATGAAAATCATAACTCAGAGTGCTATCGCAAGTAGTTTCATAGAGAAACAAGCTAAATAAATTGCAATGCCCCAACCCCAAAAGCCAGGAGTCGGTGCATTATTTTCATACATTATAATGATTACAAGGAATCAAATCCTAAAGTACTGAGTAGTTTGGTGGTTTTGGAAAACCAAATACATACATAGTTTCAACATTACAACTTGAAAACAAATACAACAATAAGTCTTATTGGGAACATCCACAACTCTAAGTTTATCATTGTAGTTTATTCATTATAAAACTCTTCATGTCCAGAGAAAATTAAACATAAGAAAGGTTTGAGCTCATATTCTTAGTAAGGGTAAGAAATACAGTAGAATATATCATAAACATAAACATTAGGCATGGTGAATAACTAAAAACACATGTCTTTAAAAAATAAATTTGAACCTAATATGGAAAAAATATGTGCTGAGTAAATATTTATTTAATAAAACATAACCATGAGTATTTTACTAGTCTAATAACCACATGAACTTTAATATACTAGTTTCATAATGAGGTAATTCTTAGTGTGAGACAGCATAACCATATTGTCGAGGCCTCGTTCCAAGACCATAAACATTCATTTTGTCAAGACCTCATGCAAAGACCATAGTTTGTCTCATTTGACCTACCGATGAACTGGGGGGCCATAATAGGCCCCACCCACACATATTAAGTAAAATTAATTCCTCTTATGAATAGTGAAAAAATAGTCAATATAGACATTCATATTGAAACTAACATATGAAATTTAAATAACTTTCCCCCAACCATTAATCATAAACACTAACCATTCGAAGTAATATGGTGAATGGTTCCAAGATAGCCCATACACTACTAAACTAATCATAAACCATTCAATAAAACATGGTTGATGATATCATAGGATTTAAACCTCAATAAATTACAAGATTAAATAATTGAATTTAACATAGATGAAGATACTTTTAAATGACACCATTGAAAAATCCTTGAGGAAATAATCCTAAAACATTCCATAGTGTCCCATACCACCTTGAAACATTAAAATAATAATCCCTAGGAATATCATGAGAATAAGGAGAATAATGATATGATATTCCAAAGGTAATTAAATACAAAAAAATCAAGAAATAAGTGGTGAACATGGAATATATCTCATAAAAGTTAAAGTGATATGATAAAAAATATTTTTTACTTTGGATTTGGAAAATAATTTGTATTTGTCATGAAATCATATCGTAAACATGTATATAGAAGAAAAATAAAAGGGTAGGTCATTGAAGTTATATTTTAGGCTTAAATAAAGTCTTATTATGGTGAAATCATTTAAAAAGTTTATTTAATGAAGCTTTAGAAATAAAACATTTTAGTTTTGTTTAAGGAAGATATTAAAGGAATTTAAAGCGCAAAGGCATGTTTGCTTTAATAAAACCATAAATGAACCAAAATTTATTTTCCATGTTAAAATTTGAGACTTCAGAAAGATAAATATTGCTTAAAAAATATTATATAAAGAACTTAAAAACTATGAAAGAATTCGAGAAGTTTTTTTAATCGGGCTCGTATTTCGGAACAATTATTGAAAGATTCTTTTAAAACACATAACAACCAACAAATTAAAGAAGGATTAAGACTGGTACACATATAAAGAACATTCAAAGAGAATTTTTGAGGATTACATAGGAATAAATAAGAATTTCATTGAGGTTATTAGAGAGTAAGAGAAACCCGAATGAAAATGGAGGTTCAAGTAGAAAATACTTAAAACATTGTAATCAATTGAATCTTATGCCCAAAAATTAATTAAAATAAATATAATATCATTAAAATAAATATATTCATGATAAGAAACATATATGGGATGTATAAATACACTGTACACAATTATTATTAGTGAATACATAATATCTCACAAAAATGGAAGTGAGATGAAGAAACCCTTACCTTAAGTCTAATGGTGTTCTTAACTTGATCTTAGTGTCATGGATACCCAAATTAAATTCATTAATTAATATTTAAAGAACCTGTTATTTATTTAATTGATATAGTATGGTCTTATTATGTACATTCATGGTCTTCTTTAGGGGTTTAAGAGGTTTAGTTTTATTGCTTGGGAGCGTTTTCTTCTTTGGTATTCATAACCGGTTTAATTATATATGTGTAAGGATAAAGATGTAATATGGGAATGGTTTTCTATAATAGAAGTATTATTTTTTTGTTAACATACATAATATTACATGTTTATAATGTTAATTTGGTTATTGGGAGTGAATATGAATCCTTATATAAAACATTAATAATAACTGTTAGGGTTAATTGGCGGTTTTTGATCACAACGAACTCATTTTGATTTGGAAATTAATATCATGTGTAAAAAAGATTATAGAACCCTAAATAAATTATAATACATATAATATAGTCTAGTTAAACCATACAAATATTTTCATGACCATAATTGGATATGGAAATAGAAATTGAAAACCTGACATTCTTGAATGTGACAAATTAACACATCTCGGGTGGTGTTTTCATTTCTAGTAAAAAGAGTGAAAAGGAGAGATGTTGATGAATTATTACCTTATCATAAAAAAATACAGTAAATTTAAGGTAATATATTTATCATAACATTTGGATGAAATGAGGTGATGAATGAAAAAGAAAATAAAGGAACATGAAAATAAAAAAAGATGAGAGACCCCTTATGAAAATTCGACCGTGTAATGACATTGCTTAACATTTAATAAAATAAATTGATTAGATAAAAAAAGGGTCTCTCAAAATTCTTACATAATATTTACATTAAGGGGGATATTTATTGATATATCCCAACACTATCCAATTGAAATTAAAAAGAATAACATAAAATGAAAGCTTGAAAAGGAGGAGGGAGGTAGATTCCCTTACATTGTAAAGTAACTCCTAAATCTTGATGGTTTGGACCTTGGGGGCTTGAAAACACATTAGGATGACTCCTAGGGAGGTAAAACTGCCATATATTCGAGGATGATATGTTTCTAATAAAATAAAATGAAGGAATGAGTGGGTATTTATAGTAAATGGGGGGGGTTATTAATTTCAAATGACACCCCATTAGTGGTTTTTGAAAAACCATGGACTTCCCTAGAGTATTTGCGCATTGTATTAGACAATTGGGACACCTCATATAATATTTTAATGTACACAAGTAGTTCAGAATTTTATATTAATTATTACATCATTATGATTCCATTAAACATACCGAAAACGCAAAACTGTATTTTTACTATTCAAGAAAAAATATAGTATTTTAGAAAAATCCCAAAATTTCACCCCAACCATTTTACGACATGTAGAATTTCAAAATGAAATATATTTTTTTGAATATATATATATATATATTTAATTTAATTTTTAAAAAAATCATAATTTATTCCAAAAAACAACTTTAAAACTATAACCCGTTTTATAACACAGTGATAAATTAATCAATTTCCCATAAAATTATCTTATAACCATATGATAATAAAGTAACAATTTATTATTATATTTGATGAAAATAAATTTCTATTTTAATTTATTAAATTAATCATAAAATTGTAATTAAAAAATTTATGAAATAAAAAAATAACAATACATAAAATATGATTGTTTTTCACTTATAATATCTCTAAATTGTATTTATACATTCATGGGTGAAGTGTAAATTTTTTTGGATGATTTAATATTCATTAATATTAAAAAAATGTATGTTTCTATTCATAAGGGTATGTTACTATTCACAAAATAATTAAGTTTGTCTTATCAGACTCTAAATATCTTTTTGAACGCAACTTTGTACGTCTATTTTTCGAAATTGAAATCACATAGGTGGGAAAATTATGTTTACTGGATAGGTTATAACAAAGTGGTGATTTGTAGAGACTTAGTTTTTCATACATTCTCTATTAAATCTATTATTTAATTATTAGGGTGTTACATTATTCCCCCCTCAACAGAATTGCGTCCTCACAATTTGAATCTACACTTCAAAAGTTGAAGGTTGATGCTTGAAAACTACCTTGTGGGAAAGCCACAACGAAAATAGGGTTAATAAAATATCCTCCAAAAAAGGTGTTAATGGAAATTATGTGGTCACCAAATAAATTTTTCTTTAGAATGGGGTGAAATTAGTTTGAAGTAAATACCTGGACATGGATGAAAAATCTAACTATGAAGTTCTGATAGAATGTGATAGAGAACATGTTCAGATGAAAGTTGATTACTACAAAACTATAAACTACAATAAACAAAATTACTCGATATTATCAAAGTTTATCATAATAGGAACATAATTTATTTATGATTATTTTACTTCAGTTGAAGAATTATTCCACTCTATAAGAGTACAAATATATGTTTCAATTTACAAACTCATCCTTTGACTTCACCTTGAACTATCTATACTTCATCATTTAGCACAAGTTACGCCATATGGTGAAATAATACATTAACCTATAAAATCTCATAGAATGATAAACTTAAACCATTTCTTAAAGGGTTAAACATTAAAAAAATATAATGATTCAACACTTAAGAATGAAGGTCCTTGAATTTCCACGATTAACTTATGATTAAACCTTAATCAACATGAAGCAACTCTAAATTATTATATTCCAAACATGTGAATATCTTCATCATGTATCATTTTGAAATATGTTAATAACTTGAATTACTATAAAAATCATATTGGAAACATTCATTCTTCCTTATTTCTTAAGTAAGATACATGTTTTTGGATATATTCCTTAAATCCAAAAGTGTTATAAACTCCATCGATGATAGCATAAACCACTTAGCGACAAGTCAATAATCATTTTTTGAGGTAGTTAGTACTTATACAAATCAATCATTTCATTATCATTATCATAATCATTAAGAATATATTTAAGTTTGTATTTCCCTCAACCATATACTTTTTCAAGATATTAACTTTCTAATGAGTCACTTATCCTTAGTATAAATCATCATATAACCTCAAATACTTAATGAAATAGTACTGTAGTACAATCCTCATTAATTATATAATTCTTATAACCATTACATTAAAGATAAAATATTCAAATGAAATGATTATGGTGAGGAATATTAATTATTCCACTTCATCTGTGGTAGTATCATGACTTTCTCATTATCTAGTAACATCATTTGGGGCATATTCCTTTGACACTTGGGACATTGATTCGCATAGTGTCCCATATCTATCCAGTTGAAGCATTGTACATTGGAATCCTATTTCTTAACCTTGAAATCATGATCTTGGTGTCCTTTTTCTCCACACATAAAACAAGAACCCATTCCCTTAAATAATTTACTAGGGTGATTCTTTCCACAATTATCACATGTGGGAAAACCCTTCATTCCCTTCTTCCCTTTTATCCATATTTTCTATATTGTCCTCTTATTCTTTTACTTACCTTCAATTCCATTAGGACCTAGAGTATTATTTACATAACTTGTTAACACATGATACTATTTCATCATATGATGATGACACATGGGAGACTATCTTTCTTTGAAAAGATGTTTTAAGATCATGAGAGATATAATCCTTCTTAATATTTCCATCACGTTCATTGGTGAGGATCTCATTCCTTATGCTAGGTTCTATTTTTAAAAAAATTCATACACTAGATTAGATTATAAATCATGATGTATAATATCAATTTATAAAAATACTTATCATAAATTGAAATCCTATCTATAAAAAATCTCATAATCGTAATCATGATTTCTTTGAGGAAAAAACTACATTTAATTCCTTCATAATGGTTTCTAAAGAAAACATGGATTATTCAAAGCATATCCCTTAGGAGTGTCATACCAGGTGCATAGTAATGGACATTATTGTGTACTAGGATACCCTGGGTCAAGCCCAAAACACCTTGTATGATTTTTTACTACTAGGTAAATCTGTGCTAGAACCATGTACACTTGTAGTATCCAGCCAAGGATGTATTTTCAAGAAACATTATGTAATATAATCCTTATAAAAATTACAGGACATTCAAGTTTTTAATCCTTAATGTATATATTAGGGTATTTTCCCTAATATACATTTTGTAATTCTAGTTTTCATGTTTTCTATTGAACTTCCTTTGATACCAACTCTAACGCCCCAACTCCAGAAACACGGATCTGGTGAATTATTTTAATACATTTACATGATTATAATGAATCAAATCCCAAAGGATAGAGTATTTTATTATTTTTGGAAAATTAGATACATACATAGGTTCAACACTACAAAATGAAAATAAATACAACATATACGTTTTATTGGGAACATTCACAAATCTAAGTTTATCCCTGAAAATTATTCATAATAATCCTTTTCATGTACTGAATAAAATGTAACATAAAAAAGTGGTAAGATCAGATAAACAGTAAGGGTAATCAATACATTGCAAGATATCATAAACAAAATCATTAGGCATGGTGAATAACTAAAAACATGTGCCTTTAAAAAATAAACTTGAACATAATATGGTCAGAATATTATCTGAGTAAATATTTCTATAATAAAACATAACCATGCGTATTCTACTCGTCAAAAAACCACATACAATTTTATTTACTAGTTTCATAAAGAAGGAATTCATAATGCGGGGCATCATTACCAAACCTTCAAGTCCTCCTACTAATATCATAAACATCCATTTTGTCAAGGCCTTGTTCCAAGACCCTAGTTAGTCTCATGAAACCTGCTGATGCACCAAGGAGCCATAACGGGACCCACTCGACACATACTAAGTCCAATTAATTTCTATTATAAATAGGGATAAACATAAAGAACATACACATTCATATTGAAACTAACATATAAAATTTAAATAAATTTCCCCAATCATTAATCATAAACACTAACCATTCGGAGTAATATGGTCAATGGTTTCAAGATAGAACATCTATAGTCAAATTAATCATAAACCATTCAATAAAACATGTTGGATGAAATCATGTGAGTTTATACTCAATTAAGTACAAGATTAAACATTGTACATTGAAATATATTAAGATACTTTTAAATGAGACCATTGAAAAATTCGTGATAATATAATCCTTAAACATTCCAAAGTGCCCCATACCACCTTGAAAATTTCAAATAATAATCCATTATAATATCATGAGAATAAGGAGACTCTTGATATGATATACCAAATGAAAGTACATACCCAAAAATCAATAAATAAGTGGTTAACATGGAATATATCTCATAAAAGTTAAAGTTATATGAGAAAAAAAATTACTTTTGAAAGAAGAGTTTTTTTGGAAAATCATTTTTATTGGTCAGGAAATCAGATTGAAAACATGTATATCCTAGAAAATAGAATGTATTTTCATTGAAATTATATTTGAGTCATAAATAGAGTCCTATTTAGGGGAAATTATTTTAAAAGTGTTTTAAAGAAGCTTTATAAATAAAACATTTTAGTGTGGTTTAAGGAATATATTGAAGGATTTTAAAGAGAAAAGGCATGTTTTCTTCATAAAACCAGAAATGGACCAAAATAGATTTTTATTGTTAAAATTTTTTATTTTATGAAGATAAATATGGCATAAAAAATATTATGTAGTTAAATTAAAAATATGTAAGAGTTTCAGATGTTCCTTGAATCGAGCTTATATTTTAGAATTATTTTTGAATGATTCTTTTAAAACACAAAAATACCCATAAAATAAAAAAGGATTATGATTGGTAAAAATATATAGAACATTCAAACTGAATTTCTGAGGATTATATAGGAATAAATAATAATTTCATTTAGTTGAGTAGAGAATAAGATCAACTCGAATGAAAATGGAGGTTCAGGTCGAAAATACTTAAAACTTTGTAATCAACTGAATATTATGCCCCAAAATTATTTATGATAAATTAAATATCATGAGAATAAATAGAATTGTGATATGAAACATAAATGGGAATTATAAATACACAATACACAATTAGTAGTAGTGAATAAATAATATCTCACAAAAAATGGAAGTGAGATGACGAAACCCTTACCTTAAGTCTGATGGTGTTCTTTACTTGATCTTAGTGTCCTAGATAAAAAAATTAAATTCGTTAATTAATATTTCCAAAACCTATTATTTTAGTAATTTATTTATTATGGCATTATTTAGTTCATACATGGCCTTCTTGATGGGTTTAAGAGGTTCAATTTTATTTTTTGGGAGCATTTTCTCCCTTGGTATTCATGGTTGGATTACTTATATTTATATGTAATGATAATCATGTAATATTATAATGGTTACCTAGAATATAAGTTTTATTTTTTTTTAACATCCAAAATATTATGTGGATATAAAATTAATTTTTTTATTTAGAGTGAATAAGAATAATTATATAAAACATTAATGAGAATTATTTGGGTTAATTGGTGGTTTTTGATCACAATGAACTCATTTGGATTTAGAAATTAATATCATGTGTAAAAAATGATTCCAGAACCATAAATAAGTTATAATACATATATTATAGTATCTTTCAATAATCAAAATGGTTTCATGACTAGAATTGAATAGGGACAAAGAAATTGAAAACTCGTCGTCCTTGAATGTGATAAATTAACACATCTTGGATGGTGTTTTAATTTCTAGTAAAAAGATGGGAATGGAAAGATAATGATGAATTATGCCATTATCGTGAAAAAATTAAAATACATATAAGGTACTGGATCTATCATAATATTTTGATGAAATTAGGTGAGGAAAGATAATAAAAAGAAAGGAAATTGAAAATAAAATAAAAGTAGAGAGACCCCTTATGGAAATTCAATAGTGTAATGTTGTTGCTTAAAATTTCATAAAATACAGAAAAAAGGTGTCTCTCATCATTATTACATAATATTTACAGTAATGGGGATATTTAATGACATATCCCTATATAATTCAATTCATATTAAAATGAATAACATAAAATGAGAGCTTGAAAAGAGAAGGGTGGTAGATTCCCTTACCATGTTGAGGAACTCCTAAAACATGAAGGTTGGGGCATTTGAGGCTTGAGGACACCATGTTAGGACTAATGTGGAGGTAAAACTACCAAATAATCGAGGATGATGAGTTCATAATGAAATAAAATGAAGGAATGTGTGGTTATTTATAGTAAATGAGAGGGATTTTTTTTATTAATTTCAAATGACACCACATTAGTGGTTTTGGAATAACTGTGGGCATGCCCAGGGTATTTTCCCTTGGTATTGGCCACTTGGGAAAACTCATATAATATTTTATTGTACACAAGTCGACCATAATTTTATATGAATTATAACATCATTATGATGTCACTAAACATACTGAAAACTCAAAACTGTATTTTTACTATTCACAAAAAATTCTAGTATTTTAGAAAAATCACAAAAATTCACCCCAACCATTTTTTACTTGTATAATTAAAAAATGAAATCCATTTTATGAAAATAAGTTTCTAAACATTTTTAATTTAATTTTTAAATAAAATCATAAATTATTCCATAAAAAAACTTTAAAACTATAACTTGTTTTATAACACTTTGAGAAATTAATCAAGGTCCCATAAAATTATTTATAACCATAAGAAAATAAAGTAACAATTTATTATTACATTTTATGAAAATACATTTCTATTTTATATTATTAAATTAATAAAAAAAAATTAATTAAAATATTTATGACATACAAAAATACCAATTCTTATACTATGATCATTTTTTTCAGTTATAAGATGTCTAAATTGTATTTATACATTCGTGGGTGAAGTTTCTATTTTTTGACTAATTTACTATTAATTACTATTCATAAAGGTATGTTACTATTCATAAGGGTATGTTTCTATCCAAAACAAATTATTTTGTCTAATTAGACATTAAATGTCTTACTGAATGCAACGGTGTATGTCAGTTTCTCAAAATTCAAATCACATAGGTGGAAAATTATGTTTACCTGCTAGGTTATAAGGAAGTGGTGTCTTGTAGAGACTGAGTGTTTCAGGAATTATTTATTAAATCTATTTGTAAATTCTTAGGGTGTTACATAAATATTTATTATGGCATATAATAATATAATTATGTTATAAAAGAAGACTTGCTAAAGAAACAATCATGGAATATCACTTAAGACACAATATCACAATCATTAGGCAACCTATGAATGAAACTACATGCATGGAATAAGAATGGAATGTGAAGATCTATATGCCTATAATGATTCATGTAATTCTACTTCCTTTCCATACCATAACAAGGGTAAAATACCATAATCTCATAAATCAATAAGAAGTGGAAAGTACACCATTCAATCAAGGTGAAATAATAACCAACTGTAAAAGTGGGCAGCATGAACAACAATCCCATAACAGGACAATTAGACTTTTCCCCATACATGGGTTAACAACTCCCCTACACAGTAATTTACCAAGTGCCAACACATTCCTAGTCTCTTTTCCACCAGCACAAAATAGTCATACAAATTAAAAGAAAGGTTTTGATTCCACTTTGTAATATCCCAGCCTGATTGAACACTAAAACAGTGGTCGGGCCAGTGGGTCACATGGCCTCAAGCATGCCTCCACATATGTCAAATGATTCCATATAATAATGAGGGTTTTATGAGGTGAAAGTAGAGATACAATACCCTAATATCTGAGTAACACAACGGTATATTAGAAAGTAGATAATAGAAAACAATAGATGGAGTAATAAATGAAAGATAGAGTAGTGGAAGAATAATATAAATTGTATACAAAATATGGACAGATCCAATATACAAAAGATGGATGCATTTTATGATGATGATACATAATCTAAAATAGTATAAATGAAGCAGGCATTATGATACAATACATTAAATGAATATTAAAAACAAAAAAACCCAAGGGTGATCTCCATGATAATCCTAAACTCCATCTCATTCTTGTTCCCTTAACTCCTAGCTACTAGGAAATAATCCGAAGCAAGCATCCAAGACCTACGAAGATATGGTTTTACTCGAGTACCCTGGTGCAATGGCTTCCCGAGAAAGGTGTGAGATATAAATCCCAAAAGGTTACCACCCATGATTTCTAAAACTTAATCCAATACATGAACAAAATGTGAAGCAGTGTATAGGTATAAATAAAAATAAACATAACTTAATAATAAACAAAATAGAAATAAACAACATCTATCCTGGTTCCTAAATAAAACTTTGAGTCTCTACCTTCTTTTTCTCATATCCTGAATAAGTATCGGATCTATAACCATATGTATATAGTAATAATATATATAATATAGTTATTCTAAAGGACACGTACCTAGAATACTAGTTGTTTTATGGACTAGGTGTAACTTAGACATCTATAACTAGTGTAAATGAGCTATAAGCTCCAAATGAGGGTACATGCCCTACATCTCATAATGAGTGGGAGACATAATTCTCATCACTAGATATGGTGAGTGTGTCATCATTTCAATGATTGGGAAAGTGGTCAGTGTTACTTCATGCCAACACTCACCTGGGAACATGGTTTGTAAAGCCCATCATCTGAATAATGATAATGGTGTGAGATGCCATGACTCAGAACTTGATGCAATGGAGTGTGATACAACCATGCTCAAGAGAACCCTTACAATCATTCCACAGCCTGAAATAAGGTGTAATAAAATTTATAATATTATCCATAAGGCGTTACCTCTCATGCTTTTCACTTATTAATCCCATCATAAACAAGGTCATTATATTTATTACAATTCAAATTAAGTGTGTACTTAAGCATGTAATTATCAGCTTGACCTTTCCACAATATACAATTCATTTCACAGAAATAATTTAATATAACCAATTCATACTGTTTAATTCATTCAAGGAAGGAAATTTATCATGTCAATCCCTTCCATTTTATTCAATCTGCTTCATTAACCAAGAATTGAAAATTAAATTTATAAGGCGTAAAGAGGTACATATAATGTACCATGGTAATTTGTTCAATTACCTATAAGGGAAATCCCATTTATAAAGCAAGAAAAGCCCTTAGGAAGAGTATGGTTAATTTTGCAATTATATTAGACTGGGAAAAGTCAAACACATAGTGTAACACCACAACATTACATGGTATTTTTCTCTTTGAATAATACTATATCTTGTGTTGTACACAACTTCAAGTTCTAGCACACCATGACCAGTCAAACTAGCTACTAAAAAGCAGTTATGAATAGTAATACCAAATTTTTGAAATTTTATGAATTTTATTTTTCACAATGGAATTCTTTTTTTTGATTCAGAATATCAAAATTATCTTAGAGTGAATTTTTGGTATTTTTATGAAGACTTTTAATTTTTTATGAATAGTGAAAACACTATGTTATTATTTAAAACCGACATTTTTTTTAAATGATAATTTTTTTTATTTAATTTTTTTTAAAGTAAACATAGATACATAATACCTATATTTGTCCAATTCAATTTATTGGAGTCATTTTATAATAATATTATATATATATATATAATTTTATTGAACTTTTTAACGTCTTTTACCAACCTTGTAGGCCCATTTAAAAATTTTCATAAAAAATAATTTTACCGCTTCTGTGAATTGAATTTAAAAACTCCGACAGACATAGTTTCAATAAATTTGTAAAATTTGGTTCAATAGGATGAAAATAATTTTGGACGAATAGTAACTTTTGCATTTTATTTACCATGGTTAAAAGTAAACAGGGTAATGAAAGGAAAAAAAATATTATTATAATAATATAAAATTGTCACAAAACATGCCTTAATTCTATTGGATAAGTTTGTTTCGACCAAAATCAACCTTAGGTCTAAAATATCATCATTTTTGATCCACTTGGATTTTATTAGGAAATTTATTATATTTTATTTTAAGAAGTGTTAAGAGTGTAAAAATCAAATATTCTTAACTAGAACATTTTTTATATATGGTTATACATCAGATAAATTAGACAATAAATATTAATTATAAATCTATTAATATTTTCTACATCATTTTATTTTATTTATAATTCTTAGACATTATATAATTAAATTTATTTTTGACACAATGATGATGTTGTAATTACCTTATTAATGAAAGATTAAAATAATTGGAGTTATAAATGTTAAAATAAATATAAATTGCATGTTTTGATACCATATACGAATTTTCAAGGTGAATATGACATGTTAGGGTTTATTAAATGTATTTTTTTATGTAATCAATTTGTTATGACTTTCACAATAACCAAATACTAAATAGTATCAAAATTGACATAAATGAGATTTAAAAAAATATTATTTTATTAAATGATATAATATTAATAAAAATATAAGGTTCAGCCAAAGTACATAGATAATTTTATATATGTCATTAATGAACCACTTGAGGTTCTCTGGTCATTTTATAGATACTATATTTACCATGTAATATAAAAAAACAAGAAGACATGGTAAAAGTTATACTATTTAACTAAGAGTTAAATTTAAATGATAAGGTTAATATGGTGACCTAAACATGTGTATAACCTATTGGTTGATAGGATTTAGATCCATATACACCATATCCTCGATATAAATCCATTTTCAGCTATTAGAAACCAAATATAATTTTATAATAAAATAATATTTCAAGTTTTTCCTAAAGTTCCCTTCACCTCTCTTATAAAAGGACACCTCCCCTTCTCGTAAATTCACACCTCCAAATCCATTTGTCTCGACCAACCCCTACTCAAATATCCTCCCAACTACCCTAAATTCAACCTATAGGCCTTAATTTGACCATATTTCCAACCTAAGATCCCTTTTTATTAAATAAAAAGGAAACACCCGAAAAAGAGGTAATTATGTCATCACCTCTTTCAAAGTTCTTTTCTTATTCCACTTCCTATTTCTCTGTTGTTTCCATAATAAAATAATAAATCCAGTAACTTTTACATATTTTTATGTTATTATAAATATGGTACAACCATATTCATCATTCTATCCATCCTATGAATGACAAAATCATCACACTTGTGTACGTTCTGCTTATCTTCTCCACATCGTGGTGTAGTTTGTTATTCAACACTTCATTATCTGGATGGGTATAATAATGAGTATAAATGATATAAATAATAAATATAACATGTTAATGATTTTTTATATATAATATACCATCCAATTACATACTATTTCACCATCAATAGATTGATATTGTTGCTCATGCGTACGTACAAATTACCGTCTCCACAACGCGATGTGATTTCATTCCCCAGCGTAACCATTCAAGAATATTTTTAATTTTGGTGATTAAAAAAAATAATTTTTTAGAAATTAATATCATTCTGGATATGAATAAAATACATTATATCTATAGAAAACATGGTTTATGTAACAAAACATATAATGTAAAATGAATCAGTTAACAACTGAAACAATGATACTACTGAAAATTTATTACCAATGCAATATTAAAGGATCATATATGATAACATATTTATGTATACGATTCTTATATAATTTAATAAAAATTATTTATCCATTATATAGGATTTCAACGTACCCTCGACTAAGGAAATGTACAAGGTAAGGGTTAATTTTATAATCTCTTTATTATTTTAGGTTGTTTATAGGTAAGTATCTACTAAGAATTATTTATCATCCACATCTATGTTTCTGAAAAATGTATGTCAAGATATTTTTTAAATTTCCTAGACTATGTTTTAAAGTCATTTATACCCTTTCTTTACTTTTTATAAAATAATTTTAATATAATCTTTCCATCTTTTTCCAAAAAAATCGTACTTTATGACCTTTCGATAAATTAAAGAAAGAATGTTTTTTAACTTATTTGGAGAGACTTGCTATTTTTACACCATTATAAAACCTTTGAAGATTCCATTACAATAATATATGAATATTTCCAATATATATGTTTTCTTTTATACTTATGATACTTTAAAATGATTTCAAAGTAGAAAGAGATATTTTCCTCAAATAGTTTTTTTATTGATTTCATCTGTGTCAACGTCAATTGTTGAATTTTATGTTTAATGGAATTTGATTTATTATGATACAATATTCCATATTTTATTTATAGTTTTATGATATGTTTGACTGTGGATGTGCTATTTTTATGTCATTCACAGTTTAGGGTTAAAGTATAAACATATCGTATTTTAGTTTAAATGAATGTTTATTTTATGTTTCACCCTTTTCATATGAGGAATGAATTGGATGTAGTAAGTGACAGGAGGGGACCACTACAGCCCCTCGATGCATCAGTAGGTCTCATTAGAATAACTAGTGTTTTGGCATATGGCCTTGAAAAAATTTATATTTAGGGTCTCAGCACGAGGCCATGACTTTGTGGTTAAGATGTGTGGCATTATGCATTCCATCATTATGAGATCGGTTGTTGATATTACAAGTGATTATTCGACTAGTAGAATATCCATGTGAATAAGTAAATGAAATTATTTTATTTACCTCTGCTATATTATTCTGAAGTTTATGTTTAAAAGTATTGTGTTTCAGTCTTATACATTTCCTTGAATGTTTATTCTTATGTAAGATAGTTTCCACTATATTGTTATCCTTACTAAGCACCTAATATCCCCCTTTCTTATGTTTTATTTTTCCTAGGATGTGAATAAGTATATTATGAATGACCTTTAGGGATAGAATAATGAATAAGGGTGTTTTCAATGGTGTCATAATGCTATTTTTTCATTTCATAATGTAATTTAAAATATATGTATGTATCTAGTAATTCTAAGGCTACTAAACTGATTAGTATTTCAGGACATGATCTATTGTGATCATGTTGATGTTATGTAATAATGCACCAACTCTGGGTAACTAGGGTCATGTCATTACCGTTGGTATTAGAGGAAGTTTATTACAAACCATGGAAACTAGATTTAGAAAAACTCTGATTAGAGAGCATTACCCTAAGATAGACTATAAGGATATGTATAGAAGAACATCCAAAATTTTGGTAATGTAGATATTATTTGGGTTTTCCAAGAAATACATCCCTGTATGGATACAACATGTTGATACAGTTTTCGCACATATGTACCTAGGAGTGAAAACTCTAACCAAGCTTCCACATACCTCCAAATATACATAATTCTGATATATACTAGAAATGTAGTCATATGATTTCATTAGTACATAAGAAAAATACACAAGGATCATAATCAATTATCTCAGTGATCTAAAATAATAATGTTAGATTAGGCCCTCAAACCATTGTATCCAAAGTTCATCATGAGTCAGGCCTCTAGGAATTTGTACCCCCTTTATGCCTTAGATTATCCCTCCAGGCCACCTTGACCCTCAAGTCGCTACCTCAGGTCAGAACATCAGGCCATCATGCCCATATCCTATGATCAGATCCATCATTGTCATCATCACATGCCATGAACACTCCCTATCAAAGAGATAATCATCACACAATAGTCCAGCTACTCTGAGTATCAAGGATAACCCCCATGGCATGGTAACACACATAACAAGTTAGAGATAACAAAGAAACACATAGCATATTATCATGAGAGATATAGTATAAACATACAATACATGTGTTAAATTTAAAACAAGGTAAAAAAAATATACAAGCATACTCATAAAATCATGATACATCAATGGCTCTCATGAGCCACACACATACAGACATGTAATAATAATCAAGAATGGCCAAACAATGTTTGTCAAAAAAACATTATACCAAGGAAACAACTATTTATGATATCCCCAAATGGTAAGAAACTTCATACATAAAGGTTTTCAATGTCGATGTCAATGTTTATCAAGGGTGTAATCTTTTGAATCATTCTCACACACTAACTAGAACACACTCACATATCAAGAACTCCTAGAACCAATTTCATAAGAAAATGGTTTATATAGAAAAGAATATTAAAGAACATGATACGGGGTGGAACATCAATTACCAAATGATGAATACCTATGATGGTAGAATATGAGTATGTTTAACAAAAGGAGGAACCACCTCTCTTGGATAGTGATAAGTGAGGAGGCTACCAAGATAATGACACTAATGATGAAGAATACCATTAATCATAAAGAACGTTGCTAACTGACATCAGCCTGAGAGGTTTCTTTAATCCCTCCAGGTTGAGTCAAATTATAATTTCAATGTCCCAAACATCATTAAATACAAAGGCATAGTGTAGTGGGAGTGTAGGGTGAAACCCACAGGGGGAGTGATGTTTGACAGGAAAAACTGGTTTTAAGACCCATAGGGATGTCCTTTGAAGTGATATTTTTTTTGGAAGTTGAATTAATTAATACATTATAAGTGACTCAAAAAAATAAATGTTGGGTCATGATCATGCTTGTGTATCTAGGTAAATAATGGTATTTCTTAATAATCGTGTCAAGGTCCTTTTTCTAAGTCTACAAATTGAATATAGGTTTCTAGTTGACTTTGGTATGGCCTCCTAGTTCTACCGAGGAGGTAACTATTTCATGATCGGGAGAAAGTAACCACCTAAATGAATTTCATTTTGATTATAGTGAAGAAAGTTTCCAATGAAAGTGTTCGTAGAGTTAGTCTACTCCATTAAGGATAGGGTCATTTGTTTGAATGTCTTATGGTTAGGGACACTTGTGAAAATGGGATAGCCTATTGAGTTGTATCCGGATTACCAATCCCATCAGGTTTTCCAAGTTTATAATTAATGGTTAATTTAAGTATGAAGATTAATCACAATTGATCCCTAGCCCTATGGATTTTATTTACTCATTAAAGATGGATGTGCTATTAAATACCTAAAAGGTAGCATGTTCGACATGTTGATTGATATTGATGGAACTGAGATTATGCAAGGGTTCAAGATTAGTAAAATAAATAGAACATGGACTAGGTAAATCAAAACTATAAATAAAATACTTACTTGATAAAGGGAAATTGAAATGGATCTAATTGATATGATAGAAATTGAATGGTGTTGAAGAATAAAAGATCCACGACTCTTGGATTAATAAATATCCACAACTCTTGTCCAAAGGCATCATTATACATTATACAAGGAGAAGGGTAGGAAAGGGAAATGGGGTTGGAATATCATTATCCTACAAGGTCATTCATGTAAAATATGGGCTAAACAAATGATAGTTGTATGGTGGGTCTTAGGAAAAGTGGCTATCTAAGAGTGCCTCAATAATTTTAAATTTATTCATGTTCAGTCATCACTTCAATAAGATATCAGTGCGTAAGTTCTCATAGGTTTACACAACCCAGAAATCTCTCAAGAAATATACTTAGAAAAGAATATGAAATTGAAATCTTAGAGTCCTATTGGGTAATAAGAATAGAAAACAAACTGGAAATTACAAAGGGTATAAATCCTAAGAAATTGGTCAATTAATCATAAATTCAAGGAGACTGAATTGGAATTAATTTTATAAACACATCAATCATTCTAAAAATTATTAATAGGGTTGAAATAATGTCCTTCATAATTTTTCCACTTAACTTTTTATTTAATTACAGGGGCATAAATATTTTCTGGTTTAAAGCATGCTTATCACTTGGAAAATTGTCTTATAGACAAGTGAGAACAAAAAAAATTCAAGTGTATCACATGTGAAATTGTGAGAACCCCCCCCCCCAATACACACTTAGAAATAGATAGTCTCCCCATTGTTCACAAAATTATTGTGGTAGTGGTGTAGCATTTAAATTTTAAAGAAATTGAAATGGAATTGTTGATAGAATTGAAATAAGAGGGAATCGAGGGCTCCATGAATGAAGTGATATTCCATGGGTGTTTTTGAGCTATTGTAATGCTAAGTCCAAAGCACCTAAAAAATGGGTTAAAGAATAAATCCTTCACTAGATTACAAACATTACTCCATAGGTATAAATATAAGAATAGTTGAGTAAACAAAAAGGTTCGCAGAGTGAAAAAAAACATAGACACTCATTTTATTGATAAAACTATTGATATAAAACATCTCCATTAAGTCCATGAAATCTTTAGTGATGTTATAATTGGAAATAAAGATTATATCAATCATCTTATTGGTCCTCATAGTTTTGGCCTAAATCTTGATACGGTTTACCAGATGCCTCAATTTGGTGAAGCAAAGCATATGGTGAAGGTGAAAGTTATCATCATTGGACGTGGATGTGGTCTCATCCTGAGAGGTAGGTGTGGTGTGGTGTATCTTAGAGGTTGGATGGTTCTTGGATGCTGAGGATGGGGACACTGAAGAGGATGATGAGGGTTTTGGGCATTTCATTCGTTCCATTGTTGAAGGGGTGGTGTCTGGGTGCAACAAGTGAAAAAGAGGAGGGTGTGGGAACGGTGATGCCAAGTTGGAGGGAGAGGGGAGGGGAAGGGAAGGGGGTGCTCACATGAGAGAAGGGGGATTGAAGGTCACGGAGTGGGCGAGAGAGGACAATAGAGGAAGGTTTGCAGGGGGTGGGGTTGTCTGATGGGTGATGGTTCATGACCTATAGGTCACGACTTGTATTTTATAAAATAGATCCTCCCCATAAACAATGTGTAGCTTCTAGACACGTCATGTATAGAAAAAAATAATTGAGAATTTGGAATAAGGATACACGTCCTAAACCAAGGGCCCATGACATGTACAGAAATGGGTTTTCTCCTTTCTGATGCTTATTCCTTGCCTCCTACTTATGTGCACTTAAAAATCTTCCATGATGATCCTAATATAACTTTACTAAAGATATCCTACCCTAGGTTGCCTCCCATTTAGTGATTCATTTATAATCAGAAGATTGACACCATTAATGCTTAGGTGTATTTGAGGACGATTACACAACCTTCATGAAATGGTTCTGAAAAAATGTTTAGCCTCTGACCATTGTCTTTAAAGGGTGGTCCTTCTTCTATTTGAATTTTTATTGTTCCATATTGAAATACTTGAACATCCTAAAATGGGCTCAACCATATTTATTTTAGATGACCAGGGAATAATGTAAATATGGGATTAAATAGCAGGACTTTATTTCCATGAATAAAGATACTCCTTTCAATACATTTGTCGTTCCATTTATTTGTATTTTCTTTTTAAATGACTTTATTTTCATATTATTCTCACCTTATCTATTCCAATTCAGTTAACTACACTGTCCTTGATTCTCTATCCTATTCTGAATTCAGGTTCATATTCCTAATCACCCAAAATGAATAATGCTCAAGATCCACCAGAAGATGATAGATTTTATCATAATCCAATCAAAATAAGGTGTTGTGTATGGGTGTCTTTAAAGCAGTCCTCTATTTCTATAGTGAATCATCCAGCTTTAGGCTCCAATCGTTCTTACTGGTGTTCACATATTTTTCTAAAATTTGTTTCACCTCCCTATTTAAAAACTCGACCTACCCACTCATTTGATGGTGGTTGGGAGTTCTAGTGTTGTACCAAATACCACATCTTTCTAAAAAAAATTCTAGGGTGGTTGGTAAAGTTTTTTCTGCGATCATTGATGAGTAACCTTGGAAATCCAATGTGTGTGAACACATTTTTCTAAAAAAAATAATTAATACATTTTTTTTGTTATGTCATAAAACTTTTCATTCAACCTACATTGAGATTTAATCTACTACAATAGGAATGTAATTTATTCCATAAGACAAAGGGAATTGTCCCATGATTTCGATGCCCCAAATGTCAAAAAATTCAATTTCTATAATTGTATTTTGTGGAATCTCATTAATTTTACTGATATTCCCCATTATTTTCCATCATTCACATTACTGGAAGAATCCTCTTGCATCTTGATGTAAATGGATCCAGAAAAATCCAATTTTTAAGATATTGTCCACTATGCGCTCGAGTCCATGGTTTCCTCCAGTTGGCGTTGTGTGATACATTTCAATTACATTCTCCCTTTGTTCTTATAGAATGTAGAATCTCACCAAACCAACAACACAATTTTTGAAAAATATAGGCTCAACCCAATATTGGTGCTTGGAATATGATAGGGATTTCTTTCATTGTTGATACGAGAGGTCTTGATGTAGAAATCTTGTTGCAAGATAATTAGAAATATCTAAAACCCATGGGTGGGCCTTGATGCTGAATAAGGTCTCATCAGGAAAATCCACTTAGATATCAATATATTCACTTATTTGATGATGGAAAAGGTAATCTTAAGAGATGGTATGTAATTACATTTTTTATTCCCTTAATATCACTGATCACGGTGTCAAATTTGTTTAGAAGAAGAATCCATCATATCAAATTTGGTTTGGCATATTTCTTGTTTATCAGGTACCGAATGGATGTGTGATCTGTGTGAACAAAGAATTTTAATAGAACAAGATAATAATGGAAATTCATAATGAAATATATTATGGGTATGAGTTTTTTTTTGTCATGTAATTAACCTGATGTTTTTCTAGTGTTTTACTCACATAATAAATTAAACAGAAGGTTTTTTCAATGTGTTGTCCTAGCAAAACTCCCACACAATGTTTTTAAGAATCACATATTAGTTTAAATTATTTCTCCCAGTTTGGTGTAATGAAAACTAGTGATGCAATCATACTATTCTTCAGTGTTTTGAAGGATTACTGTTATTCCTCTGTGTATTTGAAAGGAATATTTTTTTTACAATAGGTGTGTCAATGGGTGTGCGACTTTGGAAAGTTATTTTGTGAAATATTTGTAGAATCAAGAATGCTTGAGAAAACATCTGATCCATTTAACGGTTGATGGTTTAGGTAGGTCTTTGATGACCTAGATTATGGATGGATCAACTAAAATTCATTCCTTGGAGATCATATGACCAAGGACTATTCATCCTTATACCATAAAGTGTCATTTCTCCTAAATTTTCTCCAGTCATTTCTCCTCACAATATTGGAGAACTAACTTCAGATTGCTTAGATAGATATCGAATGGTCTTCCATAGACTGAGAAATATTCCATGAAGATTTCAAGGAATTCTTTAGTAATATCATGAATGATGTATGTCGTGAATCTCAAAAAAGATTATGGACCATTTCACATTCCAAATAACATAATTTTGTATGAAATGGTACCGAATGGTCATGTTAATTTGGTTTTCGGCCAATCAGCGAGGTTGAATACAATTTGTTTGGATCTTGAATATACATCCAGGAAACAATAAAAATCATGCCCCACTACTCTCTCTAGCATCTTATCCATAAGATGTAAGGGAAAATGGTCTTTTCATGTTACTGAATTCAAGAATCTATAGTCCACGTAAACTCTTCATATAATGACGGTGCATGTTGAAATCAGTTCATTGTCATTTTTTCCTCTCTACTGTGAGTCTTCCCTTCATTGGAACAACTTAGAGGGGGATCACCCACTCACTCTATAAGATTAATAAAATGATTCCAGCACCATGTTACATAGAAGATTCTTCTTGACTAACTCATTCATTGGTGGTGTGAACCACCTATGAGGTTGTCTTTTTGGATTTTCATCCTCTTCAAGTAAAATTCTATGGGTGCACTTTGTAGGGTTGATTCACTTCATGTCTTCCACTACCCAATTTTTTTCCCTTGTGTCTTTTTAGAATATTAACCAAATTTTCCTCATGTTCTCGATAGAGTTATGAGTTAATAAGGATGGTTATATAGGATGAATCTCCTAAATGAGTATTTTAATGTACTGGGAAGAGGTTTCATTTCCAACTTGGGTGGATGAATGACAGAGGGAATGAAGGGTGGCATGGTGTCTCTTGTGAGTTGTTAAATAATGATTTCTTCTTCGAATTCTTAGTTTTCTTCATTGTATAAAAAAGAATCATCACTCTCTTCTTCAATGTAAATGTACTCCTAGAATTTTTAAGTGAGAAATATTGAATTTCAATCTGTAGTATCATCAAAGTGTTGGGAATATTTGATTAGGTTGAACACTACACACTCTTCTCTGACTAGTAATATTAGAATTCCAAGATTAACATCAATCAGAGCCTTTTTCTAATGCTAGGAATGGTCTCCTAATAATGATAAGGGAATCTACTTCTTTTTCCATGTCTAACATGATAAAGTATGTTGAAAAAATAAACTTCCTAACCTTGACCAAAACGTTTTCAAGAACCCCTCAGGGGTACTTCACTAAACGGTCAACTAGTTGTAATGATACTATTGTTTCTTTGAGTGCTTGGAGTCCTATCTTGTGAAAAAACCTCATTGGCATAAGTTCAATGATGGCTCCAAGATCACATTGTGGTCTTCCAAATTTACACTCTCCTATCGCACATGGAATTGAGAAACTTCCAGGATCTCTCACCATTGGGGGGATTTTCTACTACATAATAGCAATTAATTATTCATTCTTGGATTTGAATGGATCTTCAATTTGAGCGTGTCGGTCTTCACACTTTTTGGTTGAATTTGCATTACGATGTTCGGTTCTGTCTTCGGCGCCAGCGACCAGTGATGGTTTTTCGGTGAATGAGGTATTGGTTGGGGGCGATTGTTGTTGAATGATACTGATTGAAGCTCATCCTTTTTGAGTCTATGCTTTTCCGAACTGAATTTGGATCAATCGAGGTGAATGTGGTTTTTTGGATGGTTTTGGGGATTTGATTTCCCCCTTTGATTCAGATTTGAAGTTGGTTTGTTGTGCACACCAAGTGATCGGCTTATCACCTGGGTGATGCCGTATATGCGCAATTGTGCTTCTGCAGTGTTTTGGTTTAATTTGAGACCTTGTGGAGAATTTTTGTGTTGTTTGACTGTCCGTTTAGAGACTCTCTTTGTGGATGTTTCTATGTGATTTCGCTATGAAGTTTTGAGGTGTTCTCATCGGATTTCTATATGATTCTGCTCCGGATGAGGTTCAGAGCAAGAAGCTTTCACCTGCGCATGCCATTTGGACTTGGAAGTTTGAGAGGGTATGACTCTGCCATCGGTACCGTGCCCGTACTTCTGCACGGGACAGCTAGCCAAGCGTTCATGCGATGGTGAAGGCTTGGCACCAAGATGTAATCGCTGGGGAGGGGCAGATCATGTAGTCTTGATCCGGGTTATCCTTATTTATGGTTTTATTTGATTGTAATGTTGGATCATGTGGTTTCTCACTTTCTCCTCAAAAGTGTTTTGATAATAAAAAAAAGTTAATTTTCAGCAGTCTAAAAAAAAATTATTCATTCTAGGAGATGAATCTCAGATATTTTATCTTCCTCTTGTTTGATAGATGTTCTTTGATAAATTTTGAATAAATAGTCATCTGAGTGATAGCTTTGGAAAATGGTATATTGATATGTAATTTTTTGAAAATTTCCAAGAACATCTTGTATAGTTCCTCCTTCTTATGTTGTCTCTCCCTCTCTATAAAGGGAAGAAAAGGATTTATGGATGTGGAGAAACATAAATTAGTTTTTTTATTTTCAGGGGTGTCATTTTCTTTAGCTGGTACTTCCTCTTATGGTAGGGTAGAAATAGCTTCATCAAGTTCTTCTTCCTATTCTTATTGTTTCTTAGGCTCCTCTTGTGGCCTTTCTTGTTTTGGATGTTAAAGTATAAAAATTTTATTCTTCTCCGAACTAATTCCTTAGCTTCATCTCTTGGGTATGTCTTAGTGTTTCTAGGAAGAGTACTAGGTAATCTTTCGGATATGGTCTTCGAGATTTGACCCATTTTATTCTCCGTGTTTCTTGATGAAGATCTTTTATTTTTCATATCCATCTCGTTGGTTGTCATCATTGGATCTAAATTTTGCATGATGGTAGTCAATAGATTCACTAGGTTTCATTGAGGTGGTGGAGGTTGTTACTCTAGCCTTTGCCGGGCAGGTTGAAATTGATGTTGTTGGGGTCTTGGTTGAAAAGGTTGTGGTTACATTGGTTGCTTCATTTATTGATGTGGTCATCGTATAGGGTTCATAGGTAGATACCAAGGTGGTCCTTGGTTGTGGAACTGGTTCTAACCACTACACGATTGAAAATAGACTTGATTATTTTGAGGTTGTTGATGAGAAAGCCTCTACTGATAATATCGGTGTTGCTGAAATGAATTGTTTTGTTGATTTTAATTGAAATAATTGCAATCTTATTGATTATCATATCCCTCATTGTAGTCCTGAAATGATTGTGGGTAACCACACATTTCACATGACTGGATTTATATGACTAGAGAAGGATGCGGTTGTGTTGTCGGTACTTGAAATGATTCGAGTTTCTTTATAAGATCTGCAACATGTGACAATATTCAGATGTTCTCCTCAACATGGTAAATTCCATCTCATGGTGATCCACAATCACTCCACCATAGACTGGTCTTATGAGAGACATCGTCTAAAATTTCTCTTCCTAATTCGGGGGTCCTGACCATTAAATCTTCATCAGCGGAAACATTGACAACTATTTGTGCCACTGGATGGAGTCCTTGATAAAATGGTTGCAACTAAATTCAATTATTGAGTCCATGATGTGGAGACTTTCTCATAAGATCCTTAATTCTATGCCATGCTTACAATGAAAATTATTCATCTTCTTAAGTGAAGTTTTGGATGTCAATCCAGAGCTTCGAGGTCCAAATTGATGGGAAATAGCTATCTAGTAAGTTCTTGGAAAGTTCATCCCATTTTGTGATCGACTTAGAAGCTTGGATTTTGAGCCAATAATTTTCACTATCTATTAATGAAAAAAGAAATATATGGAGTCTTATCACATCAGAAGAAACTACCTAGTTGTGAAAGGTATCAATAAATTCTATAAAATTAGAAATATGTTCATCCAGGTCTTCACTCTGAAGACCACTAAAATTTCCCTTATCTTGGATTATATGGATGAGTCCATGCATGATTTCAAATGTATGGGATTGTATCAGTGGGTGAAAGATGCTTGGTGTCACACCATGGATCAATGGAATTCTATAATTCATGATGGTCTTTTTTGGGTGAATCTAGTTTTCTCTCAGGATAATTTGATTGTTTGGCGAGTTGGGTCCCGCATGGTTATACTTCTTGGTCGTTGCTAACTAGAGAAGTGAAAGCATATTCCTTTTGATCTCAGGATAAAAGGATAATGGTTCTTGTGCTTCAAGGTACCTCGAATGATTAAAGGGATCTTGTTACATGCACTGGAAATGGGGATGAAGATGCATGGGATTCTGTAAATTAAATAAAGAAAAAGGGATGGGAAAGGTAATCCTAAGCCTTAAAAAACTAGAGTTCTTATACGAAACAGTGTTTCCTCCCCGACAACAATGCCAAAATTTTATAGCATCCCCAGAGTTTCATTAATCCCTTAGAGCATGAGTCACATTAGAATTTTAATCTCCCAAACATCTCTAACTAAAAATGCGTAGTGTAGTGGGAGTGCAGGGTCAAACCTACAGGGAGAACACTGTTTGAAAAGAAAATATAGTTTTAAGACCCATAGGGGAGTCCTTTCATGTGATATTATTGTTTAAGATTAGAATTAATTTCTACCTTAGAATTGAATTCAAATAATTAATGTGGTGTTGGGATAAATCTTGTGTATCTATGTAAATAATGGTATTTTGTTCTAATCTCAGAATGGTCATTTGGCTTAGTCTATGAAGCAAATAGATGTTTCTAGTTGACTTTGGTCTAGCCTCCTAGTTCTACCTAGGAAGTAACTATTGTGTGATTGGGAGATAGTAATGGACTTGATGAATTATGTTTGGATTCTAGGAAAGAAAGTGTCATTGGCTGGTTATCTTAACCTTAGTCTACTCCATTCAAGATATTTTCGTTTGTTTGAATGTCTCGTGGTCAGGGAAGCTCACATAAAGGGGATAGCCTATTGAGTTGTATCCTGATTACTAATCCTATTAGTTTTTCCATGTTTTTAATTAAAGGTTTATTTAAGTATTCAGATACATTGCACTTGATCCCTACCCATAAGGATTTTAGATACTCATTAGGGATGGATGTACAATTAAATACATAAAAGAGATATCATTTTACATGATGATTGATATTTATGGAATTGAGATTATGAAAGAGTTCATGATTAGTAAAATAAATAGAACATGCACTAGGAAAATCACAACTGTAAATTAAATACTTACTTGAGAAAGGGAAATGGAGATGGATCTAATTTTAGTGACAGAAATTGAAAGATGTTGAAGAATGAAAGATCCACAACTATTGGATTAATAAGGAATTGTAAAAACACTTAGAAATTTTGAGTTTAGAGGGAAAGGAGGGTGAGTTAACTTGTAGGGAGTCAAAAGGAGAAAAAGAGATCATCCTAAAGTTGTGTAAAATACATTGTCGCTCCGCTTCTAATATAGGAATATTTTTTCACGATGTGTACCAGAGGTACACTACATGTACCTTCAATCCAAGTCAATTTCCACGGATTTTGGGATCTCAAGTATGAAGCACATATCTCTCATGGATTTATGAATTTTTACTAGGTATACATCATTTACTAGGTGTTCATGATGTGTACCTTGCATATAGTTGTCTTTCCGCGTGGATTCATTATATCTTTTTCACTATCTATTCTGACTGGAATCACATCGTGTTAGGGGTGTACACGATGTGTAATAGATTTTTCCGTGATGGATTTGTGTCTTGGTCATGTCTTGACTTTACGACTTGGAGAAGGCTATGAACTTTTATTACATGATATGTACTGACGCATTACGATGTGTACAACGCAATTTTTTAACCTTTTTCCCTATATTCCATTGAATCCCATGAAGATTTTATTCTGAAAAAATTGGACACATACCATGTGAATTGTCAAGTAAATTAATGAAAATATATAAATAAATGAAAGAAAAATATATGTATTGATTTGTATTATCACCGACCATCAAGTACAACACTGATTTTCAAGTACACCACCAACCACCAAGAATTCCATTGATCATAAAAAACATAATTGATTCACCAAAATCATAATTACCTTGGATTAAAACATAGGTAATCATCATGAAATCGAGAAAAAAATTATTTTATGATCTAATGAGGAGGAAAAAAGGGAATTATTCCAAGTAAGAAGACTCACCAAGAACCTCCCCTAAATTACCAAAATTCAGAACACCATTAAATGATTATGGAAGAGGCCTTAGATTAACTAAAGGCGGTTCATGAGAAAACAAAAAAAGGGACAAATTAAGGATAATAGAATAGAAAACTCCAAAAATGAAAGGGTTATCCAAATTTTTCAAAAAAACATTTGGGAGTAAAGAATTCCCTTTAGAATGGGTGTTGATTTGACTAATAGGGGATTATAATTGATTAAAATACTCATTTAAGAACAAAGAATTTATCCCCATGTAGTCCCCTTTAATTTGGACATTATTTGAGAATGAAGAGCATGAAAAAACTCATTTCAAAAATTCACAAAGCTGAAATGGCTTACACCACGACCTATACATGCCCATAGTAGTTCTTGAACACCTAGAGGCCGAAAAATCCAACCTTGTGGTGTGTTGACTATTTATAAGACATTTCACTGACACTATTGATTCTACTACACTATGGTGAGTCTTTGATTTCCATTTTTCACTGAAGTATGAACCAATAAACAACACAGCTTGTCCAATCCATTTCCTTTGGCCATTTTATAATGCATGGACCACCACAACTTGGAAAAATGGAATAAAAAATCTATTTTGGTCTCTGAGATGTCAAACATTTAAAACTAATAAAAATAAATAAAAAGGAAATAAAAAATCACTTAGGCATGGTTGAACACAAAATGGAGAAGGATAATAAGGGAAAAGTCATTTCATTAAAAGAAAAAAGTTTAAGGAATTTAAAAAGATATATATATATATATATATATATATATATCTTTATAAATTAAGCTACATCATAAATTGTGTTTCACATGGATACCATATTATTTACAGGTAGTTAAAGACTCTATAATTGAGAAATAATATTAGTTCTTGTGGATTTTTGTGGCATTATGGATAGATTTTGTGATCTACATAGAAGAGGATGGAACTGCTGACAAGACTATGAGATTCAATATAAATATATATTTTCCTATATAATATAGTAAAGGCTCTATCACCTATGTAATATGGTGATAAATTTCTCATTTAATATAGAAAAAATATTTTATGATAGTAATTGGGCAGCCCATTGTAGTTGATATCAAAATTATAGTGTAGAATCAATGGATCATCTGGAGTTGAACATGGAAAGAAGTACATTTCCCACCTTGGGAACGAACCTTATAAAAAACCATGTGTTGATATCTTGTTTACCATAGAACATTTTAAATGGTTGTTGAATGTTGGGATAATCTTAAAATATCCACTTATATCCTAATAGATATTAGGTGTTCAATCCTATATGGGAAATGTGTTTAAATGTATATTTTGAATTTGAATAACAAATTCAACAAACCTGATTCACCTTTCCCTTAGGTGTGTCTTTATAGTTCCACTAAAACTTACATGTTTCCATTATAAATTGATGATTTTTTATTAATTTAGAATTTTGATAACATATTTTCTACAATGAAAATGATGGAATACTAGTGTTCTTTTACAAATTTATATAGTTAAATAATTTTTTAGGGTATTATTTAATTATTTAAAATATATTTTAAATTATTATTTTTTAATTTTTTAATGTTAATTCTTAGATATTTTATAGGACTATACGGGTTAATAAAAATCACGGATACTTATTATATATATATAATCAATGATAAAATAAATTATATATATATATATATGTAGTGTTTATGGGCATGTGTCGTTTGTGGTTTGTAATCCCCTCTACTAATAATATATATATATATATATATTATTGGTTTTTTTTAAATGAATAAATTTTAATATATTAATAGATGATATAAATAAAATATGCTAGAAATTAAAAAAATAGGAAATGGAAATTAAAATAAATAAAACATACAAAAATGAATAGATGGAAACATCTCATCACTTTTAGTGAGGTATTAATGTAATCATAACAACTAGAGCCCCTATCCACTATGATTGGCCATGGGGGAACTATTTTTATGGGGTTAGGTATTTTTAAATATAAAAGGGGGTCATCAATAAGTTGAGATGTCTGGGTAATCATGAGGAGGATCCTAAGAATACCTATAGATCTTCTTCAAAAAGCATCACTCCAAATAGTGATGGTGGATTTGAAGAGTGGGGAGACCTAAATAGGTAGCATGATATAATGTGAAGATAACTGGAGTTTTCAACTCAAAAAATTCCCCTTCACTATATTTTTTCTATCTTGTTTGATATTCATTATCGTTTAATATTCATTATTTTCTTCATGAAATAGATTTTTGAATTATTAAGTCATCCCGTATTAGTTATTATTTCTTTATAAACTTAATTTTAATTTTATTATTACATTAAATGTGACTCTATTACTCTAAAATTAATTTTTACACACTACATCTAGTAACAAGTGAGATTTAGAAGCCTAAAAATAGATCTCTAGAGGAAGATGATGACAAGTATCTTATACTATGAAGTGAGAAAATTATACGAGTATCAATGAAGAGGGAGAATGGGTGATGTCATCCAGTCTCTATTAAACTATAATGTGAATAAACATAACATGGATTGTATATTGAGGTTTTTAGGAAGTAATAAAAACCCAAAACCAAGGAATTGTTGTCTACAATTAAGGTGGAGTTATTCTGGGTTTTGAAGCATGAGAAATTTTGTGAAATCATAAATTAAGTTTCACATGGATTTCATAGTATTTATAGGTAGTGTAACACCCAAATATATTAATATCCTTAAAATTATTTCTATATCTTATCACATTCACCACATGCAACCCCATTCTTAAATGGACATTGAAATACTATCATTTAAATATAACTCTTATAACCCAGTCATTTGGTTTGTGGGTATGAATAAGAATATTTAAATTATGAAATATATTTATAAATTTTTTCTTCCATAAAAATAATTAATTAAATAAAAATTATGCATTTATAATTTTTTTATAAGGAAATGTGTAAGAATTTTTCATTTCATGCCATAAGAATTATTTTTTCATAAAAATGGTTGTTATGAATTTTATGTGTTAATAATTAGAATTTATTTCTAAAATTTTGAGAAACTTTATTTTTAAAAAATAACTTTATTTTTAAAATTATCATCTAAAAATTAGCTTAGGGTTAATGTTTGAAATTTTTCTAAAATAGTTGACTACTGGGTGAATAGTAAAAAATAACCATTTTATAAAAAATTAAATTTTGTTTAGTTATAATGATATAAGTATAACTATAAATATTATGAAACCTTTTTTACCGGAAAAATATAAATTTAAAAAATAATATAATTCATAGAAAAATAAAATTTTAAACATTAAAATACTTTCTTAACATTTTGGAAATCTACGTAATCTTTTTGTTCAAATAAAAATTATTTTTAGTTATTCTTTTTAATAACATATTTTAAAGGTTCTTTTTTATTCTCGTTTGGTTTTAAAGTTAAATAATAATACTTTTATTTAACATAAAATAATTAATTCCATTTTAAAAATAATAACCTTTAATTTTCTAAAAAACATTTTTATTTTTAAAACAAACATTTTTTTAAAAATGGTTGTCATTTTATTTTACGATATCAAAATAAAATTTCACCACTTCTATAAATTGAATATTGTATAAGTAATTCCATATTTATAATTATAATAATTAATTTTAGGTATTAATTTAAAATTAATTTTTGGTCATAATGAATAATCAAAACAGTAAAAATTTGTTACCTTGATTAAGTTTGAAAGGATTTACAGTGGATAAACTAATATATAAATATAAAAATACCACTTAAACTATTCTAAATCCAATTTTTTGAAGATATTTTCACCTTATATTATCTTTACATTTAATTCCCATACATGTATTCCCACTTTCATAATAAAATGGCTATATTGTTTAATTGTCTTATGTAACTCCATGTCTATCCCTCCACTCACTTATCAAAAGGAACCTCTTCTCCACCCTTAATAATAAAAATTGAGACTTATTACTCATCCAATAAAAATCCAAAGACCATAATAGATTCTTTCCATTCATTCTTAATCTTATGGTATTAACCTGGGATCATCCTATGAAGTCTTAAGGTGTAATACAAATTAGGTCTCTCAATGAAGAGGTAACCATCTTACCGAAATCTTTAAAAGTTTTCTTCTTATTCTAATTACCTTAAATGCATTTTATATATACTAAAATATTTAATCTAGTATCATAAATATACTGATAATTTATTATAATTATGGGATAACCATTTTCTACCTCATTTCCATCAAATGGTAAATGAAAGTATCAGTCGTGTATACATGTAGTCTATTACCTCCATGTAACGACGAGATTCATTTTCCAACATCACCTCTCATGGTTTCTAAAAATGATGGATTTACTGAAAATATATATGATTTTTATAATATAATAATAATTCATTAATGATAAATTATTATCTAATTTTTTTTTCTCATTATAAAATAGAAGTATAATTCATGCATACATACAGACTACCATAACCTAGATAGATATATTTCATATTCAATATCCATCTTTTTTGGATGTTTATAAAATTTTATTTAATTAATGTATATAATAATTATAAAATTAAATATTTTTAAAATATTATATTAATATTATACCCTATAATTTTCATACTAATTTGATATTTATAACAAACTCTTATTATGGTTGATTTTACCATCAACATGAGTGATGTTATAATATATATGATATGAATGATAAAGTAATGTTAAATACTAGTGATTTTAAGTAATAATAATATATACATGATGTGAATAAAAATTTGGAGATTATGGAACCATGAAAAAATTCTAAGGACTAAAACTATCAAACTGAAACATGCATTAAAAATGAAGCATATATCACTCAGAACACTGATTTTAATAAAGAGTTATAAATAAATGGGTGATAATATATTATAATTAGATAATATATGATATTAAAACTATGGTTATATTTTTTTAATATAGGTATACTAATTTTAAATTTATTATAAACGAGGTTAAAATCACTTACTATTCAAGTAAGACCGAAGGTCAGGGTTTCTCATCTCACTTATTTTTTATGAGATGTATACCATAATCACCACTTTTTTCATTAATGTTTTGTATATAATTCCATTTTGATATGTTATATCATTAATATCTATAATTAATTTCATTTAATGTTTCATTTGAATTTATTTCATTCATAGGGGTATGATTCAAAATTAACTAAAGTATTATGGGTTTTATGTTATAATATCATCACTTATCAGGATTTTTTATGATTAAATTAATGATGGTGAAATTATATGATCTATACCTCAAAAATATTATTTAGTTTCCTATTCTCTATTTATTTGTGGAAATTAAAAGTTTTTCATTCACTTTTCTCTCTCTATACACTCATATTTTGAAAGAATCCTTTTACGTAAAATAGATTTTTTCTATTCGGTTAGGAATCATTTTATTCTATATCCATATTATTTTCAAATATGTTCAAGATTTTTTTTAATATTATATAATGATTAATTAAATTAATTTCTTCCCATGAATTCAGTTTTATAAAAAAAAATTATAAGGGATATTCTTGTCATTTTTTGAATCAGGTACTTTTTACCAAAGTTTTGACCGAAATGTTAGTTTTAATGTTTAATGCCCGAAGAAATATTCCCTCTATCACTCAAATTATTTCCCTTAAATAATAATTTATATGTTTTGAAGTTTATTTCTAAAGATTTTTTTTCTTTATTTTTCTTTAAATTTTTATATTTTAAATAAGTTATTTGAAAATAACATTGTCTATTTTCCAGAATAAATGTTCCAATGATATTTTAAAATAATTTTAATCAATTTAAATATCCATTATAGGATCCTAGGAATTTTATGGGGATATAATCTATTGATACCATCTACCATATAACTCTTTATGTCTTATGACCATGTTTCTCTTACCATTGAATGTAAAAAATATAAACATTTTGTATTCAATTTTTTTAATATGATTTTTATATTGATAAGTTATTAAATTCTTATTAATTTCATTGATATGATGAATGAATGATACTTAGTATGTTATGGGAGGGGATCATTATATCTTCTTGATGCATTGGTAGGTCTCATGAGACAAACTAGTTTGGGTATTTGGTGTAAGCCTTACTTATTTCTATATTATGTCTTTTCATGAGGCCTTATTAATAAGATTATGGTATTCAATATTCTGGATTCTATCATTATGAAACTAGTTATTATTATCAATTTTATTATTTATTTCATTATTTTATCCATAGATATATTACCCTTTTTATATTAGTTATATGGAATAATTTATTATTATTATTATTATTTTCCAAATTATTAATTATTTACTTATCCAATGATAGATTCTATTGAACTCTTTGTATTACTTATAATCTTATCTCACCATTTTTTCCATTACTTAGAATTCTAAGAAGTTATCTATATAATATTTTAGGGATATAATAGAATAAATAACAATTTTATACTGAGAATTTTATGTTTTATTTCAAGTTTCCAAATGTAATGTGAGAATCAGGTATGTATTCAGTCTCCTAGGACTAATAAACTATTCAATACTTTGGGATGCAATATGTCATATCTTTTACCAATATAGTAATATAACCAACAACATCAAGTTACTGGATTCAATGTTTTCCATCAATTTTAATAACATGTAATAGAATATTAAAATTTGTTTTTCTGGATGCTATGAAATATAGGATAGAGTTGGTGATCTAATTCAAAGAGGTCGGAAGTGTTGAAGAGACTATGAGATGAAGTATAAATATCCCTTCACACATGTAATATAATGAATGATATATCAATTTTTTAATATGGTGGTCACCTTCTTATTTCATATGATTAAACAAATTTCTAGATAGAATCTCTAAAACTCATTATAATTTATTACAAGATTATAGTAGAGAATATGTGTCTCTAAATGATTTAAACATGGAAAGGAGTAAGTTTCCCAAAATAGGATGAAACCATATAAAAATACTATGTTTTTATCTCTTATTAACATTTTCATGTGGTTGTGGAATGTTGGAAAAATATTAAATGATGATTTTATATCACAACATATATTGAGGGTTCAAAGACCAAAGTCGTAAAATGTCTAAATATATATTTGGAATTTTTTAAAACTTATATCACAGATAATTCACCCCCATCCCTGGTGTGTTATCACCGATCCGTATTGACTTACATGTTTTCTTGATAAATTTATGATTTCATGTTAACTAAAAATTTTGATAACATATTTACTTTTTAAAAACATTTTCATGGAATATTAGTGTTATTTGATAAATTTATAAAATTAAATACATTTTTTCTTTGGTATTATTGAATTATTTAAAATATTATCTTTAATTATTTTATTTATATATTTTTAGTTCTTAATTATTTTATTTTTATAGGACTATAAGGGTTAGTCAAAAACACTGATAGTTATTGTATTTTAAATCAATAAAAAAATAAATTAAATATATAGTGTTTTAGGACCTGGGGGATCAGCTTTTATGGCATTTGGTTTTTTAGATAGTTAAGTGGTTTAGAAACATACATACATGTAGGAGTAGTCATTCATAGGTTCTTGGGAGTACTTATAAATATTATTCATTAAGTATCAGGCTATACAGTGATGGTGGAGATAATGAGATGGGAGAATTACATAGGAAATATGAAATAATGTGAAGACAACTTGAAATATTATCTTGAAAATATCACCATCACTGTGATGGTTTTTATCCTATTTCACATTCCTTATTGTTAATGTTCATACTTTGCATCTTTTAAGGGATATATGATTTTTTAATTCAGTCCATATATGTTTTTATTTCATTAGAAACCTGATTTTAGATGTATAAATAAATTATAACCACAAATTCAGTACTCTAACATTGAATAATCTTATTCCCTTACACTATTATTAAATTTAAGTATTTTAATGTTTTTCATATCTGGACATAATGTCTTTTTATGATTACATTTTTAGTATGTATTTCTGTATGAAATTAACTATATTTGAATACATAACCCCTAAAGAGTTTAAATTTTGGATTTTCCTTTTGACATTTATATTCTATCTAGTGGTGTAAAAATTTGGAAAATCAAGGGTGAAACATGATTAAAGTAATACAAATGTTTTCAAAAAGAATAGAAAAAAGTTTCTCATATGAGATCCATGTCCCATCCTTGTTTTCAATCCAATGAGTCTATAAAGACTCAATTTAATCCCAATAATATTAATTTATACTTTAATTGTGGGAATTAATGGTTATATTAGTCATGAGGAGAATTTAAATGAAGCTATAATTTATAGAAAGCTTGAAAAACATCTATTATAGTGAATAACATTTAGTATTTATCCTTTAATTAGAACCACGGTTTCTTGTGGGATAAAAATGATTGAAACAAATATTATCCATTGTGAATTATGGAGAGTATCATTTGTGGGGGTGATATCAAAAATGGAGAAGCTTTTAGAGATTTTATATTTTTCAAAAAAATATAGGACTCTAGATATCCATGAAAAAATTGATTATTGAGTCCCTAAAAATTCTATACAAAGACGGTATCACATTGATTTTTGAATATCGATAAATATTTTTTTAATTAATCACCATTTTTTATAGTAGGTTATCCCACTTATATTTGGAGTTGATTATTTGATGGAACATTAGAAAGAAATATAGGTTTCCACACATTGCTATTAGAGGTAATTTAGAATAGAGATTGTGGAAGAAAAAAGGTGATGTGAGATTTATATTTTGGAATGATCTTCACCACACATGATAGTAGATAAATGATTAGGTTTGGGTATAAGTGAAAAATTATGGCTATGTATAGTGAATGAAATTAGTAAACCAATTATATGAGGATTGTGACTTACTATATAGACAATACGCTCAAGGGGTACGGGTGGGGTATCCAATCCACACAACAACACACTTGGGTTGAGGCATGAGTTAGGGTATTTGTGATCTTGGATCATCGATCAAATAAGTAGAAAAATAAGGTAGAAATACATAAGTTCAAGGGAAGTAAAAAAGGGGTTTCTAATAATGGAGGGAAAATAAACTTGTATTATTTCACTAATAAAAACTTGAATGATGTTACAATTCAATGGTGAGCCTATTTATATCCAAGGGGTTATTCAAAGGTCAAGCATATAATTTCCGTAGTCAAAAATCCTAATCCTACATTGTCCCTAGAATGTAAAAAAGATAAACTCTAATATAGATATTTTCAAAAAAAATCCCACCAATATTGAATTTTAGGATGTGTACCACATGGACCCAAATGTTTAAATCATTATTTTTATTTCATATCCCACGAAAATTGAATTTCTTATTCCTATAGATGCAATTTTAGATTCACTAAAGTGGTTGGGTTTTCAAATTAGTGCAACCATGTGGTTCAAGATTAAAATATCATACTTCATCTTGAATAAGAGAAAATATAACCATTTTCTCCATAAATGCATGTTGAGATCTATTGGGAATTTAATTATGTGAGATGGGATACCATTGTAGTATTTAACCTCTTTAATCTCTCTTTTTTGAAAAAAACCCTCTTTAATCACCCTTTCATTATTGGGCCCTTCAAATCCAACTCCTCCACATGGGAAATTAAATTAGCCTCCCCATCTTGATAATTAGTCACCCTTGTCTCTTAATCCTCTACACCCAAAAAACGTGAATGATCATAAAAATTGAATGTAGAACATATACCATACTCACATAGAAAAAATATATTATAAGAATTTATATTAATCTTATCAAGTACTCTTAATACACCATCTCTACATTTCATTGAAACAGTATTTCATTTTATAAGAAACCATTCCTTCTATATGTAAAGACATAATAAGTATCCAGTCTCTAATATCAATTTATTTAGACCCCAATTTACACATCCAATGTATTGGTCGTTCGATTAATGTTCTTCTTAGTCTTTTAAGGAGCTCTTTAATGAATTTTACAAGCTTCACAACATCTTTATTTTCTCATTCATTCAAAGGTAAAGGGGATAGGTTAATAGGTTTAAGGGGTAAAATAAATAAATAATCTCAAGTGGTGAAAATTGATTACTAGAATGTTTTTCACTATTATAAAAAACTCTACATGTGGAAGACACTCATCCCATTTACTAATATTTTTCTTTAGTGTCATACACAACAATGAAGGTAATGTTCAACTCACCCCCTCTGTTTGACAATCATTTTAGGGATGACATGTGGTAGATAATAATAACTTAAATTTAATATTTATCCACAATTTGTTCTAAAATTAATTTAGAAATTTGGTTTTTTGATCTAAAACAACCATCCTTTACATCCCATATATCCTCAAAACTTTTTAAAATAAAATGGTTTCAATGTTAGTGGAATTATCAATTTTATGAAAAGGAATATAATGTTCTATTTGTTGAAAATCGATCAAGAACAAAAAAAATGAATCTTTTACCCTTTTGTTCCTTGGTAACTCTACAATAAATTCCCTAGTTATGCCCATCCTAGGGTTATTGGAGATTGGGAGAGGAATATACAATCCATGTGGGTTCAGTACAGATTATTATTTTCTCCAAAAAAACAATTTCGTACAAATTTACCAATATACTAAGACATTTTAGTCTACTAAAAAGACTCACATTGAACACTTAATGTTTTTGAAATTCCAAAATGCCCCATTAGTACACTTGAATTTGATTATTTATGTAATAGTGAATTGGATGAGAAATTGGGAACACAAAGTTTATCACCATGTAATAAGAACAAATCATATAACTAAATCTTTTCCCAAATTGTTTGGGGTTTTAAATGACAAAAAGTTTCACTGAAATAATTATTAGTGGCATATAATTATTTATTTATTTCAAAATGAAGGATATTAGAATATAAAAAGAATAAAAGAAAATAACTATATGAAAGAGCATCAGCAACATTTTTTTTATTTTTCATTTTATGTTTGATGAAATATGGGAATTACTCAATGAATTATAACTGAATAATAAGACTCTTATTTAATTTATGGAGGGTCTTAATAAGTTTAATATCCTCTTAATGAGAATGTATCACTGATTCTATAGGATAAATATAATGTTTCTATGTTTCTAATACTAAATATAATGTATACTGTAACACCCCGATATTTGGAAAATAAATATTTAATGCATGAAACTCTGATTATCTAAAAAACACCACTTTTTTATAACCTAGCTAGTAAACATAATCTTTCCACCACTGTGATTTGAATTTTGAAAAACTGACATGCACGATTATGTTCAATAACATATTTAGTGTCAGATAAGACAAACTAAATTTTTGGTGAATAGTAACATACCCTTATGAATAGTAATATTACCGTTATGAATATTAAGTTATATTATTATTTTATTTTCTTATGGTTATAATATAATGATATCTTGATTAATTTTTCAAGGTTATATAAAACGAATTATAATTTTAAAATTGTTTTTTTTAGTAAATTATGATTTTATTTAGAAAGTAAATTAATTATATTTAAAAAATTATTTTCAAAAAATGGAGTTCATTTTTGAAATCTACATGTCGAAAAATGTTGAGGGTGAATTTTTTGTATTTTTCAGAAATACTCGAATTTTTGATGAATAATAAAATACGGTAATTTACCATATATTTACATTATCAGTTAAATTCACTATTACTAGAATCATGGATGATGTAAGAACACTTGATTCAAACTAACATTCACATATTACTATTCCTGGTCACAAGAATCAATACTATTGGTTGTATTTGGAAAAATAATAAAATAATGAGTAAAATAATGGGTAAACCCTCCTCTCCTCCACTATAACCCCCCCTAACTCCATATTATCTTCACTTCATATAAAGCCTTATTACTTGTATAAATTATAATAAAATATCCTCCCAAGATCCTCCTCCATGTCCATAAGGCCCTGGTCTGACAAAAAGACCAAAACCTCTCTCCAAAAGAGGCTCTCAAGGAAGATTACTTCAAGAGGTAAATTTCTCTTCTCATTTCTTTTATTTCAAGTTCCATTATTTTAATTTTTTACTTACATCCTTTAATACAAATGTTGTGATTAATGTACTAAATTAAATGTACTAGAATTTTTTTGATAATATAATACTTCTTCATTATCTCTCATTTCCCCTTCTTTTATACTAGAAATGAAAACACCATTCGAGGTGTGTTAATTTATCACATTCAAGGACGACAGGTTTTCGATTTCTATTACCATATTCAATTATGGTCATGAAACCATTTTTATTGTCTAACACGACTATTATATAAGTATTATAAATTATTTATGGTTCAGGAATCCTTTTTACACATGATATTAATTTATAAATCAAAATGAGTTCATTGTGATCAAAAAACCTTCAATTAACCCAAAATATTGTCATTAATGTTTTATATAACGATTCATCTTCACTCCCAATAACTAAAAAAATTAATAACCATGTAATATTCTGGGTTTTTCACTAATAAAATACAACATCTATTCTATACAACCATTCTTATTCTACATGTTTATCCATACATGAATATAAGTAAACTGATCCAAAGACCCAAGGAAGAAAAAGCACCCAAACAATGAAATTGAATATATTAACCCATCAAAAGGTCATTAATGAACATAAGAATATTATAATAAATCAATTTCATGTATGTGAGTTTCTGGATTCATTAATTCATGAACCTAAATTTGATTATTCTGGTCATTAAGATCAAGTGAGGAACACCTTCGGACTTAATATAATGGTTTTCTACCCAAACCTCCATTTTCATTCGTGTTTCTACTATTCTATACTTACTTAAAATAAATTATTTTTTATTCATATGTACTCATATTATATTATGTGATAATTTTTTATATATTTTTACCAACCGGAATTCTACTTTCATTTATATTGAGTTATGTGTTTTAAAAGGATATTTCAAAAATTCTTCTCGAGATACAAGCCCCACTCAAGGGAATTTCTCAAATACTTACCTATTTTAAAGGGAATTTTTTAATATATTTTTTGTGACCATTATTTTTCTAAAAAACCCATTTTATTATTAAAATATTATATTAATTCACTTCTGGATTTATACGAAGACCTTTCCAAAAGAACTCTACTTTTCAAGTAAAATAGTACTTATCTCAAGAATTACTTGATGATTTTATAAGAGTATCTTAATATATTTCAACACTCTTGTTGATTATTATGTATTATTGGGATTAATATTTTATGATATAATCTACTATATTAAATTAAATGGTTTATGATTATTTTGACTATGGGTGTTTTATCTTAAAACCATTCACCAATCTACTCTGAATGGCTACTGTTTATGCTTAATGTTCGGGGAACATTATTGAAATTTCATATGTTAATTTAAATATGAATGTATATGTTGTTTATGTTTATCTCCATTCATATGAGTAATGCATTGGACTTATTATGTGGTTGGTGATTCCCTCTATAGTCTCTCTATGTTTCAGTAGTTCTCAGGAGATAAACTATAGTCTTGGAACAGGGCCGTGATAAAATGATTATTATGGTGTTGGCATAAGGACTTGATGGTATGGTTATGATATCAAATATTATGTATTCCATTATTTAGAAACAATTTATTGAAATTTCATGAGGTTATTCGAGTAGTAGAATACCCATGTTTATGCTTTATTATGGCATTATTTGTTATGCTCTTATTCCCGTCATAATGTGTTCAAGTTCATTTTTAAAGTCATGTGTTTTTAGTTATTCACCATGCCTCATGTTTATGTTTATGATATATTCCACTGTATTTATTACCCTTATTGATAATTTTAGATCACCCCTTTATTATGTTTAATTTTATTTGGACATGAAGAAGTTTATTATCAATGACCCAAAGGTTAAACTTAGAGTTGTGGATGTTCCCAATAAAACCTATATGTTGTATTTCATTTCAAGTTTTAATGTTGAAATTATGTACGTATGTTGTTTCCAAAGATACTAAATTACTCGGTCCATTAGGATGCATATTCCTTGTTTATATTCCAATGTAATAAAAATGGCACCAGCTCCGGGCAACTGGGGTTAGTTCCTTATAGTTGGTATCAGAGTAATTTTAGTAGAAAATATTGAAACTACATTTAGAAAATGTATATTATGGAACAAAACCCTAATATAGTCTTTGAGGAAAAACATACGAGAACATCCTAGAATTTTTGTAATGAATATATTATGTGGGTCTTTCTAGAAAATATATCCCAATCTAGATACTATACGTGGACGTGGTTTTTCCAGTGATGTTCCTATGAGTGACAACTATGACAAGGAGTTTCGAGCTTGACCCAGGTTATCTTGGAACATGAAAACAGTTATTAATATTCACTTATTTTGACACTCTTGGAGGATATGCTTAGGATAATTCACATTTTCTTTACAATTCATTATGAATGATTTAAATGAAAATTTTTCCAGGAAGAAACCATGTTTATGATTATTGGATTAGCCATAAATATGATTTCAATTTATTCTATGTATTTTAATTTGAGATTGTATATTATGATTCATAACCTAATATAGTGTATTCCCTTATTTATAAGTGGCACATAGTGGAAGGAATAGAAACATCATGAATGTGCATATCCCATGTAAGGATTTCTCCCTATGTAAGATAATGATGTTGGATCAAGATCTACAACTAGTGCGGAGAAACTTATAACTATAATGGGACAACTTACTTAGGTTATAAAAAATAAACTTACCCATATGAAGCATCTGGATCCACAACATAGAGGAGCTATATTAGATTTCTTTATGCGATAACAACCTCAATCATTTAATATGACCACAAGCACATTCTTATTAGAGTAGTGGATAAGTTCATTATATAAGATATTTCTTGATTTGGGATTTAATTAAAGAGGGAAGGTTTTCTTGGTGGTTTATCATCTATCTAGATATACGGATCAGTGGTGTTCTTTAATCCAAAACACAAAGGAGGTGGAAGAAATATAAAAAATGGAATGGAGGTATTTTAAGGAAATATTCTTAAAAAACACTTCTCTCATGAACAATGAGAAAACATGGAAGCATAGTTTCTGAATCTGAGGGAAAAAGAGGATTAGAATGTTGCAATGTATGAAGCAAACATTACATGGTTAGAAAGACATTTCACTAACTACATATGTAATCCATGGAACAATATTGATCGATTCATTGATTGTTTAAAACCATTCATTTGAAGGGATCTAGTCTCCCAATGTTTCTCATCATATGAATATATGGTCTCAAGTTCTATCAAGAAGGAAAAGTAACTCTCTCTGTCTTATGATTTTAAGGGAAAAAAAGAGAAGAAGAGGGCATCTGAAAACTCTGGAAAAGGAAATAAGGAAATGGGGAAGAAGGTAAGAGTTGACCTTCCACCTTGTGATAATTGTGGGAGGAGATGCTCTAGTAATTTTCTGATGGGTATGAGTGTTCATTACAAGTGTAAAGAAAAAAGACACATATCCTGGAATTATAAGGGGAAGAAGGAAGATACCAATGTCCAATGATAAAATTTCTAGGAGAGGGGAAATTATGGTAATTATTGACCTAGGTTTCAAGGAAAGATTCCAAAAAGAAGGACAAGGAAGAAAGTCCAAGATTATGTGGTCACAACTTCAGAGGTTGAAGTTTCTAATGTTGTGGTGGTTGGTACTTTAGTCATTTCCTCAAACATAGATAATTCTTTATTTAATTCTAGGTCATCGAATTCTTTCATATCTTCCTAGTTTAACATGAAAATTAGATATTTCTAATTTTATTTAATAAGGGAGTTATCAGTAAAAACTCCTCAAGAGATGTCCCATTTCAAAAAATTTATGTCAGGTAATACCCATTATGGCATATTGACATGCTTTATCTTTTGATTTTATTATCATACCGATGATTGAATTTGACATAATCCTCAGTATGGATTGGATTTTGAACCATGATGTGAAAATTTATTACAAGAAGGAGGTTACAATTTTTGAGGATGATGTGGAATCCCTTATCTTTAGAGAAGAAAATTCACTATTTTATTCTTATCTAGATTCACCCATAGTATCTCTACTGAATTAAATTATTGAGGTGGAAGGGAATTAAATAACTATGGGTGAGGAAAGGAATGATCAAATAGAGGATTTACCTATTGTGAAAGAATATGTTAATGTGTTTCCATAGGTTTTTCCTAGATATCCTATAGAGTGGGAAATTGAGTTTTTATTTGAATTAATTATTTATTCAAGGCCTATATCAAATAACCCTTATAGAATGGTCATAGTATAATTAGTGGAACTGAAGAAAAAACTATAGGAAACTAGTGATAAAGGATTTATTTTCCCTGGTGTTTCTCCATGGGGATCCCATCTTCTTTTTTTAAGAAGAAAGAAGGATCTATGAGGTTGTTCATTGACTATAGGGATATCAATGTTATAAAAATAATGAAAAAGTATCCCCTACCTTGCATTGATGATATATTTGATCAAATTCATGGGGCCCAATATTTTTCAAAGATTCATCTTCGATCTGGATATCATCAGTTGTGTGTGAGGAAGGAAGATATTCCAAAGACATCATTTCAAACCAAGTATGGGCATTACAAGTTTAGAGTAATTCCTTTTGGACCGACTAATGAACCCTCTTTTTTTATGGATCTAATGAATAGTGTTTTCATGGATTATCTTGATGACTTTGTGGTGGTATTTATTAATGATATCTTGGTATACTACAAAATCTAAGAATATTGTGAAAATAACTTTTTCACTATTATGAAAACTCTTAGAAAAAATTAATTATTTGGGATGTTTAGAAAGTGTGAATTTTGGTTTCAATAAGCTTCCATTCTTGGCCACATTGTACATAAGGATGGAATATTTGTTGATCCGAGGAAGAAAAAGGATGTTCACGAATGGCCTAATCCAACGAACATAACTTAGATATGTAGTTTTGTTGGTTTATCATGTCATTATCATCATTTCATTCAGAACATCGCCTATTTATCCAACCAAATGATCAAGATTACACATAAAGGGGTTAAATCAGTATGGAAAAAATAATGTGAGAACTCTTTAGACTAATGGAAGAGGAGATTAGTGAATTATCTGATCCTAACTCTACCACCGAGAATGATGGGTTTCTGATCATTAGTGATGCATCAAATAAAATACTTGGTTATGTCCTTATGCAGAGTGATATAGTGATTTCCTATGCATCAAGGTAGTTAGAAATTCATGAACAAAACTATCCTACTCATGACCTTGAGATAAATATTGTGATGTTTTTTCTAAATAAATGTAGACACCCTCTCTATGGTGAATGATGTGAGATATATACGGATCACAAGAGTCTAAATTATATCTTCTCACAGAAATAACTCAACATGAGAAAAAGTTGATGACTCGAAAAAATAAAGGATTGTGATTGTTCTATACAATACCACCCAATAAAGGAAAATATGGTAGTCGATGCCTTCAGCATGAAGGATCATGGTGTTCTCAACAAAATGAGGATTGTCAATTATCCTTTGTATATGGATCTAGTGAAGATGGATATGGGAATTATCAAAGAAGGTAAAACATCACTAATTTTTCAAATGTTTTCCCAAAAAACTTTATTGGAAAGAATTAAAGCTTCATAGTCTGATGATGAGAATCTTCAAAAGAAAATTAATTCTGTAAAAGATGGGAAGTTGGCCGACTTCATATGTGAAGATGGAATTATGAAATTTGGGAAGAGGCTATGTGTTTAGTCTATACCTGGAAAAAAAGGGAGTTATTGAATGATTACCATAGTTCAAATTTATGTATAAACCCATGTATCACTAAAATGTATAGATATTTTAAAGGATAACCATGATGTTTTCAATGAAGTATCTGATAGATTAGTAACAAGATGTTACAAAATCTCAACCATAAATATTTTCCATCCTTAGGAATTCATGTGGAAGCTGTAATCCCTAAAAAAAGATAAGGTCATTTCTCCCTCATCAACGACTCACATTCCCAAGACTTATGAGAATCAGATCTCTGTTTCTATAGAACTCTGACTAATGGGATTGACTTTCCACAAAAGGCTTTCACTTGAGACTCAATAATCTCAACTGGTTTCTCCAGAACAAAAACATATTGATCTAACTCAATTTTTTCTCAACTAATAACGTGAGAGGGATCAGGGTGACACTTCTTGAGTTGAGACATGTGAAAAACATCATTAATAACAATAAACTAAACTATATATTCTACCAGATACTAAATATTTATGAGCCACTCAGTGAGCTCAAATAGTCCAACATATCTCGGATCCAACTTTCCCTCAAGAAATGTCATCGGGCTCAAATGAGAAGATGATATCGATATCAAATATATACCTAGAACAAGGTCTATCATAAACTCTACCTTTCTTGGGAGGAAGAATGGAGAATTAATCTAAGAAAACATTAGAAAGGTCCTAAACAATAATGAGAAGATCAATAAAATAAGAAATGTCATCGGGGTCAAATGAAAATGCAGACAAAAAACTTCTGAGCTCTGGATGGGAAGGCCCTGCACGACCTGACCTCATGTCCCACTCCCCTTAAAACACAAGGGAGATCTCATTGATAGCAAGAAATGAAACATGCAGACGATAATAATCCACCTCATCTTGATGAGTGAGAAGTCAATCCATACTGATAATGATGTCAAACAGATCCAGATTAAGAATGGGAAAATCCCCAACCAACTCTGTATGGGTTATCAATAACAAACAAGAAGGAAACCCTAATCCCTACTCTTTCCTCTTGCCAATAGGTGTTTCTAACTCCATTAAAAAGGGGATAAGTTTCATTGGATTTTTAATAACATCAATGAAACATGTATATTTAAATGACTAGGAGGCCTGAGTATCAAATAAATAAATTTTCATGGAAGATTTATTAAGGATAACACCTCTTACTATTGTCGAACCTACATCAACTTTCACTAGACACTCATATAATACATGAAATTGATTCACTCTTGTGGCCACTAGATAGATCCATATAGTCCTTGAAGCTTCTTACTACATCACAGTATCCTTTGGAGCAGATGAACCCTGACTATAACGAGGTGTGCTCATAGATTGATAGAAATATTGTAAATGAAAAACACGTCCACAACTTTTGCATACCTTTGTAGGCATAAGACACAAAAAATGGTGTGTCTAACCTAGACACACTAATATCAAGTCATAGTCACACTACTAGAAATTGTATATGATGTGGAGGAGGATCGTTTCTAAGATCCACCACCACCATTATTGCAATGATCCTGCCACTTCCTCTTCTTCCCATTCACGCCACTGAAACTACCACTATAAGGAAGAGAAGGGTTGGGAAAACCAACCATTTTGTCCACATCTAACTCTTCAATCATAGCTTTGTTTACCATCTCCCCATAGGTATAAAGTTTCAATATAAACACTCGTGATCTGATATGTGGTTTCAAGACCTAGATGTATTTTTGTGCCTTCAACTAGTCAATTTTCACTACATCATGAGAAACGCAGACAAGATCAGCAATCCTTTTGTTGTATTCCAACGCTAAATGCTCTCCTCATTTTAAATACAGTAATTCCATATACTTCTCTAGTATTAGTGACTCTAGAGAAAACTTCTAGAAGAATAGGTTTTCGAAACCCTTCCTATCCAAGTCCATATGTTTGTCTTCCTAGACCATAGTTTCTCACAATTGCTTTATGGAACCCTCGAGCCTAAATGATACACTTTTCATATAAATATTCTTAGTTGTATCTAGAAAGTCAAATATTTTATTGATCCTAACCATCCAGTCCTCCACCTCTTGCGGTTCATTCATTATTTTAATGGACAGTGGCTTCTTATGCAGGAATTCCCATGATTGATCTCTCTCTCATCCATATACTCATTGTACCTCAAAAACTATATTTTGAACTCATGGTTCATTTTGATCAACATCATGGACTTCTATTACAATAGTATTGATGATATTATGATCTATAAGTGGATTCCCATGTGGAGCATCAGCTACACCTTCCTGAGGAACACATGGAAGATGTTTCAGAGGTATATTGTTGTAGACTAAAACATTAGAATGATCATAAAATAGAAAAAATATCAGTTCAAACCTGAAAACCCATAACCAAAAACTAATATTTAAAACCAAAACCAATACTAAATACACATATCCAAACTTCAAATGGAAACTTGAGTCTTGTTATGACAAGATATGGTTGACACTCATCACAATATACCTCTCAAGTCTCAACAATCATATCTACTGTCTAACAGATATCCTAAGATAATGAATCTTCAAGACTACCTGTGTCTGATACTAAATTCTAACAAATCTAAATGGGTTTCCATTAAACCTATAACTTGGAAAAAAATTTCACATACTCGAAGGGAATTCCCGATCCCCATAGACTGGTGACCACCACTTGGGCATCAAACAAAAAACCAGAGGGAATAATTTCTACCAACCTAAACAAAACACAAGGCATATATATGCACATAGTTGAAAGAATCAGTGGAAGAATAATGAATATATGCCATAACTGTAAAAAGACAACAGAAACAAAACAACTTCAAAAGTAACCAAAAATCCAAAGGAAAATTCAAACTGCAAAGGACCTAATTGAAACAGCTACTTCAAAAGATGGTGTGGACGAACTCCCACTATCTCACCATCAGCTACACAACCCAGCTGACATGAAACCTCACTACCTCACTGTGGCACCAACCTTTTTCTAAGATGGAAGACATGAAAAGGTCTATGCACCACTGAATAGGAGTGCAGGGTGTGAGCTAATAGGCTCAATAGGATCCCACCCAAATGTTCCATAACAAGTAATTTTTTTAACAATTCATGTATGCTGAATTTAAATAAAACATGGAATTATAGGCACTAAATAATATTTTTATAAAACATATTAAACAATTTTCCTATTTATCACAATTCTAAAACAAAATCTAGTATATCAATTTCAATGAACATTTTTTATATAATATTTTACATTAACCAACATGAATATCAAGGCTAAAATAGTAAAAATATGCATAATCAGACAACAATAGCATCATAGGAATCAAAATACCCAGGGAATACAATACGTTAGGGAGCAAACTACTCAGTCTAATAATTTTATGAACAGTGCACTGTGGTAACTGATTCCATTTATCCACACTCCAAGACCAGGGAGACACCTTAGAAAGTAAAACTCCAGTATAATACATGTTCATAGAGCCAATAATATACACTATAGGACAAGAGGAACACCCCAAAAAGTTAACACCCTCAATGGGTGATATAATCAAGCTAAAACATCCAACTAGTACCCAAGGTAACCCATTTTCTCAATTTCACAATAATTTAAATGTTTCTAAAATCATTTCAAAACAATTTCTCAAAACCATTTTAAATGTTTTCAAAATACCAATTTTTTCATTTATTAATAAATAAGAAAATCCACTTTCATTCAAAATATCATTCCAAAACACCTAAAAAATCATGAAAATTTCATACCAATTAATTTATAAACCAATCCACAAGAATATAACTATACAGTTTATCAAACACAAGCTATTGATAGAACCACCTAAAGGTTCTGGGCGCAGTGGAAGCATGGTTGGGACATCACCCAAATTTGATTTTTACCATGATAAATCATTATTCTAGGATCAATACGATGATGAAATCGAGTCTCCACATAATAGAATAAATGATATAGATAAATAATGAAGTGTATGTAAACCTTTATAGTGGATCGTTCACATCATGTTTATAATTAATTTAATAAATTTCATAAAGAAAATAATACCTGGATATTCGGTATTTTGTTCGTTGATGATGTTGATAATCCATAATGACCCTTCTAGATTATCTTATTACGCTTGCAAGGATCCAAACTAGAATCCTTCTAGTGGTGATCCACACATGCTTCGATGGCCTCTGATCGACATCACTCATTCTCCGAGTGCTAGCGTGGTGAAGCAAGTGTCTTGTGTCGGTCTTTCTTGATCGCTTGGTCTATGGCCTTGATGAACCTCTCTAATTCTTGAGAGGGGTGGAATATGATTTAAGAGAGAAATTGTTTTTCTCAACAATTATAAATTCACTGGGTGTGTGGTTTAGTACATGGAACAATAGACATATGTGTTTATTTATGGACATGGGGATTCAGTTACAGTATTTAATTACATAAAAGAAATTAAATAAATTCATAACCTGTGAGGAAAAACCCATGTTATTAATAATAATACCATGTCATTGTTTATGGTTCTCCAACTATCCCAAAACAGAATTATAAATAAAATTCTGCTTCACAAAATAATAGTAGTGCAATTTTAATTTGTTCCAACATGTTAAATAATTATTTATCATCTTAAAATTAATTATTTTACTACCAGACCGACCTTGGTCCTCTTGAACTACACTTCCATTTATTGAACACCCGAATAGAAATATAAATAATTTATTCTCTTAAATAAATATTTTATTTAAAAACTAGTAAATAAATATTTATTAAATGTTCCATAAGATAAATAAATATATTTTACCCAAAATATGGTGATTAAATATTTATTCCATTTATACAATCATTTTAACTTGAATAAAATTATTCATTTATCTTGAGAATAATATTTATTAATTAAATTCAAATATAATTAACCAAGACCACCAGAAACACTTAGTGTGTGACCCTCTAGAATTAATTCTTGTTGGCATTAGTCGGGCTAGCCTAAAGTCCAAGATTACCATCTAGCAATGGGTTAAGGCACTGAAAAGAATAAATATAAAGTCACAACAATGACATCCACATATAATCACTCACTGTGTAATATAATCCCTTTTCCATCATATCTCATCAAACAAGTTTAATGATAGTGTCATCAACTTTTATGCTTGATATGTATTTCTTTGACTATTTGAAATAAACTCGTTGTTAGAACATGGCCATGGAATTTTGTGTGAAGGAACTATTTCAATAAAAGGGATGAGATATCAACTTACATAAATGGAAGGGGAAAATATTTCCTTGAATTATATATTAATAACATGTCACTCATAACGCACCCAATGTACCCTACTTCCCACCAAATTTCTGTGGGACAGTTTTCATCATTTAATAAAAGTGTGAAAGTCATGACATGTATTAAGGATAATCATAAATTATAAGGATCATTACACACACTCATAGATAAAAATATCTGATGACACTAAAACATGCGTAATTCTTACTAACGGGTCTATTATCATAATCTCTTGTGTTGGAGATTACCAAGTATGAAATTCATGAGAGGAAGTATCATTTTCTTATGAGTACTCACACCCGACGGTCTGCATGCTACGTGTCCCATAATAGTATTTCATCTAACCGTAGAACTATATTTAGGAATATTACTATAGTATTTCAAGGTTTTCTTCATAACGGGGAACTGGCATGACCATATCAATCCAACAAATACTCTAGGACATTATTACATCATATTCATGCAGGACAATAAAAAATATATAATAAGATGTTTAATATTTAAATACATTAAATATCCATTTAATCAAAGTACAACCAGTTGGTCCTAGGACACCAACTCTTACAAACTCCCACTTGGACTAGAGCCAACTTCCTATGACTTTCTGTTCACTATACCTCACATGGTGATCATGTTTATGCCGATTCAAGGCTTTAGTCCATGGGTCTTCCATGTTGTCTTCCATGGAAATACTCTTCACTATAACTTCACCTCTATGAGCCCTCAAGAGATGATTCTTATGAAGTATGTCTTTATTCGCTAATGTGACCTTGGATCTTTTGAAAAGTCCACCACTGATGTATTGTCATAGTACAGTGTGATGGGATCTTTACTTCTATGTATCACATCCAGATCTTGGACAAAGATTTGCTTCCAAAATAATTCTTTAGCTACCTTAGAAGACGCAATATTCTCGGACTCTACTATAGAATCTACGACCACACTCTTCTTTGAGCTATTCCATCTCACTTCAGTGCCATTCAAAGTGAAGATGTATCCCATTTGCGACTTCATGTCATCTTGATCCATCTAGAAATATAATTTGCATATCCTCTAATGACTAGTTCCTCAAATCCTCCATAATCTATGAATATATCCTTAGTACGCCTCAGATAATTTAGGATAGTATTGACTGTCGTCCAATGTTGGTCACCTGGGTCATATTGATATCTTCCTACCATACTCAATGTGTTGGTGAAGTCCAGCATAGTACATGGAATGACATACATGACTAACCCAATTGTTGATGGGTATGGAGTCCTTTCCATTGTCTTTCTTTCCTCATGTGTTTGAGGACACATTTTCTTGGAAAGATGAATGTCTTGTGATGCTAGCAAAAATCCCCTCTTGGATTGTTCCATACTAAATCTCTTCAGTATCTTATCAATGTATGTAGTTTGACTTAGGCCCAACAATCTCTTGGATCTGTCATGATGGATTTTTATCCCAAGAATATATGATTCCTTTCCCAATTCCTTCATGGATAAGCATTGATTAAACCATGCCTTAACAGAATGTATGACTGGTATCTCATTTCTAATAAGTAATATGTCATCAACATATAATATTAGGAAAACGACTATACTCACACTAAAATGTTTGTTGATACAAGGCTCACATTCGTTCTTGATAAAACCAAATTTCGTTATGGCTTCATCAAAACATATGTTCCATGACCTGAATGATTTCTTTAATCCATAAATGGATTTCTAAAACTTTTATAACTTATTGGAAAACTTCTTAGTCATAACCCCTTCAGGTTGTGTCATGTATACATCAACCTGAAGGTTCCTATTAAAGAATTATGTTTGGACATCCATTTTCCAAATATCATAGTCATTGTAAGAGGGAATGGACAAAATAATTCTGATGTATTTCATCATTGGAACTAGTAAAAAAATTTATTCGTATTCAATGCCTTGACGCTGCTTTAACCCTTTTGCAATGAGTCATGCCTTATAGGCATTGGCTTGTCCTTACATGTCTAGTTTCTTTTTGAATACGGATTTCAATCATCCTTTACGTCAACTAGAGGATCAACCAAAATACAAACTTGATTTTGGTACATGAAATCAATTTCACAATTCATGGCTTCTTTCCACTTGTCAACATCAATGCCACTTACTGCTTCCTTATAGGTTAGATGATCATTATTATCGTCTAATAATGAGTCACCATCCTCAGCAACTAGAAAATTGTACTATTCTAGTTCTCTAACCTCTATGGTACTCCGACGTAGATCTTGTATCTTTAGAATTGTTCTTTATTCCACAAGGCTTTGTATAATATATTAGTATACCAACTCTTATGTACCTTGAGCCTCAACTTCATCGAAGTATATCTCGCTTCCACTATCTCTATTGGAGCTGTGATCCCTCTCAAGGAATATGGAATATCTTTCCACTGTATCCTTTTTTTCTGAGGGGTTTTATAATTAATATCCCCTTGTTTCCTTGGGGTATCCAATAAAGGTACACTTTATACATTAGGGTGCAAGTTTGTTATCTGAAGAGGCCTTAACAAACACATCACTTCCCCACACATGTAAATTTGATAATATAGATTTCTTTCCAATCCAGAACACGTATGAAATACCATTTATCAATTTAGTTGGTACTTGATTTAGTATATTCACCACTGTTTGTAATGAATATCCCCAAAAGGATAATGGAAGACTCTCATGACTCATCATTGATCTCACCATGTCCAACAGGGTGCGGTTCCTCCTTTTTCTCACACAATTCAACTAGGGTGTGTATGGAGGAGTGAGTTGGGATGAGATCTCAAACCCATGTAAATAATCAGTGAAGTCTTGATTAAGTTATTCTCCACCTCAGTCTGAGCAGAGTTTGTTAATCTTCTTACCAAGTAGGTTCTCAACTTTATTCATGTATTATTTGAACTTATCAAAAGAATACAACTTATACCTCATTTGGTAGATATATCCATATTCACTAAAATCATCAGTAAAAGTTATGAAGATTGAGTACCCTCCCCTTTCTTTAACTGGAAATGGTCTGCACACATTGGTATAAACAAATTTAAGAAGTCCTTTATCTTTTTAAACTTTACCACTAAATGGGGCTTTGGTCATTTTTTTTGTGTAAACATGAATCACATAAACCAAGTGGTTTTAGTTCGAAAGAATCTAAATATCCACCTTGATGTTAATTTGTCAAGAATTTATTATTTACATGACCTATTCGATGATGCCAAAGTTGGGTGTGGTATGAGTCATGTGCAAAATATTTGTTATTGATTTCCATTACTTGGTTTCTATAATCCAATATGTAAAGACTGTCATATAAATATTCCCTGCCAAAACAAATTTTGTCTTTGTAAAAGAAGAAGCATTCATTTACAAACATGAAAAAAATTGATATGTATCTAATATGGATATAGAAATAATGTTTTTAGTAAAATAAGACATGTAATAACAACCCTTTAACACAAAGATCATCCTAGTTGGCAACGTGAGGTGGTAGTCCCCGATAACTACAACAACAAGTCTAGCTCTATTGGCTTCTCATAGATCTACACCCCTCTTACAATCTTCTTGATTTTACATGGATCCTGTATTTGGATACATACGTCCACAAGCTATATCTAATACATAATTTGTAGAAATATATAGATTTCATTAGAAAAAAAATGCACCTTAAGCTTCCCCTTGCTTCTTAAGCTGGGTGTAGTTCTTCTTCTAGTGGCCCTTCTTACCACATTCCAAACAAAAAACCTCTTGTTCCCTTGCCACCCCATTGATATTACTTTTCATGGAAGGCTATGAAGAAGATTTGGGCTTAAATCTATTCTCTTTACCTTTACTCTTATTTACATTAAGGACATAAGGATTTTCATGATTCGTATCTTTATCCACTTGGTGAATGAGGAAAGAATATCAGATAGAGACTTCTCAATGTTTTTCATTTTGAAATTGACAACAATGTTTGAGAATCTCTGAGGGATTGAATAGAGAATAAGACTAGTGCATAGTTATTTAGGGAGTTTAAACCTTAGAACCTCCTGGCACTCAATGTGTCTAATGATATTGAGTACATGAGCCCAACTGGGGAACCTTCTCCAAGAATAATCTGAAAGAGTTCATTAGAGATCTCAAACCTTTCCTGTCTTTCTCTCTCCTAGTAAAGACCACAAAGGTGCTCGTGCATGACATAAGCATCCATGTTTTCATGAGACTTCATGATTTCACTAAGCATTAATGATAGAATAAATAATTTAACTTCTACCGCGTCGTTCATAAGTTTCTCATAGATCATGAAATCCTTATCACTCACCTCTTTAGAAGACATATTATATAATGTTGACTGCAACATGTAAGACTTCCATTCATGGTGTAGGATAACCTGAAGGCATCTAAACCATTCCTTGAAGTTACTGCTAGTGAGGATGTTTTCTTTATCCAAAATTGATCGTAGGGATAGTGTGGTTGACAATATAGTCCTTTTTATTCTACAATTAAAAGAGTAGATCTTTATCACTTTATTGATTTCATTTTATGAGAAATAATAATTTTTTTAATTCTCCCACTATTTTATCAAGTCCCAATGGCCCTTACTATTGAACTTGGAAAGTCTAGTTTCCATGAAATTCTTGTAAAAATGATCCATATTCCCCTTATCATAACCCCAAACAAGGGTTGGTCAAGCTATTAGAAGGTATTTAGGTAGGCATGCCTTTTCCAACTGTGGACTTGCAACTCCTTGATATGTTGAGTGGACTCCCCAATCCTGAAATCATGACTTTTTATTTCTTCAACTCTTACCTCCAGTACTACACCAAGTCTATCAAGGGATAATCCTCTTGATGTAATATGGTTAAGTCAACCTGAAACCTTTCATAAGGGATTCTTGTATAAAAGTAAGTGTCCCAACAAGGGTTGGTCAAACATATAGTTTTATTGAGTTTTTCCCTTAATCAAGTAATAGAAGGCTTGGTCTGAATTAATAATTTATTTGATAGATTTTTATATCTTATGTGTGAATTTATTATTATCATTATCACATGATTGTTAATATTAAGTTTAAATTACATAAGTGATTAACCATGTCTTGATTATATTTAAGCATAAGTCTGGTTTATTTTAGTTCCGTCTTGCATGCTTGTTTTATTCATTAATTATGTGATAATGACATCACATCTATAATGATAATCCATGAAACTGGTAGAAATAAAATAAAGTAACGTGCATGATCATGAGATTTTATAATGGTGAGTTTATATAGCTGTTGATAAACTAACCCTGAACTAGGATAGAAACATATTGAACCTTTTGGGTTCATGTTTATAGCTTTCCAACTATCCACATCTCTATCTCTTTGGATTGGTTTCATCTCAGCTCCATCTTGGGAGTTCCACCCATTACATATTCCTTTTTTAACTCACATGTCGGTGAGGGCTTAAAAACAGTCTTATATAAAAGAAATAGTGGACACACATACCCAACATATTAATGTGGAGAAGGCTCTCAAACCAAAAAAAATTAATTTAAATAAATAAATTAAAAGAAATCATCCACATACAAAGGTCCTGGTCTAGCTCATGATCATCCATACATGCAATGATATTTACACATAAATAAAAATTGACTTAAATTTCTTAATCTTTTTTATTTAAGATAAATCATGATCAAATAAATTAATTATCATATTTAATTATTCAGTCCTTTTATCATAAACACATTTATAAATTTCTTTGAGATTCTCATCCATCATAATTTTAAACAAATAAATTCATTTAAAATTATCTTTGTATGTAACTTGTACCATGGAGACAATCTGATGAATTACTATTAATAACTACCCAATGAGTAGAAATGAACATTACACAGATGTTAAATTAAACACATATATATAAAACACATATCACGTGTTGTGCCTCATATTTACACCCATAGGATGGTACACATATCAAGGGTTTGTATAATATAACAATAAATTTTAATAAATCTTTGTAATTTGGTTGAGTACACGGAATGTAGTTCGAACCACACGACTTGTACTATTTTTCATTGTCCATCAGAAGTAAACACCTGAGGAAATGGCATGTGACTATACTTCGGAAATATTTAGAGTACACGACATGTCTAGTGGGCCACATGCCATGTAGTTCCTCGTTACATGGTCTCCAGCTGGGCAAGCCATGTACAGGGTACACGGTCCAACCCTAACTCAAAGGGACTGCACATCGTGTCCAGTGGGCCACACAACATATAATCCAAAAACCATGTGCAACCTATTTTGGGTAAACACATAGAGACATTAAGACTTAGAAAAACTCCAATGACATTCCTTGGTTTGGCAGACCAGACCCGATGCATTGAACCCTGGCTACACGACATGTACTTTCGAAGACACATCATGTGTTCTGGTTTTTTATGGCCATGAACCTTTGGAACCTCTTGATGAGATCCTATATTTTATTTTAACAAAAATTAAAAGAAAAGATCTTTTTTTAAGATTAACAAGAAACGAAAGAGGAACAAATATGGAGATTCAGATTTTTAGAACGATTAACTTGAATTAAAAAACCTAAATTATTAAATGCATAAATTATTAACAAAATATTTAAATAATTATAAACTATGAACTAACCCCTATGATACCACTTGAAGGTTCCTGGCACAGTGGAAGTGTGGTTGGGCCGGCACCCAACTTTGATTTTTACCATGATAAATGATTATTTCAGGATCAATACGATGATGAATTCCAGTCTCCATGGAATAGAATCAATGATTTAGATAAATAAGGAAGAGTCCAAAAACCTTTATAGATGATATATCACATCATGTTTAATATTAATTTAATTAATTTCATAAAGAAAAGAATGCCTAGATTTTTGGTATTTTCTTCATTTATTATGTTGATCATCCAGAATGACCCTTCTAGATTATCTTATTGTTCTTGAAAGGATCTAAACTAGAATCCCTCTTGCAGTGATCCACACGTGCTCCGATGGCCTCCGACCGACACCGCTTTTTTTTTGTGCTAGCACAGTGAAGTGAGTGTCTTGTTTTATTCATTCTTGATAGCTTGTTCTTCAGACTTGAAGAACACCTCTCATTATTTAAAGGAGAGTGAAGAGGTTTTGAGAGAGAAATTGTTTAGCTCAACAATTCTCAATTCGCTGGGTGTGCGTTTCAGTACATGGTATAATAGACATATGTTTCTATTTACTGACATGGGACTTCAGTTATAATATTTAATTGCATACCAGCAATTAAAAACATTCATAACCTTATAGAAAAACCCTTTATATTAATAATAATATTACCACGTCATTATTTATGGTGTTACAACTTGTGAAAATTCGAATTATAAATAAAATTCCACATCACAAAATAATATCAGTGTTATTTTAGATTGTGCCAACTAGTTAAATAATTACTTATCATCATAAAAATAATTATTTTACTACCAGACCGAACTTGGACCTATCAAACTACACTTCCATTTATTGAACACCTGAATAAATAAATAAATAAATTATTCTCTTAAATAAATATTTTATTTACAAACTAGTAAATAAATATTCATTAAATGTTCAATAAAATAAATATATATTTTTTCCCCATAATCTAGTGAATAAATATATATTTAATTTATGAAATTATTTCAACTGGAATAAAATTATTACATTGTATTAAGAATAACATTTTTTAATTTAATTCAAATAGAATTTAATCAAGACCACTAGAAACACTTGGTGTGTGACCCTCTATTACTCTTTCTCATTGGCATTAGGCGGGCTTTCCTAAAGTCCAAGAGTACTATCTAGAAATAGTTCAAGGCACCCAAGAGAGAGGACATAAATTCACAACAATGATATACCCATATGAATGCTCACTATGAAATATAATCCCTTTTTCACAATATCTCATCAATAAGGTTTCATGATTGTGCCATCAAATTTTATTCTTGATACGTCATTATTTGACGACCTGAAATATACTCGTTGTTACACCATGGCCATGGAATTTTGCGCAAATATTATATTTCAATAAAATGGCCGAGATATAAACATACAAAAATGGAAGGGAAACATCATTCCTCGACTTATCCATTAATAACATGCCACTCGTGACAGACCAAATGTACCCTACTTCCCGCCAACTGTCTACGTGATAGTTTTCATCATTAAATCAATGTGTGTGAGTCGTGACATGTATAAATTATAATATTAAAGTATAAGGATCATTACACACTCTCACAGATAGAAATATCTGATTACACTAAAATACGTGGAATTCCTACCAGCAGGTCTGTTCTCATAATCTCTTATCTTAGAGATTACCAAGTGTGAACTTCATGATAGGAAGCCTCATCTGCTTATGAGTAATCACACCTAACCGCTTTCATGCTATGTGTCCCATCATAGTATGTCATACAACCATATAATTATATTTAAGAATATTTTTATGGCATTTCATGGATCCCATCATAGAGGGGTACTACCATGAACTTATCAATGCAACAAATACTCTAAGAAATTATTACATCATAGTCAAGTAGGACAATGAACAACATGTAATAAGATGTTTAATAATTAAACACATTAAATATACATGTAATCAAAGTAAAATCGGTTGGTTCAACGAGACCAACACTTACACCACCAACCTCATAAAATGGGTCTCACATGCCCGCAATGGAATCAACAAAGAAGAAAAGCCCAATGACATCAATGAAGGACTTAGAATAAAATCCACACATATTATGATTGATTTAATTGAGAAATAGGGTTGTTGATGGATATGAAATATCACATACCTCAATAATGAATTCCCATTGCACCACAACTACTAAATGAATATCCTATGGAATGAGATCTCACAACAGATCATGGAAGAAGACCAGAAGAAACACCAATTTAGATCAAATAATCTGATAACGCAACCGAAGGGTGCAGCTGTGGTCTATGTAAATGAAGAAGACAAACGATCAGTCCCCTGAGTAGATTCACTACAACTACAATAAATATCGAACACCAAACAAATAGATTCAGAAGGAATGATGTAACAGAAAATCAACAGAGAGGAGATTCGGTTCGAGAGGAAGGGAGAACTGATGGTCTAATAGGAACCAAAAACCCGAGTGGCTCCCTAAAACATCCCTTATAAGTCAATTACATAATGTTAAATTCCATTCCACGATGTGAAATCTACTTTGTTTAAGTACACTAATAAATCCATTACCTTGGATTAAAAATCCGTCATTTTAAACATTCACAATGTGTAACACCTCTTCACATCATGTAATTTTTCATAGCATGAAGCCTTTGACAACATGTACCCAGAAACACTTACACAATGTATAACCTAGTAACATAGCATAAAAACCATTTATAGATTGTAGAAAAATATGGTTAAAGCCAAGAGTCCAAAAAATATGTGACATCACAATTATATATATCCTACTAATTCCTTCTCAACCCTCTACAGACAATAGGGAAAACGAGAACCATGACGAGTTCAAGTACATAGATGATAGATTGTTAATGGGATGTTATAATAATTATTATTCTATGAAGGAAATTAAACCCCTATCATAATAGTCTCTAAGTTGATTATTTTAATGGACACTTATCCATGAATATGACCTATATATTATTTAAATTAAAATTAGCTACAAAATGTCAACCTCTTTGTTTTAAATATCTATGATATTTCCACATAGGGACAAAAGAAAGTGATGAATTAATATATTTATTTATTTTGATATTAATAAAATTAGTTTATGGATATAAACTAATTTTTTTATTTTTTAATAATTATATAATTTCTTTTATTTTTTATATAATACTGATGTATTATTTATCAATTTAATAAATAAACATAATAAATGATTTAAAAATATTAAAATTGGCATAATATTAATTTTTAAATGAATCCAATAAATTTTATAGATGTATATGGCCTTTTTGGAAGGTTTTCAATAATTAAATTCTAATTTCTCATTTTTATTAATGTAATTAATATAAAATTAAATTAATGGTGTTAGAATGTCATTAATTATATTTCATAAAGAATAATATTTTATTAAATAAAATAAAATAAATAAAAATATTAGATTCAGTAAAATTAAAGTTATTTGGTTTTAAACATCATCCATAGTCTATATATGGTTCGTTTTAAAATTTATAGTAAAATTATTAAACCATTAATGGTAGAAAACATTAATATTATTATAAATGTTAAAAGGGTTAGCAGGGGTTAAAACTAAACTTAAGTGATAGAATATGATAAAAACCTAACCAAATATTATTTGATGAGAGTATTTATACACATTCTCCTCTTATCCTTGAATAAAATCAATTTTTATCCATTTTAATATCAAAATTAAGTTATATTAATTTAGTATATTCAGAAATTTCAAGAGTGTCCATACCCTCAATTATTAAAGGGAACCCCTCCATTCTCTTCTTCACACTATATTGAGCCTTCAAGATAAAACAAAATATAACAATTTTTCGTTTCCACTTCCCAATGAAAAACCTATAGGATTTTTTATTCCCAAAATACCAACCCTAATTCCCTTTATAGGAGATATATTTATGTTATTTCAAAGAAGGGATAATCACCTTAACTGATCACTTTCTTTAAAAAAATTATTTTAACTCCTCTAAATTTTTTATTTTATTCATAATAAAATAAATTCATTATACTTAGTATAATAAAATGTTATTATGATTATGAAAACATGATTATAAAACCTCTTTCCCAATAAATTTCAAGTAAAAGAATTGATCATGAAAACATAGGGCCTATAATATTCACAAAGAGATACAATTCATTTTTCATCACCATATTTTATAAAAGGGTATTATAAATAGTTTAATATTTATATATTATATTGATGAAATAATTATACTTATGTGATTATAATATCATGTATACCTTATTACCATTCAATCCTTTGGGAAATGATAATGTCACCTTCTATACATGTGGACTATCACCTCCACAAATTAATGTTATTCATTTCACTTTTATTTTAAAAATGGATGGTAATGAGGAGGAATTTAATGAATATATATGATATATATGATATAATTATCATATTTTAATGTTTAATTAATATTTTACTTTCTTTTGTTTTATATTTTGAAAAATTAAAACAATGTTCATGTGTATGTGTGACTTACCATCTCCATGAATGGTGTAATTTAATTTTATATCCCTAAATTTTATATATGACTATAAATATATATATAATGAATATATATGATATTTATACCATTATTAAAATTATATATATTAATTAACTATTATTATTTTACAATTAATGAAACTACCAAACCAAAACTTACTTGAAACGTGATGATATTATAACCTAGAATAGTTATTTGAATAAATAATTGTTATTAAAAAGGTGATAAATTGTTAAAAGCTATTAATATTTGGTTTGAAATATATTATTATGGTTTGAGAGTAATATTTACAATAAACCTATATATATTATATAGGATATTCAAAAACATATGAAGGAATACAAACCTAAGGTAAGGGTTTCTATGATATAGTCTCATTATTTATCATGATTATTTATGATTATGTTATGATGATGTAATATTATGAAATAAATCTCAATATACTCAATGATAGTCTTTTAATATGGATATTTCTCAAAAATACATTTTTTTTACTTTCATTTTCTGCACCTTATGTACACAAGGGACAAAAAAATAATTTTTAGGAAAAAAGACTTTATCTCTCTCTTCAGTGGAAAAAAGCTTAGTCTTCCAAATCCATGTTTTCTAAAATATTTAAAGAATATTTTTTAAATTATCATATTATTTTTTAAACTAATATTTATCCATTTTTTTATTTTTTTTAAAAAAATGTGTTTAAAAAAATCATTTAGTTGTTTTCCAAACAAGTTACTTTATAACTTTTTCTGGAAAAAACTATGGAAGAATTTTTTTTCAACTTATATGACATGAACTAAATTTATAGCCACAATGGAAGTTGTGTTTTTGACACATCCTTTAAAATTTACCATGGTTAGTTTCAAATAATGTTTTCCCCATGATATTTTTTGAAATTTTTAAAATTTGAAGAAGTTATTTCAAAATTAAAAGGTTATTTTCTTCCAGATTGTTTTAATGATGTATTGATTCATAAACAGCAAAAAAAATCAATATTACTTATAATTAATAGGTAATATGATCAATGTATACAATCCTTATTCATTATTTGGATGGTTTATGTTTATGATGGAATTATGCTTATGAAACCTATTCCATTTCCATAGGGTAATGCTATGATGAAATGTTTATAAATCCCATTTATTTTCATGGGTTATGATACAATGAAATGTTTATTAACTTATGGAATAAATACATGTTATTTTCATTATTTGAGTGGTATGACCTATATCTCCCTCTAATTCGTTGGGAAAATATTGATATCTCATGAAATAAATATAATGGAATGGGGAGAGAACCTAGTTTATTAAAGGAATTTCTCCACTATGATAGTCTTGGGAGCGAAGTAGACTACTATGACAGTTTGGGGAGTGAACCCATTATACTATGATGGTCTAGGGAAAGATCATTGACCACCAAGATAATGATTTTATATTCTTATTTAGAGTTCACAAACCCATATTTTATTCCTATGTTATTCTCTCATGGATCATTTTTGTTGATTCCTTTGTAATTATTGTATTATAAAGCTCCAAGATTTATGTCGTAACTCAATATTATGATCTATGATATACAGGGTGTGGTTTTTAAATATTAGTCTCATGTTTAGATACCATTTTTCTAATGTTATGATTATATAATCATTGATATCTCCCTTTTTTACACTTACTACGCATAATATCTCACCCTTTCTTATGTTTCCTTCCCCCATATAAAGAAGAATGGTTTTAGGTATGAAATTTATAATTATGGTTATAATTATGAAGATATAATGGGGTGGGGATAATATAGAAATATTTTGATCTAGTTTTTTTTTCTTCACTGTTTCCAAAGATACTAGACCTGTACGATTCTGACATAGAATGTTATGTTATGTAAAGAATATTCTTCTAAATTAATGTAATATGTAAGTATGAAAACATTGGGTCACTATAACTCTTATTAGACATATCATAAAAAAATTATTCATACCATGGGAAGGAAACATAAAAAAGAATGAGATCTATCTCTCAATAAGGGTAAAAAAATAGATATTAATGGTTATATTAGAATAACATGAGAAAAAGGGAATGAGAACATGACATTAATATTTGTAAAAAAATACCCTATATATCGTAGAGCATAATCTTAATTCATGGAACAATTCATGGAATTTTATATGACACTAATAATAAAGTAATGAAATAATATGATCTTTGAGAGCATAATATAGGCATAATACATTGAATTTTGTCCTATTCATAAGTATATAAAATCATTTCCTTACTATTCTAGGCTCTATTACCTGACTATCATAGTTGAACAGGTTCAATTCCCATAACATCTTAGCTATCAAGGATTAATCTTATAACTATAATAGTAGACAAATTACCTTACTAAACTATGTACACTCTCCATTCTAATCTTCTTTATCTAATGAGATATCAATCATTAAACAATGCATTGGAAATAGATATAGGTCCCACCCATCACATAATTAAATTCATACATATGTGTGTCACAAGATCATAAAACATCAATTACATCTGATCCCACGAAATTAAATCAGTTTTATAAACATTTCATCATATAATAACCCATGATAAATGAATGGGTTTCAAAAACATCTTATCATAAATATAAACCATTAAAATAGATAATGATGATGATATCCTCAAATCATATACCTGGTAATATATAAGTGAAATCAAAGATTTTTTTTATGAATTGAAATACCATTACAAGGAAAGTAAATAATGATTGATGAAAATTAGCATTCCATTTTGAAGCTAGTTCATTAAAATCTATCAAATTTTAAAATATTATTGAAAAAATTTCTATTAAAATTACCATTGAAACATTAAAATTATTCTAAAAATAATTTATAATTTAAGATGGTGTAAAATTCCTTTCTTCCCAAATAAATTAAAAAGAAAACATGGAAAATGGAAAGAATATTCCTTTTTAACAATTTTGTAAAAGTAAAACATGGGTAAAAAAGACTTTATAAAATATTATTATAATAGTAAAAACCTAATTTATATTATTTTTTTAAATCATTGATATGTAATAACAAGGTTTTTTACTAAAGCGAAAAATAAAGCCAATTTTTTATAAAAACATATTTTCGAACTCTTGAGTACTTATGGTTAAGAAGATTAAAGGATAATATTTATTTTCAAGAAATAAATAGAGGATTATAAAAAACGTATATTTATTGATAGGTTGATAATAATATCTCATCAATAAAATATAATAAAAATAAATGTCAATAAACAATGAGATTGTAATATAAATCCCCTTACCTCAGGTCAGACATCCTTCACATGTTTTTGAACCTCTTATATAATAAATAGAGGTTGATTATACATGTTAATATAAAACCTTAATCATATATATCAATCAATATATTATTTAATTTTAACCTTTTATCACCATTTTAATAACAATTCATTATTTAAATAACTATTCCTTTTGATAATTGATCCATTTTTCATGTATGTTTCGCTTTAGTAGTTTCGACACTTGTACTTTGATCATAGTTAAATCATATACAGAAGAATAATATTAATTAAACTTTCCAATATAATTATTATATCATATATATTCAAAAAAATCATCCTCATTACCATACATGTAAAATATAAAAGGAAAAAAGAATCACATCACTTCTTGTAGGTGGTAGTCCACACGTACACATGAGCGATGTTATCATTTCTCCAAGGATTGGATGGTAATAAGGTAAAAATGACATTATCATTAAATAATTATAATTATTTCATAAATATAATATATAAATATTATACCAATCATTATACCCATCCATAAAATATGGGGATGAAAAATGGATTGTATTGCTATTTGGAGTTGTAATGTCGTACATATTCATGAGAAACAATTTCACATCTAATTTGATGGGAAAGAGGGTGTATAATGGTGTTTACATTATCAAAATTAAATTTCAGTATATTTTAGATACTTAATTTATTATATTATAAATTATATAATATATTTAGGAGAGGTAAAATAAAATTTTGAAATATTGTGATCAGTTAAGGCAATTACCTCTTCTTTCAAATAACTCCACAAGATCTCCACTAAAGTTCTATTGTTTTTATCTTTTTGGAAGATAAATACATATAATTTTTGTATAGGTAATTGGAAAAGATATATTGGGAAAAAATTTCAAACTAGAATGTGCAATGTGGTGTGATGAAGATAAAGGAGGAGTTCTATCTTATAATTGGGGGGAACTATTGGAATTTCTGAAAATATAAATTAATATAAATTAATTTTTATACACAAGTTGATACAAATTGAAAATATTAAAACATCATATAATTATTAATTTAAATACTCTCATATAATAAATTTTTTAGCTGTTTGGATTACATTTTACTTCTATATTTTATTTTTAACCTCATGTTAACCCTTTTGATAATTACTATAACATTAAAGATTTATACCATTTTTTGGTTAATAATGTTACTATAAAATGAAAAACTCCCTATAAATTGACCGTGGTTGTCTGTAAAAACCATATCTAATTAATTTTGTTAAATATTTACTCTATGAATTTTATATCACTTAATATTATATTATTTATTATAAAATATCGTTAATGTAATTTTTAACACTATTCCTTTATTTTAACTTTAAATACATCATGAAAAAGGGGTAATTCAAATATAATGATTTAAAACCTACCAAATCAGTCGTATAGATATAGAATTTTTTTGAGACACATTTAATTTTTAAATTCCCATAACATCTCATATATAAATATTACATCTTAGTAGAGGAATATTCCTTACATAACATAACAAACTGCACCTAGATCCTTTAGGTCTAGAGACTTTGGAATCATCAACTCGTAAACAACTCATTCATGGGTGAGATACATCATATCACACTAATTTATTCATAAATATAAAACTTCTTAAACATATCATACATAATACATTTTTTTCATAGCTTGGAGACAGAAAACATAAGAAAGGGTCAGCTCATATGCTCAGTAAGGTTAAAAAAGGGAGATATGTAAACATAATGTGATCATAAGGGTATAAAAACATGAGCATAATATTTGAAAAAAATACCCTACATATAAAATATCATAATATTGAGTCATTGAATAAATATTTCCAGTTCATAAGACATGAATCATAAGGGAATCAATAGACATTATTCATAAGTTCATAATGTTAGAATAATACATGGAATTTTGGAATACAAATAATTAAAAAAATAATCATTTACTTTGTATTTAAGGCTCATTTAAAAGGATTTTATAGTGGAATGGTTTTATTCCCAAAATCATCTTAGTAGTCAAATCTCTCTCGCAAGTCTATAATAGTGGAAAAAGTCCCTTATTAAACTAGGTTCACTCCCTGTTCTAGTCATGTTTACCTCATGAGATTCTAATATTTACCTAATTCATTGGAGAGAGATATATTTCGCACCCACCGCATAATTAAAAGAATACATACATGTTCAAAAATATAATAAAACATTCATTATATCATAACCCATGAAACTAAATGGGTTTCATAAATATTTCAGCATACTATAACCCATGAAAATAAATGAGTTTCATAGAATATTTCATCATACCATAACCCATGGAAAATAAATGGCCTTCACAAGCATCTCATCATTATAAACATAAAAAATGCCTAAAAAATATTTATGGTATCAATGGATCATACCCCCAATAAATATTATGTAACATAAAAGGATTTTATCTTAGATAGAAAATGATTTTGAATCAACAAATCACTTGAAACGTTTCTTAAGGAAAATTTACTTCCATTGAAAATAAAAATTTTGAAATTAAGAAAGCATAAAATATTTAGGAAATAATTTTCATTGAAATTAAAATTGAAATATTATTTAGGAATATTTAATGTAAATAATTTTCATGATTGTGGGAAATTTCATTTATCTCATACATGTTAAAACAGAGTTTCCTTTGACATTTTTGTAAATTCTAAATGAGTCTTGTTTGGAAAAAATATGAAGATTCATTTAAAAAAATTTAAAAAATTATAACACGGGTAAAGGGTATTTAATAAATATTTGTGAAATGTTAAAATATTTTTGAAATAATTTTTAGAAAACATTGATATTAAAAAACGGTTTTTGACTGAAGAGGGAATTAAAGACGATTTTATTAAAAACATTATTTTTGAATCTTGAGTATTTAAAGTGGGGAAAATTAAATTAAATCATCTATATTCATTAAATAAATATAGGATATAAGAGTTCATTAATTTATTTATAAATATACCATAATATTTCATCATCTAATGTATACTCATAAATAATCGCGATAAATATTGAGTTTTTACCATCAAACCTTTACCACTTTGGTATATTTTGAATTATAGGACCCATTAAATAATAACATCAAAATAAACATTTAATGAAATTAAAATAAGGATATTTATTTTATAACATTTCAAACTATCATTATATACACCTCATTGAATAATATAGGCGCATAATATAACTAATGTCCCAAAGAAGATAATTTGAGATAAAGATCCCTTACCTTAACCTCAACTTCATTCGTACAAGTTTTAACCTCAATTATAAAAAATATATTTTTATTATAAATATAGTAAATAACAATAATTCTATATATAATTCAATATATTAATTAATTATGACATTTTATTACCTATTTATTAATAATTCCATGTTAAAATCATGTTTCATATAATAACTGCTTTGTTTTTCAGGTATGTTTAGATTTTGTATTTTCAGTAATATTACTTTGATAATGGTTCCATATAATATATAATGTTAAAAATTATATAAATATCATATATATTAAGTATATATGTATTCATATTAATCCATACATTTATATATTTATATAATTAAATACACAGTTCATTGAGATGGTAGGTCGCACGTACGCATGGATGTTTTTTCCATTTTCTCAATGGATGAAATGAAATGAAGGAAATAATATTTTACTTTTATAGAAAAATTTTAATGTCATATATATCACATATAATTATTAAATTTACCATAATTACCTTATATTAAAATCATTAGTTAAAAAATGAATCACATCACTTCGTGACATGGTAATCCACCATACACTTAAACGACATTACCATAGCCACCATAAAATGGAAAAAGAAGGTATATATGATATAACAATTAAAAACTATAATAATATCATAAATATAATATATATATATATATATATATTAATTCCATAATTATATCTAGACATATAAGGTGGGTGATAAAAAATGAATAACATCGGTTAGGGAGGCGACATTCCTCCGTACACACGAATGATGATTTCATATCACATTTGATGGAAGAGGATATGGATATAGGTTATTAAAAAAAAATATCATCTAATTTTATGGTAGATACTAGTTTTATTATATCATAAAAATTTAATAATATTTAAAGGGAGTGTAAGAAGAAATAAAATGAAGTTATTTTGTTAAGCACGATACATCTTTTTCAGACTACCTCTTTAGGTAAGCACCAAATGGATTATTTGGATGGTTTTATGTCAAAAATATGGGATATAGGTTATTGGGAGGGAATTATGAATGTTATTTGGTTAGCGATTGGAAAATAAAAAGGGAAATGAAGGTGTGAATAGGATAGGAGAGGGGATAGCCTTTTAATAGTCGGGTGAGTGCCACATCTGAATTTTTTAAAAGAAAAAGGTGTGGCCACATTTTTCACATGCCACAAGGCTAATAAATGGTCTATTATCGAGTATTATTGGTTATAAGGTATAAATATGTCCATAAAAGAGGTTTTGGACAATTTTTTAGGTGATTTTCTTATTATCATTTTTATTTTAACCCTCGGTAAACCCATTTTAACCTTAACCAAGATAATTAATTTTTACTATTTTTACTCCTCATTTTGAACAAAATTTATATTTAAATTATTATATATTATAAATTATATTTATTAATATTATATAATTAATTTTTCTAAATTCCATTCACAGAATATGTAAATTTTTATTTAAAATTAAACCCATAGACATGATGAGAATGTGGTTTTTGAAAATGAAAATATCCAAAAGTATAAAATGTTTTAATATCAGTATTCAATATAAAATTGATCCCAATGACATAAATTAAATTATTAAATATATAATTAAAATAATATTACTCTTAATATAATTTAACAATATGAACCTGATACATTATTTAAATGAAAAGACGGTTTTCATTAAAACTAGTATTTTTCATTATTCATCTAAAAAATAATTTTTTTGGAAAAATAAAAAAACATTACCACTGAAGAAATTTTTGTTATGTTGATTTAAAAATTCTTTTTAAAATAAATTATATAAAATTGGAAATAAATTATTTTATTTTAAAAAAAATGAAAAAAATCATTAAGAAAATTGATTTTCAACACATATAAAGTCATTATTAATAAATAAGTTCCTTTTTCAATATGTCTTCATTATATAAAAACACACACTTATTATTTATAATTTTTTTTCATGCAAATTTTTCTAATTTTAGTAGCTAGAGAATAATTATAATGTTTAAATAATTATATTTTTTTTGTGGTTCGATAAAACTTAGTGTTGCGTGTAACACAAGATATCAAAGAAACTGAATTTATTGAAAAAATTTCTTAAAATCTTAGTGTGTTAAATTATAATCCCACTAAAATGAGTTAATACCTTGAAATTAATAACATAGATAACAATATATGAGTATATATCTGCCTCATCATATCCTTAGTTTTCCACATAGCTTCTTCAAACTCGTGGTTTCTCCACAAAACATTGACAAGGTGAGTGGTATTGTTTGATAGAACTTTCTCTATTCTATCCAAAATCTCCACTAATTGATCCTAATGATAATGAACTTTATCCAATGGTATGAACTCTTAGTTTAGTTCAAGTGAAGGGTTATGTATTTACTTCCTTTGGTGAGATACATGGAACACATTATGAACTTGATAGAGGTTTGGTGGAAGAACCAACCGATAGGCTACTGTCCCAATACAATCAGGAATATCAAATTGACCAATTTTCATGGGGCTTAGTTTTCCCTTACTTACATATCTCATCAACTTATTACATTGAAAACTTATTATAATCTCCTTGTCACTAAATTTAAATTCTATATTACATCAATGATTATCAACATAAATTTTCTATCATCTTTATGACACCCTTATGTGTTGTTGAGTGGCTCTAACCTTCTCTTCCATCTATTAAGATATCCTAGGTCCTAATTGCTTTATTTTTTCAAATTCATTCCAACATGATATATATCTATAATTATTTCCATAGTTGGATTCGTATAGATCCATTTTAGTACTTTATTTAAATATATTATTGTATGAAAAATCAATTAGTGGATAGTGTTAATCCCAACCACCTTTGAAATATAGAGAAAAAGATCTCAAAAAATCCTCTAGGGGTTGAATTGTTCTCTCAGAATTACCATCCATCTAAGGAATATCCACAATAATAAAAATCATATTTATATAAAGAAATTTAGGTTGTCTTTTAGACAACTTCTAGCAAGACCATAGATCTTGATAAAACCAAATGGGATTTCGTAATATTTGAAACATTATCACTTCCTTAATATATATCCTACAAAGATGATCCAATGAGAAATTTTCTCGAATATCAATGAAGTGTTTTGACTTTATAAGGTTATCTAGTACAATCCATATAGAATTATTCCATTTAGACATTTTGGGGAGTCCAATGAAAAAATACATGGTGGTGTTTTCCTAGTTCTATTCTTGTATGGTTAATGGATGCAATATCCCCTTAAACCTTTGTCTCTCAACCTTAACTTGATGACATAACAAGCATCAAGATAAAAACTCTACAATATCTCTCTTTATCATTTCCCACCATAAATTCTCTTTCAAATAACTGTACATTATCATACTTCTAGGATGAATGACGGAAAAAAATTATGAGCATCCTATAATAATTCCTTCTTAAATAATGATATGAATGGAACACATACATGGTTCTGGAATATTATAATTCCATAATGGTCAATGTTAATCTCAAGAACATTTATAACTTTCATTTTTATCTCTATATCTAACCATATTTTCTATTTAGTATTCATCTCCTTATTGTGAATATATACTTAAAACTCTTGTTATCAATATATATATCAATATTTTCTATGTAAAGATAGTTCCTCAATTTATTTATTGAACAAATACCACATCTTACTCCAAACCATTATTTAGGTAATTTTTATCATGAACCATTAATTTTGGAGAGGAATAAGTTATAACGATTTCATTACTCATAATAAATCATCCTAATATATTATTAGATGTATCATTATAGATTACAAACACATCTACACTGATTGTTAATGTAATAACAGTTGATATGAATAATAATCTCTTTAGTTATTTAACATTTTTCTCATGTTTAGTTGTCCTAAGGAACTTGGCTTTCTTCTAAGTTAACTTTTTTCATTGATTATAGAGTCATGAGGTATTCTCCATAGCCTTTCGATAATATTTATATAAAATAAAAAACTATTTATCAAATTCACCATGGTGGGTTTGGTCCAATATAGATATACCCTATCATGAGATTATATAACACAAAAATGAAACATAGTGTTTTCCAAATTCACACTTTGTAAAAATTTTATATAGTTTCTCCTTCTATAATGTATTTAGTACAATTCTCAAATGATCATTATGTTGTTCCTTACTCATTGAATAAATAAAAATATCATCTATGAAGACTATCACAAGTTGATCTTGGTAATATCTAATTACTCTATTCATTAAATCCATAAAGATGGCGAGGGAATTAGTAATACCAAATAGAATCACAATATATTCATAGTGTATATACCTTATATGAAAACTTTTCTCATGTATATCTTACTTCTTGAGCCTCAATTGAAGATATCGAGAATGAATTTAAATCTAGGAAATGTATTTATCTCCATGTATTTGATCAAATAAGTCATCAATATGGGGTAGAGGATACTTTTTCATTATCATGATCTTGTTCAGATCTGAATAATCAATGAAAATTCACATTGATTGATACTTATTTTTAAAAAATACAAAAATTTTACCCCAAGGATACACACTTTCCCAAATAAATCCATTTCCATGGTTCTCCTAGAGTTTCTTCTTAAATTATTTTAAATCAACCAAGGTTATTCTATAGAGAGTGTTTTAAATAGTTGTGGAACCCATTTTGAGTTCTATTGAGAACACAGCTTCATGTTTCCGTGGAATAATAGGAAAATATTATGGAAATAAATTAGAAAACTCCTACATAATATGAATATAATTGATGTTGAGATTCATCCTAATCATATGAGATAAAAAACCCTTTTAAATATGAATAAAAACATGTACAATGGATGTGATTTCAGGAAGATGTTCACATTTATCATCATGCTGATATAATATCATAGGTTAGTTTAGAATATAAAATGTGACTTTACTTACTTATTAATTAATGTGGGATTTATTTAGATAATGTAATTCTATTTATAATATGACATTAAATTCAAAAAAATGAAGAATGGTAAGATTTTTAAGAAGCACATTCCTATAAACTTCAGTCGGAGAGGAATCATATACATAAGATGTAATCATTATAAAATCAGTGGTTTTAACTGATAATGAATAAAATAGTTTTAGTGTAATCTCCATACCCATATAAAATTATTCAAATTTGAAATAATGGTTGTTAAATATAGTAAAATAAGACATTAGCAGTTCTAGCATGGATGGTAAGTGTAACTTTCACCATGTCATTATCATACCCCTCATCATAAATAATGATCACATTATATTTTCATTTATCTTTCATCTCAATAGGTTGTGTACATCGATCATCATCATTAAACTTTAAATTTGGGTGCTAGATTGAATAATTACTATACTTCTTTTACTTGAAAAAATAGAGCATGGGTGGTGTATTTTATGGAGCATTTTCCCTATTCACGTTATTAGAAAAATTATTTCCATCTCCATGGTAATAAATTTGTCAATGACCTTCCATCCAACACCAAAATAAATTACTAGTCCCCTTATGAAAATTTATACCATGTTTCCTACAATACATTGAGAATAAAAGAACGTTTAACTTATTTTCTCCATGGGTTTTAGATTTTCCTTTAAATTACATCCTTATTTTTTTATTAACACCATGTGATTGAAGGGTATATCTAATATAATTTTCAATATTAATAGAAAAATGAATGATTTCCTCATAGAAGCTGAAGTCACTTATGCCCAAAAAACTTTGGAGACTTGGTATTAATCCAATGAAGTATCGATCTACCATAATATTTGGTTAGATGGTAGTACCAAAGCCATACCACACGTGTCTTGTAAAATTCACCTCATTAGTTCAACATATTCATCATCCTTATACTTTAAATCCAGTAATTACTTATCCATTTTAAAATGAAGATTATGAAGAATGTATTTAATAAAAATTAGTTATTAAACTCATCCAATTCAAAGGAGTCAATTATATATTGGGGGCTCGTATCCTTGATAATATTTCACCATTTATCAACTTCACCTTCCAAACAATACACAACAAAAATGATGTTTTCATGATAAGAAAAATGGAGAAAGTAAAATATCTTCCCAATGGTTCTGATCCATTTTTCATCAATTAGTGTATCGAGAGAACCACTAAATAATGGTGGATGTTTCCTCATTATGGACTCAATAGAACATTGTTCTCTCATTTTCTCTCTTGGGAATTCAGCATTATTTCTAGCATGAGAATATTGTATGATCATAATAATGAGATTTTTATTTCCATGACCAAAAAAATTTTGTTTCTCAAGAGAAAAATAATTTTATTTTCCATCATACTCAATATAAACATAGTTCCTTTAATTTCTATCCATTGACTAAAAAAATAAACAATGTAATAAAAACTAATCCTAGAGAGGAACCACATAATCATGAAAAATCACATATAGGATGTCTAAATTGTGACACCTTATTTTAAATCTATGAAACAATAGTATTATCCTAGGTCATTCATGTTCATTTTCTAAATCTTTCTTGATGTTTCATAAAGATAATTTGAATTAACCAAAGAATATCCCCCAGTAGTATCAAACCAGGTGCGCAGTAAGGCCCACTATCATATACCAGGTAACACTCGAGTCAAGAATGACACGCCTTTTTTTAATTTATTAGCCCAATATACATATATTCTAGAACCACATACACTTATAGTATCTCGAAAGGGATGTATTTATAAGAAATCCACACTCCTCTATTTACCATAATTTATGATGTTCTCCTATACTTAGGATTATCATAAGAGTTCTCACTAACATTGTCTCATCCTAGTTACAAAGGTTTAACTAAACCTTGAACTAATAAAAACAATAAAGACCCATAACATCTCATACATAAATATTACAAAAATATCCATGTTATAATATTAATTACATGACATAAAGATCCAGGTTATAATCCTTTAGTCTAGTATCGTTGAATGTTTGTAAACATAAACAATTGGTCTATATGTGAGCTACGTCATCTCCCACTATATTCTTCATAACTAGAACCCTTCTTAAACATATCATGTATAATTAATTTCTTCATAACCAAGGTAAAGGAAACATAATAAATGGTGATCTAATATGTGGTGTAAGGGTAAACAAGGAAAATACATAAACATAAATTGAGCACAAGGGTATGAGAAAATGAGCATAATATTGGAAAACCACATCACGAATATCAAATATAATTATATTGAGTCATGAAACAAATATTGGATTTTTATAAGCCATTAATCATAAATGAATCCAATAACATGATCCATAATAGTATAACATTATCACAAGACATGGAATTATGGCATTCACATAAGAATAAAATAATCATTTATTTAGTGGTCAATAATAATTTCCAACACTAACATAGTGGAATGGTTACAATCAAAAAACCATCATAGTAGTCAAGGTTAACTCCCAAGAGTATCATAGTGAAAAATTTCCCTTACTGAATAGGTTTCACCCCCCATTTCCTTTCATGTTTATCTCATGTAATACAAATCTTTAGCCAATTCATTAGATGAAGATATAGGTCCCGCACATTAAATTATAAGAATAATACATACCTGTTCCACAAGATCATTAAATATTAATTATATTAGAACCCATAAAAAGAAATGTGTTTCATAAATCATTCAATATATCATAACCTAGGAAAAGAAATGGGTTTCATGGAACATTTCATCATATCATAACCTAGGGAAAATAAATGGGAATCATAAATATATTATCATCACAAACATAAACCATCTATATAAAGAATAAAAATGGTATCATTGGATCATATACCAATTAAATACTATGTAACATCAAAGGATGTTATCTTATATGAAAAATTATTTTGAAAGAAAAGTCACTTGTAATGTGTCTTGGTTAAAATATCCTTTGTTTGAAAATAAACTTTTTAAAATAAAAAAAATTAATACAATATGTTGGAAATCATTTTATTCAAAAGATAATCTTGTAAAATTATAAAGGAATATTCTAATAAAATAATATTCATGGTGACAAGAAATTGTGTTCATGTCTTACATGTTAAAACAATTATTTCTTTCACATTTTCGTTAAAAGCCAAACAAGGTTTGTTTAGAAAATGAGAGAAGATTCATTTTAAAACAATTTTAAAAATTAAAACATGGGTAAAAATTAATTAATAAATCAATTGGATAATTAAGACACATTTTTGAAAACATTTTTATAAAACATGGATATGGATTAAAAGGGTTTATGACCAAACAGAGAAATAAAGGTAATTTTTTGTAAAAATATTGTTTTGGTATCTTGTAGTATATAAAGAAAATAAAATGAAAGGAAAAAAATTATTTTCATTATATAACCACATAAAATGAAAACTCAAGATTTTATTTATAAATATATCATATTATTTCATCATTTAAATCACAATCATAAACAATCCTGATAAATGATGAGTTTGTAACATCAAACCATTACCACTTTGGTATCTTTGGAATCATAAGACCCATTAACGAATAAAATCAAATGAAAATTTTAATATCATTAAAATAATTATATTCATGGTTTAATATTTTCAAGGATTTATTATATACGCCTCATATAATAAGGCACTTTAATAACATAACTTATGTCCCAATGAAGGCAATATGAGACAAAATCGCTTGCCTTAAGTCTAGAAATACTTTGTACATGTTCTAACCTATTTTATAATAAATATAATTTTACTATTAATATATTATAGATCAATAATTGTATATATCATACTATATATTAATTACTTAGTACCCTATGTAACCAATTTATTAATAATTCCATGTTAAAATCACATTTTGGGTAATATGTGCTTTGTTTTTCATACATGTTTTGATTTGGTAATCTTAGTCCTCTTAATTTTATCATGGTTCCATAATATCAAATTTTTAACAATGATATAAATATCATATATGTTCATTATATTCTTATTTTTAGTAATCCATAAATTTATATGTCAAAAATGGAGTACACCATTCATGGAGACAATAGGCTATATGTACGCATTAACGTTGTTCCCATTTTCTTGACGGATGAAATGAAAGGAAGGAAATAGGATATTACATTTTCAAAATAATTGTTATGTCATATATATAACATATATTAATTACATTTACCCTAGTTACCTTACATGTGAAGAGTTAGTGAAAAACAATTCATATTTCTTCGTGAGAAGGTAGTCTGTCGTACACACAAAGAATGTTATTATATCCCTCCAAGAATGGAAATAAAGAAGTTATATGTGCTGTGATAATTAAATAAGTATAAAAATATCATAAATATAACATATAGTAATTAAATACATCCCTAAATATGACTTTTTAATATGTTGATGAAAAACTAATAACATCAGTCTACGAGGCAGTAGTCTACAATACACACGAATGATGATTTTGTATCCCATTTGACAAAAGAGGAGATGGATTTTGGTTATGATATTATCATAATAACATATAATTATATGGTAGTTACTTTTTATATTATATCAACATAATTTAAGAAGAATTTATTGTGTGGAAGAATAAATAAAATAAAGATGTTCGGTTAAGCATCATACCTCTTCTTCAGACAACCTCCTTATGTAAGCACTAAAAGGATTCTTAGGATGGATTTATGATAAAACTAAGGGATATAGGTAATGGGTAGAGAATTAATGACTATATTAAGGATTTTATTTTCTAATACAATGGGATTTTAATGTATCAATAGGATAGTTAATGGGGTGGCCTTTTATAGATTAGGTGAGTGACACACTTGTAAATTTTTAAAAGAAGAAGGTATACCCATGTTTTTTACATGCCAAAAGGATAATAAATAGGTAATTATAAAAACATATTGGTTATATGGTAAGACTATTTCCTTAAAATAGTTTGTTAAAAGTTTATATATGATTTTACCAATTCTATTTTTATTTTGACGCCCTAGTATATCCGTTTTAACCTTAACCGGGGTAACTAATTTTTACTGTTTTTACTATTAATTCTGATCAAAAATTAAGTTTAAAGTATTATATAAAATAAATTATTATTATTCATAATATGTAATTAATTTTTCCACATTTCTTGATCATATTTAGTAATTTTTAATTTAAAATTAAACTCGGATACGTAATGAGAAAGCGGTTTTCCAAAGAGAAAATATTCAAATGTTTAAAACGTTTTTTTATAAAAATTCAATATGAAATTGATTCCAATGAAAAAAATTAGATTAATAAATATTTTTTTTAAAATTTTACTAATAAAACCATTTGAAAATAAAATAAACCATATAAATTTTTCAAATGAAATGGCATTTTTTTTAAAAAAGTAGTATTATGCACTATTCATTGAAAAATCAATATTTTTTAAAAAACTCAAAGATTACACCCAAATTAATTTTTTATATACGGACATAAATTTTTTATTTTATTTCATTTAAATTAATTTTATAAAATTTCCAAATATAAATTTATTATTTATTTTCAATATGTAATAAATGTTTTTTAGAAAATAGTATTTTTGAAACATATAAACAATGTACTAAAAATTAAGTAATATTTATCATTATATTTTATTTATATAAAATCATTATAATTAATATTTATAATTTGGTTATTTATATTCATTCCACCTAGTTAAAAATTTATGTAATAATAGTGATTTTAAAATAATAATTTTAATATTTTTTTCATAGTTTGTTAAAACATGGAGTTGTGTGTACCCAAGCTATTGAAGAAATTAAATTTATTGAAAAAACCTATCATAATATATTGGGGTGTTAAAAAATAATTAAATTAATTTAATCCTTGAAATTACATTACTATGATATAAAACACCGAGTATACTTATACCTCAACATATCCTTAGGTTTCCACACAGCTTCCTCAAATTGGTGGTCTCATCACAAAACATTGACCATGTGAGTGGTCTTATTTTATAACACTTTATCTTTATGATCTAGAATATCCAATAGTTGTTCCTAATATTAAAGATATTACACTAATGGTATGTCTTCTAAGATTAGTACATGTGAAGGATCATGTATATACTTGCTTAGAAGAGATACCATAAACACATCATGAATTTGATGGAGATTCTGTGGGAGAACGAATTGATATGCTATCATCATAAAACGACCAATAATTTCAAAATACCAATATACCTTGGGATAATCTTGAACTTGTTTACAAATATCATCACCCTCTTCTAGGGATATATTTATAGGAATACCTCTTCCCCAACATCAAACTCTAGATCTTTTTAATGATTTCCAGAATAACTCATTTTAGACTATGGGATTCTCTTATATGATATTGAATGAATCTAACCTTATATAACATTCATCAGCTAGATCAGGTTTCAATATATTTTTTTCTAACTTCATTCCATCACATTAGAGTTCTGTATTTCTTATAACAGAGGTGTTCATAAGGATCCATCTGAATCCTGGAGTAAAATTTATTGTTGTATGAACATTCCAAAAAAGTAATGTTTAAATCCCAACCACATTTAAAATCTATATAGAAATATCTCAACATATCTTATATAGTCTTAACTTTTCTATCGGAATGACCATATCTACAAGGATGATAAACATCTGTGAATATTAACTATGTATCCAGATCCCATTGAATAATTTTCCAAAATATAGAGGTAAACCTCATATCCCAATCAGATATAGTATATAGTGGTAAACCATGAAATCTTTCCACTTCATTAATTTATAACATAGTAATTTAATCAAGATATAATTCTTCTATAATAGAAATAATGTGTTTTGACTTTAAAACGAGATCAACTACATATAATTATTCCCTTTATATTTTTTGGGGAGTCTGATGAAAAAATACATAGTTTTTTCCCATTTACATTATATTTTTGGTAATCGTTGTAACATACCCATAGAATTATATATCTAACACTTAACTTTATTTCATACCAATAACCAAAAAATATAGTTTTTATTATCTATCTTTATTCCATCCCAACAAAAATACTCTTTCAAATCACTATACAACTTCATACATACAATATGAATAGTGAATGTTGAACATTGAGATTCATCCAATGGTTAATTATTTAAATATGGTACTGAAGGGACACATACACTATTACTAAACCTTATTATTCCTCCATAACCAAGGTTTAACTCAAAAAAAATTATCATCTTCTTTTTCCGCTCTACTTCTTCCTTCTGCACCTCTTTAATCTTCACCTGTATAGATGAACACAAATTTTAGAAAAATAATATTTCTCCGATTACTGTATGATTTCAAGATCCATCTTTTGAAAGTTCAAAAATATCAGATATTTCGTGATCCACATCCTAGATAATAGATTATTATCCTTTCAACTAGGATCATTTATCACATTGTTTTCTTTACCGGGGTGGATATGTATTGAACCATAATAGTCTTTAATAATCTCCCATCATATTATTTGGCACATGTTTAGATCATTTTTTGGAAATTTTACTTTATAAATTTTTGATTTTTATATATGTCACACCTTTATCAATAGTTATAATGCATCCATATTTTTAATGCAGAAATCACAGCTAAATCCAAATCATGAGTTCTGTAATTTTCTCTTAAACATTCAATTTTAATGAGGCATATGCTATAACCAAAACGTTTTTCATGAGGAAGAATCTCAATATCCTCTTTGATGCATCACTATAGATTACAAACCCTTTTAAACTATAGGTTTGTGTAAGCACAGATGTACTGACTACCATTCTCTTCAGTTCTTTAAAACATTAAACACATTTATATGTCTAATGAAACTTGTCTCCCTTCTAAGTTAAATTGGTAAAGAGATTTGATAAATGTGAAACTTTTCCATAAATCATTTATAATATCCATCAAAAAAATGAAACTAGAAATATCAGTCACATTGGTTTCCCAGGGCCAATGTTCAATAACTTTTATATTTTAATGGTCTACTCATATACCCTCACTTAAGACTATATGAACCAAGATTGAACCATTCTGAATCCAAAATTCACACTTGGTAAATTTTTTATAAATATTATCTTTACTTAGGGTATTCAGCAAAATCTTGTAGTGATCGTCATACTCTTCATTATTCTTTGAATATATAAGAATGTCATCTATAAATAATACACAAAACTTATTAAGGTATTCATTAAAGATTGTATTCAATAAATCTATGAAGATAGTGGGATAATTAATAAGAATAAATGATATCACTAAAAATTCATTACATCCTATCCTTATACAGAATGTTTTCTTGGGTATACCCCCCTTCTTGAACCTCAATTGATGATATCCAAAACAAAAGATCAATCTTGTAAAAGTAATGAGGTATGTGTAGTTGATTAAACAAGTAATTAATATAGGGTAGACGATACTTTTTATTAATAAGGATATTATTAAATTATCGATAATCAATGAAGAGTCGCATTTCTCCATATTTCATCTTAAAAATTATAACATTTTCACCCTAATATGTTGCGCATGTATGAATTAATCCCTTATCATGATTCACTAGGAGTTTCATCTTCAATTCCTAAAACTTATTTAGTTCCATTATATATGGAGTCTTGGAAATATATACAGAACTGGGTATGAGTTCTCTTGAAAACTAAACTTCATGATTTGGGGGAATACCAAGAAATTATTCTAGAAATAATTCAATAAACTCCGAAAAATTTCTAAATCTTTAATGATAAGTATCTCCATAACCATCTGAGATAAACAACTCGGTATGAGTTCTCTTGAAAACTCAAATTTCTGATTTGGGGGAAGACCATAAAATTATTCTAGAAATACATCAGTAAACTCCCAAAAAAATAGTCAAATCTTCAATGTTGAGTTTCTCCCCAACCATCAGAGATAAAAACACCTTTTGAATAGGAATCATGACCCATTAAATGGATGGAATTTCTATCATAAGTTCATTTTTATCATCACACTGATAAAAGATCATAAGTTGGTTCCAAATATAAAATTTATCTTCCCTTCCTTAGTAATTGATGTGGGATTTATGTAAATAAATACAATCCATGCCCAAAATAAATTTGAAATCAACTAGATGATGAATGATAAGATTTATAGGAAACACATTCCCACAAACTTCAACTAGAGGAGAAACGTAAACATGGGACATGAACATTCTACCATTTAGGGGTTTTACTTCTAACTCAACAAATAATTTTTATAGTGGTACTAATATACTCTTATAAGATTTTTTAGATATTTAAGAGTTGGTAGATCTAGAATCAACTAAGACATTAGAATTTCTAGATTTGATGGTATGAGTACCTTTCACAACTTTGTTATCATAACCCTTATCAGAAATAATGGTCACGTGATATTTCCTTTATCTTTGGGATTAAGAGTTTTACGAAATCCATCATCATCATTAACATTCAAATTTGGGAACTTATTTTCAGAATTCCAATATTCCTTATATTTATAAAACTATATTGCGGGTGGTTCATTATATAGTGATTTCTCTCTATTCGCATCATTAGATAACTTCTTCCCATGATATCTACATTCAATTTCACAATGAAATTCCTTTCCACACTTGAAACATTCACTAGTTAAATTAAGGAAATTTCTCTCATGTTTTATTAAATATTTTGAGCATAAATTGAATATCATCTTCTTATCTCCATGCTTTTTTATTTTCCTTTGAATTAATTTTTTATTTTCTTATCAAAACCATGATATTGATGGGTAATTCCAATATCTATCCCCACATTGATATAACATAAAATTATATCTTAAAATTTACTAAATTCCCATATGGTTAATTCCTATGGAGGACTTGGTTTTAATCCATTGAATAATCGATCAGCCTAACTTTCATGATTGATGATAACACTGGAGACATACCATGAAAGTCCTATAAAATTTTCCTCATAAGTACCAATAGATTCATCATCCTTATATTTAAACACAAGGAATTTATTCTTGGTTTTTATATGAATAATATGAGGAAAATGTATATTGAAAAATAATATCTTAAACTTATCCAAATATATATAGTCAATTCCATCCTCTTTCTTTATGTTTTTTATAAAAGACTACCATTGATATGCTTCACCTTCTAAATGATAAACTACTATATTAAAATTATTTTTTATGATCATTGTACATCAAACAATATATTTTATGTGGTACTAATCCATTTCTTAGAGACAAGTGGATTAGTGGACCCAGTAAAATAAGGTGGACATTGCCTCATGAAGGACTCAACAAAACATCATTCCCTCCTTTTCCCATTTTAAATCATAGTATAATTCATAGATTGAAATAAATTTTTGTTCATCACCATGAGATTTATCATTCCATATTATATATATATATATTTTCTATATTAGGACAATCATTACATTATATTTTACATTCAGCATTAACATGATTCCTTTAGGTTTTATCAATTAACTAGAACCAAAATTATAGTTCTAGAAACAATAATCATAGTGGGAAACCATATAATCAGGAAAAATAATTTATGTAATTTCTAAGTCATGTAACATTGTTCTATGAAACCTTAGGTTTAACAAATGTCATTTAATATCATTACAAAAACAATAGTTATTTATCATATTTATAGAATTATCCTGAGGGTTCTCACGAAATGTTTCTTATCATAGTTCTTAAATATTAACTAAAATTGTCTTAGATACCAAATATATCAACCCGAACTTTTCATACATAGATATTACACCTAATTAGTTAAATATTATTTATAAAGCATAACGATCTATGATAGAATCATACTAGTTAATAATATGTATACATAATCTCACACTTGGATCTTCATAAATATCAATATTCTTAGATATATCATACATAAAACTTTTAATGATAATTTGGGAAAGAAAAAAATTTAATGGTGATCTATGATGTATATTAAGGGTAAAAAATAGGTATATTAATGGTTATAAAAAACTAGAGGAAAAGGGTATGAGAACATGTGATTAACACTAAAAAAACATACCTTGTATATCATAAATCATAATCTTGAGTCAGGGAAAAAAATTTAGTAGTTTATAAGACATGAACCATAATGTAATCAAAGAAAATGTTCTATGATATCATAATATAGGCATAAGACATATAATTATGGAATACCAATAAGCATGGAAAATCATTTTCTTAGTAGTCAAGGATCTTTTCTAGGACTATCATAGTGGAATGGGTTCACTTCCCAAGCCATCATACTACTCAAGTTTCACTCCAAAAGACTATCATAGTGGAAAAATTCCTTTACTGAACTAGGTTCACACCTATTCAAAACCTTTTTATCTCATGATATATCATTCTTTAACCAATTCATTGGAGGCAGCTATAGGTCTCGCACATCAAATAATAAAAATAATACATATGTGTGATATAAGATCATAAAATATCAATCATATTAGAACCCATGAAATGAAATGGGTTTTATAAACATTTTTATCAAATTATAATCCACAGTAAATGAAGGGGTTTTGTAAAATTTTCAACATTTCATCATCGAATAACCCATGGAAAAGAAATAGGTTTCATAAAAAACATTTCATAAACATAAACCATAAAATGAGATAATAAGGATGATATCTTAGGATCATATCCCCAGGAAACCATAATTTATACCAAGGTTTATTGTATTGGATGAATCTAAATACCATTAAAATATTATTAAAACATTCATGAGGAAAATATCCTTTCTATTTTGAGATAACTTCTTTAAAATAAAAAAATTTCCAAAATATTATAGAAAACATTTTCTTTTAAAATAACCATTTAAACATGGAAATTAAGCTTCAAATAATTGAGTGGTAATGATGGTGGAAAATTATATTCATGTTGTATAAGTTAAAAGAAAATATTATTTTTGATCTTTTGTAAAAAAATCAAAAAGTATCTCATTCAAAAAATGTTAATAAGATTATTTATGAACTATTTTGTAAAAAAGTAAAACATGGGTAAAAATGAATTTAAAAAACCATGGTATAATGGTAAAAACCATAAATAAATCATTTTTATAAAACATGGATGTAGAATAAAAAATGGATCAAAGGGAGAAATGAAATCAATTTTCCATACAAATATATTTTCAGTATGTTGAGAACTTAGTATTGGCACCCAATCTTCTCATACATGTATATTATATTGTTTTAGAATAATATTCATTGCATTACATAAACACATTCCTAAGGACCCAAAGAGTTTAGTGCCTTTGTAAAATTGGAAAACAATAATATTAATTCATGAAAGATCATCAATGTCTCCTATAATGATCTTCCCCTTTAGTAATCCAACTTGAAACATTTCTTTCTATCCTAGGGAATGAAAACATAAGAAATAGTGAGATTAGTTGCTTAGTAATGGTAAAAAAGGGAGATATGTTAGCATAACATAAACATAAGGATGTGAGATTATGAGCGTAACATTTAAAAACCATACCCTCCCTATCAAAGATCATAATCTTGAGTCATGTAAAAAGGATTGGTTGTTTATAAGGCATTAGTCATCAGGGAATCAAAGTACATGAGACAACATGTTAAAACACTTGAATAAGACATAGATTTATGGAATACACATAAACATAGAAAATATTCTATCAAGGATACCCATAAATACATTCATAACATGTTTGGATTATGATAACAACTTATCTACCCGCTTCAGGATTAGGCTAACCACTAATGTACCTGTAACATCCAGAACTGGGTGCCACACACTGGTGCCCCAAGACGGTTGATTACATGACCTTAAGTGCACCTCCCCATATTCCAGAGGCTACTGACTAGAATCAAGGGTCTAATTAGTCATTTATTGGGAGACTATACCGTCCTTGACCTGAGTAATAAACCAAAGAAAATAATAAATAGTAGAAGAATTAATATATATCAATAAAAAATACCAATATATCAATATAATCAAAGAAGGAAATAAAATATCTAATTTAAGTAGAAACATGTCATGCTAATGTACATGTTATGTTCCTAAAATGAAAATAGAAAATAAAGACACCAATGACTCCCAAGCGGGTCCTAAAAAACGTATGGTTCCCTCATCCAAGAACCATACCCGACTTAGAAATCTTTCCCATGGAATTTTCACATAACCTATCACGCAATAGTAATGTCTATTCAGGTTTTCAATTAGGAAGCTTGTGTAGGGTGCAAGTACAACTCAATAGGCTACCACAAATGGTGTCTAAAAAACTAGTCAATAATAGTGTATCCAGTTATATAAATGAATAATTAAAATGCAAAAATAAATAGATTATCACATTATCAAACATTCTCTATTAAACTACATAAACCTTCGAGTTTCCAAGGACACCCAAACCTCAAAACCTACTTTAGCCCATGAAGGATTATGAACCATTCCACATTATCAATTCACAATGAATTAAAAAAATGGGATTTCATTATACATTACAATTTAATTCAGATTACATATAATTGGAACCATCGTCTAATGCCATTGATTTGGGTCTAGGTCATCATGCCTATGACCCCGTGGGATTTCAAAATAGTATACCATGTCCCACGCATATTTATAAATATAATATTTTGAACTAGTCGATCATGTACCACTCACATGGGAATTGGAAACATTAGACCACATCCCACACAGATTTATCAAAAATTATCACTATGGGATTCAGAATCAGAAGACCATGTCCCTCCCATGTTTATAAAAAGATTATTAGTACAGGATGCAGAATTAGTAGACCATGTCTAGCTCAAATGGGATTTGGAAACAACAGACCACATCCCATGCTCACTTATCACTACATTCATATACCACACACACAGACACAGACACAGACACACACACACACACACACATATATATATATCAAATACGAAAAAGATCATTATATGGCATTAATAAAGATTAATCCACATTAGTCCTCTTATCAGAATAATTCTTATTAATTAATATGATAATTAATTTATCACACTCATACCAATAATTAATTTTATAATTAATTAATCACACTCATTCTATTATTTAATCCAAGAATTAATTAAACTAATATCACCAGGTACAATATCACATAATTAATTCCATGATTAATTATCTAATTCACAATCTAAATATCTCAGAGTTAATTCATCCATGAACCATTCATCTCGTAACATCAACATCACATAATTAATTCTATAATTAATTATCTAAAATAAGAATCTCAATATCTCATAATTAATTTTAAAATTAATTACTCCCACATCCCACAATTTCACATTTCCTTTATAAATTAATACACCATAACCAATCAATTTAATCAAGAAATTTAATTTCTAAACAACCATAGAAAATCAAAATATTTTATAAACATAATAAATATCATTATTATAGGATTTGAATATTATACACCTATCTCAATTTTTTTAGTGGTTAATCATCCGATGAAAATCCCCAAAATTTAGCTGCACAATGACGTAGATCAGATCTGGATCTAAAATCCAAAATCAAGATTTAAAAAATCAATATCTCTCTAATATGGATCTAGACCTTCATTCCTATATCTAGATTAAAAAAAATATAGATATAGATCTTAAAAAATAGAATATAACATCTATGAAATTAATGAGAGAAGTTAGGTTGATGAATGGGAATGCAATGGGACAAGATCCACTTACTAGGAGAGATACAGATCTTCAATCTAGGCTTCAAATCACTAGGAATAGAGATAATACAACCTTATAACACAATTTGAAAGCTCTAAAATAATCAAAAACCAATTTGGTTCGAATTTAGGTCGAATGGGATAAGTTTAGGGGGTTTGGGGGAAATTAAACTAATTTTTGGGCCTCTATAAAAGTCAAGCATGGTTTCACGGGTAGTGGAACATGGTTTTCCCAAACCATGAACCAACTGTTCACCTATAATTTTAGGGGTTCACGGTTACTCCTAAGAGGAAACATGGTTTTCCAGACCATATACCAGCCATGTGAATCCCCTCTTCCATGGTTCACACGGTTAGCTCGGCTAGGGTGCCCAGTTTTCCTTAACCATGTGCCAAAAATGGAAGACCCCATTTTCTTCATTATTTTCTGAATTTTCACCCAAACACACCCCAAGTTACAACCCAAATAAAAATTAATCAAAACTAAACAAAACAATACCTGTAAATATTGCCAAGACAACTCCATAAATGATCAGGATCTTATAATCCCCCCACCTTATAACATCTCATACTCAATATACACTCCCAAGTTCTCTAAGATTTCAAGAAAAAAAAGTTGGGCCGTTGATCCCTCCTATATCCTTCCCTTTCACATGTTTCCTCCTACACATGCCCATGTTTCCACAATACATGAAAAATAATCACAGTCTTTCCCCAATACACCATCTCACTATGATCCAACACATGTATCAGATGCTCCTCAACGGATTTATCTATCTCAAGATCAATACCATCCACATAGACCACATGGTAAGAGTCAGGGTGATACCATCATAGTTGTGACACATGGAAAATTTTATTCATAGCACCATACATCTATGGAAGAACCAATCAGTATGAAATTGGACCGATTCTCTCCACAACCTCAAAATTTCCAACAAACTAGGGTGAAACTTCTCATTACTCTATATCTTGCAGTGACCCAACCTAGGTGACACTCGAATAAATACATTATCACCCTCTATAAACTTTAGGGATCATATTTGTTCATCAGCATATTATTTTTGTCTCTTCTGAATCATATCTTTATGTTTCTAAATTAGTTGCACCTTCCCTGATGTCTCATGTGTGACTCTCAGTCCCAAAAACTCTGAATCAATGACCTCCATCGAGCATCGTGGTGATATTCATGGCCTACCATAAAGATCCTATTATGTTTTGATCTATATAGTTGTCAGATAACTATTTTATAGGAAAACTACACTAAATCCAAGTGGTTCTACCAAGACCCACGGAATTCAAGAACACATGCCCACATTATATCTTCAAGAAATTGTATATAATTATATGACTGCCCATTTGCCTATGGGTTAAAGGTCATACTCAATAATGAATGCATACCAGGTTCCTTATACAAGACCTAATAAAATAATTAAGTAATGCGTGATTCACGATCTGAAACAATAGTCTATGGAACCCCATTAAGATAGAATATCTCCTAAACATACAAATCTCCTAGTTTATCCACTGAGATAGTCTCCTGTATAGCCATAAAATGTGTTACTTTCATAAGTCAATCTATAATAACCTTGATAGAATCTTTATTATTAGGTTTATTCATAATAACCACCAAAAAATCTGTGGTCACATCGTCCAACTTCCATTCCCTAATGAGAAATGTCTATAGAAAAACCTCCATGTTGTGGATGCTCATCCATCATCTGCTAACATGTTCAGTATTGTGTCATGAACCCTACTATCTCCTTTTTCATGCATGACCACTAAAATTTTCATTGTATGTCATAGTAAAGTTGGGTGACACCAGGATGTACCACCCACTTTGAGGAATTAAATTACCACATCATCTCTTATCACATACTCATAGGCACAACAACTTGATTCCTCGCATAAATGATCTCAACCCCATCTATCAAACAGTATGAAGGTGACCCCCCACCTTCAAGGCTTTCCATCAAGTTCAAACACTTTAGATACTCATAATTCTTGTCTTAGATTTCTCTCATAAGTTTTTACTCCACTAAGATTGATATTATAGTCATATTATCATGACTCCCCTAAACCACATCATGCATCGTAGAAAGTAGAGTCATCATCTTCCACTCAGAACTATACTCATTAACCATCTATGTCTGATTTTTCCTATTCAAAGTGTCAGGCACACTATTTCTTTTCCTGGGCATATAATCAAGCTAATGTCAAATGACTACATATACTCCACCCATATATACTATCAATGTTTCAAATATATTTGTGAAAATATGTACCCTAAACTCTGGTGATCCATATACATAGTAAATTTTACTCCAAAAATATAGTGTCACTAACACTTTAAATCATAAACCAATATAGGTAACTTGATTTCATGAATATGGAAGATCTGTTAATGAATTATCAACTTCATAGACCCTTACGCCACATCTTGATATCCTTGCATCAACGCAACTCTATGTCCAATCCCAGAAGGATCACAATACACTGTGTATTCCTCACTTGGATCGGGTAGGATCATGATTGGTACTAATTTCAAGCATTTATTCAACTCTCCGAAAGAATTATCACATTGTTATGACCAATAATTCTTTATAAAAAAAATAAAGCCTGAAAGTGGTTCTTCCAAATGGGAAATGTCTTCTATGAATATACAATAATATCTAGATAAACCTAGAAATCTACAGATATTGAATACATTCTTAGGTTTCTCCCAAGAGACAACTTCCTGAACCTTTTCTAGGTCTAGTAACACACCTTCTTCTAAGATGATGTGTCCCAAGAAGTGCACCAGATCAATCCAAAACTAACACTTAGATTTATTATCATGTAGTTGATGCTCTCTCAATTTACTCAAGACAATTTTAAGTTGTTGGTCATGATTGTCATGAGTCTTAAAGTACACCAATATGTTATCCACAAACACCACCACAAACTAATATAGTTATGGATGAAATATTTTATTTATCATGTCCATAAAAACTATTGGTGCATTCATCGAACAAAATAGAATTATGATGAAATCATATAGGCTATGCATAATTCAGAATGTAGTCCTTGGTATATCAGAAGTTTGAACTCTCATTTGATGATACCTTGATCTCAAGTTGATCTTCAGTAACACCCAAGCTACCTTTAACTGGTCAAAAATGTTGTTGATATGCAGAATAGTATATCTATTCTTCATAGTCATCTTGTTAAACATAAAATAATCGAAACACAATCACAAACGTTTGTCACCCTTCTTTGCAAACAACATAGGTGATCCCGAAGGTGACATGCTCGGATTGATAAATCTATTATCATCCAAGTCTTCTTATTGAATATAGTGTTCTTGAGTCTCTATCAATTCCATTTTTTATGGTGGATGAGATACAGGATTGTCCCTTATCATGAGCCCAGTAGTGAATTCCACATATCTCTTAGGTGGAAACCCTAGGAATTATTCAAGAAACACATCCTAAAATAGTTCCACTACTAGTGGAAGGACAACATGCTTCACACCTCTTCCATCCAACAATTAACTATAAACTTGGGCTATGAGTTCTCCTAGCTGCTGATTAATTGGTTTGTATTCACCTACATGGATATCCCATTCTCCATGGTGAATATAAATGTCACACTTAGGTTACATAAAAGTCACTCTCCTCTGGTAACAATCGATGTGATATCTGTATGTGACTAGCTAGTCCATAACTTTTATTATGTCGAAGCCTAAAATTTCATGGATATAGATATACCATAGAAAATGATACTCCTGGAAAACAAAGGAACAGCCCTTGAAAGAAGAGATGTCTCTAGACCATACTCTCAATGGAGTATTTATAGTCATTACACTACTCACAAACTCAACTTCTAGGATCAATCCATTAAGCTTTTTTTAGATATAAAAATATTATAGGCATCGGTATCTAATAAGGAACTATATAGTGTAGAATCTAAAAGAATATTACATCTCACTGCTGATGGTCCAGTCTTGCTATTCACAAGTGTAGGTTTCACCACATGAAACTACCTTAACCCTCTTCCATGTGATGTCGTCTGACTCCCCTGAGTTGCACCATTCTGCTGATATGCACTCTCTTAACTAAGAGAACCACATCCACTACCTCTACTACCTCATCCAGTAGAACTCCTACTTATAAACTAATATGGTGTAGAATATCCCCTTCCCACACCTTGGTTCATTTTAGCTCCTCCATTCTTAATTATCAGTATTGTGTTCTTCTGGAACCTCTACAGATGTCTCATATTGACGCAGCCTCGAAATTCTAGTTGTGTTTGGGGATAATTTTTCTGGAAGTGTCTTGTTTTACCAAACTGGTGTAAAAACACATGTGTATGGTTATGTACAACTGATCCCTCTGTCTGATTATTCGACTTCCCACTACTCTAGATAATGTTTTCAAAATGAATATTCATGTTCTCAGAAGTCATAGCCCTAGATATGTAGAATAAAGTACTCATTATATACTAGAATCCACCCCCAGGTTCCCCTTAGCTATGAGATCCTGGTCCACCACCTCAGAAAACATCTTTAATCGAAAAAAGTTAACTTAGGACTTAATCTCCCAGTTATGTTCATTCTAAAAATGTTTTCCATATTTATCTCATCTCTTACTAGTGCTAGAGAAAAGCATTACAAATCTATAATGTTTCCAGCATAGTTCATCAAAGACATGCTCCCCTGAGTCAGCCTCATGAACTCCAGTACCCTCTCATGTCTCAATGTCTCTAGGTATAATTTCCAAAGAAAATTTCCAAAAATTCCTTCTATAGCATACCGCCATCATCTATAGTCCACACATGAATTTAAAACTAGTGATTTTCTAATCATCATAGCATATAAGTGATCAAAATGACCCTGTTATCATCAGGAGTCTCCAGATGGTCAAGTATCTTCTCTAAGGACTCAACCCAAAACTGATCTCCCTTGGTTCCACCCTCTCTAATAAAATTTAGAGGCAGTTTTAACTGAAACTCCCTCATCATGTGAAACATTCTCTTCTGAAACTTCCATGGTCCATTTTCCATGAATTTCATGAAGTGTGAAAAGTTCTCTCAGAACTACATCCTCACCTGGAACTATCTTTGCATTAAGTTCCACCACTTTAGGATCATCCACTACCATTTCCTCCAGTATTTCTCTCAAAAAGCATCATCATAGAGTCATAACTCTATAATTCCAAACACACACCATAGGACATAGTTGAAAACATAACACATTTATGTATGGGGAAAATCAAAACAAGTCACAAAAAGTCTTTCCCTCTAATTTCTCCACACGGTCAAAACTAAGGTGTTAATACTACCATTAACCATCCATGCTCTTAGGTTTTTGTTATCTAATGGAATTATCATTTTTAATTTTCTCATTTAGGAAACCAATTATTAAAATCACACATCATTTTAGAATTCACTTCATGTTAGGTGCACATTAAATTTAATTTCACAACATATAAAAAAATTTGAAGTACTTCATCTTTCCCATAACCCATTTTCACGTGTGTGGCTAAAATGATGCATGTCACAAAAGCTCTAATTTTCTAGAATGATGCATGTAAACTGAACTCTCATGTCATACTGATCCATAATTCAAATGTAAAAAAACATTTAAACAATAATTACTTCACACCACAATTGCATCACCCAAGGTGAAATAAAATTCAATTGTAACAACAAACAGAAATAACAACAATTCATACCTGAGGTACTTGGGTTCTCTCCCGTACATGGGTTGGATACTCTTATGAATGAGATCATAACCAAGGTTCGACTTTTCCTAGTCACCAATCTACCTTTACCAAATAGTAATAAAAACTAAAAAGAAAATAAAATTGATTGTTTATAATACTTTGTAACATCCCGACCTTGGTGACACACATTGGTGCCCCAAGCTGGTATGTCTCTTGACCACAAGAGTGCCTCCTCGTAAGCCATAGGCTACTGACTAGAAGCAATGGTCTGATTAGTCATTCATGGGGAGACTATAAACTCTTATAATAGAGTAATACAACAAAAATAATAATAAATATTAGCGAAAGAAATATATATCAATAAACAATACAAATATCTCAAGATAATAAAAGCGGAAAAATAAAATATCCAACCGAAGAAGAAAAATTCCTTACAAATATATGTGTCAAGTGTCTAAAATGAAAATTGAAAATAAAGACACCAACGAATCCAAAATGGGTCCCAAACCACATATGGTTCCCTCACCCAAGATCCTTCCCCAAATTAGAAATCTAACCTAATTCCATTTCCCTTAACATGTACTATAATAATAAATTCATTTCAGGTATTGATTAGGTTTCCCAAGTAGGGTGTGAGTACAACTCATTAGGACACCACCAATGGTGTCTAAAACAAAGATTGTGAGTAATAGTTTATGTAATTATATAAAGAAATAAATATAATTCATAAATAAAAAGTTTATCTCATTATCAATTTTTCTATATAAAACCACATAAACCCTTAGGATCCTAAGGTCACCCAAACCACCGTACCTACATCAACCCATGTCGAAGTCTGAACCTTTTCACATTATCAATTCACAAATCATTATAAAAAATTGTCTTTTATTATCCATTTAAATTTAATTCATATTATAGTTAATTGGAACCATAGCCCAATGCCAACGTTTTGATTCTAGATCATCATGCCTAGGACCGCTTGGGATTTAGAAACAGCTGACCTTGTCCCGCATAGATTTATCACTATGGGATTTGAAACCAGTAGACCTTCTCCTGCTCACATGGGCTTTGGAAACAAAATACATTGCCACACACACATTTATCAATAATTATCACTATGGGTTTCAGAATAAGTAGACCATGTCCAACTCACCTTTATCAAATAATTATCACTGTGGACTTTAGAATCAGCAGACCATATCCCACTCACGTGATATTTGGAAACATTAGACCATGTACCACACACATTTATCATTGCATTCATATAACACACAAACACACACAAATATATCACCAATATCACAAATATCATTATATCACATCAGTCAACATTAATCCACATTAATACTCTTATCAAAATAATTTCTATTAATTAATCTAAAAATTAATTAATCACAATCATGTAATTAATTAATTTTATAATTAATTAATCAAATTCATTTTGTTAATTAATCCAACAATTAATTAAACCAATTTCTATATATACAATATCTCGTAATTAATTCCATGATTATTTATATAATTAAAAATCTCAATATCTCTTAATTAACTCACCAATAAATTATTCACCTCATAACATCATAATCAAATAATTAATTCTTTAATTAATTATCTCAAATAAGAATATTAATATCCCATAATTAATTTCATAATTAATTATTCCTAAATCCCCCAAATTCACAATTCTGTCATTAATTAATTTACCCTAATTATTAAATTTAATCACAAACTTGAATTTGTAAAAACCCATAGAAATTACACAATGTACATACACTTAATGAAAATCATGACTATGGTATTTGAATATTATACAACCTACCTCAATTTGTTGATGGTTAATTTCCCAATGGAAATCCACCAAATTTAGTAGCACAACGGCGTAGATCAGATCTGGATCTAAAATACTAAATCAAGATGAAAACAATCAAGATCTCTCTAATATAGATCAATATCTACAATATTAGATCAAGATGAACTAAATCTAGATCTAGATCTTAAAAAATGATTAATATATACACAATAATAATGAGAGAAGGTAGGATGATGAATGAGAAAGCAACGGGACAAGATCCACTTACCGGGAGAGACACAGATCTTTGATTCAGGCATTGAATCGCAAATAAATGAGGTTAGATGGTCTTAGAACCCCGTGTTAAGAATATTAAATTTTCAAAACCCGAGTTGGTCCAAGTTTGGTTGAATGGAAAACGTTTTGGTGGTTCAGGGGGAATAAAAAATAATTTTAGGATATCATTAAAATTCATTCAAGGTTTCTTGGGCATGGGCACATGGTTTTCCCAAATCATGCACCAACCAAGTGCCTATTATTTTAGGGGTTCAAGGTATATCCTAATATAGTGCACGATTTTTGAAACCGTGCACCAACAGTTCGAATCCCCACATCTTTGTTTTGCACGGTTAGCTGGGTTGGGGCACATTATTTCCCAAACCGTGTGCATCCCCTTTTTCATTCATTTTTTCTCAATTCTCACCCAAAAACACTCAAATTGAAAAATAAAACAAAAATTACTCAAAACCAAATGATATTGTACATGTAAACATTTCCCTGTCAAGTCTAGAAAAGGTTGGGATCTTAGAGCAACCTATTTTTAGGCTTCGAAAAACCACTAGTGTACCCTGCTTTTGAGATTAGGATAACCACTTTTTTACCCTTTAATCTCATAGAACATTTATAATTACCCAATAAATTGGATTGGGATATAAGTCCCACCTTTCACATAATGAATATCATACACATGTGCATGATAAGAAGGTAATTAATTAATCATATCATAACCCATGAAATAAAATGGGTTTTATAAAAATTTTATCATATCAGAACCTATAGTAGGATGAAATGTTTAGTAATCATTTCCTCATAGAATAACTTGTGAAAAGAAATACTTTTCACAAGAGTTATATAATTGTATAATCTGTGTAATATAAACTGGTTTCATAAACATCACACCATCATAATCTTTAACCATTTATAGAATGAATAAGAATGGTATCCTTGGATCACATTCCTAGTAACAAAGAAGTAACCTCAAATGATGTCTTCATTTTGGGAGAATTATTTTGAAAGAAAAATCATTTGGATCATTTCTTGATGAAATTAACATTTCTTTGAAAATCACTTTTTTTACTATCCTTCATAAATTATTTTGGAAATCATTTTCTTTGATAATAAACATATATATATTTATAAATAAAGAATTAATAACTTTTTAAAAAGTATCTTGTGAAAAATATATTTGAAAAACACTTTTTAAAATAGAAAATATTTTGAATTTATATTTTTTGAAAATATCCATGAAAAAATTTAATAGAATATTTTTAAATAATTGAAACATTTCTTGAGGAAAATATGGTTGAAAAAAATTTAAAACATAAAAAATTTTGAAAATAATTTTCCTTGAAAATAACTTTGAATAATTAAAAATTATTCTAGAAAACGTATTGGGTTCATTATGGATGACAATTTTGTACCTTCCTTACATGTTAAAAAAATGATTCCATTCAAATTTTTTGTAAAATCCAAAGACGTGTTGTTTGGAAAATGAAATGAAGATTCCATTCAAAAAATATTTTAATAGTAAAAAATGGTGAAATTTCCTTTATTAATTTAATTTAGGTAAAATTCAAAGAGGCGTTGTTTGGAAAATGAAATGAAGATTCCCTTCAAAAATTATTTTAATAGTAAAAAATGGTGAAATTTCCTTTATTAATATAATTTTTCAATGCTAAAACATTTTTTAAAACACTTTTTGAAAACACAGTTTTTTTAAAGAAAAAATATTTTTGACTGAAGAGAGAAATAGTGACGAAATTTCATAAAATCATTTTCTCAATTATTTTAAGTAAAAAAAGAGTTTAAATGGTAATATTACTTTAAAATATCATGAATAACTCGATTATAAGAAAAATCACGAGTTTCTTGGTAGAGGGATCATAATATTTTATCATCAGACACATAATCATAAACAATCCCAATAAATGGTGAGATTGTAACATGAAATCATTTCCAACTTGGTAATTTTGAATTGTAATCCCTATTAATGAATAACATAAATTAGACATAAAATATTCTAAGGATAAATTTATTCATGATATGAAATATATAATTGGATTTATATTCACCTTATAAAATAATATTGGTGCATAACATAACATATTCCTCAAAGAAGGTAAATTGTGGAAAAATACCTTACCACTTTAGTAATATTTTGAATTATAAGCCCTAATAAATAATAACATGAAATTTAAAATTAAATATCTTTATCATAATTATATTAATGAGATAACATTCCAAAGTGGAAGTATATACACAATAAAAAATAAACATCTGGTGAATTTACATATGTCTCTCTGAAATAAAAGAGATACTAGGAAATCTCTTACTCATTTATTAACTTTTAAACCGTAATCCCTATTAAAGAGAAATCCTCAAATGAATATATAAACCATAATAATTTCTAGGATAAGAATTATAATATACATTAATGTTAAGTAAATACAACACATAAACTAAACACCTGGTGAATATTTCATGTGTTATATAGAAAAACAGAAGTGTGAATAAAATCCCTCACCTTAAGACTTGACTTCCATTATACAGTTCAAACCTCCTATATAATAAATATATGATTATTGTAAATTTATTAAATATATATATATATATATATATTATACCAAATATTATTTTATTATTACCTTTTATTACTCGTTTATTAATAATTCCATATTAATTTAATGTTTCGGGTAATAATTGCTTCATTGTTCATATATGTTTTTTTATTATTTTTAGTCCTCTTAATTTGAGAATTATTTCATCATATTCATAATTTTAACCATGATATAAACATAATATATATTCAGTATATATTTATTTATATTAATCCATAAAATTTACTTATAGAAAATGAAATACACCATTTATGGAGATGGTAGTTCCTCTGTACGCACGAACATTGTTTCTATTTTCTTGTTGTATTGAAAAAAATAAAGGTAATTGATATATTATAATACTAAAATAATTATTATTTCAAATATATAACATATTTTAATTAAAACTATCCTTATTATCTTCCATGTAATGTTTTAATGAATTGCATCGTGTCGTGAGGTGGTAGTTATCCGTACACATGAGGGACATTATCGAATGCCCGCAAAATAGAGTGTATGAATGTATATGTGATATAATAATTCCATAAGTATAATAATATCATAAATATTATATTAAAATAAAAAACATTATTATTTCTAGCTTTGATAGGTGGTAATGGAGAAAAAAATGACATCAGTTTGTGCGGTGGCAGTCCGTTGTACACACAAATGATGATTTCGTAGTCCATTTGATGGAAGTGGATATGGTTTTAGGTCATGATGTTAACATAAAAACATATCAGTATAAGGAAGATAATGAGTGAACTATTTTAGAATAGTATAATAATAATTTTATGTGGTTTATGATGAATTGAAACAACAACTCTCGTTGATGAACATTACCTCTTCTTTAAGTATCCTACCTAGGTTTACACCAAAAGCCTTCCCAGGTTGGAAATATGCCAAAAATAAGTATTCTTAGAATTGAGTATGGAATTTTGGATTTTTTGGTAGGTATTTTTGGAACTAAAATGGTTTGAATTTTTCAATAAGTGAAGGGTTGTGGCAGCCTTTTATATGTGGGGAAAAGGAACCCACTTCGAACCTACTTGGCAATTTCCCAAAAGACTCCAAAATAGTAAAGTAACTCCCAAGATAAAAGCATCTAAATGATCTTATATTAGAAATTTGGAATCATTAGATGAAAATATTTATAAATAATAGTATTTATCCATTTTTTGGGTCATTTTTAACACATATCTTTTTATTTACCCCCCCCCCCCCATGGTAACAGATTTTTACCTTAACCACAGTAAATAATTTTTACTTTTTTATGAATTAATTTTGTGGAAAAATTAATTTTAAATTATAAAATATTATAAAATACGAATATTAAATACAGGAATCCATTTTTATAAATTATATTTATTGAATTCGAAAATTTTAATTTATATTTAACCAACATGCGTGATGAGAAACCAGGTTTTTAAAGAGAGAATGTTTAAAAGTTTATGAAGTTTTTATATCCAATTTCAATATAAAATTGTTAAAATTACCTTTATTTTATTAATAGATATATAATTTAACTAATTTTACTTAAAAAACAATTTAAAATTAAATTTAACATCTTAAATAATATAAATAAATATAATTTTTTATTTAAAATTCTGTAGTTTTCACTATTCGTCAAAAAATTAATCTTTCTAGAAAATTATCAAAAATTTAATATAATATAATTGGTAAATGTTGATTTAAAAAATGGAGATCATTTATTCAAATAATTTTTCTAAAACTTTAAAATTTTTAATTAAAAAAATCCAAAAACGCAATTAAAAATCATGTTTAAAAGGACAATATTTTTTCAAGTAAAAGATTATTTATATTAACTCTATGTCTAATAATAATAATTGTATGAATATAAATTATAATTTATTAACATATAATATATAAATTTAATTCAAAAAATACCTAATTATGGATTATTTTAGTTAATTAAAATTGTGTCGCATTATGCACTTAAAAACACTTTTCACAGAAAAAACCCATTTTAAAGCCAAAAATAACTTTTATGAAAATAGAAAATTATGTTGGTTAAAAATTAAATATTTGGATTAAATATAACTAAATAAAAATTATTTTAATTAAAAAAATTCATATAAATTACTTAATTAATTAGAAATAAATGATAGTTTTATAAAAATCGAACTTTTCACTATTAATTGAAAAATTAATATTTTTCAAAAAAATCCCAAAATTTCACAATAAATTAATTTGGAAATGATGGTTTGAAATTTTAAGTTAATTTTATCAAATAAATTTTTTAAAATCCCAATAATATTTTATTATAAAAATATATAAAAGCCCTTTTTGAAGAAAACATATTTTTGATGAATATAACAACTTAACTAAAATATGATTGATTATTTACTTAGAATTTATAAATAAATTTATGTTGAATAGTAAATTTATATATATATATATCATAAATCATATAATACTATTCATAATCAACGATTTAATATCTATGTTTTGATAGAAATATTTAATATAATAATATTAAATGGTTTATTGAATCTCAGTATCACTTGTCAAGCACGCTATCGAAGAAACTCATTGTTGTGTGAAACGTAAGATAAACTTATTGTTTCCTAAAAGACAAGATATATTTAAAGATTAATTTGATAAAAATATTTCATTAAATCATGGAATGTAAAATCCTCACCCCTTTAAAATGACTTTCTCCCTAAAAATTTAACTCAGACATCAAAGGTTTATTATTTTAAAATTCATTCTAGAGACCCACATCGTATAAATGAATAATAAAACATCCATTAAAAAGGTAATATTAGAATCATAATATTTACCTGAAGTTACTCATAATTAGGATTACACATAAGAGGACATTTGTGGGAAGGTTTGATATGATCATATAAAAAAAGTGTCAATAATTATAGAGAGTGATTGAGATCATTGATCACAATAATGTAAATGGTCAGTGGAATACTAAGTGGCTCAAAACCATAAATATATGATGATTTAAAATACCATTGTTTCTCCAAAAATGAAGGTATTAGTATAAAATTTTGTTCCAATATCCCCTTTCTATATTTAAGGAATTATTTTATTATATATAACTATAAGTAAATATACTTACTCGATGTGTTTCTATTTTATAATCAAAATTTCATTATGTGCTTTGATCAATTTTGATTTCATCGCTTACTCCAAGAAATTAATATCAAAAAATGATTTTTTTTAATTTCATAAGCACTAGAATTAAGTTTTAATTGATCATAAGATCCATAATATAATAAATTTTATTTATTATATATCTAGTTATTATAAAAACAAAATGTTTTTCATAAGTTATGCACAAATCATTATATTGTGAAATAAAACATTAATCCCTAAGACCTCATCCAAAATTCAACACAAAATATTCCATAAATGGAAAACCTTATAACCCTTAAAATATTCCAAATTTATAAAGAACGTATAAAAATTTCTCAAAATCGACTTAAAATGAATCCCCCAAATATTACGAAGTATCTCTCAATTTTTACGTAACAAACATGTGAATACCTTCATAATTTTTTATCCTGAACCATGATAATAAGCTGAATTACCATAAAACCTTATTGAATACATACATGATTCATTATCACTTAAATTAAAAGATATATTATTTAATATATTACACAAATCCTTCAATGATGTAAAAAAATTAATGATTTCATAAACAACATTCTCCACAAATCATTAATTTTTTCTAAGGTCACAAATATTATCTAATTTATTTCAAAAATATCTTTATCCCAACATCATTATCTCAAAACAATGGACATATTATGCATTATATTTACCTTAATAAAGTGTTTTCTATGCATATCACCATTCTATTAAATCACATTTCTAGTTCATCAGCATCATTCAACATATTCTTTCAATTCCTTAATGAAAAATATATACTGAATAATCCTTATATTTCATAATTCTTGAATATGAAAACATAAACATTTCAATCATCCCAATTTATTCTCAACCCATCAATTAGGCTTCATCAAGTTATTAATTAATACCACCTTCCTTTCATATGTAATTTTTATTCTCTTCATCATCAATTGTAAAACCATTACTCATATAACCTTGCTGGTTCTCTTCATGATATTTCCCTTTAGGACATCAATTTTCATAATTCCCATACTTTTCATATTTGAAACATTTAATCATCGATAATATATTAGGGATACCATTATTCCCATACATTAAATTAATAAAAAATTTCATTTTTCCTCTAAAATTACTTTCTTTTTTTCTTCTTTTCCAAACTCAAAACATCTTCACGTTCCTTTGAGACATTCCCTAGACTTTTTCTTACAACATTCTTGAGATATAAGAAACTGAATCTTCTTTCCATTATGGTCTCATCCACCTAAACTCTCTATGAAATCTATCATTATCTTTTTTTTTTGAGACTAAGAGTTTGTTAAGGATCATGTTATTAATCATTTGTCTTTATAAATGATTAGGGGTAATCACAACATCTTTTAGCCCAATCATCATCCCATTTTGGTTACTAATCAGAAAATTTTCCATCACATTCAATGTTATTACAATTCCTTATAGTTTCGAATATTAATTAAAACCAAAAATCATAGTGAAATAACTATTAATCATGATGGGGAACCACATAATCATGAAATTTAACTAATATAATGTCTAAATCAGGACACCTTCTTTAATATATGACACCCTAGGTTTATCTTATCTCATTCATAGTCATCATCAATTTTAATCCTTCATGATGGTTCATAAAGAGTTTATTAATTTCCAAATCATATCACCTGGTTATGTCAAAATAGGTGTGTAGTAATTCATGTTTTCATGTACTAGGTGATAATTGAGTCTGGATCAATACAACCTATTTAGAGTTGTTACCCCTAGGTACCTTTGTGCCATAGCCACATTGACATATATTATCCAAACATGGATGTAATTTCTTGGAAACCAATTTCTCTATACATTCCCAAAACTTTAGGAAATTTTCCTATACTTTGACTCATCCATATACTTATCATTATATAAATCCCTAGAAATATCCTTTGAAACAACCCTAGAGATATCACCAATGTTTCCACGTACTAGTTTGGAAGGGTTAACTAAACCTTTCCTCTGATATTAACTATACCAATATCAAATTACTTCTTGTAGACTATAATTGATTCTTATCGGGGTACTACATGGGAATATAAAACCCCTAGGTGTGACACACTACCATCACCATTGGTATTATTTTCCTCATGAATCCATTGGGTGGATATCCTTGCTTCGTTCAATGATCACATGTGAGAGTTACCAAGGATCAATTTACGTCATTTACCTATGATACCAACTATAGAGACATATGAATTTTATATATGGATATTACATATTTTTACAAGAATATTCATTACATTACACAACCACAAGCCTAAGGACCATAATATTTTAGTTTCATTGTAAACATGGAACAATATCTTTATAATTCATGAAATATCTTCAATGTTTTCCATAATGATTTTCCCCCTTATTACTCTTACTTAAAACCTTTATTTATAACCTGGGGAAAGGAAACATAAGAAAGGGTTATCTCATATTCATATTAAGGGTACAAAAAGGAGATATGTATGAATAACATGAAAATAATGGTGTAAGAACATCCACATAACATTTAAAAACCACACCTCGTGCATCAAAGATCATAATCAGGAGTCATGGGATAAAAATAGGTATTTCATAAGACACAAATGATAATGGAATTAAAAAACATGAGCTATGAGAGAAAAAACTGAATAAGACGTTTTTTTGTGGAATACACGTAAGTATAGATAATATTATGTCAATGTTACCTACTAATACATTTATAAAATGTTAGACTTGGACTAACTAGTCATGTACCAACTTCGAACTTTGGCCAACCGCCAATATACCCTATTTTTCAAGCTTGGGATAAGCACCCATGTACCATACTTTAAATCTTTCTCTAACCACCCATGTACCATTTTTCACATATAACATTTATCATTACCCAATGCATTGGAGATAGATATAGGTCCAACCTATCACAACATTGAAATCATACACATTCATGCCACAAAATCATATGAAAATCGTCATATCACAACCGATGAAATGAAATGGGTGTCATAAAAATTCAATCACATCATAAAATATGGAAATAGTAATGTTTCATAATCATTTCATCATTTCACCAAATCATAAACCATGATAATAAGTGGGTTTTATAATAGTTCTATAATAGTATAACATGTGGAAGATAAACGAGTTTTATAAGAATCACGCCATCATAAATATTAACCATTCATAGTAAAAATAAGAATATTATCCTTATATAATATCACTAGTAAATAATAAGTAACCTTAAAAGATTTTATTTTTATATGGAGAATGATATTGAAATAAAAATCACTTAGAGAATTTCATAAGGAAAATAACTTTTATTAGAAAATTATTTTTTTAACTAAACATTATAAAATAGTTAAGAAATCATTTTATGTTAAAATGAACTTAAAATTTATAAATGATGATTTTAAAATCATTTGAAACATTTCATGAGGAATATATCTTAAAAAACACTTTTTAAAACATAAATCATTTTCAAAATACTTTTCTTAGAAAATAACCTTGAACTTTTATAAAGGAAGCTTTAAAAATCATTTAAAACATTTATCAAGGAAAATATATTTGAAAAATACATTTTAAAAAAAATTGAAATTAGTTTTCTTCAAAAAATAACCATTAAAACAAATAAATTAATCTATAAAACATTTTTCGGTCATGATTGTAAAAAATTCTATACATGTCATACACGTTAAAATAAAGATTTCTTTCATATTTTTTATATAATCCAAACAATAATTGTTTGGAAAACAATATAAAGAATACATTATTTTATTTTTAAAAAAAATTATATGATGGGTAATTTTTTTTAATAAATAATTTTTTGAATATGAAATTTTTTTGAATTTTTTTAGAAAAAGTGGTTTTTGAAGAAAAATAATTTCTGATAGAAAATAGAATTAAGTTAATGTTTTTTTAAAAACATTTTCTCAATTATTTTAAGTAACAAAGATTTGAAAAATGATACTTTTAATTGAAAATATCATTAATAACAAAATTATAAAAAATTTAATGAGTTACTTGAGGTAGGGATCATAATATTCTATCATTGGACACAAAATCATAAATAATCATTATAAGTGGTGAGATTGTAACATGAAATCTTTAAAACTTTGGTTACTTTGAATCATAATCCCCGTGAAATAATAACATAAATTAAAATTATAATATCATGAGTATAAATATATTCATGACATTAAATGTCAATGGGTAAGTAAATACACCTCCTTAAATAATATATGTTTATAACATAATATATATCTCAAAGAAGGAAAATTGTCACAAAAATACCTTACCGCTTTAATAATATTTGGAATTATAAGCCCCAATAAAGAATAAAATAAGATGAAACATTAAAAATCATGAAAATAATTAGTTTAATTATATCACATGTCAAAGGTATAGTATGTACACCACACAAAAAACAGGTGGTGTATTTTCATATGTTTCCCTGAAATGAAAGAGAGACCAGGAAATCCCTTCTTAATTTATTAACTCTTGAACTGTAAACCTCTTAATAGAAATATAATTAAATGTATATGTAAACACTAATAAATATTACTATAAGAATCATAAAATACATTAATTTATAGTATATATTCCACATAAAATAAACACATGGTGAATATGGCATGTGTCTCACAGAAAAATAAAAGTGAGACAGAAATCTCTTAACGTAAGTTTTGACTTCCATCGTAGATATTCAAACCTACTATATAATAAATATATTTTTATTATAAATATTTTATATAAATATATTTATATATATAATACCATATATTATTTTCTTATTACCTTTTATTACTAGTTTATTAATAATTATATATTAATGTTATGTTTTAGGTAATAACCGCTTTGTTTTTCTTATATGTTTTTATATTTTATTAATGATCCTCTTACATTGATCATAAAATAATCATCCATAGAATTTTAAATGTGATATAAATATCATATATATTCATTATATATGTATTTATAGTAATTCATAAAGTTCAGTGATCAAAAATGAAATACATCATTTATGGAGATGATAGTCCATATGTGCAAATGAATTTTGTTTCCATTTTATGCTCGTATTGAAATGAAGAATGTTAAATGATGTATTATAATATAAAAATAATTTTTATTTCATATAAAACACATATTTTCATTAAAACCATTCTTATTTTATTCAATTTAAATTATGAATGAATCACATCGCTTCGTGAGGTGGTAGTTCGTCGTACACATGAGTGAAGTTATCGTATTCCCACAAAATGAAAAGTACGAAGGTATGTATGATATTACAATTCCATAAGTATAAAAATATGAAAAATATAGTATATAAATAATAAATACATCATTATTTTTATACTTTATAATAGGTATTGGAAAAAAGGAATGACATTGGTTCATAAGGTGGTAGTTCGCCTTACATAGGAAAGATAATTTTGTAATGTATTTGATGGAAGTGAGATGGTCATAGGTAATTCACTTAAAATAAAAATAATAATTGTATATAATATAATTAGGTTATATTATCATCAATATATAATAATAATTTATGTTATTTGAGGATGAAATGAAAGAAATTCTTGTTGATGAATGTCACCTCTTCTTTGGGTATCCCTATTAGGTTTGCACCAAAACCCTTCCTAGAATGAATTTATTCCCAAGATAATTCATCTAGGATAAGAGTATAGAATTAGGGATATTTTTTGGGTAGTTATATCCTGATTCAATAGGGTTTATAATGTTTTAATAAGTTAAGTGTGGTGGTGACCTTTTATAAGAGTGGGAAAGGAACCCACGTGGAATCTACATTGGAATTTCCCAAAGACTACAAAATAATAAAGAAATTTCCAAGCAAAAAAGCTTCCAAATGACCTTATATTTGATATTGGTAATTATGAGAAGGAAATATGGATGAAAATTATTATTTAGACATGTATTGGTTCATTTTTAACCTTTATCATTTCAGTTTAACCCCTGGTAAACCCATTTTTATCTTAGGCATGATAAATAATTTTTTATGTTTTCAGTTTTAATTTTGGGAAAAATTCAGTCTAAATTATTATATAATATAAATTATTATGATTCCAAATATTGAATCAATGGTTCATAATTCCATTTTTAGGACTAGAATAATTTAATAAAAAATTAATCACGTTGGCATGATAAGAAAGAGAGTTTTTAAAGAGAAAATGATTAAAATTTTATAAAGATTTTATATCCAATTTAAAAATGAAAATGATTAAAATGAACTAAAATAGTTGTATGGATATTTTATTTTACTAATTTAACTTTAAAAACAATTTAAAATGTAATTTACCTTTATATATAATTCAAACAAGAAGGAATTTTTCAATTAAAATTTGATATTTTTCATTATTAATAAAAAATTAATCATTTATGAAAATTCACAAAAATAAAAACTATTATAATTTTTAAATTATGATTCCAAAAATTAATTTTATTTTTTCAAATAAATTTTCTAAAAAATGGATAAAAAATAAATTTCCAACAAAACCCACAAACGTGATGAAAAAGCTAGTTTTTGAGAAGTGTATTTTTTTCAGGCACAAGATAACTTATATTAACTATATGTATAATTATAATCATTGTATTAATATAATTTAAATTTATTGATAAATAATATATAAATTTATTATAAAACATCCCTCATTATGAATTATTTTATTTAACTAAAATAGTGAATCATTATGCACTTTAAAACAGTTTTAAAAAAATATCTATTTTTAATCAAAAAATAAACTTATACTAAAATCCAATATAAATTGAATTAGAAAACAATTATTTGATTAAATATACATAAATATTACTTATGTAACTTTACAACAGAATGTGGAATTTAAATTACTTAATTTGTTGAAAATAAATGATAGTTTTACAAAAATTGGTATTTTTCATAATTCAATGAAAAATCAATATTTTTCTGAAAAATGTAAAGATTTCATAATAAATTAATATTTTTATTATCATTTAAAAAAAATTCATTTTTATCAAACAAATTTTCTATTATATAAATAGCATTTTCTCATAAAATTTTTATAAGAATAATATTTGAAGAAAACTTATTTTTTATTAATATAAACACTTTACTAAAAATAAATTGATTATTCACTAAGAATTTATAAATAAATTTAAATTTTGTCAAAATTTTATATGTATATTTTTTAAAGTATTTATTATAGTTCATATCCAATAATTTAATAGCTATGTTATAGTAAACATTCTTAAAATAATATTATTTCATGATTTATTGAAGCTCAAGGTCGTGTGTCAGGCATGCTATCAAAGAAAATCAATTTTTTTGTACAGAGAATGCTAAATTTAGTGGTTCATATAACCCAAGCTATCTTTTCAAATTTTAATTTGAAAAAAAAATCATAAAATCTCTCAATGTCACATATAAGGTTAGAAAAATGGAATGAAATCATGTATTTTCCTGAAATATCCCTAGGATAATAAAATTCATAAGTTTATTGATTTTTTGATCACAAGATTTCATCATTATAACTTAATAATAAACAATCCTGATAAAACAATGAGATTTCAACATAAAACCCCTTACCTCATGTCCTAATTCTTTCATATGTTTCCAAACATCCTATCTAATAAATATAATTTAATTATAAATATTATTCTAAAACCATAATCATATATATTAAACCATATATTATTTATTTTTAACCTTTTATCTCCCATTTATTAACAATTCATTATTAAAATCACAATTCTGGGGGATTATTGCTTTGTTTTTCATGTAAGCTTTATTTTGGTAGTTTTAGTTCCTGTAAATTGATCATAGCTCCATCATATCCAGAATGTTAATAATTGTATAAATATAATATTTAATAATTATATATATATATATATCCATCGATAAAATTATGGTATAGAAAAATGAATTATATCGTTAATGGTGACGGTAAGTCATACGTACAAAAGAACTCTATTTTCATTTTTCAATAGATGGAAAGAAAGAATGGTAAATATTAATTAAACATTAAATTATCATTATAATATATTATATATGATATATATTTATCAAATTCATCTTCATTACCATCCATGTAAACTATAAATGAAAAACGAATCACATGGGATCTCTAGAGGTTGTAGTCCACATGTAGGCCTGAGCGACATTATAGTTTCCCAAATGATTGGATGATAAGATGAAAGAAATTATATATTCATTGAAAAATATAATTTTTTCATAAATATTATATATAAATATTAAAACCATCGTAATACCCACCCATAAAACTTGCTGATAAAATAATAAGTGTATCACTATGTAGAGATTGTAATTCGTATATTCGCACAAGCGATACATAAACTTCACATATGATAGTAAATAGGTTGTATGATGTTGTTTTAATAATAAAAATAAAATTTTAGTATATTTATGTTAGTTAATTTATTATTTTATAAATATTATTATTTATTTATAGGAGGTAAAATAAAAATTTAGAAGAAAGTGTTCGGTTAATGAGATTACCTATTCTTGGAAACGACTCCTTTAGATCTCTTATAAAGGTCTCTATGGATGTTATATTGGGAATAAAAAATATATAGGATGTGGATAGAGAATTTGAGAAGATATTTTTTCAAAAAAATCGATCTAGAAGGCATAATGTGGTTTGAAGAAGAGAAAGGAGTGGTGTCCATTTATAGTTAGGGGAAGGGGAACTAATTAAATTTCTTTCAATAATAATTTAATATAAATTAATTTTTGATTTTTAAATGGATAAAAATTGATAATATTAAAAGTTAATATGGGTATTATTTGAAATAAATTCATATAATAAAATTTTTATATGTTTGGATCACATTTTTACTCTTATCTTTTAGTTTTAACCCTTCGTTAACCCATTTGGAAATTACTATAATATTAATATTTTATAATGTTTAAGGGATGATATTGCTAAAATAAAATAAAAAAATATCCATAAATGGAAATTGGTTGATTTTTAAAACCATATCCCATTATTTTGGCCGAATATAATATTTTTTAGGAATTTTATATCATTTAATAAAATATTATTTTTTATAAAATATCATCAATGTAATTTTTGACACTATTCATTTTATTTTACTTTAAATGCATCAATAAAATAACGGAATCTAAATATAATTATTTTAAAAATCCCCAATATTTAATATAGGTCTATAAAATTCATGGGACACATTAAATCATTAAAATTATATCACTTTTAGTATTTTTAACAATCATTTATTATATTTTTTTATTAAATAGAGAAGTTTTTCATCAATGGTGCATAACAAATTAAGGTCATTATATAATTAATAAAAATTTAAAAAATCATTAAGGAAAATTATTTCATTAACCTCAAAATTAAAACTTATATTTATTGATAAATGTTTTTGTCCCTATGTGGATACATAGGAGATATTAAAAAAATAGGGTTCCATTTTGTTATTTTCTTTGATTTAAATATTAAATTCGTCAATTTAGTTGAAAATGTTGATTAAAATAATAAATTAAGAGACTATGGTTATAAGAGTTTAATTTCCTTCATACAAAAAAATTAATAAATATTATGGACTTACCACTTAGTTTTAACCTATATTAACCAAATTTACCCTTTCTGAGGTGATAAATTTTACCATTGTTACTATTCATATTGACAAAAAATAAATGGGTCATATTTACCAAATGTGGACCTCCCGTTTATAAATATTTAATTCATTTTATCTAATTGAAACCCTATATATTTGAGACATTAATTTGAATTTAAGTGAGCAAAATTTGATGAAAATCGTTTTTCTGAAAAATAAATATTAAACCAAAAAATGGATTTATTATTATCCTATGCATAATAAATAATAATTGGTGAAAATTAAAACATTTTATTGAATATATAATATATAAAATTTCATTAAAATCATTCACCAGTAGTGATATATTTTATTTATTATAATAAAAATGCTTTGCACATATTAAAATAGTTTCACATAAAAACATCTCCTACATTTAAAAATAAATATTATTTTAAACTATAATTAACATCTAATGATTTTTTTATACATGTGTAAACCATATTTTTTATAATTTATTTATTCATATTCATACCCACCAATCCAATGGCTAGGTGATAATAATATTTTAATATTATATCATGGTTTTTCTAAACTTTTTGTTGCATGTAACATAATATATTAAATAAATAAAATTTATTTGAAGAAAAATATGTCTATAATTATTAGGGTGTCATAGATATAAACCTACACACATATAGAAGAGAAGTCATGGCTTATCTAGACCATAGAACTCATTATCTCTTAATAAAATGAGTCTCCTCCCTATAGAAAGTAAATGAGACCCATTGATCAGTCGATCCCTGATTTATGAGCCACCAACCATTCCATACTAAGAATGAATCCTAGAGGATTAATATAAATAAATAAAAATCCCAATATGATCTCAATATATAATAAATAAAAATTTCAATATAGGAATTAGAGGTCCTGTTATATCTTCTTACTGAGAGGTGTTTCAATTCCTATCACAAAATCATGAGCTCCGTAAATAGATTCCATATGTCCAAAGTGCATGTAGATATAAACAAATGAGAGGAACTAGTATAAAAAAATAAGTTACTAAAAATAAAGAAACAGTATTGGTACCTATCACTATCACATGAACCACATCAGTTCATAATAGATACTACTCATCTCTGTGAAGAATATTCATTCTTGATGCTTGTGGATAGAACCCTATAGATCTTGATGAATGTGACATCACCACAAATACTCTAAATTTTAAGAAATCTGTACCACTATGTAGAGTAATAAAAACATGTAAAACCCTCTACAAGTGATATGATAATCCATAAGACCTATAGATCCATGTTCACTCTAGACAAGTATGTTTTGAGTGTCTGACATTTCCACACTAGAAACAAGTCAGTGGGCCTTTTCGAGACATTGTAGATGGTTTAGAGAATGTTTTTTGTCAACATTAATCACTATGGTTTCATTCATGAGACTCATCCCACATCCAATTACCCAAAATGGGACCACTCAAGATACCACTGTGAGTAAGAGGAACTCTTGTAAACCTCGTCTTTCCAGAATGATCTATTTTCACCATTATATTTTATCTAGAACATCTACATAGATTGTATGCTTTAGCGTAAAGAATTGAGATTGTAAATTTCAATGAAGACCCATCCAAAATATAGGACCCTTAATCTTCTCATTCTATACTACCTCGTATAATAAATGGTAATGTTTAATAAATACTAAGTTAAAATACTATCACCTTGATGAAGGTTTAGAAAATCTATGGAATTATCTAATACCATTGAATCTAGATTGAATTTCTTCATGAAATGTGTTGTGAAGTCATTCTACTCCAAATCCGCATTCTTCTTTTCTAGGAAAATACAATACCACAACCTCCTATCAGGCCATTCAAGTTTTAAGTTGACATATTTTACCTTGATGGAACATGATGTCTCTAAGAACTCTAAGAGTCACTTGATCATCCCAACTAATCATATTTTTTAGGACTGTTAGTTCAATGGAAAGATAGTGGATTGTTATGAATAAACTCCTAGTCATGATCACTATTATCATCCCTCTGAGGTACCACCTCTAGTGACCGAATAGGAATAGGTCTGCCTCCTCGGAATAGATCTTGCACCACACAAATTTCATCCACTATAAGGTTCTTGTAAACTGGAGGTTTTTATTATTGTGGTTCATAAAAATCATCCTCATGAGGTCTTTTTTGATTTTTTTCTTTGAGTAAAGATGATAAATAAAATCATCCAAGAGACATAGGAACATCACCTCTATCAACTAGAATTCAACAGGGGAAAAAATCTCACATCAATGCTTGGAAAAAGTCTAGGATTGGTGAAAACAACTCCTTAAATAAATTTTTTCCCAACATCACATGATATATAAGTTTCATTTTGATGATATATGTCTAGAAAATTTCTCATAACCCGCCCCTCAAGTCCCAATCTTCTTTTTTAATCTCTACCAAGACATCACAAACTGAACACTGGAATTCAAGAAGATACATGACCACATTGGATACAATTTTTTCACAAACATACCAAGATAACCAGATAAATAAGAACCTAAATTAGTCTTGAGTTAGAATATGGGTAATTCTCAATCCCCACATTCCATTAACTTGTTCTTTGTAATCAATAGAAATCAAGAGTGTAATATTTCACCATAATAATAACCAAAAAATACAAATTAGTGGATACACAATCATAGTCAGTTGATATGAAAATAAAGTCATCGAGAGAAAAAATACACAAGGAATACAAGTCAAAAATACCAAACATCTCATAACTAATTACAATTTCATCACATGTAATCCTCACAACAGGTGTAACACACACACACCACCTATCAAATCCAACTCCCAAGGCCCCAATATCAAGAAAACCACCCACTTCCAAGATGTGTTTCCCATTTATTGGACCTAGCATAAAAATTTCTAAAAACACTCAAAGGAAAAAAATAGGTTATGGGAAATAATATCCATGTTGGATTCCACCAGTCCTTATATAATAAATTCTTATCAAATAAAAATAATATACTCAATTTCAAATAAAATATTACATGGTAATCATTTAATAATTAAATAAAAACATGATTTCTATTTCATTTGAATGGATAGTATAAAAACTAGCATGAAGTAGAATTCCTATCAAATAAGAATGAATAAATAATTTCACAAACACTAGAATGTATAAATCATTTTCAATCACATTTAATCATGGAACCATGGTCACAATACTCAAGGTTAGTTAAATCAAGGAATAATTATCCTCAAAATATCTATTAAATATGGGTATATGTATGCACATGACCATAGATCTTAAGCCTATGTAGAATAGGATAACACCCTAATAAATGAACTCCCTAACGACATCATGTTTTGTATCATATTCATCATTATTCTATGGCTAAGTAAAGCTAATACATGCCTTGTATGTTTATCATGGACTTCCCACTTAATTACACTAATACCCATGTGCGTCAAGTAAATCACGCAAGGGGGAAATCATTCATCTCAAATAAGATTTATCACTCATCATTAAATAAGCCTAGTTTCATGTTTCAAGCATGAAATTTCATTTCAAAAACAAACTTTATATGTTTTTATTAAAACACATTCCTTTAAAACCCATAAAACATTTCAATCCATCATTTCTCAAGAATGATTATCAACTTCATTCACCAAATCATTGTACAATTTCAAATCCATTTTCTACAAATAAACACTATGATTGAAAATACATAATCATAGAGGTTCAATGAAAACCATTCCATTTAAAAAAATTTATCAAGTAAATAAAATCATTCATAGAAGTAAATTATTAATCCCTTTGAAATAAAGAATGAAACAATGGCTTCAATTTATTTTAATTACACTAAAAACCCACCTAACACATGTCATGGTATCAAACATCCAAAAAGTGATCCACAATCAGAGAGGTAATCCTAAAAAAATAATGAATAAAAATTTCCAATTAATCATCTCTAGAACAATGGGAAATAGATAAAACTATTACCCATATGAATCTTGAAGAACCCATAATTACCAATGATGATCTAGGTTAAAAATACCAATTCTATGATAGATCTATAATAAATCCCATGAGATCCTGACACAACCCATAGATCTAGAATAAAAAACCCCAATAAATGGTTTTATTCCAGATAGAGACATATATAGAATAATAATGAATAATGACATGATTTGGTCAAATAATTTTGAAAAAATAGATCCAATACCCAATGATCCAATATAATCGATCGCCAGGAGTCAAGGAAACTCCAAAATCTTCAACTGGGGTCTCTTTAGAAGAGACGCTATTACAAAAAGAGTATAATTATGAAATTTGGAAAATTATCAGGTCTTAATATCAAAATTAAGATTAATTAATTCTTCTCACATGGTTAGTCCATAATGTTTTCCAAACTATATGCCTACCATGCACCCCATTATAGGATAATGTCGAATCCACATGGTTTCACAAACCATGTGCTAATTTTGAAACATGACTTTATCCTAGTTTTCATGGTTTTAAGTGAAGGATTAATATTTTAGAATAACCATGCACCAAACCATGTTACCTCCTCAAGGAACCTAACTCATGGGGTATAGTTTCTTGGGCATACCCACACAGTTTTCCCTAAATATTTTGAAATAGTTCATAAACCAATAAACCTATAAGAACTTCCCAAATTAAGCCTAATTAACCCAAGAAAAAGTTCAGAAAAATGGTTGTAAAAGGGGATATAAGTACATTAAAGATGGTTCATGATGTTACAGAATCCAAATTAAAAAATAATTGAAATACTCCATTAGAGGGAATAATTTTCACTAATACAGTTGAAAAGAGTCAAGTAATTATAATATCATATAATTCCTAAAACTCAAGATATAAAAGATAAATATGTCATGTTTTGTGTGTGAAAATTATTAATTATTTATTAATATAATCTTTTATAAATACATTCACAATTGTATGTCTTATAGAGGTATACATATTATTTATTTATGAAATAGTAAGTTCCTTATTTTTGACATAAAAATTAAAATTTGTGATAAAATCTTTTAAAATGTCATGATATAATAAAAATGAAATAAAATTATGAGGAAAAAATTTATATATGTAGGAGGCAATTTAACAATCCATTATTTTAGTTTCCTTTAAATGATTTTTTTCATTCAATAACATGCACCACACACAACCCCAATCTTAAAAAAATGTGAAATAATATTATTTAAATATGATTGTCATAACCTAGCTATTGGGTTATTATGAAGGAATAGTAATAACCAAATAATGAAATATATGTAGAGAGTATTTAACTAATAATAATAATTAATTCAATATTTTTTTCTTTTATCTAATTATATTTACTAGGAAAAGTATAATAAAGAATTCATTTTATTTTGTAAGAATATATTCTTCATAAAAAGGTTTTTAAGTGTATTATGATAGAATAACTAGAATTAATGTATTCCAATTATATAAATTTTATTTGATTAAATAAACATTATTTTTTATATTATAATTTAAAATTTATCATTTGGTTAGTTTTTGAGATTTTTCAAATATAGTTGATTTTTGAGTGAATATTGAAAATATTGATTTTACAAAAAAGTCACTATTCTAATTTTATAATGATATTAGAAAAAACTGGACATTTATTAAAAATAATTGTAAAAAAATAAATAATTTACAATATATTTTAGTCAATATAAAAATATAATATAGAACTTAGAAATATATTCATAACATTTTGGAAATCTATATAAAGTTTCTGTTCAAATAAAAATAGTTTTTAGTTATTCCGTTTTAATAAAGTATATAAAATATTAACTTATTATTTAGTCTAATTTCATATTAAAATAATTATAATTTTATTTATCATAATTAAATTAATATTAGTTGAATCAAAATTATACTTTAGTTTTCTAAAAATCATTTTTAGGCCTAAATGAACCACTTTTCTAAAATAAGGTTTCATTTAATTTTTGAATATATCATAAAATTAATTTTTAACAATTATTTTAAAATAATATTTTAAAATTTATTCCATATTTGGAATCAAAATAATTATTATTAGGTAAAAATTTAAACATAATATTTTTTCATAATGGGTAGCAAAAATAAACATAATTTGTTACCTTGTTTAAGTTTAAAATGGTTTACTGGGGAGTCTGACTAATAGATTTGGTTAAAAAAACATAAAAAAGTATAATTATTATTATTTGAATATTTTTTAACCTTAAATAATCTAAAAATTTAATTCATCTCTATTTTGTTCCAATTTCACAAGAAAATGACTTTATATTATTTAAATATTTTATGTAATTCTATGTGTGTCCCTCCCATCACTTATAAAATCAAAAATATTATCCTCCATTATTACCCAAAATTGAGCAATATTACTCAACCAATACCTTCTAAAAAACCTTCCTAGATTCTTTTAATTCATTATTGATCTTCAAATCTTCTCCTATGTCCATCTTAAGAAGTCATAATGTGTAATTCAACAGAGGTCTTCCTAAGAAGAGGTAATTGTCTTACCAGAATCCTTCAATGTTTATTTCTTATTTTACATCCTATAAATATGTTCTATTTATCATAAAATAATTATTACATTGTGATAAATATACATATTTATTATTATTATTATGGGATATCCATTTTCATCCTCTTTTTCATCAAATAAAAAATTAAAATATTGCTCATCTGTACATGCAGACTACCACCTCCATGTAGTGATGTGATTAATTTTACATTAACACCTCCAATGGATGGATTTAATGACGTATTTACTGATTATAAATGATATTAATGATATTATATTTATTATTTAATGATAAAATACCACCTTATTAATTTTACTTTTACTCATTATAAAATGGAAGTATCGTTTATGCACACGTATGGACCACCATCTCGGTGGGCGATATATCTCATTTTCAATGTTCAAATTATATAGATGGTTCTAAAATTTTATCTAATGAATATATAAAATACTTATAGAAAAAATAATATTATTTAAATTTTATATTACAATTATTCCTTAGCATGTTCTTACTCATTCAATATTTATAACACGCTCTTGTTTTGGATGATTTTACCACCTACATGAGTGATGATTAAGTAATTTTGTGTACTAGTGATACTATGTAATATTAATATATTAATTGTATTATTTTATTTATATAAATGGTTTAACCATGATCATAGTGCAAGGACTATAACTATCAAACAAAAACTTGTAAGGAAAATGAAACACTTATCATGTAGAACAGTGATTTTAATAAAGAATTATTGATAAATGGGTGAAAAGATGTTATAAGTGGATGATATACAATATAATAAGTTTGAATATGGTTCTTAAATATCAATATTATAAATTTAAATTTATTTTACCAGATGTTAAGAGAGCTTTAAAGGCAATTCAAACTTGTTGTAATGGTTTCTTGTCACACTTTTGCTTCTACAAGACATATGCCTTATTCCCCACTTATTTCTCTCATATGGTGTTCATAATCCAACATTTACATTATATATCATTTATATATTTATATTCATGGTATTTAATTTTTTATTTTATCTTATTTATTTCATGGGTGTTATTATCCAAAAGTTTAAAAATCAGTAAGAGTTATATATTATAATGTCACTTTTTTCAGGAATGTTTATTCTTAAATTCATGATGATTAATTTATAAGATCAATATTTTAAAAATATTATTTCTTTTATTATACTACTGTTACATATAAAAATTAAAAAAATTCCTCTCATTTTACTCTCTCAAATTAGTCAAAAGTCCAAAATAATTGTTTTAAGTTAAACCGAAATTATTTTTCCCTTCCACTAGGAATATTTTTCTTCCCTGCCGATATTTTATTAAAAATATTATCATGATTTGTTTTACTATTCTAAAAATATTTATTAAATTAAATTTTACATATATTCATATTCTTGTGATAAGTTTTATAATTAATCTTCATGGCATTTTCTGAAAAAAAAAAGTACTTTTAACCAAAGGTGGGAATAAAATCATTGCATTAGGACTTACCGCATGAATGGTTTGTCGTACAATTATGAGTAATATTCTCTATGAGGCTTATATTTAAATGTTTTTATGGTTATTTTTAAGGAAAATTATTTTCCAAACATTCTATAAATTTTTATATTTTAAATATTTGATTTCAAAATGAAAAGGTTATTTTCCTCAATAAATGTTCTAGTGATTTTGTAAATGTATTTTAATCTATGTCAAAATCCTTCGATGAATCTTATAATTTATTAGGGATATAATAAAATGGTCCCATCCACCATATTACTATGGATGTATTATGATCATGTTGTTCTTGTGATTTACAGGGGAAGATATTAACATTTCATATGTTAGTTTTTTGATATAAATGTTTTTTATGATTATGTATCAAACTGTTATTAATTTACTTCATATAATAAATGAATATGACATAGTAAGTGGCTTATAAGGCCTATTATATCACTTTAATTAATCATTATCATTCATGAAAAAAATATTTTTGGTATTTGGAACACTTATTATCAATTTATATATGATTTATTCTCACAAGGCCTCAATGGTATGATTATGATGTTCAAAATTATGATTTTTAACATTATGAAACTAGTAATTTTTATCCATGTCATTATTTATATTATTATTTAATCCATGGATAAATTATCATTTTATAATATTAGTAACATAAAATATTTTATTATTGTTTACCTCTCATTATTATTCATTGTTTATTTATTCTCTGATATCTCCTAATATAAGATTTCTCTTATTATTTTCAGATGTAATGTGAGAGTAAAGTATGTATTTATCTTCCCAAGACAACTAAACTACTCAATACTTTGATATAATATCTCTTGTATGTTCTAGGAATATAGTAAAATATCAACCATCTCCAGATTACTGGAGTTAGGGTGTTACAATTTCTCATAAAATAACATAGGTAAACATTTTTATATAGGAAAAAATATAAATTATTTATGTTTCTAAATATATTATCCTTCTATTAAAACTCCAGGATCTTTCTTAAATAATCTACATGTTCATGAAATTTCATACTATACCCCATAATAACATTAAAGTATGAAAAAATAAATTGTACAATGTATGCATGGAAAAAATTATCAAAAAAATATCATGAATAAACTATGATAATTGGTAATACCAAAAGGAATCACTAGGTATTAATAAAGACAACATTTTGTTTTAGAAGTAGTTTTACACTTATCTACCTCTTTCATTATTATCTAGTTGTAACCACATCTTAAATATATTTTACATAAAATGAATAAATCATTAAAATAATCAATCATTTCATCTAATATATGGATAATACGAGGATAACTTATAGTGATGTTGTTTATGAAACTACAATCAATGAATATTATTCTTGTAACATAATTTTTTTGGTACGCTTAACAATGATACCTATAATACCTTGTTTCTAGATGTGTTATGATCCTATGAGGGATTTTTAATTTGTTTTACTAGAGGGTTCATTTTTTGAGCCATGACTCATTCTATGATACTAAGCATATGAATTTCTATAATATGTGTTTTGGGACATGTCCTGAGGTGCAGTGAAGGTTTTGGGTGTTTAGAGGGATTTTGGGAAGAGTTCAGAGTGGTTGGAATATTAAAAATAATAGTTGAAGGTTATTCATAGTGTGAATGGGTCATTCACACTATGAATGAAATTTATGGGGTGTCTTCCCATCTTTAAGGGTTTTAAAGAGTTCAAACTATGTGAGAAATGGAAACTACCAAAAAATTCATAGCATAGCCCTTGTGGTCAATATTTGAAATTTGTGCATGTGTTTTTTTGGAATGGTCACTTTGGTAGTTTTTCAGAATAGAGTTTTTTTATGTTTTTGGGGGGCTTTAGCATTGGGATAAGTTTGTTTCATCTAGATAAACCTTCCTTATTATTATACTTCAATCCCCTTCAACAAAGGATGATTTAGGAATGATTATACAATGACTTGAAGTAATATCATCTATTTATATTCAGTTTTTGTTCTCCATTCAAACTTTAGTGATTTGAATTGGATTTGGGTTAAGTCTCCTAACAGTTCCACTAAATCAAGGTTGAAATTTTCAGATGTGAGATGGAATTTGTACAGTCTTTCTAGAGGGGGTCCTGAGATTCTATTAACATACTTCTACTATTTTTACGTATCTCAAAATGGTGTATTTTCAAATCATTTTTGGTTAAATTAATTTATTTTGGAAAATAACTTTGTGTTGCATGATAGGTGGAATTATAGAGATAGTATTGGGTGTGTTCTGTTGAACCTCTATGTGAGGTTAGTTGAGGTTTTGGTGATTAAGTTGTGCTCAGTGTGTCATTCAGTTATTATGATGCTTTGGTTTAAATTAAATAAGTAATTACAGTTGGTTATAATTTATTTTTTATGATTTATAGCATGAGGTATGATCTTTGGTGGTAGTTCAGCCTCAAATGAGTCTTATTTGGGCAAGGTTGAGGGTAAAGAGGTCTTTTAAAGGATGGTAACTCCTTGTTTGAGGTCAATTCTTCTACATACCTACCTTTTTGGTTTACGCAGTATTTTATGTGGCATGCAATAGGTTTTGTCATAGCACATTGTGTTGGTGGGAATTTTATGTTAAGTAAATTCTATTAATTTAAATTAAATCAATATGGATCAAAAAAAGTTCCAATGTCTATGTTTTAACATTGTTCATTGGCTGGTTTTCTTCATCCACTAATGGTCAAGTCTTAGGTTATGATTTTTTATACCATGGATATTGAGACCCCATGAAAGGTGTTTATTAAATTTAATGAATGTGAGGGCGAGGCCCTAGTAGTATGAGACCTGTGAGACCTAGATTTGGAGGATCATAATGATATGGGCTGGATGACCTATGGTTTGGAAATGTGAGACATAAGAGATTCCCATAAGCCTTCGGGAAAATGATATTTCCATTGGGGAATCATTTCCCCATTGAGGTATGGTGACCTGGGTTGGAAGAACCTGACAAGATAGGCTGATAGGGAGGGTGTTTGGACCAACCTAGGAGGACTTTAAAAGGTGGTGGTATTATGTAAATATACCTTGTTGGTTTTTATCATAAGTATATTAATGAATTAATGAATTTTTGACTATGATGAGGGATGTTATGACCTCTTATTGATGGGTGATGGCTCGATACATATGTTTGAGGTAAGAGGAATATTTTTGGGTTTTTTGTATGTGAGTATATCTAGGGGATTGATATGTTCTCCATGAACCTCTACTAAGTGTACTAGGAACCTTTTTCAACACTTGTATGTTTAGAACCCTGGTCTCTTCTTGAAAACAAGTGAAATGTGGTTTATAGATAGTGAAAAATGAAAAGGATGGGGGAAAATGGTCAAGGTAAAACTAAAATATATCATGTCTCTAAGAACTCTATTCAAAATATTCCATAAAGGATGACCAATACATTAATAATTCATGAATGAAGAAAGAACATAAAGGTTAAAATTAAAACACATCATAATAACCTTACATTCACTCATTAATGATTCAAGAGTATAAGGGTTTTCTATTTATAGATAATGAGGGATTGAAATTCAATTAAAACTATGTGGGTTCTCTATAAAATAGTCTAATTTCTAATTTTCCATAGTAAAAAATCCTAAATAATACTTTTTAAAAATTTATTAACATGCACATGAATTTATTATACAACTATCACATTATTTTGTAAAGTAAATACAATTATCCCACCACCTTTGAAATTCTATCCTCAAACATTGAATTTAAAGATTACATGGGATAATGAGCTTGAGATTTGTAGAAAAAATTGGTTTGGTCATTTAAAATCATATTTTTTCCTTAATTATAATTATTGTAGGCCCAAATACTTCCTTAATTAATGTGTTTTTATACTCCTCTTGGATTTCCATAATTTACCAATTTATGGAATCCTTAATTCACTTGGTCAACTCCCTTGTCATTGGGCCACCAATTCCTCACAATAGGTCTTGTAAAATCATGATCATTCCACCCTAAATTTCATGTCATACCTCAACTCATTTATTCCCATGTGTTCTTAGATTCAAATCATACCCTGTCTCCTCAAAATGATTCAATCGTGAATCTGAAAATTCAATTATATAAAGATCAACAACATTAATGGCAGGACTAACATTTTAGTATCTATTGGGTAACTCAATATTTAAGGCATTATCATTGATCTTCTCTAAGAATTGGAAAGTGGCTTCTCTTTGTGAATGTATTTTTATTTCCTATTATTTGGTAACATCTCATTCCTCAATTGTATCTGACCCATTCTTCAGGTTGACACACTAGTTGAATTGACATTTGTTGGAATGTTTCTCCACATTTTCATTATTTTAATCATTTTAATCCATTAATTATAAATTAAAGTCATTGAAAAAATTTCATTTTTCCTACATCAAGATCAAATAACTAATTAGTTGGTGAATAAAAAATATTAAGTTGATTTAATGGGTTTAATCCATACACAAGTACAAAAGACAAAGAATTTGTGGTGGAGTGAACCACTCGATTATAAGAATACTCAATGTCAGGTAATAACCATTCCCAATGATTCCTTTTTTATAAGTATTAAATAAAATTATTTTTATAATGTTTTATTGAACACCTAGGTTTGACTACTTTTTTTGGTGTGTAGTGGTGGATAAAAAAAGTTCAGTTCCATGTTTGTACCATAATTTCATCCAGAAGTGACTATAGAATTTGAAATCCCTACCACTCAAAATTAACTTTTGTAATCCATTAAACCTAAAAATTTCCCAAAAATAAAATAAAAAATATGATTTATGTCATTGGTTTTATAATAAGAAATAAAATGTTCCATTTTACTAAACATTTCTACCCCACAAAAAATATGTTTTCTTTACCTGATTGTGATCTTGTGATGAAGATCATAAAATCCTTTTAAATATCATCCCAAGGATGTGATGAAATGGGAAAATTTGTTTATATTCCATGTGGAAGCACTTTTTATAATTTATTTTTAAATATATTTTAATTTCCACAGTCACTAATAATATCCCTATACATGTGAGGCTAATAAGAATGTATACACGATAAGGAAAAAGTTTTACCAACCCCAAAATGCCCCATTTTTCTACCACCATGATTTTCTATAACAAGAAATTAATGAATATAATAAGAGAGAACACAAAATTTATTCTTATGAAAAATTAAACCCATAATGTTAGTAAAAAACACTTTTCCCATGTTCTTTAGAAAACATCCGAATTTCATAAAAATTAACATCATTCTTATAAATGCTTTTGAACAATTAAAAAAGAATTATTTTATAATGCATAGAATTGATAAAATAATATCTCTTATAAAATCATTCAAAATAAATTTTGTTTTTTCTTTTTTATTATTAAATAAATAAATAAATTTTTTAATTCATTCAATCCATATAGCATACTACATATTCAACTTACCTTATGAATTTATAAATTTGAGGCTTTAATGATCCAATTGAATTAATAACAACTAAAGACACAAGTAATGTTTCCAATTTTCTAAAGTTATTTTGAGGTTATATATTTCTTTTTCTTATGTAGAGTATTTTAATGAAAACCCATTAATATTCTCATTAAATTATGTAATAGGCTGAGAATATTGCATTAAAATATCCCCAATTCCTATTACATAGGGACCACATTCAACCTCAAAACCCCAAGAAAAGTCAGGTAGAATTAAGAGAGGTGAATTAATCAACTTAGCTTTGAGTGTAAGGAAGAAATATTATTTATATTTTCCTTATTTAATCTCAATAATATCATAACTAACTCATTAAATGATGAAAATGGTTGAAAAGTCCCCCGTAAACCTCATGTTGAAGCTTCCTAGTCCATGGAACATCCTTACCTCATTGAAATATTTTTGTGTTTTCTAGTACGGAATCACCATCACCTTTTATTTATTGACACTCATGCCATCATATTTAACTGAAAAAACAACAGAAAATTCGATTTAAACCAAAATTACATTTTCTTATGTTTTAAAACAATTTAATTTTCCTAAGAGTCTCAAAAACATGTTTTAAATATGCACGATGTTCATCAAGGATCTTAGAATAAACTTGAATGTATTAAAAATAAACAACCACTTATTTATTAATGAATTAATGGAAGACAATATTCATTAATTTCATGAATGTAGATGGGGTATTAGTTATTCCAAAAGGCATAAAATCTATTATTACAACCAAAAATTAGTTTTAAATGTAGTTTTCCATTCACCTTCCTCTTTCATTCAAATTTGATGGTATCCACTCCTTAAGTAAATTTTAGTACATAATAATGAAACATAGAGTTAATCAAGAATATAATCTAAAGGAGGTTTTTTATAGAGATAATTTACCATTATTTTCATATAGCTCATTAATTAATACACGATCTCTACCTAACATATTTTTTGGGGAAAATAATTATTAGAACCACATAATGATTCAAGATCAATAAAAAAATACATTCCATAGAAATTATTCTAATTTTTATTAATTTTAAAGTCTCTAATGGATTAGATCAATAATCCAGTCAATTAAGAAATTTTTTGATCTTGAGAAAAATTCGATATGGTGCTTGATACCCCACATGAGAGGTAAGCCATTAAGAATTTCCTCCAGAAAAATGGCACCAAATTAATGAAAAAGTGACACAACACTATAAGGAATTGATGGGTTAAGATATTTAGTGGTAAAAAATCATCCCTTACGTAGAATCATGTGATTTTTCACCCCAATAAATCTCTTCATACCTATATTTTTGTAGATAAAAAACTCAATTTTCCCTCAAAACTCTTATTTTATAGTCTTTTCTATTCCACATTTATTTTAATTCCAATAATCACTCCTTTTTTACTATGTATATTTCCCTTTTTCATACTCTCTTTTATTTTTTTCTCTTTTTACAATATCTCTCAATACACACATGGTATTCATAGGCTTGAAAAGGCCTCAAGGGTGTAAGTATATTTTTCCTCTCATTGTATTCAAAAAAATAACATTTGGTGTGTGTATCATGTGTGATCCTATTATAAAATTTCTATGGCCTTCCCAAAAATATATGACTGCAATTCATGGGAATAACATAACATATCACCTTATATTCATACTTCCTAATAGAAATTAGAACTTGTGCCTTCTTAGTCATTTTAACATACTCACTGTTAATTAACCATTATAATCTATAAGGCCTAGGATGTTTGGTTGTAGCTAATCTCAATTTATCAACCATAAAACTACTAGCTATATTTGTGAAACAACCCCCCATGAATAATCAAACTAATTACTTTATATTTTATGAGGCATCCAGTATGAAAAAAAGTACTCCCTTTTCTCTTAATCATGTTCTCCTTCGAGTTGAGAAATAAATGAACTCCTTAAAACAAGTATTTATCTTTGTACATGGATATCTATTTCCACATCCAAAACCTCCTCAAGTTGTGCCATCTCATCTTCTCTTAGGCTATCACTAAGTACATCTCCATCATCAAAAATAATCATAGTCCTCTTGTCTATGAATTATGAGTAAAAATGTCCAAATACTTTACATTTAAAACATTTTATATAATATTCTTTAGAAAAAAACCTACCCCCCATTTTACCATTGGTTTCTGAAAATAATAGTTTTTTTGGGCCACCTATGAATTAGTGGTGTTTTCCATTGAAAACTATAATGACTTGGAATCCATCAACTAAAATTAAGATCTAGAATACATAACATAAAATTTAGATAATATTATTCTTTCCTTTACTTGCCTCTCCACATTTTTATCCATGTGAAGTAGATCCTTCATATATCAATAGTGGTGCATTTCCACTATGATCCAAATGTCATGGTTTATTCTATTCATGAACATTGATATGATAGCCTCTCACTCCACATAAATATTATCCAAAATAATAATGATCTCTATATATTTATGATACTCCTCAACACACATGGATCCATATTTCAAACCCTACAACATGAGGAAAAAATAAAAAAAATGATGTCTAGAAATTTATCTCTTAAACAATTCCATTTCATCTCCTCACATGTAGGGATGAGCCTTTTTACACATCAGCATCAAATCAATAGTATTTTTTTCCAACTAAATACTATCATAGTTAGTGAACTCCATTTACACCAACATCACATTGTTTTCCTATAAATATTTGTGACAACAATAAAAATGATCTTCCTTTTTGTCTAATTAAAATGATGTATTGAGATCAATATTACCTTAGAATGAAGTGGTCCTAAACATTACACCTCCAATATCATTGGTTTACCTCAATGGTGGAAAATATTTCTAAATTAGCGATTCATAAAAATTAGAGAAATCCTCCTCTAATTTAATGACTCTCCTCCTTGGTTTTTCTCTATAATTATAAGGGTATTGAAATTAATCCATTCTCACATTCAATATTTGGAATTGTTATTAAATATCCCTTATAAATATACTACTTTCCATTTAATTGGTGTTAATCACTTCAAAAATTTAGTGATTCATCAGGAAAATTTTAATTGACTGTAATATAAACTACACACACTATCACGTGTTTATATATAAAAATAATATTCATGCTTGTGTTTCACTCAAATTAGGATTTTTAAGAAAATTTAACAGTATTTTATTTTTCTACTCCACTTTCTTCTTGTAACATTATTACCAAATTCTAACAAATCAAAAGGATCATTAGAATATTTAAAATATAATAAATATTTATATGATAAAATACAAAAATTATTCATGATGAAAAATGTAGGAATGGGATGAAAACTAATTAATAAAAATGATAATACAACATAGGATTAAAAATATTGTAACTTTTTTGGCCTATTTCCTTTTCATTTTCATTTTTTGGGATATTTTTTTGAACATTAGAAGAAGAAAAAAACTTCATTTTAAATATGTAAATTTAGGATACGTAATAATGTGAAACTCTAAATAAAATCAAAGTGAGAGATGTGTGGATTTTAAAATTTCCAAATTCATCACAAACCATGAATACACTATATCTCATGATTTATAGATTTCATTTTGATGGTTCTAGATTGATAATAAAGACAAAATTACCAAATATGATAATGATATATTATAAATTAAAAATGATAAATAAAGGAAATCTATAGGTGAAGAATAAAATGGACCTGAATTGATGTCAGCCTGATTCAAATAGAAATTAAGATTGAAGAAAGGATATGAAAGGATCACCAAATTTCATACAATTGGTTTTTGATTCCAAATTATACATGATCCAAGATCTACTATAAAGTGTTCTAATAAAAATTTTCAATGTTTTCAGGTTTATCAGTGAATCTCCATAAGAAAATAAGTGAAATTTTTTGTGCGGATAGTGAAAATGAGATGTATGGGGTAAAATAGTCAAAGTAAAACCCAAAGAGAACTTTTCTCTATGTACTACAGACACAAGACACCACAAAAGATGACCAACCCTTTAATAATTCAATAATTAAGAAATAACACAATGTTTTCAAGGAAAAATTACCAAAATAAAATTTTATTCAATAATTTATGTTTCAAGAGTACAAGGGGTGGATATTTATAGCTAAAGAGGGGTTAAAATTCGAATGACACCATGAGGTGGCTCTTTACTAAAGTTTAATGTCTAATTTTATTCTGTAAAAAAACTGAAATAATACTTTTGAAAACGTTGGAACATGCCCAGGGAATAAGAGACAAATATCACACCATTTTGAAAAGTAATGACAAATTTCCCACCACTATTGAAATTAAATCCTATAAGATTGACATTGAATATTCCATGGGATAGTGGGCTTGAAATTCATAACATGATTTAGCTTAGACTTTTAAATGAATTTTTGGGACTTAATTGAAATAATTGTAGGTTCATAATCTTCCCCCAAGAAAGGGTGTTGGGTGTTCTCTAGGAATTCTAGGATTAACCCATTTAATTACTCTGTCATTCTCTTAGTTTTATCTTGTGTCATCAGGAACCTATTTTTTCACAAAGTTTATTATACAATCTTTCATATTCCACCCTCAATGTCATGTTCACCTTTGAATACACATGGAACTTGTGTGCTATGATTTTCATCTAGGCCTCGATGGTCACCCTAATGACATGTTGACAATAGTGAGAGTGTGTTCATGTGAAAATGGATATTGATGATAATGGGTCGAACCATATAACCCAAATTGATGATGTAAGCCTTATATGGTTGTAGTGACCTTTTCAGATCTTTTATTTGATGGGATGACCTTGGCATGTGAGATGGACTTGAGTGGATAGCCACACCTGATGAGATGTCATGGGAGGAAGTGCCTCCCTCTAAGAGGTATTTTCAGACATGGGATTCCATGGATGACATCCCAAGACCCAACCATCATTCCTGATAACTATATAATTTTCAGGATATCTTCTGGAGGTTCATTGGTGATTTATGAGGCTATTATTAGAACATCTATGATCACCCCTTGTGGATTTAATATATTCCACACACTAAAAACAGACAATGATGATCTCCTAGGGGTGGGTTTATTCACTTTATTTGGTTGGCATGGTTATGTGATGTCCTTCAAGACACTCTGAAAATTGTCAAAGAATGTATGGTGTATCAAGGTTGTGAGCATGAGGATTTATGATGGTTTATTTATTAATTTATTCAATGTTAATTTATTTATTCAAATCATGTCGTGTGCATATACCATTTCATTGTAAATATGTGCATGATTGTGTTTGTGGTTCCCTGCTATATTTTATACTCACACACCTCTTACATCACTATGGCACTTGGGTAATCATGCATACCTCACTTGTTTCATGTTTAGGTATGTTCGAGGCTAACATTGATCAAGAGGGATAGATCAACAATGTTTATGGGTCTTGGTATGTGGTATGTTTTGGTGATATAGTGGATAATTTATTTTATTTATTTTTACTTTCCTAATTTATAAAAATTATTGACCAAGTGGGTTCTTTGTTTTGTATGCCTATATGTCATAATTATAATTTTCCTTTATTTTTTTCACTTTATTACCCACACACTATAATACGAGGCTTTCATTCAATATTTTGTTTATATCCACATTGATTTATACTCTAATACGGATGGTATAGTCTCCCCATAGTACCACTTTAGACCCCCACTACTAGTCATTAACCTCTAGAATTCAAGGAGACATGTCTGAGGTCACATGGTTCCACCAATTGGTTATTGTTCTAGTTGATCTGATATGGTTTGTTACAATACAACACAAGGGATCAATCTCTCTCTCACACACCCCATGTCCAATAGATCGCACTGTCTCCATTGAATTTAATATATCTCTTCAGGGTTGGTGTGATACCCCAAATGATTTGGGAGGGAAGCTCTGGGCATGAGATCAATTTGATGCTAAAAACCCTCAAATGGATGGAAAGTTGTGTGGCACCACTTCAGAGAAAAAAACGTAAAATTCATGCAATAGAGAATCAACAACATATAGAAAAGAGGATGATAAGTAATTAGTGTTCAACACCAAATTTTTGTACCAAATTACACAAAGGTTTTTTGGATAAATCAAATAATCCTTAGCCTAACTATGTTCTTTCCAAAATCTCACTTTTCCCCACTCAAATATTTTTTACCTCTTGTTTTTTATTTTCTCCCCATTTATTTTCTCCTATAATTTTATTTACATCCCCAATACTCTCTCTTTTTAATTTCCCAAATTTTTTATTTATCACTCATGTTTTTATTTTCTCTCAAAATATGATCTTCAAAAAAATGGGCAATATTGGGATAAGAGTTATAGGTTCCCCTCAAAATTAAAAATAAAGGTAGTTTATAAAACCATCATGGGTCAACACCAATTATAATTACTATGCTATCCTAGAATTAAATGGAAAACATTCATTGGTACTAAATCACATATAACCTATTCATTTTACTTCCAAACGGTGAGAATGACCTTCACCTATTTGGTAACCTTCATCTCTCCTCAATCACTCAACCACTAAAGTTCATAAGGATGTTGATGCTTAAAATTTGGAAGTCCCGATATCTCCACCAACACAGTTTTTTCTACATTAGTAAATTTTCCTCCACTAACAATAACACTATATACATTCCTATAGATCTTGAACATTGTATGGAAATATTTTTACCACTGCTCTTCTCCAATGGTCATTTGTATACTTAGAACTACCTTAGTGATAATAATATCGCTATATTTCTCAAATTTCTCATCTCCAATTTTTAGGTAATCCTCCTCCTCATCCTTAAAGCTTTATCTATCTATATCACATTCTATATTCTTATTTATGGTCTTAATGTTTTAGTTTTGGCATCCACTAGCAATGTGACTTATTTCCACATGTTTGGAAATATCCCAATATATTCCATGTAAAATTCATTCCATGCTTTCCAACAAAGACCCCTTAATGTTTTTTATGATCATAAAAATTTTCATATACTTATAGTAATCTTTAAAACTCTTACTCCCTTAAGTGAGGTGTGAATATTTTTTTGAAGATATCTATTGTAATGGGAAGGAACAAATCACTTCCTCAGTTCAAAATTATTGTATTTAATAGTATGGATTGGGAGAAATCTATATCAGGATCTATCCTTCTAAACATGATTCCACCAAATTAATTCATAATAAAAGAATTCAGGGGTAGTAGGTTTTACATTTTTCTCCTCGGAATAGATATAGAAAGTGTCCACTTGCTCGATATGCATCTCCCACTCAAAGTGTGAATCCAGAGGGCATTTCCATTAAAAAAACTTATATTAATCTTCAACCCACCATATATGTCATCATAATGCAGTCTCCTTTGGCCTCATCTAGTCTACTAGAATAACCTTCTTATTTATGGGAAATCCTCGAAATCATCATAAAAATTCATTATCCCCTCCTCTATGATGTGTGGGTGATGTGGTGCCAAAGTAAATTTTTCATTACCAATGATCATATTTGTGCATGGTTGATTCTCCAAGTTATCAATCACCCCATATATCACCTATAACATTATATTAATAATTTTATCAAATTAAATCATCCAAGATTGCATTTTTTTTTAGATTCTGATGTAGGAGATATACCTTTTCTTCCATTATTACTAGCTTCAGTGATCTCTTTCCACAATATTCTACTATGATAATAACAAGAAAACCACCACAAACAAAGAGAAATCACACGAAAAAAAACACTTACACACACTGAATATGTACAAATTCACACTATTACATGAACTTAAGCACACTCATGCAAGGTTACACACTAAAAAACACACATGATGGTATGCACACACAATGGTACACACACCCATAAATATATATATATATATACACACACACACATATGCAAAAAAAATAGATATATACACACTCACAGACACATTCTAAGGTTCTCACACACTCATACACTGAATATGTACACACTTCACACACAAAATGATACACACTCATAGATTGAAAAATGATTTTACACACTAAATAATAGTTTATTTACTTATTTATATCCACTTTTAATGATCAATAAAAATATAAATATTTTTTGAAACCTCACACCTCATTTGTAGGGATCACGAGCCTCTAATACTTACTCAACCAATATGGTATAGGTGAATGTATTAACACAACCTGATTGAGTGGAAATTGGTAACAAAATGGTAAACAGAGGAAGAGTGGGTACGAAATATGGGTCAAAGGTGTAAAATTATGGAAAGGTGTGGTGTGTGGATTTTTTTATTATGAAAGACAATAAAAATTAATAACAAAATGAGAAAAATATTACATTTAAATTAAGTAGAATGATTGAGAAAATGATGTATGGAAATATAATATGTTAATAATGTAAAGAATATAGAGGTAAAAAAGTAATTTTATATTCCCTTTTTTTATTTTTTCTTATTTTTCTAAAATCCCCACAAAAATTTTTATTCTTGGTATTTTATATCACAAGATGATGAATGAAGAGTAAGATTTTTTTTAGAATCTCTCAAATAACTAATTTTTGGTTGGCTTTGAAAAGAACAAAACAACGAGTTTATAAAATTTGTTTATTTTTTATTTTATTTTAGGATAAGAGAATAAAAATATGTATAATATAGATAAATAATTCTATCAATGAAATATATAATTATTACACATTATAGGCCAATCCTGGAGGTTTTCAAATAAAATTTATTTTTTTGGTTATTTGGAATTTGTGGATAATATAGAAATATAAAAAAATGATAATGGATTAAAGTAATGTAAATGAGTGGTAAAATTAAAATCATGTCAAGAATATCTATGATAACAATTTATGGGAGACACACTGGGTGAATCGATCTTTATGATATAGGATGACGAATGGAGGATTTATTTTGGAGTGAAGTGGAGGATGATGGATATGGATAATGGATATAAGTTTTCAACCAAAACTATAAGAAGCACGACCTACTACTTAGAAAACACACTCAAGTGGTGGGGATGGAGTAACAAATCCACACATTAATGAACATGGGTTGATTCATGAATTGGGTGCTTTGGGATCATGGATCACCGATCTAATATATAGAATGAAAAGGAAAGAATGCACAAAAGAAAGGGAAGTAACTATGGGTTCCTCACAATGAAGAAAATTAAAACTCATAGAGTTTCAAAAAAACTATAATAAAATTAATATTTCATGGTGAGGGTAAATATATCCAAGGGTTGATAAAAATTTGAATCATCTAATTTTTATAGTTAAAAATCCTAATACAACCTTTTCACTTTATCGTTAAAATGATAAAGCCTAATGAAGACTTTTCAAAAATATAGGACACCAATATTGACATTAGGGATGCCTAACACATGGATCCAAAAGTGTTTATAATATAATTGATTCAATATCCCACTAAGATATACTATCTTATCGCTATATATAAAATTGTGTATTCTCTATTGTGGATGGGCTTCCAAATTAGAGCAACCATGTGAGCCAATCATGAAACATCATGTTTGGGCTTGAATAAAAGAGATAATAGGCCTTTTTTCCCCATCAATGGAATGAGAGATCCATTATACCATTAATGATGTGAGATGAGCTCTCATTGTAGAATTATTCATATTTAATCTCCCTCAAACAATTGGGCCTTGAAAAAAACTCTTCATTATGGAAAATCGACTTAGGGCCTTTGATGTAGTTCTTATAAAAAATGGAGAAGATGATTTTTATTATGTAAATATATTTCAATCATAATTTAAATATGGGGGAGATTCAATTTTCCTCCCTTTAAATTTATTATCAATTATAGGGAGAAAGTATTGAATTTATTTTCTGTAGTAAATTTGGATTTCACAACAAATACAAAGGGGTAGACTGAAGTTTTATTAAGTTGAAGTTGTATTTGTAATCAATTTACATCATTTTTATTTTCAATATAGTCATGATAAAGTGAATTGAATGAGATATGTAGAGAGTATATTCCCAAAAAATTGAAGAAGCTTCCCATAATATTGGGTAAAATATTAATGAGATGTTTCCATCATAAATGAGGAAGTAGAATTGGTGATTCCATTGAATATATGGTTATACATATTCAAAGGACAACCCATACATTAGAAAATTGGAGAGATTAACCTCATGTAAATGTTATGTATAAAGGGTGGATAAGTATTAACTATAATAGTCTCATTAAATTTAATAAAATGAGAAAGTATTTGGCTACTGATCCATATTATCAAAGTAGTATAAGGTATATTAAGAATTTATTCATTAGGTTCAAAGTAATTAAATAGAGCTTTCCATGTTCGTAGAAACCATTCATGTATAATTCAGAATAAAGGATACTTAACTAGCATTTAAAGACCTCAAAGTATTCTTTGATTAGGGTGGAGAATCACTAAATCTATTGGAAGAATATCTGAATTTATTTGTTGAAATTATGGATTTTAGAGTTCATGTTGAAATTTGGGGAAGTATAGAATTTTTAATACATTATAGGTATTATTTACGACTCCGTATCATTTTTATGAATTAATACCAAAACATATGACTTGTGTTTCTTGTGTATGACTTAAATAATTTCTTAACAGTATGAATGCCTTATAAAAACATTTTTTCCAAATATTTGGTAGTGGAAAAGAGTTTTGTATGACTTAAATTTTTTTATATGACTTGAATTTATAAGAAATAATAGTGGGAATAAATAATTAGAAAATACATTAAAAAGTATGACTTATTTTCTACACATATGACATTCACTAAGTCACATATGAATTCAATAACATTTGAAATTTGAGGAGTCTTCTAGAAAAAAAAAGAAAATTTCTAGAATATATATTTTAAATATGGAATATAAATAAAATATATCCAAATTAGTTTGACCATGTTTAAAAGATAATGAATCCTTGAGAAGTTAATATCCAAGCATGAGTTGAAAAACATTTAATGAGATAAATGAGGAGAACATGGTTCTTTAAATACCTAATTCTCAAAAGAGAAAAATAAATTTCATGGGTTTTTCTAAATAGTTAAGATGAAGTCACATCAATGATTAAGCTATAATTTTATGAGTCACACATTATGAAAGAGTTAAGATTCATGTTTTGAAAAAAGGAATTTTTTTCAAAATATTGTGTAAAGATCAATCTAAGAATAAATTTTACACTCTATGGGAAGAAGTTCCACACCACAACCTGTTTTTTGTTGTATTATTTTTTATGTAGCTATGTGGATTTATTTATTTTGGTCATTTATATGGAATAATTCATGAGTAAGAACTTAATCCTTATAGATAAATTAATGGTATACTTATTTTTTTGAGATTAAAGATGAAATTGAAATGGGAATTTTATTCAATCAAGATTAAAATCATAAGAAAATATTTTTTTAATGGGAAATATCCATGAGAAGTTCACCAAGTATCATGAATTAAAGTGGTTATTTAATGGTAATGTTTTTTTGGGTGGATTCTTATAAATTCTAAATGTTGTTATATTTTTAGATGTTGATATTGAGTAGAGTAATTTAATTCTTTTAAATATATAGATCTTATGGTGTTGTAAATCATGAATATCAGGAAGAATAATATTAATCTATACTCAATTCATCCTATAACTATTGATAATTAGAATCTGTGAAAAAAGTACATCTTAAGAAATATGATGAAAATTAACCAATACTATAAATTTAATAAAATCATATGCTTGTAAAATAATAATAATAGGTGAAACTAACCTAACCCATCTAGTTGATACATAAATTGATGAAGAGGAAGAAGCATAAAATATTTAGGTGCTTCATGAAGTAAGAAATAATCAAACCCATGAAATTATTGTCTGCTCATCAGTTATGGTATGTGTATCTTGAATAGTTGAGATAAAGAGGAAATCAAGTTTTACATGGACATCATAATATTTACACATAGTTAAAAAATATATAACTAAGTTAACATATCAAATTTTTGGATGATTTGACATCCTTAATAGACATGTTTATCTATTTCAAAGATCTTATAAGAATAGAAAATACAATTAAATATAGTGTAAATATCTCTTAACTTGTGTAATATAGTGAAGGATCTATCACCTAAGAAATATAGTGATCACCTATTTGTGTATTATAGAAAAATAAAATTAAAGATAATTCTTAGACAACCCGTTATAATTGATAAAAAAATTATAGTGTAAAATCTATGTCTTAATAAGAGTTGAGAATGGTACAGAGTAGGTTTCCCATAATATGGTTGAACCTTGTAAAAAATCATATGTTGATCCCTTGTTTACATTCCTGAATTGAATATGGTTGTGTCATGATTGTAGAATATTAAAAGGCATATTTATATCACAATAGATATTTGATGTTCAATGACCAAAAGGGTAAAATTATTAAATTTATATTTAGATTTTAGTAAAAATAAGAAAACTCCTAATTCACCCTCCCTCTCAAATGTGTCTTCACCAGTACTGTATAACTTATATGTTTCAATGATAATTTGATGAGTTTTTATAAATTAAACATTTAGATAAGAAATTTTCTTTAAAAAACATTTTTATGTAATATTGGTCATATTTTATAAATTTATAGAATTTAATAAATTTTTTCTAATGTATTGTTTAATTTTAGAAAATATTGTTTACAATTATTTTATTTTAAATTATTTTTATGGGTAATTCTTCGGTTTTTATAGGACTATAATAGTTAGTATAAATCATCGATTCTTGTTATATTTATAGTAAATTTAAATATTATATATATATAATATTATTGGGTAGGTTTTGGTTTTGATTTTCAATCCTCTCTTCCTATAATATATATATATATTTGTTAATTTTTTAAATCGAATAATATTTAAATTAATAAATTATGATATAAATGAAATAAAATAAAATAAAAATTTGAATAAATGGAAATGAAGATTAAAATAAATAAATGATAAAAATAAAAAAATAGAAACAACTTAGCGCCTTTAGGGAGGTGTTGATCAAATCATAACACATGGAGACCTTAAGTAACATGATTTCTTATAGGGGTTGTATATTCATGAGGTTAGGATTTTATTAAAAAAAAATAGGTTCATTAGTAGGTGAGGTTATGGGAGTAGTCATGACTAAGATATTATAAATGACCATAATGATTATTAATATACCATTAGGACATGTGGTGAATGTGGATTTGAAAATAATTTCCACATATAAAGGAAACATGATTGAATTTGAAGTTAACTGGAACTTCTATCTCGAAAATGTATCCTTCACTGCAATTGTTTTTACTATTTAACTTTATACTTCATTTAATGTCCCAAATTTTCATATTTAAAGTTATTTTTGAATTTTTAAGAAATCCTTTGAATGTTTTTTTCCATTAAAAATGAGTTTTTAGAAGTTCATATAAACTATAAACATAACTTCAATTCTCTAATATTTCTCTATAACCACTACATCTTGTAACTAGTGTGGTATAGATGTAAGAAAAAAAATTAGGGCTCTTAAGGAAGATAATGGGAAGTATTGGAAAATTTGGAGTGATAAAAATTAGTTGAGTGTATAAGACGAAGAAAAATGGGTGAATCTAAAAATACATAGTTAGTTAAAAATATGTGATAAGAAGAAGTAGCATATCCCGAGGTGCTGCATGAAGTGAGAAAGAACCAAATTAAAGGAATTATTTTGTACTCATTAGATGTAGTAATTATAATTTGTGTATCTTGAAGAATTGAGAAGAAGAAGAAATTAATTTTCATATAGATATCATAGTGTTTAATAGTAGTCAAAGAATCTTTAATTGAGGAATAAGATTAGTTTTTGTTGACATAGTGACATCCTTGATAGAAAAATAATGGGGTGATCTGCAAATCCCAATAAGAGAATAAACATGGTAATAAAGAATAATGTGTGATTCAAAGAGAATAAAATGGTATTGTAAATGATAAGTATCATGAATAATCACATTGGATCATATCATAAAGAATATTAAATCATAGGATCATGGAAACTTGGTAAAGTGGAATCAACTTATATCATAACATGAACATAAGTCAAGGCTAACCATTGATCCAACATCACAAGGTGTATAGAGTCCCATAATTGATTAGGTTCACTCCTTAATCCCATAAATAACATCTCATGAGATTAAAACATTACCCAATTCATTCAAGAAATATTTAGGTTCCCCCAACATAACATGCCCAAGCTTACGTGTTCCACAAAAGAAAATAAATCATAAGTCATAAACATTATTCATTTGAGAAATAGACATAAATAATGTATTGTTCTATAAAATTAAGGGAGATTAAGATAGGTATATATGTAAGATACATGTATATTGAATTTAGAATCATTTAATAACATCAAATAGAGAGATAAAGTGAGTTAAATATAAAAATTCCATAACCCAATGAAAATGGGTGGTTCGAAGTGATACCATACATTATGTCCACATCTGTTTTGAAACTTAACTTAATGTCAATGATAATAAAATTATATTGATTAATTTCATATTTAAAAACCTTTTTAATCTTTATTTGAATTATTATAATTTTATTAATTTCATTTATAAACATTTCAATGAGTTATAATGTTTAATTCTATTGTTCTTTGGGTATTCATCTCATGGTTTCAAGATTGGGTTACTTATGGATACTTAATGAGGTTCTTGTAAAATGGGAATAAAGATCCATAAGTGAGATGAAATGGAATTAATGTCCTACCAAAAATTGAAATTATGTTATGTATCCAAATATGTTTTGATATAGGGATAAATCATTGAGTTAAAATGCTAATGTTATGTGGTTAGACCATTTAGGAGGTTTTACCGAATGTTATGAAATAGATTCATATTAATTTATATTATTGAAATATATTAATTAAAAATATTTAATAAGTTATAATATACTTATTATAATCTTTTTTATTCATAATAAAAATTTTATGACAAGCCTTGAAGGTGGTGGAGGACAACAAAGCGTGTTGTTCATGAATGCGGTGAACCAATCATATTGTAAACAATGATTTCATTTTTAAAACAAAATAAAGGAGGGTTTAAGATGAATATTACACCATTATACTAAAATAAAATTATATTTATGATACTTATGTTAATATATTTGTGTGTATGGAGATTATATGGGGTGTAAGATGAAGAATAAAATTAAATGAGATTATGTGACAATCTTACCTATTTCATTAGAAGTCTCCACTTAAGCTACCCCTTTAAGATCCTTGAGATGGTATTTGGATGTTACAAAAATCAGTAGGATTTTTGGGATTAGTTTTGGAAGGTAATTTGGTAGAATTTGGGAAATATCCAAGTCTTAGAAGTTGTGAGGAGAAGGGTTGGTGAAGGGAGGTATTTATAAGGGAGGAGAGGGGTGTTTTTTAATATTATATTTGTTAGTTTATTATTTTAGATCCATAATATAAATAGTATTAATTATTATGAATATATATTGTAAAGGGTGTATGTAATTTTTAAATAATGGGTCCTCACATCATTCATTACTCAAAAATTCAAGTATTTTTCTTACAATTCAATTTACCATATATTGTCGTATTTTACTATTCATAAAAAATTCATCAATTTTAGAAAAATACAAAAAAAATAACCCAAAAATTTTATTTTTATATTCTACGAATGAAATAGATTCGATAAAAATAATTATCTAAATATAATGAATTTATTTTTTATATAAAATTATTATTTTATTAAATAATACAACTTTTAATATTACAATCAAATTCTTAACCCTTTGAAAAAATTATTAAGGTCTCATAAAACATTATTATAATTATATTACAACATGATACTATTTTATAATTCTATTTTATGAAAATATATGTTTTTTAAATCCTTATATTTTTTATAATATTCAAATAAAACATATTTTATTCAAATAAATACAAACACTAATTTCATGAATTTTAAAAAATTTATTTACTTGTATCATTATAAAAATATGTCATATTTTTATTGTATAAGATACCTAAATATTATTTTACACTTTGATAGGTGGGTATACTATTCTAAAGGAAAGTTTTATATTCAAAATGGTCAAATTACTATTCTAACGGCCATGTAACATTTCCAAAAGTTATATTAATATTCCAATTATTACAATTATAAGGGTTATATGAGTTCCCTACATCCTATAAATACCTCATATATCATAAATTATTCATTAAATTCTATTTTCTTCTCAGTTACATATATATTTCCATTTTCAAAATACATATTTAATTAGTAATATTCTACTTCATTTCTAAATTTTTGTTCTTGGGTGCGGTTGTTCAGGTAGATCGAGCATATCAAAATTTTCATATTTTAGTTATCATTTTTTCTATTTTTTCACACTGTAATAATTTCAATTATTATGTAAATATTTATTATATAAATGTAATTTTTAAATTATTATAATAAAATTATGATCATTTTATTATTTTGTGTGTGTTAATTATACTATATTATGAAATATGAAATGATTATAAGAAGGGGAATTCCATTGATGAAATCTTGAATTGTTACATTATTCCCCCCTTATGAAATTTCACCCTAGAAATTTAATTTTACATTGTAAGGTGATAAGTTTTGTTGGTGATTTTAGATCATGGATTCCTCTAGGTCTCATGAAGCCTCTTCATACTTATTGCTTCTTCATAGTATCTTGACTAGATGAGTTGTATTGTTATGTATAACTTTACCTAAACTATCTAATATCTTCACTAGACACTCCAAATAAGATATATCATTTTTTAGTTGTACCCCCGCTAAATTACATACATGTGAGTGATATAGTTTGTACTAACTCAAGTGGGATACATGGAATATGGAATTTACTTGAGAAAGGGATGGTGGGAGTGATATCCAATTAACAATAGAACTGATGAAATCTAGAATTTAAAAGGGGATGATGTACATATGACAAAGATTTCCCCTCTTTCAAAATATCAGAAATCTCTTCCATGGAGATATATAGGGGAATACCTTATGGACAACCTCAAAATATAGGTCTCATTGATGGTTGTTAGAATATATCGTATTCCAACTCTATGCATCCCTAATTTACTTTTTAATAGTATTTTACTTTTTTACTATTTCTTCAAACATTTTAGGTCTCAATAGATTTCATTCACCTACTTTATCATAGAATACATGTGTTCTTCATCTCTTCCCATTATATTATTTATATACATCTATTAGGATTATGAAGTGGAAACTATTATTGTAAAAATAATCATGTAGAAGAATATATTTCTCCCATCCTCATTTTAATTCCATCAATCATGCTCTCAACATGAACTCAAGTTTCTAGATAATTTTATTAGATCGACTATCAGTTTGGGGTTAAAAAGCCATATTAGTTTTCAACTCGATGTTTAGATCATGTTCGAGACTCACCTAGAACATGGAGGTATATCTCTTTTAGATACAATTGATAATGGTGTTCCAATCATCCTCATCACTTCTTTGATGTATATACATTCAATTTGATCGAGTTATAAGTCCTCTCTAATCTTAATTAATTATGCAGTCTTTGTAAGAAGATACCCCGCAACCCATAGGGAACTATTTCATCTGTATTTATTCATATGACCATTTAAAATGTATATAGTTATGTGTTCCCATTTCCATGTTCATATGTTTAATGGTTTTATCACCCCCTAAACTTTTCATTTCATCCTTATCTTTTTGGAATACCAGTAATTTTAATGTATATTATGTTATCTCTTTATTTTATTGTCCCACCAATAGTTATCTCAAAATCTCAAAATGTCTTCATGATCCCTGGGAAGATATAGAAGGTTGAGTTATGTACATCATTCAATAACTAATAATTTATCTTAGTATTTGATGGTACAACTCATGGACAAAATCTTGCAACTCATTCTTCATAAATTTTAACCAATGAATATTTCTATTTTCTTATAGATTCAACCTATTTATATATTTCTTAATCATCTATTTGTAATCCCTTTACCTTCTCCAGAAGGGTCTATTGATAAATCATTTGATAAATGAAGTATGATTTTCATTTCCTTATCATTCCCATGTTAATCATTTTAATGTATAAGAATATTAGATACTTCTCAATTCTCATTATTGATAAGGTTGTAGTATCCTTTATACTAAAATCATCTACTATATTAATTTCATTGCTATAGTGGTAGTGGATTGAGTAGTCATTATCCTTGAATAGCTCTAACCATATTCACTGGTGCATATTAAGATCCTTGTGTGTGAATATATACATAAGGCTCCTATTATCTATATATATTTCAAACTTCTCCCCATTGAGATAATTTTACAATATTTTCAACTCAATGATCACCATAGACAAGTCAATATCATTCATTGGATAGTTTTTCTCATGAACTTTCAACTACTTTGAGGTGTAGGCTATCAATTTTTCATTTTTCATGAATACACAACCTATGATGTACTTTGAAGCATCACTATATACCACAAAAGTTTACCACTTGAGGTTAGTGTGAGGACTGAATCAGTGATAAGCCTCTTTTTCAATTCCATGAAGTTCTCTTCAGATTCATCAATCTAGATGAACTTTTCTCCCTTTTAAGTCATATTTTTTAACAAGCTTGAGTATTATGATAATTTCCTCAAAAATTGTTAATAATACCCTTATATACCAAAGAAACTGTGAATCACAATTATAGATGCTGGTCTAGGAAACTCCTCAATTGACATTTTCATAGAAGGGTCCAAAAAATGTCCCTTTTCAGGTGATAACATTCCCCAACAATGATACTTTATCTATCTATAAATCACATTTACAATACATTACATATACATTTTCCTTTCCCAACTTCTTTATCACAATATTCAAATGCTCCTCATGACCTCCTTTTCCATGGAGTATATCATAATATCATCTATGAAGTTTACCAAAAAAATTGAAGTAATCTATAAATACTATAATTATTAATTCAGTAATGATTACGGGTAAATTAGCGGGTCTGAAGGAAATAATTATAAACTCATAGAGCCTATACCTTATTCAAAAGGATTCCTTGGGAATATCTTCCTTCTTAACCTTTAATTGGTGATATCCCAACTAAAGGTCCAATAGTAAGACATACTAAGTTCCACATATTTGTTCAAACAAGTGATCTATCTATGGTAGTGGATACTTTTTCTCTATCATGATTTTTATGAGTTCTTGATAATCAATGCAAAGGTTCATTGAACCATCTTTATCTTTATCATAGAGGACAAAAAAACCCCACAGTGAATCACTCGGGTGTATAAAACCCTTGTCTATATTATCTTATAATTTCTTCATTAGTTCTTCCAAATCAATGGTGTGCATTATATAAGGATTCTCTGATATGGGTTGAGATCTAATTATATGTTTTATTGAGATATTAAAATCTTAGTTAGAAGTAAGACTGTATAATTGGTTAGTAAATCCATCTGTATAAACCCTTATAAAGGGAATATATTTAAGGATTATTCTCTCCTTATTATCAATCATTTTAGCTAGATAAGATTTATCATAACATAATAATATCAAAATTTGAGTATAATATTTGAATATAAATTCTTTATAGACCTTTTTTTCCTTTTAAGACATTGGTATATTTCTACATATATTTCAGAGTAGGCACTGATACGGCATGTGATTCCAATGCCCGGTGTTCCCGGAATAAATTATACAAATATATTAAGAATATTTTGTACTATGCACAATAAAAAAGTGGGATAACTCTTAAATGGTAACTTGGACCAAATATTCGAGTCCACGGTTGACTCTGGAATATAGATTTTACCCTAGGTGGTACATAAATGTTTTCCGCATGGATATTTTGTGAGAAAAGTCCCCCAAGAGAAAAAAATTAAACTTAATTATTTTATCTCAAATTCTAAATTAAATAACTTTTGATTAGGGTAATGAGCTGTTTTACCTATGCATGACATAAAATGTGAGCGAGTCGGATGTTTGGATCCTGTAACTGTTGGCAGGTGTAGTTTAGCTGAAACCCTAAACCTAGATTAAAATCAATAATACATGGTTATGAAATTTGAATAGGTTTGTCCCCTAATCCTCTCTCCAACAGAGAATAACTCCTCTCTCTCCTCCCTTTTTGAATCCATGGTGAAAAATCTATGGATTGAAGCAAAAGCATGGAAAACAAGTCATCAACGATGGGTGATCCAATCGAGGTAGGATTCTACAATTTTGATCTTTTTTTGATGCTGGTGATCTAATGGCCTCATCATAGGAATCACCAATCCATTTTCGGATTAGGAATCAGGCAACTGGAGGAGCCCTGGTGGTCCATGGAAGGGACCACTGGAGAGTCGTTGGTAGCGGCGGAAAACGAAACCGCGTGACGGTGTACACATGGAGTAGGGAATTTGGAAAGCTAGCGGTGATCGAATGGTGTGTGGAGGTCAGAAAAGGTATTGTGGCTCGAGTGGGATGAAAGTTTTATTATGAAGATGGTTGGACATGGGGAACAGCTCGGATGTGTGGTGGTGGAGCACCGGAGCAAGCCTAGGGTGGAGGTCGGCGGTGCGGTCAGCCAGCGTAGTAGGGTGTCTAAGCTGCGGGATCCATGGGATTGGATGAGGCCAATTGTGTGGCTAGCCGGTCAAGCGGGACAAATGAGGTTGGGAGTAGGACCAACGCGTCGTGGGGAGGGGGTGCCATGTTGACCGGGATGGCGAAGCCACCAAGGCGGAGGGGATCCAAGGTAGAGGGTCAGGTTGGCATTCGGGTTAGGGTAGAGGTCCATATGGAGTAATATGGGATACATCTGATAGGCCAGGCTGAGATCACCACGGGTGGGTGAGTCAATTCATTTCGGCTGGGGTTGGTCAGCCCATGCAGAGCAGTTCGGCCAGAATGGGTCACACCAGCTCGATTCAGGCTAAACAACTTTAAATAGTTATATCTCTTAAACCGGGTGTCCAATTGACATTTTGTTTGTGGACATGCATCCCTCTCATTGAGACAAATCTTTTTAGAATGGTTGGGGACTTTTAAGGCTTGGTCTCACAATTCAATTTCATGAAACGCCTAAGTTTAATAATAATAATATTATTAATATTATTATGAAATCTTATATCGGTCCTATCTTTTAAATGGAACATCTGTTAGACACATCGTCAATGGTAGCACAAACCTAGTCTTTGTATAGAATATTCAATACTAATTTCGAGTTTCTAAACAAAGGATGAAGTGTGGGACCTATGAGGCTCGTTTTGCACGTGTTTCGGTGAAATGAAACTTTTTCCCCAAGTATCCGATTTAGACGAACAAGTAGTTGATCCTGTGTGCTTTTTATTGAGGATCCCAATGGTGTGATCCGTAAAATTATTTTAGGATTGAGGAGTGGTCCCCACAGGATGTCTTTCGAGCACAACACATCTACTTAGTGATACTTTCTGCATTTCCATTTGATGTGCGATTGGGGTGAGTGAATAGTCTACCTCAATTGTTTTTTCACAAGGATCATGATAGTGGGATCTATTTGGATGTGGAGATCCTTATTTTTGATCTCATTAAATGTGGAAACGTAAAAGGAATATCATTGGAAAATCCTTCTATTGTGTTTGAAGAGATCCATCATATTAGGTTAGCATCATCTCTTATGAGAGTGGAGGAGATGTATGAAGATATATGGTTAAATGTTCTAGGGATGTTTGAGGAGGTGTGTCCATAAATTATTATTTTGGCCCTCTAGACAAACGATGACCATCATGTGCTCATCGACCATTTGACTTGATGTGTCTTGTACTCTTGGGGGTATACTAGCATGCCTTGGGGTAGTTGTTCACAATTTTATACCTATGAATTGATATGTACAAGTCTAGGAAACAAGGTGGGGTCACATGAAGTGTGGGGCCCATACACACTATGTAACACTATAAATATTTCTATCTCTTGAATCTCATTCTTTGGACTCAGATTTTGGCATGTGATTTTCATATCCTATGTTTTTTCACATATAACATGATGGTGCCCTCCATAGTGGCTTATAAGTTATGATTTGATATGTTCCGGGTGTGATGCCTACCCGAGGTAGCACCTGATGATTGCAACGACGTTGTTTTCAGAGGTACCATCTAGTAGGGATAGCTATAGCTCTTTTATGCTTTCTGAGAGGTTCCATCTAGTAGGGATGGCTAGAGTTCCTTGATGATTTTCCGAGAGGTACCATCCAGTTGGGATAGCCAGATTAGTTCCATGTTTACCTCTAGTTAGGCTAGGAAGTTTTCCTCAATGGATGTTCTAGGATTACCTCCAGATGGGATGGGAAGTGGTCCCCAATGGTAGTTATGGGTTTACCTCAAACTGGGATGGGAAGTGGTCCCTGGTTGAAGTTTCAGGTTTCCCTTCAGCGGGGCTTGGAATTGGGTCATGTCGACGATGCCTGCCAAGAAGTACCCTCTAACAAGGATGGGCAGTGGGTCCCCATCAACATCCAGGTGATGATACCCCCTAACATACTAGGGAATGGACACTTAATGACGAGCATCATCCTCCAGCTAGGCTGGGCATGGATCCTCGACTTTGAGACAACCTCTCGACTGTGTGACACAGTGAAGAGGCATACTTTGTCATACCTTTGGACTCACGAGGAAGAGGTATTAATTTCCCAATGAGACACATCCTTGTTATGCAACCTAAAATCGTGAGGGTGAGACAGTTCCACCCAAAATGGAAAGTATTACGGTGTGGTAATTGAGTCACATTGACTTGCAGTTTTTGGTAGATTTGTGGGATGTTGATCATCAATGGTGGTTACTTCTGGGACTATTAGAAACTCACTTTCTTGGGCTGATATATGAGATGGAGATCCACATTCTATCTCATTTGGGTTTAATTGACTGTATATATATATATATATATCCTATTTTAGTACCCACTCCATGATTTTAGGAAACTATCCTTCCAGGAGAGGCAAAGACGCACGGGGTATGCGGCACGCTTTTTTTCTATAGATTCTCATGGTTGGATAAGTCTTCTCTCCTACTATTGGTAAAAAATACTCGATGATAAGTTCATATTATATCTATTTCTAGCTCCTTGTGTTTAGATGATCTTACTTAACTATCTTGATGGGTTGAGTTACACTCCTTTTATTGTACCTTTCCCAATTTTTTGCTTAATTATTCAGTTGTATCTCTTATGGATCCCCCTTTACCTTTCTAGGGCATCCTACTGAGTATTTTTATACTCACCCCTACATGGGATTTTTCCCGCTCATCTTTTTTCATACACAGATGATATATAGGTTGATCATGAATTCAGAGATGCATAGGCACACGGGTGTTTGGACCGCATACATTGGTTATATCTTCGGATTTAGAAGAAAATCTCCCTTAGTTGTTTTTGTTTTTCAGTTACTACCAAGTTGTGGAAATTTTATGGTTGGGTATATATTTTTCCCACTTTTCCATTCAGTTTATTGTACCATACATGTACTATTTAGTGGTTCATGCAGGTTGGGTTTATTTATAGTAGTGTTGCATCATTTGTTCCATTGCCTCTGCAATTTTTTCATTGAGTTATTTGTGTTTGTGGGTGTGAAGGTTCGTAGAAAATGGCCTCCCCATGTTTTTTGTTCCTTCAACGCTAGTCACCATCCCCGGGCCTATGGAAGCGAGCTTAGGGTAGTTGCGTCTCGAGCCCCAACATGGGTCAGGTCATGACAAAGTGGTATCAAAGGTGGTTCAACCCTTGGGACATTGTTTTGACGTTTCCCTAAAATGTTCTTGGTTGGGTTTAGGGAAATAATGAAATCTTTCTCAAGAGTGGATCTTAAGATATGGAGTCTAGTGATGGTACTGGTGGCTGAAATATCCATTCACCATGACCCTGATTACACACTTGTTGACTCGGCATCCTGAGACACTTGTTGCAGGGGACAATGACACATGCATCATATAGGATTGAGTCTTTGATTTTCCTTCTTATGTTAGCTACCTTTTGTTGTTTATATATATATATATATATTCTCATCTGACCATCATAATCTTTGATAACATTTAGGATGTCTCTGTGACGATAGCTAGAAAAAATACTACCTCTGGTTCATGATGCTGACTCTGTGAGTGAAAAAGCCTAAGATCAGGACCCATCATGTGATCCCCATCCTTTAGGGGGGGAAGTAGCAGCACCTCCACTTGTTGACCAGTACAAATCCCTAGTAGAGAAGGCTAAGGATGTGTGTAGTATGAGTGCACTTTGAGAGTTATAGTAAAAAAGACCATTGATGTTCAGTGGTGAGTCAGACCCTCTGGCAGTAGAGGTTTAGCTAGAGTTAGTGGTAGGCCTCTTCAGGATTGTACGGACACTGAAAGATGAGATGGTGGCTTTGGAATCTTGCTTTTCCCATAGAATAGCTAGGAGTTGGTGTAGCCTAGTTACTCAGATACTCGACGAGTCAGAACTCTAATAGGATAACTTCTAGTAACTCTTTCGTGGGGAGTACTACCCCTTTCTTGTGCTCCGTTTAGATAATGAGATCCGATAGTTTCAGTAGGGAGGGGTGATAGTGTTAGTGTATAGGACTAGGTTCATAGACCTTACACATTACTCTCAGGATATGGTTCATGATATTTACATCCAAGCAAAGAAGTTTGATCAGGGACTTCATGGAGAGATATATGCTATTATAGTACCCTTTTGTATCCTCACATATGACTAGGTGTTGGATAAGAACAAGTGATAGTGATATTTCGTTTATAGTGGAGTTGTACAGCAAGTTTTGGTAGTGGGAGCAACAGACTTGAGATGTCTACCGCAGCTAGCAGGTGTTAGTCGACAATATCTTGATGTAGGAGGCCTCCCTATAATCGGTCATAGGCACGTAGTAGTATGGGGATGAGTAAGCATAGAGCATAGGGACAACCTGGTGAGGTCTAGTGTTGTGCTTATAATGAGTGAGGTAATGTGTCATGAGATAGCCAGACTAGACATGCTGAGAATATCAGGCAGACAACATGTGAACCACCACGGCAAAGATAATATCAAGATCGGGGATACCCCAGGCGGGGACAAGGTGGTCCCTAGGAATTTGGTGGTGGTAAATGAGAATGAGGGGTTGGAGGTGGTGGATGATGTTATGATTCCTTTCCACCACCACCACCATGAGGCCCATGTTAAGATCTAGAAGCTGTCAACTGGGACCGTAGACAACCACCATCATTGGATGTTTATGATCCTGAAAAGAATGGGATGATTAAAGGTACACTCTGTGTCTCTATTAATTTTTTGAATAGTAATTGTTAGACACTTTGTGAAGTAATATTTTCTCCTTACTCCTTGATTGATGTTTTACCAGGGTGAGTGAGTCAGTATAACCATGTGTCAGTGTTGTTCGAAGTAACCTTGAATACATAAAGAAGAGGGGTTCATCCCCCACCGATATATGTTTTTATGACATGAAAAAAACCATGAGAGTGATTCAGTACCTCTCAAAGAAGATAGTATCGAGGTGAGATGGAAGATTCCCTCTGCCTTATGTGTCTTGGTTGAGGTTGTGTGATAGAGTGTTGGAGTAGGTCCTGGCATTGTTGGTGGAGTTTTTCATCTTGACACTTTTTTCTCAGGATGTTTCTAGTGGATGTAGTAGAGTATCTAGTTTTGGGATAACTCTCATTCCAAGGGAAGTGAAGAGACGTAGGATATTCCATGTGCTTTATATTTCTAGAATCATGCGGTTGGATGATATTAATCACCTACCCTGTTCGTTGGTACCTTTTCGTTCACAACGTCAACCATGATACAGCAATTATCAAGTATAGGTCGAGGTGATGAAAAACACATGAATAGACCTATGTGAATCACTTTTTGGTGATAAAAACGGATATATTATCCATAAGAATGTAGATACACTATCTTCAAGGAGAGCGCTTAGTGGTTTTTTCAGACCACCGGGGTCCCAGTTATGTTTCCACCTAGAGAGACTTGATCCTGACACAGTGACGCCGGTTGGAAATTCCTACAGTACTATGACTTCGAGATAGTCTATATCTAGAAAAAGGGAAAAATTGTATCATATTCCATTATCAAAAAGACCTTGGATCACCTGGTGTGGGTTGTTTTAGATCAGTTAGCTTCCCTATAGCTAATCCTGGTGGAGATGGAGGGAATAGTTTTCATCAGTCAATGGTGTGGACTCCTTCGCTTCTTTAGTGTGTAAGAGTGTCTCAGTTGTGAGACATCGACTGTGAAATATTGTGTGACAAGATATCCTTAGGTCTTTCATCAGATGGGTATTATGAAGGAGGTAATCACGTGACCTTGTTCCATGTACAAAAAGTGATTCGAGTCATGACGCAGGATGTAGAGGTATAGCCATGGAGGTAAACTATCCCCCAAGTTTCTTTAGTCCATTCAAGATCGTGCAAAGAGATCATGAGGTTTCCTACCACCTTCCCCTACGCCCAATATCTATAGTGGAGGCATGACATCTCCCATGTGTTTTAGCTGAAGAGATACTTGAATGTTCCTATGAACATAATTCACATGATCATACCTTATGAGTAAAGAACATCCATTTGGTTCACATGCTATGGCATAATTGGAACGTGTAGGTTTGTTTTGGGAGTGGGAGATCCATGTGTGAGCTGAGTATCCCAAGTCATTTCCCTAGTTTTGAGTTTCAGGGATGAAAATATTGAATGAGGGAATGATGTAGAGACTCGGGTTTTGATATTAATACTTTTTAATATCTATATATATTTTTAGAGATAGGAACTAAGAAGGTAAGCGATTTTGAGGCCCGGTGTGCCTGAAATAAATTAAAAAATATATATTAAGAATAATTTATACTATGCACATGAAAGGAGTGGGATAAATCTCAAATGGTAGATTATATCAGATACCTGAGGCCACGATTGAGTCTAGAATATGGCATTTACCATAGACGGGGTATAACATTTGTCAGCGCGGAACTTCTGTGAGAAAAGTCACCCAGGGGGAAAATCGTAAATAATATAATTAAACTTAATTATTTTATCTCAAATGTTGAATTAAGTAAATTTTTATCAGTGTCTCGGATTGGAAATATGAGACCACCTTTGAGTTTGTAATGTGGTGTCTTACCTAGGCACGACATAAAATAAGATGGTGTGGGATGTTTGGATCTTGCGACCATTGGCAAGAGTAGTTTAGTAGAAACCCTAAACCTAGATTAAAAACTATAAATACATGGTTGTGAAATTTGATTAGGGTTGGCCCCTAAGCCTCCCTCCATTGGTGAAGAGCTTATCTCTCTCCTCCCTTGGTGAATCTAGGGTGAAACATCAGTAGATTGAAGCAAGAGCGTGGTGAATGCGTTGTCAACAACGGACGATCAAATAGAGGTAGGATTCTTCACTTTTCATATTTATTTCAGGTTTTATTCAAAAAAATTCCCATATCATGAATTTTTTCTTCACATTGATTATCTAACACTAATGGATGCACTAATATGGCTGTCGATCCATACAATAAATCCATTTTCATCTAAAACTTTTTCTGTTCTTTGCGGATAGTCGTCGCTAAATTTAGGACGCATCAATCCACCATCGGATCATCGATTAGAGGCCGACATTATAAATGAATCATCATAGGGATCACCAATCCATTTTTTGCTCTGGAATTGGGAAACTAGAAGATTCCTAGTGGTTCGTTGAAGGGACCACCAAAGAGTCATCTGTGGTGGCAGCCGACGGCGGTGCACGGTGGCAGCCGCGTGGAGAAGGGTGTCCGGTGAGCTAATGGTCACTGAATGGGGTGTAGAGGTCGTGGGATCTAGAAAGGATCGATCGTGATGGCATTTAGGTGGTGGGGATGGAGGAGCATGTGGCGCAGCTGGTGTGCAAGGCGGTGGAGCACTAGAGTGATGTCGGGTGGAGGCTGACGGTGTGGTCGGCTAGCATAGCATGGCGGCTAGGTCATGGGATACAGGGGATCGAAGGATGCCAGCGGTGTTGTAGGCCGGTCGGGCAGGAAACCGAAGCCGGGAGTAGGACTCGCACATCACGGGGGGGGGGGGGGGGGTGATCGGGATGGTGGAGCCACCGAGGTAGATGGGATTCAAGGAAGAGGGTTGGGCTGGGGTACTAGGCCTCAGGGAGTAGGTTGGGCACCAGCCAATGGGCCAAGTTAGGATCACATCATGCTAGGGAGAAAAATAAGGACGTCGATGATTGCATCCCTCCCCAATATGCCCAATATGAGGCATCCACGATCCTCAGTACTCTACTCTATGTTGTTCTTGATATCTTTGTGTATTGGAAGGTATCACCTTGCTATTCGATCCCCCACAATATATTTAAGTATCAGTCCAAGATGCCCAATCACGTGGCAGGATTGCAGGCCGGTGAATTGAGCTGGGTCGGGCGGGGCGGCCAACCCACGTGGAGTGGTCCGGCCAGAATGGACCAGACTAGTTTGATTCGGGCTAAACAGCCTTAAATAGCCATATCCCCTAAACCAGGCTTCCGATTGACATGATGTTTGTGTCCACACATCCCTCTCATTGAGATAGATTTTTTAGACTAGTTTAAAACTTTTAAGACTTATTCTTTGGGGTTGGTGGCATGAAACACCTAAATTTAATATTATTATTAGTATTATTATTATTATTATTATGAAATCTTGTGGCAGACCTATCTTTTAAATGAAAAATCTGTTAGATGTGCCGTCAGTGGAGATGTGACCCTAGTCATTATGTGGAGTTTTCATGACTACCTTCGAGTGTCTAAATCAAGGTCAAAGTTTGGGCCCCACGAGCACCTGTTCACACATGTTGCGGTGAAATGAAACTTTTTCCACGGTTATCCATTTTGGACGAATGAGTAGTCGATCCCATGTGTTTTTCAATGAGGATCACAATGGAATGATCCAAATTTTTGTTTTAGGATCGAGGCATGGGCTCCACATGATGTATTTCAAGAACAAAGTGGTGACTTGCGACTTTTCCATCTAATGTCTGGTAGGGGTGAGTGAATAATCTACCTCATGTGTTTTTTTGCAAGGATCACGATGGTGTGATCCATTTAGATGTGTGAAGCCTTATTCATGATCTAATTAATGTTGGAAACATGAAAGGAATATTGGTGGAAGATCCTTTTGCTATGTTTGATGAGAACCCTCATCTTAGGTCATCATCAAATCTTGTGAGAGTGAAGGAGAAGTATGAAGAGACGCAGTTAAATGTTCAGGGGCTGTTTGAGGAGGTGGGTCAGTAAATTATATTTTTTCCTCTAGAACAATGACGAGTGTAATGTGCTCATTGTCCTTTAGAATTGATGTTCCATATACTCTAGGGTACACTGGCACACCTGGGGGTACATGTTCACAATTTTCTACCTGAGATTGGATAGGTACACGACCAGGTGATGAGGAAAGTCACATGAGGTGTGGTCCCCATATGTTCCATGTACCACTATGAATTATTCTATCCCTCATATATCATTATTTGGACTTGGATTTTAGCATGTGAGTAGCTTATCCTAATTTTTTTCTGCATAGAATGCAATGGTTCCCTTCGTAGTGGCTTAAGGGTTATGATGTGAGATGTTATAGGTGTGAAGCCTACCTGGGGTGTCACTTGATCACTACTGTAGAGTTTTTCTGAGAGGTACCATCCAGAATGGATGGATAGGTTTTCTCAATAATTTTATATAGGTACCATCTAGTATGGATGGCCAAAGTTCCTTGATGCTTTTCCAAGTGGTACCATCCAGTAGGGGTGGATAGAGCATTTTCGGGTTTACCTCCAGCTGGGTTGGGAAGTGTTCCCCGATGGCAGTTCTAGTTTTACATCCATCTATGCTGGGAATTGGTCCCTGATGGAAATTTCGGGTTTCCTTCTAGTGGGTCAGTGTAGTGGGTCCTGTCGATGATGCTTGATGGGTAGTACCCTCTAGCAAGGCTGGGTAGTGTGTCCCCATCAACTTCTGGATGACGACCACCTAACATACTAGGGAACAGACTCCCAATGATGAGTGGAATCCTCCAGTTTGTTTGGTTATGGATCCTTGACCTTGAGATGACCTCTTGACTGTGTTACATAGTTATGAGGTGTGCTTTGACATACCTTTGGACTCATAAGGAAGATGGAAGCTTTTCCCACTGATTTGCATCCTTCTGATGCAGCCTAATACTATGAGGGTGAGACAGTGCCCCCCAAAGATGACAGTATCAAGGTTCAGTGATTGAGTCCCTTTGACTTGTAGTTCTAGGTAGATATTTGGGATTTTAAGCCTAGATAGTGTTTACTTTTGGGACTATTGGATACTCACTTTCTTGGGATGAACTGTGATATGGAGATCCCATTTCTCTCTCATTGGATTTCTTTGACAGGGAATATATATATATCCTGGTTCAGTATCCACTCCTTGGGTTTCAGCTACTCTCATTCCAGGAGAGGTGAAGAAACTTGGGTTAAGCCACATGATTTTTGTTTGTAGCTTCTCATGGTTTAATGAGTCTACCCTCCTACCATAGTTAGTGAAGACTTGATGAAATGTTCATCTTCTCACCATTTCTAGCTCCTTGTGTTTGGATGATCCTACTTCACTCTATTGATGGGTTGAGCTGCACTACTTTTACTATACCTTGCCCTACTACTACTTACTTCTTTGGTTGTATTTCTTACGACTCCCCCTTCACCTTTTCGGGGTGTCCTACTGAGAATTTTTATACTCACCCCTGCAAAGGATTTTCCCACATGTGTCATACCTTATGAAGACGACAGACAGGTTGATCATGACTTTAGAAGAGTATAGAGATACAAGTTCTTAGACCATGTATGGTGGTCATAGGTTGGGATTCAAGATCGAGGATCCCTCATCTATTTCTTCTTTTAGTTAATTCAATGTTGTGTCACTTTTCTGATGGGTGTGTATTTTTTTTTTTTTTCCTTTCAATTTATTGTACTACAATTTTAATTTGTAGTGGTTCTGGAAGGTTTTGTTTATTTATAGTAGTGTTTAATATTTCATTCTTTTCCTACTACACTTTTCTCATTGAGTGGGTTGTGTGTGTGTACAGGTTCTTAGGAAAAGGCCTCCCTAAGTTTGTTGTGTCTTCAACGCTAGTCACCAGCCCCTAGCCTATAGAGGAGGTCTTGGGATTGTTGTGGATTTTTCTCCAGCATGGGTCAGTTCATTATATATTCATACTCCTCCTTACAACTGTATAAAATCAAGGGATGACTCGGGATATGAAGAGTTATCTATCTCTCTCTAAGTAGTTGATGTTGGTTATATAATAACAACTAATCCATTGCCAATATAGAATCAAATGGTACTAAAAGAAGTAGGATAATATTTTCTAGGATTTTTATTCTATAAACATTGGTTATGGAGGAGTTATATACTTGGAACGTAATAAATTATCCATTTTATGTTGTCACATATAGCTTAACCGTCATTTTTAGAGGTTGGGTTTAAATAATTATACATAACCTTAAAGCTATGAAATAATTTTTAGAACCATAATAAAATAGTGTGTTAACTATTCTTAAATTAATAACCAGTATACCTATAACCACATAATTTTTAGGATCCACCTCAGTATTATTGACAATATATGCCCTTCCTTGATATCTAGGCCTTGGAGGTTATTTTAGATTATTATATCAGAAAAACATTGGTTTGGGGAGTTGGTTCTCATAATGATTGTGTTTCTTATAGTTTAATCATTGTACCACATATTGAGTAATTATCTATACATCCTTTTCCATTGTCTCATTAGTGATCTTCTTCACATTCTTTTAGTATTGAGTTATGTGGTTCCCAGATTTTCCAAAAATGAAGCATTTCCTGGTTCCATTAAAATATTTTTTAGGATTATTCTTCCCACATTTTCTATATAAGGGTTGTTGGTTTTTCTTTTGTCCATTATATTTATCTACTTATCCTCCCAAATATGATTATATTTTTTTCTTTTTCTCTCCAAGTCCATGAGACCACTGAGATTCATCGATCTCTATGTTGAACTTGAGGTAACAACATAAAATCCTTACATAGTTTTAATGTCTCAAATCAATATATATTTTTGTATAATTAAATTTTCCAAGAAATAAATAGTCCACATTTATTTCGGTGTTGATGATAATAAAGAAGTCATGCTAGGCATGCCTTGTGAAGTTTTCCCCATATTCCCTAATAGATTAATCTTCCCTTTTCATTAGTCTATGAAACTCCCCCTCTATTTTATAATGGAGTGTTTTGGGAAAATATTTATTGAAAAATGTTGTCTTTAATCCTTCCCATTCCATTGAATCAATATCTTATTTGGACTTCGTATTTTTGTTCAGTTTCCACCACTGATCAGCTCCCCCTCCTCATAATAAGGGTACAACAAAAATTTCTATTTTTACCAGAACTAAACGATAAAGAATATAATATCAATGTAGTTAACATATTTTTACAATATGGGGGGACCATAAGATCAACTAATGATGGGTTTCCTTTTTCTATAAAAGACCCAAACACAAATTTATATTTCTTATCAGAAGAAGATAATTCCACGTGATTCATGTTTTTATTCATAGCATGAGTTAGATGAGATAGTAATTCTATGAAGTTACTAGTTCCCACTCTCATAAGGTTAGGAATACCATTTGGTAAATCATAACATTTCCTATCATGTTGGTTGTAAGCACAATTCCTCCCCTTTTTTCAATTAACTAAAATAAAGGAAAAACATGATGAGAATAATTTAACTATTAAACATATAAAAGTGAAACTATGTAATTAAAAGGAATAAATTATAAATGACATTTAAATCCTCACTTAAGAGTATTCAAGATTTATATCATGGTTATCCATGGTAATTTACTTATTAATTTCTCTAACCTAACAATCTATTTATTTCCATTATAATGTTTTGTATGGAGTTTGTTAATTTTCAAATGCACATCCCTTTGGAGTGTCAAACTAGGTGTGAAAAAATTCCACTTTTTCATGCACCTATTAATGATGAAGTTAAATCCCAATTCACATTTTTAGTGGTTGTTAATAAGATGTAAAATAGTGAAGATAAAAACCCATTTTTAGTTTCCATATAGGGATGTAATTTTTAGGAAACCACTCACTCTATACTTCAAAAATATATATGATATTCTCTTATACATAGACGTGTCCTTAAGTTTCTCATTAAAATATTATATTTAAATACCACAAAATAACTATACTATCCTATGATACCAAATATAATGACCTGATCCTTTTATACATATTATTACATTATTTGTTTAACATAAATATCCATTAAATTCAACCAATGGATTGAAAGGCCTTGTGTATTTGTAAGACTAGGTTCAAAATACCTAAAAAGTAAACTAAAATATAAAATATTTATTATATTATCCTTAATTATATTACAAATCTCTTTAATATCCTAAAACAATGTAGGATATCTTGGGGGATACATAAAATAATTGGGTGTGCTATATATCCCAATAAGGGAATAAATATGTAAATGAGGCATAACATGTGAGTAAAACATCATAATATGATATCATAAGATGTAAGGATCATGTATAATAACATGAAATCATAAAATAATGAATATGGTATCATAATATTATGTTCATGTGGGAAAGTGGAAACAACTTATAACATGACATGAACATAATTTAAGGCTAATTGTTGAGAAAACATCACATGGTGGAAAGAGTTCCATAATGGATTAGGTTCACTCCCTAATCCAATACATAATGAATCATCATACAAAAAATATTACCCAATTCATTGTAAAACTATCTTTTTGTACCCACCATAACATGTACATTCTAATGTGTGCTATAAAATGGAATCAATCGTAAGGAATAAACAAAATTAATTTGAAAAATGAATATAAGGAATGTATTACCTCCTCAAAGGAAGGGATAATAAGATAGGTATATTTTTAATATTCATTTATATATATATATATTATAATCATTTAAGAAAACTAAAGAGGGATATAAAGTGATTTAGAGTGAAAAATTACATAACCTAATAAAAAATGGTGGTACGAAGAGATCCCTTGCCTAATTTTTGAATCTGTTTTGAACGTGCACCTAACATACTGAATAATTAAATTATATTAATTAATTACATAATTAATAACCTTTATATCTATATTTTATTTATCATAATTTTATTAATTTTACTTATAACCATTTCAATGAGATATACTGTTTAATTTTTTTGTTCTACAGATCCATGGTCTGATAACTCGTGCATAATTATTGAGATTTTTGTTAAGTGGGAATAAAACTCTATATGTGAGATGAAATGGTATTCATCACCTCATATTAATTAAAATGGTTCCATGTATCCCTATTCTTTTCAACATAGGGACAAATCAATGAGTAAAAAGGTTAACTTTGCATGGTTAGTTCATTTAGGCGATTTTACCAACCATTGTGAACAAGATTCATTTTAATTAATATTGTTGAAATATATTAATAAAAAAAGATTACATAATTTTAATATATTTATTATAATATTATTTAACAAAAATAATAATTTTATGACCATCCTTAAAGGCGGAGGAGGATAATGAAGTGTGTTGTTCTTAAAGATGGTTAACCAACCATATTGTAAACAACACATTCATTTTATGAAAGTAAGAGAGGATGATTTCATAGGTATATTACACCATAATAATTACATATAACTATATTTAGGATAGTTATATTTTTATATTGAGGTGTACGGAGATTATATTTGGAGGTATACAATGAATTAAATTGAAAGTGATTAGTCGAGAATCCTACCTCTTCTTTTAGTCACCTCCTCTTAAGATAACCCTTAAGACTCTTGAGAATGGTATTTTGATGATATATAAATCAATAGAATGTTGGGGAGTGGTTTGAGAAGGTAATTTAGTAGAAATTTGGAAATCTATAAGGCTTATAATTTTTTAGGAGAAGCGGTGATATTTATAAGGTGAGGAGAGGGGTGTTTTTAAATATTATATCAAATAGTTTATTATTTTGGATCAATTCTTAAATAGTATTGATTATTGTGACTATTTATTGTAAATAGTTTAGGTAATTTTAAACTAATGGGTTCTTTCATCATTCATTACTGAATAATTTAAGTATTTATCTTATAATGCAATTTACTGTATATTTTCATATTTTACTATTCACACAAAATTCAATTATTTTAGGGAAATCTTAAAAATCAACCCTAACCATTTATCTTTGGTTATATTCCCAAAATTGAAATCCATTTTATAAGTTTTTTCTAAATATGATAAATTTAATTTTTAAATGAAAATTTTATTTAATTGAAAAATACAAATTTTAATATTACGATCAATTTTATAACCCATTGAAAATTTACTTAAGGTATTAAAAAAATATTTTAACATTATATTATAACATTATAATAATTTAAAAATCAATTTTATGAAAACAAACATTCTTTTAAATCATTAATTTTTCTATAAAATTCAAACAATACAATTTTTTTACAAAAATACGAACACTTAATATTATAAATTTTTAAAAAATTATTTACTTGTATCATGGTATAAATATGTTTTATATTTATTTGATAATATACCAAAATATTATTTTACACTTCCATAGGTGATTATATTATTCCAATATCTAGGTTACTATTCTCAACGTTCATATTACAATTTCAATGGTCATGTTACTATTCCAAAAATCAGATTACTATTCCAACAGTCTGATTTGTAATGGCCATATGGGTTCCTTAATTCATATATTTTCCTCATATATAATTCATTATTTATTCAAATTTGTTTTCATCTCTTGGTTATATATATATATATTCATTTTCAAAATTCATATTGAATTATTAATGTTCTGCTTCATTTTTTATAGTGTTGTTCATGTGTGTGGTTATTTTGGTTGATCAAGAAGATCCAAATTTTCATATTTTTGTTATCTAGTTTTCTATTTTTTTTCAAATTGTAATAATTTCAGTTATTATAGAAATTTTTGTTCTCTAAATTTAATGTTCCTATTATTATAATAAAATGTAGTTGGTTTTATCATGTTTTATGTATGCATTATATTAAATTACTAAGTATGAAACAATTATAAGAAGGTAAAATCCATTGGTAGAATATTGTGTCATCAATAACCATCCATTATTTACAATAAAGGGAGAGAAGAAAATGAAAATGTTAAGGATAAATGAGAATAGAATAATGAAATCATATGTAAAAATTGGATGAACCTATTGACATGTGGAATTTCCCTTCGGTGATGATAATGAATATAAAGGGGACATTGATGATCCAACTTTATGTTTTAGTTGATTTATTTATTCAATGAGTCAGTAAGGGATGAATCTCTTGATGTCAATTTATATAGAAGAAAAATGATATATTGGAAGTCTACTGGTGTTCTTAAGCATGGATTGAAATATAGTTTATGTTTTGAAGAAGATTCCTCATTAGAAAGTTCAAAGGTCGTATTCTATATTCTTGGACTAAGTGATTTAACATTGAAGACTCATGAACTAGTATACGTGTTTACAAAACATGTTCTTACGTGTAGTGCATTGTCTAAAATAATGGAAATTATTGAAGATCCATCCTGAAATGATCCTAGAAGATTGATATATATATTAGGATGAAGATAAATTTGAAGAATTTATGAATACCATTAAAATGTTATATTTTCATGAAGAATTGTGAAGGTTTTGAAAAAATAAAAAACAAATTTATATTTTAATGATGATTCATTTATTTTGAAGAAGTAATTCATGTTTTGTTATATCATATATAGTAATTTTACTATTTATATGAGTATAAATTAAAAAATATGGCCAATAAATCTAGATCACTAGGGAAACTCAATCCAAAACATGTGGGAGCATGTCTCAATAATGTGTGTGAGCCATCCCATGAAAGCCATCATGTAGACTAATGTGTGAGTGCATGATCATAGCACCCACAAGAATATCACATGCTATCATGGAAACCAGAGGTTTCATAATTCCCACATGGTGCCTGAGGGGCCACACACAGGTGTGGCATAGCTCTAACAAGGTGTTGTTTGAAATAGTGAGTCCTGGTGCCAAACCCAATGCTGGTTTGAGAGGTAGTTGGTATAGAAATTTTTATTAAATATAGAGATATATAAGTGAAGATTGATGTGGGATTTAGGGTGAATGGTTACTATTTCCACATGAAAAATTCACACATATAACATTTTTCCTTAGATCTTCTTAGTATCCATCATCTGATCAGATCAACACTTTGTTTTCAGCCTTCATCCATCGAAGGGATTTTCACATATGCTTGAGAAAACTAGTGATCACTAATATACACATTCATTACTATCCCTTGTAACCAATACTAGATAAATATAAATGATCAATATTTTCAAAATTATGAAAATAATCATTGTCTTGAATTCATGCATTAATTTGAAGAAATAAATATATTTAAGAAACATATAATGATTTGAGATATTGCATGAACAATATCTACCATGTGAAGGATCAAGTATTACACGATTTTGAATGATCGCATGAATCCATCATGTTATGTTCTTTGGATCATGTGATCAAGTAGAATCACTTGACTCCATCATATAATTCCATCATTTCAAAAATAACAATAATTTCTGTTGCATGAAGCTTCCATCATAGAAATATTTCATCGTGTGAAGACATTGGTGTCTTTCAACTGATTATCCACCAATCTATTATAAGAACAAGGCTTCATGTGAGCATGGATATATGATCACACGAACCACATATTCACTCTAGTGAATGAATAAGACAATACTTTTGAAATTTGAAATTCCAGAGATATGCTGAGATTTTAGGGTGTTTAAAAAAACATGACTCAACGTGAAAAGTAGAGAAGAGGTCGTTTATACTCCTCTATAAATACCAAGGGAGGGGTGGTGAAGTTTGATGATGCTATTTGAGATTTCAAGAGAAAAATATCATTTTTGAAAAATAGAGCATATATGTGAATCATTTGTGATAATTAGAATAAGTTATCATGTGATCAAATCATGAAAAGGATAACCAAGAAGATCTATTTGAACATGCAAAGACAAAACCATGAAAATTCTTGGTTCCATAAAGAATAAGAAATATTTTCTATAATTAATTAGTTTAATGATAATAATTCATCCACATACCTATTAATATGAAGAAGATCCCATGAACCTCCTTACATACATAAACATAAATAAAGGACCATCACACTAGACTAGTTATGTGTGGGAAGTTGGAAATACCTTGCACACAAACTGTCATGCAAAGTAACTAAGAAACTTTATATAATTATATTATTTAAATGAATGTGTATTTATTTGAGAATAGAGTTTGCATGAAAACTATATAGGTATTTTGATATAATGTGAAGGAATTAAATTCACATGCATTCATGATGTTCATGAATGAGTAAGACTTTATATTTAATTTCTCATGAAAAATATATTTTTGTGTGAATAAAAGATTTGTTAATCCAACATTATAAATATTGTATCATTGTTTTGTCAAGGTCCAAAAGAAGAAGATGTAATTGTGACTGAGCTAATCATTTTTTATCATCATTTGGTTTAGAAGATTTTGAGATATACATTATATATCATATTGATATTATTTATACTTAAGAAGAAGAAGACCTATCCACTTGATTGGTTCACATTAGAGGCATACCTTTAATATCTATTCTCTAGACATCCCTTATGACTATTGTAGATTGATGAAAGTGATCAGATCGAATTGGTGTCTAGTGAAGAGGAATTGTAATACAATTTAGAAAACTTAAAGAGTGATATGATGATAACCTATATTATTTTTCTTCAAATATAAATCTTTAATTGTACCTAGTTAGTGCTAAGATAATTAGTTCAAGTCCATTCCATTGCTCGTTCTTTTCCAGATAATAAAAGAGAATATATGTGTGTGGTATTATAACAACTATACACTAAGTTGGTATCCATCCACACTAGAGGAATAACTTGTTAAAAATATCAGTGTTCATTATGATTTAATGTTTTATATGCATGATTTCAATTTGTAGGTGATGAAAAAAAGATAACCATTCACTGAATAAGTTACAAAGGTATAAAAAGGGATTAATGTTTGAAAGTAATAAAAACTTAGCCAAAACTTATTCAAACTGCCTCTCAGTGTGGTCATCCAATATATGATCCTAACTTTGTCTTGGTATCTTTGATATTCTTATTAATTGAAACTAAATTTGTGGATCTAGTTCTTGTAATTTTTTTTCATGAAGAAAATTGTTATCTCAATTGATATTTAAGACTAGAACAACTGCTAAAATAAACTAGTTTTCCTTGATATTTCCTAGGGGTTTGTGTGTGTATAAGTGGTTTTAAATTACTATTTATTGTTTATATATATATATATATATATTATTCATAATAAGGTAAACTTAATGAAAAAATCACTTATTAAAATAAGTAGAGGTAAACCTAACATGATCGTTAAATAAATCAATAATGATGATCATGTTCTAAGTGGAATTAATGAAAATATGGTCTTTAACGTAGAAAATTAGATAAATGTTATCCTTATATAATACCCCAATTAATTGGGTTTAATTATTATTATTTTATAACTTTTAGTCATTAAGGTTGATTAATTATCTACATTTTTCTATATACATCACACATTATGTGGACCCTCCATAAAAATATTATGATGAATAAATTTAAAATAGTTTATTAACCTAATTTATATGGATAAAATTATATGAAAGGATGTGCTAAAAATTACAGAGTTAGAAACATATGTTAAAAAAATCTAAAACACTCTCTTAGAGGTTTTTTCAAAGTGACATGCAATGAATTATGGTGAAAAACCTTTTTTAAGAATTTTTTATCAAAGGTCGATATGAAAAATAATGGCCGTTAAAGTAATATTTAATCCATTCATATCTTTTTTTCATGTTTATATGTGGGAAATTAAATGAATAAAAAAAATTAGTGGTCTTAAAAAAATGATGAAAAATTTGAACTATTTCATTTCCTTGATAGTAAATTTTAAATAATTCCTTGTTAAGTCTGTTTATTTCTATCATGAAAATACAAATTAAAAAAGGTACAGTTAAATTCCATTCAACACTGTTGTTGCAGTCCATGATGTTCCTTTAATTATCATATCATTTCATCACTTGGAATCTACCAAACATAGTTTAATTTTTATGTGTATATTATGTAAAAAAATAGTTAGTATTAGGATTTCAATAATGATTTAAATAATAATTAAAATTTTACTTTTAATTATTTTATTCTAGAATTTGTTTTTCTATAGAAATCATTGAGATGGACTAATAAAAGTGATTATTAAGAAAATTTTTCAATTTGTAGACCCATTCAATCTCCGATTTTTTTTATTTATATAAAATACCTAGGCATTACATTCCTTTGACCATTAAACTCTTACAACATATTATGTTAGGTTATGTTTGATAAAGATATTAAAAGTGTTTAAAATTAGTCTGAGAAAACAAACGATGTTTATTTTTTATGAAAGAACATATATAATTAATTTCGTGATGAAAATGTCTTAAGTGACATAAAACAGTTTTTCAACAAGAAATATAGAAATATTAGTACATAAGCACTTATAATTGGTAGTAAGTTAACAATTTTAAATAAATGTTGTAAAGTACAACTTTATATTTATCAAGTTCATTTATTAACATATTATTCACTTTACTAAAGTTTATTATTTTAGTTTGGATATTACCTAGGATGAACGATCTCATATAATGAGAATTTATTTCAATCCATAAGTAATTCTAGGTAATTTTACCAATTTATATAAAAATCAATTTTTTATTTTCATTACCCTCACTTTAATTTAATGAAAAAACACTATAGGTTTATGTTCATTGTATAAATTTTAATGAATGAACTAATTTTAAATAATTTTTATTCTAAAATTAACATATATTTACACAAACACACATTCAAATAGGTTTCCTTTATCACAATTCTTCTTAGAAAAACTTCCCTATTGGATTTTTTTAAAGTGAAAGGGTTCAGTGCTCAAGGAAGGATGTCAGCGTGCTATGGAAATGAATTGTAGAGCATGTGTTTGTGTATCTCCTAAATTTATGAACATAAATTCTCTTATACCGTCATGATAAATGTATAATCTCCCATTGTTTAGGTTTAGGTGGGTGGTCATAGATCCACACCTGGAAGGGGTGTTTCACCACTGATGTAAAGGTAATTGTGTCATTGTAATGAGGGAATTTTTCATACAAGGATAAAAACCTATAATACAAATGGTGTGAGGGGGAATATATTTCTTGTGAGTTATCACCCTTCCATTTCAATTGATCAATCTTTACAATTGATTCATTCTTTTTTGTTTTTGTTTCTTATTATGAAAATAATTTTTATGCTTTATAATATTTTCTTGAATTATTAGAAATGGAAAAAATATTTATTTTTTTTCTTTTAATTGAGTCTTTGAAAGGTCGAGTCAATGGTTTTATAAATATATTAAACATATTACAGGGATTATTTTTTTATTATTATCTAGATTTTTATTTTTAATTGGAATTTCCATATATATATTATGTATACAAGTTTAAGATCACATTTGGTTCATAAAATTCGTGGAATGGGAATGGAATTGAATGAATTACAATGAAATTGGAATATGGTGAAATGAAATAATATTATATGAGTGAAGAATAATTTCCATTCCATTTCCTCAAAATTAAAATGTGAATTTTAAATCAAACTTGGACTTGTATTTTTATGTTTTTTCAATAATTTCATTACATTAATAATTTACAAAATAATTATCAATTTTAATTTCTATAAGAATGGTAATGTTAATTATATTTGAACCAAACAAAAAATGTTAGTTTTAAATTAAACACAAAGTTTTATTTTTTATGTTTCAGTTTTTATTAGTTTCATTATAATAAAAACTGATAAAATAATTATCACTATAAATTTATTTTAGAATGGTATTGTTCATCAAAATTGATTCAAATTTAAAAAAGAAATTTTATATTATTTTTAAACTAAATTCAAGATTTATCAATTGAAAATGAATTTTTTTACTAAAATTCGTACCGATTTTAATTTATTCATTGATTCAAACTAACTTGTAAATGTTACATTTTATTAGTTTTGATCAAAATGAGTTATAAATACGAATCATGCTAAAAAAATCAATCCAAATAACCCTCTTATAAAATAGAACAATTGGAAAGGTGTTAATACCTAATATATGATTCAATATTCTAAAATGTGTTAATAAATAATTTATATTGATCATAATTATGGAATATTTTGTATCATTATATATCATAAAAAATATATAACCAAGGTGTTCATATGAAAAGATCAATGTGAAAAATTCCATTTCAATAATCAACTAAACCCTTAAATTATGACTCGTTTTTTAGCATTATATCCCATAAATAAAACAAAACCAATGAGTTTTTATGAAAATATCCATGAGAGAACATTTCATTCCTCAAATCACCATAACTATTCCTAATCAATCAGCTTTAATGTGGAATTGGAAGTCTGCTACAATATATCCCCATCCTTTAAAAAAAGTGTATCTTTCTTTTACAACATAACCAAAAATAGTTGTATTGTATTTTTGGTACATGAAAATGATACCACTCTCTCTTATATATCATGAAATGTAACAAAAAAACTCAAAAAATCCTTATAAATGAATTTCAATAACACACATGTCCTCTTTAAATAAAATAAAAGGCCATGGAAACAACATGGTACTCATAACATATGATCTTATGAGTAAAACATATGAATATAAATGGTCCTACTCCATTACATGGAGACCATGAGAGTGAATTGGTTTATAAATAATGTAGCATATGATAATAGAGACTGAATGAAATAAATAATCTCATACTCCACTAGAAAAATATTCTCCCTGAAGAATGATTGGACCTCAATCATTCAGTTGGATTGGGTAGCTTTGAGTAACCTCCTGTTTAACACATATTAGGTTAGGAATAAAATATTTAACTAAAAAATAATTCACAATATAATTTTTTATTCTGGGTACTTCACACATGTTATTAGAGTAATCATATTTCTATTTTACACCCCATTATTTTAAAGGGTTAAAAGGATAAATGTTTTTACCCATATGAACAAGTTTCACCATTATTTTCAAGATCCTGCCTAATAAGAACCCTATAGTTAAAGTGTTCTATAATATTGTAGTGATCAGGATGGGTTACTTATTGGGAAGATTCTCAAGGTGTTTGAAAGTGATGGAAACCCACATGAGAAAGAACTTGGGTTGTCTTGTGGGGACATTCAATTTTCTGATGACCCATTCATGCAGGTGGGTGGGCCTTGGGGAGAGGAAAACATCTGTTTGTAAGGAAACTGAGGTGCCTATAGGGAAATATTGATGTATTATATTTATAGGAGGAACCCAACAAGAAATGTGGTGTCATTTTCTAGGTCGAGATGTAGGTTTCAAAATGAGGAAATTGTTTTCTATGGTGGGGGTGGGGTGAATGTAACACTTTATAATTGTAATGGGTTAAAATTATAAACGTTACTACCCATTTCAACAAGGTACACCTTTATTTTTAGGATTCTAACTGATTATAACTCCAAAAGGTACTGAGGTTTGTCCTGGAGTAGTGATCAATATGTGTGACCTACTCAGATGTTTCCTAGGGTGTGTGTGATTGGGGAAAAATAAAATTAGAAATAATTTTTTTGTTATGTGGGCACAGTATTTAGTTGAATTACCCTATTGGGAATATGGATGGTCCCCAAGGAGGGGATAACACATGTATACAGAGAGACTATGTTTCCTATATGGCCCAATTCTTACAATATGAATATGATCCTATACCACTAGGAAAAAATATTTTTAATATTTTAATAAAATAATCATGAACTTAACCCTATGATCTATATTTTTTTCTTTTCTGTATACTTTATCATCATGAACCAGTTGATGAGGTTGATGGTGAGGGAAAAGGTCTCTTCCATCCTTTGAAACTAGCAGTGTGCCTCAATCAACGATCCTATGATAATCTCTCTAATATTATCATTGATTTAATATTGATATTCCATTTTTCTTGATGAAACATGGGTAAAACTCTACATTGGGGTGGAATGTATGGAATGAGTTTAAAAAACAAGCAACATTTTCTAAAACAAATCTTCACCCAAAAAAACCTAGTATCTAAAATTTAAATCCAAGGGGAAAATATGGTTAATATTTGAAATTCATAAATAAGAAAAAAAATTATAATAAAATCAAGGATCACATTCTTTTTTCTATTGTAGGCTTACAATTAGTCGATATATTAAACAAAAATAAGTTGTTCATTCTTATCATAGTTTTCAATATATGAAATTGATTCTTCAACTATGTATTTCATTTCAAGATCATTGTAACCAAATTATTTATTATAACATCAAATAATAAGCATGATGAAAAAATATAGGTAAAATATAATGGGAGAATAGAATTTTCAAGCAAAAGACATGTATTTTACATCTCATGATCAATTTCATCACCCATTATTTTGGTAAATTTCACAAGCATTGGATTAAGATATTATTCCCAATTATTTACACCATCTTCATGTTTACACATGTTTGGAATCTTCTTGAACAACTGTTTTATGATCATAATGTGTTTCTAATTAGTGATTAACAACAGAAAAATTTATTAGGGTTCCAGGATCCATGAAAAAATATATCATTGTGATACAGTACTTTATATCATACATTAAATATTTCATTTTTATTTTTTTGAGTGAAAGCTCCAACACCCATCCTTATTGTAAAACATCATATAGATTTTTCATATATATAATTTGATAATTCAATGGGTTTAGGTTTTAAAAACAACTTTTTATACCTAATATCATGCCAGCTGATCCAATATATATTTTAACCAATTCATTATTTATCATTTCACAATGTGTACCAACTCTAAACATCATACACAATGTTCTCAATAAATTACCTCAGTAACAACTTGGATATTGTTACCTATATTTGTAGAAAACTACCTATGAAATAGTTATAACCAAAAATATTAATCTTCTAATGAAAAAAATTAAGAACCTAAAATAATATTTTGTTTAATAATGAATATTCATTACCAACCAAGTTTCTATTTTACACACATAAATCTGAGGGTTCATTTGAGGTATCTCTTTTCTTATAGAGTACAAGTCATATGTACAATAAATAGGTATATTTCATATGGAAATAAATTTCAAAACCAATAAGTTTTAGGAAAATTTTAAATTAGAGCTACAGTTTTAGAAATTACTCATACATTACCCTCTAATTAAATTCATAAGGATTGGGTGGGTTGTTTCTCTTTTGGTCAATGCCACTCAATGCAGATGAGTTATGGTCGATTCTTAATGCACTCTTTCATATCAAAATATATATTCCAACATCAACAAATAAATACTGAAATTTAAAAAAAATGGATATAGAAATATAATATCAAAATTAGATCCATTGATCTTAGTTATATTATTAAACCCATATCACGCTTTAAAAATATTAAATCGGGAAGAGATGGGGGAAAATAATGAAGTAAGATTTAAAAGAATGATCAAAATCAAATAATTAGAGACCAACCTCTATAAACCCTAATAATTTATTTTCTATTCTATGTTTATAATAATAAAAATATGAAATCAATATTGAAGATCGTTTTCACACTCATTCTTTTCTATTATCTCTAGTTTTAAAAACATCAACTTTGCCAGCAAGTGAGTGATAGATAAAATAGACATCCTCGATCTAAGAAGCCCCCTCCCCCACTTTTCCCTCTCTTACTCTCCCTCCCTACTCTCTCCCTCCTCATATAGTGTATATTCAATTTTAAATATTCCATGAAAAAATTATGTTTATCCAAATATCCCTAAAAATTATTATCTTTAACAAAATGAAGATAAAATAAAAATAATTTGGCAAATGGCTAGTAAACCATGTAATTTGGATATCTTCACTATAAATGGACAACAATCCACTTTCAAGAAAATTTCAAAATCTAATGAACTACATTTTTAGTAATAAATATGATTATCCTTCCTTGTAACAGATTGTCAGATGTTGGATTTGAAATTATTCAATACTATACTTGAAATGTTTTTTGAACTAGGGAAATTCTCATTAATAAAAAATGTATCTTTAATTTGAAACATTAATCACTCATAGAGAAATTTATTATCATCCAAATCTATCCAATATTTCTTTGAAAATAATTATATTTTTCTAAATCTTAACATGAATCATTTTCTATAATTCAATAAGTTTTAATCAAATATTCTCCTAACATGTTGTGTGTTGTGAATTATTTCAAATGACATTGATGTCCCCCTAAAAGATAAAACATGACACCATTTTAATCTATAATTCATTGTATTTGAATTAATTAAGAGTTTTTTGCATATATTTATCTTTCATGAATGATAAAGTATATAGATATTCATATTTTTTAATATATAAAAAACACTAACTCTAGAAGAAATTAACTTTGACTTAGAAAATTAAGGGTTTTATAGTTAAAATAAAGAATATATTTTTACTAAATTTTTCATCAAATATCCACATAAATATTTTATAAATAATTTATACAATTTTTATGAATTTTTGGAGTGATTGAAATGATTGAAAAAAATTGCATTGTTTTATGGAAAAACATTCAAATATTTACGTCTTATTATATTATATATCTAACAATTAATGTTCTTGTAAAAATAAATAAAATCAAATTCATACATATGAGACAAAATGTTATATATAATGAAAATTTAGGTTTATAATAAATGGTTTTCCATGCATCAAGTTATATAAATCATAAACAGAGTGTTGGTGATAAATGGGAGACTTTGGAATCTACATATATATAAAGGTTCCCATTTGTGAGAATTTTGAAGTCATAAGTATGTTTTAAGCCATATTTAAAGTCATATACACTATGACACTATTCAAACTCATCAGGATCTCAACATGGATTGATAAAAATACTACCCAGTTATCACCTCATGTATACCTCTAATAAAGTAACGATTGATGACTAATGTTGATAGTATAACTTCTATATATTAGATACATTACCCAATTATAATCCTTTAGAATTTAAACACCATGACATAAAATCCCCAAAAACATATAAATGAACATAAACCATGAATAATATTGATGATATAAAATAATAAATTCATGTATGAAATAAATAAAATGGAAAATTAATAACAAAAACTATAATAATCCCCTACTAAACCACATAGAATAACCTATGCAATATAGGTACCTCAATGTCTATGAATCTTTAATCTAACTCAAATCTATTTCTTGCACTAATTAACTCACTGAGACATCACTCTAATAATAAATCCAACATCACCACCAACAAACTTATCCTATACAAGTATCCATGAAGTCACTGTGAATAAAACATAATAGTGAAGGTTTTATAGAATAAATCAAAAAAATCCAGAAAATTTTACACAAATCCCTATGTATGATCAATGACTGGCTATGAAATTACCCAACCCTACCAATACCTCACTAGGTCAATGATAAGATTGTTAACGCCATTACAAACCTTTCTATAATCGACCAGGGTTTGTCAATAAATATTAAATAGTAAAACCACATGTAATATAATAAATATTTACAGACATTAACATCTTCAATACTAAACAAATAATATAAATAATCCTGAAATGTAGCATTGATAATAAATAATACAACATTTCATGATCAATATATATTATTTTATATACAATAACATGAAATTCTGCATCAAAATCCCATCATGGGACTAATCTAATGTTTCTATAATGAAAATGATGTAATACCTATAATGTAATGATATGAAATATGACCTTTCAAACCTCGATTCAAACTCCACCACTAAAGAATTTCAACATCTAAATCATGTCCATCATCACTAATAGCTGCTACAAGATTATTTTCAAGACCACATGTACTTCATCAAAATTGTACCTATATAAAATAGAATTAAAATACCATTTATGGTCCTTCAATTTATTAAAAAATTATTAGTAATATATCATTTTAATGTCATAAATACTTTGAGAAAAATAAATGTTCAACTTCTCTACAACACATCTAGATACAAAACTCAAGTATACCCAAGATAGGTCGATTCCCTCGCCATAAGAAATACACCATAAATAATAATTATAGAAGTAGTATAATCCAAAATAAAAATAACAATATGGACTATGAAAATTTATTTAAGTGTTATCAATGAGAATTGTTTTGATCACCATAACATGGGATCTCACCTCATCGAGGCACACACCCATGAGATCTCACAACTTGCTGATTAGACACCACCATAGGCATAGTAACTAATGAATGATTTCATATTACACTAATTATAAGACTATTTCATGCCATTTGTGACAATTTGAGATTAGAGATCACACACTATCCAATAATTTTATATTTCATCATCCTATACTATCCAAGTTTAAAAGGTGCCATTTCTTGACTCAACTCATGGCCACTAGGATGTCACTTTCTAGTTTTAAGGTTATCCCAAAATTTAACCTCCCAATAGTGGTTGTATGTAATGATAACATTGAAATATATATATATATATATATATACTCTCAACATCCTAACCATTTTGTAATACCTATTCCCTTAATCCCAATTCTAATCTAATCCTTAACTCTATAATTTTTCTTTGAGAAACTCACAAGAGTATTAAACACCAACTTCAATGTAAATAAAATTATGAAGGTTTATTGATGATAAACTAGGAATATTATGTTTTCATTGTTGGGCTTATTTAATCCTAGAGTTGCACTCTCTCTTAGTGTTAACTCATTACTACCAAGGTTTCAACTTATCATATACATAGTTAATGAAACATTGAGTAATAATCACACACAAAATAATATTTTAGGTATATAAATACCCTATTTTATTGAGTTAATTTATGAAATTATCTTTTGATTGTCTCCCAAGTCAACATCCCAAGAATAATAAGCATTATGTGGTCTGATAATTTCAAGGCCTTGCCTCTGGAAAATAATAAGACTAATAGAACCACCACAAGCCTGCCTAAAATTGAGAAAAGGTTGGAAACAATCACTGAGGTTATTTATTAAATATATCGGAGACTTTAATCCCAAAATTAAATATAAAACATCTATCTCAAAATATATTTAATCCCCAAATTAATATACCAATATAAATAACCTTAAATAAAAATAGTATCAACTTATGAGAATTCCAAAAATTCAAAAATCAAATAACCTCACACATAAAAAAACATTGATATTAACATCCCAATGCATCCTATTATAAAAATATCCAATTCACACACCAACAATGACTATATAACACCACCTAAACAATAATATTGACACCTCTGACAAATAACTTGCAATGCAATATGAAAAACACCTGAATGATTCTATAGGTCATTGAGTTGACAATACTTAGTTAAATCATTATAAATAAATATAGTACATCAAAATAACCTGAATATATCAAACTATAAGAACACATGATAGAGTAAAGTATTCAAATAAGTAAACCCAACCCAATCATAAAGATAAGAACCATGATCTAAATCTACCCACAACTCAACATAAAAATCTCTCACCTATCCTGTATAATGTATTTAAACACACATTTGACTTCAATATACATTACCTAACCCAAATGTCTAGAAAAATGAAATATAGGATATATCATGACTTGACCATACCTAGAACCCTTCCCATATTGTATGAAATATCGAGCATAACACCCAAAACATTCTTCTAATATGAGACATGTGGGAGATAAACACCTAGGGTATAAATCTAATAAAATAATAATAGGAATTTCCCTTTAAATAACATATTGAAAGACTATAAAAGATAATACAAACCACAAACTATTAAAAATTAAAAAAACCTCAATCCCTAATGATAAATATAGTAATATAATATAATATTATACAACATAATAAAAATTAAAGATAGTTATGTTTTCAACAATAAAAATTGCAAACCTCAACGTTTTGAAAAACCCAAATAATCTATATTCTTAGATGGTATCCATAAAAGTACTCAAACACCATGTTATTACTATCAACCTTAGTCTTTTAGTAAAAATTTCCTAAAAATTTCACCAATTAAATCATTTAACCCTATATATAAAAATAGGGGCAAGACATTAACATTATTAGTAAGAGACCCCCTAATGATGAATAAACAAGTAAATATTATTCATGTTTGAAATTAAAATTAATAAAATCATAATACATATTCATGTCCTCACAAACCAAACACAAATAGGGGTAATATAAGGACTCAGCCTTAAACATTACATAATATTTAATTAAATGAATAATTCACATTGAGGATCTTTTCAGGTTTAGAGTTTTAGAGATTTAGGCCATAACTATTACATTACAACATGAATATTACAAGTAGACACTACTACTCAGTACCCATTTTTTTCATAATATAAAAACTCTTAAAAAGAAACATGTCTAGTTCCATGTTTTAGATAGCATGGATTTTCCTTGATCCCATCCTTGACCCTATTCATCTTTAAGTCATGTGGAAAACATTTAAAAACTTGGGATGATCATAAAAGGCTCAGTAAGGGTTATAAAACAGTGAATGAAAACATTTGTTCATAAATACATACAAAACATGAACTCTTTTACTTACCTTGTGAAATCATAAGATTTATAAAAGACACATAGAAATAATAAATCATAAAGGTAGCTTGCGGAATCCATACCATACTTACATTGTAGTTATAACAGCTACATAGGGAGTTACTTTGGAATACCCATCACAGTATATTCCCTAAATCTCTTCGGAGAAACATTCACGTTTACCTCCATCACGTTACCCAGTGTATTGGGGAGCTATCTCGGGCTCACCCGCCCTAGGTTTATTACAGAACCACCCGTATACGAAAACAATGCCCAATAACCATAACATAATAATAACATATAACACATGTATAAAGGATAGATAACATTTCCACATTCTAATATATCAAATCAATATATCGAAATAAACAATATTTAATCAAATCATTTTCAAAACCTTTTAAAAATAGCTTTTTAAATCAAAGTGTCCCATACCACTTTGAAGCTTTTAAATGAATTATCATTTGAAAAAAAATTATGTCCATATAAATAAATCCTAAAAACCATTTTGAAAACATTGACATTAATTTGAAATATTTAGAAGAATAAATCTTTGAAACATTTAAAACGATGTTTTAGTTAAAGAATTTTTAACAAAAAAAGGGATGCTTCAATACAATTAATTGAAGAATAAATTTTAATCAGAACATTATCATATCATGAGAATAAAGGGATTCATGATATAATATTTTAAAGGATAGTATATACACCATATAACAGTGAATTGGTGCATAACAATAATGAAGTCTCAATGCAAATGTAAATTGAGATAAAATCCCTTATAAAGATGGAATCCATAAATTAAGGATAAATAAATCTCATAATTATGTGTGACAAATATAAATACACCCAATATATGTTGATATTAAGTGTAAAACAATCCAAGTTCATTCACACATATTCATTGGATGACATAAATAAAAAAAGAGAATATCAACCCAAAGAATGGAAATTGGGTTAAGGAGTTCCCTTACCGATTTGGTAACTTACAAAACATATGCCACATGAAAGAAGGATCATAAAATGAAGATGTAAATACTCATAAATGAGAGTATATTACACAAATAGTAAAATCATGGGAATTACATACACCACACAAAAAAAAATATTGGCAAGTATAGCATGAATCTCACGAGAATAAAAAGTGAGACGAAACCCTTTACCACGTTGTAATCAACCGAGTCGTGTGACAAAAAAGTTAATAACTACCAAATTAATCATAGAATACCATGAATATAATGAGAGACATGATAATATATATAAAATGGTAGTACACAATACACCACATGTAATGAATAAGTGGTCAACAATGGAAATCTCACGAAATTAAAAGTGAGATAAGAAAATCCCTTATAAAAATTCGGCAGCCTAACAGTGCCACTTAAAAATTATTAAAATGAATTGTTGAGAGTAAGAGGGGGGTCTATAATAATATGAAAATAAAAATTATAGTATGGTGAATTTAAAATAACATACTCCAACATAAGAATATGGATCATAAATGAAATGACCTAAAACAGACTACTAGAAAAGAAAGAGAGAGGTCGGATCTCTTACCTCGTACCCGACTTGACACAATCGTTCTTTAATCTCCTGAATAATAAACTAAAGTTAATTTATTATTTATTAAGAAACTTTTTCAAGTTTTTTATTCGTTTATATCACTTATTACCATGTTATAAACATTATTTAATCATTTAAGTAAATAATGTTCGTTTTGTCGATATTTGGTACTTGAGTCAAAAATGGAATTCTTATAATTAAATGTTGTTCATGTTGTCAAAGGTTCATTATATCCAGAATTATATTCATTATTTATATATCATATATATCCAGTATATACGTGTATTTATAATAGTACATAACATTTAGAGGTAAGAAATGAAATGCACCGTTCATGGAGACGGTAAGCCGTACGTACGCATGAACGCTACTTTCATTTCTATTTCTTATTTTAATGGAAATAAAACATAATGATACATAGTTATATTATAATTCCAGTATAATATCATATATAATATCATTAAATCCATCCTTTATACATCCCACATAAGGCATTAACGAATCACATCACTTTGAGGGGGAGGTAGTCCGCACTTCCTCAAATGAGATTATCGTATTTACCCACTATGGAAACCATAAAGTCTTGATATAAAAGGAAATTACTGAAGCATAAATAAATCATAAACATAATATATATCATATATAAATATATTTCCATCATAATTTCCACCATGAGAGGCGTTAATATGTAATTGAACAATCATTGTTTCGTGAGGCGTCAGTTTTCCATCCACAGAAACATTATGTTATTCATCCATTAGATGGAGGTGTGTGTAAGTGTAGTTAGAATCCATCTTATAACAACATCCTATTATATTTAGGATACAGTTGTTGTTAAAAATTAATGAAATAAAAAGAGTTTAGGGGTTTGAGAAGTAAAATAAAAGAAAACAATTTAAGAGAAACGGTTACCTTTAATTTGGGTAACTCCCTTTGGTTTGAACCAAAAGACTTCTTGAAGTTCCTTATGCCTAAGGTAAGGCTTTTAGGAGGAGGATAGTGATGTAGGGATCCTAATTGGGTAGAGTTTGGACGAGCCAAATGGCTTGAGATGTGTGAGGAATTGCATAGAAGTGGTCTCCTTTTATAGGGGAGAGGAGGGGCTCTTTAGGAAAGTGTGAAACTATTATTTTATAATATAATTCTATTTGGTTTTTAATGGTCCAAAAATCATTATGGTAGAATATAAGATGACTCATAATCTAAATAAAATCATCCAATAAGAATTGAACTTGTTTTGGATAATACTTTAATCATTATAATTTTATTTATTTTAATCATTTATTAATGATGTAAATACTGCATCATTATTGTGTCGTAAATAATTTAATTTATTTGAGGTCTAAAAATTATTAAAGTAATAATATCATTTAGTAAATCTATTTATCTTTCCAATTAATATTTATAGTCGAAAATAGGACTTATATATCACCATATATAAATTAATTACTAAACAATTTTTGTTAATGTCAATTTTGCCTTTACATTAAATTAATTAATCTAAATTGTCATTTTCACTCCCATGTGGATCAATGGGGTCCCAAAATAGACCCAAAGATGCCCAAGGTCGTTCATGACTCAAAAAATAAGGTTTGGACAAGTGTTAAGTTAATATGTAATTGTTATAATATTCTTTTATCCTTGAATTACCCTATTTACCTTTAACAGCGGTAAATAAAAGTCAAAAGTTACTATTCACCAAAAATTATTTTCATCTTAATGAACCACATTTTACTTTTTTATAACAACCATGTATGTCATATTTTTGAAATTCAATTCACAGAAGTGGTAAAATTCCATTTAAATGAAAAAAACAGTTTTTTAACTACCACTAAGTGGTGTCACTATTCATCAAAAATTGATGTTTTTCAGGAAAATACCAAAAATTCAGCCTAAGATCTATTTGATATTCCGAATTCAAAAATGATGTATATTTTTCCAATATAAAAACATATAATTTGCATTAATTAATTTAAAAATTAATTCCCGCTGTTAAAACAAATAGTGTGTTTTTAAGAAACAATAACTATCAAAAGATTGATACTTGTTTATGTCCAATTTCAAAGTGAAATTAATTCCAATGAGCAAAATTGGATTAAATGGTAAAAATATATTTTAATTTCACTTTAAAACCAATTAAAAAGATAATATAACCATATAAATAAATTAGATTAAAAATCACTTTTGAAGTAAAATACAATATTTTTCACTATTCACTAAAAATGAACTTTATCGGAAAATTCCAAAAAATTGCACAAAGTAAATTTTGATGTCCCCATTCTAAATAATAATTTTATTTGGTCAATTAGAATGTATTAAAGTGACTAAAACTATATTTAAAAAGGGTTCGCCATTAAAAGGCTGTAAATCGGCGTTTTAATGTAAATTATGCTTAAAAATAGATTCATTCATATATTAAGCCTCTAACTTTTATTGGATAAATATAAATACATGTATAATCATATTATAGTTAGTTTTTTTAATTCCCATCAATACAATGGCTAGGAGTTAACTACAGTCTAGATTAATAATATTATATTATTAGTGTGCAACGTAAGATTCCAAAGAAACCTGTTGTTGCGTATCGGGTACGCTATAGAACATAGAAACCCCTTTTAAGCTAAAATTAATATTTAATTAAAAAATATTAATAAATATAAAAATCTCTTATTCTTCATTTACTTGGGATGTTACATCCTTACCCCCTTTTGGGAATTGCATCCTCGCAGTTTTAAATTTGGGCTTGAAAACTTCATTAAAAGCCCCACATCGGAAAGAGAGTGAATAAAACTATCACTTTAAAATAAATGAATAGAAGTACAAAGGTTACCTGAGATAAAAAATACTAGGATTACATGAAAACATGGATATGGAGGAGAAAAAAAATCATCAAGTTCTGATGGAGAGTGATAGAAAACATGTTTAAGAGAAAGTTAACCACCAGAAAATCACAAACTTGTGATGGGTTAAACAGTATTTGATTCCCCAGTAGGAAAATTTAATGGACAAGGTTTTTGTTTAAAGTTACATTTAGTTGAGGAATTTATTAATGATAATAACCAAAAATATAAGGAAATATACTTACTTTTCATGTAGATATTCACCTTTTACTAGATTTCTAACACAATCTCATATTTTCTCCAAATAATGAATATTCAGGATGAATTATTTTTTACATTAAGAGCTCTATAACCAACTTTGAGAGAATAAAATAATCCACAAAAGATGAACTATATATTTCCCATGTCTTTAAATACTAACTAAAACAAAAATGTTTAGTATAAGATCAAACAATCCCCCCAAAAGATAAACTTTTACATAAAGAAAAACTACTCTTAATCTCCAACATTTGTCTAACCAAACTCAATGTTCAACGAAGACCATTCGATAAACAATTTGTCCATAAAATTCTTCAAAGTAAACCAAACTAAGATTGAAACCCAAATATTTGAAGGATTTAATCACATAGTCTTCTGAGGTACACATTAACATTTATCTCCAAATAACATCAGTTGCTCTTGAAGTCTCATATTGAAAAGTAATTAACCTAATCACATATCCTCCATGATAGGTTAATAATTTCCATAGATAACCCCAAATCCACTTACTGTTGATTCATAAAATTTTCTAACTAAAAATAATTAGTCAAACTAACCACGGACTTCAAGTAGGCTAGTGGTAGGCGATGCGCCCTTGTCGCCCTTCGGTTGTGGGTTCGATTCCTACAGCCTTGCCGGATGCGACGGGTTGTCACCCATCCTACGGGTTGTCCTTTTTATAAAACTCAAAAATAACCCTAACATGTTTTAACCTCAATGGTTTACTTATACCTCTCATTTTCATCCAAATTCATTATGATCTCAACATCTTAATTCTTGAAGTCTTATTTCACCTCCATAAGATAAAATAAAACGATTCCCAAAATGAATAACAGCATACCTTGATCATGGCATCCACTCAGTTACATCATCATCTTGTTCACGTAGGTATAAGTCCCATGAATTACAACAATTATTTAGATATCCTTCTAAATCAATTGCTTCCTCCATCCAAATACACCTTGTACAACATGGGTCATATGGTTGTTCACAAAAAAACAGTTTTGGAAAATAATCATGTATGACATATAATTCCAAAACATCTGATAAAACATGATTTCTATAAAATAGTCAGACAGAATTTGATTTGAAACTTTATATTATTGGTCCTTTTAAAATACCATAAGTATGTGATGAGAGACTATATTTTAAAAGAAAATATAAATAGGTTGCGCAAGGGTCTCCTTCCTCAGCACCATTTTTAAAATCATAATATGCTTCAAATTCTTGTGATAAGGTAAAATATTTGAAAATACCTTGATAATATTTATCTTTCTTGAAAATATGAGAATATTGTGAAAATAGTATCTATCTAAAGACAACCCATGATCCACGATGATAACGAGGTATAGTGGAGGTGTTTGATATCTCAAACAACTGCTTGCAAGTGAGTTGTATGCTAGAAAAAGTTTCACAATCATCCGAACATGACTTCGCAATAATTATTGCAAGCATGTCATCAGGAAGATTTAGGAATGTCATTTGATATCCTTCTCCTTCCATTCGTAACTGGATTTACTTGACCTGAAAAAAGTTATAAAACAAGGATTTAACTAAAATAATAGATATAGGGACCAACCATGTGTCTAACAAAAACTCCTAATTCCTAAAGTTTTCTAAACTGACCTCTGATACCAACTATAAGGACCCAGACTTAAACATTACATAATATTGAATTAAATGAATAATTCACATTGAGGATCTTTTCAGGTTTAGATTTTTAGAGATTTAGGCCATAACTATTACATTACAACATGAATATTACAAGTAGACACTACTACTCAGTACCCATTTTTTCATAATATAAAAACTCTTAAAAAGAAACATGTCTAGTTCCATGTTTTAGATAGCATGGATTTTCCTTGATCCCATCCTAGACCCTATTCATCTTTAAGTCATGTGGAAAACATTTCAAAACTTGGGATGAGCATAAAAGGCTCAGTAATGGTTATAAAACAGTGAATGAAAACATTTGTTCATAAATACATACAAAACATGAACTCTTTTACTTACCTCATGAAATCATAAGATTTATGATAGACACATAGAAATAATAAATCTTAAAGGTAACTTGCGGAATCCATACAATACTTACATTGTAGATATCACAACTACAAAGGGAGTTACTTTGGAATACCCATCATAGTATATTCCCTAAATCTCTTAGGAGAAACATTCACATTTATCTTCGTCACGTTACCCAATGCATTGAAGAGCTATCTCGGGCTCACCCTCCCTAGGTTTATTACGGAACCAAACGTATACATAAAAAATGCCCAATAACCATAACATAATCATAACATATAACACATTTATAAAGGATAGATAACATTTTCACATTCCAATATATCAAATCAAGATATTGAAATAAACAATGTTTAATCAAATCATTTTCAAAACCTTTTAAAAATAGCTTTTTGAATCAAAGTGTCTCATACCACATTGAATCTTTTAAATGAATTATCATTTGAAAAAAATTTATGTCCATATAAATAAATCCTAAAAAATATTTTGAAAACATGGACATTAATTAGAAATATTTATAATAATAAATCTTTGAAACATTTAAAACGATATTTTAGTTAAAGGGTTTTTAACAAAAAGAGGGATGCTTCAATACAACAAATTGAAGAATAAATTTTAATAAGAACATTATAATATCATGAGAATAAAGGGATTCATGATATAATATTTCAAAGGACAGTATATACACCATATAAGAGTGAATTGGTGCATAACAACAATGAAGTCTCAATGAAAATGTAAATTGAGATAAAATCCCTTATAAAGATGGAATCCTTAAATTAAGGATAAATCCATCTCACAATTATGTATGACAAATATAAATACACCCAATGTAAGTGGATATTATTTGTAAAACAATTCTAGGTCATTCACACATATTCATAGGATGACATAAATAAAAAAAGAGAATATCAACCCAAAGAATGAAAATTGGGTTAAGGAGTTCCTTTACCGATTTGGTAACTTACAAAACATATTCCACATGAAATAAGTATCATAAAATGAATATGTAAATACTAATAAATGAGTGTATATTAGACAAAGAGTAAAATCATGGGCATTACATACACCACACAAAGAAAATAGTGGCAAGTATAGCATGAATCTCACGAGAATAAAAAGCGAGACGAAACCATTTACCACATTGTAATCAACCGAGTCGTATGACAAAAAGTTAATAACCACCAAATGAATCACAGAATACCATGAATATAATGAGAATCATGATAATATATATAAAATGGTAGTAAAAAATACACCACATGTAATGAATAAGTGGCGAACAGTGGAAATCTCACGAAATTAAAAGTGAGATAAGAAAATCCCTTACAAAAATTCGGCAGCCTAACAGCGCCACTTAAAAATTATTAAAATGAATTGATGAGAGTAAGAGGGGGGTCTCTCATAATATTAAAATAAAAATTATAGTATGGTGAATTTAAAAGAACATCCTCCAACATAATAATATGGAGCATAAATGAAATGACATAAAACAGAGTACTTGAAAAGAAAGAGAGAGGTCGGATCCCTTACCTCGTGCCCGACTTGACTCAATCATTCTTTAATCTCCTGAATAATAATCTAAAGTTAATTTATTCTTGCTTAAGAAACTTTTTCAATTTTATTATTCATTTATATCACTTATTACCATGTTATAAACATTATTTAATCATTTAAGTTTATAATGTTCATTTTGTCGATATTTGGTACATGAGTAAAAAATGGACTTCTTATAATTAAATGTTGTTCATGTTGTCAAAGGTTAATTATATCCAGAATGATATTAATTATTTATATATCATATATATCCAGTATATACATGTATTTATAATAGTAAATAACATTTAGAGGTAAGAAATGAAATGCACCGTTCATGGAGACGGTAAGCCGTACGTACGCATGAACGCTACTTTCATTTCTATTTCTTATTTTAATGGAATTAAAACATAATGATACATAGGTATATTATAATTCCAGTATAATATAATATATAATATCATTAACTTCATCCTTTATACATCCAACATAAGGCATTAACGAATCACATCACTTTGAGGGGGCGGTAGTCCGCACTTTCTCAAATGAGATTATCGTATTTACCCACTATGGAAACCATAAATGATTGATATAAAAGGGAAGTACATAAGCATAAAGTAATCATAAACATAATATATATCATATATAAATACAGTTACATCATAATGGCCACCATGAGAGGTGGTAAGATGTAATTGAACAATCATCATTTTGTGAGGCGTCAGTTTTCCATCCACAGAAACATTATGTTCTTCATCCATTAGATGGAGGTGTGTGTAAGTGTAGTTAGAATCCATATTATAACAACATCCTAGTATATTTAGTATACTGGTTTTGTTACAAATTAAATAAATAAAAAGAGTTTAGGGGTTGGAGAAGTAAAATAAAAGTAAACAATTTAAGAGAAACTCTTACCTTTAATTTGGGTAACTCCCTTTGGTTTCAACCAAATGACTTCTTAAAGTGCCTTATACCTAAGGTAAGGCTTTTAGGAGGAGTATAGGGATGTAGGGATCCTAATTGGGCAGAGTTTGGACGAGCCAAATGGCTTGAGAGGTGTGAGGAATTGCATAGAAGTGGTCTTCTTTTATAGGGGAGAGGAGAGGTCTCTTTAGGAAAGTGTGAAATATTATTTTATAATATAATGATATTCGGTTTCTAGTGGTCCAAAAATCATTATGGTCGAAGATAAGATGACTCATAACCGAAATAAAATCATCCAATCAGAATTGGACATGTTTTGGATAATAATTTAATCATTATAATCTTATTTATTTTAATCATTTATTAATGAGGTAAATACTGCATCATTATTCTGTCATAAATAATTTACCTTATTCGAGGTCTAAAAATTATAAAAAAACTACTATCATGTAGTAAATATTTTTATCTTTACAATGAATATTTATAGTTGAAAATAGGACTTATATATCACTATATATAAATTAATTACTAAACGATTTTTGTTAATGTCAATTTTGCCTTTACATTAAATTAATTAATCTAAATTGTCATTTTCACTCCCAAGTGGATCAATGGGGTCCCAAAATCGACCCAAAGATGCCCATTGTCGTTAATGACTCAACCAATAAGGTTTTGACAAGTGTTAAGGTAATTTTTAATTATTATAATATTCTTTTATCTTTGAATTACCTTATTTACCTTTAACCGCGGTAAATAAAAGTCAAAAGTTACTATTCACCAAAAAACAATTCATCTTAATGAACCAAATTTTACTTCTTGATAACAACCATGTATGTAGGATTTTTTAAATTAAATTCACAGAAGTGGTAAAATTCCATTTAAATGAAAAAGTCAGTTTTTTTAACTACCACTAAGTGCTGTCACTATTCATCAAAAATTGAAGTTTTTCAGAAAAATACCAAAAATTCAGCCTAAGCTATATTTGATATTCCAAATTAAAAAATGATGTCTGTTTTTCAATATCAAAACATATAAGTGGAATTAATTAATTTAAAAATTAATTCCCACTGTTAAAACAAATAGTGTGTTTTTAAGAAACAATAACTATCAAAATATTGATACTTGTTTATGTCTAATTTCAATGTGAAATTAATTACAATGACTAACATTGGATTAAATGGTAAAAATATATTTTAATTTAACTTTAAAACCAATTAAAAAGATAATATAACCATATAAATGAATTATATTAAAAAGCACTTTTGAAGTAAAATACAATATTTTTCATTATTCATTAAAAAATGAACTTTATCAGAAAAATTCCAAAAAATTGCACAAAGTAAATTTTGAATTCCAAATTCTAAAGAATGATTTTATTTGGTCAATTAGAATGTATTAAAGTGACTAAAACTATATTTAAAAATGGTTCTCCATTAAAAGGTGGTAAATCGGCGTTTTAATGTAAATTATGCTTAAAATTAGATTCATTCATATATTAAGCCTATAACTTTTATTGGATAAATATAAATACATGTATAATCATATAATAGTTAGTTTTGTTCATTCCCATCAATACAATGGCTAGGAGTTAACTACAATATAAATTAATAATATTATATTATTAGTGTGCAATGTAAGATTCCAAAAAAACTCGTTGCTGCGTATTGGGTACGCTATCGAACATAGCAACCCCTTTTAAGATAAAATTAATATTTAATTCACAAATATTAATAAATATAAAAATATCTTATTCTTCATTTACCTGGGATGTTACAGGTAATTTATACCATCCATTTTCTACTGAAATATCTTATCTTATAATGACTTATAAGATACTATACATAAGACTATTTAATTTTAAATATCTTTTCATCATTACCTATTAGCCCATCACATCAAAGTATTTATTTTCCAAAGCTAAAAAATGTGTCAATATCAAAATAATAGAATATTTATATAACACATTCTATAAAAAAATACGGACCTTATAAACCCTCACCAATTTATACCCCATATTACCACAACATCTAATGCCATGTAACTATCCCATTATCATAAACATAACATATCTAGTTTCAACATATAGAATGAATCCATATCCAAGGAAAACCCATTAGTATATCCATATTTCATACATGACCTAGATCTATATCAAATATAGACCAATCGATGGTATATTATTCCATGATTACCCCACAATTATTTCCCACGAATTGAATGTTGGGATGCACATGATAAGATTGAATTAGTTGGTTGGTTTTGTAGTAAATGGTAATCAGATCACTAAATTATCATCAATGTACATTAAGGAATACTTTTTCATAATCCCAAAATAATGATCGATTCTCAATCATAATTTTATAGGGCCTTAAAAGATAGTATTAGGTCATTTAGTTCACATGAATATATAAAAAGCTAATACAAATTGTCCACATGGTTATTCAATAAACCCAGGAATCTAGTTTCTACAACTATCAATTTATTAAGGTTATCTAATCCAAATGAATATCTAATCAACTAAGTCATCTATTCTAAATGACTATCCCTATCTCCCATCACCACATTATCATCTACCTATACTAACACTTATAAGGAGAAATCACATAAATGTCATCGTTAAAAGTATTCCACATTGTCATTATAATTAGAATATTAGAGAATATATTTCTCAAGTTCAATCTACTAAAGTCAAATATGTCTAACGATGATAAATTAAACTAATAATGATCACAAGATGATCATACCATCCCATTTATACAGTAAACTATTGAATTATTTTCCACTTATCATAAAACCACACTCCAATGACCCACCCTCTCGTAGATAAAGAAGGTGATGACAGAAATATGATATCATTTGACACAACATCATATAATAATTCTAAATCATAGAATCTATTCTAAATTTCATCACAACATTACTTTACATAATCAATATATCAAATACCATTAGTTAATACACATTATTCTAAATTTATTTCTACATATATTTATATTATTAATCAATAATGAATAAATTTATTACACATCTAATTGATTCATAAATTCAGATAAACTATCTCAAATTCCTTACAAATATTTTTCTCGAGCTCTAATACATTCCAAATATTCATCACTACTTATTTTCATGAATCACATAAAAAATCCTTATATTGTGTGGAATCACTAATCAACATGAGTCATTATAGTTATAATCATGATCAAGAATCCAACCGTAGTTTCATCCATGTATTGTGATCATAATAATACTCATAAAAACAAACACACACACACACTTGTTTCCAAAAAACATTTTATCAATTTCATCATCATATGAGCTTCAAATCACTCAACATAGGGAAAAATTTTTATCTACTTGTTAAGTGAGTAAATAATCACTCTCAATATTTTCATTGGCCAGGTCACCATGAATATCAATGTTAAATATGTTAAAACTCAAACCACCCCTAAAAGTTCTTTTTTATCTATAAAACTATCACCATTGAAACCTATATTGAGAAATGAGTGAGGTCAATTATTTAATTTTATAATTTGGATACCAGAGTGAGAAAATAATATTTCTCAATCCATATATATTCATTTCAATACATGGACACAAACACCCATATGTTAGTAAAATTTAATTTAAAATAATATATATATTAGATGTAATGATTTATAAATGAATCCAATAAAATTTCACACATATGGACTGGGTCCTCTCTAAGGAACAATTTTCAACCTTCCAATAAAATTAATTATATCTATTATTATAGGTCGCAGTATAGTGTAGTCCATATTCAATAACCAAATTGAGAAAATGGATTTAATTTTAGTTTACATCATTCTAAAAAAATGTATATATTCATGAATACAAAAGATAGTGGTAGGAACCGATGAATAGAAACAAAATGTAAGATACTATCATAAATGGAAGCTAATACTTGATTATTCTAATAAATAGAATCCTAAAAATAAAAAATTACATAGACTAGATAAAATGATCAGTACCTTAATGAACCCATAAATATTATTTTAATAGAAATTAATAAATTTTCTTACTTTCCCATGATATTTTTTATTTTTAGTTTTAGAGAATTAAAAAATTTGTTATGTTACTAAGTGGACATTTCTAAACAGTTTCTACTTTCCTATAAAACATGTTATGTATATCGAAACACTTGTTTCATTAAATGTAACTACCATAACTATAATTTTGACTTTGTTAATGTTCTTAATCATCCTTAATCTATATTAAAAACATTTTAAAATTTTAGATGTGAAAATAAAAATTTATTAAGGGACTTAAAATAAAATAAACCCATTATTCCTTTTTTAAACCTAAAAACCCATAATAATGTTTTCCTTTTTCATAGTAATCAGTTTTGATTAAATATCAATTTAATTTTCTATGAAAACAACTTAATTTATAAATATATTTCATAAAAAAATTCATATGAAATCATAAATGAAAAATCATAGAAATTATCGTTTCTTGGAAAAACATTAAAACTCATGAATCTTATTCCTTAAAATCAATTATTTCACCATTTTTTATTAATTTTGTAAAATTTCCTTAAAAATTTTTCATAGCATTTGAAATTAAAATATTTAATTTATAACCCATTGAAATAATATCATAGAGATACCTTGGAAAATTCACCTTATATTAACCGTTTTAAGAACCCATATAATGGAATCACTTAATTATAAAATTCCAAAGCCTCTTAGTACTTACCTATAACCACTAAACTCTGTCACTTTATCTAATGCATTGGGGATCAATAATTTGATCACTCATCATCATACCTATATCAGGATAACACATCATTGTTATTAAATTTAAAATAAATATTTAAATAAAAAAACACATAAATCTTTCATTTCATTCATAAAAAATCTCGAAATATTCTATTTACCACATATACATAATCACATTCAAGACCAACATAAAAATAAGGATAAAATTATTTTTTCATTGAAAACCCATAAAAAGTATATTTTCCAGAAGAATAAGAAATAAAGTTTTCTTTGAAAAAATATGAAAAATTATATTTTAATATTCTTGAATAATAATTGTTAAGATGGTGGGAAATTCAACTAATTCCTTATATATTAGAAAAAATATTCTTTTAAACTTTGATAGGAAGATTCAAAAGTGACATGTACGGTAATCATTAACAAGATTCCTTTTTAATATTTTATAAATAAATTAAAAACAATAAGAAAAAAACCTTTAAATTAATTAACAATAAGTAATAAAATTCTTGAAACATTTAAAATAACCTCAACATTGAAGGAAAATAATTGTAAAGAAAACATTAAAATGATATTTTTAAAATAAAGTCCCTTAAAAACATGGTCACTTTTGAATCAAAATATCATAGAAGGATATAACTTGAAAATTATTAGTAAACCACTTTAATTTTTTGTAAATTAATGATAATATATATCCATATGTAAGTATATACACTACAAAAAAGATAATGTGTGGTGAACATGGCATGAGTCTCAATGAAACAAATTTGATATGAGAAATATTTCATCTTATGTACAATCAAGATTTGGACACTATTGATCTCATAAATAAAAACATTATCATAGTTTTATACTTCCTTAAGAACCTTTTTCATGTTAATTACAATATTATTCCTATTGTTTCCATATTTTTTTTAGTTACCAAATATATTAAGTTCACATCAGACATTTTGAGGATATTTAGTTAATCAATCCAAATTATCATAGGTATATTGGATATGGGAAAATGGATCATGGTTTCATTATCAAAAGAATATTAATCATGATTTTTATACATTAAATATATTTTTACAACTTTCTATGGAATTTTTACATGAAAAAAATCACATCACTTCGTGGAGGTGGTAGTCCACATGTACACATGAGTCAAGTTATCATTTTTCAATAGATGGAAGGGTAAAAAGGTAAGTATTATATTATATTTATAGTATTATTATTATTTCATAAATATTATATATATTCATTTGATCTATAATTTTGACCATTAATATGACCCAATGGTGAAAAATTAAATGCATCACTTTGTAGAGGTGGTACTCCACATGTACATATTAGTGATGTTTTCATTTCCCATAGGATGTAAAAGAATATGAAAAAATGTTGTTCCATAAAAATAATAAAAAACAAATGTATAAAAGTTAAAAATGTAATTATATCATCATTATTAAAGAATATTTAGAGGAGGTGGAAGAATAAATAGACATGAGATCACTCAAATAGCAGTTTTACCCATTTTTGAGAAACCTTATCGGGCTTACACCTTCAACTATCTAGAGTGGTATTTTGGTGATACCGTAACATATAGAAAATGGGTCTAAAGGTATTAAATGAATTTGGGATGTTTTTAGTTGTGCTAAATGACTCCTGATATGTGATTAAGGGAAGATAGGAGGTGCCCTTTTATAGGTGATTTGGGAGGAAGTCATGTAAAAATATGAAATATAAATATATATTATCCTTATAACTCATTAAATAGCACCAAAGTTCCAAATAATAAAATATACGGAGGATAATGTAAAAAAAATCAACCAATAAAATTCGGATAAGTTTTTTATATTTTAAAACCTTTTATTTTGGTTTAAACCCCTCTATAACCTTGTTTCACCTTTTTCATTATAACAAATATTTCAATATTTAAGGGTCATGAAAGTAATTTCAAAAATTACAAGTTGTACATACATGGACCATTCCAAATATTCTAGAAACATTCCCATCCTTTTGAGTTAATATTGGATTTTATTGATTTTGAAATTATTTATAAATTATCTTAATACATTAAATACTATTTAAATTCATTTTTTGGGGTTGTTCACAAAAACATATTTAAAGACATAAAAAAATAGTAAAATAAAAAAATAAACTCTTTCCCCATCACTAATACCTAATAATTATACATGAAATTCATGGAACACAATAATTAATTTAATAAATATTACTTTTAATGTTTATAAAATAAATTAATTGATTTTTTCTCATTCTATCATAAGATATGTGTCATTGATTCATATGCGTTCATTGTAATTATATAATCACTAAAAAATAAAAATAAATTACTACCATAAATATAATGTATTTATACATAAAATACATATTTAGAACTACTCATAACTTCTTTTTGTCACTATGAAATCATATTAGAGATATAAAAATAAAGAGAGAGAAAAATTTTAATTATTCTTTACATAACATAATAAAATGGTTTTAACTTAATTTAACCCATTTTACCAATAGTTTTTTATTGATTTTTAGACTTTATCCAAAAAAATAACCTCATTTAAGCTATTTTATTATTTAATAGGGTGATAAAATATTATCATGGTTACAATTCATTGTGACTACTAAATTAAATTGAACTTATTACATAATTTGAATATGATGATAAGAAATATAAAATAAATTATTTATGAATTAATTTCTTGAAGTTATACAATATAATTTTAATATATATTTGTAAAACAAAATGAATAATTTTTTTACAAAAATATATATTTATGAATAAAATTTATTTCATACTAAAATCATGTATAATAATGGTTACCATACAATTTATTGGATTAAATTTAAGAAAATGAAACATATGTTACTTTAAAAAAATCACAATGTAAATGGAAAATTTAAATTATATTGATAAAAAATAATGTAGTGAGAGTTTATTCCAGATAGGGATGTATTTTCTTGATAAACCACTTACTCAATATTCACTAATATTTAGGGATGTTTTTATTATATTTAGTCTTATCCCTAAGGCTTTAACAAGGGTTTTCTAATCCTATTCCAAAAAATAACTAAACCTATACTCTAATACCAACTATAACAATCCTAAACATTTTTTCACACTTAAAAAATTATTTATTACATATAATATTCACTTGATACAACATATAATATTGAGAGGTATACTGTATTTGGGGAATAGTAACATTACATAATAACTTAAAACATGAAATATATATCTTTATTGAAAACATCTGTTACCTGACCGCACGAATTACTTCCTACTCATATTTATTCCCCGTAAAAACCATTTTGAAGTTTTTTATTGGGAAACAAACTCATTCAAAGACACAAATAAAATGAAACCCATTTTTCCATTTGTAAACCTGAAAAATACATAAGAAAATTTCCCTTTTCAATAATAAACAGTTGAACTCAAATATCAATGTACGTATTCCATAAATTAAACTTAATTACTCAACAGAATTCATAAATATTTTTATATAAATCCATAAATTAAAACTCAAACTCTTATGAGTTTCTTAGAAAATAAGAAAACACATGAATACCTTTCCATGAAAATAATCCTTTATCATTTTTATTAATTAATGCATAAAATTTCCTTTAAAAATAAGAACGTTTGCATTTCTTTTTAAATCAAAATATTTTTATTAAAACCCATTAAAATAATATCATTTCAGTACCATTGGACATTATCCTTGAATTCACCCTTTCAATAACCTTTATAATGAAATTACCTAACTAGATAATTTCCATATGTCATAGGAGTAACCTATCACCAATAAATACTATCACTTTACCCATTTCTATAGAGAGATATAATTGGATCACATTTCATCAAATATATATTGGTCTCACCCATCATTTATATAAAATATCAAAGAACCATAGCATGTATAAAACACATATAGCTTATATTTCCATTGTAAATCCTCTTAAAATCATCTTTTTGACACTTATATAGAATCACTTTCGAGATTCATGTAGTAATAAGAATAAAATTATTTTTTATTTGAATACTATTAAAACAAAAATTCCCTAAAAGAACAGGAAAGAATGATTTCTTGGAAAATCAAAAAAAATGTAGAGAAAGATTCATAAATAATAATGGTTATGACAAAGGGAAATTTCACTCATTTTGTATACATTAAATATATTCCTTTTCCCCTTGTAAAAAATATTTAAAAGTTACCTTTATAGTAAAATTTTTAATATTGGTTTTTTAGTCTTTTATAAATAATGTAAATTATTTTTCTAAAATTAATCTTAGAAACCATTGAAGAATAAATAAGACTATTCCTGAAACATTTAAAAGAACCTCAATATAGAAGAATATGAGATATAAAGAAAACATTAAAACCAGATTTATATAAATATGTCCCTTACCACATTTCTCACTTTTCAATAAAAATTCATTGAGGGAGAGAACTTGAAATTATTTTTAAACCACCTTAATTCCAATAAATTAATGATAAAATATTTCTATAAGTAATGAGTCTCAATGAATGTAAATTGAGATGAGAAATCCCTTAATTTATGTCTTATCTAGATTCACACATTCTCTAACACTTAAATAATAAAATTATATTAGTTTTATAATTACTTAAAAAAAATTCATTTTCAATAAATTATATTTATTACCATGATTTATGTAGTTACTAAATTAGTTATGTTCATATCAAATTTTATGAGGATTCTTAGTTCAGATGTCCGAAATTATTTTATTGGTATGACTATGGTCAAAAGGATCATGATTATATCATTTATAGAATCTTAATCAACAATAAATTATTATGTTTATAAATTTAATTTTTTTGGAATCATCCTTGGAAGGTGGATATGATAAACTAATTTCATTGCTTTGTGGAGGTGGTAGTCAACACACACAAAAATGATGTTATCAATTTTCAATGTATGGAAGGGTAAGAAGGTAATTAATAGATTTTTTGTCAATAATAATAATTATATCATAAATATTATATATATTTATATGATCCTTAATTTTAACAAGCCATATGATCCAGTGATGAAAAACAAAACACATGACTTTATTGAGGTGGTAGTCTACACATACACATTAGCAATGTTTTTATATCCCATATGATGGGAAATGTGTTGAAAGCATTTTGTTTCATATCATTAATAACTTTTATGTGTATTAAAATTGATGATTTTAATATACCATCATGGTTTTAGAATATTTAGAGGATATTCAAGAATAAATAAACATAAAAAAGGCTAAGTTAATAGTTATACATCTTCTTTGAGAAACCACTTTAGGATTACAACTTAAGCATACTAGGTAGATCTTTTTGTGAGAAAAAAACCTATATATTGTGGTTAGGAAAGTTGGTAAGGTAAAAATTCAGATATTTTTCATGATAAATTACTTATGATGTGTGATTAAGAGAGGATAAGAGGTTTCCTTTTATAGGTGGTTTGGGTGACAATCTTGTAAATACATGAAATATTAATATATAATATGTGTATAACAAATGTCAAAGGGATCCATTATGAAATATATTAAAGGAAAATGATGAAAATGTATAAATAATATCAAAAAAATTATACAAGTTTATGTGTAATTTTAAACATTATATTTTGGTTTAAACCAATTATTAACCATATTTAACCTTAACCGCTATAATTCGTTTCAATCATTAAGAGTCATGAGAGTAATTATAAAATTCAAAATGGAACATTCATGAACCATTAATGATATCAATGGAAATTTCTCATCCATTTGAGTTAATATTGGTTTTTTATGATTTTCAAATTATTTAAAAATGGTTTTCAAACATTAAATTTCATTGTAAATCTTTTTCGATACAATTAAAAAAATTAACCCTAATGACATCGGGATAATAGTGGAATTAAAATATAATATATTCACAATAAATAATAACTAATAATGATATAATAATTTCTTATAAAACCATAATTAATCAAAACATATTACTTTTAATGTTTTTAAAATAATTTACTTATTTTTTCTAATGCTTGTAAAAGCGTTGCATCAATGTTGTGTAAGCATTCATGGTAAATATACCATCACTAAAAATAAGAATTAAATTAATATCATAAAATTTTATTAATATTTAATTTAAATATTTATAACCATTCATAACTTATTTTTATCTCTATGAAAAAATATTAGAGATATTAAAATAAATAGAATGGCATTTTGTGATTATTCATTACTTAAAATAATATAAAGGTTATAATCAAATTCAAGTGGCACCAAAATGAAATATATTTTAATATAGAATGATAATGGATAAAATAAACTCGTAAAATTAAATAAAGAAATGTTTTTGATTGATTTTTGGACCTGATACTATATTTTCTGACTCATTTAACCCATTTTATCATTTTATGGGGTGATAAACATTTATCATGGTTACTATTCATTATAACTAAAAAATTAAATTGGCCCCATTAAATAATTTGAATATTATAATTACAAATATCTAATCCAATTTTTATGATTTAATTTTTATATTTTTTAAAAAATAATTTTAATATAAGTGTACGAAACCCAATAAAAAATAGTTTTTAGAAAAATAATCATTTTAATAATATAAATGATTTCATAACATAATTATTTTTAACATTGGTTCACATGGAATTAATTATATTGTGTTTAATAAAATTAAACATATGTGACTTTAAAAAAAATCCAAAACAAAATTTAACTTTGAAATTACATTAATTAAAATTAAAGATGTGTTAGTTTTTACAAAATCAGAATTTTTCACTATTCATCAAAAAAATCAACCTTTTAAGAAAAGTACCAAAATTTATCTTAAGATTATTTTTACAGTATGATTTAATTTTTTTCAATTTTATCAAGTATAATATCAAAAATTTGATAAATTAATTATAATATCTGCAAACAACCATTTTTAATAAAATATATTTTTGAATCATAAAATGACTTTATTCTCATTCCTTTCCTAGTAAACACAATTAAATGAATGTTAACTAATTTTATTAGATATATAATCTCAAAATTTAATTAAAATAATTCATCAATAGTGATTAATTAAATATTTTAAGAAAAAAATACACCACACACATAAAAATATTTTTATGAAAAAAATTCAACATATATTTCATAATGTCATTACTCGTTTTCATACCCACCAATCCAACATCTATTTTATAATTTTATCATTTAAATAATAATATTTATATAGTATATCGTGGTTTATTTATTCTTTTTTTGCATATAATATATGATATCATAAATATTATTTAGGGTAAATAAATTAAAAAATACTAGGGTGTTACAGCAGATCCTTTAATTTTTTTTTAAAAACTTAACATGCTAAAAAATTAAAATGGATAGGTTAAAATATCGTAGAAAAAATAAACAGCTAAGATACATTAATTATAAATGATATATTCTCAGTAATATTGATAAGTTGAAAAAAAAGTATAGAAATCATAAAATGATAAAATATGATCTTTATATGCTTTAACCAATTGGAATACACATGAAAGAAAGCATCATTGAGGTTATACTATGCATGAAATGAAGTGGTATAAAAGATATAAGAAGAAGAAACCATATAAAATAAGTAAAATTCAAGGAAACTATCTAAAAGCTATGTTATTATAGTCATAAATCACATGGTAAAGCCCATTAGAGTATGTGAATATACCATAGACTTTGGATGAAAAAAAATTACATATCTGAGAATAAATTATATATCCAATATGAAGAAGAAGTACAAAATTAAGGAAATGCTTGATACCTCCTTACTGAGGCTCAATCCTACCATCCATAAGATGACAATTTATTAATGTAAATATAGTTGAATCTCAACATCATAAACCATCTTCCTCATATTCATCCTCTGGGTATAGAGACCTTAAATTGTATCTTCCGCATGATACTGAGAAAATCATGGACATGTGCTATATATGAATGTTCAAGAGAATGATAATGGTATTTTATAAACACTAGGATGATGAATGCCTCCCATATCCTTTTAATTCAGTGACCAAGATACCAGTCTCTAGGTCTTATCCTCATTTAATTTTTAGTGAACACCATATCCACTAAACTAGGGATCTTCCTTAGACTAAACTCAATCACTTCCATGATAATGAAATGACACAACTATAAGCGAGGAGTCCAGAAAGGAAGGATGGAGGAGGATAGTGTAACACTCGTAAGGCTAGTATGAATTTGGGAGTGTACAAGTAAAATTAATAATCGCCCCCAAAAGCTTCAAAAAACAATAATGAAATGCATCTCATAGTGATAAGTTAACACTACAATGTGTGAATCGCACCAAATCTTCTTCTGTGAAAAAATACATACAAAAGAACAAATCAAAATATAAATTACCATATGATCTAAGTTATAGATGATTAAGGATCATATTTGAAGTGAGATCATAGATTCAATGAAGTTATTGGGCTATGGAATAGGGTTATGGTTCTTCCTAAAAAAAGGCCCAAAACAATGATTTCACATGGAATGAAACCCAAAAAAATAATATAACATTCAAATTTAATAAACAAATAAAATTAAAAATTACTACTTAAAAAATCATACAAACATAGAAAAAATTATATTTATTTTATAAAATCCTAGTCAATAAAATTCACATATACAAATATTCAAAATTAAATTCATGAACCTAAAACAGTCAATTTCTATGTACCACAATACTTATTTCATTGATACAAGAAAACAAGAAAACCTAATAAAATCTAAGAGTACAATAACCCCATTATGTTCTATGTGTATCACAGTGACACACACCTACCCATGATCAATGAAATATAATGTTGACTACTAAAACATGGAAAGAGTTAAAAACTAATCTAAGAAACAATGAAAAATTCTAAATATTACCATCATCTACCTGAGAATCCTATCATTAGAGTCTTGATATACTAGCTGAATCTATTATAGAGTAGATTAAATGTTCCCATCGAACAACAAAAAAGCATAGAAATACTAATTCCTCAGGGAATAATACTAATTCAAGGTATGAATAATCTCAAACATGAAATATTTCAAAATAAAACATATAGAAGGTGAAAAAAAACACCTCAGAATGAAATAAATAAAAAAAACCATATCAACATGGATGTCCACCTGGATATATATGGGACAATTCAGTATCTGGAATTATATATGATTATGATTCAAAAAACACTCCCCTATAAAGATAAAAAACCCATATTGATTTTGGTATAGGCCTATAAACAGATTTAACTAAAGGGGAAACCCAAACCCTAATTGAATTTGATTCAATACCCAAAAGAATACACAATTAAAACGATACATACACTTTTATAACAAGTAGAAAAAATATTATAAAAAAATTTACCAATATGAGGTTCTAAAAAATAAAACAAGTACCCTATGGAATAATATAAAGAGCCCAATATAAGACAAAAACATATGGTCAAAAAAGGAAGACAAAAAATAGGAAATATTTCACTAGATTTCACTAATTCTATGACCAGAATAAAACTTATATAGATGAATCATTCCATCAATCCACAATAAGGTAGAATAGGTATCTAGAAAAACAATATGAATATATCAAACAACTGAAAAAAAGGTAATAGAAAAAACATAGCTGTGTCAATCAATGAAATAAAAAAAAGTGTGATGTAAAACAAATCCAATAAATAATATGTTAAACAATAAATTTCTAGATTAAAAATTAAGTAAGTATTGTCTTTAATCCCAATTATTGTGAAATATATTTTTGGGAAATCCACATTGAATGAATAAATTGAGTTGGAAGGATTTAATTTTGGTTCAAAAGATTCTAAAAAACATGTTTATATTTATAAATAAATAGATAGTGGAATCATCACATGAACATAATAATTTATCTAATGTATAGTTATAAAGGGATTGCGATACAAATTGATTCTAATAAATATAATCATCAAAACATCATATTACAGTGTATGAATATATATAAAAAAATTATAGTAAGCTTAAAATAATAAATGTTTTTTTCATTTAACACATCTGAGACAAAGTAAATAATAAAGATATATACATAATATAAGTGAAGTGATCTCAAACATAAATTGGTCAAAAATGAATTAAAGAAACCATAAAAATGGTATATGATATTTTTATGTACTTTGTACAATTATGTGAAAACACTTTAAAAATAATGAATCAGAATAAAAAAATCATGTGATTAGAGTGATTGATTTCTCAATAACTAAGTGGAAAAGAAAGAATATATCTAGCCAATGGATCATGCTAAGGAATAAACCCAATGTATGAAAAAGGTTTTAAAAAACAGGTCTATTTGGAAATATTTCCAACAAAACAATAAAACATCCAAAATGTAATAAATATTTAAAATGAAATTAAAAATACCAATTATACAAATATGTATTCAAACATAATTGGAAAATTCTATTTAATCTAAAAAATCATAGTAAATGAAATTCAAATCTAGAATATCTAATTCAATAAAATTTAAATTAATAATTTATTTTACCCAACTAAAACACTAAGTGATTCCCCACATAGCAATAACCCCATCCAGATTTAGGTCATCCAACAAACAAGGGATCAAACCACCAACCTACCCCTTTATCATTGAAAACATTAACATATTATTTCACGATTTGGTTTTCAACATATTTTTTTTTCTCCAAAATTTGAAAAATCACATGGAATTAAGTTTTCCAAATAATTAATGGTTCAGGTTCATTAAAAATTAAAACGCAACAAGTTCATAATAAACTTCCACCCCCAGTTAAACTCTATATTTCAAAATCAGTAAAACCATCAAATCATTTTTCCAAGGTTGTTTACTAGCTTAAAATTATTATGTTATCAAAATGTTTTCATAATTTATGGGAAAAACCTAAAATTTTTAGACATTCATAATAATCATGTTTTTAAAACATTTTATCCAATAAATATATAAAATCGTATTTACAGCCATAAGACTAATAGAATATAAACTTCAAAAAAATTCAATAAATGAATATTTATAAATGATACTCCTTTAGATAGTGTGAGTCATAATTGAAGAATGTAGAAACCAAATATGAAATAAAAAACACATTCTTTAACTAATTTAACTATTTATAAACAATGATATAATTTTAATATTACATTAAGACCCTTCATAATACTCAAACAAAAGGAACCATTGATTCCCCTAACAAAACTAGTGGGCTATGGTACCACCTTACTTTATCCATGACCTTTTTTCAATGGTTATGAATCTCTATAAATTTCTCTATGGATACAGTTTCCTCCACTAAATTTAATCATTTTTAATGAATACCATAAATAATATTTTTATGATATAGATTTCACTTCAAATGGAATAATTAGAAGTATTTTAAGTTATTTTATATACCTTAAAATAAAATCAATGAATAAACATGTAGTTAAACCATATAACATAACTTGAAAGAAAAATATGCAGTGTGCATCGACTTCTCTACATTTATGTAAGGCATTATAGTGGAACACCTTGATTTCATAAGATAATAATTAATAAAATTATCAGAATAAGTCACATTGAATCCTTCATCATTATATCTTCACCTCATTATGGTGAATCTATTTTTTCATGGATCATCACTCAATATTTTACAAAGAATTCATTTGGGAAAGCTCTAATTAACGAATTCATTGTTAAAACACATGGTACAAATTTATAACACATTAGTGTACCAAAAATAGTATGGTGAATCTAATTCAAATCCCAATTCTTAGATCAATAAATTTCAATATCTAGTTACAATGGAGCACATTTTTCTTTTAGCTTTTTAGGAAAAAACACACATGGATCATCATTTAACAATTTATCATCACATCAGACTCATTGTTACTAAAATATTTTATAAGAAGTCCCATCACACAATATAGGAATTTAAAAATTAATCTTAATCACTCAAGGAAGTTATTTTTCTTGTATATAAAATGTCAATACACAATATCATCAATTAGTTTTGTACACATGAAAATTTTCATTTTTCAATCCTTTTAAAAAAATGTTCAAAAACCTAGTGAGTTATTTTAAGTCAACAAAATTTAAATTTAACCACACTAACCTTAAAAATCCCTATTCATATCGACACCAGTAATTATCACATCTCGATTACACCATCAATTCTCATTTTATCACTACTTTTATCATAAACCCTATATATGAAAAAATACCATTTCTGAAATTAATTGCCTCTTTATATATCTAAAATATAAAATGAAAAACCATCCAATCATTATAATTTATCTTGTTGAACTTGTTATAGAGAAAACCTCTAAAACCAACATAGATAACTTGTTATCATTGCACTATGGATTTTTGGTAAATTTATTTAAACATGTTTCCTACATTGGAATCATATCGCCACAATACAAGGTGAATAGAATAAATATTTCCAATAATACCTCAAATTATATGCCTTAGAACACGTGAAGGTATATAAATAATTAAGAATCCTCAAGCCGTACCAAACAACCTTTCAAAATTCATTCCCTCATAGTGGAAACTAATATGAGGATTTCATAAAGAAAAACACCAATATTTTTGTAGTTATTAAAGTAAATTATATATTTCTATCCATTTCAATCACTCAAGAAAATATCTTAGTGGTTTAATAAAATAGTTTTCGAAGCTAAAATTAGCTACACTTCACAAAGGTTGAGTTCAAATTCCCAGCTAACTACTCCATGTAAAGTGTCTGAGTGTTTATTTAAATCTAATAATCCCATTGAAATATTTATCCCCATGAAACCAATAATAATTATATGCATACTTGTGTAATTAAAATTTTATAATATAAACTAAGATTATCATATCAAACCAAATTATGCATCATTAAACCTTAAAACACCTAAAAAAGTGATATCATCCTCAAATATCATCCAATAAACCATGATTTCATTGATGAGTCCTTGGAATCTCTTCATCCGACACCTAAAAGATTAGAAAACATTGAATCATAAATTATTATTTATACTAATAAAAAATATTTCAAAATTCACACATCCATTATAATAATAAATAACTTGTTTATGCAAAAAAAACTATAATCTTATCTACTGTTAAAACAACACATTCACTGAGTATAAATAATCATAGTCCACCACACACATTCCAACCATGAAATAATATCATCAATAAAATAATAATTAAATACATAAATGTATTAAATAGGAAAAACACAATTCTAATACCATCTTACAAGACTCTTCCACTTGGCATCAATCTAACCCAACTATGTGGGTATGTAACAAATCAGCTTGAGTCACCAATAAATAAAGTACTTGAGCTGGTGAACCATAAGGCCCAAAAGGTGTTCTAAAGCCTCAGTAGATAAAACCTAGTTTTATTTAATCATCACAAATATATTGGGAATTATTTTTCCATCAAATCATAGTTAACAAAGTAGTGGAAATTTCCCAAGAAAATCAAGCATTATGTGGTCTTATGTTGAGAATCATGTAATAATAATAAATAAATAAAAGTAAATAAACAATAAAAATGAGTAAAAATTAAATTAAAACAATTAAAATTTACCAATAGGGTTGCATAAATAAATATATCTATGAAAATAAAATGATTACTGGAATGGTTCTGGATATAGATTCCTACTGTTCAACCTCTTTAATTTATATTTAAAAATGAATAATAGGTTCAAAGTCTGATAAAAGTTTTATTTGAGTTATGAGAACCCATACAAGTAATTTTAATATTAAAATATTCTTAATTAATTTTAAAGACAATATATGATGTTTTGATTAGGTAGGAGAATCCCTAATTCAATTGGAAGATGTTTTAAAATCATGTTATGAGATTCCTTATTTAGGACTTCATGTTCAAAAATTTTCTATGTATATAATTTGTAACACTTCAAGGGATATTCATAAGACTCCAAGTAATTTTTCATGATATAATTCCAAAGCATATGAATTTTGTTTCCTATGTATGATGTCATATTTTTTGTAATACTTCATAAGTCTTATGAAAATTAGTTTACTTGAAATTTTGGAATTTACATGGAGTTTTGTATGACTTCAATGATTTTAATATCAATTTACATGTCATATTAAATAACATTTAGCCTAAAAATTAGAGATTGAATGAATTTCTATGACTTCATGGGAGCTATTTAAGACTTTAGTTCAACTCATATATATTTCACTTGGCCGTGTATGACTTCAATAATTTCTAAAATTTAGGGTGTTAGCTGGGTGAAAAAGAAAAGTTTTTTGAATTTATATTTTGATGAGAAAATATAAATATAGGGTTTCTAAAGATATTAAATCTTGTTAAAAATATCATGATGATTAGAGATTCCATGATTCAAGCATTATTTTAAGAATTTTGAATAAGATATGTGGGGATATAATAGTTACTTAAATACATTATTCCCAAAAGAGAAAAGAAAACTTCTAGAATATTCAAGAATATAGAGAATTATGTTAAATCATATATCGAGTTGTAATTCAGTGATACAACTATAGAAAAATAGTTTTTATTCATGTTTTACATAAATGAAATTATCTTTATACTATTCAGGTAAGATAAATAAGAGAATAAATTCACCACTTAATGAGAAGATGGTCAATGATACATCAAGTGTTTTTTTATATTCATTTTATAATATTGTGAAGATTTATTTACAATAGTAATTTTTGGGGAAAATATTTTTAAGAATAAAATATTCCTTATGGATAAATTAATGGGAGATTTATTTGGATGAGATTTAAGAAAAAAATGGAAGGTATATTTGGTCAATTTAGTTTAAAACTGTTAATAGTGGTTTCACATGAGAAATATCCTTTGGAATTTCACCAAAGATCATGGGAAACCAAAGTGGTTTTTTTATGATAATGATTTTTTGTATGGATTCTTCAAAATCCAATATTTTGTTTCAATTTTTTATTTTGATAATGAGTAGATTAATTTAATTCATTTTGATGTATAGATAACATGGAGTAAGAAAATTAGCTGAGAGTGGAGAATAAAATAGATCTACAACCACGACATCTTGTAACTAGTGAGTATTTGAAGGAAAAAAAGGATTTATTAAGATTTATAATGAGAAGTATCTGATATTCTGCATTAAAGAAAATCATCTAAGTATTAGAGAATATGAAGAATATGGGAAGTCAATCATAATTATCTGGTTGAAGCATAATTTTATGATGATGAGGATGCAGTAGAATTTGAGATGTTTTATAAAGTAAAAACAAGTACCGAGGAATTATTTTGTACATTCCAGGTAGATGTTTCTTGACTATATTTCTTGAATAATTTATCCAGATAGGTTATTGAGTTTCATGTTGATATTAGAGTATTTATAAGAAATCAAAGAATCATTAATTGAGGAAGCATATTAATTTTTTTGGATATTACAATATATTGGACAAACACAGTAATATACTTCCAAGAGGATATAGTTTTTGATTATTCTGTAAGAATAAATATAAATATATCCTTACATGTGTGATATAATAAAGTCTCAATCACCTATATAATATGATGATCCATCCCTATGTGTTGTAGAAAACCCAGTTTTAAGGTAATCCCATACCAAACCATTATAATTGATGACATTATTATAGTGGGTAATTCATGTATCAATAGGATTAGAACACGAAAAATATTATGTTATCCATTTTGGTTTATAACCTTGTAAAAATATTTCATACTAATATCATGTTTAAATACTTATGTTGTATGTGGTTTGGGCATGTTGGGAATATAATAAAAGTTAAATTTATGTCCTAATGGATATTAGGGGTTCAAACACCAATGGAGTGAATTATTAAAACCTATATTTGGAATTTTTTTTTAAAAAAAATGGACAATATCTAATTCACCCCCTAGGTGTGACTGCACCTATCTACTGAGAATTATAAGTGGAATCAAAATATAGGTTCTCTCTGAATGGATATTTATTATTTCTTCTCAACTGGAATCATAGGATGAAGTTTTCTCTTACTAGATCTATTAATTGTATTACTTAATGATATCATTCAGAAATTTATATAGCATATATTTGAAATTTTTTAAGAAAGGCCTCAAATGGAAGAATTTATTTCTATCACAAGAAGCATTATTTTATAGTTTTCTTCTAATTCCTTACAAAATAGGAAATATGAAAAGGAAAATAATCAATGGAAGTGATCAAAGAAGAATAAGTAATAACCACTATAAAAATTCTATAAAATCTGTAATGTTTTTCCAAAAAAAATAGTTGATGATGATACCTCTAAGGATTTAAATTTAATATGTGATAATTGGTGCATTTAATTTATACAATACCTCTCCCATAAGGATAGTGAGTATTTAAAAAAATTCCATTGAATTTTTCACATACATATTTGCATATACCAAGGAAATTTATAATGAAAAGTAACAGATGGATTTGGAAGATAATGTTTTGGAAGATGTAATGGACAATAAGGTAAGAAGATGTAACACTTTCACAAATCTAGTGAAGGTTAAGGATTAAATTGTCTTACTTTACCAAGAAGGATGTTATTTTTCTAATTAATAAGTTCAAATATTACATTATAAGAAATAAATTGTTTTAAATGTTCTTAATGAATTGATTTATAAATTATAAAAAATATATAATTTCTCCCTGTATGTGAAGAATTTCATATAGAAATTAAAGCAATTTTTGTGAAGGAGATTACAAATTAGATTATATAGAAACATTAGATGCATGATTAATAAATAAAAAATATGAAAAAAAAATATAATGAGAGGGTAATGTTACTTCATGACTATAATACTATACTTAATATGAAAATTCATGAGTTATACGAAAAATCTAAAAAAATAAGGAAAGAACCCAAGAGGGATATTCAAAATCTTATGAAATAATGAGTGGTCCCACATGAGTAATTGGATTTAATCTTTCTTATAATATGAATAAAATTTCTAATAATAAGTAATTAAGAACATATATAGAAGAATCCACTTTTGGATCATGTAAAATGATATCCCATAAAAATTTTGAATCCCTCTGGACTAAGATTTTTTCAACCATGTGTATAGTTTTAAAATAAAAAACAATGAAAATATGGAGAAGGAAAAATGTTAATAAACCCAATAATAAGTTAATAGTGGAGGTAATAAATTAAAAATAACTATATATCCACAATTTTATCGCAAAATTATAAATAAATTTTCATAAAAAAAGAAGCTACATATTCTAGAGATATGGAAGTTAAGGAGAAAAGAAGGATATTAATTTGTTGGTGCTGGTTTTTTTGGAAGTTTTGGCATAGAGGAATTTATTTTTGGAAAAATTTATCAACATTAATAATTTTTATAATACATAAATCAAGGGTTTTATATATGAAATAAAAAAATGGCCCTAAATATAAATAAGTTTCATAGAGAAAGAAATATCATTACTTGAGAAATTTTTTTGAAGTCTTTGAGAGATTTTTCATTTTTTTTAAACATATATAGACACTACTATAAAGAATGATGGTATTCACTACATAAAGATGACTTATATTATAATTTAAAGATAATTCCATAATATTAAAGAGAAAATAAAAGGGAAATGAATACTGAAAAACCAACATTGATTCGAAAAAGAGTGAAAAAAAGTTTATGAATGACACTCCCAATATGTCAATAAATAAACTTGATCAAGATATCAATAAAATTTTAAAAAAAATCTATTATGGTAGGAAGGATCACATTATGGATTATAATGAAATGGATATTTATATCAATAGTTAAAGGATACAGTTGAAATCAATAAAAAAATCAATCCAAGAAGCTGATAACATGATTAATTTAGTGGTTGTTACTCTTGAAGAAGTGTTTGAGAAGCTACCCAAAAATGGTATTACATAAGTTGGAGATGTGCCTATAAGTTGAAAATAGGTATTCTATTTTGCTGTCATATATATAACATGTCTACCTAAACAATGAAGGATACTAAATCTAAAGGTAAAGTATTTATGAATCCTAGTTCCAAATAAGTTTTTTATACTATAAAAATTAATAATTTTGATCATGTCAATAAGGAATGTTTTAAAATTTAGTCAACTCTGCTGGAATAGGAAAATATATTATAGCAAGAGAAATGGATTTAATGTGATCTAATTTCTAAGTTGAAGAAGGATATTAATTATAAGAAGAATGTTTATGATCAAAAGAAGTATATTCTACCTAGTGGTGCAAAAATTTCTAAAATCATGGGTGAAAAAAGTCCAGAAAAATCTGAACATTTTCAAAAAATAATGAAAGGAGTTTTTGGGTTGTGATCCAAGTCCTATTGTTGTTTCTCTAACCAAGGATTCAATGGAGACTCGACTTATAACCAATAATATTTATTAATTCATTAATGGTGGGAGTTTAACGAGATGTTAGTTGGGAGGATAATTAATGGGTAGTTTTAATTTTGGAATAGCTTGAAATATATCAATCATGTTTACTAATATTTAGTATTTATCATTCAATCGGTATCAAACTTTTAACTGGTATCAAAATTATTGAAAAAATAGTGATTCATGGTGAATAATTATGGTGATCATCCCTTGAGGGACAAATTTCAAAAAGGTAGAAGTTTGAGATATTTAATATTTTTCGACAAAATCAAGAATTATAGATAAACATGCAAAAGACAAAGATTGGTCCCTTGAAATATTAGGTTCCACCCATTTCTTATAGATTACATTGAGAACAAAGTTTGTGGCAGAAAAAAGGAGAGAAAATGAATTTTATAAAGTCCTTCCCTTTTTTTCATAATGTTAATAATAAGGATATGATGTTTACCCCATTTTTATTTATTAAAAATTAAGTAAATAAAGTATTAAATTTACTTTTATAATAATATTTTAATGGAAATTTTTGAAATGGGAGATATAAGTTCCCTAGAGTTGAAGTTGTATTTGTTGTCAATTACAATTGTTTTAATTATTAATGTAACCATGGAAAGGTAATGTGAATGGGTGATTGACTATGTATCCACCCAAAATAAGTTAAGGAGATTCACAAACTATTGGGTAAATTATTAATGAGTTTCCTCTATCGTAAATTGATACTCATGAATTACTGGATAGACATATTTAAAGGGTATCACATACATCAGATTATTGGAGTGTTGAACCTAATATTAAAGACAAGTAATAAAGGTATAGAACTATTTTTATACAATAGTTTGAATGTAAATGAGAAAATGATAAATGAGGTGGACACTGATCCCTACTATTCATCTTGTATATGATTTTTTTAAAATTTATTTAACTGGTTCAAAGTCTTGAAAATGTGCTAATCGATTCCGGAGAAACCATTATGGGAGTGTTGATATTAAAGGATACTTAACTAGTTTTAAAATACCTTGTATTATGTTTTGTTAAGGGTGGATAATACCTAAAGTATTTAGAATATGTTTTTAATTTATTTAAAGGGATCAATTATTGGGAGCTCAATTTGATATTTGGGTAAGTCTATAATACATAATACATCTGAGTAAATTTGTAAAACTCTAATACTTTTTGTATGACTTCATTCAAATAAACACGACATTCTTTTCTTATGTATGACTTCAATGATTTAATAATACTTCAAAATTATTATGAAAAAAAAAATTCCTAAAATATTGGTAGAGTAAATGATTTATGTATGTCTTCAAAGGTTTTATTATGGTTTTTCAAGTAAAATGAAACATTAGTTAGCCAAAAAAATTTAAGGCCATGAAAATATATGACTATAGTTATGTATGCGTGAATTTCACCTAATTGAAAATGTATTTAACACTGTGAAATATGAGGAGTCTTTTGGGTGAAATTTTTTTTCCAGAATATATATTCTAAAGAGAAAATCTAAATAAAATATTTCCCTAGCTATTTGATCGTGTTCAAAATATCATGAATCTTAGTAAATCAATTATTTAAGCATAATTTGAATATGGTTTAATTTAATGGTTGAGGATATCATATTTCCTTAAATAATTGATTATGAAAAGATAAAGAAACATAATGAGTTTTTAAGAATATTTCATATGAAGTGACATCAATAATCATCCTATACTTTACTGAGTTGTATATCAAAAAAGAGTTACGATTCAAGTTATTCCTCAAGGAAATTATCTTTACACTATTGAGTGAATATCGAGTAAATAAGAAAAGTGTTATTCCATGAGAAAAGGACCCACACTACAACGTGTGTTTTATTGTATTGTTTTTATATAGTTCTGAATATTTGTTTAATATTTCCATTTATATAAAAAAAATTTGGGGAAGAACCCAGTCTTACTAGATAAATTAATATGATATTTATTCATCTAATATTAAAGAAGAAAATGGAGGCGTAATTTTTGAAATTTATATTTTTAACATTGAAAGTTATTTGAAAATGATAAATCTCTTTAATTATTTCACAATATATTAATGTAAATAAAATGGTTTTTTAATGATCATGGATTTTGAATGGGTACTTAAAAAGTATACTTATTGTACCATTATTGAATGGTGATAACGAGTGGTGTAATTTAATTCTTATAAATTTATTTTTCTCTAGGATTTGAAAAATTAAAATATAGGGATGAATATAAAAGTCTTTACTCATTACATATTATAATTAGTGAGAATTAGAATCTGAAAAATGGATCTCTTAAGAGAGATGATGAGAAATATCTGATACTATGCAGTGAATAAACCATTTGAGTATCAAATAATAAGAAGAATTTGTGAAGCCAACTAGATTTAGCTGGTAAAAATAGAAAATTTTGAAGAATAAGGAGAAGTATATCTTGAGGTAATGCATGAAGTGGGAAAAAATAAGACCTCATCCATTATTAACTAATCATAATGTAGAGTTATTTTGGGATGTGTACATTGAAATATTGAGATTAATTATAAATCATGTAGTACATGGCTATCATAGTATTAACAAGAATTTGATCCCTCTATAAAAAAAGAATTATCTTAGTTTTTTTGATGTTGTGAAATATTGGACAACCATAGTGATCTACTCTAAAGATGATAGAAGTGTTAAAAAGATTGTGGGATGTAGTATAAAGATCTCTTCACCTGTGTGATATAGTGAGGACTCAATCACTTATGTATTATGGTGACAACTTTTTTATGTAATAAGGAAAAATTGATATTTTGATAATCACGAGACAACCCATTGAAGTTGATAATAAGATTATAGGGGGAAATTCATAGGTCGAAAAGTGTTAAACATAGAAAAGAATAATTTTATAATCATAGACTCAAAAAATTTAAAATACTATGTCTTGATCTATTTTTAGCATTCCTACATTTCACGTGGTTATAAAATATTTGATGTAGCTTAAAGGATCCATTTATATCCTAACAGATATCAAAGGTTCAAATACCAAAGGGGTAAGGTATTTAAAGAAGTGTTTGGAAATTGATAAAAAAATTCTACACTTGATTCAACCCCCTTTATATGTGTCTACAGTAGTCCATAGTGACATAAAAGTTTCCTAATAAATTGATAAATTATTTATTAATTCAACATTTTGTTGACATATTTTCTTCAGAAAATATTCTAATGGTATATTGTTCTTTTATAAATTTATATAATCAAATAAAATTTTCCTAGAATAAAATGAAAATTTCCTAGACTTTGTAGACAATGAAGGGGGTTATTATAATGAAAATGTGTGGAAGTCATCTTGATTAGAAGCATCAGAATACCCATAAAGCTTCTTCTAAACATAATGAGCCATGTGGTGATAAAAAATCTAAAGAGAAGGGAAACCTATAGAGGTATTGAAATAAAATTTGAAGATAACGAGAACTATTAATTAGAAAATATCACCATAAATGTAATGTTTTTGTCTTATTTAACCTTACATATCATTTAATGATACTTATTTTCTTGGTTTATAGGATATTTTATTTATAAAGGAATCATGTGTATGTTCTTATTCTTTAAAAAAATTATTTGAGAAGTTCGCATGAACAATAAACAAGAGTTCATTACAATAAAATTGATCTGTACCTATTGCATATTGTACATAGGGAGAATATTTATAATGATTCGTAATTTTCAAAATTTGTAATTATTTGTAAATTTTGTAATTATTTATATTTTTTAATCATTATGTTTTATTAAATTTTTTATTTCATTTAAAATTTTTAAATATGAATAAATCTGTTAAATTATATGTGAATTTTTATAATTAATTTTAATTATTTTTATTTATTTTTATTTATTTTTAATTAATTTAAAATATTTAAAATATTTTAAAATTATTTTTTTTTAATATTTTGAATGATTTGTACTTTTTTAATTTATTTAATTTTTTTAATATTTTTAATGATTTTTATTTTTATATAATAATTAATTAGTTTTATATTTTTTTTATTTTTAATTTTTTAATTTTTTAAATTATTTTTAATTTTATTAAATATTTTTCTTTTTATAAATTTCTAATATTTTCTAATATGTATACATATCTTAAATTATATCTTCATTGATTTAATTAGATTAAATTATTTTTAATATTTTTAATTTTTTGTAATTTTTTTTTAATTGTTTGTGTTTCGTTATATTTTTAATGATTTGTATTTTTTTAAATGTAATTGTTACAAAATTTCATAATAACTTGTAATTTTTTATTTATTTAAAATTTATTAAATGATATTTATTTTTAAATTATTTTTATTTATTTTTAATTATTTGTAATTTTATTAATATTTTTAAAGATTTTTGTTTTTTAAAATTATTAATAATTTTTAAAAACATTAATTACTTGTAAATTTTGTAATTATTATTAATTTGTTTAGAATTATTTTAATAGATTTTAGATATTTGTAAATTTATTAATAATTTGTAAATAATATTTATGTTTTATATTTTTTAAATTAATTTTAATTTTTTAAAATTATTTTTATGAATATTTAATTATTTTTAAATATATTAATTTTTTTAATCGTTTTAATTAGTTTTAAAAATATTTAATTTTCTGATTTTTTTAAATATTTTTAAATTTTTTAAATTAATATTTATTTTTTTAATATTTATTTTTTAAAAAAAATATTGATATATTTAAAAAGAATTAATTACTTTTCCTTATTTTTTTTTTGGAAAAAATTGATATTTTTTTGAAAAAACTATTATTTGCGACAGACTATCCGTCCGTCGCGAATAATAAGTTCCGACAGTCCATCGCAATTTGTTATTTAAAAAAAATTATGACACATATTTGTGGCGGATGATTCATCTGTCGCAAATAATTACTATTTTCGACGGACTATCGCAAATAACCATATTTGTGATGTCATTTTTTGCCACAACATATTAACGACAGACTCCCGTCGCAAATGGCTTTTTTGTGACAGGAATCAGTCTCAAATAGTATATTACAAATAATCAAAAATTTAGTAGTGACTACTAGAAATTTGACTATATGCAACAGGTTATTTGGACAGACAAATGACCAGTGGAAAATTGTCCCAGAAATCAGACTATTTGTGACAGAATAAGTATTTTGTTGCCAAGAATCAATATTTATGAGGGCAAAAACTATTCCGTCATAAATAGTTTTGGTGGAGACCCCTACTGCTATGAGCCAAACACATTTGCGACATGCTACTACTTCCATCACAAATACTGATCATCTCAAAATTATTCGCGATGGACTTCAATTCTTGTCGCAAATACTTTAGACCGAATGCCTATTTACAACAGAATTAGTTTCATTGATAATAATAGTAGCTCCTCCCCTCCCCCACGCCTTGTTGCATCGCTCCAATGAGCCGCTCCACTGCACCTCTCTGATACTCTACCACTCCCTCTCATACAACTGGGAAACAGTGCTCCCTCGGGTCACACCACTTCATACAACTCTGAAAATGCTCGTTTCTTCTATTTTCTAGTTCATTTCGGCTCAGATCTTTTATGTATAGACCATACTTCTTCTCTCCGTCATTATTTTTTCATATTTTTTTCATTGGTGTAAATCATGTTTGGTCAAAGCCTGGGTTTATAAATTTGACCAATTTTTATTATTTATTTGATATTTAGGATTAATCAAAATTTATTATTCTCTATTTGGGTGTCCAAATTCCGCACTAGTTATTTTATAGACTTGGATTTGATTCATCTTGTTTATTATTTCCTATTTATTATTTATATTTGTATGTGTGTGTGTGTGTGTCTATATTTTCATAAATGACTATAAAAATGAATATGAAAGAGTCCGTCAACTTTCATGTCGAGAGCAATAATAAATTTGATTACCGATTGCATATGATTGATACAAATGCATTACTACTATTACCTGAAAATTGTAAATTCTATAATCTACACCTTTCTAGTAATTTATAATATATTTTATAAATTTATACTAATTTTTTTATTAATATTTCATTTTTTTAGATTATTTGTAATTTTTTAAATATTTTTAATGATTTGAAAATTTTTAATTGATTTTAATTGTTTGGATATTTTTAATGATTTGTAATTTTTTTTATTTATTAATTACATGTAAATTTAGCAATTATTTGTAATTTTTTTTTAGTATTTTTCAATTTTTTTGATTTTTTTTATTTTCAAATATTTTTAAATTTTTATAAATATATAATATTATATGTGACTTTTTTTAATTATTTTAATTTGTTTTAAATTGTTTTAAATTATTTCTAAATATTTGTAACTTTTTTAATATTTTTAACAATTTGTATTCTTTGTGAATATTATTAATTTTTAATTTTTTAATGATTTTTACTTATAAAAAATTTTAATTATATGTTAATTTTTTTAGTCGTAATTTTTTAATTTTTTGAATTATTTTAAATTTTATTAAATGTTTTTTATTTTTTTATTCTCTAATATTTTTAAGTAAAAATATTACAAAATATATGTTATGTTTTTTAGTAATTTTAAATTATTTTTAATTTTTTTAATATTTTTAAGGATTTGTATTTTTTAAAATTTTTATTGACTGATAATTTGTTTTTATTTTTTAATTATATGTAAATTTTATAATTATTTTTATATTTGTAAATATTTTGAACTATTATTAGTTTTATTTATTTATTTTTATAATATTTTTATGTTTATACATCTTTAATTATATGTAATTTTTTTATAATTATTTTAATTATTTTCAATTATTTGTAATATTCTTAATATTTTTAATGATTTTTAGATTTTAAAAAAATATTAATAATTTGTAATTTTTTAATCATTTTTATTTTTTAGTAATTGATAATTTTTATGAAAAAAATTATGATTTTTAAATATTTGTATTTTTTTAATTTTTTTTAAATATTTTTTATGTCTTAACTTTTTTTAAATAATTTTTTTTAATTATTTTCAATATTTTTATTTTTTATTTTTTAAATATTTTTTAAGTATATTTATTTTTTAATTATTATAATTATTCTTAATTGTTTAATTATTTTCAATAATTTAATTTAATTTAATTGATTTTAAATATATTTAAAATTTAAAATTTTAATTAATTTTAATTAATTTTAATTAATTTTAATATATTTATTTTGAAATTATTTTTAAATATATATTATTTTAAAAAAATAATTTATTTAAAATAATTTTATTTAATTTTATTTGTTTAAAAAATTATTTTTTTTGAAAAAACTATTATTTACGACGTATTTTCCCTCCGTCATAATTGGTTATTTAAAAAAACACTAATCTTATTTGCGATCTACCATTGCAAATAACCATAATTGGGACGCTGTTTTTTGCCATGGTGCATTAGCGACGGACTCCCGTCACAAATGACTTTTCGTAACGGGAATCTGTCACTAAGAGTCTGTCCCAAATAATCAAAACTTTAGTGGCAACTATTAGAAATTCGACTATTTGGGATGGACAAATGACTTGTTACAAATAGTCCCCGAACTTGAACTATTTGTGATAGAAAAAGTGTTCCATCACCAATAATAACTATTTGCAATAGAAAAAATTGTTTCATCGCAAATAATTTTTGCAGAGACTTCCGACGCCCGACGCCAAACACATTTGTGACGGACTACTACTTTCATCACTAATGCCTGTCAGTTCAGAAGTATTTGCGACGATATTCAATTCCCGTCGCAAATACTTATGACTGAATGACTATTTGGGATGAAATTAATTATGTTGCAAATAGTATGTCGCAAATAATAAATTCATTTGACATATGCGGCCCCTTCTTCTTCCTCCTATCTTATTCCTCATCTCTTCTTCCTCCCCCCCCCCACAATAGTCGTGGCTCCTCCCCTCCTCCACGCCATGTCGTCACGCCGCCACACTGCTCTGTTGTGCCGCCCCAACTCCCCATTACTTTTTCGGTCCCTGTCTCGCACTACTACTATATAGTGTTGCCCTAGGTCACCCCGCTCCCTCTAGGTCCTAAATGTCCGTTTCTTCTATTTTCTTGCTGATTTCAGCTCAGATCTCCTAGGTACAGACTCTGTTTCTCTAATCTGTCATCAATTTTACGTATTTTGGTTCATTATTGTAAATCCAATTTTGTCAAAAGCTTGGTTTAGAAATTTGACCATTTATTATAATTTATTCGATATTTAGGGTTAATCAAAATTTAGTATTCCTTATTTGGGTATCTAGGTTCCACATTAGTTATTTTAATTTGAATTTAGGTATTTCTCTCATTGTTTGATCTTTAGATTTAATAGATTAATTTTTTGGTGTTTAGGGTTGTTAGAAGTTTATTATTTTATATTATTATTTGAAATTTGATGATTATTAGAATATGATGGAAGTTTTTTTTTGGTGTTTAGGGTTTCTAGTTTTTAGGATTGATGCAAATTTGTTATTCTATATTATTGAAAAATCCTCGGTTGAGAATTCTATTTCATGATTTATTTTGTAGCAAACCCTAAGTTGATCATTTTGTAGATTTGGCTTTGAATCACCTTGTTTATTATTCCCTGTTTATTTTTTATATTTGCATGTGTGTGTGTGTAAATTATTATAAATTACTAGAAAAGTGAAAATGAGATTGTCTCTCAACTTTATTTCATGAGTAATAACAAATTTGATTGTCAATTGCATATGATTGATAAAAATTCATTTTTGTTTTGACTAAAAAATTAAAAATTCTATGATTTACACCTTTATTGTATTTTATAATATATTTTATCAATTTATATTAAGTTATAATGATTTTTTATTAATGTATAATTTATATATTTTTTTGATTATTTATACTTTTTTAAAATTTTATCAATGATTTGTAATTTTTTTAATTTTTTAATTATTTTAAAATTTCTAAGGTTCTGTAATTTTTTTTAATATTTTAATTATTTGTAAATTTTGTAATTATTTTTTATTTTTAATTTAATTTAATTGAATTATTTTATAATATTTTTCAAAATAATTAAATATTTTAAAGTATTTTTGAATTATTTTTAATTATTTTTAAAAGTTTTTAGATATTTTAAAACATTTAAATTTTTTTTAATTATTTGAAATTTTTTTAAATTTTTAATGATTTGTAATATTTTAAATACTTTTAATGATTTTTAGTTTTGTAAAATTTTTAATTATTTGTAATTTTTGTTTTATTGTAATTTTTTAAATATTTTTAATTTTATTACTTTTTTTATTTTTTATTATTTTCTAATATTTTTATGTGTATAAATATTTCAAATTACATGATAATTTTTAATTTTTTTATATTATTTATTACTTTTTAATTTATTTAATGATTCGTATTTTTTTAATTTTTTTAAAATTTTTTTAATATTTATAATTTTTAATTGTATTAAATGATTTTTAATATTTTCTAATATTTTTAAGTATCTATAAATATTTTAAATTATATGGAATTTTTTAATTAGTCATAATTTTCTTAATATTTTTAATGTTTTTTATTGTTTTTTTAATTATTAATCAGTTGTAATTTTTTTAAATTATTTATAAATTTTTTAATCATTTTTAATATTTTTAATGTTTTAACCTTTTTTAATGAATTTTATTTTTTTGATTATTTTTAACTAAATTTAAATTTTTTTCTTATTTTAATTAATTTTAAATCTATTGAATTTTTTAATTTTTTTAAATTTTTTTAAATTTTTAAAAAATCTAATTAATGATAATATTTTAATTAATTTTTAATAAATTTATGTATATTTATTTTTAAATTTTATAATTAATTTTTAGTTTTTAATATTTAAATTATTTTTAAAAAATTAAGTAATTTTAAATCTTTTAAATTTTTTATTAATTTTAAATTTTTTTATATTTTTTTTTAATATTTTTTTAAAACAATTATTTGCGATGGAATGTACTTCCGTCGTAAATAATAAATTGCAACGGTCTGTCACAATGGGTTATTTAAAAATCGTTACGACACTTAATTGTGACAAATGATTCATATGTCACAAATAATCACTATTTGCGATGAATAATCGAAAATAACCACAGTTGTGACCATTTTTTTCATAGTGCATTAGCGACGTACTCCTGTCACAAATGACTTTTTGCGATGGGAATCCATCGCTAATAGTCCATCGTAAATAATCGAAACTTTAGTAGTGTTTAGAGCCGGCAATGAAAATAGTTTTCATTCATGATATAGAGGCACTATCTATATGGTGAATGGTGTGATATATATACTAATTATAAAATCTTGATTTATATATTCACATAGACAGTGTTGAACATGCACCAAAGGAGATAGTTGGAGTTGAATAAATATTATTACAGCTCAATACATCATCACCTTAGTAAGGGGATAAGGCAGCTGATTCCCAGAGTTGGAAAAACCATACTAGTTTTTCTATGATGAGGATCGAAAGATATCCAATAATTATAAATTTATATAATATGAATCCTGAAAAAATATGTAAAGGGGATAGTTCATATCTTTATCAAATGAATGTTCAATCATCCATCCATGTGAGGATTAAAGAGGTGGAGAAGGAAGATGTGAAACTATAAAAGAAGGTGAGGAAAATTATTGAGTTCAACCATGTATATGTTGAAAGAATAAGGTTTTGGAACCAACTACGTGTACCCTCAATACCAAAATGAAGGAGTTGTTAGATTAATCTCATGGTTTATCATTCACCATCCTTCCAGGAAGTTCAAGAATGTATCAATATCTGAAAGATTATTTTTGGTGCATCAACATGAAAAAGAATATTATGGAGTATATATCTCATTGCTTGGTATGTTAGTAAGTCAGGACTGAGAGTTAAAATTCTAAGGTGGTATTTTAACGATTACCCATAACTTAATAGAAATGGGAGAGCGTTGCCATGGATTTCATCATTGGACTCCCCAAAACATCTAGAGGGAATAATATTATTTCAGTAGTAGTAAATTTCCTTATGTTGTCATCACATTTCATTACTATTATAGAAGATTTTAGTCCTAATCGGATTTCCAGTATATGCCTTAGTAAAGTGTTAAGGTTTCATGGGGGTACCGCATTCTATTATATCTAATCTGGATCCAAGGTTTACCTTCATGTTTTGGAGAATTATTCAACAATATTATAATATAGATTTGAACTTTAACAATTCATATCATCCTAAGATATATGGCTTATCTGAGAGGACCATTCAAGTCCTATAAGATATGTTGAGATTTTTTATTTATTTTAATGGTTTTTGGGGTCAAACCCGTCCACTAGTGAAGTTTGATTACAAAAAATAGCTTCAACTTGAGGACTCAGATAGCTACATAAGAATCCCTCTATGACTAAAAGTACAAAACTCCAACAAGCTGGGATGGAGTTGGAGAAAGAATAATATTGGAACCTGGTCAGGATTTGGAAATAGTAGGGAAGGTTGGAACCATTCAACGTCACATCAGGCCAACTCATAGTAAAAAAAGTTATGTTGAAAATCATCAATGTTTAATAGAGTTCAAGGTTTGTGGCAAGGTATTCCTATGAATATCTCCTTGGAAAAAGGTTATGAGATTTGGAATGGCGAAGCCGATACCTAGATATATCAGTTCCTTTGATATACATGATCATGTCTAGATGGTAACTTATCACTTGGAACTTTAAATAAACCTATCTCAAGTTCATCAAGGGTTTCATGTATCCCTTTTGAGGAATTACATACCTGATCCTTCACATATATTGATATCAGAGGTTGTAAAAATAGATCATCGTATTTTTTATGTGGAAATACTGGTAGGGAATCTAGATCAAAGAGAGAAAGTGCTTCGAAACAAGGCCACTCATCTCATCAATTTTTTGTGGTGAAACCATATATTTGAGGAAGCTATGTGTGAACTTAGGGATGTGATGGGGCATATGTATCCTCGATTGATTGTATCATAGTAACTAAATATAGAGGGGGGTTCTTATGATAGGGTAGAATTCAACACATTGATATTTCATGATATATTTCCCTTTATATAAATTTTATGAGTTTGATAGCTTGTAATATATGCAACACCAAGCTTAAATGAACTAATAGATACTACTGAAATATTATTATTAAATGTGACTACTTTCACCCAGACACTGGATCAGAAGGTATGAATAAGAGTAACTAAATTATAAGTATTATTTATAAAGGTTTCCCTTAATATTTTTTTTTCATTAATTCATAGTAAATAAGTTTTAATACCCTTGAATTCCATGTTAATTTTTTGAAAAATAATGGGATTATTTCGAAACCAGGATCTGAGACCAGACGTAATTCTGAGGCCCGTAGTGGCCGAAATGTATTTTTGAACTATTTTTGAGGTTTATTAAATAATCGTGTGAGCGTGTTTTTATAAATTTTAAACCAGTGATCAAAAAAAAATATGAGGGCATTGTTGAACTCAGAATGTTGGGATTCACCTAAAAAGGGCCTAACATTGGCCGGCATGATCTAACATTGGAAAGTATTTTTTTACCGTAAATAAAATAATTAAGTAACAATTATTTTATTTTCAAATTCTTATAACCCCTAAAAGGTAACTCAGATAAAAAATCTGAGAGTACAGTTGAGCTCGTGAGGGCGTGTTTCCATTAGGCGGAGCTTAACCTTGACCAGTAAGGGTCGATGATGAAATATAGTTTTCAGACTTTTTAAGAATAATTTATATAAAATAAACATGATTATTTTATTTTTATTTTGACCTTTTGAAATTGACACAGAGAAACGAGGTTGTAACACCACAAAACCGAAATCCTATTTCATAAATGAAACAGCATAATAGTACTTCAATGCAATGGTAATGGAAAATCATTTCCTCCATTAATGAATTAACAGGGGGTGTGTCATTGACACGCTGGGAGAAACACTGTGAATCTCTAGAGGACCGCCATTGACAAATGATGAATGACGATCACCAATGAAACTGAGCACTTCCCCTCTTCTTCGAGAGATCCCTTCCAAAACTACAGATCAAGGACCTTCATGGATGGATTTCCTTTAGTGATGGATTCTTCCTACGATCGAGCTCCAACTAGGTAGGTGTTTAAATTATTAGTGAATTGGTTTTCCCCGTTCTCCCCCTCTAAAAAAATAACTCAGACTAACTCTCTAACAAGTTGATTCGCGGATGGATTTTCCTTGTGGGGTTGGGAAATATAATTGCGGTTTGATGTCAGGATTAAATCTTAGTGATTTATAATTTATATTTCATGATCCCACTGACACGAAAAAATCTGGACCAACATGAACAAAGGTTGGTGGTTCATTTGGGTGTTCTTTGTGATCCCCTCCATCTCTCTCTACCGGTTCTTCATGGTGTAATAGATGATGACACATCTGCTGTGGAGGCATTAGACGGAAGGGTCATGCCAGGCGGGCCGAAACATTAACGAAAGACAGTGGAAAAAGGCCGGAGCGATGACACTCGTCCACGAAAAGCGGCGCGCTGGTAGCAGGCGGACGCGGCCACCCAGTCGCATTAGAGGCACACGCGGCCACTCGGGCACGTGGGAGGCGCACACGATGCAAAAATGTAGTCCACAGACCGCGACGACGAGCTAGACCCAAAACAGAGGCTCAAGTCACACAGAAGGTTTGATCAGCATGAGCGGACCGACAGTGGAGGGCGACGCCACTCGGACACCGTGTTGGAGGAGCAGCCCAATGCGGTCCTGGACCTTCTACGGAGGAGGCAGCCATCCTTAGTCGTCCACATGTGGCATGAACCAGACACCTAATGGGTCTCCAGGTAGGGGGGAAACCGGCCTGCCATACAATCCATGTCAGTGGCGCGAACCGGGCAGCCGGGAGTCCCAGGATGGAGAAGAGTTGGCCCGCTGATGCGGGCCAGGCCGACATGACAAACCAGGCTGATGGGACAAACTGGGCTACGAGTGTCAAACCCCGACCTATGAGATTATTTTATTTTAATTATTTTTCTACCTTTAAATAATTTTGTTTCGGTCCGGGGTGAGTCCCGGATGAAGTTTTTGGGTAGTGTTAAAAAATGTGCTTTTTAGGTTCAATTTTATTGGGTGCACGAGCAGAGCGTTTTTCGAAAACCCCGCGCGGCTCTGCCCGGGTAACGGCGCGACCGCCCGTTCTTAGAAAATGAAAATAAATGATTCTTTTAATTAAAACACACTTCAATTGTGTCGTTTAAATTTTTTATTGCTATGATTAATATTATTATAGAAATGATACGAATACCTTTATTTTTATTTTATCATTATCATTATTATCATTATTATTATTATTATTATTATTATTATTATTATTATTATTATTATTGTTACTATTTTTATTTTCATTACTCTTATTACTACTATTATTATTATCCTTTTTATTATTATTATTATTATCATTATTATTATTATTATTTAGATTTTTTAGTTGGGTTTTACCTTTTTTTAGGGTTTCAGGTACACTCTCCTCCCTTCCCTTTGTTTGTGCGGCAGCAAGCCCCCCCAGGCAGCGCCTCCACCCCGCTCCAGCACCACCTTGCAGCAGCCCTATCGACCTCATGCAGCAACTCGCTGCCACACCTCCCCGTCCTGGCTCTTGGCCTCCTGCCCTGCGCGCTCCTTCCAGCTACCTCCTCCATTCGAGTAAGCCGAGCCCCGATGCCTGTCCCTATTGGTGGCACGACCCCAGATGCTGCATCACCTAGCTGCAGCTCCATCTAGATCATCCTCCCTTACACCCAGCATCACCCCAGCATCTCCCTTTTAGTGCACCGCCACACCCCTGCATATCTCTCCCCAATTACTTTCTCTCCTCAGCCTCCCCAATCTTTGTTCAGCGCATGCAGGCCAACCGCCGGCCTCCACCTTCCTCTGCCCCACTAGTCCCTTGGCCCTCCTTCCCAGTGCACATAGGGACCCCCCCCCCCCCCGACCACCTGCTTCCAGCGGAAAAACCCCCCTCGGGCCCCCTTCTTGGTACGCAAAAAACACAGCCAACTCCTCCTCTGTTCCAGTGTCGGCCCCCTAGGCCGCCCTCCCTCTCAGCGCACAGCAGTCAATGCCCTTCTCCTTTGCGGCGTGCGAGCAAGCCGACACCCCATCGAGACCCCTCCCTTACTCCCCATTTCGGCGCCCACCACCTCCGACCAGCGCACACGACACCGGCGAGCCACCTCTGACCTACCCTCCTTTAGGGCACATGAACCCCATCAACCTCATGCCGGTGTGCAGTCCCCTTATAGTGCATTTTACCCCGCCCCAATCCCATTTTTTTCCCTGTTTAGCCGTCGACCATCCCTCCAGTCTTCCCATTTCAGTGAGAAGCATCCCCAGTGGGTGACCCTATAACCCTGGCCGACCCCTCTTCCACCCCGCACCTTTGCGCACCTCTTAAGACCCTCTCTGGCGGCCCGCCTCAGGCCAAAACCCCTCATTTTGGTGTGTGCATCCCTTTGGTATAGCATTTTCCCCTTCAGGTGTGTTTATATCTTCATTTTTATTTTTTATTCTTGCTTTTTTCTTTGTTTTGTTAGTTGGTTTTTTTGATTGATGGTTGTTTTTTGTAGGATTAACATTTTAGGACCCGCGTGGGGTGTTTTTGAGTGGTCATTTTCATCACGCCTTAGTTCTTTGGTTGCGTTGTCATCGTGCTTTGATATTGAGGTAGGTATCCCTTGCACTCGCCTTTATAATTTAAGAAATTTCAATTTCATGTTTTTTCGCACCTTAGATTTATTCTAAATTTGTGTTGTATGGTCTTTGGATGAGTTGCTTAGTATTCAATGGTTATTTATTCATTGTCTTGTAATATCAGTGTTATTTCCTCGTAAATGTGAACACCTAGTGTTTGGAAAACAAAATTTTTGTTGGAATTCACACACAATTTATGAAAATTAAAATGAGTTTTAGCACTTTAAATCAATTTAACGCGTGAAATTTGTGTTTTGCACTTTGTTGAGCGTAAATTAGAAATTGTTTTAGAAGTTGTTGCATGTGCCACTGATGAACATCCCATTTGGCGTTTTGGTGAAATGATTTTCTTCACGATGTAATGAAAAAAAAATTTGGGAGTTTTTGTGAATTGTTTGAAATGGTGTGTTTTATTGAGTTATGGATACTGGGTGGTTATGCTCTGTTTTTATTAAATAGAAATTAATTTTCCGTGAATTTATAAATGTGGCGGCAATAAGAAAAATGAGGTTTTGATTTCCTTAAATTTTTTATAGAATAGTTTGGGATTTTTAAAGGAATGAGTTTCGATTTTTAAGTTTTTTGGCGAGCTTGCACCTCTTTGTGAAAGGTTTTTGCGTGTGTTGGTAAACATGGGTTTTGTGAAAAATGTTTTAGATGATTTTAAATTAAAAAGAGTAGTTGGGTATTTTAAATCGGTTAGACGGAAAATGTTTTGAACAATGGTTATGAATGTTTTTGAGTGTAAATGGCGTGCTTGACACCACTTTTGATAAAGTTTTCTCATTTTGAGATAAGATTTTGTTTTTGAATGTCTAAGGGCCCATTTTTCCATTTTGTGAAATTTGTGAATAGTGTTTATTATGAAAACCCCCGTTGGATGTTTCCCATGCCTCACTTGTATGCAATGGGTGGTTGGTCATTGTTAGGGGATTATCGGAATCCATTGTTAGGGTTCTTCAGTTGGAACCTGTTATAATTGATTTAACTTAAGGCATGAGAATGGTCCTTGGGGAGACTCAGGGTGAGACCTGTAGGGTATTACTATTATATATACTTTGATTGGATGCTTGGCTTGTATCATTTGGATCACCCCCTTTTTAAATACTTGATACATGGGAACTTGGCATATTGATAGAATATTCTGAGAATGATTACCGCACTGGTAGGTTATGGTACTGATCAGTGGCCCATAGTAGGTGGATGTGTTTGAGTTCATTGTTATGGGATTTTCCCTCAGCCTGTCGGAGAAAGGATGGCCAAGAATTTGAGCAATTTGATTTCATCATGTGTGACATGTCAACGAGGATGTGGTGTCATGTATTGGTGTCTTCTGTATTATTATTAATCTCCTAGGTTCACCCATGTTTATTCGGCTTTTTTTGCTTGTATTAGTGATTATGATGCTTATATGTATACCTACATTTCCCTTACTGTGTGATTTCTATTGTGCCTTCTTGTATTTGTTTTCTTGTAATTTGTCGATCTGGTTTCATTGGGTTTATAGAACTAGTTCTCAAATGGAATTATTTTATCATTTTTATACAAATATGAAAATGTAAACATCAATTTCCCTTTGAAAATTTCATTAACACTAATGAAAAGAACCTATATTTTAAAATGGTTAAGGGAAATGGTTAGTACATTGTTTTTAAGTAAAATATGTCAAAAAACTTTATTTTATAAATTATAGTTCTAACTTTAAATGGTGTTTATTTTATTTTAAAGGGAGTGCACTGGGAATATATATTGGGCTAGCCTACAGAGTTGTAATACTCACTCCTATATTTCATTTCTATTTTTAGTGTTTGTGCAGCCTCCAGTTTGAGTACACTCACCATGGGTGATGCTTGATCGTTGAGTTGGAGAGTGACTCACGAGGTCACACGGAGATAGTTCGGTCGTCGAGTTAGGTTAGTGTTATCTTATTCTATTCTTGTTTAACTGTGTGTTTAGTTTATTTATTCTGCACTGCTCTTTATTATTTCCTCTTCTTTTACTTATTTTTCTTGGGAAAAATCGTTCTCACAATCTCTGTTGATGCCCTGACACTTTTCGCCAGCCCGAGAGGATCAAGAATGCCTCTCGGGCCTTGCCACAGATCGGCTCGGGTGACCAGTTTAGGGTCGACCTAGGTTGGTTCATGAAAAAATAGTAACAAAGGAGGTCAGATCTTATCGGACCTCACTTTTCATAGTACCCTTTATTATTTGGGATGTCAAGGTAGATGGAGTAGGATTCTCGAGACTAGAGGGGTAGGTGCCGAAAGAGCTTCGTGAACTCTTGTTTATTCTGATCCTCGAGTTTCTATGGGAAGTCCAGTTTAATTAGTTTCTTTGGGGTTTTATGGATCATTTTGTTATTGTGATACAACAAATGGAGGTTAGCTAATAGTTCTTCAAATCTGCCAGGCCTGGAAAGCCACGTGGAGATAGGGTCATGGCCCAAAAAGACTCTCTATGTCGGTGACATGTTTTTCATATGGCTTCCAACCATATGGCCAGGTTACCCATCAACACTAGTTCCCTATTTGAGTTATTTTGGGTTTCCTCTAACTTCAAGATGTTTTTGCATCAGAAAAATTGGTTTTGAAAATGGTTGTTTGAAATGACATGTTCAATTTTAGGATTTTTTTTAAATAAAATGGGATGAATGAATTGTTTTTAGAAAATAATGTTTATTTTTTTTGGCCTTGGTGTTCCTACTGGTGCTCACATGCATAGTGGTATGCTGGAAAATGAATGGATGTCTGGTATGGTGGATGGATGCCCGGGGTGACACAAAATCATTCATGTGAGTGAGGCTCTAAAGAAAACTAATGGAGAGGGTTTAACCCACCATGCTAGTTTTAAATTAAAGATGTTTTCAAAGGGAAAAAGTTTTAATGTTATGATAGATTGTTTTCTTGTGTTTATAGATTGTCACCTATTTGGTGTTTGATTTTGAGGATTTTAATTTATTGAGTTGGCCTTGATTGGGTTATTGACTTTTCATGTCCAACAGTTATCCGCTTGAAGCTTAGATGGGTGATTGTAGTATAGCGTATAAACCTAAGGATTTTATGCTTGAGTTTTGGAAGCTATATCAACCTCTATTTTATGGTCAAGTAGACCCTTCCATGGCGGTGGAGTAGATGCAGAAGATTGAAAGGGACTTTAACCTTGTTGAGTTTCCTGAGTTGTTGAAGGTCAATTTTTCAACCTTCATGCTTGAAGGTTCACTGTGGATGGGGTGGAAGTCAGTGTCTCAGAACAAGCCACGTCAAGATCTTACTTGGGAGTTTTTCAAGGCTTTGTTCATTTGTCAGTATTTCTATGAAGAATAAATGGAGGGAAAGGAGATGGAGATGTGTTATTTGCAATAGGGCGATAGATCCATGTTTGAATATTTCCATCACTTTGTGGAGCTAGTCCCTTATGATTCAAGGTATGTCACAGATGACTCCATAAAGGCTCAACATTTTGAGGCAAGCCTCCACCCCGATTAATAATCGAAGGTGTCAGAGTCCAACCTAACTTATTTTGTTGATGAGGAGAGACACGATTTTCATTTCAAAGCCTTGATAGAAAGAGTGCATGACGTAGTCCTCCATCCTTCAATCCCCATGAGCACTGGTGAGGAGCTTGGAAAGGAGATAAGGAGGTAATTAGAAGTGGATGGAGCAAGTCGTGGAATCAAAATACCTCATGATATTTCATCAACCTCTTCGGTGCGAGAGATATTAGTGTGTTGTCATTATGGAAAGATGGGTCACAAGAGGTTGTCCTACCTAAGTACTCATAACCCCTATCATGCTTTCGGATGTTTGGGTCACTTACAATGATTCTTTCAGGGCTTTTCTAGAAAGCGTTGCGGAGGAAGTTCTCATATATGATGTGTTATTGGGTTTTTGTTCAATGTTTCTTGTGTAAGTTTCCTTTCAGTGTAAGGGATCTCTTATCATGGTAGGTGTACACATAGTGTTTTGGGGTTTTGAAATGTATGGGAATGTCATGGGTCTTTGATGAACTCTGGTTTTCAATGCCAGTGTGGATTTTATTTGTAAATCATGTTATTCCTTTCATCAAATAAAAAGGTGTATGTTTCTTATTATGATTATCAAAACTTGATTGTGAGGCAGGAGATGCTTCATCCATCAGAGCTCCAACCAAAAGGCCTCAGAGTGAAGCCAATGTGTAGTCAAGAACCCTAGGGGGGATTTTAAGGAGTTTGGTTAAGGTTGTGCCTCTAACAGCGCGGTGAGACAGTTTTAGCATTTCTGTTGTGGTTTCTATGTCATTTTAATTCTCCTCATATCGCAAAGAGCATGAGGGACTTATCCCTTGCAAAATGTCAGTAATTATGTCTTTTGGATTCATGTTTCCAATCAGTGTCCTTGCGAGGACCACCCATGTGAAACAGTTTCATATTTCATTTGTATCTATCCTGAAGTGATGATTCGTGAGTAGTTTTCCATCGTAGTTCCATTGATACAATCCTTGGGCCCTCCCTCCCCACCCATGGGGTGAGGGTATTTGGTTCGTATGGAGTTTTCGGTTCGCCTCTTATTCCTTATGAATGGGAGTGAGTGGTTTAAGTGTTCTGGTTGCATTTCATTTACCTTGAGTAAGGCCCAGTTTAGATGCTAGCTGAATTCTTATGGTGGGGAGTCCATTCATGCCTACCCTTTGCTGGTAATTTGTTTAATGTGATAGGGTTATGTCTCGTTGGTGCTTGATGGAATGTTCATGTGTTAAGAGGTTGGATCGTGTTGTGTGGAATCCTTAAGTGTTGATCAATCGGCTGGATGGTTTTGTGGATTTCCGGTAACAGAACGCGTTATGGTGGGGAGAATTGTCACACCCCGACCTATGAGATTATTTTATTTTAAATATTTTTCAATATTTAAATATTTTTCCTACAGTCTGGGGTGATTCCTGGACAATGTTTTTGAGTTGTGTTAAAAAATACGCTTTTTAGCTTTGACGTTGTTGGGCACACGAGCGGAGCGCATTTCGCAAAACGCCACGCGAATCCGCCCAGGTAACAGCGCGGCCACCCATTCTCGAAAAATGAAAATAAATGATTTTTGTAATTAAAAAAACTTCATTTATGTCCTTTAAAATTTGTATCGCTATGATATTTATTATTATTGAAATTATACGAATACCTTAATTATTATTTTATCATTATTATTATTATTATTATTATTATTAATCTTACTATTGTTTTATCATTACTGTTATTACTACTATTATTATTATTCATTTTATTATTATTATTATTAATTTTAATTAGCTTATTTTATTGGGTTTTTAACTTTTTTTAAGGTTTCAGACACACTCACCCCTTCCCTTTGTGTGGCGTAAGCAAGGCCCCCCAGACAGCACCTCCGCCCCGCTCCAGCACCTCCTTGTAGCAGCCCCGTCGACCCTGCGCAGAAACCCGCCACCAAACCTCCTCGTCTGTTCCCTTGACCTCCTACCCTGCGTGATCCTTCTAGTCGCCTCCTTTGTTCGAGCATGTTGAGCCCCAATGACTTCCCCTATGGGCAGCGCGACCCCAGACACTACCTCCCCTCACTGTAGAGCTATCCAGATCTTCCTCCCTTGCACCCAGCATCGCCCCAGTGTCTCCCTTGTAGTGCACTGCCACACCCCCGTAGCTCTCTCCATGACGCCTTTCGCTCCTCCTCCTCCCCTCTCTTTGTTCGGTGCAAACAGGCCAACCACCGACCTCCACCTTCCTCTGCCCCGCTCGGTCATTGGACCTCCTTCCCAATACACCTAGGGAACCCTTGGGCTCCGAATTCCAGCAGCGAAGCCCCCATTGGCCCCCCTTGCTCAGTGCACAACACCATCGGCTGACTCCTCCTTTTTTCTGGCGTCAGCCACCTCGGCCTCCCTCCCTCTTAGTGTGCAGAAACCGGTGCCCTTCTCATTTTGGTCATGGAAGCAGGCCAACACCCAATCGAGACCACTCCCTTACTCCCCATTCTAGCACCCACCTCCTCTGACCGATGCATGTTACACCGGTGAGCCACCTCCGGCCTGCCCTCCTTTAGGACGCACAACCCCGTCAACCTCCTGCTAGTGCACAACCCCCTTACAACGCATTTCACCCCTCCCCATTCTGGTTTTTCCCCTACCCAACGGCCGACCAGCCCTCTGGTCTTCCCATTTTGGTTAGCAACAACCCCAATTGGCAACCCAACCTCCTTGGTCGACCCCTCTTTCATCCTGCACCTTTGTGCACCTTCGATGACCCTATCCTACTGCCCCCATTAGGTCGCAACCCCTCCTTCCGGTGTACACAACCCTCCTGTATAAAATTTTCCCCTTGAGGTGGGTTATTATCTTCATTTTTATTTTTTTTATTCTTGCTTAAGTCTTTGTTTTGTTATTTGGTTTTTCGATTAATGGTTTTTTTTGTAGGATTAATGTTTTGGGACCCACGTGGGGTATTTCCGAGTGGTCGTTGTCATCGTACCTTAGTTCGGAGGTTGTGTTGTCTTCGTGCTTTGATCTTGAGGTAGGTCTCCCTTGCACTCACCTTTATAATTTATGAAATTTTGATTTCATGTTTTTCGCACATTAGTTATATTTTAAGAATTTGTTGTATGGTCCTTGGATGAGATTCTTAGTATCCAATTGTTATTTATTCATTGCCATGTAATATAAGTGTAATTTCATAATAAATGTGCACATCTAGAGTTTGAAAAACAAAATTTGTGTTGGAATTCACACACAGTTTATGACAATTAAAATGAGGTTTAGCACTTTAAATCAATTTAAAGCATGAATTTTTTGTTTTTCACTTTGTTGAGCGTAAATTTGAAATTGTTTTAGAGAATGTTTCATGTGTTGCTGATAAATGTCCCATTTGGCGTTTTTTTGAAATTTTTTTCTTCACGAAGTAATGAAAAATGTTTTCGGGAGTTTTTGTGAACGGTTTGAACGGTGTGTTTTGTTGAGTTGTGGATACTAGGTGGTTATGATTTTTTTAATAAATCGAAATTGATTTTCCTTGAATTTATAAATATGTCGGCAACATGAAAAATGAGGTTTTGGGTTCCTTAAATGGTTTCTAGAATGGGTTTGGATTTTTAAAGGAATTAGTTTCGGTTTTCAAGTGTTTTGGTGATCTTGCACCCCTTTGTGAAAATTGTTTGTGTGTGTTGGTAAATATGGGTTTTGTGAAAAATGTTTTAGATGATTTTAAATTAAAAGAAGTAGTTGTGGATTTTAAATCTACTTGTTGGAAAATGTTTTGAAGAATGGTTATGAATGTTTTTGAGTGTAAATGTTGTACTTGACACCACTTTTGACAAAGTGTTTTCATTTTGAGATAAGATTTTTTTGTGAATGTATATGGGCATGTTTGGCCATTTCGTGAAATTCATGAAAAGTTTTTATAATGAAAATCCTTGTTGGATGTTCCTCATGCCTAAGTTGTATGCAATGGGTGGTAGGTCCTTGTTAGGGGATTATCAGAATCCATTGTTAGGGTTCTTCGATTGGAACCCATTATAATTTTTTTATCATAAGGCCTGAGAATGGTCCTGGGGCAGACTCGGGGTGCGACTTATTGTGAATTATTATTATATATACTTTGATTGGATGCTTGAATGGAATCAGTGGGCCCACCCCCTTCTTAAATACTTGAGAAATGGGAACCTGGTATATTGAGAGAATATTCTGAGAATGATTTCTACACTAGTAGGTTATGGTACTGACCAGTGGGTCATAGTAGGTAGATGTGTTTGGATTCATTGCTATGGGATTTTCCCCTGGCCTGCATAAGAAAGGATGGCTGAGCATTTGAGTGTTTTAATTTCATTGTGTGTGACATGTCAACGAGGATGAGGTCTCATGTATTGGTGTCTTATAGATTATTCTTGATCTCTTAGGTTCACCCATGTCTATTCAGCTTTTTTTGCTTGCAGTAGTTATTATGATGCTCACATGTATACCTACATTTCCCTTGCTATGTGATTTCTATTGTGTCTTACTATATTTTTTTTCATGGAATGTTGTGAGCTGGTTTTGGATGGGTTTCTATAACTTGTTTTCAAATGGAAATGTTTTATCCTCTTTATACAAATATGAAATTGTAAACATCACTTTCCCTTTGAAAATTTCATTGACACTAATGAAAAGAACCTAGATTTGAAAATGGTTAAGGGAAATGGTTCGTACTTTGTTTTTAAGTAAAATATGTCGAAAAACTTACTTTCATAAATTGTAGTTGAAACATGAAATGGTGTTTCTTTTATTTTAAAGGTAGTGCATTGGGAATAGATATCAGGCTAGCCTACAGTGTTTTAATACTCATGCCTATAGTCCTTTTCTCTTTTTAGTGTTTTTGAAGGCTCCAGCTTGAGTGCACTCTCCATGGGAGATGCTTGATCGTTGTGTTGGAAAGTGACCCATAGGGTCACATAGAGATAGTTTGGTTGTCAAGTTTAGTTAGTGTTATCTTATTTAGTTCTTGTTTTGTTGTGTGTTTGGTTTATTTATTCTGCACTGCTCTTTATTATTTCATCTTCTTTTAGTTATTTGTCTTTGGTGAAACCGTTCCCATAGTCTTTGTTGATTCCCTGGAGCTTGTCGCCAGCCCAGGAGGATCAGGAATGCCTCTCGGGACTTGACGTGGATCGGCTTGGGTGACCGATTCAGGGTCGAACCAAGTTGGTTCATGATAGCTGGGTGGCCTAGGATGGGAAAGAACTGGTCTTCCAGTTGTGAGCCGGGCAGGATTAAACTGGGTCATTGGGCGACCCGACGGGCTAGACCAACAGTCATACTAGGCTGGGTCCAACAAGGTCTAATGGGGCTGGCCCAGTGGTCATGTTGAACCGGGTCAGGTCGGGTCAGCCGAACTAAGTCGGGCCATGCGGGACCCCAGGGCTGGTTTGGCCGGGTCGGTCCAACCATATCGGAACGAGCCAAGACACAACTGACCCCTGTTTACTAAAATGAAAATATCTTTCAGACCAAGCATCCAATTGATTCACTATCTAAGGAGATGGGCCCCTTGACATGAGACGGTTCATTAGAAATACTATATGTGGGTTTTCATGGCAGTTGAGATGAGACTGATGGCTTGAGGAGTAGATTCTACTAGAATCAAGTCTACTATGAGTTGGAATCCTATGACTGGATGCGACGAAAAAGATATGGAGAGTGGGTCTAAGTGATCCAGTGGGCCCAGAGATGAGTGGGTCTTAGTGATCCAGCCCGCCTAGAGATCAGAGGGTCTTAGTGATCCAACTGGACGAGAGATGAGTGGGTCTTAGTGGTCCAGCTAGCCCATAGACGAGAGGGTCTTAGTGATCGAGCGGAACCAGAGACGAGTAGGTCATAGTGATCCAGCTGGTCCAGAGATGAGCAGGTCTATGTGATCCAGATGGACCAGAGATGAGCAGGTCTAAGTGATCGAGCTGGTCTAAAGACAAGCGGGTCAAAGTGATCCAGATGGCCCAAAGACGAGCGTGTCTTAGTGATCTCACTAACCCAAGTGGTGAGCGGGCCTAGATGATAAATCCCTCTATAGTACAAATATTCTTCGTTACGACTGAATATAATCTTTCCTATACATTGATTTATACCTTGTGTGAGATTTTTTTCTTTATGATCATGCTTTGTGTTTTTCTTTATGGTTATGATTTTTGGTCTTTCCTTTTTGGATTGGGGTCCCTACCGAGTATTGTGTTACTCACTCCTACATGGGCTTCACCTGCACATGTGGTATCTCATACAGGTGATCGATGATTTGATGGAGACTTTGGTGGCCTAGGACCAGGTAGTGCCCAGTGAGATCAGGCAGGCAGGGCATACTTCTACAGCTTCTAGTAGCTACTCTACACTTACCCATTATGTGGGGTTTTCAGTTGACGACTTATCGATGGTCTTGTACTCCCTTTTGTTTGCAGATGTCTTTTGTTGGGTTTGTATTCTAGCCTATTTACATCCTGTTTGTATTGTACTCACAATAGTTTTCTTGTGACAGTTGTGGTTTACTTAGTGTTTACATTTCCACAGTTTTTGTTGTGTGCGTGTGTACAGGTTTAATGGAAAATTCCTTCCCTTTTGGGATATTCCTATTTGGTGCTAGTAACCAACCCCTGACCTATGGAAGGAATGATTTGGGTAGTCATGGAACAGGCCCTGGGGGATGGGTCATGACATAAGAACTCGATTTTAATATTTTAAAAATAATATCAATTTTTGTTAAAAGATCAATTATTCAAAGTATTATATTTTTATATGTATTATGTGTTTTGATATCTTATAAAATATGTTTTTGATGAAACATAACACAATTGAATTAAAAAAAAATTAAAAATTATTTAATAATTGATTATTAATTGGTTAAAAATGAAGATAAAAAAATTTGACGGTAAAATGAGATATATTGTTTTCTTCAGAAACTGTTTTTATTGCGCACAATGTATTTTTAGCATAATATATTGAATTAATCACTATTAATGAATAATTTAAAATAAAGGTTTATATAATATATTAAATAAAATTTATTAAGATTCATATAATGTGTTTTACTTGGAAATTAATGGTAATAGAATCATTTTTTGCTAAAAAATAAATTTTCTCCAAAAATGGCTTTTATGTGTTTTGTGTATAATTAGTATTATTAATTTTTATCACTTATTGGAAATGAATATTGTAAAATGGATTTTATATTATGAATAAACATGAATGATTTTAGGTATTAAGGTCAACTTAATTTTTAGTAATAATAAATATTTACCATGGTAAAACTTTTGATACCACAGTAAGGGTTAAAAGGGTTAAAAGAGGGGTTAACCTAAGAGATACATTTTAAAATATCACAAAGCATGTGATATAATATTATTGTCTAATTACATTCATATTTACCTAACTTATATTATAATATTTTGAAATTTGGATCCAATTCTCCATGAGAGTGACATTATTATATGTCTAATGTTCTTAATATTTATAAGTCTTCCACCCACCTCCATTATAAAGTGCCACCTCATTTTGTCACCTCCCCACCCAACATGAGACCTCTACATTGATAATGATCTATGAAAATACTATTCAAATTTAGTTATCTATGAACCTTACATTCTATTATTTCAAAAATACACATCTATGATGACTTAATGTTCTTTTTAAAGTACGATAGCTAAAGAAGAGGAGGATTGAACACATACAAAGAAAGACATGACTTGTGGTAATATATCTTCATCTCAATATTGGTTCATTGGGATATGTTTCATGTTATGAAACTATTTGAGTTTATGTTGTGTATATATTACCCCTTTTATATATTATATCATGAATATATTCCTATTCATGGAACTTAATGTTCTATTTGATGTTATTTCGTTCAAGGGGTTTATAATTAAAAAATTACCAAAGTAGTAAGGGTTTATGTTATAATTTAATTTCTTTTTAGAATTGTCTATGTTAAATATCCATTTAAATTTTTTTATGATATTTATCTTTAAACCACCATATTTTTTGTCTGATTTTCTTAATTTCTTTATTTTTCTTGTATTAGTACATTTTTTTCCTTCTGGTGCTTAAAATGACCGAGAAAATGTTTTTAATTAAATAAAATAATATTTCTTATTTTAGAGTAAGAAACATTTCTCCTCCAAGTCTATTTTCTTCAAAAAAATGATGATTTTTTTTCTATTTTTAAATGTTTGAGAAATGTTATTTTTACTACATTTTATTTTATATAAAAAAGTATAAAATGAATCTTTTCAATTTTTTTTCTATTATTCACATTTTAATTTTTAAAAAAGTGTGAAAAGAATGTTCCCTTTTAACATATATAGCATGAGATGATTTTCCCACCACAAGGTCCATCATTCTTAATGAATCATCCATTACAAGTTTCCATTTATATTTTAATGGAAATTATTTTTCTTAATATTCTATCAATTTTTAGTTTTTAAAGATACCAAAAGAAATGGATATTTTCCCTATTTTTATATAAATGTTAAAATGTTTTTTAAAGGTATTTTTGATTTATGTCAACATCATTTAAAGATTTCTATGCTTCACTAAGGATTTATGTCAACATCATTTAATGATTTCTATGCTTCACTAAGGATATTATATTATTATTCTATCAAATTTATTTCTCGAAATTTTGTATGATGAGGATGTTTTCATGATTATTCTATAAAACATGTTACATTCCCTTGAGTTAATTAATTTATAATTAAATCTATTTATTTTCCTTGTGTTATGCTATGATGAAATGATAACTGTTATTTTAACTTATGGAACACTTTTGTATTGTTTTCATTATGTTAAGGATGACCCCAAAATTATATAGACATCCAATTCATTGGGTAATGACAGATATCTCATGAGATAATACGTACTAGAATGAGGATTGTACATAGTTTATTAAGGGACATTATCCACTATGATACTCTTGGTAGTGATCCTTGAATAAAGTAATAATTGAATGGGGAGTGAACCTATTCCACTATGAGACTCTGTCAACTGAGATAATTATGGAAGTGATCCCTAACTAAGGAAATGATTTTTTATTCATTCATGTATTACAGAAACATATGTATTATTCTTATGATATATTCTCATGGATCAGGATTGATTATTGATAATTTAATACACTTATAATTATGTATTTTTTTAGGAAAAATCCTAATTCCATGAATCATTGTTAATTATCCTTTATTTATTGGGCATGAATTCATACGTTATGATCATGTTATCATACCCATATCGTTATCTTATGATCACTTATGATCATTAATTGATATCTCTTATGTTTACACTTACTGAGAATATAATCTGACCGTATGTTCTAATTCCCTAGATTATGAATAAAGGTTTTAAGTAGGGTATCATTAAGAAGGGTATAATGAGAGAAGAAATTTATGGGAGACATTGAAGACATTTCATGATATAAGTTGTTTATGTTTATAGTCTCCAAATTCATAGACACCTAATGGTTTTTGTCACGACCCGTCCTCGGGGCCCGTGCCGTGACTACCCCAAGCCCGCCTTCCATAGGCTAGGGGTTGGCGACTAGCACCAAGGCATAATTCCCAGTAAAAAGGGAAGGCATTGCCTTTGTAAAGTAAACAAACACCACAGAGCAAGCAAGAAGAAGTAAAAAATAAGTAAAAACTGGGTACAAAAGTAAGTGCGGAAAAGTAAGTGGGCTAGAATACAAAACCAAACTGTAAGTAAAGTACAACTGGAAAGGGAAAACAACAACTGAAAGTAAAGCCGCAGCCTCGACCCGTCCACTGGAAGTCCCACTTGAAGGGTGGGTACAGATAGCCTCTATAGCTCCTCAAGTCCAGCCGTCTGCTCTGAGTACATCCCGCCCAGTGGTCCACCTCCAGGTACCGTACTACTTTGCAAGCCTCATCCACGATCAGCGATGTCCGTCGTCTGTAACCAACACAACGTAGTCCGGGCATAGCCCGTGCAGGGGTGAGTATAAGCTACTCAGTAGGGACCCTGAGACCCCCAAAGTTCTCCCAGAATCCACAAAGGATAATCCAAAAAGGAAGATACAATCATGATGTAACATCCGTCACCACTTAGGTGTATTCCCATACATATACCTAAGTCATCAATTCTCGTTCGGCTCCAATATCCGAGCCCAAGTACAACCAAGTCCACACAGGAAAACACAACCCATTCCACATAGGAGAGAAAAATGTAATCCACACAGGATATCAAGTCAAACATATCAAATATATGATTGAAAGTCAAGATTCATCTCACACAGGTATACTTCTTTGTAAGACGATAAAGATGATCAGATGTAGTCACTGATTCATCTAATCCGTTAGACCCACACAGGATCGATAGGTACAAACCCCTGCAATGACCCCCAAAGGATCGATAGGTAACTAACCCCGACAATGACCCACACAGGATCGGACCCACACAGGATCTGTTGGTGCTGGCCCACACAAGACCGCTGAGCGCTGACCCACACAGGATCTGACCCACACATGATCGGTAACACTGATCAACGTTGGATCGCTGAGTGTTGTAGTAGTCGACATAGAATCCATGGAGGATTTCTGTACAGTATTCATCTTCGTCACAGTCACAGCCAGCTCTAGGGTTCCCGCCCATAGCAAGCTCATTCGGGAGGGTCCGCTCCACGAGCCGAAGGGCTGATACATCAACTGACACATAGTCTGGAGTTGATGTATCCAAAAGTTTTGTATCGTCAACAGGAACTCAACATCACAGACGGCGCGTCATTCGGACGCCCGCTCTGAGAATTATTGGTCGTTTCGTCCCAGGGGCCCGATTGGTTTTTAAGTCAAAACCAACCTGAACATACTCCAACTACGTCCAAACCTCGAGCGGAGAAATCCAAAAGGTCCGTCTCACATAGAGGAATCCAAAAAAGTTGATGGCACGTCAATTGGATGTTCAGAACTCAAGTTATAAGTGTTTCCGCTCTGAGGGCCTGGTTGGTTTTGTGTATGAACCAACCCGGCCGAACCCAAAGTACTCCGAAACCTTCAGTTTAACATACCGAAATGACCGTCTCGTTCCAAGGATCGCATTTCCACTGACGGTGTGTCGATCGGAGGTCCGAAATCAATGTTATGAGCAAAAGACCGTGGAAGGTCCAGAAGTGGGGGTTTCGGGCCCAGACCGACCTGGCCTGAGACCCCCTAGGCCGGCCCGAACTAGGTCCGACCCACTTGGGAACGGCCCGGCCCGTCTCGACGGCTTGGTACACTGGCCATGTGGCTCGGCCGAACGGCCGAGCCGTTCAGGATGTGGGGGGGGGGGGGGGGGGATGCCCCCCGCTTGTTGTAACCGCGACCCCATAATGGGGCTGCTCACGTTCGTCCAGCCGGGGGTTTCGAACCCCCGGCTCATCCACTGTTCGGCCGGCTAGCTCCGACCGGCCTACTGCTGCCGACTCAGGACTGGCAAGGGCCAGTCCCCCTGCTCCGACGCAGCCTATGCCGCAACCTTGGACCGTCTCGAGTGGCGCGACGGCGCCGCGCCCCTCCGCCATGGCCCCGCTCCGTCCGCGGTGTTTTTCGGGGTTCTCCGGTGCGGCGCGACGACGCCGCGATCTTGGTTCGAGTTTTAATTACGCGGCGCGACGACACCGCACATCCTCGCCGCTTGTTTCCGCATGGTGTGACAGTACCGCTTCACTTTCCTTTGAACCGTAATCAACACAAAAGATAAGAGAGGAGGGTCGGCAGTGTTTGTGCGGTCTAGCCCCCCACCCGTTAATCGAAAGCAAACGGTCCAATTGAACGAGAAATGCTGACGGAAAGAAAACACGAATAAAATCACATAAATCCCCTACCTCAAGCATATCTTGAATGGAGGTTCGTCGCCGAAATAACTATCTCGGAAGGATGCGTCGCGAAACGAGAATCGTCGCGGAAGAAGGTGTCGTTGGCATGGCGGTACATGGTGTCGCGTAGTCGATCTCTGAGGATTCAACGTTATTCATCATAGATCAGTGCGTTCTTCACGTTCTTCACGTTCTTCATGTTCATCGATGAAGAAGGTGAAGATCTTCAAGCCTCCCTTATCTTTTATCCCAAACCTCTAAAGCAACAAGTCCCAACCAAAATAAAATAAGTACCTCACTTATTTTATTAACAACTTCAGTTTGAAAGTTCAATGTTGAATTAATTCCCTCAATTAATTAACTCAACATGACTTAATAAATGGAGGGTTATGAAAGGTTAGGGAAGATTAAGGGGTGGGGTTCGTGTGGGCCCCACCACTATCATAACATCCCATGGGAAGTTGGGTGGTTACCCCAACTTCCACTCAATGGATAAACCACTTAAAAGAAAAAAAAACTGTAACTCAATTTTTATTTTATCATCCACAAATTTTTAACAACTCCTCCTGTGAAAACGAAACTCTGTAAAAGGTGTTCCTAAGAAAATACCGGCGCTGCGAATTCATAGGTGCCCTCGGAATTCGATTCCGATCACTGGTTCAAAAGTTAGAAAAACCCGCTCGGTCGTTCACTAAACGTACCCGAGCTAAACTTCGAATTATAATTCCAGGCACACCGGGCCTCAGAATAAGGTTCCGTCAGAAACTGAGTTCTTGTAAAATCCCAAATAAAATTAAGAAAAACTTTACCTTGAATTTTAGGGGTCTTTACATTACTCCCACCTCAGGGTTTTACGACCCCGTAAAGATGCATAAAAAACTAGGGGAACAAATGTGGGTACTGGGCACGCATCTGAGCCTTCTGCTCCCAAGTGCTCTCCTGGAGATTCCCATGCTGCCATCTGATGCGCACTAGAGGAATCAACCATCCACGTAGGACCCGCTCCTATCGATCCTTGATCTCCACTAGGACCTCCGCAGAATTCTCCCCATCATCAATGTCCAGCTCCCCATGGTCAATGATATGCGTCGGCTCGTGCACGTATCTCCTCAGCTGAAATACGTTGAAGACGTCATTCACTCGGTTCAACTGAGGTGGTAGATCCAGGTGATAAGCCACCTCGCCAATCCTGCTGAGGATTTGGAATAGTCCGATGAAGCGTGGAGACAACTTGCCGCCTTGGCCAAATCTCCATATACCACGTCGAGGTGAGACCTGCAAGAAGACGTGGTCGCCATCCTCGAACTCCAGCAGCCTCCGCCTCCTGTCAGTATAAGACTTCTGTCGGCTCTGAGATGTCCTCATCCGCTCCTGGATGACCTGGACATTCTCTGTTGTGACCTGGACTATCTCTGGTCCCACAAGTGCTGACTCCCCAGGGTCTGTCCAGCACAGAGGTGACCTGCAAGGTCGGCCATACAACGCCTCATATGGTGCCATCCCAATGGTGGAGTGGTAGCTGTTGTTGTATGCGAACTCCACCAAGGGTAGGTGGTCCTCCCAGCTATGACCAAAGTCGAGGACACATGCACGGATCATGTTCTCGAGAGTCTGAATGGTCCTCTTCGTCTGACAATCTGTCTGAGGGTGAAAGGCAGTAATCAGATGTAGCTGTGTCCCGAATGCCTCCTGCAACCCCTTCCAAAGTCGGTAAGTAAAGCGAGCATCTCGATCAGAGACGATAGATTATGGAACACCATGAAGCCACACAATCTTTTGAATGTAGAGACATCCCAAAATCTCCACTGAGCCCTGCTCTCTGATGGGTAAGAAGTGATCTGACTTGGTGAGTCGATCGACAATCACCCAAATGGAGTCATGACCTCTGGAAGTGCGTGGAAGTACAGTCACGAAGTCCATAGATATCCCATCCCACTTCCACTCTGGGACCTCCAAGGGCTATACCAATCCTGCAGGTACCTGGTGCTCTGCCTTCACCTGCTGGCAGGTGAGGCATTGAGAAACGAACTTTGCCACAACCTTCTTCATGCCCGGCCACCAGTGCTGTCATCTGAGATCCTGGTACATCTTCACCACTCCAAGATGTACCGCCAAAGGGGAAGTGTGAAACTATCTCAGAACCTCCTCTCGTAATGCAACTGGTACCAAGGTACGTCCTCTTAAAAGGACATCGTGCTCACCTCCCATGGAAAATCCATTAGGTGCTTGTCCTGAGGATATCTGTGCACGCCATGTCTCACAGTCGGCGTCCCCACGTTGTGCCTCTCTAACCTGCTGTAGTAGTGGAGGAGTGACTGTGAGTGACTGAAGGAAGGCTTCTCCATCACTATCCACAAAGGATATCCATAAAGCGGCTAGCTGCTCTGTCTCCTCCCCAAGTAGTTGGATGCCCGTCATTCTATTGAGAGCATTGGCTACTACTTTCCCCTTCCCAGGAGTATAGACTATCTCAAAGTCATAGTCCTGGAGGAACTCGAGCCATCGCCGCTATCTCAGGTTCGGGTCCTTCTGCGAGAAGATGTACCTGAGACTCTGAGGGTCAGAATAGACTGTAAAGCGCTCGCCCATCAGATAGTGTCGCCACATCTTCAGAGCGAAGACCACTGTTGTTAACTCCAGGTCATGGGTAGCGTAGTTTTGATCGTTCTGCCTCAACTGACGTGATCCATAGGCAATCAAGGCCTGCTCCTGTATCAAGACACATCCGAGTCCGGTCCCTGATGCATCATAGTAAACTACGTACCCTACTCCCTCCTCCGGCAACCTCAAGATAGGCGCACTATTCAATCTCTATCTCAGCTTCTGGAAGCTCTGCTGACATATTTCTAACCACAGAAAGGGTTTCCCCTTATTTTTCAAAGCTGAGAGTGGTGCCGCAACTCCAGAGAAGTCTAGCACAAATCTCCGGTAGTACCCATCTAGTCCTAAGAAACTCCGCAACTCCGTCACGCTCCTAGGTGGCTCCAAAACTAGAACTGCCTCGATCTTCGCAGGATCCACCGAAACACCCACCTCAGAGATGACGTGTCCCAAGAAGTGGACCTCACGTATCCAGAACTGACACTTCGAGAGCTTTCCATAAATTTGGTACTCTCGGAGTGTGTCTACTACAACCCGTAAGTGGTAGGCGTGCTCCTCCTCAGTCGTCGAGTAAATCAAAATGTTGTCGATGAAGAACATGACAAATCGATCGAGGTATGGCTGAAAGATCATGGTCATGAGGGCCATGAACACTGCCGGAGCATTGGATACACCGAATGGCATAACCAAGAACACATAGTGGCCGTACCGACATCTAAATGCCATCTTCTGCACATCCTCATCTCGAACTCTGAGCTGATAATAGCCTAACCTAAGGTCTATCTTTGAGAACCATCGTGCTCCCTTGAGCTAATCTAAGAGGTCATCAATCCTCAGTAGCGGATACTTGTTCCTCACTGTCACCTGGTTCAGGAGACGATAGTCGACACAAAGTCTCAAGCTCCCGTCCGCCTTCTTGGTGAACAATATCGGGGAAGACCAGTGTGAAACACTAGGTCAGATGAATCCCTTTCCCTGCAAGTCCTCCAACTATACCCGTAGCTCTCGAAGCTCAGCGGGGGCCATCTGATATGCTGGAGTGGATATCGGGGTTGTCTCGGGGTACAGGTCAATATAAAAGTCTACCTCTCTACGAGGAGGTAGTCCCAGAACGTCGTCGGGAAAAACGTCTACATACTGATCCACCACTGTAGGAAAACCAGGACTCCGCACGTCAATTGCTCCTATGATGAGGCTAGCCAACTGATGATTGATGGGATGTCCTCTCCTCTGCGGGAGTCCATCCTGTGCTGCGAAGGCTCCCTTCTCACCAGTGAAGGTGAACCTGCTCTCGTCGGTGTGTAATAATGGCACCTTGCGCCTAAAACAGTCAATCTGAGCATGGACTGTAGATAAAAAATCCATGCCCAAGATGACGTCGTAAGGCCTCGACGCAGATACAAGAAGATCCCAGCCAAAGCTATTGCCTCATAGAGTAATATCACACTACCGGCACCAATGCGTAATCGTCGAGTCTACTCCCGTAAGAGTCACTAGCCGTAAGGATCGAGCCCACAGCTCCGTCAGAATCTCCGAGCCCCGAACAAGGGAAGTGGATATGAAATAATGAGTAGCTCCTGTGTCTATAAGAACTGTAGAAAGGGTGGAATAGACACAGATAGTACCTCGACTCATCTCGGGCGTGCCATGGTCATAGGCCTCTGCTGCCTGAAGCTGTGCCTGTCTTTGCCCACCAACTCCCTATGGTTAGGGTGGACCTCCTGGTGGTGGTGGTGGTAGAGCCTCAAAGAGTCGCCCACCACCTGCTACTTGGACAGCTCCTCTGGCTCATCCGCCTGCTCCCTGTGGACCGCCACGGTCGACCTTCTACCTCTATCTTAGGTGGCCCCTCAACCGTCTGCTGCTCGTCCGCACGACGGGTCAGGCAGTCAAGATCCATGTGGCCCTTCCCACAGCATGTGTAGCACTGTCTTCCTCCCGAAATACTGGCTCCGCGCAGTGTGCCCCACACCACTGAGCCAGTGTCCTGAGGTCATCTACCTGAGGGTCTGGTCTTCCTGGACCCATGATTCATCCGTCGACTTCCTGCTGCAGAAGACTCTACTACGTTCCGCCCTACGGTAGGTCTCGCCGCTGATGTAGGCTCATCAAAGAAGCTCTAGATCAGAAGGGCTCGCTCCAGTACCCCTGCCTGAGTTGGAATGCTGAGGGATATCAGTGATTCCCTGATCTCATACCTCAATCCCTGATCAAAGGTCCGGGCACAGAAGAATGGGTCACGTACCATGTCTTTCGAATAGCGTGAGAGATCTGTAAATGTCGCCGAGTACTGGGCGACCGTCAAGCTGCCCTGCCACAACTATAGAAGCTCTTGGATGCGCACTGCACAGAGGGTGGTTGGGACGAACTCTGAGCGGAAGAGGCTCTCAAAGTCCGTCTAGAGGAGTGATGCCTCATCATTCACCTAGAGCATCAAGCTCCACCATCTGCCTACTACCGCATGCAGGAGGCTCGCTGCGAGGATCACCATGAGGTCTTCTAGTGTCCTCACTAACCTGAAAACTCATACAACTTCCTCCAGCAAATCCTCAGCTGCCTGAGGGTCCATATCCCTACGGAACCTAGGCATTCACTAATGCTGAAACTCGTGCAGTGCACTAAGGCGATGTACATCATCAGCGGCTGGGGCTGGTAGCATCGGTGGCTTGGCGGGTAGCGGTACTACCGGTGCCTCTACTGTCAAAGGGCCTTGTACCGAGGCCTCATTGCTCAGTGGGATGTCGTCACACACAACTCTCGGAACCCTAGCTGGCTGCCGTCGTGGGGCCATCCTGAAAAGAGATAGGTGCACCACGGTCAGAACAGTATACCTGGTGATCTGACACAAAGTAATCACAACGAAAACTTAAAACACACATGCAATCAATGTTTTTGTGCATTAAGTTGGAAATCAGAAGTCAGGGTCTTGGTGTACGGATACGTTGGCCGCCACACCAACACTGGACTCCCTAGACTGATAACCACACCCAATACTCTTAACACTATTGGTTCACATAGAAAAAGTTCATATTCCTGAGTTCTGCGGTAGAACCGAACTCCTTTGATACCAATTTGTCACGACCCATCCTTGGGGCCCATGCCGTGACTACCCCAAGCCCGCCTTCCATAGGCCAGGTGCTGGCGACTAGTACCAAGGCGTAATTCCCGGTAAAAAGGGAAGACATTGCCTTTGTAAAGTAATCAAACACCACAGAGAAAACAAACAGAAGTAAACACTAAGTAAAAACTGGGTACAACAATATGTGCGGAAGAGTAAGTGGGCCAGAATACAAACCCAAACTATAAGTAAAGTACAACTGGAAAGGGAAAACAACAACTGAAAGTAAAGCCACAGCCTCGAGTCGTCCACTGGAAGTCCCACCTGAAGGGTGGGTACAGATAGCCTCCACAGCTCCTCAGGTCTAGTCGTCCGCTCTGAGTACGTCCCGCCCAGTGGTCCACCTCCAGGTATCGTCCTGCTCTGCAAGCCTCAACCACGATCAGCGTTGTCCGTCATCTGGAACCAACACAACGTAGAGCGGGCATAGACCATGCAGGGGTGAGTATAAGCTACTCAGTAGGGACCCCGAGACCCCAGAAGGTCTCCCAGAATCCACAAAAGATAATCCACAAAGGAAGATACAATCACAAAGTAACATCTGTCACCACCTAGGTATATGCCCATACATATACCTAAGTCATCAATTCTCGTTTGGCTCCAACATCCGAGCCCAAGTACAACCCAGTCCACACAAGAAAACACAACCCATTCCACATAGGAAAGAAAAACATAATCCACACAAGATATCAAGTCAAACTTATCGAAGATAGGATTGAAAGTCAATATTCATCTCACACAGGTATACTTCTTCGTAAGACGATAGAGATGATCATATGTAGTCACTAATTCATCTAATCTGTCGAACCCACACAGGATCGATAGGTACTATCCCCCGCAATGACCCACAAAGGATCGATAGGTAACTAAACCCCACAATGACCCACAGAGGATCGGACCCACACAGGATCTGTAGGCGCCGGCCCACACAGGACCGCTGAGCACTGACCCACACATGATCTTGTTGGGTCGGAGAGTGATGGCAAGAGGGGGGTGAATTGCCTTTTAAAAAATAATTAACAATTTAAAAACAAAGTTAAAAGTGCAGCGGAAATAAAAGAGGCAAGACACAAAACTTGATAACGGAGTTCGGCTTAAACCAAAGCCTACGTCTCTGCTCCCAACTCAACCGTTGAGAGATTTACTACCGCTTGATTTTTAATGGTTTTAGAAAGAAACCCACTAGACAATAAGGTAGTCTAGAACCTATTACAACTTGCTTTTAATGGTTGAGCAAGAACCCACTAGCCTTCTTACAGGTGAAGGCTAGCTCACCTATTACTCAAGCCTTTTAAAGGGAAGGCTTGACTAACCTCTTCACACCGTGAAGGTGGTGTGAAAACCCAAACAAAGAGAGGATGAGAGAAAGAAGGGTTTGTATTCACAAACTCAAAATAAAGCTAAAAATGATAAAATAATAAAAACCGTAAAGAGGAGAAGTCTTGGGCGCCAATTGATTGATTGGTGATGATGAAGAGCGCTCCCAAGCTTCTATGGTGGTGCTCCTTGGTTGTGGAAGTGAGTTGGAGCAAATGAGGTTCCTTGAAGGAATCCGCCAGAGGTTTGCCAAATGATGAAAAATGTGTCCGTTGGATTCCATTGGCTTGGTTATTGTTCCACCATTGTTCTGGGGCTTTCTAGTCCTTTATTTATAGAGGGGGAACCCTCATATGGCCGTTCGGGGTCTTCGGAGCTGTTGGAAAAGTCTTCGGAGCCGTTGGGAGCAGGCTGGTCAAAGCCCAACGGCTAGTTTGACTGGCTCCACCGGCTGACCAGTGCTTGGACACCGGTTGGCCGGTGCTTTGGAAAATGGAGAGGCCTTCTGCCCAGGCACCACCGGCTGGCCGGTGAGGAGGCCACCGGTTGGCCGGTGCTGAGACAGTAGGTGTCCCTTCTGTCTGGGTTCCACCGGCTGGCCGGTGATGGTACACCGGTTGGCCGGTGGTCTGGACAGAGGGGATGCCTTCTGTCAAGATTCCACCAGCTGGCCGGTGGTCATCCACCGGTTGGCCGGTGGACTGAAATCAGTCCACTTTTGCTTTCAACATTCTTGGCCCAATTCCTTGGCAACCTGAAATCATGCCTATCATCCAAAAACACTTAAAACAAGATTAGATAAAAAAGAGAGTGATTGTGATCATGAAAATTAAACCACGAGGGGTACAACAATCTCCCCCTATTTTGATGATCACAATCACCAAAACAAGCAATGTAAAAGACTGAAATGAAAGGCATGCTTTAAAGGATAAATTGAAAAGTAAATCAAAGCATGAGAGAAAGATTTCTCCCCCAACCAACCAAGAATTTATCCCCCTTTGTGATTATCAAAATAGCACGGGGCATAAAACTTGATTGAGGGAAAGGATTGAAAAACAAGATAGAGATTTTAAACCAATTGAAATTTTTGAAATTTGAATTGAAAGTTTTGAAATGAAATTTTTGAATTGAAATTTTTGAATTGAAAGTTTTGAATTGAAAGTTTTGAAATAAAAACGCAAAAAGTCTTAAACGATCCTAACTCCCCCTAAATAAAAACAACAAATCACCGGGGAGAGGATTTTAGAACCGAGACAAATTTTGGTCCGGAGAGACTCACTAAAAGGGATTTTTCAATCCATACTTGTCTAGTGGCGGGTCTTCTCCTATGAAATTCATCATTAAAGGAAATGGTTTTGGGCCTTCCATACCGGGCATTTTTGCAATTGCACTCATAAATCAAGTGCCCGGGTTTTTTACAATAGTTGCAAAATTTATATTGGGAGCTCCCCCTTACAAAAATAGTTGGAGCATGGGAAGAGGAAGCTTTCTTGGAATAGCCAAGCCCTTGGGTGGTTCTAGATATGCATTGGGAACCAAGGAGCTTCGAGAGGTTATGTTCACCTTCGGTGAATTTAGCTAGGGATTCCCTTAAATCCTTGATTGTTAATTCCATAGAATCAACATCGGGAAGGTTTTGGACCTTGAGGGACAACTCCTCCTTTTCTTTGAGAAGTTGTTCCTTTTCGGAAGAAAGTTTTTTGAAATTCTTTTTTAAAGCAATAAATTTGGAAGAAAGTTCGTGAAAACCTTCCTCCAATTGATCTCTAGCATTTTGGAGATCCTCATAAGATAAATTATTGAAAGAATTTGAAGAACTAGAGGATGAGGAGTCGGAAGAGGATACCTCATGAAATGCCATTAGGCATTTTTTACCATTGTCACTTGAGGAGGAGGAGGAGGAGGATGTGGTGCTATCACTCCATGTGGCCTTGAATTCCTTCTTCTTTTCCTTTTGCTTGGCCTTTTTCTTGTTGAGTGTACAATCGGGCTTGTAATGGCCTTTCTTGCCACACCCGTAACATGTTACCTCGGGCTTGGATTTTTCGTTGGGTTGAGCCTTGCGGGATTTCTTCTTTTTGTTCTTCTTCATGAATTTTTGCATCTTGCGGGCAAGGTTCTCGATTTCTGAATCTCCGCTTGAAGAGGAAGACGATGAGGAGAAGGAGCTTTCTTCTTTTTGAACTTTGAAGGAGATGTTCTTTGGAACTTTGATCAGTTTGCCTTCCTTTTCAGCTTGCCTCCTCATGGTGATCTCGTAGGTCATGAGGGATCCGATGAGCTCTTCGACCGGCATGTTCTTGATGTCTTTTGCTTCTTGGATTGCCGTGACTTTCGGTGCCCATGAGCTTGGTAAGATCCAAAGAATCTTCTTGACCATCATCTCTGCAGAAACATCATCTCCAAGAGATTTTCTTCCATTGCAAACGTCAGTAAAACGTGTAAACATTTCAGTTATATTTTCAGATGGATTCATGGTAAAAGACTCAAAATCTTGACGGTACATATCCAATCGAGTATCCTTGACTTTGTTGGTCCCCTCATGGGTAACCTCCAAAAGTTTCCAGATTTCATGAGATGAAGTGCATGTGGAAACTCGATTGAATTCATTATGATCAAGGCCGCAATGAAGAGCGTTCATGGCTTTGCCATCAAGCTCGAAATTTTTAATATCGGCTTGAGTCCATTTGGATTCATCGGGAGAAGAAAGAGAATAACCATGCATGACAATTTTATAAATAGGATAACCTATACTTCTTAGAAAAGTAGTCATATGGGTTTTCCAATAGGTATAGTCGGTTCCATAAAAGAATGGAGCACGACCCAATGAATAACCTTCGGGGGCGAAAGAAGATGAAGCCATCACAATGGATCTTGAATTTGAAACCGGTTAGGGTATTACTCAAATTTTGCCTTTGATACCAATTGTTGGGTCGGAGAGTGATGGCAAGAGGGGGGTGAATTTCCTTTTAAAAAATAATTAACAATTTAAAAACAAAGTTAAAAGTGCAGCGGAAATAAAAGAGGCAAGACACAAAACTTGATAACGGAGTTCGGCTTAAACCAAAGCCTACGTCTCCGCTCCCAACTCAACCGTTGAGAGATTTACTACCGCTTTATTTTTAATGGTTTTAGCAAGAAACCCACTAGACTTTAAGGTAGTCTAGAACCTATTACAGCTTGCTTTTAATGGTTGAGAAAGAACCCACTAGCCTTCTTACAGGTGAAGGCTAGCTCACCTATTACTCAAGCCTTTTAAAGGGAAGGCTTGACTAACCTCTTCACACCTTGAAGGTGGTGTGAAAACCCAAACAAATAGAGGATGAGAGAAAGAAGGGTTTGTATGCACAAACTCAAAATAAAGCTCAAAATGATAAAATAATAAAAACCGTAAAGAGGAGAAGTCTTGGGTGGCAATTGATTGATTGGTGATGATGAAGAGCGCTCCCAAGCTTCTATGGTGGTGCTCCTTGGTTGTGGAAGTGAGTTGGAGCAAATGAGGTTCCTTGAAGGAATCCACCGGAGGTTTTCCAAATGATGAAAAATGTGTCCGTTGGCTTCCGTTGGCTTGGTTATTGTTCCACCATTGTTCCGGGGCTTCCTAGTCCTTTATTTATAGAGGGGGAACCCTCATATGGCCGTTCGGGGTCTTTGGAGTCGTTGGAAAAGTCTTCGGAGCCGTTGGGAGCAGGCTGGTCAAAGCCCAACGACTAGTTTGACTGGCTCTACCGGCTGACCGGTGCTTGGCCACCGGTTGGCCGGTGCTTTGGAAAATGGAGAGGCCTTCTACCCAGGCACCACCGGCTGGCCGGTGAGGAGGCCACCGGTTGGCCGGTGCTGAGACCGTAGGTGTCCCTTCTGTCTGGGTTCCACCGGCTGGCCGGTGATGGGACACCGGTTGGCCGGTGGTCTGGACAGAGGGGATGCCTTCTGTCAAGATTCCACCGGCTGGCCGGTGGTCATCCACCGGTTGGCCGGTGGACTGAAATCAGTCCACTTTTGCTTTCAGCTTTCTTGGCCCAATTCCTTGGCAACCTGAAATCATGCCTATCATCCAAAAACACTTAAAACAAGATTAGATAAAAAAGAGAGTGATTGTGATCATGAAAATTAAACCACGAGGGGTACGAAAGGTACAACAGATTTGACCCACATAGGATCGGTAGCACTGATCCACGTAGGATCACTGAGTGCTGTAGTTGTTGCCGTCGAATCCAAGGAGGATTTCTGTACAGTAGTCATCGTCGTCGCAGCACAGCCAGCTCTAGGGTTCCCGCACACAGCAAGCTTGTCCGGGAGGGTCCGCTCCATGAGCCGAAGGGCTGATACATCAACTGAAACATAGTCCAGAGTTTATGTATCCAAAAGTTCAGTATCGTCAATAGGAAATCAACGTCACAGACGGTGCGTCATTCGGACGCCCGGTCTGAGATTTATTGGCTTTTTCATCCCAGGGGCCTGGTTGGTTTTTAAGTAAAAAACAACCCTACTGTACACCAACTGCGTCCAAAACTCGAGTGGAGAAAGCCAAAATGTCCGTATGACTTAGAGGAATCCAACAAAGTCAACGGAACATCAATCGGACGTCCGGAACTCAAGTTATAAGCGTTTTCGCTCCGAGGGCTCGGTTGGTTTTGTGTACGAACCAACCTGGCTGAACCAAATGTACTCTGAAACCTTGAGTGTAATATAATTAAATGACCGTCTCGTTCCAAGGATCGCATCGCCGTTGACGGTGCGTCGATCGGAGGTCTGCAGCCCATGTTATTGGAAAAAGACCGTGAGAGGTTCGGAAGTGGGGATTTCGGGCCCGGACCGACCCAGCCCGAGACCCCCTGAGCCGGTCCGAACTGGGTCGACCCAACCCGCATCTGGGTCCGGCCCACTTGGGTGCGGCTCAGCCCGGCCTCGGCGCGGCCCGGTGCGCTGGCGGCCCGACGCGCTGGCGGCCCGGCGCGCTGGCTAGGTGGCTTGACCGAACGGCCGAGCCGTTCGGGATATGGGGGGGGGGGCTTGTTGTAACCGCGACCCCATAATGGGGGCCGCTCACGTCTGACCAGCCGGGAGTTTCGAACCCCCGGCTCTTCCACTGTCCGGCCGGCCGACTGCTGTAGACTCGGGACCGACAAGGGCCAGTCCCCCTACTCCGACGTGGCCTATGCCGCGGCCTTGGACTGTCCGGCGCGGCGCGATGGCACTGCGCCCCTTCGCCACTGCCCCGCTCTTGCCGCGGTGTTTTTCTGGGTTCTCCAGCACGGCGCGTCGGCGCCGCGATCTTGGTTCGATTGTCAATTGCGCGGCGTGACGGCGCTGCGCATCCTTGCCGCTCGTTTCCGCGCGGTGCGACGGTACCGCGTCACATTCCTTTGAACTGTAATCAACATAAAAGATAAGAGAGGAGGGTCGTCCATGTTTGTGTGGTCCGTCCCCCCTAACTTTAATCGAAAGTAAACTTTCCAATTGAACGAGAAACATTGACGGAAGGAAAACATGAATAAAAGCACATAAATCCCCTACCTCGAGCGTAGCTTGAATGGAGGTTCGTCGCGGAAACAACCGTCACGGAAGGAGGCGTCGCGAAAGGAGAATCGTCACGGAAGAAGGCGTCGCTGGCGTCGCGGTACACGGCGTCGCATAGTCGGTCTCCGAGGATTCAGCATTCTTCGTCGGAGATCGGTGCGTTCTTCGCGTTCTTCGCATTTTTCGTGTTCTTCGATGAAGAAGATGAAGATCTTCAAGCCTCCCTTATCTTTTCTCCCAAACCTCTCAAGCAACAAGTCCCAACCAAAATAAAATAAGTACCTCACTTATTTTATTAACAACTTATGTTTGAAAGTTCAAAGTTGAATTAATTCCCTCAATTAATTAACTCAACTTGAATTAATAAATGGAGGGTTATGGAAGGTTAGGAAAGATGAAGGGGTGGGGTTCATGTGGGCCCCACCCCACTCATAACCTCCCATGGGAAGGTGGGTGGTTACCCCAACTTCCACTCAATGGATAAACCACTTAAAAGAAATAAAAATTGTAACTCAATTTTTATTTTATCTTCCACAAATTTTTAACAACTCCTCCCGTGAAAACGCAACTCCGAAAAATGTGTTCCTAAGAAAATACCGGCGCTGCGAATTCATCGGTGCCCTTGGAATTCAATTCTGAGCACCGGTTCAAAAGTTAGAAAAACTTGCTCATTCGTTCACTGAACGTACCTGAGCTAAACTTCGGATTATAATTCTGGGCACACTGGGCCTCAGAATCTGGTGCCATCAGAAACTGCGTTCTTGTAAAATCCCAAAGAAAATTAAGAAAAATTTTCCCTTGAATTTTATGGGTCTTTACAGTTTTGGGGCATGTATTATTATGATATGTACTAAAAATTCATCTAAAATGATGTAATATTAATGTATGAAATGATTAGGTTGCCTTAGTTGGTACTAGAGAATGGTTTAGATATTTTTGAGAATAGGATTATAAAACATTGGTGAAACCTCTCGGTATATGTTTATATATAGTATAAAATCTTTATGATTTGTTAAATTAGATATTTTTTGGTTTCTTATAAATAAAATCCCTATCTGGATAAAAAGATATAGATTAAAGATATGGTATATACTAATCTAGGGGTGATAACCCTTAAAATGATGGTTGAGTATTAACTCGATCTTCACTTGCTACATGAAAAAATAATAATAAGTGCACACCTAGTTTAACACTAGTGTGGTATATTATTTGGTTAATTCAAAATCTCTTTATGAACCATTATGATTAATGGGAGGAAATAATTTATGACAACCAATGATGAACGAAAAGTCATATATGATGAACATAAAGTGTCATAGGTTGATTAGAATATTAAATTATTTATAAAATATTTGGAATTATTTTTTTATGATTATATGATTCCTCACTCCAATTCACAATGTTTGATGGGAACTTTATGTTTTTGGGGTTTAGCAGTAGATTGGTGAAAGAATAGTGAAGTTGAAGTGGTGATAGGTATGATCAGATATTCAAGTTTCTTATTTGATAATAGTCATACAGATTTATTTATATCATAAAAAGTATATAATAATGTTAATTATTATACTCAATAATTATATGTTGATTTAGCATTAAAAACCGATACGATGATTTCTTCTCATGTCTATAGATCCTCTCTAGTAGAAGTTTGTTGGAATGTGCTTCTTAAAAATCTTTTTATTCTCCCTATGGTTGAGTATGATGTTATTTTATTCAAGGATTGGCTCTCATAAGATAGAGTGCATATAAATTAATTTGGAAGGGATGTCACATTTGATATTCTAAATAAACTTATGATCATATTTTGATGCAAGGGTGAATATAAACTTTTAATTGAAATTACATCAATTTTATGGGTCTTTAAACCTTTGGACGAGTGTTATTTATACCAAATATTTGGGGAGAAACTCAAAATTGAATATATGACTAATTTTTGGTATCATTATCACATATTTCCTAAAAAATGCATTGTCTTACACTGAATCGTGATGTTGATTTTTCATTTTAACTCATACATGGTGCTACACTTATTTTAAAGACTCAATATAGAATGTCCCTGATTAAGTTGAAATAATTGAGGAAGAAAATCTAGGAGAATATTGATAAGGATTTAATATATCCTAGTGCATTACTATGGGGTTCACATGTTATTTTTTTAAAGAATAATTATTGTTTAATGTGTCTTTCCATTGATTATCTTAAAACCAATAAGATCAATATTTAGAAATAGTACCCTCTTCCCCATATCGATAATTTGTTTAATCAATTATGAGGTGATCAATATCTTTCCAGGACTAATCTTTGTTATGGAAAATATCAGTTGAGGGTTAAAATGGTTGGTATTCACATGTCATCCATCCGTACAATGTATGAATATTACGAATTTATTGGGATATCATTTGGACTTACCAATTCCCATGATATCTTTATGGATTTAATGGATAAAATATTTAGATATTACATTGATTATTCTATGGTAGGATTTATAGATGATATTATTATATACTCCAAGATCAAAGAATATCATTAAAATCATTTGAGGATTTTGTAGAGCACCTCGATAAAGGAGAAGTTGTATTCCAAAATTTTCATCTCATGTGAGGGTGTACCAGTTTATCGTTTAAGGATGGAAGTTATTGAGAAATGGACAAGGCCAACCATGCTAACCAAGATCAATACTGTTTTTGGGTTGGATGAATATTATCAATTTTTTATGAGAAATTTATCATGCATATGAAATCATATAACCATGTTGATTTATAATGGAGCCATGTTCCCTTGGGAAGATGAATGTAGGCCATATTTAAAGGACCTGAAAAGAAGGGTGGATATGGAATATGAGCTCACACAATCCTATAAAAGGAAATCGTTTGTGATCTATATTGATACATCAAATAAGGGGCTAGAATTATTCCTTATTAATAATTATTTGGTGTTGGATAATTCTTCACACTAATTGAATATTCATGATCAAAATTACCTGACTAATGATTTAGAACTGGAAGTGGTAATTATTTTCATTAAAGACATGGGGTCATTATCTATATGGATAAAGGTGGAATATATATAGTGATTATAAAATTTTAAAGTATGTATTCACATATAAAGAGTTTAATATTCACCAAAGGATATAGTTGAAGTTAATTAAAGATTATTATTGCTTAATATATTACCACCATAGGAAGGTGGATAAGGAATATTAAGCTTTCAGTTGGAAGGAAAATGATGGTTTTTCATGATAAATATTGAAAGATATCTAGTACTTCTGGATTTTCAGAATATTGACCTTGAAATAATGAGTATAGGGACATATCATATCTTTTTTATATGAAAATTCATCCATCCATACATGTGAGGGTTAAATTGGTGCAGAAGGAAGATGTGGAAATGTAGATGAAAATGATTAAAATTATAGAGTTTAACTATGGTTTTTATGAAATAATAAGGTTCAAGAACTGAGTATGTGTCCCCTAAATACTAGACATTAAAGAGGAACTATTTGATGAAGCTCATAGTTCATCATTCTCTACCCATCCTAGAAGTTCTGATATTTATAGATATTTGAAAGAGTATTTATAGCGTGTGAACATGAAAAGGAATATTATAGAGTATATATATCCTTTTTTGGTATAATAGAAATTTATGGTTGAGAAGAAAACATCTAAGGGGATGTTACAACCATTACTCATAATACAATGGAAATATTAAAAAATCACATTGGATTTCATCTCCAAACTCCACAAAACATCTAAATTACATAATGTTATTTTTTTTTTAGTCAATCACATTATGAAGTAATTTTTTATATTATTATCAAAGAATATTTATCCCTTGATTATCTTTCCAGGATATATATTAAAGAGGTGATAAGGTTGAATAAGGTACCATAATCTATTATATTTGATCAGTATATTAGGTTTACGTTGATGTTCTAGAGAAGTGCTGAATAAGCCGTGAATGGAGATTCAAATTTAGTAGTGAATATCATACTTTGAAAAATGGATAATGTTTTGGACCATTTAAACCCTAAAAGATATTTCAGGATATTTTTCTATGTATTTTAATGGTTTTTGCGATAAACACACTATTATTTTTTAGTTTTATTATAAAAATAGATTTCACTAGAGTGTTCTTATGGATCCTAATGAATCCCTCTATAGAAGGAAGTTCAAACTCCAAAATGTAAGGATAAATTTAGAGAGAGAAAGATATTCAGACCTAAGTTATCTAAGGAAATCATGGAGAAAGATAGAACCATTAATTATCATAATAGGGATGTTCATAGTCAGCAAAAAAGTAATACTGGAAATCATCAGTGAGATATAAAGTTTGAGGATGGTGAAAAATTATTTCGACGAATATCAAATTGGAAGAAGATTATGAGATCTAAAATAAAGGGAAACCTGAGACCTAGATATAACTATCACTTTGAAATTATTGATCATATCAGGATGGTAGCATATCACTTGGTGCTTCAATAAGAACTTTCTCACATTCATGATGTGTTCCATATATCGCTTTTGAGGAAGTACAAACAAGATACTTCACATGTATTGAACTTAGAGGTTTCACCGATGAATCATGATTTTATTTATAAGGAATAAAATGTAAATACTCATGATCGAATAGATAAAGCATTATAGAAAAATAACACTCACCTATTTAAAGTGTTGTGAAAAAAAAATCAAATTTGAAGAAGCTACATGGGAATCTGAGGATATGGTGAGGCCGAAGTATCCTCATTTGTGTGTATCAGAGTAACTAAATATGTATGTAGAAATTCTTATAAGAGGGTAGAATGTAACACCCTATGATTTTTTGGTATATTAGTATTTAAATAAATTTTATTTGTTTGATAGCTTTCTTTATATGCAAAACCAAGCTTAAATGGACTGAAATAATCTATTGAAATATTATTATTAAATCTGAAAATTTTCACCTTTCTAATAGAATGGAGAGTCTGAATAAGAGTAAAAGTATTATGAAATATATTTTTGAAATTTTTCCTTAGTAATTCATAGTAAATAAGTACTCATTCATAAATGTTTAAAATAATGTCATTTTATGTTATAAGATAAATTATTCAATGAATTATATATATATATTATGTATTTTCATCAATAATAAACTAAGTTTTTTATAAAATATTTTTATTTAATTTAAAAATATAAATAATTATATACACATTTATTATTAATTGGTTATAAGTGAAGATAAAAAAATTATGGTAAAAAGAGATAATTTTTTTTCTTCATAAAATTGTTTTTATTATGTAAAATGTATCATTTTCTTAATAAATTGAATTAATAAATTTGTATGAATGATTTTGATGAATGGTTTATATAATATAATCAGATAAATATATTATCATTCATATAATAGTTTTTACTAGGAAAGGAAAGAGAATAAAATCATTTTTATGCAAAAAATACATTTTATCTAAAAATGGACTTTACGTATACTATGCAAAAATATTAGTATTAATTTCTTCCACTTATAGAAATTGAATCTTGTAAAATTAATTTAATATTTGGAATCAAGATAATTAATATTATTAAATATGGTCATTTTAATTTTTAGAAATTAATTTATAATTCCAATGGTAAAAATATTGTTACCATAGTAAGTGTAAAAAGGTTAAAAAGAGCAGGTAACCTAAGAGATAATATTTAAAATATCAAGAAAAATATTTAATTTTATTGGTTGATTGAATTTAGACTGTAATATAATTATATTTGAATATTTTGAAATTTTGAGACACTTTATAATGATAATTAACTTATTATATTGATAATATTATTAATATTTATATGTTTTCCACTGACTTTACTTATAAAAAGGAACCTCCACTTCTCACCTCAGCACCCCAGTTGAGCTCTTTAGATTGAAAAATATCAACCCAAATACTCTCCCAATATCCTTATTTATTATCTTGAGGTACTATAATTTCCAAAATACCTATTAAATAATCCTTATGGTTGCTTTCAAAGGGAAATACAATAGAATATGAGGTTTGAATGCATTCGAAGAAAGAAAAAACTTGAGGTAAGTGTTCTTAATATCAGTATTTTTTCATTGAGATATTTTTCATGTTATGCCCCTATTTGAGTTAATGTGGTTTATATAATTCCCATTACATATATCATATCATGAATATATTCCTTATTCATGGAATTTAAAGTATTATTGAAACTTATCTCTTTCACAGGGTTTATGATTCAAAAGTTTCCAAAGTGGAAAGTTTTATTTTATAATCTTATTTTCTTCAAGATTGTATATGTTAAATATCCATTGAGAAAAATAATTTAAAAAAATTCCTTTAAACACTATATATTTCATCCCATATTGTTATTTATAGAATTCTCATGTACTAGCACCATTCTCCTCTACTAGGTACATAACATGACCAAGAAAATGTTTTTAAGAAAAGAAGACATTATTTATTCATTTTGAGTAAGGAATATTTCTCATCCATTACCATGATCTTCATAACGTTTTATATAGTTTTTAATATATACAATATTTTTGAGAAATTTTATGTTTTCTAACTTTTAATTTATTTACAAATTTTTAAAAGGAATCATTTCACATGTCTTCTCTATGAATCATTTTGTAATTTTTACAAATGTGTGAAAATAATGGTTTATGTAATGAGTATATTTTCCCACCATCATGTACTTACTTATTAATTAATATTCCTTTATAAATTTCCATCGTAATTTTAAAATAAAATATATTTCTGAATATTCTAGGAATTTTTAGTTTTAAATGATATCGAAAGAAAAATGATATTTTCCATTTTTGAGTAGAAATGATAAAATTCTATTTTAGTGGTATTTTTTATCAATATAAATATTTTTTAAGGTTTCTTATGATTCATCAGAGACATGATATTATAATACCATCCAATTTCTTGCTCATGATGGATTATGATGATTAATTTTTGGGGAGGATTCAATTAAACATGTTACTTTCCCACAGGTTAGTCAAATCATGAGGAAATATTTATGCAAAACATTTATTTTACAAGGTTTATGATTTCATGAAATGAAAAATATTATTTTTATCCTATGGAATACTTATGAATGTTTTTCATTATCATATGGGTGGGATAGGAATTATATATCCCACCAATAAATTGGGTTAATATTGATATCTCATGAGATAATATAGACCTGAATAGGGAGTGTACCTGGTTCAGTATAAGACTATATCCAATATTATAGTATCCTCACTAATACTTAACTATGTAAATGATGGAATGGGGGAGTTAACCACATCCACAAGGGAATTTGTTCCATTATTATAGTGTTTATAGTGAGGGTTAACAAAGGAAATTATTTTTTATTATTATGAATATGCCACAAAAATATGCCTTTTACATATGATATGTTTCCAAGGCTTACAATTGATTATTAATAATTCCAAACCCTTATGGATTATTTATTTTTTTTATGAAAAAACCATATTCAATGAATCATGATTAATGGTCATTGACGGATTGGGTATGAATTTCATAATTTATGACCATATTCATATACCCTTATTTTTATCATATTCTCACTTATGATCATTGATTGATATCTTATATAATTACCCTTACTAAGAATCTAAGATCTTGGTTTATTTTTTTATTCATTCCCCATGTTATGAAGAAAGGTTTTAAGTTGGGTATCTCTAAGATGACTACTATATGTGAATCAATTTTTGAGTTATGTTGAATATAATTCATGAAATAATATGAATATGTATCTAGTATCTAAAGAAACTAAACTGTTATGATTATGGGACATGTATTATTATGATATGTATTAAATATTAATCTAAAATGATATAATATTTATGTATGAAATGCTTGGGTCACCTTATCTATTATCAGAAAAATGTTTAGTTACATTTATATATTAAGATTAAAAATCATTGGTGAAAACCCTATGGATATGTTTATGTATAGGATAAAATTATGATGTTTTGGTAATGTAGAGATTATGTGGTTTCCTAGAAATGAAATACCTATCTGGATAAATACAAGTATATGATGGATCTAGAACATATGAACCTAATGGTAATAAAAATGAAAACTCTAGTCAGATATTAACTTGATCTTCACCTGGTTCATGGAAATGAAGCCTTACTATACACTTGGTTTGACCCTCACTGAGAATATTCTTTTTCAAATTCACATTCTATTTAAGAACCATTATAAATAATGTAAGGGTATAATATGTGAAAACTTATGATGAACTAAAATTTATATATAATTATCCTAAAGTGTCATAGGTTTATAATAAGGTGTCGTGATTTAGGAAATGTTCGGAATGATTTTTATGATCAAAGAAATTTTCACTCTAATTAATATTTCTTGATCCCTGCACTACTCTTTTTGGTTTTAGTAAGTGATTGGAGATAAAAAGATGAATTTGAGGATGTAACAAGTACAATAAAATATTGAACAATCATATTTTAGATTAGTCATATAGATTTATTAAATACTGAAATGTCACTAGGAATGTAAATTCTTATCCTCAATTATTGGATATTGATTTATTATTAATCCTCATGGTACCATAATCTCATCTCATGTCTATAACTCCTCTATGATAGAATTTTTTATGAATATGCTTCCTTAAAATATTATTATTATACCTTCAGTAGAATTTGAAGTTATTTTGGGCATGGTTTGGATCTTTTATATAGATCACATATCAATTTTCAAGTAATGGGAGTTACATTTGATATTCCAAATCAACCCGTGATTTTCATTCGGTGTGAGGATGAATATAGAATTCAAATTGAAATTACTTTCATTGTATGGGCCTCAATACTTATTCATGGGAGAATATTTATTAGAAATGGTTAGGGGAGACACTCAATATTAAATATATTCCCTATCTTTGAGATTATTCTAATGTATTTATTGTTAAATTTTCTTGTCAAACACTGAATCATGAAGTCAATTTTTCAATAAAGCTCATTATTGGTGCAACACCTATTTTGAAGAATCCATATTGATTTTCCATGATCGAGTTACGAGAAATGAGGAATATACTCTAATAGAATCTTGATAAAGGATTCATGCACACTAGTGATTCACCATAGGGTCTACATTATCATTTTGTGAGTAAGAAAGATTGTTAAATGTGTTTTTTCATCTATTATAAACAAATTAACAAGATAACTATCAAGAATATGTATCCTATTTCCCATATCGATGATTTGGTTAATCTATAATGAGGAGATCAATATTTTTTCTAGTTTTTTCTTTGGTCTTGATATTATGATATGGGGGTTAAAGATGAGTGTATACCTAAAGCAACCTTCTGTTCAAGGTATCAACATTATGAATTTATAGTGATTGCATTTATTTATAAAAATTAACCTCCAATGTTCATAGATTTAATGAATAGAGTTCATATAGATTACCGTTATTAGTTTTTGGATCTCCTTATAGATGATATGATTATATATTCCAAGCGTAAGATGGATAATAAAGACCATTAGAGTATTGTATTGATTCATTTTAGGAACGATAATCCACATGCCAAATATAGAAAATACGAATTATAGATATAAAATGTTTAATTATTAGATCATATATTATCAAGAGATGGTATATCAGTGGATCCTTCAAAGATGGAAGTTATTGACCAATGGTCCAGAACAACCATGGTGACTATGATCCTTAGTGTTTTTGGGTTGGGTGGATACAATCAATTCATTGTGAGAAATTTTCCATGGGTATCAAATCCAATAACCATGTGAACTTTAAAGGGATACAAGTTCCATTGGAAATATGAATGTGAGGAAAATTTCAATGATATGAAAAGAAGGTTGGCCAGTACTCCTATGATCACACTACCCCAAAGTGGAGAATAGTTTGTGATCTATATAAATGCATTAAATAAGTGGCTAGGATGCATTCTCATTCTTAATGATATGGTAATAACTTATATATCTTACCAATTTAAAATTCATGAGAAAAAGTATCTGGATCATAATTTTAAGTAGAAATGGTAATTTTTTTCATTAAATATATAGAGGAATTTTCTATAATTTGAAATGTGTGATATATATATATATATTGATTATAAAATCATGAAGAATATATTCACATATAAGGTTTTTAATATTAAATAAATGAGATATTCGAAGTTGATTACAGATTATGACAACTCAAAGCATAAACACCCTAGAAAGGAAGATAATATAGAAGATAATCTATGTCAGAATAACCATGATAGTTTTCTATGATGAGGATTGGAAGATATCCAATACTTATTGATTTTAAAAATATGTATCTTGAAAACACAATGGAATGGGAAAGATCATACCTTTCTCAGATTTGTGTTCAACCATCCATCCATGCGAAGATTAAAGAGGCATATAATAAAGATGTGGACCTGTAAAAAATGGTGATAAAAATTCTTGAGTTCAAACTTGTTTGTGATGACAGGATATATTATTAGAACTGAGTATATGTGAAATCAATATAAAACATGAATAATTATCTTTTTGATGATGCTCGTAGTCCATCATTCTCTATCCATATTAAAAGTAAGAAAATGTATATAGATCTGAAAGAGTATTTATAATGGGACAAAATGAAAATTAATAATATGGAGTATGTATATAATTTCTTAGTATTCCATCAAGTTAAGGATAAGATACCTACGTCTACGAAGATTTTACAACTATTACCCAAAATATAATTGAAATGAGAAAAAATCACCATGGATTTCATTGTCAGACTCCCAAAAACATCTAAATGTGATAATGTAATTAGGGTTGTAGTCAATTTCCCTACGAAGTCAAAAAATTTCATTACTATTAGAGAATATTTTTTTATATTTATTAGATTCTCAGGATATAAATTCAACAAGTAATAAGGTTTCATGGGGTACCACATTCTATTGTATCTGATTTCGATATGAGGTTCTCCTCAATGTTCTAGAGAATTATTATATAATCTTTGAATACATATTCATCCATTAACTCTATATATCATCCTTAGATATATGGATATCCTAAGAGGACATGTTGAGAGATTATTCAAGGGATTTAATTTGTGTTCTTGATCAAAAACATCATCTAGTAAATTTTTCCTTCAACAATAGAATTCAATTGATAATTCATATGGCTTTTTATGAATCCCTCATTCCTAGGAACCAAAAAAATCAAATGTGATGGGATGAAAATGGATAAAGAATATGGATATTTGGGATATCTAGGGAAATAACTGAGAATGTTAGAATCATTCAACAACACATCAAGGCTACTCATAGCTGATAGAAAAGTTATGCTGATAATCATTTGTGAGATATATAGTTTGATGTTGGAGATAAGTTATTCCTATGAATATATCAAAGGAAGAAGGTTTTTAGATTTGGAAAGAAGGGTAAGATAGTCCCCGGATAAATTGAACCTTTGGAGATTCTTGATCAAATTAGGATGGTAGTTTATCACTTGTCACTTCAATCAAACCACACAGAAGTTCATGATGTGTTCCATGTACTTATTTTCAGGAAGTAAATACATGATCCTTCAAATGTATTGAAGTCATAGGTTAAAACGATGTAGAATGATATTTTTTATGATGAAAAAATGGTGGATATTATTGATCAAAGAGAGAAATTGTTTTGGAACAAGACCACTTACCAGTTCAATGTTTTGTTTGAAAAAACTATAAACTTGAGGACGTTACAAGGCAACCCAAGGTAGTTATGAGGTTTAATTATCCTCATTTTTTATATTATATTAACTTAATTTGAATGAATATATTATTATAATTGAGGTATAATACAACACCATAAGATATTATGAAATAATTATCTTTAATTAAATCTGATGTCTTTAATAGTTTGCTTTATATGAAACACCCATCTTAAATAAACCATAATATATTATTGAAATATTATTATTAAATGAAAATATTTAACCAACCCATTATATTTTTGGGTATGAATCAAAATAACTATATTCTAAAAAATAATTTTAAATTTTTTCTTTAATTAAAAAATGTTGATTAATTTTTAGTAAATAAGTAGTAAAAATTAAATGTAAAAAATACTATTATTTTATATTAAAAGTTCAAATATTAGAATTATTTTATTTCTATATATTATTATATATTTTGACCCAAAATAAAGTCTGATTTTGATGAAATATATTGGTAGTTAATTTTAATAAATTAATAATTATTTATATATTGATTATTAATTGGTTAGAAATAAAGATAAAAACATTTCAAGGTAAAAATAGATTTTATATTTTTTAGGATACTATTTTTATTATGTGTAATGTATTTTTATATTATTAACTTTAATTATTAAATATTTTAGAATTATTTTAATTAAATTTATAAATAATATATTTAATACAATATATTAACATTCATAAAATAATTGTTATTAGGAAATTGATGTGAATACAATAATTTTTTTGTTAAAAATACATTTTATCTAAAAAATTCTTTGTACATGTTTTGTGCACATATATTATTATTAATTTCTACCACTTATAGGAATTAAATATCATAAAATGTATTCCTTATTTGGAATCAGAATAATTAATATTAGTTATTGAGGTAAAATTAATTTGTAGTCATAATGAATAATTACCATGGTCAAAAACTTGTTACCATGATAAGAGTAAAAATGATTAAAATAGGTTTTAACCTAAGATATATAGTTTAGAATATCATAAAAAACATGATTTCATATTATTGGTTGATTGGATTTAGAACATACCCAACTTTTATTCAATGCTTTGGAAATTTGGAGCTACTTTCCTCTGAGAGTGAAATTATTTTTTTAATGTTCTTAATATTTATAAGTTTTCCACCTTCCTTCCCTATAAAAGGGAAAATATTCATATCATATCTCCACCCAACTATACCCCTTTATCTCAACCTAGATATAAAAAATTACTCTCCGAAAATCATTATCCATAAACTTTTGGTTTTCTTATTTTCAAAATACAAAAAAAACAAGAATCAGTAAGGTTTATTTCAAAGGATGATGCATAAAGAGGAGGAGGATTGAACACATATGAAGAAAGATAAGACTTTAGGTAAGGGCTCTTCATATAATTTTTTTTAATCATGATATGTTTCATTTTATGCACCTATTTCAATTTATATGGAGTGTATACATACCCATTTATATATTTTATCATGAAGCTCTTCATATTCAATGTTTTTGAATTTCAAGTTTTAGTAATTTGATTCAAGGGATTTATGATTTAAAAGTTACCAAACCAGTAAGGTTTTATGTTACTATCTCATTTTTTCAGAATTTTTTATGTTATATTTCCATTGAGGGATATTATATGATCATTATCCCTTAAACCCTATCCATTTCATAACCTTTTTTTATAATTTTTATGTATTAGCATAATTTTCCTCTCTTTATTAAGAATTGTTTTTAAGAAAGTCTAACCTTATTTTTTTGTTTCGGTAATGAATCTTTCTTCTCCACGTCCTTGTTTTTAAAAATGTTTTATGGACTTTTTATCCATAAAAAAATATTTAACAAAAGATTTTTTTATTATCTTTGAATTTATTTACAAATTGTAAATGAATTATTTTAAAAACAAATTATGAATCACTTTTTACATTTAAAAAAGTGTAAAATGAATGTTCTTTTAAAACATATACGTTAGGAGCAGATTTCCTATCCATCGTGTCCTCCCTTCTTCATGAATCTTCTATTAGTAGTTTCTGTAGTTATTTTCAAATAAAATATTTTTATCAATATTATTCAAATATATAGTTTTTAAATATATATAAAGAAAATTTTGTTATCCATGTTTTCAAATAAATGTACAAATACTCTTTTAAAGGTATATTTTATCAATGTGAACATCCTTTAAGGGTTTTAAAGCTTCACTAGGGATATGATATTATGATACCATCCACTTTCTTACATTGGAAGGCTTATCATGAAGATATATTAAGGATGATTCTATGAATCCAATTTCTTTACCACAATCTAATGAATTTATGATAAAATCTTTATAAAACCTATTTCTTTTCCATGAGTTATGGTATGATAAAATGATGATAGTTTTTATTATCCCATGGAACACTTATGTATGGTTTTCACTATTTTATGGGTGGTATTGGAAAAATATATCCCTCCATTACATTGAAAAAAATGTAGAGACCCGAAGCTTGACGTACATGATCATTACATTACTTGTGCGGAATACTTAGTATATAAAAAAAACACACACACAAGGATCGTAATAGTTTAGTGTCATTTGAAACTCGGAATATAATCTTCTAATCGTGGTGAAAGATCTTCAACATCTCCCATAAAGATCTTCCCTTTTTTTTACCTAAAACCTTTCTTTATATCCTGGGGAAAAGAAAACATAAAAGGGTGATCTCAAATGCTCAGTAAGGGTAAACAAAAGAAATATCCATCACATCATATTCATAAGAACATAACATTTTGGAAATCTTAACATACAAAAGAGAGCATAATTTCATAACATGGGATAAATCATGGAAGTGAAATGTAATCACAATAATCATAACTAAAAACATGAAACTTTGTGGCATACACACATAATCATAAAGAATCATATCTTATTAGTCAAGACTCATTTCCAATACTATCTTAGTGGACAAAGTCCCTTTCTGAACCGAGTCACCCTCGTTTCAGTCCTGTTTCACTGAACCGGTATAACCTACCATTCCAGCCATGTCTATCTCATGAGATATAAAATCTTTACCCAATGCATTGGAGGGATATATAGGTCCCACCCATCTCATAAGGATACCATTCTTATGTGTGCCACAAAATCATAAACCATACATCATAGCATAACCCATGTAATAAAAATGGGAATCTTAAACATCGTGACATCATAAAACAATTCATATAAGATAAAAGAATTCATAAAAACAATTCCATCACAACATAATCAAATCAATGTAATAGTAGGGATAGAAACAGAACCCTATATTATCTTAGATGGAAAATAATTTTGATAAAACATTTGAACTCCATTCATGAGGAAAATATACTTTCTACTTTAAAAACATTTTCCTTTCTTAACATGTAATAAAAATTTAAACTAAAAGAAGTTGATTAAAAATAAACTTGAAAACTTGTAAAGGAAGCTTCTTGGAAATAATTTTTTAAAAATCCATTCATGCCGTATAAGTTAAAAAAAACATTCTTCGTACTTTTGTCGAAAAAGTCAAAAAGTACCCCGTACGAAAAACGACAAAAGATTCCTTTCATATCTTTCACTAAAAACTCAACTAAGGGTAAAATTGGATTTAAACAATTGTAGGTGGATGGAAATAATATTACATATTGAGGAAAAATGGATGTGGATGATAAAATACACCCCATTAAATACCAAAGTATAAACAATCTCGGATAAAAATGAGATTGTGATATTTCCCTTACCTTATGTCCGATATGCTTTGTACGTATCCGAACCTCCTGTATAATGATTTAAATAATGTCATTAACTTATTAAAGAATCATATTCATTGTTATGATATCATATATGGTTCACTTATGACTTTATATTACCCGTTCTTTTGTAAATTCTATGTTAAAGAAGCGTTTTGGGTAAAATCATTTCATTTATCGTAGGTGTTTGGACTTGTTGTTCTTGACATTATTATTACCTATATCATGATTTACTTACTTCCAGAATATAAAACATGATTTATATATCATATATATTCAGTATATATATATATATAATATATAGATAAATGAAATGAAACACACCATTCATGGAGATGGTAGTCCGTACGTACGCATGAACGCTGTTTTCGTTTCCTTATTGAGTTGAACGGAATTAAGTAGATGACATTCATATATATACACATAAATCCAGTATCATTATTATTTCATATATTTCATTATTACTTATTATATATACTTTATAATCATTCATGAATGGTTAAAGGGGAGAATGAATCTCATCGCGTCGTGGAGACGGTATTTCGTACGTACGTACGAGCGATGATATCGTTCTCATGATCATGAACTTGTGTTGAAGTGTATGTATACTATTCCAGTATCAATATCACTTTATAATAATAATATATAGTTTCTCATTACACCATTATACCCATCCAATTAAGGTGGTGGCGGAAAATAGATTACACCACGGCGTGCAGACGGTATTCCGTACGTACGCACGCGCGGTGATTTCGTTTTCCGTAGGATGGATAGATGGTGAAATAGGATTGTTTCATACTTATAATAACATATCAGTATATGAGTGATACTGATGTTATTACTTCATAATGAAAAAACCTAAGAAGAAGAAGTGGAAGAAGAAATAAAGGTGAAAGAATCGGTAACGGAAATTACCTCTTCTTTGAAGCGCCTCTTTGAGACCTCCTCTTAGGGCAATAAAATTGGTCTTTGAGGAAGACCAGAACCTCTGGGATGTTTCTAGGGAAGTGGAGAAGAGATTTTGGCAGGGGTTGGCCGAGCTTGAATTCTCAAATTGGTGTGAGGAGGCGAGGGAGGAGGTGCCCTTTTATAAGGGAGGAGAGGGGTACCTTTGGAATAACTAAAAATATTATTTTATATTAAGGTGAAATTCGGTTTATAATGGTTTCAAAGGGTCTTATTTCAAAGCTAAAGTGGGGATGGGTCAAAATCCTCTCATCCAATAGGATTTAGACAAGTTTAGGTTATTATGTTAACCTTATCCTTTAGATTTAACTTTAAGTTAGATAATTTAACTTTTACCGTGTCTTCTTGTTTTCTTACACTATAAGGTTAATAAACTTACTAAAAGAAGCCAAACGAACCCCAAATTGTTTATTATTAATATATATAACCTTATCTAAGTCATGTGGCCGAACCATAGATTTTTAGGAATAAAATAACAATTAATAATATAATATTTGTTTTAAAAACTATTTTATGTCAATTTTGACCCTATTTAGTAATTGATTTTTGTGAAAATCATAACAAAATTATAAGTTCGAACAAAGTTAATTAAATAAATACTAACATGTCATATTAACCTATAAAATTAGTGGAATTCATAAAAAGTCTCATATTATATTTATTTGGGTATTTATAACATCAATTATTTCAATATTTCATTAATAAGATAATTACTGCATCATAGTTGTGTCATAAATAAATTAAATTATTTAATGTCTAAAAATTACAAATAAAATACCATTATGTATGAAATCTTTTTATATTTCTAATGAATATTTACAATCGAATTTACCTTATGTATAACCCTATATTAAAAATGTTTTAGTAAATAAACATTGATTTTAATTTTTTTAACCCTTCTTTAAATAAATTAATAATAAATGTCCTAATCTAATCCAAGTGGGCCTAAATGGTAATATTTTATTCCTAAGTTTGTTTTCGGTCGAATTACACTTGTCCAATAGAATTAGGACATGTGTTAGGGTAATAATAATATCATTTCTACCCTTAATTACCCTATTTACTTTTAACCGTGGTAAGAAAAAGTAAAAAGTTACTATTCACCAAAAAAATTATTTTCATCTCATTGAACCACATTTTACTTACTGACATCAACCGTGTCTCTCGGATTTTTGAAATTCCACTCACAGAAGTGGTAAAATTAAGTTTTATGAACAATTCAGTTTTTTTTAACTACCACTTAGTGGTTTCACTATTCATCAAAAATTGAAAGTTTTCATAAAAATACCAAAAATTAGGACTAAGCTATATTTGATATTATGAACTCAAAAATGATGTCTATTTTACCAAATTCAAAACATATCATTTGCATTAACTAATTTAAAAATTAATTCTCGTCGTCAAAACAAATAGCGTGTTTTTAAGAGATAATAACTATCAAAAGATTGAAACTTGTTTATAACTGGTTTAAATGTGAAATTACATCCAATGACCATCATTGTATTAAATTTTAAAAATATATTCTAAATATACTTTAAAACCAATAAAATTAATAATTTATCACTATTAATTATTTCGATTGAAAAAGTTGTTTTTAATTAAAATTTAGTAATTTCCACTATTCATCAAAATATGAAAGTTATCCGAAAATTACCAAAATTTCACCCTAAGCTAATTTCGATATTCCAAATCCAAAAATGAAATCCATTTTGGAAAATAAAATTTACAATATTTCAAAAAGTGGTTATTACTATTCATAACGGCTAGTTTTAATAATATTTTAATAGCATATTGTTGTTTAGTGAAACTCGTTACTGGGTACTACACACGCTATCGAGGAAGGTCGCGATTGCGTGTAATGCAAGGCAAGTCAAGGATGCGTGTTGTGCAAGCTCCTTTTGGTGTAGCGTACAACACAAGACATTAGTGAAATTAAAAAGAATATTTTTCATAAAATCTTGGGCTGTTACATTCTACCCCCCTTAAAATGAATTTCGCCCTCGAATTTCGTCAGGGTTATAAATGGTTTACTATTCGAAAGTTTCTTTAATAGAAACCCACATCGTAAAAAGGAATACCAAAACCAATATTTGAAAACGAAAGTATGAAACGTAACGGTTACCCAAATAAACTAATCACTGGGTTTCCACATAGGTGAAAATATGGATATGGAAGAAAAATCTAACCATCATGTTCTGATGGAGAGTGGTAGAGAACATGGCTATGGAAAAGCCAACAATGAAAAATCCATAAATTTGTGACGATCTAAGGTACCATCTGATTAATCAGATATAAGAGCACTAGGACAACATTTTTGGTTTTCAAGATCGTTTCCCTAAAGTTGAAGAATTTGAATTAGAATAAATTCTTACTTTATTTTGGTACAATCTCACTGTTGTTTGTGCCTTGAACAATTTCCACTTCATCTCTTAAATAAATGAAGTTGAATTTGTTATTCGTGAAGTGTTAGCAGATCATGTGATAGAATGACGGGTCATTCCATCTGTCTCAAACAAAAGGTTAGCAAAAGTTATTAAATATACATAAGTCATTCTATAGTGAGATTAATCATATATGGTTCCTAAAATGGACTTATACTTCATATATCATACTGCTTAATATAATAAAACTAGTTTCTACTAAATAGGGACTTCCTGTAGGCCAGTGGTAGGCGATAAAGGCCAGTCGTACTTCGGTTGTGGGTTCGATTCCCACAGCCTTGTTCAACGCGATGGGTTGTCGCCCGTCCTGCAGGTTGTCCTTTTTCTAAATCTATATTATTATAACATCCCATCGAAAAACATTTTATCCTAACTTATGTAAAACATAATCCATTCCAATCTTTAGGCTTATCCATATTACCACAGTCCACTCTCATAACATAGTGAAAATGATTACCAGAGATTTAATACCATCGTTGATCACCATATATCATAAGATATGTTTTGTTGGTCACATTCCAAACATTCAAAGTCCTTAACCATGTATTCTCTTGAATACCCATTGAACCTTAGTGAAAACATGAATGCAGTTAAAAGTTAACACCTTCCACATACCAAAATCCTCAAAATTATATATACTCAAACCATGATATCACTTAGTCCTTATATCAATCATGAGCTCATGAATACTGTCAAATATTTCATTTTCTAGTTTTCCCTTCATTATGCGCATATCATTCTTTTTCCAAAAATATCTCAATCACTTTCAATGGTTACTGGTACCATAAAATTATTGAAAACCACAATAGACCAAAACATAAATATTCCAATATTCCACGATACTATATACAACATTATTTTGGAATCCCATTACATAAACACTTAATCATTCCACCACATCGTTGTCATATTCAACATCGCCAATAGTGATCGCATTTGACTTCCCTTTGTCCTTTGCCTTAAGTGGTTGCTCATGTTGATCATCACTAACCCTTGGATTAGGGCATTTATTAGCATAATGCCCCATTTCCTTTCACCTGAAGCATTGAAGTGTTGGTGGTGTGTTCTCTGCAGTCTTTGCTTTATTCACATCATTAGAAACCCTTTTTCCATTACTTCGACACTCAGCTGCTCGATGACCTTCTTTTCCACACTTAAAACATTTTCTAGTCCCTTTAAGACAATCTCCGCCATGCTTCTTTCCACACTTTGAGCATAAGGAAACATTCATCTTCTTTTCACCATTATTCTGAGATTTCTCCTTGAACTCCATCTTTCGTTTCTTGTCAAAACCATGAGATGGATATGTAACACCAACTTCCATTTCTACCTTGATAGCACAACGCATAATTTCTTCATAGCTACTGAAGTCTCTTATAGCTAATGCCCTTCGAAGACTTGGTTTTAAGCCACTGAAAAATCGATCAACTTTACTTTCAGGTTGGATGATAATGCCAGATGCATACCTTGCATGTATTGTAAAATTTGCTTCGTATATACCAACAGATTCATCATCCTTCTGCTTCAGCTCAAGAAACTCCTTTTCCATCTTTGTTCGAAGAATACGAGGGAAGTACTTACTAAAAAACAAGTTATTGAACTCGTCCCATTCCATGTACTCAATTTCATCTCTTGGCCTCGTATTCTTGATAAGATTCCACCATTGATCAGCTTCACCTTCCAAATGATATACTGCTAAGATGACTTTATCATGTTCAGAACATTGAAGAACTGAAAATATCTTTTCATTGGTACTGATCCATTGTTCAGCAACAAGTGGATCGGAAGACCCACTGAAAGAAGGTGGACGTTACCTCATGAAGGACTCAATAGAATATTGTTCCCTACTCTGCTCATTTGGAAGTCCAGAATGATTCATAGCTTGTGTAAGTATAGCAATAAGATTTTTCACTCCATCTCCCATAACACTTGTTTGTTCAGGAGGAAAATCATTGCATTGTCCATTACATTGATCAACACGGTTCCTTCGGGCTCCAGCCATCGTCTAAAACCCAAAAAGAATAGTGTGAGAGGCAAAAATCATGCTAGGGAAAACAACATAATAAAGGGGGAGTACATTCAATATCTAACATCTTAGGTTTAATTCTATGATCGTTGGCGTAATTCTAGTACTATAACCTATATGTATACTTAACCTTAGGGACATCCCTAGACATACCTTAGAAATATCTCTAGGGATCTCACTAACGTTTTCGCATCCTAGTTTCCAAAGGTTGACTAAAACATTCCTCTGATACCAACTGTAGAGACCCAAAGCTTGACGTACATGATCATTACATTAGTTGTGCGGAATACTTAGTACATAACAAAAACACACACACAAGGATCTTAATAGTTTAGTGTCTTTGGAAACTCGGAATATAATCTTATAATCGTGGTGAAAGATCTTCAACATCTCCCATAAAGATCTTCCATTTTTTTTTACCTAAAACCTTTCTTTATATCCTGGGGAAAAGAAAACATAAAAGGGTGAGCTCAAATGCTCAGTAAGGGTAAACAAAAGAAATATCCATCACATCATATTCATAAGAACATAACATTTTGGAAATCTTAACCTACAAAAGAGAGCATAATTTCATAACATGGGATAAATCATGGCAGTGAAATGTAATCACAATAATCATAACATAAAACATGAAACTTTGTGTCATACACACATAATCATAAAGAATCATATCTTATTAGTCAAGACTCATTGCCAAGACTATCTTAGTGGACAAAGTCCATTTCTGAACCGAGTCACCCTCGTTTCAGTCCTGTTTCACTGAACCAGTATAAACTACCATTCTAGCCATGTCTATCTCTTGAGATATAAAATCTTTACCCAATACATTGGAGGGAGATATAGGTCCCACCCATCTCATAATGATACCATTCTTATGTGTGCCACAAAATCATAAACCATACATCATAACATAACCCATGTAATAAAAATGGGAATCTTAAACATCGTGACATCATAAAACAATTCATATAAGATAAAGGAATTCATAAAAATAATTCAATAACAACATAATAAAATCAATGTAATAATAGGGATAGAAACAGAACCCTATATTATCTTAAATGGAAAATAATTTTGATAAAACAGTTGAACTCCATTCTTGAGGAAAATATCCTTTCTACTTCAAAAACATTTTCCTTTATTAACATGTCATAAAACTTTAAACTAAAAGAAGTTGATTAAAAATAAACTTGAAAACTTGTAAAGGAAGATTCTTGGAAATAATGTTTTAAAAATCCATTCATGCCGTATAAGTTAAAAAAAACATTCTTCGTACTTTTGTCGAAAAAGTCAAAAAGTACCTCGTACGAAAAACGACAAAAGATTCCTCTCATATCTTTTACTAAAAACTCACCGAAGGGTAAAATTGGATTTAAACAATTTTAGGTGGATGGAAATAATATTACATATTGAGGAAACATGGATGTGGATGATAAAATACACCCCAGTAAATACCAAAGTATAAACAATCTCGGATAAAAATGAGATTGTGATATTTCCCTTACCTTATGTCCGATATGCTTTGTACGTATCCGAACCTCCTGTATAATGATTTAAATAATGTCATTAACTTATTACAGAATAATATTCATTGTTATGATATCATATATGGTCCACTTATGACTTTATATTAGCCGTTCTTTTGTAAATTCCATGTTAAAGAAGCGTTTTGGGTCAAATCGTTTCATTTATCGTAGGTGTTTGGACTTGTTGTTCTTGACATTATTATTACTTATATCATGATTTACTTACTTCAAGAATATAAAACATGATTTATATATCATATATATTCATTATATATATATATATATAATATAGATAAATGAAATGAAACACACCGTTCATGGAGACGGTAGTCCGTACGTACGCATGAACGCTGTTTTCGTTTCCTTATTGAGTTGAACGGAATTAAGTAGATGACATTCATATATATACAAATAAATACAGTATCATTATTATGTCATATATTTCACGATTACTTATTATATATACTTTATAATCATTCATGAATGGTTAAAGTGGAGAATGAATCTCATCGTGTCGGGGAGACGGTATTCCGTACGTACGCACGAGCGATGATATCATTCTCATGATCGTGAACATGTGATTAAGTGTATGTATACTATTACAGTATCAATATCACTTTATAATAATCATATATAGTTACTCATTACACCATTATACCCATCCAATTAAGGTGGTGGCGGAAAATAGATTACACCACAGCGTGGAGATGGTATTCCGTACGTACGCACGCGCGGTGATTTCATTTTCCGTAGGATGGATAGATGGTGAAATAGGATTGTTTCATACTTATAATAACATATCCGTTTATGAGTGATACTGATGTTATTACTTCATAATGAAACAACATAAGAAGAGGAAGTGGAAGAAGAAATAAAGGTGAAAGAATCGGTAACGGAAAATAACTCTTCTTTGAAGCGCCTCTTTGAGACCTCCTCTTAGGGCACTAAAATTGGTCTTTGAGGAAGACCAGAACCTCTAGGATGTTTCTAGGGAAGTGGAGAAGAGATTTTGGCAGGGGTTGGCCGAGCTTGAATTCTCAAATTGGTGTGAGGAGGAGAGGGAGGAGGTGCCCTTTTATAAGGGAGGAGAGGGGTACCTTTGGAATAACTAAAAATATTATTTTATATTAAGGTGAAATTCGGTTTATAATGGTTCCAAAGGGTATTATTTCGAAGCTAAAGTGAGGATGGGTCGAAATCCTCTCATCCAATAGGATTTAGACAAGTTTAGGTTATTATTTTAACCTTATCATTTAGATTTAACTTTAAGTTAGATAATTTAACTTTTACCGTGTCTTCTTGTTTTCTTACACTATAAGGTTAATAAACTTCCTATAAGAAGCCAAACGAACCCCAAATTGTTTATTATTAATATATATAACCTTATCTAAGTCATTTGGCCGAACCATAGATTTTTAAGAATAAAATAACAATTAATAATATAATATTTGTTTTAAAAACTATTTTATGTCAATTTTGACACTATTTAGTAATTGATTTTTGTGAAAATCATAACAGAATGATAAGTTCGAAAACAGTTAATTAAATCAATAATAACATGTCATATTAACCTATAAAATTAGTGTAATTCATAAAAAGTCTCAAATTATATTTATTTGGGTATTTATAACATCAATTATTTCAATATTTCATTAATTAGATAATTACTGCATCATCGTTGTGTCATAAATAAATTAAATTATTTAATGTGTAAAAATTACAAATAAAATTCCATTATGTATTAAATCCTTTTAGCTTTAGAAGGAATATTTACAATCGAATTTATCTTATGTATAACCCTATATTAAAAATGTTTTCGTAAATAAACATTGATTTTAACTCTTTTAACCCTTCTTTAAATAAATTAATAATAAATGTCCTAATCTAATCCAAGTGGGCCTAGATGGTCATATTTTATTCCTAAGTTTGTTTTTGGTCGAATTACACTTGTCCAATAGAATTAGGAGATGTGTTAGGGTAATAATAATATCATTTCTACCCTTAATTACCCTATTTGCTTTTAACTGTGGTAAAAAAAAGTAAAAAGTTACTATTCACCAAAAAATTATTTTCATCTCATTGAACCACATTTTACTTACTGACATCAACCGTGTCTCTCGGATTTTTGAAATTCCACTCACAGAAGTGGTAAAATTAAGTTTTATGAACAATTCAGTTTATTTTAACTACCACTTAGTGGTTTCACTATTCATCAAAAATTGAAAGTTTTCAGAAAAATACCAAAAATTAGGCCTAAGCTATATTTGATATTATGAACTCAAAAATGATGTATAATTTACCAAATTCAAAATATATCAGTTGCATTAACTAATTTAAAAATTAATTCCCGTTGTCAAAACAAATAGCGCGTTTTTAAGAGATAATAACTATCAAAAGATTGAAACTTGTTTATAACTGGTTTAAATGTGAAATTACATCCAATGACCATCATTGTATTAAATTTTAGAAATATATTCTAAATATACTTTAAAACCACTAAAATTAATAATTTATCACTATTAATTATTTCGATTGAAAAAGTTGTTTTTAATTAAAATTTAGTAATTTCCACTATTCATCAAAATATGAAAGCTATCCGAAAATTACCAAAATTTCACCCTAAGCTAATTTCGATATTCCGAATCCAAAAATGAAATCCATTTTGAAAAATAAAATTTACAAAATTTCAAAAAGTGGTTATTACTATTCATAACGGCTAGTTTTAATAATATTTTAATAGCATATTGTTGTTTAGTGAAACTCGTTATTGCGTACTACACACGCTATCGAGGAAGGTCGCGATTGCGTGTAATGAAAGGCAAGTCATGGATGCGTGTTGTGCAAGCTCCTTTTTGTGTAGCGTACAACATAAGACATTAGTGAAATTAAAAAGAATATTTTTCATAAAATCATGGGCTGTTACAAAAAATATAGATTTCTCATGAGATAGTATGAACCAGAATGGGGAGTGATCCCAGTTTAGCAAGGTACACTATCCAATATAATAGTTTTGGTAGTGAGACTTGATTAAGAAAATGATGGAATAAGTAGTGAAGAGAATCCACCACGGGGCTCTGTCCACTATTATAGTCTTTGAAGTGATCCTTGAATACGGAAATGAGTCTCTATGCTTATGTGTATGACAAAAACAGACAAATTATTCTTTTGATATGCTCCCAAGGCTCCTAATTGAATATTTTTTATTTCAAACAATTATAACTTTTGTGTTTTGTTATGAAAAAGACCTATTCCATCACTCATGATTAATGATATTTGAATGATTGGGTATGAATTTCATAAGTTATAATCATCTTATTATACCCTTATGATTATATTATTCTCCCTTATAATAATTTATCGATTTCATCTATGATTACCCTTACTAAGTATCTGAGATCACCTTTTCCTATGATTCCATTCCCTAGGTTATGGAAAAAGGATTTAAGTATGGTATTTCAAATAAGGGAAAAATGGGAGAAGAATTTTTTTTGGATATTAAAGATCCTTCATGAAATAAGTTGATTATATGTCTAGTCTCCAAAGAAACTGATCATTTATTGTTTTAGGGAATGTGTCATTATGAGAAGTATTGAATATTCATCTAAAATGATATAATATTTTTGTAGGAAATTATTGGGTTTCCTCACCCTAAAACATCATTTCAAACTCCCCCACTATAGAATATTAACATCTTTATCAAGACCATCACCACAAATATATCATACAATAATACATGTTCTTAAATGCAATGGTGATTGTGTAAGGGTGAATAAAAATATCTACTATGGTCATATAATGTATTAAAACATGCATAGTAAAATATAATTTTCAAGAATTCAATATTGTGAGAAAAATAAGGGGTCAAGGTCCTCCAAAACATCTAGATACAATGATCAATTCTACCTATGTGGGACTAATATTTCAACACAATCAATACACCTCAAATAAAAATATAAGTATAAGTATAATAAAAAACATTGAAAAAATGTACTCAAAAATTTTATTTATGTTTTACCCTTGTGGATTATTTGATTCACTATAAATAGAGGGTGACACCTCATTAGGGTACCCTGTCTATGAGATCCCACACACAACTAATTAGACACCACCAAAAGCACAATAATAGGTGGATGATTTCATATTATACTAATTCTTAGGGTTATTTTTTATTATTGAATGTAATTATACTAAAATTATAGTCAGAATTTGAGATATTATCTAACTCTAACCCCTATTTGGTATCCTATATCATTCAAGGAGGTGTACCTAAGGTCACATGGATTCTTGTATTTAGATATCATTCGGTTATTTGGACTCAATTATACAAAAATTGTATTATAGATTTGTTTTCTATTATGATTAGGGAATTGGTTTATTGATATATGGTTTAGTAATACTTTGTATGGAAGTTTGATATTTTCCTAAAAAACCTATATGGGTTTAGATCCATGTTTCTAAGGAGTTGGGATTATTGTTCTTCCATTTGTATGTTTTTTTGTGTTGACATTCATACTATATAATATTAATGTATTATAATTTATTGTTTTTGTTCTATAATGGGTTAAATGAGGCATTAATACATTTATCATACATGGACTATAGCTTCACATGACATATTCAAGCCTATGTGTGATTGGGGAAAATAGTTTTGAAGAATGAAGTGGGTTTTATTTATTTAAGGTTTCAACATTAACTTAATTGTTTCTTTACAAAATAAATTATTATTTCAACATTAAATATCCAAACAAAATAATTAATAAATTCATGAATAAGAATTAATCCATTAACAGTTCTTAGTGTATTCAGGGGTATAAGGATGAATATAGAGTCTTTTGTAAGATTATGTGGATATCTAGATGAGAAGATAATGGTGGATGAGGGTGTAGGAAAATAGATACATTGATTTAGATGAAATAGAAGAAATGATGTTGCTTTCGAATCTTTGACCTTTATGAGGGGTATGATTTATTAACTATTTATCAAATACTAGTGTTAATAGTATTTGACTCAAATTTGGGTAAGTTGGTTGGGATATCAAAATAGAAGCAAGGTTTTCTATTTCTTCTCAAAATGGGTTTTGATAAGGTTGAATAATGATAGGGATTGTTAATCATATAATATGCATGCCTTTAGAGATGAGAATCATTCATAGATTCTGTTTTAAATGATATTAATCATGAATGATACAAAATTTATTGGATAACTTAAGGATGATTATTTCCATGGGTATATATTGGGTATGAACATACCAATAGTACTCCATATGTGAGATGTGTGTAACATGTTTGGGACACATTGTTGGATTATTAATATTTTCATCGTTGGATTGATGGGATATGGAGCATGGAATAAATAGTTATATTGGGAGGAAAGGTCATATGGTAGAGTATTCCTACTCATGGTTGGGATCAATAGTGTTGGATGGAATTCAATCACCATTATGAGAGTGGGTTTTCCAATTCCTCCTTATCACCATCGAAATATAGTGAGTATTCATACTATATATATGGCATGTGTAATAGTATAACTTATTATAAGTATATAAATTGTGATAACGATGATCTATTAGAAATGATTAAACCTAGATAACAAGTAAAAAAAATAAAGATATGGATAATGAAAAATATATTTGGGAGTGACATCGGGTTATGGTCGATGAATGAGAGAATTTAATGAATAGATAGTGAAAAGTTATTTGATTCATATGAAAATATATGGATAATCTTTTTGGGTAGGGTTTTGTGCATGGAATAAACACTAAATATGTGATAAAACTCATCAAAAACAAGTAATAGATAATGTATGAATCCCTTTTATGTTTTTTTGTATTAGTTTGATTAATATATATTTTGGGAATAATTAGATGTTGATTAACTTGTTGTAAATAGTGGATTATGATATGAATAGTGGGACTAATTATATATAGTAATGAATATATTATGTTCTATGAATACTAATATTTTTGGAGGAACACAATCGAGAATCATAGATATCCATGATTATTGTTTAATATTGAGTGTACCTCAATAGTATTGAACTATGAACAAGAATTACCATGAAATTTTAGTAAGATAATGTAGAGTCCATAGGATGTTCCGTTGTGGGAGTCATGTGTAATTTTGTGAGGATACTAATTTTCTATATATCCATTGTCTATTAGGTGTTGTGGTGATATTTTGTTAATGAAATGTAAATAAGAATGTGGGGGAGTATGATGATTCTTACTGAACCTAGTGTGAGGATCATTGAATTGATCTATTGGAATGGAATGGTTATTAATTTTGGGATATGATGTTTATTTGATGATGGAAATCTTGCTATTCAGTGATCATAGATTAAGGAAAAGGTGAATCATAGTGTTGAAATCACACCATCGATTATTTTAAGGAACAACCATGATTTTATGTTTATTTGGAATATCATCAGGTGAGATGTGTATAGATAGTTAATCCTAGTGGTAGTTAGAGTTATTTTGGTACATAGACAAGATAATAATGGATGTATCATATATTTTTACATAAAGGTGAAATTTTTATAGAACAAAAAAAAGAGGATAATCTATTTTGGTGAATGTTAGTACTCTTGAGGAGTATATGACTAGTTCAACCATAAATGGATTTTTATGATGAATAATTTTAATATAGGAATACTATAATAATGGATAGGGATAATAATAACATTATGTGATGAAACTCTGTGTGGAAACTAGATTTTTATATACCAATGATTTCAATCAATGTATTTTTTAATGCTAATTGGATAATACATGAAGTTCATTGGGATCAGGGAATATTTATCAAGTCTATAAAGTTTTTCAGTTCCCCAGTGTGTAGGCTATCGAGTTTTTAAGGATTTTCGGTTAGGTATATAATCAAATTATTCGTTCAATACTTTATTAGCGGTGATATGGTACTTATCTATTAAGATACATCATTCATGGGGACACTAGTGTATATGATAGACCAGAGTTATAGGTGTTCAAATATTTGAACACTTTTAGTAGTTTAGTTACTATACCAACACAACCAAAACCATTAGAATCCTAAAAGATTAGAAGTTTTCATCGAGTCAAATTTCTGATTATTGTCTAATGGACATTCTTGAGGATGATTTTTGTGGATATATAATATTTTAGTTTAGATTTTGTAACAATCAATGTCATTGGGTTTGCTGGAATTAGGAAAATGATGTATTTTAATACAAATTAATATGGGGTTAATTATGGTATTTATTTGAGATAAAAAAATTACGTGGATATATTTTAGATTATTAAATGGATGTGTTGGGACAAGATTTTTTTTGTTAAAAGAGAAAATAAAAAATTTCATGCATTGTGTAAATGAGGAGGACCTTCGTTAGTGAAGGAGAAAACATTTAAATCCATAAAGGAGGACACAAGAGATCTGGTGTCCTATAAATATCCACATGACCCTCCATTAGGGGTATGATGGATGTTACCTAAGTCCTAGTGTATTGTATAAAATAAAGTGGAGTAAATTTTACTTATAGGGCTGGAAAAAATCTCACATTAAATGTAGGGTTGGATTGTCTTTTCATAGGGTTTTTATTATCCCCCCTTTGGAATTTTATCATCCAATTTAAAATAAGTGAGTGAGGATATCCCCTATCTATTTTTTCATCCCTCAATGATCTACTTTTATTTGATGGATTATGGGTAATGGTTTCTCCATAATTATAGAAAATTTTCTTTCCTTTTTCCTTATAACTTCATTATTTTGGTATTCCTCTAATTTGACGAAAATTATATTGGGATTCAATATCAAATTTCACTCAATCATGGTGAAATTTCATTTCTATCATAGGGATACCATGTGAGATGGATATAGGATTCTATGGGGGTGATGGAAACTTGATTTTTTCTAACATTTATCTTTAGTAGAATCACAGATAGTTTTTTTTGGAATTTTGTTGATTATGGATGAAATTGATATGAATTTGGTTTATTATAAAATGGGATATTGGTCATAGGGAGGTCAGGAGTCTACAATGAGCTATTGGAAAGCTATTTCATGGGGGTCTTATATAGGATACCCCAACAAAAGAGTCTTATAATAATCATGAAATTTTGAATCTATTGTTTATATTAATTAATTAAACTATAATCAAAAAATCTAAATCCATATTATAGATAGAGTTTAACACCCCAAGCTTCCACGATATGCTTTTCTTTGAATAATATAGTAGCGTGTGTTGTACACAACTTCGAGTTCTAACACACCACAACCAATCAAACAAGCCGTTATGAATAGTAATACCCACTTTTTAAAATTTTATATATTTTACCTTTCAAAATTGAATTCATTTTTGGATTCGTAATATCGAAATTATCTTAGAGTGAATTTTTGATATTTTTCTAAAAACCTTCAATTTTTGATGAATAGTGAAAAACACTGAGTTATAGTTTAAAACCAATTTTTTTTAAATAATTATTTATTTTATTTAAACTTACTATATGTCAAAATATATACATAATACCAATATAAGGTTAATGTAATTCATTGGAGTCAGTTTATAATAATTTTAGATATATAAAAATTTTATGGAACTTTACATCGTCTTTTACCCACCTCCTAGGAGAATTTGAAAATTCACATAAAATGTAATTTTACCTCTTTTGTGAGTGGAATTTTAAAAATCCGAGAGACATGGTTGATATCTGTAAGAAAAATTTGCTTCAATAAGATGAGAATAAATTTTGGTGAATAGTAACTTTTTAATTTTATTTACCACGGTTAAAAGTAAATTAGGCATTTAAGGGTAAAAATGATATTATTATTACCCTAACACATGTCCTAATTCTATTAGATAAGTATAATTCGACGAAAAACAACCTTAGAAATAAAATATTAACCTCCATGGTCCACTTGGATTAGATTACGACCCTTGTTATTATTTTATTTAAAGAAGAGTTAAAAGAGTTAAAATCAAAGTTTAATAAATAAAACAATTTTAATATATGGTTATACATAAGATTAATTCCACTATAAATATGAATTAGAAATATAAAAAAATTTCCTAAATAACGGTATTTTATTTATATTTTTTAGACATTAAATAATTTAATTTATTTATGACACAATGATGATGCATTAATTATCTAATTAATGAAATATTAAAATAATTGATATTATATATATCAAAATTAATTTAATTTGAGACTTTTTATGAATTCCACTAATTTTGTAGAATAATATGTCATATTAGGGTTGGTTAGATGAATTTTTTTCTAAGTAATAATGCTTTTATAAATTTAGAAACAACAAAATACAAGATATTGTCAAAACTGACATAAAAGAGTTTTTAAAACAAATATTTACCATGTCGCTTGGAATTATATAGTATGTTTATTAACCATATAATATAAAAATACAAAGAGACATGGTAAATGTCAAACTATTTATCTAAGAGTTAAATCTAAAAGTTAAAGTTAATATAGTGACCCAAACCTATCTAAAACTTATTGGTTGTGTCATTTTTGACCCATACCCACCTTAGAATTTAAATAATTTATTTTTGTTCCATTAGAAACCGAAAATTATTTTATTATAAAATAATATTTATAGCTTTTCCTGAGGTGGCCCTCACCCCTCTTATAAAAGGGCACTCCCCCTTATCTCTAATTATCACCTTCAAAGCCATTTGGATCGACCAAACCCTACCCCAATACCCTTTATACTATCCTCCCTTCATCTTAGTGGCCTTCCATTAGTCAGAAAGCCAACCCAGGGATAACTTTTGATCAAATCGAAAGGAAGAACCCGAAGAAGAGGTAAATATATCATAACCTCTTCCAAGATCCTTTCTTCTTCCACTTCCTTTTTATTTGTTGTTTCTATTGTAAAATAATAAATACAATATCTTATATATACTATAATATTATTATAAATATGGTACAACAAAATTCATTATTCTATCCTTCCTTTTAATGACATGTCACCATACGTGAGTACGTACGGCTTACCATCTCCACGTCGGGGTGTAATTGTTATTCAATACATTATTATTTGGATGGGTATAATAATGATATGTAATGTATGTAAATAATAAATATAAAAAGATAATGATTGTGCTTATATGATATACCATCCAATTATATATTATTTTAAGAATGATATTGTCGCTCATGCGTACGTATGAATTACCGTCTCCATGAACGCGATGAGATTCATTCCCCATCGTATCCATTCAAGACTAATTTTCATTAGATGATTAAAAATAATGTTTAAATACTTGATATCATTCTGGATATGAATATGTTACATCCCATCCGTAAAAAATATGACTCACATGACAAATAATATAAAGGAAAATGAATCTTTTAACACCAAAAACGACGATAATACTAAGATATTTTTAACAAAAAAGTTAAAAGATCATATATGATATCGTATTAATGTTTATGATTCTTCTATAATGTAATAACAATTATTTCACCATTATACAGGAGGTCAACCTACCCTCGAATAAGGAAATGTATAAGTTAAGGGTTAATTTCAAAATCTCTTTATTATCTGAGGTTGTTTATACATAATTATCTAATTGGACCTCTTTACCGTCCACATCCATGCTTCTAAAAAATGTATTTCAAAACATTTTTACTATTTACTAGAAAATGGGTTAATGCCTTTTATACCCTTATTTGACCTTATATGTTTTTAAAGGAATCTTTCTTTCATTTTCCAAACAAGGTCCATTATAACCTTTTCTATAAAATTAAGGTAATAATGACTTCTTTTTAACTTATATGGTGGGTGCGGCTATTTTTCACTGTTATAACATCTTCGAAGATTCCCTTACATGTCTATACGAATATTTTCAAAATAAATGTTCTCTTTATAAATTATGTGACTCTTAAATGATTTCAAAATAGAATGGGATATTTCTCTAAAAAAAGGTTTTGATTTCATCTATTTCAACATCCTTTGATGGATTTTAAGTTTGTTTGATGTTGAATTATTATGATCCAAAACTTCCATTTTATATTGAAGGTTTTGTGATATGTTCGATGGTGGATGTGTTATTTCATACCATTCATATTTTATGGATAAAGTATTGACATTTCGTATGCCAGTTTTAATACGAATGTTTAGGTTATGTTTAAACCTTTTCATATGAGGAATGCATTGGACTTAGTAAATGATGGATGAATCTTTCTATAGCTCCTCAATGCATCAATAGCTATCATGAGTCAAACTAGTGTCTTGGAACAAGGCCTTGAAAAAATCTTATTTGTAGTCTTGGCACAAGGCCTTGACTATGTGGTTATTATAGTCTGACATTATGCATTCCATCATTATGAAAGTGGCTATTGATATTTCATGTGATTATTTGACTAGTAGAATATCCATGTGAATAAGTAATTGGCATTATTTGATTTAATATTTTCCATATTATTCTGAACTTAAAGTATAAAAGGATTTTGTTTTAGTCTTATACATTACCTTAAATGTTTATGCTTATTTATGAAAGTTTCTGCTATATTGTTATCCTTACTGAGAATATGAGCTCACCCCTTTCTATATTTTATTTTTCCTAGGATGTGAAGAAGTATATTATGACTGACCCATAGGGATAGTATATAGGATCTCAATGTTGTCTATGGAAACAATGTTGTTGTAGTTTTCCAATTTATGATGTAATGTAAACCTTATGAATGTATCTAGTACTTCCAAGGATACTACACTAATCGATCTTTCGAGACATGATCTTTTGTGATCATGCCAATGATACGTAATAATGCACCGACTTTGGGCTTCTGGGGTTGGAGAATTATAGTTGGTATCAGAGGAAGTTTAGTACAAACCTTGGAATCTAGATTTAGATAAACTTTGATTAGAGCACATAACCCTAAGATAGACTTTGAGGGTCAGTATAGAAGAACTTCCTACAATTTTTGTATTTTAGAGATTTTGTGAGTTTTCCAAGAAATACATCCCTGTCTGGATAAGAGCAGGTATAGGCGGCTCTGGCACAGATGTATCTATGGGTAAAACCCAAAAACACAGCTTTGAGCTAGACTCAAATGGGAACTAGTGCACGATAACAGGACTTGCTGCACTCTTGGTTACGACACTCCTGGGGGATATTATTTGGATAAATCTTATTTTCATTACAAACCATTATGAAGGTTTTATGAGTATATACATCCTCAAAGAAAACATTTTTTATGATTATGGATTATATCCATAAACTGTTCAATTTATGTTAAGTGTTTTACAAGTTTGGAATTATGTATTTCGATTCATAAACTGATTGTTTAGAAATGGAACTTAGTGGAAGGAATGGAAACCGTATCAATTCACGCACTCCATGTAGGTATTACCCTCCTTCTCAAGATAATTATAGTGGAGATGGCGATACAACTAGTGATGATCAGCTTATCACTATACAAGGAAAACTCACTAAGATTATGAATAATAACCTTACCCATATGGAGCACCCTGATCCATAATGTGGAGGATCAATGGTAGAACACTTCATGAGGAAAAACTACCAACATTAAATGGGAGTAAAAATCCTTTAGTAGCTAAGAAATGGATAAATTCCTTAGAGAAAATATTACAGGCCTTGGGGAGTATCGTAAGGGAAAAAGTTGTCATGGTAGTTTACCGCCTCACTGGAGATGCTAATCAATGGTGGTCATTGATTCAAAATACAAAGGAAGATGATGAAGTATAAAATATGGAATGGAGGTAGTTTAAAGATCTTTTCTTAAAAAAATACTTTCCTCAAGACCATCGAGCAGATATGGAAAGACAATTTCTGAGTCTGAGGAAAAAGGAGGATGAGAGTGTTGCAAAGTATGAAGCTAACTTTTCAAGGTTAGCGAGGCATGCAGCTGATTATATATGTAACCCAAGAAGTAAGATTGATCATTTCTTCGATTGGATAAAAACATTTCTCCATCAAGCATTAGTCTCACAATATTTCTCCTCGTACAAAGATATTGTTTCATGTGCTGTCAAGACAGAAAAAAAATTCTCTAAGTCTTTCAGCTTTAAATAAAAGAAATAGAAGAAGAGATATATTGAACACTCTAGAAATGGAAATAAGGGGAAGAAGGGAAAAGTTTAATATATATCCTTTATTAAATGTGGGAAGAAACACCCCACTACTTTTTTGAAGGGAATGAGAGTCTGTTACAAGTGTGGTGAAAAAGGCCACCAAGATCGTGATTGCGAAGGGAAGAAAGAGGCCGTCGATGTTGAATGCTACAATTATCGAGAAAGGGGGAATTATGATAATGAATTTTATAAGCATCAGGGGAACTTACCTCAGAAAAGGCCAAGGGATCAAGGAAAATCTTATGCTATCACTACTGCTGAGGTAGAAGCTCCGAAAGACGTGGTGGTAGGTAATTTAATGGTTTCCTCATATTTTGAAAATGATTTATTTGATTCTGAATCATCACATTTTTTCGTATCTTCCCAGTTTTCTAAGAAAACTAGATATTTCAAATTTGATTTAACAAGGGAGTTGTCAATCAAAACTCCTAAGAGAAGTATCATCGAAACGATGTTTTTTGAATTAGTTCCCATTATGGAATAGAAATGTTCTTTATATGCTGATCTCATCATCATACCCATGATTGAATTTGATGTAATCCTCGATATGGATTAGATTTTGGACCAATATGTGAAGATTTATTGTAAGAATAAAGAGGTTACAATTTTTTATGACGATTATAATGAACACCTTATCTTTAGAGAAGAATCATCACCACCTAATTCTTATCTAGATCCACCCCCAGTTGCTAAATTAAATTCAATTATTGGGGAGGAAGAGAATGAAATAAATTTGGGTGAGGAAAGGAATGTTCAAATAGATTATGTACCTATTGTGAAATAATATGTTGATGTGTTTCCAGAAGATTTACCTGGACATCCTTCAGAATGAGAAATTGAGTTTTCCATTGATTTAATTCCTGGTTCAAGGCCCATAACGAAGAAACCTTATAGAATGGCCACTATGAAATTAGTGTAACTAAAGAAACAAATAGAGTAATTGGGTAATAAGGTATTTATTTTCCCTAGTGTTTCTCCATGGGGAGCCCATGTCATTTTTGTTAAGAACAAAGATGGGTATTTGAGGTTGTACATTGACTACATGGAGATCAATGCTATAACAATAAAGAACAAGTATCCCATACCTCGAATTGATGATTTATTCAACTAACTTCATGGAGCTCATACTTTTCAAATATTGACCTTCGATCCGGATATCATCAGTTGTATGTGAATAAGGGGGACATTCCAAAAATAGCATTTCGAACCGGGTATGGGCATTATGAGTTTACAGTAATGCCTTTTGGATTGACTAATACACCCTCTTTTTTCATGGATCTAATGAACAGAGTCTTCAAGTAATATCTTGGTAACTTTGTAGTGGTATTTATTGATGATATATTGGTATACTCTAAAAGCTATGTAGATCATAAAAATCACATACACATTATCCTGAAGACTCTTATAAGACAAGAATTATATGAGAAGTTTAGCAAGTGTAAATTATGGCTTCAAGAGATTTCTTTTCTTGTCCATATTGTCTCCAAGGATGAAATATCTATTGATCCTTCTAAGACCAAGGCAATCCAAGAATGGCGAGCACCGATGAGTATAACCGAGGAATGTAGTTTTATTGGTTTAGTAGGTTATTATCGACATTTCGTCTAGAATTTTTCCCTGTTGGCTAACCCATTAATAAAGCTCACAAGAAAAAAGGTGAAATTTGTTTGGAAAAAAGAATGTGAAGAATATTTTGACGAAAGGAAGAGAAGATTAGTCAATGCTTCTATCTTGACTCTACCATCGGGGAATGATGGGTTTTTTATTTATAGTGATGCTTCAATGAAAGGACTTGGTTGTGTCCTTATTCAGAATGACTGGGTTATTTCCTATGCATCACGAAAACTAAAAATTCATGAGAAAAACTATCCTACTCATGATCTTGAGTAAGTAGATTTAATCTTTTCTTTGAAGATTTGGAGACACTATCTCTATGGTGAAAAATGTGATATTTATACTGATCACAAGAGTTTGAAGCATATTCTCTCACAGAAAGAACTCAACATGAGGCAAAGGAGATGCCTTGAACTATTCAAGGATTATGATTGTATTATACACTACCACCCGGGGAAGGCAAATAAGGTGGAAGATGCTTTGAGTATAAAGGATCACAAAGTTTTGAACATGATGAGAGTTGAAAAGGATCCTATATATATGGATATAGTAAAGATGGATATGGGAGTCACCATGTAAGGTGAAACATCGATACTTTTTCAAATGGTTTCCATACCATATTACTAGAAAGGATAAAGAGTTATCAGACCGGTGATGAATAGTTTCAAAAGAAGATTAAAGCTATAAATGATGGGAGATTGAGTGACTCTGTGTATGAAAATGGAATTTGGAAATTTGGAAATTTGGGAAGAGAATTTGTGTTCCCTATATACTTGATCTAAAAATAGAATTGTTGGATGATCCTCATAGCTCCAATTTCTCTATAAATTCTGGGAGCACCAAAATGTATAGAGATTTGAAGGAAAATTTTTGGTGGGACAACATCAAGAGGGAGATTACTGATTTTGTGTCTAGATGTATGGTTTTTCAACAAGTGAAAGATAGAAGGAAACAACCTGGAGGAGTCATGCAACCTCTTCCCATACTGGAGTGGAAATGGGATAATATTATGATGGACTTTGTCATGGGACTGCCAAAAACTCCTAGAAGGAACGGTGCAATATGGGTTATTGTTGATCGTCTAACCAAGTCAGCACATTTTCTTCTTAAAAGAGAATATTTATCACTAGAATGTCTAGAAAGACTATATATTAATGAAGTTGTAAGACTTCATGGAGTACCACTATCGATTTTTTCTGAGCATGATCCCCATTTTACATCATGACTCTGGAAAAGTCTTCAGAAAACCCTGGATACTGAACTTCTTTTGAGCACTACCTACAACCCCCAAACTGATGGACAATCAGAATGGACTATTCAAACCTTATAAGACATGTTGAGATCATGCTCACTTGACTTTCAAGGTATGTGGGATCAATATTTACCTATGGTAGAATTTTCCTATAACAATAGCTTCCATTCAAGTATTCAGATGGCACCATATGAAGTGTTATACGGAAATAGATGTTGCACACCAACCTGTTGGGATGATGTTGGTGAAAGAAAACTCATAGGCCCAGAACTTGTGGAGGAAATTATGGAAAAGGTGAAGGTAATCCAAACCAACATCAAGGCATCTCAAAGTAGTCAAAAGAGCTATGATGACAACCAAAACAAGGATTTGGAATTTCAGGTAGGAGATCATGTTTTCTTGAAGGTATCTCCATGAAAGGGTATTATACATTTTGGTAAGAAGGGTAAATTGAGTCCCAGGTACATTGGACATTTCTAAATTCTTGAACAAATTGGGGATGTAGCTTACAGTTTGGTAATGCCGCCAAGTCTCTCCAAATTCCACGATGTGTTCCACGTACCACTTTTGAGAAAATACATGCTTGACCCAACACATGTACTCACCCATGAAGAATTAGAACTGGAACCCGATCTGTCTTATTGTGAAGATCATGTCAAGGTTCTTGATACAAGATAAAAAGTACTAAGAAACCGAACAACTCATCTGGTAAAATTTATATGGAGAAACCATAAGATGGAAGAGGCAATGTGGGAACCCGAGGAACTTATGGTGAAGAACCACCCAAGTCTTTTTATGCATTAATATTCTAGAGATTTTGAGGATGAAATTATTTTAATGAGGGAAGAATGTAACACCCTAAGCTTCCACGTTACACTTCTCTTTGAATAATTCAATAGCATGTGTTGTAGGCAACTTCGAGTTCTAACACACCACAACCAATCAAACTAGCCATTATGAATAGTAATACCCACTTTTTGAAATTTTATAGATTTTATCTTTCAAAATGGAATTCATTTTTGGATTCTTAATATCAAAATTATCTTAGGGTAAATTTTTTATATTTTTTTGAAAACTTTCAATTTTGGATGAATAGTGAAAAACACTGAGTTATAGTTTAAAACTGAATTTTTATTTAAATAATTATTTATTTTATTTAAACTTATTTTAGGTCAAAATAGATACATAATACCAATATAAGTTCAATGTAATTCATTAGAGTCAGTCTATAATAATTTTAGATATATAAAAATTTTATTGAACTTTTCACCGTCTTTTGCCCGCATCCTATGAGAATTTGCAAATTCACAAAAAACATAATTTTACTGCTTTTATGAGTGGAATTTAAAAAATCTAAGAAACATGATTAATATCAGTAAGAAAAATGTGGATCAATAAGATGAAAATAATTTTTGGTGAATAGTAACTTTTTTACTTTTATTTACCACAGTTAAAAGTAAATAGGGTATTTAAGGGTAAAAATGATATTATTATTACCCTAAAACATGTCCTAATTATATTGGATAAGTATAATTCGACCAAAAACAATCATAGGAATTAAATATGAATCTCTTTGGTCCACATGGATTAGATTAGGACACTTATTATTATTTTATTTTAAGAAGAGTTAAAAGAGTTAAAATCAATGTTTAATAACTAAAACATTTTTAATATGGGGTTATACATAAGATAAATTAGACTATAAATATTAATTAGAAATATAAAAATATTTCCTACATAATGGTATTTTATTTATATTTTTTAGACATTAAATAATTTAATTTATTTATGACACAATGATGATGCCGTAATTACAAAATTAATAAAATATTAAAATAATTGATATTATAAATATCCAAATAAATGTAATTTGAGACTTTTTATAAATTATACTAATTTTATATATTTATATGAAAATTTAGGTTTTATTAAATAATTTTTTTTCCAAGTAATAAGGATGTTATGAATTTAGAAAAAATAAAATACCAAATAATGTCAAAATTCACATAAAAGAGTTTTTAAAACAAATATTATACTATTAATTAATATTCTATTACTAAAAATATAAGGTTCGGAAAAATAAATTATATAATGATAGGTTTATCATTAATGAACCACTTGGGGTTCTCTTGGAAGTATATAGTATGTTTATTAACCATATAATATAAAAATACAAACAGACAAGGAAAATGTCAAACTATTTTACTAAGAGTTAAATCTAAAAGATAAAGTTAATATAGTGACCCAAACAAGTCTAAAACCTATTGGTTGAGTGTTTTTCGATCCATCCCCACCATATACTTTAAATAATTTATTTTTGAGCCATTATAAACCGAAAATGATTTTATTATAAAATAATATTTCTAGCTTTTCCTAAGGTTCCCCTCACCCCTCTTATAAAAGGGAACTCCCCCTTATCTATAATTCACACCATAAAATCCATTTGGCTCGGCCAAACCCTGACCAAATACCCTCTCAATTGTCCTCCCTTAATCCTTGAGGCCTTACATTAGTCAGAAAGCCAATCTATGGAGCCTTTTTGATCAAATCAAAAGGAAGAACCCAAAGAAGAGGTAAATATTTCATCACCTCTTTCAATTTCCTTTCTTCTCCCACTTCCTTTTTCTTTGTTTTTTCCGTTATAAAATAATTAATCCAGTATCTTCTATATACTGTGATGTTATTATAAATATGGTACAACCAAATTCATTATTCTATCCATCCTTTGAATGACATGTCACTATACGTGCGCAGGTACGGCTTACCGTCTCCACGTCGTTGTGTAATTGTTTTTCAATACATTATTATTTGGATGGGTATAATAATTATTTTTAATTTATGTAAATAATAAATATAACATGATAATTATTGTGTTTATATGATATACCATCCAATTTTATATTATTTTATGAATGATATTGTCGCTCGTGCGTACGTACGGATTACCGTCTCCACGAACGCGATGAGATTCAATCCCCATTGTATCCATTCAAGACTAATTTTCATTAGATGATTAAAAATAATGTTTAAAGACTTGATATCATTATATATATGAATACAATACATCCCATAAATAACAAATATGACTTACATAACAAATAATATAAAGGAAAACGAATCTGTTAACACTTGAAACAACGATAATACTAAGATATTAATAACAAAGCAATGTTAAAAGATCTTATATGATATCATATTAATGTATATGATTCTTTTATAATTTAATAAAAATTATTTCACCATTATACAGGAGGATAAACTACCCTTGACCATGGAAAAGTTCATGGTAAGGGTTAATTTCACAATCTATTTATTATCCGAGATTGTTTATACATAATTATATAATGGGACCTCTTTATCATTCACATCCATGCTTCTTAAAAATGTATTTCAAAACATTTTTACTATTTACTATACAATGGGTTAAATTCATTTATAAGATTATTTGACCTTATTTGTTTTGAAAGGAATCTTTCTGTCATTTTCTAAACAAGGTCCTTTATAACCTTTTCGATAAAATTAATGTACGAATGTCTTTTTTTTACTTATACGGCGGGTGCATCTATTTTCCGCCATTATAACATCATCGAAGCTTCCCTTACAAGATTATAAGAATATTATCAGAATAAATGTTTTCTTTATAAATTATGTTATTCATAAATGATTTCAAAATAAAAAGATATATTTCTCTAAAAAATGGTTTTGAATTCATCTATGTCAATATCCTTTGATGGATTTTAAGTTTGTTTGAAGTTGATTTATTATGATACAAAACTTACATATTTAATTGAAGGTTTTGTGATATGTTTGGCTATGGATGTGTCATTTCATACCATTCATGGTTTATGGATAAAGTATTGACATTTCGTATGACAGTTTTAATATGAATGTTTTTGTTATGTTTAAACCCTTTCATATGAGGAATGCATTGGACATAGTAAGTAACGGTGGAGCCTGCTATAGCTCCTCGATGCATCAGTAGGTCTCTTGAGACAAACTAGTGTCTTGGCACAAGGCCTTAACAAAATATTATTTTTGGTCTTGGAACAAGACCATGACTATGTGGTTTTGATTTTCTGGCATTATGCATTCCATCATTATGAAAGTGGCTATTGATATTGCATGTGATTATTCGACTAGTAGAATATCCATGTGAGTAAGCAAATTAAATTAAATTATTTAATCTTTGTCATATTATGCTAAAGTTCAAGTTTAAAAGATTTTTGTTTTAGTCTTATACATTTCCTTAAATGTTTATGCTTATTTATGAATGTTTCCGCTTTATTGTTATCCTTACTGAGCATCTGAGCTCACCCCTTTCTATGTTTTATTTTTTTAGGATGCGAAGAAGTATATTATGACTGACCTACATGGATAGTCTATGGGATAAAAATGATGTCTATGGAAACAATGTTGTTGTAGTTTTTCATTTTATGATGTAATGTAAACCTTAGGAATGTATCTAGTACTTCCAAGGCTACTAATCTAATTGGTATTTCAAGACTTGATCTTTTGTGATCATGCCAATGTTATGTAATAATGCACCGACTCTGGGTAACTGGGGTCAGGGAATTACATAGAGAATTATAGATGACAATGATGATTGATACACACTCTCTAGAGATTTGATTGAGTGATGTTATATAGGGAAATTACAAAGATATTTTAGGTAGTCCATAATATTATCATTTTTATCTGAAACATCATACATTGTGTGATATATTGGGGGGTAATTTCGTGTGGCTATCCCATGTCATAGATGAATGGATTTTTGATTAGAGATGAATTTTGTGTGACCTAAAGGGATATTATTGAACATATTCTATTATTCCCTTAGAAATAATGTCACATCACAAAATTCCAAAAATAAAGGGTTTGTAATAAAATGAAATTGACAATGAATCCCGTATAGTGTGGTTAATCTTATTAGATTACTATAGTGACCAAGATATGTGTTATGTATAAATGTATGAAATTCAATTTCTATGATGGGATATTATGATTAATTTAATATGTGATTTTGGAAATATAATAATATTTTTATTATCTAGGATGGATAAAATTTGAGTTTGAGATAGAGTTATAGAGCAGTTACTTTTACACATAGATTGAGTTTATTTAGGGCTTCCTTCTATGTTCGACTAGTTATATGACTATACAGTGATTACTTTCCCCTGGATATTTTATTTGGAATTTCATAGTGTTGATTGTTAAGGTTTAATCACTATGTGACATGTGACTAGGGAGATTAGAATGGACCAATGGGATAGATTAATAAGGGTTTAACATATTTATATTTGATGAAATACCATGGGTAGAATACAATGTGGATAGTTGATGATGGATTTACTCTATAACTATATGGAATGAAAAGTTATGCATTAAAATCTAGGAGATGAATTTTCACTAGGGGTTATTATTGAGAAACTTGGAATGGATTTAAATAACAAATTCCACCATGTGAATCATTTTTTAATACACATAGTGTAATATAAAATGAATATCAATGGATATATAATAGAAATTTCAATATATATTATGCATGATGTGGTATGGTTTAGTTGATGGATATGGTTTGGATAGTCTGTTTCCCTGACATTGAGATTGATTACCTTAACCATTTTCCTCAATATTGTGGAATATTCTATTCACTAACCTAGAGAAGAAGGTAAATATGTTGAAATAATTTTCATTAGACCTTTCCTACTATTTGTTGATAGCTAGGTATCCCTACATTAACTAAAAGAAGACCAAGGATATCCTCAAGTAAATAATGATCAGAATTTACCTCCACATAGATAAGGTTAATCAAGTCTATATTTAATCTTATCATATTAATAAGCAGTGAGATACCAATAAGACCTTGTGTATTCACCTAGGGGTGAAGTAGGTGTGACTAACTTTTGATTAAATTCATATTGACATAAAAGATTTCCTTTTTGAACCCCTATAAAATATGTGAACCCATATCACCTTTTAGAATATAAATGAATATTTATATCTATTACCTAATATTTGAAAACATCATGAAATGAAGAACATGAATTAAATAGAAACACACTTAATTTATATGAGGCACATACCCATCATAGGAAAACTAATCCTTATTGTGATCATTTAATCTCCCTAAATTATATTTTCTCCAACACTAATATTATTAAAAAATACAATTGGAATGGTTAGATGTAAAGTCCCGACTTGGGTGCCACTTATCTGGTTCCCTGAGTCAGTTGTTGAAATGACCTCAGGTACACCTCCCCATACACAAGAGGTTACTGAATAGAAGTGATGGTCTAATGGGACATGTGGGGTGACTATAACCTTTTTATTAGAGTAATCCAAAACATATAAAATAAATAATAAGGAAACAAGTAAAAAATGAACATGAATCACGAATCCAATTACCAAATATGGGTACAATCCCAAAACCAATAGTTGATATTATATGTCATTTCATACAACACCATGTGTAAGGGAAAACTAAAAAATAAATACAAAATGAAGAATCCCAAAAACAGGTCCTAAATCCATGTCTGAGTCCCTCATCCATGCACATCACATACCCAAATCAACCATCTTGCATATGGACCTTTCCCTTGCCTTGACCTACAACCATGATGTCTTATTGGGTAACTAATGGAGACCCGAGTAGGGTTTGAGTACAACTCAGTAGGACACCACCAATAGTGTCCAAAAAATATCCATTCTAAATATAAAGTGTATGTTGGAACATAGTGAATAATAAGATAAAAAAAAGATAAACTGGGTGCCATTAGTTAACAAGATTCACTATTTACATTAAAATCATTTATTCTATGGGTTTTCCAATTTCAATAAATACACTTTGGCATATTCTAGTCATATAAACTACACATAAGGGGAAAATCAAGTTCCCTTAATAATAAGGAAACATTAAACAAAATAATACACAACACATAACTTAGAGCCTCAATCTAGGTATTCACATTACATGCATTTTTCAGGGGCATAGAGCCTTATTCCAGCTCCCTAAACCGTGAACAATAAGGGTGGGGCTTAGAGCCTCATTCTAACCCAACCCCTGTGCATATATCATGAAGTCTACTACCACACTCATACCACTAATCCATGTTCACATTCTTAATTAACCATTTAACACATATTGAATTTAAAAATAATAACTCCTATAACACACTTACCATTTACAACCATAGTTCATTAAACACGTATATCATCTCCAATCCTCAACTTGTTAACACATTTACTATTTACATGAAATATCCCATTAAAAAATTTATCATTTAAAACCCAAAATTAATTTAACGCCTTCTATTATTACCCACCGCCCCCTTATCTTATGTCAAATAATAAAAACAATTATCATTAGTTCCACTTTATAACTCATTTTAACATGTCAACATAATTATCATGGATCTATCTCAAAAAAAATTAATTATACACTTAAAAACTCAATTATATATTCTTGAACATGGTACACTCCCTGGGTATCCCTTAACCCAATCTTATCAACCTCCACACATCCCAAATGAATCATGGGGGGTTCAATAAATCATTTAGTCAACCAATTCATCAATTCCTACCAAGTAAATCAAATGGACAGACTAAAAATATAGGAACACAACCACATACACAAAATTAAACCTCACGAACATGGGATATAACTTGTAGACCACCTACCTAGATTCCACAGACGAACACTCACTCAATCATGGCTATTGATTCAAACTCAAACACCCTTAAAATCCCTAACCTAGGATCCACTGGAAAAATTAGATTTTTGGGATTTATAAGAAGAAGAATGATTCAAAAATCCCTAATCTAAAAAAGGTAGGATGATAAATGATAGACTCACCCATAATTTTATCTACACCCAAAGAAACTCCAAACTGCATAGAAACCAAGGATATAGATCCTTAGGATGTTTTGGATGAAGGCTTCATCACCATTGGATGCTGTAGGAATAATGGGATGGAAATTTGGGTGAGAAAATATAATTCTTGAAGGAAAAAATGTTAAATTTCCCCATCTTTAATGAGGAGTATGGTTTATCAGCATGGATTTTCAAACCATGCACCAACCATGCGTCTACCTCTATCCAAGAGGGGGATAGGTCACATGGCCTCCTGGGAATACCACATAGATTGAAAAATTTTGTGGTAGTCATGCATGATGGATCTATATAGGACTACATGGTTTAGTCATTCCCCATGCATAGTTTCACCAACCTTGCATCACCTCCACTAGTCAAGCAATGTTGGGGGAACAATTACTACTAACCATGCGTCAACCATGTAACATGCAGCAGACGACCAATTTTTCTCCTATTTCATGTACTGAACCCCCAAAACACCCCCAAGTCACCTCTTAAAGTTGAGAAACATTTCATTATCTAGATTAAAGGTATTTAAACCAAAACATAAATAATAACATTCCTCAAATAATTATGGGATCATAAAAACTCACCACCTTATAACGAATCATCCTCGAGCTGCACTCCCAAGCATCATTGAGCTCCCAAGGTAAAAATGTTAGGAAATTGGGGATTTATGTTTGGATCCCTCTCCCGAGATTCTTTGTAAATGTTACCTTGTTTCCATAATACTCAAACTAATGACACAACCTTACCTATTAAAAACATATCACTAATATCCACCATACAAACCAAGTGATCCTCAATAAATGCATTTGTCTCAAGATCAACATCGTTAACATCAATCACATGGGAAGGGTTTGGGTGATACTGCAAAATATATGACAGATGGAAAATATTTTTCATACCACTATACCGATATGGAAAGAGCCAATCAGCATGCCACCAGTTTGATCCTCTCCACAATTGGAAATGGACCCACATACCTCAGCACCGACATACCCTATATTTTCGAATCTTACAGTGACCCAATCATGGTGAAACATTAAGGAACACATGATCAACCACCATAAACCCAATAGGCTGATAATTCCAATCATAATATTTCTTTTTCCTCCAATGAGATGTAGCCAAAAATTTCTAAATCAACTAAATCTACTCTGATGTCTCCTACATGAGAATCGACCCCAACAACTATGATTCCCCAACCTCCATCCAATATAACGGAGATCTACATGACCTTACATAGAGTGACTCATATGGTTCCATATGAATAGTCACATGGTAAGTATTATTGTAGGAGAACTCAACAACCACCAACTGTTTCTCTAAAGATCCACCGAAGTCTAGATAATATTCCCTCAACATTTCCTATAAAACCAGAATAGTATGCTCATATTTACCATCTATCTACAGGTGGAAATCCATACTCTAAAACACATTTTAACAAAGTGACATCAATAACCATTTCCATATGTGAAAATTAAAACAGGAATCATGATCAAAAAACTATAGTCTCGACAACCAATAAAACCATACTATCTCCTGAACATATAAGACACTCAATTGGTCCATGGTTAAGGTCTCTCAAATTAGTAATAAATGTTCCACCTAGTAAACCTATCCCCAAATACCAATATTACAAATTTCTTCTGGGGAATCACCAGAATACCTCCAACAAAATCGATCATAATGTCATCCTAATTCCATTTCAAAATGGGAAATCAATGTAACAAACCACTCAGTCACTGATACATATAATTCACCCAATAACATGTGTATCATCACATCACAAAAATCTACAAATCCCTTTTTCATCCCTAACCACCAATACTATCAATGAAGAGTGTGATACATCTTGGTCAAACCAGGCTACACTGCCCACTTCAATTCATGAAACTCGCGAATCAAATCTTACTACATAAAAGTAGGCACAAAAACACAAACATGAACCTAAATGATCTCATGCTCATCGATATTATAATAAGAATGTGAATCCACACCTTTAATGATTTCCCCTAATTCTAGACACTCCTGATCCTCATAACTTGTTTCCTTGATCTAGTACAGAAGTGTGGACTCAACTGCCAAGGATGTGAGGGTCATCTGAACTTGTCCCTCCTAAACCACTAGATGAATCTTAAAAAATAATTCCATCATCTTCCACTCAGAACTAGATTCTTAAACCACCTGATTTTGAGTCTTCTAACTCAAATCATCTACAAGACTTTTATCCTTTCACGATGTATAGGGTAGCTTAAAATAAAAGGACTCAAAGTACTCAACCCATCTTCGTTGTTGAATATTCAAGTCACATTGGGAGAATATTTTCTTAAGGATATTATGATTGGTAAACATAAAAAACATTTCAACCAATAAATAATGATGCAATATTTTAAAGTAAAACCTATTGTGTCGAACTCAAGATCATGCATCAGTTAATTTCCTTCATGAGGAATCAATATCCATGACCAATACAACAACAATTAATCACCCTACAACAACACTACCCCAAGTAAAATAATGTACGCATCTCAAAACAATGTATAATCTTTACCCAGATTAAGTAGGATCAAAATCAGAACTATAGTGAACAACTTCATTAACTCTTATAGATCATTATCACATGATCTAGACCATTCAAACATGATTACCTTATTGGTAAACCTTGAAAGTGGAGCTTCTAAATGGGAAAAATAATTGATGAACCTTCAATAATATCCCACTAAACTCAGAAATATTCAGACATCAAATACATTCTTGGGATGATCCCAAGATACAACTTCCATCAATTTCTATAGATCCACTAACAAACCTTCAATAGAGATGATGGGACCAATGAAATGTACCATTTCCATCCAAAAATTACACTTAGATAGCTTGGAGTGGACCCTGCGATCTCTTAGTGTACATGGGATGATATCAAGATATTTGGAATTATCTTTAGGAGTCTTAGAGTAAACCAAGATGTCATCCAAAAAAAGAAATAAGAATTGATCCAAGCATGGATGAAATATTTGATTCATTAGGGCCAGAAAAACTCCTAGCACATTGATCAATCCGAATGTAATCACAACAAACTCATATAAACGATACCCACTCCTAAAAGAAGTTCACTATCTATCAGAAGGTCTCACACTCAGCTGATGACACCATGATCTCAAATAAATTTTTTAGAATACAAGTACCTCACAACTAGTCAAAAAGATCATTGATTCATATAATACGGTATCAGTTCTTAACAATCATCTGATTCACCTTCCAATAATCAACACAAAATCGAAACATCCCATCAGCCTTCTTAGAAAAAAATTGTTAGATCCCTAAGGTGATGTAATCTGATGAATAAACCTTTTATTCTATAATTAAAATAACTAAGATTCATTTTCCTGAAGTTATTCTAGTTATAATTTGTATTATGGAATAGAAAAAGGGTTTTATCCATGCAAAAACTGAATCATGAACTCAACATATCTCTTAGGCGATAACCCTGAGAAGTCCTCTAGAAACACATATTGAAACTGATTCACCATAGGAGGAAATACAAGCTTCTATACCCCCTCATAATCTAGATTAATACATGCCACATGGGATATGATCTCCCCCACCCACTAATGAACTTTCCCTACACGGCCTGCATGGATATCCTATTCCCTATGGTGAACATAAGAAACTCTCTCAAGGGTCATGAATGTTACCCTACGATGATAAAAATAAATTTGATCATGATACAATAGCATACAATCCATCCCAAATATAATATAAAAACCTAAAATCTCAAGAAAAAACACATCCCAAAATAAATGATACCCCCAAACTCAGGGGTACACACCTTGCATTACCGAATATTTTATACTTATGACCATAAAGGTGTATCAATGAACATAACCCAAACATATGTTTTAGTGATATACCCAAAATATTCTCAAACACAATAGATATAAAAGAGTGTATGGAAATAATATCAAATAAAATACTAGAAATAATTGTATCTCCAGTAATCATACCTTGAAATTTCGATGGTCTAGCCCTACCACCTCTAGGTGCATGTTAAACTACATGGAGATGGCCTATGCCTCTACCTAGGGATATGATATGAGTTCGTAATTCCATACTACCCAGATGTTAAGGAAACATTTATCCTAAAATACCATATCCTCCACCTCAACCAATATGGCTAGTAGAACTCAAACTGCTTCCTGTCATCGGGTATTTGACCCCCTTGTCTACACTTTACATCAAACTTGATCCATCATCACTACCCATATTTCAAGGGTTCCTACAAAACCTCTAAACATCCATAATACTTTTAAATGATCTAAACTCAATTGGTGTTAAGGTACATTTTCCACTCCTGTGTCTTGGCCTTCCACACTGATAAAAAAACTTTGTCACCACCTTGAGAGATAAAAATCTTTCCTGAATACTCTTTCTATATCCACCCTACAGAAAACTCTAAAAAAAACGTTTTCTACCATCATATATCACACCACTAGATCACCCAACTGGAATTACTTATCCACCACCAAAATACGTTTTTAGGTTCCCTCATGAATTAATGGCATGATCCACCACTGTAGAAAAACTATTTAAATGGAATATATTCACCTGAAACTTGATCTCATGCCAATGTTCATACTGATAATGTCTCATCATAGCCGCCCCATCCCCTATGAATGCTAGAACAAATATTTTCAAGTTGGTGAAGCATCCAAAATAACACAAAATTTTCATAGACCCTTAGGTCAACCTCATAAAATTTTCACCTTCTCTTATCTCAAGGATTTTAGATAGAAAAATTCTAGATACTTTTTCTTGAAATATATAAACAACATGAAATCTTCATGCTTGATATGAACTAGAATATCCCACCAGTTCTTTGTCAGTCCTCACAACATGTAATTCTCCAACTTGAATATCTTCTCAGGAGGAGTATCAAAGCGGTCATGAATCATTTGGAAGGACTCTATCCCGAACATTGTATCCTTGGGTCCACTCTCTCTATCAAATATTGAAGGAAAATACAACTAAAACTCTCTATTCCATTTGAACATACTCCAAACAAAACACCCACGGTCTTTTTCCACCCTCTTCATAAAACATGTAAAAGTATTATGGAACGTATCCTCCCCTCTATCACCCTAGATCAAAAGGGTTTCTTACTCTACTACTAGAAGAACATTCTTAGTGATATCCTCATGTCTCCCAACAAGTAAAAATCATTTTGGGGGAATCTATATACATTAAGAAACACAAATATTAAACATATAACATAAATATTATATAGTTTGCACAAAATAAGGCTCTCTACTGGCCCTAAACTACCCATTTCACATACATTATCCCAATAGATATAGTCACACCTTTAACCTTACCCACAACCATCCCTACCATTGGTTATGGTCGACATGGGGTAAACCGACATTCATAAACATAACCCTTTTATTAGACACCCTTTTTAATAATTTCACATTTAGAAGATAAATGTCTCACATTTAAGCACCTTTCTATCTTTACATCATGAAATAAAAAAAAAATAAACCATTTTTGACTCTTCATTGGTCACTATTATTTAACAATTCCATCATGTTCTTTTCACTTACCCATTTTAATCATCTTTATCTAATACCATTTTTTTCTTCAAATTATAAGGAAAATGAAAAAAATTTGATCCCTCATATACCACATGTCTTTACCATGTGTTCTTTCCATAATTCTTGTAACATACATCCTTTGGCGACTAAAATTATGAATGTATTTAAATTTTTTTTCCAATACAACTATGATAAAAATACCAATAAATAGTTACATCACACAGTAATTGTATCAACCAAGTTGAAAAATCATACAACCTTAAAGACAAACATCAAGAATATTAATCCCACCATGGGAACATGGGTTTTACCCCAAACATGGTTTAGCTACTCCCATGAATGATATCATTGGTAAGGCCCAACCATTCCTAGTCTCTCATATACCATTCCCAAATAGTAAGAAAATAGAAAAGGAAACCAGATCTGTTACCACTTTGTAACATCTTGACCCAGGTTCCACTTATTTGTTTCCTCGAGTCGGTTCACTATATAACCTCAGTAATTCCTCCCCGTATTCTAGAGGATTCTAAAAAACATAGAGGGTCTAATAGGAAAAGTGTGGAGACTATACCCTCTTTATAAAAATAATCCACAATAGATAATTTACAAAATAAGGAAACAAGTAAACAATGAACATGCATCATGAATCCAATTACCAAAACTAGGTACAAGACCACAACCAATAGTAGATATGTAAGAGTTTAGTTCCATTAGAAATATAGAACACAATATTCTAATCTGGTGAAAGATCATCATTGTTTCCCAAAATTATCTTCCAATTTTTACACTTCATAGACATAACCTACATAAAATATTTTTTCATATCTCGGGGAAAAGAAACATAAGTAAGGGTGATATTAGATTCTCAATAAGTGTAAACATAACAGATATAGATCTATGATCACATAAAATAATAAGATAATAATAAGGGTATGTGATAACAAACATAACCTAAAAATTTCAAACCCAACCTGTCATAGATCACAAACATTATTTATGACATATAGATTGAAGGTTCATAAGACATAAATCATAAAGGAATCAAATAATTTGATCTATGAGAGCATAATATTGTCATAAAATATATATTTGTGGAATAAACATCATATTATAACATTGGGAACATGTGTAAATAGAAAAAAGTTCACTCATTAAGTTACGAACATGAAAGAAAACCCTCACATAAAATTATGTTCATGAAAATAGGTCTATCCATAACATTATGGGAATAAAAGACAATTACAGACATAACATCATGAATAGGTAATCAAGTTCAAACATAAAATTCTGAAAATGTATTTAGGTTTATACATTAAATTATTAATATGAAATAAATGTCTAAAAAATAACATTATATTAGTCAAGGTTTACTCCCAGGACTATCATATCATACAAAGTCACTTACCAAAGTGGTTCACTCTATATTCCAGTCCCATCTACCTCATGATATATAATTCCTTACCTAATGCTTTATAGGGAGATATAGGTCCCCCATATTTTGTTATAATATAAACACCATCAATGATTATAACATAACCACCACCACATAATTAAAAGCATACATATTTATTCCCTAGCATTTTAAAACATTCATCATATCATAACATAAACTATTGAAAATTTTTAGGTTTCAAAATAATTTAATCATTTCTTTAAAGCAAAACCTATGGAAAAAAGAAGAAGGCTTTATATTAATGTTTTCATGGTATAACCCATGGAAGAGAAATGAGTTTCATAAACATATTTTCATCACAAAAATAAACATTTATAATAAATAATAATAATTATATCCTTGAATAATATTCCCATTAAACAAAAATAAAACTAAAGGAATTTCATCTTAGATGGAATTTTTTTAAATACTACTTGGGTAATATCTTGAGGAAAATATGTTTTCTTTAAAAATAAATTTTTAATGAATAAATCATTAATAACTTCCTTTTCTTTGAGAATAAATTTGAAAACATATAAAAGAATATTTTATAAACCATTTACAAAATTTCACGAGGAACATATCCTTTCTAAATTGAAAAACGATTTTTAATTTTAAAAAAAAAACAATTTCTTTGAAAATAATCTTAAAATAATATAAAGGAATGTTCAATGAAATGGTTCATCATGATGTTGAAAAATTCCATTCATGTCATATATGTTGAAACAAATATTTCTTCCACATATTCGGTAAAATAAAAATAGGAATTTTTTGGAAAACAATATGATATTTCCATTCAAAAATTTTTGTAAAAAAATGAACATGGGTAAAAATATATTTTCTTAATAACAAGAAAATAATAAAACATTTTTGAAAAAAAATTTAGAAAAAAAATATTTAGAATGAAAAAATATTTCTTACTGAAGAGATAAATAATGTAAGATTTTCTTAATAACATTTTTTTTAATAATTTTATGTTCTAAATAGTGAAAAAATAGAAACATTATTATATGATATTACGAATGATCATAGTAGAAGAAAATTTATGAGAATTAATGAGAGGTAGATAACAAGATTTCAACATTGGAGACTTAATCATAAATAATCCTGATAAATGATGAGATTATAACATAAAATAATTAAATTTTGAGAAACAAACAAGTAAGATATTTAAATAGAAAAATAAAATAAAAACAATAAATATTTTTAAATTTTGAGAATTAAATAGGTAATTATTATAAAGCGTGTATGGATTTGAATCCTATAAGATATTAATTTCAAATTTTATTTCTTAAAAAACATAGGACATTTATTTCATAAGAATTATATTCCAAAAAATGTGACTTCCATATAGCACGTATAACATTATACATGGTAAAATATTTATTTCATAAGGCATCATGTTCAATATTCATGACTTTGTAAAATATATAACTTTTAACATCAGTTCCTATGATTTCATTTCCTATGACTTTCAAAATAAAAATACATCAAAATTTATTTTGTAAGACATTGAAAATCATTTTGTAAGACTTAAATTTGAATATACGAATTTGAGAAAACCATATGACTTTATAGTAAGATAAATTTTAATATCATGTGACTTTGAACTAAGATTCATATGTTCTCTAGGTTTAAAATTCCATACATATAAAATCATTCTAGAATTGATAAAATGTGAATGAATAAATAAATAAATAATATAATGAAGTTATAAAAAAATATTTTACTATATGGTGAGAAATTATGATTATCCTATAATTAAAAAACTAGTATATGAGTCTTAACCCAACTCATTCTAAAATTTATATCTACCAAAATTCATTTCAAAAGATATATAATGAAGGTGAAGCTAAAAATACATTTATTTACTCATGTTAGAGGGAACAAAATTTTTAATTTTTAATTATCAAAACATAATAAATTGTAGTGGAAAGGAGATAGTTATCATAAAAAATATTATAACCACATTTTACATTGACTGATCACATAACTCATCACTCCATTTACTTTAGTTTTCAAAAAAATCAAATTAATTTTTAAATAATTACCCACTATAAAACTAATAAATTCATAAAGTATCAAAAGAGGAATTTGATATCAGATTTCAGCATCTTCATGGGACACAAAATTGGGACTACTATCAATGCATTCTTAGGTGATAAACATTGATTTGAGATTTGGGAGAAAATCTATAAATATATTTTTAAAATTATTTTCAAAATTCAACTTAAAATCCATTTATTTTATCTGATTTTACAGATACCATATCACAAAACAAACCATTAATATAAAATATAAAAAACCAAGTAAAATTTTAACACCTTTATAATAATATTACAATCAAATTCGTTTACAAAAAACATCCAGAAACACTAATTATAAACCCATAATATCATTTAAATACACTGAAATCCCTTATGAATTTTCAAAAATTATACCCTCATGTAAATATTTAAATTCATTTTTTTAAAAAAAACCATAAATAAATTTATATAAAATGTAATATATATATATATATATATATATACACATCAATCATTTAATCAATGAATCATAAATCAAATAATATATCATGGTAAAATTATCAAGGGACACTGCTATATTTTCCAATATGTGGGGTTACTATTAATAACCATTTGAGAGAACATAAAATGTTGATTAGTGGTGTTTGAACCATAAAAATTTAATAGTGCATTGAATTCAAAATAACATCTCTTATATCAAATATTAATGCTTATCACTCCTCACCATGATAAAATAAAATGGACAAAAACACATTGACAAGATAACTAACACCACTTAATCTCTGAAGTCCCAGGTTACTTGAGTTCCACTAGAAAAGGACTGAATATGTCCATTCATGGAACATGTAGCGTTTGAGACCTGGTTCACTCATGAGTGACTGAACAAGGTTTTCCACATGACCTCAAGTGCGCCTCTCCGTACACCAGAGGCTACTGACTAGCATCAAGGGCATAGGGTTTATCTATGGGTAAAATATACCCTCAAGTTAGAGTGTAACAAAGAGGTGTACAAGAATGATAAATATTGAAAAATATACATAAATAACTATAATAAAAATAATAAATCATCCAGAAGAAAAAATACTTGAGAAAAATCATTATCAAATTCCGAAATAATGGTCATGTCATATTATATAAAAAAGGGGAACATGGGTACATGAATATACATCATGTTGTACATAAAATAAAAAATGGACAAAAACTATTACCACTAGTATCATGATCATATTCTCAGTTTTCTACTCCAATAATCTATCCTAAGAAGACCATCAACGATCAATAGCTGGATTCTTACCTTTGTCTATACCTGCATCCGTAATATCTATTCAAGTACCAACCAGCAGCCCAAAAAGAGAACTAGATACACTTAGTAGGCCACCAAAAACAATTTCTAGTAAGTTCCATCTGGTGAATATAATATTAGAAGTGTGCATGTATAATAAAGAAAAGAAAACATAAAATTAAATTGGGTAAGATCTGGTTTCTAAAGGACAACAAGATGACACTACCTACGTCATCCTAAGCTGTGATATCTTTTAAAAAGTTCCCATATATATATATATGGTCAATATATGTAGTGAAATTTTTAGGCATTTATATATATACTACTTCTATATAAGGACATAGATGTAACTTCAGAATCCATGTATAGTAGTATGAATCTCATGGAATTACAAGGGATACCATCCTTGAGTTTCGTGATTAATATGGGTCACCATTCATATATATCACCATGTGGGATTCTATAACCAATTATTACATTTGATTTGTGACTCCATGAGCATATATCACATGTCATTTTAGATTCCGTGCCCAATTATCACATTCACATGAGAAACCATGCCCAAACATAAAATTTCATTTGGGATACCATGATAGTTTTTCACATTCACAAGGGACACTAAGCCTTTTCATTACATTCCATTTGGGATGCCGTGCCTAAGGATCATATGTATGTGGGTCTCTATTCCTAATTATCAAAAATTTATGGGAAACCATTCCTCCAAATCACATTTCATATAACATAGATGTTCATTCATTAATACAATCCAATGTATGAATTATAATTCATTTGGCATAAAATTTAATTAAGGTGCATATCCCTGATTCATAGGTAAGTTGTGTGAAGTGGTTGTAGCACTCAATTTCTTATTAATAACCATGTTACATTAAATTGGGTGAAAATAAACACCACTTGGAAGTTGGTGTGCCCATATAAAAAGTTAATAATTAATGGGAATCACATGAGACCACCATAAGTGGTGGAAATTATAGAGGTGGGAAAGATCTTATTTTAAACAAGTGTACATGGGGTATTTCTAACATGGGTAACAACTTTAAAAAAGAAAATTTTAAATTTAATTCAATACGTGGAAATTTATCTTTAATAATGGAGGTGCATGTTATAAAATGAATTGACGTTAAGGAAAACGTACAAGAACACATACCTTAATGTAGTATATTCCCCCTCATCCATTGATATATTTAAAATTAATCTATAACAGAAGAAATTGGTAAAATAGAAAAAGAAATTTAAATAGGGAATGTTATATCACACAAGAAAACAACGAATACGAAAGAATAAATGAATAAAGTAATGAAGAGAGGTGATTCTCATACTGATATGCATCTAACACAATTGATGATGATGAAATCAGAGATCAGATGGGGAAGAGGGATCAAAGCCAAGGAGAGGAGGTGGAGGATCTATTCACATGAGTTTCTACTAGAGAGTAATGAAGAATATTAATAGGGTTTTTTTTTAAAATAATGATGGGAAAATGGACTTTTCATCCAATATTAAGGGGTAAAAGAGTTTGGATACATGGTTAGACAAACCATGAATAGACCAAGTGGAAATACCTATCCATGGAACCCCGTCACATAGGCTAGACACATAGTTAGACTAACCATGTGTAACCCATGCATAATTTATCTATAGAAAAAGTATATAGAATATGTACATCCATGTAGCTTTGGTCATAGGTTCAAAAAGGCGTTCAGCCCTATTTAGTGCATTGGAGAACCCCTACGGTTGAGTTTCATAGTTATCCATAACCAGGTTCTCACAATGGTTTATAGTCTTCCTCTCTAAAATTTGGATCTCTATTCTTTGAATGATACCTAAAATATCTTAAATTGCTCCTTATCCAATTAATCACATTATGTGCATACAATGAGAGTTTTTTGAAGTAAATTATGTATCCATACCTATTAAAAAATATAAGATGTTACAACATCCCCTATATAAGACAACTCACTAACAAGTTTCCCTTCTGAAGGTGGTAAAACATTCCTTGAGTGAAATTCAAGCCACTGAGTACATATTCCAACCTCTCTCTATGAGGTATTTTCATGTACACAGTCATGCTTCCATAACATCCATACCATTAGAACTATCCTTCCCTAGAGAGGCTTTAGGCGTCGATCAACGATTCATACCAAATGATCTTATAGGGACACATCTACCTCCAGTTTAATATCCTCAAGATTAAATGAATGAGAGTGTTCAGAATAATAACTTTGAATCTATGATACATGGAAGATGTCATTCATATCCCGATACCTCTAAGGTAAATCCAACTGATACACTACCTTCCTAACACTCTTCAAAATCATGAAAGGAATGACTTAACAATGTGATAACTCTACCTATGTCTCAATCCATTTATGAAAATATCTAGGAGAAACTCATAAAAGGACCCAGTGTCCCACCTATAATTCTATAGGCTGGAAACAATGATCTCTATAAGACTTCTTACTAGATAGAGCTACAACCATACGCTTCTGAGTAAGCTTCACTAGTTCTGAAGTTTCCTGAATAAGATGAGGTCCTAGTAGTGCACCTCACCTTCCACTAACCAGCACAAGGTTGAATGGAATGAACTACCATATAGGGCCTCATAGGGGTCCATTTGAATTGTTTCCTAAAATCTATTATTATATGAATGAGTGATGATAATTAGCTGTTTTCCTTAAGAACATCCAAAATCAAGGATGAAAGACCATATAATTTCCTCTAACACTCATATCATATGCTTGTAATAACCATTGGTCTGAGGTTGGTACACTATATTTAGATGCACATATGAACCCAGTTCCCTTTAAAACCATTTCTAGAACCTCGATGTAAAATGATTGTCTCTATCCGATATGATAGAATGGGGGAACACTATGAAGACATAAAATCTCCTGGATTTAGATCCTTTCGAGATCATCAACTGAAAATTCCTCTATGATTGGAAGAAAGTGATTGAACTTTGTCAACTGGTTGATGATAACCCATTCTACATCACTTCCCTCAAGGTATCTTAAAAATATTATTACAAAATCCATGGCAACATTATCCTATTTCCACTTAGGAAAGGACAAAGGTTTTTGTACTCCCGTAGGCTGATGTTGCTCTACCTTAACCTGATGATAGGTGGAACACCATGTTATAAAACATTTTATTCCCCTCTTCATACCTATAAAATAATATTGATGATGTAAATCTTGATACCTCTTGGTAACCCCGGTGTTTACTACCCAAAAAAATTCATAAAGTTCCCATATCAATTCCTATATATTTATGCAAGCACCCAGACACACCCATGAATAGGTAGGATTTGATCTTTTCAATAACCCAAACCAGAGGTAGATCCTCATCTACGATAATCTCCCATAAGACTAAGACCTCAATATGTGAAATATTTATTATCCTTAACTATTCTTGATTGGAAGATTTCACTTTTAAAGTTACTAAAACAATATGCACATGATACTTCTGAACCTTCATGTGCATCTTAGAAAACCGGGCCATAAATTTCAACTAACTACTCGCCTCGTAGATATCCTATGTATATGTATTCTAGATCTGGGATTTAGCTACTACATTACACTTCCATGGTGCATAAGTGGGATCAAAGTCAAACAACTGCCGATATTTTACCCACTTGTGAAACCTGAGATTGAATTAAAACTATATGAAAATATATTGTTGATTTTTTTGTCCATGTAAATGATGAATATTTTCCCAAATAGATACTTCCCTTAAAAGTGTAAATCCTGAACCAAAACATATTTCTTGAGGTCATTTGTAGATTAATTCCTCTCATACAGTCTCAGTTGGCTAGAGCCATATGATACAACATGATCTATAAGAATTGTAAATACTCTTAGAACAATTATTGTGCCATCATAATAAATTGTATATCTTCTTACCAACTCTGATAGAATTAGGATAAGGGCTGATGTTATTTTCCATTTAAGATCCAAAAAGGATACCTCTTAGGCTTTAGGCCATATGAACATCACACCCTTTTTAGTAAATCCAATTAGAAGAGATAATAGGAATAAGAATTGCAGAATAAAATTCCTATAATAGCCAGTTATCCCCATGAAACTGTACATGCAAATAATATTATTGGGTTGTTCCTAGGAAACCATAGTGATCAATTTCCCTAGGTCAAAAAATACACTTACATATTATATAATGTTACCCATGGAGTGTAACTTATTGATCTAAAAGTGTGATTTTATGAGCATAACATACATTTGGTTCTATATCAAGGTATATGACATTATGTTAATATATTTTTCATGGAAATATCATGTACAAGAATAACCAAACATATCATACATGATGAATACCACAAATGAATCCCAATACAAATGGAAAACCAAATTCATTATAACCATAAAGATTATGGATGTGTTCTGGATTTTGAAAAACATGACCAAATACTCGTACAATCCATACCTACTCCAGAATGTTGTATGTGGTATGTATGATTACCTAACATGAACCTAATGGTAGCCTGAACTGAAATTGATCTTGTATAAAATCATAAATCCTTGAAACTATTCAAAGAGTTCATCTACTAGCAGTAGTGGATACTGGTTCTTAACCATGGTCTAGTTCAACTGTTGATAAACCAAACAGATTATGAGGGTCATATCTTCCTTCTTAGCATATATTATAGGTAAAATCTATGGTGATGTATTGGGTCATATGAACCACTAATCTTCTAAATCCTCTAACTTTTTCTCGAGTTCATGGAGCTCTGTAGGTGCCATCCTATAAGGAGGAATGGACACTGGTTCCAATCCTAGAACAAGATCAATAATGAGCTCCACCTCTCTCATAGGAGGAAACCCATAAAAGTCATCAGAGAAGACATCTATGAAATAATAAAAAATAGGAAGGAATTACGTATATCATATTACCTGATCACTCATAAAGAGACTATTCAGTTGGGTTGTCACTATTCCATGATCCCAATGCTTGGGTCCATATCAAATCAACTAGAAATCCCATTCACCCTTACGAACTACGCTACCACCCTCAGGTGATGTGAAAGAAACTCTTCTTTGATTGAAATAAATGTGAATATAGAAAAAACTAACCATTATATCCTGAGTATGACCTGAAAACATATCATTTTGGGGAAAAAGTTGTCCCACATGAATCGATACCCAAATATCTCAAGGGGTAACACCTTTCATGGGTGTACAATCATTGATCAGACCCCCAACTATGTGTTGAGAGTCATAGTTCTAGAGAAGTATTCCATTTATAAACCCATATTTTCCATTATTTATACATATATAAAGTAATTAAAATAGAATATATCAAATACGAAAGATACTAAATTGGAGGCTAATATAATAGACCCTATAACTAAAAATGGCCCAAGTCTCTACTCCATAAGAGTAAGCTACACTGCATAATTATGGGTAGATCTGTATCTTTGAAATTCAACCTAGATGCCCTGAGCAGTTTTGATTTGGTGGAACTGGATTTATAGGGAATGGATACCATATACATGACCACCTCCTCTCCCAAAGAGCCAGTAGTAATCTAGTTACCTTCCCAGCGAGGTGCTATAAATTCTATTCTAGTAGGCTGAACTAATATGGATCCCCTCCCATGGGAAGGTCCTACAATAATGATAGATGATCCCCAATATTGAACAACCATTCAATTTAAAAGGATATTTGGGACACTAGGGTTTCTTATTCCCTATATTTCAACACTAGTGGAACACTATATAATTATTAGTTGGTGGCATCTGGTTATTACTACACCAACATGAAGAATCTATGAGACACTTCCTACTACTTAAAGAACCACTTCCCAATCTCAACATAGAACTTCCATAGGACAAAAAATATCCTTTCCATAAGTTCCACTTAGTGATGTGGGATTGATTCATTAACTCGGAAATTGTGGTCACCTTAATGATATTCACCCATGGTCAGATAGTGTATACCATCCCATCCTTAGATTGCCTCATTGTCATTAACTCATCAATAGAGAGTGTTAGTGTGATGCACCGAGGTTTGGTGTAATTATATAAATATTAAATCATAGACATATAATCCTTCTATAGATACATAAACCCCCCAAAACGGTCTTTTCCCAACATTTTAGGGAAGAAGTAATTGTAGAAGATTTTATGTATGTCTACACAGACCAAACCCTAATGATTACCAAACTGGGTAATCACATCCTACCAACGCTTAAATGAATTGTGATGTAGATAAGTCTAAAGATTGATCCTCCTGTTTGGAGGAATTTCAGTAACTCAAGGAAGGATAACCTATCCTCAAGACATGAATCAACAGTGTGGGGGCCACTATCCCCCGAGAAGGTAAGAGGAAGCTGCATTTGTAATTATCACATCAAATCTACCATAGAATAGTTAGGTCATGAAGATTATTTTATAGACTATTTTAACTATAGGAATATCTCATGGAACTGTGTATTAGTCCCCAATTAAGGAATAAGAGGAGGTGCCTCAAGTGGAACTATTGTAGGTAATTTTGGTGGATCAGGGACCACCACCTGTGAAGTCTGATCATCACTAAATTCTTAAAATACGAATCAAGGACATTGAAGAGGCATAGTTATATAATATCCAAGTTCATTCCTTAGATAATATTAAACAATAGATACTATCAGAGATAATAAAAAAATGATAGGTGAATAACCTTTCTATAAAGGAGTCAAAACTATATACATGCTCTAAAATAAAATCCATGGGGATAAGAATGATCATAGAGTAAAACAATACATAGCATAGTTATCACTACTATGGTTGGGTGTGGTTTAGGGCCTCACATCAGAAAACAGAGGTCTCGATACATGGAGTGTCAATTTCATTGTATAGAGGATAACACCCTTTACTTTTTAACTAGAATCCCTATATAATGATTAACATTTCATGTAGGAGTTTAAATTTAGTTATGTTTGTACTCATTTATATGTATATATATCATGGTTCGGTTCGACGTGTCACTATTCCTAGTTTATAAAGGACCATACTCTTTAAAAATTGTAATTGGAATGTCTTATAACTATGAATTAACCCTTATATCCAATATCAAGATGTAACATTCCATGTAAAATTATTTGATTAAATGAATCAGTATTCATATTTTATAGAACTACATGATTTATAAATTACAATCATTATTCATGTAATAAAATCACCAAACATTGCAACCCATAGAAGGAGTTATCTAGGGAAAAATCATGACATAAGTGGTTAATTAAGGTTCCATCATCAAGACATATAGGAAAACACCATTTATAATTTTAAATAAAATTTAATTAATCCAATTATACTATCTATGATATAAATTTAATCTCATTTCAAATACATAACAGTAGTGATACTTTCAATAATCACAAGAAATACATGTAATTAATGAAACAATATACACCTATAAACCCTGGTACAATGCATTACAGGTGAATTATCAAGTACCTATAATGATTTATGATATGATAAATACTTTTGGTACTAGGAAAAAGAAAAATAATTCCATAATAATAATATCAACAGCAATAATGCCGAAAAACATGTGAAACACCCAATAGTAAAATCAGTACAACTATAATAGGCACAACCTAAAATAGTAATATCTTGTCCTAGGTAATTTTGATATCCATTGTATATGGGTTAGCTACTTCCATTAATAGACTCGTTACAAAATTAAAATATTCTCATAGTAATATTTCTAATACCCAATCAGTAAGATAAGAGGAAAAAAGAAACCTATTATACCACTTTTTATTATCTCAGTCCCAGTTCACTCATATGTAACCAAAATTAGTTTTCCAGATGGCCTCAAGCATCCAACCTCATATGCCAAAGGCTACTGACTAGTAGTGAGTTCCTAGGGTGTTTCTATGGGGAAATTATTCCCTTAGGATATAGTATATCAAAAAATATACAATAATGAAAAAAATCAGAAATAATAAAAAAGAAATAGTAGAAAAATAACAAACCATCCAAATAAAATAAGTCTGAAAAAATATCAAATAGAAAAATTATGTTCACTTCATGTGATATAAAAAAGGGGATCATGGGTAGAGGAAGATACATCATTATATACAAAAATAAAAAGGTCCAAAAACTATCACCACTAGCATCATTGGCATAAACATGGTCCTCTACTGTTACACTCCATCTTAAGCAAACAATCAAGAATCTACAGCTTGATGCATCCCTTTGACCCTACACACATTAATAAGATCTATTCAGGTACCAACCAAAAACCCAATAATTGTGTGTGATATACTCAGTAGGCCACCACTAATGGTGTCTAGTAGATACATTCAGTGTATATAATATTAGTCGTGTGCATGTGTTGTACTATAAATAAAATATAAATTGTAAATGGGTTAGCTTTGGTTCTTGAAAGACACCACACTGACACAACCAACTTCATGCGAACCTTGAGGATATTTGAATATGTGAAAATATGTATTTATATACAGTTTATATCAATAGTTACATTTATATCCAAATATATATGTACTACAAATATCCATGACCCGAGGTGTAACTCCGGCATCCATAGATAGTTGTGTGAATCTCATTGAATATCAAGGGACACCATGCCCAGGTGTCATGAATAATATGGGTTTCATTCCTGAATATCACCTCATGGGATGTCCTTCCTAGTTATAACATTTAATTTTATACTCCATTAACTTATATAAAATTTTATTTGGGATCTATGCCAGTTTATCATATTCACATGTGATGTTGTTCTCGAACATTACATTTCCTTTGGGAGTCCATGCCCAGTTATCACATTATCATTGGACACTATACCCATACATTACATTTAAATCGGGATTTCATGCATGAGGAACACATTTAAGTTGATAAATATGCTTGAGTTTTACAAAAATACAGGACAACTTTACCATAAATCACATTTTATATAATAATTTCGTCCATTCATGGCTATCAATATATATATCCCTCTGTAGTGCACTAAAGAACCATGCATGGTTACAACTAACTATGCACCAACCATGCTGCTTAGTATGGCCCTCCAAAATTTAGAGCAATGGTCTTTGAATGAGTGTAGGGATCTTCGTAACTTATCATTATCATCTAAAGAAGATTACTAGTATAAAATTAGAGGTTTTGAAATTAAATTTAGTTTTTTTACCTCTTTGAAAAATCTAGGAATTTACAAAATCACCTATCATGATCTGATAATCATATATCCATCAACCACTGATCGAATGACTCATTGCTTATTTAATACCATTTTCTATTATATAATCTTGTATATCGAGCTATAATAAACAAACTATTATATAAAATTCTTATGGTGCATTCTTTATTTTCATAGACTAACACAACAATGAAGGGCATCACATCAGAATACATGTAACTATTCAACATTTATAAACTATAAGGAATATAAGAGACTATATAATTCATATAAATATTTTTTTAATAATGTTTCCATACATAATATAATTAACAAAAAATAAGTATTGAGTATATACAACTAGTATACCAAGATCAACATATTGAAAATGAAAATACTAAACATCTTAATGTGAAAAATGAACCTCTTCACATGCCACCACCTCCACAGTGCTAAAAATGAATCCAAGTTCCACTATTTGGGAATGGGGTCATTTTATACACTAGTAAGATTAATAATGAGAAAATAATCTACATACACACTTGTTTTGAAAATCCATAAATCCTACCTTGAAATAAAAAAATGAAATTACATTTTTTATGTTTAACTAAATAAAAATCCAAATCAATGACTAATAATTTTACTTTAAAAATATAAGATACTCAGTATATTGAATAAAAATAATAAAAATATCATTCCTTTTTTTATTAAAACCAAATATCATATAATAACACATTTAGTAAATTTATTTTAAAATTAAAATGTTACCAAATATATACATAAAAATTATAAAAATTATAATTTTTTTTACAATTTAGTTCTTATCATGGAGTCACTGGAGACTACCTATAGGTCTAAGGTATGGGATGTATATGATCCTTATATATAACCACAAAATATTCTCTCCATAGTCAACTATACAAAATAAAAACCCTAAATAGGTGGTGAACTTACGAGTCAATGTGTAACCTAAACATGTGAGAATAGACTCAGTAGTACTAGTAGAAGAATAATTCCAAACTGAACCATTTAATCCAATTCAGTGTATAAACTAGGGGTGAATATATGTGGTGAATAATCTCACCTATCAAGTATAGTTGTAAGTATAATCCATTTTACAATCCCATGGAATTCCCACGATGTTTTCTTTATTCAATGTAATATAATAATTCAAAATAGTGTATATGAAATAAATTCTCAACTTTCCTATAATCATCCACTAGGAAAAATAACCTTCATAATTTTCCATTGTACATAAATAAAAATATTCCTCATATATAAATTTCATAACAATGTTTTTTCAGTCACAGAAAAGGTTAGTTGTGCAAAAAAAACCATTATTATGAGAACACAACATTATCAATTACGATACATTATAGAATCATTTTATAAATTATTTATAATTCATAATAATCCATTCCATGAAAAATTATTCAAATATTTCCACTAAAAATCATTCATGTTATTTTGAAAAACACATAGTGTGAAAGTATAGTATCATACTAAATTATGATAATAAAAAATAAAAATCACCTACAAAAACCCAAAATATTTGGAAATAAATCAATGAATTGATAATTATTATACTATACATATGTCAAATAATCAATATAAATTTCAATATAACATAATAAAACCATATTTTACTTTCAATGAAAACTTTTTATGTAAGAAAAATTGTAAAGAAAAATTTATATACGTAGCCCATGGAAATGACTTTATCATTGAAACAAATTGATATGTAAATCATAGAAATAATTTTGAAAATCATAAAAGATATAATTTTTAATAATATTTTTAGTGAAAGTGAAATATCATAGTGGATCATTCAAGCATCGTTGGATTTATCATATAAAGGGGGTGGGATAGAACAACCTACCTGGATCTCAATACAAACTCCATTCCTTTATCAAACAATGACTTAATATAACTAGAAAATTGATTTTTATATTTTCAACAACAAAATATCCATGAATTTCATGGGTGTTTCCTTGAAATGGGAAATACCTATTTTTCTATGATCTCTAGATGACAAATATCCTGATAGAAAGAGATAATATAGAATTATACTAAGATAATGAAGAAGAATGATCGAAATCATTCCTTCAATCTTCCTAGGGGTGGTGGAAAGAAGAGTGGAGTTAAAAAATGGTGAATTACTTCCTCTACAAAATATTACATTTTAGAAAACTATGGGTGGAATGAGGTATTTCCTCTTTTTTTATATCAATGATTGTAATACCATTATCCAATTTGTGATGGTAAATTCTCTATAATTGGAATTCATATTAATAAATCTAAAGATATATAAAATACTACACACATATGTATTATATAAAAATATTAATTAAAAAATTTGTATGAATTACTTTAAATATATATACATAATATCTATTCAATAACATAATTATAGAATTCTATAAATCAATTGATAATTGTCATGGTAATTCATGATATGGGAAAACATTGAGTCAAATCTATGAATTATATGATTATAATGAAAGAGATACATAACCATGCAGTAACCATGCATACCACATTTCGTCAAAATGAACATATTACAAGGATTCCATACATGGTTTCCCAAATAATGAATCACCCAAAATATAAAAAAATTATAAATTCTTCACCATTTCCATTCAAAAAATGTTATTATAAGAAAATATACCAAATAATAGATTATGTGGAGTGTTACATCCATCTTCATAAATGGTATTAATTAATTAATTTTTATATAATAAAAAAATTATATATAATTATATATATATTAGGGTTTCATAAAAGTAATTTTCACATGGTGATAATTATATTAAATAACTCATTATGGATAACAAAGGCCCGTCAAAATAATGGGACAAAGGAATTTCAATTTTTTAAATTATTATAATAGAAATTTTGAAATCTAATTAAAACATTAAAAACCTTGATACATTTATGGAAAGGTTTCCTTATAAATTATTTATATCAAGAATTAATGTGTGACAAATGATGACTATGACCATAAAATTGAAGTAATCATGTATTGGCTATAATAAATATCCTACAATGCCTGTAAAAGGAATATAAAAAATAATAAATAATTTATCAATGAATGTAAATGAATAAAAATATTATACATATATATAATTATAAAATAAATAATTAATATAAAAAAATTTATTTTTATTGTAATTAAATCACATTCTCGTGAGTCGAAACTTTTATTATTGTTAAGTACTCTTAGTCTCTCTCTCTCTCTTACCCTTACCATATTTTTATAAATAATTTAAAAATATTTTTATATAATATAATTTAAATACCGTACATGTATTTTTATCTCATTATCATTGGTATTTATATGAAATATTACTATCCTCTCATGATATATGTTTATTTTACACAATACAATCATTAAAAAGAAACTGTTTTTTACGTAAACTCTTTTGATAATGTATTGTCTTGTTTTTTTTATTTATCTTCTTAAGCATAAAAAATACTAAAAAATAAATATATGAATTTCTATATTTTATTTTTATGGATAATAAATGGCTTATGAAATATTTTAAAAATTATTATGCTATTATATAATATACTATTGTTATAAAAATTATTACCTTGTAACTGGATAATATTTTTTCTTTTATTATTGATGTATAATCATTTTCATGATTTAATTTTAATATGAAAAATATATTTATTTATATATTATGTTTTTGTGTAATACAATTAATTTATAGTTCCAGAATTCATTGGATCATTATTATATATTAGGAGATAGTCTGTATGGTACATAGGTAGTGAGCCTATACTACTATATTAAATGTCTCAGTTGGGAGCATTGAATTATTCTTGGGGGGGGGGGGGATATTATTAAATATTTACGAAATTTTTATCCCATGATCCATGTTTATTATATTTTTATCATTCTGTTATTTAATTCATAATAGAACCTATGCTTCACTTGGATTAATCAATTCATTTAATCATTTTTTTCTATATACTAGGAAGTTAGAATAATATTTAATTTCAAGAGTTATTTACCTATGATTTCAAATGTAGTGATATGTTTACGATGGGTTTAAAAAATGAATTTTATGAATTGAAAATTATTTTATATTTATTTAAGTGTATGTGATTTGTATTATGTTTTTTTAATATGTAAGGATAATTAATCATTTTATTTTGGGATCTTATTGATCTTTAAATATTTATATTTTTATATATCATAAGAGGAAATAAAATAAATGAAAATATTATTAATTATTGTTTTATAAAATAAGATGTATTGTTAATTTTAGGAATTATTATTCAAAATTAATATATTCTTTTATTCATATTTTATAAAAAATATATTAATATAGTAACCATTATCTAGTGTTTAGTTAATAAATTAAAATAGTTTGTATCAGGTTAAAAAAAATTGATAAAAAATGATGTAATAATTATAATGAGATACCTAACATTATGCAGGATAGAGTATATAACATTATGGTAGTGATGCGTCAACAATTAGAGGTTATAAAAAATTACCAAATCATCTAAAATAAAAAAATAATATTAAAAGAAGAAAAAATTATGATTGAATTTTTCATGTTATAATGATCACAATCATTTATTAAATCATTTAATCCATTTAGAATATATAATTTGATTAATATAAAGAAAATATATTTTATATTAATTAATTTTCATAAAAAGATAAAGGTCAGTTTTGTCATTTGTCACAGAAAAAGTGAGGAAAATATGTGGTTGAAATTTACCAGGAACAACAATACAAATTATGCTGTCGACTTAATGGAGTGGGTGGAATTCAGAAAATAATTTTCTAAAAATAATTTTCTTTAATCCATATATTATTATGGTGAGAGAATTAACATATCATAAGAACAGAGGGAATGAGTAAACCAAGTATTATGAGTCAATATTTATAATAATTTAATGAATTCATCTAGATTTTAGGTTAATTCATGAAGAAAAATCAGTCATTTTTTTACTTTCATAAAACCATGTATTTTGTAATCCAATTCAATTCAGTATGTTAAGTGAAATGAATAGAACATTCAATATGACATAGAGGTGGATATGGATATTATAGAGTCTTCATTTTCTCCTAGGTATTGATATAAGAATATCTTTAAATAATTATATTGATTTCCTAATAAAAATAAAACTTTCTTGGAAGACAATTTAGTTTCCCATATTATACAAAATTATGAAGAATCACTAAGGGAATGCCCATAATAGAATTGTTAAATTTAAAAAGTATACACAAGTAGGAAACCATGTTAATTATTTTTGTAGGCACACAAATTGGATAAAAAAATTAGAGAGGATAACTATTTTTCTTTGAGAAAACTAATACTATTTATTCTCTTGGACTATATAGAATAATGATATTACATGAGTCCAGAAACAAAACAAAACACAACTAAGTATAATCTAGGAAAATTACTCTAAAATACATGTAACTCTCTAACTCAAATTTTCAAAATGATACTTGATATGGTAATTCCAAATTTTTAAACCCATTATCACATTTCTATAGGATATAAACTAGTTAATATGATATTTTAATACCCCCAATAGAAAATTTCTAACCATAAGGTTACACATTCTCTCGTGTAATTAAATTTCAAGAAAAGTATAATTTGGTGAGTTTATATTGAAAATGATCCAAAATAACCTATAACATACATATTGACTCTTTCTCAAGAAACCTTATAGAGTATTTAAATCCTAAAAAAAATTTATGAATCAAATCAATAAATATCATTAAATTTAATGCAAGAAATTTATATAAATAGATCATTTATATATGTATCTAACCAAGCACGTATGAAAAATATACATAAAAAATTTCACAATAGGATAACTTAATATTATCATTTATGGAACTTTTATATTCTTTAAATGTATATCAAAAAACATTTATTTTCATTGTGATATCTCTTGAATGGAATCATGAAAACCTACAAAAAACATGTTACATTGTTAAAAAATTATGAACACAATCTTATTAATTAAATACCATTATTGATGATAATATATATATATATATATATATTAATTTTTTTATAATAGGGTAGTATCCATCTATATGGATCATCATTGATGACACAAATAACTATAAATTCCAGTGCAAAAAATATGAATGTTTAATTTTCAATGAGATAACTGTATCTCACACTATGATAACATAAAAAATATTAAAAAAGTGTACACATGTATTAAAAATTATAATATACACAATTATACAACATAAATAGGAAAATTAATTGAATATATAAAAAAGAATCATATAATTAGATATAAATATAGTAAAATTAATATAAGGTATGAAATGATTTTATAGTCATTCATCTAATTATTCTCAAATAATTTCACCCAAGGCCACCCTTATTGGAGTGGATTTCCAACAAATTATCCCTTTAAGTAGTAGATAAATAATTATGGATAATTCTTATAATACCTATTCTCCATGATCACTTAGTAAAATTAATTAACAACCCAATAATATGGGTCTCTAAAAGTTTTAAAAAATGTATCCATTCTTCTAATAAAATAGAATTATACACTTAAAGTATCATGTAATTATGTTTTACCCAACCATTATTTATTTATAATCATTCTATTTAAAAAATTATAACGGAAATATATATTGTATAATCAATTTAGGCATTACCTTAACCCTGTTGGTCATTCAGAAAAAATAATGATAGAGTCAAACTATTATATTAGATATTTAAAAACAATTCCAAATCATAATTAAAAAAAATCTTGTAATTTTTATTCTTCAATCATAATATTTTCTATAATTATAAATAATTGAGTCAAAAATGTATAATAATATCTACTAATGGTGTAATAAGATAAATGGGGAATATCAACAACAATTAAAATTATTATAAGGCTATGAATCCTATGTTATCTCTTAAGAGATTATTTCCTAACCCCTACATATCCTGATATAAACCAGATTCAACCTGAGGAAAATTCTTTTTTGGATTGACATGGATTTAAATTTAATCTTTTACCATTTGGATTTACTTAATAGAATCATATCCACTTAATTATATTGTTATTCAGAGGAAAAATAATATCAAAAACCCCGTTTCCACTTACAATCCTTAATTTTACTAACCTAGTCACTCCAAAAATGAACACTAAAAAAATATCAGCAACTAGGATCAAATAGTAACAGGTAATAGTAATAAATATCAATTAATTATATTTTGGGTAGTTTTGGATTGATCAAGGATATATTTTTTGAAGACAATGGGATGTTATGATGAAAGGTATAAATACCATGAAAAACTTCGTCTCTAGATCTCCCACCAAATATTATTAAAAAGGATTATTGTAACAACTAAAAATTATATATATTGAAAAAACTGATTTTATGTCTGATAATGTGTATTTGAAACTACATTGAATGTAAAAAAAACATACATGTTAGAATAAGATTTCTAATGAAGATATAATAAACACTAATATAGTAAACCATTAAGTGTTATTACCATTAGAAGATTAATAATTACAATGAGTTAGTAATGAAAAAGTTATTTTCAATAATTATTTTATTTATATTATGTATTTAATTTAAAAAACTATACATAAAAATTCTATAATTTAAATTTGATAAAATTAAATTAAAATTTTAAGTCCTTGCATCAAAATATTATTAGTATGAAATTTTTATTTTTGTAAAAGTTTAACTTTTTTTCGAAAAATAAGGTTTATCAAAAATATATAATTTTTATGATTTTATCAATATATAATCATTTCATAGAAGATTAAAAAAATATTTATGTAGTAAAATATGTGTTTATGGAATTAAATTATTCAACTTAAAATAATATTTTAACTTGGAAAACCAATGTCAAAATTTCTTAGAACTAAATTTAATATTCCTTTAATAAAATCTATTTTCTATATTTTCTTATAATTAAGTTTTTTAATGGTGATTTTTTTCTAATTTCATTGAAATCCTGATATTTTTGTATAATAAATAAATTTATGTCATAAAAAATAAGTATATATAACAATCATATATTATACATAAATTTTTATACTTAATTATACTATTTTCCTAAAAAATGTTTTTACGTGTTATGTGGGATTATTTTATAATTAAAATTTCAAGTACATACCAATTTTATTTATTTAATTGATTTAAAATTTTCAAATTATAAAAGAAAAAATTACAAAAAAGTCCATTGTTAATTTTTTTCATTAAAATTTCTTACTGTGGTTAAAAATTAATCACCAAGTTAAAATAATATTGGGGTAAAAGAAAAAAAAGTAAAATAAAAATATTAAAAACACTATAGGATAGATAAAAATTGAATGAATTAGGATAATATTGAACCAAATAAACTTTTCTTCTATGTTTTTCTTTTTAATATCCTTTGGTATTTTTATAGTAACATTATATTATTGGAATTTCAATGGTTACTTCAAAAACAACCCTTCTATTAACTTATAAACAGTTAACACACCCACCATGGTAAGACTCACCTATTATTATAATTTATTTTAAAAAATCTACCAATTTTCTCTTACTAGAACTATATCCCACTTCTATAATCATCTTTTAACCATTAGTTTCTTAATTACTTCATTTCCAAGTAATTTTCCAAGAGAAAAATCAAGCAACTAATGTTAGTATTACTTTCTCGTAGTCATTTATTATACTCTAATACTTCCTAAATAATATCTAACCAATAATAGAACAAACATATCATACATAGATATTACATATTTTTAGATGAGTATTCAATATTTTAAAAATCATAGTCATGAGGACCGTAATCGTTTAGTTTGTATGGAATCATGGAACACAAGCTTCTAATCTGGGGAAAGATATTAAATGATTCCCAAAAAGATCTTCCCATTTAGTAAAATTGATATAAATACCCTATATCAATAGTTTCTTCATAAAATGGGGAAAGGAAACATAATAAATGGGGATCTTTTATTCCCAGCAAGGGTAAACAAGGGAAATACATAAACCTAACTTGATCATAAGGGTATGAGGACGTGAGAATAATGTATGAAAACCATACACTGCATATCAAATATGAAAGTCCTGAGTCATGAAATGATGATTGGAAATTCATATGACATTAATCATAAATAAATCAAATAAAATGAGTCATGAGAGCATAACATTGACATAATACATAGAATTGTGGCATATAGACAAGAATTGAAAATCCTTTCTTTAATAGTCAAGGATCATTTCCAAAACATATCAAGGAACTCCAAGGGAGGCTACACCTCGTGGGTGGGACACAAACCCATCCCTAGTGTAAGACATTTATTTATAGTGGCATTTTTTCACTCCCCAAACCATTATAGTTGTGAAGTCTTACTCCAAATAACATCAAATATGATGATGTCCCTTACTGAACAAAGTTCACTCCCCATTCCAGTATTGTCTATCTTATGAGATATAAATATTTACCTAATTAATTGTATGGAGATATAGTCCTTACTCATCTTTCGTTATAACATAACTTCCATCCATAGTTATAATGTAACCACTTCCCTTGGTTATACTTTAACCACCGTCCTTGGTTATAATGTAGCCACTATCACATAATAAAAAAGATACATATGTGTGTTAAAATATCAAAAAATATTCATCATCTCAGAACCAATAAAATATATGGGGTTTCATAAACATTTCATTATTACATAACCTATATAAAATAAATAGGTTTTATAATCATTTCATCATTTCATCAAAGAATAACTCATGAAAAATGAAGTTTGTTTCCTAATAATTTTATCATGGTATAACCTATGGAAGAGAAATGGGAATCATAAACTTAATTTCATCATAAATATAAACCATTCAAATAAATAATAATAATTTTATCCTTGGATCATATCCCTATTAAATAATAAGTAACATCAAAGGATGTCATATTAGATGGAAAATGATTTCGAAAGATTTCATGGGATATTTCATGAGTAAAATATCCATCCACATGGAAAAACACTTTTTAAAACATAAAATATTTTTAAAATACTTTTATTTGAAAATAAACTTTTAACCATTTAAAGGATTCTTTGAAAATCATTTAATACATTTGTTTATAAAAATATATTTTTGTTAAAAATCACTTTTCGAAACTAAAAATTCCTAAATTATTTGGAAATATTTTTGTTTTATAATAACCTAAAAACTTATAAAGAAATCCTAAAATAAAATAATGGTCATGATGGAGGGAAATTTCATTCCTTATAAACATTTTAAAACAAGTATTCCTTTCATATTTTTTGTAAGGCATTGTTTTTGGAAAAAGACATGAAGATTCCTTCCAAATTGTTTTAAATTAAAAGATGGGTAATTTTTTTTATTAATATCCCATTTCAAAAACGATAAACAAAATTGAAAATATTTTTGTAACTTTAGTCTTTGAAATAAAAATGAGTCTTTGAATAGAAAAAGAAATAAAGACATTTATTCTTAAAAACATTCTTTTGGAATATTATGTACATAAAAAGATGAGAATGAATTAAGAAAATTAATTCTCTAAAAATAATCATAGGAGACTAAATTTCATGAGTTCCTTTGGATATAGATCATAATATTTCATTTTTATAAGCACAATTTTGAGAAATCCTAATAAATAATGAGATTGTAACATAAAACTCATACCAATTTGGTCACTTTGAATTGTAATCCCCATGAAAATAGAGAATAAAATGAAAATTAAAATATCATGAGAATCAATAAATTCATGATATTATTTTTAAAAGGGATTGTATATACACATCATAAAATAATATATTTTCATAATATGACATAAGTCTCAAAGAAAGAAAATTGAGACAAAAATATCATACCACTTTAGTTACATTTTAAAACATAATACCCAGTAGATAATAACATAAAATGAACCAATATAGATTATTAAACTATTAGATTCATTATATAACATGTAAAAGAGTTAGTATATAACCACACACAAAAACTATTGGTGAATTTTCATATGTCTAACAAAAATAAAATAGAATATAAATCCCTTATCTTAAGTCTAGGCTTCTTTCATACACATTTAAAACTCAAATATAATTAATATATTTGTATTATAAATCTATTATATAACCATAAAAATATATATAATTAATTATATGATTTAAATATGAACTTTAATTACCCATTTATTAACAAATCATTATTAAAATCACGTTTTGGGTATTAACTGATTTATTCTTTCATATACATTTTTATTTGTTATTTTCTGTACTCTTACTTTGATAATGGTTCCATAATATCCAGAATAGTAATAATTAAATAATTTTAATATTTATACTTAAATTATACTTTAATGTAAAATCAATAATAATAGTTTTGGGAAATGAGGTAGATAACAATCATGGAGACGGTATGCCGTACACACGCATGAGTAAAATTCCATTTCTCAATCATAATTATGAAAAGAAGGTAAGAAATATTTTATATATATAGGATTATAAAAATAACATAACTAAGAAATTAATTATTTAAATAAAATTATTCATATCATCCATGTGGTGTGGTGATGAAAATAGAGTCACATTGCTTCGTGGAGGTGATAGTCCACACAAACTCAAATGACGTTATCATCTTTCAGTGAGTAAAAAGGTAAGAATGAAAATGATATATTATCATTTTAGAATGAAAAATAGTTCATTAACATCATAATTATATCATTTATGTAGTATATATTTATTATCATTTTCTTAATTATCTTCAATGTAAAGTGTTAGTGAAAATGAATCACATCACTTCGTGAGGCGGTAGTCCACCGTAGACAGAAGTAGTGTTATCATATCCCCCATCAGAATGGGAAGTAAAAAAGTTATATATGATATAATTAATAAATAGGTATAATTATGTTATAAATAATATATATATATATATATATACTTTATATCCATCATCATAACCAACTGTGAGAAGTGGTAATGAAAATTTGAATGACATCAGTTCATGAGGCTGTAGTTCTCCATACACACGAATGATGATTTTTTAGTCCATTTAATGGAAGTGGAGATCATTTTAGGACATGAAGATAACATAAAAAAATATCATTATATGAATTATTCATATGTTATTATATCATAATGTCTTAATAACAATTGATGTTGGTGGAGGAAGAAAAAAATTTATCATTGATGAGTGTTACCTATTCTTTGAGTAACATTCTTTGGTTTGCACCAAAAGCCTTTTTAGGATGGATTTATTCCAAAAATAAGTCTTCCAATATTAAAGGATTGAATTTTGGAATTTTATTGGTAATTTATTGACCCATAAGTAATGTTTCTATGGTGTGAATAAGGGAAGATAAGTGGTGGCCTTTTATAGGTGTAGTGAGTGGCACACTTGTAATTTTTTAAAATAAAAAGTTTTACCCACGTTTTTCACATTCCACAAAGGTATAAAAAGAATTATTATTGATAATTAAACATTATAAGGAAAAAATAGTACCATAAAATATAATTTGGGCATGTTTTTAGTTCATTTTATCCATTATCTTTTTAGTTTCCTCCTAGTAAAAACATTTTCACCTTACCCATGAAAAATTATTTTTAATCATTCTACTATTAATTTTGGTAAAAAATTAATTTAAATTTATAAAATAATATAAATTATTATTATTATAAATATATAATACATTTTCACAAATTCAATTCATAGAAGTGGGAAAATATAATTTAAAATTAATCTTGCATATGTGATGAGAAAGCAGGTTTTCAAAGAAAAAATGTTCAAAAGATTTCAAAGATTTTATATCAAAATTCAATATGAAATTTAACCCAAATAAAAAAATTAAATTAATAGATATATAATTAAAATAATTTTACTTTAAAACCATTTTAAAACATAATTTATTTTTTATAAATAATTTAAATGAAAAAGAAATTTTCAATTAAAATTCAGTATTTTTCACCATTCATCAAAAAAATAAAATTTTCTGGAAATATTATATTATGAAGTTAAAATATATTTTCTTTTTTCAAATAAATTTTATAAAGGTGTGAAAAAAATTATTTTAAAATAAGCGTGTTAAAATGGGACAAAACATGTTTTTTATAAAAATGTAAATTTTAATCATAAAATTTGATTTATTCTTGTCTCTTATCTAGAAAAAACATAAAAAGAGAGTTAAACATTTGACTGAATATAGAGTATATATAAATTTCATTAAAATAATTTACAAAATGTTTCATGACACATCCCCCGGGACCCGTTCCGTGACTACCCCAAGCCCGCTTTCCATAGGCCAGGGGATGACGACTACCACCAAAAACGCATATCTCAAAAAGGGAAGGAATTTACTTTAAACATACACAATCACAACCCATACTGTGTAAATTTAAGCTGAAACTGGGATAACAACCACAAGTATGTCACACAAGAAAGAAACCAGACAAGTAAAGGTGCAATTGAAAGGAAAAGGGTTCCAGAATACAAACCCAACTACAAAGGAAAGTATAGTAAAAGAAAGTACAATATCCAAAGGTCGTCTACCAAGGATCCTACATGAAGGGTAGGTGTAGCTCACTATCATATTTAACTTAATCATAATGCATCTATAGATCCACCTTCAAGAACCACATGGCCTTGGATCTCCAAGATCCCAGTCAAAGTTGTCCCTCATCTGCACAAGACCCAACAGGTGTGGGCGAAGCCCGTGCATGGGTGAGCATAAAAATACTTAGTAGGGACCCCAAAACCAACTTGGGTCTCACAAAAATCTACCAAGGGAAACACAAAATAATGAACATATATTAGAGTAACTAGAGTCAACTCGACACAGGTATAACTTTACGTGTTGATAGTAAAACCAACGGGTGTAAACACTGATCATCAATAACTACAAATTCATTCGTCCCTGATGAGTCCTTTAGGATATCTAGGTTCCATATAACTATTCAGTACTTGAGTCATGAAGCCTCACTGTGAAACTGAGTCACGAATCCTTGCTACTAGCTAAGTCATGAAGCTTTGCTCGATAGCTAAGTCACAGAGCCTCACTGGGTATGTGAGTCATGAAGTCTCGCTGGGTAGATGAGTCACAAAGCCTCACTGATAGATGATTTATGAAGCCTCGCTAGGTAGCGGAGTCACAAAGCCTCACTGATAGCTAAGTCATAGATCCTCACTGGGTATCTGAGTCACGAAGCCTCGTTGATAGATGAGTCATAGAGCCTCACTGAGAGGGGATTCACAAATCGTCATTGGGTAGCTGAGTCAAAGCGCCTCACTGATAGCTGAGTCAAAGAGCCATGTTGGGTAACTCAGTCACAAAGCCACTCTACATCAACTTTCATGAAATCTTACTTAGAGGATTTCATAAAGACCACCCCATCACCTGGGTCTCAAATCCACAGATGGCGCGTCAATCAGACACACGATCTAAGAGATACGTCTCATTTTGTAAACAGGGGCCTGTTGCATTTAGGCCTGATCTAACTGGTTCAAACTAACCCGACCAACCCAGCCCAGGTCCCGCATGATCTGATCCTATATTTTTGGCCCATTGGCCCTCGTTGGACTCGACCGAGGTTGGTCGTGGGTCCAGTCTTCCTAGTCACCTACTAACGTGAATTCTCCCAGCCCGTCCTGTATTGGAGAGTCGGTCTCCTTTCCCATCCTGGGCTGCCCCATGGCCCGACTTTATCCCGTTGGCCCGATCAACAAAATCGGACTGGTTTGAAAAATTAACTGGGTTGTTCGGGTGGCCTGGTCCAATTGGGGCGCGTGCAGCCGGTCATTTGGATGCCCCCTGAGTCAACACACGACCCATGTGGAGTGGTCTGATTCACTTACAAAGCCCCGCCACTGGCGTTGTGTCCAATAATACGCTAAGGCTAACGGGTTGTAGACCTCCTCCACTGCAGCGCATGCTGGGCGCGCCACCTCCGCAAACTGTCGGCTCAAGTTCCGGTGGCTCCTACTAGTCTGTCGCGGCGTTCCTGATGGTGTGCTGCCTCCCCCAGCATAGCCAGCGAGGGACGATATCCATTTCCCGCATGTGGTTCTTGGGTGGCGCCACCTTTTACCTGCAGCCAATGCCATCGGTCACTGGTGCCACCGCGCCAATGGTGCTTCTCCGAAGACACCTTTCACGGGCCACTAGGTCCACTCCGGTGGTCTAATCTCATATCTATCTTCACCCTCGGGCCTTTGGGGTCACTACCATCTCTGCAATGACCTCGAGGTCATTGTTTAATCAATTCCTCCATTCAGTCATGAAGAAAAAAAATAGCCCATTGTGAAGGGATCCGTGCTTTGTTTGTGTTGACACGATCCCTCTGCGTTAGAATTTAAAAAACAGATATCAATTACATTTTAAGAACTCTAACATAGATTTCAAATCCAGAAACACCCCAAAATATCACTTCCCAACCCACAAAAATTACCAAAACATGGTTCAAACTATTTGTGGGATGATCCACGTTCTTCATGTGAAAAGAAGAATGGGAATAATTAATCAAAGAGAAAGCACAACCCCTACTTGGATTGTGGATCCATCATTGATGAGGGATGAAGCTCTGATCTATCACCGATACTCGATCCGTTAGCATTCTTAATCATTATTATTCTCTTGAATCTATCCCAATTTCATTCTTCGATCCTTGATTCGATGGCGTTCATCATTAGAGTGAGAGATAGAGAGAGAAGTTCCTCATTCATCAGTGTATTTCCAAATCTTGTTTTTCAACTCTAGATATCTGTTTAATTAAATGAGGGATACACATTGTGCTTAACCATGATGTTTCATTAATGAGTTTCATTAATGATTCATTGTCACCTCATCACTACACCGCATCACTTACTGGTCACTATTTCACAGCGGAAACAGTTTGAATAAAATAAACTTTGAATTTATTTTAAGTTTATTTTATTTTTCACTAAAAGTCTGAAATTTATCATTTTCAGTCAACCTGCATCAGTCGAGGTTAGTCCCTTCTTAGGCGAATCCCATTATTCTGAATTCAATAGTTCCCTCGGATTTTTTATCCAAGCATCGGTTCAAATGTTAGAAAAAACCGCTCACATGACTACATAATGTACTTTAAAAAAAGTTCAAAAATACATTCCGGCCACTATGGGCCTGAGAATCACATGCCGTCTCAGAGCCTGGTCTTGAAATAATTCCATTCAAATGCAAAAAATAAATACATGGAATTTTATAGGTTGTTACACTATCCACACCTTAGGCCTTTTCATCCCCGAAATCCAAACAAGGTCTAAGAAATAGAAGTGGTACAAAGCACGCATATGAGTCTCTCGGTCCCATGTTCTCTCCTATAGATTATCGTGATGCCACCAAACACGCACTAGAGGAATCGACCATCCATGAAGGACCCCCTCATGTCAATCCTCTATCTCCACCGAGTACTCCACCAAAGTATCCATGTTGTTAATCTCCATCTCTCTATGGTTGATGACGTGAGAAGGGTTGTACACATATATCCTAAGATGGGATTTGTGGAAGACGTCATGAAACTTATCCAACTATGGTGGTAGAGTTAAGTTGTATGACACCTCTCCCACTCTATGAAAAATCAATAATGGCATGATAAATCTCGAGGACAACTTTCTGCCTCAGCCAAATATCTGTATCCCTCAACGAGGAGAGACCTGTACGAACACGTTATCTCCCTCCTCGAACTCTAAGGGTATCTGTCACCTATCAGCATAGGACTTCTGTTATCTCTTTGAATTATTAACTGGTTCTCGAATGACCTGCACTTTCTCAATGGTAGCTTATACCATCTCTGGTCCCATGAGTGCTGACTCCCCTGGGTCTATCAAGCATAATTGTGATTGGAATGGTCGTCCGTACAGTGCCTCAAACAGTTTCATACCGATGGTGGAGTTGTATCTATTGTTGTATGAAAAGTCCACCAGTGGTAGGTGGTCCTCCCAACTGCGACCTAAATCTGGGACACCAGCATGAAGAATGTCCTCCAAGGTCTGAATGGTCTGCTCTGTTTGACCATCCGTTTGGAGGTGAAAGGATGTGCTCAAGAGCAGCTGGGTCCCAAAATCCTCCTACTATCCCTTCCACAACCGGGATGTAAAGCGTGCATCACAATATGAGACTATCGTAGATGGGATTCCGTGGAGTCGAACTATCTCTTTCACATAGAGTCATCCCATGCTCTCTACTAAACCCTGATCTTGAATGGGTAGGAAGTGAGCTATCTTAGTGAGTTAGTCAAAGATCACCCAGATGGTATCGTGCATCCTGTACATACATGGTAAGCCTGTTACAAAGTCATTTGATATACCATCCCACTTCCACTCAGTTACCTCAAGGGTCTATGTCAAACCTGTTGGAACATAGTTCTTTACTTGTGGATAATTGAGGCATCTCGAGACAAACTATGTCACCACCTTCTTCATTCTTATCCACTAGTACTGATGTTGTAGGTTATAGTACATCTTTTCCACACCTGGATTCACCGCCAAAGCGGATGTATAGAACTCCCTATAAACCTCCTCCCTCAATGTCACTGGTAGTACTGTGTGACCTCTAAAAAGGATGATTTCCCCCACCTTTTGAATATCCATTAGAAGCATTCCCTATGGATATCTGGACCCATGTAGTCTTGTAGCTAGTATCTATAGGTTACGCCTCCCTGAATCACTATAAGAGTGGAGGGGAAACTAACATAGAATGAAGAAAAGATTTCTCCTCCCTATCCAGAAAGGATATCTAATATGAGTCTAACTATTCTAAGGCCTCGTTCAGTAATTGTGAGCTCTATCTTCTCTTGAGAGCATCTTCCACCACATTTCCTTTCCAAGAAGTATATACTATCTCAAAGTCATAGTCCTAGAGGAACACCAGCCATCACCGCTATCATAGATTCAAATCCTTCTAATAAATTATATACATTAGACATTTTTTGTCGTAGTAAATGATGAAACACTCACCCATAAGGTAGTGTCACCACATTTTCTGTCCGAAGACTACCCCTGCTAAGTCAAGTTCATGAGTCACATAGTTATGTTTATGCGGTCTCAACTGTTATGAGACATAAGAAATCATTGCTTGTCCCTACATTAGGACACACCCCAGTTCGGTTCTTGATATGTCATAGTGTACAACGTAGTCGATTCCCTTTAGAGACCTCAGGATAGAAGCACTCGTAATGATCTCTCCAAGCTGTTGAAAACTCTACTGGCATCGTTCTATCCAAACTAAGGGTTTACCTTCTTCATCAATGTTTTCATTGGTGCTCCTACTCGGGAGAAGCCATGTACAAACCTCTGATAGTACCCAACCAACCTAAGGAAACTCCGCATCTTAGTAACACTCTTGGGTGGATCCCAAGAAAGCACTTCCTCAATCTTTACTGGATCTACTACAACTCCTGCCTCTGAGATGACAAGCCCAGGGAAATGGAAATTCGATATCCAACACTAAAACATAGAGAGATTTTCATAAATCTGGTGCTCTCAAAGTGTGTTCAGAACCATCCTCAGGTGTATCGCGTGCTCCTCCCAAGACACTGAATACACTAAGATGTCATTAATGAAGACCACTAAAAACTAGTCCAGATACGGCTATAAGATCATGTTCATGATTCCCATGAACACTGATGGGGAGTTCTTCATTCCAAACAGCATCACTACATACTCATATTGGTCGTAGAAACATATGAAATCTATCTTTGATATGTCCTCATCTCGTACTCAAAGCTTGTGATAGCCTGATCTAAGGTCTATCTTTGAGAACCACTTTGCTCCCTTTAGATGATCAAAGAGGTCCTCAGTCCTTGGTAAAGGATTCTTGTTCTTCATAGTCACATGGTTTAGGTTCCAGAAGTCAACGAACAATCTAAAGCTTCCATGTGGCTTATTGTAAAGTAACACTAGGGATGACCAGGGTGAAACACTGGGCCTCATGAACCCCTTCCACTGCAAGTCCACTAATTGTATCCTCGGCTCTTGGATCTCTACAGGATCCATCCAATACGCAGGAGTAGATATTGTTGTTGTCCTAGGGTATTGATCAATACATAAGTATACCTCTCTACGACGAGGTAGTCTTGGAACATCCTCTGGAAAGACATCCTCTAGAAAGACATCCTCATAGCCATCCACCCCTATAGGAAGCAATGGACTCGCCTCATCCACTGCACATAAGGTCATGCTAGAACACTATTGAGTAATACTTTTCACCCTCCTATATGAGAGTCCATCTCGTACTGCCCCATTTTCCTTCTCACCGACAAAGGAAAACTGGTTCCCATCTCTACAGATACACCGTACTGTATGTACGAAACAATCAATCTAAGCATGGACTACTGATAGCTAGTCCATAACTAAAATAACATTTTAGGGCCTCAACGAAGCTTCCATGAGGTCCTAGAAAAAGATCTAGCCTCCAATAGTAATCTCACACTATCGAAACCAGTGTTTTATTGTCAAAATCCTTCACGTAGAAGTCTGTAGTTGCAAGGGTCGAGCCAACGGCTCGGTCAGAATCTATGAGCTCCGAACAAGGTCTGTGGATAAGAAGGACTGACTAGAACTTATGTCTATAAGAACTAAAACTAAATAAGAGTAGAAACAGATCATACCTGTAATCATATTTGGATCTCCATGGTCATAGGCCTCCATAACCTGAAGCTGGCCCCGCCCTAGTCCATCTACTCCCAGAGCTCATGGTGGACCGCCAGGGGGTGGTGGTGGAAGTACCTCATATCCCCTCCCACCACTTTCCACTCTGACTACAATCCTACCACATCTTCCTATCTATGGAACGCCTTATTTGACTCTATACCACTACTTTTGTTTCCCATCAACCGTCTGGTGGTTGTCTGTACGGTAGGTCGGGAAGTCTCGAGTTGTGTCCCCTTCCCGCCGTATGTGAAGCACAACCTGCCCCTCTACTAGTGTCCCCTTCTCTTGGGGCCTCTCAATACCAATCTAGTATTGTGGGGTCATCCCCTAGTGGGTCTAGTCCTCTTGGAACCCTATGTCTACTATGGGTTGTGAGCTGCCGAGGACCCCTCTACCTTTTGCCTGGTGGTAGATCTCATAGTCGGTGTAGGTTCAGCCAAGAAGTTCTCCACAAGAAAAGATAGTTCTAGTACCCCATCCTACATTGGGATTCTGAGAGAGATCATAGATTCTCTGTTCTCCCATTTTATTTCCTAATGAAAGATTAAGGACCTGATTAAAGGGTCCCACACCATATCAGAAGTGTATCAGGAGAGGTCTATGAACCTCACAAGGTACTCATCCATAGTTAGGCCTCCCTACCGCTAGTGGAGTAGCTCATGTATGCATATTGAGCACAAGGTTTCAGGGATGAACTCCTCCCTAAAATGGAACATGAAGTCTCCCCAAGTGAGGTTTTCCTCCTCATGTATTTTAGTGTCTAGATCAACCATCTCCCTATCGCGCCCTGTAGAAGGCTAGCAGCTAGAACCACTATCTGGACTGAAGGGGTCCTCACCAGGTAAAAAACCCGCGTCACTACCTCCATCCAATCCTCAACTCCCTGAGGATATGTCTTGCCTCAAAAACTCAAGGGACATTGCCACTAGAACTCATGTAACAAGCTCAATCAACATGCATCCTCTACTGGTAATGTTGTTAGAAACTATTGGTCGATGGGTGGTGGTGCCTTTGGTACACCACTAGGAGGTGCTATCTCTGGAACTGGTCCACACCCCGATGCCTCATCGCTCGGTGGAGCATCATCGTGATCCTGTATCAGGATATTGGATGAAAATTTATGTGGAGGAATATAGAGAGAAATCAATATTAACTATAGTCAGTTAATTATTCCTAGTGAGCTGAATCTGACTCAAAGAGTTCAAGAATAATATTTTAAAGATGCAAGCAATTTGGGTTTTCATGCACTGAGTTGTAAATAAGAATCCAAGGTCCTAGTGTATGGATACATCGACTATCATACCAACACTAGAATCCCTATCCTAAAATATGAACTTGAAACACTTAGCATAATTTCCTCATAAAAGATTTTACAGAATCTCTGTTACTCTAGTAGAACAGAACCTCTCTTTGATACCACTCTGTCACGACCCATCCCCAGGGGCCTATGTAGTGACTACCCCAAGCCCGCCATCTATAGGCTAGGGGCTGGCGACTAGCACCAAAAAGGCATATCCCAAAACAGGAAGGCATTTCCTTTAAACTTTTACACACACACAACCCATACTGTGAAAGTTAAAGGTGAAACTAGGATACCAACAAAAAGTATGTCACACAAGGAAGAAACCACACAAGTAAAGGTTCAACTGAAAGGAAAAGGGGGCCAGAATACAAACCCAATAGAAAAGGAAAGCACAAAAAAATTACAAGCTCTAGAGGTCTTCCACCAAGGATCATACCTGAAGGGTAGGTGTATCTCACTGTTGGATCTCGCTGAAGCGTACTGCTTTTGTAAATCCATTTCTGAGAACCACTTGGCCCTGGCTCTCTAAGATCACAATTAATGTTTTCCGTCATTTTCATAAGACACAACAGGTGTGGGTGAAGACCATGCATAGGTGAGAATAACAATAATCTGTTGGGACCCAAAAACCAACTCAGGTCTCACAAAAATCCACTAAGGAAATAAAAAAAGAATTCACAAAGATTAGAGTCACTAGAGTCAGCTCGAAACAGGTATAACATAAAGTGTTGATAGAAAAACCAACTGTTGCAAATTATGAACATCAATCACTACAAATCCACTCATCCTCGATGAGTCCTTTAGGATATCTAGGATTCCTAGACCTATTCAGTAGCTAATTCATGAATCCTCACTAGGTATCTAAGTCACGAAACATTTCTAATAGCTATGTCATGAAGCCTTTCTTGGTAGCTGAGTCATGAAGCCTTGATGGGTAGTTGAGTCACAAAGCCTCACTGGGTAGCAAAGTCATGAAGCCTCCATGAGAGTTGATTCAAAAAGAATTACTAGGATGTTGAGTCGTGAAGCCTCGCTGATTGCTGAGTCATGAATCCTCACTGGTTCAAATTCCAAGAAATATTACCTAGAGGATTTAATAAGGTCCTCCCCATCACGTGGTTCCCAACACCATAGACAGTACGTCAATCAGATCCTCGGTCTGGGAGTTACATCCCATTTTGTAAACAAGGGCTGGTTGTGTCTGATCCCGGTTTGATTGGTTCATACTGACCAGACTAACCCAAACTAGGATCCCACATGACCCGATCATGTCTGTCTTGTCCATTGGGCCTCACTGGGCTTAACTGAGGTTGGATGTGGGTCTAGTATTCTTGGTCACCCAGTGACCGAATTCATTCGGCCCGTCCCGCACTAGTGGTCTACTCTCTTTTCCCAGCTCGGGCTGCCACACGGCTTGACTTTGTCACATAATCCTGGTCCACTAAAGTGGACTAGCTCAAAAAATTAGCTAGACTGCTAGCTCGGCTGGTTCGGCCTAGACTGACTCAGTCGGTTTGGTTGGGGCACTCGTGGCTGGTCAGTTGACCGCCCCCTTGGTTAACACTATGCCCGCGTGGAGCAGACAACTCCACCTATACAGCACTGTGGTGGCACTGCATCCAGCAAGCTGCGTGAAGATGATGGGCCACAAACCTCCCCTACCGCGGCACACAATGAGTGTGCCACCTCCTCCAGCCACTGGCGGCTCCTACTGCTATGCCAAGGCGCACCAAGTGGCACGCCGCCTCCCCTAACGTAGCCGGTGAGGGTTGGACTCCATGTCATACATGTGGCACATGGGTGGCGCCGCCTCCTTCCTGTGGCCGCCACCACCGGTCGCCGGTGTCGCCCCGACGGTGGTACCGCACCAGCGGCACCTTCTGTAGGCCACTGGGTCCACTCCAGTGGTCCGATATTAGATCTATCTTCTCCCTTGGGATTCTAAGGTCACCGCCATCATTGCCACGACCTTAGGACCAATGGTTTGTCGATTTCTCTATTCAGTCATGAAGAACACAAACGCTTGCTATGGAGGGATCCAGGCCTTGTTCATGTCGACCTAATCCCTCTACGTTAGAATTTACAAACAAATATCAATGGGGTTTCCAAAATTCTAACACGGATTTCAAATCTCGTAACTCCCCAGAATATCATTTCCCAACCCAAAAGAATGACCGAACCGCGAACCTGTTTGTGGATTGATCCGCATTTGTCATTTGAGAATAAAAATGGGAAGAAGAAATCATAGAGAAAACACATAAAGCCTACCTAGATTAAGGATCCTTCAATGACGAGGGATGAATCTCTGAGCCTTCATTTATCATTGATCTTTTAGCATTCATCGTCATTCGTCGTCTCTTGAATTCATCCCACCAGCATTTTTCAATCCTTGATTCGATGGCGTTTGTCGATAGCGTTCATCGTCATCAGAGAGAGAGAGAGATAAAAAGGTTCCTCATTCATCAGAGGATTTCCCAGGGTTAGTTTTCTACTTCGGTTCCCTATTCATTTAATGTAAAGAGATGCATTTTTGCATCACCACAATGTTCTATTAATGAGGTTCATTAATTATTCAGCATCACCTCATCGTGGCGATGCACCACTGACTGGTCGTTTCATTACAGTGAAAATAGTTTGAATAAAATAAACTTTAAATTTATTTTATTTTTATTTTATTTTTCACAAAAAGTCCAAAATTTATCTTTTTCGGTCGACCCACACCGGTCGAGGTTAGATCCTTTTTAGGAGAATCCCAACATTCTGAATTCAATGTTTCCCTTAGATTTTCAATCCAAGAATTGGTTTAACCATTAGAGAAACCTACTCGCACGATTACATAAAATACATTAAATAGTTTTAAAATACATTCTGGACTCTCTGGGCCTCTTAATCACATGCTGTTATAGAGCCTGGTCTCAAAGTTATTCCATTTAAATGTGAAAATTTTTCATGGAGTTATCTAGGGTAATACAAAAAGTGATTTGTTTAATTTATGGAAGTAAAACACATTTGTTTACATAAAAATAGTTTTCCAGAAGTAGATTTCCATTATTTTGAAATCGTATTTATTTTCATTTCAAAATAATTTTTCCCCAATTATTTTATTATATAATGTTTTTAAAACATACATTTTTTTAATTTTTTTTCTATTGATACCTGTCATTCCAAAAACCAGTTGATTACTATCATATTAAATAATAATATTTTAATAACATGTCATGTTTCATTTAGACATTGTGTTTCATGTAACAAAATATAAAATAAATGTTATGTGTAATGAAATATATAATCACTGTTGTGTGTAACAAAATATAAACTTGATATTTAATTTAATGAAAAGTATATAAAACAGATTAAAATTATTCGAAAAAAATCACAAAATCTTAGGGTGTTACATAACTTTATTAATATAATGAAATATCTATCTTCATATTAATTATTTGTAATTATATTAATTTTGAAATAATTATTTTATTCTTTCTATCCACTATGAAATTAAGATAATATTGATCGTGCATAGGTGTGCACTACCACCTCCACAAAGTGATGTTGTTCTTTTTTCTTCATCACCTATAATGGATAGTAAATAGTTTTTTTGATGAATTAAAATGTTATATATGTAACATTAATAAATTTCAAATTATAATTTATTATATAACACAATTATATCCATTCATTGAGAAATGAGATCATTAATCATGCGAAAGTGAAGACTATCACCCCCACGAACAACAAGTTTCATTTTCCATCAACAACCATCATGGATGGTTATAAGAATGTATTTATTGAGGATATATGATAAATATAACATGTATATGCTTATGTTTATTTATTATAATAATTATCCAAATAAATTCCATAACTCATGAAAGCATTATATAAGTTACCGTTTGGGTTGGTTTTACAACCAACATGAATAATTTTGTAATGTTTATGTCATAAATGATAATGGAATTTAATATAATGGTGATATGATATAATAGTAATGAATATATTATTTATTAATTTTTTCTCTATGGTTTTATTAAAATTTAAAATATTTATTAATATAAACATTTTGATCATTAAGTAAGTAGAAACTAGTTTATCATGTATCCCGTTTTCACAAACTGTATTCATATATTTAAATTAATGAAGAAAATACCTAAGGAATGATTGTAAAAAAATTATTATTCTATGTTTTATAATCTTGGAATGATTGACATGAAATAAATTAGTTTGAATAATCAATCTTACCATGATATTTGATAGAGACCAAAAAATGAACATTCTAACTCCTGTTAGTGAAAATAAATATAAGAATGTAATATATTTTTAATTAAGGATTATAAATAAGGGTTTTAAATGGAAATGAATTTGGAAAAGGTAATGAATTATGTTATTAAGTTGGTATTTTGCATTATAAAGGGGTTTATAGCATGGTTGGGTTAGTGGAAACTCATGGTAAGGGTTTTGGTAACTAAATTATCTTTCATTGATTTATACTCCACTTAATTGAGCCTTATTAATAAAATTTAGTTTTAATAATCCTTAGGATGATATTATGATATAATCCATCTTTATTTTATAGGTATTTTTATCCATGTATTCTTCCATGATGCATTCATTCATAATGTGTGAGGCTAAAATAATAATTCTCATATTTTCTAATGAACTTTTCTTTTCCATGTCAATATTTTCTAATCCAAAAAAAAATAACCCTTATTTAGAAATATATTGTGTATTATCTCTTTTAACCCTTAAATTTATACATACGACATTTAAAATAAATCCTTATAAAACAATTTAATGATATTAGTTTCAATAGAAGTATAATTTTTATATAAAATGTTATTAATTTTAAGATCATATATTTTATCTTATATCCCAAATTTTATTATAAAATAAAATAATTCTGGAAATATTATTTATTGCCAAAAATTAATTTTTAGAATTCTATTTTAAAATCCATAGAAATCTATTTGTAAATTATTCTAAACTCTATTTTACAATTAATTTACATGGGTTTTAATGATATACTTTAAAAAAATATTGTAATTTATTCTAAGTCACTAAAAAATTACATCCAATGGAGTTATATTTCATGATTCACCATCATAAAGGGAGAGTGTGATGATGTTTATCTCTACTCAAAATTTTATATGTGAAAATATTTCTAGGTTTCTAGGTTAACAAAGATAATAAATCATATGTTTATGATTGTTCCACTTTCATTCCAATATTCCATGGATCATGATTTATTATTCCTGATTTTTTTCTTATTCCATGGTAATGGTTTGATCATTTGATGTTATATTTCTAGATTTTATGCTCATGGATAACTCTTATTGATTCATGTTCATTTTTAATAAAATAATTATTCTTATTTATACATTCTCTCATGTTTATGCTTTATTCATTATAGTTCATTGATTTTTTATCCCTTACCGAGCATTTGAGCTCACCCATTATTATGTTTTCTAATCCCTAGGTTATGGAGAAAAATATGTATTAAAATATTTCTAGAAGGGGGATTAGATAATGGATAATTTTTCATAATAGTGTAATAAAGTTTCCATGATCTATACACCAAAGACACTAAACTGTTACAGTTTTGAGGTTTTGTGAGAATATTATATAATATAATGTTAAAATTGGGAATGATCTTGGTAAACTAAAGTTTTGTTTAGCTTAGGTCACTACATTTGGTATTAGAGAATGGTTCAAATATATTTTTTTATTATTTTTTTATCTTGGTTTTAGGTTAAGAATAATCCTTTTGAAAACCCTAAATATAATCCTGTAATCTAGAAAAATACTGATGTTTTGGTTAAGTAGAGATTGTGTGGTTGTCCTAGAAATGAATTCACTTTATGGATACTAGCATGTTGATGTGGTACTGGAAACAAATTACCTAGGGTAAATTACCCCCAAGGGGTTTTGTAGGGTATTAACTCAACCATTATCTGGTGAAAGAAAAATTGGCCTTACTGCACACCTGGCTAGAAACTCCCAAGGGATATTATTTAGTTCATTCTTATGTCATTTATGAAAAATTATGATGGTTTTTATGATGATATTAATAAGTATGATAAAGATAAAATAATAGTAAAATTACCATGGAACACTAAGGATTATATGAATATAGTCATAGGTTGAACCAAAAGTATCATATGTTGAAAAAACAAAGGTTTTATTATAGAAGACATCTTTCAATTAATGGTTTAAAATATTTATTTTTGAAATATTCATAACCATTTAGTTTATAGTTGTTTTAATGAAACATGGTCAAAAAAAGGAAGTTGAAGAAGGGACATACCTAGAAACCCCTATTTTTTATATCTAAATAGGGGATCATACTTAGATGATAAAATATTAGTATATTTTTGAAAAGTAAGCCTTTTGGTTTTACCTAAGCTTTTAAGGATAATATATTAATATTATTTAAATCTTGATTCTTTTATATATTTTAAATTTTGAATGATATTTTGGTTTATTCATAAAGTTATTGAGGATTATATGAAACATAAAAGTATTTTTAATCAGTAGTTTTAAAATAATGGTTTATAGACATTTATTAAATAGTATTGGTTCCCTTAAGAGAGATTTATATCAAGGAAATATTTTCTGCCATAAATATAGAAAAACCCATGGATTTGGATAGATAACTCTCAGGTTTAATATATTCTTTCTTTTAAAGTAATAATGTGTTGAGAGTTTTTGGAATAACTAAGTAAGACAATATTTGTATCCTTAGGATTGATATTTTATTCACGATATTTTTTAGGTTTATCACAATTTTGAATAGTGGAATATATAGGATAGTATGTAATTTTATGAGATAGTGGTGAATACCATTTGAATATTTAATATGTAATTGATTTTTGGAAGAATATTTAATTTTTTATATAGTTTTTTGTCTGGGATATGTAGGTTATTTTTGAAGTGGAATATTATTAATAATATATGATTAAGATATGTATATACATGGGAATATAGTTGTATAATATTGTTTAAGGAAAATATAAGTATTGTCATCTCACCTAATATAGTAAGATAGATATCTCATGCGAATTTATGTCTTAATTGATAATATCCCTAACTATCTTCATTACTAATCTATAAATGTAATTCCAAGGATGAAATTTATGTATGTGGGTAGAATGTAACGCCTCAAAATTCTAGACCTTGTAAAAACTGATGTTATGTTGGACAACTTTCCCCATGCACAAAACATTCAATAAAATAACAATAATATATTAGATGAAAATTATTAATATATCTAAAATAGACACTAATATGATAAAACATTAAAATTTATTACTTATCAAATATAAATAGTTAATATGAATTAATATTAAAAAGGTAGTTTTAAATAAAATCTGTTTTCTTTATATTATGTATTTTTTAATTTTTTTTTATAAATTATAGAAATTAAATTTAATAAAAAAATATAAATTTTTAATCCCTCACATGAAAATTTTTATATCATGAAATTTCTATTTTTTTTTGAAAAATTTGATTTGTAGTTGAAAAATATGAGATTTTGCCAAAAATAATAATTTTAATGATTTTATCATTATATAAACATTACCTACACGTTTTAAAAACATTTTATGTAATAAAATATTTATTTAGGAAATAAAATTATTAAATTTAAAATATTATTTGAACTTAGAAAACTTATATCTATCATTTTTAAAACGAAATTAAAATGTGGCTTCAATAAAAATTGTTTTCAATCTTTTTGTCTAATTAATTATTTTAATGGTGAAATTCGGTTTTTTTTCTTTAAAAGGTGTTTAAAATATAATAATATTATAATGAATAATTTATTTCATAAAAATATATATCGATGATAATACCATCCTATATATAAACTTTTAAACCCAATTACTCACTTTTCCTAAAAAACCGTTTTTATGCATTATGTGAATTTAAATTAATGTTAACATTTCAAAACCATTAAAATTTTATTTAGTAATATTATGTTAAAATTTTAATTGATAATGGAAAAATTAAACCAAATTTCTAATCATAATTTTTTCATTATTATTAATTACTAATATTGAAAATTAATTATCAAAGAAAAAGTAAATTCATGTAAAAGATAAAATGTTAAATAAAAAATGCTAAAAAACACTTTGTTGTGTAATAAATTTAAAGACGATAATAAAATTAAACCACACAATATTATCCTCAAATTTATTCCATTTTTGATCCATTGAAATTTTAATAGTAACATTACATTATTGAAAATGTAATGGTTATGTCAAAAACCACCCCTCTCTTCAATTATAAAAGGTAAAACTTAAACCAATTAAAGACTCACATATCTTTCCATTTTATTACTTAAAATCCAAAATATTAACCTAATATAACCCTATTCCATTTCTATAATATTCTGGTCATCTTTTTTTTCTTAACGCCTTCATTTCCAAGTAGTTTTTTCATTGATAACCCAAGCGTCCAATGTGATTATTACATATTCATAGTATTTCATTTTACACTAATCCTTCCTAAAACATATATAACCTTATTAATATAATTAAATCAGTATCATTACTATATGTAAATAACTATATATTAATTGGAACAAAATTATTCAATCTTTTCCATCAACTAAGAAAAAAATAATAGCAATCGTTTGTAAGTGGGGGCTGCCACCTCTATAAAGTGATGCTATGCATTTTTGATCACCACCTCTCATTGACAAAAATAATAATGGATTTTTTGAATTAAAATTTGTTTATGTTACATTTATAACTCTAAAATTACAATTTATCTTATACTATCTTTCCTTCCATTCATTGAAAAAATGGGTTTGGTGATCATGCATATGGGCAAACAACCTTCTCCATGAACAATGAATTTTGTTTGTCATCACCATTCATCCTGGATGGTTCCAAGAAAGGAAATAATAAGGACATATAATAATTATAACTTTTATATGATTCTGAATATGTCATATAGTCATTATCTAAAGGCCTTAACTTACTCATGAAAACATTAAAAAACATTATGTTTTGGTTAGTTTTACCACCTATGTAAAATATATTATAATGTTTCTGTCATAAATGATATTGTGACATATTATATTAGAAATATCTTGTAATGCTATTAAATTGATGATTTATTAATGTTTCTATAAATCAGTTATTAATATTTTAAATATTTATTAATATACTACTTTTTTATCATCAAGTATGTATAAACTAGTTTATCATACTTTTTAATTTCACAAACTATATTCAAGTATTTAAAACAATGAAAATAAGGCTTGGGGAGTAATTAGAAAAAATATATTATTCTATATTTCATAATTAGGCAATGATTAAATTGAAACCACTTAGAAATAATCCAATCTGTTTCTATGATATTTGTATGAGACAAACAAAAAAATGCTCTAACTCCCGTTAATGAAGATTAAAGATCCTTTGTGATGTTTTTATGATAATTTTTTTATTTCTTTTCAATATATATAGATAAAAATTTTTTATTAAATAGGTGAGAAAGTGTTTCGGAATACGTTATTAAATTTTTCCAAATGAAAGTTATGAAACTTTCCAAAAATGTTTTTTGAGGTTGTGAAGGATGTTTTTACTTAACTATGTTAGGAAAACATCCCTTAAGTTAGATGATGATGTATAATTATTTCGTGTTCCTAACATTGAAATGATTATCATGATCCTAGATAATGTTTTACATTTTGATAGAAATAAATGTATGTACAACAATATCACCGGGCACATGAAACTGGATAGACATAGGAAGACAAAGACGCAGTAGAATTCTGAAGTAGAAGTTGCAACAAAGTTATCACTAGTGCATTGGAGAAAGGTAGACGAGGTTACTAGAAATATTGTTTTTATGAAGTTTTATGTTGAATAGTTTTGTGTTACACACTACATAAAGTTTTATCATGTATTTTTTTCAAGGACATAAAGGCATTGGTTCAAGACCTTCAGATGAAGAACCATTGAATTGACTATTTCAGTAGGTGAAAAAAATTGTATCTGATAGAATGAGTATGGAATGTTATATTGATCATCTATAGTTCCATCAAATTAATGTGAATAAAAAAAATATTAACAATTTCCTCAAAAATAAAACACTATAATGTTTGACTATTATAAATTTTGTTATCATATTATATTTGAGATTATGTATGATGATTGGTTGGAGTAACATTAACCCATTATATAGATCAAATCATATAGATATTTCTAATTTCCATTATTTATCTGATGCATTTGATGATCACTGGTTGTAGAGAAGTTGATTTAATTTTATTGGTTCAATTAGTTTATATAGAATGAATAGAAAGAAATCATATATAAGAGATCTAGATGATGAATTTCTAACAAATTCATCAAAAATACTCACACAAAATAGAATTTTATGAAGCGTTACCTAAACCTATTCAATACCTATTATATTGATGATATTGTGTTGTTAGCTCAATGTTTTCTATCTAGTATAGATAAGGAATATTGAATTTGTTTCATAATTTTGAGTTCAATGATGTTTAATGAAGGTTTCCAATGAAGGAGTCTTTATGAATATTCAAGAATATTCTAGGTGTATTGAGTTGAATCTAGTGAATTTAAGATTAGTGGGAGATTTTATTTAATTTCCCATTGAACGGGGAAACAAATCTTGATTCTATACAATTATCTTACGATATCACCTCTAAAATGGGGTGTTTTACATTACATAAGAGGATTATTTTTCACACATGTTAGAAAGATGAAGTTCTATAGAAATTGTATCATATAGAAATATCATACTAAAATCCAAAAGCCAAAGTTTGAGTAGAATGTTTTTCCAACTAGGTTGATATTTTGTTTAATTTTAAGAACACTAAAAAAATGTGGAGATAAATATTACTAGAGAGAATCACTTATCAAAGATACTGGATAGATTCATCAGTCAAAGCTATCATATAGAGTTTTCAAGCTGGTTATGAGGCACAATGGATTTGTTCATTGGCCAAAAAAGAATTTAGAATAGGGACAGTATAAAAAATACACATTGTAAAAATTATAATGAATAAAGTTAGGTAACTCTGGATGGACTATTACCATATTAAGAAATCAAAAAAATTGATGATATTGTGGGGAGATACATTACAAAGATTAAAATTCTTGTGATTTCTATGTTTAATAAGGAAGACTTTGTAATTAACAGGAGTTATGATAATATTTCTTATTAGGAGATATTTGGATTCTAAAAAGAGTTGGATTATGTTATATTGAATTTTTATTAATGGATAATTTTCATTGACTGATGGGAATATCCATGTTAATGATGCAGTCACCCAAACTTGGGGAGAACCTTATAAATCTTATGTGCCTTGTTTTAATTTATTATCATTCCCTACTAGTTATATTTTTTAAAAGTTTATAAGTAGAAAAAATCTAACAATTTTAAGTGGTTAACTTCGATAGAATTTTATTTTTTAAATTTGAATAGAGTATAAACCCTCATCACCCTTATTAGTGGTTCTCATGATCCTATTGAACTTATATTTGTATCAGATCCAAGGTTTACCCTATTTCTTCCTTATCATAGATAATATTAAATAATTTAATATAACAGGTATTCCTAACTTATAATGGAAAAAATATAATCATTTGAAAACAATAATTATACCCTATTATTTTTCTCTATTCAAATAGGTAATTGGAATTATTACATTTGGGTTTCCCCCTATTCTGAAAGATATTCCTCAGACATTTGATGAAAAAACAATTCAAGAGGTAAATGAAAAATATTGAAATTATATTTTACGGGATTTTTAAGAGTTTTTTTATAAATGTGATCGGTCACAAGAAATATAAGGAAATGTGGGATAAACCAGGAAGCTTCTTTTTGGGAAATATTAATTCAATGAGAGAAAATAATCAAATTTGGTTATGTGAGTCCAAAGATATCAAAATAGTAGTTGATTAAACTATTTATGATTACTTCACAAGAGTAAATGAAGTTGTTTAAAACATCAATTGATTCAGAATTATCTTGGAAGATACTATTATTATTAAGATACTCATAATAAATGTCCTAGTTAGGATTGAATCTAAAGTTTCTTCTTTAGAAGATAAATATTATATATATTTTTCTAAATAACTTTATCTTCCTGTTTCATATTATATGAGGAAAGATCTAATATTAAAAAAATATGATCAAGGATAAAATATATTTGGAATAAATGAGAAACTAGAACATCCCATATGTTGATTCTAATATTTTAAATGTTGGTGATTTAGAATATATGGATGATGATGAAATAAAAGAAAAAATCATGTCCCTTATTTATAATATTTCATGATAGGTAGAAGTAAATATGGTGGTAAATACCCACTTAAAAGATTTAAGTGTGAAGGAATTTGTTATTTTTCTATAAATTGTGATAAGAATAATGTTGGATAATATGAAGATACTTCTAATGAAAATACTCAGTGATGGAAGTGGAGAAAAAATTCCAAGAATGATAAGAAATAAAACAAATATAAAATATTATGGATAAAAAAAAATTATGTTGAGTAATAATGTTTAGAATGACTTAACTAAAAATAGTTCTTCAGAATTTGAAAACCTATGGAATTTAAAAAAATTCTTTTCAAATGTTGATATAAAAGAATATTATTCAAACAGTAAATTAGAAGAAGAAGAAGAAACCTACAGAGAATACCCAATACTTTTAAAACTATGATTACATTATTTTGAATATAAAGATCTATTAAATATATCCCAAATATCATAAGTCCATGCATCTTTGTAAGAATTGAATCATAATACATTATTGAGAGACTACATATTTATTTTATTCTCCATAATGAGCTCTTAAATCCTTTCAAGATCTTAAAACTACATGGGATAACCTAAGGAATACGTAGACATAAGGGGTGAGAAACAAATACTAGTAAGTGAATAAAATGATAAGGAAACATAACATTTTATTCAAAAGTATAACATGATATGAAAAAAGAGAAGGAACACGAGTAATAACATAGGGAAATAACCTAATGAACATGGTATCATAAGATTATTTCATCATAGAAAATGTGGAAGTAACATAAAACATGACATAAACATAATTCAAGGATAACCACTGAGAAAACAACACATAGTGGGAAGAATATCATAAAGGACTAGGCTCATTCTCTAATCCAATACATGACCTCTCATGAGACTAAAACATTACCCAATACATTCGTGGGATATATAAATTTGGGAATAAATATAACATTCAAATAATGTATATGAATATGTGTTCCATATAAGAAATTTTTTGATAAGGAATAAACATAAGAATTACCCATAAAAATAAATTGGGTTGCATAATCTTGCCTCATATGATAATCAGGAGATATTTATTAAAGAATTAATTTGATAAATAATCATATGGAATGTATTAACTAATAAAATTGAGGAGGAGTGAGTTATGTATAAATATAGTATGGATATTATATAATTTTTAATCATTTGAAAACATTAATGGTTGTTTTAATTTAGGAATATAAATACTTTAAAATTAACATTTTTGAGAAAAATAACCAATCCACTTTGAAAATAACTTTTGAAAAACTAAAAACATAAATAATATTATGGAAATAAATTTCTTTCAAAATAACCCTTCATATTAAAAAGGTGTCTTCAAATATAATAATGGTCATGATAGAGTGTAATTCCATTCATGTCGTATAAGTTAAAAAGAATCATTTTCATAGTTTGTTAAAAAAGTACCATATCCGAAGAATGATAAGAAGATTCCTTTCAATAAATGTTTTCAAAACTAAACTTGTATACTATATAATTTAAACAATCATAAATTAATTATAATATCATTTTTAAAACATTTTAAAGAAATAATGGACATGAAAGAGAATTGTTTTTCAACCGAAGAAAAAAATAATGTTTATATTCCTTAAAAATATTTACTCATAATTTTATATACCAAGGAGGAAAAAATGGTAATATCTATTAAAAATTTAATTAATAAACATATAATAATAAAATTAAATGGGGTTTTTAGAAAATTATCAACTAATTTCCTTCAAAGTAAATTCAATCATAAATAATCATGATTAAAATGAAATTGAATCATAAACCCTTACCACCTTGGTGAATTCTGAATAATAACTCCCATGAATTAAGTAAGTTAATTTTAACATCAAATACTTCCAATTATGAATGTTTCATCATATAACATGTAAATTTTAATTATATACACCATATAAAAGAAATTAGTTACATAAAATAACATATGTCTCAAAGAAGGAAGCTTTGAGATGGATACACTTACCTTGAGTCCAGAGTTTGTCATGTATGAATTTTATCTCTTATATAATTAGATTATATCAATTTTTTTCTTAATAAACTTTTATAGGATTAATACATTATACAGAAACCATTTAATTACTTTATTTTAATGATGTATTTAATTACATAATCAATTATTTCCATCTTAGGTGTTTTAGGGACGCTCAGTTCATTATTTTAATATGACGTCAGTGTATTGATTGTGGACAAATGGTTAATTTGTATACAATCTCAAGAATAATAACCATGAATTATTTATAATTTTTTACACCAATTATACTTTAAAAACCAAAAAATAAATATTTTTTTGAAAAATAAACTATGTTAAAATCATGGTGATGGTGGGTCATATGTACGCATGTGTAGCGTTTCAATTTTCAAATTATCATGATGGAAAGAAGTTAAGTGTTATTTTATATTTCCAGAATAATCATAATATCATAAATATAATATTATTATTTTTAAATACACATACTATAAGGCCCCAGCCTTAAATCTTACATAATCTTGAGTTATCACAAGATTACACATTGAGGATCTTTTCAGGTTTAGAGTTTTTGAGAATTAGATCATAAAACTTGCATTACATTCCACATATAAAAAAAGTGGTTACATAAAATACAATATTAATTCTTCCCATCAACGGAAACATAATTAAAATAAAACACGGATTCTTTCTTGACACATCCTTGACACTATCATCACATCATTTACCTTTCCCTTGACCTGTGAAAAACATTTCAAAAACTTGGGATGAGCATAAAAAGCTCAGTAAGGGTTATAAAAAAATATGGAAAGGAAACATGAGTTCATATATACATAATAATGAAATCATACTTTACCCATAAAACATAGGCACTTTAACATACCTCATCAAATCATGAATAAATCATAGAAATCATAAGATATAAAAGGTAACTTGAGACATTCATAACATTCTTACGTAGGGAGTAACCCTCTTGGTTACGTTTAGAATACCCGTCATAGTATATTCCCTAAATCTCTTCGGAGAAACCTTAACGTTTAACCCCTTCACGTTACCCAATGCATTGGAGAGCTATATCGGGCTCACCCGCCCTTAGTTTATCATGGAAACACCCGTTCTCAAAATAATGCCCAACAACCTCAACATAATCATATCACATAAAACATGCATAAAGGAAACATAACATTCCCACCTTTCAATCACAAGATATCAATACAACACATTGATATAAAAACATTATGAAAACCATTTTCAATACCAAAATAAAAGAAAAGTAAAACATGGTATTTATTTTTCTTTTAAAAAGAAGGTATGGCTTGTAGAGGAAGCCAAAACTCAAATAACGGTCACGACGGCGGAGAAGTTGTTTTCGCCGCATACGTACGACAAAAACATTCCATTTTGTTGTTTAGTAAACACTTCGTATAAAAAAGATTCCTTTTGAATAAACGTAAAATTCAAAGGGGTTTATACATCGTATAAAAGAAAGTTGTGTATAAAATAAAATATGCCTCAATGAAAGGAGATTGAGACGAAGTCCCATACAAAGACGGTATCCTTGGTTTAAGGATAAATCAATTACATAATTATGTGTGACAAACGAATACACCAAATATAAGTGGACATTGAGTGTAAAATAATCAAAGGTCATTCAGACATATTCAAAGGATGACATATTCAATTACTACATGTTGAACCCAAAGAAATTGAAATTGGGTTAAAAAGTTCCCTTGGTAAAATTCGACAGCCTAACGGCGTCACTTCAAAAATTCAGAAAATGAGTTGACGAGAGATAAAAAGGGAATCTCATCACTTGGACATAAAATTTACATCAATAAGGATATATAATAACTTATCCCAACATAATAGTATATGAATTAAAAGACCCAACAAAAGAAGTCTTTTAAAAAGAGGAGGGTGAAAGGTTCCCTTACCGACTTGGGTATCTTTCAAAACATACACCCCGTGAAAGAAGGACAATAAATCATTTATGTAAATACTCATAAACGAAATTATATTACAAAAATAGTAGAATAATGGGCAGTACATACACCACTCAAAGGAAATTGTGGAAAATGTAGCATAAATCTCACGGGAATAAAAGTGAGATGAAAAATCACTTACGAAAACTCGGCAGCCTAACGACACCACTTAAAACTTCCAAAAATGGATTGATGAGATCAAATAGGGTATCTCATCACATTACAATAAAATGTACAGAAAGAGTAATATGAAATAACATCCCCCATCATAACAAATAGGATCTTAAAAGAAGTGACATAAAGGGGAGTACTTAAAGAGAAAGAGAGAGGTTAGATCTCTTACGAAAATTCGGCAGCCTAACGGCGCCATTAAAAACTTCCAAAATGGATTGATGAGAGAGAATAGGGTCTCTCATCACATGAACATAAAAATTACAGTAAGTGTAATATAAAATAACATCCCAATAACAAGAAATATTAGCTTTAGATGGAATGACATAAAAGAGTGTACTTAAAAAGAAAGAGAGGAGTAAGATCCCTTACCTCGTATCCGACTTGACCCGACCGTTCTTTAATCTCCTGAATAATAAACTTGAGTTAATCTATACTTGCTTAAGAACATTTTTCAAGTTCATTATTCCTTTTATACCATGTTATGAACATCATGTAATCATTTAAGTTAATAATGTTCATTTTGTCGGTATTTGGTTCTTAAGTCAAAAATAGACTTCTTACACTTACATGTTGTTAATTTGGTCAAAGTTTCATTATATCCAGAATGATATTAATGATTTGGATAACATATATATCATATATATTCATCATATACATGTATTTATAATATTACATCACATTTAGAGGTAAGAAATGAAATGCACCATTCATGGAGACGGTAAGCCGTACGTACGCATGAACGCTACTTCAATTTCTATTTCATATTTTTTGGAATGGAATCATAATGATATAAGAGTATATTATAATTCCAGTATAATAAAATATATAATATCATTAACTTTATCCTTTACACATCCCACATATGGTATTAACGAATCAAATCACTTTCAGGGGGCGGTTGTCCGCACTTCCTAAAATGAAGATATCGTGTTTACCCATAATGGAAACAATAATGGTATGCCATAAATGAAAAATACATAAGATTAAGGAAAGAATAAACATATTATATTTCATATATAAAAATAGTGATATCATAATGGCCACCTTTGAAGGTGTTAAATGGGTATTGAACAATCATCGTTTCGGGAGGCAGAATTTCGCCATCCACAGAAACTGTATGTTCTTTAACCATTTGATGTTGTTGTGTGAGAGTGTAGCTTGAATAAATATTATAACAACATCCTAGTATATTTAATATACTGGTTTTGTTACAAAATAAGTAAATAAAAAGAGTTTAGGGGGTTGGAGAAGCAAAATAAAACAAATGAACATGAGAGAATGAATTACCTTTAAAAGTGTAACTCATTTTTATTTGAGCCTAAAGGCTTCCTTTGAAAGGATTCTGCCCAAAGGGAATCCTCTAGGATGAGGAGAGGGATGTGGAGAGAGTAAATGGTCAGGGTATGGATGAGCCAAAGGCTTGAAAAGTGTGTGAAATGAGGTAGAGGTGGGAGCCTTTTATAAGAGGAGAGAAGGGGCACTTTTGGAAATCATGAAACTATTATTTTATTTTCAAAAGTGTTTCGAATTTCTAAGGTCCCACATTGATATATTTCTAAGATAAGATGATAAGGCTTCTAAATATTCCCATCCAATAGTTTTTGGACAAGTGTAGGTCTTAGATTTTATATTATCGTTTCATTTTATTTAAACTGTTCATTAATGAGGTCATCGTTGCATCATCATGATGTCATAATTAAATTAATTTATTTAATGTCTAAAAATTATATAAAAAATATCCTGATGTAGGAAATATTTTTATCTTTCCAAATAGTATTTATAGACAAAATTATTATTAGTATAACCCCTTATAAAAATTGTTTTAGTAAAACAATTTATGTTAGTGTCATTTTTACCTTTATTTAAAAAAAGGAATTAAAGTCATTATCTCACCCAAGAGGCTCCATAGTGTCCCCTAAATCGACCCATGGGTTGTATTGGTCGACCATGACTCATCCAATAGGGGTAATACAAGTGTCATGGTGTTTTCACATTTTTATAATATCATTTTTACCTTAAATTACACTAATTACCTCTAATCGCGATTAATGAAAAAAAAGTTACTATTCACCAAAAAATTATTTTCATCCCATTGAACCACATTTTACATACTAATGACAACCATGTATGTCGGATTTTCAAAATTCAATACACATTAGTGGTAAAATTTCATTTAACTGAAAAATCAGTTTGCTTGATTACCACTTAGTGGTTTCACTATTCATCAAAAATTGGAGTTTTTCAGAAAATTATCAAAAATTCACCCTAAGCTATATTTGATATTTCGAATTCAAAAATGAAGTCTATTTTAAAAAATTCAAAACATATAAGTCACATTAATTAATTTAATAATTAATTCCCGCTGTCAGAGCAAATAGCGTGTTTTTATAAAACAATAAGTATCAAAAGATTGACACTAGTTTAAGTCTGATTTCAAAGTGAAATTAATTCCAACGACCACTATTGGATTTAATGGTAAAAATATATTCTAATTTCACTTTAAAACCAACTAAAAAGATAATATAATCATATAAATAAATTATATTAAAAAGAGGTTTTGAATTAAAATACAACATTTTACACTATCCATTAAAAATGAACTTTATCAGAAAGATACCAAAAATTTACACAAAGTAAATTTTGATGTACCAATTCTTAAGAAGAGTTTTATTTAGTCAAAAAGAATGTATAAGAGTGAACAAAACTATATTTAATGACGGTTCGCCATCAAAAGGCGATAAGTGAACCTTTAGTAAAAACTAGGGCATATACGCCTAAAATTGAATTCTTTCTGTATTTTATGCCTTTATCTTTTATTGGATAAATGTAAAAATATTTAAAAACATAAATAATCATATTTTAGTAATTTCTATCCATTCCCGCCAATACAACGGCTACATGTTAACTACCATTTAAAATAATATAATTTTATTATTAGAGTGCAACGTAAGATTCCCAAGAAACTCGTTGTTGCGTGTTGGGTACGCCATCGAGCATAGCGTCTCCTTTAAAGACATATTAATATTTTATTCACAAATATGGATAAATATGAAAATGTCATATTCTTTATTTACCTGGGGTGTTACACATACATATACCATCCATGGGATATGATAATGAAAAAAATTGCATCACTTCGCGAGACGGTAGTCCATCCTACACATGGATGACGTTATCATTTTTTGATTTCATGGTAAGGTATGAATGTACATAATATGTAAATTTTACATAATTATTAATATTTTGTGAATATAATATTTAAATTTAACATCCTCGATTATGAGTAGTCATGATTGGTGATTATTTAAAATGTATTACATTGGTTCGCAAGGTGATAGTCCACCATACACATGAACACTGGTTCTGTTTCCAATTTTATGGAAGAGGCGATGGATAAATATTATGAACTTAACATTATATAATATTAGTATATAAAACATACTGGTGTTATTATATTTAATTATTTAATAAATAATTTGAGGGGGGGGGGGGAATGTAAAAATATGAAGCTTGGTGAAGATGATTAATTTCTCTTGGAATAACCTCCTTCGGCTATATTATTAAGGACCCCAAGGGAATTTATTTATGTATAACAGATCTAGATTTTGAATAAGGATCTTGGGTGAGATTATAGTATGACTTTTTAATCCAAATGTTTTGATAGGTGTTAATAAGTGAGGGGAGGGGTTCACTTTTATAAATGAGGATGAGTGACATTTTTTTAAATACCAAAAGCTATTCAATAATGGGAAGTCACTCTCAATCCATGTTCCCCAAATATGGAAAAATAAAAATTTTTAGGATAGATATAGATGACCCAAACCACTACCACTGAAAATAAAATAAATTAAACATTTTATTTCTTCACCTCAAAGTTTAATAACTTTTACCATTATACTTTTTTACCGCGTAACTATTTTTAAATATTTTACTATTCATTATGAAAAAAAATTAATTCATAATTATTATATAATATAAATAATTATTATTCAAAATATAGAATCAATTTTTTTCAAATTTAATTCACAAAATTATAATAATTTAATTTTAAATAAAACCTGCAAGTGCGATGAAAAGTTGTTTTCCAAAAAATTCATTTTTGAAGGAAAAAATGATATTATATTAACTGTATGAATAGAAATCATCATTATATGAATTTAAATTCACAAATTTAGATATATAATCTGTAAATTATATTTTAATCATTCCTCATTAGGTTTATTCTTATTAATTAAAATGGAGGAATATTATGAATAGATTAGTGTAAAAAACGTTTAACACGTCGGTTCTATATAACCGACGTGCAAAGCAGTAATGATCAATATATCAGGTCATTTATTTTATAACCGACATTATATATCGATCAGGATCCATATTTTATGTTGGTTATAAAATAACCAACATAAAATATACGAAGATTAGCTTTTTTACCTCTTTTATTGTATAACTAACATACAAATCGAATCTGGTGCGCTTTATCACGTCGGTTATTTTATAAACGACGTGATAAAGGAAAGCTCGGTGCTTTATCACGGTGGTTATTAATTAACAAACATTATAAGGGAAATATCATCACTTTACCATGTTGGTTATAAAAAAACCGACGTGATAAAGCCAATCTCAGCAATTTATCACATCGGTATAAAGTGACATATATCACGTCGGTCATAAAATAAATGACATGATAAATAGTTTTCTATGTCGGTTATTAAATAATCGACGTTATAAACATTAAAAAAAATATTTTATCATGGCATTTATTAAATAACCGACGTGATAAATCTTTTAAATGATTTATTGCACCCTGTATTCAGTCATTCGGTTTTCTTCGATCGGGCGAACTATGACTCGTCTCTCTTGCGTGAAAAACCTAGAATCGATTCATTGAAGTTGTTCCCTCTAGCCTCATTTTTCCAACATCATTATTCATATTTATTATTATCAGATCTATCAGGTCGACTCACAATACTCAAGTAAGCCTCACACAACTTCTTTTCTGTTTTTCTTCCGCGATCCCCTAAACTAATTTGTTGAGATGTTATTTTTCTTTGTTCTTGAAATCATGGTTAGTTTCATAGTGTTCATCTATACCATGATAAATTATTTTCTGGTAAAATAAACTTATGGAAGTGATATCATGCAAGTTTACGATTTTTGTGTGTTCTATCATGTGTGTGTGCGCGTACAGGGGGTTTCCAAGGGGGTGGGGGCTGTGCAAGTGGATGGGAGTGTCCAGGGGGATTGTGTGGGCTGTCCAGTTGGTTGGGGGTGTCCAGGGGGTGTCAAAGGTGGTGGGGGTGGTGTCCAGGGGGGTGTGGGGGTGTCCAAGGGGGTTGGGGGTGTCCAAGGGGGTGCAGGGGATGTCAAAGGGGGTGGGGTGGTTTCCAGGAGTGTGGGTGGGGGGGGGGGGGGCTATCTAGAGGGTTTGGGGGGTTGTTTAGAGGGTTGGGGGGGGGGGGATTCCAGGGGTGTGTGTGTGTGGGGGGGGGGTGAAGGAGGTGGGGGGTTTTCCAAGGGGGTGGGGGGGCTGTCCAGAGGGTTGTGGGTGTCCAAGGGGATATGGGTGGGTGTGGTGTCCAGGAGGGGTGGGGGTGTCCAAGGGGGTGGGGGAGGGGGCTGTCTAGATGTGTGGGGGATCTACAGGGGTGGGGGCTGTCCAGAGGGGTGGGGACTGTCTAAGGTAGTGGTGGTGTCTAGGGGGTGTCCAAGGGGGTGGGGTGGTGTCCAGAGGGTTTGAGGGGCTGTCCAGAGGGATGGGGGTGTCCAGGGTGTCCATGGTGGTTGTGGTGGTGGTGGTCGGGGGGGGGGGGGGGGTCCAAGGGGGTGGGGCTGTCCAAGGTGGTGGGGGATGTCAAAGGGTGTGGGGGGGGGGGGTGTGGGGCTTTCCAAGGGGGTGGGGCCCTGTCCAGATGGTTTGGGGGTTGTTTAGGGGGGGGGGGTGTTGTCTAGAGGGTTGGGGTGTCAAAGGGGTGTCCAAGGGGGTAGGAGGTGGGTTTGGTGTCCAGGAGGGGTGGGGGTGTCCAAGGGGGTGGGGGTTGTCTAGAGGTTTGGGGGGTTGTCCAGGTGGTGGGGGCTATCCAGAGGGGTGGGGGATGTCCAAGGGGGTGGTGGTGTGTAGGGGGTTTCCAAGGGGGTGGGGGTGGTGTCTAGAGGGTTCGAGGGGCTGTCCAGAGGGTCGGGGGTGTCCACGATGTCCATGGTGGAGGTGGTGGTGGTGGTGGTGGGGGCGGGGGTAGTCCAAGGGTGCGGGGGGGGGGGGGGGGGGGTTTCCAAGGGGGTGGGGGCTTGTCCAGATGGTTTGGGGGGGGGGGGTGTCTGGGGGGGGGGGTGTCTAGAGGGATGGGGGTGTCTAAGGGGGTGGTGTCCAGGAGCGGTGGGGGTGTCCAAGGGGGTGGGGGATGTCTAGAGGTGTGGGGAATGTCCAGGGGGTGGGGGTGTCCATAGGGGTGGGGGGCTGTCCAAGGGGGTGGTGGTGTCCAGGGGGTGTCCAAGGGGGTGGGGGTGGTGACCAAGGGGGTGGGGGATTAGTGTCAGTTGGGATTGACTATTGCATCGTGGTTTGTGATATTATGACATGATGATTGTATTGTTTCATGGATATTAGGCTATAATTTATTTGTGTTGTTTAAGGGGATGGGTGGTGGTTTCCAAGGTAATGGGGGTGGTGTCCAAGGGGGTTGGTATAGTCTATGTTTGAGGTTTCCACTATGATTTTTAGGGATTCAAGAATTATGAAAATATGAGGGGTGTTGTAATATGATTCTATTTGGTTATATATATTTTGATCATTCATTGACTATGAGAAAATTATGGGTTATAGGGGAGACCATGTCGTGGTTTTCAAAGATGAATAGTTATCCGGACCCCATTGTGCCCTGATGATAGGCTTTACACTGTGATTTTCTCCATCCGAGTTTTTATATTAAATTTTATTTGATTCTCATGTTTACACCATTTTATCCAATTTTCTATCAACCATTGGATGCATCATGGTTTTCATTGATTCCATGTAATTTTCTTAAATAAGTTACTTATTCCATGTTCTTCTTCCTTTATTCTTTGTTTCTTTTTTTGCTTCTTCGCCCACCTCTTCATCTCTTTCATTACTTCTATTATTAGGGATGTTTGGTCATTTTTTAATTGATGGTTTAATAGTAATAGATGTGTTCTAGGGTTATTAGGAGGGGTGGGGTGTCCAAGGCGGTGGGGGGGGGGGGGTTGTTCAGAGGGGTGGGGGGAGGGGGCTGTCCATGGGGGTGGTGGTGTCCAGGGGGTGTCCAAGGGGGGTGGGGGGCTGTCTAGAGGGGTGGGAGCTGTCCACGGGGTGGGGGGTGTCCAGAGGGGTGGGGGGCTATCCAAGGGGTGGTGGTGTCCAGGGGGTGTCCAAGGGGTTGGGGGTGGTGTCTAGGGGGTAGGGGTGGGGGGGGGGGGGGGGCTGTCCAAGGGGGTGGTGGTGTCTAGGGGGTGTCCAAGGGGTGGGGTATGGGGGGGGGGGGTGTCCAAGGGGGTGGGGGTGGTGTCCAAGGGAGTGGGGGTGGTTTCCAAGGGGGTAGGGGTGTCCAGGGGTGGGGGTGTTGTCCAAGGGGGTGGGGGTGATGTTCAGGGGGTGAGGGTGGTGTCCAGGGGCATGGGGGGCTGTCCAGATGGGTGGGGGGGGGGGCTGTCCAGAGTTTTGAAATCGCTAGGATCTGTGTAATTTTCAGTAGTGAATTTATACATATTTTAATATTTATACTTCATATTTCATTTTTACGGAAGGTTGAATTTGGTATCCAGTTGCACCAAGATGTATTCTTTGTGAACCTTAAGAAGAAAGGATCCAAGATGAATTTAAAACTATTATATCTAACTATATTTTGTTTTTAAAATCATATTCAAGAATATTTCTTTTATATACGCATAGATTTTTTTTTAAAATTTATTTTACATTCAAATTGTGATGTTTTCCATATAAACATATATTTGTCTTATCTTAAAAATATGTATAATTTTGAAATTTGTTATAGGTAATAATGAGTCGAAGTTGGATTACGGCACATCGAATGAGAAATGAATATGTGGAAGGTGTTGATTCATTTTTGGAATTTTCTAAACGAAATGTTCCATGTAGGGACATTTTTTTCTGTCCATTCCTGAAATGTTTGAATATGAAGAAGTTGAAAAGTGGAGAGATAAAAGATCATATGATTAATCATGGTTTTAATTCGAGTTACAGCCCTTGGATTTGGCATGGTGAAACTGTATGAAATGTCACTAATTATGATGATTCGCAAGATGGTGACTCCGATGGAATTGAAGAAATGATTTGCAATATTGCAGTAGAACAAATTGAGATAGAACCGATAATTGCACGTCTATATGGTGATGTTGAAAAACCATTATATCCTGGTTGAATAGATTTTACGGTTTAGTTAGTGGTGTAATGATTGATTAACCTGAAGGTGAAACATTGATGGAGTGACAGAAGTTTTACAGAGCTGCTATAATTGATGGAAGTCATTATTTCAGAAGATAACGATCTTCAAGATTCACATTATAAGGCCACGAAAATATTATTCCCAATGGGATTGGGATACAAGAAAATACATGCATGTCCGAATGACTGTATGATATATAAGAAGGTATATGAATTTCAATCAGAGAGTCCTAAATGTGGGACATCACAGTATAAGGTGAAAGAAAAATCACAGACAGATATAGAGATTACCAAGATCCCTTCAAAGGTATTTTTGTATATTCCTATAATTCATCGTTTCAAATGTTTATTTTCTAATTCACATGATGAAAAATGGTTAAGATGGCATGCTGATGAGAAGTTATGTGATGGAAAAATACGTCATCTAGCTGATTGTCCACAATGGAAGAAAATTGATGAGCAGTATCCTATATTTGGAAATGAAATTAGAAATCTCATACTAGGGTTTTGCACAGATGGAATGAATCCATATCGAACCATCAGTAGCACACACAATTCATGGCATGTTTCATTGGTAATTTACAGCCTCTCTCCTAATGTTTTTATAAAGCGCAAATATGTCATGTTGAGTATAATGATCTCTAGTCCAACACAACATGACAATGATATTGATCTTTTCTTGTCACCGTTGATTGATGATTTGAAACTTTTATTAGGGGATGGTATTAGGGTGTATTATTCTCATAAAATGGAATATTTTCAACTACATGTAGTGCTTTTTTTCACTATAAATGACTTCCCAGCATATGGAAATTTTTCTGGATAAAGTGTTAAAGGGCATAAAGCATGTCCAATTTGCGAAAAACAAACATCATATTGTTAATTGCATCATGGGAGGAAAACAATGTACATGGGTCATCAAATTTGTTTGCCTATGGATCACTCATATAGAAGAATAAGAAAGGCATTCAATGTCTCACAAGAATTTGATATTCCTACAACACCTTTATCCTGAGATCTGTATTTTGAGAGGGTGAAAAACCTTGATGGGACATTGGGAAAGACACAGAAATCTGGTAATGATATACATTTTTTGATGAAAAGTTCAATATTTTTTGAGCTACCATATTGGAGATATCATGAAGTTAATCATAATATTTTTGTCATGCATGTGGAGAAGAATATCTATGATAGTTTAAATGGATCATTGTTAGATATTACAGGAGTGACAAAATATGTTTTCAATTCAAGATTAGACTTAATATCAATGGGAATGCATTTGAAGTTACTTCCCACTCCTAATGAAAGACAAAAATTTCTTCCCTCGGCTTGTCATATATTATCAAAGAGGGAGAAAATTAGATTTTTTTTAGTCTCTTCATGATATCAAAGTGCCTACAGGTTATTCTTCAAATGTAAAATTTTTTGTCTCATTGAAGGACTTGAAGTTGATAGGTATGAAATCTCATGATTTTCACGTCATGATGCATCAACTTCTACCAGTTGCATTGCATGGAATATTTCCCATCTGTGTCTGAAAGACTATAATGAAGTTGTGTTATTTTTTCAATTCAATTTTTAATAAGGTGATTGATGTGAATGCTTTGAACATTTTGTAAAAGGATGAAATTTTTATACTTTTTCAATTGGAAATGTATTTTACTCTAACTTTTTTTGATATAATGGTTCATTTAATGATTCATCTAGTTCGAGAAATAATGCTTTTTGGACCTGTATATCTTCTTTGGATGTATCCTTTTGAAAGGTATATGAAAATATTGAAGGGGTTTGTTAATAATCCATATCGACTTGAATCCTCCATTATTGAAAATTATATTTCTTAGGAGGTTGAAATGTTTTGTACAAGCTTCTTGGTTGCGCCGCAACACATAGGTTTTCCTCCATATTTCCATGAATGAGTTAATAATGGGGGAAAGGGGATTCATGTCTTGAGAGTCAAATTATTGTCAGTTGAACAGATGGAGAAGTTAGAATCATACATCTTGAATAACATAGATAATGCTCAACCGTATATCACATTGAATTTTAATGAGTTGAAACAATGTCATACAAAGAAGAAAGAAATGTGTATTTTTAATGAGCACAGAAAAACATTTTTGTCATGGTTTAAAAAGTCCTTACTTGGTAGATCAGATGTATTAGAGACAATAACATGGATAGTGGGTGGTCCATGTTTAAATGTAATAACATGGTCTGGTTATGACATTAATGACTATACATTTCATATGAAAGCTCAGGACAACAGAAGTGCAGTTTAGAATAGTGGTGTATTAATGTTTGCAGAAGCAATGCATTTTTCGAGTTCTAAGGACAAAAACTCAATTTCTGCATCAAGTGAATATTATGGAGTGATTGAAGACATATGGGAGGTGGATTACTTTAAAATTAAAGTTCTTATTTTTAACTCTAAATTGTTTATCGGTAACAACAGTGTCATACATGATGAATTTGGAATGACAGTTGTTAATCTGAATAGATTGGAAGACACAACTGATTCTTTTATAATGGAAACACATGAAAAACAAATTTTCTATGTAGTAGATCAATCAGATATGCAATGGGATATTGTTTTACAAGGGAAAAACTATATGCTGGTGAGGATGAACTTGATGAACATGCTAATTTATGTGAGATCCCTACTTCCATGGAAAGATTAATAGAACATAATGATAAGCATGTTAAAGAAATGGTTTGTGCCATAAGGAACGATCACGATGAAGGAATTTGGGAAAACAATCCATTTTTACATTCCTAAAATTATAGGTAACATTTGTTTATTTCTTTTTTAAATTTATTATTTTTATAAAATGTTGGATATTGTAAGTTTTTTCTTTATTAAAACATTTATTAATACAAAATAAGTATAAGTTTTTGTTTTTTTTTAAATTTGGTTAGTTTACATTATCATGTTTAGAATTAAATAAATTATATATCTATTATTTTTGTTGAGTGAAAATTACTTTACGATGTTTACCATGTTTACTAGGTTTACCATGTTTCAATTTTGTTTAGTTTACTTTATCATGTTTAACATTACATAAATTATATATCTATTTTTTTGTTTAGTGACAATTACTTTACCAAGTTTACCAAGTTTACCAGGTTTACCATGTTTACCATGTTTACCATCTTGACCATCTTTACCATTTTTTAACATGCTTACCATATTAACCAGGTTTACTATTACTGAACTTAGTACAATTTTATATTTTATGATTATAGTAGTATTAAAATAATTGAATTTGTATATTTGTGTACTAATGTTTGTTTTTTTGATTTGAAGGATAATGACAGATCAATCCGTTGATCTACCACATGATTCTGGAGATGAGAATATTGGTCATACCTCTGGGGAGGAACATTCACATGCTCCTCTTGATGTTCCCCAATCTTCCTCATGTTGTCCCTTTACTATAAAGAGTTCAAGAGTTTTTAAACATGGGTGCACACGTTTACCAAAATTATTACTTTCCTATACGCAGGATCAGAGGATACTTGTTGAGTTTGATGAGGATGATATTCCTAGAGGTCCAAATGCAAAATATTTGAAGAGTTTTGTATCAAATCAGGGTAAGAGAAAAGTAATCATTTTTTATGATGACTAGAGATGTGTGGAGAAAGCGACAATCTCTCAGTTGTGGGAGATGATTTTGGTAAGATCTTTTGTTATTGTTTGCTTATTCTTTAAATTTTTCTAGTATATATAATATGTTTAACCTCCTCTTTATCATATGACATTTGATATTCCTGACACTGGAGGAGTTATGAAGAAATGCTTATCGATGGCTGCCAAGATATGGAGGGATTTAAAATCAACCCTCACATCTGATTTCATTTTTGTTCATAAGAGTCATGACAATCCATGTCATATATATCCTTTTATAGATGAAGACACATGGAGACAGTTTGTTGAAAGTAGAAGAAAAGACTCATTATTGGTAAGGGAAATGTAAAATTTTATAAGATTTCTTATATAAATGATCTTATTAATGTTTTGTTAATGATTTCTTATTCTTAATTTATAGAAAAAATGTAAATCTCATCAGGAGATCCAATCTAAAAATGTATACCCTCATAGTTTATCTCAGGGAGGGGAGGGTATACATTATTGGAAGAACAAATGATGGTGGAAAAATTACAAAAACTAAGAGGTGAGTCTTCAATCTCTAGAGAGGTGGACCCTCCATCCCCTCATCTAGACATGAAAAATGGAAGAGTGATCAGATGGGAAAAAAGGGCAATATCTTTTGGAATATTTGAGAATCGTAGCTGAGAGGATTGTAAGATATCTATTTTATTTATTTAATTTAACTATTTCCTTTAAATAATTTCGATCAATACAGAAATATTAAATTAATTAATACCAGATTCTCTTGAGGAGTGGAGCTCATAGGGGGTTATTATTGCAGCTGGGAGGCAAGATATATTATCTGTAGCATTGGGAAAGACCGAACATCTTGGTCGTGTACACGGATATCCGGCAGGTGTATCGGTAAGAAAAGTGTTTCCACATTCTTCAACTACTTAGGTTGAGGGTGTTAATATAAAAAATAGAATCCATGGAGGCTAAAGTTCATAATATTAACGCGACTATGGAGGAAAAGATTAGAGCATTGGTACAGTCTATGTTTTCAGACATGAAAAGAAAATTTCAGACTGCATCTCCCTCTCCTCCACCTCCCCCTGTAGACCCCATTATTTATCCTCCACCTCCGCCAGTAGCTCCAAATCCCCCACCTCAGCCTAAGAACCCCATTTTTTATCCTACTCCTCTGTCGCAGCTTTCTACTTATTTCAAGTTGTATATTGATGATCCTCAACATCATATAGTTGCATATGGGTTGGTATATTGTATAGTAGATACAGTTCATCATCAACAATTAGAGGTAGATAATAAGAGGATCATTGTACATGATATTATAGATAGATCAGCTTGAGTACCATTACCTATAGATGAGGTGACGATAGTTGTACATAGTATCGAACTTTTTTTAATTTGGCCATGCAGACTTCTTCGACTCAATACCGAAGAGGTATGTATGTTATATCTTCTATTTTATCTTTTTATTAAAGTTGTTTTATCATTTGAAAACTAAAATATTTTTCTATTTATTTTTACAGGAATACTTCAAAGGTAAAGAAATACTGTATAGACAACAAAAAAGTCAAATGTCTATGACATCAGACATAGATTCTAGTAGTTTTGAAATATTTTCAAGATATTAAAATTTGTTGGCGGATCATTATGAGTTTCCAATGGAAGCTCATGTTTGTGGACGTGAAATAACTGTGGGGATTGTGAAAACTAATATCATGGAGTTTGTTACTGGAGATAAGTTGGGCATCAACGTGGTGCAACTTTTTTCAATGTAAGTATTAACACCTTTCCCCAACGTTATATTTATTAAAAATGTATACTTATGTCTATTTTGTATTAGGAATCTTTATAACATTTGTGAGAAGAATGAGCGGACATATGTATATGGGTTCATGGACCCACATTTGATTTTCCCTAAAGCATTTGCATTGGATGAGGGACAAAGAATGCTTTATATTACTGAAATACTTGAACAGAATATAGTCACACAATGTTGGATAATGCATTTTTTGTGAGAGGTTTGAAAGAAATCTCTCTCAAAGATTTAATTATCTTTTAATATAAAAAACCATTAACCTTAAATTTTCTCTTATCAGTGATCATTGGATGTTAGGGATTTTTTCCCAGGGGAGAAGACACTTTATTGGATATGCTCTGTCCATGGTGATGTGGAGGAATGTTTTAAGAAAATTTTGGAAAATTATGTTTCAATTTCTCAATAGTTTTATATATTATAATGAATTTTAAATTTATCCCATTTGTATTATTTTCTAATAGGGGATGAGTCTACTTAGAAAAAACACAAAGAAAAGGAGTGCAAAGATCAAATATGTAAATTTAAAGGTAAATATCCATTTATAATTTGTACTTTTTGATTTATTAAATAAAAATAATATATTGAATTTACACTCATCCAAACAGAATTTTCATGAACAAAAAGGCATCATCGAATGCAGATATTATATGTTACGATTTATGTATGAAATAATAACAACTGGGAATGTTGTGAACATTGACTTGGTAAGATTTATTTTTAAACTTTTCCATGATATTTCATTTTATTTATTCATTATATACATTAACTACTATCCTTTTAATTTGTATCTATTTGATGACCCTCAACCATATAGCGCTCAAGATGTCAAACACTTACAAGTGGAATGGTCAAATTATTTTATAGGTTTGATTAAATTTTAGTTGTTTTTAGTGTAAATGTAATTTTAAATATTGTCATTGTAATTTTGTATTTGGTAGTAATTTAGGTTAGATTTAGTTTTTTTAAGTTTACATTGTATGTTTTGAATGTTATATATGTGAATGTTTAATTTTTCTCTACTTCTTGTTTTGGTCTACTTATGATGGTTTTTTTGGTATGGATTCTGGTCTGGGGGGAGGGGTTCCAGGGGTGTAGGGGGTGTCCAAGAGGGTGGGGGAAATACCGGGGGTGGGGGGAATTCCCGGGGTGTGGGTTGTCCAAGAGGTTAGGGGTTGTCCAGGGGTGTGGGGGGCTATCTAGGGGGTGGGGGGTTTCTAGGTGGGTGGGGGCAGTCCCAGGGGTGGGGGCAGTCCAGGGGTGTGGGGGGGGGGGGGTCTAGGAGGGGGGTCCAGGGTTGTGGGGGGTTGCCCAGGGGGTGGGGGCATCCCAGGGGTGTGAGAGGTGTCCAAAATGGTGGGGGTTTTCCAGGGGTGTGGGGGGTAGTCCAAAAGGATGGGGGCATTCTAGGGGTGTGGGGGTGTCCAGGAGGGTGGGGCAGTCCCAAGGGTGGGGGCAGTTTAGGGGTGTGGGGGGTGTCCAAGAGGGTGGGGGTTGTCTAGGGGTGTGGGGGGAAGTCCAGGGGGTGGGGGCAGTCTAGGGGTGTGGGGGGTTACCAGGAGGGTGGGGGTGTCTAGGGTGTGGGGGGCTATCCAAGGGGTGGGGGGCAGTCCCTGGTGTGGGGGGGTGTCCAGGAGTGACGTGGTGGGGGGGGGGGGGGGGTCTGGTCTATTCTGGTATGTTTTTGGTAACCTTTTTATCTGTTTTAGGTAATTTGGCTAGGCATAGAAGTGGTTCGATTTTATTTTAAATTTTTTTTACACGCCGGTTATGAAATAACCGACGTCAAAAATGCATTGGTATTTGTTTTAATGTCGGTTATTTGGAAACCAACATAATAACTTCTTGGGGAATGGATTTTACGTCAATTATTTCATAACTGACGTAATAATTTGAAATGGATAGTTTTTACGTCGGTTATAAAATAACCGACATCGTAGATATGTTTTTACATTGGTTATTATATAACCGACATTGAAAACCGCTTGGGAGACAGGTTTATCACGTTGGTTATAAAAATAACCGACATTATAAATGCTTCGGAAGAGTGATTTATGATGTTGGTTATTATATAATCAACATGAAAGGGCATATACCACGTCGGTTATCAAATAATCGACGTAATAAATTACACCTCTGAAGAGTTTTCCATGTCGGGTTTTTATCAACCGACGTGAAAAATGCTTTAGATTTGTGTTTGTACGTCAGTTGTAAATTAAATAACGTAAAAAATTATGTTTATAACATCTCCTGTAATAAAATCAACCAAAATTCGACGTTAAAAATAAAAAATAACCGTTGTAAAAAATGTTTTCTTCACTAGTGATATAAAAAAGTTTTATGAAAAAAATCATTTTTAAGTCTAAAAAAAAATCTATAATAAAATCCATTAGAAATATGATTTTAATAAAATTAATTAGATTATATATTACTAAATAATACTCATATTAATTATAAATAATATTAAAATAATAGTGATACAATTAAATTATTTAATTTAAAAAATGAACTAATAGTTTTACAAAATTTGATATTTATTACTATTCCCATAAAAATCAATATTTTTTTAAAAAATCTTTAATTTCACCCCATTTTAAATTATATAAGATGATTTAAAAGAATATTTCAATTCTATAAAATAAAATTTAAAAAATATCAAAAAACTAACTATAATATTTTCTCACAAAAATAAATAAAAATCATTTTATAAATTAATATGTTTATTATTAAATTGAGTTCTTATTTCTTAAGAATTTATAAATAAATTTTTATCGATTAAAACCTTTATATATGTTTCATAAAGTAGTTATTCCCATTTATACTCACTAATTTAAAGTCTAGCTTTTAAATATCACATTTAAATAATAATACATTTATAATGTGTCACGATATATTTAAACACAGTGTTGTGTGTTGAATATGCTATAGAAAAAGGTATTATTTTAAAATATTAGGGTGTTAAATTATAATGATCTAAAATAAATTACATCCAAATAATTTGAACTTTTACTTAGAAATCAATGGTCTTACATTTGAAAATTTCCTTCGTGAAAACCCCGTATCATAAAAAGTGTTTACCAAACATCCTCTTAAAAGAGGAAAAGTGAAACATGAAGGTCATCTAGAATAACACATGATTAGTTTTCAAAGTATGTGAAAATTGGTGGAAGTGAAAAAAAGTTGATATGAAATAAAGGAATATCTAATTATGGAGTGGGATAGAGATCACTGATCACAAGAAATAGAATGATCAATATTAAGTTAACAACCACAAGACCATAAATTTGTAATGAATTAAAAGACCATTGATTCATCAGATATGAATGCAATGGGATGTCATTTTTGTTTCATGATCATGTTCCTAGTTTTAGGGTATTCTTTTACTATCAAGATAGATAACACTATAAAATATACTTACTTGATATATTTTTATTTCTTAAACACAATTTCATCATTTTTTTGTGCTTCTATAAATTTCCACTTTACCTCTTACTACAAGGAATGAAATTACAATATAAAATTTTTTACGCCTAAAGCACTAAAATTACCTTTTAACAGATCATTCGATCCGTAAACGAGTAATAATATATTCCTCATATCTTTACTAAATCAAAAATAGTTATCATAAAGTAAGGTAATACCCAAAATTAATATGAATATATTAATCTCCAAAATTAAAAAATAAAACTAAAGGTTTTACATTGATAATTCCTTAAATAAATAACCCTATACCCCAAACAACCTCAATAACCTCAACATGAAAGATGGTTTTAACCTCAAAGGTTATCTCACACCCTTAAACATACATATCCAAAAAATAAATAGTATTCTTCCAAAATAATCCTTTACGCTAAACCTAAATGTTATCTATATATATTAACCCAATAAAAAAATTCATAAAATATCATTAATCACATAAAAATACAAGAAATTAAAAAATATTTGATCCTATAATATGTTCCAAAAAATAGGCTAAAAAAGTAATTCAAAAAATTGTTCGAGTAAAAACAATTTCATAATAACTAGTAAATTATATAGTTCATTGGTAGGGGTTTCACCCTTATTTCCCTTCAATTGTGGGTTCGAGCCCTGCAACTTTACTAAATATGATGATTTTTCACCTGACTTGCAAGACATCCATTTTATAAAGATATATTAATATATTTCCTATAAATTTCCAAAGAATATAATGAAAATTCTCAAAATAACATTAATCATAAAATAATTTTTTAACCACTAGATTCATCTATTTAAATTATTTTCCCCATGAAATCAAAAAATATTAATTAATGATAATTACCTCAACATCAAGAATATATCAATTATTTTCAATTAATTAATCATGTATTTTATGTAAAATATAACCTTACCATAAAATTAAATTTATAGGTCATTAGAACCATTAAAAAATTCTTTAAAATCATTAATGAAAAACTACTAAAAACCAATCCATAGATGTATCATGATTCTTAGAACTAAAATACCTTTAATAAAAATAATTCAATAACATGACTCTTAAACTACAAAAAATAAACACATGAATCATACTAATTCAATGATTTTAGGACCTTAGTAATTAATCCTTAGGTAAGTGAATTAACTTGTCTAGTGAATAAGTTCCCCACATCTATGACACTAATTTTTTAGTGGTTCCTTAGCCTGAACTTTTTACCTTTGATTCTTGATAACCGTACACTTTATTCTCCTTTAGTAATTAGATACAATTCCCCTCCTTTTCAACAAAAATCATCTTCTGGTTCTTTTAAGTAACTTTTCATGGTTTATCTTCCAACATTTTCTACCAGCAATAAGTTAAATATTCTATTATGTAAAGACCCTGAATTTCCATGTATTTTTTTTAAAATTAAATGGGAGTTTTATGAGTCCGCGAAAATTGACGGTGCATGATTCCGTGGCCTGAAGTGCCCAGAATGAATTTCTGAACTCTTTTTCGGGTACGTTCAGTAAACGTGCGAGCAGGTTTTTCTAACTTTTGAACCGGTTCTCGGAATTGAAAACCGAGGGCACCATTGAACTCGTAGTGCCGGTATTCACCTAATGAGACTTTCATCTCGACAGCAGTTGGTCGAGGGTGAAAGATAATTTTTTGGTTTTTCGTGGAAATAATAAAATAAAAAAACACACATTTTATTTTATTTTATTGTAACCACCCTATTGTGGATATTATGGGGTGGGGACCACCCGATCCCAAGACCTCCCAAGTTTGATTTAAGTGTTGAGGACCACCTGAACCTATTAATGAGGGAGAAACCTCCCAAATCCCTCTTTAATGTGGAGGAGCCTCTTGAGCTTCCTCCACATTAATTAAGCCAATGCACCATACATAATAATTCCCACCTAAGTGACTAATTAACCCAATTTGAAATTGTGCCAACAATTAAATGAGGGGAAGCATATCACATTTTGGATTCTTTTCAAATTTGGTTGAATTGGGAGAGGATAAATATTGGAGAAAACTCTCCAATGAAGAACACTCCGCTAACAAAGAACCCTCCGCCAACAAAGAACGCTGACCTCGACTTAGACCATCTTCCTTAGGGACTTCTTCCAACGTGGGACGTTTTCATCTACGAAGAATCAACGTCGCCAACCGCAACGAACAACCTAAGGTAGGGGTTTATTTTAAAGTGATTTTATGTCCTCGTGTTCTTCTCTTCTAAAAAAACGAACACAGATCAACTATCTATTTTATATTGATCCAAAAATGTTTTTTCTTTTTCGGGATTGGGAATGATTAAATTGAGAAAGCTTGAAGGGAGGGTGTTTGAATTTTTTTCCTTTACCCATTCTTAATTTTCTTATGATTCATGTATAATAGCCACTTGCTACCACTATACTGTGGAGAGTGCGGGCCAAACTAAAAAGGCTCATCCTCTCCATAATTTTTGTGCTTAATCGTGTGTTCTTCTCAATAGATGAAGATGACGAAGGCGACAAAGGCAATGTCGACACCACCCGCGACCTCCGCCGCTCCGCACCACCCCGGACCAAACCTCCCACGCCGCACCGCCCCAAGCTGAACCGCCCTCCCCGTGCCGCTCTGGGTAGAGTCACCCTTTCTATGACCCTCTGAGCTGTTGAGTCACTTTCGGTGTCCGCTGTGCCGTCACAACCGCCGTCCGAGCTGCCACCGCCGTCCGCCGAGCCGCCACCGCCATCCGCCGAGCTGTCACCGCCAGAACGCCATCCTGTGGCTGGACAGCCGCCCCGTGGCCAGTCCACCGACCCACAGCTGGTCTGCGCCCTCGCAGCCTATCCTTCTCCCTCGCGGCTGGTCCGCATCCACACGGCCGGTCCGCCACCTTCGTGGCCGGTCCGCGCCCTCGCGGCTTGTCCGAACCCTCACGGTACTCACGGCTGGTCCACACCCTCGTGATACCCCTCAGTCGATCCGTCCTCGTGGAACCCTTGCGGCCCCCGCGGGTTGGGGCAGACCCAATGGTTCGGGCTGGGTCGACCGACTGATTCGGACAAGACCCAGGCCCACTAGGATCCAATTACTTTCTTTTGGCCAAAACTTTAGTACCGAACGTTCGTTTGACAAACCGTCAGCGGCGCTGGAAATCATGGAGTGAGATGGTCTCTTTTGGTGATACCCCACTGTGTTTTAGATTAATATGGGGAACAGTCAGGTTGGATTGATCATGAATCGAACCAGACCCCCAGGGCTAAAAGGCTAATAAATCACAGACCGGGCGTCCGATTGACGCACCGTCTTTTACGTTGAGACCCCTATGACGTGGTGGAACTTTGAGAAACTTCCGTGTGGTACATTGTGGAAGTTGGAGTATTGTCCAATAGCTTGTGGAGAAGATCCTCCCAGAGATGATCACACATAGCTCGGAGACCTAGTGGCTGGCTGAGACATGATGACTGCTGACCGTTTCGACTCGGAGTGACTTGACAGGCCCAGTGGGGATCACCTTGGTGATGCAGCATACCCACAGTGGGGAGCACCTTGATGACGCGGCAGACCCACAATACTGAACAGGAGGAGTACCTCAGCAGGCCATGAGGTGGAGCGCCTCTATGTGACGCGGTAGACCCATGATGGGGAGCGCCTCTGTGTGACGTGGCCGACCCATGATACTCGACAGGAAGAGTATCTCAGCAGTCCAAGGTTAGTGGGAATCACCTCTGTGTGACGCGGAAAGCCCACTGTACTCGATAGAGGGGGAGTTCCCCAGCAGCAGAGGTGTTCGACGATGTGACTGGGGATGTTACTTGTTACTACCCCTAGAATAAATCTTGATGTGAGATGAGTCAGTACCTCTGTGTTTTCCTCATGATTGAGATGGATTACCAGATAACATAGGTATATGTATGAGCATATAACTAAGTAATATTGTTTGTTGATTTCATGATTTTTGGTTTATCCTTGGTAGATTTTGTGAGACCTTGAGGTTCTCAGGGTCCCTATAGAGTATCGTTATACTCACCCCTACATAGGATATGCCTTCACCTTGTTGTGTTGGATGTAGACGACAGACAGTGCTAACTGAGGCTGATAGTACCAGGACTAGACGGTACCCAGAGGTGGACTATACAGCGTGTCAGTACACAGAGGAGACGAGTGGATGCGGTGTGCTGAGGAGGCGATCTATACCTACCCTTCAGGTAGGATCCTCAGAGGACGACCCAGCAGCTGACTTACCCTTTTCTTCAGTTGTGTGGTAATTCAGTTATACTTATACTATTACTGTTGGGCTTGTATTCCAACCCCTTTTTGTTTTTAGCACTCTTTTTAAAGTTTAGTTTACTTGTGATCCAATCTTATTGTGTACCTGGTTGTGTGTGTTTTCTGGTTATAAAGGAAATTCCTTCCCGGTTTTAGGGAATATGCCTTTAGTTCTAGTCACCAGCCCCTGGCCAATGGAAGGCGGGCTTGGGGTTAGTCATGGAACGGGCCTCGAGGGACGGGTCGTGACAAATTGGTATCAGAGAATTCATTTCTACCGCAAAACATAGGACTCTGATATTTCTTTTTAATGGGAATAATGTAATGTTTTGTGAGTGTGGTTAACAGTTTAGGGAAACTAGTGTCGGTGTGGCGACTGATGTATCCATACACCTAGACCCAGAATTTTGATTTCTGACTTAGTGCAAAAGAAACACTGATTGCGTGTGTGTTTTCAAAGGTTTTCTTTGTGATCTTTTGAGTCAGCTCACTAGGTATAACTTTCAGCTCACCAGACAAAACTTTTTAACCATGGAGCACCTGTTTCTTTTCAGGATGCATCCATGAAGACAGCTAGCTAGAGTTCCGATAGTTGTATGCTCTGGTATCCCACCGAGTGATGAGGTCTCGGTGTAGGTCCCTTTTCCAGTAGAGGCACCAGCGGTACCACTACATGTTGTTCCACCGATGCCACCTGCCCTAGAAGCAGATGGTGTACACCGATTGAGCACGTTGCACGAGTTCCAGTTCCAGAGGCCACCCTGGTTCAGGGGAGAGATGAACCCGTAGGTGGCTGAGGATTGGCTGGAGGCTGTGGTGAGAGTCTTCCGACTCATAGAAACACTAGCCAATCTCAAGGTGATCTTGGATGCCATCCTTCTATAGGCAACAACTGGAAGATGGTGGAGGTTGATGCTCCAGGTTCACGATGAGGTGACGCTTCTCTAAGTAGACTTTGAGAGCCTGATTCGGGCAGAGTTTGTCCCAGCGACTCTTCCCTCAGTGCGCATACATGAGCTTCTTCAACTCCAATAGGGTAGCATGACTATGGCTCAGTACACAACATTGTTCACTTACCTCTCACACTACTCCATAGATATGGTGCAAGACCCTTTCGTCAGGGCATGGACCTTCGACCATGGACTCAGGTGGGAAATCAAGGCTTCAGTGATCTCACTCAGCATCTTGATGCAGGCAGGGGTCTTAGAGAGAGCCCTCTTGGTGGAGAGTTTCCTTGCTGAGCAGTCACCAATAGTGAGACCCACTACTAGTCATCATGTAGGAGAGTATTTTGTAGCTAGAAGCAGAAAAATGTTTCAGAGGTCCAAGCGGACCATACCTATAGGTGGACGACTGCATGACTTAGGATCAGTTGTGTGGGGCACCCGAAGCAGAGCTAGTCATACCAGGAGCATACATTGTTACTCATGCGGCGGGCAGGGTAACATGGCTTGTGACTATCTGACCCGCCGTACGGATGATCAGCAGACGGTTGAAGGACCGCCCAGGAAGAGACAGAGGTTCGACCGATGAGGTCTGCAGGGATTAGGTGGATGTGGAAGAGGATTTGTCCATGTAGCTGGCAGTGAGCGATGATTTGATGTGTTACTGCCACCACCACAAGGAGGTCCACCCCGACCATAGGGAGCAAGTGGACAGGTGAGAGCTCAGCTTTATACAGCTAAGGCTTAAGAACATAGTGCTTCAGAGATGATACAAGGTACTATCTCTGTCTTCTCCACCATAGTTACAGTACTTATAGACACATGTTCCAGTCATTCATTTATTTACACTACACTTATTCAGAGATTAGAGATTATGATGGAGCCGTTGGCTTGATACTTCCATCAAGAGACTCCTATGGGAGAAGATTTGATGAATAAGCACTGGTGTTGGCAGTGTGAGCTTACTCTAGGAGGCGAGAGCTTCGGCTGGGATCTCTTAGTAGCGGAGTGGAGGCCTTATGATATCATCTTGGGTATGGACTGGTTATCTACAGTCCATGCTCAGATTGACTGTATTATGCGCAAAGTGTGTTGTGTCCACACGGATGGGACTAGGTTTACCTTCACCGTCAAGAAGAGAGCCTTTGCAGCGTAGTATGGACTTACCCAGAGGAGGGTGCAGCCGATCACTCATCAGTTGGCTAGCCTTACCCTCGGAGCTACTCATGTGGAGATTTCGAGCTATCCTGTAGTGGTGGACCAGTACGCAGATGTTTTCCCTGATGATGTTCTGGGTCAAAATCCCCACATATATGTGGACTTTTACATTCACTTATACCCCGGGACGACACCGATATCTACACCAGCGTATCAGATGGATCCCGTGGATATTCGTGAGTTGCGGGTATAGCTAGAGGACTTACAGGGGAAGGGATTTATCCGGCCCAGTGTTCCGTCTTGGGTAGCCCTGATTCTGTTTTCCAAGAAGGTGGATGGGAGCTTGAGGCTTTTGGTTGAATATCGGTGCCTGAAGCAGGTGATTGTGAAGAAAAAATACCCAAATCGAAGGATTGATGACCTCTTTGATCATTTGAAGGGATCATGGTGGTTCATGATGATATACCTTAGATCAGGATATCCCCATCTCAGAGTATAAGATGAGGATGTGAAGAAGATGACCTTCAGATTTCGGTATGGCCATTAATATTTCTTGGTTATCCCATTCAGTGTGACCAATACTCCAGCAGTGTTCATGGGACTCATGAACATGATCTTTCATCCATACCTTGATCTCTTTGTAGTGGTCTTCGTCAATTACATTCTGATCTACTCGACTACTGAGGAGGAGCATGCCAATCATTTTTAGGTAGTACTAGACACACTCCGAGAGCACCAGCTTTATGGTAAGCTCTCGAAGTTCGAGTTCTAGATCCAAGAAGTTCACTTTCTGGGATATGTCATATCGGAGGCTGGAGTTGCAGTAGATCTAGTGAATATTGAGGTGGTACTTTCTTGGGTGCCACCCAGGAGTGTGACAGAGGTACCGAGTTTCCTGGGATTGGCTGGATACTACCCGAGGTTTGTGCCATACTTCCACATAATTTCAGCACCACAATTAGCCTTGACGAAGAATGGGAAAAACTTTTTGTGGTCAGAGATATGCCAGAAATGTTTTTAGGAGGTGAGGCAGAGGCTGACTAGTGCCCCCCATCTTGAGTCTTCTAGAGGAGGGCGTAGGGTACGTAGTTTACTACGATACATCTGGGACCAGACTTGGATGTATCCTGATGCAGGAGAGAGCAGTGATCACATACGGTTCCCGACAGCTGAGACAGCATGTGTAGAACTACACTACCCATGACCTTGAGTTAGCAGTAGTGGTCTTCACCTTGATGATGTGGTGACACTATTTTATGGGAGAGCGTTTTACAGTGTACTCTGATCGCAATAGTCTCAGGTATATCTTCTACGAGAAGGACATGAACTTGAGACAATTATGTTAGCTTGAGTTTTTAAGGACTATGACTTTGAGATATTCTATACTCTTGGGAAGGGGAAAATTGTAGAAGATGCACTCAGCAGGAGGTTTGGTATACAACTATTAGGTGAGGTGACAGAGCAGCTGGCTGCCTTGAAAATATCCTCTGTGGATAGAGACATAGCAGCTTTTCTACAGTATCTTACAGTTACTCCCCCACTTATTCAGTCAGTCGGGGAGGCTCAATGTGGGGATGCTGACTGCGAGGAATGATGTGCTCAGATATCCACAGGATAGGCACCTGATGGAATTTCTAAAGGTGGGGAGCATGCCATCCTCTTCAAAGGACATACCATAGTACTAGTGTCACGTCAGGAGGAAGTGTTGAGGGAGTTCCATACATCCCCTCTAGCTGTACATCCAGGAGTGGTGAATATATACCAGGATCTCCAACGATAACACTGGTGGTTGGGAATGAAGAAAGTAGTTGTAGAGTTTGTCTCTTGGTGCCTCACAAGTCCACATGTGAAGACGGAGCATCAGGTAGCAGCAGGCTTGGTTCATCATTTAGTGATCCTAGTATGGAAGTGGGATGGGATATCCATGGACTTCATGACAGGACATCCACGTACATCCAGGGGACATGACTTGATTTGGGTGATCGTCGACCAACTCACCAAGTCGGCCCACTTCCTACCGATCAGAGAGCAGGGTTAAGTAGAGAGCTTGGGACGCCTCTATGTGTAGGATGTTTTGTGGCTACATGGAGTACCTTCAACAATTGTATCTGATTGCGATGCATGTTTTACTTATTGTCTATGGAAGGGGTTGCAGGAGGCTTTTGGGACGCAACTTCATTTGAGCACCACCATCCATCCTAAGACAGATGGACAAATTAAGTGGACCATTAAGACACTTGAGGACATGCTGCATGATTGTGTCCTCGACTTCAGTCGTAGCTGGAAAGATCATTTAACTTTGGAGGAGTTTTCATACAACAAAAGCTATCACTCCACCATAGGTATGGAACCTTATGAGTCGTTGTACGGGCAACCTTGCAGATCACCTTTGTGTTGGACTGACGTAGGGGAGTCTGCATTAGTGGGACCATAGATGGTATGTGCCACCACAGAGAAGGTTCAGATCATCTAGGGGCAGATGAAGACTTCATAGAACAAGAAGAAGTCGTATGCCGATAAGAGACAGAGACCTCTGGGGTTCTAGGATGGTGACCACTTCTTTATAAGGGTCTCACCCCAATGAGGTCTACGAAGATTTGGCCCAGGCAGAAAGTTATCTCTGAGGTTCATCGGACTTTTTTAGGTTCTCAAAAGTGTTGGAGAGGTGGAATACCATTTAGCTCTTCCACCTCAGTTTCATTGGGTGCATGACGTCTTCACGTATCCTAGCTTAGGAGATACGTGCATGACCCTTATCACATCATCGACCATGGTGAGCTGGAAATCGATGATGGGGCACCTTTTACAGAAGTTTCAGTATATATTGATGATCGACATGAACGGTCATGCATGGACGATTGATACCTCTAGTGCGCGTTCGCCGGCATCACAGGAACCTCCAGGACAGAACATGGGAACAGGAGGATCAGATGATTTCTCAGTACCCCCACATGTTCCCATAGTTTGAGTTGTGGCTTATAGGGCTGTAAAGCCTGAGGTGGGGAGAATGTAAAGACCCATAATTTACATGTAATTTTTTTTAAATTAAATGGGAATTTTACAAGTCCAAAAAAATTGATGGTGCCAGATTCCAAAGCCAAGAGTTCCTGAAATGAATTTCTGAACTTTTTTTGCTACGTTCCGTAAATGTGCGAGTGGATTTTTCTAACTTTTTAACCGGTACTTGGAATTGAAAACCAAGGGCACCGTTGAACTCGCAGTTCCTGTATTCACTTAGGGATACTTTCACCTCGATGACAGTTGGTCGAGGGTGAAAGATAATTTTTGGGTTTTTCATGGAAATAATAAAATAAAATAAACACACATTTTATTTTATTTTTTTGTAAGCACCCTCTTTTGGATATTATGCGGTGGGGACCCCCCGATGCCAAGACTTCCCAAGTTTGATTTAAGAGGTGGGGACCACCCAAACCTCTTAATGAGATAGAAACCTCCCAACTCCCTCTTTAATGTGGAGGAGCCTCTTGATCTTCCTCCACATTAATTAAGCCAACGCACCATAATTAATTATGCCCACCAAAGTGATTAATTAACCCAATTTGAAATTGTGCCAACAATTAAATTCAAGAAAATATATCACATTTTGGCTACTTTGCAAATTTGGTGGAATTGGGAGGGGAAAATTTTTGGGAGAAAGTTCTCCAATGAAGAATACTATGCCAATGAAGAACACTCCACCAAAGAGGAACACCGACCTCGACTTTGACCTTCTTCCTCAGGACTTCTTCCAATGTGGGACGTCTTCATCTACAATGAATCAACATCCGCTAATGTCAATGAACAACCTGAGGTAGGGGTTTATTTTAAATTGATTTGATATCCCCATGTACTTCTCTTCTAAAACAACGAACACGGATCAAATATATATTTTTTATTGATCCCCGAAATTTTTTCTTTTGCGGGATTGAGAATTATTAAATTGCGGAAGCATGAAGGGAGGGTGTTCAAATTGTTTTCCCTTCCCTGTTCTTAATTTTCTTGTGATTAAAGTATAATAGCCACTTGCTGCCACTCTAATGCAGAGAGTGCGGGCCAAAATAACATGGCCCATCCTCTCCGTAATTCGTGTGTTGAATTGTGTGTTCTTCGCAATGGATGAAGATGACAAAGGCGACAAAGGCAACATCGTCGCTGCCCGCGGCCTCCGCCGCCCTGTTCCGCCTTGAGCCAAACAACCCGAACTGTGCCGCCCGGGGCCGAAATGCCCTCATCGTGCTGCCCCAGGCCGAACCACCCTCGCCGCGCCACCCCGGGCCGAACCACCCTCGATGTGCCGCCTCGGGCCGAGCCACCCTCTCCACACCCCTCCGATCCACCGAGCCACTGCCATTGTCCGCTGAGCCGCTACCACGGCCGTCCGATCCACCTATGCCGTCGTCTGATCCATCGTCACCATCCGCCAAGCCGCCGCCGCCATCTGTTGAGTCGCCGTCACCAAACTACCATCTTGCGGCCGAACTGCCGCCCTGCGTCTGGTCTACCGAACTGTGGTCGGTCCGTGCCCTCGCGGTTGGTCTTCCGCCTTCACGGTCGGTCCGCGCCCTCGCGGCCGGTCCGTCGCCCTCATGGCTTGTCCACGCCCTCGTGGTCAGTCCACACCCTCTCAGTACCTGCATCTGGTCCAATCCCTCATGGTACCCCTCGGCCGAGCCACCCTCACGGTACCCTCGCGGCCCTCACGGGTCGGGGCAGACCGGACCCGAGCCCACTACGACCCAATTACTTTCTTTTGGCCATAACTTTGGCACCGAACATCTGTTTGATGAACCGTCAGTGGAAATGTAATTCTTGGAGTGAGACAGTCCCTTTGAGTGATACCCCCACTATGTTTTGGATTATGATGGGGAATGGTCAGGTTGGATCGAGCACGAATCCAACCGAGACCCCAAGACTAAAAGGCTAATAAGTCACAGATCGGGCATCCGATTGACACGCTGTCTGTTACGTGGAGACCCCTATGATGTGGAAGACCTTTGAGATACTTCTTTGTGGGAATTCCTGGCAGTGGGAGTATCGACGAGTAACTTGTGGAGCAGATCCTCCAATGGATGATTGAGCATAGAGCGGAGACCTAGTGGCTGGATGAGACTTGATGACTGCTAACCGTTTCGACTTGGAGTGACTCGACAAGACCAGTGGGGAGCGCCTTGGTGACGCGGCAGACCCACGGTGGGGAGAGCCTTAGTAAGGCGACATACGCATGGTACTCGACAATAGGAGTACCTCAATAGGCCATGAGGGGGAGCACCTTTGTGTGACACGACATACCCAAGGTGGGGAGCACCTCTATGTGATGCGGCAGACCCACGGTACTCGACATGATGAGTACCTCAGTAGTCCAAGGTTAGTGGGAAGCACCACTGTGTGACGCAAGAGGCCCACTGTACTCGATAGAGGAGGAGTTCTCCAGCAGCCGAGGTGTTTGACGATGTGACTGGGGATGTTACTTGTTACTACCCCTAGAATAAATCCTGATGTGAGCTGAGTCATCACCTCTGTGTTTTCCTCATTATTGATATGGATTACTTTTTAACATAGGTATATGTATGGGAATATACCTATGTAAGGTTTTCTGTTGATTTCATGATTTTTGGTTTATCCTTGGTGGATTTTGTGAGACCTTGAGGGTCTCGGAGTCCCTACAGAGTATCATTATACTCACCCCTCCATGGGCTATGCCTACACCTTGTTGTGTTGGATGTAGACGACGAACATCGCTAACTGAGGCTGACAGTACCAAGACTAGTCGGTACCCGGAGGTGGACTATACGACATGTCAGTTCGTAGATGAGACGGGTGGATGTGGTTTGCTGAGGAGGCGATCTATACCTACCCTTCAGGTAGGATCCTTAGAGGACGACCCAGCAGCTGACTTACCCTTTTCTTCAGTTGTATTGTATTTCAGTTGTACTTTTACTATTACTGTTGGGCTTTTATTTCGGACCCTTTTTACTTTCAACACACTCTTTAAAGTTTAGTTTACTTGTGTTCCTATCTTGTTGTGTGCTTAGTTGCGTGTGTTTTCAGGTTATAAAGGCAATGGCTTCCCAGTTTTATGGAATATGCCTTTGGTGGTAGTCGCCAGCCCCTGGCCTATGGAAGGCATGCTTGGGGTTAGTCACGGCACGAGTCCTAGGGGATGGGACATGACATATTATTTACCATCTTTAACACATGAACTAAAATGAGATTCCATCCTCATCTTCTTTGATGCATTTAGAAATATAACTATGTACCGGTTTTTAATCATAAATCAAGATAACTTGTTTTTCATAATAAAATGTTTATAACTTCTATTCTGATTAGGTTATGAATTTGGTTATAAAAATCATTGCATTTTCCCTCACATTGGATAATGTCATGATTCTTCTTATTTACCATCATGAACTAAGAGATGAAAAGAATATGAGAATACATTAACTAATAATAGTACAAAAGAGAAACTTACAAACATGAGAGGAGTTACTTAAAAATGATATGTATATCCTAACTTGTGAGCAACGTTTCAATATAGTTTATCCACTGCAGTGTTTCCAAATAAGTCCTCTAACCAGATAATTTTTTCAATACATTCATAATTATTCATAAATACTTTGTGAATGTACAAAGAATATCAACTATGAGGGTAAAACTAGGTGTGCAACAAGGTCCATTATCGTGCACCTGGTGATGGTCAAGTCCAGATCAATGTGCACCATTTTGGAGTTATTACCCCTAATTACAACTATTCCAGAGCCACATTTACATGTAGTATCAATATATGTAAGTAATTTTTTTGATCCCACTCAATCTATAGTTAACTAAACTTACATGGTAATTTTATATATATCGTTATCCTTATACTTATCCATAAGGTTATCACAAAATTATTCTAATATTAATCCCCAAAAATAACTCGACCTTTATCTGATACCAACTATAGAGACCCAAAACTTTTATAATTATTATTACATGTTTTATATAATAAACATCTATTAATAACAACCCAAAGATCGTGAGTCCTAGTGTCATTTTAAGACGAGGTTCATAATACATCAAATTGAGACTAAAATAAAATTATTTATTTTATTATTCATAATGATATCATAAATATTTTAGACGTCTTAAAATTTGATGGGATAACCTGGGGAATAAATACACAAAGGTGGTGAGTTAAAAAGATGAGTAAGTGAATAAAGTGATAAAGAAACATAACACAGGAGTAAAATTTATAAAATAATATCATAAAAGAGAAGCCTCATGAGTAATCACATGGGAGTATAATATAATGAAAATTGTATCATAATATCATGAAATCATAGGAAATATGGTAGAAACATACCACATGACATAAATATAAGTCAAGGTTAACCACCGAGATAGCATCACCTGGTGGAAAAAGTCCCATAATGGATTAGTATCACTCTTTAATTCTATATATGAAGTATTATGATACTAAAACATTCCAAATGCAATAGAGGGATATATAATTATAGACCCACCCATTAAATTTATTTAATTTTCATGCATATGTGTTCCATATAAGTAAATAATCATAAGGCATAAATATAATAATACCCATATAAATATAATGGTTTGCAATATCATTCCTCGTATCATAATAAACAAATATTTATTTAAGAAGTCATTTAAGAAATGATCATAAGAAATTAATTACACCCTAAAAGGAAGGTTGGGTGAGCTAATTATTTCTGCATGAGAAATATATATAGTATTTATCTATATTCAATAACACTAATGATTGTTTTCATTGATAAATATAAATAATTTAAGAAACATATTTGATGAAAATAACCATTCCAATATGAAAATAAATTTTGAAAAACTAATTATTCACATATAATTAAGTAAATAATTTTATTTTAAAATAAAATATGAAAATAATAAATTATACTTCAAAGATAATAATTTCCATGATGACAGGTAATTCAATACATTCTGTATATGTTAAAAAAACTATAGTTTCACACTTTGGTAAAAAAGTACCTCATTTGGAAAAGGAAGATAAGTTTCACATTAAACCGTTTTATAAATTGTAAAAATGGGTGAGAAATAAATTAAACAATAATATAATAATTTTAAACCATTTTTGAAAACATTTAAAAGAAAACATGGAGACATAAGAGAATTGTTTGTCGACTGAAGAGAAAAATAAAGCCGATTTTCCTTAAAAAAATTACTCAATTATTTTACTTACCAAGTAGAATAAAATAGTAATATTTTTTGAATAGATAATGAATAAATATAGGATAATAAAATTAAATAGTTTTATTACACAATTATAAAATAATTTCCTTTAATATAAATTCAATAATAAACAATCCTGATTGAAATGAGATTGAATCATAAATACTTATCATCTTGGAAAATTTTGAATATTAACCACCATGAATGAATTAAGTGAATTTTAATTTAAAATATCATTAATTTTGAAGGATTCATAATATTATATGTAAATGGTTAGTATATACACAATATAAAATTAATTAAGAGAATAAAAGAACATGTGTCTCAAAGAAGGAAGTTCTCCGATGGAAATCCTTTCCTCAAGTCTAGACATTATCATGTATGTCTTATATATACTGTATAATAAGGTTATATAAATTATTATTTATATTAATAAAAATTTTATATTTTAATACCCTATAAATAAACCATTTAATTCATTTATTTTAATGATTTAATTAATTACTTGATCAGTTATGTCTATGTCAGGTGTTTTTTGGATGATGAATTTATAATTTCAAAACGTCATCAGTGTGTTGAATGTGGTCAAAGGGGACATTATTCCATCATCTAAAGAATAAAATTCATGAAATAATTATAATTTTTATAAATCAATTATACTTTTAAAATCAACCATAAATTATGGTTATGAAAAATGAACTACGTTATAATCATGGAGATGGAAGGTCGTACCAACACTTGAGTAACATTTCTATTTTTAAATGATAGAAATGGAAAGAATTTATGTTTTATTTTATAAATAAATTTTTATAAATCTATTATAAATATAATATTATTTAATTAAATACAATTTCATATATCATCAATGGGATGCATTAATAAAAAAAATCACATCACTTGACAAGGTGGTAGTCCATTGTACACACGAACGATGTTATCATTTTATAAATGGATGGTAAGGTAATAAGGTATATTAAATTTTAATTATATATAATTATTAATATTTAATTAATATAACATATAAAAATTAAATATATCAAAATGAATATTCAAGAAAGGTAATGATAGAAAATCCATTACATTGATTTGTGGTACAGTAGTCTGTAGTACACATGATTGATGGTTTCATTTCCCATTTGATGTAATAGAAGATGGATAAATATTATAATATTAACATATTAAAATCTAATAATATAAAATATATTTTTGTTTTTATATTATAATTTTTAATAAATAATTTTATGTGTAAAATGAATAATTATAAATAAGGATATCGGTGAAGATAAATACTTTCTCTTATAATATTCTCGTTTGGATATCTTATTAAGGACTATATGGTTTGTATTTTTTGAAGAATAGAAGATAAATAATGTTTAAATATATGTTATGGATAGATCTTGGTAGCATTTGGAATATCCAAATGGATTTATATGTGTGAATACGAAAGGGGATGGGGTTCCCAATTGTAATGATGAGGAGTGACATTTTTGAAAATTCTCAAAACTATTCAATAGTGTGAAGTCCCTCCAAATAAAAGTTCCTAAAAATTTAAAAATTAAATTATTTTAGGAGGTATAATGATGATAAAAACCTCTAAAACTAAAAAAAATATGTTTTAAACATGTTATTTTCTTTACCTCTAAGGTTTCTCACTCCTACAATGTTAAAGTTGTTAACACGTAACTATTTATTTTTAATTTTTTAATTATTCATTATGACCATAGATTATGATGATATAATTATATAATATAAATTATTATATTTCAAAATATTTAATCCATTTTATTAATTTAAATTCATTTTAGTTTAATAATTTAATTAAAAACACATTCCACAAGGGCGATAAAAAGTTGTTTTCCGAAAAATGCATTTTTCAAAGAAAAGGAAATCATACATAAACTGTATGAAAAGAAATCATCATTATGTAAATTTAAATTAACGTATATATATATAATTTATAAATTTAATTTATATAACTTCTCTTTAGGGGCTATTTATGTAATTAAAATGGAGACACATTATGCACTTTAAAACAGATTAACGAAAAATTTGTTTTTAGACAAAAAATAAAATTACACTAAAATCCAGTATAAAAGTTATTTAAATGCAATTAATTGGATTATATCTCATTAAATAGTAATTATTTTAATTTATTTCAACTTAAAATAATAATGATACTTATATGTTACTTAATCTATCAAATGAAATAATAGTTTTACAAAAATCATTATTTTTCACTATTCAATAAAAAATAAATATTTTTTGAAAAATCCAAAATTTTAAATATAGGTTAATATCAAAATTATGATTTAAAAAATGATGTTAATTTTTATTAATAACATATTTTAGATGAAACAAAATTATTTATAATATTTTCTCAAAGAAAAAAAGAAAAAATATTTTTCAGATAAATGTTTTTATTAATAAGTTGAGTGACAATTTAATATAAATTTATTTAAAAATTATTAATAAATAGGAACTAAATTCATAATAAAAACATAAAATTAGTAAATAAACAATCCAAAATAGTTTTCTTATAAAATATTATGATGTTACAATAAAGTATGAGAAAAAAACTAGTATAATGTTTGGAGAAAAATAAATAACTCAAGAAGGAACCTAGAATGTTGAATAAATAATGTGGGAAAAATGTAGGAAATTAAGTTCATATTAAAAAGGAATATGTGTGAATTTAAGAGATATATAACCTAAAAATAAATGTTTAAGAACAACAAATGACAGTTTAATATCAAATTAAGAAACTTATTTCTAAGGAATATAAGGTTTGTAAAACAATATCAAGATTTCTTAAAGGTGAAAGTGCATTAAGAAAGATGACTAAACATTTCAACAAGTCATCAGAGGTAAAGGATAAAATAACTAAAGATACAACGATAAATCATTCCAAGAATCAAGATTAATATACAACCACTATATATAAAAGATCATAAAATTATTACAACTATGTAGGTGTCGGAAGCAGTGTTAAGAAAACTTTTATTGAGAAGGGATGTGAGAAAAAAATCATTAAAAAAAATTTAAAATAACCTTCAAAATATAGTTTCCCCATTCCTAGGGATAACAGTAAAACAAATATGTTAAAAACCTCACCAAAATTTCTTCAAGTAAAGATCCTAATTCTATAGAATATCATCATTCAATGGATATTGTAATTGTTGTGTCATATATGGGGACAAATATTTTTACTATTTCCATAAAAGGTTTCCGCTTGGGAATAGGATTGAAAATAGGGGTAAATGGTGAAATAATAGAAAGAATAATTTTTATTTTCTAGGAAGAAATAATGGTATAATCATGAGATGTATAAAACCCTAAAATATGTATACTGTAATAAAACATTTATTTCCATTATTTTTTCTCTTTTCTGGAGTTTGATCTATTCTTGGGTTAAATATATAGTGATTTGTAATGATTTTAGAGGATTAATTATGTTTTATAAAGTTCTAATTCCAAAACAGAAGGAACCACGTTGTAACCTAAGTGGCTATATCATAGCATGGGCTACTAATGCAATAAAGGAGGGATTGCACCGAGGAGTTGATTATGGTATAATACTATGCTGTAGTTTTCACCATGTAGGGGTGATATGAAGAGGATATACTATGGAATCTTAGACATTCCATGGAGGCCTTTACGCATTGGTTTCATCTAGATAGCCATTAGGCATTATGGAATTCAATAGACTGTTATGGTCTTGAATTGGAGAAGGTGTGTCAGATCATTTTGAGGGAATTTTTATGATGCATTATGAAGGGTTTATTGCATGGTTGAACCACTAGAGACTCCTATAAATTATTATTCCTACTCATCATCATTTGAAGGATATTAAAAATTCCTTAAGGGCTATAGACAGGATTCACATTGTATAACCTTCTTCTACACTATAAAGTTCAACCTACATCACTACCCTATGTCGAAACACATTATTCTATGACTATTTTGATTCACTGATGATGTTTTATTGCCACAACTATAGTCCCTACTCCATAGTGTCTTTTCTAATGCACCCTCAACACCAAAAATATTTCCATATACTGTAGATACCCATGATTTACTAGGACCCCTTAATAATCCCTTTTGAGTAATAGTATTGTGGATTTCTTTTAGTTATGATCGACCCAATGTATGTTTTATTTGAAGATTTGGTCTTGTTCCTCCTTTACATTCTTTGGAACCTATGACCTTTTTGATTGTATAGGTTCTAGGGAGTCTTGATGAGTGACCATGTTAGATTTGGTGTGATAATATAGTTTGGCTATCAATACCTTTGATGGAATTTGATGTGGACTTCATTGAATTGTGGTTAGAAGTTCATTACCTTCTTGGATTATCATTTACACTTTTTCCATGATGTTTTTTGATGTATTGAAATTTTGAAACCATATTTGTCTATGATAACATGTGTGTGTGTAGCCTTTTATATATTTGGGATATGTGATTCACATGAGTAATATTAGTGTAGCATGTTTCCATACTGATTATGTTCACATGATGTATTTTTACTACTCTATGCTCTTGATTTTATCCAATGTCTTCTTGGGTGATCACTCTATATGTATACTATAATTTCCTTGGAGTTTGTGATTCTTACATGATATAGGTAGACCATCATTACATGTTTATCACATAGATGGGGAGTTCACATGTTTGGAATGATGAGATAAGGGTTCTGAATACACGATTGAGGTACACGGTAGTCATGGTGTCATGTCAAGGGTGTGGATAAGGAAGACTTGATTTCCAAAGTTCTAATCACCTATGGAAAGCATTATCAATGTCAATTACTAATGATATGAGGATTCCAAGTGATATGGTCTTCTTTATGGATAGATGATGGTGAGTGTCATCCCTAAAACACCATGAGGATGACTTGTATGGGTTGGTTAGGTTGTTACCAGCTTATTTTATTATCATTTGACATGGACTTGAAGCAGGTATGAATGATGGTTTGTAGAGAAAAATAATCAGTTTTTATTTTATGTCTATTACTCATTTATTTTCGTAGTTTTCATACACTTTTTATACTTGATAACATCATTTAATGATGTATTGGTGTTGTCCTAGACATTATTTTACTCACACCCTACTCAAGAATCTTGGTTCTCTTATAGATTTCATGAGAGAAGAGGTGAATGGAAATATCCCAATGATGGATAGCATAATATGTGGGGAATGAATCTAGATAAGAACGTGGTAAACATGGGAGGACCCCACAATTCTTTTATTTGTCTTCTTTTATTACATTGAACAACTTTCCAAATTGGGAAATATTATTTATATATGGTGTATGCATAATTATTATTTAACATGATGAATCTAATTATTTATGGTTATTATTTTATTTATATCTATTACATCATCATAATAAAATGATATAGAGGTCATACTCTACCCACTTTCTAACTTAGACCCTCACTACAAGCCAGAATTCTCTTACGTATAGGGAGGCACACATGAGGTCGTGTAAAAACAGACATGGACTTGATGTTTTTCTTTAGGGGAGTAAAAAAGTGGTTTCAGAGCATCATGATTTTACTAACTTATATTTTCTATTTTCTTGACTAAGGAGAGGGTAGACTGGATTTAGGATGGTGGGACTTAGGTAGGAGAACTTTTCTAGGTCATGGTAAATACTGTGTAGTGGACCTCCGAGTTACTATAAAAATTAGAAAATTATGTTTTTCTATTATTGTTGATTAAACTCACCTTTTCTGACACACATGATGTTGGTATGTTATTTATGAGATTTCACATATGTTCATGCATAATTATAAAAAATGTAGCTATGCATTTCATATATATATATACACTTGTTTTAGTTTTTCATAGTGTTTCTTTAATAAAATCTATTGATTCGTTCTATCTGTTTGGGATAGTTTCCATATGTGATATATAAGTGTTGTCTTACTATTTTGATATATATTTATTGACATTAATCCATTTAACTTACCAGAAGTCATGTTAGTATGTATATATATATGATAACTATGACAAATAGGCATGGATAGAATCCAGGGTTAGTGATAAGAGGGTTGTGACTTAGGCTAAGGGTAGACTCCTAGGAGAAACATGTTTGATCCCATAGACTAGTTAGGAAATGTTTATTTTCATAATTTTCATTTTATTATATAAGATTCCACCTCAAAGGTGGTTATTGGGACCACTAGTTGTGTCAGCTTATCTAAAGTCCTTTCCCTCACATGACCTAGTGGTGGAGGCCAGAATTCCTTAACAACCATATCTGAAATCCAAGTTGGAATATGCTCATTATTTACAGCTCCGGCATCCCTATGCCTCTCATGGAACCATTAGACCACATGATGATGAATATTGGATAGAAACCATAGAGATAATATTTTATCTCATCGAGAGACCATTAGATGGGAATTTGAAGTTAACATCACTCATACTGTAGGGATTGACTAAACATTGGTGGGGAGTTATGTGCCATGATGATCAATGAGATGGACTCTCATGGGAGGCCTTGAAGGACTCATTTTTAGAGAGTTTTTACCTAATACAGTGAAGATCAACTAAGCATATTAGTTCATGGATATATTTTAGGGCTCAATGGAAGTATTGGCTTATTCCACAAGTTTTACTAAGATTATCTATTTCACACCACATCTAGATTGTAATGAGTCTTAGAATTCTAGGAATTTATAAATCATATGTCAACCTGAACATAGACAGAAGGTTTGGAGTTTTTATTACACTTTGTATCTAGATATTTTGAGGAATTATTCTTTCCATTGAAAGGATTATGAAGGATAGACTAATATGTAGCCTTTACCTACCCTTCATGGTTCATATGGGTAGACCTCATGAGGCTAAAGTGGATGGATCTTCTGATGGAAGTAGGAGGAAGGGAAATTACATACAATAAACCAATGGAATTAAAGTGAATCAAAGTTTTTTCTCTTTCGATTTAACTGGAGAAGACCCATAGTGTTTCAAATGTGGGAAGTTTTTACACTATAGTTGGGTATGTACACCACCCTAGAGTCAATTCTAGTAATGTGGTGGGACAATACACCTCTAATATTTTTGTGCCATAATTTCATCTAGGAGGTAGAGACAGCCACATTCAGGGAACTAGAGGTCTTTATGGGGTTCTCAGTGATATTATATTAGCCTTTCACCTGATGGGAAGAGTAATAGAGTAAAGACATGATGCACAAATGTTGTGTATTAGACTCCAGTAGATGGTGGAGAGGGAACATCTAAAGTTAATGTATGGCCTTGATCACATAAAATATGTCTACTTATTTATTCGATATGAGTTCTTATTAATCATTAATAGCTTTAGAATTAGTTGATGGAATTGAACTACCAGTCATGTTTACTTTTGAGTTAGTCTCCCTTGACACACCATTATGCTCTAAAGTGAAATATATTTACAGATTCCAATACTATCCCACAGTTTTCATAGGCTATATACCTCTGTGGGAGTTCATGATACCAAAGATGAAAACATTCGATGTGATTCTTGACATGTATTTTCTAACTGTATTCCAATATAACATTGACTACTATCAATGGCATGTTTCATTCAATTATAAAAATGGAGAGTATTAACTAATGACTAGAGAGTGGGAACTAGGAAAAGGAAGATTTAGATAGGACTTGAGTCAGCTTAGGATGATTAAAACACAAATGGAGGGCTTAGATATCTCAAAAAGATTAATGGATACCCCCCACATATTTCTCTTCATTTTTGGTTACCTATTTTTACATATTTTCAAATTATTTCTTGGGACTCCATCTAGATAGAGACTTTGAATTTGATTTGGATCTCATACAAGGTGCACTAACCATTTCGATACCCCCATATCACATGTCACTGATCGTGATGAAGGATCTTAATGTACAGTTCAATGACTTAGAGAGGAAGGAATTTATCAAGTCGAGTACTTCATTGTGGGGTGAACCCGAATTACTTTCTAAGAAGGTGGATGGTATTCATTGAATTTGTGTTAATTACCATAAGTTCAACAAGGTGAAGGTAAAGAACCAATATCATTTTCTTAGGTTCAATGATATTTTTTATTATATATGAATATCTCGGTTATTCTCCAAGATTGATCTTCAATTACGATATGTATTGTTGTGAGTAAGAGAGGAGGAAATTATGAAAATAGTGTTTTAGAGCTGGTATAGACAGTATGAGTACTTAGTGATGCATTTTTTGATGAATAATTCTTCTGAAATGTTCATGGACCTCATGTACAACATCATCCACTAATACATAGATTCACTCATCATAGTTTTCATCAATGAAATCCATGTATACTCACCAATAGTAGAGCATCATGCTAGGCACCTAGAAATTGTATTGAGTATGCTTCAAGCAAAACAAATTCACACTATGTTATCGTAGTGTGACTTTGGGATTTGAGATGTTATGTTTTAAGTACATGTGGTTTTATAGATGGGTATATCTATAGAACCATAGAAGGTTGAGATAGTTGTGTCTAGAAATTTACTTAGAACATGTTATATATTGGGAGATTTCTATGTTTTTCACGACATTACTGATGGTTTATCCCGGACTTATCCTAACTATCAACACCCATTATAGTGATGAATAATAAAGGAGTGAAGTTCTTGTGGTCAAATTAGTGTGAAGGGTCATTCCTTAAGCTAAATATAAAGTTCATACCAACTCTAGTGTTGATACTACTTGATCTTGTGATTGGTTATACAATATATTATGATGCATTAGGTGTTAGAATGGGAGAATTTCAAATTTAGAGGGAACATTTAGTATCCTATGGGTATTTTTAGATATGAACCCAAGAGAGGAACTACCCTACCCATTATTTAGAGCTGTTAGTTGTGGTCCATATGATGAAATATTGGAAACACTATCTATTTAGTAAGATATTTTTTGTATACATAGACCATAAGATACTTAGTTATAACTTCACATAGAGCAACCTCAAACTGAGACATAGGTGATGCGTTGAGTATCAATAGTTGGTTGTATTTGATTTGGATTATTCACTTGGGAAGGGTAATGTCATTGTATAATCTCTTAGCTATAAAACTCAAGATGAGCAGGAGGTTGGTGAGTGAAATTATGAGCAGTAGAAAAACATGATGATCCTATTAACCGATTGGAGGATAGAAGTCATAAAGGATTAAGGATTTATGACTTCTTCACCATTAATAGTCACATATGATCATGTGGAATGGGTAAAATATAGACAAGTTTGGGACTCATAGTGTACTATAATGAGGGAAAACTAGCTAGTGGTTATCTGATACATGGGTGGTCATTAGGCGGTGATGATGTGATATTGGTACATGAGAGAGTATTAGTCTCTACTTACATTAGAGAGGAGATGAAGAGAGACTACCATACCTCTATATAATCAATACAACTGGTTGTGACCAATATGTACCACGAATTTAGATGCCAGTTCTAGTGGTTAGGGATAAAGATGGATATTGTTGATTTCATCTCCTGATGCCTTACCCATCATAGGGTGAAGGCCGAGCACTAGTGACGTTTGATATTTCTTCAGCCTATTTTTATATCCATGTGGAAGTGGGAATAAATCACGATTGAAATTGTGATGGGGTTACATAGGACCCCAAGGATCCATGACACATTGTGGGTGATTATTGAACAACCAACAAAGATGAATCACTTCTTGCTAATTAGAGGGACTCACTCAATGGTGGAAGTGGGGAAGATCTATATCCATGAAATTGAAGAACTTTATTGAGTTCCCTCAATCATGTTTTCATATAAAGATTTTCATTTTACATCATGATTTTTATAGGGCTTATAGAAGGCCCTAGGGTCTTAGATGATATTGATAGAAACATAACATCTTCAGATAGAAGGATCGTCTGAGTGTACTATATGAATATTGGACAATACACATCTATAATGAATCCTAAACTATAGTGAAGTGTTGGATAATCACCTAGAATTGGATAATTTTTCATATAAAAATAGGTACCAAGCTTCGATTCAAATTTCACCTTACGAGTCTTTGTGCAGGAAGTTTTATCATTCAGTACACTATTGGCATGCGGTAGGTGAGGTAGATATTTTGGTTCCAATCATGGTACATGAGACCTTTGAGTCAGTGTAAATAATATAGATAAAATTTATCACCACTCAGAGACGACACAAATCAGTTGATGACTGTAGGAGGATACCTTTGGTGTTTTCCATGGGTGATTAGGTTTTATTAAGAGTAACTCCTTGGATAAGGAATCAACATCATAGGAATAAAGTAAAGATACCACCACATTTTGTGGGACCCTTTATGACTGTTGAGTGAATAGTGGTCGTGGAATAACATATTGATCTTCCTTCTTAGTACCAAAGTATGAATGAATTGTTTCTAGTTCTAGAATTATGGAGGTATATAACCAACCATACACATGTTATCAATTGAGAGGATGGTGAGTTCAATCATGACATATCATATGAGGATCATTAAATGAAGATCATAGACTGGAGAAAGAAAGTTCTTCAAGGGATTAAAATACCACTTTTATGGATTCTTTGGAGTCATGGGGTAATCTAAGAGGATACATGGGAGTAAGGGTCTAATGTTTGATCTCAACGGCCTTAGTTGTTCGAGTAGAACCCATAGAGACTCTTCTCAAGGATGATAAGTCTTTAGAGGGGGGACATTTTAGGGCCTTGGAATTATTATACTTAAATAAAATCATTATTTCCTTTAAGTTATCCATTTGACATGAGTTGGATCCATGTTTGGGATGAATATGATGTGATTTTTAAATCTTTTAGAGGATTATGTATGTTTTGGAAAGGTCTACTACCAAAATATAAGGAACTAAACTACATTCAATGTGGATATGTTATAGCATGTTATTATCATGTTTCAGAGGAGGGATTACACCATAGAGTTGATTTTGGTACACTATTTCATTTTTTTATTCACCATGGATGGCTGATATGAGGAGGATATGTCATGGTGGTATAGACCCCACTGTAGTGGCCATTACACCCCAGTTTCTTCCAGCTTGTCCAACCACTGGTCATTGGGAATTATGGAATTAAATATACCATTAAATTAAGGAATTAGGGAAGTTATTTAATATGTTTATGGGGGAGTTTTGATGAGGAATTATGAAGGGTTTCTCATGTGGTTGATCCACCAGAGACCCATAAATATACCTATTCTTATTCCTCCTTGTTCGAATGAAACTCCAAATTTTGGAAGGGGTATAGAGAGGAAACATGTCATAGAAAATCCTTTTATATCATGAAGGCTGACCTCTAGCACTCATCTATTCCAAAACACATTGTTCATCAACCATGTCATTTCACTGATGAGGATTACATGTCGTAGTCATTATCCTTTTTTCGTAGAACTTATTCCAGTGTACCCTTCATGCTGCTAAAACTCCCTTGTGCTGTCGATGCCCCTAATCTACTATAACCCCTTTATCCTCAATTTTTATAACAATTACTATGGATTATTCTTGACGATGATCAACTGATGGTATATTTGATTTCACAATTTCATTTTGTTCTTATAGTCCTTTCTCTAGAACACGTGACATATTTGATTGGACCAGTGCTAGGAGATCTTAATAGGTGATCCTGTTCTGGTTTGTGTGAGAATGTAGTTTTTCTACGAACACCATGGACATACTTTGATGTGGATATCAAAAACATGTGGTAGGAAGTTCCTTACCTTGTTGACCTCTCATTTACACTTGTTTCAATGATTATTTTGATGGTTTATCATTACGATACCTTGTTTGATTATGATTTCATGTGGGTGTTTTTATATCCTATTATATCTTTGTGATATGTTATTCTCATGATTGATATTAGAGTAGTATATTTCCATTATTATTATGTTCACATGACATTTTTTAACACCTTGTGTTATAGAGACCCCTGATTTTCAAGAACCCCTTTATCCTCACTTCTGAGAAATATTCCTATGGATTATTATTGATGATGATTGACTAATGGTATTTTTGATTTGACACTTTGATTTTTCTCCTATAATATTTGATATGGAACCCATGACATGTTTGATTGGATCAGTTCTAGAAGATCTTAATAGGTGATTGTGTTCTGGTCATTGTGAAAATGTAGTTCAGCAATGAACACCATGGATAGTCTTTGATGTGGATATCAACAACTTGTGGTACGAAGTTCCTTACCTTTTTGGAATCTTGTTTACACCTTCAAATTATTTTTTTGATGTTTTTTTCATTATGATACCATGTTTGATTATTATTTCAAGTGGGTGTGTTTATATACTATGATATCTTTGTGATATGTGATTATCATTATTGATATTATAGTATTATATTTTCATGATTATTATATTTACATGACATTTTTTTCTTATCTATACTAATGATTTTTTTATTCATACATTTTTCCGCAACCTATATATATGTAAAAAATTTCTTTCAGGTTGTGATTTGTAATTGAGAGAGGCGGGCGTTGGTGAAATGTTTAGTGCTTATAAGGGATGTGTTATTGTATGGGATGAACCCAATGAGATACTTGAACATTGGTTGGAAGTGCATGGTCTCTATGGTGTCATGTTAAGGGTGGGATTGATTTAGCCTTAATTTCCTAAGTGGAATTAACCAACATGAAACCTAGTTGATGGAATTTAGTCTTGAGATGAGGATTCTGAGTAACACAGTCCTCTTGATGGATATATGATGTTGAGTATCATATTCATGACACTATGATGATACTATGAATGAGATTGTTTTTTTTGTTAAATCTTATTCCATTATCCTTTAGAATGGACTCGAATCATGTATGGTAGAAGGCTTTTGGATACTTTATTAACACATGAAAACTCATTTTTGGTTGTGAATTTAATACATGGGTGGTGTATTACTATCTTATATACTCACACCATACTCATGAATTTCAGTGCAGTTATAGATTATATGAGATACTCAGTGAAGGGAAATGGCCCTATTGTGGATGACTTAGTAGGAGGAGCTTGGAGCTAGAGTAGGTTGGGAAAGACATAAAAAGACTCCACAATTATCTTATTTATCTTCTTTCATTACTCTATAAATATTTCCACATTAGGATCTCTTACTTATATGTCTTGTATGACATCATTATTATTCCTCATGATTACTCTGATGACTAATGTTTATTATTTTATTTTTATCTATTAATCCTATGAAATGAAATTATCAAAAGGGTATAATATCCCCACCATTTGTCATAGAATTTGGATAATAGTTGGAAACCTCTTAAGTATAGGGTGTCGTACATGAGGTTATGTAACACCTAGCTTTAATCCCATGGTTTGGGTCAGGGGTGTTACATGATACTATAAATTTTGCAAAGAATAACAGATTTTATTACCTTAGGGATGTTTTTTAAAGATGTAACTGACTGGGTTACTTTGATTAAAAAATTTTAAAATCAGTTCCAGGAAGTCTTCATATACTATTAATTAAATGGAATATAGAATGATGAAATTTAAGGAAAGGAATTTTATTGTTGAGATTTATCCAAAATCTAGAAAAAGAACTAACCATTGATTCTTAACTATGGTCACTCCTTAAAAATGAATTTTGATATAAATATAATGATATATATTTAATAACACGATATAAGGGAAATTAATTGAAAAAATGGTAGTTCCTTAAAATTTAGAGGAATTGGAAATGATTATATTGAAGCTTAAAAAATTAAATAAAAAGAATTTTTATATTTTGATGGTCTCAAAAACAACAGAGTAAGTGTTATCCAGCTATGTGATCATAATAATAAATTTATCTTTTGAAAATATTCTTATATGAATTTTTTTTAAATATATAAAATTTGATACTATAGGAGAAAGAACCAATGAAAACCTATTCCATATAAGAGATGATTATACCTCATGTTACTTAAGTGCTGAGGATGAAAATATGTTGTGGCATCGAAGGCTTGGGAATATTTCAAAGAAAAGTAAGAAAACACATTCAAAAGTAGATACTATAAGATATATACCACCACTAGAAAGTAAATATGATAATGTTTGTAATTTTTTTGAAAGGGAATATGGTTAGTAGAAGACTTAAGAAAGATGAAATCTAATCCACTAGACCACTTGAGTGCATTCAATCCGATCATTGTGGGCTAGTGAGACATCAATAAAATAAATGTGATTTAATCTAAATTACCATAATTTATAAATTCACTTTGATGACCAACATAATTTTTAGTAATAAAAAATCAGAGGTTGCAAAAATGTTTGGATTTGTTAAAAGGAAATTTGAAAGAGAAATGAGTGTTGGTATAGTAAAGATGAGAACTAAAAATGGAAATGTGTACATAATAAATCTTATTTAATCCTATCTAAATTAAAAATAAATATAGTTCTCTATGAACTCCTTAAAAATTGAGTATAAGAAAAGAAAAACATATGTTTAGTGGAAATTGAAATAAGTATGTTGGATAAACATAGACATAAAAAATTATTCTGGTGGGAAGATTTCAAATAAAAAAAATACATCATGGTTTTTGTGAGTTATTTATTTATAAATATAAAATGTTTGTATCTCATGATGTTTGAATAAAAAGTTTAAGAATAAATTTTCATGGGATATTGATGAAATAGAATAATTTTCATGTGTTTGAAAATATTATGCAAATGTTGGTGGATTCTTATAATGTGAGAACTATAGAAAATAAAAATTCATTAACAAAAGTTTATAAAAATGATAAGAATGATGTTCTGAAATAAAGAATATTGTTATCCAAAGAAGATTATAGGAAAGATAAATACATGATTACTACTATAAAAAGTAACTTAGATCTGTATTTTGATGAGGAATGTATGTCTCGAAGAAAATCTACATTGTTTTATACTTTATAAAAATAGGTGTAATGTAAAAACATAATTAGAAATTAGAATGCTCAATTTCACGCCATAATTAAATCAAGATTAAATAATTAGACATCACTCATCTACCTAAATCAGTTTTAGAGTTAATTGAACATAAAGAGTGGGTCAATGATATGAATGAAGAGTTATATCATATTGAAAAAAAAATTAAAACTAGGATATTTTTCCATGACCAATAGTAAATAATGTTATTGGAAAAATTTTCTATTTATAAACAAGATGATGTAACATGAAGAAGTTTTGAGAAGAAAAATAGGACTTGTTTTCAAAGGTTACTCACAAATGGATGGTGATGATTCTGAAGAAACTTTTTCCCCTGTGGTAATACTTGGAACTATAAAAATGTTCTTAGTATTTATGGAAAATATTTGTTACATAGTCTATAAGATGGATGTAAATTCAGATTTTATAATTTTATAAATTTAAGAATAAGTTTTAACTAAGAAATATAGTGGGTTATTGCGTGATAAATATAGATATATGGTGTGTGTGATAAATAAATATTTTTATGGGTTGAGATTATCTCCTCATTTATGGTACTCAAAACATGATAGTCTCATAAATTAGTTGGACTTTACAAAAGTAAATATTGATAGAAGCTAGTATATTATGGAAATGAGAATAGGTACCCTTATTTTCATTTTTTTCATTGATGATATAATTTCTACAGAAGATAGGGATAAAACACATGAATAACAATATGAACATATGAAGAAAAGATTGAAATGTTAATACTTGAATAGTAAAATATATTTTTGGGACTATTAGTTCATAATATGGAAAGTTATATCATTCTATCAAAATGAACATATTCCAATTATTTGATAAAAAAATTTGTCATGAGAACATCAAAAAACATTTATACACATACCTCTGTTGTTGTAAATATGAATAAAGATGAAGCTGAAAAAATTGTGAATCAGAAAGTCTTATCCATGTTGAGAAGAACCTTTCACTATCTTATATATTCAAGGCTTGACATTTTATACATTGTTACATTGTGTGAAAATATCAGAGTGATCAAAATTAATTACATTTGTTGGAAGTAAAAATTATACCAAGGTATATTAAATGACCATTATCTTATGTCCTTATGTAAAATGTGTCGTGACATTGAATTTATTGGGTATAATGATGCTAATTAGGAAGGATATTTTAATAATAAAAATTCAACATTTGGTTGATATATTTTCTTGGGTAAATGTTATGTTATATGTAATACTAGGAAAACATGTTTCATTACATTGAGTACAATTGAAGAAGAATATGTTAATGCCACACACTATTATATAAAAATGATATGGATGAATTTTAGTTGGAATATTTGAGAGTGAGTGTATGAAAACCATTTAATATTCTTAGTGATAATAAATATTCCATCAATCATGTAGAAAACATTTTAAAAAATTAGAGATCAAAGTACATTTATATAAAATACCACTTTATAAAAAACAGAAAGTTATGTGAGGATATTTAAAGCTTGAGTAACTTTTTTTTAAAATGTCATATCATTGATGTTTTCACTAAATCAATACCAAGGGAAGTTTTTTTAGAATTGAGTTTTAATCAACATGTTCTTCATCCACCAGTGACTACCTAAAGTTTATATGGAAGCAGCCCCACCATCATTTGGATGATGTTGAAAAAGGAGAAGAATAATTATAACTTTTTGATGAGTAAAATTATTTCTTTTTTTTATGTTAAAGATATAGTTAACATAGAATGCGGGAGATGATAAAAATTGAGGGGGATATTATCTTACCATAGAAAAAGAATTTATTTTCATTGATGGATTAAATTGATTAAAAAAAATTGTTTTTTCTAGTAGTGTTCATTGAGAAAATTATATATGAGAAAAGTTATGATTTTATAAAATTTGATATGTGTTGAAAAGGTAGTATTTAAAAAAATGTTTTTATTAATACTTAGAAAACTATAAAGGGGTAGATTAAAGATCCATTTTTATATTTTATGATAAGTTTTTTTTCAATATATCCTATAATGATTTTGTATTAAAAATACGAATAAGGTTTTTGAAGTTGTTAAGAAATGATTCCAAATATAGTTTAGGAAAAATTTTATATAAGTTACAAAAGGAGGTGAATGAATTTTTCTTTAACTATGTTAGGAAAACATTCCTTAGTTGAAATAAAATTTCCCATTATTTCAATATCATTACATCATGAATATTATCCTGATCAGATTTTATGTTTCATGTGATACAATGGAATATAAGTACAACTATAACCTTGGAAACAAACAAAAAGATAAATGTAATCTGACACAAATACAACATATTTCTGAAGTAGATGTTACAACAATATTATCATGAGTGCACAAAAAAGTAAGTTGAGGTGAAAGGATAGAATGTTCGTATGAATTTTAATGTCATGGATTTTTATTTTAAAATTAGTATGAATATTTATCATGGATTTCACTATAATATAATGTAATCATTTTGATTCCATTAGATAAAAAACCATCAGGCTAAGTTTTAAAGAATGTGAACAAACATTGGAGCCAAACAAATGAGTTTGGAAGGTAATGTTGTGTAATTACAGTTACATTGAATGGAAAAGCAAAAAATAATCATTAATTATGTAATTTGATGAATGATACCGTATTGTATCACTACTCTAAATTTCTTAATTGTATGCCTTTTGAGGTAAGATAGTATGATCAGATGGATTCGTGCTAACCCATCAAAAAGATCACATCAGATGGACTTATCTAAAGTACATCGGTTAGAGGAAGAATTTGATGAACACTGGTTGAAGATCATTTGAGTTCATTGGAATGAATCAACAAGTATTATGAAAAATGGATCCAAATGAATAATTTCTTAAGAAGTCTTCAAATAAAATTCCACCAAATGGATTTTGAATAAGATTTACCTAAACCGGAAAAATCCATTTTACATTGACCATTATATGTTTTTTGTTCAAAAAAATTTGTCATTTTGAGATAATAAATATTTAAGAAGTTCCATAACCTTTAGGTTAAGGAAGTTTGAATAAGGTTGTGGTTACGGGAGTCTTGATCGAGCATCAGGAAGATACAAGAAAAATTGATAAGTATCCAATGAATTTTAGATGAGTGGGTGTTTTTTTTGTTTTAACTAAATAAAAAATGAATTTTGATTCATGAAGATTCTCCTACGAGTGAACTTATAAAATGGGATGCATGTACAATATGTAAAAATAACACTATTCACATGTGTCAAAAAGCTGAAGCACTATAAAAATTTTCATACCGAAATGATGAGGAATAATAAATATCCAAATTTTGGGTAGGAATAGTTTTCAACCAGGTTGATTTTTTTAATGTTTATGAATAATTGAAAATTTGTTGTGATAGATCTTACTAGAGATAATTTATAACTATATATAATTTAAAAATTTACATATTAGATATTCAAGATAGGGATAGTACCAGAAAGATTTTCTGAGAAAGTTATGAGGTGCATTGGTTTTTTTATCAGACAATACACAAGTTAAAAAATATCCATATTACCAATGAGGTTCACTAGATTGAGTACACTAGATGAGCGTAGTGAACACCCGAAGGAAAACTAAGGGGTTTATAAATTGGATGAATATTTTCTATATGATATTTATGGATGCTTATTTAAAAATATTTACAATCTTCTCTTTACTTTGTTTTAGAATAAAAACCTTGTAACTGATGGGACCAATATAATATTCCCTATCTGGAGCTATAATAAGTATAATAGTATATGGATTTAGTTGTATTCAATTCTTATTAATAGGTAATTTCCATTGACTAATCATAGTCACCATGGAAAGGATATAATCCCCACACAGGGAAAGAACCTTGTAAATATCATGTGTCTTGTTTTACATTTTAAAAATTTTATGATTGGAAGATAATTTATAAATTTTATATGTACAAAATATATAAAAAATTAAGGGTTTAATTTAAAGAGAATTGAAATTATTAAAATACCACCACTAATTTGACCCCACCTTCTCAGTAGATCTCATGATCCTAAGGAACATAAAAATAACTATATATATGTAATATATCTATTATAATGAACTATTAATAATCATTATAAAGGGTAATAAATTTAATTAAAATCATGAATTAAGAATTTATGTTATTTTTTCATTATATAAGAGATTAAAGTAGGCTTGCGTTAGCTGAAACTCATGGTTGTGGTTTCATTCATAAAGTGTGAGATTGAAAAAATAATCTCCATATTTTCTAATGAACCTATATAATTCATGCCCATATTTTCCATTCTCACTGTAATTTTGTTAATTATTTGGAATGATATCTGGTTTTATCTATTATGATCATATCTATCTCCACCAGTTTTAAAACAAAGATTTATCAAATCTTTACGTTACATGGTTTTCAATAAATGTATTATTTTTTTGATACAAATAGTTTTTGATTTCATGCTCTTATGTTTTAACTTATAACCTAAATTTATTATATAATGAATTTATTAATAAAAAATTATTTATTTATTTAAATATTTTCTTAAAATTCTCTTTGAAAACCTATTATTTTTTTTAAAAATTATTTTAAATACTATTCTACAAAAAAATTACTAGGGGTTTAAATAATTGTTTTTAAAAGTATTTCTTAACAATTTATTATCTATATTTAAAATATTTACCTCCAATGGAGTTTTGTTTCATGATTCTCTTTCAAGGTTATGTTATAAAGTATTTCATTTTGGTGAACAAGTTTTTTTTATCATTTAATATGATTTTGGAAACTATTATATGATATACCTTTTGATAATATTAAAAAACCTATTTTAATATCACTAATTCATTATGATATGATGATTTGTAAAAAACATGAAAACTATTTCATTTTATGGTTTATATGAGTACATGATGACTAATTTCAAGTGGAAGACATATGTATGTATTATGCGAGGGATCTGACCTATATCTCCATATAATTCATTGGGTAAAGGATTATATTTCATGAGATTGAGATGTTATGCGAACAAGATAGCGAGTAACAAGGTTCATAAAGGGAAAGTGTGATGGTGAGTATCTCTATTCATAATTCAATGTGTAAACAGGTTAGTGAGTAACTAGGTTCACAAAGGTCAAGTGTGGGGAAGAGTATTACTTCTCGAAATTTTATGTCGAAACACGTTAGCGAGTAGTTAGGTTCCCGAAGGGTGAGTGTGATGACATTCAAATATACCGAAAATTGTACATGTGAAAAAGTTGGAAAGCAGCCATGTACACAAAAATAAGAAATCCAATGGTTATGATTGTGAAACTTTATTTCTTATGTTCCATTGCTCAAGACTTATGCTTCATATTTTGTTTTCATTTTCTATGGTAAGTCTTTGATCATTTTATCATATATGTCTATCTTTTTTTTATTACAAAAAGTTATTAAATATTATGTTCATTTTTAATAAGATAAATTTTCCAATTCATGTATTACCACATGTTTATGATCTATCCTTTCTGGCATGTTAATATGTTATCCCTTGTTGAGAATTTGATCCCACCCTTCCTATATTTTCCTTTCCCCAGGTAATGAAGATTGCAATGTATTATGGAATATATATATGGGGGATTATATTTTGGATAAATGTTTACAATTGTGTATTTTGTTAAGTTTATATTCTCTAAATACACTAAACCTTTAAGGAAATCGATTTTTGTGAAAATATTATGTAATATTTTGTTGAATTATTGAATTATTTATCAAAAATAATGTTGTGTTTATCTTGTGTTGCCAAAAAATGTAATGATAAGTTTTGGATAAAAGCATAAAAACAATAAATTTTTAACATAAATGATATTTAATACAGATGGTTCGTGCATTGATCACCTTAACTATGTAAAATCACTATTCAAAAAACCATGGATTGTTTGATAGTTCATGATGGATGATTTAGTGTTAATAGATTAAATAATGAATCAAAAAAATAATTTTTTCCCAAAAATATAAAAATACATCATTTTAAATTTCATAAACCATCCCTCAGGGCCCGTGTCATTACTACCCCAAGCCCACCTTTCATATTCCATGGATAACAACTAGAACCGAGTGGGCGTATCCCAAAAAGGGAATACATTACCTTTAAATAGGTAGACAAGCACAAATATCAAACTGCAGAAAGTATACAGAAATTAAAGAACAACTATCACTAAGACAAATAATGAGTTTATGTTACAAACTGAATGTACAAAGGGACCAGAATACAAGCCCAAAACCACAAAGTAAAGTAAAACTGCCATGGTCGGTCTGCTTGAGACCCTACCTGAAGGGTTGGTGATTGGCTATAGCCGTTTAATTTTGCACGTATTTCCCATATCACTGAGCACCAAATAGTCCTATACCACTAAGTAATCCATCAGAAAGTCAATCACCTACACAAGACATGACACATGCAGGTGAATCCCATGTAGGGTTGAGTAACACAATACTCAGTAGGGACCTCAAACCACGAAGGAAAGAGCACAGAGAAAGACCAAAAAGTGAGACTGCTCACACCAGGTATAATGCAAATTATAGAATGTATGATTATAATTCATAAAGTGAATCATCTTTTACTAATGAGGGACTCATCCCTATTGAGTCACCGAGGTTATCTCAGCTACTAGACCATTGAGGTCCACTCAGCTACTGGACCACTGAGGTCCACTCAGCTACTGGACCACCGCGGTCCGCTCGGCTACATGACCATTGAGGTCTACTTGGATACTAGACTACTAAGGTACAATCTACTACTGGGCCATTGATGTCCACTCTGCTACTGGGCCACCAAGGTCCCGCTCTTCATATCATTTGTGTAAAATCCAGCCGTTGGATTCTAAATCTCCAGTGCGCTTAATTCTAGGAAAATATACTCCTTAATCCATTGGTTGTATCTCAAATTTAATGAGAAATCACTTAGTGTATACCCAAAGGTTTGACTTATCGCAAGGGTCCCAATGTCATTGACGACACATCAATCAGATGCATGGTCTGAAAGATATTGATGTTTTAGTAAATAAAGGATAGTTACGTCTGGGCCTAGTCAGACTTGGTTGGACCATCTTGAACCAACCTGGACAGTGGGTCCTACATGACCTGACCTGGTTCAACCAACCCGACCCGACCAAATTGGGTCTAGGCCGACTTGGTCTGGCCTAGCCAAATAGCCAGGCCCCTTGGGCCTTGCTGGACTCGGCCCAATTCAGCCGCAGGTCCTGCCCGCCGGTTTGACCAGCAAACCATTCCACATTCTCCAGCTCATTCCGACTTATTTGGAGTGGTTTCATTTCAGTCGGGCCACAAAACATCTCAGTTTCCTATCCGGCGCGACACACATGATGAGACGGTTCTCCTCCAGCTCAGGCTGACCAGCAGTCTGGTTTACTCCGTCGGCCCAACCCACATCAGCAGGATGTCTTAGGTCCAACCCTGACTCCATGCTAGCCCCTGGTTCGTATAGCCACATGGCCAGATGGGGTTATCCTCTTCCCCTCCACATGTGGTCCAATGTGAACCGTGTGTAAGTGCATGTTGTGGCCCGCCCCACGGGCTGCTCGAACCGACACAACACTAGTCCTACGTCGGCCCCTGCACCTCTACGACCTTGATAGCCATGACCTTCACCGCTGTCATCGCTGACGCGCCGTTAGTCTCCTCTATGGGCCTCCAGACTTTCTCTGGTGGTCCGTTTCCTAATCCATATCTGCTTTCGGGATTCTTGGGGGGTCACTGTCACTACCACATATCCCAAGTCATCTCGCCATCTATTCAGGGGATCCAAACACATTCAGAACCTATCAGAAATATTTTGACACGAACATGAGGGTTTTTCGGTGAAGAATGCACTGGGGAGAGGATATCACAAGAAACACCTAATGTAACGATTGTTGGCCTTATTCATTTGGCCTTCATTCTCCTTATCAAAAAAGGGGAGATATTGAACGATCATAAGTTATAGCCCCATTTCTTTAATCCTTGCATCCAAAAATCCCATCCCACATACGCGGTCAATTTGCGGGTCAACCTATCCGTGGGATGGCTTGTGTTCCTCATGCAAAAAAATAACAGGGAAAGGAAAGGATTCACTAAGAACTAAACTATCCCTTATCTGGTAAAAAGAGATTGGTCGAGGACGATCACATGTCACCATCCGTTGATCTACAATTCCAATTCGTTTCTCAACGATATCATCACCGCTTTCTGATTCGTCAACATTTGTCATTGGAGAGGATTCCGTCTTCTTTCATCAGAGGAATTACATGGTTGTTTGTCAACCTGTAATCCCTATTTAATTAAATAAGGAAGTCACACTGCGTATTTCAGCGTCACCACGCAGATTCCTTAATTTATTTCATTAATAATTTTTAGTGGAATTGCGTCACCGTATTTCAATGATGTTGTGTCACTGCAAAAAGTTAAAAGAAATAAAATAAATATTTTCTATGTTTATTTTATTTTCCTTTAAAACGTCCAAAAATTAACATTCACCCTCGACCCGTGTCGGTCGAGGTTAGGCCCCGCATAAGGAGAAAAATCATTAAGAACTCAACGATGGTATTAGATTATTAATTTTTGTTACCGTTTGTGAGTTATGAGGATTTGAAAATAAACTAATTTTTATTTAAATTATTTTAGTTATGGTTACGACCCAAAAACCTACATTCATAGGAGGACCGTGCCAACCAATGTTAGGGTCTGCCTAAATAAAGAACACCCTCATGATCTCAAAGGTTCTCTCGTATTTCCAATCCGAATTAACATTTAAAAGTTATAAGGGTTTGAAAATAAAATAATCTTTATTCAATTATTTTATTTATAGAGAAAAACTACCTTCTATTGTTGGCCTATTCCGGCCAATGATAGGTTATACATAAGAAAATAACACCCTAAATATCTCAATGGTGGTCTCATATTTTCAATCTGAGTCACAGTTCATGAGTTATAATGATTTGAAAATTAAATTAATTTTATTTAATTATGTTATTTATGGTTATTCAATTTTTGGGTTTCCTCACTAGAGGCCTGCACTAGCTAAACTTAATTCAAACCAAGGGTAAAACCATCATCATGAACACAACGGTGCCCTAATGTTTCTGATTTGGTCACACATTTAATATTTATTTTAGTTTTTCAGGAAAATGGTCATGAGTTCTATTTAAAACATAACATTTTTTTACATACCATTTCGGGCACACCGAGCCTCGAAATCGTACACCGTCTCAACGACCGGTCTCATAATAATCCCCCAAAATTTAAAAAAAAATCATTGAATTCTGGGACATTAAACTACCCCCACCTTTAGGTTTTATATCCTCATAATCCAAAATAAGGGCTGAAACAAACAAATGGGGGTACTGAGCACGGATCTGAGCCTCCTGCTCCCACATTCTCTCTTAGAGATTTCTGTGATGCCACCAAATGCGCACAAGAGTAATCAATCACCCACTAAAGGTCAAATATTTTAGATCCTTTATCTCTACCAGAAAAACCTCAAAAGTATCCCCATTATCAAAACTTTAGTACACGGAGGCATCCTGAGTGCTATACTAAACTTTGCTCCTGGGTAGTTAAGAAGTGGGATGACTCAGTGAGTCGGTCAGTAGTCACCCAGATGGTATCATGTATTCTGGACATATATGGTAAACTCATCCCAAATTCTATCGATATCCCATCCTTCTTTCAATCTGGTACCTTTAGGGTTTGTGTCTAACCTGCTAGAACTTGGTGCTCTGCCTTCACTTGCTGACAATTGAGGCATCTCAAGAAAAACTCTACCACTACCTTCTTTATCCTCAACCACCAGTACTAATGTCGAAGGTCCTGGTACATCTACGACACCCTTGGATGTAACTATAAAGGGTATTTGTAGAACTAACTCAACGCCTTCTCCCACAATGCAACTGGTACTACAATGCTTCCTCTGAAAAGGAAGATGTTCTCCCCACCATTTGAATATCCATCAAGGGAATGACCGGTGAACATCTAGGCCTTTTTAGTATCACAGCTGGAATATTCGAGTTGCACCTCCCTGAATAACTGCAAAAGTGAAAGGGAAACAATCATCGACTGAAGAAAATTTGTCTCCTCTATCCACAAAGGATATCTGAAGCGAGACCAACTGCTTCGAGGCCTCGTTCAGTTCTGTGAACTCGATCTTCTGTTGAGAGAATCTACCACCAAATTCCAATTCCTAGGATTATATACTATCTTGAATTCATAGCCCTATAAGATCTCTTTCCAATGTCGTTGTGTCATATTTAGGTCCTTCTGAGAAAAGACATATTTGAGATTCTTGTGGTCATAGTAGATGATGAATCGTTCGCCCATAAGGAAGTGTCTCCACATAATCAGTGTGAAGACTACCACTGCCAACTCAAGGTCATGAGTTGGACAGTTCTACTCATGGGATCTCAATTATCATGAGCTTTAAGTAATTAATACTTTACACTACATCAGGACACAACCAAGCCCAGTTTCTGATGTGTTACAGAACACAACGTAGTCGGTGCCCTACTCCGAGAGCCTCAAGATAGAAGCACTCATCAAGATCTTCCTCAGCTATTAAAATCTTTTCTGGAATATTTCTGTCCACCCGAAGGGTTTTCCCTAATTCTTCAATGCCGTCATGGGTTCTTCCACTCTATAAAAGTAAGGTAAAAACCTCTGATAATACCAATACAACCCATGGAAACTTTGAAACATGGTAATGGTATTGGGTGGCTCCCAAGCAAGAAACACCTCGATCTTCACTAGATCCACCACAAATCTAGCCTATGAGAAGACATGTCTTAGGAATTTGACCTTTCGTATCTATAACTCACACTTTGAGAGCATTCCATAAAGCTGGTGCTCCCAGAGTGTGTCCAGAACCATCCTCAGGTGTATCGTGTGCTCCTCCTATGACTTTGAATACACTAAGATGTTATCAACGAAGAACCATACAAATTGGTATAAATACATATGGAAGATCGTATTCTTGAGTCCCATGAACACTTTTGGGGCGTTCATCATGCCAAATTACATAACTAAGTTCTCGTAGTTGCAGTAATGACATCTGAAAGACATATTTGATATGTCCTCATCTCATACTCAAAGATGATGATAGCCTGATCTACGGTCTATCTTTGAGAACCATCTCACTCCCTTCAGATGATTGAAGAGGTCATAAATCCTTGGTAGAGGATATTTTTTTTCATTGTAACTTGGTTTAAGCGCCGAAAGTCCACGCATAACCTCAAGCTTTCGTCTTCCTTATTGTCAAACCACACTATGGCTGCCCATAGTGAAATTCTGGGCCTTATGAATGCCTTTAACTATAAGACCTCAAACTGTACCCTATGATCCCAGAGCTCTACGAGAGCCATACAATATGTAGGTGTTGATATCGGTGTTGTATTGGGGTATAGATCAATGCATAAATCTACCTCTCTATGAGGAGGTAGTCCTATAACATCCTCTAGAAAGATGTCCTTGTACTCTTCCACCACTGTAGGAAACTGAAAACTCAAAACATCCATTTCTACGTAGTTAAGGATGGCCTCATGCAGCTACCCCATTCTTCTATCCTCTAGATCCATGATATTGGTGTGAACCACATTGGAGTGGTGGTTGTAACATGCCGAAATGTATACAACGTCCTACTAACCTCCCTTCTCCTCTACCACATCTTCTTCCCTATAGATTAATCTATTCCTGTAACTATCTCAACCCTGATGGTCCATCCACCAATTCACTATTATCATGATGGGCTGGAAAATCTCTAGCGAGATGTCCCCTTATATCTCTTTAAAATAATTACCTCTTTCTAGGAAGACTAGACTCACCCTATGAGACTTGAGCTATAGATCCCCTGTCTTGGGACCTCTTCTTGGAACGTCTCACATGTCCAAGTCTCTGAGACTGATATCGACTTCCTACATTCCTACTCCTGACATCCACTAGCTGTATCTACTCATCCAAATAAAATTCAACCAAAAAGGTTCTATCTAGAACCCTAGTATAATTAATAATTCCTAGAGGAAAAGTGCTGGCTCAGATATTCCAAAACACATCTTGTTCGGAGGTTCGAGCCCTGAAGCACTGGTTTTATCATATTCATCGAGAACCTAGAAAGGATGGAACCCCTCTATGAATACCCATCTACCTGACATGTCATCCTGCCAAAGCTATAGAAGCTCTTGGGAATTCATATCTCTTTGATTCTATGGAAAGAGTCCCTTCACTGTGAAAGTTTCTCATGCTCTAACCATGGAAAAGTCACCTCATTGTAAGATTGAGTTATCTGAACCCCAACATCTCCCTACTGAGCCACGTATAAGGATCAATTCCAAGACTGTCATCTGATGTAATGTTTCCCTGAATAGATAGAAAACTCAGCCACCACATCAATCCATTCCTTAGCCGCCTATGAGTCGGTCTCGCCTTAGATCCTATGGGTCTCTATCACTGAAACTTGTGAAGAGTGCTCAACTCGAGCATCACGTCATCTGGTACTATGAGTACCATGTTCTACTCTACAGATTGTTATATAGCTAGTACACCACCAGGTGGTGCTGTCTCTGGTACAAACCCCTACATACATCTCTTTACCCCATAGATCATCCTCATGATCACACGGTGGAATCCTGGATGGCTGTCTATGTGGATGCCTTTTGAAACAAAACAAGATGTACCACGATCAATTGAGTATACCTGGTGAGGTGACTTAAGAAGGACATGTAAAACTCAACCTATTCCTATATGATTCATGTACCATCGTTTTTTCCCTGCAACTAGTGTTTTCATTTATCAAGTCAAAATGAATAATTCAGTGTCATGGTGTATGGATACTTCAGCCACAACACCAACACTAGATTCCCCGGCCTAAAAGCCGAACTTGAAACCCTTAACACTATTTCCCCAAACCAAACTCATTTACAATGGGTTATTAAGATATAATTGACCTCCTATAATACCAATTTATCAGAACATTTCTCCATGGTCCCATGATTTGACTACCCTAACCTCACCTTCCATAGGCCAGGGGTTTGCAAATAGCAACGAGTAGGCATATCCCAAAAAGGTAAGGAATTTCCTTTAAACTTTTACACACACACAAAGGTAAAACTGTGGAAAGTAAACACAAAGTAAATAAAAACTATCATTGAGACAACTAATGAGAGTATAGTACAAATTGAATGTACAATGGGGCTATAATACAAGCCCAAAGCAACAAAGGAATGTAAACCTTCCATAGACTGTCCGCTTGAGACCCTACCTAAAGATAAGGTGAAGGGTAGATGGTTGTAGCCATAGAAGTTCGCCCATCCATCCCGTCTCCCTGAGCACCACCTAGTCCCATACCACCAAGTTCTCCATCGAATCTTCGATCACCTGAATGAGACATGACATGTGCGGGCAAATCCCAAGTAGTGGTGAGTAACACAATACTCAGACGGGACCCCAAACCAGGAAGTAAATACTACAAAGAAAGACCACAATTAAATAAATCTCACACCTGGTATAACTCAAAGTATAAAAAATAAGATTATTAGTCATAAAGATAAATCATCCTGTAATGATGAGGGACTCAACCCTGATGAGTCACTAACGTTCGCTCAGCTACTAGACCACTGAGGTTCACTTGACTACTAGATCACTGAGGTCCCCTAGGCTACTGGACCACTGAGGTAACCACACCTACTAGACCACTAAATTCTTCTCAGCTACTAGACCACTGAGGTCCGCTCGAATACTGGACCACTGATGTTCGCTCGGCTATTGGACTATTGAGGTCTGCTCTCCTACTGGGCCACTGAGGTCCCACTCATCTTATCATTAATCTCAAAACTAGTTGTAGGATTCCTGCTCTCCAGGGAACTTAATTCTAGGATAATCTACTCTTCAAACAATAAGTAATATCTCGACTACCACAAAAACTCATTTAGAGTATACCCAAAGGAATGTCTCATTGCAAGGGTCCCAATTCCATATACATCGTGTTAATAGGATGCCTGGTCTGAAAGATATTGACATTTTAGTAAATAGGGGATAGTTGCACCCATTCTCGCCCCGACTTGGTTGGACTGTCCCTAAACAACCTGGCCTGGGGGTCCCGCATTACCTGACCCTCGGATGATCAAACCTAATCCGGCTGGGTCTGGGATGACCCGGTCTGGCATGGGCCATTGGCCAGGCCCATTGGGCCTTATTGATCCCAACCCGGTTCGGCTATGGGTCCAGACAACTGGGTTGCCTAGAGACCTTGTTCACATTATCCTACTCGGCCTGACTTAGTCAGACCTGTTTATTTCCTTCAAAGACACATTGTGGCTCATTTTTTAATTTGGCTCGGCCCGCATGGCGGGTCGGTTCTCCTCCATCCCGGGCTAACCAGCGGACCAGTTTACTCTGTCAGTGAGCTAGATTGGGTCTAGCCCAAATGTCACATTGGTGTTTGGTTCTCATAGCCACACAGACGGATGTGGCCGACCACCTCCCCTCCACACGCAGTACAGTGTGGACAACGTTCGAGTGAATGCCGCGTGCCTCTCGAAACGATGCAGCGCTCGACTGGTGTCACCCCATACACCGCCATGACACCTACTAGTTGCAGCCTCTTCTTCCCCAGCACGCCACTAGGGCACGCCACCTCCCACCCATAACTACCGCTAGTGCCGATGGTCTCCTCCTTGGGCCACCAGCCTTGCTTCGATGGTATGTTACTTGATCTGTCTACGCTTCTGGCCTTCTTGGGGCATCACCGTAACTCTCGCATATCCCATGTCATATCTCCATCTATCTAGGGGTCTGAACACATTTGGAACCTCCTAGAAATATTTCTATGTGACCACGGTGGTCCTTTGGTGAAGAATGCACGAGGGAGAGGATATAAGAAGAAACACTCAAAGCGACGAATGTTGGACTAGTTTGTTTGGACTGTATTTGTCATATTATAAATAGAGAAGATATCGAATGATCAGAAGTTATATCCCCTTTTATTTAATCCTCGCATGTCAAAATCCCATCTCACATATGTGATAGATCTGTGGGTCAACCTGTTCATGGGTTTTCCAGCATTCATCATGAAAAACAAAGTATTGGGAAAGGAAAGTATTCACTAAGAATAAAAAAAATACTTTACATAAGAAAAGGATATTAGTTGAGGAAGATCTCCCATCACCGTCTGTCGATCTCTGGTTCTGATTCACTCTCCAAGGTTATCATCACTGCTTTCTGATTTTCCGACATTCGTCGTTTGTGAGGATTCATATGTCATTCGATAGAAGAAATATAGGGTTTTTCATCAACACTAAATCCCTATTTAATTAAAGAAGAAAGACACAATGCACAATGTAGTGTCACCATGCTAATCCATCAACGTATTTCATTAATGAGTTTCAGCATTGTCGCATCGCCACATTACAGTGATGTTGTGTCACTAAAAATAGTTAAAAGAAATAAAATAAACCATTTCTAAGTTTACCTTATTTTCCTTGAAAACATCCCAAAATCATCTGTCACCCTCGACCCATGCGGGTTGAGGTTAGACCCATCTTAAGGAAAACATCTCATTATAAACTCAATAGTGGTATCTAATTTTTAATGTAAGTTACCATTTGTGATCTATGAGGATTCGAAAATAAAATAATATTTATTTAACTTATTTTATTTACGGTTACGTCCCAAAAACCAACATTCACAGTTGGCCTATGCCAACTGATGTTAGGCTCCACCTAAGGGAAGCAAACCCTCAAGAGCTCAGTTGTACTCTCGGATATCCAATCCGAGTTACTATTTTTGAGTTATAAGGATTTGAAAATAAAATAATCTTTATTCAATAATTTTATTTACAGCCAAGAACTACATGCCACTATTTTCCCACACCAGCAAATGTTTGGATTTACCTGAGGAAAACACACCATCATGACCTCAACATTCGTCTTAGATTTTCAATCCATGCCACCGTTTGTGAGTTATAAGGTTTTGAAAAATAAACATATTTTATTTAATTATTTTATTATCAGTTATGCCATTTTTGGGTTTCCTCACTAGAGGCCTGTCACGACCCGTCCTCGGGGCTCGTTTCGTGACTACCCCAAGCCCGCCTTCCATAGGCCAGGGGCTGGCGACTAGCACCATGGCTTAAATCCCGGTAAAAAGGGAAGGCATTACCTTTGTAAAGAAAACAAACACCACAGAGCAAGAAAGCAGTAGAAGTAAACACTAAGTAAAAACAGAGTACAACTGTAAGTGCGGAAAGTAAGTGGGCCAGTATACAAACCCAAACTGAAATTAAAGTACAACTAGAAAGGGAAAACAGCAACTAAAAGGTAAAGCCGCAACGACGAGCTATCCACTGGGAATCCCACCTGAAGGGGGGGGGGGGGGGTACAGAAAAGCCTCCACTGCTCCTCGGGTCCAGCCTACCGCTCCGAGTACGTCCCACCCAGTGGTCCACCTCCAGGTACCGTTCTACTCCGAAAGCCTCCACCATGATCAGCACTGTCCGTCGTCTTCTCCAAAACAACATAGTGCGGGCATAGCCCGTGCAGGGGTGAGTATAAGCTACTCAGTAGGGACCCCGAGACCCCCCGAAGGTCTCCAAAAATCCACAAAGGATAAACCACGAAGGAATGATACAATCACGAAGTAACATCCGAGACTTCTTCGGTATATGCCCATACATATACCTATGTCATTAATTCCATTACGCTCCAACCTTTGAGCCCAAGTACTACCCAGTCCACACAGGAAAGCATACGTATTCCACACAGGAAAGCAAAACGCAATCCACACAGGATATCACAACACAATCCACACAGGAAAGCAAACAGGATTCAGCTCAAAAAGGTATACTTCTTCGAAAGATGATAGAGATGACCACTGATCCATCTAAGTCGTCGGACCCACAAAGGATCTATAGGTACTAACCCCCGCAATGACCCACACAGGATCGGTAGGAAACTAACCCCCGCAATGACCCACACAGGATCGGACCCACACAGGATCTGTAGGCGCTGGCTCACACAGAACCGCTGAGCGCTGACCCACACAGGATCGGACCCACACAAGATTAGTAACACTGATCCACACAGGATCGCTGAGTGCTGTAGTCGTCGTCGTCGAATCCACTGAGGATCTCTGCACAATCGTCATCGCAGTCACAGTAGCAGTCGCAACCATCTCTAGGGTTCCCGCACACAGCAAGCTCGTTCGGGAGGGTCCGCTACACGAGCCGAGAGGATGATACATCAACTGACACATAGTCCAGAGTTGATGTATCCAAAATTTCCGTATATTCAATAGGAACTCAACGTCACAGACGGCGCGTCAATCGGACGCCCGGTCTGAGAGTTATTGGCTTTTTCGTCCGAGGGGCCCAGTTGGTTTTTAAGGAAAAACCAACCGGACCATACTCCACCTGCATCCAAACCTCGGGCGGAGTAAGCCAAAAGATCCATCTCACTAAGAAGAAACCAACAAAGTCGACGAAATGTCATTCGGACGCCCGGAGCTTGAGATGTGAGCATTTCCACTCCGAGGGCCCGATTGGTTTATGTACGAACCAAACCGGCCGAACTCAAAGTATTCCAAAACCTTGAGTGCGATATACCAAAACGACCATCTCGTTCCAAGGATTGTGTCGCCACTGACGGCGCGTCGATCGGAGGTCCGTAGCCCGAGTTATGAGCAATTGAACCCAAACGGTCCGAAAACGGGGGTTTCGGGCCCGGACCGACCCGGCCTGAGACCCCCTGGGTCGGCCCGAACAGGGTCGACCCGACCTGGGTCTGGGTCGACCCGGACCGGCCTGGCTGGGCACGGCCCGGACTGGCGACCCGCGCGCTGGTCGGTTGCTCGGCCAAAACGGCAGAGCCGTTTTTGGCTCGCGCGGGGGGTGGGGGGGTGGGGGGTGGGATGCCCCCGGTTTCATGTATCCGCAGCCCCTTAATTAGGGCCGCATTGATGGCCGGCCGGGGGATTCAATTCCCCCGGCTTCCCCCTATCCGGCCGGCCCAACCTGGCCGGCCGGTTCCTGCTTTACGGGAACGGCGATGGCCGGTCCCCTTCCAGCTCCGACGACGGCGGCCCGATACCGGCCGCCGGTCATCCTGCTCCACCGCGGCCCAGAACCAGCCGCAGCCCTTGTTGTCCGGCGCGGCGCGACAGCACCGCGCCCCTCTGCCGCGGCCCCGGTACCGGCCGCGGTATTTTTGGATGTCTCCGACGCGGCACGATGGCGTCGCGTCCTTGTATTAATTCGCGGTGCGGCGCGTCGGCGCTGCGTATTTCTTGACGCAATAATTCCGCGCGGTACGACGACACTGCACCACTTCCATTTCAATCAAAAAGAATCCAACAAGAAAAATAAGGAGGTGGGTAGGTCGTGTTTGTGCGGTCCGCCCCCCCCCCCTCACGTTAATCGATAGCAGTTAGTTAAATTTCACGAAGAAATTCAGGGAAGTAATCAAGAACAAATTAATTAAATACAATCCCCTACCTCGGTTTCAAGAACGGTGCACGTCAACGAGCCGCGAAAGACGAATGTCACAGAGGTCGGGCATCGTGGAAAATGAACGTCGATTCTGTTTTCGTCGAGGTGTGTCCGAAGAGGAAACATCGTTGGAGAAGTTCTCCGCGTTCTTCGGCGGAGATGTTCTTCGTTGAAGAACGATGTTCTTTGTCGGAGTCCGAGGTGTTCTTCATGTTCTTTATCGAAGATTTTCTTCATTGGAGATGAAGAAGATCTTCACGCTTCCCAAAACCTCTCAACATTTCATAAACTCTAACATTAATAAAATAAGCCCAAGTCTTAATTTATTAACACGACTTACCCTTTTGAATTTCAAGAGTTTGAAATTCAATTAACCACACATAACTCACCTCATTAACTTTACACAAGTTGTCAAATTAAACGAAAGGGAGTTAATGGGGAGTTGAAGAGTTGAAGAATATGAAGGGGTGGGGTTCGTGTGGGCCCCACCACCCTCATAACCTCCCAAGGGAGGTTGGGTAGTTACCCAACTTCCACCCATAGCCTTAAAACACCAAAAGGAAAATAAAAATTGTAGAATAATAATACATTAACTTCCATAATTTTTATCATCAACACCCATGATAACGCAACTCCGGAACATGAGTTTCTAAGCAATTACTGGCACTGCGGTTCCATCAGTGCCCTCGAAATTCGATTCCGGGCACCGATTCAAAAGTTAGAAATTCCCGCTCGTTCGTTCACTGAACGTACCCGAGCTAAATTTTGGATAGAAATTCCGGGCACTCCGGGCCTTGGAATCAAGTGCCGTCTGAAACTGCGTTCTTGTAAAATCCCAAAGAAAATTAAGAAAATTTTTTCCTTGAATTTTACAGGTCTTTACATTACTCCCACCTCAAGGATTTACGTCCCCATAAAGATACATCATAACTAGGGAAACAAATGAGGGTACTGAGCATGAATCTGAGCCTCCCGCTCCCAAGTGCTCTCAAGGAGGTTCCCGTGCTGCCATATGATGCACACTAGAGGAATCGACCTTCCATGTAGGATTTGATCCTTTCGATCCTCGATCTCCACCGGGACCTCTGCAAAAGTCACCCCATCATCAACGTCTAGCTCCCCATGGTCAATGATGTGCATCGGGTCGTGCACATATCTCCTCAGCTGAGATACGTGGAAGACGTCGTGCACCCAGTGCAACTGAGGTGGTAGAGCTAGGTGATAAGCCACCTCGCCAATCCTACTGAGGACCTGGAATGGTCCGATGAAGGGTGGAGACAACTTTCCGCCTCGGAAAAATCTCCATAAACCACGTCGAGGTGAGACACGCAAGAAGACGTGGTCGCCATCCTCGAACTCTAGTGGCCTCCGCCTCCTGTCAGCATAAGATTTCTACCGGCTCTGAGCTGTCCTCATCCGCTCCTGGATGACCTGGACCTTCTCTGTCGTGGCCTGGACCATCTTCGGTCCCACAAGTACTGACTCCCCAGGGTCTGTCCAGCACAAAGGAGATATTCAAGTTCGGTCGTACAACTCCTCGTATGGTGCCATCCCGATGGTGGAGTGGTAGCTGTTGTTGTACGCGAACTCCACCAAGGGTAGGTGGTCCTCCCAGCTGCGACCAAAGTCGAGGATGCATGCGCGGAGCATGTCCTCGAGAGTCTGAATGGTCCTCTCCGTCTGACCATACGTCTGAGGGTGAAAGGCTGTGCTCAGACGTAGCTATGTCCCGAACGCCTCCTACAATCCCTTCCATAGCTGGGAAGTAAATCGAGCATCTCAATCGAAGACGATAGATGATGGAACTCCATGAAGCCGCACAATCTTCTGAATGTAAAGACATCCCAAGCTCTCGACTGAGCCCTGCTCTCTGATGGGTAAGAAGTGAGATGACTTGGTGAGTCGGTCGAAAATCACTCAAATGGAGTCGTGACCTCTGGAAGTGCGTGGAATTCCAGTCACTAAGTCCATAGATATGTCGTCCCACTTCCACTCCTGAACCTCCAAGGGCTGTACCAAGCCTGCTGGTACCTGGTGCTCTGCCTTCACCTGCTGGAAGGTGAGGTATCGAGAAACGAACCCTGCCACAACCTTCTTCATGCCCGACCACCAGTGATGTCGTCTGAGATCCTGGTACATCTTCGCCACTCCAGGATGTACCGCCAAAGGGGAAGTGTGAAACTCTCCCAGCACCTCCTCTCGTAAAGCAACTGGCACCAAGGTACGTCCTCTGAAAAGGACATCGTGCTCTGCTCCAAAGGAGAAACCATCAGGTGCATGTCCTGAGGATATCTGTGCACGCCGTGTCTCACAATCAGTGTCCCCACACTGTGCCTCTCTGACCCGCTGCAGTAGTGGATGAGTGACTGTGAGAGACTGAAGGAAGGCTGCTCCATCTCTATCCACGAAGGATATCTGCAAAGAGGCTAGCTGCTCTGTCGCCTCCTCAAGTAGCTGAATTCCCATCCTCCTACCGAGAGCATCGGCTACCACGTTCCCATTCCCAGGAGTATAGACTATCTCAAGTCATAATCCTGGAGGAACTCGAACCATCGTCGCTGTCTCAGATTCAAATCCTTCTAAGAGAAGATGTATCTGAGCCTCTGATGGTCAGAAAAGACCGTAAAGCGCTCGCCCATCAGATAGTGTTGACATGTCTTCAGAGCGAATACCACTACTGCTAACTCCAGGTCATGGGTAGCGTAGTTCTGCTCATGCGGCCTCAACTGATGTGATCCATAAGAGATCACTTCCCGCTCCTACATCAGGAAACATCCGAGTCCGGTCCCTAATGCATCGTAGTAGACTACGTACCCTACTCCCTCCTCAGGCAACCTCAAGATAGGTGCGCTGGTCAATCTCTGTCTCAAATCCTGGAAGCTCTGCTGACATCTGTCTGACCACACAAAGGGTTTCCCCTTCTTTGTCAAAGCTGAGAGTGGTTCCGCAACTCTGGAGAAGTCTGGCACCAATCTCCGGTAGTATCCAACTAGTCCCAAGAAACTTCGCACCTCCGTCACACTCCTGGGTGGATCCCAAGCTAGAACGGCCTCGATCTTCGCAGGATCCACTGCAACTCCCACCTCAGAGATGACGTGTCCCAAGAAGTGGACCTCACGTATCCAGAACTTGCACTTTGAGAGCTTACCATAAAGTTGGTGCTCTCGGAGTGTTTCTAGTACAACCCGTAAGTGGTAGGCGTGCTCCTCCTCAGTCGTCGAGTTAATCAAAATGTCGTCGATGAAGACCACGACAAATCGATCAAGGTATGGCTGAAAGATCCTATTCATGAGGGCCATGAACACTTCTAGAGCATTGGTTATGCCAAATGGCATAACTAAGAACTCATAGTGGCCATTCCGACATCTGAAGGATGTCTTCTGCACGTCCTCGTCTCGAACTCTGAGCTGATGATAGCCTGACCTGAGGTCTATCTTCAAGAACAACTGTGCTCCCTTGATCTGATCAAAGCGGTCATCAATCCTTGGTAGTGGATACTTGTTCCTCACTGTCACCTAGTTCAGGCGATGATAGTCGACACAAAGTCACAAGCTCCCATCCGCCTTCTTGGCAAACAATATCGGGGAAGCCCAGGGTGAAACACTCGGTCGGATGAACCCCTTGCCCGGAAAGTCCTCCAACTGTACCCGAAACTCTCGAAGCTCTGTGGGGGCCATCCGATATACTGGAGTCGATATCGGGGATATCCCGGGGTACATGTCAATATAAAAGTCTACCTCTCTGCGAGAAGGTAGCCCTGGAACGTCATCGGGAAAAACGTCCGCATATTGATCCACCACTGAAGGAAAACTAGGACTCCGTACGTCAACTGCTCCTAGGATGAGGCTAGCCAACTGATGAGTGATGGGCTGTCCTCTACGTTGTGGAAGTCCATCCTGTGCTGCGAAGGTTTCCTTCTCACCGGTGAAGGTGAACCTGCTCACGTCGGTGCGTACACATCGCACCTTGCGCCTAATACAGTCAATCGGTGCATGGACCGTAGACATCCAATCCATGCCCAAGATGACTTCGTAAGGCCTCGACGCTGCTACAAGAAGATCCCAGCCGAAGCTCTCGCCTCCTAGAGTAAGCTCACACTGCCGGCACCAGTGCGTAATCGTTGAGTTTGCTCCCGTAGGAGTCTCTAGCCGTAAGGATCGAGCCAACAGCTCTGTCGGAATCTCCGAGCTCCGAACAAGGGCAGCGGCTATAAAAGAATGACTTGCTCCTGTGCCTATAAGTACTGCATAAAGTGTGGAATAGACACAGATAGTACCTAGAATCATCTCGGGTGCGCCGTGGTCGTAGGCCTCCACTACCGGGAGCTGTGCCTGTCTCTGCCCGCCAGCTCCTTGTGGTTGGGGTGGACCTCCTAGTGGTGGTGGTGGTAGAGCCTCAAAGCGTTTCCCACCACCTTCTGCTCGGCCATCTCCTCTTCCTCGTCCACCTCCTCCCTGCGGACTGCCACGGTCGACCCTCTGCCTCGGTGGTCCCTCAATCATCTGCTGCTCCTCAGCACAGAGGGCCGGGCAATCACGAGCCATGTAGCCCTGCCCGCCGCATGAGTAGCACTCTCTGCCTCTCGAAATACTGGCTCCATGCTGTGTGCCCCGAACTGCTGAGCCAGTGTCTTGAGGTCATCTTCCTGAGGGTCTGGTCTACCTGGACCCATGTGTCATCCGTCGACTACCTGCTGCAGAAGACTCTACTACGTGTCGTCCTGCAGTGGGTCTCGGCGCTGGTGTAGAATCATCAAAAAAGATCTCGATCAAAAGGGCTCGCTCCAGTACTCCTGTTTGAGTCGGAATGCTAAGGGAGATCAGCGATGCCCTGATCTTGTGTCTCAATCCCTGCTCAAAGGTCTTGGCCCAGAAGAATGGTTCTCGTACCATGTCTGTCGAGTAGCGTGAGAGATCGGTAAATCTCGCCGAGTACTGGGCGACCGTCATGCTACCCTGCCACAGCTGAAGAATCTCCTGAATGCGCACCGCACGGAGGGTGGTTGGGACGAACTCAGAGCAGAAGGGGATCTCAAAATCCGTCTAGAGAAGAGATGCCTCATCGTGCACCTGGAGCATCATGCTCCACCATCGGCCCACTGCTGCATGGAGTAGGCTCGCTGCGAGGATCACCATGAGTTCTACTGGTGTCCTCACTAACCTAAAAACTCTCACCACTGCCTCCAGCCAGTCCTCGGATGCCTGGGGGCCCGTCTCCCCGTGGAACCTGGGCGGTCGCTAGCGCTGGAACTCATGCAGTGCACTAAGGCGACGTGCATCGTTAGCGGCTGGGTCTGGAAGCATCGGTGGCTCAGCGGGTAGAGCTACTGTCGGTGCCCCTGCTGACAAAGGGCCCTGCACCGAGGCCTCATCGCTCGGTAGGCTGTCGTCACGCTCGACTCTCGGAACCCTAGCTGGCTGCCGTCGTGGGGCCATCCTGAAAAGGAAACAGTGCGCCACGGTCAGAATAATATACCTGGTGAGGTGATACAAAGTAATCACAAAGAAAACTTGGAACACACATGCAATCAATTTTTTCTTGCATTAAGTCGGAAATCAGAAGTCAGGGTCCTGGTGTACGGATACGTCGGCCGCCGCACCAACACTGGACTCCCTGGACTGATAACCACACCCAATACGCTAAACATTATTGCTTCACATAGAAAAAGATCAGAGTCCCAAGTTCTGCGGTAGAACCAAACTCCTTTGATACCAATTTGTCACGACCCATCCTCAGGGCCCGTGCCGTGACTACCCCAAGCCCGCCTTCCATAGGCCAGGGGCTGGTGACTAGCACCAAAGCGTAAATCTTGGTAAAAAGGGAAGGCATTGCCTTTGTAAAGAAAACAAACACCACAGAGAAAGCAAGCAGTAGAAGTAAACACTAAGTAAAAATAGAGTACAACTGTAAGTGCGGAAAGTAAGTGGGCCAGTATACAAACCCAAACTGAAAGTAAAGTACAACTCAAAAGGGAAAACAACAACTGAAAGGTAAAGCCGCAACGATGAGCTATCCTTTGGGAATCCCACTTGAAGGGTGGGTACAGAAAAGCCTCCACTGCTCCTCGGGTCCAGCCTACCACTCCGAGTACGTCCCGCCCAGTGGTCCAACTCCAGGTACCGTTCTGCTCCGCAAGCCTCCACCACGATTAGCGCTGTCCATCGTCTGCAACCAACAAAATGTAGTGCGGGCATAGCCCGTGTAGGGGTGAGTATAAGCTACTCAGTAGGGATCCCGAGACCCCATGAAGGTCTCCCAAATTCCATAAAAGATAAACCACAAAGGAATGATACAATCACGAAGTAACATCCGAGACATCTTAGGTATATGCCCATACATATACCTAAGTCATTAATTCCATTATTCTCCAACCTCCGAGCCCAAGTACAACCTAGTCCACACAGGAAAGCATACGTATTCCACACAGGAAAGAAAAACGTAATCCACACAGGATATCACAACACAATCCACACAGGAAAGCAAACAGGATTCAGCTCACACAGGTATACTTCTTCGAAAGACGATAGAGATGACCACTGATCCATCTAAGTCGTCAGACCCACAAAGGATCGATAGGCACTAACCCCCACAATGACCCACACAGGATCGGTAGGAAACTAACCCCCGCAATGACCCACATAGGAGCAGACCCACATAGGATCAGTAGGCGCTGGCTCACACAGAACCACTGAGCGCTGAACCACACATGATCGGACCCACACAGGATCGGTAGCACTGATCCACACAGGATCGCTGAGTGCTGTAGTCATCGTCGTCGAATCCACTGAGGATCTCTGCAGAGTCATCATCGCAGTCACAGTAGCAGTCGCAGCCAGCTCTAGTGTTCCCGCACACAGCAAGCTCGTTCGGGAGGGTCCGCTGCACGAGCCGAGAGGCTGATACATCAAATAACACATAGTCCAGAGTTGATGTATCCAAAAGTTCTGTATAGTCAGCAGGAACTCAACGTCGTAGAGGGCGAGTCAATCGGACGCCCGGTCTGAGAGTTATTGGCCTTTTCATCCCAGGAGCCCGGTTGATTTTTAAGGAAAAACCAACATGACCGTACTCCAACTGCGTCCAAACCTTAGGACAGAGTAAGCCAAAAGATCCGTCTCACTAAGAGGAAACCAACAAAGTTGACGACACGTCATTCGGACGCCTGGAGCTTGAGATATGAGCGTTTCCGCTCCGAGGGCCCGGTTGGTTTCGTGTACGAACCAACACGGCCGAACTCAAATATTCCGAAACCTTGAGTGCGATATACCAAAACGACCGTCTCATTCCAAGGATCGTGTCGCCACTGATGTCGCTTCGATCGGAGGTCTGTAGCCCGAGTTATGGGCAATTGAACCCAAACGGTCCGAAAATGGGGGTTTCGGGCCCAGACCGACCCGGCCCGAAACGGGTCGACCCGACCTGGGTCCGGGTCGACCCGGCCCGGCCCAGCAGGCGCGGCGCGGCCTGGGCGCGACCCGACGACCCGTGCGCTGGGCGCGCTGGTCGGTTGCTCGGCCAAAACGGCCGTGCCGTTTTTGGCTCGCACCGGGGGGGTGCTGCCCCCCCCCCCCGGTTTCTTGTAACCGCCCCCTTAATTGGGGCCGCATTGATGGTCGGTCAGGGGATTCAATTCCCCCGGCTTCTCCCTGTCCGGCCGGCCCGACCTGGCCTGCCGATTCTTGCTTAATGGGACCGGCAATGGCCGGTCCCCTTCCAGCTCCGACGCCGGCGACCCGTTACCGGACACCTGTCACCCTGCTTTGCCGCGGCCTGGAACCGGCTGCGGCCCTTGTCGTCCGCCGCGGCACGACGGCGCTGCGCCCCTCCGCCGCAGCCCCGGTACCGACAACGGTATTTTCGGATGTCTCCGACGCGGCACGATGGCGTCGCTTCCTTTTATTAATTCACAACGCGGCGCGTTGGTGCCGCGTATTTATTGCCGCAATAATTCTGCACGGTGCGACGACACCGCGCCACTTCCATTTCAATCCAAAAGAATCCAATAAGAAAAATAAGAAGGTGGGTCGGCCGTGTTTGTGCGGTCCCCCCCCCCCCCCCTCACGTTAATCGATAACAGTTGTTTAAATTTCACGAAGAAATTTAGGGAAGTAATCACGAACAAATTAATTAAATACAATCCCCTACCTCGGTTTCAAGAATGGTGCACGTCAATGATCCGCGGAAGATGAGCATCGCGGAGGTCAGGCGTTGCGGAAAACCAACTTCGATTCCGTTGTCGTCGAGGTGCGTCCGAAGAGGAAATGTCATTGGAGAAGTTCTCCATGTTCTTCGGCGGAGATGTTCTTCGTTGAAGAACGATGTTCTTCATTGGAGTCCGAGGTGTTCTTCACGTTCTTCGTCGAAGATGTTCTTCGTTGGAGATGAAGAAGATATTCACGCTTCCTAAAACCTCTCAACGTGGCATAAACTATAACATTAATAAAATAATCCCAAGTCTTAATTTATTAACACAACTTACCCTTTTGAATTTCAAGAGTTTGAAATTCAATTAACCACACATAACTCACCTCATTAAAATTACACAAGTTGTCAAATTAAACGAAGGGGAGTTAATGGGGAGTTGAAGAGTTGAAAAATATGAAGGGGTGGGGTTTTTGTGGGCCCCACCACCCTCATAACCTCCCAAGGGAGGTTGGGTAGTTACCCAACTTCCACCCATAGCCTTAAAACACAAAAAGGAAAATAAAAATTGTAGAATAATAATAAGTTAACTTCCACAATTTTTATCATCCACACCCGTGATAACGCAACTCTGGAACAAGAGTTCCTAAGCAATTACCGGCGCTGCGGTTCCATTGGTGCCCTAAGAATTCGATTTCGGGCCTCGGTTCAAAAGTTAGAAATTCCCGCTCATTCGTTCACTGAACGTACCTGAGCTAAACTTCGAATTGAAATTCCGGGCACTCCGGGCCTCGGAATCAAGTGCCATCTGAAATTGTGTTCTTGTAAAATCCCAAATAAAATTAAGATAAATTTTTCCTTGAATTTTACGGGTCTTTACAAGGCACACGCTGACTAAACTTAAGTCATGAATAGGGTAAACCCACCATCCTGAATACAACACTGCCCTTAGATTTCTCATCCAGGAACCCTTTAAGAGTAATTAAACTTTTTCAAAAAAACCACTCATGCATGCTATTTAAAACATAACATTTTATGAAAGACCATTCTGGGAACACCGGGCCATGGAATCACACGTCGTCTCATCCCATTGTCTTGAAATAATCCCTAAAAATTATAACAAACATGGAATTCTTGGACATTACATTAAAATATATATAAAATATTGTGGTATAACAACTGACCCCATAATGAATCATTTTTCTATTAGAAATTTCTTTAAGCCTCCACTTCTGGAAAACTATTCTTCCATTATTTCCACGTCATATATTCTCTCTCAAAAAGTTATTTTTAGATATGTCCATGGAATAATATTACCTAATCCAATGATGTAACTTTCCACAATTTTTTTTTTCAAACCACTATATGAATATTTTTCTGCAGAAATGATGTATCTGAATATAAAGAAAAATTATCCTAGATTATGATATGTGAATGTTAAATTATTATTTTTTTCAATTTAGTATCAAAGAAATCATTATTAATAGAGTTGTATTGGGGATTTAAGGCTAAAATTTGTGTAATATATTCTATGAATAGAGGTTCCAAATTCCCTTTTTAATGAATAATTTAATATCATAACTAGGAAAATACTTTTAAAAATATTTCAGGTAAAAAAATATAAAGGTAATCTTTAATGGTCGACATATGAATTTGTTTGATGTTAATCAATGTAAATACAATTTATTATTAAAAAAAATCATTTTAATTATATATAGAAAAATAACATCTAAAATATAAATTTACCCCAATTCCATCTAATTTAAAGTATATTTTCATGGAATACCATATTGAGATGTAAAATCTATCATGAACCAATAGGGATCATCCATAAATAGAGCACCTGAAATGGTCCATGGAAAACCCAAAATGAAAGTCTCAATCCCAATAGAATTAAAACTAGTTCCCATGACTCATGTAAAAATTCTTGGGAATTATTTCCACCCCAAATCAAAGTTGACAAAGAAAGATATCTTTACTAAATATATTTCTTGTTTCATCCATACATTTATTGACTGTGAGAAATAAAAAAAATAAATCCAATAAAATAAGAAATCTAAATGATTCATAACCAGTGCAACTGTTCCAATTCATTTCATCCATCACATATTCATATATCATAAATACATAGACTAAAATCAAAAAGAAATAAATATGGGATGCCTTGGATAGTACATCGATATTATAAAATAATAACAAACCTGATCAAAATAAGAAAATCACCTCCAAGTGACCCCTTTATGACTCTCTATATCCACATACGACAATAATTGGGAACTTATACACTCCAAATGGTGAATACCAATTCTAAGGTACCTAAAGAGAATCCAAAAGCGTTGAATATAATGAATTTTGTAAGTAGTGTGTGATAAAAACTAAGCATAAGTGGACCCTACAATGGATTTTGTGAAATTTTATTCAATACAATATCAATTTATTAAAGTTTTAATACATTAAGAAAATAGATTTTTCTTATATAAATACATAAAATCTAACATCATATCCAAAGTTATTTCATAAACATTAAATTTCTTTCCTTAAATGAAAAAAATAATTTGAAAACCATTTCCTAAACCTAAGGCATATTTACTAAACCACCAATAAAACATCCAAATTTAGGAATCACATTAGAAATAATATTTTTAGAACACATTTTAAATACATTGTAAAAAATAAACCAAATAACATGAATAATAGAAAAATAACCAATGAAACATATGAAAAGGGAATTAATTTCATGGGATGGTTCCATAAAAATCAATAAAACTAGGTAATACAAGGGATTAGAGGTCCCAATAGAAGTCATCTAGTTTCATGTGCATCAAATTAGGTCATAAAGTGATACATTCTAGTATTTTACCAAAAAAGGACTAACAATTTTCTTATATTGCGTATATTACACAAGTAACCCAATTAGAATTCATTGAGAATATAATTTGGGCACTCATCACTTGTCTTGACAAATAACTCGAGGAAACTAGAATCATGTTATTATCTATTATATCATAAATATAAAACTATGACTCAAATCCTATAGAACCCATAAATATAAAAAATATGAGGTTGAAAATTAAACAAAGTGAATCACATGAATCGTGATCATAAATATATAAACATCACCTCACCAACAACACCCTCTCAATAAACTTCCCTATTCAAATAATTCACATAAAAATTATACATCTCATAGGTATATATCTATATCAAAATAATGGGATAAAGAGGATCTCAAATTCTCACAATGAAATAAAATTTAAATTTTCCCAATAGGCCTTATTAAAACAATGTTTCAGTTTTCCAATTCAATTCTCATAATTAGAAATTAATGTTAAAATGATTTTTTAAAATCAACCCTTTAAAATCCATTTGTAATCATTCGATATATTTAAAAACTAATCTTGAAAACATTTAAAAAAATAAATCCATTTTACTAAAAACTATTTGAAACCCAAAACCATTCCATAAACCAATTCATGACCAAAATGGGGTTAAATACCCTTTACTAGGCCAAATTATTTAAAAAAATGAAACCCCTTTCTAACAAATTGGATTTAATAAATCATTATAAAAACAATTCCTCATAAATAAACTTTTTTTTCAATGTAAATAAATGATGGAAAATGATTTTAAATTTCATTTAACTATCACTTAGGGGAATAATTTATCAAAAAAACCAATTAAAATTATAGGAAAAAAATGGCATGAAAATTTTAAAAGGTACAAAAAAACACCTACCTAAAACAAATGTAATTGAAGATAGAAGTCATATCATTAAATGGAGAATTATCAAACAATAAATGAGTCTACCTAATAAATTTATAAAAATAAAAGACCCATATTATATTCATCTTAAAAAATAGATTGTACATGCACAATGATTAGGGTTCATGGGATGGATAGAAAATAAAGGTATAGAGGGGGTGGAGTATAAATTAAATATCTATTTATATGCACTGATAAGTTTAATATAGTAAAATTCTACGGGAAAGAGATATTCCTCATGTTCCCTCTACTTTATTCGAAGATAAAGAGAATGGAAGGGGGTACTAAAAACATAAAAAACAATGATGGGGAAATATTATAAACTCAAAAAAAATTCACCCTTGGGGAGACCACCATAAACTAAAACATGGAATGAACCATTATATCATGTTTTTATATTTATATCCCTGAGAAAACTAATAATGATCAGTGTTATAGTTAAACCCCTACTATGAATTTTGGAAAAGCTCCCCAATAACCCACTATGGCCAGATCCATGGTGTGGAGCTCCCCATGGTCCTTTCAAACATCCATAAAGAATAGAATATGATAATATTGTCTTAATTTGACATATGAAAAAAACTATAAAGTTACTTCCATGCATCCAACACCACCATAACACCCACACCCCACTCTCCACACAACATGATCAGTAAAATTCCCAATGTGGTCATTTCAGTCAACCTCATTTCTTAAAGGGAAATGACAAGAATGAAATTCCCACTAAAATGGAAAAATAAAGGGAACTCGGGTGAGGTGAGGTATCCCATGTACAAAAACCCTTCAAGGATTCATGAACCTCATAGAAAAACATCAAGATCACTTTAAAAATGAAAAATACGAATAAATGGAAAAATATTAAATTAAAATAATATAAAAATGATTTTGGGGTGTGAGAAATATCCCAATTGTTCCCTATTCTTCCGCTATAAAGTCCTTGATCAATGTATAAGACAAAATAAAATTAAAACCACCACACTATATGTAGGTGTGGTTGGATTAGGAAAAAATAATAAGGGTATAGTGGGAAATGATCTATAGAAAACCAAAAAAAAACTCAAATCATGGATCCACAATCCTCATGTTATAGAAATAATATCCATTCATAAAAAAAATATCTCATTATAACTTGGAACCCTTAAGTAATGGATAACTTTCCTAATTCACCACAAAATTTATTGGGTTAGAATGACTATTAAATTGTATGTCTGAAATCAATTAAAAATATTAGTAAAAAAAGTATGGGTTGAGGTAATTATCTAAACTAAACTAAGATGATAATGGAAATGATCCACTAAACATAATTTATATTTTCTCTAATGTGGGGATAATAATGGAAAACAACCTTAGAAGGAAATCACTACCCAAGATAACCTCATCCAATAACCATGAAATGAATCATGTGTTTGATGGAAATAAGTCCTAGTTATCCTATAATGGACCCAAGGTTTTCCATGTAATTTAATCATTAATATAACCAACACTATAAAAAAATCGACAAAAAATGATTATCAAGAAAAAATAATCCACCAAACAATAATAAGAAAACCATAAAAAAGTAGATATCCAATAAGAATCGATAAAAGAGGCACCTAGAAGAAAATATCCAATAAGAATTACCTCACTAAATTTAATCTAATTCCATATCAATATAAGTAAATCACTAAATAGAAAAACACCCCAAACCAAACATACACCTCCGACTTCATCTAAAAATGTCAACTTATTAAACTCGAAGATATAGTCTATAATAACCCTTATATCTTTTACACTATAATTCATGATTTATTATATAATATTACACATTAGAAAACCTATAATATCATCATTTATAGTGTATTTGGGAATTAGGTACATTAAATTAAAACATAAAACAAATAATACATCATCTTTATTGAAAATATCCTTAACATTTTCATAATATTCCGTCATAGTTAAAATTGCATGGGATAACCTGGGATCATATATAAGAAAAGAGTGAAATATAAATCATATTAAGGGAGTAAAAATGAAATAACATGAAAAATGTAATACATGTTATACAATAGGAATATCAATGGGTCATAAAAGGAGTGAGAATTATAAACATGATCAATGAGGCATGATATTGCATGATAACATAAAGGCTCCATGGGAAACAAGACAATAACTTAAAACACTGCATTATAAACATAGGTCAAGGATTACTTCCATGAAATATTGATGAAAAAATTATTTTGATGGATTTGGTTCACTAACTAATATATTTAATGATTCCTCATGAGTCTAAAACATTTCCCAATGTATTAGAGCACTATATAATTCCGGACACACCAGTCACATTTATTTCAATATCGTGCTTATGTATGCAATATAGATCATAAAAAATGGAATCATTTTTTGACACTTATTAGTACATGATCAAGAAGTTTCAAATAAATAAATATAATACCCCAATGAAAAATGTATAAGTTCATAAAGGTGAACACCCTTTATAGGAAATGGGTATGGGTATTCACTACACAATTGTTTGGCATGAAAAAACCTGGTGAAATTTCTGCAACATAACAGGGGCGTATAATTGTTCATGGAAGGGATTCATGAGAGTGAAAGGGGTATAAAATAATTTATGAATACTAAGGTAATTAAGGGGGATATGGAACAAGATATCCAAAAATTATTAGTTTGACAAAAAGGGAATAATATAATTATGATACTTAAATAAATAGGAGAAAGAAAAGAACCCTTACACTTGGAGTGTGTCTCCAAATGGTTGGGAGGAGCTTCTTGGGAGCTTGAGGGAACCTTGAATAAAGATAGGGGAGGGAAGATTAAGGACACGATATAAGTATTTTTAAGGAAGATAAATGGGATATTTTGTGGGGTTGTATAGGAAAATAGAGGGGAGTTCTTTATTATTTCCCAAACATAGTTTTTGGACAATATATAATAAATAAACCAAAACCACAAACCTTACCATGGTTTTTGACCATTGTTTCTACAAAAGAGAGATGGTTTTAATTATTATATAAGTCTAATGGACTAACTTATTAAAATATTACCCATTCTTATGTGGGAGTGAGTCATACTCTTAAGGAAATGCTTTTAGAACTTTAAAATATATTATAGGTTTTGGAGGATTCACAAAGGCATTAGAAAATTAATAAAATAATTAAAAAAATATAATTATTTTAAATGTAAGAAATACATTTTTCTATGCATAAACTTTTTAGTATTTATTACATCACTTTTGGGTCATTATGATGTCATAATACACACCGTATATTTATATGATATTTAATTTTTACCCGAAAATTACTTTCTCTCTGAAAATTATGAAGAATACACCATTAGATAATTTTGACATTATGATTCCAAAAATAATATTTATTTTAAACAAATAATTTTTTAAATATTTTAATTTTAACTTTTAAAATAAAATCACCATTTATTAAGAAATGATAGGTTTTTTTGAAAATAACAATTTTTGAACCCTTATCAAAATTACCTTTGACTTCCTAAATATTATATGATCATTTATATTTGATAAAAATTATTTAATAATACTATTTTTTTAAAATAATAATTATTTTAAAAAAATTAATTCATCAAAATATACATCTTAATTGAACATTATTCTATTGAAAATAAAATATAAATATCTATATTATTATGGTATTAATAAAAATCCATTTAATAAAATAGAAAACACCCTTAGGGTAAGGTTCATAAAGGTGAGACTTTCATGAGGTGGTTCAGCATACATGGTTTGGGATGTGATCTTGATGATCTTGAACTTTTCTTATAAATGGTTTTGATCATGCTTAAGCTGTTCGATCTCATCTTGGTCTTGGTCAAGGGAAAATACCACAGATGCTATCTTCCTTGATAAATGGGCTTTATAGGTTACAATCCTACTAGATGAGGCCATCACTTCCTTTATCTGTTTCAATTGGATTTACTAAAACCCTATATTTATAGTAATGATGTGATCACTGTTTAATGGCTATATTAACAATGGCTATAATGTACTTGGGATGATTTGTGAGTTTATCTTTATCACTAGGGCCAGAGATTGAAGAATTTGGAAGAAAATCAACTGAGAAACTTAAAATACCAAGGGGAAAATGTTAAATTCTCACTTTTCAATCAGGTGCATGGTGTTCCAAACAGTGTTCCAACCTCTATCCAATAGGGGTCTAAGTTGCATGATAACCTGAGGATCTTGCTCAGTTTGACAAACCACACTGAATTGCATTATCTGAGGCTGCTTGGTTTTTCTGTCCCCCTTTCATGTTTTAATAAACCATGCACCCCTCCTCCTTGCTAGCACGGTTTGGGCGCATGATTTCCTCTAACCATGATACATGAACTAGATGACCATTTTTTTCCTTTTCTTTCAAGTCTCGAACCCACAGAACACTCCCGAACCTCCCCATACACCCAATAATCATTCCATTGACCAAAAATAAGATATTAATAACAAAATTTAAACAGTATTATAACTCCATGAAGTTCGTTATCTTACATTGTGGTTCCTATTGAGGTCATTGGATAGGTGGAGAAAGAGGATTATCATTTATCACTTCCACTACAATTGGCGTAGATACATAATATCGTCCATGTATCTCAGCTATGAAAGTATCTATATGATTCATCTCATGTTTTTAGTAGGAGTGATCTTGAGGTTGAACCTAATTTATCCATGATTGAACATCCTGATAAGATAGTTGATTCTAAAATGAAGGTACTTCATGGGAGGAAGATACCTTGGGTTTGAGTTCTATGGAAGAACTATTTTGATTATCATGAGATGTGGGAGAGGTAGGAACTGATGAGATAGCATGGTCTCTTTTTTTTGACATTGAAGGTTATAATTATGATTTTTGGGGATAGAAAGGTTTTAAGGTGGGGATGTTGTAACATCTTATTACTATTTTCAGGTAATCCTAAACCCCTCTTTCATCATGCTTTGGTTGGAATTCATTTAAGGGTTCTTCAAGTGAAATTTTTGGAAATTTTGATAGTTTGTAGGTTGTGCAAAATTGAAGAATAGTTTTCCCAACCCATGATCCATATCATTAGAAACCATGAAAACCCATAAAGTGGGGTTTTTCATGTCTAGCACAAGGTTTGATAAATTGTGCACCCACATAGTAGAAACTGGGAAACCCATTTAAAAGGGGAACATGGCTAGGGCGAACAGTTGGTCTAATCATCTAGCCCTTATTAGTAAACCATGTACCCAATTTAATTAATCTTAAAATATTTTCTAAAAATATGAAACATCCTTTTTAGGTTTCTGATGGACTTAGCTCGAGCCCCTATGGTTTATTCTTCCTCAAGATCACCCTAGAGGAAATTTTGGACCCTCTACACCCTTTAGATAGCGGATCGAAGCATGAAGAATGAAGTTCGATCTCTACCTATTATGTTTTCTCTTCCTGTTTTCGTTATCTATATCTCTCTCTCTAGTCCTCCCTATGGTATTATAGATGTCCTTGTTGTTGGAGGATCCAATCCTTGTTCTTTTGGATCTTGAATCTACGTTTGATTCTAGGATCTCTATAATTGATGATCTTTGTTGGAGTTTCTCATTTAGGGATTTTTGTTTTGAGGACCCATGATCTTGAGGTATGAGAATTTATTATGATGGATACATTTTATTAATTATAAATTACATGAATTAAATTCAATTTCATGATAAATTTATTTCAATTGGTTTATTAAAAACCCAATTCCATTGAATTGGGGGGTGGATTTGAAATTGGATTTTCCATGAAATTCGAAAAACCCCCAAATTCTATTGAATTGGGGAATGTTGTGAAAATGGATGGAAATTGATTAAATTAAATTGTGGAATTTTAATGGTGAAATTGATTTGATTAAATTGATTTTAAATTGGTATTTGATAAATATGGATTAATTTTTTTGATAAAATCCCATTGGTTTTATATTGGAAATGGTATGATTTGATTAAAAACCTATTTATTAGTTTCTAATTGGAAAATGGAATATTTGAAATGGGAGAATGAGATGAATTTTATTTTAATCCATATTAAAATAAATTGAACATCGTTGAATTGTATAAGAGAACATGCAATACTAGTTAGCGAGTTATTGGGATAACACTCTTTTGATGCTTTAAAACACTAACTATACATGCACAAAATTTACATCCCCGATAAGATGGTGATTATTTCTCTATGACTAGTGCCAAGGGATGTGTGTACACATAATTTCATGAAAACTATTTGACTGTGAGGGAGTCCCATATCCTGGAACTATCGTGCCTTTTGGAATATGACCATGTTTCTCTCTTTTTTTAAAATAATATATATTATATTATTATAAATTATTTTCCATGCCTTATGAATTTATATAGGTTTTTTTATATAAAGTTTTTATTAAGTCAATTGTTTAAATTATTTTACATCATTTGAAATGTAAATCATGATTTGTTTAAATATGTTTTGAAAATAAATGCTTGTTATTTACAATTGAATGATTTATTTGGTTAATTAAATGTTGTAATGTATTATTGAATCCTTGGTGAGACCCTACTATTCTCTTATACTACACCCTACCTTTTCCTTTGGGTGTTTTTAGATTATCCTTTTCCAGTTTTGAGCAAGGGTGAGGAGGCACTTAGAGGTGGTAGTAGCTTTTGATCCTTGGGCACGGAGAGTTGTGTCTGTTGGGACATGGGTTTTTATCTTGTTTTCAAAGTACATTACTATTGTGTCTTTGGTATTGTTTTCCTATTTGAATTCTGGTACAATTTATACCAATGGAATTTTTCTAATATTCATAATGACTTATTATCTTTCTTCTACAATGTTTGTGGAACAATAATTACCACCTTCATTTTGTATGATTCTAGGTGACAGTCACCAACACACGAGGAATGAGAATTCCCTTTGGGCTATGTTCGTGACTCTCTATAAATCTAGGTACCTGGGTGTCTAGGACAGTTCGTGATAGATTAATACACATATTTTAAAGCAATATATTACCTGTCATAATGTGTAGGAAAAGATGTCTCCTCATGATGACCAACAAATGCATCCATATTTGTTGGTTTATTAGGAGTCCATACATCAATGGTGGGTGTGGGTATATTTTAAATTCAATATTATTAAGATAAAACATCATTTGAATTTTGTGAAATCCTCTGTGGTCCTTTCCAGTGAGTATTAGTACAAATTTCATTCGAGATTCAACTAGTATAATTGAATTTTTCAAGGGATAATGAAGAGTAAGTCGGCATTTAATTATGTTGTTTTCTAATAAAATAAGGAAAATATATCCTAATGTAATCCTAATATATTCTCTAATTAGTGTCATAATCATTAGAACAACATTGTTCCACGAATATACATCAATCGACACATGTATGAGAGTGGTGAGCCCAATGTTACAACTAAACATGGCCTTGTTAGGTTTAACAGATTGGCCACATGCATTCCATCCACCCTATAATTTGATTCCCCATTTCTTTCCATAATAATTTTTCTAACACCATCACACTACGATACTCCTATTTTTTTGGGACATCAGTTTTCACCATTTACCATTTCATTGGCTTCAACATCATCAATATGTGGTTCTTATGTATTTCTAGCATCGACATGCGTAAAAGATTGTGGTTCCACTACATTGGGAGCACTGGTATTTTATGAAACATGGTCTTCCGCTGGATAGGGAGCATTGACATGTAAACAATTCATTATCTATAGAAATGGTTGAACATTTAATTTAGATTATGTAAATGTAGAAGTGAAAAAATAATAATATGAGTTAACACAGTATATATTACAAAAAATATAAAAATTGGTTAGTTAACTCTTTTTTAAAGGTTGAAGGGATTTTGCCTTTCTATTGAATATCAAAATCCCTTCAATGTGGTATCATCTAACATACAAGACCCAATTGACAATGGAACCACTGCAAAATGATTGTGACATCCCAATGCAACGATCATCCTTAGTTTAATTGACATCTGACACTTCAGTGGTTTGGGTCAATAACAGAATAGTTTACCACTTCTAGTTTACAGGAATTGGAACATAAAATGCATATATTGTACGTGATTGCATTATAAATGATTTATCTTTGTACCCTTCCTTATTGAAATCCACTTTCACAAATACAAATTTTTATATTTTAACAACCCACTTGTTATCAACCCACATTCATTAAAAAACTAGAACTTATAATGTTGTATAACCCAACTACCATATTTTTTAAATTATGCTAAATCAGGAAATAATTTCATAAATTGGATTTTTGTTCATGGTACCGAATACATGCATCGCTTCAACAACAAGTGTAAATCTATTATTTTTCATGGTACTTTGTTCATCATGTTCCTTTTTATAGAGCATATACCCATTAATTACATAACCATTATAATATAATATATGCACACTTGGTATTATGAATAGTAATAAATGTTTTGAAATTGAATTTGGATTTTTAGTTGACTCCTTAAAAATATGGTCTTGAAACCATCCTATAAAATGTATTGTATGTGTTTTTGATATCCAAATTTCATCCCTTCATGGATTCAAATGACTAAGAATTAGTTTGTGGGTTTCAAATTATGAGGAAACCTCTCAAATTTCATTAAAAACATAAATATGGGAATACTCTTGATCTGTAAGAGTAATTATTACAATATATTTTGAAAATTCCTCCTCCGATAAGCTGCTAGTAATGATGAGATTTTAATAGACCAGTTCTTTCCACACAGAATAGGTAGTCAGTGAGAAATTCAATGGATTCCTTAACAACACATCACTCCAAAATACAACTTTCATGCCATATTCAATTTTTGATATAACCTTTCAAAATATTCATAAACTGTTCAATGGGGTACATCCATCTATAATGTACAGATTCACATACTCGAATCTTGATTACCATGTGACCCATCAAGTTAACCTTCATATCAAAGAATGCTTATTGGAAGAACATATCCAATTCACATAATATGATTGAAATTTAATTTTCTATAGTTGGAAATTTTGTTGGGTCTATAACATTGATACATATATCTTTGAAAAATAAACATATCTTGGTTAATTTAAGATGAACATTAATGGGAAAAATGAATCATAAAGATGCATCTTGTATCAAAACATGACAATAATGTGATATCAGACCCTTTAACTTTAAATTAGCCATTTAGACAATATTATTGATATTCCAAAAATAACCTTATGTAACATTATCATCATTCAAGATGTTGATAAAATGATATCTCTCTTTCCTATAAAGAGTGTAAGAATTTAGAGGAAGAAAATTCTTTTTTTCATCCTTCACTAGAGACAACTATTCATGTATTCTCAAGTCAATCATGTCCAACCAAGAAATAATTCCATCATATTTTTCTGGGTCAATTTAGTAACATTCCAATGAAACTATCACATGAATATTTTTCAACATGCATGACATCAGAAAAATTCTCGATGTACAAACAATTCCTGTATAATAATTTAACAAAATAGTCTCTTTTCCAACTAGTTTTTTGTATGGTTTTTCAAAAAAGGTTTAACAAAAGTAGTTTACTTATATTTTAAATTGTCAAATATTTTATCACCTATTGGTGGAGAAACTATTTTATATTATTATAAAATCTAATTTAATGATGTAATCCAATATTGGTAATTATGTCATTAGGGTAGAAATCTACAATTTCCTAGAAAAAATAGACTTCTATAAATGTTTAACCAAATTAAATGTGTATATTATTCATAAATGATACACCCATCAGTTCCTTTAATTATATATCCTATAAAATTTCCATAAGTAGGAATGTCATTCATCATTTTATACAACATGGATATCAATGTAAAATCTTCATTTCTGTAAGCATCATACAATATAACACTTGATTCTCGAAATAATTTTAAATCTTTGATCAATGGATCCAAATAAACATCGAAATCTTTTCTTTGTTGTTTTGGTCATGATATAAGCACATATATAATAATGTTTTTTCATTAAAAAACATGGTATAGAGTTATAATTTACCAACATAAACATAAATATACTACGAGTGCTGCAAAAAAACCAAAAGGATTCACTCCATCTGTAGATAACGCAAGCCGAAGCTTTCTCGGCTTGCTTCGAAATTAAAGATACGCATGATCAATTATCTTCCAATGAGGAGAGTCTTCTGGGTTATAGAGTTTCCCATATTTATTTCTTGTATCTTCATGCCACATCAATTATATTTCAGCCTCCTCACTTATGTATTAGTGCTTAAACTATGGAATGATTGGAAAGCACAATAAAATTTTTGAAGGACCCGATTCATCTTTCTTGTATCGAGAAGCACCACACTTTGGGAACTTTTAAGTGACTTTTTTCCTTGAAAAATAGTATACAATCATTTTGATAGGGATGTATTATTTCAGAGATCATACCCATTGAATGTAGCATTTGTTTAGCATCTTATTTTTAGAAAGGATGATCATTATATTTTAGGAGCTTCTCATTCAAGAGAGAAATTAATTCAATAAAAATCGTGTCACTCCATATGTTATCTACATTTAAATTATATAGATTTTTCTAGATGATAATGTTTTATATTTAGTACAACCATCATACAATGGCATCTTTGCAAACCTCTCTATCTTCGAAAAAAATGTTGGAAAATCACAAAGTTCATCTTCAATGATCATTTCCATTTCCTCAATATGATCTTTATCATCATTCACACATATTATGACATCCTAAATATGATCTTCATAATTTTCCACACTTTTTATCATATCATATGATTCATAAAACAAAGTCTTATCCTAGTCACAAGCTATATTCAATTTTTCCCATGTTTAGTCCAACATTTATAACATTGATCAATTCCATGAAATGTCATGTGTTCCTCCCAACACCTCAAGAGTAATTAGAATTGAATAAAAATAGTTTAAACATAGACACAGGATTTGAGAAGGGTCACATGCATGATTTTTTTCCAAACTTGATGAACTCTTTCACACCATACTCATACTCTTTTTTCATACGATTGACTTACATCTGTTTTTTATTCATACCATCCTATTTTATTCAGTAATATAAAAATTTTAATAAATAAATATAGTGTAAAAAGTGTTTCATAGGGAAATTTCACCTTATGATTAAAGTATTAGTATAGGGTAAGATTATTAATTGTTATTATTTTAAAGACATAAATTGGGGTTTTAATGGTTATGATTTCACTAACATGGGTTATCATTAATATTTTCCATATTATATGAACCTAATATACCATATCTTTCACTAATTCAGGTCACAAGAGAGACCTCTACCCTATCAGAACACAACATATAGGTGATTAATATATGGAATTTAATATAAATCTTCCAAACTAGCTACCTATATGAATGCTTGAAAAACATTTTTATACAAAAATTACAATTGGTCAGATTTAAAGTATCCTCTCACAACGTTTGGCACAATATACTTTCCATATTTTGGTTGCTTGAAAAGAAAAAAATACTGAAAGTAGATACTCTAATGGTCACTAAAAATAAAATACACAAGGAACTAACATGTTTTAATGAGATATTGTGGTTTTAATCCATGGGAGATGGAGGGATACTTGAAAGTAAATGGAAAAAATAGTTTGATTTTAATCTATGAGAGAAAGAGGGATACTTGGAACTTGGATCTAATTACCAGTTTTTCACTGTAGAAACACTGCCTACTTATCATCTTCAGTCACCACCTTACACGATAAGTGGACAATGTTTCCATGGTGCACAACTAGGGGCTCCAAGCAATCTGAGTGAGATATAATGATGAAGGAGTGAAAATGAATGTGAAGGTGAGGGAGATGGTAAACCAACAATGGATCTAGGAAAAAGAGATTGGGAAGAACATGGGATTAGGATGAATACTTAGAACTTGAAGCCGACTACAAATTGCGCACTATAAAATCTCCATCTACTTATCATTTGCAGTCACCAACTTACAAGATAAGTGGAAAGAATTTTTGCAGTGCACAACTAGGAGCTCCATGAAATCAGAGTGATAAATAAAAATGAATGAGTGAAATTAAATGTGATGGGGGGAGGGATGAACCAACAATGACTTAAATAAATAGATATTAGGTGGAGAATCCAAGAGGTAGATCATGGAAAAATTAGATCGCTTACGTGCGTTCTATTCAAACCATTTGGAAAAATTAAAAAAAAAACCAATATGTTCAAGGGGGAAACAAATCACAAGTGATCATAAACCTTGATTTTAATATATAATTATAATTTCAAGACAAATAAATTAGATAAACATTAAAAAAACACAAATATGTTAAGAAAAAATTCAAATAATTCTTTAAAAAAAATGGTAATAATTTTAATTTTCTTTTTATTTTTTCAATGAAATTTTTTTAAAAGAAGAGAAATGATTGTGATTTCTCTTTATCTTTTTTGGTCAAATTTTTTAAAATAGAATAAAAAATGTTTTGGAAATATGACAAAAATAACCCTTATTAAAAATAATGTTTTCGAATACTCAATTATTCTAAATAATAAAATATTATAATTTTAAATTGTATCATTGTTTGTTAAATAAATAAATATATTTATTATAAATATATATAAATATATTTAAAAAATATTTATATAATTATAAATAAATATATTTAAATATATATTTATATAATTATATATATATATCGTTATAAATATATGTATTATTATATAATTATATATATATATGTGTGTGTTCATAAAGATATATATATATATAATAAATTTATTGTTATATAAATATATATGTTTTTCAATATATTGAATATATATTTAAAACTATATTTATAGTTTTTTGTTATTATTATTTATAAATTACATTTAAAAATTTATTTATATACAAATAATAAAAATTATTTATATAAACAGAATTAAATGTAATCAAAATTATTTATATAAACTTAATCAAAATTATTTATATACACATAATAAAACGTATCTTTTCAAGGTAATAAAAATTATTTATAAATTATTCATATAATTATTTAATTCAAAAATATTAATTGAAGATAATAAAAAATATTAATTCAATATTATTAACTCAAAATAAATATTAATTCAAAATAAATATTAATTCAAAATTATTATTAATTTAAAATTATTTATAAATTATTTATAATTATCTATATACACATAATCAAAAATATTAATAATTATTTGTTATTATTACTTATAAATTATGTTAATGTTTTAAAAAAATTATTTACAAATTATTTTTAACAAAATATTTATATACACATGAAAATGATGTTTTTTATTATTAAGAATCACAAAGATGATCATTTATATAAATATTAATTTAAGAAAAAATTGAATAAAATACCCCCAATGGGTAATGTGGAAAATTTCAAAAAATGGCATAAACTCCATGGGATTCCTTCCCAATCACTATGATTTTGGGGAGATTGGAAATATATAGTGATGAGATGGTGATGAGTGTGAAATGAGAATAAAATACAAACTTTAATGAATTCTGTGTGACATGATGATGATGTTTAATCCTGTCAAGAAGGCCATGAATGGGAAATATGTGAAAACAGAGAGGGGGGTAATGGGGGGTGTTGGGGTTGGCGTGGACGTCAGTTTCGGTGTTAGAATATTTGAAGGTGAAGAAATGGTAGAGAGTAGAAGTGGAAGAAAAGACAAGGAAGGAGCCAAACTCATCAAATATGGCGGAGAAGAGAAGCTCCTTTAGATCCCAAAGTGTGGGTACACATTCACTCATGTTATCCACTCCCCCCCCTCAAAATCTACTCCACCATTTTTGTTCACTGGAAAAACTCCACACATGCATATACTTATGTGTGTGTGTACATATATATATATATATATATAATGGAAACTGTGTGATCATGTTGCGATGGGATAAGGGATGCAGAGAGCAATGGATCTTCAGGCTCTATCAAAATAATTCCACAAATATCTTAGCATTTGAAAGGATAGGCTCATCCAGAAGATCAATGCTGAGCAGCGAAAACAATTTTATTTCATGACGACTTGAATCTCATGAGGGAGGAGGACCCTACTAGGGTTCTATTTGAATATTTGTTAAGGATTTTATTAATACATTAAAAAAAACTGATAAAATTGATCTTTTTGAGTGCTTTTTTAGCACTAATAATGATATATCTTTAACTGTGGTAAAAAGGTGCTGATAAAAAATATCATTATCAGTTATAAAACTCTAGCAGTGATAAAGATATGTTTTGTCAGTTCCTTTTTAGTGTTGATAAAATTAAATCTTTATTAGCACTAACAATGCCAGGATAAAGACCTAAATTAATTACCTGATAAATATAATTAAAAAAATAAATGTATATATTTATAAATAAATATTTAATGAATTTAAAATATTTAATTTTAAATATAATTATAAATAAATATATTTATTAATTAAATATATTTATTATAATTTTATAATTATTCAAATATATTTATATAGTTATATATATTCATATAAATTTATTAATATATTAATATATATAATGATAAATATAATAAATATATTTATTATAATTTTATATTATATATATATACTATATATATATATTTGGTTATTGGAGGTACAATTACATAAAACACACACACCTCACATATAGGTCAGAAAGGAAGACCATAGACCCCCTTTGGGGATAACTCACCCATCATACCTTATTTTATTTTATATGGATGGACCGAAGTCCCAATAGGCATCGAAAACATTACATGGCCCAAAGGCCCATTTATTAGCCTAAAGTCTCAATGAAGCGTCGTGATTGCATCATCCAGCCTGTGTCACCAGTCCTGTGTCATGTTTGCGACGCCGCCTGCCCGCATAATTCTTGTGTCAGCACCTGCCCGCATCATGCCTTCATCATTGCATGCATCATAAAATACCCCAAGGGGATTTTCAATATTCGAATTTGGATCTATTAGATACATGATCACTAGGTTTACCATTCAGGCGCCACCCCAACTACATTTTCAATAAATATTGTTAACAATATTTGTACATAATTTTAAATATTAGTATATAATTGTATATATTTATATAAATAATTTATTTATTAGTACATAAATAAATATAATATTTATTTAATTATATTTATTGTAATTTTATAATAATTTAAATATACATATTTATAATAATAATTATAAAAAAATATAATAAAAAATATTTATACATAATTATTATATTAGGTGCTTGGGGGTAAAATTACATTCAAACACACCCACTGCATACACACCGACCTGAAAGGAAGTTGATACCCCCTAGGGATAACCCATCCAACCATCCATTTTATTACATTATATGTTATTTGGAACGAAGGCCCAGTGGGTACGAAGCCCATAAAATGGCTCATAGGCCCACCATTAGATGGTCTGAGATCCTTTATTTCATTATGCCTATGTCACCACCTACACATCATGCTTGCATCACCACCGAAAGGCCAGCCATTGAATGGACATAAGGACCTTCTAGAATTATGCATGTGTCCCAAATTATGAATTATTGTACCACTTTTCGGTTATTTACGTTGTCTGGTATGTAATGGTAGCATGAAAGTGGGTCTCACATAAATTTGTGCGATATGTGTGACCACTTATCAATAGCAGAGGTTGGTGTCTGGGGGAACAGTGGTCGTTGATTCCAGAGATGGTGGTGCAGTGTGGCAGTGTTACGTTAGTGTCGGTATGCATAATTCATGCCAATGCACAATTGGTGTTCTAGTGAGGGCACAAAACAATGGTTGGATTTAACTTGAACAATGATGAAAAGTGATACAGGGGGTTGACACTCTTTGATGGAGGAGACCACCAGTGGTATGGGATTTCAGGAGTGAAATACCTCCCGGAATCATGATTGTTGGTGGTATGGGATGCGAACAGTGATAGATCCCAATCAACGACATGTGGATTCCAGCATCTTTGGTGATGATCGTCAATGATGAACTTGATCGTGCGACTGGAGGCACTAAAGGTGGACACAACGACAACATCAATCAAATGATGGTGTTGAAAACCACGACATTTATCATTGTTTCTTGGATGATGAACCTCTAGTAGGGTGATTGGCTTGAACTCATTGATGCTGGGGATCAGGATGCACGAGGTGGTGTGGCAGGTTCTCTTGTGGAATTTCTGGCTTGTCTTTTTGAGCCTTTGGCCCTAGTATTTGTGGGCCACCAATCTTGATAAGAATTAATGGGGTCTATGGTCCTATACAAGATATGAATAAATAAAGGTCTTGACTTGTGGGTTATCTGTTAGGGGGGCTATGACCCACACTTCTGTCCCATGGGTGTGTGTAGTATGAGTATGTTTCATTATATTTGTACCCATTATATCTAATATATATATATATATATATTTATAAATATAATTATTATAATTCAACAATTATATATATATAGTTATAATTATAAATAACTATATTTTATTATTAATGATTGGGTGGAAGGATGCAGATTCAGGTGGTTATCCATGGTGAGTCGCAAGGTGACTAGGGTTCTTCTTTGAGTATGAATATGCCACACTGTGTGGGTTTTAATCATCTTCTTAAGAGTGGTTCTTACATCATGATTCATCCTTATATGGCCTCTAGTGGGTTCTAGGTTGTCAATATGGTCTCTCATGATGGTATTTCTTCAGTAGTTGATGATTGAAAGAATCTCCCTTCAATTTTGTTTGAAGAAACTATGGATCGAGCTGTGAAAGTTTATTCACACTAGTCTAAGGGTAATTTGGAATCTATTTACGAGGAAAATATGGATTTTATGGATATTTATTCTTGATTTGTGACCTCATTTGGAGATTCAACAAGAGGATGAATTACATGGAAATGTACAATTGAACATGTCTCAACAACTCAAGATTCCATTTCAGAAAGGTTGGATCTATTCAAGAACTCTCTTGGACATAAACATTTCCTTTTGAAAGGAACTAAGACTTTTATCTTGGATGAACTTATAAGACGCGTTTCTTCGATCTGTATTTTTTCTGATTGGAAATGTATTTCTATTGGGTAAAGATTCATCCACTATTTATTTCCTTATAATAAGTTATTCTAGAAGGAAAGGTGTTTTGGGCCATTAAATGTGATGTCGGGATCCATCCATGTTCAATTTTAGTTGATTTATTTTGACCCCTTTTCATCTAGTAATTCTTTTTCACATGTATAGATCATGATCTATGGATTTTCTTGGATCCCTAGCAACAACAAATATTATATGATATTATTGTTGTAGTAGGAGTCCCCATTTGAATGGATACGGGAACCGAGTTATCTAGGTATGGAAACTATGATAGAATCTTGTAATAAGGGGATTTAAGTCGTACAATAATTGGAAAAATGATTTTATTGACACGTAATGATGACATTAATTTGGGGATAAATTATGAGAGGAAGAATTTGTTTTGTGATTTTTGTAATATTATTGGACACTCCAAGGGAAATTTTCCCAGTCCATTGACATGTGATGATTGTCTCAATAAATTTCATGTAGAGAAAGAATGTAGAATAAAATCTAAGAAAGGTGAATCCTCTTAAAAGGATCGGTTCTACTATGGGGGTGCACGAGATCGAGTTTCTCAAAAGATTGATGTTACTGGGATTCTCCATTCTTAAGAACCTGATTCTATTAGAGGCAATGCTTCTAGGTAGAAAAAAGATTATACTGGTGGCCTTGGGGATGGTTTGGTTGTTGATACCACTGATATGCTGGATAAAAATTTGATTTCCAAGGGTATTCCTTCTGAATGGACTCAGAAAGAAAATCAACAAACATACCATGGTATGTTGATGGGTAACGTTAATATCTCATGTGATGATAAAGGTGAGGATGTAGTGGAACCTCTTAATGTGGTTACATACATGGAGAACACTGATATTTAGGTAGATGGGGTCTCAAGATTTTAAGATTATGTTCAATGGAAGGTTGATCATCAATTGATGTAGTAGAAAATATTGCAACTTCTATATACCACAAGGGAAAAAATATGGTGGAAACTGAGATCCTAGTTAAATCTAAATCTATGAGGGGATCATTCCCTTTGGAGTATGAGAGAATTGTGAATAATTATAGTTCTATGAGGATGAATAAGGAAAATTACCTAAGAATAATCTTTATAAGAATCGTATCCTTCTGAATGCTAAGGATATCATTATTTTTTCGGAGAAATATTACTAAGAGATGATTCCCATGAGTATGAATCATGGTCCCACCTCCCGGTGGTCCGTATTTATTCAATAAGAAAGGATACTGATGTTTAGTTACTATTTATTTCAGAAGTTGGTACACCTTAATTAGAGGATATGTTTCGACACCCTCAATTCTACGTGGGCATTGTGAATGTATTGTACGTGTTAAGGGTCAAACTAGAATTACATGTAAATGTCCATCTCATTTAATATTAGTGATAATGATGGAAAAAAAGAGAGGGTGAACCTAATGAAATAGATGAGAGAAATATCATGGATGATGAGATAGTTAATGGGGAAGGTGGGCCATGGTAGCCGACCATGACATGAAGGAGAGGTCGACATCCTCGTAGTCATGGTTGTGGGTGTCAAAGAATTTATAGGGGAGATGACACAACATGAGCCTTGGATCTTAGGTAGAACTCAATGAAAGACTTGGTCTTTGATTGTTTTTACTCTGACTTTTTTTTTTGGGCATGGCTTTTTTTCTTGTATCTGTGTTTCGACATCATCCTTCTTTGCACTATGTTTCTTCTTTAATAATGGGGATTTGACCCCAATTTGTTATAAAATATATAAATATATATATATATATTAAAAGTATTTTTATGTAATTTTAAATATATTTAAATAATTACATTTAATTACAAATATAATAAATATTTATATTATATAAAGATATTTATTACAATTAAATAATTTTAAATAAATCTATATTTATTTATAATTTTAATTATTAATAATTCTATATTTATTTATAATTATAATTATAAATATATATATTTAAAAAGTGTTTATATATAATTACAAATATATCAAAATAATAAATATGTTTATATATTTATATATACATAATTATATATATTTATCAATATATAAATATATATAATTATAAATGTAATAAATATATTTATTATAATTTTATCATTATTTAAATGTATATTTATTTATTAATAATTATAAATATAAAAAAATTATTTATAAATATTTGTATATAATTATAAATGTAATTAGATAATAATATATATTTATATATATTATATATAATTATATATATATTAATATTAATATATATATATATATTAGGCATTTGGGGGTATAATTATATCGAGTCTCAGACACAGACGCGTGCCTTCACCCACATGCTGATGCACGGGTCATAGACCCTAGGGATAACCCACCCATAAAACCCTCTTTATTTGTATTATGTAGGCCTATAGTATCCAAGAATAACCATAGGATTAGTATCGATCGATCAGACCTCCCCTAAAAACCAGCGATGGATAAACCTCAATCGTGCTTGCCTTGTGTGATCCCCACATCGATGCTGCCAAACCAACACTCACAATCACTCTATTGGACGCCAGGTTTCACTGCCACAAGTCAACCGCTAGAACATCATCTCCACTATAAATCAGGGGTTCACCAATCCAAATCACCAGTCAATATGCTCAAAACTGCACCAACACCATTAATTTTCATACGTCTCCACAAATCACATCTAAAAGCATGGCCACCATCATGAACCCCCACATGGAGATAAGTCCACTACCACTGCCTGTGGGGTCATCGAAACTATGGTCCCCACCACCGAAGGTCTCTTCCCCTTATGACCACCAACCCCAAGCATCATCACCCATCGAAACTAGCATAGATCCAATGCCACAATGCCTTGTACCGCGTCAACGTCACTATCGTCGGGCTCCCCCCATCACTGTCGCTGGACCAACACCACCTTAGAGAACTTCCATCACCATCACCCTTATGCCATAGTAGGCCCATTTGAATTTTCCACACCAAGAACATACCAAATATTATAATCCTTATGTTGGAATCGAATGACGCCAACCCCACAACATAGCCCCTGAAAATACTTGAGAGGCCACATATGGATTCCACTAGCATATGAATGCCTGCCTTGATGCACTGGAGGGGGTCTTGAACGACTCAACTACACCCTCACATGATATAAATATATATAATTATAAATATAATTAAAATATTTATTATTTTAATTTATTTATTATAATTTTATAATTTTCTAAATAAATATATATATATTATTATAAGGTCATCAATAAATATATTATTATTATTATTATAAATATATATATTTAAAAATATTTGTAAATAATTATAAATAAATTTATATAATCATATATATATTTAATAAATATATCTATTATAATTATATAATTATTTAAATATATGTATTGTAATTAGTGTTATAATTAAATGTATTTAAAAATTATTTATATATAATAATAACTATATTTGTATAATTATATGTAGTAATAAATATAACAAATATATTTATTATTTAAATATATTTATTATAGGCCTATAATTATATATATATATATATATATTTATAATCATAAAAAAATATTTAAATAGAATTTTTATATAATCACATATTCTAGGTGATTGGGGTACTAGTACAGTGAAACACATACAATCGACACACCCACAGGCTGAATGAGTAGATTGTATCCCCTAAGGGTTAATCTTCCCATTAAGACATTATTTATTATATATATTAGGCCAGTAGACCCCATACCTATTAAATTGAGAGTCCCATTAAATATTTATTTTATTGCCTATAAAAGGCATGCTGTATCATCATCCATGAGACCTGCAACACCCGCCGTATGTGTTTTCATCATCATCATCATGAACCCTTCATTAACACTTCCACTAACACCCCTTCCTTTTTCAACCATGGATTTGCAGCTCACCTTCATCAATCCATAGAATTGTCACTGTTCGTAGTACAATGCCACCACCAAGAACCAACAAACGGGCCTCCCATGTAAAAAATGATGGACAAGCCCCCTCCCATTATTTTCTCCCTGGACGTCGTGTCAGTGCCACAAATGACCACCAAACCACCACCTCAGTCATCGAGTGGGGGTTCACCAATCCCATTTGCTGATCAAGATGCCCACCTCCATAGTCCTATCTACCACCTATACCTATCAACCGTCCATTCACTAAACATAAGTTGCTTCCACCATCATCACTAGCATCACATTGGTCACACCATCGCAACCCGCTGCATCCTAGGTACCGTCGAAGCCATTCCTTCACACATCTCTCCTGAAGCTACGTCGTTGCCTATGCTCATCCTGCACCGATGTCATACTTCCTGATGCGCTCCCTTGGCTCTACCATTAATGTCTGTTAACCTGCTGCCTCAACATCGAGGATGTTGGATCCACCACCCTCACTATCGAGCGGGGCTCCCACTATTATAAACCCACAAGCAGCCCACCAAACATCGACCCCCCAAATCGGGCATTCATACAAACAATATGCTAAATAGGAGAAAGCATGATTTGATCCATAATCAAATGCAGTCTAACAGTGTACCATAACTAATAGGGAAAACCCAAGTTGCTTATATATAATTATATTTATACAATTATATATATAATTATATATATAATTATTATGTATATATATATTTATTAATATATAAATATATGTAATTATAAATATAATAAAAATATTTATTAATTAGTTGTATTTATTATGATTTAATAATTTCTTATACGTATATTTATTTATTTATAATTAAAATTATTAATATATATGATTATATAAATATAAATATATCATATATATAGTAATAAATATATTATATATTTTTATTATAAATTTATAATTATTTAAATATATATATATTTATAATTTTTTAAATACTTTTTAAAACAGTATATATATTTATAATTTTAAAATTAACTATTTAAGTACATGCCATACATACACATGTACACATGTTATATATATATGTACGTCCTAGGTGCATGTACACATATATATTCATACAAATTAATAAATATATACATGCACAACATGTATGTATACTCATACACAAAACACACACACACACAGACAATATAATTCATGCACATATATACACAAAAAATTGATATAAATATATTATTTCAAATACCACAAATATATTAACAATACATCATTTATATATATATTATTATTTGAGTTATTAAAAAATATATATTAATATATCATATGTATATTAATTATATACAGGTATTTTGTAATTAATGTATATAAATAAGCATTAAAATTTGAATATAAATATGATAATTTTATATAAATTAATAACATTTTCTATTAAAAGTTTTTATCAACATTACGAAAATAAATGATAATGATGTACATTTATTAGTGTTGAAAAATACTGATATAGCCTACACTTTTATCAGTACATTTTTGAGCATTATTAAAATAATTTATCATCACTTTTAGTCATCATTGATAAAAGTTTCATTCTCTATTAGCGTTTTATGTTTAGCACTGGTAAAACCCAGCGCTGGCTAAAGCACGATCTGTTGTAGTGGCAGTTCAGTAGAACCAACGATTTCTAAAAGTTCAGATGATAATATCAGTGATGGAGGATTCCAAATGATGAAAGTGTAGAATAATCCACTACAGAAAATACATTTAAACATGTTTTATTAGTGTTTTTTTCTAAAAAAAAATCAATTATTGAATTTTGTAATTTTTTCTGGAAAAAGTTTCTAAATTAGTTAAAAAAATAACAACATTTAAAAATGATGCTATTGTTGATTTAGAGATTTTTTCTAAAAAACCTAACTGAATTAGTGATGTTTTTTATCAATGTTTTAAAATATTGTAAATTTTTAATTTAGAAACATTTTCGGAAAAGCATGGCTGAATTAGTGATGTTTTTTTAAAATGATCTCTTAAAAAAAAGGCCAATTTAGCCACATTTTTGTGAAAATGTGGCTAATAATATTTATGTGTGTGTTTCTATATATGTGTATGATATATTAATAGCATATTTTTATTTATCATTATTATCAATATATATTGTATGTATTAATAAATATAACAAAAATAATATATATATACACATACAACAATATTATATATATATGTGTGTGTATATATAAAATAATATAAAATATATATATGTATATATACAATAATATATTTCATATACAATAATATATATATATATATTGTATATTGTATATTTTAAAAATAATATTTTATATATTTTATATATTGTATATTGTATATAATATATTTTGATTGTTGCATGTATATACTATATAAATATTATAGGTACTTTGGATGTACAATTATAGCGTAATGTACACACTGTTGGGTGCCTTCCTGGTTGGCGCACCGCGCAACGCCTCTTCAATTGGAGCACTGTGTGGTTTCACTATTAATGAGGTGTTTTTAATGTAGGCCAAGACTGTGTGAATTAATTCACACGGTGACACGCTTTTGACGCTACAACATTATTTGATGCAGATTCTTTTTCCTATATAAGGAGGCAGGGGTAAGGCATTTCAACACACCAGCATCAACAAAACCAAAAGAAAATCCCATTTGGTGATCATCTTTGTTCGATAATCATCTTTATTTCTCTCTGTCTTTGATTCACTACTTTTATTCTTGAGTATTACTTTTGAGACCCCTTACATTTTTGGGGAGTCTCTACCATGTACCTCTTGATTTTAGTGGATCCCTCTTTCTGGACTAGGTCCTGTGGTTTTTCCCTTTTGGGTTTACACGTACAAATTTCGGATGTCAACTTTATATTCTGTAGTTTTTTTGGTCGTTGCGCATCCTCCTTTATTTGGAGGGTAGGATTTTATTTTCATTGTGTGTTCGCTTTTCGATTATTTGTGTGTCTGTCTCTTTGACGTCTTTCCCAAAACACACTCACACCTCACAAATAGGATGTGCGTAGGTTATAGCCCCCCTAAGGGATAACCCACCCATCAAACCATCTTTATATAGGCCTATAGACACTATACTAATATCAGACCGAAGACCCATACAACTTATGCCTTGCAATTCCCATTCATATAGCCCATAGGGCCTAGAGAACCATTTCCCATTTGGCCAAAACTCATCCTAGATCTCCTGTCAGCCTGTCACCACCATATCACTCCAGCCACTAAGACGTTGTAACCAAGAAAAAAGAATTTCCACAAGTGATCGAGCCTCCCTGCAAATCAATCGTGAATAGAGCCCCCTCCATGCCCTGTCTGAATGGCTCAAAGGCCTTATATTTTATTGATTTTTGATAACTCCCCTTTCAAGGGATGAGGGGGAACCCGTACAAGGCCCATATTCTTAGATATTACATGACTTGTAGGTCTTATGAAATATACAGACTATACATGGAACTCCTCCTCCCAGCTTCTTCATCATGATATCGTCTCTCTACCTTTGCATGGCTGTTCGACTAGGCCTCTCATGCAAGCACAGGCTAGTCTCGATGGAAATTCCATAACCTCTCTTTCTGAAAAATCATCTTTCCTTTTTCTTTGGTGAATGCACATTCTCTGAAACCTTATCTGGAGTCTTCTCCTTATAAATTCTGTCTGATCATTTAAGAACAATTTCAGGTGGCCTGAAGGCCTTGAGGTGGCCTGAAGGACTTGAGGTGGACCAAAGGCCATGAGGTGGCCAAAAATCCTTACTAGACCGAAGGCCTTGGGTGGCCCTAAGGCCTTAAAGGACCCAAGTCCCAAACTAGTGGGCCGAAATCCCCAACTGGTGAATAGTTTCGGCTGCTACATTACTGAATAGTGCCTACTATAGTGCATGATACAGTACCTACTATAGCACTGCTATAGTATTACTATAGTACCCTAGAAATATGTCTCTGCCCGGTTGTGAAATTGATTCTCTTGGATTCACTTGCTGAGTCCTAACCAACTGGGTTGAGACTGTTGTGCCTCCTCCATGCCATGCATTGCGCAATCCCTACACTGATGCAGCCAAACCCACACCCGCCATCATCTCATGGGACACCAATTTCCCTAACACTAACGAACACAGGGCCACCACCCCATTGTCAAGCAGAAGTTCACCAATATCAATCACTGGTTAATAGGCATACCACCGCATCAGTAAAAATCCCATACAAAAGAATCCATCAACAATACCCCAGTCGCGGAGAATGATTTTCTGCTGTTGTTGGGGTCATTTAACTTACGACCACCATAGAAGATGGTCACCACCACACATACTCCACCAACCACAGAGCACCATCACCCTTCGAAACTAACACAACCACAATGACGCAATGCCTTGCATCACCGACACAATCATCGTGCTCCTCTTACATCGCTGTTGTGGGACTAATGCCATTGTGAAGCACCATCTTCACATGATCTTCCTATTATATGAGGCCCTAAATGAATATATTATTAATATATATATATATATATATATATATTAATATGTATATTAATAACATATATATTAATAAGATGTATATTAGTAAAATATATATTAATAATATATTAATAATATGTACGTTGTATATCTAAGCGTTATAATATATTAATAATATAATAATATATATAATATATCAATTATACATTTTTATTTATTATTTCCAAAAATAATATTTTTGTATATATATGTGTTTATAATATATTAATAATATATTTTAATTTATTACTATTATCAATATTTATATATATTTTTGTATGTATTTATAAATATAACAATAATATTATACACACACACACACAATAATGTATTATATATACACATAATATTATAAAAATATATATTGTATATACAATAATATACAATATATATAGTATATTTTATACGTTAAAAATAAAATATATTGTATATATTGCATATTTTATATTTTATATTGTATGTACATATTGCATATATATATACTACATATTATATATATGGTATATTTTTTATTTCACATCATATACAATATATATTTTATACGATATATATTGCATGTATATATTGGACATATATTGTATATTGTCTATATTGTAAATTGTATATTTTATATATTAACACCAATGTATATGTTTATGATATATTAGTAATACATTTTTATTTATTATTATCAACAATATATATATATATACATTTTATAATATAATAATGATAACGTATTTTTATTAACAATATATATATTTTTGATTAAAATATATTAATAATATGTATATATATATATATGTTTATTAATAATATATTATTATTTATTATTATTAATGATATATATATTATTATACATTATATTAATGCAAATGTATATTTATTATAGCAATATACAATTTATTGATAATATATTTTATTATTTTAAAACATACATAATATATATGTGTGTGTTCTTATTATACATATTAATAATATATGAATAATATACATTATGTATGTGTGTGTGTGATGGGAAAAAATCCCACATCAAAAAACGTTGTGGGTTATTTTCTCTTAATAAATAAAAAGGGGGAAGAGATTTCTATAGATTTTTTTGGGGAACTGAGGTGGGTAGTAGGTAGGGGAGTATATCGTTGCACGAGCATGTTGGGTGGGGTCAATTACTGACGTGTAGGTAGAGGGGGTTGTGGGATTGTGTGAAGTCATCTGCGGTAGGGGGTGGTGGGAAAGCAAGGTTGATCACCGACGATGAGATGGGGGGGGGGGGGTAGAGGGTGCACGACGTGCAAGGAGAGGCAGGGTGGAGTGGTGGGGTCACCATCTAGGGGTGATCATTTAAAGACCCTGACTCTAGTAACCGAGAACCAGTGGTTACTCTATTACATTGGCATAAGATACAAAGAATCATATCCCAAAGGACCAAATAGTTCAGTAGTCTTGGAAAACTATATACATATATGATTCCCATATTAAATTTGAAAACACAAATTACAATATTTTTTCTAGAATAACATTATTTCCTATACAATATCCTTTCATAAAAGTCCTAATATATATATTAGGTGCTTGGGGGTAAAATTATATTCAAACACGTGCACACACGGACACATTGCACACACAAGATGGAGAGGGAGGCCATATCCCCCCAAGGGGATATCCCACCCATCAAGATTCATTTATTTAGTACATGGACCATAGACCGTGTGGACATGAAACTCATTACATGGCCTGAAATCCTAGTTCAACGTCATGCCTACATCATCTACTATGCCACTACTTACATAGTACAATAATAATACATATTCCCAAGAGTTCATGAACGCAAGATCTCCTAGATTCCAAGTAGGAGCCTCTACCACTCAAGCACATGCTCATTAGTAAGAACAATCTCAGTACACTATGTATTATTAGATAAAGTAAATAAAATAAGGATGAGGTAAAATTATTGGTACAGGATAAATATAGTAGAATCTATCGTGAATCAGAAAGACTAATCAATATGTAATGGTATGAAACTGAACCACATTCCATTTAGTCAAACAAGAGTATAATATGGTAGGAATAATTGATGATCGGATAATTCCATATAAATAATCAGAAGAGAATGAAAATTAACCATGAAAATTATAATAATCAAAAAATCACATTGAATATCAAAAAATAATATATTAATGATTTAATTCATAATGATAGACATCATAAACATACTTTCAAGGCTTCGACCAAGACACCATACATAAACGAGTAAGGGTCCAACCAATACCCAAACTAGTTTGTCCCATGAGAGCTACTGATGCATCAAGGGGTTATAGCGAGCCCTACCCATCACATGCTAAGTCTAATGAATTCCTCACATGTAAGAGAAGGAACATAGAAAACAAAAAAACATCCATATTATAAAACAAGCATATGAAATGTGAATAGATTCCTTAATTAATAAACATTACCATAAACCATCCTGAGTAATATGGAGAATGGTATCAAAATAGCACATCCACAGTCAAACTGATCATAAACCATCCAATTAAATAATAAGAATGATATCAATACAACTTATCCCTATTTTATTATAAGTACAATAATGTTTTGATGTCATTAATGAATATAAATACCATAAAAAGTTCCTTAATTTTTTTTTATAAAATCCAGCTTTGAATTTTGAAAATCTCTTTTTAAAAATATTTTAACAAAACATTTTGAAAATAATTTACTTTGAAAATATCCTTTAAATAAGTTTTTGTGACGTCCTGGAAAAGGTTCCACTCAATGTTTCCCCAAATATGGTGGGCCACATGGCCTTTAGCGCACCTCCCCATACACTAAAGGCTCCCAACGATTAGTGAGGGCTAAGGGTTTGTTAGTGTGGAGACTATTCCCTCATGTTAGTGTGGAACACAGTAGATAAGTAATAACAGATAGATATAAGAATTGTAAAAAAGAATTTTAAATAATTGAAAGAGATGATATATCTACTGGACTAGTAACCCACAACAGCATAAACCGTATATCCTAATAAGCATTGGAAAAGAGGATTAAACATCCAATAAATAATAATAAACTCATAACTAGAAACAAAATCATATTCAAATGATGATAATGTATTCCATATCTATATAAAATTGGAAAATAGGTATACATGGTAGTAGACAATACATGAAATACAAAAGAATCCAAAAGAAACATAAAACTATATATCATCTTGAGCACTGGTCCAGTCATCTTCTACCATGGTCCATCCTAAGAAAGAAAGGATAATCAAGCGTCAATAGTGGTATGCTTCCCCTTGTCAGCACCTGATTACAGGTCATCTTCTAGGGTACCGATGGAGACTCAGATAAGGTCTGAGATAGAACTCATTAGGGAAACACCAATGAATTCTAAACTATACATTCTATGGATATAAACAAACAGTGTGCAGACATATATAAAAGTAGAGAAATTCTATAATGATAATTGATACCTACTTCAGCCTCAACAGGTAATGTCTTTGAACATGAGATAATTTAATTAATTATTTTTAATTCAGTTTCAATTGTTAAGTCATGTGAGGTTTAAAATATTAAGAATATATCTTAATAATAATAATAATAATAATAATAATAAAGGATCCAAGGTATAACAATGCATCCTGTAATAATGATAACAGTGAAGAGGATCCTAGGTAGTAAACAAGACATCCATGAATGTAGGGGTTGCGAGAAATTATAAATAACATGCAACCTGACTATAAGGGTTCTAGGTGTAATCCAAGGTGCATCTCCCAAGGAATTACGTTAAAATACAATTCTAACTGACTCCAAGGATCTCGTCCCAGGTAAAATGGGTTAAGAAATATTAGGCCCAATGGGGTGAATCCATGGAACCACATGTCTAAATACTTCAAGATAGATCCAAGGAGTGTATCCAAAGAATCATATTATCTGGAAGACAGTGAAGGGATCCTATGGCAGCACATCAAGCATCCTCTGGTAGAAAAGGTCCATGTTCTAAGGTTGGAATATCCCTCAAAAACCAGAACCTTGAATCCGAATGGCATCCTCTAAGTGCTTAAGGAATTCCCTTGAGAATCTAATGCTAGATCAATTATAACTATTCTCCCATTGATAAAATGGTCTATATGTAATAGGCGCCTTATACTTGATTCATTATATAAACCAGGACACATAATACTCAAGAATTTTAATAATTTAATAGATTTATTTTTTATCCTTTCATATATGTGTCTAGTCTAATAGGACATTACACCATTTATTGCTTTCAATTACTTAATCAATTATTTGGTTCATTCCACTTCCTTCCATTAAGAAAGAAAATATCTTCTATAGATATAAAACCAATCAATTTTATTACATTAAATTAGGCCAAGATATATATATATATATATATTATATTTTAAATTTACCATTTTAAAGGTTCATTAATTAATAGCTCAATTAACATAAAGGGTAAAGTGAAATATATAAAATAAATGTTAGCAATTTATTCATTTAGTTAAACACTCACCTTTGTGAAGGTTAAGTTAAATCACACTTGAACAGTGTCATAGATATCAAACCATGGCCACTAAAGCAATAACTAAAGGAGAACCCTACTTGGGGTGGAAGCATTGAAGTCTCAACCCCAATTATGCAATGATCATAAATAAAAAGTGCTTCAGAACATGATAATGATTAACATAAGAAATTTTTGTGAATTTAAATAGGAAATGATCGATGAAATCATCATGCACACCATGAAATTAGTTTTAAAAATAGCAAAACATGATGGAAGAATCACAAGCCACCAAGATTTATCCGATAAAACTATCCTTATCCAGTATCATCATTTAGTTTGGCCTGTACTAGAAGAAATCTGAAGAATGGATCAATGCCTTGAAAATAAGTAATATGATCCTACATATGAAATAGTGTAATCGATATAAATAATAATGATGAAAAAAGACTAAGGATGAAAGTGATTAACTTGAGGAATCCAATGAGGCCAATAGTTCTTGAATCTAAGCTCTAATAATGAAGATATTGAAGAGCCTAGGAGGAGGAATCTTTGGAGCTCCAACGTGTAAGAAATCCTTTTCACATTATAAATGATAGGGGAGGAAAATTATTATAGGTTTCAATGATTTTTAGGGAAAAATAACAATTTTACTAAAGGAAAAAGGGGCACAAGGTTTGTAAGTGTAGTTGGGAAAACCATGTGCCAACTGTGCATGGATCAATTCATAAGGAGGGTACCCACACGGTTAGGCAACACAGTTAGAGAAACCATACACCAAATGTGTAAAATACATATTCTACATTTTAATGAGATACATGCATGGGCATGAATCCTTGGGATCATGGTTTTGGAAACCCATGTGCCCTTCTCAGTCCTCAATCCAGCCCCACACGGTTAGGAGATACCGAATGGGATAGGTCCCATAGTGTGTACTAATCGTGCGACCTAGTGTTTTTCTCCACCATACGAGGTTATGTGCTCTAAAAAATTCGTGTACACCCTCGAAACCATTATATCCTCTTAGGTAATCCAAAATTGGTTCATAATAAATAATTAAACCAAATTTAAAAGGATCCATACCTAAGATAAAAAATAGGTTCTTATAGTCTTGCCTTTAAAGTAAATCATCCCTGATTTTACCTTCCAATGGTGGAAAACATCATCTGAGTAGAACTCCAGCCACTGTGCATGTACATCGGCCTCCCGCACATTTTTATCTTCCTATACCCGGTTGTACTACCATAACACCCATAAATAAGGGACTTACCGACCTCAGATAACCTTCATTCTCTGGTCAAATATGTATATACAATACTCCTCAAATAAAGCATCAAAATCTATCTTAACCTCCTCCGGATCAAAATTTTGAGACATTTTAGCATGATAATGATGAATCCATGAAACATGGAAGATATCATGCATGGCATGGTACCTATGAGGTAGTAGCGATCAATATGCTACCATCCCGACTCTCAATAATCCCAAACATCTTGGTAAGGGAGATAACAACTTCCCTTGCTTCTGTATCCATCTATGCCCAAGTCTTTATGATACCCATAAGAAAAAACAACCCCTGACTTAAAACTCCATAGGTCATTGATGACGATTGACATGTGATTTATATCTATACTAGGAAGTACACATACGCTTTATGATCAACTAAACCTGCTCGAAGTCTCCTATACAAGACAAGGACCTAGTATCACTGGCTATCTTACCTCTAACCAACATAGGGGTGAAATACGTGGACTAACATACAAGGCCTCATAAGGATCAATATGAATCATTTCCTGAAATATATTAATATAGGAGGACTCAAGAAAAAGGATATGTTTCCTATAATAACTTCCGAAGTCAAGGAATAATTCCCAAAGAATTTCCTCAAAAATATGTATCATCCATTCTGACTGGTCATCAGTCTAAGGGTGAAAGTATGTGCTCAGAAGAACATGTGTACCCATAGGTATTTTTAACCCCTACTAGAATCATGACATGAAATGAGTGTCCCTATCTAAAATGATAGTACAAGGGACCCCATGTATTCATACAATCTCATTGAAAAACACTATTATAATCTCATCAAAATAGAAAGTCTCCCACAATGGATGGAATGTGATACTTTTGTTAGTAGATCCATGACTACCCACAATACATTTCTACCATGAGGTGACCTCTGTAAGCTGATGAAAAATCCATGGAAACATATTCCCATTTCCAATATCTGACTAGCAGTGGGTGTAAAAATCTAGAAGGTTGATGGTGATCAAAATTCACTTTCTGATAGGAGGAAAACCTACTGATAAAGCCTACTATATGAAATTTTACCCCAAGCAATCAATACTAGCGTCACATATCTTAATACATCTAGTAGATGCCTTAATGGAATACTCACTGAGAAGCATGGGATTCGCATATCAATTCCACTCTAATATCTGTAGGAACCTAGACACGACTATGAATACAGAGGATGCAATCTCTATCAATAAGACAATCCATAGGTGGGTCCTAACCATCAATACTCTCTCATAGGACTAACCCCTCAGGATCTAAAAATTTCCTACTCTTTACCCCATCCCGGAGAGAAGAGGTAAGTGTCGAGGATGAAAGATAAGAATATTTTTTTTGTCATGAAAATTCAGATGCGGACTAGAAAATAGGGCCATTAATTTCTATTCATAACTGGATTCATGTTTGGATTATGACTAAGTTTTCTGAATCATCACATTTGCTACAAAATTTCCCCTTCTATTCTTATATGCAAGATCAAAATAGAAAGAAAGAAGGTATTAGACCCATCTTCAATATATGAGACTCAAGTAACACTACATAAATATTTATTTGAGGCTCGTGTGGTCTGTATACACCACAATGTGCTCACCCATAAGATAGTGTCTCCAGTAGCATAAGGAATGTACAATAGTTTCTATATCAAGGTCGTGTGTCAGGTAATTCCTCTAATGAGGCCTCAACTACTGAGATCCTTACACAATGACTCTATCATCGTGCATCAGTACTACACCCAAAACAATTCTAGATGCATCAAGAAACACTATATAACCTCTTTAAGTATTTGGAATAATTGGAATAGGTTTTGAGTTAAGCCTCCCTTTTATATTTTTAAAGGATTTCTTATACACTTTGAACCACATGAACTTGACACCCTTATTTGTAAGACTTGTAATAGTTGAAACAAGCCATGAGAAGTCCTGTATGAAATTCCTATAATATCCATCCATCCCTAAGAAACTCCATATATCAAAAATATTTTTGATATACTCCCAAGAAATCAAAATAATCACCTTCTCTAGTTCAATAGATACTCATGGTTTTGTGAAATTATTACCCAAGAAGTGACCTTTTTTTATCCATAAGGGGAACTAAGAAAGATTGACATAATGCTGATACTCTCTCAGTGTATTCAAAATGATATCAATGTGATTATCATGATCTCTATGAGTGTGATAATACACTAATATGTCATCCAAAAATTTCCAGATTAAATAATCTAGATAGGGATGGAAAACTCCATTCATCAAAGCCATAAAAATGAAAAGTGTGTTCTTATGACCGAATGTCATAAAAAGATACTCATTCAAACTATACATGCCATGGAAATATGTAAGAGCTATTTATGAAGGACTGAATCAAACATGATGATTTAATGATCTCAATTTTATCTTAGAAAACACCACATATTATTAAATATGGTCAAATAGATCCTTTATTCAAGGTTTTGGATATTAGTTCTTAACTGTATGCTTATTCATCCATCAGTAATCCACACATAAACAAAAATTTACATCCACATTATTAGAAACAATCATGGTTGAACAGAAGGATGAAGTATTGGATATGATAGATTATTTAGAATAAATATTCTACAACATTTCCTTGATATATTGATGCTCAATAGGTGCCATTTTTTATAGAGTAAAGGACACTAAAGCTACTCCTGGAATAAGATCAATCGTGAACTCTACCTCTCTCTAAGGTGGTAATCTGGAAAAATCATTTGGAAATACATTCCTAAAATTATGTAATATGGAAGAAAAATTTATCAGATGTATTCTCTACTCCTCTATAAAAATACTAGTAATATGGTTGGTCACATCACCTATGATATGATGATATGTTCTATGTCTACCGGTCCATACATTCTACTATCCCTTGTGAAGATAACATCTACTTTATGGTGATGTAAATGATAAATTTATGTGATATTACTCTATAAAGGTATTATATGTGACCAACTAATCCATTATATGAATGACATCGAAGCCTATCTTCTCAATAATAAAGAGGTTCCATAAGAAGGGGTAACTACCTACATCAAGGGGGTAGTCCCTACATTGTCATATTCCCTCATATTACACTCCCAATTGTGTGTCCAAGGTCATCACACCGCATTAATATTTAATTTCAATCCCGATAATTTCCACAGTAGAAAAATAGATAAAATAGTGTGAAGAAAAATTTTCAAATAAAGTATATACCATATTGTAGGATACTGGAATAGTACCATGTGCTCTAGACATTCCTGCACTATGATCCTCGGGTATCGACTATAATTCATAAAACTGACCTAATCCACAACCGTATGATACAACTGGAATGCCTTTATTAGGTCCACTCTGTAGACATTGATGATCATAAGTCTGGATACCATGGGCACAACCTCCTCCTTGGCCAGTTCTGCTAATGCTACTCCAACTCCCCACCTGACGCGGTGTAAATGATCTTACCCCTGAAGGTAGTGCTGTTGTAGATTCTCTTCCACTATAAGAAAATGGAAAGGTCCAATATAATATTTTAAGATTCCCTATATGGATACCCAAATGACACTCTATTGGGTCTCTATCATTATGAGGATTAGTATTCCCATGTCGTTGACACTGATGGCTTATAACAGAGCTATCAGAATAGATACTCTGGCAGTCATTACTCTGATATGAAACCTCAAGGGAACACTTCCTTCTATTAGAAGAACTACTAGCCTACCTCAACACCAATCATATGTTCTCAATACTATTGCCTTCCCTCCTGATTTGATTAGTGATAAGATCCTAATTAATGATAATAGAATAGGTAGGTGGGTGAATGATATTCACCTGAGTACAGATGAAATATCTAAGTCCATCATTGATGTGTATAGTATGCGATTGCTCATCACCAGCTAGAAGTGGTTCAATGTTCTATAACTGAGAAAAAAAATATGGTTATCCCATCACTAGCATAGAACCCTACTCTAGGTGAATGATCTCTTGGGATTGTTCATCTCTCAGCATCCAAGGAAATAAGTACTCATAAAAGATAGTCTGGAAGTCATCCATAACATTCCCCAATGATGACCAACCTGGGTAATCACATCCCACCAGTGCTTGGGAAAATCACCCAACATATAGTTAGCAATATTGACCATCATCTTTATAGGTGTCTCCAGATGATCAAAGATAAATAGAGTTCCATCCAACAAAGACTCAACAACCTATAGAACACCATCCCTAGAAAATATGGGAGGATGATGCTACTGGAACTCACATGTGAGATCAACCATATTAGGTTCAGGCCATGTATCACCCTAGATAGACTACATCAGATGTATAGAACCGTCTCAAAGATGAGTGTTAATGCATAGTTTTGGTATAACTAGTAGTGCCTCAAGGGGAACTCTAGGTGGTAAGACTGGTGGCTTAGGTCCCACTGACTCAGATGCATAGTCGTCGCCGATTTCCTACCACACAACACAAGGATATTGTGGGGGCATAACTCTAAAAATTCCAACCACATGCCTCTGAACAATATTAAATATTAGATATAAACACTATTGGAATAAGATCATAAGAATATGGGATCAATACCCAAGGTATTACCTAATTACCTTCTTATACGTCCAGGGTATTGGTAAGCATTTGAGTTTAATTTTCATGGTTTCTAGTAGGTGAAGGGTCAATCACATATTTCCTCTTCATTTACTATCATCTATTTCATTTTATAAGTTAATATTTACATTTAAAACTTTCAATTTTTTATATACATATATTAAGGCTCAATTAAATGAGTCACTATTCCCAATGAATAAGGGCCCATACACCTTTTAACTGAAATTGACACAAAATCAATTTCAATTTACCCCCATCAATATTTGGTTTCAAAATGTAACTGGAGAAACATAATTGCTTGAATTAGTTAATCACCCATTGTAATCCATGAGGTACCATACACATTATGAATTGAAACTAGAAATAACTCAATATCTACCAAAGAGAATCTCATGTAATTATAGGTACATAGATGACATGGGTAAAACCCACTATTTAAGATTCCACCATCATCTTATATAGGAAAAATCTATTTAGACTGATGTTGACACTTTAAATAACTAACTCTCTACGCTTTAGAAGATGTTAGAAGGACAGATATATATAAAAACCATAGATCAACCAACAATCACAATAAACACAAGTAATGCAAGATATTAAATGCACCTATATGGCATGACAATTTCTTGACATGTGAATTATAGGTTCCTATGAATGATGCATGTAACAATTCTTCCTTGCGCTCATATCATATGTACAAGGATGAATATCAATAAGGAATATCAAATATTGGAACCCATGCACATCACCCAACAATGAATGTATAACAACTGTAATAAGAAAAAATGAAAACAACATTTCACTTTTGATGATACTCAGTTTTTACCCCAAATATGGGTCAACTAATACCAAGCATGACTTATAATCAAGTTCCAAATCATTCATAAACTCTTTTCAGTTGTCTCAAAAGAGTAAATTAATAAAAGAACCCTATTATACCACTTTATGACATCTCAAATTAGGTGCCACTCAAGGGTGACCCAAAGCCGGAGGGCCACATGGGCTTAAGTGAACCTCCATGTATGCTATAGGCTACCAACTAGTAGCTAGGGCCGAGAGTGTGTCTGTGGTGTGACTATGCCCTTATGTTAGAGTGGATCATAAGAGATAAGTAAAAAAAGATATATAGTGGATGCATGAATAAGAATAAAAAAACAGCTGAATCATATGAAATATCTATTAGACCTATAACCCATCATAGAAGTAACAATATAAAAATAAGAAGCAGTAAAAAAAAGGAGTTAAAATCCAAGAAATAATCATCATCTCGAAAATGGAAACTAGATCATACAATGATAATGATAATCTATGTCATGTAAATATAAATCCAGAAAACATGTATACATGTAAAAAAAGAATACATGTTATACAAAAGAAGTAAAAAGAAACCAAAAACTATTATGCATACTAAGAACTCGCCCGATCATCTTCTTACAAGCTCCATCATAAGAAGGAAATCAAGTTCAAATGTTTAAAGCGGCATTCTTAACCTTGTAAAAACCTGAATACATATAATCTTCCCATGTACCAATGGATGTCTGGATAGGGTGTGAGATAAATCTCAGTAGTCCACCACCAACATCATCTATACCATCAAATATGTGGATATAAACTAATAGTGTGAAGAAATATATAAAAGTATATTAATTAAATAATGATAATTGATAGCTGCTTGAGCCTCAGATTGTAATGCCTCTAAACATGAGATCATTTAATTAATTATTTTATTTTCAATTTATATATATAAGTCACATGAGGTAGAAAGAAAACTTACATGATATCATGATAATATTAATAATAAAGTATCCAAGTTATAACAAGGAATCCAGTAATGATGATAATAGTGAAGATGATCCAAGGTAGTAACCAAGGCATCATTGACCATAGGGGTTAAAACATCTTAGTAACAACATGAAACCCTGCAATAAGGGGTCTTGGTGTATTCTAAGGGGAATATCCCAAGGAATTACAAAGTAATATGATTTTAATAGAGTCCAAGGATTTTATCCTAGGTATAAAAAGCTAATAATTACTGAGAATAATGGGGTGTATCCATGGTTCCACATGTCTGATGACATTAAGTTGGATCCAAGGATAGTTTCCAAGAAATCCTAATATCTAGAAGATAGTGAAGGGATACTATGATATCATATTGGGAATCCTCTTGTAGATAAGGTCCTTGTTCCAAGGCTGGTATCTCCCATGGTAACTGAGAACTTGAATTAGAATGGCATCCTCTGAGTTCTCAAGGAATTCCCTCAAGGCTACCTCATGTCTGACCATTCTTATAAAGATAAAAAATTCCATATTCAATAGGCACCTTGTACTTGATTAATTATATAAATTAGACCACATAATACCCATTAATTTTAATAATTCAATAGGTTCATTTCGTTTCCTTTCATACAAGTGACATAGATCATAAGATATGAAACCATTCAATACTTTCAATTACATAATAAATTATTTGGTTCACTCTACTACCTTTCATTAATCATGGAAATTAGTGTTGCGGACATGAAACCAATCCATTAAATTACATACAATTTGGACAAGATATATATATATATATATAATATACTTTACATTTACCATTAAAAAGGTTCATTAAATAATTGAGAACATGCCTTAAAAGGGTCAAGTGACATATATAAAATAACCATTGATAATTTATTTATTCTATAAAAATCTTAATTTTAGGAAGATCAAGTCAAAGAACACCGAAAAATGGCTTATATATCATATCATGGACACTAAAAGAATAACTAAAGGAGAATGCTACTTGGGGTGGAAGAGTTGAGGTCTCAACCTCTAATGGTGAGATGATCATAAATAGAAATGTGTCATGGGATGAGAATTTCAAAAAATTTGTTCATCCACGTGGAACCCCGGCCCCCTCCTTGGTAGGAGGGGATCATCCATCCATCTCTTCAAATGATGTGAGGTTAACTGGTTTCATCCTTTCATGGACTCATCAGGAGAGTGACCACAACTCCCAACCAGGGTGGTGTCGTAACTGACATGCACCATCATCCACATTATTGGGGTGACTTTCCTCTCTTATATAAGGAAAACCCACATTAAACAAAATCTTGATAATATTAATGTTTTGGGATGAGATACCTATGAAAGGCTCATGACATTTTACCACCACCATTCCATGAATTTCTTCATGCATGCAAGATCATGGCCTTGAGTGTGTCTACGTAATGGTGTTATTCTAACTAGCAGGATTCCATGCATGGCCAAGAGGACACTATTTTTTTATCATAGTATTTGTGGTCTACCCTCTTCTCTAGGTTAGAATCCATAATGGTCCACCCTCAATTAGGTTCTCAAACCACCTCCTCGAAGCCCACCCTATGTAGTGGTGTTTCTATCATTGAAATTCTCTCGAACATGATCATCTCTATCGTTTCACCTCCTCCATGACACACTAGGACTCCGCTCCCACCACCAAGGTCCAGCCCTCAACTCTACAGAAATAGAACGAGGCACACTTGGATCTAATACCACTTGTCACAGGCTGAGCATCTCAACATAGCAGTTCACCCATGTGGTACCCCAGCCTCACCCATGGTGGGTGAGGTTCAGCCCGTGATAGAGGGCTTTAGAACACAATCATGGTGAATATAAAAAATCTTATGAATTTAAATTTGAAACACCCAAATATATTAGTATTCACACCATGAGATGATTTTATAAAATATTACCAATGATTTTATAGTATTTATCATCTTAAATAAATTAAGTATCTTCGATGGATTACGTTACACAGAACACTAAGATTAAAAAATGATTAAATATTAATATTTAATTGTGATGGTTATTACATAGCCATTGGAATGGTGAGAATGAATTATATTAACTAAATTATGAAAAAAATATTGACACATGTTTATAAAATGAATTCATTGGTTAATACATAATTAGAAATAAATATGAGAACCAATTGAACATAAAGGATCTGTTTTTATAAAATACTATTTTTATGCCAACAATAACATTTTATTTTAATAAATTTATTTAATCACTATTTGTGAAATATAATAATGAATTTTTTGTCATATAATTAATTAAATGTTTTTAAATTCATCCATTATGTTTTATTATCTTAAGTTAAAAAAATCCAATTTTAAGAATAAATAAGTATATATATCTAAATGTAATTTTTCCACCTTTCGATGGCACACGTATTTTAAATCTAAATATTAAAAAAATTGCGAGTTTTATTGAAAAAAATAAATTTATTTCTTAATTTTGGGATATCAAAATTGTATTAGGGTGTTTTTTTGGTATTTCTTTAATAACTTTCTTCTTTTGATGAATAGTGAAAAATACTGAATTTTATTTGAAAACTATTTTTTCATCTAATTATTTTATATAGTTATATTATATTTTAAATTGTTTTTAAAGTATAATTTGTTAAATTATACATAATGAAATTTAATTTAGTTCATTTGAATCAATTTAACTACGAAATTGGTTATAAAAACATTTCTAACGTTTGAACTTTTCCCTTTAAAAACCCACTTTTTCGTTGTGTGTGTGAGATTAATTTTAAATATAAATTTTCCAATTGTGTGAATTGAATATGGTAATTTCACATAAATAACTTATTTTGATGGTATTTTTCATTTAATATCCATTCTTTCTTTCTTTGAGGGTTTCCCATGTATTTTGGTGGAGGTGGGGCGTTTTCGAAATTTTGGCCAAACCGTGAGCCCATTTCCATATTTAAAAATAAATTTTGTTTCTTTTATAACTCCTTAATTTATCAACATTTTTCATCCATTAAAACTAATAAATGTCCCCCCATGACCTATTTTTTTTTTTAATTTGGACACTTTAAGAATTCATAATAATGGTGGATTTGGGTTTTTATTTAAGGAATTGGGCCAGCCCAGAAGCCCATTTAGTTTTTTAAAAAAATGTTTATTTAATAACATATTAAATTTTTATTATTTTCAAGTTATTAAAAGTGTCATCCAATCCCACTGAACCCATCCATGAACCCATTATCTTTCCCCCTCATTGGAGCTCGTATGCATCACGAATTAGGGCAGAAATTCATAGGGTTTCTCAAATCGTCCAGATTAGAAGAGGTAACTTCTTGACTTTATAAAACATTAAACTATTACTATTTTCCCACATTCCAGATTGTAAATGTACTTATCTTCTTTATTCAAAACTCAATTTCATTTTAAGCTATTTTAAAATTCATCTACTAGTGTATTTGGGGTGATTTCTTCAAGATGCCTCAAGTAAGTGGGTCTCCTTCATTCTTCTTTCAATTTACTTAGGGTTTAATTCAACTTTATTAGGGTTTGTTACCTTATCATTGAGGTTCATCATGTTTCAAAACTAGGTTTTTGAACCAAGGGTTTTATTCTGTATTTCTTGGTTTAATCTTTTGTTTTTAGGCTTGATATATGTCACGACCCGATCTCGGGGCCCGTGCCGTGACTACCCCAAGCCCGCCTTCCATAGGCCAGGGGCTGGCGACTAGCACCAAGGCGTAAAATCCCGGTAAACAGGGAAGGCATTGCCTTTAAAAGTAACAACCACCACAGAGTCAGCAAGCGGAAAGTAACTACAAAGTGCAGAAAAGTAAAGGGGGCCGGAAATACAAGCCCAACTGTAAAGTACAACTGAAAAAGTAAAGAACAGCAACTGAAGAAAAGACGGCGGCCTCGTGTCGTCCACTGGCAATCCCACCTGAAGGGTGGGTACAGATAGCCTCCAGGCTCCTCGGGTCCCACGTCCGCTCCGAGCACGTCCCGCCCAGTGGTCCACCTCCAGGTACCGTCCTGCTCCACGCCCCAACCGCGATCAGCGTTGTCCGTCGTCTGCATCCAACACAACAAGGTGCGGGCATAGCCTGTGCAGGGGTGAGTATAAGCTACTCAGTAAGGACCCCGAGACCCCCGAAGGTCTCCCGAAATCCACAAAGGATATAGCACAAAAGAAAGATGCAATCACGAAGTAACATCTGACTCGACTTAGGTATATGCCCATACATATACCTAAGTCCCCAATTCTAGCTCTGCTCACGAGCTCAAGAACAACTCAATCCACAAAGGAAAGCAAGACTCAAATCCACAAGGAGAGTAAACAGTAAATCCACATAGGATAGTTCAACACAAACCACAAAGGAGAGTAACATAAGATTCAGCTCAACCAGGATTTTCATTATCGAAACCGTAAATGTTGAAGAGCCCCATCTCTGAAGTGTACAGTGGTCCTGTCACGACTCCGAGGTACTGCTCACTAACTTAAGACTGCTGAAGTACTCCTCCTGTCGAGTACCGCGGGTCTGCTGCCAACTACCGGGCGCTCCGTCCGCTGAGGGTCTGCTGCCAAATACCGGGCGCTCACCCAGATAGCCTACTGAGGTACTCCTCCTGTCGAGTACCGCGGGTTTGCTGCCAACTACCAGGCGCTCCGTCCGCCGTGGGTCTGCTGCCACTACTGGGCGCTCCGTCCACTGGGCTAGTCGACTCACTCCAAGTCGAGTCGGTCAAGCAGTCGTCAGGTCTCAGTCATCTACACGGTCTCCGTACTCCGCACGCACGTCTCCACCGTCGCGGGTCTGTCGCTACAACCAAGCGCACACACTCCGTAGAGTATCGCGGGTCCGCCGCTACAACCAAGCGCTCCACCGCCAAGGGTCTGCTGCTGCATCCAAGCGCACCACCACTGTCAAGTACCACGGGTCCGCCGCTACACCCAAGCGCTCCACCGCTCAAGGTAAAAAGAAGATTCAGCTCACACAGGTTCGGTAGCACTGTTCCACGTAGGATCGCTGAGTGCAGTAGTCGATGCAGTCCATTGAGGATCTCTGCACAGTCGTCGCCGCAGTCCACGAAGGATCTCTGCTCTGCCGTCGTTGCAGTCCACGGAGGATCTCTGCTCTGTCGTCGTCGCAGTCCACGGAGGATCTCTGCTCTGTCGTCGTCGCAGTCCACGGAGGATCTCTGCTCTGTCGTCGAAGCCACAGCCAGCACTAGGGTTCCCGCACATAGCGAGCTCGTTAGGAGGGTCCGCTCCACGAGCCGAGAGGCTGATACATCAACTGACACGTAGTCCGAAGTTGATGTATCCAAAAGTTCCGTATCGACAACAGGATCTCAACGCAACAGACGGCGCGTCAATCGGACGCCCGGTCTGAGAGTTATTGGCATTTTCGTCCCAGGGGCCTGGTTGGTTTTTAGGGCAAAACCAACCCGACCGTACTCCGCCTATGTCCGATCCCCGGGCGGAGTATGCCAAAAGTTCCTTCTCACTTAGAGGAAACTACCACAGCTGACGGTACGTCGATCGGACGTCCGTAGCTCAAGTTATGAGCGTTTCCGCTCAGAGGGCCCGGTTGGTTTCGTGTACGAACCAACCAGGCCGAACCCAAAGTCTTCCGAAACCTTGAGTATGATATACCGAAACGACCGTATCGATCCAAGGATCGCGTACCCGCTGACGGTTCGTCAATCGGAGGTCCCAGGCCCAAGATATGGGCGAAAGACCGAAGAGGGCCCGAAACGGGGGTTCTGGGCCCGGGGCGACCCGGCCCGAACCCCCCCATGGGTCGGCCCGAACCGGGTCGGCCCGACCCGGCCCGACCCGGCTAGTCCGGGTCCGGTCCAGCCTGGGCGCGGCCCGGCCGACCGGACCGGCCGACTCGGCTTCGGCCGAGCGGCCGAATGAGCCGCCGCGGGTTTGACCCGCGGATTTGGAGAAACGCGGCCCGCGCGGGCCGTGTGCTGGGTGGCCGGACCGCGGACGCGGTCCGGCGGTTCGCCGCCGTCGCGCCGCCGCCACCTTCCGCGGGCCGCCGGAGTTGCTCCGGTGGCCCGTTTTGCCTCCCGTCTGCGCCGTTTCTCCTCCCGGGGGCCGATCTTCACTTCGGGATCAACAGATCGCCCTTGCCGCACGGTTCGTCGTCGTCCGCCAAATCCGCACAAAAAAGGGAAGATCAGCGGAGGGTTGCCGGGTCTTGTTTGTTAGATCCGCACCCTCCGCGTTAGTCATAAACATCAGGAGGAATAAAAACTACCAATCAACAATTTTAAAATAATTTAAAATTGTTCTGGGATCGGGTTCTTTATTTCAAAGGAATAAACACGGGAAAGAATCATCAAGAAAAAAAATAAACCCCTACCTTGTCGTCGTCGTCGGACGAGTGGTCGTCGCGGAATCGCTCGTCGCGGAAGAAGGGGATCGACGCGTCGTCGCGGTATCCGGCGTCGCGTCGCCAATCTCCGGATCAAGAACAAACGGATTTAATTAATTAAATCCGTTGCCATGAAATTTAAAAAAGGGAGAATTTAAACGATCCGATTCTCACCTTAGTTGCCGAACGAGGATCGGCCGCGGAAGAAGAGGCGTCGCCGAAGAACGTCGCGGGTAAAGCTCGTCGGCGTCGCAGATCTCAGTGTGCGTCGTCGAATTCCGGTCGCCGGCGTTCTTCGCGTTCTTCGCGTTCTTCGCGTTCTTCGCGTTCTTCGCGGGGAAGGTGGAGGCCCAGAGAATCTCGCACAATGAGTGATCCTCCAAAAGAAAGAGTTGGTCTTATTTTATTATTTTGCCAACGAACGCAAACGCGTAAGTAACGACCCATTAAATTCGTTGAATTAATTCAACGAATGAAACAACCCATTTAATTCACGAAATAAACCGCCCAATTAAATGGTCTGTTAAGAATTAAAGAAAACGCGTCGGTTGACTTTTCAGTAACTTTGACGGGTTTTCGCGGGTGCGTTACTTAGCGAAAGAAACGGCGGGGCTCGTGCGGGCCCCACCTCACAAATATCCTACCAAGGGGGTAGGATATTTCTGGATAGCATCCTATCCAGTTCAACTCAGTTCAAGTGGCTTCCAAGCGGCTTCCAAGCAGCTTAAGTGAAATAAAATAAAGTTGTCGCACAAACTTATTTTATTTCTGACTTAAAGCCCCAAAATTTAAAAACCACGTCTGAGCAAACGCAACTCCGGAAGAGGCGTTTCTAAGCAAATACCGGCGCTGCGATTTCATCGGTGCCCTCAGAATTCGATTCCGAGCACCGGTTCAAAAGATAGAAAAACCCGCTCGTCCGTTCACTGAACGTACCCGAGCCAAACTTCGGAAATTGATTCCGGGCACACCGGGCCTCGGAATCAGGTGCCGTCTGAAGCTGCGCTCTTGTAAAATTCCAAAGAAAATTAAGAAAAAAATTTCCTTGAAATTTGCGGGTCTTTACATTACTCCCACCTCAGGGCTTTACGTCCCCGTAAAGATACATCAAAAACTAGGGGAACAAATGGGGGTACTGAGCACGCATCTGAGCCTCCCGCTCCAAAGTGCTCTCCTGGAGGTTCCTGTGCTGCCATCTGATGCGCACAAGAGGAATCGAACGCCCACGTAGGACCCGCTCCTGTCAATCCTCGATCTCCACTGGGACCTCTGCAAAAGTCTCCCCATCGTCCACGTCCAGCTCCCCGAAGTCGATGATGTGTATCGGGTCGTGCACGTATCTCCTCAGCTGAGACACGTGGAAGACGTCGTGCACCCGGTGCAACTGAGGTGGTAGAGCCAGGCGATAAGCCACCTCTCCTATCCTGCTGAGGACCTGGAAAGGCCCGATGAAGCGTGGAGACAACTTGCCGCCTCGGCCAAATCTCCGTAAACCACGTCGAGGTGAGACACGGAAAAAGACGTGGTCGCCATCCTCAAACTCCAGTGGCCTCCGCCTCCTGTCAGCATATGATTTCTGTCGGCTCTGAGCTGTACTCATCCGCTCATGGATGACCTGGACCTTCTTTGTCGTGGCCTGGACCATCACAGGTCCCACAAGAGCTGCAAGATTTCTTCTTTGCCGAAAAGAGAAATCTGGTCTCATCCCCTGGATGAACCACATTCTTTGCCTAAAACAGTCAATCCTAACATGGATGATACTAATCCATACCAAGGATGACGTCGTAAGGCCTCGACGCTACTACTAAGAGATTCAACCGTTACTCTCGCCTCCAAGGGTTGAGTCACACTGTCGGCATCAGTGTGTGGTAACTGGGTCTCCTCCAGTAGATGTCTCACAAGTGAGGGTCAAGTCAACAGCCAAAACTGGAATCTCCTAGTAACATCACGAAAGAGGACAGGAACGAAAATATCACAAAGGTATGCGTCTTTTATTATTGCAGCTCATATTACAAGACGCTACACAAAAGCAACAAGGAACCAGAAGTACAAAGGATGTATCCACTAGTTCTGCTCCTGTCCATCAGCTCCCAGGGCTCCATGATCGAAGGCCTCGGCTGCCTGAAGCTGAGCTCTCCCCTGCGGTCGGGGTGGACCTCCTGGTGGTGGTGGTGGTAGAGCCTCAAAGCGTCGTCCACCACCTGCTGCTCGGCCAGCTCCTCTACCTCGTCCGTCTCCTCCCTGCAGACCGCCACGGTCGAACCTCTGCCTCTGCCTAGGTGGTTCCTCAACTGTTTGCTGCTCCCCCGCATGGCGGGTCGGGCAGTCACGAGCCATGTGACCAATTCCGCCACAGGAGTAACACTGCCCACTCTCGGCACGCCTGGCTCTGACTCCACCCCGGCTTCCCCGCACAACTGAGCCTGAGTCGTGCAGTCGGCCACTGGTAGGTCTGGTCTGCCTGGAACCCTGAGTCATCTGTCGGCTACCTGCTACCGAAGACTCCGCTACGTGCCGCCCTGTGGTGGGTCTCTGTGCTGGTGTAGACTCAGCAAGGAAGCTCTCGATCAGAAGGGCCCGCTCTAGTACTCCTGTCTGAGTCAGTATGCTGAGGGAGATCAGCGATGCCCTGATCTCGTGTCTCAAACCCTGCTCGAAGGTCCGGGCCCGGAAGAAGGGGTCCCGTACCATGTCTGTCGAGTACCGAGAAAGGTCGGTGAACCTCGCCGCGTACTGAGCGACCGTCATGCTGCCCTGCCGCAGCTGTAGAAGCTCCTGGATACGCACCGCACGAAGGGTGGTTGGGACGAACTCCGAGCGGAAGAGGCTCTCAAAGTCCGTCCAAAGAAGAGATGCCTCATCGTGCACCTGAAGCATCAAGCTACACCATCGTCCTGCCGCCGCCTGCAGGAGGCTCGCCGCGAGAATCACCATGAGATCCGCTGGTGTCCTCACTAGCCTAAAGATCCGTACCACCGCCTCTAGCCAGTCCTCGGCGGCCTGGGGGTCTGCCTCACCGCGAAACCTGGGCGGTCGCTGGCTCTGAAACTCATGCAGTGCCCTGAGGCGACGTGCATCGTCAGCGTCTGGTACTGGTAGCATCGGTGGCTCGGCGGGTAAAGCTACCGCCGGTGCCACTGCTGGCAAAGGGCCCTGCACCGAGGCCTCGTCGCTCGGTGGGCTGCCGTCGCGCCCTACACTCGGAACCCTAGCTGGATGTCGTCGCGGGGCCATCCTGAAAAGGAGAACAAGAGCACCACAGTCAGAACAGTATACCTGGTGAGCTGGCACAAGTAATCACAAGGAAAACTTGAGACTTTCATAAAGCAGATCAGTATACCCGGTGAGCTGACACAAGTAATCACGAAGAAAACTTGAAACACCCACGAAATCAATGTATTCATGCATTAAGTCGGAAATCAGGAGTCAGGGTCCTGGTGTACGGACACGTCGGCCGCCGCACCAACACTGGGCTCCCTGAACTGATAACCACACTCAATACACTAAACACTATTGCTTCATATAGAAAGAAAAGACGATCAGAGTCTGCGGTAGAACCGACCACCTCTGATACCAATTTGTCACGACCCGACCTCGGGGCCTGTGCCGTGACTACCCCAAGCCCGCCTTCCATAGGCCAGGGGCTGGCGACTAGAACCAAGGCGTAAAATCCCGGTAAACAGGGAAGGAATTGCCTTTAAAAGTAACAACCACCACAGAGTCAGCAAGCGGAAAGTAACTACAAAGTGCAGAAAAGTAAAGGGGGCCGGAAATACAAGCCCAACTGTAAAGTACAACTGAAAAAGTAAAGAACAGCAACTGAAGAAAAGACGGCGGCCTCGTGTCGTCCACTGGCAATCCCACCTGAAGGGTGGGTACAGATAGCCTCCAGGCTCCTCGGGTCCCACGTCCGCTCCGAGCACGTCCCGCCCAGTGGTCCACCTCCAGGTACCGTCCTGCTCCACACCCCAACCGCGATCAGCGCTGTCCGTCGTCTGCATCCAACACAACAAGGTGCGGGCATAGCCCGTGTAGGGGTGAGTATAAGCTACTCAGTAAGGACCCCGAGACCCCCGAAGGTCTCCCGAAATCCACAAAGGATATAGCACAAAAGAAAGATGCAATCACGAAGTAACATCTGACTCGACTTAGGTATATGCCCATACATATACCTAAGTTCTCAATTCTAGCTCTGCTCACGAGCTCAAGAACAACTCAATCCACAAAGGAAAGAAAGATTCAAATCCACAAGGAGAGTAAACAGTAAATCCACATAGGATAGTTCAACACAAACTACAAAGGAGAGTAACATAAGATTCAGCTCAACCAGGATTTTCATTATCGAAACCGTAAATGTTGAAGAGCCCCATCTCTGAAGTGTACAGTGGTCCTGTCATGACTCCGAGGTACTGCTCACTAACTTAAGACTGCTGAAGTACTCCTCCTGTCGAGTACCGCGGGTCTGCTGCCAACTACCAGGCGCTCCGTCCGCTGAGGGTCTGCTGCCAAATACCGGGCACTCACCCAGATAGCCTACTGAGGTACTCCTCCTGTCGAGTACCGCGGGTTTGCCGCCAACTACCAGGCGCTCCGTCCGCCGTGGGTCTGCTGCCAACTACTGGGCGCTCCGTCCACTGGGCTAGTCGACTCACTCCAAGTCGAGTCGGTCAAGCAGTCGTCAGGTCTCAGTCATCTACACGGTCTCCGTACTCCGCACGCACGTCTCCACCGTCGCGGGTCTGTCACTACAACCAAGCGCACACACTCCGTAGAGTATCGCGGGTCCGCCGCTACAACCAAGCGCTCCACCGCCAAGGGTCTGCTGCTGCATCCAAGCGCACCACCACTGTCAAGTACCACGGGTCCGCCGCTACACCCAAGCGCTCCACCGCTCAAGGTAAAAAGAAGATTCAGCTCACACAGGTTCGGTATCACTGTTCCACGTAGGATCGCTGAGTGCAGTAGTCGACACAGTCCACTGAGGATCTCTGCACAGTCGTCGCCGCAGTCCACGAAGGATCTCTGCTCTGCCGTCGTCGCAGTCCACGGAGGATCTCTGCTCTGTCGTCGTCGCAGTCCACGGAGGATCTCTGCTCTGTCGTCGTCGCAGTCCACGGAGGATCTCTGCTCTGTCGTCGAAGCCACAGCCAGCACTAGGGTTCCCGCACATAGCGAGCTCGTTAGGAGGGTCCGCTCCACGAGCCGAGAGGCTGATACATCAACTGACACGTAGTCCGAAGTTGATGTATCCAAAAGTTCCGTATCGACAACAGGATCTCAACGCAACAGACGGCGCGTCAATCGGACGCCCGGTCTGAGAGTTATTGGCATTTTCGTCCCAGGGGCCCGGTTGGTTTTTAGGGCAAAACCAACCCGACCGTACTCCGCCTGTGTCCGATCCCCGGGCGGAGTATGCCAAAAGTTCCGTCTCACTTAGAGGAAACTACCACAGCTGACGGTACGTCGATCGGACGTCCGTAGCTCAAGTTATGAGCGTTTCCGCTCCGAGGGCCCGGTTGGTTTCGTTTACGAACCAACCTGGCCGAACCCAAAGTCTTCCGAAACCTTGAGTATGATATACCAAAACGACCGTCTCGATCCAAGGATCGCGTACCCACTGACGAATCGTCAATCGGAGGTACCAGGCCCAAGATATGGGCGAAAGACTGAAGAGGGCCCGAAACGGGGGTTCTGGGCCCGGGGCGACCCGGCCCGAACCCCCCCCCCCCCTGGGTCGGCCGAACCGGGTCGGCCCGAACCGGCGAGGCCGGGTCCGGTCCGGCCTGGGCGCGGCCCGGCCGACCGGACCGGTCGGCTCGGCTTCGGCCGAGCGGCCGAATGAGCCGCCGCGGGTTTGACCCGCGGCTTTGGAGAAACGCGCCCCGTGCGGGCCGCGTGCTGGGTGGCCGGACCGCGGACGCGGTCCGGCGGTTCGCCGCCGCCGCGGCTCGGCCGCGGCGGACTCCTCCGGCGGCGCGCCGGGCGCCGCCGCGCCGCTGCCACCTTCCGCGGGCCGCCGGAGTTGCTCCGGTGGCCCGTTTTGCCTCCCGTCTGCGCCGTTTCTCCTCCCGGGGGCCGATCTTCACTGCGGGATCAACGGATCGCCCTTGCCGCACGGTTCGTCGTCGTCCGCCAAATCTGCACAAAAAAGGGAAGATCGGCGGAGGGTTGCCGGGCCTTGTTTGTTAGATCCGCACCCTCCGCGTTAGTCATAAACATCAGGAGGAATAAAAACTACCAATCAACAATTTTAAAATAATTTAAAATTGTTCTGGGATCGGGTTCTTTATTTCAAAGGAATAAACACGGGAAAGAATCATCAAGAAAAAAAATAAACCCCTACCTTGTCGTCGTCGTCGGACGAGAGGTCGTCGCGGAATCGCTCGTCGCGGAAGAAGGGGATCGACGCGTCGTCGCGGTATCCGGCGTCGCGTCGCCAATCTCCGGATCAAGAACAAACAGATTTAATTAATTAAATCCGTTGCCATGAAATTTAAAAAAGGGAGAATTTAAACGATCCGATTATCACCTTAGTTGCCGAATGAGGATCGGCCGCGGAAGAAGAGGCGTCGCCGAAGAACGTCGCGGGTAAAGCTCGTCGACGTCGCAGATCTCGGTGTGCGTCGTCGAATTCCGGTCGCCGGTGTTCTTCGCGTTCTTCGTGTTCTTCGCGTTCTTCGTGTTCTTCGCGGGGAAGGTGGAGGCCCTGAGAATCTCGCACAACGAGTAATCCTCCAAAAGAAAGAGTTGGTCTTATTTTATTATTTTTCCAATGAACGCAAACGCGTAAGTAACGACCCATTAAATTCGTTGAATTAATTCAACGAATGAAACAGCCCATTTAATTCACGAAATAAACCGCCCAATTAAATGGTCTGTTAAGAATTAAAGAAAACGCGTCGGTTGACTTTTCAGTTACTTTGACGGGTTTTCACGGGTGCGTTACTTAGCGAAAGAAACGGCGAGGCTCGTGCGGACCCCACCTCACAAATATCCTACCAAGGGGGTAGGATATTTCTGGATACCATCCTATCCAGTTCAACTCAGTTCAAGTGGCTTCCAAGCGGCTTCCGAGCAGCTTAAGTGAAATAAAATAAAGTTGTCGCACAAACTTATTTTATTTCTGACTTAAAGCCCCAAAATTTAAAAACCACGTCTGAGCAAACGCAACTCCGGAAGAGGCGTTTCTAAGAAAATACCGGCGATGCGATTTCATCGGTGCCCTCAGAATTCGATTCCGAGCACCGGTTCAAAAGATAGAAAAACCCGCTCGTCCGTTCACTGAACGTACCCGAGCCAAACTTCGGAAATTGATTCCGGGCACACCGGGCCTCGGAATCAGGTGCCGTCTGAAGCTGCGCTCTTGTAAAATTCCAAAGAAAATTAAGAAAAAAATTTCCTTGAAATTTTCGGGTCTTTACAATATAAGTCCCTTGTGGTGCGGCGGTGGTGCAGTTTGAATTTCAGATAAAGATTCAATGGTTTTCATTATTTTGGCAGATTATTCCATTATGTATTAAATATTTTCTACCTAGATGATGTGTTTATGATATGATCATGTTTATTAAATTTAATTATTTCTAAAAAAATTGGTTTTAGTGGTGTTTGTAATGCAAGTGAATTTTAAGTTCCAATTTTAGGGGAAATTGGGGGTTTTTCATATATATATTTTATTGGTTCATTTAGGGATACCCTATAATTACCTAGTCGATTTTATTGAAATTTATTAGTGATTAAAATCATGTTTTCAATATTTATCCTATTTTGTTGTTCCTGTGAATGTTTTATTAAATTGTGTTTGTGAAGCCAATTGACTTTAAGTGCCATGTTTGATTGAAAATAAGTGTTTTTAATAGATATAACTTATTGGTTCATATGGGGATGCCCGTAACCTGATTTTTTGTTTAATTGAAGGGAATCGAACTGATTTTTTTTGTGACATAAAAGTGTGCACATAGTTCATAAAGTGGATATTTTAAAGTGTTTTGGGTGCAAAATAATGTGATATTTTGAGACGTTTTTCTACAGAAAATGAAAATTTTATTTGCTGGGTTTGAAGTGGTATCAAATGTGTATAACTACTTTATTTTTTGTATGTGACTAGTAGTGGTGTTTTTATATTTAAATGAATGTGTGTTGCTTGCTGAAATTGTTTGAGCACAAAAGGGGAATCCTGAGTACCTAGGTGGACAGATATGTACTAGTACGGCTAGTGAACCGGATGGGTTTTGTCCCTATTTCAATGAGAAAATGGATAATGAAAACTCTTACTAAACTATGTGGATGATGTTCTGGGACAAATATGTTTTGGGTATGTTCCCTACTAGTGGATCGTGCATTGGATATGATTGTAACTGGGATACTTTACATCGAGGTATGTGGTACAGTGGGCCCGAGACTCTCTAGTTTTCTAAGAGTGTTCCTGGTTTTGGTGATCATCTTATTTGTGGTTTTTAAACTTTTATTAGTGTGTGTTTGTCTTTACTTTAAATTATCTCGCTTTTTATGTTTAATTGTGTTAAAATTTGGAATTTTTTAGTTTAAAAACTATTTTCAATTGAAAGTTTCATTTCTTGTAATTTTTCACCACTTTTCATTACATATTAAAATTGATTGCTTTTTAACCTTTTATTTCATACTCTTTGGAATATTTGGGTGGTATCTTAGGGTGTAAGTAGACTTGGTTATGTTTGACTCTGGTAATGGAAAAGCCTCAGGTGAAGGAGGTTCGGGTTGGTAGACCCCTTCTATAGTGTGGTGTTGTAGAGACAGCTCGGGGGTGATGAACCCTTGTCATATGGAGTCTTTGTGGATGTCTTGTTGCTTTATATATTTTTATTTGGAACTCTTGTACTGTATATAAATGCATGTATTTAGATTTGGATTTGTTAAAACTTGTTTTTCATTAAAATCTCATATTCTTATTACTGATTGTTTTTAATGTTTTATTCTTTCATACTCGGGTAAATGATTCACAAACCTAATTTATTGATACCCAAGAACAAGTGCTAGAACATGGGGATAGGGAATACCCTTCAAGACTTTTCATGGGCTGGATTTGGTTCTGGTATTAGTGGCAACTAGATCAAGTTTGTAAAAAAATGGTATCAAAGAGGGCCAATGTTTTTGGGTGATATTGCTATTTTTGAATGAGTCGGGATAGATAGGATCTAGGACTATTGAGGCTTGGGTTTTTGGTCATGAGTAGGGAACCTAGACCGCACCCCTCATGGAAAAACTTGAGTCACCAGGGGAGGTAAGAATTGTTTGATTGACTTCGCTTCCAAGTGATACGTGTGGGCTGCAGACCACATGTGGACATTGGGTGGGGTGGATTAGTTGTTTCTTTTATTACTGTAATGTGTTTAGATTATTTATATTTTATGTATCTGATTAAAATTTCATGAATTGTGGTATTGACTATTTATTTTGTGATTGTTTCATTTTGTAGCAACATGCCTCCCTGAAAAGCTCACATGCACCCATAGAAGGAAGCCGAAGAGAGTTCTCCCACACTTATTGATCAGAGGCTAGTCTAGGTCTTGGTCTGGGATATCCAAGTTCGAGGACAAGGACCATCTTCTTTTCTATCTCCTGTTAGGGAGAGAACAAGGCCCATGAGTTCTCAAAAAATAAGCCTTCCACCTTCTGAGGCAGCATAGAACCCCAGGAGGTAGAGGAATGGATCGAGAAGTTTTAGGGCATGTTCATATTCCTAGATACACCTGAGGATATTAGGTTGAAATGTGACTCCTTTCTATTGGAGGGTACCAACCGCAGGTGGTGGAATCAGTACTCTAGACTGGAAAGAATGAGCAGATGCACTGGGGATATTTCAAGGATGTCTTCAATGAGCAGTATGGCCCCAAGGTCTTGCCATATTCCAGGTACCGATAGTTCATAGAACTTGTTCAGGGGAATCTATTTTTGATGGATTATGCTAATTGTTTCACTAAGATGGTTTGTTATGATCCTGAAATTGACTCTAATGAGCAATTGAAGGCCCAAAGGTTTGAGAAAGGCTTGCGACCAAATATATACTCCCAGATGTTATTGTTTAAGATGAGGACCAATGTTGAGGTCATTGATCAGGAATTCATGGTGAAGATTGACAGAAAACGCAGGGCTGGTTTCTCCGGATCAGTATCAGTAGTAGTTAGTGGCAGCTCCTCAGAGATGAAAAGTAAGCGGGAGGAACAGTTGAAGAAAAGTTGTGGTAGTTCAGGCCACTCTTCCAAGCAGTTTTCATCTGTGACTTTTGATTCAAGATCGGTCATGTGCCACCAGCGTGGGAAGCCAGGGAACATCAGACCGGCATGACCACTTCCCCCCAAATCCTTGTTACTAGGATGCAGGTACGGGGCATCTGTAGTGGTTATGCGAGGTGGCATGTCCACTTCTGAGTGGGGCAGTGTCAGTGGCTTCAAGGGGAGTGCCAGCATAGTGAGAGCCATCGAGGACTGGGGGATCTCAATTTGGTGGTCATGGTGGTAGGGTTGGGTAATCATTTGGGCAGAGCTAGTTCAGGTCACAACCACATACTAGCGGTCATCCTCAGGTAGATACCAGACATCTCCATGCGGTGGATCAGGCACTAGGATGATCAGAGGTGGGACCATTTATAGTTCGAGGTACCATTTTGATCTCATCTTCTATATAATCTACTATTTTTGATATCGGTGCCTCTTTTTCATTCATTTTTACCCACTTTGTGGACACACTGAATTTACCAACTGAGTTTTTTGTCTTTTGCAATGGAGTTGGTGACACTATTGGGAAAGGAGCAGCGTCTCAGGAGCCCATAGTGTGCGCTCTCCATGCCAGGGATTGAGATGGAGTGGGACCTCTTGTTATTAGATATGGAACTATTTGACATAATGCATGGAATGGATTGGCTAGTACACTTATAGGAACACATTGATTTGTACAGGAGGCGAGTGAGTTTCACGGCACCAGATGGGAGTCATCAGTTTTTTTTGTAGAGAATGGGATCCTTGGTCGGGTCATGCAGGACCTCCAATCCCAGAGTTGGAAAGTATTATCTTTCATTTATCTTTGCTCGCACAAGAGGATGATGGTATTTCCCCTAAAGTTTTAATACCTCATGTAGTGAATGAGTTTCTAGATGTATTCCGGTATGATTTTTCAAGTTTTCTCCATGATCGGGATGTGGAGTTCTCGATTGAACTGGAACTGGTAACACAAATGATATCCCTTCCCTCTTATCTCATGTCCCCCACCATGTAGAGGTAATTAAAGATACATCTAGACAACTTGGAATCCAATGGATTCATTCACCCAAGCATCTCTCCTTGGGCTGCGACTATGTTATTGGTGAAAAAGGTTGATAGATCCCTCTAGCTGTGCATTGACTACTAGATGCTAAATATGTAACAATTAAGAACAAATACCCTTTGCCCATAATAGATGATTTTTTTCTATCAGTTGAATGGGGAAAATTGGTTCTCAATAATAAACTTTCATTCAATATACCATCAGATCATGGTGAAAGAGGAAGATATCCCAAAAACAGCCTTCCGATGTAGGTACGACCACTTTGAGTATTTGGTCATGCCCTTCAGATTAACCAATGCTCTAGAGGTATTTATGGCACTCATGAACAGGGTGTTCTATCAGTATATTGATTCATTATTTTGGTGTTCATGGATGAAATTATTGTATACTATAGCTCTAAGGAGGAGCACAAACATCACTTGAGGATCATTTTCTACACTTTGAGGGATCACCGCCTCTATGAAAAGTTGTCAAAGTGAACTTTCTAGATCAGGGATGTGAAATTTCTAAGGCACGTGATCTTGGAAATGGGGGTTTTTGAATACCCCGAGAAGATCAGTGCAGTTTTGTATTGGGAGAAGCTGAAGAATGAGTTCGAAATCAAGAGTTTCCTTTCCCTGGCTGGTTACTACAAGCGATTCATTCAGTATTTCTCTCATATTGATTCACCGATGACTGTGCTCACCCAGAAAGGGGTGAAGTTTTTATGGGGCCAAGAATGTCAGGAATCCTCCGAGGAGCTAATGCGGCAGTTGACTTCCTCCCTCGTTATAATTTCTCTTGAGGCCAGGAAGGGGTATGTGTTCTATTGTGATGCTTCAAGTATGGGTATTAGGTGCATGATTTTGCAGGATGATCATGTGGTGGCGTATGGATCTCACCAAATCCAACCACATGAAATTAATTAGCCGAACTAAGAATTGGTGTTAGTAGCGGTGATGCATGCTTTGAAGACCTAGAATCACTACCTCTTTGGGTAGAAGTATTTGGTCTACTCTGATAAAAAAATCTTGGCTTATATCTTCTCACAGAAGGACCTCAAATTGAGGTAGCATCATTGAATCAAGTACTTACAAGGGTTCAACTTTGAAATTGTCTATACCCCAGGAAAGGGTAATGTGGTGGTCGACGACTGGAGTTGAAGAGTTCCAATGCAGTCTTTGCAGAAGTCCAGTGGTGAGTGGACCTTGATAGGGTTCTTTTATCAGATGCATGTAGAGACCAGGGAGCACAGGGGAGGTGCATTCTTGGGAAGCTTTCAATTTAATCCTTCTTTATTGGAGTTTATTAAGTGGTAATATCCTAGTGATGAGATTTGTTAGTGGTCGAGGTAGTTTTTTCATGGTGGGGAGACTTCCTCTGATTGGTCTTCCTCTCCCAAAGTAATATTATGCTTCAAGGGCCATTCAGTTGTGTCGTTATCTCTATGGAAGGTAGTGATGGAGGATAGACACCAGTTTTAGTGGGATGTCCATCCGAGTGCGAAGATGTATTATGATGTCCATCGATAGTTCTAGTGGCTAGGTATGCGACGGGACATAGCGGACATTGTGTCGAGATGATACACATGCCAGCAGGTGAAATCAGAGCATCAGAGGACCTCTGGTTTGCTCCATCCATTACCCATTCTGACCTAGAAGTGGGAGGACGTCACCATGAACTTCATTGTTGGATTGCCTCATATTTCTTGGGGTAAGAATGCCATTTGGGTGGTGATTGATCAACTGACCAAATAAGACCACTTCATTACGATCAAAGATACAGGTAAAGTAGATGAGTTGGTTCATTTGTATCTTTAGGGGGTGGTGAGACTCCATGGAGTTTCATCAGAAGTTTTCTCAGATAGATAACCCCACTTCACTTCTCGATTTTAGAAAGGGCCTCAAAAGGCCTTGGGATCTCCGATTAAGATGAGGATGACATACCACCCTCAGACGGATGGTCAGTCAGAGTGAGTGAATCATATTTTGGAGGACATGATTTGTGAATGTGTCGTAGAATTTTGAGGATCCCGGGATAGCCATTTTGGATTGGTTGACTTTTCTTATAATAATAGTTACCAATCTTCGATACGAAGGGGTCCTTTTGAGGTTCTCTATGGCCAGCCTTGTCGATCCCCCCGGTGTTGGGATGAGGTAGGTGAGACCTCACTACTAGGCTATATCTGGTGCATGAGATATCTTAGAAGGTCATGTAGATAAGGAATTAGTTATTGATAGCTCATAGTCGCCATAAATATTATGCTGACTAGAAGTGTCAATACATAGATTTTTCTGTGGGCGATAGGGTATTCTTGAAAGTGGCCCATCATTTGGGCCATAGTCGACTGGGAAAGCATGGAATGTCAACACCACGGTATGTAAGAAATTTTGAGATCACTAAGAATATTGGAAAGGTGTCATATAGGTTGGCCCTACCTTCTCAATTGACATCCATCCATGACGTCTTCCATGTCTCCCAGTTGAAAAAAATACAACCCAGATCCATCCCATGTACTGAATTGGGAGGATTTTGATATAGTGCCTGATTTATCTGTTGTTGAACGACCAAGGAGAATAGTGTAATTACAAGAAATGGTTCTTTAGGGAAAGTCTATTCCATGGTTCCGGGTTCTTTGGAAGCATTGGAGTGATACACATGAGACATGGAAGTAGAATTCCGGGGTTTATGAAGAGTACCAGTTCCTGTTTTCTGATCAATCTTCAGGTTGACTTTCTAAGATGAAAAGTTTTCATGGTGGTGATAATTGTCATATAAATAACATTTTTTAAAGGTATTTTTCATTTAATTTTCATTCTTTCTTCGTTTTAGGGGTTTCCCATGCATTTTGGTGGAAGTGGTGTGTTTTTTAAATTTGGGACAAACCGTGAGCCCATTTCCATATTTAAAAATAAATTTTGTTTCTATTATAACTCATTATTTTTTCAACTTTTTCATCCATTACAACTCTTAAATGGCCTCCCCTGACCTATCAACACAACAATTTCAATTTGGACCCTTTATGAATCCATAATAATGTTGAATTTGTGTTTTTATTTAAGAAATTGGGCTAACCCGGAAGCCCATTTCAAGTTTTTTTTAATTATTTTTATTTAATAACTTATTAAATTTTTTTTTGTGATTATAAGTGTCAACCAAGACCACTAAACCCATACACGTGACCATTATTTTTTCCCCATTTTTAGAGCTCGTATGCATCACGAATTAGGACAGAACTTAATAGGGTTTCTCAAATCATCCAGATTTGAAGAGGTAAATTCTTTCCTTCATAAAATATTCAATTATTAATTTTTTTCCCAATTCTGGTTCCTACATGACCTTATATTACTTATTAGGACCTCAACAGAATTTTTGGTTATTTAAAAATTCAGATACCCTTGTATTTGGGGTGATTTCTTCAAGATCCCTCAAGTAAGTGGGTCTCCTTCATTCGTCTTTCAATTTGCTTAGATTTTCATTCAAATTGTTCAGCGTTTCTTCCCTTATCCTTGTGGTTAATAATTTCTTGAAACTAGTGTTTTTAACATAGGGTTTGATTTTGAATTTCTTTGTCTATTATTTTGGTTTTTTACTTGATATATTTCCCTTCTGGTGCGGCGATGGTGCAGTTTGATTTTCTCACAAAGATTCAAGGGTTTTTATTATTTTGGTAGGTGATTCCATTGTGTAGGAAATATTTGTAACCTATATGTTGTGTTTATGATATTTTCATGTTTATTAAATTTTATTAATTTGTAAAAAATTGGTTCTATTGGTGTTTTTAATGCATGTGTATTTTAAGTGCCAATTTTAGGTGAAATTGGGGGTATTTTCATATAAGTCTTTTATTGGTTCATTTGGGACTGCCCTATAACTACCTCGTTAATTTTATTTAACTGTATTAGGGATGAAATCTAATTTTTAATATTTATCCTCTTTGGTTGTTCCAGTGAAAGTTTTTTTAAATGGTGTTGGTGAAGCTTATGGACATTAAGTGCCATGTTTGTGTGAAAATGGGAGGGGGGGGGGGTTAAAAGATATAACTTCTTGGATCATATGAGGTTGCCTCATAATTTAATTCTTGGTTTCATTGAAGGATATTGAACTAATTTTTTGTTTTGGTGACTTAAAACCGTTCACATAGTGTGAAATGTGGATATTTCAAATAGTTTTGGGTGCAAAACAATGTGAGATTTGGAGAAGTTTTTCTATTGAAAATCAGAATGTTTTGTGGTGTGTTTCATGTGGTATCAAATGTGTATATATACTGTATTGTTTGTATGTGACTATTAGTTGTGTTTTTATATTAATATTAATGTGTGTTTCTTGATTAAATTTTTTGATCACGAAAGGGGAATCCCAGGTACCATGTTGGGCGGATATGTACTAGTAAGACTAGTGAACCTGATGAGTTTTGTCCCTGTTTCACTAAGAAAACTGATAAAAAAAACTCTAACTAAACTATGTGGATGATTTTTGGGAAACACTAGGTTATGATTATGTTCTATAATATTGTCTCATTCATGGTAAATGATTGTGACTTGGATACTTTACACTGAGGTACAGGGTACATATGGCCTGAGACTATCTAGTTGCCTAGAAGTGTTCTCAGTTTTGGTTCACATCTTATTTGTTGTATTTAACATTGTATTAATATGTGTTGGATGTAATTTATAGTATCTTACATTTCATGTTTAATTGTGTCAACATTCTGAATTTTTTATTTTAAAAACATTTTTCAATTGAAAGTTACTTTTCTTTGAATTTATCACCACTTTTCTTTACATATTAAAACTGCTTGATTTTTCACCTTGTATTGCATACTATTTGGAATATTTGGGTGGTATCCTATTGGGATTAAGATCACACCCTAATTACACATCTTGGGTTTAAGTATACTTGGTTATGTTAGACTCATGTAAAGGAAAAGTCTCAGGTGAAGGCGGTTTGGGTTGTTATATCTTTCCTGCGGTGTGGTGTTGTGGAGACAGCTCGGGGGTGACGACCCCTTATCATGTGGAGTCTTTGTGGATGTCTTTTTTATTTATTTATTTATCTTTGGACCTCTTGTACTGTATTATAATACATGTATTCAGATCTGATTTTGTTAAAAGTTGTTTGGCATGAAAATTTCAGATTCTTATTATTGATTTTTTTAATGTTTTATGCTTTCATACTCGGGTAAATCATTCCCAAACCTAATTTATTGATACTCAGGTACTTGTGACAGCCTGTGGGGATATGGAATGCCTCTTAGGCCTTATCATGGGCTGAATTTGATGTCGTTATTAGTGGTGACCAGATCCAATTCATGAGAGGTAATGTTTATTACATATTTGGAATCATAATTTCCATGTTATTTTGTATGATAATTTTCATTTTAAGGCATAAAAAAAGTTAACATGGTAAAAACATTATTTACCACAGTATTGGTAAAAACATTAAATGGGTTAAAGTTAAAATTGTAATGGTTTAAAATATCTGAAAAAGAAAAATTTTAATTTTTGGTTTAGGTGAGTCTCGACCATATAGAGACTCCAAAATATTAATTTCTAGCCAAATATTTTGAAGTTAATTCCACCTCATTGTGGTTGTCTTTAAATATAACATATTCATTATATTTATCAATCAAACCCACCTCTTCTCAAGTATAAATACCACCATCACCACCACATTTCGACCTAAAAGCCTTATAACTCCTCAAATATCTTTCCAAAACTATCTAACTCACTCTCTCCATACCCAATTGCTTCTGGTCTCACTAAAAGACAAAATCCAAGTTCCTGTAGGGTCTCTCAAGGATGTGATATTAAAGAAGTAATTTTCTCCAAACACCACTCTTATTTTCTTTTCTTATTCTACCTTCTCCACATATCCTTAATACATCATGGAAAAATAATTAAATAATCATGTAAATACTGGAATTTTATGTTTTTAATGAAATATATAATTTCCAACCATTTTATTACCCCCTCTTATTTAAAGAAATGGAACTATTTTCTAAGTTATGCTAGTTAATCGCCTTCATGAATAATGTATTAATTTTTTTCCTTTATCATCTACATGGATGGTCACAACATAATTATTATGGTAAATCCTATTTTAACAAGAATATTACATCCTATTTCCTATTCTAAAACTATTATATACTTATAAAAGTAAATAAAATAAAACTAGTTCGTGGTTTTGGAAAAAAATTCCAAAATAAACAAAATGTCTATCATTAAAATTTTAAATAATGAATAATCCCCATGTATGAAATAAAAATGATACAAGGGACCATTTATAATTATTTAAGAAAATTACTAGTATTTCATTCAACTTCTAGATTTGTAATCTCATTTTACAAGAACATCCATAATTTTACACAAATGAAACTAACATGAAACTATGAAACAAATGCACCCAAAACCATGAAAATAAAAAAATATTATAAATGTATGGGTAATAATAGTCTATAAAAACATCAGAAAAGGAATTGAAATATGAATATAGTTCTCAAATGAGTTAATAATAGTATTTATTCCATTATATATAAGGTTAAAGTATCACCACTAAAGTGAAACATGAGGTAAGGATTCTCTCATCTCACTTTTACTTCTATGATATGTATTACTTAATCACCACTTATTTATCATATGTGGTGTATATGTACTGAAATATTATATATAAGATCATGTATATAATTATCTTAATGGTATTAAATGTTTTATTTGATAATTATTAATTTTATAGGGCATATGATTCAACTGATTACCAGTGGTAAGGGATTCAATCTCAATTTACATTCCATTGAGATTTATTTGTTATTATAAACCAATTCACTTCTATGTGGTGTAAATAATGTCCATTTGACATGTAATATCATGATTTATTCATTTTTAATGTTATTTTATGTTTTTTAAATTATTTTCCTTCATGGGGGATATAATTTAAATGTGTCAAAATGGTATGAGACACTTTGATTTAAAAATAACTTTTTAAATCGATTATTTGATATATGAAGACTACATTGGACTAGTATGACATAGGTTGGAGACCATTTAAAGAAAGACCCTTGGAGAATCAGTCATTTAATGAGATAAATTAGTTAGCCAAATCAGATGGGTTTATACCTATTATTCTAAATCATATTATGATAGGTCTTGAAAATAAAGGTACCATGTACCTAGGAAACATGGAATCCAATAATTAAGTGTTTCCTTCATAGATATTTTCGTACTAACATATCATTAAATAGATTATTTTCAATATGAAATTATCTATGGATATATTTCATTCTATATTTACAGATTAAATGGAATTCATTTTCAGTTGTTTTCCTTTCCATGTTGATTATTCTAATTGATTAATTATTTCTTACACTATACTTAACCCTTACTGAACATTTGAGATCACCCCTTTCTTATGTTTTATTTTCCCTAGCTTCCAAGAAGTTCATTAGGATTGATATATTGGGTTACGCTAAGGTAAAAAATAGTGTTCTCAAAGAAAACAATTTTTGGATTTTATATACAAAACGTAATTTTAAATTGAAATATATATATAGTTTATTAAGACAAAAAAACTACTCGGTCCTTAGGGAGTCATTGTAATAATTCCAATGTAATAAAATAATTCCCTGGTTATATGATTCTTTGTTTAGGGAATTATAGTGATACTTTAGGGATGAATCATAGACCACCTACCTCAAGCATATAATTCTCTCCTCATCTAGTATCATCCCTTAGTTATACCTAAAATTTATGAAATCTAAAGAACAGATCAATTACTTGAAAATAGTTCATATGAGCCTGAATCTAAATATCATATCTGATAGAAATAATAACAGTGAAACAAAACTAATGATTAAATATCTTACATTTAAGAATATAATGAGGCCAAAAAGTTCTCGAATCTGAGTTTGGACAAAGAAGATAACGAAGAACCTAGGAGGAGGGAACATGGGAAATCCAACAGGTGAGAAATCCTATGCACACTTGAAATGAGATGGGATGAAAAGAATTATACGTTTCAATAATTTTAAGGGTAAAATCATCATTTTACCCAAGAAAAATAGGGCTACATAGTTTGGCCTCAAGGTTGGCCAAACTGTGCGCCAATAGTGCATGGATCACTACTTAGGTAGGGTACCCGCACGGTTAGGCTGCACTATTAGAGATACCATGTAAAAACCGTATAGAAAACCTCCACTAAATTTTGACGAGATACTCACATGGGCATGTTGAACTAGGTGAATGGGTTGGTAAACCTATGCACCTTGATTGGACCTCTTTCTAGACCTTCATAGTTAGGAGAGACCATGCATGTTGGGTTTCTAGGTTTGTTGTAACCGTGTGACCTAATATTTGTATCCACCAATCGAGGTTTCAAGCTACAAAAAAGCCCCAAACACCCTCGAAACCTTTCTAACCTCTATGAGAATTCAAAATAGATATCGAATAAATAATTATAACCAATTTGAAAGGATTAATATCTAATATAAAAAGGGGGTTCTTATAGTTTTAAAATATTTAGTGGTCATGATGGCATGAAATTCTGTTCATGTCGTACAATTTTTAAAAAGGTTCCTTTCATATTTTCGATAAAATCCGAATAGGAATTATTTTGAAAACAACATGAATATTCCTATAATTTAAAAAAAATATAAAATGGGTAAAAAGGTCTTTGAAAATTATTTTGAAAAGGATTAAAACATTTTTTACAATATTATTAGAAAACCTGTGTTTTGATGAAATAATATTTTCGACCGTCGAGAAATAAAGTCGAATTTTAATAAACACATTTTTATCAATCATTATAAGTTCCAAAGACTAAAAAATGGTAATATTACTTGATAATTTCACGATTTAAAAGATAATAATAAAATATATTTAGTTTAACATATAAATAATTCCTTAGAAGATAACTTAAAAAATAATCATGAATAATGATGGGGTTTTAAAATAAACTCTTATCACTTTATAATCAGTCAAAAAATATGCCCCATAGAAGAATAAAATATAAAAAAAATAAGATATCATAAAAATAAATAAATTTATGATATAACAAGTCAATGTGGAACTATATACACCTCATAAAAAAATATAGTTGCATAACATCAAAATACGCCTCAACGAAAGACAACTGAGAGGAAGTCCCTTATAAAGATCATATAGTTTAAGTGAGAATTAATAAAATATTTAGATTATGTGAATCCATATAATAAAATATTAAATAAAACATAAGATAATAAAAATTCATTTTACACACAATTTTTTCATGACATAATCAATGAAGTAGAATTTGAACCCAATGAATAGAAATTGAGTTATGAAATCACTTTCCTTGCACTTTCCTTTAGTTTAATGTGATTTTACCTAATTTATAATGGTTTAAATAATGTTATTAATTTATTATATGTGTATTCATATTTATGATATCATATATGATCCTTAAATATCATTTTATTATATGTTTGTTAATAATATATCTATATTACGCTCTTTTGGATGTTAACTTCTTTATTTTAATATGCATGTTTTATCATGTAAGTCCAAGTTATTGTGCATAGTATATAGTTACATTATCTCAAAAATTATATTAAGGTCATATATTTCATATTTATTCCTTATATATATATATTAGAATAAATATTTAATTTTGATCTTGGAAAATGAATTACATCGCATTGTAGAGACGGTAGACCGTACGTATGCACAAACAGTGATATCATTATATTAATGGGTGAAATAGTAAGGAAGTGTGTGATATATTAATTTTATAGAATAAATATCATGTCATAATTACAATATATATCCACAATTTACATTATTATAACCATCCTTATAAAGTGGTGATCAAATACGAATTACACTCCTACATGGAGATGGTAAGTCATACGTACGCACATGTGGTGCTTTAATTTTTCATAGGATAGATAAAAGGTAAAATATAGTTGTTTAATAATAATTATATAATCATAGTATAAATATGGTATTAGAATTATTATTTTAGGATGGAAACAACACATGAAGAAAAAGTTAAAGAAGAAATAAAATGAAAGAGTTGATAAAAATGATTACATCTTCTTTTGTAGACTTCCATTAGTTCTATTCTAAAGGGACATAGGGTTGGTATTTTGAGAATAATAGAATATAAAAAACTTTTCTAACTTTAGAAAATGATTTTTTAGGACTGTGTTGAGATACATGGATCAATGTGGTGTAAGAAGTGAAGGAATTAGTACCCTTTTATAATTGAGGTTAGGGGCACTTTAGGATTTCCTTAAAATATATATTTAATATAAATTAATTTTCAATTAAAAATGATTCCAACTTATTATATTATAATATAATATGATTATGGGTCTAAATCCTCTAATAAAATAAAATTTAGATAATATTTTACAAAGTAGCTACCCTTATCTTTTGCTTTTAACCCTTATTTAACCCTTTTAACCTTTTATGTGACAATCTGAATTTTTACTCTTTGAGGTTTAATATAGTTACTATAAAATGAAAAAAGACCAATTAATGGATCATGGATGAAATTTTAAACTTTATTAGAATTATTTCACCTAATTTTATATTTTTTGGAAATTTATATCATTTAATAAAATATTATTTTCAATAAAATATTCATAATGTCAATTTTAAGAACTATTCATTACTTTGAATTTTATAATATCAATATAACACTTATAATTTGAAAAAAATATTTTAATAAATCCAAAATATATAATGGTATTTTGTAAAATTCGTGGATGACATTAATTATCTAAAATTATATTTATTTTAATATTTTTAATATATTTTATTTGATTTTTCTATTAATTAAATATTTCCTATATTAGTGTTGTGCAAGAAATTACGGTAATTATTTCATACCTAAAAATAAAAACTAAATTACGGTTATTAATATAATTAATTTCTATTTCAAAATAATATTTATAATAAATGATAACTCTTTTATTACAAAATATTAAAAAAAATTAGTTATTAAAATCATGAATGTTACATCATTGAATTTTCTTTATATAAAATATTATAAGGGTTATAATCACTTACTAATGGGAAAAATGGTCATATATCAAAAATTTGAATATATATGGATGAAAATTATTCATCCAATATAATTTAGGAAAGTGTTAAGCGTCATTTTCTAGTACTTATAATTTTGTTTGTAACCTATATTACCAAATTTTCCCTTTATCGTGTAAAGAAAAATTACCAAGGTTACAATTCATATTGGGTCAAAATAAAATAGAACTATTTAATAAATTTGGTCATTACGAAAAAAATATGGAACCAATTTCTTAAAATTTAAAATATACAAGTTTTAGAATTTAATTTAAAATTCATTATACCAAACACAACGAAAAAAAGTTTTCTTGAAAAATGTATTTTAAAGCCTAAAATTTTACTTAAATAAATAAGGTATAAGGATGATTAAAATGAAATTAATTAGATTATATCAAGATAAACAGAAATTAATTTATTTTTAGATCAAATTAAAATAATATACAAACTTTTTAATATAAATAAAATAATAGTTTTAAAAATAATTTGGTATACTTCACCATTCACTAGAGAATCAATATTCTCAGAAAATTCAAAGAATACACAATAATGTAGTTTAAATATTATAATTTCAAAAATTATATTGGTATTATATAATACAAGTTAAGGGATTTCCAAATATTGATTATAATATTTACTCTTAAAAAGAAGGAATAACATTTTTGAAGAAAACATAATCTTGATGAATAAAATGATTTTACTAAATATCAAGTTATTATTCACAAATAATTAATTAATAAATTAAGAATGAAAAGGGAAATTATATTTTTCAAAATATTGTTAATCCAATTCACAATCATCAATTTAAGGGCCAGTTTTTTATGGTTATGTTAAAATAATAATATTTTGGAGTTCGATTAATCTTGGTATTTCCTGCAATGTAAGCTACCAAATAGATTAAATTTATTTAAAAATTACATACCATAAAATCTAGGGGTGTTATAGAGTAGTGAGTAGGGAATACATGGTCACCATTCAGGGGAGAGGATAAAGAGATAGGGCAGAGTTTGAGGGTCTCGTACGGTCACAAGTAGGAGGGGGCAGTGGGCGAGCAGGGAGGAGGGGCCGTGCGTGGGAAATTTAATTGCAAATTAGCGACGTTTAAAAATGTTACTAATTAGAAACACCACATTTAACAAAAGAAATTCTAGAATCTTCAGTAAATAACATGTAATTAATGACATTTGTAAACATCTCAAATTATTGAAACCACATCAATTGATGTTTTTCAGAAATTTTAGTAAATTCTTAAGTGACATTTATAAACATCGCTAAGGTAAAAAATGATTAAATTATGTTTTTTTTGTGGTGAGAATTTGACTTAAATGGGAGTAACTCCATTGATTATAAAATTAAATGAGATTTTTTCAAAGGTGACATAAGATAATTTAGAGTTCCATGTAAGAGTAAAATGGAATACTTATGTTGTTCATTATGGATTGAAAGTGGAGTCGGTTCATGACCTGAGTAGTAGCCGATGAACTAGACTGAATAGAGGGGCATCCCAAAGGACAAGAAGAAAATGAAATTAGATCAACAGGATAGAAATTTCTATTTATAAACAGGTTGGGTAACCTATTCAATATATATTGAAATAGCTTCAATGACTACAATTTCTTATTCATCTTTTCATTGTAATTAAGAGAAACATTGTTTCTCTTATAGAGTGATACTAATATTGAACCATGTAAAACTCTCATTTTTCTATTCCATGTGGTGTGACTTTTTTCATCCACTTTTTGTGTGTGTAATGAAATATTTGATGACATTAATGAATCAGTAGTTGATATTAGGCATCAGTAGTTTCAGAACATCTAAACCTTGTTCCGCAAGTGACGTTCTAAAAGTTGATTTTCATAACTTAATAATTTTATAAAAAACAAGTGATCTAAGAGACTGGCATAAAATTATATTTATTTAAAGGTACATGACATTTATTATTTTCATTTTTAATAAGATTTAACTATTTCAGAAGGAGTGGAGTTCTAATAAGTAATGATATAAACTGATAAATTCTACAGATGAGATTTTAGTTTATGGAATATTTATATGAAGATAATTTATATCAAAGAGTTTAAGAGTCTCCATTGAAGTTAATTAAATGATAAAAATTTGAAAAAGGATAATTAGAAATACTCAACCAAAAGTACATGGGGTTGTTCAGATGATGTTAGTCCCAAAAATGGCCTTCAACATTACAGAGGAGAAAACAACTACAACACAAATGTCTAGACTAAAAGACATGAATGAGAATCCTACCAAAATGAATAATGTTTTTTTGGTGAAGAGGATCTTTATCCTAAAAATTGTGGAAGTTATGTTGATGGATGATCATGTTAATGAATTCAACTACACCTAAATCCAATTGTAATTGGTAATGTGGATTTTGAAGGGAATGTATGGACATTGATTATATTTTCATAACTTATAGAATCATGGGATGAAATGGATAAAACAATGACTAATTCAAATAGTAAGGTTGATATAGAATTCTATGATGTTCATGAACTTATTCATAATGAAGATATTAGGAAAAAGGGGGTTTGAGAAACTACTAAAACTACCTTTAGTGTTAATAGAAAAGGGTGATCCACTCAAAGGAATGGCCAGAAAAAGAATTCAAAATAAATCTAGAAGAGAATTGGAAAATTTATTAATCCCATATCTGAATTCTAGAATTAATGAAAGAGTAAACACATAAGAATTATTGTAAAGAAAATATTTCCAATTCTATAATGTTTACTTCTGGATTTTTTTCCACAAATACCTCAGTTTTGGAAAAACATTTGTTGTAAAGTATAGTAAGTCTATTGGAGCCATGGATAATTGATTCCAAGGATTTATTTCCCTAAACATAGAGGGGTGTACAAGGAGCTATGTTTCAATAACATTTGATAAGTTTCATTATATAGATAATGAAACAATCAGGATACATGGAATGAGTGATGCGTACATCCAAACCAAGAGTAGACACTCCCTAGAGTATCAAGGGGTGATATATATACTGAGATCACATAAGAATATAATTTCATAGGTTATCTTTATGATGATTTTTTTATTCATTTTTTATAAGGGGTTTGTATGATAACATGGGGATCGAAGGTGGTGTTGAAATGTGTAAAATATACAATGTTGTACCTTAGTGGGAGTTAAGAAGGTGCAACCATTGTTGAAACAATAACGTATTGAATATAAAAGTTATGGAATGATCATATCATTAACATATGTGAGAAAGGGATGAATGTCTTATATGCTAAAGGAATACTGAAACTCAATCATGTGAAGTATAGAACATGTAAATAATGACTATTGGGGTAGTAGCAGAAGGAACCCTTCAATACAAAAGTTAATCCACCAAAGAACTGAATGTTGAAGCCGATGTATTCAGATGTATGGGGTCCAACACTACTTCATTCTGACATTGGATTATTTTACAATTTTAACATCATTTATGATGAAACACGAAAATTATGGATATTAATTCTCAAGAAGAATGATTTTTTTGCAGTATTCATTAGATTGTGATCCATCATGGAAAAAGAAAGACATATTAAAGATTAAGTTATTGAGGTCTAACAATGGTGGGGAGTATGGTATCTAATAGTTCCAATGGTTCTGTTGGATGAAAGGAATTTATTTTTGGGAATATGGTTCTTAGAACACTAGATCAAAATGGTGTTATAGAGAATAAGAACAAGATGGTGAATGAGAGAGCTGAAAGCATGAGGCTAAAATCCAGTTTCCAAATGAATGTTAGGTGAAAGCATTTAATTTTGTGATATAACTCTTTAATTTGGGTCATTAAAAACCATTAGGATTGGATCCCCCAAAATTTTTTTGGATTTGAATATAATTAAATGTATTCCACCTCAAATTATTTATAAACATTACATATGTCCATATTGAGTCTAAGGAAAGGGAAAAGCTAGAAGAAAATTCCCAAGCATTTTTATAGGGTATTCTGGTAAATACTTTAGATCCAGCCTTTGATACAATGATCATAAGTACATCTTCATAAGAAATAATGTTCACATCAATTATGGGATCCTATGAAATAATTTTAACCTTATTGAATATGTAATCGAGAAAAAAGAATTAGCAAAGCATTCCATAATTTATGTGAGTGGAAGTCTTGATTATAAAGACCCAAACATAAACATTTCTTAATCTTGATATAAATCAAGAATTCACATTGAGTATCTTAATAGGTTTAGATATTTAGAGAAATAGTCCATAAAAATTACATTACATCTCAAAAATTACAAAGTTGACACATCTACTAAGTTTCCATTTTTCTTATAAAATAATAACTCTTAAAAAAAGAAACACGTCTAGTTCCATATTTTAGATAGCATGACTTTTCGTTGATCCAATCATGGACACTATTCATCTTTATGACCTAAGAAAAAAATTTCAAAACTTGGGATTATCATAAAAAGCTATTAAGGGTTATAAAATAAATAAAGAAGAAATTATCACATCAACAAATACAAATCAATGAAACCATAATTTTCAATTATATCATACTTCATGAAATCATAAGATTTATGAATAACACAAAAAAATCATAAATCATAAAGGTAGCTTATGGAATACATAACATACTTACATTGTAGATTTCACAGCTACGTAAGGAGTTACGTTTGGAATACCCATCACAGTATATTCCTTAAATCTCTTAGGGGAAACATTAAAATTTATCTCTGTCACATTACCCAATATATTGGAGAGATATATCGAGCGCAACCACCCTAGGTTTATCACAGAACCACCCATATACGTAAAAAATTCCCAAGAACCATAACATACTCATAACTCATAACATAATCATAAAGGAAAGATAAAATTTCAACATCACAATATATCATTTCAAGATATTGACATAATAAATAATTTGTCAAAAAAAATTTCAAAACCATTTTACTCATTTAATAAAGATATTTTTTAATCAAAGTGTCCCATACCAAATTGTGACTTTTAAGGGAATTAAAATTTTAAAACATTAATTTTCCTTATAAATAAATCCCAAAAAAACATTTTGAAAACATAGACATTAATGAGAAATATTTTGAATAATAATTTTTTAAAACATTTAAAACATTTTTTTAGTTAGAGAGTCCCTTACCACTTGAAAAAATACTTGAATAAAAATTATTACATAATAACATTAAAAAAAGATTATAATATAATGAGAGTAAATAGATTCATGATATAATATTACAAATGGTGGTATGTACACAATATAAAAGAGAACATAGGAATAACAACAAGTATGTCTCAATAGAATTTAAATTGAGATGAAATCCCTTGCAAAGATCATATCCTTAGTATAAGGACATATCAATGTCAAAATTATTCTTGAAAAATAATAATACGCCCAATATCAGTGGATATTAAGTGTAAAACATTCATAGGTCATTCAAACATATTCATAGCATGACATAATCAAGAAGTAGAAGTTTAACCCAAAGAATTGAAATTTGGATAATAAGTTCCCTTACAAAAATTAGACAGCCTAATTACGTCGCTTTAAAATTAAAAAAACGAGTTTATGAGAAAGAAAAGGGAATCCCATCACATTGAAATAAAATTTAAAGAAATAAGGATATATAAGAACACATCCCAACATAAGAAAATGTAAATTTAAAAGATATAACATAAAATATTTCTTTCACTAAAAGAGGAGGGTGAAAGGTTCCCTTACCGATTTCGCAAGTTATGAAAGATACACCACATGAAATAAGGATCATAAAATGAAGATGTAAATACCCATAAATTTTATTATTTTACACAAATAATACAATCATGGGTAGTAAATACATCACACAAAAGAAAAAAGTGTCAAATATAGCATGAATCTCACGGGAATAAAAAGTGAGATGAAAACCCCTTACCTCATTATAATCAATTGAGTCGTATGACCAAAAGTTAATAACCACCAAATGAATAATATAATAAAAAGAATATAAATAGAATCATGATAATATATATCAATTGGTAGTAAAAAATATAGCACATGCAAGAAATAAGTGGCGAACAATGGAAATCTCACTAAATTAAAAGTGAGATAAGAAACCCCTTACCTCGTGTCCGACTTGACTCGTTTGTTCCTTGTTATTCATGAATAATAAAATTAAGATAATTTATACTTGATTAATAACATTTTTCATGTTTATTATTCCATTTATATCACTTATTACCTTAATATAACAATTATTAACTATTTGAGTTCATATCAGACATTTTGTCGATGTTTGAAACTTGAGTAAAAAGAATGAACTTGTTATAATTACAAATTGTCCATGTGGAAAAAAGTAAATTATCTTCAGAATTATATTCATGATTTAGATATAATATATATCATATATATTAATTATATATATTTATTTATAATAGTACATAACATTTGGATATATGAAATGAAAAGCACCGTTAAAGGATACAGTAAGCCCAATGTACGCATGAACGCTACTTTCATTTCTATTTCATATTTTAATGAAATTAAAACATAATGATACATATGTATATTATAATTACAGTATAATATCATATATAATTTCATTATATCCATACTTTATATATCCCACATATGGAATTAACGAGTATTATCACTTTGAAGGGTCCGTAGTCCGTACTTCCTCAAATGAAATTATTGTATTTACCCATTATAGAAACTATAAAGTTATTCTATAAATTTAGAATAAAAAAGAATAGAGAAAAAAATAAACATAATATATATCATATATAAATACATTTCCATCATAATTTCCACCATGATAGGTGATTGGAGATATTTGAACAATCATCGTTTCGTGAGGCTGTAGTTTGTTGTCCACAGAAATAGTATGTTCATATCCATTAGATGGAGGTGTGTGAAAGTGTTGTTCGAATACTTTGCAAAAAAACAACCTATTATATTTATAATACTTGTTTTCTTATAATATAATGGAATAGATAGAGTATAGGGAGTTGGAGAAGTAAAATATAAGAAAAGAACTTAAGATAAGACGTTCCCTTTAAATCGGGTATCTCCCTTTGGTTTGAACCAAAAGGTTTACTTGAATTGCCTTATTACTACGGTAAGGCTTCTAGGGGGGAGATATGGATTTAAGGAGATTAATTGGGTAGAGTTTTGATCAACCAAGGGGCTTTATAGGTGTGAGTAATGGGTTAGAAGTGAGAGAGATTTATAAGGAGGAGGAGGGGCTCTTTAAGAAAGATTGAAAGTATTATTTTATTATAAACATATATTCGGTTTAAAAAGGTCCAAACTCATTAAAGTAGAAGATAATACCACTCTTTTTATAAATAAAATCATTGAATAAAAATTTTATAGGTTTTGGATATTGTTTTAATTTTTATAATCTTAAATCATTCATTAATGAGGTAAACACTACCTCATTATTGTGTCATAAATAAGTTTTTTATTTGATGCGTAAAATTATAAAAAAATACCATGATGTAGGAAATGTTTTTATATTTCAAATTAATTTTTATAGTTGAAGAGATAACTTATATAATATCATGTAAAAATATATTTACTAAAACATATATGTTTAAGTCATTTTTGTCTTTACATTAAATTAATTAATATAAAGTGTCATTATCACTCCCAAATTGCTCCATGGGATCCTCAAATCAACCCAAGGATGCCCATGGTTGGAAATATATCAACCAATAGTATTATGAAATGTGTTAGGGTAATTTAATAATATTATAAGATTATTTTTTCCTTATTTACCTGATTTACCCTTTAACCATGGTAAATCAAATATTTACTGAAGTAAATATTCATAATGTGTAACACCCCAAGATTCTATAGTGTGTTATTTCTTCAAAATAATTCAATAACTTTTACTACACACAACACCAAGTTCAATCGCACCATGACTTACCAAACAAGCTGTTCAAAAGAGGTTATGAATAGTGTCAACTAAATTTTAAACTTTATATAATCCTTATAATTTTAGAATCCATATTATGAGTTTCTTAGACATAATGTAAGAACAAATTCATTTTCAGTATTTCACTTTTACCAAATTTTAATAGTGAACCCTTTTTAGATACTATATTTTAAACTTTTTGACTAAATGGGGACATCAAAAATTTAAAATGAAACATCCCAAGCTTACACGGTACGCTTTCCTTTGAATAAAACAGTAGCGTGTGTTGTACGCAACTTCGAGTTTTAACACACACCACAACCGATCAAACTAACCGTTATGGATAGTAATACCTAAATTTTGAAATTATGTATATTTTATATTTTAAAATGGACTTCATTTTTGGATTCGGAATATCGAATTTAGCCTAAGGTGAAATTTTGGTACTTTTCGGATAACTTTCATATTTTGATGAATAGTGAAAATTACTAAATTTTAATTAAAAACAACTTTTTTAATCAAAATAATTAATAGTGATAAATTATGAATTTGAGTGGTCTTAAAGTATATTTAGAATATATTTTTACCATTTAATATAATTTTGGTCATTGGACATAATTTTACAATTAAACCGAACATAAACAAGTGTCAATCTTTTGATAGTTATTATCTCTTAAAAACACGCTTTTTGTTTTGACAGCGGGAATTAATTTTAAATTAATTTCTGCCACTTCTGTGTTTTGAATTTAGGAAAATGGATTCCATATTTGGAATCAGGATGTTCAAATTGTGTAAATAGGTAACTTTTATTTTTAGACATTTTGAATAGTTACTGTGGTAAATATTTTATTTACCATGGTTAAAGGGTAAATCCGGTAAATAAGGGTTAAAAAATAATATTATAATAATACAAAATTAACCTAAAACGTGTCCTAACCTTATTGGTGGACACATACCCGACCATGGGCATCCTTGGGTCAATTTGGGGACCCCTTGGAGCCACTTGTATGTGGTAGGGACACATTATATTAATAAAGTTAAAATAAAAATAAAAATGGCATAAACTTACATCTTTTAAAAGAACAATTGTTACATAGGGTTATATATGTTGGATTTTAGATTATAAATATTCATTAGAAAGATAAAAAGATTTACTACATAATGATATTTTATTTATAATTTTTAGACATTAAATAATGTATTTTATATATGACACAATGATGATGCAGTAATTACTATAATAGTGAACAATTAAAATAATTGATATTATAAATACCCAAATAAATATAATATGAAACTTTTAATTAATTAAACTAATTTTCTAGGATAATATGATATATTAGGATTGATTTAATTGACTTTTTTTGAAGTAATCAATCTGTTATGAGTTTCACAAAAATCAACTATTGAATAGTGTCAAAATTGACATAAAAGAGTTCTTAAACAAATATTATACTATTAATTGATATTAAATTCCTAAAAATCTAAGGTTCGGCCAAGAGACTTATATAATGATAGGTTCATCATTACTGTACCACTTGGGGGTCGCTTGGATGTATATAGTAAGTTTATTAACCATATTATATAAAAATACAAAGAGACATTGTAAAAGTGTAACTAATTAACTTAGAGTTAATACTTAAAGATAAGGTTAATATAAGTACCCAAACCTGTCTAAATTCTATTGGTTGAGTGGTTTTCGACCTATCCCCACCTTAACCTTTGAATAATCAACTTTGGAGCCATTAGAAACTGAATATGAATTTATTATAAATTAATATTTCTAGCTTTTCCAAAGGTGCCCCTCACCCCTCTTATAAAAGGGAACTCCTCCTTCTCATTTCTTCACACCTTCAAAGCCTTTTGGTTCGGCCAAACTCTGCCCAACTAATCTCCCCACATCCCTCTACTCCTCCTTGAAGCTTCCCCTTAGGCAGAAAGCATTTCAAGAAGTCCTTTGGTTCCAACCAAAGTGAGTTACCTAAATTAAAGGTAACATTTTCTCTTAAATTATTTTCATTTATTTTGCTTCTTCAACCCCCAAACTCTTTTTATTTCCTTTCTTTTGTAACAACACCAGTATCTTCAATATAATAGGATGTTGTTATAAGAAGGATTCAAACTACACATACACAAAACTCCATCTAATGGATGATGAACATAATGTTTCTGTGGATGGCAAACTAATGCCTCACGAAACGATGATTGTTCAAATACATCTTACCGCCTATCATGGTGGCCATTATGATGGCACTGTAATTAAATATGAGATTAATGATATATATTTTATATATAAGCTTCTGTAATTCCATTTTATTTCATACCATTATTCGTTTCATGTTGAATATACATACGATAATTTCATTTGAGGAAGTGCGGACTACCGCCCCCTTAAAATGATATGACTCGTTCATACCACACATGGAACGTATAAAGGATGGTGTTAATGAACTTAAGTAACATATATAAAATATTATATTGGAATAGTAATATACCTATGTATCATTTGGATTCGATTCTTTTAAAATAAAAATTAAATGGAAGTAGCGTTCGTGCGTACGTACGGACTACCGTCTCCACGAACGCGATGAGATTCATTCTCCATCGTATCCATTCAAGTATAATTATCATTTAATGATTTAAAAATGATGTTTAAGGACTTGATATCATTCTGGATATGAATAAGATACAACAAACATGACTTATGTAACAAAACATATAAAGAAAATGAGTAAGTTAACACCCGAAACGGCGATAGTACTAAGATATTATTATCAAATCAATATTAAAAGATCATATATGATATCATATTAATGTATATGATTCTTGTATAATTTAGTAACAATTATTTCACTATTATACAGGAGGTTAACCTACCCCAACCAAGGAAAAGTACAAGGTAAGGGTTATTTCACAATCTCTTCATTATCCGAGGTTGTTTATACGTAATAATCTACTGGGATATCTTTATCATCCACATCCATGTTTCTTAAAAATGTATTTCAAAACATTTTTACTACTTACTAAAATATGAGTTAAATTCATTTATACCCTTGTTTGACTTTTTATAAGAGGTTTATAAAGGAATCTTTCTGTCATTTTCCAAACAAGGTGCTTTTTAACCTTTTCGACAGAATTAAGGTAAGAATGTTTTTTTTAACTTATACGGTGGGTGCGGCTATTTTCCGCCGTTATAAAATCTTCAAATCTTCCCTTACAAGCTTATAAGAATATTTTCAAAGAAAATGTTTTATTTTATATGGATCTTAAATTATTTCAAAATAAAAGGAGATATTTCTTTAAAAAGAATTTTGATTTCATCTATGTCAACATCCTTTGATGGATTTTAAGATTATTTGAAGTTGATTTATTATGATACAAAACTTCTATATTGTATTGAAGGTTTTGTGATATGTTTGACTGTGGATGTGCTATTTTTATACCATTCATAGTTTATGGTGAAAGTATTGACATTTCGTATGCTAGTTTTAATACGAATGTTTATGTTATGTTTAAACCTTTTCATATGGGAATGCATTGGACTTAATATGTGACGGGTGGAGCCCGCTATAGCTCCTCGATGCATCGGTAGGTCTCATGAGACAAACTAGTGTCTTGGCACAAGGCCTTGACAAAATCTTATTTGTAGTCTTGGCACGAGGCCTTGACTATGTGGTTATGATAGTCTGGCATTATGCATTCCAACATTATGAAAGTGGTTATTGATTTTTGCATGTGATTATTCGATTAATAGAATATACATGTGAATAAGTAAATGGAATTATTTCATTTTACTTTTGCCATACCATGTTGAAAGTTTATATTTAAAAGGATTTTGTTTTAGTAATGCATTGCCTTAAATGTTTATTCTTATTTATGAAAGTTTCCGCTATATTGTTATCCTTACTGGGCATTTGAGCTCACCCCTTTTCTATGTTTTATTTTTTCCCAGGATGTGAAGAAGTAAGTTACGAATGACCTGCATGGATTTTATGAGGGGTTAATAGTGTGGATTGTGGAAACATTATGTTGTTGTAGTAGTTTTTCATTTTATGATGTAATGTAATACTTATGAATATATCTAGTGTTTCCAAGGCTACTAAACCAATCGGTCTTTCGAGATTTTATATTTCTTGTGATCATGCCAATGTTATGTAATAATGCACCGACTCTGGGTAACAAGGGTCGGGGCGTTATAGTTGGTATCAGAGGAAGTTTAGTACAAACCTTGGAAACTAGATTAAGATAAACTCTGATTAGAGCACGTAGACCTAAGATGAACTTTGAGGATTAGTATAGAAGAACTTCCTAGAATTTTGGTATTGTAGAGATTTTGTGAGTTTTCCGAGCAATACATCCCTGTCTGGATACGAGCAGGTAGAGGCGGCTCTGGCACAGATGTACCTAGGGGTAAAACCCGAAAACACCGCTTTGATCTAGACTCGAACGGGAACTGGTGCACGACAACGGGCCTTGCTGCACTCTTGGTTACGACACTCCCGGGGGATATGCTTAGGATAATTCTCATTTTCTTTACAAACCATTATGAAGGGTTTATGAGTATATACTTCCTCAAAGAAAACATTTTTATGATTATGGATTATATCCATAAATAGTTCAATTTATGTTAAGTGTTTTATAAGTATGGGATTATGTATTTTTACTCATACACTAATCTAGTTTATGCCATTGTTTAGAAATGGCGCCCAGTAGAAGGAATGATAACTCCAGAAATGCACATGATTCAAAGAGAAGGAAGGATCATATCTCTCATGGTCTTAAGCTAGAATTTATAAGAGAAATATTCTCCCATGTATTATCATCATATGAAGAAATAATATCATGTGTTGATAAGATAAGTAAAGAGTTTACTGAGTCCTATGGCTTTGAAGGGAAGCAAGAGAAGAAAAGGACAGAAGAGAGAAAGATAGATAAAGGGAAGAGGGAAAAGAAGAATTTTCCCATATGTGGTAACTGTGGAAAGAAACACCCTGGAACTTGCCTGAAAGGAATGGGAGTTTGTTATAAGTGTGGAGGAAAAGGGCACAAAGTACATGACTGCAAGGGTAAGAAAATGGTTTCAAATGTACAATGCTTCATTTTCAAGGAGTTTGGACACTACGCGAACCTATGTCCTAGTCATCAGACTATGCCGCAAATGATGCTATTGGATAATAATCAAGTTATGATACTACCACAGATGAAGAGGAATGATTAGAGTTCTTATGTTGATTATGTCAATTGAGTGTTGTATCAACAATGTACTTGTTACAATAATCATGGAGTATATAAGGATTGTACTGCAGTACTATTTCATTAAGGACTTGAGATTGTGTGGAACAAAGAAAAGTGACTCAATAGCAGGATAAATTTTTGGAAAATATATGGTTGAGAGAATGATAAATCATAATATAGTTCTGATACTGAGGTAGTGATTTTGGAATAATATGTGATTGTTTTGGATAAATTATATTGGATATTCTTGACTACCTTGGAACTGATTAATGATTTGTATATTCCATCATTGTTGGGGTTTAAACCATTTTTGGATTAATGAAGTATATCCAGCATTCTATATGGAATAAGGGAGAATGAATGTAATCAATAAGGAATATGGTAATACATGATGAAGGTATTCATATGCTATTACGGGGTAAAAAGGATCTATATTATGTTTACCTTCTTTATAAATGTTGGATTGTGAGTTTGGACAGAAGTATTTTGGATAGTTCTAGTTTGGATTATTTTGGATTTCCATAAAAGGACAACCCGGAGGTCGGGCGGCAACCCGTCGCGTCCGGCAAGGCTGCGAGACTTGAACCCGCAACCGAAGGGCGACAAGGGTGTATCACCTACCACTGGCCCAAGAGATGTCCTGGATTAAATAATGTAGTTTTTTTAAAAGATCTGGTAGATGAATTATAAATTCGTTTATTTTGGAACCCTGTACGAATAGTATAAATATAATTTTTTTTACGAGTGAAAGATGAGTTTATGGTAGAAATTTATTAATGGGTAAAATTATAATTATAAAGTAAGTATATCTCCTTATTATCGTATCCAATCTCATAAATAAATTCCTCAACATTAATAATAGAAACTTAGAACAAAAATGTTGTCCTAGATGGTACCTTAAATCATCACAAATTTATGGCTTTGGGATTGTTGGCCTTTTCATAGCCATGTTCTCTACCACTCTCCATCAGATAATTGATGGTTAGATTTTTCTTCCATATCCATATTTTACTACATGGAACCCTAGTATGTGTTATTTTCGGCAATCTTCATACTTTCCACTCTTTGTTTTAAATAGAGGCCTCATTAATTCATTTTTCGATGTGGGATTTCAACTAAGATATTTTGAAACGTCAAAAATGTGTTATCCCAATACCCTATGTTTTGTTGGACCGATGGTATTTCAAATCATCATAGATTGATGAGTTTAAGGACCTCAATTTTACACTTGTTTGTGATTGATGACCTCAATCACTACCTATAAATATTTACGTTTTTCCTCCAATTATATGTCTATAATTGCCACCAATGTTCTCCTAATAGAGATCATAATTTGGTGGTGATCCTTTCATTTCTCTTTTCCTCATATTAAGACTAAATTTTAGTAACCCAATTTCCGATGTGGTTTTTCCCACAAAGATATTTTCTATTTTCAACCTTTTATTTTCGAAGAACAATTTCAAATTGTGAGGACGCAATTTATTGAAGGAGGGGAGAATGTAACACCCCAAGATTCTATAGTGTGTTATTTCTTCAAAATAATTCAATAACTTTTACTACACACAACACCAAGTTCAATCGCACCATGACTTACCAAACAAGCTGTTCAAAAGAGGTTATGAATAGTGTCAACTAAATTTTAAACTTTATATAATCCTTATAATTTTAGAATCCATATTATGAGTTTCTTAGACATAATGTAAGAACAAATTCATTTTCAGTATTTCACTTTTACCAACTTTTAATAGTGAACCCTTTTTAGATACTATATTTTAAACTTTTTGACTAAATGGGGACATCAAAAATTTAAAATGAAACATCCCAAGCTTACACGGTACGCTTTCCTTTGAATAAAACAGTAGCGTGTGTTGTACGCAACTTCGAGTTTTAACACACACCACAACCGATCAAACTAACCGTTATGGATAGTAATACCTAAATTTTGAAATTATGTATATTTTATATTTTAAAATGGAATTCATTTTTGGATTCGGAATATTGAATTTAGCCTAAGGTGAAATTTTGGTACTTTTCGGATAACTTTCATATTTTGATGAATAGTGAAAATTCCTAAATTTTAATTAAAAACAACTTTTTTAATCAAAATAATTAATAGTGATAAATTATGAATTTGAGTGGTCTTAAAGTATATTTAGAATATATTTTTACCATTTAATATAATGTTGGTCATTGGACATAATTTTACAATTAAACCGAACATAAACAAGTGTCAATCTTTTGATAGTTATTAACTCTTAAAAACACGCTTTTTGTTTTGACAGCGGGAATTAATTTTAAATTAATTTCTGCCACTTCTGTGTTTTGAATTTAGGAAAATGGATTCCATATTTGGAATCAGGATGTTCAAATTGTGTAAATAGGTAACTTTTATTTTTAGACATTTTGAATAGTTACTGTGGTAAATATTTTATTTACCATGGTTAAAGGGTAAATCCGGTAAATAAGGGTTAAAAAATAATATTATAATAATAAAAAATTACCCTAAAACGTGTCCTAACCTTATTGGTGGACACATACCCGACCATGGGCATCCTTGGGTCAATTTGGGGACCCCTTGGAGCCACTTGTATGTGGTAGGGACACATTATATTAATAAAGTTAAAATAAAAATAAAAATGGCATAAACTTACATCTTTTAGAAGAACAATTGTTACATAGGGTTATATATGTTGGATTTTAGATTATAAATATTCATTAGAAAGCTAAAACGATTTCCTACATAATTATAGTTTATTTATAATTTTTAGACATTAAATAATTTATTTTATATATGACACAATGATGATGCAGTAATTACTATAATAGTGAAAAATTAAAATAATTGATATTATAAATACCCAAATAAATATAATATGAAACTTTTAATGAATTAAACTAATTTTCTAGGATAATATGATATATTAGGATTGATTTAATTGAATTTGTTCGAAGTAATCAATCTGTTATGAGTTTCACAAAAAACAACTATTGAATAGTGTCAAAATTGACATAAAAGAGTTCTTAAACAAATATTATATTATTAATTGATATTAAATTCCTAAAAATCTAAGGTTCGGCCAAGAGACTTATATAATGATAGGTTCATCATTAATGTACCACTTGGGGGTCTCTTGGATGTATATAGTAAGTTTATTAACCATATTATATAAAAATACAAAGAGACATTGTAAAAGTGTAACTAATTAACTTAGAGTTAATACTTAAATATAAGGTTAATATAAGTACCCAAACCTGTATAAATTCTATTGGTTGAGTGGTTTTCGACCTATCACCACCTTAACCTTTGAATAATCAACTTTGGAGCCATTATAAACCGAATATGAATTTATTATAAATTAATATTTCTAGCTTTTCCAAAGGTGCCCCTCACCCCTCTTATAAAAGGGAACTCATCCTTCTCATTTCTTCACACCTTCAAAGCCTTTTTGTTCGGCCAAACTCTGCCCAACTAAGCTCCCCACATCCCTCTCCTCCTCCTTGAAGCTTCCCCTTAGGCAGAAAGCATTTCAAGAAGTCCTTTGGTTCCAACCAAAGTGAGTTACCTAAATTAAAGGTAACGTTTTCTCTTAAATTATTTTCATTTATTTTGCTTCTTCAACCCCCAAAATCTTTTTATTTCCTTTCTTTTGTAACAACACCAGTAACTTCAATATACTAGGATGTTGTTATAAGAAGGATTCAAACTACACATACACACAACTCCATCTAATGGATGATGAACATAATGTTTCTGTGGATGGAAAACTAACGCCTCACGAAACGATGATTGTTCAAATACATCTTACCGCCTATCATGGTGGCCATTATGATGGCACTGTAATTAAATATGAGATTAATGATATATATTTTATATATAAGCTTCTGTAATTCCATTTTATTTCATACCATTATTCGTTTCATGTTGAATATACATACGATAATTTCATTTGAGGAAGTGCGGACTACCGCCCCCTTAAAATGATATGACTCGTTCATACCACACATGGAACGTATAAAGGATGATGTTAATGAACTTAAGTAACATATATAAAATATTATATTGGAATAGTAATATACCTATGTATCATTTGGATTCGATTCTTTTAAAATAAAAATTAAATGGAAGTAGCGTTCGTGCGTACGTACGGACTACCGTCTCCACGAACACGATGAGATTCATTCTCCATCGTATCCATTCAAGTATAATTATAATTTAATGATTTAAAAATGATGTTTAATGACTTGATATCATTCTGGATATGAATAAGATACAACAAACATGACTTATGTAACAAAACATATAAAGAAATGAGTAAGTTAACACCTGAAACGGCGATAATACTAAGATATTATTATCAAATCAATATTAAAAGATCATATATGATATCATATTAATGTATATGATTCTTGTATAATTTAGTAACAATTATTTCACTATTATACAGGAGGTTAACCTACCCCAACCAAGGAAAAGTACAAGGTAAGGGTTATTTCACAATCTCTTCATTATCCGAGGTTGTTTATACGTAATAATCTACTGGGATATCTTTATCATCCACATCCATGTTTCTTAAAAATGTATTTCAAAACATTTTTACTACTTACTAAAATATGAGTTAAAGTCATTTATACCCTTGTTTGACTTTTTATAAGAGGTTTATAAAGGAATATTTCCGTCATTTTCCAAACAAGGTGCTTTTTAACCTTTTCGACAGAATTAAGGTAAGAATGTTTTTTTAACTTATACGGCGGGTGCGGCTATTTTCCGCCGTTATAAAATCTTCAAAGCTTCCCTTACAAGCTTATAAGAATATTTTCAAAGAAAATGTTTTATTTTATATGGATCTTAAATTATTTCAAAATAAAAGGAGATATTTCTTTAAAAAGAATTTTGATTTCATCTATGTCAACATCCTTTGATGGATTTTAAGATTATTTGAAGTTGATTTATTATGATACAAAACTTCTATATTGTATTGAAGGTTTTGTGATATGTTTGACTGTGGATGTGCTATTTTTATACCATTCATAGTTTATGGTGAAAGTATTGACATTTCGTATGCTAGTTTTAATACGAATGTTTATGTTATGTTTAAACCTTTTCATATGGGAATGCATTGGACTTAATATGTGACGGGTGGAGCCCGCTATAGCTCCTCGATGCATCGGTAGGTCTCATGAGACAAACTAGTGTCTTGGCACAAGGCCTTGACAAAATCTTATTTGTAGTCTTGGCACGAGGCCTTGACTATGTGGTTATGATAGTCTGGCATTATGCATTCCAACATTATGAAAGTGGTTATTGATTTTTGCATGTGATTATTCGATTAGTAGAATATCCATGTGAATAAGTAAATGGCATTATTTCATTTTACTTTTTCCATACCATGTTGAACGTTCATATTTAAAAGGCTTTTGTTTTAGTAATGCATTGCCTTAAATGTTTATTCTTATTTATGAAAGTTTCCGCTATATTGTTATCCTTACTGGGCATTTGAGCTCACCCCTTTTCTATGTTTTATTTTTTCCCAGGATGTGAAGAAGTAAGTTACGAATGACCTACAGGGATTTTATGAGGGGTTAATAGTGTGGATTGTGGAAACATTATGTTGTTGTAGTAGTTTTTCATTTTATGATGTAATGTAATACTTATGAATATATCTAGTGTTTCCAAGGCTACTAAACCAATCGGTCTTTCGAGATTTGATCTTTCTTGTGATCATGCCAATGTTATGTAATAATGCACCGACTCTGGGTAACTAGGGTCGGGGCGTTACATAATGTCTAAAAATAAAATTACCTACATACACAATTTGAACACCCTAATTCCAAATATGGAATCCATTTTACCAAATTCAAAACATAGAATTTGTAGAAATTAATTTAAAATTAATTCCCATTGTCAAAACAAAAAGCGTGTTTTTAAGAAATAAGAACTATTGAAAATATTGACAGTTCTTTATGTCCAATTTCAAAGTAAAATTATTTCCAATGACCAAAATTGGATTAAATTGTAAAAAAATAATCTAATTACACTTTAAAGCCAATTAAAAATATAATCAAACCATATAAATAAATTAGATTAAAAGGCATTTTTGAATTAAAATGCAGTATTCTCCATTATTCATTAAAAAATTAACTTTATCAAAAAAATACCAAAATTTCATCCATAGTAAATTTTGATATCCCTATTCTAAATTAGAATTTTATTTTGTCAAATAAAATATATAAAATTGAAAAAAATTATATTTAAAAAGGGTTCGCCATCAAAAGGCGGTTAATCGACCTTTTAAAGAATATTAGAGTATTTATGCTTAAAATCAGATTCATTATTATTTTAAGAATCTAATTTTTTTTGGGTAAATGTAAAGACATTTAAAAAACATGTATAATCATATTTTAGTTAGTTTTGTTCATTCCCGCAAATAAAACGTATAGGATTTAACTAACATTTAAATTAATGTTATTATTATTATTTTTTCAGTATAAATCAATGTTGTGTGCAGTATAAGATTTCGATGAAATCTATTATTGTGTGTTGAGTACGGTATCAGACAAAGCTTCCCCATTACATAAAATTAATATATTATTAATAAGTATTAATAGAAATCAATAAGTATTATTCTATAAATACCTAGGTCATTAATCCTTCCCCCATTTTGGAATTGAATCCTCACCATTTTATAATTAGTCTCCGAAACATCATTGAAAGTCCCACATTGGAAAAAGAGTCAATACAAATATCACTTTACAAGAAAGAAAAAGATATACAAAGTTCACCCGATACAACCCGTTATAGGATTCCATGTAAGAAAACATGGATATGGAAGAGAAACTAACCATAAAGTTATGATGATGAGTGATAGAAAACAAGATTAAGATATAGTTAACCACCAAAAAATCACAAACTTGTAATGGGTTAAATGGTCTTTGATTCCCCAGTAGAAAAATTTTACGGACAACGTTTTTGTTTTAAATTAATTTTCCTATTGTTGAGGAATTTATTTTTTATCTTAACTAAAAACATAAGGAAATATAATTACATATCATGTGAACTTCCATCTTTACTAAATCCCTACCACAAACTCATCTTTTCGCCAAACTATGAGTATTCAAACTAACATGGTCACCTCAAAAGCACTAGAATCAACATATAGAGTATCACATAATCTAAAAAAGATGAACTATATATTTCCCATGTATTTAGACAAAAACAAAAACAAAAACAAAAATGGTTAGTATGAGATCAGATAATCCCCAAAAAGGATATTCCTTTATAAAAAAAATACTATTATTAATCTCCAAAATTCTACAAATTGTACCCAATGTTCTATAAATACCATTCAATAATCAATTGTCCTTAAAATTATTCAATATAATCCAAAATAATATTGAATCCCAAAACTCAGAAGAATTTGATCACATAGTCTCTTACAATAAATCTTAACATTTATCTACAAATAACATCGACTACTATTAAAGTCCCACACTGAAGTGTAGTTAACCTAAACCCATATTCTCTATTATATGTTAATAATTTACATAAATAAACAAAATCTATATATTTTCACAATATAAACATAGATTCTTCCAAAATAAATTTTCAACTATTACTCCACAAATGAAATCCCATAGTATTCTATTTCCCTTAAGCATATATTGTTCAAAAATAGCAAAAAACTTCTAAAATAACCATTATCATTTAATTACCAAATCATTTTCCTATACTAATGATATCTATGTGATAAAACATATGTTCCCAAAAAAAACATATTCTTGATCCATAGAATCATTTAACTAAAATAATAAGTTATACTCACTAGGGAATTCTCGTAGTCCAGTGGTAGGAGATGAGCCCTTATCGCCCTTCGGTTGTGGGTTCGATTCTTGTGGCCTTGATGGATGCGATGGGTTTTCAACCATATTATGGGTTGCCCTTTTTATAAAACTCAAAACTAACCCTAACATGTTTTAACCTCAAAGGTTTTATTATACCTTTCATTTTCATCCCACAAAATTAAGACCTCAACATATTATATTTTGTCATTTGTTTACCTCCATATGAAAAAATACAACTATTCATAATAGAAAGAACATCATAACTTGATGATGGTGTCCATATGGTTTCATCGTCATCTTGTTCACATATGTAGATGGTCCATTAATTACAACAATGATTTAGAGATCCTTCAAAATCATTTGCTTCCTTAATTCAAATAAACCTTGTTCAACATGGGTCATATGGGTGTTCGAATAAAATTTTTTTTGGAAAATAATCACGTATGATATATAATTTCACAATATATGATAAAACATGATTTTTATAAAACTATTGCACTGAGTTTGTGTTGAAAAATTCAGTCAATTGTTCTTTTAAAATACCATATGTATGAGTTGAGAGACTATATTACAAAACAAAATATAAATAGGTTGCACAAGGGTCTCCTTTTTTAGCACCTTTTTCAAAATCATAATATGCTTCAAAATCTTATAATAAGGTAAAATATTTTGAAATTCCATGATAATATTTACCATTCTTGAAAAATATGAGAATATTGTCAAAATAAGATTTGATTAAATACAACCCATGATCAATGATGATATTGAGGTATAGTGGAGGTGTTTTATATCTCGAACCATTGCTTCAAGTGAGTTGTATGATAGAAAACGTTTCACAATCATCTGAACATGAATTTGAAATAATTATTGCAATCATGTCATTAGTAAGAGATATGAATGTTGTTTTAGATCGTCCTCCTTCCATTTGTAACCTAACTTCCTTGATACTAAAAAGTTATAAAACAAGGATTTAACTGAATTAATAGACATAGGGACTAACCATGTGTTTAATGAAAACTCATAATCCCTAAATTTTTCTAAACAGAACATTGATACCAACTATATGGACTCAGCTTTAAACATCACTTAATCTTGAGTTAAATAAAGAATTCACATTGAGGGTATTTTTAAGGTTAGAGCTTTTGATAAATAATCCAAAAAAATTATATTATATCTCAAAAATTACAAAGTAGACACTTCTACTCAATTTCTAATTTTTCATAAAATAATAACTTTTAAAAAAATGAAATAGGTCTAGTTCTATATTTTAGACAGCATGACTTTTCCTTGATCCCATCTTTCACCCTATTCATCTTTAAGTCCTGTGGAATTTTTTTCAAAACTTGGGATGAGCATAATGATCTCAGTAAGAGTTATAAAATAAGGAAAGAAAACATTATCCCATCAATAAATACAAATCAATGAAACAATAATTTTCAATCATAACATACCTCATGAAATCATAATATTTATGAATAACACACATGAATCTTAAAACATAAAGGTAGATTATGGAATACATAACATACTTACATTGTAGCTTTGACATCTATGTAGGGAGTTACACTTGGAATATCCATAATAGTATATTCCCTAAATATATTAAAAGAAATATTAACGTTTACCTCCTTCATGTTACCCAATGCATTAGAGAGCTATCTCAAGCTCACCCGCCCTAGGTTTATCACGAAACCACCCGTATACGTAAAAAATTCCCAAAACCCATAACATAATCATAAAACACAACACAAGAATAATGGAAAGATAAAATTTCCCCATCAAAATATATCATTTCAAGATATTGACATAATCAATGCTTTGTCAAAACCATTTAAAACATTTAATAAAGAGTTTTTTGAATCAAAGTGTCCTATAAAATATTGAAACTTTTAAGGGAATTAAAATTTTAAAACATTAATTTCCATATAAATAAAACCTAAAAACCCATTTTGAAAACATGGACATTAATGATAATGATTTATAAGAATAATTCTTTGAAACATTTAAAACAAAGTTTATGTTAAAGGATCCCTTACCACTTGAAAAAAATACTTGAATAAAAATAATTACATAATAACATTAAAAAAAGCTGATAATATCATGAGAGTAAAGATATTAATGATATAATATGTCAAAGTTTTGTATATACACCGTATAAAAGTGAATTGGTTCATAAAAACAAGTTAGTCTCAATAGAATTTAAATTGAGATGAAATCCCTTGCAAAGATCATATCCTTAGATTAAAAACAAATCAATGACATAAGTATGTGTGAAAAATTAGAATATACCTAATATAAGTGGATATTATGTTTAAAATAGTCATAGTTCATTCACACATATTCATAGAATCACATAATCAAGAAGTATAAGTTTAACCCAAAGAATTTAAATTTGGTTAAGAGGTTCCCTTACAAGAATTCGACAGCCTAATGACGTCACTTTAAAATTCATAAAATGAGTTTATGAGAGGGAAACAAGTATATCATGACATGTAAATAAAATTTAAATCAATAAAGATATATATGAACATATCCCAATATAATAAAATAGAAATTTAAAAGACATAAAATAAAATATACCTTTCACTAAAAGATGGGGGAGAAAGGTTCCATTACCAATTTGGAAACTTACAGAAGATACACCATATGAAAGAAGGATCATACAATGAAGATGTAAATAACCATAAATTAAAGTATACTACCCAAATAATACAATCATTTGAAGTACATACACCACACAAAAGGAAATAGTTCCAAATATATCATGAATCTCACATGAATAAAAAGTGAGCTGAAAACCCCTTACCTCATTGTAATCAATCGAGTCGGGTGACCAAAATTTAATAACCACAAAATTTATCATAGAATACCATGAATATAAAGATAATCATGATAATATATGTATAAAATTAAAGTAAAAATTACACCACATGCAAGAAATATGTCTCAAACAATGGAAATCTCATGGAATTAAAAGTGAGATAAGAAAACTCTTACCTCTTGTATGACTTGACCCGTTTGTTCCCCGTTATTCCTGAATAAAAAACATGAGTTAATTTATACATGATTCAAAACATTTTTTTTAATTTTATTATTCTTTTTATGTCACTTATTACCTTGCAATAATAATTATTAACTATTTTAGTTCATATTAGACATTTTGTAGATGTTCGGAACTTGAGTAAAAAAATAAACTTGTTATAATTAGAAATTGTACATGTGGAAAAAAGTAAATTATTTCTAGAATGATAAAAATGATTTAGATATAATATATATCATATATATACAGTATATATATGTATTTATAACAGTACATAACATTTGGATATATGAAATGAAATGCACCGTTCATGGAGACGGTAAGATATACTTACGCATGAATACTACTTTCATTTCTATTTCATATTTTAATTGAATTAAAACATAATGATACATAGGTATATTATAATTATAGTATAATATCATATATAATTTCATTAAATATATCCTTTATACATCCCATTTATGGAATGAACGATTCATATCACTTTGAGGGGGAGGTAGTCTGCACTTCCTCAAATGAAATTATCATATTTACCCATTATGGAAACCATAAAAGTATTATATAAATTAAAAATATATAATAATAGAGAAAAAATAAAAAAAATATATATCATATATAAAAATAGTTCCATCATAATGTCTACCATGAGATGCGATTGTAGATATTCGAACAATTATCGTTTCGTGAGGTAGTAGTTCACTGTCCACAGAAATAGTGTGTTTGTATCCATTAGATGGAGGTGTGTGTAAGTGTAGTTTCAATACTTCCCATAAATAACACCTATTATATTTATTATATAGGTTTTCTTATAAATTAAATGAATAAATAAATTTTAGAGAGTTGGAGAAGTAAAATAAAAGAAAATAACTTAAGAGAAGATGTTACCTTTACATCAAGTATCTTCTATTGGTTTTAACCAAACTGTTTACTTGAATTTACTTCATCCTATGGGAAGGCTTATAAAATGAATATAGGGATTTTTGGATATTAATTGAGCAGAGGTTGGATGAGCCAAGGTGCTTTAGAGGTGTGAGTAATTGGTTAGAGGTGAGGGATTTTTATAAGGGGGAGGAGTGGCTCTTTAGGTATGTTTGAAGGTATTATTTTATTGTAAACTTATATTCAGTTTCAAAAGGTCCCAAATAATTAAAGTATAATATAAGATGATTTATGTTCTATATAAAATCATCCAATAATAATTGGACAGGTGTTCGATATTGTTTTATTTTTTATAATCTTATTTTTTAAATCATTCATTAATGAGGTAAACACTACATCATTATTGTGTCATTAATAATTTTATTTATTTGATGCCTAAAAATTATAAAAAAATACCAATATGTAGGAAGTGTTTTTATATTTAAAATTAATATTTAAAGTTGAATTTATAACTTCTATAACCCTATGAAAAAATTTAATTACTAAAAGATATTTGTTTATGTCATTTTTGTCTTTACATTAAATTAATTAATACAAAGTGTCATTATCACTCCCATGTGGCTCCATGGGGTCCAAAAATCGACCCAAGGATGGAAATGGTCGGAAATTTATCAACCAATAGGATGAGGAAATGTTTTAGGGTAATTTAATATTATTATAATATTATTTTTACCCTTATTTACCCGATATACCGTTTATGCATGTTAAATAGAATATCTACTGAAGTAAATATTCTTAATGTCTAAAAATAAAAGTTACCTACATACACAATTTTGAATCCCTGATTCCAAATATTAAATATTTTTTCCAAATTAAATATATAGAAATGGAAGAAATTAATTTAAAATTAATTCTCGTTGTCAAAACAGAAAGCATGTTTTTACGAAATAATAACTATCAAAATATTGAAACTTGTTTATGTTTAATTTCAAATTGAAATTACTTCCAATGACCCAAATTGGATTAAATGGTAACAATTTAACCTAATTAAACATTAAAACCAATTAAAAAGATAATATAACCATATAATTAAATTACATTAAAAGGCCGTTTTGAATTAAAATACAATATTTTGTATTATTCATTAAAAAAAACAACATTATCAGAAAAATACCAAAATTTCATCCAAAGTAAATTTTGATGTCCCAATTCTAAAGATGAATTTTATTTTATCAAATAGAACATATAAAATTGACAAAAAATAGATTTAAAAAGGGTTTGTCATCAAAAGGCGGAAAATCAACCTTTTAAAGAATATTAGAGTATTTATGCTTAAAATCGATTTCATTGTTATTTTAATCATTTAAAATTTATTAGATAAATTTAAAGACATTTAAAAAACATGTATAATCATATTTTAGTTAGTTTTGTTCATTCCTGCCAATACAATGGCTAGATGTTAACTACTATTTAAATTAATAATAAAATTATATTAATTATCGGTATAACTCAACGTAGTGTGCAATGTAAGATTTTAGAGAAATCTATTCTTGCGTGTTGTGTATGGGATCAGAAAAAGCATCCCATTTAGCGTAAAATTAATATCTTATTCATAAGTCTTAATAGAAATAAAAAATTATTTTTTTATAAATACCTGGGTCATTACATGGATGATCCTAATAGTTCATAAATCACTCATGTTTTGGAAACATTTCATTATACAAAAGGAGAAATTCACAATGGATATTATATTTTATAGGAACTTCCAAGATCACATACATTTGAAATATCAAAGGCAAAGCTCGAGGAAGAGTTCTATAATATGTCATTCCAAAAAGAAGAAATACATCATGAGTTCAGGTAGTTAACCAGAGTCAAATGACTAGTACTAGTTTCATAACTGATCTATATTTTCTAGTTCATACAAATGGTTGAGAGGCTGAAATATCATAAGAATACACAATTCTCAATATCCCGAGATAGATGGGTTTGTAAATTAAGGAAGGGAAGGAATATTTACATGTTTCCAGAACATGGGAGTTAACAAAAAATCTTACCCAGAAAATATCACTGAATATAAAATGGGTTTACTGGTTAAAGGAAGATACAAATGTTTTAAAAATAGTACAAGGAAATGTTACTTGTGAAAATATTTTAACAAAAAAACAGATTATACTTGAGTAAAACATTCTATCCAGTTGTTAAGCAGACAAAAATCTTGATGGTGAATGAAATTCTTAGGGATGAAAGCCTACATTTATATAATTTAATTTGAAAACAAATTTATTTTATGAATATTTAGAGGTTGAATTATACATATAGAAACCTGAAGGATTCATGGAATCAAAAATCAACATGGTGTGTAAGAATACATGAGATTTATAAGAGCTAAAACAAGCACTTATAAAATGGAACAGAAAGTTGAATTCCTTTATGGTAGAATCAAATTTCACCAGTTTCAATTTGGATCATTACTACTTCTATAATGTTTTTGATGATTAATACTTATTCATACTTCACTTATATATAGTTGAAATGATTTTGGTGGGTCTGAACATGAAGAAGACTAAAGATATAAAGGTATATTTATCTGGAAGATTCAAGAATAATGATCCTCAGTGTGCCGAAAATTTTTTAGCCATAAGAATAAAAAGGGATTGAAATAATGGGACATTTATGTTGTCTTTATTGTAATACATTAATAATATATTGGAATGGTTTGGAATTTCCGGATCTAAACCCATCTCTACCCCATTGTTTATTCATTTAAAACTATACAAATGAGAACCACCATGAATAAAAAATGAATCTATGTACATTGTAAAGACCCGTAAAATTCAAGGGAAATTTTTTCTTAATTTTCTTTAGAATTTTACAAGAGCGCGGTTTCAGACGGCACCTGATTCCGAGGCCCGGAGTGCCCGGAATCAATTTCCGAAGTTTGGCTTGGGTACGTTTAGTGAACGAACGAGCGGGAATTCCTAACTTTTGATCCGGTGCTCGGAATTGAAAACCGAGGGCACCGATGAACTCGCAGCGCCGATATTTTCTTAAGGAGACCTTTTCGGAAGTTGCGTTTGTTGCGAGACGAAAGTTAGTTTTTGGGAGATTTATAAAAAGTTGAACAAAAAAATGTGGAATTCTTTTTATTTTTACTTTTGTAGGTTAACTCCTCTCAAAGGGAGTTAGGGGTGGGACCCACACCCACTTAACCTCTCTTGAGAGGATTAAGTGTGGTGGGACCCACACGAACCTAAACCTCTCATCTTCCCCCTTAAACTCCCCTCTCTCCCTCTTAAAAGTTTGTTAACTTAACATCTAATTAATTACACATGACATGTATAATTAATTAAGTGTTATGTTTTTGAATTTGAAGTTTTGAATTCCTTGGCTTGGTAAATAAAATAAGGAGGAACCTTATTTTATTTGGTTAGTTTTGTTTATTCATCTTGAGAGGTTTGAGAGCTTTTTCTTCCTTCTTCAATCTTTGACGAAGAATGCTCAACTTGACGAAGAACGCTCAAGCTCCGACGAAGAACGCCACTCCTCTCTTCTTCGTCTTCCGTGTCAATGAGAGGGAACACCGCTTCCTCCTCGGACCTTCTTCGTCGGCATACGAAGATTCGCCAACGACGTATCTCTTCGGGCTTATCTCTTCGTCAACAGATTTGACGAACGACTACCGCGACGCCCGACCTCCGCGACGTTGTCTTCCGCGGGACGTTGATAAATCTTCGAACCTATACCCAAGGTAGGGGTTGTTGTTTATTGTTTAATTATTTTATTCTTGCTCGTGGTTCGCATGACTAACGTGAGGATATTGAATATTTAAGTTGTGTTTTAACGTGAGGGGGCCGAACCGCATGAACACGGCCGAACCCCCTCCTTCGTTCTTGGTGTTTAATTTTGCGGATGAATCAAAGTGGCGTGGTGCCGTCGCACCACGCGGATATTCGCCCAAATCTTTTTACGCGACGCCGTCGCGCCGCGCCATGGAAGAATCATCAAGAACGCGACGCCGTCGCGCCGCGTTGAAGGAAATCAAAGGCACGGTGTAGGGGCGCGGTGCCATCGCACCGCGCCGGATGACGAACACCGCAGCCGGTTCCGGGCCGCGGCGGAACGAGAAGACCGGCGGCCGGGCCGCCGGCGTCGGAAGCTGAAATGGGGACCGGATTTTTCCGGTCCCGTTGGAGAAAACCGGCCGTCAGTTGGCCGGCCGGAAGGTCAAAGGCCGGGGGAAATAAATTCCCCCGGTTAGCAATAAAACTCTCCTCATTTAAGAGGAGGGCGGTTCCCTTGAGGGGGGGGGGGGGCAGGAGGCCCCCCGGTTTTTCTTCAAGCCGGCCCCCATGTGGGGGCCGTTTTTTTTCAAAGGGCGCGGCATATAGCCGCGCCGCCTCTTCAATCAAGCGGGGGATTGATTCCCCCCGCATGCCGCCTCCGTGCGGCGCCAGGCCGCCGCGCCTCCGGCCGGCCGGCCGGCCGGGCCGGGTCGGACCCGGGTCGGGTCGACCCGGTTCGGGCCGACCCAGGGGGGGGGGGGGTTCGGGCCGGGTCGGCCCGGAACCGGACCCCCCGTTTCGAATCAGTTTCGGTCTTTTGGCCATAACTTGAGCCACGGACCTCCGATCGATGAACCGTCTGCGGCAACGCGATCCTTGGATCGAGATGGTCGTTTCGGTATATCGCACTCAGGGTTTCGGAATAATTTGAGTTCGACCGGGTTGGTTCGTTCACGAAACCAACCGGGCCCTCGGAGCGGAAACGCTCATATCTTGAGCTACGGACGTCCGATTGATGTGCCGTCAGCTTTGTTGTGTTCCTCTTAGTGAGACGGATATTTTGGAATACTCCGCCCGAGGTTTGGACGCAGGTGGAGTACGGTCGGGTTGGTTTTGCCTTAAAAACCAACCGGGCCCCGGAGACGGAAACGCCAATAACTCTCAGACCGGGCGTCCGATTGACGCGCCGTCTGTTGCATTGAGTTCCTGTTGACGATACGGAACTTTTGGATACATCAACTCTGGACTTTGTGATAGTTGATGTATCAGCCTCTCGGCTCGTGGAGCGGACCCTCGGAACGAGCTTGCTGTGTGCGGGAACCCTAGTGCTGGCTGCGACTGTTACTGTGACAACTACTGCTACTGCTACTGTGACTGCGACGACAACAGTACAGAGATCCTGTGTGGATTCGACGACGACGAATACAACACTCAGTGATCCTACGTGGATCAGTGCTACAGGTCCTACGTGGGCCCGATCCTGTGTGGGTCTTTTGCGGGGGTTAGTTACCTATCGATCCTTCGTGGGTCCGACGACTTAGATGGATTAGAGATCATCTTTATCGTCATCCGAAGAAGTATACCTGTGTGAGCTGAATCTTCTGTTTTACTCGATAGAGGTGGTGCGCTTGGTTGTAGCGGCAGACCCGCGATACTGGAGACGAGCATACGGAGTACGGAGACCGTGTAGCCGGCTGAGACCTGAAGACTGCTCGACCGACTTGACTTGGAGTGAGTCGACTAGCCCAGTGGACGGAGCGCCCGGTATTTGGCGGCAGACCCACGGCGGACGGAGCGCCTGGTAGTTGGCAGCAGACCCACGGTACTCGACTGGAGGAGTACCTCTGTAGGCTATTTGGGTGAGCGCCCGGTATTTTGCAGCAGACTCTCAGCGGATGGAGCGCCCGGTAGTTGGCGGCAGACCCGCGGTACTCGACAGGAGGAGTACCTCAGCAGTCTTAGGTTAGTGAGCAGTATCTCAGAGTCGTGACAGGACACTGTACACTTTAGAGATGGGGCTCATCAGTAGTTACGTTTTTGATAATGAAAATCCTGTGTGAGCTGAAACCTATTTCTTTCCTGTGTGGATTGTGTTGTGCAATCCTGTGTGGATTACGTTTTGCTTTCCTGTGTGGAATACATCTACTTTCCTGTGTGGACTGAGTTTTACTTGGGCTCGGAGGTTGGAGCGTATTTGAAATTGATGACTTAGGTATATGTATGGGCATATACCTAAGCAGTGTCAGTTGTTACTTCGTGATTGTACCTTTCTTAGTGGTTTATCCTTTGTGGATTTGAGAGACCTTTAGGGGTCTCGGGGTCCCTACTGAGTAGCTTATACTCACCCCTGCACGGGCATTGCCCGCACTACGTTGTGTTGGTTGCAGACGACGGACAGCGTTGATCTTAGCTGAGGCTTGCAGAGCAGGATGGTACCTGGAGGTGGACCACTGGGCGGGACGTGCTCGGAGCGGACGGCGGGATCAGTGGAGCAGTGGAGCTATCTGTACCCACCCTTCAAGTGGGATTTCTAGTGGACAGCTCGGTGTAGCGGATTTCACTTTTCAGTTGCTGTTTTCCCTTTCGAGTTGTACTTTACTTTCAGTTTGGGTTTGTATACTAGCCCATTTACTTTTCTGCACTTTCAGTTGTACTCTGCTTTTGCTTAGTGTTTACTTTCCGCTTGCTTACTCTGTGGTGTTTGTTTACTTTACAAAGGTAATGCCTTCCCTTTTTACCGGGATTTACGCCTTGGTGCTAGTCGCCAGCCCCTGGCCTATGGAAGGCGGGCTTGAGGTAGTCACGGCACGGACCCCGAGGGCGGGTCGTGACAAATTGGTATCAAAGGAGTTCGGTTCTACCACGAACTCTGATCTTTTCTATGTGAAGCAATAATGTTTAGCATATTGAGTGTGGTTATCAGTCCAGGGAGTCCAGTGTTGGTGCGGCGGCCGACGTATCCGTACACTAGGACCCTGACATCTGATTTCCGACTTAATGCACGAAAACATTGATTGCGTGTGTGTTTCAATGTTTTCTTTGTGATTACTTATATCAGCTCACCAGGTATACTGTTCTGACCATGGCGCACCTGATCCCTTTTCAGGATGGCCCCATGACGGCAACCAGTTAGGGTTCCGAGAGTTGAGCGTGACGACAGCCCACCGAGCGACGAGGCCTAGGTGCAGGGCCCTTTGTCAGCAGTGGCACCGGCGGTAGCACTACCCGCCGAGCCCCCGATTCTTCCAGCACCAGCCACTGAAGATGCACGTCGCCTCAGTGCACTTCATGAGTTTCAGTGCCAGCGACCACCTAGGTTTCACGGGGAGACGGATCCCCAGGCAGCAGAGGACTGGCTGGAGGCAGTAGTACGAGTGTTTAGGCTAGTGAGGACACCAGCTGACCTCATGGTGATCCTCACTGCGAGCCTACTACACGCAGCAGCAGGACGATGGTGGAGCTTGATGCTCCAGGTGCACGATGAGGCATCTCTACTTTGGACGGACTTTGAGAGCCTCTTCCGCTCGGAGTTCGTCCCAGCCACCCTTCGTGCGGTACGTATCCAGAAGCTTCTTCAGCTGCGGCAGGGCAGCATGACGGTCGCTCAGTACTCGGCGAGATTTACCGATCTCTCGCGCTACTCGACCGACATGGTACGGGACCCATTCTTCCGGGCCTGGACCTTCGAGCAGGGTTTGAGACACAAGATCAGGGCATCGCTGATCTCCCTCAGTATACCGACTCAGACAGGAGTACTGGAGAGGGCCCTTCTGATCGAGAGCTTCCTTGCTGAGTCTACACCAGCGCAGCGACCCACCGCAGGGCGGCACGTGGCAGAGTCATCTGCAGCAGGTAGCCGACGGATGACTCAGGGTTCCAGGCAGACCAAACCTACCGGTGGCCGACTGCACGACTCAGGCTCAGTTGTACGGGGAAGCCGGGGTGGAGTCAGAGCCAGGAGTGCCGAGAGTGGGCAGCGTTACTCCTGTGGCGGGATTGGTCACATGACTCGTGACTGTCCGACCCGCCATGCTGATGATCAACAGTTAAGTGAAGAACCTCCCAGGTAGAGGCAGAGGTTCGACCGTGGCGGTCCGCAGGGAGGAGGCGGACGAGGCAGAGGAGCTGGACGAGCAGCCGGTGGTGGGCGACGCTTTGAGGCTCTACCACCACCACCACCAGGAGGTCCAGCCCGACCACAGGGAGTAGGTGAACATGCGAGAGCTCAACTTCAGGCAGCCGAGGCCTTCGATCATGGAGCTCTAGGAGCCGATGGACAGGAGCAGAACTAGTGGATACATCCTTTGTACTTTTGGTTCCTTGTTGCATTTGTGTAGCGTCTTGTATTATGAGCTGCAATAATAAAAGACGCATACCTTTGTGATATTTTCGTTCCTATCCTCTTTCGTGATGTTACTAAGAGGTTCCCGTTTTGGCTGTTGACTTGACCCTCACTTGTGAGACATCTACTGGAGGAGACCCAGTTACCACACACTGATGCCGACAGTGTGACTCAACCCTTGGAGGCGAGAGTAACGGTTGAATCTCTTAGTAGTAGCGTCGAGGCCTTGAGACATCATACTTGGTATGGATTAGTATCATCCATGTTATGATTGACTATTTTAGGCAAAGAATGTGGTTCATCCAGGGGATGGGACCAGATTTATCTTATCGGAAAAGAAGAAATCTTGCAGCTCTGGTGGGACCGGAGATGGTCCAGGCCACGACAGAGAAGGTCCAGGTCATCCAAGAGCGGATGAGTACAGCTCAGAGCCGGCAGAAGCCTTACGCTGATAGAGGCGGAGGCCACTAGAGTTCGAGGATGGCGACCACGTCTTCTTGCGGGTCTCACCTCGACGTGGTATTCGGAGATCTGGCCGAGGCAGCAAGTTATCTCCGCGCTTCATCGGACCCTTTCAGGTCCTCAATAGGGTTGGTGAGGTGGCTTATCGCCTGGATCTGCCACCTCAGTTGCACCGGGTGCACGACATCTTCCACGTATCTCAGCTGAGGAGATACGTGCACGACCCGACACACATCATTGATCATGGGGAGCTTGACGTTGATGATGGGGCGACTTTTACGGAGGTCCCGGTGGAGATAGAGGATCGACAAGAGCGGGTCCTGCGTGGGCGATCGATTCCTCTTGTGCGCATCAGATGGCAGCACGGGAATCTCCAGGAGAGCACATGGGAGCGGGAGGCTCAGATGCGTGCTCAGTACCCTCATTTGTTTCCCTAGTTTTTGACGTATCTTTACGGGGATGTAAAGCCCTGAGGTGGGAGTAATGTAAAGACCCGTAAAATTCAAGGGAAATTTTTTCTTAATTTTCTTTAGAATTTTACAAGAGCGCGGTTTCAGACGACACCTGATTCCGAGGCCCGGAGTGCCTGGAATCAATTTCCGAAGTTTGGCTCGGGTACGTTCAGTGAACGAACGAGCGGGAATTCCTAACTTTTGATCCGGTGCTCGGAATTGAAAACCGAGGGCACCGATGAACTCGCAGCGCCGATATTCGCTTAAGGAGACCTTTTCGGAAGTTGCGTTTGTTGCGAGATGAAAGTTAGTTTTTGGGAGATTTATAAAAAGTTGAATAAAAAAATGTGGAATTCTTTTTATTTTTACTTTTGTAGGTTAACTCCTCTCAAAGGGAGTTAGGGGTGGGACCCACACCCACTTAACCTCTCTTGAGAGGATTAAGTGTGGTGGGACCCACACGAACCTAAACCTCTCATCTTCCCCCTTAAACTCCCCTCTCTCCCTCTTAAAAGTTTGTTAACTTAACATCTAATTAATTACACATGAGATGTATAATTAATTAAGTGTTATGTTTTTGAATTTGAAGTTTTGAATTCCTTGGCTTGGTAAATAAAACAAGGAGGAACCTTATTTTATTTGGTTAGTTTTGTTTATTCATCTTGAGAGGTTTGAGAGCTTTTTCTTCCTTCTTCAATCTTTGACGAAGAACGCTCAACTTGACGAAGAACGCTCAAGCTCCGACGAAGAACGCCACTCCTCTCTTCTTCGTCTTCCGTGTCAACGAGAGGGAACACTGCTTCTTCCTCGGACCTTCTTCGTCGGCATACGGAGATTCGCCAACGACGTATCTCTTCGGGCGTATCTCTTCGTCAAAGGATTTGACGAACGACTACCGCGACGCCTGACCTCCGCGACGTTGTCTTCCGCGGGACGTTGAAAAATCTTCGAACCTATACCCAAGGTAGGGGTTGTTGTTTATTGTTTAATTATTTTATTCTTGCTCGTGGTTCGCATGAGTAACATGAGGATATTGAATATTTAAGTTGTGTTTTAACGTGAGGGGGCCGGACCGCATGAACACGGCCGAACCCCCTCCTTCGTTCTTGGTGTTTAATTTTGCGGATGAATCAAAGTGGCGTGGTGCCGTCGCACCACGCAGATATTCGCCCAAATCTTTTTACGCGACGCCGTCGCGCCGCGCCATGGATGAATCATCAAGAACGCGACGTCGTCGCGCCGCGTTGAAGGAAATCAAAGGCACGGCGGAGGGGCGTGGTGCCGTCGCACCGCGCCGGACGACGAACACCGCGGCCGGTTCCGGGCCGCGGCGGAACGAGAAGACCGGCGGCCGGGCCGCCGGCGTCGGAAGCCGAAAAGGGGACCGGATTTTTCCGGTCCCGTTGGAGAAAACCGGCCGGCAGTTGGCCGGCCGGAAGGTCAAAGGCGGGGGAAATAAATTTCCCCGGCCAGCAATAAAACCCTCCTCATTTAAGAGGAGGGCGGTTCCCTTGAGGGGGGGGGGGCAGGAGGCCCCCCGGTTTTTCTTCAAGCCGGCCCCCACGTGGGGGTTGTTTTTCTTTCAAAGGGCACGGCATATAGCCGCGCCGCCTCTTCAATCAAGCGGGGGATTGTTTCCCCCCGCGTGCCGCCTCCGTGCGGCGCCAGGCCGCCGCGCCGCCGGCCGGCCGGCCGGCCGGGCCGGGTCGGACCCGGGTCGGGTCGACCCGGTTCGGGATGACCCAGGGGGGGGGGGGTCGGGCCGGGTCGGCCCGGACCCGGACCCACCGTTTCGAATCAGTTTCGGTCTTTTGGCCATAACATAAGCCACGGACCTCCGATCGACGAACCGTCTACGGCAACACGATCCTTGGATCGAGACGGTCGTTTCGGTATATCGCACTCAGGGTTTCGGAATACTTTGAGTTCGGCCGGGTTGGTTCGTTAACGAAACCAACCGGGCCCTCGGAGCGGAAACGCTAATATCTTGAGCTACGAACGTCCGATTGACGTGCCGTCAGCTTTGTTGTCTTCCTCTTAGTGAGACAGATCTTTTGGCATACTACGCCCGAGGTTTGGACGCAGGTGGAGTACGGTCGGGTTGGTTTTTCCTTAAAAACCAACCGGGCCTCGGAAACGGAAACGCCAATAACTCTCAGACCGGGCGTCCGATTGACGCGCCGTCTGTTGCGTTGAGTTCCTGTTGACGATACGGAACTTTTGGATACATCAACTCTGGACTTTGTGACAGTTGATGTATCAGCCTCTCGGCTCGTGGAGCGGACCCTCCGAACGAGCTTGCAGTGTGCGGGAACCCTAGTGCTGGCTGCGACTGTTACTGTGACTGCTACTGCTACTGCTACTGTGACTGCGACGACAACAGTACAGAGATCCTGTGTGGATTTGACGACGACGACTACAGCACTCAGCGATCCTACGTGGATCAGTGCTACAGGTCCTACGTGGGCCCGATCCTGTGTGGGTATTTTGCGGGGGTTAGTTACCTATCGATCCTTCGTGGGTCCGACGACTTAGATGGACCAGAGATCATCTTTATCGTCATCCGAAGAGGTATACCTGTGTGAGCTGAATCTTCTATTTTACTCGATAGAGGTGGTGCGCTTGGTTGTAGCGGCAGACCCGCGATACTGGAGACGAGCGTACGGAGTACGGAGACCGTGTAGCCGGCTGAGACCTGAAGACTGCTCGACCGACTCGACTTGGAGTGAGTCGACTAGCCCAGTGGACGGAGCGCCCGGTATTTGGCGGCAGACCCACGGCGGACGGAGCGCCTGGTAGTTGGCAGCAGACCCGTGGTACTCGACTGGAGGAGTACCTTTGTAGGCTATTTGGGTGAGCGCCCGATATTTGGCAGCAGACCCTCAGCGGATGGAGCGCCCGGTAGTTGGCGGCAGACCCGCGGTACTCGACAGGAGGAGTACCTCAACAGTCTTAGGTTAGTGAGCAGTATCTCAGAGTCGTGACAGGACACTGTACACTTCAGAGATGGGGCTCATCAGTAGTTACATTTTTTATAATGAAAATCCTGTGTGAGCTGAAACCTATTGCTTTCCTGTGTGGATTGTGTTGTGCAATCCTGTGTGGATTACGTTTTGCTTTCCTGTGTGGAATACATCTACTTTCTTGTGTGGACTGAGTTGTACTTGGGCTCGGAGGTTGGAGTGTATTTGAAATTGATGACTTAGGTATATGTATGGGCATATACCTAAGCAATGTCAGTTGTTACTTCGTGATTGTACCTTTCTTCATGGTTTATCCTTTGTGGATTTGAGAGACCTTCAGGGGTCTCGGGGTCTCTACTGAGTAGCTTATACTCACCCCTGCACGGGCATTGCCCGCACTACGTTGTGTTGGTTGCAGACGACGGACAGCGTTGATCTTAGCTGAGGCTTGCAGAGCAGGATGGTACCTGGAGGTGGACCACTGGGCGGGACGTGCTCGGAGCGGATGGCGCGATCAGTGGAGCAGTGGAGCTATCTGTACCCACCCTTCAGGTGGGATTTCCAGTGGACAGCTCGGTGTAGCGGCTTTTACTTTTCAGTTGCTATTTTCCCTTTCGAGTTGTACTTTACTTTCAGTTTGGGTTTGTATACTGGCCCATTTACTTTTTCACACTTTCAGTTGTACTCTGCTTTTGCTTAGTGTTTACTTTCCGCTTGCTTACTCTGTGGTGTTTGTTTACTTTACAAAGGCAATGCCTTCCCTTTTTACCGGGATTTACGCCTTGGTGCTAGTCGCCAACCCCTGGCCTATGGAAGGCGGTCTTGGGGTAGTCACGGCACGGACCCCGAGGGCGGGTCGTGACAAACATAGAAAAGGTTCTTAGGCATTAATAGTTAGAAGTTTTATGTATTCCACGGTATATAAAAGGATTAAAATTACTCATAAAATATAATTTATTATCACTATTATGGTAAATATTAAAAAGGATCACAAAGAAGTGGTAAATTCTATACTTAAATATCTAAATGTTACTGAAGTACTAGCCTTTGGATTAAGAATGGATGATCCATTGTAAGATTATGCTTATACAGAATCGAAGGAGACACATACACAAGGAGAAAGTACTATTGGATTTCAGTTTACCTATGGAGGAACTTCTATAAGTTGGATGTCTATACTATAACCATTAGTTACACTATCTACCATATATGTAGAGTATATTGGAACAACATAAGTTGGGAAGGAGAAGATATAAATGAATAGATTGTTAAAGGAACTTAAAAGGAAGTTGGAGAATATAATGTTATTCCATGACTGTCATAGTTAAATACATCTTGAAAATAACATGGTGTTTCATTTAAGATAAAAATATATTAAGATTAAGTATAACTTCATCAGAAAACTTGTGGAAGATGGAGTGCGAGATATGTGATAGATATATTGAAGTTAGAATCTAGAAGATATGATGATAAAGGTTATAGTTTGAGAAATTATAGGGAATTATCATGCCTTCTTAGGGCTTGGATGATTATGAATAAAGGAAGGTATATTCACTTATTTTTGTGGGGAATGATGTTTTTAGTTTCTAAATTTAACTAGAGGACTTAGTGAACTTTTGTAAATAATTATCAATAAGGAGACTCTTGGGCTGGGATGTGATATTTTTTTGAATCAACTAAACATAATCTTCCATAAAGAGAGATTATATAAGATATGTTATGGAATAGGATATTAATTGTTCAAAGGAACTATGGAAGTATGAAAGTTCATATTATAGTACTAGTGATTGATGATTTAGAATGATGGGTGTTTAGAAGAATAAATTGATTTTCATCAGGGTAACTTTGTTGAGGCATACTAATAACTAATAATTTTTCAAAGGATGTGTAAAATTATATAGAAGGATATGTAATAGTAAAATGGATTACTTACACTATTCACTAGGGATTGGATGTTGAGATGGTGTATGAGATTAGCAGCTTTCAGTGGCCTTGACACAACAAAGGGTTGTTCATGAAGATTAAAATGTAGTGCAAATAGATCAACTAACTAGAAATGTCTATTTATAAATATTTAGGGTCACTGTTTTGATATTGATTAAGATATTTTAAGGTATTATAACTGTTTTTCTTATTTATTTTAAAATAAATATAAATGGTGTGTTTACCATGGAGTCAGACTAATTCTGAATCATGTAAAACTCTTATGTTATGTTTCATGTGGGTGTGAGATTTTTTCTTCCACTATTGTGTGTGTTCTATAAGATCGGTTGGTATCAAAGTGATTCAATGTGAGATATTGAACCATAGTTCCCCCATTCAAATATTGACATTAGTTTTTTCCAATTTTTTAACATTTGAACCTTGTTCCATAAGTATGGTTACATAAGGTTAGCTCAAGAACTTGGAAGTTTTGGCACAACAATATGGTTACTGGTTTTGTTACTGATCACAGATGGGACCTCACTTGAGATAGTATTGGGAATTTTTATATTTGTGGGATAGGTTTGACATCAATATCCTTGTTTGAGTAATACCAATAAAGTTTATGTCCAGGGATAATAAATTTAATGCATTAATATTTTTGTTATATTATAATAATGAAAGATATATTAATTTTAAGTTATATGAGGTGGCATAATGCATGTCTCATACTCATACTTAATCTCATGGATTATAGGAAGTTGATATATTGTACACATAATTGAGAGGATAACACTAAAAATTTTATTAAATATATTTTAATAATGAATTAGATTCATAATTTATACTAATAATGTGAATGGATAAAATGATTTCCAAAAACGTGTTTTTAATTATATAATGCTGAATCCAATTTTTTGGATATTTTATAGTGTTTATTTTGATTAAAATAATTGATGAAAATAAAATAAGATTTTAAAAAATATTATTATTCTTATTTAAAATATAACATACACACATATAATATAATTATAATATAATTTCAAAAAATATTATATATATATATGTGTGTGTGTGTGTCTTGGATATATAAAAATATTTATATAATTGAGTCAATGGTAAATGGATGGATAATATTTATTCTAATTAATAGAGTATATTAATAGTTCTAATTATTGGTGTTTAATTTAATAACTATCCTGGACTAAATCATTCTCTCTAAGAGCCGACAAATGAAGGTCCAAGAGGATCATTATACGAAAACCATTTAAAAGGAAATCACATTCCTCATGATCATATCAATCTCTAAGAATCCTTTTATCCTCCATTATTGTTGACAGATTCTTCATGTCAAAGATTTTAGAATGAAGAATGAAGGAAAAAAATAACTTTTTTGATAAGAGATAAAATCATCATTTTCTCATTATCAAAAGATAATGGTCATTTTTTGAGATGGGTATTGAGGAGATAAAATCATATTTTTTCTAAATTTATGTTTATCTATTTATAAATACTTTTTTTCATTCTGGATGTTCATGGTTTTGAAATTCATTTTTATTTATGCTTTATAAATAATAATTAATGAACATATATAATTCCTATAAAAACTGCCCAACTGTGCTATAATTCAGGACCTCATTATGATTTCTCATCCATAATGTATTGCATGCAAAAAATATTTTGTATATTATAATTTTATATAAAAAATTTATATCAATTAAAAATATCATTATGTAATAAACTTATTTAATGTTTTTTAAATATATATATCACATATTTATAAAATTATTTTTGTCAAAATATCAAGATTTTATTTTGATTTTATCGATATAGGTAATTTGATGAATGAGTCAATTTTTTAAATTATAAATTAATTTTATTAATTATAAAATTTTGGGGTCAAAATATCAAGAATAATCTATAATTTTTTCAGTGTAGAAAAATTTTTAAGTGGTATAATGATCAAATATTTTAATTATAAATTATTAATATTAGCCATATAATTTATTGATCTAAAATATAAAAATTCTATTTTTATGTGACTGATATAGATAATAAAATGCATAAATAAATTCATAATTATAAATTAATTACATTAACTAACACCCACTATCTATTTTTATAGCAGTGATAAGGAGGTAGAATATGAACAATAAGTATTTCACATATTTCTACATGTTTTCACCGAGTTTATTATTTTAATGTAAAATGGTGATTTCATCTTTCCTTTCCGCTCATACCCTACTATATTGAACATGATCAACGTTTCTTTTATGTCACACAACATTCTTCATCCTCATAAAATATTGATAATTCTTCTTCATTTTCCTTATTTACACACCCTTGATTTTGATTTCATTTGTGGAACTAATGGTAATATTCATTTCAAGGGTTATGGTATTGACATTCAAGATTATCATCATCTACAATACTCTATTTATCCAAATTAGTTACCAGAAAGTGGAGTTTAAAGTGATAAATAATTAAGTGATGGCCACCCACATCACCACCATTAACTAACTCAATAATTTTTTTATTTCATGACCATCCATTGTTGTAAGGACAAGGACATTGCTGACTACCAGTGTGAATGACCCATAATATCACTTCTGACTCGTAATTTAATATCCATTAAAACCATAATAGATGTTATTAAAATAAAATAACTTTTTTCTAATTTACTAATGAGTGTTTATTATTATAATAATACTTTTATTGATTTATTTTATTGCAAAATATTATTTATTTAAAAATAATAAATGATATTATTCTATATAAAATAATAAAAATATTTTTAAAATTATAATTATACATTAATAAGTTAAAAATAAATTTGGTAATAAATATGTTATATTAATTAAATTATTGTTTTATAAGCGCATATTTAATTACAAGAAAAAATATATTCCATCACCCAAGACCTCCTAGTCCACTTAGCAATGAATGAACCAAAAAAATTGAGCTAGTAAAAAAAGTCCAAGAGGGTTGTCATCACTCGATGCTTGATCACCTAAAATTATACCTTCAGGTACACAATTAAGAATAATAGGATGTGAGAGATGGTGGTGATTTTTAACATCCTAATAATGGACCAAAAAATAAATATTGATGCCAATGCCACACCAGAATCACACTCAAGGATATATTAATGCTGATAAAAATGATGTATAATTAGAATTACATGAGGATGGATAATTTTTCATCATATAAAAAGTTGAACATGGGGAGGTTTATTGCATTGGAGTGAGGGTGGAAAGGGGTGTTTCTATCACCATTGAACTTGAGGCTAATAAAAATTCTAATAACATGTAGAAACTTGAATAAATACTTCATATCTATATAATTATTTCATGTCACAACTAGTAAATTAATCAATGAGTACAACTTAATTCCATTAATTTATAATAAAAATTTATATTCGTGAATTAAATTATTCATATTGGTAAAATGAAAAAATGATTTTAGATGTTTTGACCCCATGAATTTTGTAGTGAATAACAAAATTGAATCACTAAAAAATTTGATTATGCGTAAAAATCCCAAAATCTCTTTATCAGAGGAATTACGAATGACAATGAGTCATAGAAAACAATTTCCCCATGAATATTTCCCTAAAGGGGAATGGGGATGGTAAAAAATTATCTCAATGGTACAGGGCCTTAGATAAGTTTTTTCTCCATAGAAATTATTAGGGCGAAACAATATTGAAATGTTTTACTCCATATTACTTTATAAAACTAAATTTATATTTATATTTTCATAATTTATTTTGAATTGATATATTATTTACATCAAATAATATAATTTGATAGTAAAATTATTTTTATAAAATTAATATATTAATATTGACTCAATAAAAATATATTTCTAATGTTGTCCGCATATTTGTTTGTTTTACATTTATGAATTTTTTTATAAAACCATTATTAATAAACAAATTTATCTGTAAAAATATATAGATTTTGTTTTGGATGTTACTAAAAATTATATTTAATGAAATGGTTTTACAATAAAAAACTAGTTAATTTCTAAGTGTCTCAAGGATCCTTGTAGTGTTTTGAATGTTTGAGGATAGAGAATCAATCCGCCCGAAATATGGGGCACGAGGAGGAGAAAAATATAGGGTTATACATATGGGGTGTGGTGGGGAATCCATGAACCATCCTGATATATAATTTTCCAATTCTCCTTACTAGGGATCGATTCCTAGACTAGAAGAGTGCTGTAAGACCTAAAGAGATCCCCCATATAAACCAGAGACTACCAACTAGTAGTGAGGGTCTGATATGATTCCCTGGGGAGACTATACCCTCATTGTCAGTGTGAAACACAATGGAAAATCAAAGAAATAACATATATAACATAATATCATAGACTAACATACATACAAACACAAATGAAAAACTTAACCCATTAAATATACATAATATGGTAAAAGATGGTAAATGGAAAATAAGTCATTAGTCGCATACAACTGATACAAAAGTGAAAAAGGTCAAAAAGCTACATGGCTCAAAAGAGGCTCGAGCTCTAGACCGACACTGATTCCCATTTCTATTGTAACATGCTTTCAAAAATTGGTCATTTGGCACTTGAAATTATCCCTACCCACAACCATGATGTCTACTAGGATACAGAATAAGCCCGACTAGGGTGTGAGTATGACTTAGCAGACCACCAAAATTGACATCCCTAATTAATCCAGTTTGGGAAAAAAATTCATGCAACAGATCTATATAATAACAATTCAAATAATTGATAGAATAAATTATAAATAAAAATCATAACTTGGGCTCCCTGGTGATACATGATATTGGAACCACCATCTTTATCTAATTTTGGATATCTCCAAGAGTGTTGCAAAGATCACACCTACCCAATCTACTTCTAAACAATTTTTTACACCATTGCGATACTAGAGTATTACAATTAAAAGTGCAACAGGTTCAATTAACATTTCTATTACCAATATTAATTTTCAAAATCAAATAAGGCTTTTAAAAATTGAAAACCATTTCAAAAACAATTATTAAAGGCACAAAATTTTGAAATTCCAATTACTAGGTTAAATTAAAAAAGGCAAATAACCAACCCAATTAAACACCCAATTACAAGTGCATAATTACATGTAATAATCATATCTTGGGAAACCCATGATTCTAACCCATTTTATTTTAACTATAACAGGTTCAAGGGTTATATATCATGACAAGGTCATCATTTTAGGCCTTGGGAAAAATTTATAAGTCGAGTGTGGTTGTAGGATTGAGACACATCACACAAAACTTAATGAAAAATAAGAGACTCTCGAAAAATGATTAGGGACTACCTACCATTGTTCTTGGAAGGTTAAAACACCTGATATTGACCCTTGATTCAAATTAGAGGAATATATATCAAATATACATAGATATTCCTTGAAAATAGGTGAATCTAGGTAAAACTAGTGAAACACAATATGACATTAAAAGAAAACGATAAGGGATATGAGAGGATCTATAGACTAAACATAAGGCCTTGATCAAAGAAGACTCACCAATAATAAATAGAGGATAATGGGGTGTGTGATGCAAAATATTATGACAAAAAAGAGGATAAAATCATGTAAAAGGGGATTAGATTCATAAGGGAAAAAATATAAATATTCACATTTTAAATGGGTTCATGGTTTGACAACATGTTTGGAAAAACCGTTAACTAACCATGCAAACTCCACTGTCTAGTAACCCCACACCTCACATGTTTAGGTATACAATTTGAAAAACTGTAAAAAAACCTTTTTAATAAATTATAGTTTTTTCAATGTTTCTTGGCCTCCTTTTCACAATTTATAAAAATATTCTCCTCCCTTTTCAAACCTACATAGTTTTGGTGCACAGTTAGCAAAAACCATGAACCGTTTCTTGCTTCCCAAAAACATGAATCTTTGACCACGAACCATTGGGACACTCCAAATAACTCCCCTAATCTCTTGTACACTCTTCAAAGAAATAGGTAATGGGTTTTGGAATAATTTAAAATAAAATATACCTCACTGGAAGGGTAGGGGTTTACAACAACCCCATCACATGTCACCTCATCATTGAGCTGGGATATTCAACCAGTTCACCATAAAAAAGAATTCATCCACTCAACTCAAACATATGCCACCAATTACCAAGTTTCCTATTAGTTCCAACCATACCACCATAACATGTACTAGAGGAATAATCTTTTATTGAAGGACATTTTCAATTAATTCTTTGAAATGAACATGATACTGTTCCAATAAATCATCAACCTACAGCTCAAAATCATAAACATTGATGACATGAGATGGGTTAGAATGATACGTCAAATATAAGATATGTTAAACACATCATGTATCACTCCATACATTTGAAAAATATCAAACTAAAAAACTATAATTACTACTCTCAATATAATATTAAACAACCTAATGAACTCTAATTATAACTTTACTTACCTCTAAATACGATGTTTCCATAACATCAGTGACATGTGTAAGAAGACATAGTTTCCTACCTCAAACTATAGGGTATGTTTTCAATTGTTTACATAAGGTTCTTGCATACTTTGAGTTGTTTTAAAACACTTCATGATCAAACATATCTTCTCAGAGGTGTGATTTACTTGGCTTATCGCAGGAAGAGACGACTCCCCAAATTTCAACCAACATAACAGTGATCAACATAACTTATTGTATAGGGTCTCAAATGGATCCATATGAATAGATTCCTGATAAATGTTATTACAATAGAATTATTTTAAGTATAAGTTACTCCCTTAGGGATTTTTAAAATAGAAGACACATGATTAGAGTATTTCATTGAGCACCTATATGGAACATTTCAATTTCACATCTGTTTGAAAATGGAATGCTACGATCAGATGGACCTATGTACCCCATGCCTTCTGAAGGCCCTTCTAAAATCTCAATGTTGAATAATTATATTTTTATAATATTATTATTCAATTAACCCCATATAGACGTACTATATATTTCACATAAATTATTCCAATATCATCAATTTTAGAAGACTCCTTGGTGGGTAATAAGTGTTCTACCATTTCTTAGAGATTGACGATAACCCACACCAAATCATGACCATGAGGGGTATTTGATAGACCTGTTACAAAATCTATCATGAAATCATCCCACTTTCACTATGGAATGTAAAATGACTTTAGAAGACTAGAATAATACTGATTCTCATCCTTAACCTACTGGCATATAGAGTATTGAGAAACACAACTGTCTACGCCCTTCTTCATTTTGTTCCACCAATATTACCTGCACACATCATGATACATATTTGTAATCCTATAATGCATACCCCTCCATAAGGAGTGGAATTACCTCATAAAATCCTAATGAATTCTCATGGGTAATCCACTAGATCTCATATATACATTATCTCATCACCATCCAAGGACTAATCATGGGGGAGTTTCCCACTATAAATATTGTCCATCATCACTAGATAATCATATTCAAAAAATTGGCTATCGTTTAACCTGTGAAAGGCAGAGTACATAATTTATAGGGAATTAAATATTTCCCTTACCTTGTACTCCTTCTTGTGAAGGTGAATATATACAAATAGGTTCATGATATTCCACCCAAAACTGGACTCCCAATCAACCTGAGACCGTGTGTTCCTACTCAAAACATATGCTGAAAGGACTAATCAGGACTGTGTGATCATTGAGAGGGGGAGGGTTGAATTAGTGATCTATTATTTTTATATTTTCTTTCTTATGAAATAACCTTTACCACATGTTAAATAGATACTACTTTTCTAAAATCAAGCACACAAGCACAATTACCCGAACACATGTATTTACAATACTCACCACTCAGTAAGAGTATCTAGTCGTTAAAATGGTTTGGAAATTATCCAATACCATAAAATCCACAATAAAAAATCATTTTCATTTTTATATAATAATAAATTATTATACATACACATTAATTTAACTATAATAAATTAACAGTGCATGTGATCCTCACACAAGTAAGTGATGTAAAAAATATTATTATAATAACTATAAGAACCTTCACCAATATGATTCACTATGTTTTGAATATTCCACTTGATATTTTTCACACATTATTTTCTTGTAAGTACTTATTATTTAATTTCTTACCCAATAAAAAGAAAGAACATCATTGAGACCAATTTCTCTATAAACCATAGCACATATATAATTTTATTCATATTATTTTATGTTGTTTTTATTAAGGTTTTTCATATTTAGGTTATCTTCAAATGTGCATGTATTCATATACTTAATGAAATAATGCATGAACTATATTCCTAGAAATAAATTAAATGATTTTGATCATGAAAATAGGTTTATAATGTCTCATGTTTTCTTCATGAAAAGTTTATGCTCAATCGCTTACTTCTTTTTTGTGAAATAGTGTGCTTCATGAAACTTAATGAATATGAAGCGAGTGCTTCTCCTATCCATGTTAGAGAAGGACCTTCACATAAATCAGGATAAGATTCCCATAATAATGTATACCAAATATATATCCATTCCATATTCAATACCAAGAAGAATCACAAAAATTTATTCGTCATAACACAAGAAGAAAACATCATGGAACTCCTCCTTGCAAAATAAAGGTTTTGTAGATGCTTTGTTTTCTATTGAAAATGGGAGCCTCTCTCAAGATTAAACACATATCTCGGCCTTAATGAATCATCTTTTATATGTGAGTTCAACCACCTCAGTTTCATTCCTTTACCTCCTCAATCTCTAAAAATTATTTCATGTTAATAATATTTAATATCCCACAATATATGTCATGTAAACCACCAAAATATTTAGCATTTCTCTATTATGGGCAACAGAGTTTCCTTCTATTTCATTGGCTTCACTTGATATAAATAATCATTGAATCATCGCAAAAGGATGATCACATGCATGTGACACACATCACATACAACTCATACTCCCTTACTTTCCTCAAACTATCTCACACTGATATCTTCAATTGACAGCATATCATTTATTGAACAAACTCTTTCATGGAAAAGTTTCCTTATGTGCATAAAGATCTTGTGAATAATATTTTCAATATCTTGATCATACAACAACCTCAAGGTAGGTTTCAGTCATAGATTATTTTATCATGCTTGATTTTTATGTCCAAGAATCTTTCATACATTGGGATATTGAAGATAATGAACAGATGATGTAGATGAAACAGGTCAAATGATTGAGATTGTATCGATATTTTTTAATATGATTGAATAGTTTTCATGGATCTGTGATCCCACATTGGTTCTTAATTTATATTTGGTTGACTTATTAATAGTTTCCATTCCATATTCCCCTCAATATGGCACTAGGTTCGGCACCCTAACACACATGCACGCGCTACATGGGGCGAGCCACATATGTTCACCCCTTTGTGCATGATATTATTCTACTGTGCTAACCCTAATAAAATAACTTCACCCATAATCTACCTATGGGAACTACGAGGTATCTACACCAAATCCTTCCCATCCATGTGGGATGGATATTATATGGTGATACATGCTCTCATATGTTTGGTTGATATGGAATACTTGTTATCTTGGGGCTATCTATATTTTTAACTGAACTCCTACAAATTTAGATAGTAAAATCTTCAATAATTAATTCTATGTTGTCTCAAAACACATAATATGATATAATAATAATTTTCATGTACATAATTAATTTCTTATGGAATAATAAAATACTTCACAACCTTTACTTCTTTTTCCTTGTAAAAATCATTGTTTCATCCCAAAATAATTGATACATGTATTTATACTTAAGGCCAGTTTAATAGTCATCACAATTAATATATTGAACACTTTGTTCGATCATATTTTTTTGGAATGGTTAAAAAATTCAAGTGATTTTTTTATTTTAAAAATTTAATAAAATAAAATTGATTAAGAAAAGAAAACTCCTAAAGAAAATTTTCTTATAACCAATATCTCCAATAACATTGGTCCCAACAATCTCCCATTTGGGTATTGTTGTTGACCATGAATCATAAATAACTAAAACATTGAAAGGATTATCTATTCAAAAACTCTAATACTACATGTGTGAAATCAGTGTAATAAATAATAATCATTGAACAAAACTTCCATGTAGTTCATAAGTAGTGATTTAAAAAACATTTCATACATCTCTTAATAAACATAATCCTTACAATTCAAACATTCACACATTATTCTCGCAAGAAAAAACATTTCATTCATCCACATTAATAAAGAATTAAAATATGTCACACAATTAAATCAAATGTTATCTATTTTAAAACCCCCTAAATACATGGTATTATTTAAAATGTTAAGGACATAAAAATGGATATATTTGTGTTACAACTTTTCCCCCCCTTTGAAAACACTATCCAAAAACAATATGAGAGAGAAGACATTTTTCAGATACCTTATCCTTGAATAGGGAGTGGTTGTATACCCCTGATCAATATCATCTTTTTAAATGATTCGTTCAGTAATGACTGGGTTAAAATATCAGCAAATTTTTCTATTTTAGGAACAAATTCGAGATTTAGTTCATTCTTCTCCACATTCTATTTGATGATGTCATATTTTGTATTAGTGACCTCAGAAAAATAATGTTATACCAGATTTTTAGTAACATTTATAGCACATTGGTCATAAAATCCCATGATAATTGGAAAATTCACATCATTAAATAAATATTCTAACTACATCTTCATCCACATAAATTGTTTTGTGCTTGAGTGGAAGCAACATACTCAACTTCAGATATAATAAGAGTCACTAAAATTTGTTTCTTTGTATTCCAGTTAACAAAGATTTCTCCCAAGAAAAAAATCAACAAGATGGGGATTTTATATCTCTAAAAACCCTTCACAATCATCATTTCCGGAACCAAGCATATTAATTTTCTCGAGTTGTCTTATTTCAACCCAAAAATCAGTTGTTCCTTTAATATATCTAAGAATTCATTTTTTAACAATGATATGAGAATCCTTTGCGGAACTTTTATACTAGGAATAGAGATTAAAAAATAACTATATATGGTCTTGATTCTATTAGATATAATAAAATTACATCGATCTATACAAACTCTATAGGATAAAACTCCTTTATATCTCCATATTGTGACTACATAGTTCTCACTAAAATAGGTATGGAAACTAAATTTGAGTTTTCCATGCCAAAATTACTTATAAATTCTTTAAAATAAATGTCTTAAGACACATAAATGTACATCTTTTGAGATATTTTTATGAAAATAATGTATTTTATTTCACTTATCATATAAATCTAAAAATCTTCTATATGTCCCAAAAAATCTTCTCACAATGTTTTTGATCATTTTAAAATATGAAGTCATAAACATAAAAAATCACAATGATATAAACCTATTAATTTTCTTTTATATGAATATTACTATCAATTATTCCTATCATGAATTTAAACTTCCTTAAGAATGTATCCAATTTATAATATCAAGCTCATGGAACTTGTTTAAACCTGTACAAATTCTTCTTTAACATTCACAAATAATTTTCACCTATACCATGCATGAAGCCACACAGTTGTTTAATATAAACTTATTCATCTATATATTCATTAAGAAATTATTACTTGAAATCATTATAGTGAAATTTATATCTCTATTTTGATGTGATATAAATAAATATTATTATATTTTATAATATTTCCATTGGAAAAAAAGTCTCATCAAAGTCAATGACTTCAATTTTCCAGTGACCTTTACAAAAAGGTTGTTCCTTATTTCTTATTAGTTCACCTTTTTAATTTAACTTGTTTCTGATTTTTTTTGTACAAATAACATTATTATACATTGTTTTGTGAAAAATTTCCCATGTATCATTATTTTTAATATGATCTAGCTCTTCATTAATATCCTTAATCCAATCTTGATTTTCCAAAGCTTCATCAAAATAATTTGGTTTAACCTGTGAGTATCATGAGGTATGTGAAACTAACCCTAATGTTATTCTGTTTTGAATATATTATCATTGATCTCCATTGATTATATGTACTTATACTTGCTTACTCAACCTAGAATGTGATGAACGTAATTGTTCCTCATCACTTGAGATAACTGAATCAAACATTTTATTTTCACTGACGTCGCCATTATTGTTATAATTAAGAACTATTTCACATAGCTCAACTATAAAAACTTCATATTCACTTTCTTCCATACATGAATATATATGTGACACTTTCTTATCACATCGTTCAATAATTTCTCCTCTTTTGAGTTAAAAATATTTCCTACGTATTTATTATAACTCCGGTATCCTCTACCATTAAAAGGATTACCAATAAAGACACCATAAAAACCCCTTTGATCACAATTCTAATGATTCTCACCCTTAGATTTTATAAAGAATGTAATTGTGAACACCCTTAGGTGTGTCAAAATTGGGGTTTATTTTTAAAACATCCCATAAGGATTCATATCATATTTTTTCTTATGAAAACATCGATTCTGAACATAAAATGTTATTATCATGTATTTACTCTAAAAATATCAATAAATATTATTTTCAATCAGCATTTTTCATTCCATATACACCGAACATTAATTTATTATTACAGTAAAACTTTTTTGTGGCGTGTTTGGTGCACTAAAATCCCAAAAAAAAATCAATGAATTTCACGATAATATCTAAATTCTAAATTTTTATATTCTCCACCATCATTAGTTTGAATATTCTTCATATATTATCCACATTATTTTTATATAATTATCCTAAAACTTTTAAATATTTTTTGATTCTATAATTTTGTTTTTAAAATATAATACATGTAATTTTATTTCATCAATAAAATAAAAAGTACTTACTTTTATTTGTTGACTAATTACTCATGGTCCCACAGATTTTAGAGTGAATCATCTAAAAGGGATGAGTTGAATGTAACTCAAAATTCTTATGAACTAATTTTGTAATATTCTCTTTATATCATATAGAAACATCACCAATATATTCTTCTTGTCATGTGAGGAATTTTAGAAAGAATTTATCTCCTTTTATATTACTTATATCCCTTTGAAATATATGACCCAAACATTTTTTCCAATGATGATTTTCTTTCATCATGTTTAGATAACAAAATCTTTTTTCATCACAAACTTGAAATATATTTCCCTTGGGTTTTTATCCTCTCATTAAAACATTCCCATATTCTATCCTCTTTATAATAAAACCATATTTTTAGAATACAACTTTTTAACCACCATCAAGAAATTTTAAAATGCCTAAAAATTGGGTTTCAACCCATCAATAAAAAAGGATTTTTAGATTTTAAATTTTCTTCCCCAATGTTGGAAGATCCAATGCCTTTGATTTTGATGGACTCATCATTACCAAAAGGTAATGATTTTCTTTTTCTTTTCTTTCTTATTATGAGACTTTTGAGTTTTTTTGTATAAAAGTTATTCTAATAGTGACATGAAAATACATAATTTTTAAGGATCATAATTAATATAATGTGAGGAAGAAAATATTAGGTGGTAACTAAAACTTTGGTGTACCAAAAAGTGATAAAGCGAAAGGTAATAAAGTTGATGGTATGAAATTACAAAACTCTAGGTGGTATGACAAATGAAATAAAAAATACACATTATATGGTTACTACTAGTATTTTAGAGGCTTTGGGTATACAAATAATATGTTTTATTCTTCATGGTATTATTCATAGCTACTTCTTTCATCATGGATGAATTTTTCATCATTCACTTTTTTATTAAGAAAATTTTCAACAACATCATCAATAGATTTTTCATATTATTTTTTACATGAATTAACATTCTCATACTTAGAAGAGTATTTATCCTTTTGAATTAAAATAACTCAATATAATTTCACTTATAAAATTACTTGGATTTTATTGCCTTCTTCTTGATAGATATTACAATGCCTATACCCCAAAATCCTAGAGATAGTGCATTAAATTATTAAATTAGCATGATTAAAAGGAATCAAATCCCAAAGGACCAAACTATTCAAATTTTTTGGAAAAGAAAATTATATACATGATACCCATTTTACATTGTGAGATGAATATAATATGTAACAAATAAAAATAAAATTCTTCTGTGAAACTCATTCAAAGGATTACTCTTCATATCCCAGGGAAAGAAAAATAATAAGGGTGAGAAAAAATGCCCAACAAGGGTAATTAAAGTGTAAGAAATACTAAATTTAAGAGATTAAATCAACATGGAATGGTAAATAACTGATAAAACAATCCATTCAAGTAACTAGATAAGGTATAATCATTATGGTAAAGAAAAATAACAGAAACAAATTCCATTTAATCCATGAACAAAGAATGAAATACTTCCATAGATATGCTGACATAATATCTTAGGGATAAATAATAACCAAAATAAAGTAAATTAGTAAGTATTGGATATAATGTATTTGGAACATAAACCACTATCATCAGAACCATTCACAATATGGTTTAAGTCTGTGGGTAGATTTCAATTTATTATTCTTGGAAACAAACTCTAAGGGTTTATCGCCAATTGATTTCATCTCATTTAACTATATATGTATCAAGGTTATTTCAATAACTAGACCCCAAATCATGTCTTACATGTCCAAATAATTCTAGATATATTGAATAATAGATTTAAAAATATATTTTTAAATTAATGTGTCACATACCACATTGAAATATTTGAATCGTAAACCCCATAAAAGTAAATAATTATCAAATTAAACATTGAATAGCATGAATATAAAGAGATCCATGATATGATATATCAAACGGGGTAGTTTATCTACTAAAAAAATAAGTAAGTAGTGAATTTGACATTTATCTCAAAGATGTAAAAAGTTAGTCGAAAATTCAATACCTCACACTCCATTATTAGTTTTATGTTCTTTAACATCATGTATAATGGTTTAAAAGATGTTAGTAATTAATATAAAATATTTATTCATATTTATGATATATGATCTTTTTATATTATTTTAACCCTTTTTTTATAATCATTCATTACTTTCACTATTTTGAGTGTCAATTGTGTAATTTTTTGAGTATCTTTTGACATGTTACTTATTGTTCAAATTAATTAAATCATGATTGAATCATCTCTGGAATGTAAAACATGATTTAAATATCATATATATTCATTATATATATAAATATTATTAATATAATACCTAAAATTCAGATATAATAAATGAAATGTGTAGTTCATGGGGATGTAGGTTGTATGTACACATGAGCACTACATTCATTTCCATTCTATATTAAAAGAATGAAATTAAAATGATATAAATGTATTTCATAAATAAATTATCATATAAATGTAATATATATCACTTATTTTTATTAAAATCATCATTTATACATTCCATGTATAGAGTGAATGAATCACATCGCTTTGAAGAGGTTGTAGTCCACACTTCCTCAAACGATGTTATCATATTTAACAAAAGTGGAAATAATGAAGTTGTGCATAATAAAAAATTAAATATGTATTAATACAAAATATATTTCATATATATCATATAAAAATTTATTTTCCCTTATAATGACCATCCATGAGAGGTTGTAAATGAAAAACGAACAACATTGTTCTGTGAGGTGGTAGTTCATCATACACGAATGGTAAATTCGATACCCATTTGATGGAAGTGCATGTAGCTGTAGGTAGAAACCTTAACATAAAAATATTTCAGTATATTAAGTATATTTTTATTCTTATATAATAATATACTAATAATAAATTAAGGAGTGGGGATAGAAATTAAACTAAAGTGACCATTGAAAAATGTTTCCTTTTATTTGGGAAACCCCTTTATGTTTATACGAGAATACTTCCTTGGTTTTATTTATTCCCAAAGTCAGGCTAACAGGATTAGGGAAGAGAAAATGGAAGATTATTTTGGAATTGTATAGATGATATATAAAGATAAAAGTGGTTTTAATGAGTGAGGGAGGAGTTTCCCTTTTATAATTACGGTATGGTTCACTTTTAGAAACTCTCAAAATATTAAATTAAAATAAACCAATTTAAATTAATTTTGAATTAAGAATGACTCCAAAGTGATTTATATTGAATATAAGATTATTATTGGTCTAAATAAACGCAAATAATAATTTTTATACAAGTTTAGGTTACATTATTACCCTTATCTTTTGGCTTCAAACCTTTGTTAAACCCTTTAACTCTTACCATGACAACTTGGTTTTTTACACTTTAAGGGTAAATATGTTACTATAAGATGAAAAAGAACCATAAAAAATTCATGTATCCAATTTTTAACCTTATCTAAATTATTTGGATGAATTTTATATTTTTATGAATTTTATATCAATTAATAAAATATTATTTATTTTAAAATAACATTAATTTCTGTTATCACGCTATTCATTTCTTGACTTTTTAAAAAATATAAAAATAGATGATAGCATCGAAATTTCTTTTTAATACATCCATAATATATATAGGCCATATATAAAATTATTAGCTTTCATTAATTACATAAAAATATATTTAATTTAATACTTTTAATAACATTCCTTTGATATGTTCGTTAATTAAACAATTACTACATCATCACTGTGAAAGAATTTGATTTAATTATTTATTCCCTAAAAATTAAAAATAAATTATCATGATGATGAAAAATATTTTTTATTTATAATTATTATTTATAGTTTAATACATATTCTTAATTACCATATAAAATAATGTAATACTTTTTAGAAATACGATTGTGACATATTGGACTTCCCTTAGACGAAAATACTAAATAATGATTAAATCCATCCAAGTGGCTCTAATAGGACACAAAATTTGACAAAAGATGATTTTTTTCGACCCTAACTCACAAAATAAAATTATTACATGGTTTAGGGAAGTTTTATTATGCTTATAATATTATTTTTACCATTAATTAACTGATTTTCCCTTAATAGTGGTAATTAAAAAACTCTAAAGTCACTATTAATATTGACCGAAAAAGGAAAATATTTACTTAATTTAGACCCAATAATTCTAAATATGGAACCCATTTTTAAAAAAATCAGGACACATAACTTTCATTACTAAATTTAAAAATAATCCCATGATGGAACGAGAAAATGAGTTTTCAAAGTGAAAATGTTCAAAAAATTAAAATATTTTTATATAAAAATTCAATGTGAAATTTGTTGAATTGATCTAAATTATATTAAATGTTATAATATTAATATAATAATACTTTAAAAAAAATAAAAATATAATTTTACACTAAAAATTATTTATAAAAAAGTTGTTTTCAATTAAAATGAAATATTTTATAACTATTCACAAAACATGAAACCTATCTAAAAAATACCTAAAATTCAACTAGAGTAAATTTTTATATTCCAATTAAAAATAAGAACACAATTATTTCATTTAACATATATAAAATTTTCAAAAATTTAATTTAGAATTGTTTCGCCATTAAAAGGTGGTAAACCTACTTTTAAAGAAATATTGGGTTTTATGCTTAAAATTGGGTATATCCTTATCTTATACCTATTAAGTCTATTCTATGAACATCAAAAATATTTTATTGAATATATATTACATTAATATAATTTATTAATTGTAAAAAAATTGACTTATTAGGATAAAATGACTTTCTAAACATAAAAATAGTTCTTTATAAAAAAATTTACTATATATTAAGTTGGTTCCTATAATCATTTCTAATTAATTTGTATACAATAAAATCAACTACATATTTTTATAAGTTAGTTCATACTATTCATATACTCAGACTTAACATATTAGTTATGTCCTATTATATTAAATAATTGTATTTTAATAATATTTTGTTGTTCGGTAAAACTCCACCTTGCATGTAATTTATGTTAACTCCTTATTTTGTGTAGTTTAAGCTTATCCTAATGTTGGATATAAAGAAATATAGCAAAAAATTTAAATTAATTCAATCATGGAAATATTTTAATGTCTTGGGGTGTTACATTATCCCTACCTTAATTAAATTTCATCCACAAAATTTAATCTCCATCTCATCGGTCTAGGGTTTGATATTTGAAAATAAACAATTGTTGAAAAACCCACATCATAAATAGGGTTAATAACACATATTATTAATAATATTGAAAATGATATGCAAATATCACCACAAAATAGTCTTTCTAATGTGAGAACATTTGTGAAAACATGTATATATTGGAGAAATCTTACGATCATAATCTGATAGACAGTGATAGTGAACATATTGATTAGAAAGTAATTGACCAAAAAATGATGATAACATGACATCATTTTTTAATAACCTCTTTCAATAGTTGATAAATTATTTCACTTTTTATTGATATAAATAAATATGAATACATGATATGTTTCTATAAGTGTAGTATAATCCTTATGTCTTGAACTATTTCCACTTCTTTTCTTAGTATAAGTTTCTTCACATGTATAAGTAATAAAATAATATCTAAACACTCAAAAAAGTTCAATTTAAACCATTTCATAAATGTTTAACCTTATGACCCATCCAAGTATTATGATCCAAAATTTTAGAATAATTTACAAGGAAATTAGTAGTATCTAATTTACATATCCATATCAATCATCTCTTTAACCAAAATAATTACCTCAAAATCAGGAACATATTAAGGATTACCTTTCCCTCATCCATGTTTTTTCAATAATGTTCAACTTGTTACTGAATAAATTTTCTTGGATATCAGTACCAATCAACACATGATTTAAAATCCTTATTGTAAAAGTACTACAGTACAATCATTATATATTCCATAATACTTAGAACCAGGATATCATCAAAAAAAACTTTTATAACATTATTTAAGGATCAAATTATAGAATAAAACTAATCATTACACTTTGTATATACCAATAGCATAAGATTGACCATGATCACATAACTTCTTATGAGGTATGTTCCTTTGATGGTTGAGGAATTCATTTTCATAGTGACTAATCTCCTTGAAGTTGTAACACTTAATTGAAACATTTTCTTTCTTCCCATTTCATTCTTCTTCCTAGAGGCCTTTCTATACACACCTATAACAAAATCTCAATCATTTCAAGCATTTATTAGGGTGATTATTTCAACATTTATCACATGTGGGAAAATCTTTCTTTCCCTTTTTCCCCTTATTATTTTCTCTTCATTTTTCTTCTTCTTCTGCTTCCCTTTTAGTACATAAGACATGGAGAATTATTTATTTTTCTTGATAGTATATAAAACTATTTGATAATATGAAGAAAATGTCTGAGATACAACACGCTTTAGATACTTGGATTAGGACCCTTATATAAGTGACCAATCTTTCACTCCATGTTTCATATGAAATCCATTGTATACCATTATAACCTTGTAATGGTAGCTTCATAGTCCCCGACACTTTCTTTATCCTTTTTCTTTAAACTAGGGAACATTGTCTTCATCTCAATTTGTTGACCACAAGGGAAATATTTTTTGAATAATTTCACCATATATTTCCTCCATTCCATGAGTTCTATTTTTTATTCCTCCCTAGTTTTCTAGTTCAATGGCCTCTATTGATCAAAATCGCCATTGAGACAACACAAAATTATTGTAACCTTTTCCTTTTCACAACACCCCAATTCCATAAATATATTCTCCAGTGACTTAATCCTTTTATCAAATCCCATTGGATCAGTTTTCCTATTAAATGAAAAAGGCCTATGATGTATAAAGTGATTCAATTTCAGATAATATCATTGTGGAATAGGTTGTTCCATTCGGTTATGTTTATGTGTCATAACTCAATTAAGCTCCCCTAGTATATCGATGACTTTCTCAATTCCAAGACCAGTTATATTGGCTTCCCCAATAGGGTAATCTCTAAAATTTCCATGTGTATTGATACCATTCATCCTTCCATGTTCCATTTCTAAATAACAGAATATACTGGATTAGTTCATAAAAACATGAATTTTAAACCATAATTTATAATTACAAATAAGGTATATAACTTAATATAAATTAAAATTTTATGTATCATAAATCATAGAATCAAAATATTTGTTTTCTTTGGGGACATATTTACTTTTAAATACCTCATAATGGTTTTTAATGAAAATGTGAATTACCCTAACAGTATTCCCTAGTAGTGTTAAACCAGATGAATAGTTAGGCCCATTGTCATGTACTAGGATACACTTGTTTCATTCCCGTCACACATTTTTGGAGTCAAACCCCAAGGTACATCTATGTTAGAACCACATCCACTTCTACTGTCCAGACATGGATTTATTGATGAGAAGACCCACATAGTCTCTATCGTACAAAAATTCTTGGTTTTTCTTCTATATTTATCCTCAAAATATATATTCGGGTTACTTTCCCTAATCTATGTTTTCTAAATATACTTTCCAAGGTTTCTTCTAAACTTATTTTGATACTAACTATAACACCCCAACCCCATAAGCCCAGAGTAGGTGCATTACATTATTATATTTCCATGATTACATGGAATCAAATCCTAATGTAAATATAGTGTAGTAGTTTTGGAAAAACAATTTACATACATGATACCCAATTTTCAAAGGTAGAAAAACATAATACATAGTAAATATAAATAAACTACATCATTGAAACTCATTAAAAGGATTCCTCTTCATAACCTAGAGAAAGGAAAAATAATAAGGGTCAGCTCAAATTATGATTAAGGGTATGTAAATTGGAATCATTGATGAATTGGATATAATAAATTAACTTGTAAAGGTAAATAATTGATAACACATTCCATTCAACTAACTAGATAAGTCATAATCAATATAGAAAGCAAATAACTGAAACACATTCCATTTAATAAATGAAAAGAAAATGAAATGAATCCATATATACGTAGATGAAAAATATCATTGAAAAATAATAATTGAAATAAAGGAAATGCTTAATTATTTGATGTCATGTATCTAGAACATGAACCACTACCATCAGGACCTTTCAAAAGATAGTTTAACTGTATGGGTAGAAACTCATCTATTCTACATAGAAAAAAAAACTCAAAGAGGTTGTCGCCAATTAATTTGATCTCATGAGACTACTAATAAATCAAATGTATTTCATTAACCTATCTCAAAACCATGTATTACATGTGCAAATCATTCTCATATATTGAAAAATTAGTTTAAAAGGATATTTTTAAATCAAATTGTCCCACACCACTTTGAAATAATTGAATCATAAGCCCAATAAAAGAAAATAATTATCAAATGAAACATTTAATATCATAAATATAAAGAAATTCATGATATTATATATCAAATGGGTAAGTAGATACACCACATAAAATAATTATGTGGTGAATATGACATTTATATCACAAATTTAAAATGTGGGATGAAAATCCCTTACCTTACACTTCATTTTTAGTTGTATAAGATTTAACAACCTTTATAATGGTTTATTTTTTATTAATTAATATAATAACCTTATTAATATTTATGATATATGATCTTATTATCTTATTTTATCACCTGTTTGTTAATATATATTTTTTAATTTTCCCTATTTCCGGTGTTAATTGCTAATTTTTTCGAGTATATTTTGACATGTTACCTGTTGTTTCTATTGATTTCATCATGGATTAATAATCTAAAAAATATAAACCATTATTTAAATATAATATATATTCAGTATATATATATATATTTATAATAATCAATAAAATTTGTAGATAAGAAATGAAATGCACTGTTCATAGAGACGGTATGTCGTACGTGCGCATGAACGCTACATTAAATTCTTTTCCATATTAAAATAATAAAAATAAATAATATATAATTATATTATGATTAAAGTATCATATTTATTTCATATATATCAAAAACGTTTGTTAAAAACGCCCTTTATATATTCCATTTATAGTGTGAATGAATCACATCACTTTGAGGAGGCAGTAGTCCACATTTCTTCAAACAATGTTATCGTATTTACACAAAATGGATAGAATGAAGGTATGTGTTATATAATAACTAAATAAGTATTAATACAATATAAATATGATATATATAATATAAATATATTTTTTACATTATAATTACCAACCATGATATGTGGTAAAGGAAGAACGAACGACATCGTTCCATGAGGAGGTAGTTCATCGTACATGAACTGTAAATTTGTTACCCATTTGACTGAAGTGTGTGTAGGTGCTGGAAGAACCCTTAAATTGAAAACGTATTAGTATATTTAATATAATGGTTTTATTATTTAATCATGGAATAATTTTAAATGATTGTGTGGGGAAGAAATAAAATTAAACTGATCATTAAAGAACGTTACATTTTATAAAGGTAACTCCTTTTGGTTTATACCAAAATCTGTCCTTGGTTTTCTTTATTCAAAAATTGAGGCTTCTAGAATTAAGGTAGGGATGTTTGGAGATTATTTTTTCAGGTTTTTTATGATACATAAGAATAAAAATGGTGTGATGGAGTGAAGGAGTGGGTTCTCATTTATAATTGAGGTAAGGGGCACTTTTGAAAACTCTCAAAATATTAAATTAATATAAAATACTTTTCAATTAAAAATTAATAAAAAGTGATTTATTTACAAGATAAATTGATTATGGGTAGAAATAATCTCAAAAAATAATTTTTAGAAATGTTTTTGTCACATTCATAACCAGATCATTTGACAATGACCCTTAATTAAACCCTTTTACTCTTTCCATAACAACTAGATTTTTTACAATTTTAGGGTTATTATAGTTACTATAAGATGAAAAAATAACCACAAATGAGTCATGTACGAAATTTAAAACCTTTTAAAAATAATTTTGACGTATTTTATATTTTTATACATTTTATATCATTTAATAAAATACTATTTATTAAAACATATCATTAATATCAATTTTGACACTATTCATTTCATGACTTTTTAAAACTTATCCATACACAAGGTAACTTAAAACAAAAACCATTAATACATCACTAATATATAAAGGTGGTATATAAAATTAATTTTTGAATTTAATTATATAAAATTTTAAAAATTTTAATATTTTTAATAACATTAATTTGATATGTCCATTAATTAAACAATTATCACATCATCATTGTGCAAGATGTTAGTTTATTTATTTATTCACTAAAAATTAAAAATAAATTATCATAATGAATATTTTTTACATAAAATTACTACTTATAGTCAAAGAAATATTCTTAATAACCATATATAAAAAATTTAATACTTTTTAAAAACATGAGTGTGACATATTAGACTTCTCCTAGAATAAAATTCCAAAAATATTATTAAAGGAATCCAAGTGGTTCCACGAGGCCATATAATATTCAAAAGTATTTTTTGGTTGATGATAAGTCATCCAATAAAATTAGGAAAAGTTTTATAGTAGTTTTATATTACTTATAATATTATTCTTAACCTTAATTACCCAAATTACCCTCTAATGTGGCAATTTTAAAACCAATACTAAAGTTACGATTCATATTTCTCATAAATAAAATGAACAAATTTAATTAAATTTGAACTAATTATGAAAAATATGGAATCCATTTTTAAAAATTTAAAACAGGCATGTTTTATTAATTAATTTAAAATTAATCATGTTGACAGAATAAGAAAATGAGCCTTTAAAGTGAAAATGTTCAAATGATTGAAATGTTTCCATATCCAAATTCAATATGAAAATTGATTAAAATATACTAACATAGATTAAATAAAAAAATATTTATCTATTTATACTATAAAATCAATTAAAACTATAATTTAACATAAAATATTATTTATAAGAAATTAAGTTTTCAATTAATATGAAATATTTTATCAGTATTCATCAAACATGAGACTTATCAGAAAAATACAAAAAATTAATCGAATGTAAATTTTTATATTAAAATTAAAAATAATAATTTCATTTTTTAAAATAAAATATGTAAAAGTGTCAAAATTTTGATTTAAAATATGTTCATTATTAAAATGTGGTAAAAGTTATTTTTGAAAAACATTGGTTTTTATGAGTAAAATTGGTTTTATTCTTATATTATTCCTATTATATAAATTGTATGAATGTATAAAATATTTTAGTGAAAATATATTACATTAATATAATCTAATAATTGTAATTAATTTAATTTATTATGATAAAATGGCATTATGAGCATAAAAATAGTTATTTATAAAAACATTTCTTATATATTTAGTTGGTTTCTATATTTATTTCTAATTACTTTATAACCAATGGATTAAAATATATATTTTTATAAGTTAGTTAATATTATTCATAACTTCAAACCTAATGGCTAGGTTATATCTTATTATATTAAATAATAATGTTTTTTTGTTTGGTAAAACTCGGCCTTGCATGTAACACATGCCATCTCATTATTGTGTTTAGTGTAAGCTTATCATTGTGTTGTATATAAAGAAGATAGAAAAAAATTATATTTATTAAAAAATGAAAATATTGGAAATTCTAGGGGTGTTATACAAATTTTTTACTTTATATCAACTTCTTCCCTTTCTTGATCTTTCTTTTATTGAGGACAATTTGTTGCAAAATTTCCAAAAAAACCAAAAAAAAACATGAGGTAAATTTCATTTTTATTTTCCTATGGAGATTTTTACATTTTTTTAAAAAAGAAATATTTTCATCAAATAATTTACTAACCTTGTCTCTAATGTTAGAGTCACTCGCTTATTCTCCAAGAAATATATTAGAATTTCCTTACTTGGAAGCTTTAAAAAAATCTCAATAAACCTTTTTTTTCTCTTTATCAACTTTTCTATTCTCATCCCATAAGTGGTGAGAGTTCTTTGAAGATCATCAAGATATAGACTCTCATGATATTTATCTTCTAGGGATGTAACTTTGGTATAAACTTTATCATGAATAATTTTTAGGAACTTCTCAAAAATGGTTGAATATTCAAAATTATCACCAATACATCTTATGGTTCTTATAATTCCATTCAACTTGTAAATAAGTCACAAATAGATTAGTTATTACCCATCATAATATGTTCATACTTTAATCTCCATATTTGTAACATCAATTTATTCACTTTTGTATTTACTTCATAGATGTTATTTAATTTATCCTAGATACTTTTATCCATTATAATTACTTTAAATATAATAAAATCAATTTCAGAGAGTGAGAAATGTATATCATATATATATTCCCATTATTCTCCAAATTTTTCTTATCCCTAGATATCAAAAGAACTCATTCACCATAATGATTAAAATCATATGTAACAACTTAAGGAAAATCATAACCAATGAACATTAGATAAGGAAAAATTATATATATATATAATAGTTATTTACATTAAATATAGGAATCCTATTACTATTCAAAGTGAACATCCATATAAATTTCACTTTTCATCAAAAACTTTTGAAAAGATTCAATGAAAGAAAATTTTCCTCTAATACCACCTGCAATAACCAATCATGATCTATGTGAAAATTAGGAGGGGGAGGGGTGAATTAGTGATAGTTTATTTCAATAATTTATTTCTTATGAAATAACATTCACATATTATTAAAGATATTTGAATTTTATAAAAATGATCACATAAGAATAACCATACGAACATAAGTATTTTCACGGATCAATACTCTTTAATAGTATATAGTCATTGGAATGATTCTAAAATAATATAATATCACACAATAAACTTGAAAAAATAATTTTTATGTGGATAAAAAAATAAGTAACATCGTTACACTTGAACTACACTGTAATCAATTAATAAAGAATGTTTTCCTCTAATAGGTAAATGATGTAACAATTGTATTTTTAACAAAAATTAAAAACATTCAATAATGGGATTTAGTATCTTTTCATTATGTTTAATTTTTATTACACTTTATATTCTCATCTAATGTTTTCCTTGAAATAGGAAAGAAACTCATCCAATCTGATGTTGTGACATCTCGGGATCAATTCACTCATTAGTAACTAAACCCCATGGGCCATTTGGACTCAAGTGAACATTCCTTTGTGGTAGACACTATTGACTAGAAGTGAGGTTTTAAAGGTGGTATGGTAGGGAGACAATACCCTATGGATTAGTACTAAACATGATGAAATAATAAATAAATATAAATACAATGGAAGATAATAATAAAACTGACAAATAATAATAAACTATTAACCCAGAAATGCCAAGAAAACTAAACCATGCATGAACATTAGATGTTAAATATAAAAGGAAATACAGAATAAAATAATAAAATACAAAAAATAGTTCTATAAAGATAAATTATTAAAAAAATAAAAGACCAAACTTCTGTGGACAGTCTGAGTACATACTCAGTATGAAGGACCCGTGTCAAATCCTAGTCCAAAATAAGTAACAGTAAGGAGGAACAAGCCAAATCCAAACCTAAAACCATGATATCTATCTAGGGACCAAAAAATGGATTGAACAAGTTGTTATTAAAACTAATTAGGATACCACCAATGATGTATACTATAACATCTCGCCTTTTTATTACATAAACATTCATTACATTATACAAAACTGAGGATCTTTAAGGTTTTTTGTCTTGCAAACCAGAAAAATAATACATGAAAATGTAAAAATAATTCTTCTTAAAAACATGAAAGGATTCTTTCATTTGTTTATCCTAAGTTCATTATGGCATCTCATATCCTGGGAACATACATCAAAGGAAATATTGAGAAGAAGGACCAGTAAGGGAAACAAGGGAAACATTTTACATGTGAACTTGAGATATATCAATAAAGTTATGATAACTAACTTTAAGTCTTGAGAAAAAGATCATGAAGAATATCATAATTAAAATAACCTGATTCATAACTTGACGATGTGGCTACATCATTTAACTTATAAAATCATGAACATATCACCAAGGTCCATCCCCAAGGTGTTATTTAAAAAAAATTACCAAGGTTATTCACCTAGGTACTGTTAAAATTGCAATCCCTAGAGACTACATCATTACCCAATGTATTGGAGTGATATCAGGGGTCACCCTTAAATTTATCTTTATTATCAGGTGATACACATATATCATCATAAAAATTTCATAAATAACACATATAGCATAAAATAAAAGGGTTTCTTTTCATAATCATAACGTTTTAAAAACTACTTTTAAGACATGATCTTTATGTCATTTTAAACCCATGGAAAAGGAAAGAGGATTTCATGTATCTAAATCCCAGAATTAAAATATAACATTTTAATATATATGTGAATACACCTGTATAATAATGAACTTTGAGTACTCACTTAATAAAATAAAAGAATTTGAGAAAAAGAGAGAGACATTTTGAGACGAAAATTCTACAGCATAACGGCTATGTTACAGGGTTTTAGAAAACATTGAAAAGAGAGGGGACCTGGGTTACCCATTCATAAATGATCCAAAAAATAGTATAGGGACAGAATATAAAGGATATAAGAACATGGTAATGAAATTTTAAAGACATACCATATGAAATGAAAAACTTGAAAGGAAGAAAAAAATTATATTTCTCTGTTAAAAATTTGGCAGCCTAACTGCGTCACTTAAAAATTCTAAAAAATGATTTTATGAGATAAGATACTGTCTCTCATAATATGATCATAAAAAGGAAGTTTTATGTATATAGATATCATAACCCACCATAAGAAAAATTATCTTTAAATACTTGACATGAAAATATAGCTTTGAAAATTTGAAGGGTGAAATAATCCCTTATAAAACATCGGCAGCCTAACGGTGCCACTTAAAAATTCATAAAATGAATTGACGAGAGTAAGAGGGGGAATCTAATCATATGAATATAAAAATTAAATAATGGTGAATATTAAATAACATCCTCTGTCATAATAACATGGAGTATAAAAGAAATGACATAAAAGAGAGTACTTGAAAAGAAAGAGAGAGGTACGATCCCTTCCCGTAAGGAGTAACTTCAAAAGCATGAAGGTCGATACCTTGGGAGACTTAAGGGCTCATTGGGATGATTAATATGGAGGTAAAGAGAACATAACTTAGTTGAGGAGGATTTTTAAATGAAAATAATGAGGGAAATTCTTGGTATTTACAAGAGAAGTGAGGGGACAAGTCATTAATGGCCAAGGGACACCTCATCGGTGGTATTGAAAAAACCATGGACTTTACCATGGTATTTTCCCATGGTATTGGCCAATTAGGAAACTTCATACCTTATATTAGTATTAATAAGTCTACCATAATGATTACATAATTATTACATCCTTAATGATGTCATTAAACACTCGGAACTGAAAACTGTATTTTCATTATTCACTGAAAATTCATTTTTTTCATAAAAATCCTTAAATATCACCATAACCTAATATAGATGCTCTGAATTCAAAAATGAACTCCATTTTATAAAAATAATTTTCTATATATTTTTAATTTAATTTTTAATTAAAAAACACTATTCACTCGAAAAAACTAATACTTGACTAATAATTTATGAAACAGTTATTTACAGAATTTATTAAATCACATTACTTATTCAATGTGCCTAAATTATATTAATACTTTATTTAAGTGAGATTACTAATCCATTTGGTCACATTACTAATCCTAAGCGTAAAATCGCTATTCATAATTTACTATTCATCACCAATTAAGTTGATTTTATTAGACTCTATATTTCATACTGAACACACAACTTTAGAAGACCATGTTTTGAAAATCATTATAAATTTTTTATTATTTAAGGTTGACATAAATATTTTAAAATATCCTTTTTCCAAAATTCATCAATAATATACATCCTATATTTATCCGGACACTTGAGATTCACAAACATCACCATAAGAAGAAATAAAAATTTTATTTATCTCAAAGTATTACACATAGTAGCTATGGTCTCGTTACATAGTCCCTTATAACCCCAGTATAGGACCTAAGTGTAAGATGTGATAAGGTGAGAGTATATGAGGGTGGTTCACCTAACATTTCCCGAGTTGTGATATCTATAAGCTTGAACATTTCCTGAAGTCGATTCCTCCCCAACTTCACAAAATGAAGTTCATCTTGGGTTTGGTCCAGAGCAAAGCCCAGTGGTGCTACGTCCTTCCCAAGTTTCGTTAGATGCACTTCGATCGGCCCGAGACTATTGGATGGGGCCATGGAATCTTCTTTCTATGTTAAATAATCAAGATCACATGTATTTATAGAAAATAATTGTAACATTTAGTTTCCAACAGTCATATTGACCAACGGTCATATAATAGTTGAAACTCAATGGTCTCATTTTAATTATACTAATTTTATTAAATGAAAAAATAAAATAACCCATCAAAAATAGGGAACAAAATTTACTAAAAAATTTCTGGTCGTTACAATCTCCCCCCATTATAAAATTGCATCCTTGGAATTTTAAAATTGGGCTTTGAAATTTCATTGAAAGTCACACATCAGAAAAAGAGTCAGTAAATCATTTACTTTAAAAGAAATAAACGGAAGTACAAAGTCACCAGAGTTAACCCATACTAGGATTCCATGCAGGAAAACATGGATATTGAAGAGAAAAAAAGGGTCAAGTTCTGATGGAGAGTGATAGAAAACATGATTAGGAGGAAATTAACCACAATATGATCACAAACTTATGATGTGTCAAACCATCGTTGAGTACCTAATAGGAAAGGTAACCCAACAATATTTTTGTTTTACATTCCTTTTCATAATTTTGAAGAATTCATTTACTACATAGAATAAAAACATAAATAAATATACATACCTTCATGTATAGTTTCATCCTTTAATAAGTTTCTACCAAGAATAATCTTTTATCCAAACAATGAGAATTGAAAAGGACTTCGTCGCATCAAAAGCAGAAGAATCATCTTATAGAGAATCACATAATCCACAAAAGAATAACTATATGTTTTCCCTTGTCTTTATTCATCAACTAAAAAAAATATTGTTAGTATGAGATCATATAATCCCCAAAAATGAAAATCCTTTATAAAAAGAAATATGATTATTAATCTCAAAAATTCAACAAAAGTACCCAAAGTTCCATAAAGACCATTCAATATACAATAATCCTAAAAATTATTCAAAATAATAAAAATCAATATTGGATCCTAATACTCAGAAGGATTTAATAACATAGTCTTCCAAGATAAACTTTATCATTCATCTCCAAAAAACATCAACCACTCTTAACGTCTTATAACTAAAGTAACTAACCTAATCACATTTTCACCAAGATAGGTTACTCATTTCCATAAGTTACCTAAATTACAATAAGTTCACCTAAAATTCATCAATTATTCAAAATATAAGTCAACCTTTACCTCTCAAATAAAATATCGTAGTAATCTATTTAACTTGATCATATAGGGTTCCCAAATTATTGAACATCTTCCAAAATAATATTCATGTTTTAATCCCCTATTCATATTTTTCAAGAACAGCTTCACAACATCAACACGCGATACATAACAATAGATGGTTTACTTAATGATATAAAACCATCTTAGGTAGTGACTTGATGTTCTTAGAAAACATTAAAGATATGCTCATAGAGCACGAACTAAAATACAACATGAAAGAGACAATTATTATGAAGAAGTTACATGTACTTCAGTCATCATGATCCATCTCAGCACTGGACTTGCATTATTCCCTTGTCCTTGAAGATTGTTGATGCTCATCATGCTTCTCATCCCTTCCAAGATATAATTGCCTTGGATAATTTCCAACTTCTACACATTTACAACATTGAATAGTATAAGGTACATTTGATTGAACATTATCTCCATTCATCACATTATCCATTTTTAAAGCAATTGGCTACTTTATGCCCTATCATCCCACACTTAAAACATCTCCTGATTCCTTTGTGAGATTTTCCTTGGTGCCTCTATCCACACTTTTTGCATAAAATAAATTGGGTCTTCTTTCCATTATCACCTTTATCAGATGAAAATCTTTGAGACTTCACCTTCCTCTTCCTAAATGAATTTGGGCATTCAACCAATTATTAATTGTGATTTTTGATAGATGGTTTGGCATAATCACAATATGTTCAACTTGATCTATTGTCGTATCTATCATATTAATAGGGAAATAATCACATTTCTAATCACATTGGTTGTTGGGACATGTTCTTCTATTTCTCTCCATTAACTAAGAAAGAAAAGTATAGTTAGGGGGCTTAAATACTTAGCCAATAATAAATAAAATGAAACTTTAAGAATAGAGGGATAAACTTGTAGAAGAAAAGTATATCCAAACTTGTGATCCGCTAAGATCCAATCTATGTTATCCATGATCATATATTCTTATGTGAATATTTATTTTATTTTATCTTTATTCCTTTAATAATGGTTCATACTAATATTATGAATTTACCCACGCATATCCCCCGGGAGTGTCAAAGAAAGAGTGCAGAAAGGCCCGTTGTCGTGCACCAGGTTACCCCGGGTCAAGCCCGAAACACCTTTTCAGAGTTTTCACTCCTAGGTGAATCTGTTCCAGAGCTACTCTACTTGTTCGTATCCAGACATGGATTTATTTCTTTGGAAACCACTTACTCAATAATTCACCAAAATACCATGATGTTTTCCAATATTTAATATTTTCATTAAGAAACCTTGTAATGTTTTCAAATCATAATTTTCAGAAATAAATAAACCATCCATTGATACCAACTATATAATCCCACATTTTTATCACATAAACTTCATTACATTATACCAAACCGAGGATCTTTAAGGTTTAGTGTCTTGGAAACCAGGAACATAATACATGACAACATAAAAAAATCTTCTTATACACTCGAAAGGCTTCTTCATTTGTTCATCCTAAGTTATTTACTGCATCTCATAACCTGTGAACATAAATCAAAGGAAAGGGTGAGTTGAAGGCCCAGTAAGGGAGACATGGGAATAATTTTACATGTGAACTTGATATACATCAATAAAGTCATGATAAATAACTTTAAGGATTGAGAAAAAGATCATGAAGCATATCATAATGAAAAGAACAAGATTCATAACTTGACGATGTGGCTAAAAAATTTAACCTAGACAATCATGAAAATATCAACAAGGTCCATCCCCAAATATTAATTTAAAAAAAACTACCAAGGTTATTCACCAAGGTATCGTTAAAATTGTAATCCCTAGAGATTACATCATTACCCAATGCATTGGAGCGCTATCAGGGAGCAACCTTAAATTTTTCTTTATTTTCATGTGAGACAAATATATAATCATCAAAAATTTCATAAATAACCCATATATCATAAATTAAATTGGTTTCATTTCATAATCATAATGTTTTAAAAACTTCTTTAATGACATGATCTTTTTGTCATTTTAAACCCATGGAAAAGGAAAGCGGGTTTCATGTATGTAAATCCCTGAATTAAAATAGAACATTTTGATATATATGTGAATACCCCTGAATAATAAAGATATTTGAGTATTCACTTAATAAAATAAAATAATTTGAGGAAAAGAGAGACATTTTGAGACGAAAATTCTACTGCATAACGGCTATGTTACAGGGTTTCAAAAAACATTGAAAAGAGAGGGGACATGGGTTACCCACTCATAAATTATCCAAAAAATATTAGAGGGAGAGAATATAAAGGATATAAGAACATTGTAATGAAATTTTAAATACAAACCATATGAAATGAAAAACTTGAAAGGAAGACAAAAATAATATTTCTCTTATAAAAATTCAGCAGCCTAAGAGCGTCCCTTTAAACTTCTAAAAATGAATTTATGAGATCAAATAGGGTATCTAATGAAATTATCATAAAATGAAATTATGATGGATAAAGGGATCATACCCCAACATAATAAAAAGGAACTTGAAATACTTGACATAAAAATAGAGCTTTGAAAAAGAGAAGGGTGAAAGAATCCCTTATAAAAATTTGGCAGCCAAACTACGCCAATTAAAAAATATTAAAATGAATTGAAGAGAGTAAGAGGGGGTCTCTCATCATATGATCATAAAAATTACCGTATGGTGAATTTAATGAACATCCTACACCATAATAACATGGAGCATAAAATAAATGACATAAAATAGAGTAATAGAAAAGAAAGAGAGAGGAAGGATCCCTTACCTTGAAGAGTAACTTCGAAAGCTTGAAGGTCGGGACCTTGGGAGGCATGAGGGAACCTTTGGAGGACTACTTGGGAGGAAAGGAGACAAGAACATAAAATATGAGGATTTGGAAATGAAAATAATGATGGATTGGATTGGTATTTATAAGAGAAGTGAAGGGAAAAGTCATTAATGGCCAAGGGACACCTCATCGGAGGTATTGGAAAAACCATGGGATTGCCCATGGTATTTTCCCATGGTATTTTCCCATGGTATTGGACACATGGAAAAAATAATACCTTATCTTACTATTCATAAGTCTACCAGAATTATTACATAATTATTACATCCTCAATGATGCCATTAAACACTCGAAACTAAAAACTGTATTTTCACTATTCACTAAAAATTCATTTTTTCAGAAAAATCTCCCAAAATCACCATAACCTATTATAGATGATCTGAATTCAAAAATTAACTCCATTTTATACAAATAATTTTATAAATATTTTTAATTTAATTTTTAATTTAAAAACATTATTCACCCGAAAAAACTAATACTTGATTAATAATTTCTAAAACAATTATTTACCTATTTTATTGAATCACATTACATAATAAAGGTGCCTAAATTATATTAAAACTTTATTTAAGAGAGATTAATAATCCATTTGGTCACATTACTAATCCTAAGCAAAAAATCACAATTCATAATTTACTATTCATCAAAAATTATGTTGATCTTATTAGAATCTAAATTTCATACTGAACACAAATGTTGAAGACCATTTTTTGAAAATCATTACCCATTTTTTATTATTTAAGGATTACATAAATATTTTAAAATATCTTTCTTCCAAAATTCATCAATAATATACATCCTATATTTATCCGGACACTTGAGATTCACAAACTTCACCATAAGAAGAAATGAAAATTTTATTTATCTCAAAGGATTACACATAGTAGTTGTGGTATCGTTTCATAGCCCCTTATAACCCCAGCATAGGACCTAAGTGTAAGGTGTGCTAAGGTGAGAGAATCCAAGGGTGGCTCGTCCAACATTTCCCGAGTAGTGATTTCTATAAGCTTGAACTTTTCCTGAAGGTGATTCTTCTCCAGCATCACACGATGAAGATTGACTTGGGTTTGGTCTAGAGAAAATCCCAGTGGTGCTACCTCCTTCTCAAGTTCCATCAGATGGGCTTCGATCGGCCCGAGACTACTGGATGAGGCCATCAAATCTTCTTTCTATATTAATTAATCAAGATCACTTTTATTTATATAAAATAATTGTAACATTTAGTTTCCAATGGTCATATTGACCATGGGTCATATAATAGCTAAAAACCAACAATATCATTTTAATTATACTCATTTTATTAAATGAAAAAATAAAATAACCCACCAAAAATAGGGAACAAAATTTACTCAAAAAGTTCGGGTCATTACATCTACTGTATTCTAGTGAAAGAGTATAAAATATAAAAGTGTAATGTATATAAGGAAAAAAATAAATTAGAGGTAAACTAGGGGAAATCACCTACTATTTTATAAAACATACTATCTATGATCAAAGGTATAATATAGTATTGTAGTCCTAGTAGCTATGGTTATAAAACCAGGTGTACTAGAACAAGTATCCCTATGTAACCATGGAATAAGTCTAAGTAGTCCCATGTATATGAATAAGGTTAATGAAATGAGTAAACTTAAGTAATTCCACTTTATAAAATTTATATAACTATTGCTGAGGAATATGCCCAAAGTAATCTTGGGAAATCTGGATTGGAATACAAGGTTATATTATGAGGCATCATGTGTCTGATGACATCAAGCCAAATCCGAAGGGATCATCCCATGCATTATAATTTTTCTGAAAGAATTAGTTGAATGGTTAGCACTATGATGAGTCATTCATTAATGGTAGAAATTTACTAAAATCAAGGTGGAATAATAAATTTTAAATCACATTAAGGAATCTTGTGGTGTCCATTAGTTTTTCACTATGAATTCGAAACCATAAACCATGTCTTACCCATGAAAAGCCTCACTATAATCGTAACTGATCATATTATATAAAAAAGATCAAGGATATTAAGTAATAAAAAGGAGAATCAGTTAATCATGTAGGACATTTTTATCAATCACTTTTATTCAAATTATATAATAAACACCCATTAATTATAATCCATTAGGTTCTATATACACATTTCCCAATTCATTTTGTTAAAAATAATATCATAACTTCACCAATGGAATTATTTCAATTTATTTACCATGGTTTTCAAAGAAAAAGGTCATAAGTTCCCTAGAACTCCATAAGGGGAATAAAAGTCTTCACTCATAATCATAGGTGAATTATAAGTTAATCATATCAATGACATCATTGAAATTAAACCAGATCCTTGTAGGGGTTTGTCAAGGTAGTTTTTAAGGTACCACATCATTTTTAATTAAAATATAACATTTCTTTTTAATGACAAAAATAAGAATTTAACTTTTTTCTAGTATTAAATAGGTCATCCTAAGGTCCATCAAAGTGTTTAATTATTTATGTCTCAATACCAACAAACTAAAAGGGCTGGTTGGCTCGTGTTAAAATTTGGGGTTTTTTTAATTAACAAATCAAACATACCCTAATGGGTGTTTTGGATTCACTTATGGGAAAGTGCTTAAGGAAGACAAGTACAAGCACACCATTAGGGGTGGTTTAATTAATTTTGTAAGATTAAATTGGGACATTACTCTATGTTAATACAAATAATCCTTACTATGTTTTTTAGTTATATAGAATGAAAGGTCATTATGGGAGTTATGATAAACCCAACCAAAGGGGTGGTGTGAGTTGAGATTTTCAACCTAAAATGGTGTAAAGGATGATTATAAAAAATCTAGGACATACAATAGATGAAAAATTTAAGGAATAATACATTTAGAAGCAACACTTGGAATTACATGCTTATAATATAATGAAACACTTTATTAATGGTATTAATTTAAGGTATAATCATATTGAACATCTATCTAAAGCTTACGAATATTCAATCATCTGATATCAGCCTTCGATTCGAACCAAAATGATAACAAACAAGAAACTATAATTTTTTTTACAAATACTTCATAACACACATAAACGGCATGAGGAAACTAAATAGTGAAAGAAACTAGGATGTAATGATAGAGGAGGTATAGAGTTACCAATGTCTCTTTATCTCAATCGATATCTTCAATTCAACCCAAGAATAAAGAAAAACAACCCAAAGGAATAAAAGTATAGAGTGGCACGTACAAGAGGCTATTGGTTCTGAATGGGATAGAAAATAGGGTAAAACACATAAAATGAAGGACGGGTAAAATGATTTTTTTTTGTTTTTAATGAGGGGATATGTTATGCCACATGTTTAAGAAAATGGTATTCCAATCATGAAAAATCACTGTTCAAAGCACCTCAAAATCACATGGTTATAAAACATGATTTAAAAAACTATATTCCAACCATGAATATATCTATTCTTTTCTGTAGACAACTTCATAGTTAGCTAAGTCATCTTTCATGGATCAAACAAACTATGTTCCTTAAAAAATAGGATGTATGGTTTAGGGTTCACGGTTAATACTAACAGAGTGTTAACAGTGTGCCCCAGGCTATTTATCCTAAAATTGAGTTTTCAAATCCTGAATCCCTTGAGACTTTTATTGGATAATTAGGAAGCTCTCAAATAATAATAATTATCTATAAAAATCACTTTATGTCATTCCAACTCTCATGATTCCATTCTGAATCTTGAATCATGATTTGTTCTATCCACAAAACAAAAACACAGATTCCTTTGGAATTTTAATCCCATTTAAAACACGTGATCTTAAAACCTCCCCACCAAAGAACTTATCATCCCCAAGAATATCTAGTGGAAATTCAAAAACATCAACCAACCTACACTGATCATCAAAACCCTTTCAAACAACACATTTCTATTTTTGATCGCATGACATGCTTCTAGTGTAACTCTATACACAAGACATGTGATCACCTGAATCTAATCCAAAAATCGTATTACTCATCTAATATTGGGAAAAAATTCCACAAATACCATATAACCCAACACACTTACATAATTTTTCCATTGAACGTTTTTGGCCAATGGTGCTCCCCACCTTAGAACGTAGATCACATAGTCAATTCCGAACACTGGTTACCCCTACTATTGAAATTTCCTTTCAGATAAGGTTCTTAGTGGTTCACTGACCCACTCATAATGGTTTCTAATATACCATAACTCAAAATAAACATGATTTTCATCAACTTGGTACCATATCTTTGTTTCTTATTCTAAATCAAAATGGATGTCCTTCACTATCCTCATACAAGAAATGGATCTTCCTTGAAAATCCTGAAGAACCCCTAAATAAGGTTTTATATCTTTATAGGGATGAGAAAAACATGGATTCCAACTAATCACATCCAATTAAATGTGACAACAACTTTCAAATCATTTCTAACCGATTTTCCTTCAACTTGCCCAACTGCACCAATCGATGTTTCATCTCAACTTGACCATGATGGATTTACCTTCAGAGGTATCCCGATATCAGCTATGCACACTTCCTAAGGATTGTATGTAGAACTTGGTATAATTAAAAGATTGTAATATCAAATTAAGTTACCCTACAAGAAATGGGATACCCTAGAGGTAGGGTTCCCATTTATCACAACCAACTCACAATTGATCACCAACTTCCCAAACACCGTCATCATTCCCCCAACCTAAGCATCGATACTAAATGGGTTCCAACATTATGTTTAAAAAAATCACATCCATGAAAATATTAGGTATTCAATGAGTAATCTAGATGGGTTTTCCTCCATTTACTCACCGAAATCAAGACACCACAACAATCACCCCATAATTGATCTCACATGTAATAGATCTCCCTTATATGAGGAATACATCTAAAGATCATCATATCAGTCCCCACCTTATGAGTTTCTTAGTCACTAATTCATTTAAAATAAAAACTTATTCCCTAGAACATTATCTATACACCACTTAACAATGTTTCTTGTTATGAAAAACATTCTTATACCAAGCACAAACATAAAACTCCAACTTATAACAAAAAAAGTAGAATTTATCCATACATAGAGGCTTATATGGTTCTCTTCCTGGGTGATGATCATTTATATTATATTCATTAGAAAAAAAATTCAAAAAATATCTATCAGGGGTTTTATAACAACTAAGCCTTTTTACAAAATCATCTTGATTATTGGGATATCTCAACATTTTATCAACAACTCAATGCTATAATGATCACATTGAATCTCTTAACATCCACCTCACTCTACTCTAGAGATGGACCTAAATTTTTTCTTTCCTATAACCATGAACCCTTATAATGTAGTCATACCTAACATAGATTACATTATTACACATCCTTATCGAATAAAATAGCTTGAGACATAAATGATTAAAAAATAATTGTACATAGCTTGGTGCACCATTTTTTAACTCCATGAGCACTGTGTATAACTATGATCATTTCCTTTATATTTATCCAATGTGATGGGCACACCTATTTTATACTATTAATAGGAACAATGAAACTATTTATTTATTACATGTGATAGACTATAGAAAAGATCAACCAAAATCCATATTATCCCATACAACTATTAACCTGGATGATGAATTTATGATTTTTCTATCATTGGAGAATAATAAATGTCACATGACTAACTAAATATCTAACCATGCCCTAGTAATGTCACCCGCATTAAAATTATTCATCCAAAATTATCACGTATTCAACAAGATCCGTCTTACCAAATGAACAAACTCCTACTCATTGTGTTGTTTTAAAAATAATAATCCTAACTAAGCCAAAATAGAATGAAAATGACACTTTTAGTTCTTGTAAATTCAAGGAAATAATCCACAAATGCATCAAATCTTTGAGGGAGATAATATAACCAGGCTAGACTCCCACTTATAATGAGGCATAAACTCTAAAACAAGTTTCATTCCTTTAAGGTAACTAGGCTCTCCCACATAAACTCTAGGTTCAATGCAATATAAGAAGTTAATAGAGGCCCACAGGCAATGTGTATGTTCCTATCCAAAGAAACATTAAAGGGAACACTAGAACGTACCCACACAGTAGGGTCTTCACTATCAACATAACTAAAAGGTTTTACTTTTTCCATTTCATTATTTCACCTTTTACATAAATATTAAAAAGGATTAGTTAAATAAAATTTCAATCAAAATATATAGAGGAAAACACAATTTTGGTTATATCTAGTATTTTAATTAATCAATGCCTTATATCAACAAGGTAAAAAGACACATGAAATGTATTTTATCATATGAAGGTAATCAATTAAGTATGACTCCACCGTAAAATTATATGAAACACGATATGAGTGGTTTTTAAAACACTAAATAACCATCCCAATTAACATAAATATACCCCAAAGGGGTTAAGTACTATGAATAGAAAGATATAGTCAACATATAAGGTTCAAGTCATGCCATTTTGGGTTTAGTTATATAGGTATCCATTCTGAATTTATGAATTTAGTTCCCTATAAATTAAAATTGATGTCCCATTTATGTGAAACCCCTTAACAGTTTACTTATTAAATATTTTAATGCAACCTTAGTGGGTTTATCACATAGACTTAATGTGCCTAAAATGACCAACTTGGGTGAATTTTAGTATATAAGGATTTTGTTATGTGGGTTTTCATTCATGAGTTATAGAGGTACACACCTTTATAAGTTTAAATTGACAAAAAATTTAACCAACACCCATCAATAAGCATTTCAATTTATTAAGAAGGAAAAATTATAAATAATTCAACCCTTAATTATTTTATTATAGAGGAATATACTAGTATGATTGACCTAAAAGGATCAAATCAAGCATATAAGGATCAGTTATATAGAAATCAATTACCAAGTTATGGAGGAAAGATTCCCATAAGTTAAAATTGGAATCCCATTTAACTAACATCCATAAAAAATTATCTGAATTTGTTAAAAAAATCCAATTACCTTGACATTTAAAGATTCCATTCATTTTAATTTATTAACCAATTCAAAACAATTTTATTTCTTTAATGCATCTCAGGGTGATAAAATAGAGTGACACTAAATATTTATTTTAGGAAACACCATTTCAGTTGATGTAGACACTTTATTTAATCATCCTCATTCCATAGTTTATAAAAATATAGTAATCACACTAATAATATACAAGTAAACAAGGAAAGAAAACTGCACTTTCAGGGTATAAAAATAATTGTTTTAATGTCATGTAAATCCTATGTTCCTAAAATGATGTATTAAAACACTCCCTTATACTATATCAATTCATGAGTAGTAATCCCATAAATATATAATTCGAGAAAATTTGATAAAAAAGTCACTCAAGGTGAAATAATAATCATATTTTATAATGAACATCATGAATAATAATCCCATCCCTTGCAACTTGATCATCCCTCTATGCGTGGGTTAACTATTCCAAGACATGGGCTATTAACCAAGTTTTTATGCATTCCTATTATTTTATCTACCGGCCCAAAATAATAAGAAAAATTAAAAATGAAAGGTATAATATGACTTTGTGATATCATGACCCTAGTTCACTCATAAGTAACTGAACTTGAGGTGACACGTGGACTTTAGCGTGCCTAACCACATTCAAAATAATACTAACTAGAAGTGAGGGTATAATGTTGTTATTGTGGGGAGACAATATGATATGGATTTGTGCTAAACATAGAAGAAGAATACATATATAGAAAGGAATCAAAAGATAATAATAATACTAAATTGATAACCTGGAAATTCCAATAAAATACAACCATGCATGACCTTAATATGTTACACATACAAAGAAATAAATATTAATAGAATGTAATAAATACATGATAGATAAATTAATGAATAAATAAAATACCCAACTTATTTATGCAGTCTGAGTACATGCTCAGTCTATAGATCCTATGTTAAGTCCTAACCTAAGATAAGTAATAATAAGGAATCATAAGCCAGGACATAACCTATACCCTCTATATCTATCTAGGTACCAAATTATGACCTGAACAGGGTGTGAGTAAAACTCTACTAGCAACCAAATATTATTTCTAATGCATTTCAGTTAATGAGTATAAAATACAATATTTAATTGTATATAAGTAAATAAATAAAATAGAGGTGAACTATGGAACATTAAATATGTTTTCCTAATTCATACTATATTTAATAAAAGTTATAATATAGTAATATAGTCCTACTAACCAAGTCTATAATCCAAAGTTTCCAATAACATGTGTACAAATGAAACTATAAAACGAGTCTGAGTAATCCCATGTTTATGAATCAAGGGAATCTAAGGAGAAAATACCACACATTCCACTTTAAAAAAAAGGTTTTAACCGAGTCCAAGGATCATGTCCAAGTTAAACTCTAGATAAACTTGATTGGGATGTAATGATATAATATTAGGTATCATGTGTCTAGGACATCAAGCCGAATCATGGGAGCTCATCCCAGGCATTCTAATTTTTTTTGGGAAGAAGAAGGTGAATCATCAGTTCCATGTTAAGGTATTAACGAATATAATAAATTGATAGGATCTAATGTGGTATTATTATTTAGAAATCACATAAATGAATCATGTGGTGTCCACTGGGTTTTTACTTTCATTTGAAACAAGAATTTATGTCTTACCCATGACAGGCCTCACTATAACCGTAACTGGTCTCCTTATATTAAAATGATCCGAGATGTTAAATAATTATAAAGAGATTTAGATAATAATTTTCTACATTTTACTCAAATTATTAAATTTAAATTATAAAAATACCCCTTAATTATAAGCTATTAGGTATTATATTCACATTTCACAGTTCAATTTATTAAAAAGGATATGAAAACTTCACTAACAGCATTATTTTAATTTTTTACGAATATTTTTGTAAAAAACGGTTATAAGTTCTAAATAATTACATAAGTGAAATCCATGTCTTCACTACATAATTATAGGTGAGAAATATTTTAATCATATTAATGTATTTATTGAAATTAAACCACAACATTGGAGGGGTTTCCCATGATTTTCTGAAGGGTACCACATAAATTTTTAATCAAAATAGTAAATTTCTTTTTAGATATAAATAATAGTAATTTAACTCAGTTCTTTAATTGATAAATATTGAATAAGGTTAATCTAAGAGTTTCATTATTTAATTTTCAATCCAAATACACTCGTGTTAGAAGACAATGCTGCAAGATAACATTGTAGTATTTTTTTCTTTGATTGTGATTATTGAAAAATGAGGTTGTTGAGGTAAGTTGTGGAGTTCCAAAGATATATTTGGAAATGTATGTTGAAATGTTTTCAAGATAAATGAATTGATTCTCTCAAGGTATCTCCAAAAATTTCCTATACAAGGTCGCGACTTTTATTAGTGTTTGCCAAATTTTAGCGGTCTAACATTTGGAGGATGGATCAATCATTGTTAAATTTTAATTACTATGAATGCCTAATAAAAAAAATTAATTTCATGAAATTCCTAAACATTTTAGTATTTTGAAGTTATGGTGCTTTGTGAATGAATTCAGTGTCATGGAGGTTGGGTTTTGTGAAGTTGTGGAGCATTGGGAATGCCTGATGAAAATATGGTACATCTCTGTGACTTAGAGAAGTTCTACAAATGGTGAAATTTCCCTATAATTTCATGAAATAGGGATCATTGAAATAAAAATTGGATATCTTTGAAAAAATGTGATTATGAGGATGTAAGCTTAGGAATGGGAGGAAATGCCTATAAATAGGCTTCTACCCTTCTCATTTGATCATATAAATCCTTAACAGAAATACAAAGGCACTAATTTCAAGAATGTGATTAGTGAATGTTGTTCTTGTGAAAAATTCTACAAATAAAGGAATTTTAGAAGGGTATGACAGTAGGAAAAAATATTTAATCATCGTGAATGTATTGATTTCTGAGAAGGATATAAAAATATTACTGAAAATTATTAGCTCTGTAAAGGCTATGTGAGATTTGAGAAAGTGTTTGATCTTTGAGAAATTAGGTTTCTTTGTGATGTATAGTTGATTTTTCTAAAAGAGGTGATCTTTTAGAATGTTATGGGGTCCAAAAAGGCAGTCTATTTTTCTGAATAATTGGGAAATTTTCTAATGTTTGTGTGAGCATCATGAAATCAGTGAACATCAGTAAAGTTATGAAAAGGGATTTCCCAGTAAAATTGTGGTAAAGTGATATTCATCATGTGGATAAAGTAGGACTTCAATAGAGCATCTACCTATAACTGATTATGTATTAATTATTTATAATGAAGGGGCCTACATGTCCATACACTATATATGAGTCATTTAAAAAGTAGTGATAAAATAAAGAGGAAGGAGGTGATCCTTTCCACTGATAGTGATCCATAGAAGTAAAGATAGAGGGAGTAAAACTTGAGAAGTAGTGATCTATCCCTAAATATTGTAAGGTAGTGAGCTTGGGTATATAAGTGATATATCCTAAAACATGAATATGTAGTGATCCTTACTAAATTTGGTACATTAACACATTTTTATTGTATTCTCCTTGGATACAGAATAGTGAGGGGGAGCCAAGTAAAAATATCAGTGTCTATATTTTGTATTTCTTTCTTTGCCTTATCTTTGTTATAATCAGATAATTTTGGTAAGGATAATATCAAATTAAATACTAGAAATCAAATTATGTGACCCTTATAGTAAAGAGGTCAAGATATAGTGGGGGTGGAATAATTTTTAAAAGAATATCCATACACTGATTCACCACCCTCTTAGGGTATATAATCCTATTTTGGGTTTAACTTTGGTATCAGAGCATTGAATTATTTTATCAAATTTGTTTTCTCTGTATTAGTTATTTTGGTTTTTGAAATTAAATTTTCAGTCTGCTCTTATCTTATTGTGCAATGGAAAAGGTAATAACTTCAAAGAAGAAGAAAAATTATGCTATAATTTCTTATTGTGGAAGTATCAATGGGAAGGGAATGATTCAGTTGAAAGAAACCACAAATATATCAGATTGTGAGAATATTTATTCATTCAATGATTCTATAGGAATAGATGAAAAACCCAACATTCCAAGTGATGCTGGAACTATTTATAAAGAAGAAACTACAAGAAGGCCAGTAGTAGATGTTTTGGACATGATAAAGTAATTGGATCAGAAATTATAATAGTAAAATAATCCTTAAGATATTCTGATCTAAGTATTGGAAATTGAAGTCAATAAGATAAAAGATTTAGAAAAAGGATTATTGATGTGTCTACCAATATAAGGGAGAATAATTATTCCCATGTTTAAGAACCAAAAAATACGTATATAAATATTGAAAAACTCAAATTTGATGATAAGGGAATGGATCTGAACTCTGAATATAATCAGAATCTAGAATCTAGAAATGACGATCTTAATACAAATCTATCAGAAATGGTTTTGGAGAAAAAAAAATATATAGGAAGGAGAATGTTGGCTATTGTGATTTGTTTTCTTAGAAAAATTCTAAAATAATGGAGTAAGCTAACACTATATATATGATCTCCAGAAAATAAGAATATGAGATAACTTGTGGGAAGACTCTCATAAGAGAACATAATGTTCAACTTGAATACAGGGACAAGAAGATTAAACAATTAGGAGAAGATATAGAACTAGTCAAGAAAGTAGTGGGGAAGTATAATGTCAATGGGAATACATAATTAAATGATGCTTTTCATTTACTATTTGACTCTCCTTCATAAGGTAATAATGAAATGAAATCCAAATATGTTATTTTTGAGGAGAAACATGAAAGGACTGTATCATCCTAGAGGCCATGTGGTTTGGTAAAATCTGGTATTGGATATGATAATCTCTCTCCCATGCATGAGAGGAATAGTGCTATGAACCATTCCTAAAATAGGGAAACTCCATTATGTGATAGAAACAAATATAAATATACATATAAAAAACTAATGTCAACATTTTCAATTTCATTGGTACTCATGGTCATATTTTAAGTTTTTTTTCTAATTATTTGAAATATATTTTATATTTTGAAGATATCTGAGAATTAGAAGAAGCTTCTTGAAAAGTATAAAATGAACACCTCTTAGAAGAATGTATCTATCATGTGATATTATTGTGGAAGACAAGGACACACCCTATGTATGTGTCAAGAATCCTAAGGGGTTAGTATCATAAGATGAAGAACTCTGGATACATCAATATCTCATGAAAGAAATGATGACATTATGTATGTTTTTGATGAGAGAAGTTTTATATGTTTTAATCATGGAAATTTGGAATGATATTGTATTAAGAAGAAAGAAGAGGAGGAAAATAAACTCAAAATTAGATCCCCAACTCTAGTGGGGAATAATAGAAAATGATATATTGGAAATGAATATGTTAGTTTAAAAATCTGTATACAACATCAGGGTAAACACACAGATCTCAATCAAAGGTGTCTCAATCAACTCATCTATTAAATTCACAAAAACCCTATTTAAAAGAATGTGAATAAACCCAGAAGAAAAATGGAGTACATTTTCTTTTTGTGAGTAAAAATAATGTATGTTCTATGAAAGACACACTCCCATCACAAAAAAGTGATTTATCTTGAGAAATTGATAAAAGAAGATTGAAAAATTAATGCCTCAACATATTTATGTGTCATACCACATAGAGAGAAGTGGAGGAAAGATAAGGAATCTTACAAAAGAGGATAAAGAATGAGATGATGACCAGTGGATAGATTCATAATCAGAGAAAGAGTTATGAAAAATGGAACATTAGTGGAGCATCAAGGATGGAAATTTATACTAGTGGGTTTAAACCAACAATTTTTAAAAGGACAAGCCTATATAATCTTTATACCATAATAAGACTCAACATGTGGGTAAAGAATGTCTTTTCATATGAACATAACAATTGATGTTATCTAAGAAAATGGAACAAGAAAAAAAATGTTTATTTCTTTACAAGAATGTATCAAAGGGTTGAACCATTAGGATTGACTAGAATCCTCTTCTTAAGTATTCCAGTGGAACCCCTCTCCTAGAGTGTTAAATGTTTCTAATATTCATTGGATGTTTTATAGGACTATGGGGGAGATAAAATACTTGGGTTGTGTGTGTTGAAAGGGGTTGGGTGAATAAATAGAATGGAAATACATACAAAAAGAAGAATATGAATTCTTGAAATTCACATATGTGAGTTTAGGTGATGAAGAGTCTGATGTGAAGCTGATGATATTTGAAATCAATACATGAATGACCTAGTGGTTCCAAGTCACATTTAATATTCAACCATTGGTAAAATTTTTTCTTTCAAGTGTTATTTTTCCTCTAAGATAAGAACAACAGGGGAAGAATCTATAACATTCATGTATTTCGTGATTATCAATTTTGTTCTAACAATATGGTATCAACTGACCATATCAGAACACTAAGATGCTGTAAAATAATATTGACTATTTTTCAAATAATTAATCTCCCCATTCTAAAGAGAAGATGTTGATTCTGTATTTGAAAAGAATCTGAAGATTCAAGTAGAAATTGATAGGAAAAATATACTTAGTGATCAAGAAGCACTCATTTAAACATGGAGAATGGAGTCTCTATAGTAGGCATAATTCCTATCTTAGGTAGAGATATTTTTTTTGAAGATGTGGATCAAGATGAGAACTAGGTCATTGTTATGAATAAATATCTTGACCAAATTGAGAAGAATCCGACATGGGAAATTGTTTTGAGATAACAGATATTAATTTCATTGGGACCAAATGGGTCTTTCGCAAAAAGATAAATGAATATAGTAGAACAATTCAAAAAATTAAGATTAGTGGGAAAAATATACTCCCAAATAGAGGGTATTGATGTTGATGATATATTTTTACCTGTTGTGAGGATATAATCAGAAGATTATTCTTTTTTATTATAGTGAAAATAAAAATTAATGTTTTCTATAAGGACGTCAAGTCAGCATTTCTAAATGGGGTTACGGAATAAGAAATATGTATCAAGTAGCCATATGGTTCTTTCATTCATGAAGTTTAGAACATACTTTATTAGATGAATAAGGAACTATATGGGCTGAAACAAGAATTGATAGCAAGGTATTCAAGTCTCAATCAATTTTTAAAGAAGATCATTTTTAGTGAGGCAGATTTGATTAAACTCTATTTGGAAACAATGAAAATAATCGATGGATGATGGTGCTATTTTATTTTAATGATATAATATTTGGTTGATCAGATGAATAATTGTGAAAGAAGTTCACCAAATCTATGAAAAGTGAGTTTGAAATGTCAATGATTGGTGAACTGACATTTTTCATTTCCTTACAGGTGACACATGGGAGGAACAACACATCTTTTTCAATATTAAAACCCAAATGAGGTTTTAAAAAAACATTTAATAGATAATTGGAAATATATAAAGACTCTAGTGACGACCTTGATAAAAATATCACAATATATTGAAGGCAAAGTGATCAATATCATGGAAGACATTCAGATCATTATAAGTCTATTATAGTTGAAAATAACAAAACCTCATATTGTTTTTTCCACTTGATAGAGCCATAATATCAAATTAATCCCAAAAAAATCCAGTTACTTGTAGTAAAAAGAACACTTTAGTATATTAAGGGAATAGTGGATTTCAGTTTTCTATACAATAAAATATCCATTCAATAGTTATTGGGGTATACAAATTTAGATTCGGTTAGATCAGCAGATGATAAAAAATTAATGTCATGTGGTGAATTATATCTTGGTGGATTATTTATTTATTTCCTAGTCATGAATATGATTTAATTTCATTGAGTACCATATATGTTGATTTTATTATGGCTACTCAATCTTCCACATATTTATTGTGAATAGATCATCAACATGATGATATGGGAGTTGTAGTGAAGTATCGGATTGGAATCCATTGTCTTAATTCAAGTTCTATAAATCTTAAAAAAGCCATCCTACCACTTGTGGAAAAATCAAACTAAAATAAAGTTTCATTTTATAAATTTTAAGATATATCAAGGGATTGTGAAGTCAGAGTATGTACCTATATAACTACAGGTTGCAGAGATTCATAAAGAGGCCTCCCCTAGATAACCATTTGAAATACATCGACAGGATCTTTGAGTTTAGTCGACTCCCCACACCTGAAAAAGTGTGTATTTGGGACCCCCTCTCCCTGAGGTATGATTTGTTTTTCCATAAAGTATGATATGTTTTCTTTACCCTATTTTAGAACACAAAATTGTGACCTTCAGGTTTGTTTAAAAAAGGGTTAATTCATGGCTATAAAAGGGGCATAAATCTTTTAATGAGGAAAGGTGGAGAATTTAATAGTGGGAGAAGATAATTAGGTGGAATTTTAATTATTAATATGCTAAATATATTCTATCAAATATTATATATCATGACATATGGGGTTAATGATGAATGGAGATGATCAGTTTTGGAGTGAAGTGATTCATTGATAAACCTTTCATGTTACTCTTTTTTCTCACACCGATCATAGATCTTGTGGGATTAGGGTGTGTGTTGAGTAAAAAAATTATTTCTATCTAAATATAATGAAGATAATTTTGGTAGAATATGGAAGTTTTTTTAATGAGATATCAAAATTTGATGAGTTATAAACAAACCCAAAGGGGGATATGGTTTGGAAAATCCCTCCATGTAACATTAAAATATTTTTGGGGTTATTATGTTTGCTGAAAAATAAGGATATTGAGGTAAGTTTTGGATTAATAAAGATATTTTTTACAAGGTATGTTTATGAATATCCAAGAAAAACTAATGAATTCTCTAGAATAAGTACAAAAAACATTCTATACAAGGTGGTGTTGTTTCTTAGTGTCTGGAAATTTTTTGGGGTCCACAATTTATTAGACGTATTAATCACCAAGAAAGTTGTATTTACAATAATTAATCATAAAAATATATCAAATTTATGGATTTTATGAATATTTTCGTTTCAAGAAGGTATGGTGATTTATTAAACCATTCATTGTTGTGAAGGTTGGGTTTCATAAGGTATGTCGCATCATGAATGTGCGATGAACATACGGTACATCTCTGTGACTATGAGAAGATTAAAGAATGAAAAAATTTCCCTAGATCTTTGTGAAACTGTATCTTCTTGAATAGTATTGGAGATCACCACAAAAATATGATGATGAGAATGGATGCTTCAGGAATAGGAGGCAATGCCTATAAATGGGCCTCTACAACTCTCATTTGAGCAGAGAAATCCTTAACAAAATTCCAAAGGCTCTGATTTCATGCATGTGATAAGGGAAGTTTTTTATTGGAATTTTTTTTAAATAATGTATTTTATAAAAGGATATTTAATATAATTGAAATTTATAATCATCATTAATGTATTTTTCATAAATAATTCTATAAAAGGCTGACCAAAATTTGTGGTTTTCTCGAAGGATAAGTGAGCTTCACGAAAGTGTTTAAGATTCATGAAAGGAGGTCTATTTGTGAAGGATGGTTGATCTTTATGAAATAGGCGAGCTTCAAGAATTTTTTGGGGTTCACAAAGTTAGTATATACATGTGAATAATTGGGAAATATTTTGAAGTTTGTGTGATAATCATGAAAGTAGTGAGCATCATGAAAGTGTTAAAAAGGGTCTTCCTAATAAATCTATGATAATGTGATATTCATAAAGTGGATAAAATTAGAACCTAAAGATAGAATCTAACTTCATGTGAGGATTTATTCATTAATTATAATTAAGGGACCTACATGTCCATACATTATGTTTGAATCATTATCGGATCAATGATTTATGAAAGAGGAAGAAGGCGATCCTTTCCACCAGAAATGTTCTATCAAAGGAAAGATGGAGGGAGTGTACCTTGGGAAGGAGTGACATGTTCCTAAAAATTTTAAGGTAGTGAGACTAGGTATATAAGTTATATATCTTGAACCTTTATTTGGCATTGATCCTTAGTGAATTTGGTATATCAATACATTTTCATTGTATACTCCTTGGATGTATCCCACTAAGGGAGAACAAATCTCAGTGTCCTTGTACACACCTAATTGATTTACATTATATGTATCCTAATTAGATAAATTTTTTATGGTTAAATCAATGTAAACACTAAAAATTAATCAAATTTACCCTTATAATAAAGTGGTAAAGATCAAGTGGGGAAAAAAGAATTTTGAAAAGAATATCCATACCCCAATTCACCCCCCTCTGAGGTAATCTAAACCTCTTTTGGGAATGAAAACTAAAATGGGTGGTCAGATTACATTATAATTTAGAGAATACTTAATTTAAAAAACAAACACACCTAATAGGTTTTTTTGTTACACCTATGGTATGGTGCTTAAGGAAGACAAGGTCAAACACACCCTCAGGGGTGGTTTCATTACTTGAGGAAGAGTAAATTGGTATATTACTATGTGTCAAGTTGAACAAAACTTATGAGGCATTTTTTCCATACAAATAAAGTTAATCATTGTTATTAATTCTAATTCACCCTTAAGGGTGGTCCAATTTGAGGTCGTCAACCTCTAATGGTGTAAAGGAAGGTTATACTACATCTAGGATGGAGTTTAGATGAAATATTTAAGGAATTAAACATATATAATAAATGATCATAATTATTGATGTGTGTGAAAATGAAACATTTTATATATGGGAATAATTTAAGGAAAATTAAAATAAACCCCATATCTCATTCTTAGGAAGCTTCACTCATTTGACATCGACCATTGATTTGAGCTGAAATGTGAGAAAATGTGAAACTAGAAAAATTCCCTTGAAATAGGGAATAACCCACATAAATGGAATGAGGAAACCAAATAGAGAAATAATCTTAGAAGGTAATCTAGAGGATGAATAAGATTACTGAAGGATTTTGGTCTCAAGTGACAACGTGCGATTTAGACCAAGAACGAAGTAAAACCACCCAAAGGAAGAGGAGGAGGAAGAGGTGTGAAGAAGAGGATTCAAGGCATGAATTGGAGATAAAAATGGTAAATATCATTTAAGGATAGAGGGGAAAGATAGTAATATTTTATTTTTTAATTAGGTTAATGGTAAGATGGAACATATAGGAAAATTGTGCAACAACCATGCGAAATCATTTTCCGAAGAACCTCCACCTCGCATGGTTACAATACATAGTTTAAAAAATCTTATTGCAACCATTTCGATCCCTATTCAATTATGAAAATAAATAAATTGTAATACATGTTCCCTCACATGGCTCAAAACATAGTTTTCCTAAACAAACAATATGAATAGTTTGGGGTTCATGGTTATCACTAACCATGAACCCTATGAAATTTCTCCCAAAATAGAGTTTTCCAAGACTAAATTACCTGACAGTTATCTCAAAGCTTGAGGCACCTCTCAAAGGAAAATACATATCCAAAAATATCACTCTAATTCATTCCAAATCTCATAATTCCATTCCAAATTCTGATTAATTATTTAGACCATCCACCAAAAAAAATTGCATTAAATTTTTCAACCCATTCTAAACATGTGATCTTACAGATGTATTCGTAAAACCTAGAACATATATAATTTTATACATATTATTTTAGGTTATTTTTATCAAGGTTTGAAATGTTTTAATTATCCTCAAATTTTCATATACATTAATATACTTAATGAAATCTTTCTTGAACTGTTATCCCAACACTGACCTGAATGGGTTTGATCATGAAAACATGTGCATGTTACCTCTTATTTTATTTGTCCAAATTGTATGATAAATTTCATCTTTATTGAAAAAAAGAGAGCTTAATGAAACATAAAGCATATGAAGAGTGTGATTCTTATATTTGTGTTAGCAAAGGAGATTCACACAGCTCAGGATGAGATTTATGTTATATTGTGTACTAAAGCTAGATCCTTTCATTATTTATGACCAAGGAGGATCGTAGAATGTTATTATTATTCATTAAAGTGTAAATCTTTATAAAACTCCTCCACAAGAAACAAATTATTCACAATAACTATATTTTATTTGAAAAATGGGACCCTATCTCAATAAGAATACCTTATGCTGTAATTGGTGCTTCTTCTTTTATAGGTTAGTTCTGCCACCTCGATTTAATTTTTTCACCACCTTAACCTCTAAAAATAATATCACAACAGGAATTTTTAACATCTAGGAAAATATTTCATGTTAACCTCTAAAACATTCAATGTTTCTCAAATATGGGATCATGTGTTTCCTTCCATTTCATTGGATCCCGTTGATGCCTAAAATCATGGAATCATTAAGAAAACATGATCACATACATTTGATTCACATCACATGTAACTCATACTCCCATATATTCCATGAAATACTATCACAATGATATCTTAAATTGGAAGTAAACTATTATTTGAATAAAAGACTTCATACACATCATGTATGGTGTTCATGAAGACCAGTTTCATAATCTTCTCATGATCTCAAGCATATAATGACATCAAGTTAGGATCCAACAATGAAGTCTTATAGCATGTATGACTCTAAAATTTATAAATCCATCATACATTGGGTTGTGTAGTTTTTCTCATGTGGTCTTAGATTCCTAGACCCCTTGATCATCTACTCACCCATCCTTCATAAGTATGTTCTTGAAGTCAACACCCAAAAAATCACAATAAATTGTATAATCTTTTCTTAAATCATAATATGTTTGAATTTTTGATAATTTCATAATCTTATTTGACTCTAAAAATTTTGTCTCATAGAAATCAGACCAAATGAAATTCACCCCCTTCTTGGTCAGACCTTTCGAACGAGTCACCATGCCAAATAAGTCTTGGATAAACATGTGGTAGTATCCATTAAACCCTAGGAAGATATGAATCTCAAAAAAATTCTTAGGACTCTCCCAAGATTTCTTAGGATCCATGTTCTTAGGATCCATTGAAATTATATCCTCAGATATGATGTGGCCTAAGAAATGTAATTGATGCAACCAAAAATGACATTTTGAGAATTCGACACAAAGATAAAGACCCCTAAGTGCGATCAATATGATCTCCAAATGCCTAGAATATAAATCTATTAACATTGATTACACAAAGACGAAATTTATGAAAATAATTATAAATGATTATAGATATATATGAAAGAAATTATTCTCCAGAGCCATAAAGACCTTGGGTGCATCATTATCCCAAACAATATAATGAGGTACTCATTTAGATTTTACCAAATATAAAAGGCTATATAAGGAATATTGTATGGTCATAATCTGATTTGGTTGTACCCTGACCTCATATCAGTCTTTGAAAAAACATAGTAAACTTTGAGTTGGTTGAATAAGTCATCGATTCATGTTAGTGGATATCTGTTCTTAATTGTTATATGGTTATGCCTCAGATAATCCATATATAGTGTAAAGGTTTCATTCGCCTTCCCGATTAAAAGAACTAGAGCACCCCAATAGAATTTTCTTCAGCACGTAAACCATTTTTCCTCCAAATCCTATAGAGAATATTTCAGTTCTTATATCTTAGATTTCACCATTCTATAATGAGGGATGGAAATTGGTTCCACTCCTAGTAAGTGCTTGATCAAAAATTTGATTCCACATTCAGGATGTGACCTGAATAATTCTTCAAAAAGGAATACTTTAAAAGATCAAATATGTGATGAAAAAATGGTTTATGAGTCTCAACATCATTCAATTTGAGACTTTCCACCTAAGTGGTGATTCCACAAAGCTATTGAAGGTTCAGTTCAACCCGACCAACATGGACATCCCACACTCCAACATAATCGAATTTGGAACCCTTAGAAAACGTGAATAATAAATTCCAATGATAAAAATTTTATTTGATCTCAATTATGGATAAGCCAATTCATTCTAAGAATTAATTGATATCCGACCATTTATTTCATAAATAATTCATAGAGTAAATGATAGTCATTGATGACTAGAGGAGGACCATAACACTTCTGAATCCCCTCCAACTTCAATCCCAAGTTTGTATAAATTAATAGTACACCATAATGATATTCCACTTCCAAAACCAAGCCTCAAAATAAATAAGAATATATGAAAGTGTATGAGGATCCTCTATCTAAAAGATATTAATAAAGATTTTATGCCACAAAAATAATATCATGAATGATCGATGACTCAACATCATGTTTATCTATAGAGTCTATAATATGTAGAAATATGAAACACCACTAAAATATACTAAAAATCGACTACTCGGACTCATACTATCTTTTTGACTTTGTTTTTCCTCGACCTTGAGCTCTATGACCACCACCATATCCTTATCACCCAGTAGAAGCCCAACTACCTAACTATTATGGCATGGTAGTTTTTTTGGTCCCTACATTATAGAATGGTCCTAAAACCTTATCACTAATAGCATACTAATCTCTAAAAAATGGTATATATGAACCATCTTCCCATATATATGTAACTCCATCGGTGGTTGGAGGCATTGAGATATCATGCTTCCTATACAAGCACACTAGTATCATCACACATTGTCACTCCCTTAATAAATATGAGAAGAGTCTTTGGTCAACCTAGACTGATTGACACCACCCTTGTGTGGGTATTCTGACTGATGATTATAACTATAAAAAGATACACCAATAATTCTTTTTAGTCTAGTTGAATGTAATAATCCATTACGATAGACCCCATTAATATTCCATTCCACAATAAAGTCATATTGTAGGATATTTGTAAAGGAGGTGACATAAAACATGTTCCCCTAAACCTTGATCACAAAATGCAGTCCTTCATCAAATTTTCTATCTATAGATTCTTCATCACCTACCGTGGTCAATAAAAACATACTTAGATCTATAAATTTGGAAGAATTGTCCATAATTGGCCTGACCCATACTCCAACCTCATGAAATCATGTCCTTATTTGAACATAGAGTGTCTAGGAAGAATTGGCTGAAGAAGCGGGCTAAGAAATCCTTCCAGGTTAGGCCAAAATGCTTTTCCCTATAAACATGGACATCCCACCACCGACACACTTACCCACAAAACATGTACATAGGAAAATTTACCATATTTTCTTTTGGAGTGTTTAAGAGGTCAAGAATTTTCTTCATATACACTATAAACAAGTCTTCCTCTTGTGGACCACCCTCCCATATGGATACTAGAGGGTGTTGGTGCTACAACTCATGGGTGAGATCTGACATAGTTCAGGCACCCTGAGAAAGTCCCATATCCAAAGACTGTAATACTAATAAGAGGCTCTAATAGATTCAATCATCTACAACTAGGTCATAAGTTGCTGAAGGTTCTGGTCCACCCAATAGAGCAGTACACTCAACCTCTCCCTCTGTGTCTTGTAAAATGACTTTTATAAAATATTCCTATTTTAAAATTCATTTATATAAGATTTTATATCATGGATGTCATTATGTGAATTTTCCAAGTAAGATTACACCATAACCTTATATATAAAAACACTATATAAGATGTCCCACACATGTTAAATTGTCTCCCTCCTTTATCCATAGGTAGTTTAATATGCATACATGTATATCATGCAATCACAATAGGCACAGAAAACAGGTAACCATGTTTTCCTTGTATAATGCATACATGAACTCACACTCTCTTATCATACCATCCTAGGAGATAAAAATTACATGAATAAATAATAGTTAAAAAATTTCTTGCACCATGTGGAAATATGAAAATTGTAAAAGGGAAAACAATAAAAATAATCATATACATATCAAATTGGCCTTTTCACAGAACCTGTGTTAACTACTCCCAAGAACGAGTTCATTACCAATCCCCAACACATTGATAGTTTCCTATCTACCACCCCAAAATAAAAATAAAAAATAAATAAATATCTGATACCACTTTTTAATATCCCTACACCTCAAACAGTGATAAGTGATGGGACCAATAGAGTGTCGCAAGACCTCAAACATGCCTCCTCACACACCAAAGGCTTAAAAATTGTGGAGAGGGTCTGATAGGATTCTTCAAGGGACTATACCCTTATAGTCATAGTGAAACATAATGGTAAATAAATGAAATATCATGCATCATGTAATATCATAGGATAACATCCATGAAAAGATAAATACAAAGCATAACCCATGAAAAATCCAAAATATGGTATAATACAGTTAATGGAAAAAAATTAATCAGTCACATAAAATAGATACAAAATTTAATGGAAGGGAAAAAAACTACATGACTCAAAATTATCCCAATATATATCCTGACAAAAATACCCATCTCGTTCTTAGCATGATGTCACACATCAGTTCTCGAGCGATTTCCCTTATCCATACATGTATCCACGAAGTATTTTTAGGTACCAAAAAATAACTCAAGTTATGTTTGAGTATAACTTAGTAGGACACCACCAATGTTATCCTTAAATAAGCTAATATGAAACAAAAATTTCATGTGATGGTGCCAAGAAATATATATTTAGATAACCTTTAGAATAAGGAAATAAACTAAAATCTGAACATGGGATCCGTAGTGACACTCAAGGCTCGACCCACATGTTTGGGTCGCATCAAATGCCTTTAATCATGTTATGAATACCAAGAAAAACCAATCCAAACTTGACTAGGGGAGATTTACACATCCTTGGTCCAATCCAAGGGGGTAATATACCCATCCCCAAGACCCCAGCGTCCACTTGGGGGCCTTGTTCACCCCATGTTTAACCATAAGTTCTTGAATCCACCAAAAGTCCACCCTAGGTTTAGTTGTGATTTACCACATCCACCCGTGTGTTATGTTAATCCCATGTTTAAAAATTATTTCTATCATTTACATAATACAATATAATAATTTTAAAAAAATGAGTCCAATTATAATTCATAATCCCAAAAATAATTTCCAAAATTAGATAGCATATTTTTTTAAAAAAAATATTTCAATACACTTTATTAAATGTATGATGATTTCAAATTCCAATTATTAGGTTCAATTACCAAAAATGAAACACCAACCCAAGTCAACTCCCAATTCCAATGGCATAGTAACATGGAATATTCATATCTTGGTGAAACCATGATTTTATCACTATTTCCATTAACTAGAAAGTGTTCAAGGGTTGTATAACATACCAAGGTCATGAATTTAGTCTTTTAACAAAATTTACAATCCAAGAACGGTATAATTCTTGTGAAACATCACACAAAACTTAATGAAAATTGTGAGACTATGTGAAAATTATTAGGGAGAAAATACCTTCATCCTAGGAAGGTTCAGGAACCTGATATTCACCCTTAAATCATATTAGAGTGATAAATATCAAAGTAGAAGAGACATTCCTAGAAAATATGAGAAACTGGGTAAACCTATAGGAACATAAACCAAAAAAAATTTATATGGGAAGGGAGAGTAGGGTAATTGTAGACACAAGGACTTGATCGCTACAAATGGGATCCAAAATGGCCATAGATTAAAGAATCATCCCCAAGAATTATGGGAGGATAAAGGGGTATATGATAGAGGATATTTTGGCCAAACAAAGAGGGGACAATATAGTAAAGGGGATAAGGCTCATAAATGAAAAAAATCATTTTCCTATTTTGAAAGGGGTGTATAATTTGTCCACATGGTTGAATAAACCAAGTGAAAACAATGTAGAGTCCACTTTCTAAGAACACCTCACCTCACATAATTAGGCACAAATTTTGAAAAAATTTACACAGAACATGAAAAAAACTCTAAAATGAATTATAGTGTGTTCACAGTTTCCTAAAATCCTTTGAATATTTTAACAAACATTGCTCATACCTTTTCAACCATGCATGATTGGGGTGAATGGTTAGTGAAAAGAGTGTGATAACAATGCACCTTGCCCCATATCCCCATACTTGAAATTATGATCCCCAAACATTCAGGTCACTCTTGAGATCTCCTCTACTCCCTTGGAAACTCTTAAAGGAGACAATTAAGGGGTTTTGGAATGATTTAATGGAAACCATACCTCATCAAAAGGGTGAGTTTTTACATTATATCACCTCATTGTCATATTTGGAACAAATGGAAATTGATTCTTGATATTTTTAGCCGTGAAATTTTAAAATTAATGGCATTAATTTATTACTAAAAAATATTAATTATGAATTCTATTCTCTATATCAAGGAAACAACAATACATTTTTGATATACTGACCACAAAATGTTTATAAATATCATATAAATGAAAAAATATATATAAATATCAACATATAAATATATATAATAAAAAAAATTTATGAATTATATAATGACATTGAAAACTAATATAAATGTTTTATAAAAATATTAATGAAAATGAATCTATATAAATCTATATATGAGTGTGCGCGCACACACACACGTACATATATAAAATGCATAAAATATATCTTATAGGCATTTTATAAATATATTTAAAATTTAAATAAATAATATATAATTCACATAACATATGTTTCATACATTATGTATATTAACATTAATATAAAAAAAATTTAAATACACACAGAAACATTAAAATGGACACAAAAATATATGTGTATATATATATAATGGAAAACATTTATTTTATACACATTATATAAATATATTTAAAATTGATATAAATAGTATATAATGAATGGAACATATGTTTTTTGTATTATATATAATTATATTAACAAAACAATACTATTAAATACATGAATAAAAACAAACACACACACATATATATATTGGATGATCTTTGTAACATCCCTATATTTTGTGAAATATTTCTTTCGAATTAATTTTATCTTTTTGATATTTTTCATCTCATGCAATACTAAAAATAGTTTTTTTAATATTAAAGCACTTTGTTTGGCTTGATTCATACACAAAAAAATGTTAATGTGCACTAGATACAACATAATGTTTAAAATTATATACATGGAACACTGTGGCTAGCATACATTACACACAAGATTGACTTTCCTCAATGGATTTCGTAACATGCATGACTGAGTGTTACTAAACTCTAATATACTACGAACAATATTATTTATTTAATATAATAAGATATAACCTTGTTGTTAAGTTTATGGTTATTAATAGGATTAAATAACTAATGAAAATACATGGTTGAATTCATTATTTACAAGTTAATTAGAAATTAATATAATAACCAATTGAATATAAACAGAATGTTTTTATAGAAATCTATTTTTAATCCAAAGAAACTATTTTATCCCTATACATTAAATTAATTAAAATTAATAAATGATATAAATGTAATAAATATATTATATATCCAATAAATTATTTTTTATATTCATCCAATATATTATATATATATATATAATATAAGAACAAACCCAATTTCACACATAAAAACCTAAATTTGTTGTTGTTGTATAAAGGCACTTTTACCGGATTTTAATGGTGGACTTAGTTTAAATCTAAATTTTGAAACTTTGATTGAGATTATATGTTAAAATAAACTTAATAATTTAAATCAGAACATAAAAATTAGGTTAGGGTGACTTTGAAGTATTTTTCTGTGACGTTTTATATTTTGATAAATAGTGAAAAATACTAAATTTTAATTCAAAACTACTTTTTCATCCAATTTATTTATATGGATACATTATAATTATAATTTTTTTAAAGTTTAATTAGATTATTTTTTTAAATAATCCAATTTAGGTAATTGGAATCAATTTCAAATTTAAATTGAATATAAAAACATAGCAAACTTTTGAACGTTTTTACTTTAAAATCACACAGTGTCCTCCCGTCTACAGAATCAAATTAAAATTAATTTATGATAATTTTGTGATTTTAATTTGGAAAAAATGAATTCAATATTTGAAATAAAACTAATTTTTAATTTATAATATGTTCAACTTATTTTTTACCAAAATTACTTTTGAAAGTAATGATAATTAATTACAATGATTAAGGCAAAAATAAAATTAATAAGGGAGTAAAACTTAAACTTATGGGCTTAAATGACCTATAAACATGTCCAAAACCCATTTTATTGAACTTATTCGTCCATTAACCTTATATTATTTATTTTTTTTGGTTTTGGATTACTTTTTTTAGGTAAAAACGTTGGTACACCTAACTTGTTTTAAAAAATACAATGTGAGTCCTTTCCCTCCGCCATAAAAGGCTACCAACTGTCCCACCTACTAAAACCTCTCAAAAACTTATTTTCAACCATGATATAGCCAATAAACCTAAAAAATTATTTACCTTCTTCTTTTAAGACTCTTTTTTGGAATAAACAAATCCAAGGAATCCCTTGGGTGAAAACCAAAAGGAGTTACCCAAAGAAGAGGTAACATCCTCCCTCAAGCTCCTTTATTTTATTTTAATTATCCACCCCATCCACTCTCCTTATTAATTGATTATGAAAAAACACTAGTATCTTAAATATAATGATATTTTTATATTCTATGTGTTCTATATATACTCACACACACTTCCATCTAATGAGTAATGAACATATAGTTTATGTGTTTGTCGAACTATCGCCACACGAAACAATGATTGTTCATTCTTCCTTTACCATATATCATGTTGGTAATTATGATGGAAACTCTATTTATATATAATAAATATGATATTTATTATTTCATTAAGATTATTTCATCATTTCACAATAAAAATCCTTATAAATTTCAATTTTTACAAATACGATAATTTTGTTTGAGGAAGTGTGGATTACCAACCCCTTAAAGCGATGTGATTCGTTCAAACATTACATAGAATGTGTTAAATATTGGTATAGTAAACATATATTATATATGATATAATAATTATACTGAAATACTTATTTATATACAAATATGTACATATATTTCATTTAATATCTTTCTTTTAATACGATAATAAATCGGAAACAACATCCATGCATATGTACAACCTGTCCTCTCCATGAATGGTGTATTCAATTTCATAATTATATATTATATAGATTATTATAATTAAAATATAAAGAATATAAATGATATTTATTTCATTTTTTAAATTATTTAAGTCCTTATTTTAGTATAAGGACCAAATTTACATCAAATTAAGACACATGCTAAAAACAAAGTGAATATTACCCGAAGTGAAACCTTAACATAGAATTGTTAATAAGCGGGTAATATAAAGTCATAATCAAACCATATTTGGTATTAGATATTATAATATTATTATTTAAAATGTTTATAGTAAACTTATATTTATTATACATGAATCTTGTATGAGTATGAGGAGATTCAAGACACAAGGTAAGGGAATTTTATCTCACATTTAATTTCTGTGAGATATATGTCTTATTCACCACTAATTTATTTTGTGTGGTATGTATACTACCCATGGATGTATTTTATGATTATTAAAATAAATTTAATATTTTTTCATACACATTTTATGGTATTTATTTCGTGTGGTCTATGTTTCAAATGTTACCAAATCGGTAAAATAATTTTGTCTCAATTTGCCTTCTTTGAGACACATGGCATGTTATGCACCTATATCTATCTATGAGGAGTATATACTATATTTGAAATCTTATATCATGAATAAAGTTATTTTAAAAATATTTTAAGCTTCATGTAACAAATCTTCTTACATAGGGATTATGGGTCAAAGATAACAAGTGGTAAGAGTTTATTGAAATAATCTCATCACTTTTTGGTATTGTTAATGATTATTATACCTTTGATGAAATATTATGATCCATATGTTATGAAAACACATGAATTTTTTTATCCTATGGATATTAATAATATCTTAATGTATTGGTAACATTTTCCACTCTTTTTTTTATAATATAGTTAATAATGTTTTTTATGAAATTCTGACATTACCTCCCTCTTTTGGTCAGAAATCTGTGTTCCATCAAAACCATGTTTTCAAAAATGGTTTTAAAAAATATTTTCAAGGTTATTTTATATGTTTTCAATGAAAAAGGTTTTAAAAAATATATCTAGGCTTTTTTTATGTTTTTAAGGAAAAATGTTTTCAAAAAGTTTTTCAATATTTTTTTATAATTTTTGAAGGAAAAGGGTTTTGAAAATTGTTTTCAAGTTTTTCATATATTTTTTCATAGAAAAATGTTTTCAAGATTCTTATAAATGTTTGGTAGGAAAATTGTTTTCAAAAATGTTATCAAGCTTCTTTTATAACTTTTCAAGCGAAACCATTTTCAAAAAATTTGTCAGGCTTATTTTATAAATTATCATGCAAATTGGGGTTGAAAATGGTTTCATGATTATTTTATATATTTTCAAGGTAAAAGGTTATAAAAATTATTTCAATAATTATTCCTAATTTATCAAAGTGTTTTAAGAAAATGGGTTTCAAAAGTTTTTCTATTTTAAAATATCTTTTTTCAAAGAATAAAGGATAACTTATTTAAGGAATTATTTTCAAATATCTGTCAAAATTATTTCCCATATAAGATGACATAATTTTGTGATACTAATTTCTTTTGGGGGAAATGATTCAATGTTTCCATTCATATTCTCTTTTTAATGGTTTATTTCTGGATTTAATGATTCTTATGATACTCGTTACTCTTCCATGAGTCATATGATTTTGAAACACAGTTCTTGTCGCGGGTTATGATTTAATGAAATGATTTGGAAACCTATATATTTTCCATAGGTGATGATGTGATTAAAAGTTAATTATACCCATTTTATTTCATGGTCTATGATTATATATTTATAAAACCCATATTATTTATCAGTTATGATATGATTAAAGTTTTATAATCTTGTGGCGCATGTATGAATGAATTTTTTATGAGATGAGTTGGGCCTATATCCCCTAAAATACATTGAGTAATGATTTATATCTCATGAGATAATGGAAAGAATCAAGTTGATTGGATTGATTAACTATGTGATGATGGGGAAACCTAGTTTATTTCAAGAAAATGTCTGTAATTGGCGATGGTGGTGTGTGTCACCCAGTATATTTATTCACTATGAATATTGAAGATGTGAAAACTTGATCCACTATGGTAATATGGGAAAACAAGATCCACTATGGAAAAATGAGGAAACACAGTCCCTTAAATGGAAAGGACTACGGCTAGGGATGGTGGTGTGTCCTGCTAAGGGGGTTCAGTTCTCATGAAGTGCCTTGAAAAGTTTTAGCAACACATCTGGAATAATAGTGAATGATATAAAATATTTACAGGTTCCATGATTCCATGTATTATTCCTATGATATTATTTCTTGGATTAAGTTCTTTATTTCGTTATGATTATTGTATTATAAGCTATTATGATTTGTGACATGATTCACATTTCTGATCTTATGATATACATGGTATGTTCTTCTACTATTATAGTCACGGTCTCAAACCACTATTCTCAAGTTTATTCTGACATGTCTCCCTTATTTACCCTAACTAAGATTTTGATCTCACCCATTTTTATGCTTCCTTCCCTAGGTTATGAAGATATGTGTTATTTTTGACGTGACTAAGAAGGTTTCTAGTCAAGAATCACCTAGTTGGTGATAATGTATCACATTTATGTAGTAGTTTTTATGTTTCCATGTTTCCTATGGAACTAAACTAATACAGTTCTTTTGGTTTCTTTTTGTATAATGTTTAATTAATCCTACATATGTTATATAATGTATATGTACATTAATATTGGGTCGTCATAATTACCCCATTCCATTCCCCCCTTTTCAAAACACATTCATTCATATTTTTTTAAAATTTATAATTCTTTTTTATATAGATAAATTTTTATATATTTTCATAATTAAAAAACATAAAAATAAAATAAAAAATCTCCTCTTCCTACTCTATTTAAATTTCATTATATGTCAACACATGTTTATTCTCAATAAATTCTTTTATTTAAACAAATTTTATAGAAAAAAAAATTAAATAAATAAATCATCAACATCTAAAATAATTTAATAAATGAAAAAGTATGCTTGGGGTCATTAATAAATACAAATAAAACTATAAAAATACATCACAATGTTAGTTAAAATTTATTTTACTTGGTCATAATCTATTTTTAATTTTCAATTTACATTGAAACCACAAAACAAACATTATATTTTGAATCCATAAGAACACCACCCATATATTTAAGGTGAAAAGAATATCTTTTTTCAATATGAAATCCCAATAACTTTTACATATACACTTAGAACCAAGGGGGAACTGAGAATCATATTGGTTGATTTGGAAGAAGGGGATTTTGAGATTGAAGCATTTTTGTTTGTCACATTTGATTCTGAATCCATGGTTGTAAGATACCATTTTAGATTTATTCAGTTTCTATCATTTTAATATAATTAGTTATCTTAAGGATACAAAATTTAGTGTATGTTTTAAAACATGGAATCTCAATTCACAGTGTGAATTTTCTAATTTTACTCCATAAATAGTGAAATTGAATGTTGATTGATTAATAATGTATGCCAATCTATTCTAAAATTATTTAAATGTAATGATGAAATCCTTCCAATCCACTGTAACATTTCATAAAGACAATTCTATTCCTGGATGGATTAAATTTCATGACTTTTAGGTCTATAAGAAATAGTAATAATAAATTTTATTAATCATTTTCTTTAAATCATTTTTGATTTATAAACTTTCATATGTTTCTTATATATTTTTATAAATAAAAAATTACCATATAAAGATTTATTTTTCATAATAAATTATAAAAATAGGGTTCATTGCAAGAAAATGATCAAAAAAATCATACAAGAAAGAGTACATAATGAGTCATGCTCTTAAAACAAAATCATTTATGACTACAATGATGTAAAATAATTTTTATTTATTATAAATATTAGGATAAGAATTTTAATTAACCATTATTAAATATTATATAAAAAATTAATATTTACACTATACTAGTATCATCTAATCCTAAAAACATATTTTTCACACCTTTGTTTGTATGATTAACATTCTACATTGGCTCAAAAAATTATTCCTATTTGGTTCATTTTATTTTTCATCAAATGAAGATAATTAAAACACCTTGTGATTATGGTTTGGTAAATCTATAAAAATTATCCAATTTCTTATAGAATATATGTATTCCCTAAATAAAATTTCAAGAATTATCTAATACAAATTTAGGCTCGTTTCCATTTTTTGATGTAAAAAGGTGTTACATGATCACTGATCAGTAGGCATGTTATATTTTTGCATGAATGTTGTGCAAAGTTAATGCATGAGTTTCTTGGTGGAATTCCACATAACTATGCTCTATTACCTCACCGATCACTAGAATGCATCATCAGTGTCATTTATTTCATTATTTTTATTAAGTTCATACATATCATTAGTATCATTAATGTTGTTAGTGTAATGAAAATCATTATTGTCGTTAATGTTGTTAGTGGCATTAGTGTATTTAGAATCATCAATGTTATCAGTGTCTTCAATGTTTTTATTATCATCATTGTAAATAATGTAATGACTATTGTCAATTTCATTAGTTTATTTAGATTAATAAGTGTTTTTTGTGTCAAATGAATCAATTTTTAAGAGTTTTTAAGGTTTGTTAGTATCTATGTTTCAAGATTTTTTTCACTGTTGTTAGTATTATCAGTTGTGTTAGTGTTATCAGTGGTATAAGTGTCACCAATATCCTTAGTTTAATTAATTTAATCATTTTAATTAATGTAGTCAATGATATCTATTTCATCATCCTCTTCATTATTTATAATGTGTTCAGTGTATTTAACATTGATGGTGTCTATCAGTGTATTCATTATTGTTAATGTATTTAAAGTCGTTAACTTTGGTGGTGCATTCATAGTAATCTTTGACTTTAGTTTCAATTTTATTTAGTTTTTTGAGTATAATAAGTGTATTTAGATTCATTAAAGTCATAAATTTTGTTTGTGTCATCAATGTTATTAGTTTTATAGGTTTTCTTATATTTAAAGTGGTTTTAGAATTCAATATATGATCAATTTCATTAATGTCATCAATGAAATTGGTTTCATTAGTGTCATGAGCGTCATTATTTTCATTACTATCATTTCTATTTTCAGTGCTTTCAATATCATAATTTTCATCAATCTCACAAGTTTTTTATTGTTGTCAGTGTCGTTTGTGATGTTAGTGTCATCAGTGTCTGTAGTGGCATCAATTTTGATCAATGTATTCAATGTTATATGGTACATTAATAGTGTTAGTATTTTACATGTAACTTTGATTGACTAGAGAACCCTAATTGGTGTCCAAGATAATAGAAACACATAACCTCAAGTATGCCTCCCTATATTCCAAATGATTTTGATAAGAATCACAGGTCTGTACTGGTATAGTGGTGAGACTTTACCCATTTATTAGAGTGAAATAACAACATAAAATAATGACAATTTGATACAACATCAATATAAATAACTAAAAATACATCCATGAAAGTTTTGATAAATATTTACTACAACCCAAGCTATATCAAATGAGACTATACAATTCATTTTAGACAATCATAAATCAATATCATGTAATATACATTAAAACCCAAAAGGATAGAAGATAAAACTGGTAGATCCCCCCAAAATGGTCATAAGCCCTATCCTAGTTCCAAAATTATATTCTCCATACTAGGTTCATGAACACACATCATTTATAGGGTTATTGGACTTGTCTAATCCTATAAACATCAAGGTATTCTTGGGTACCAATTGGTATCCTAATAAGGGTGTGATTACAACTCAGTAGGTCACCACCAATGATCTCTATAGGAATATAGAATCAGAGAAATAAAGTGAATGATGAAGTTCATAATAAATAAATTAATGACATAAATAAATAAACCATCGATAATCCTAATGTTCTAAAATGACAACTGTTATTGAACCTACATTATTCAGAATAATCTAGATGTCTTTATCTAAAATTTATCATCAGGTATAAATTCTAAAACCTCAGGGTTAATCCTAGGTAGTCAAAGTAATCAGGAAATACTTCCAAACCTAATAGGATCACATATGGAAATCTAAGTAAACATGTATTATCATTGAAACCATGGGGTATCTCTCATGGTGTTATAAAAGATAAAGTGTTATCACTGAACCCAATGGGTATCACCTTTGGTGTTCCAATGAATCAGGAATTATCACCAAACCCAAGTGGTATCACCCATTGAATTTTAAATTATCATGCATAATTTCCGAACCCAAGGTGTATCACCCTTAGCGCTCTAAATTATTAGGTTTCATCATTAAAACAGACGTTGTATCACACTTGTAGTTCCAATGTATCATGAATCATTATAGAACCTAATAGCTGTCAACCATTACATTATAAAGTATTAAACATCATTGTTGAACCCAATGGGAATCACTCTTGGAATTCTAAAGTATCAGGCATCATCACTGAACCTATGTGGGTATAACTATTAGAATTAGAAACATATATCATCATTACAACACAAATGAAACTCATCAATAAACTCATTGAATTACAATTCATTGGGTCTATCATAATAAACATGCACCCAATATCTTAGAGCCTTTCCTAAAAATCCCTTACCACATAAAAAGTCATTTACTTAAGTTGAAACAACCCTAGGGTTTCATCTTATTCAGTTAAGTTGTGTCTCAAAAAAATAAATATAGATACTAGATCCTATAGTATGTTCTAGGAATCCATGTTTGCTCACCTACAGTCATATCTCAAGTCATAGGCACCCTAAGGGTTTCCTTTTTAATTACCCCAAGTTATTCCCAAGTCACGCACACCTAAAGTGGTGGATAAAGTAGCATTCACACACACAAAATAACATTTTAAGTCTACAGAAAACCTAAGGTCACCTCAATAAATTACCATGTAACTTTCCAAGGTTTGGAACAACCATGGGTGGCTAAAGTTATAGTCTACTCACTAAAGGGATATTTATGGTTGTTTAGTGGTTTCATTTTATGATTTCTTGATGACTATATATAATTTATAATTTTAAGTCTAACATGAAATATTCTTGGCTTAAAAACACAATTAATACATCAATAAAAGACACAAAACATTCAGTATTGATTATAAACCACATACCTTATACCCATAGATGTACACTCATCTAATACCATCCTTTAATTTGAACTAAACTGATAGAAATTGGAATGGTAGAAGAAAACATTTCAAATAGGGTTAAACAAACATAAATTATGAGAAACCAAGGAAAATAGGAATAAAATATATCTAAAAACTCTTACATATCATCCATTATCATTACATCATGAGTCATTTCTTTCACATATCATCACTAGTGACCTTTATATATTTTCATAACATTATGTTATCTATATGTGGCCTTGATCCTCAATACAATTGATTTTGAAACATAAATTTTAGACCCTACCTCTGTTGGACTTCCACTAGTTTTAATTTTATCAATAAAAGTATACCTTATGAAGTTTATCCTTTATAATTTCTAATTTATAACTAGAAATTATACTTACAATTCATAAAAACATCCCACTTTTATACTAATTTCAAGGAAACCATGATAACCATTTTCTAAAAAAACCAATCCTATATATTTCAAAATAATTAAAAATAGTGTCTCGAGTACCTTTCAACTACCATAGCACCACTTAGCCATGGTGCGACCTCAAATTTTTTGAAACTAAAACATTGTTAAAAATTTCATATGGATTTGTCAGCCAACTATCATCCACAACTCTATCACTTTGAGCTCTAGATACATCCAAATGAAATGATATTTTCTGTTTATGTGTTTCATTCGTGAGTGAAACACCAGATTAATGGGCAAGTGAATTTCACTCTGAGTATCACTGAATAACAATCCACCTTCTTAAATCCTTCCAAGATCCTATAAAAAAACATAAACCATAGTAGTTCTTACCTACCCCCAATGTGGATATATATTTCTCTTCTCAAGTGAATAGTTCTACCACAAGATACAACATTCTCATCTAACTAACAATTTTTCCTCCTAGTGTAAATACATAGCCTATGGAACTATTCCATGGGTCCATATATCCCCTAAATAATATGATTAAATAACCCAATAATGAATCATCAATACTAAATTACATCGATATATCTTCCAAAAAATTGAGATATCTGAGAATCCACATCCCATCCTCCTAGGATTCTCTAAAAACCTACTGTCATATCCAAATAAAAATGAAATTTATAGTCTTTTAAATACCATGGAGTACATTAAAATACATACCACTGATGAAAATGTAACTTTTACCATTTACTTAATATCATATTTCATTTTTTATTATTTCCATTTGGATAGTTGGAAGTGTCCAGCCAATGGGATTAAAACTGATTTACATCTGGTCATTCCAAATCTCTTGATGACCATATAGATGTAACCCCTTTGAGATAAAACAAGAATTATTGATTTAATATCTTTATGAATCCATATTATTTATATTTTATTAGCTTCACTAAGATATTTCACCTCAAATATTCCAAACAATTAACTTTTAATCTCATTACTCTATTTAATGTATAGAACTTCCAGGAGTATGTCATCCACATAAAAGAGTAGGATGATAAAGATATGATCGTGAAATTACTTATGGTGGTATTATTAATCCTAGTTGATTAAAATTAAACCATTCTCATCCATGAAATCATCAATCTTCCAGTTTCACTTCCTTGGTTCCTGATTTAATACATATAAACTTCTATTCATCTTACACAACAATTATTTATTCCACTTATTTTTGAATCCGTCCAGTTGATTCATGTAATTATCTTCCTCTAAATTAAAATGATGTAATTTCATATTTATATCCATATGATCTATGTGAAATTTTTTAGAAGTAACCAAACTGAACACTATCCAGATGGTAGTATTTTTAACTACTATTGATTTTTTAGAGAAGTACACTCCTTCTTTCTGTGAAAATCCTTTCACAAATAGCTTATCCTTGTACATATTTAAACTATAATATTATTATTTTATCAACAAGACCCATTTTTTAGTGATTTATTCCCTTTTGGAAGTTTCATTACCTCCTAGGTTCTATTTACATCTAATGAACATATCTATTCTTTCATATCCAACTCCGAATTTATGATATTGTTGAGACTAGATTTTTATTATGGGATCTCAATATCTTCTCATTCAAAATAATTAAGTATTTTATATCTATAAAAAATCACTAATATTATCATGTGATTGTAGTATATATATAAAAATTTACATCTTGGATCGTTGAGGAATCACTCAGAGGGGGGTCAATGATTCTATTTATTTTATGTATTTTTGGTGAAACAACCCTTGTAGTCAGTTAATGTTAATCATGATCACTGTTCAACAAACACATAAGAAGGTCAAAATTTATTTTTAAGGTTCACCCCTAAAATACAAGAAGTTTATTTCTTGGTATGATCTAGATTCCATCGATATCTTGCAACCTACTGGTTTCAAAATGTCGATACAACAAGAAAGGTTTATCCTTGAAATCATACTACATCATGTATCCCAACTATGATAGTGCATCCCACACTGAAACAATGATATTGAGTTTGAGATCAAAAAGATGAAAATATTCCAAACATAGACTTCAATTGTGGATGTAGCATTGCTCTTATTCTTCTTTAACCTATAGAAACAAAGGTAGGTATCTTAACTATGTTCCAAGATACACACCAAATTATTCTTCTTAATCTATGTCTTATTCTTAGTTTTATCTCATTATCTATTTAATTTTTTAAACCATCACAGAATATTCACAACAATATCTCCTTATATAGTTTGAATTTTAATTTCAAACTCAAATTCACACCATAAACTTCATTCAACAACTTTTTCCAACCTATACTTTTGATCATTGTTTCAAAATATACTGATCATCCAATTTGATTTGGTAGTTATTATAGACTAAAATAACCACCAAATTACTCAGATGAAGCCATGTCAACAGGAATCCTTGAATCTACCCCAATTTGGATTTTATGGCATGGTCTAGGGCATTATGTCATTGCCTAATGTTTTTCATCAGTGTTCCATTAACTTTCACACAAGGATGTATCATTCTTAAATTACTACAAAATGCAGATCTTGAAATCTTTAGTCCCACTAAAATCCATCCAAATCCTCTTTGTAGTGTGGCTTGTTCACTACATGATTATTCTCTATACATATTATTTGGTATGAAATGGTAGACAATATATAACGTGAATGTAAAAAATTCTACAAAACCAAAGAATTCCATCTTTTCATTCTTTGTGGTGTGGACCTCCACTATGGCATGTAGGTCCCCTATTTTTTAGTGCAACCAAAAATTTAACCCAACCACCTTCATGGAATGATCCTTTACTACAACATTAAGAAAATATTTTGAGCCTCGTATGTGGTGTGGACACTTACACTATGGCATGGTCCTCAACTTAATACCCTTATGAAATCTTTGTAATTCATTGATTACCCTTATATAGTGATTGAGGTACCCTTATACATGTAATGCTTACCTTTACACTGGTGGTTTCTACTATTTTACACCTCCAAATCATGTAGACATGGTAAATATGTTGTTCAAGAGTTTAGTTTACCCTTGCGTAGGTCCACTACCATTACATGAGAATCTCAATACCCTTACATAGATACCCTTATGCAGATCTCCATAGCGTGGACATTACTTCTAAAGTGAAGTCTAACTTCTACAGTCAATATCTATGGGGGTAGTAAGGTGCTCTGAAACATGTTTCTCCCTATCTTACTCCATCATTTTTTCTTTCATCATGAAATCCATTCATGATATATAGAAATTAAGATCCATCTAATGAATCATATGAATTAACTAAGAATATTATTTATGTATTGACAAAAAAATTCAACACGCACAATCATATCCTCTTTACCAATTATTAAACTTCATTAAACATAATAATCAATTAAACACCTATTGCTCTCAACACTATTTAATCTAACCTACGATTCTACTTTTTCATGTGATGAAACTTCTAGAACTTTACCTTCTATAATTATACTCCATTATTATATATTTTTGAGTATTCTAGTACATTTTTTAATGGCCTGAGTAAAACCACCCAAATTCACATGAATACAGAAATATATAGAATGTATGTACATCTATAAATGGTTAGTTCTTTGTTTAATCTCATGTTCTTTTTCTACCATGTTCTAGATTTTTCTCAAGATCTTCTCATTTAAGATATCACTTTATCTTCTATTGATATTCTGATTATCATCGTATCAATGTTTAAAAACAAGGTTTACATCGATATATATCATAAAGAAACATGTATGGGACATAGTTTTGAGTTTTTATTTATCCTTAGCATCCACATAGATATAGGATGATCTTTTGAAAACCATTTGGTGGATAACATCTTCCAATTTTCCGGATGATATCTATTCCATAATTTTCTTACATAATATTGTGGAAGCTCTCATATTAAATAGATATGAAATTAAATTAAAAATTTCTTCCCAAATATCCTTATACATTTCATAATTTTGCATCATTCCTCATGCCTTAGTTGTTAATGTTGGATTCATCCACTCTACCACAACATTTTTTATTGGTGTCGCCAGTATAGTTTTTTCAGAACTGATTCATTTCATCCAAAAGATGATCTAGAAACCTTTATACTTTATTTAAAACCATTATAGGACCATAAGTATCAAAAAATACGTTTTATTTCTTTCTCCACCATATAAATCTATCAAAAAAACACTCAGAATACCTTGTATTTTTTTTAATAAATTAAACCAAAAATTTCATTATTGAACCGTCGATGGACATAAAAAATTACATTGATTTATCATGAGAATGGATTGGTTAAACCCGCAAAAAATCTAGGTTGATGAATCATAACTTCTTTCTTTTAGGTGTCCTTCCATTCAGATCTAATTACACCTTCTTCTTATTTGGAAGTGCACAACTCTCAAAGCATTATAACTCCATGCGATCGAGCTTCAATATACCCTTTTTCATTATAACATTCATGTTCTTCCCATTATGTTGTTTGAGAAAACTATGCCCTAACTATGGTATTTTGGAATTTAACATTTTGGAAATTATTGGTCTATTCTAAAGAATTACAGGGTACTAAAAATTATTAAATAAGGTTCCCTTATTAGCACAGAAATCACTAAAATTTAGGCTAAATAACATAAACTAATAAAATATACCAAAAAAATAATCTAAAGTAGAAGGTAAATAAAAAACATTAATTAAAAACACATAGATATTTTAAAATTCATAGTTATCCATCAAATTCCGTTAAATCAATGAGTAAATCATGAAATAATAAAATAAAAAAATAAGTAGAAATTAATTTATCAAAAAATATAAAACAATTAATTCAAATTAAATAAAAAAGGATTAAAAATTAAATGAACCAGGGTATATTTAATCAATTGAAGACCAATTCAAGTATAATTAATTTACCAAAAATTTAATGGTTTTGTTAAAATTTCATCAACCAAAAATTAAATCCCAATGAATTCATGAGTAATATCACCTTTCAAATTATAATATCTTATGAAGTGATGTGTTATATCAATATCCTTATCATTGTAATAAAATAAATGATTTTTTGAAATATTAATAGAACTTGTGTTGTCATGTTTTATAAGGACGTGTTTGAATTGAAATATATTGTCAAGAAAATATCATTTCAACTATATAATTTTTTTACAACATCTATCAATATATTTGTAGTTAATTTTAGTCGAGGATAATGCAATATAGTTTGGATTTTTTACTATACCATAAAACTGGATACTTTCATAATAAGTGAAATGTTAAATTGGTGATATTTGTCTCTAACATTCAACTACTTCAATATCATAACAAATAAATATATTAAATATTTTTCCTCTATTGTAAATTAATACAAAATTTAAATTACTCTTAAGTATTTGAGTTTTTTAGAATTTACCTAAGAGAGATTCCATATAATTTGATTGAAACCTTGAAAATATATAAATATAAAACATATGATATCTATTATATTAAAAATGAACCAAAGAAAATTTTTCATCGCTTCTAGTTTTAATAATGATTTATATTCATAATTTATTTATTTTTAAAATAGACCAATGGAATAAGACAAATGTTATGATATTTTTATATATTTATAAGAACAAAAATTACTGATAATTAAATGCATGGGAGAAATATTCCTCCCGTTAAAGAATCACACCCTTTTTTATGAAAGTTGATTGTGTGAGGAGATTTTATGCATCTTCATATGATTGTGTCTATGTATTTTTTCATTATATCAGTTGGATTTTTTTAGGATAGAGTCTTTCAGTGAAGGAACCATCGTATAAAAGTATAGAGGCCACCTAAAGAGAGATTATTATAAGGGTATGTAGATCCATTTGCATGAAACAATATAAGAGTATTTTTTATAATTCTAGCGCATAAGAGATTTCATGTAATAATTTTTTTCCTATTCTTCCACCGGGGCATGCATTTGTGAGGGAATCTACATCATTTGACTGGTCATGATCTACATTGCCCTATATTACCACTTTCGAAAGGTATGTGGCCTTTATCATTGTGGTTGTTGACGTTAGATTCTTGATTAAAACTCGATGATGGGATGCCATAATTTTCTTCCATGGATTCATCATTGGAGTTTAACTACTTTTCTAGGTCTTCCTTACTGATCTAATACACGTTCATGAATCTCATTCCCAATGCCATATTCTAGTAGACACCGCTTAATTACAGTATTATTTTTCATCACAGGGTAGATAACATTAGTTGGAGACGATGAGGATAAAGCTAATGTTTGGAATATATAAAAGTCTTCCTCATTTTGTATTTTGAGGCAATATTATGCTTGTGACATAAATAAACATTAAGAAAAGACCCAAGGAATCTTGTGATCACCATGAGGAAACATACATTTAGTATGTAACACCCCAAGAATTTACAATACATTCATTTATGAATATATATATATATATATATATATACATATTTATTTCATTCCTTTTACGCAACACCAATTTATGCTTATAGTAGAGATAATAATGAGTTTGTCTTGCATTACAAGTATGACACAGTTTTACCATACAACAGTATATTAATAAAATATTATTATTTAATATGATAAATTACCCTTCTATTAAATTAAAGGTCATGAATATAATTAACAAATTTTTGAATTTTATATATTCCATATAATTTTAACATTTATATTATGTGTTTCTTAGACATAATATAAGAACAAATTCAATTTTTTTGGATAAAAGAAGTGTTTTTCAAAAAAGAATTCTTTCTAGCTTTTGATGGTGCATCCATTTTAAATCCAATATTTGACACTTTTATATATTAAATTTGACAAAATAAACTTCTTATTTTCAAGAGGGGCTTCAGAATTTAGTTTGGATAAATTTTGGGTGTTTTTATGATAACCTTCATATTTTAACTAATAATAAAAATACTAAATTTTAATTGAAAATAACATTTTTAATTGAAATAATTTATAGTGATAAATTATAAATTTAAATGGATTTAAAGTATAATTAGATTACAGTCTTATCATTTATATAATTTACTTCATTGGAATTATTTTTACATTTAAACTAAATATAAACACATATCAATCATTTAATGGATTTTACTTTTGAAAAACTCGTTTTCCCATTTGGACAACATGGATTAATTAAAAATTAATTAATGGAACTTTTATTTTTAAATTTTTTAAAAATAGAATAAATATTTTAAATCAGTGTTTCTAAATTATTTTTCTTGGTTACATTAAATTTTTTGGACATAGTGAATGGTAACATTAATAAAAAAATTATCGCAGTTAAGGGTAAATCGAGTAATTAATGGTAAATATAATATTATAAAATTTCCTTAACACCAATAAAAATTATATTGGATGAATAAATTATACCCTTATCATATATGGTTTTAAATTTAATCACTTAATTTCTACTTTCCTAAGAATATAAAATTAATATTATTAAAATCAATTAATGTGGAAAAATATCACACTCTCATTTTATATTAGTATATAAATTTTAATTTTGGTATAACAAGGAGATAAAATAGAATATAGGTCATATTTGGAAAGATAATATATTTAAATAAAAAATATAAATTTATTTATAATTTTCATAGATTAAATATTTACCATTTATAATGACACAATAGTGAAAGAAATTATTTTATTAATAGAAATATCAAATATATGATTTTAAAAATATTAAAAGAAAAATAAATTCAATTAATTAACTTTCTAAAATAATTTTATGGGTGACTATGAGATGTTTTTAGTTTATTAAATGATATTTTTAGAAATTATCTTCTCTTCGTATTTTATTTAAAATTAATGAAATAAATAGTGTCAAAATTGATACTGTTGATATTTATAAAAAGAACGTTTTATTAATATATTTAATAATTATAAAAATATTTAAAAATTAAAAAGTGCTGATTATATGTTCTAAAATTTCATAAAATATCCATTTATGATCAATTTAAAACATATAAGTAAATATTTAAAACCATTAAAAATTGAGAATGTTATAACAATAACTAAAATTAAATAGTTTAAATAAGGATAAATCAAAATGATAATGTTTAAAATAAAATAAAAACATTCCAAAGTTTAATTGTATGAGTTTATTTAGACCCATACTTATTTTATATACAAAAAAATCTACTTTGGAGACATTTTTTTTAAAAAATAATTTATATTAATGTAATAGTTTTGGTATTTCTAAAGGTACCCCCTCCCCTCTCTTATAAAATGGAACCACTCATTCGATTTTAATCACACCTCTAAATCAATTTTTTTAACAAACTCTACCCATATACTTTCCCAAATTCCATAAATACATCCTAGAGTCCATAAATTGGGCATAAATCCATCCTATGGATTCTTTTTGTACAAACCAAAAAGAGACGGCCAAAAAAGAGTTAATTGTTCTCTCACCACTTTTAATGTCATTTTCTTATTCTACATCCTCATTCTATATTGTTTCATATAAAAATAACAGATCCAATAGAATCCATATACTGAGATGTTATTATAATTATGGGATAACCTTATACCTCATTTTACCCATCCTACAAATAACAATATCACCATACGTGTTTACGTTTGACTTACCGTCTCCATGTCATGGTGTAATTATTTATTCAACAATACTTTATTTGGATGGATATAATGGTGATTATAGTGGATTTAAATAATGAATATTGCCATATAATTATTTTTTATAATTAATATACCATCAAATTCTATACAATTTAACCATAAAGTGAATGAAATCGTCGCTTGCGTGTACTTACGAACTACTGTCTCCACGACACAGTGAGATCCATTCTCCACGTTAACCATTCAAGAATGATTATTAAATTTATATGATTAGTAGAAATAATAATTATGAACTTAATATAATTTTTTATATGACTAAAATACATACTATTCATAACAAATATGACTTACACGATAAAGAAAGAACGGGAAAATGAAGCAGTTACCACCCAAAACAATGGTAATACTGAAATATTATTAAAAAAATGATAAAAGAGGGATATATATGATATCATAAATATGTATCGGGTTTTGGTATATTTTAATAACCTACATTAACCGTTATACAGGAGGTTAAATCACCCTTGACTGATGGAAAGTACAAGGTAAGGATTAATTTCACAATCTCTTTATTATCTGAGATTGTTTATACATAAGTATCTATTGGGAAAACATTATAATCATTTTCCATGTTTATTAAAATGTAATTCAAAATATTATCGACAATATTTTAAATTAATTTTTATCTATGTTTGAATTTTTATAAAACATTTTGAAATTAATATTTCCGTCATTTTACAAATTAGATACTTTATAACATTTTGGAAAAATTAAGGAAAAAATGTTTTTTTAACTTATACGGCGCATGTAGCTATTTTCCCCTGTCATAATGCCTTAACATTTTTAATCTTTCATTAAAATATTATAAGTTTTTTTTAAAAGAAATGTTTTATTTTATAATTTTGAGGCTTCTAAATTATTTAAAATTTTAAAAGGGTTATTTCTCTCAAAGAGTTTTTGTGAATTTATTAGATTATTTTCATCTATGTCAACATACTTTGTTGGATTTTATTCTTGATTGACGTTGATTAATTTTGATACAGTATTTCATATTATAATGATTTTTTTATGATATGTTTGATTGTGGATGTGATATTTCTATAAAATTCATGGTTTATGGTATTAAAATTTTGTATGGTAGTTTTAATATGAATGTTTATGTTATGTTTCACCCTTTTCATAAGAGGAACACATTGGACATATTTAGTGACGGGCAAGGCTCGCTATATCCGCTAGATGCATCTGTAGGTCTCATGAGAGACACTGATGTATTTTCACAAGGCCTTGATGGTATGGTAATGATTGTGGCATGAGGCCTTGATGGTATGTTAATGGTCTTGGTACGAGGCCTTGAAAATATAGTTATGATGTTTGACATTGTGAATTTCCTCGTTAAGAGATTAGTTATTGATATTTCAGGTGATTATACTACTAGTAGAAAATATAAGTGAAAGTTTAAATAGAATTATCTTATTTATTATTTCAATATTATAATGAATATTTTGTTTAAAAGACTTGTGTTTCATTTGTATACCTTTCCTTAAATGTTTCTGCTTATTTATTATAGCTTCTGCTATATTCTTTATCCTTTCCGAGCATCTGATGTCACCCCCTTCTTATGTTTCATTTTTCACCAGGATGGGAAAACGTATATTATGATTGATATTGAGGGAAAGTATAAGGGATACAAGAGTTCTTAAAGGGGATAAAATTTTGTTTTTTTATTTAAATATGTGATGTAAAATTTATGTTTGTATTTAGTATTTCCAGGGAAAATAAACTGATCGGTCCTTTGGGATTTGATCTCTTATGGTCATTAAAAAGTAATAAAATAGTGGACCGACTCTGGGAAACTGGGGTCAGGGGATTACTTTTTATATTAGAGTAATTCTAGTACAAAACATAGAAACTATATTTAGAACAACCTAGATTAGGGAACACTACCCTAAGATAGGCTTTGAGGGTAAGTATATAAGAACATCATAGAATTTTGTTAATGTGGAGATTTTGTGGGTCTTCAAAGAAATGCATCCATGTCTGCATACTACAAGTGGACATTGTTATGGAATAGATATACCTTAGAGTAACAACTATGAAAAGTTATTCTGGTCATGAATTGGAGTAACCTAGTACAAAATAATGTGCCTTACTGTGTACCTAGTTTGACACTCCCAGGGGATAAGATTATGATAATTCTAATTTTCATTGAAAACTGTTATTAAGGATTTATGAGTAAATATGTCCCCAAAGAAAACATTTTTTTATTATGAGACTAGATATATGTAAACCATCTATTTATGTCAATAATTTCTCTAATTTTTAGATTACACCTTACGATATGATCTAACCCATTTTATGTCATTATTTCGAAATGGTTCCCATTAAATGGAATGTGAACCTCACTAATGCACATGATCCAAATAATTAGAAGGATCATATCTTTCATGGTATTAAGAACACATTTTATATGATAATAGTCTCTCTTTTATTCTCATTATATGTAGAAATAATATCATGTGTTAATAAGATAAGTAAAGAATTTTCGGAGACCTTTGGATTTTAATGGAAGCAAGGGAAGAAGTGTATGGTAGAGGAAAAGATAGATAAAGGGAAGAATGTAAAGAAGGATTTTCCCATATGTGATAACTATAAAAAGAATCACCCCGGTATTTTCTTGAAGGTAATTGGAGTTTGTAATATTTGTGGAGGAAAAGGACACCATGTTCACGATTTCAAGTGTGAGAAGAAGTTTTCCAATGTACAATGCATCAACAGCAAGGAGATGGGACACTATGCGAATCAATATCCCAATCGTCAAAAGAATATACACCAAATGATGCTATTGGATAATGATCAAGTTATTATAATACCACATATGAAGAGGAATGATTAATATTCCTATTAAAGAGTTATTTTTATTTGAATTAGAAATATATTTCTTATTATAATTATAGAGTATGTAAGGATTGTATTGCAGTACTATTTTATTAAGGATTTGAGATTGTATGTTACCAAGTAAAGTGAAACAATTGTAAAATTAAAATGTATGGTTGAGGGAAAGATAACCCTTAATATGTTTCTAATACTTAGATACTTACTTTGGAATAAAGTGATGATTGATTTGGATAACTTATATTGGATATTATTGACTACCTTGCAACTGATTAATGGTTGGATTATTCCATCATCATTGGAGTTCCCAGCTTTTTTCCATTTAAGGAGTATATCCAATACTCTATGTTTTACATGGTTTAATGGAAATTCAGGGTATTAAAATGTTTTAATATAATACATGATAAAGGTATTCACATGCTTATTATGTGACAAAAAATATGCATTATGTCATGTGACCTTCCTTATAAATTTTTAGACTATGAGTTTAGACAGAAGTATTTTGGATAAGCCTAAAGTTTGTAATGAATTAAATTTGATATTTCATAGTATTTATTATGGTCAAAACATTTATTAAGATTATTTTTAGAATGTTATATTAATATATTTTTATGAAAAGTATAACCCATAGGCTGGGAAACAAATTGTCACATCAGAAAAGGCAGTGGGAATTGAACCCCCTAACGAAGTGCGACAAGGATTTATTGCCTACCACTGACCTATGGGAATTCCCTAGTTAGTATAACATAGTTTTATTTATTTAAATGGTAAAAGATCATTTTTTGAACCTTATAAGATTAAGATAAATAGAATATTTTGAAATTTTATTATCTTTTGATGAGATGTGTGGTTTTGTGGTAGAAATTAGTAAAAGGATAAAACTCTAATTGTTAATTAAATATATTTCATTATATTCTTAGTCTATGAAGTAAATTAATTATTCAACTCTAGGGAAAGAATATTGAAACCAAAAATGATATCCTATTACATTCTACGATGAACCAAATGGTCCCTTAGATCATCACAGATTTATATCATTGTGATTGTTAACTCTCTTCTTATCAGGTTCTCTATCACTCTCCATTAGAACATGATTGATAGATTTTTATTTCATATACATGTTTTCCTACATAATTATTTGTCATTTCTGGTAACCTTTATACATAACTTTATATATTTTAAAGGGGAGGAGGGGGTCTCTTTAATCCTTTTTCCGATGTGGGATTTCAATTATGTTTTTATGAAATGTCAAACCCCTAGTTTGTGATCCTGAGTTTAAATTGTGAGGACACCATTTATGGAAGGATGGGAGAATGTAACACCCCAATACTTTACAATATTTTCATTTATAAATTAATTTAATTTTTTTTTCTAGATTACGTTTTACAAAACACCATGTTAATCTTATGTTACACACAACAACGAGTGGGCTTATGTTATACGCAAGACCTAGCTTTATCGAACATTAGTATATTAATTAAATAGTGTTATTTAACAAGATATATAAACCTGTCGTTAAATTAGTGGATATTAATAGTATTAAAAAAATCATGAATTTTATATAATCTATATAATTTAAACATTCATATTATGTGTTTCTTATACACAATATAAGAACAAATTCAATTTTTTGGATAAAAGAAGTGTTTTTCAAAAATGGATTTTGGCCACCTTTTGATGGCACACCCATTTTAAATCCAATATTTGAAATTTTTATATATTAAATTTGACAAAATAAACTTATTATATGAAATAAAGACATCAAAATTTAGTTTTGAATTTTTTTTGGTGTTTTTATGATAACTTTTATATTTTGATGAATAGTGGAAATACAAAATTTTAATTGAAAATAAATTTTTAATAAAAATAATTTATAGTGTTAAATTATAAATTGTGAGGTTTTAAAGTATAATTAGATTATATTTTTATAATTTAATATAATTTAGGTCAATGTAATTGTTTTCACATTAAAATTAGATATAAACACATGTCAATCTTTTGATGGTTTTTACTTCCCAAAAACATGTTTTCCTGTTTTGATGACATGAATTAATTTTAAATTAATTACTGAAACTTATATGTTTTAATTTTTGAAAAATAGATTCCATATTTGGAATCAGTTGGTCCAAATTATGTTAATAGGTTACGGGTAAATCGAGTAATTAATGGGTAAATCGAATAATTAATGGTAAATATAATATTAAAAATTACCTTAACACCTATAAAATTCATATTGTATGACTAAATTAGACCCTTATCATCAATGGTTTGAAATGGAATCACTGAATGTCCACATGCTCAATGAATATGATATTACTATTATTAAAATCAATGAATGCGACAAAATATCACACTCTCATTAATATAAGTATAATAACTGTAATATAGAGATAACCATGAGATAAAATCTACAATAGGTAGTATATGGAAAGATAATAGAATTAACAACATCGTAGATATTTATTAATAATTTTTAGATATTAAATAATTACCATTAAGGATTACACAATAGTGACAAAAAAAGTATTTTATTAATAGAAATATAAAATAAATGATTATAAAAGTATTAAAAGAAATATAATTTGAATTAATTATGGTTATCTGATAATTTTATATGATAACATGACATTTTATGATTATATGAAATATTTTTCTTTGTAATTTATTATCTATGTAGATTTTATTTAAAATCAATGAATTGAATAGTGTCAAAATTGACACTATTGATATTTTATAAAAATAACATTTCATTAAATTATATAAAAATCCTAAAAATATATAAAAATAAAAAATTTATAATTAGAAGGTCTATAATGTAATAAAGTTTCCATTTATTATTAGTTTACATTATATAAGTAAATATTTATAATAATTTAATATTTAGATTGTTATAACCACAATTAAAATTAAATAGATTAAATAAGGATAAATAAAAAAGATAAGGTTTAAAATAAAATCAAAACATGTATAAATTTTATTGGTTGAGAGGATTTCTACCCATAATCATATAATTTGTAAAATAATCTACTTTGGAGACATTTTTATATGAAAATTAATTTATATTAGTTTAATAGTTTTGGTATTTCCAATGGTGCCTCTCCCTCCCATATAAAAGGCCTTTTATCCTTATCATTTAATCACACATATAAAGCATTTTGAATTGTAAATACTCTTCAAATTTACTATCAAACCTTCCCTAAATACATTCTAGATTCCATAAATTGGGTATAAATTCATCCTATGTAGACATTTTCTACAAATGAAAAGGGGACACCCGAAAAGAGGTAATTGTTTTACCACCTCTTTCAAAGTTCTTTTCTTCTTATACTTCATATTTCGATGTTTTTTCCATATAAAAATAAATAAATATAATATAATACATATATAGAGATGTTATTATAATCATGGTACAAGATTATACATCATTTAATCCATCCTATGAATAATAATTTTACCATATGTGCGTATGTACGGCTTACCGTCTCCATGCCGTGGTGTAATTTTTTATTCAAAAATACTTTATTTGTATGGGTATAATGATGAGTAAAATGGATTTAAATAATTAATTTAACATGATAATTATTTTTTATAATTAATTTACATCAAATTCTATATCATTTAAGCATCAAGTGAATGATATCTTCACTCGTCTGTATGTACAACCTATCATCTCCACGATGTGGTGAGATCCATTCTCCATGTTCACAATTCTTGATTGTTTATAAAATTTATATAATGATTAAAAATAATTATTATAAACTTAATATCATTCTTTATATGACTAAAACACATCTTATGCATTACAAACATGACTTATATGACCAAATAAGAATGGGAAAATTAAGAAGTTAACACGTGAAATAATGGTAATTCTGAAATATTGTTAACAAAATGATAAAATAGGGACATATGTGATATCTTAAATATGTATATGGTTAAAGTATATTTTAATAACATAATTTTACCATTATAAAGGATGTTAAGACACCCTCGACTAACAGAAAGTAAAAGTTAAGGGTTAATTTCACAATCTGTTTATTATCTGATATTTCTTATCTGTAAGTATCTACTGGGACATCCTTATCATCTATGTACATGTTTTTTAAGTTGAAGTGGTGACATGAATTGGTTTCCCAATCCATGCCCCCTATGGATTTTATTAAAAAACAAAAATTAGAGTTACAAACATGAGGTGTAAGGAACTTACACATGTGGGGAGTTAACGGGGATACAAAAAGGTAGATCAAACATTACAAAATCTGAAATTAAAGACAACCAAATAGTGATAAAAAAAGTGTAGAATGACCTTCCTTCCAGTAAGCTGTTGAACCATCCATCTCCAGATTTCCATAGTCCTCATATTCCTCATCAAATTACACAACAAATCAAGGTAGTCATCAGCCAAAAAAATGTTATAGGAAATATAAAACCATAAAAACCAAACAGTACAGAACATAGTAAAACATGCAAAAGAAGAAGAAAGAAGTGACTACTGTCTCCAAACAAAAAATCTAAACCATGAATCTAATTAAAATTCAATTAAAAATATTATTGAAAATTTTTTAAAGTCATTTTTACCCATGTTTTACTTTTTTACAAAATGTTTTGAAAGGAATCTTTCTGTCATTTTCCAAAAGAGGCACTTTATAACATTTTTGACAAATTGAGGAAAGAATGTTCTTTTAACTTATACAGCACAAGCAGGTATTTTCCATCGTTATGATACCTTAACATTTTGAACCTTTACTTATAAGATTATAATGTTATTTTCAAAAAAAAAATTTCTTTTATAATTGTTTAGGTATTGAATGATTTCAAAGTAAAAAAGGGGGATATTCCACTCAAAAAGTTTTAACGAATTTATTAGATAATTTTAATATATTTTTACATCATTTCTTGGATTTTATGCTTTATTGAGGTTGAATTATAATGATACAATCTTACTTATTTTATTTGTGGTTTTATGATATGTTTGATTTTGTATATTTTATTTTTACACTATTCACAATTTATGGTATTAACATTTTGCATGCTAGTTTTAATATGAATTTTTATGTTATGTTTCACCATTTTTATAAGATGAATGAATTGGACTATGTAAATGATGGGTGAAGACCGCTATAGACCCTTGTTGCATCGGTAGGTCTCATCAGACAAACTAGTGTCTGGGCACGAGGCCTTGATGGTATGGTGATGGTCTTAGCATAAGGCCTTAATGGTATGGTAATGGTCTTGGAACAAGGCCATGCCAATATGGTTATGGTGTCCGGCATTATGCAATTCCTCTTTATCAGATTAGTTATTGATATTTCATGTGATTATTCAACTATTATAGTATCCATATGATAGTTTAAATGGAATTATTTGATTAATTCTTTCTATAATATGATGAAGATTATGTTTATAAGGCTGGTGTTTTAGGTTTATACCTTGAATTAAATTTTTATGCTTATTTATGATAGCTTCTGCGATATTTTTTTATCCTTACTGAACATCTAATCTCACACATTTATTATGCTTCATTTTCCCTAGGATATGATGAATTATATTATGATTGACCAGTAGGGATAGTCTAAGGGATATGAGATTTTTCAAAGGGTATAAAATTTCATATTTTCATTTCAAGATGTAATGTAAGACATATGTTTTTATATAGAGTTTTAAATACTAATAAACCGATCGGTACTTTTGGATTTGATATATTTAGATCATGAAAATGTAATAAAATAATTCACCGACTCTTGGAAACTGGGGTCGGGGAGTTACACAGTACATAAGGTATCTGATCCACATCACCGTAGGTATCTCATTTTTGTAGAATATAGTTCTCACCTGTAACACCCTGAGATTTTTGGAGAAATATTATTTTTAATTTCTTTGTGGTCTTGTGTTGTATGCTACACCAAGTTTAACTTGCACTATACTCAACATTGTATTAGCTTGTAGTATATGCAAACACTATTCTTGGCTGGTGTTGCACGCAAGAGCGACCTTCCTCAATAGCGTGTGTTGTACGCAATATTGAGTTTTACTAAAGAATGGTATATTGTTATAATATTATTATAAACTATATGTTATGAATAGTATTAACCCCATTTTTAATTTTATAACATTATAATTCATATTACACATTTTCTAGAACATGGTATGAGAACAAAATCATTTTTTCATATAAAGGACGTATTTTTCAAAAAATGCAGATTTGTCATACTTTTATAGCGCACCAATTTTAATTCAAATTAGGGAAAATTTTATACGTTCAATTTGACAAAGTAAACTTTTTCTTTTGAATCAGGATATAAAAATTTACGTTGGATAAAATTTTGACATTATTCTGATAACCTTCATATTTTGATGAATAGTAAAAATACTCTAAATTTTAATTAAAAACAACTTTTTTCATCAAGATAATTTATATAGTTAAATTATAATATTTAATGGTTTTAAAGTATTAATAGAATATATTTTTTCCATTCAATATTATTTCTGTCATTGTCACAAATTTTACATTGAATTCATAGGTAAAAGCATTTCTATCTTATGCAATGTTTTAACTTTTAGAATCCGTTTTCTAAACAATGAGATTAATTTTAAATTAAATACTACAACTTTTGTGTTTTTAATTTGGAAAAATGGATTCCATATTTGGAACCATTAGGTCCAAATTATGTTAATATGATATTTTTTATTTTTAGGAATTATTAATAGTATCCACGGTAAATTTTATAAACTACAGTTAAAGGTAAATCTGGTAATTAAGGGTAAAAATAATAATATTAAATTACCCTAACACTTTTATTAATATAATTGGATGAATATATTTTGTCCTAAAATACTCTATTGTCTAAATAGTATCTTTTATAACCCACATGGATGTGATTACGACATTTAATTTATTTTATTTAAAGAAAGTGAAATATGTCTCACTCAAACTTTAATAATTAATGTATTTTTAATATAAGTTTATACAAAATATAAATTAAATTATTAATAATCATATGAAAGATACAATATTTTTATTCATCATGGTAATTTATTTGTGATTTTTATTAACATATATAATTACCTTAATAGCTTATACATTAATGATGCAGATATTATTTTTTTAGTGAAAAATCAATAGTATAGTTTTTATTAAAAATATAATTCCCATAAAAGGGCCAAAAACTTGACCAAACTTTATTGGTTGAGTATATATATACTCTTACAATCCAAGTGACGACTTTTGGACCGTTTTGAGACTTATACAACAGATTATGACATTTATATTATTTTATTTTAAATGATGTCAAAGTTGTCATCTTCATAATTTAATAAACATATCATTTTAGAAGTTGGGTTTTTAGAAGATAAATTATACTAAAATTATTATTATGAAATATAACATATTTAAATTCATAATAGTATTTTATTTTTAATTTTTATGAAATAAATAAGTATATTAAATAATTATACGTAGATATTGTAGTAATTATTTTATTAAGAAAAATATCAAATAAATGGTTTTAAAAATATTAAAATAAATATTATATGAACTAATTAATGTGATAATATAATTTTATAGATTCATATGACATGTTATAAATCTATTAAATATTTTGGTTTGAATATATATTCTGTATGGATTTTATTTAAATTCAAATAATTGAATTGTTTCTGAATTGACACTATTGATATTTTATAAAAATAACATATTATTAAATTGTTTAAAAATCCCAAAAATATTTAAAAATTACAAATTTAAAATTATAAGCTCTAAATTTTCATAATTTATCTAATTATGGACAATTCACATCACATAAATAAGTATTTATAACCATTTAAAATATAAGATATTATTACCACAAATAAAATTAAATAGATTAAAAAAGGATAAATCAAAATTATAAGGTTTAGAATAAATTAAAAACAAGTCTAAATTTGATTTTTTAATTATATTACAACCATATCTAATCAAATCTTTGATTATGAGTCATTTTGGTTGTTTTTATGTGGGTTTTTATTTCATTATATGTTAATATTTTGGAGGTTTCCAAAAGTGCCCCTCTCCACTCTTATAAAAGGGCACCCCTTCCCTCCCTTATTCATTAAATTTTGAACCTTCAAGCTCATAAAACCCCTTCCAATTCCTCTTAAAAACATCTCTATTTAAATTATAGAGGTTTTGATCTTCTCAAAATATCAACTCTAGTGCCTTCAGAGGAAGTTTAAAGGAGGCACTTCGAGGAAGAGGTAATATGTTCTACCGATTCTTTAAAATTTATTTCTTCTTCTACTTCCTCTTCTTTTGTTGTTTCATTATAAAATAATTACATAAGTATCACTAATATACATATATATTATTATATATATTAAACAACCCTATCTCACCCTCTATCTATCCTACGAAAAATGAAATCACCGTGCCAGCATGCGTACGGAATATCGTCTCCACGCCGTGGTGTAATCTGTTTTTCCACCACCACCCTACTTGGATAGGTATAATGGTGGAAATAATAACTATATATGATTATTATAACATCATAATGATTCTGAGATATTATATCATCCACTCCAATTCCATTCAATAATTATGGGAACGATATTATCACTCTTGCGTACGTACAGATTACCGTCTCCATGACGCGATGAGATTTATTCTCCAAGTTAACCATTCAAGAATGATAATAATGTATATATAATAAATAATCAGGAAATATATGACATAATAATGACACTGGATTTATGTATATGTTATTTACTTACTTCCATTCAATTTAATAAGGAAACAAAAACAGCGTTCATGCGTACGTATGGCACACCATCTCCATGAACGGTATTTTTCATTCCATTTATCGATCTATTATATATATATATTTATATATATTTTATATTCTGAATATATTATATAATAATAATGTTTTTATATTCTGGAATTAAGTAATCATGATCTATGTAAACATATGAATAATTACAAGTCAAAACACGTACGACAAATGAAACGATTTTCCCAAAAACACTGCTTTACATGGAATGGACAATGGAATATGTAATATAAAGTCGTAAGTGAATCATATATGATATAATAAATATTATTATGGTTATATTAAAAGTTAATAATATTTTTAAACCCACTATACAGGAGTCTCAGACACATACGAATGAAATTGGACATAAGGTAAGGGATTATTTCGTCTCACTTTTATTTCTGTGAGACTTTGCCTTAATCACCATCTATTTATTTTGTATGGTGTTTATGGTTCCCATAAATGTCTTATGATTTTTATAATGAAGGATATGAAATTTACATATTCATGTAATTTTCTTTATTTTAGGACACGTATGATTTCACCGATAATAAATCGTAAGGGATAATTATTCCAATCTCATTGTTATCCGAGATTGTTTATTAGTATGTATTTACTAGGGTTATGTTTATAATCCATGTCCATGTTTTGAAAAAATGTTTTCATAAATTTTTTACTATTATTTCATGTATTTTTAAAGTCATTTATACCCTTTTTTGACTTTTACCAGATGGTATGGAAGGAATATTTCTTTTGTTTACCATACGAGGTACATTTTGACTTTTCCGATAAAAGTATGAGAAGAAGGTTTTTTCAACTTATACGGCATGAACAGATTTTTATGGTTTCATAACGCCATGCTTTCATGAAGCTTCCTCTACAATATTTCATGATTATATTCAATAAAATCATTTTCTTTTAAAATTTCATGGAATTTTGTGAAAATAAAGTGATTTTGAAGAAGAAAGGATATTTTCCTCAAGAATTAATTTCAAGTGTTTTATCAGAACTATTTTCCATCTAAGATGACATTATTTAGTATGCTTATGTTCCAAGTATAATGTCTCTATTATTTACATGGTTTGATTTTTCTTATGATGAAATGATATCCATTTGTTTTATATGGATTATGTTATGAATTGATTATTTTTATGAAACCCATTTTATTCTTTAGGTTATGATGAATGATTTATGATTTTTTATGGCACACGTAAGAATGATTTCAATATGATATGTGTGGGACCTATATCTCCCTCAAATGAAATGGGTAAAGATTTATATCCCATGAGATAGACATGGTTGGAATGGCAAGTGAATCTGGTGTAGTAATACAGGGCTAGAACGACAAGTAAACTCGGTTCAGTAATGGATTTTGTCCACTATGATGGTCTTGGCAGCAATTCCTTGGATACTATAGACATCATAACATGTGTTTAATGGTTTCCAAAATTACATGTTTTATTACCATGATATTTTATCATTACTAATGTTCCTTTGTGATCTATGACTTATATACTGCTACGATTTATTTCAAAACTCATGATTTTGATGTTTAAACATCATGTTGATGTTTTTAAGTTCAAAAGTATATAGTTTGTTTTCTCCATGCTTACCCTTACTGAGCATTTGAGCTCACCCATTTTATATTTTCATTTCCCCAAGATATAAAGAAAGGTTTTAGCTAAGAAAACAAATATGGGAATATCTTTATTGGGAGATATTAAAGATATTTCACCCCGATTAGAAGATTTTGTTTCAAGTTTCCAAAGACACTAAACTAATACGGTCCTTGGGAATTTTTTTTGTCATGTATTAAGTATTCTGAAAAAGTAATGTAATGTACTTGTACGTTAATCTCAGGTCTCTACATCACCACTCCTTGAAACTTATGCTCATCTAATAAGGATTATTAGGCTTTTCACCTAGAGAATCTTGTTCTCATCAAAATGGGTATGAACTTAAGCTCATCTCCTAAGTAATGGGAAGATAGATCCTATGCTAGTCACATATTCTTTTTATGTCTGTCATATAAGACATATCATACTCATCACAAGAGGTATAATCCTATGATTTTCACATAAGTATATAAATAATATATCTTATGTAATATGTTCAGGTTTTTTGGTTTCATTTGATGTCAATATGTTATTTTTTGTTCGTAGAATAAGTTATTTGGAAAATTTAGAGAGAAGATTATTTTCTAAGTTCATAGAAATTTCATTAAGTTATATGATGATTTTCTCATATTCATAGCACCAAACATCATGGAGACATTCATTATTCCAGGTGAGGTCATCGAACAAATTTTTGATTGTATAAAGGTAAACTCAAAAGAGATAGATATGAAGATTCTAAATAAATAAATGGTGTAAAAATTTCAATATTATTTTTAAAGATGAAGAGAAAAAGTGGAGTAGTTATACCAATAGAGGAAAGTATAAGAATATATTAGGAATATAAAATTATTTCTCTCGGGTGAGCATTTTTAGAAGTTCCATTGGATGGAGAAAACCAGAAGGACATTTACAAAGTTGTTTCCGAAAGAAAATTGTAAATGATACCAGAACAAATATTTACAAATTTGTAAAATATAGAGAAATGAGATATTATCATATGGATAAATGTGACATTATTAGATGGAGTATTGGGATTTTATTATACAGATAAATACGATGTATCTAATAGAGAAAGAAAAATCAACTAAATGAAGAAATGTGACGTCCATTGGATAGAGTTAGTATATAAGGAGTACTGAATGAATTTTTATAATTTCATCATACTATGGTTAATATAATTAGTATATAAGATATAGAATGACCTGGTATAGAATTATTGGACATATAATTTCATGCACTAGATGAATTATTGACGGTCTTTACAAAATTTTGTAAAGTCATTCATTGTGATGATGCTACAAAATTCTTTCAAAGATATTAAATATAGCCATTTGAGGAAGATTTTTAAGATATAATTGATGCCAATATTTAAAGAAGTTATTATGAATAATTTTTAGTCCTACTTGTTTATAGGCTTTAAAGGCATTCTAATAAAATTTTATTTGAGTAGGAAGTTTGAATTTATAACCCAAGATTCTTCCTTACATTGTGTAGAAATTATAACTCTATAAAGGGGAAGGGTTATTAAGATGTGATGTTGTTTCTATGTAGAGTGAAATTACTAATGTTTTTTGAGAGTCTATCGTGGGTTTCCAAATAAGAATCTACTCAGTGATTACTAGACATTCATACCAAATAGAGGATAAGCCGATGGAGTTTCATTAGATAGAGTAATTAGATAGAGGTGCATAGAACAAAGGTGAATTTGATATATTATAAATAGAAAAAGTCATCATACAGAGGTACATCGAACAAAGACATCATACAAAGGTACATCAGAATGAGTAGTATGAGAAGAAACATACCATACAAAGTATTACATGATGGAATTATACGAGAGAATATTTTCAATTTTTTTTGGAATGTTATCTAGCTATTTCAAGATTAGGAGGATGTTTTGAGACCATTAGAATTTATAGAGAGATTTTTAGGATTTTGAATAAGTTTTACACCTGAAAAGATAATTCAAATTTCTTATGGAGGGTGACCATATAAATAATAAGTTATTTCTATATTGGATCAACAAGAATAAAGAAGAGATTATATTTTGTAGGTATAACTTATTTTTGAAGAGTCCTATAGATAGTGGTATAAACAGTTAAGAAAGAAGAGGTGAAAATATAGATATTTTTGTGGTATAACCAATCATGGTAGAAGATTTGGTTACTATGGGGTAGAACCAGATTAAACTGGATGAACGATTACTAGGGTGTAGAAATATATTATACCTATTCCTTCGAAATCCAGTTGACGTTATTATATAATTCATGTTGGGGATATAACCAACATGGTAAGGAGTATGTTCCCACATTGAGGCCTAAACTTGTAAATATTATGTTATAACCTATCTCTTTATATGTAATCTATATGTGTTGAGGTTGTGATAAGTGTATCAAGAAATATACCAAGTTTTATAGGTTGATTTTATAGAATAATCCATGAATGTAAGGGATCATTACTTCAATCCCTATGATACCACTTGAAGTTACCAAATCAATTCCAGATCACTAAGAGGGAAATTACAGGGGAAATGGATTTTTTTTCTTCAAATTATGGAATTGTTATAAAAGTGTGTATTTTTTAGGTAACCATGAAAATAATAAAACTAAATAAGTTGATAATAATTTTTATAAACGAAATTTAAAGAAAAATAAGAACAAAATTTTCAACAAAACAAGACGAGGAGGAATAATGTTTTGAAGTTGAAAAATGCTAATGTTTCAAGTGAGGCATGTGAGAAGCCCAAGAAAGTTGTGCACTAAAGAAGGGGTGCTTAGTTAATTGGATAGATAAAATATCCATGTATAGATAGACAGTTTTACGACACGTAGAAAGTGTTAATGGTGTGAGAAATATGTGTATGGTACTAAAAATGAATGAATATTTTACCAGCCTACGAGCGGAGCATAAAAATGATGTTGCAAAATCAAGGGAATGATGATAATTCAAAACTGAAGAGAAGATTAAAATTTTTTCTGAAGACTTAATACATGATATATATCCTTTAAAAAATATATAAAGGCTAGAAATAAGGAATAAATCACAGCTGATTCTAAGTCTAAGTAGTAGTATATAAAGTCTAGACTAAGAGTATACTCTCATTCTGAATTTTTCTTATAACAAACATTGAAATTCATCCTTCTTCCTATTGTTATTGTTTATGTGAACCAACTTTTATAGAATTTAAAGAGACAAAATATAGGATATTTCTAAGTGAGGTAGTGGTTTTATAGTAAGAAGAGGTATCTATCATGGAACATTATGATCACCATGCTGAATGATATTATGGTACCCTTTAGGGGGATCAAAGATGAAACTGAGGTATTACTATCACATTTTCCATGGTTGTGTCAAGCTAATATTTAATGAGGGGTAAAGATTGTTGAAAAATATGAGATACAGGGGGAGTTACATTAATATACTTGTATTGTTTTGATATCTTTTTTGATATTGGTGTAGGTTTTATCTTAACAAACATACATAGATTACCCTAGATTTACAAATGTTGGAATAATATCGAGGAATGTAATACATATAATAATTATTAATAAAAACATTGATCACCAAGATTATATATTATTGTTTTATATATCTGGTTTTCCAAAATAGATATAGATATGTCTCATTAAAGGATACTTGTTTAAAGATTCACGTGAAACTATTCTTCTCTTGAGATATTTTTTCAGTATTCTACAATGAAAGTATATGAGTTTTGATGACCCGTATGTCATAATTTTCATTTTATTATAAACAATGGGGTTATAGATAATGAAAACACATATATGGAATACGTAATTGAGAAAACATATTAAATTTTATGACGTGTGGTGATAAAAAATGTAAGTGCAAAGGATGATAATCTAGTGAAAAAGTTTTTTCACTGTATTTGAAATAAATATGTCAATATTTTTCAGGAAAATTAGTTAGAAAAGTAAGAGAGAATATTTGTTTCTACGTTTAGAGAAACATAATTAAGTAAGATGATGATTTACTAATCTTCATAGTACCCGACATTATTGACACATTCATAATTCTAGTTGAGGCTATTAGATGAAGTCATGACTATACCAAGGTGTATGAGAAAGAGATATATATGATGTTTTTGAAAAAAAATAATTGGTGTAAAGTGTTATAGATGATGTAAAATGTTCAAGCTATGAAGTGGTGAATTTATAAAAAATAGAGGAAAAGTTGATAATGTACCGATCAAAGAAAATCCTTCAATGAGAAGAACTTGTGTAGAAGTTCTATTGGATAGACTAAATCGGATGGATATTTAAAAAGCGGTACGGGAAGGAGAATTATAAATGTCACCAAATGAAAATTTATAAAGTTGTACTATATATAGAAATTAAATGTCATTGGATAGAGAAGTATGATGTCATTAAATGGATAAATGTGATGTCATTGGATGGATTATTTCAATGACATCAGATAAAGAAATAATATGTCATCGGATAGAAAAATATGAAGACATCAGACAAAAAAATGAGAAGTCCATTGAATAATGTAAAACTACAAATATCCCAAGATGAAATTTTTTAATTCTATCAAAATGAGGTTAATGAAATTGGTATATGTGATACAAAATTATCAATCATAGAATGATCAGACAGATAATTTCATAATCTTAATAGATAATTAAGAATATTTACAATTTTTTTGAAGTTAATCATTATGTTGTAATTTAAATGATAATAAATCAATATAATTTTTGAGGAATATTTAAAAGAGACCATTTATGTTAGGATTTGAGAAAAATATTTTGAGGAATACTTTTTCAACATGTTTGATGACTTTAAAGACATTATAGAAAAAATTGATTTGAGTGGGAAGTTCATATTTGTTGTCTACACTTATTCCTTCTTTTTTGGAGGAAGTGTGACCATATAAAGGGGATAATAGTCATTCAGATATGATTTTTTTCTATTTAGAGTGAATTTTTTGATGTTTTTAAGAGATCGTAGCATGATTTACTGAACAATAATCCCCTTGGTTAACATAGAGGAGTACTATAGACAACATATTAGATAGTGGTGCATCATATAAAGGTTCATCAAGTATAGGAATCATACAGAGGTACATTACATAATGTTTTATGAGACGAAGGTGCATTATATAGAGGCATCAAATGGTGGTACATCATATTGAGGCCTTAAAAGGAGGTTCATTAGATAGAGGAGTATCAAAAAAATCATTCCAAATGAAGTATTAAAAGATGTATTTTTGTTAAAGATTATTTTCATACAATGTTTTGGAAAGATAATATTTGAGTATATCTGGGTCTTTCAATATTAAGAGGATGTTTTGAGACCAATAGGATTTTTAAATACCTATTAAAGATCTTAAATAATTCATACATGGTAAAAGATGATATAAATTACTTGTAGAGGAAGACAATTTGAAGAAGAATACCTTTTTAAATTAGATAAACAAAAAGAAAGAAGATGATATAGCTTGGGGTATAACTAGTTACTAAATAGGCTCATAGTTAAGGGGTATAACTAATCAAGAAGGAATATGAAAAAATAAGGAAAGATGTCATGTATAACTTACTACAGTAGAAGAGTTTGGAACATGGGGGAACAAAAAAAATCAACTTGAATAATGACTACAGGGGTATATAACTAGTTTTTTCCCATTCCTTTGTAATCCTATTAAAGTTAGTGGAGAATCCGTGTTTGGGGTGGGCTATAACCAACATGATAAATAGTAGGTTCTCCCATTGATTCTGAACAGTGTAAATTTTATGTTTTGATCTCCTTATTAATATACACTAGATACAAGGTGATGTTTTGTGATATTTTTGAGTGGATGAATAAATCTAACAATTTATATAGGATTATTTTTGAGAAAAATTCATAAAAAGGGGATGACTAATTCACCCCATGTTTACGATCTCACGTTGATATGGGATCTACACTATTCTAATAACACAATTATCTAATAATCATCATATAAGGCATCTCATGCCTTTCACATGAGGTAGCACCTCAGGTTTTTCACTTGAGTTGAGGTAGAAGACATAATATGCCCATCACATAAGCTTTCTAAGCTCATCTCCTAATGTTCACTAGGCTTGTCACCTAAGGATGGGTTTTTAATGTATTAGGAGGGTCACATGTATAAATATGTTTGAAAGCGCTCACAAATTTAACGTCTTGTGGGGGATCCTCCCTTATAAAATCATCGTGCACTGAAAAAAATATAAAGCTATGTGAGGGTTCTCACGATTGAAATTTTAGTGGGGGTAAATCATATATTTAATGTCTAGTGGAGATATTCTTTACATATTAGGTTGTTAATAGGTTAAAATATAATGGTGACAAAAAAATCTAGGGATAATTTCTATTTATGGTTGTATTTTTGGTATAATCTATAAATATGACCATTATTCAGTGTTTTTTACAACCTATGAGGAGGTGAGATGCAAATGGGATCCTCATTTTAGTGATCGTGCGACCACCTCGACTCTCCACCCCTGAATGAGAGACAAGATTATTGGGATATTGGGATTGAAAAATGAAGAGGAATCATATGTAACCTATTAGGATATAGGGATCAAAACCCATGTAGTTAGATTACATAGTTTAGTGTCACGAGGTAGGGCCACACCATGTAGTTTAATATCAAATAGTTAGGATGCATGAATCATGAAAGAAGCAACAAAAACCGATGGTGTTGGGATTGTCCATTAAATATTCTTAGAATATGGGGGATCATATCACACTCATCACATACAAAATCTAGTGTTTATCACATGTGGAATAAAGTTCTCATCACACAGGGAATACCATGATTTTTAGATAGGGTAAGACTATAATTTTATGTTTTTACTCACGAAGTTGTCATCCAGTTTAACATTGTTTGACTCAGAAGTAAAAAACACGAAAGGATAAATGAAATAATATATTTTTTTGCTAATTTTGCAAGCTTCCTAATTCTCTTAAATTAGTAGTAAAGGATGTGTGTGGTTCTTATGAATGTATTCTTCCCCAATGGTGGAAATCATTCCATGCTAATTATATAGGGAATACCATTGTCATTGCATAGGGAATCTGAAACTCATCACTCAGGGAATCCTCAGTTTGTAACATAAAGTACAAATACATTTCAATGTTTTGATATAAGGATGCTATCATGAATTTTGACATCATGCAGCTAATACACTTTCACTATATAGTTTAAAGTATTACAAATCAGGAATTTTTGGGTATTACAGGAAAATATACACTTTATTAGTTAAGGTGAGAGGGGATATGAATCAAGGTATCCTACATGAAGTCCATACGGGGGTTGGAGGTCATTTTCCCTTGATGATGTCATGTTTAGGGATTATATACCCACTATACAGATGATTTTGGAGGAAAAAAGGATTAGAAAATGCCCATTTTAGGATGTATGTAGGGATCTTGATAAGATGGTTCCTATGCTTGGGGTAAAAGTCAAGGAATATGCCCAAATCATGTTTGGAGTATAGGTATTGGGAATGATGGTCCATGATACCAACCATATATTTGGGGTTTGAAGAAGTTAACCTGATTTGAATGGGCACAGGTCCCTTGAGTACTAAACTTACACACAACTATGTTATGTAGAAGGAGGAATTGAATAGGGAACTTGATAGATGTTATCCATAGCTTTGTATTTTCATTAAGATTTATACTTTCATGAACCATCATCTCCATCACAAGGTTAGTGTATAGAATTTTGAGACATAAGTACATGAAATGTTTGGTGTTGTGTGGGGCCCGGAGTTACCTGAATGATTGTAATCTTTCATGAAATAACAAGTTCATCAAGTAAAGTCGCACACAATCATCTTTAATATAGGTTATGGTGATTATGTTCTATTTGAGGGTTTTCGTGTATGTTCCTACCTTATGTGAGACCATGAGATTCTCTAGTTGTGAGAATTTGTGAGATAATGATTTTCATGAGCTGCGAATGCACCTCTATGACATCCAATGGTTCATACCTAAAAATAAAGTGGACTGATGCTCTATTTATTTATATTTAGGGTAATTCAAAGAATTGGTTTAGGGAAACCCTAAAGGCTTACCCAACACAAAAAGGATCATGTAAGAAGGGTATTCCTCACTGTTTTAAGTCTATATCATATAAATTTGAGTTGCATGACACTTGTGCATTTTCTATTAGAGTCCTGCTGGGAGACACATGAAAGATCATCCATTTTAAATAACATTTCTCGTGTAAATAAAAGTCGAAAAATCTTGAATGTTTGGAACAAAACCTAAAAATTATTTCTAAGTTACCCCTTAGCTCTAGATTGATCCCTGGGGCTATGTTTTCCCCTCACCATGGGGAGATCATAGGATTCTATCCATGAAACAATTTCCAGTTCCATTAAATGATCTGTCATAGAATTAGAGATGATGGGGGAAGAATATAGTAAAATACATGGAAAAAATTCTTGTCATGGATGATTTCATTCCATTTCTAGTAACTTTTGTTTGTTTCATGGAGATCAGTGAAGCGCACCATGCAACCTGGGTGGTTCGTGGACTATAAATAGAGTGAGGGGTCACAAGTACATACTACTAACTTTCTCACTCAACAATATATCTCTTGGGTTGAAAAACCCCTAACTTTTACAAAACTATTGAGCTTTCCTGAAATGATATTCCTGAAGATCTCTTTTTATGTGTAAAAATGTTTTGTGATTCTATTTGTGTGGACCTAACTTTCTCTTTCAATAGAGAATCTTTATATGAAGCAGTTGGGACTTTCATGAAATATGAAGACTTTCTTGACACATGTACATGTTATATGGACCAACCTTTATTAAACTAAAAAATACATACAAAATTACTGATCATACCATTAAATTTTCTTATACTACTATTGTTGATAATTATTCCATTAGGTGGAACAAAGGGGATATAATCTCAAAAAATGATTGTTACTCTATAACCTCATCCTTCTCAATGATCTTATTATGTTTTCTATAGATGACTATATTCCAATGCATTAGTGATCATTCCATGATGAGCTCTATCGGTAGAATGTGGTTGCTATTAGGAATGCGCTAATGGAGTATAGTACCAAAACCATATATATTATTAAAAACTAAACTATGATTGTCACAAAGGAATTTCTAAAAAAATAGGTTTTCCAGCCTTGAAATTCCAATATTATGTAAGTAAGTATCTCAGAAAACCAGATAGTTTGAAATGAATTTTGTGAATTTTCATTCAGGAAGAAATTTTACTGATGAACGGTTGTGGGAATGTTGGGTAAGTTTCATGTGTATTGAATATTGTTATGAGATGTGTTGTATAAGACTGAATGAGATATTATGGACATTCCAATTCCATGACTAACATCATGTAGATATACTACAAGAGCTACTAAGTAGGTGGTTGCAAAACACTAATAATTTACACATTTTGTATATGGAAGTGGGGATCAACCTGTGTGATCTATACCATATTGAATATATCCCTCTCATATGATTCAAATATGAATCATTCCTCCTAGAACCAATCAAATAGGGGAAAAAATCATACACAAATTGAAATGAAGATTATAATGGATAAAATGATGTAGTTGTTGTGAAATCACCCATCCATCTAGCCATATATCCCCTTCAAGATGAACCTAGGCCTATATTTGAACATTCCTAGAGTTTGGATGGTAGAACGACCTTAGAAATTCTATGAAAAACAATATTGGAGGAGGTCAGGATCTTATAGTATCATTTTAGAGTAAGGGTAGTATGAGAAATGGGGGTACAATGTGAAAGATTTTCACCCAAATGTCATATATGAGGAATTCCTAATAACATTTATTAGTTGGTGGATATTTCCCATCACCCAAAGGTGATGGAGTCTATACTAGAATTAAAAAACTAGTTCAACCTGGAAATTAAATTTTTTGCTAGGTTGTATGACTAATTAGAGAACTTTCTAAGGGGAGATATTCCCAGGAACATCTGTGACCCTTTCCTATTTATTTATGGATTGGTCATGAAAAACTTCTGTGGGATATAAATTTCAAAATTATATTACCCCCAAACAATTGATATAGAACTACCCTCTTCAAAATCATTATGGTGAGGATGATAATACTCAGTAAATTTGGGGTGGTGGCCTATATTAGTAATGTCAATAACATAAATATTTGACATTTTCCTACCACATATAGTGAGATGACTGATGATGGACATGGAATTTTCAAGAAAATACAATACCTTTAAAAAAATTAGGTGGGGGTATTTGTTGCACAAATGGGAGACCGCATCTACTGTGAGATGTATACCCTTGAAAAATTCTCTCATTTGTTTGGTTTTATTTAAGGGATAGTAATGAAGGTTTACATGGAGGTTCACATGGAAATTAATCCCTATTTCATTCACCATATTTGGGAAATGATCACTAGTGAGAGATCTGAGGAAACCATCATCCTTCGACCAGAAAATTCCACCACTAATATTACCCAAAACTAAATAAAAATGGCCGGTGGTGTATTTGGGTTTTGTTTTAAAAAATGAGTGAAACAGATGGATCTATTTGAGGAACCTCAAGAGAAATAGGGCCCGAGGTTGGATGCTATCATGTGATCATTCCTATTAGGGAGGGTGTCTTGTGATGGGGAAGAAGAAATTATGAAGGCATCCCAAGGGTCTCTCATTCCTTATCCTTTAGATAGGGACCCTAGAGAAAGTGCATTTGGATGTCTAGATATCCCTCAGAAGTGACCCAGATATCAAAATCAAAGCTATTAAGCTATATTAATAATGTCTAGAGAGGATCTAAGGAATTGTTTGTAGTACTTGGTACATGTTTCAAACAACATAATACACCATAAAGTCTAAGAGTATGGGATATTCACAACTAAAAAAGTATCCTATAATAGTGCTAGAGTTGGACTTTATCAGTGATAACAAAGTGATGACTACCACAATGTGGGTAAAAGGCCAAATATTTTATCAGCACTAAAAAATCAATGACAATGAGGTGCTTTTTAGTGAAAATAAAAAAGAATTGATAAGTCACAATTTTATCTATTCTTTTAAAAGTGCAGATGAAGGAAACCATTTATCATTGAATTTAATTAGTGATTAAAGGGTCCCTGTATCGGTGTAACTAAAAGCGTTGACAAAGTGACCCTTTATCTACGAACTTACAAGCACTGATAAAGAACCCCTTTATCAACACATTTAGTAGTGCTGATAATGAGAAATACAATCGATTGATGTTACACCACACTACCGCACCAGAAATAGGTTATATAGTGTGTTGTAACAACACACTACATCACTAGAAAGAGAACAACAAACAACAACAAAAATTATAAAATTTAGATAAAAATATATTATTTTAATGATATAAAATTTTCAAAAAAAATAAAAGAAAAAACACTTTTATAGAGCATTTAAATTTTTTGTTACTAAAATTAATTTCAATTTTGAATAAAAAGGTTCACTTGGAGTCACTGTGATTCAGATTAAGGTGAATCCAATTCCTACAAATTACAAATTCTATATGGATTGTTTTTGTAAATTAACAAACCAATACAAATGATTTTGATCGGTTTTGAGTATGTTAGTTATTTTTTCCACTAAAATTAATTTCAATTTGGAATAAAAAGATTCACTTGGAGTCATACCAGTCACACCGTCCGTCATATTGAGGTGTGACTAATTCTGACATGCCTCAATTTACTTATGGATCAGTATCAAAAAGTTTCAATACAATCTGAATGATTTTTATTGGTTTTGAGTATGCCAATTTTTTTACTAAAATTTCATTTTAAATAAAAAACATGTAGTTTTAGTCATACATGTTTCATCATTTGTTGGTTTCAAAAGAGATTAATTTTTATATTTCAAAAATAAATTATGAATCATTTTCCTAAATTTCAAGACAATCAAAGTTCTTTTTTTAAATTTTCTGTGCGTGAAACTTTTTGTATTAAAATATCAATTTTAAACTATTAACTGACACTTTGAGTCATATAAATCACACCATGAGTCAGATTGAGAAGCTTTTGATTTCTACACATAAAAATGAAATATAGATCATTTTACTTAAGTCAAAAAAAAACAATCCTAAAGTGTTTTTCTAGTTTGGATAATGTCAGTTATTTTTTCAATACAATTAATATCAATTTTGTATAAAAGGATGAACTCGGAATCAAACCATTCATATCGTGCATTAGATTGAGGTGTGTCTGATTAAGAAACATCTCAAATGACTAATTAATTGTTTTACTAAAGTATAAAAATAATCGGAGTGTGTTTCCTCTATTTTGAGTATGATAGTTATGATTTTTTTACTAAAATATTATTTTCAACTAGAAAGATGCACTTTTAGTCATACAGGTTGCATCGTTTTTTGGTTTGAAATGAGATCAATTATTACACATCATAAAATTAATTGTGAATGATTTTTTTAAATTATCAAGACAATATGAGTGAATTTTATTAGTTTTTAGTGAGTGAACCTTTTTGTAATAAAATGTCTATTTTAAACAGATAATGGGGAGTTTGAGCCATACCAGTCAAATTGTGAGCCATATTTAGGCATACCTAATTCCTACACCTCAAAAATGACTTCTGGATAGTTTTCCTAAAGTAAAAGAAACAATGAAAATGCATTTTTTTTATTTTGAGTATGTTAGTTGTTTTTCACTAAATTTAATGTCAATTTTGAATAAAAAGATGCACTAGGAGTCATACCAGTCACACTGTTTGTTAAATTAACATTTGGTTGATTCCAAAACTTCCCAAATGAGTTATTTGTTGTTGTACGAATGTATGAAAACAATCCAAATATTTTTCCTTAGTTTTGAGTACACCACTAATGTTTTTTACTAAAATGTCATGTTAAACTAGAAACATGCGCTTTTAGTCATATAGGTTGCATCGTGTGTAGATTTTATATAAGGATAATTTCTATACATAAAAATTGAATTATGAATCATTATCCTAAATTATAAAGATAACTCAATCACATTTTCTTAGTACTCAGTTAGAGACACATTTTTGTATAAAAATGTCAATTTCAAACTGATAACGAACACTTTGAGTAATTCCAGTCACACCGTAAGTTGGATTGAGTTGAGGCTGATTCCAACATATCAAAAATGACATATGGATCATTTTACTAATGTAAAAAAATAATTCTAATGTGTTTTATCAATTTTGATTATGTTAGTTGTTTTTTTCCACTAAAATTAATGTCAATTTTGATTAAAATGATACACTTGGAGTCATATCAGGCACACCGTGTGTCAGATTGAGCTGTGGATGATTCTAAAACATCTCAAGTGACTTATTCATCATTTTTCTAAAGTATAAAAATAACCCAATGCCTTTCCTTGGTCCTATGTATGCCACTTTTGGTTTTTTATTAAAATAAGAATTTAAAATGGAAACATGAGATTTTATTCTTATAGGTTTCATCTTGTGTGGGTTTTACATAATAATAATATCAACAAATCAAAAATTAATTATGAATCATTTTTCTAAATTATCAAGATAATATGAGTTATTTTTCTCAGTTTTCAGTGAGGGGAACATTTTTATATTAAAATGTCAATTTTAAACTAATAATAGATAGTTTGGGTCATACCAGTTACACTATGCATCAGATTGAGGTTCACCTGATTACTAAACATAAAACATGACTTATGGATCATTTTACTAAAGTAAAAAAATGAACAAAATAGGTTCATTTTCTCAGTTTTGACTATGTTAGTTTTTTTTCACTAAAATTAGTGTCAATTTTGAATAAAAATACGCACTTGGAGTCATACCAGTCAAACCATGCATCAAATTAAACCATGACTGATTTAGAAACATCTCAAATAACATATGGATAATTTTACTAAAGTATCCAAATAATACGAAGTTGTTTACTTGGTTTTCATTATGCCATTTTTTTTACTAAAATGTCATTTTAAACTGGAAACATTTACTTTTAGTCATACTAGTTTCATCGTGTGTCTGTCTGACATCAGACTAATTGTTATATGCAAAAAATGAATTATAAATCATTTTCATAATTTATCAATAAAATCCATGTGTTTTTTAGTTTTTAATGACTACCACGTTTTTGTATTAAAATGTAGATTTTAATCTAATAAAGAACACTTTGACTCATACGAGTCACACCGGGACTCGGATTGAAGTTTGGGTGATTCATACTCATCAAAAATTACTTATTGATCATTGTATTAAAGTAACAAAGAAATAAAAATTAATTTTATTGGTTTTGAGTATGTTAATTTTTTCACTAAAATTAATGTCAATTTTGAATAAAAATATTCTCTTGGAGTCATACCAATCACATAGTGCATCAGATTTAGGTTTAGAATATTCATACACATCTCAAATAGTAAAGTTGTATTATATTTCTATTCTATGATTGTGGGCTGTATTGTTTTTTCTTAAATAAAACTTGTGGATAAATTGAAGGTTACAACACAAAATGATCTTATAGGTCGATTACTACCCTGTATAAAATCACTTAAACAAGTGGTGAAAAATATTAGTTCAATAATCCACCTAAAACACATGTATAATGGATCTTATATTAGGTGAATGTTTTTTTTTTCAGTTTTCAACTATTCTTTTCAACAAAAATCATGGTATGATTTTCATTCTACTTCATTAACAAAAAAAATTTATTGTTTGGAAGCCAACACTTCATCTCCTCCTCCTCCTCAGTCTCTGCATTGATCTCCACTTCTACCTCCTCCTCCACATAAGTCTCGGACACTAACTCCACCTACACCTTCACCTCCACCTCTGTCTCTTCCTCATCCTTCACATCAGCCGTTTCCCAAAATTTTTTATTGTTTGCAGGTCAGTGCTTCTAAAGAAATTTATTTCCTCCATTATACTTCTCCATGATAAAGGGATCAAAAATAATATATAAGAATTATAACACTAATTATTCCTAGCCAAAATATATTTCAAAGGTTATGAATCATACTATATGACAAACATAGTAGGTAATCTATTTAATTTGTTGTCGACGTACATTCTATCAAAAATTACATTTTGCACTCATATATAAACAAATTTATTTTTTATTTTGAGTAATTTGGTTGTCAAAAATATTGATTGTACTTAGAAAATATAGACAAACAAATTATAATAAAATATATTTATTGAAATTTTATTTACCTTCATAAATTACCTGTAGGGGGATGCTAGTTTTTTCAGGCTTTATGATATCTCTCATAAATTTAAAAACATAATATCCAGAATTGATGCCATTATTATATTTCATACACTGTAGAAAAATTAACCAAATTTAGTAAAAATTTTTGAAATGTCTTGATAGTTAAATAATTTTATATTTTCTTCAATTTTTTTCCATTTTTAGTAATTCATAGAATTTATCCATTCATACACTGACTTCATGCCATGATCTATCCTATATTAAGAGACCTCCACATCATAACAAAATTCTTGTTAAAACAAAAACTAAAACATATAATTAAAAGTTATCTATAAAATTTTCACTAAATTTTATTGCAAATTCACAATAAACACCATGTGTGGTTAGTTGGTTGGATATCCATGCATTGGATCCTAAAAATAAATATTCAGGGTTTCGATTATGACTTTGATTAGCACCCAATTCTCCCTAAAAAAATTAAGTAATAAAAAAATTTAAAATATATTTTATGTTACTAGATTTTAGACTATTTATTTTTCATTATAGGAAGAAAATGAGTTATTCATTAGATACGTTTTTATTAAATGCTTCGAGGAACACATCTTTTTTCTTCTCAATTTGTTCATCATACAAAGTATGTTCTATCGTAGAAATGACATTGGGATTAATTAATCCAAATTTTAATTCACATGATTTTCTATTTATATAGTTTTGATATAAACACCGATAGAACATATGAATAGTTATTAATATTAATAAACATATAATCTCATTATTTGGATAGATTTATTAAGAAAATGTATGTTATGTGTGTATTAACAACCAAGAAACAAAACCATTCATGCTTTAGAATATCATTTAGAGTCCTGAGACCAATTATGTTTTTGAAGGATCCTCTATATATTTATATTTAATATTTAATATAAGACATTTTTCTCTAGAAATTGAAGAGAGAAGCTACTCTTAGGAGTTCATTTTGTTTTCTGGGTCGATTAACTAGGTTTTTTTATTCCACCTTCCATTTATCCACCACTTTATCCTTATATAATATCATACATCAATTTAGACCTTTTATCATTAACATTTATAGGTATTTCATACGAAATTTTTTTTAAATACATACCTCGTGAATATTTATAAGATTAGACAGCCATGCTATGAAATATCCAATAGCATCATTGACTTTTTTAATATCAGAACCATCATGTGGAATAGTAAAGTTAGCATTCGACTCATGAGATACCTTAATCAACACTTTCATGTGATCTTTTGGGAGGCCTTGATGGGTTATCTTGTATCCTGGGATATTATACACTGTACCCATCACAACACGGTGGTACATGGGTGTTGATAGATACAAATTACTTAAAATTTTACCCTGTAGAATTTTAGTAATATAAATTTATCAGAAGTTATTGGATTCACATTTAAGAGAAAGAGTAATGATAAAATTGATTACTAAGGGTAGGATATATTGTAAAGATACAAGTCTTATGCACATGGACATTACATTAATTTTGTGGAATAATTAATACATGACACAAATAGATGCCCAAAGACTGTATTAGTTTTGTGGATTTAGAAACAAGGAACACATGCTTCTAGTATGGTGAAATATCTTCAACATCTCTCATAAAGATCATCAACATTATTTTTACTACCTATAACATTTTTTATATCCTAGTTAAAAGATAACATATGAAAAGGGTGAGATCATATTCTCAGTAAGGGTAAACAAAGAAAATATCAAATAAAACATCATCATAAGAATGTAATAAATTGAACATAACTTTTTAAAATCATACCATGCATAATGAATATCAAAATATTAATTCATGGAATAATTCTTCATAGTTCACAAGGAATAAATAACAAAGTAACATGATCCATGAGAAAATACCTTAGGTATAAAACCTGGAATTGTGGAAAACACATAAGCATAGAAATCCATTTCCATATTATCCAAGGCTCACTTACAGGACCATCATAGTTGAAAAATTACTATACTAACCAAGTTCATTTTTAGATGTATCCGTGTATTACGAAACCATATTCACAAGTCATTCCAACCCTATATTAATGAAACCGGTTTACTTTATCTTCCATTCATGTTTATCTCATGAGATAAAAATAATTAACCAATGCTTTAGAGGGAGATATAGGTCACATCCATTTAATAATGGAATAATTTTTACGTGTTCCACAATAACATAAATCATTTATCATAGAATAAACCAAAAAATAAAATTGGTTTCATAATCATCATTCCATCATAATCCATATAAAACAAATATATTTAATAAATATAATTTCATCATAAACATAATAAAACCATAGTAATAATAAGGATAGAAACATAACCCTATTTAAAGAATTTCATATTAGATGGAAGCTAATTTTTAGAGAACACTTGAAATTAATTTTTGAGAAAATATCCTTTATTCATTAAACACATTTTCTTTTTCAAAACTCCACATAATTTTTTTAATAAATTATATATTTTAATATAACCTTGAAATATTGAAAAGTAATCTTCATGGAAATACAATGTTATGAAAAGTTAAAAACCCATCATGTTGTATACGTTAAATAAAAAAAATCATCTTGTACTTATGTTATATATGTCAAAAATTAACTCATATAGAAAAAAGATAATCTCATACTATTAAATAAAAATTCACCAATAATTGAATTTAAAAAATTGTACAAGAATAAAAAAAGATTACTTATTTGGTAAACATGGAAGTGGATGATAAATATATCACAGTAAATACTAACGTATAAAAAATCTTGGATAATAATGGGATTGTGAAATTATCCCTTACCAATTTATAATCAGCTAAATAATATGTCTCATAAAATAAATAAATTTATATTCATATCATAACCTTGACAATAAGAATAATTAAAACATTCATGGGTAACATAAACACTACTCAAAATAAATAGGTGGTGTATAAGGCATATGCCTCATATAAAGTAATGTGAGTCAAAATAATCCCTTACCTTAGGTATGGGTTCCTTCATACATGTCCAAACCTCTTGTATATGTTTTTAAGAAACGTTATTAACTTATTCCAGAATCATATTCACTTTTTATAATATCAAAAGTGATCATATTATTACTCGTTGTTTAATAACATTATTACTCATCCATCGGGTATTAACTGCATTATTTTCTTATGAATGTTTTGTCGAATAAGTTCTTGATAATCTTATTAGATTATAGATATATAATTTAAAAAGTTATATTAATATAATATATATCATATTCATTCATTAAATACATTTATATAATCATGCTTTAATGGATATCATGTAGAATTAATTGTATCACATCGTAGAAAATGCATGTCGTACGTACGCATGATCGATGATATCATTTCCATAATTGTGAAAAGGTATGCAAGTTCATGGTATATATTTTGTTCAATAATCCATATCATTTTTTAATAATCAAATACAGTTATTATTTCCATCATTATAACCATTGAAATAAGATGGTGGTGAAAAATAGATTACACCATGGCGTGGAAACGGTAAGCCGTACATATGCACGTGTGGTGATTTCGTTTATCATAGGATGGATAAAAGGTGAAATATGGTTGTTATATAAAAATAATAACATATATTAACATAATTGATACTATATTTATTACATATTATGGAAAAAAATTATGAAGATGAAGTATAAGAAGAAATAATTTGAAAGAATTTGTATAGGAGATTACCTCTTCTTCGACAAGACCCCTCTAGATGTCCTTTTAATGGCACTAGAGTTGGTCTTTTGAGAACACCATCACCTCTAGAATGTGAATAAGGATGTTGATAATCTAAATCGGTAGGGGATGACTGAGAATGAAGGCTCAATGTTAAGTGAAGAGGGAATAGATGATGTTCCCTTTATAAATGAGGAGAGGGGCACTCTTGAAACATCCAAAAAATATTAATTTATAATAAAGTCAAACCACATAAAAAACATCAAAAGTGACCTTATTTTTAATATTATGTGATATAAGGTTGTAATATCATCAATCAATAATTTTTAGACATGTTTGGATTTCATTTTAAACCTTATCATTTCGTTTATCCTTAATTATTCTCTTTTAGTTTTCACTAAGGTATCAAATTGTTCAACATTATAATAGTGCAATTTTTACTTATTTTATGTAAATTATAATATAAATTAACAAAATAGAACATTTTAGAGTAAAAAATAATTATTTTATATTTTTAAAATAAATTATGAAATTTAAATAATTTAACAAAACATTATTTTTACCAAATATCAATAGTGTCAATTTTGACACTATTCAATTCATTGTTTTTAAAAAACAACAATCTAACTTCAACTCAACTATTTTATTATATTACTAATATGTCAAGGTAATATTTTAAGTTCATTTGAAATATTAATTATCTTCAATTATATTTATTTTAAATTTTTTAATAACATTTATTTGATATTTTCTATAATAAAAAAATTACAACATCAATTTTGTGTAATTATTTATTACACTTATTTGTTGAATAAAAATTAAAAATAAAATACTATAATGAATATAAATCTAAAATATTTAATAATAATACTTTTAGTTGAATATATATTCCATAAAATTCATCATAAAAAATGTTATACTTTTCAAAACATGAATGTGACATGTTTAACATCACTTTAAATAAAATAATAGAAGTGTCATAATCTATTCTATAAGGCTCCAAATGATCAATAACATGATGCTTGAATGAATATGGTCTATATATAATTTAACAATAATATTTGTGAAGTTTTTGTGTCTTTTGATGGTTGTTATCATTTTAAAAAAATATAGTTTATTGATTTTCTCATCAATTAAATAATTTCTACATCATCAATATATAAACTATTAAAGAAATTATTTATTTTATAGAAATTTAAAATAAATTACCATGATAAATGAAAAAATTATATATTTAAAAATTAGTATTTATAGTTTAATTTATCTTCTGCATAACCTTATATTAAAAATGTTTTAGTTATTAAAATATGAGTGAGACATATTTAACTTTTCTTTAAATAAAATAAATGAAATGTCTTAATCACATATATGTGGATTCCAATGGATACCTTTAGAACCAGGTATGATTGAGGTATAATCCTAATCATACAATTATATCAAGATAAGTGTTAGGTTAATTTTATAATATTATTCATACCCGTAGTTATCAGATTTACCCTTTTACTGTATTAATAAAAATTACAGAAGTTACTATTCATAATTCCCAAAAAAATAATGACATTTACATAATTTTTACCTACTAATTCAAAATATGTAATAAATTTTTCAAAATTAAAAATATAGAAGTTTCAGTAATTGATTTAAAATTAATCATGTTTTCGTAATGAGAGAATGGGTTTTAAAACTTAAATTTTTTTTGCAAAAGATTTAAATATTTTTACATTTGAATTCAATGTATAATTAATACCAATGACCTAAATTATATTAAATGACAAAAATATATTTAATTAATACTTTTAAACCATTCCAAAATTTATCTAAATACATTATTTCCATGAAAAAAGTTGGTTTCAATTAAATATATGTATATTTTTACTACTCATAAAAACTTAAATCTTATCCAAAAATATTAACAATTCATCCAATGATAAATTTTATATCCCAATTCAAAATAAAAAGTTTAATTTTTTTAAATAAAATATATAATAGTTTCAAAAACTATATTTTAAACTGGATGCTCTATTAAAAGGGATAAATATTCATTTTTTCAAAAATACTTCCTTTATCTGAAAAATGGAATTTGTTCTTTTATCTTGTCTAGAAAACATATAAGATGAATTTTAAACATTATATTGAATATAATATATATATTACTCTAATAAAATCCATAATGAGTGATATTATTATTTTATAAACTCACTTATTTTCATTTAGATCGTTGTTCAGAAGAAAGTTAATATTGTTCATACCGACCATTATAATGACTAGGTTATATGGTAACATAATATTATTTAGTTGTTTAATTAAAATAGATATTCAATGAAATTAATTATATAAAAATAAATTCAGATTCTTGTAACACAATCCCAGCATATTGTTGTGTATACCATAAGCTAAGCTAATGTTTCATATAGAAAAAGCTTATCTGGGTATAACATACAACACAAGACATCAAAAAAATTAAAAAAATTCTATCTCATAAAAATATCAGAGTGTCACATTCTACCCCCCTTAAAATTAATTTCTCCCTCAAAATTAATTTGGGTTATATAAATTTTTAATACTTGAAATATTTTTACATAGAAACCCACATTGCAAAAATAAAGACTAAAACATTATTTTAAAAGGAATAGTTATAAAATAATAGTTAACCAAAGTAAATCAAAAATAAGACTATATGTATGAGAACATAGGGGAATATTTGGGCATGGAATAAAATTTTAAATAATCATATACATTTATAATGATCACTGATCACAAGAAAGTGGGTGATCTAAATAGAAGTTAATAATAAAATTACCATAAACTAAAAAACATCAAATATGTCATTGATATCAAAAAAATTTGTGATAATAATACACCCTTTTACATCACTTTTCCTTTTCCTAATGTTGAATAATTTTCATGAGAATTTATACTTACTTGATTTAATTATAATCTCACCATTCATTTTTTCTTGACCAATTTCAATTTCATTTCTTATTCAACAGAATGAAGTTGAATTTTTCATTCCTAAAGTGTTAGTAGATCATGTGATCCGTAAATAGAATTAATATCAATTCCATATATCTTAATCACAAAAAAATGTTAGCACAAGTAATAAAATACATATAAGTCCACCTATGGTGAGATAATACTTTATTTTAACAAACATCATCTGATATTTAACTTAAACTTTCCATAAATTGATAACCTAATAATACTTCTAAAACCTGAAAATCCAAAACTTTAGAAAAAGTTTCACTAACTCATCTCTACATGTATCCTCCATATATAATTAGGTATCCCTTGTTTGTCACATTCCAAATATGTGATCACCTTCATCATGTATTCTCTTGGTTCATGGTAATAACCAGAATTAACATATATCAATATTCAAAAACATTAATGTTTTATTATTCCAAAACATATTGGATATATTCCTTAAGTCCTAAAAAGTTGTATACTTCAACTATGAATACATAACCCTCTTGAAAAAAATCCATAATTAGTTCCCAAGAAACTGGAATCATCTATTTTACTTATTCAAATCCAAAATATCATTATCCAAACATCGTTATCTTCACATAAAGGATATATTAAGTGTTATCTTTCCATTAATCATGTTTTAACCAAGTACACCACCTTACCATTAATTCAACTTTCTAATTCCTTATAACTATTCAACATATCCTTTCCAATCCTTAATGAAATAATTATACTAAAAACACTTATAAACTACACGATTCATATAGTATAATCATTAATTTCCAAAACATATACACCTCAATCATCCAAAATTATTCTTAAACCATTAATCAAGATCCATCATCTTGGCCTTTCCTAAAATATGAATCATGTATTAAGGATCCTCAACCTTAATCTAACAAAGCTTTTTAGGGTTAAAGTAAACAATAATTTTAGAACATCCTATACAGTTCACATGTCATTTACAATCTATTTATCCTCAAAAGTATAATAAATACTCATACCACCTTCATGATTCTCTTAATGATATTTACACATTGGAAACTAATTTTCATAATTCCCTTAATTTACACATCTGAAATATTCAAGGTTAACTACTATCTATATAGTTCTGGATATTAACTAAGAAAAGTGTGAGAAATAAATATCAGATATTAAAAACACATAAGTGAGGTAAATTACTTATAATATTTCGTTCTATGATATCTTAGGTTTAATAATAGGTTATTAATGATTATAAAAAAACTATATGATTATAACTTATACTTAGACTTATCATTGGGACATCCCAACATATATCCTTAGAAACATCTCAAGGGACCTCAATAATGTTTTTTCATCCTAGTTTCCAATGGTTGAATAAACCTTCAATTTGATACCAACATTAAAGACAGAATATTTATGTAAATGGAAATTAAATTAATTTTGTAGAATACATAATATATGACACAAATAGATGCCCAAATACTATATTAGTTTATTTTATTTAGAAATAGGGAACACATTATTATAATATGGTGAAAGATATTAAAAATATACTATAAATATATTCCCCTTTCGTTTTCATACCTAAAAACATTTTTTATATCCAAGGGAAAATAAAATATATAAAAAGGGAGAACTAAGATTCTCAGTAATGATAAAAAATAAAAATATCAAACAAAAAATTAATATAAGAATTTAATAAAATGAAAATAACTTTTGAAAATCATACCATGTATAAAAAATATCAAAATATTGAGTAAGGGAATAAATTTTGGTAGATCCCTGGGAATAAATCATAAAGGAACATGATCCATGATAAAGTAACTTTGGAATAAAACATGAAATTGTGGAAAACATATAAGTATAAAAAATCATTTTCATCTTATCCAAGGATCACTTCCAAGACCATAATCATTGATAAAGTCCTATACTGAATCGAGTTCACTCATCATTCCATCAATGTTTGACTGAACCTAATTTACTTGTCGTTCCAACCTTGTATTACTGAAATAGATTTACTTATTGTTCTAATCGTGTCAATATCATGAGATATAAATCATTACCCAATGCATTAGATGGAGATATAAGTCCCACCCATCTCGTAATTAATTCATTCTTACATGCGACACAACAACATAAATCATTCATCTTAGCACAACCCAAAGAATAAAATAGGTTTCACAATCATCATTCCATCATAATCCATATAAAACAAATATATCTAATAAATAGAATGACCTCATAAAATCAATCAAACCATAGTAATAATAGGGATAAAAACATAACCATATTTTAGGAATGTCATCTTAAATTAAAAATAATTATGATAAAACACATGAAATTAATTACTATAGAAAATATACTTTCTTCTTAAAACACATTTTATTTTATCATAATGCAACATAATTTTAAAAGAAAATAATTTATTTGCAAATAACCATTAAATATTATAACAAAAATTTCATGGAAATACAGTGTTATGTAAAAGTAAAAACCCATCATGTTGTATAAGTTAAAAGAAAACATTCTTCTCATAATTATTTCGAATAAGTCAAAAAGTACCTCATATTGAAAAACAAAAAAATATTCCTTTCATACCATTTAATAGAAATTCACCAAAAATTGAATTTAAAAAATTCTGTAAGAATAAAAATAATATTAAATATTTAGAAAACATGAATGTGGATGATAAATATACCCCAGTAAATAATTGCGTATAAACAATCTTGGATAATAAGAGATTGTGAAATTATCCCTTACCAACTTATAATCAGGTGAATCATATTCCTCATAAAAAATAGAAAAGTATATGTATATCATAACCTTCATAATAGGAATCCTAAAATCATTCATGGGTAGTATAAACACTACTCAAATGAAATAGTTGGTGTATAAGGCATATATCCCATAGAAATAAAAGTGAGACAAAATAGCCTCTTACCTTAGGTATGGGTTCCTTCATATGTGTATGAACATCCTATATAAGGGTTTAAATAGTGTTATTAAATTATTATAGAGTTATATTCACTTTTAATAATATCATAGGTGATAATATTTTTACATGTTTGTTAATAACATTATTACTCTTCCAACGAGTATTAACTGCTTAATTTGTTTACACATGTTTCATCAGATAAGTTCTTATTCCTCTTCTTAGATTATTGTTATATCATTTAAATAATTATATATATATATAATATATCAATATTTTCATTAATTAAATTTATATTATCATGCTTTAATGTATATCATGTAAAATGAATTGCATCGAATCATCGAGACGGTAGGTCGTATGTATGCACATGAGACTATATCATTTTCATAATTGTGAAATGGTATGGAAGTTGATGGTATATTTTTTTATAGAATCCATATAATGTTATAATAATTATATATAGTTATTATTTCCCTAATTATTCTCATCCATGTAAGATGGAGGTGAAAAGAAGATTACACCACGGTGTGGAGATGGTAAGCCGTACGTACACACACATTGTGATTTTGTTTTTTATAGGATGGATAGAAGGTGTAATATGGTTGTTTTATAAAAAAATAATATCTAAAAATATAATTGATACTAGTTTTATTACTTTTGGATGGAAACAACTCATTAATAGGATGTAGAATAAGAAATAATTTGAATTAATTGGTATAGGAGATTACCTAATCTTCGACGAGCTCGCTCTAGATCTTCTCTTAAAGGAAATAGAGTTAGTATTTTGAGAAGAAAAACACATCTAGAATGTGAAAAAGGAATTTGAGATGTGAATTGGGAAGCAGATGGATGATCTTGGAGGCTCAATGTGAAGTGAAGATGTGAGGGAGGAGGTGCCCTTTTATAATTTATGTGAGGGGAAGTTTTAGAAACTTCAAACAATATTAATTTATAATATACTCGGTCCACATCAAAAAACATCCAAAATTTCCTTATTTAGAAGATGATATTATATAAGTTTGTAATCTAATAAACCAATATTTTTTATAAATGTTTTGATTTAATTTTAATCCTTAACATTTTGTTTACCTTTAATTATTCTCTTTTAATTTTAACTAAGGTAACAAATTGTTCCATATTAAAATAGTATAATTTTTACTTATTTGTTTTCAATTAGAACATAAATGGAAAATGTAGAAAATTTTTGAGTAATAAAAAATTATTTTATATTTTTTAAAATATTGTATTATTTTTAAATAATTTAAAAAAACATTATTTTCACAAAATATCAATAGTGACAATTTTGGCAGTATTCAATTCATTGATTTTTTAAAACAACAATTTAATATCAAAAAAACATTTTTATTATATTCATAATAAGTCAAGATAATCTTTAAAATTAAACTGAGATTTTATTAATCTCTATTTATATTTATTTTAATTTTTTTAAAAACATTTTTTTAATATATCCCTTAATAAAATAATTACATCATTAGTTTTGTGTAATTTTTTAATACAGATATTTTTTGAATAAAAATTAAAAATAAAATACTAAGATGAATATAAATTTACTATCTTTTAGAAGAATAATTTTAGTATAACATATCTTTTGGTAAATCATTAATTAAAAATGTAATAATTTTTAAAACATTAATGTTACATGTTTAACATCACTTTAATTAAAATAATATAAGTATCATAATATCTTTTATAACGCTCAAAATGGTAAATAAATAGACCCTTGAATGATTATGGTCGATATATAATATACAAATAATATTTGGTAAAGTGTTTGTGTATTTTAATGGTTATTATCATTTTAATAAAAAGTAGATTAATGATTTTTCATCAATTAAATAATTTCTGCATCATTAATATATAAACCATTAAGGTAATTATCTACGATATAAAATTTACAGATAAATTACCATGATAAAGAAAAACATTTTATATTTCAAATGAATATTAAATATATAATTTACCTTCATTATATCCTCATATTAAAAATGATTTAGTTATTAAAATTTGAGTGAGATATTTTTAACTTTTCTATAAATAAAATAAATTAAATGTCCTAATCTCATCCATGTGGATTCCAATGGATACCATTTTGACCCAATGATTATTTAGGTTTAAACCTAAACATTCAATGATATTAAGACATGTGTGAGGGTAACTTTATCGTAATATTCTTTCCCATAGTTACGTAATTTTCCCATTTATCGTATTAATAAAAATTACTAAAGTTACTATTCATAATGCCCATGAATGAAATAAATATATTCACATAATTTGGAAATATTTATTCCAAATATTGAATACATTTTTAAAAATTCAAAACATATATTTTTGGTTAATTAATTTAATATTAATCATATTGTCAGAATGAGAGAATGAGTTTTAAATGTTAAACCATTACAAAACATTTCAATGATTTTAAACCTGAATTAAATGTAAAATTAATGAAAATGGCATAAATTATATTAAATGATAAAAATATATTATTCTTATACTTTGATACCATTCAATAATTTATCTATATATATTATTTCGATGAAAATAGTTGTTTATAATTAAAATTTAGTATATTTTTTCTATTTATCAAAACTTAAAACTTATCAGAAAAACACCAAATATTAATCCAATGTAAATTTAATATCATGATTACAAATAAGAAGTTTTTTTTTGTTAAATATAATATAGAAAAGTGTAAAAAAATAGATTAAAAATGGTCACTCCATCAAAAGGTGAAAAAACTGCAATTTTTAAAAAATACAACTTTTATCCGAAAAAATTGAATTGTTTCTTATATCATGTCTAGAAAACATATAAGATGAATTTTAAACACTATATTTAATATATAAAATATATATTACATTAATAAAATCCATCTAGAGTGATTTTATTATTTTTTAAACTCACTTATTTTCATTTTATTAGTGTTTAAAAAAAAATTTAACACTATTAGAACTCTTCATTATAATGACTAGGTTATAAGGTAACATAATAATATATAGTCATTCAATTAAACTTGGTATTGTGTGAAATTGGTTCTATCAAAATAACTTGAAATTGTTTGTAAAAAAATCTAAGCATAGTGTTGCGTATACTGAAATCTTATTTGGTGTTGCGTATAGTGAAATATTATCTTGGTATAGAGTATAAGATAAGATATAAACAAAATTTTAAAAAAAAATATCTCATAAAAATCACAGGGTGATACATATGCGTTTGGTGGTAATTAATAGACTAAATGATCGTGGGATAATTTGGTTTATGTGCAGATCTTTTCTCCACCACTGGTTCTCTTTGATCATTTCTAAAACATTGGTCTTCCAAACCAGACCAAACAATCATATCTTGCAGTCAGTATATTTGTGTCTACAACCATCTCTCCATATTATATGTCTCTTCATGTGGTTTTATCTTCTAGAAATATGTTCTATTAGTGACTCCAACACCTAATCCTCTAACGTGACCATATTGTTCAGGACGCTTCAATTCTATTGAAAGTAACTTGTCTCCTAGCATGGTCCTTTCTAATTTTTTGTGTTTAAACCATAAAAAAATTAATCCTAAGATATATCTTTTTTTAATATTGTTACAAATCATAAAAAATTGCAATAATGTCACACTTACACAAGTTTTCCATACTGTTTTAGTGTTTTCATAAACTAATTTACCCTCTTTATTTACACGAGCCTCATTTCATAGCACATGACGTCAGATGGATGTGGATCCAGATTTTGATTCATCAATCTATATATAAAAAAATAAACATATGTTATTTCATATCACATAATTACACTTTTATTGTTAATTTAAAAAACATACCAATTTATTCCAAAATGAATGTACCCCATCCTTACGTTGCAATAGGGTTTCAATGGTTTGGATGCACTTCTTTTGTTTTAATAAATCCTTCCCTATTTCATAAATTAAAAATGTTGAATGAAGTCGGAGATGATAAATAATGTCAAATAATATATTATCAACTACAATGCACCAGAGATGATTTTTCATTGCGATGATTGATGAAAGCAGTCCATGTTTTCTGCTTTATAATGTGTGAATAATAAACTAGTGGGCAGGGATTTACATTCCTCTCAGCATCCCTATGATTAAACTTCATAAGAAGAGTTTGAAAGTATCTATTATATTTTACAGTGGACATTAAGAAAAATTTCTACAGAAATATTCTAAAATAAATGATCTTTTCAATGAATAATGAAAATTAAATCAATATTACATTACATAATTTTTTAGTAAAATAGATAATTTATATCATAACATTTCAGTTATATCTTTCCAATAGATTTTTTATTATAGTTTAGACGTAGTGCAATGGATGAATATCAATTGATAAATTCATCCTCATTATGACCCCAAGATAACTAATGAACATTGACTTGTGGGGGTGAATAGGTTGGTCACATTGATTCCAACCAACCTCAAATTTTATAACCAAACTTCTTGAATTGATAATTTTATTTAATATGTTGATGTTTCATCACTGTTTTATTTCTTTGTCAATAAGTTTTTGATCCCAAAATAATTCCATTGTTTCATCATCAACAACCTATTCTTCCTCAGGATTGGTAACATCATCATGTGAAGAAGACATTGTCTATATAAGTAGTCAAACATTTAATTTTTATTGAATAACAAAAATACAATACACTCCATTCATAAAAGTTTAAATTTTCAGTGAATCTTGAATGGAAATGTTTACTGTCTTGAATATAGATATAATACTTTAACACTATAGAACAGCTAACCTCTACTACCTTTATTTAATCCTTCCTCTGACACTTGATTTTATTTCAACTCTTGATGATGGATTGGACTCCCTATTTCAAACTAGCCTTCCTCACATCATTGTCTCTTCTGTATTATTTCATTATCAATCTACAAGTTATATTGGTGATCCAATATCACAAAGCCCCCAATTTTGTGCCTCAACCCAAGTGTGTTGTTGTGGGGATTGGCAATCACATCTCTCCCTTGAGTGTGTTGTCTACGTAGTAGGCCGTGCTCCTGATAGTGTTGATTGACTACATGCATACTCTATCCATATGCATCATCCACCACTTATCCTGGAACAAAATTCTTTATCTACCTCCCTACGCTGTGAAGATCGAGTCACGTCGTGCATCTCACATCACTAAGGTTCCAATTTATAGGAAAAGTGGAAGGATGTTTTCGGAAAAAAGATTTTGAGAAAGCACTTGGCCCCTACTTTTGGGTGGGTAGAGAACTATATTAAATTTTCTAGAAAATAAAAAAATTGATTCACCACCTTTTGAATATCTCAACTTAAAATTTGGCATCATCTGGAGGATTAAATCTTGAGATATGGATGAAATAAAGAACATAACATTTGACTTATTCATATTCTATTTCTTGGACAGAACAGTTAGTTTGGGCCCCTTTATAAATGAATAAATATTGGTAGTATTAAAAAGAGTTATAAACCACTTAATTTTTTATTAGATCACAAAATTTCATCCCATTGGGATTCATAGATTAGATGAAGTGTCTATTTAAATCCACAAGTGTGCTTGAAATATTTCATAGCTTGGCCAATTTTTATTTAAATATATCATGATCCCTATAAATCACTTATAACTATTATGAATAAAATAAAAAAATGTGAAATAAAACTTTTTAACAGTGATAAAAATTTAATTATTTAATAAAATATGAAATGAATTTTGTTATAATAAATGTAATTGACAGAACAAAAATTGTACATTACCGTGGTGTAAGGGTGAAACATAACAGAGAATCATGGTGCAATAACACCCCCATACCTAAACATTTTCATTCCTAGGAATATTAATATTTAAAAAATATGCATGGATATATTCCAAACTACATGAAGATTTTATAGTCAATAAAAATTTAATTATTAATTGAAATTTTATTAAAGAAAAAATAACACTAAGGAGTTATTCTCAGTGATCATGGGAAATTATGTCACATACATTTTATGAGAACAACTTTATGGAGTTAAATGATAACAATTTGATAAAATAATTCAATATCAAAAAATGTCAATAACTCTCCCTATGTGTTTGTGACAACAATTTCATGCTATTGTTTAATCTTTATATCCAAGAAATATATTTCATTTTAAAAAATTATCCTTAAATTGATCTTTCCAATGAACCTGTGCTACATCATTTGCAATAAAATTTCATGACCCTTTCACTTATGCATTCCCAAAAGTCCAAAATCAATATCCTAACCTAAATATCCCCATATTTTGTACATTTCATCACTCACCTCATTAATTATTATTTTTGTTTTATTTTCAAAATTTGTACATGGAACATATATCACACACATCACTCAACCCTTCTTTGAACTCCTGAAAACACTAATTATAATAGTTATAATAAGATCAATGGTTGAGGAAGAGTGGTTTTTGAGCTTCCCAAGAAACAACTGAATTTTTTTTTTATTTAATATTATTTTGGTTTTTGGATTTTTTAGGGTGTACAATAGTCAGATGATAGACACACACTCATAGGTCAATCCAATATAATAATAATGAAGATCAGATATAGGATGAATGTTAGGAAAAATTATTTTGTAAAGGTGAGAAATATTAACCTAACATATATTTAACATATATAAAGTAAGAAATATTCACACTTCATGGTTGGTGAAATGATGTGTAGAGATATTAAGTGACAAAATTTCCCCTTAAATTACTCACACAAATGGTACCATTCATCTAAAAGGTTTTTAAATGATACAACCATTTATATAATCTATAAAAAAACAACTTTCTCAAAAAATTCGTGCCTAAATGTTAAATTAATTCCAAAACACACATTAAATCATTGAAACAATATTTTGTTAAAAATTTGAAAATATTAAATTCTTCATGCATTTTTAATAACATTCATTATTAAGTGGGAATCCAAAATGAATATTTTATCACAAAATTGAGGGAAAATGAGTGGGGTAGTAAAAATACCATGAAACAAAAGATAAAAAGAAAAAAGTTGATGAAAATTCATAAATAACATGGAATCTACACATCCCCACATACCTAGAGTATGTAGTGTCTTCACTGTAATAATAGAGAATATGTTAAAGAAGGATAAGACCCCATGGGTTTCATTGGTAGGTTGCTTCATGAACTAGGTGTTCCACTATTGGGGACATTAGAATTGACCTGGGAAAGTGCTTCAATCACTGCCCATTGAAAGTGAAGGTTTTTCATTTTTCTTCATTTTGAACCAAAACAGCACCAAATGTATAAAAATTAGTAATAGTGTATGGTCAAAACCTGTGGTAACAAAGATAACGAAGATAAAAATTTATACTTAAATTGAAAAGTATGACCTTCTGCCGAATGTGGAATTGACTATGAAGGATAAGGTGGTCATGGGAAGCCTTGGTTACCTCCTTATAAATCCAGGAGTTCTCATAAGATTTTATTCGCATTTCTTATATCTCATCAATCTATAACGTGATTTATGAACCTGATCATCAAATATTATAATTATATAGTTTAATGGACCAATATTCCCGGTGCTCTATTTCAATTGAGAGGTGACAACTCTTTCAAAAAAGATGATATGGTGACATTACAATGTGAGTTTTGAAGGAAATACATCAATCCCATAATAAATCATTGAGTATAAGACTCTAATATTTTTTATTTGGATAAACCATTTTTGAAGATTTTTTCCCTCTCTATTTGACACCTCATCTTCACCATTGGTTTATGGGTGACATGAAATAAAAACTAGATGTCAGATCCCATACCGACACAAAATTGATTACATTTTTCAGTTGTAGAAATTTGAACCCTAATCACTAATGATGAATCTAGGTAATCCAAAACTAAAAAAATGTGTTCAAAAAAATTCCAAAAATTTCTTGGAATCATCTATCCACATGGTTCAGTCCTCTAACTATTTTGATAAATAATCAACTTCGAGAAGAATGTATATGTTTCCAAAGGAATTGGAAATGGTCTCATAAAGTCAATATCGCAAACAAAAAAATGTCGAGAATGAGAAAGTGTTGTTGTGGAATTACATTTCTTTTCTAGAAATTCCCCATTCTCAAAAAAAGAGGACATGATTTATCAAAATCATGGGAATCATGAAATAATGTTTGAAAAAAGAGGCTATAATCGAGGACCTTGAGAGAAGTATGTTGGGGGACCAAAGTGGACTATAACACCCCGAGATTTTATAAGATATATTATTTTTAATTTATTTCATGTCTTCTGATGTACTATACACCAATATTATCTTGCGCTATACACAACACCGTATTAGCTTGCAGAATACGCAACACTAATCTTGGATCGTGTTACACACAATTTCATGTTTGTTTGATAGTAGTTATTCTTAGAAAAATTGAGTGTATATATATATATATATTCAATGTATAAATGAATTATTGTTGGATTTTGTTAAACACAACAACAAAGGAGTCTTTCCCAACACACAACCCTGACTTTTCTTGAATTACACGCAATCACAACTTTCCTCGATAGCGTGTGTTGTACGCAATATCAGGTTTCACTAAACAATGATATATGGTTATAATATTATTATGAAATAGCTGTTATGAACAGTATTTACTAAATTTTGAATGTTATAACATTATTATTTCCTCTTACTCATTTTCTAGAACATGGTATGTGATCAAAATAAATTTTTCGGGTAAAATAATTATTTTTTAAAAAACGCAATTTTGCCGCCTTTTAATGGAACACCCACATTAAATCTAGTTTTTGACATGTTTATAAGTTCAATTTTAGAAAATAAACTTCTTCTTTTGAATCAGGATATAAAAATTTACATTGGATAATGTTTTGATATTTTTTCGGATAACTTTCATATTTTAATGATTAGTAAAAACACGATATATTTTAATTAAAAACAACTTTTTTCATTGTAATAATTTTTATGGTTAAATTATAATATTTAATGGTTTTAAAGTATAAATAGAATATATTTTTACCATTTAAAATAATTTATGTCATTATAATTGATTTTACCTTGAATTTTTAGGTTAAATCAATTCAATCTTTTGCAATGTTTTAACCAAAAACCCATTTTGTTTCGACAACGGGATTAATTTTAATTTAATTTATGAAAATTTTGTGTATTTTATTTGGAAAAATGGATTCCATATTTGGAATTAGTGTGTCCAAATTATGTTAATACGATACTTTTTATTTTTGGGCATTATGAATAGTAACTACGTTGAATTTTATTTACCATAGTTAAAGGTAAATTGGGTAATTAAGGGTAAATATAAGATTATAAAATTACCCTAACACCTTAAAAAATCCTATTGGATGACTAAAAGTCGACCCATATCACCTAAGGGTCGTATTAGACATATTTAATGGACTTTTTTCAATGAAAATAATTTTTTTATTATTAAAACCAAAGAACGTGACAACATGTCACTTTCTTAAATCCTATAAGTATAATAATTTTAATTTAGTGATAAACATAATGAAACTTAAAACATGAAAAGTATCAAGAAATATAATACAATTATCTACATCATAGGAATTTATTTAGAAATTTTATGGATTTAATAAATATCATTAAGTATGACACAATAGTGATGTTGAAATTATTTTATTAATTAAAATATCAAATAAATGATTTTAAAAATATTAAAATAAATATTATATTAACTATTTAATGTTCTCCACTAATTTTCTAGATACATATGACATTTTAAGAATCTATTAATTCTTTTTTTATAACATTTCTTCTGTATATATTTTATTTAAATTCAAATAAATGAATAGTGTCAAAATTGACACTATTGTTATTTTAGAAAAATAACATATTATAAAATTGTTTAAAAATAACAAAAATATTTAAAAAATTTAAATTCAAATTTATATAGTCGAAAATCTCATAAAGTGTCAAATTATGTAAAATTCACAACACATATGTAATTATTTATAATAATTTAAAATTTAGAATATTATTACCACAAATAAAATTAAATTGATAAATAAGGATAAATCATGTTGATAATGTTTAAAATAAATTCATAACATGTTTAAATTTTATTGGTTGATTATATTTCAACTCTATCTCATCCAATATTTGGATATGAGTCATTTTGGAAGTTTTTAAGTGGGGTTGGGATTTAATATAAACTAATATTTCTTATATTTCCAAAGGTGCCCCTCTACTCCCTTATAAAAGGGAACCTCCTACCTCTCTTCCTCATACCACTTTGAGCCTTCAATCTCGGCCAAACCCTGCCAAATTCTCTTCTACACTTCCCTAGAAACAGTCCAGAGGTCCTGGTATTCTTCAAAGACCAATTTTAGTGCCCTAAGTGGTGGTCTCAAAGAGGCGCTTCAAAGAAGAGGTAATGTCCGTTACCGATTCATTCAACCTTATTTCTTCTTCCACTTCTTCTTTTTTAGTTGTTTCATTATGAGGTAATAACATTAATATCACTCATATACTGATATGTTATTATAATTATGAAACAAACATATTTCACCATCAATCCATCCTACATAAAATGAAATCATCGCGCGTTCGTACGTACGGAATACCGTCTCCACACCGTGGTGTAATCTATTTTCCACCACCACCTTACTTGGATGGGTATAATGGTGAAAGTAATGAATATATATGATTATTATAAAGTGATATTGATTATTTAATATTATACATACACTTTAATACAATTCCACGATCTTGGGAATGATATCATCGCTCGTGCATACGTACGGACTACAGTCTCCACGACGCGATGAGATTCACTCTCTATGTTAACCATTATAGAATGATTATAAAGTATATATAATAAGTAATCATGAAATATATGACATTATAATTCTACTGTATATATATATATATATATTAATATCATCTACTTAATTCAATTCAATTCAATAAGGAAACGAAAACAGCGTTCATGCGTACGTACAACCTACCATCTCCATGAACGGTGTATTTCTTCCCATTTATAGATCTATTATATATATGTATATTCTGAATATATATTATATATAAATCATGTTTTACATTCTGGATGTAAGTAATCATGATCTAAGTAATCATATGAATAATTACAAGTAAAAACATGAACGACAAATGAAACGATTTTAGCCAAAATGCTACTTTAACATGAATTTACAAAAGAACGGGTAATATAAAGTCATAAGTGAACCATATATGATATAATAACAATGAATATGATTATGTAATAATTCAATGACATTATTTAAATCATTATACCGGAGGTTTGGATACGTACGAAGCATATCAGACCTAAGGTAAGGGATAATTATTCCAATCTCATTCTTATACGAGATTGTTTATTCATAAGTATTTACTAGGGTTATATTTATCATCCATGTCACTGTTTTCTAAAAATGGTTTCATCTAGGTTTAAAGTCTTTTTTACCCATTTTTGACTTTTACTACATGGTATGTGAGGAATCATCCTCTTGTTTACGTTACGAGGTACTTTTTTTACTTTTTCGGAAAAAGTATGAGAAGAATGTTTTGTTAACTTATATGACATGAAATAATTTTTACATTTTTATAAAGCCTTATTTTCATGAAGCTTCATACAAAATATTTCATGACTATTTTCAACAAAATCAATTTCTTATAAAATTTCATGACGTTTTGTGAAAACAAATTGATTTTTTAGAAGAAAGGATATTTTCCTCAAGAATTCGTTTCAAGTGTTTTATCAAAACCATTTTTCCATCTAAGATGACATTATTTAATATGTGTATGTTTCATGTATAATGTCTCTATGATATACATGGTTTTACTTTTCTTATTATGAAATGGTATCCATTTATTTTATACGGATTATGTGATGATGGGATGATGTTTATGAAACCCATTTTATTCTTTGGGTCATGTTGAATGTTTTATGTTTATTTTGTGGCACAAGTAAGAATGATTTCATTATGAGATGGGTGGGAACTATATCTACCTCCAATGCATTGGTTAAAGATTTATATCTCAGGAGATAGACATGGCTGGAACGGTATGTTAATCCAGTTCTGTATTACAGGACTAGAACAAGGAGTGAACTCGATTCAGAAAGGGATATTGTCCACTAAGATGGTCTTGGCATCAATTCCTTGGATACTATGGAAATCATTACATGTTCTTAATGGATACCACAATTACATGTTTTATTCCCATGCTATTTTATCATGATTTATGTTCCATTATGATCTATGCCTTATGTACTTCCATGTTTTATGTCGTTGCTCAAGATTTTGATGTTTAAACATTATGTTCATGTCTTTTAAGTTCAAATGTATATGGTATGTTTTATTTTATCCGTTCTTACCCTTACTGATAATTTGAGCTCACCCTTTTTATGTTTTATTTTCCCCTAGGATTTAAAGAAAGGTTTTAGGTGAGGAAACACAATGTGGAAGATCTTTATGGGAGATGTTGATGATCTTTCACCACGATTAGAAGATTACGTTCCAAGTTTCCAAAGACACTAAACTATTACGGTCCTTGTGTGTCTGTTTTTGTTATGTATTAAGTATTCCGCAAAAGTAATGTAATGTCTATGTATGTCAAGCTTCGGGCTTCTAAAGTTGGTATCAGAGGAAAGTTTTAGTAAACCTTTGGAAACTAGAATGTGAGAACTTTTGTGAGATCCCTATAGATATTTCTAAGGTATGTCTAGGGATGTCCCTAAGGTAAAGTATATGTATAGGTTATAGTCCTAGAATTTCGGTAATGATCTTAGAATTAAACCTAAGAAGTTAGATATTGAAGGTACTCCCCCTTTATTATGTTGTTTTCTCTAGCATGATTTTTCCTCTCACACTATTCTTGTTGGGTTTTAGACGATGGCTGGAACCCGAAGGAACCGTTTTGATCAATGCAATGGAAAATGCAATGATTGTCCTCTTGAACAAAAAAATATTAAGGGAGATGGAGTGAAAAATCTTATTTCTATACTTACACAAGCTATGAATCATTCTAGACTTCCAAATGAGCAGAGAAGGGAACAATATTCTATTGAGTCCTTCATGAGGCAACGTCCACATTCATTCAGTGGTTCTTCTGATCCACTTGTTGCTGAACAATGGATCAGTACCACTGAAAATATATTTTCAGTTCTTCAATGTTCTGAACATGATAAAGTCATCTTAGCAGTATATCGTTTGGAAGGTGAAGCTGATCAATGGTGGAATCTTATCAAGAATACGAGTCCAAGAGATGAAATTGAGTCCATGGAATAGAATGAGTTCAAGAACTTGTTTTTCAGTAAGTACTTCCATTGTATTCTTTGAAAAAAGATGGAAAAGGAGTTTCTTGAGCTTATGTAGAAGGATGATGAATCTGTTGGTATATACGAACCAAATTTTTCTAGACTTGGAAAGTATGCATCTGGATTTATCATCCAACCTGAAAGTAAAGTTGATCAATTTTTCAGTGGCTTAAAACCAAGTCATCGAAGGTCATTATCTATAAGAGACTTCATAAGCAATGAAGAAATCTTGCGTTGTGCTATAAAGGTAGAAATGGAAGTTGATGTTACTTATCCATCTCATGGTTTTGACAAGAAACGAAAGATGGAGTTCAAGGAGAAATATCATAATAATGGTGAAAAGAAGATGAATGTTTCTTTATTCTCAAAGTGTGGAAAAAATCATGGTGGAGATTGTCTTAATGGGACTAGAAAATTTTTTAAGTGTGGAAAAGAAGGCCATCAAGCAGCTGAGTGTCGAAGTAATGGAAAAATTGTTTCTAATGATGTGAATAAAGAAAAGACTGTAGAGAACGCACCACCAACACTTCAATGCTTAAAGTGCAAGGAAATGGGGCATTATGCTAATAAATTCCCTAATCCAAGGGATAGTGATGATCGACATGAGCAACCACTTAAGGAAAAGGGCAAAGGGAAGTCACATGCGATCACTATTGGCGATGTAGAATATGATAACGATGTGGTGGAATGATTAAGTGTTTATGTAATGGGATTCAAAAATAATGTTGTATATAGTATCGTGGAATAATGGAATATTTATGTATTGTTCGATTGTGGTTTTAAATAATTTTATGGTACTGGTAACCATGGAAAGTGATTAATATATTTTTGGAAAAAAAGATGATATGTGCATAATGAAGGGATAAGGAGAAAATGAAATGTTTGAAAGTATTCATGAGCTAATGAATGATATATGGAAATAGTTATATCATGGTTTGAGTATATAGAATTTTGGGGTTTTGGTATGTGGAAAGAGTTAACTTTTGATAGCACTCATGTTTTCACTAAGACTCAATGGGTATTCTTTTTTCAAGAGAATACATGATTAATGCCTTCGAATGTTATGAATGTGACCAACAAGACATATCTTTTGATATATGGGGATCAACGATGGTATTAACATGCTTGTTATATGAATTCTCTGGTAATCGTTTTCACTATAACATGAGAGTGAACTGCAGTATTATGGATAAGCCTAAATATTGGAATGGATTATGTTGGACATAAGTTAGTATTGTTTATGGAAAGAAGTTTTTTCGATAGTATTGATGGGATGTTATAGTAATGTTGTTTTAGAAAAAGGACAACCTACAGGATGGGCGACAACCCATCGCATTGGACAAGGCTGTGGGAATCAAACCCACAACCGAAGTGCGACTGACTTTATCGCCTACCACTTGCCTATAGGAAGTCACAGTTTAGTAGAAACTAGTTTTATTATATTAAGTAGTATGATATATGAAGTATAAGTCCATTTTAGGAACCATATATGATTAATCTCACTACAGATGGACTTATGTATTTTTGATAACTTTTATAACCTTTTGTTTGAGACGGATGAAATGACCCATCATTCTATCACATGATCTGCTAACACTTCATGAATGACAAATTCAACTTCATTTCTTTAAGAGATGAAGTGAAAATTGTCCAAAGAATGGCCAACAGTGAGACTATACCAAAATCACAAAAGTATTTCTTCTAATTACAATTTCATCAACATTAGAGAAATGATCTTGAAAACCATAAATGTTATCCTAGTGGCCTTATATCCGATGAATCAGATGGTACCTTAGATCATCACAAATATATGGCTTTGTGATTGGTGGCTTTTTCATATCCATGTTCTCTACCACTCTCCATCAGAACTTGATGGTTAGATTTCTCTTCCATATCCATATTTTTTTCACATATGTTCTCCTATGTGGAAACCCAGTGATTAGTGAATTTGGGTAACCATTACATTTCATACTTAAGTTTTTAAAGATAGGTTTTGTTATTCCCTTTTTATGATGTGGGTTTCTACTAAAGAAACATTCAAGTATTAAACCATTTATAACCCCAACAAATTTCAGGGAGATATTCATTTTAAAGAGGGTATAATGTAACACCCCGAGATTTTATAAGATATATTATTTTTAATTTATTCCATATCTTCTTATGTAATCTACACCAAGATTATCTTGCGCTATACACAATTCCGTATTAGCTTGCAGAATACGCAACACTAATCTTGGATCGTGTTACACACAATTTCAAGTTTGTTTGATAGTATTTATTCTACGCAACATTGAGTGTATATATATATATATTCAATGTATAAATGAAATATGGTTTGATTTTGTTAAACGCAACAACAAAGGAGTCTTTCACAACATGAAACCCTGACTTGGCTTGAATTACACACAATCACAACTTTCCTCGATAGCGTGTGTTGTATGCAATATCAAGTTTCACTAAACAATGATATATGGTTATAATATTATTATGAACTAGTTGTTATGAATAGTTTTAACTAAATTTTGAATTTTATAACATTATTATTTCATCTAAATCATTTTCTAGAACATGGTATGTGAACAAAATAAATTTTTCAGGTAAAATAAGTATTTTTCAAAAAATGTAGTTTTGTCGCCTTTTAATGGCACACCAACATTAAATCTAGTTTTGGACATGTTTATAAGTTCAATTTTAGAAAATAAACTTCTTATTTTGAATTAGGATATAAAAATTTACATTGGATAAAGTTTTGATATTTTTTTCTGATAACTTTCATATTTTAATGAATAGTAAAAACACGCTATATTTTAATTAAAAACATCTTTTTTCATCGTAATAATTTATATGGTTAAATTATAATATTTAATGATTTTAAAGTATAAATAGAATATATTTTTACCATTTAATATAATTTATGTCATTAGAATTTATTTTACCTTGAATTTGTAGGTTAAATCAATTCAATCTTTTGCAATGTTTTAACCAAAAACCCGTTTTCTTTCGACAATGAGATTAATTTTAATTTAATTTCTGCAACTTTTGAGTATTGAATTTGGAAAAATGGATTCCATATTTAGTATCAGTGGGTACAAATTATGTTAATAAGATACTTTTTATTTTCGAGCATTATGAATATTAACTATGGTAAATTTTATTTACCATAGTTTAAGGTAAATCAGGTAATTAAGGGCAAATATAAGATTATAAAATTACCCTAACACCCGCCAAAATCCTATTCAATGACTAAGAGTCGACCCATATCACCTAAGGGTCGGATTAGATTCATTTAATGGACTTTTTCCATGAAAATAATTTAATTATTATTAAAACCAAAGAAAGTGACAACATGTCACTTTCTTAAATCTTATAAGTATAATAATTTTAATTTAGTGATAAAATTAATGAAACTTCGAAAATGAATAGTATCAAAAAAGCTAATACAATTATATACATCATAGGAATTTATTTAGAAATTTTAGGGATTAAATAATTATCATTAAGTATGACACAATAGTGATGTTGAAATTATTTTATTAATTAAAATATCAAATAAATTATTTTAAAAATATTAAAATAAATATTATATGAACTATTTAATGTTCTCCACTAATTTTCTAGATACATATGACTTTTTATGAATCTATTAATGCTTTTAGTTTGAACAAATATTCTGTATATATTTTATTTAAATTCAAATAAATGAATAGTGTCAAAATTGACACTATTGTTATTTTAGAAAAATAACATATTATAAAATTGTTTAAAAATAAAAAAAATATTTAAAAATTATAAATTAAACTTTATATGGTATAAAATGTAATAAAGTGTCAAATTATGGAAAATTTACAACACATATGTAATTATTTATAATAATTTAAAATTTAGAAAATTTTTACCACAAATAAAATTAAATTGATAAATAAGGATAAATCATGTTGATGATGTTTAAAATAAATTCCTAACATGTATAAATTTTATTGGTTGATTATATTTCAACCTTATATCATCTAATAATCGGATATGAGTCATTTTTCATGTTTTTAAGTAGGGTTGGGATTTAATATAAACTAATATTTCTTATATTTCCAAAGATGCCCCTCTCCTCCCTTATAAAAGGGAAACTCCTCCCTCTCTTTCTCACACCACTTTGAGCCTTAATTCTCGGAAAAAACCTGCCAAATTATATTCTCCACTTCCATAGAAACATCCTAGAGGTCCTGGTCTTATTAAAAGACCAATTTTAGTGCCCTAAGAGGAGGTCTCAAAGAGGCGCTTCAAAGAAGAGGTAATGTCCGTTACCGATTCTTTCAACCTTATTTCTTCTTCCACTTCTTATTTTTTAGTTGTTCCATTGTGAGGTAATAACATCAGTATCAATCATATACTGATATGTTATTATAAGTATGAAACACCCATATTTCACCATCTATCCATCCTACGGAAAACGAAATCACCGCATGTGCGTACGTACGGAATACCGTCTCCACGCCGTGGTGTAATCTATTTTCCACCACCACCTTACTTGGATGGGTATAATGGTAAATGTATTGAATATATATAATTATTTTAAAGTAATATTGATTCTGTAATATTATACATACACTTTAATACAATTCCACGATCTTGGGAATGATATCATCGCTCGTGCGTACGTACAGACTACCGTCTCCACGACGCGATGAGATTCACTCTCCATGTTAACCATTCAAGAATGATTATAAAGTATATATAATAAGTAAGCATGAAATATATGACATAATAATGCTACTTTATTTATGTATATATATATATATTTATGTCATCTCCTTAATTCCATTAAATTCAATAAGGAAACAAAAACAACGTTCATGAGTACGTACGGCCTACCGTCTCCATGAACGGTGTATTTCTTTCTATTTATCGATATATTATATATATGTATATTCTGAATATATATTATATATAAATCATGTTTTACATTCTGGATTTAAGTAATCATGATCTATGTAATCATATGAATAATTACAAGTTAAAACACGAACGAAAAATGAAACGATTTTACCCAAAACGCTACTTTAACATGAATTTACAATAGAACGGGTAATATAAAGTCATAAGTGAACCATATATGACATAATAACAATGAATATGATTCTTTAATAAGTCAATGACATTATTTAAATCATTATACATGAGTTTCGGATATGTACGAAGCATATCAGACCTAAGGTAAGGGATAATTATTCCAATCTCATTCTTATCCGAGATTGTTTATTCCTGAGTATTTAATGGGGTCGTATTTATCATCCATGTCCCTGTTTTATAAAAATGATTTCATCTATGTTTAAAGTTATATTTACCCATTTTTGACTTTTACTACATGGTATGTAAGGAATCTTTCTTTTGTTTATGTTATAAGGTACTTTTTTGACTTTTCCGGCAAAAGTACGAGAAGAATGTTTTTTTATCTTATACGGCATGAAAGGTTTTTTATGGTTTTATAAAGCCTTATTTTCATGAAGATTACTCCAAAATATTTCATGACTATTTTCAACAAAATCTCTTTCTTTTAAAATTGCATTATGTTTTGTGAAAAGAAATTGATTTTATAGAAGAAAGGATAATTTCCTCATGAATTCGTTTCAAGTGTTTTATCAAAACCAATTTTCCATCTAAGATGACATTATTTCATAAGTGTATGTTTCAAGTATAATGTCTATATGATTTACATGGTTTCACTTTTCTTATTATGAAATGATATCCATTTTTTTATATGGATTATGTGATAATGGGATGATCTTTATGAAACCCATTTTATTCTTTGGGTTATAATGAATGTTTTATGTTTATTTTGTGGCACAAGTAAGAATTTTTTCATTATGAGATGGGTGGGACCTATATCTCCCTCCAATGCATTTGGTAAATATTTATATCTCATGAGATAGACATTCCTGGAACGTTAAGTTAATCAGGTTCAGTATTACAGGACTGGAACGAGGAGTGAACTCGATTCAGAAAGGGACTTTGTCCACTAAGATGGTCTTGGCAGCAATGCCTTGGCTACCATTGAAATCATTACATGTGCTAAATGGATTCCACAATTACATGTTTTTTTCCCATTCTATTTTATCATGATTTAAGTTCCATTATGATATATGCCTTATGTACTTTCATGTTTTATGTCGTTGCACAAGATTTTGATTTTTAAACATTATGTTCATATTTTTTAAGTTCAAATGTATATGGTATGTTTTATTTTATCCATGATTACCCTTACTGAGCATTTCATATCACCCTTTTTCTGTTTTATTTTCCCCTAGGATTAAAATAAAGGTTTTAGGTAAGGAAACAAAAAGTGGAAGACCTTTATTGGAGATGTTGAAGATCTTTCACCATGATTAGAAGATTATGTTCCATGTTTCCAAAGACACTAAACTATTACGGTCCTTGTGTGTCTGTTTTTATTATGTATTAAGTATTCCACAAAAGTAATGTAATGTCCATCTACATCATGCTTCAGGCTTCTACATGGACCCTAATTAGAAAGTGTGTATAAATACTAAGGATTGACTAAAAATCCCTATCGGGAAAAAACAACTAATGAAATGATCAATACATGTATTCCAAAGGTAGGGTTCATCCCAAATGTACCGAAGGGACTCATGTTTTAGACTGTCAGTTTGGTTTTTGTTGAAATAAAAAAAAATGAAATATGCTACCAAATAATTTACAATTTCTGCATACCAAGGAATATAATCTTGCATGTGGTACAATTTCTCATCATGAACCATTTCATTTATGGGAATATAGGGGGATGATTAAATATCTTATGATGGTAGGATCCTACTTATATGAACATACATCGCATACTATGATCTTTTTTTATCCATAATTTCTAGATTAAATTCCTAAAGATGGAGCATCCAACGAATGAGACGTGCTTTAGCATTCAGTTTCTTAAGGAGATACCAGAGGGATGCATGATCTAAGAACATAATGAATTTAGAGCCTAAAATATATGACCTAAATTTATTTAAAGAAAACACAATGGAAATGAATTATTATTTAATTGTGGTGAATTTTTTTGGAAGGTTCCAGTGTGCATGTGGAAAAAAAATATACCTGTGGAGCTTGATCAGCCCATTATGATAAGACTTCTACCACTACATAGTTAGAGGCATCAAATATGATCTCAAATAGTAAATCCCACTAAATTTTTGGATTACCAGTGGTGTTTTGTGAATCCTTTCCAATTTCTAAAAATTTTCCTCACATTATTTATGAAAAACAAATTCTTTTTCTTCTTGGATTAATAGGGAGAAGGAATGTGTAGTCATACTAATGGAACGAAAGAAACGGTGATAGAATCCAACATGACCTAAGAAACATCAATCATCCCACAATTTTTTGGGGAATTTTGGGGAATAAATTACATCCAATTTTTATTTATATACTTGGATACCATCCCTATAAATGAAATGTCCATGAACTATACCTTATTGAACCATGAAATGGAATTTCCCATAATTTAATTCAAGAATATTTTAAATACAACTACGTAGGACATAATAAAGACATCTAAAACAATAATAAAAATAAGACCCATAAATTGTGAAATCATTTATTAATACTTCCATGAAATCTAATACGTTATCCGTAAAAAAACAAGCCATGCATAACTGGAAAGAACCTATAGCATTAAAAAGACTAAATGGAATATTCATATAGAAAAATGTTCACAAGGGGAATGTAAGGGTTTTATTTTCCGGATCAATGGGCGAAATATGAATTTGAATGAATCCAGATTACCCATCAAGAAAACAATAGTGGGACTTACCTGATAGACTCTCTACCATCTAGCCAATGAATGAAAATGAGAAATGGTTATTCTTAGTGCCTTGGTTTAGTCAGTGATATTCTATACGAACACACTAACTATTCTGCACAAGGTTTGGAACAAATTAATTATTTTCATTTTTCATTAATTTTAAACTAGTTTTCTTGGGAACTACCTCCACTGGATTTACCCATTGGCTATTAGAGATAGGGTTAATGATTCTATTTGCCAATAATTTTGTTACCCCATTATTAACAAAATATACGAGGCTTGGGTTCTGTTAAATTTTATCATGCCTCATCAGTTTAGCCTCATCATTTTATAATAAATGATGCATTAAAGTTAATTGGCTAATACCTATAATGTTATAAATTTTCCATCCCTATTCTTTTTTATAATCCCTAAAAAAGTAAAGCTGTTTTAATTCATGATATGGGGGGAGTGAACTAGTAATGATGACAGTCATCTTGTTTTCATTCTCATGATATAAATATTTCAAATTTTATGGCAGTGGTTTATGTTACAATTCATGGAGATTTTGGATTGATATGAGTGAATGTGAAAGTGATAGGTCATTGATCTCATATAACTACTCAATAGTAACATCCTAAAATGAGAAATGATCTTTTACAAGCTTAGTAGTATCATCGAAGGTCATGGGATCCACATTTCTCACGAAATCATCTTTCAACAAACATGAAAAAATATTACAAACTACTAAAGAATTAAATGTAGGTTTCATTACCATGATTTCTTATCAAGATGAAAACATATAAATGAGATCTGGGGAATGAAAATAATTTTTTTAGGGGAAGGGAGTATATCAAAATAATTAACTAAACCTAAGGAATTATCTTATTAGGGTACTTTGTTTCATCAAGGATGTTCAAGTAGAAAATTTATCCACAAAAATCCATAGATAATTTACCTTATGGACAATAATTATAGTTTTTTTAGTTTTCAATAATGTACTCCAAAACATAATTGGGGAATGTCTGTTAATCATATCATCTTTCAATTTAATAATTTTAAAATCAAGAGGAATAATTAAAATTTTCACCCTCATAAGAACATCCTCTAACACACCAACATGGTGTTCTGTACTCTTGTTTTATAGTTGGGAAAAAAATTTAGTTGGCTTCAGTTCCTTGACCTGTAATGAAGAGGAAATTTAGTGAGGCATAACATTTAACGAATCTCCCAAATATAGCATAGCATTGGAAAAGAAATAATCCCATAATGAACATCAAATCAATAATGTTCCAAGATCATTTAATTTGATGGGAAGTAATGGATCAACTAATGATTATATATTCCTCCCTAAGATCACCTCTTCATCACTTCAAAGCCTCATTCAGTGTGTACACATATCTTTTAGAAACATGTAATATCAGGGAATATACTTCACAACATCAATTAAGGGTATGCTCACCTGCACATTTTTGAGAGTTTCCAAGATTTATTTATCATGTTCATTTTATATTTTTTTCCTTAGATGGGTGTATATTTGATGAAATGGAAAAGGAATTTTTGATCTTAGGGAATTTTAAAAAGACACGCAATTTTATTTGGTGGTATTTTTTCTCAAGAAAAAGATTATCCTTTCTCAGACCATTCTCGATTGTTGGGATGATGGTTTCCTTAGGATGGATTAACTCTAAAAGAGGGCTCATTTGGATTTTTTTGTTCCAATCTGAAGGGTGTTGGAACTAACATTTCACTTATCCATACAGCTAACAAGTGGTTCATAGGGTAGTTTATCCAACCCATGACTTTGGATTTACCCCACCATGTTAGAAAATTGTCCCAACTGGGGTTTCAGGTCTTGAATGGTTTCTTAGATAGTTTTTTGGAATTGGATATTGTTTAAATCCATTATATTAATAATCTCTTATTAGATAGCCTCTATTTATGGAGTAGCTTTTGGAATGTACTTTGTAGTGGTTGAAGGATTTCAGGTTGGTGGTAGAGGACTACTCATCCCCAGTTGGTTCCATGGTTGTTAAGGTTAGTTTTAAAACCCAACTCTCCTAAAGTTTTGGATGCCTTTCAACCTAGAGTTGGATGGATAGTATGTTTCTTGCATAATGGGATTGTATTAGGGGAGGCCTAAAAGTATTCCCTTACAACTCTCAAATGTCTCTCTCAATTGAGGGAATGGGTCAAAATAGTGGGTATTGGATGAACATTTACTAAAATGTATGGGAGGAGGATATTGGGAATTACCTTAGGATAGAGAAAGTGTTAATAGAAGAGTGCTTACCTCTTCAAAAATTTTGTCCACATTCATCTTGAATTTAGTACTTTGCGCCTCATGGACACATTGAATGGGTACACCGTACCTTCAAATGAATTTTTGACTGTTCCATGCCATGTTCTCAATGATGTTCCTTGTAGTGATTGGGGTTTTATCAATTAGAACACCACCTGTAATAGAATCAATCATGTTTCGATCAATAAGAATTAATCCTTTATAATAATACTGTATTAAAAGTTGATAACTTATTTGGTGTTGAGGAAAACATGAAGAAATAATTTTAATTCATTACGTGTATTAATGGAGTGTCCTTGTGATTTCTTTATTCCATGAATTCCAATTATTATAGTTCTAGTTCATGGGGATAGGAAGTATTTTTCAGGGAAAATGAATTTCATATCTTCTCACCCTCCTGTGGGGTAATTAATATAATACAACCAATATTTTGTAGTGTCTTGTAATGAAAAAGGTAATTCCCTAGGATTTACTTGTTCTATATTGACATTTTTATTTTTTAATGTCGATAATGAATTATTAATTCCTTGTAAATTATTATGTGGTTCTTCTCCCATGAGTCGATGAAATGATGGTAATAAGTGAATTAAACTGAATTTTAGTCGACAATTAGGCTTTTATCCTTGTATTTGAATGTATGTGGGATGGATATCTATATCAGGGGAGTTTAGTTCTATTCATTTCCAGTTTTTTATCCATATTAGGAATTTTTATTTATGTCTTGATGTTCTTTTTAGAATAAGAAGAAGAAGTATCAACAAGGGTGTTGGTGTTTTGTGTGTCCTCCTTCAAGGGATTGTTGGGTGCTTCTTGGTTTTGATACTAAAAGATCCTCTCTAGTTCATGATTGCGATGAATTAGATTCTCCAATGAATATCACTTCATGCAAGAGGCCAAAAAATGAAGCTTTCATAAAAAAAATTAAAAATGATGGAATAAAAAAACAAAATATTTAAAAAATAAAACGTTTTCATAAAAAACACAAACTAAAAAACCAAAGTTCTCCCTGACTATGGCACGAAAATTTGAAATTTTTGTCATGAAACATCTAGTTTATTTTGTTTATAAAGGTGATTTATATCATAGGAAAGACACTATGTATTTTATCAGGGAGAGTTGGAAGATTAAAATGTGTTTTTTTAATAAAAAGAAAAAAAGATGGGGTGGTTTTGAAATTTTTTTTGATAATAATAGGACTTAATTAAATATTTTAATAGCTGATAAAGGAATGTAGTTTTTTTTAGAATTATTAGATAAGGATTTCATTTCAAGTTGACTACACAACTTTTTTAGATAATTCTTATAAAAATTACACATGGTTTAATTGAATATTTTGGTTGAGGGTAATCAAGATATCGATTCCCCTCATTCCTTGTAAAATGTTTCAAAAAGAACCAACCCTAGACTAAAAAATTGTGTTTTTAACGTTTGGACCACAAAAAGAGAGTGATAGATTCCAAGTCATAATGTTATGTCATTTATCTGTGATATAATGATGATTATTCTCTTTTCCATGCATAACAGCACAATATTTTAACATAAATCTCATTCTATTCGGTATTGAAATGAAAACTGTTACAAAAAAGTGTACCAAAGAAATTAATTAAAAGGAGAATAATGTTATGATAACACATAAATGAATTTTTTCACACACATATTACAGCAAACCATCATATAAACTCGTTTCAGAACTCCCTTAACAAGATGTGTAGCTCCCTTGAAATGGTCATCCACTGTTTATCTCACCATAGAGAGGAGGACAGGGCTCAGGTGGAAATATTCCTTCTTCTTTAACCACCCAATGAGGATATGGGCCTATAGAACTTCTAGGATGAGTATATTAATACATTGGGTCTCTAAAATTGTAGAGATTTGATCCTTGGTTGATATTAAAAACGGAGTTCTGATGGTTCCAATTTATAAGCAAAGTGTAAGGTGGTTTTGGCCACATATATTTTTAAAAACCAATTAGAACATTGTTTTTTGTGGGTATACAAACTTATCATTTTTTTGAAAAATTTAAAATCATTTTTCTCCACATCTTGAAAAGGTCCACTAAAAATGTCGCATAATTTTTCAGTCTAAATATCGAGATATGGATTAAATATAGAACATAACTTTTGACATCAAGAAGATTATATTTCTTTTATAGATTGGTTTTTTGGACCATATAATGGAAGAATTGGTCTTGGGTGTCTTAAGAGGTGTTGTAGCCAAATGAATTTTGGATAATAACTTAATTTTTAATCCCAATTTTATGCATGTATTATCAACAGGGTGTGTTTGAGTTCACCGATGTGCATGGAATCTTACACAGTCTCGACCATTTTTCTTTGACTTCACCATGGGCCGTCCAAATCACCACTAACTATAATGAAAACATCAAAATAGGTAAAATGTCCCTTTTTAATTTTGATTAACATTAAATAATTTAATCAAACATAAAGTTAATTTTTTCTATAATAAATGTAATAAATAATAAATAAATCAGTTTCATTCAATGGAGTAAGGGTAAAATAAAGTAGTGAGTCTTGGTGCAATCACTTCTCTCAATGATTCACAACCAAAAAAGAAGAAGAAAGGGGAGTCTATCCATTTAGTTGTTAATCCCACGAGTCCTGATATTGTGAAGAGGGTTTTAGTTCACGATAAATAAGTTTAAGTGTAATATATTTTATCGTGCAAGTTATTGGTGCTCAAAGTACTAAAGGTCCAAGGATGGATTGAATGGTTCTCTAATAATCAAAGTAATTTCTACCCTATGTTCGTGCATGAGTTCTAAAAGTTTATAGAGTTCATTTTTGAATAAAATGAAGGATGGGTGAGAACTATGATCAATGTCCACATAGTATTCTTTCCTCATGTTTGTGGGATGACTGTTTGAATTTTCCTCCCAAAAAAGTAGAAAAATGTTATCAAGGAACTAACCCAGAGTCTAGTGAGGCTTTTTTATATGAATATTATTTAGATGAATTAATAGGAGTATGAGTTTTTAGAAGTCCATTTTCCTCCAAAATAGATGGTGAATTCAGGTTTCTTTTCAAATTTATCCATCATATTCTTCTCCCAAGGAAGTAAAATTTCGCTTCCTTGAAGTACCAAGATTTGTAACTATTGTTTCTGAGGAAAAAGGGAGAAAATATTAATCTCTTTAGATATATAATTCTTCAAATGTTATAATGAAAAATCCAAATTCAAGTGCTAATTCCTTAATCTACCCTAAGTTTCTTTTAGCTATACTATTGGCCAAAGGCCCAATTTATGTAGATGAAGAATTTTTAGTGGACTGTAGAGGCTTATGCATCAATAGGGTGATTTTTATTATGATGAAAATTATCTAGAAACCTTGGAAGAAGTAGTGGGTTAATGATAGTTAAAATATGTATGATGAGTTTAACTAATTTGACCATCCTTCGATACTAAAAGAACTTTTTGACCCTGGCTTGGATCTAAATGAGATTGTTGAGTATTCAGATGAAGGGGAAGAGGAAGATATTTCATTTGGTGATGAGGAGAAAGTGTTTCCTATGGATAAATTAGTTAATTTGGTCATTTACAAAAGTCATACTACTATATTCTTCAATGATCATAGACCTCCTAGGATACTCCATTTTAGAAAGGATATTTTAAAAGAGGGTAGTGATGAGGAAGAAGAAAAAGTGTGATTTGAAGAGAAATTTAAGTGTTCTTATAAGTCCAGTGTTGAAAAACAACATGGAGATGATAATTAGGAAGAATAAGAAGAAGATAATGGTGATGTAAATAGAGATGATGGTGATGATGGAGGATCGGGCCCTAAAAATTATACTGGCCACATTAGTGCTAAGGTTGTTGAGATACCTAAATCTATTATTTTTATCTTACTTAGTCTGGTTCTAGATATGAAGTAAGAACTATCGTTGAGGGTAATGTAGATATTGTTTCCATAAAAGAAATTGAAGAAACTGTTGAAGGGGATAAATCCCCAAGTCTGGAGAGTCATCCAATTGATCCCACTTCTGTTGGTGGTGATCTTAGTGTGCCTGTAAATGGTGTTTATATATAAGTTTAATAGAATAATATTGAACAATCAGTGGATGAGAAGATGATGGTTGATGTTGTTGTTGAGCAGTTAGTTGCTGAGTAGAAGAGAGGTGAACCAACTATTGATGATCTACTAAGTTAAGTTCATAGATCTATTGAAGCCCCTATTATTGTACCTAAAATAGTTGTGTCTACATCTACAGAGCCTACAATGGTTGAGACTCTAAGTACGTCTTATGAAATTTAGTTAGACCTAATGTTTGAATAATGGGATAATTTTTCTAGTTTCCCACCAAATTATGGCGGACCTAATTGTCGAGAAATAGGGGATACAGAGGGATTATTGGTGAATCAGATTGATTTTGTAGGATAGTTGATGTGAACCATGCGGAAGGCACATAGGCGATTACTCGGGTGGAGGAATTGGATTTGCAAGGCCCAATGACACGAGGAATATTAAAGAGGATGAATGCTTCAATGGGCGCTCATCTTGCTTCATTAAAGGCCCAATGGGTATTACCTTTCATGGATGGAGAAAATGGGCCTATAATATCACTTATTCAAGCCCAAAATTAATGATTAAAGCTTGGCCCACATGGTTGCACGAATTTGGAGGCATTTCCCACATGGAGTATTCTAGAAATGGAATCTTTGGACACCAAAGTCAAATCTGGTGGGCTATGCACTCAAATTCAAATCTGGTGGGCTATGTTGGAAAGTTTTGTGCTTCTTTTCCAAAAGTATTTGTTGGATTTTATCTTTTTGACTTTTAAGGGGACAAGGTAGGTTTAGACTTTATGACTTTAGGGTATTAGACCCTTGACTATTGTATCACCCCCTTGGCTATAAATAGCCACCCCATGGCATTGTATTGGCATTCAAGATTCTAATTGAGAGCTTATGCTTTGTTTCTCTCCGTCGTGTGAGGATTGTTCCAAATTTCCCTTGCTCTTGTGCATTCTTGCCTTGTCAATCTACAAGTTAGATTGGTGATCCAAGATCACAAAGCCCCCAATTTCGTGCCTCAACCCAAGTGCGTTGTTGTGTGGATTGGCCATCACACCCCTCCCTTGAGTGCATTGTCTAAGTAGTAGGTCATGCTCCATATAGCGTTGGTTGACTACTTGCTTCCATTATCCATACCCTTTACCCGTCACTTAGCCCCAATCCGCATCCATCATCCGCGGCCCTATGCCGTGAAGATCGAGCCACCACGTGCATCTCGCATCAGTTGGTATCAGAGCTCCGGTTGACACGGTATGCGTCTATCCCTTCATTTACTTTAATTCAATCCATTACCCACCTTATCATTCCATATTATTCACCCATTCAACAAAAAAAATCCATTTTTCTTGAAAGCCTCCCGAATTGTCCTAGTTTGTGCAAGCTTGGATTATTATAAATTGAGCCAAATTTTCATTCATCTTCTTTTCGCATTTAATTCTCTATATGTGATTTGTATCTGGCAAAAAAAAATCTCTCAACTCATCATTTTGTGCTTTTCAAAATTAAGCACATCCTTTATTTGAGATATTTCGAAAAAAATTGTCTTACTCTCCGTTCAATCATCTTTTGCTTTAAAACTCCTAGCACAACACTTTTTGGGGAGAATTGACAAAAAAAAGCAAAAAAAAAGAGCGGATACAATTACTCCTTTGTGCTTTACCTTATTAGCACTTTCTATTTCCATATATAACTTTTTCCATCATTTTACTTCATCCCCATTTTGTATTTGGCTCATATTGTTATTCATTTATCTTATCTTGCACAATCGGGCAAAACCCACAATCCTCCTATCTACCCCTTCTTTCCACCCTCTTTTTGACCCTTTACCATTGTTAAACCCCTTACCACTCAAGTGGGTTTTGTTAAACCATCCCCCGACACAATCTTGATTGGGGAGGAATTGGTGGCACTTGATCGCCCTAAACAAGGTATTATATTTCATAAGAGCTTGGGATTCAAATTTATTTTTGAGAGTGGAGAGAAATAAGCAAAAAAAAAAATATCTTGTGTGTGTGAGTGTGTGCATCTTGTTGTGTGTGTGTGTACATCTTGTGCATGTGAGTGTGTATATATTGCATGCGTGAGTGTGTATCTTTGTGTGTGGGAGTTTTTACATCTTGTGTGAGTGTGTACATATCGCGTGTGTGAGTGAGTTTGTATCATTGTGTGTGTTCCCCCCCCAGTGTGTGTTTGTGTTTGTGTAACTTATCATGGTAGAAGATCGTGGGATGAAAATTGCTCATGTTAGCAATGAAGGAAGTCGAAGTAGATCTCCCGCTCCTGAAGCTACGCAATTCCAAATGCAAGCTTTGGTGACCCACTTCGAGAATCTTCTTGATCGGAAGTTAAAGGTGTTACATGAGAGGATTGATGAATTGGAGAATAAACCAAGCCCAAAGATGTTCCATGATAACCCACGACGCGCTCCCGCACCACGTCGTCCCCACATCATGGAGGAGGAGATGGTGAACTTTGATAATGATCTTGATGAAGTCCCACAAAGGAGGAGGTTGTACCAACAACCGAGAGGAGGCCAAAGGAGACAACATGATGATGACCTACTTGGCTGGATCAAGGTGAAGGTCCCTTATTTTCTTGGGAAAAGCGATCTGGAAGCATACATGGGGTGGGAGATGCGGATCGAGCAGGTCTTTTCATGCCATGCATATTCAGAGGAGAAAAAGGTCAAACTTTCTTCCCTTGAATTTTCTGATTATACTTTAATTTGGTGGGATCAAGTTCAAAAGGAGAGGGCAAGATATGGTGGACGTCCCATCAACACTTGGGAAGACATGAAGTTCACCATGCAGAAGCGGTTTGTTCCCACACATTACCATAGAGATCTCCACAACAAACTTCAACGCCTCATCTATGGGAGTAAGAGTGTAGAAGACTGCTACAAGGAGATTCAAATTGCCATGATTCAGGCAAACGTTGAAGAGGATCCGGAGGCAACCATGGCACAGTTTTTACATGGGCTCAATCGGGAGATTGCAGATCAAGTGGAGATGTACCACCATGTAGAGATACAAGATATGATCCACCTAGCCACCATGATCGAGCAACAAATCAAAAGGAGGAGAAACATGAGGAAACCCACTACCCCTTTCACACCATGGAGAAATCCAAGGAAAGAGATTGGAGAACCATCAAAGGAAAAAGAGGTGGTTGATCACAAAAGTGACAAGGTAATTCTTCCACCTAAGAAACCTACTTTTGAGGCTAACCAAACCAGGAATAGGGATATTCGGTGTTTTAAATGTCAAGGAAGGGGTCACATTGCTAGTGAATGCCCAAACCGTTGCACCATGATCATCAACAAGTTTGGAGAATGGGAGACCGCTGGAGAGAGCTCCGAAGAAGAGGAAGATGAATCTCCAGAAATTGAAAATGGAGAATTTGCGGAAGATGGCGAGATTATTGTCACTAAAAGAGTTTTAAGTGCACAAATGACTATTGGAGAAAAGGAGCAGCGGGAGAACCTTTTCCATACACGATGCAAGATCCATGGGAAGGTATGTAGTGTTATTGTTGATGGTGGAAGTTGTAGCAATGTGGCGAGCACCGAGTTGGTGGAGAAGTTGGGACTCCCAACTTTAAGGCATCCAAATCCATACCGACTTTAGTGGTTGAATGATTGTGGGGAGTTGAAGGTCACCAAGAAAGTTAAGGTATTGTTCACCATCGGTAAGTACAAAGATGAGGTATTGTGAAACATTGTTCCTATGAAGACGTGCCACTTATTGTTGGGTCGACCATGGCAGTACGATCGGCGTGTTACTCATGATGGTTTCTTGAACCGTCACTCTTTTGTACTCCGAGGGGGAACCTATAACCCTCAACCCCATGTCCCCCCAAGAAAATTCTGGAAGATCACATTTTGAGAGAAAAGAAAAAAAAGAGTGATGAGGAAAAAAGAGAGAAAATGAAAAAGGAGAGAATGAGGGAAAAATAGAAAATTAGGGAAGCAATGAAATGGAAAGCAAAGAAAAATCAAGAGGGGAAAAAGATTTGAGAGGAGAGAAAAGTGTGATGTTGGCAAAAAAGAGTGAGGTTAAGGAAGCTTTGATTTCTCGACAAAATCTCTTAGTACTTATGTACAAAGAGGTGATGTTGAACACTACCGAATTAACATCTTCTTCGCCACATGTTGTTGAGTCTTTGTTGCGGGAATTTGATGATGTGTTTCCCGAAGAGGTGCCACCGGGTTTTCCACCCATTAGAGGTATTGAGCATCAAATTGACCTCATGCCTGGAGCATCACTACCGAACCTCCCAGCATATCGCACCAACCTAGAGGAGACAAAAGAAATTCAAATGAAAGTTCAAGAGTTGTTGAATGTGGGGTATGTGAGTGAGAGTCTTAGTCCTTGTGCGGTACCTGTAGAGACCCGTATCCTGACGTACATGGACATTACATTACATTTGCGGAATACTTAGTACATAACAAAAACACACACTAAAGGATCGTAATAGTTTAGTGTCTTTGGAAACTCGGAACGTAATCTTCTAATCGTGGTGAAAGTTCTTCAATATCTCCCATAAAGTTCATCCCTTTTTCTACCTAAAACCCTTCTTTATATCCTGGGGAAAAGAAAACATAAAAGGGTGAGCTCAAATGCTCAGCAAGGGCAAATAAAGGAAATAAAAATCATATCATATCTTTTTGAAAATCAAAACCTGCAAAAGAGATCATGGAATAAATCATAGAAGTGAAAATGAGATCCCCATAATCATAACATAAAACTTGAAACTTTGTGGCATGCACACATAATCATGGAAAATCATTCCTTGTTAGTCATGACTCATTGCCAAGACTATCTTAGTGGACAAAGTCCCTTTCTGAACCGAGTTCACTCCTCGTTTCAGTCCTGTATCACTGAACCGAAATAACCTTCCGTTCCAGCCATGTCTATCTCATGAGATATAAAATCTTTACCCAATGCATTGGAGGGAGATATATGTCCCACCCATCTCTTAATGAATCCTTTCTTATGTGTGCCACAAAATCATAAATCATACATCATTGCATAACCCATGTAATAAAAATGGGATTCTTAAACAACATGACATCATAAAACCATTCATATAAGATAAAGGAATTCATAAACATAATTCCATCACAAACATAGTCAAATCAATGTAAAAATATGAATAGAAACAGAACCCTTTATTATCTTAGATGGAAAATAATTTTGATAAAACACTTGAAATGAATTCTTGAGGAAAATATCCTTTCTTCTTCAAAATCAATTTCTTTTCACAAAACATCATACAATTTTAAAAGAAAGAGATTTTATTAAAAATAGTCATGAAATATTTTGGAGGAAGGTTCATGAAAATAAGGCTTTATAAAAACGTAAAAATCCGTTCGTGCCGTATAAGTTAAAAAAAACATTCTTCGTACTTTTGTCGGAAAAGTCAAAAAGTACCTCGTACGGAAAAAACGACAAAAGATTCCTTTCATATTCTTTACTAAAAACTCACCTAAGGTTAAAATTGGATTTAAACTATTGCAAGTGGATGGAAACAATATTACATATTGATGAAACATGGATGTGGATGATAAAATACACCCCAGTAAATACTTACGAATAAACAATCTCGGATAAAAATGAGATTGTGATATTTCCCTTACCTTAGGTCCGATTAGCTTTGTATGTGTCCGAAGCTCCTGTATAATGGTTTAAATAATGTTATTGACTTATTCCAGAATCATACATATTGATATGATATCATATATGGTCATATTATTAGCTTCTTGTTAGTAATATTTCATTGTTACTTGTTACTCGGGTCTTTATAACTTTTTGTTCTTATGCGTGTTTTGTCGAATAAATTCTTATTCTTATCTTTAGGTTATAGATAATTCATTTCCAGAATGGTATTAGTGTAGTATATACCATATTAATTCATTCAATTCATTTATATAATCATTATGAAATGAAGATCATGTAGAACGAGTCGCATCACATCGTGGAGACGGTATTCCGTACGTACGCACGAGTGATGATATCGTTCCTATGATCGTGGAATTGTATTGGAGTATATATATATTATTTCAGTATCAATATTACTTCATAATAATCATATGTAGTTACTCATTACACCATTATACCCATCCTTGTAAGGTGATGGTGGAAAATAGATTACACCACGGCGTGGAGACGGTATTCCGTACGTACGCACGCGCGGTGATTTCATTTTTCCGTAGGATGGATAGAAGGTGAATTAGGGTTGTTTCATATTTATAATAACATATCAGTATGTAAGTAATACTGATGTTATTACTTTATCATGAAACAACTAAAGAAGAAGAAGTTGAAGAATAAAGAAATTGAAAAGATCGGTAATGGATATTACCTCTTCTTTGGAACGCCTTTTTGAATCCTCCACTTAAGGAACTAAGATTGGTCTTTGGAGAAGACCAGAACCTCTAGGATTATTCTAGGAAAGTGGAGAGGAGAAAATGGCAGGGGTTGGCCGAGATTGAGTGCTCAAAATTGGTGTGAGGAGGAGGGGGAGGAGGTGTCCTTTTATAAAGGAGGAGAGGGGCACCTTAGGAATATCTCAAAATATTATTTTATATTAAAGTCAAAATCGGTTTATAATGGTTCCAAAGGGTCTTATTTCGAAGCTAAGGTGGGGAGGGGTCTAAATACTATCAACCAATAGAATTTAGACAAGTTTAGGATATTATTTTAACCTTATCAATTAAATTTAACTCTAAGTTAAATAATTTAACTTTTACCATGTCTTTTTGTTTTCTTTCAGTATATGGTTAATAAACTTACTATAACATGCCAAACGAACCCCAAATTGTATATTATTAATACATATATCCTTATCTAAGTCATTTGGCCGAACCTTAGATTTTTAGGAATAAAATAACAATTAATAATATAATATTTGATTTTAAAACTATTTTGTGTCAATTTTGACACTATTTGATATATGATTTTTGTAAAAGTCATAACAGAATTATATGTTCGAACCAAGTTACTTAAATCAACACTAATATATCATAGTAACCTAGAAAATTAGTGTAATTCATAAAAAGTCTTAAATTACATTTATTTTGGTATTTATATTATCAATTATGTCAATATTTCATTAATAAGATAATTACTGCATCATTATTGTGTCATATATAAATTATATTATTTGATGTCTAAAAATTACAAATAAAATACCATCATGTAGGAAATCTTTTTAGCTTTCTAATGAATATTTATAGTCGAATTTATCTTATGTATAACCCCATATTAAAAATGATTTACTTATTAAACATTGATTTTAACTATTTTCACCCTTCTTTAAATAAATTAATAATAAATGTCCTAATCTAATCCAAGTGGGCCTAAATGGTCATATTTTATTCCTAAGTTTGTTTTTGGTCGAATTACACTTGTCCAATAGAATTAGGACATGTGTTAGGGTAATATTAATATCATATTTATCCTTAGTTACCCTATTTACTATTAACCGTGGTAAAAAAAGTAAAAAGTTACTATTCACCAAAAAATTATTTTCATCTCATTGAACCACATTTTAGTCCTTGATATTAACCGTGTCTCTCGGATTTTCGAAATTTCATTCACAGAAGCGGTAAAATTAAATTTTATGCAAAATTCAGTTTTTAACCTACCACTTAGTAGTTTCACTATTCATCAAAAATTGATGTTTTTCAGAACAATGCCAAAATTTCATCCCAAGCTATATTTCATATTCCGAATTCAAAAATGAAGTCTATTTTACCAAATTCATAACATAAAAGTTGCATTAATTAATTTTATAATTAAATCCCGCTGTTAAAACAAATAGCGTGTTTTTAAGAAACAATATCTATCAAAAGATTGACACTTGTTTATGTCTAGTTTAAATGTGAAACTACATCCAATGACCAACATTGTATTAAATTGTAAAAATATATTCTAAATATACTTTAAAACCACTCAAATTAATGATTTATCACTATTAATTATTTCGATTAAAAAAGTTGTTTTTAATTATAATTTAGTAATTTTCACTATTCATCAGAATATGAAAGTTATCCGAAAAGTACCAAAATTTCACCTTAGGCTAAATTCGATACTCCGAATCCAAAAATAAAGTTCATTTTGAAAAATAAGATTTACTGGATTTCAAAAAGTGGTTATTACTATTCATAACGGCTAGTTTTAATAATATTTTTATAGCATATCGTTGTTTAGTGAAACTCGGTATTGCGTAATACACACGCTATCGAGGAAGGTCGCGATTGCGTGTAATGCAAGTCAAGTCAAGGATGTGTGTTGTGCAAGCTCCTTTTGGTGTAGCGTACAACACAAGACATTAATAAAATTAAAAAGAATATTTTTCATAAAATCTCGGGCTGTTACATTCTACCCCCCTTAAAATGAATTTCGCCCTCGAAATTCGTCGGGGTTATAAATGGTTTACTATTTGAAAGTTTCTTTAATAGAAACCCACATCGTAAAAGGGAATACCAAAACTTGGCTTTTAAAAACTAAAGTATGAAATGTAACGATTACCCAAATAAACTAATCACTGGGTTTCCACATAGGTGAAAATATGGGTATGGAAGAGAAATCTAACCATCATGTTCTGATGGAGAGTGGTAGTGAACATGGCTATGGAAAAGCCAGTAATTACAAATCCATAGATTTGTGATGATATAAGGTACCATCTAATTCATCAGGTATAAGATCACTAGGACAACATTTTTGGTTTTCAAGATCATTTCCCCTAAAGTTGAAAATTTGAATTAGAATAAATACTTACTTTATTTTGGTACAATCTCACTGTTGTTCGTGCTTTGAACAATTTCCACTTCATCTCTTAAATAAATGATGTTGAATTTGTTATTCGTGAAGTGTTAGCAGATCATGTGATAGAATGACAGGTCATTCCATCTGTCTCAAACAAAAGGTTAGCAAAACTTATATACATAAGTCGATCTATAGTGAGATTAATCATATATGGTTCCTAAAATGGACTTATACTTCATATATCACACTGCTTAAAACTAGTTTCTACTAAACAGGGACTTCCTGTAGGTCAGTGGTAGGCGATAAAGGCCAGTCGCACTTCGGTTGTGGGTTCGATTCCCACAGCCTTGTCCGAAGCGATGGGCTGTCGCCCGTCCTGTAGGTTGTCCTTTTTCCAAAACTATATAACATCCCATCAATAATATCGAAAAAAAACTTATATCCTTAAACAATACTCACTTATGTCCAACATAATCCATTCCAATCTTTAGGCTTATCCATAATACTGCAGTCCACTCCCATATATCATAAGATATGTTTTGTTGGTCACATTCCAATCATTCAAAGTCCTTAATCATGTATTCTCTTGAATACCATAGTGAAAACATGAATGCAGTTTAAAGTTAACACTTTCCACATACCAAAATCCTCAAAATTCTATATACTCAAACCATGATATCACTTAGTCCTTATATCAATCATGAGCTCATGAATACTATTAAACATTTCATTTTCTCGTCTTCATTATGCGCATATCATCTTATTTCCAAAAAATATCTCAATCACTTTGAATACCACATCAATAAATATTGCAATACTCAATGATACAACATTATTTTGGAATCCCATTACATAAACACTTAATCATTCCACCACATCGTTGTCATATTCAACATTTCCAATAGTGATCGCATGTGATTTCCCTTTGTCCTTTGCCTTCAGTGGTTGCTCATGTTGATCATCACTAACCCTTGGATTAGGGCAATTATTAGCATAATGCCCCATTTCCTTGCACTTGAAGCATTGAAGTGTTGGTGGTGCGTTCTCTGCAGTGTTTACTTTATTCACATCATTAGAAACCCTTTTTCCATTACTTCGACACTCAGCTGCTCGATGACCTTCTTTTCCACACTTAAAACATTTTCTAGTCCCTTTAAGACAATCTCCACCATGCTTCTTTCCACACTTTGTGCATAAGGAAACATTCATCTTCTTTTCACCATTATTCTGAGATTTCTCCTTGAACTCCATCTTTCGTTTCTTGTCAAAACCATGATATGGATATGTAACACCAACTTCCATTTCTACCTTGATAGCACAACGCACAATTTCTTCATAGCTACTGAAGTCTCTTATAGCTAATGCCCTTCGAAGACTTGGTTTTAAGCCACTGAAAAATCGATCAACTTTACTTTCAGGTTGGATGATAATGCCAGATGCATACCTTGCAAGTCTTGTAAAATTCGCTTCATATATACCAACAGATTCATCATCCTTCTACTTCAGCTCAATAAACTCCCTTTCCATCTTTGTTCGAAGAATACGAGGGAAGTACTTACTGAAAAACAAGTTCTTGAACTCGTCCCATTCCATGGACTCAATTTCATCCCTTGGCCTCGTATTCTTGATAAGATTCCACCATTGATCAGCTTCACCTTCCAAACGATATACTGCTAAGATGACTTTTTCATGTTCAGAACATTGAAGAACTGAAAATATCTTTTCAGTGGTACTGATCCATTGTTCAGCAACAAGTGGATCAGAAGTCCCACTGAAAGAAGGTGGACGTTGCCTCATGAAGGAATCAATAGAATATTGTTCCCTTCTCTTCTCATTTGGAAGTCCAGAATGATTCATAGCTTGTGTAAGTATAGCAATAAGATTTTGCACTCCATCTCCCATAACATTTGTTTGTTCAGGAGGGAAATCATTGCATTGTCCATTGCATTGATCAACACGGTTCTTTCGGGTTCCATCCATCGTCTAAAACCCAAAAAGAATAGTGTGAGAGGCAAAAATCATGCTAGGGAAAACAACATAATAAAGGGGGAGTACCTTCAATATCCAACATCTTAGGTTTAATTCTATGATCGTTAGCGTAATTCTATTACTATAACCTATACGTATACTTATCCCTAGGGACATCCCTAGACATACCTTAGAAAAATCTCTAGGGATCTCACTAACGTTTTCGCATCCTAGTTTCCAAAGGTTGACAAAACCTTTCCTCTGATACCAACTGTAGAGACCCGTATCCTGACGTACATGGACATTACATTACATTTGCGGAATACTTAGTACATAAAAAAAACACACACTAAAGGATCGTAATAGTTTAGTGTCTTTGGAAACTCGGAACGTAATCTTCTAATCGTGGTGAAAGTTCTTCAATATCTCCCATAATGTTCATCCCTTTTTCTACCTAAAACCCTTCTTTATATCCTGGGGAAAAGAAAACAAAAAAGGGTGAGCTCAAATGCTCAGCAAGGGCAAATAAAGGAAATAAAAATCATATCATATCTTTTTGAAAATCAAAACCTGCAAAAGAGATCATGGAATAAATCATAGAAGTGAAAATGAGATCCCCATAATCATAACATAAAACTTGAAACTTTGTGGCATGCACACATAATCATGGAAAATCATTCCTTGTTAGTCATGACTCATTGCCAAGACTATCTTAGTGGACAAAGTCCCTTTCTGAACCGAGTTCACTCCTCGTTTCAGTCCTGTATCACTGAACCGAAATAACCTTCCGTTCCAGCCATGTCTATCTCATGAGATATAAAATCTTTACCCAATGCATTGGAGGGAGATATAGGTCCCACCCATCTCTTAATGAATCCTTTCTTATGTGTGCCACAAAATCATAAATCATACATCATTGCATAACCCATGTAATAAAAATGGGATTCTTAAACAACATGACATCATAAAACCATTCATATAAGATAAAGGAATTCATAAACATAATTCCATCACAAACATAGTCAAATCAATGTAAAAATATGGATAGAAACAGAACCCTTTATTATCTTAGATGGAAAATAATTTTGATAAAACACTTGAAATGAATTCTTGAGGAAAATATCCTTTCTTCTTCAAAATCAATTTCTTTTCACAAAACATCATACAATTTTAAAAGAAAGAGATTTTATTAGAAATAGTCATGAAATATTTTGGAGGAAGGTTCATGAAAATAAGGCTTTATAAAACCGTAAAAATCCGTTCGTGCCGTATAAGTAAAAAAAAACATTCTTCGTACTTTTGTTGGAAAAGTCAAAAAGTACCTCGTACGGAAAAAACGACAAAAGATTCCTTTCATATTCTTTAATAAAAACTCACCTAAGGGTAAAATTGGATTTAAACTATTGCAAGTGGATGGAAACAATATTACATATTGATGAAACATGGATGTGGATGATAAAATACACCCCAGTAAATACTTACGAATAAACAATCTCGGATAAAAATGAGATTGTGATATTTCCCTTACCTTAGGTCCGATTAGCTTTGTACGTGTCCGAAGCTCCTGTATAATGGTTTAAATAATGTTATTGACTTATTCCAGAATCATACATATTGATATGATATCATATATGGTCATATTATTAGCTTCTTGTTAGTAATATTTCATTGTTACTTGTTACTCGGGTCTTTATAACTTTTTGTTCTTATGCGTGTTTTGTCGAATAAATTCTTATTCTTATCTTTAGGTTATAGATAATTCATTTCCATAATGGTATTAGTGTAGTATATACCATATTCATTCATTCAATTCATTTATATAATCATTATGAAATGAAGATCATGTAGAACGAGTCGCATCACATCGTGGAGACGGTATTCCGTACGTACGCACGAGTGATGATATCGTTCCTATGATCGTGGAATTGTATTGGAGTATATATATATTATTTCAGTATCAATATTACTTCATAATAATCATATGTAGTTACTCATTACACCATTATACCCATCCTTGTAAGGTGATGGTGGAAAATAGATTACACCACGGCGTGGAGACGGTATTCCGTACATACGCACGCGCGGTGATTTCATTTTTCCGTAGGATGGATAGAAGGTGAATTAGGGTTGTTTCATATTTATAATAACATATCAGTATGTAAGTAATACTGATGTTATTACTTTATCATGAAACAACTAAAGAAGAAGAAGTTGAAGAAGAAAGAAATTGAAAAGATCGGTAATGGATATTACCTCTTCTTTGGAACGCCTCTTTGAATCCTCCACTTAAGGAACTAAGATTGGTCTTTGGAGAAGACCATAACCTCTAGGATTATTCTAGGAAAGTGGAGAGGAGAAAATGGCAGGGGTTGGCCGAGCTTGAGTGCTCAAAATTGGTGTGAGGAGGAGGGGGAGGAGGTGTCCTTTTATAAGGGAGGAGAGGGGCACCTTAGGAATATCTCAAAATATTATTTTATATTAAAGTCAAAATCGGTTTATAATGGTTCCAAAGGGTCTTATTTCGAAGATAAGGTGGGGAGGGGTCTAAATACTATCAACCAATAGAATTTAGACAAGTTTAGGATATTATTTTAACCTTATCAATTAAATTTAACTCTAAGTTAAATAATTTAACTTTTACCATGTCTTTTTGTTTTCTTTCAGTATATGGTTAATAAACTTACTATAACATGCCAAACGAACCCCAAATTGTATATTATTAATACATATATCCTTATCTAAGTCATTTGGCCGAACCTTAGATTTTTAGGAATAAAATAACAATTAATAATATAATATTTGATTTTAAAACTATTTTGTGTCAATTTTGACACTATTTGATATATGATTTTTGTGAAAGTCATAACAGATTTATATGTTCGAACCAAGTTGCTTACATCAACACTAATATATCATAGTAACCTAAAAAATTAGTGTAATTCATAAAAAGTCTTAAATTACATTTATTTTGGTATTTATATTATCAATTATGTCAATATTTCATTAATAAGATAATTACTGCATCATTTTTGTGTCATAAATAAATTATATTATTTGATGTCTAAAAATTACAAATAAAATACCATCATGTAGGAAATATTTTTAGCTTTCTAATGAATATTTATAGTCGAATTTATAGTATGTATAACCCCATATTAAAAATGATTTACTTATTAAACATTGATTTTAACTATTTTCACCCTTCTTTAAATAAATTAATAATAAATGTCCTAATCTAATCCAAGTGGGCCTAAATGGTCATATTTTATTCCTAAGTTTGTTTTTGGTCGAATTACACTTGTCCAATAGAATTAGGACATGTGTTAGGGTAATATTAATATCATATTTATCCTTAGTTACCCTATTTACTATTAACCGTGGTAAAAAAAGTAAAAAGTTACTATTCACCAAAAAATTATTTTCATCTCATTGAACCACATTTTAGTCCTTGATATTAACCGTGTCTCTCGGATTTTCGAAATTCCATTCACAGAAGTGGTAAAATTAAATTTTATGCAAAATTCAGTTTTTAACCTACCACTTAGTAGTTTCACTATTCATCAAAAATTGATGTTTTTCAGAACAATGCCAAAATTTCATCCCAAGCTATATTTCATATTCCGAATTCAAAAATGAAGTCTATTATACCAAATTCATAACATAAAAGTTGCATTAATTAATTTTATAATTAAATCCCGCTGTTAAAACAAATAGCGTGTTTTTAAGAAACAATATCTATCAAAAGATTGACACTTGTTTATGTCTAGTTTAAATGTGAAACTACATCCAATGACCAACATTGTATTAAATTGTAAAAATATATTCTAAATATACTTTAAAACCACTCAAATTAATGATTTATCACTATTAATTATTTCGATTAAAAAAGTTGTTTTTAATTATAATTTAGTAATTTTCACTATTCATCAGAATATGAAAGTTATCCGAAAAGTACCAAAATTTCACCTTAGGCTAAATTCGATACTCCGAATCCAAAAATAAAGTTCATTTTGAAAAATAAGATTTACTGGATTTCAAAAAGTGGTTATTACTATTCATAACGGCTAGTTTTAATAATATTTTTATAGCATATCGTTGTTTAGTGAAACTCGGTATTGCGTACTACACACGCTATCGAGGAAGGTCGCGATTGCGTGTAATGCAAGTCAAGTCAAGGATGTGTGTTGTGCAAGCTCCTTTTGGTGTAGCGTACAACACAAGAAATTAATAAAATTAAAAAGAATATTTTTCATAAAATCTCGGGCTGTTACAGTACCGGTGCTTCTAGTACCAAAGAAGGATGGAACATGGAGAATGTGAATTGACTGTAGAGCCATCAACAACATCACGGTCAGGTATCGTCATCCTATCCCTAGGTTAGATGATATGCTATAAAAATTAAATGGTTCAACTATTTTCTCAAAAATTGATTTAAGAAGTGGCTACCATCAAATTAGGATAAAAGAAGGAGATGAGTGGAAAACTGCATTTAAGACAAAACATGGACTTTATGAATGGTTAGTCATGCCCTTTGGTCTCACCAATGCACCTAGCACATTTATGAGGTTAATGAATCATGTCTTACGTGCATATATTGGAAAATTTGCGGTAGTTTAATTTGATTATATTCTGGTGTATAGTAGGACTTTGCATGAACATGTAGATCACTTGAGAAAAGTCCTAGAGGTGTTAAGGAAAGAAAACCTATTTGGAAACATAAAAAAGTGTGAATTTTGTTTCGATAAGATTGTTTTACTTGGATTTTTTGTGAGTGGCAATGGAGTTGAAGTGGACACCGAGAAGATCAAAGCAATACATGAATGGCCAACTCCAACCTCCGTTGGACAAGTAAGAAGTTTTCATGGGCTTGCTAGTTTTTACAGGATATTTGTGAAAGACTTCAGCACACTAGCAGCACCATTGAATGAATTGACAAAGAAGAATGTTCCTTTCAAATGGGGGACAAATCAAGAAAAAACCTTCCATGCGCTAAAGGAGAGACTCACCCACGCCCCTCTACTTTCACTTCCAGACTTCGGTAAGACCTTTGAAAATGAATGTGATGCATGCGGAATTGGCATAGGAGGAGTACTCATGCAAGAAGGTAAGCCTATTGCTTATATTAGTGAGAAGTTAAATGGCCCAACTCTAAACTATGCTACAAATGATAAAGAGTTGTATGCATTGTTTAGAGTACTCGAAACATGGAAACACTATCTTTGGCCTAAATAATTTGTGATCCATTCTGATCACGAGGCTCTTAAATACCTTAGGAGCCAACATAAACTAAATATGAGACATGCTAGATGGCTGGAATTCATTGAATCATTTCCATATGTCATCAAGCATAAAAAGGGTAAAGAAAATACTGTGGCCAATGCACTTTCACGTAGATATTCTCTTTTATCCTTGTTGGATTCAAAAATACTTGGTTTTGAATAAATTAAGGATTTATATGCCACCAATAGTGATTTTAGTGAACCTTATGAACATTGTAAACCTGGAGTTAGTTGGGAAAAGTTCTATTTACATGATGGGTTCTTATTTCGGATGGATAAGCTTTGCATTACCAATTTCTTTATTCGTTTACTTTTACTAAAGGAGTCACATTCTGTTGGGTTAATGGGACATTTTGGTTTTACAAAAACTTTAAGCGTTCTTAGTGAACATTTTTATTGGCCTAGGATATCTAGAGATGTCGAAAAATTTGTGGGAAAGTGCATTGTTTTCCATAAAGCTAAATCAAAACTGAACCCACATGGACTATATCTTCCTCTCCCAATACCCAAAACCCCTTGGGAGGACACATCAATGGACTTTATTATGGGGTTACCACGGACTAAGAGGGGGAGAGATTCCATTTTTTTTGTGGTGGATCGGTTTTCTAAAATGGCACATTTTATTCCCTGTCAAAAAACAGATGATGCCACTAACATTTCACAACTTTTCCTTCAGGAAGTAGTCAAACTCCATGGGATACCAAGGACGACTGTGTCAGATCGTGACAAAAAATTCCTCAGTTACTTTTGGGAGACCTTGTGGAGAAAACTGGGCACGAAGTTACTATTTTCCACTACTTTTCATCCGCAAACCGATGGGCAAACAGAGGTGGTGAATCGGACACTATCATCCCTTTTGAGAACAATTGTCAAGAAGAATCTTAAGAATTGGGAGGAGTGTCTACCCCATGTGGAATTCACATATAACAGGGCCAAGCATTCCACTACTCAATATTCTCCATTTGTAATTGTTTACGGATTTAACCCCCTTGCCACTATTGATCTAGTGTCGTTGCCTTTACAGGAAGCAACTAATATGGATGCGAAAGGGCGTGCAGAATTCATAAAAAAAACTCCATGAAAAGGCAAGGGAAATTATTGAGCGGATGACCCAGAAGTATGTTGATCGTGCAAACAAGGGTCGCAAGCAAGTGCTGTTTGAACCCGGTGACTTAGTCTGGATTCATATGCGTAAAGAAAGATTCCCCGACAAGCAGAAATCAAAACTCATGCCTCGAGGAGACGGGCCTTTCTGAGTGCTTGAAAATATTAACAACAATTCTTACAAGATAGCTCTCCCAGGTGAGTATGGTGTAAGTGCCACTTTCAATGTTTCTGATCTTTCTCCTTTTTTGGGTTTAGAGGATGAAGAGTCGAGGATGACTCCTTTTCAAGAGGGGGAGGATGATGCAAACCATGCAGAAGGCACAGAGTCGATTGCTCGGGTGGAGGAGTTGGATTTGCAAGGCCCAATGACACGAGGAAGATTAAAGAGGTTGAATGCTTCAATGGGCGCTCATCTTGCTTCATTAAAGGACCAATGGGTATTACCTTGCATGGATGGAGCAAATGGGCCTATAATATAACTTATTCAAGCCCAAAATTGATGATTAAAGCTTTTCCCACACGGTTTCACGAATTTGGAGGCCTTGCCCACATGGAGGATTCTAGAAATGGCATATTTGGACACCAAAGTCAAATCCGGTGGGCTATGCACTCAAAGTCAAATCCGGTGGGCTCTGTTGGAAAGTTGTGTGCTTCCTTTCCAAAAGTATTTGTTGGATTTTATCTTTTTGACTTTTAAGGGGACAAGGTAGGTTTAGACTTTATGACTTTAGGGTATATTAGACCCTGGACCATTGTATCACCCCCTTGGATGTAAATAGCCACCCCATGGCATTGTATTGGAATTCAAGATTCTAATTGAGAGCTTATGCTTTGTTTCTCTCCATCGTGTGAGGATTGTTCCAAATTTCCCTTGATCTTGTGCATTCTTGCCTTGTCAATCTACAAGTTAGATTGGTGATCCTAGATCACAAAGCCCCCAATTCCGTGCCTCAACCCAAGTGCGTTGTTGTGTGGATTGGCAATCACACCCCTCCCTTGAGTGCGTTGTCTAAGTAGTAGGTCACGCTTCATATAGAGTTGGTTGACTACTTTCTTCCATTATCCATACCCTTCACCTGTCACTTAGCCCCAAACCGCATCCATCATCCGCCGCCCTATGCCGTGAAGATCGGGCCACCCCGTGCGTCTCGCATCAATAGTTGGAAATGTTTTATTCTTATAGATTTTCTACACCAAACATTTCCTCTAAATATTTTCTTATACCTTTTGTTCCTATAGTGTTGGTGATTTTTTTTACTAGAACTGAGTTGGAATCCTTTAGAGAAAAGTTAATTTTTGATTTTGGTGTGCTTTTTAAGAATCAAGCACCACATGTCACTAAGTTAACTAATAAATATGCACGATATTTATTTGAGGTGGTGATACATCATAATCAACCACAAATGATGCACCATATTTCAGAAGTAGATATTTAAAATAAGAGACTCCACGGTTAGTTGGAGTCTGTAAGATCTATTTCAGAATATATGCATACATCCTTTGTTGCTTATATGGATTATTTACATGAGAGAATGAATAATATGCCTTCAACACATTCTACTTATAATAACCCACCTCCCTCTATTGATATCTAATTATTCATATCTGTTGTGATAGAATAACATCAAGCTTCTTCCAGTTATTTTCTTGACCTGCCTCAGGAGATATTGTGAAAAATAAGACATAATAGTAATCATGTTCACATGATAGTCAGAGAGTATATGAAATACATGAAGTTTTACTAATAAATAATAACCAAATCTATCAAGTATTATTTTCATTGATTTTTACAATGCAAGAGTAGAATGTTCATTTTATGTTTCTTGCTGAAAATATGAGGATTCCTCACATGAGTCAAGCATTTAAAGAGGAAGTGAACCAATTAAAAGTACTGAATCCAGTGCTTTAGCAATTGATTAAAGAGAATAATTATTTATTCAGAGCAATAGAGATAGGTGTTAATATAATCATGGATTTAATAAATTTTATAAAACCACTACTACATGTTCATGGAACTGCTATTGTTGATATTGAGACCATTATTTTCATAGATCACCTATCACATCCTACTACTAATCCATATTACTCTAGGCCTGGTGTTACCAGAAATCCTCATCCAGCCTTACCATTCAATTTCATCCATTTTCTGTCTCTCCAAGAGAGGAAGTTCAACACCTAACACCACTAATAATTTGATATCGTCCATCTCTGATGGGTGTTCCTACATCCATTACAAGATCTCCATCAAGTTCAAATGATGAGCCTCCTACTTTAGACAAAGGGAAGGGAAAATTACATTCTCATACTTCCACACAGCTTGATAAACATTGATGATTAGACTCTTTTTTCTTGATGGGTATTCTTTTTTAAACTTTTTGTTGAAATGTTTTTGTACTTTCATTTCTTTTCTTAATTGGAGTTATATTGTTATTCATATAATGTTTCATTGAATTTATTATTTTATTTTTACTTTTTGATAATCCAAAAAGGGGGATATTATTTTAGGTCATTTATTTCTTTAATTTATATATTAGTATTCCTTTAATACCATACTAATATTCCTTTCCATATATGTGTAAGTATCTTTCTTTGATACTATTGTTTCTTTGATATGGATTACTTTTAATAACATGTCTATTTTACTTACCAATGATACCCTATATATATTTATTACATTTTATCTTTATCTTTTCTAACTTGTTAATAAAATTCCATGATTTGTGAACATCAAAAAGGGGGTGATTGTTGGCACCCCTATTTTAATGATCAAAAAATCATGTTCATTTTTCTATTACTGATTTTTATGTGTTTTGATAACATTTTATAATATAAGGAATATTGGAAATGATTTTGGATAAGTATGAGAATAACCCAATATTGAGGTTGAGTCACCATCGAGACTGACTCACCATTGAGGATGAGTCACCACTAAGGCTAAATCACCATTGAAGATTAGTCACCACCAAAAATGTCTCACCTAGAGGACTCTAATTTTGGCTAATTACTGGAATCACCTATCGTCAAAAATGTCTCACCACAAGAACCTAATTTTTGGTAATGTATGTGAATTACCTACTACAAGACCTAGGTCACCGTTGAACTTAACTCACCAGAAGACTAAGTCACTGCTAAAAACTTTTTCACCGCCAAATCAATCCACTGCCAGATCAAGACACAACTAGACTGTATCACCATTGTAAAATCTCACCACGACTATTATAATTATTTTTAATTAAATATTTATAATTACTATAATATTTAATTTAATACTAAAACTTATTTTAATGACTATTGATAATTGTATTCCATATATGCATTAAAGAATATGTCATCCCTGATTACAAGAAATCAGGATATCCAGATGATTGTTCTCCATATGAACACTCTTACATGCTAGTGATAAAAGACTTATTAGACTCCCTCTACATGTAGAAGTGTGGAAATACACGTAGATATAAGATACACAAAAGGAGTACCGCTTGCTGAGAGCTTGCATGATATATCTTTCTTACACACGACAGAGGAAGAGTTGAGAAAAATGTTCATCCAGTTCCTTTCTACATTAATAAAAAAATATTTTAAGACACACTATTTTGCCAAATATTTTATAAAATCAACTTGAGCTACCACTTAGGCTACACTCTTGGAGTCACAAGATTCAGAGCTTATCAGACAGAGCGACACATACATTCTACTTATTTTTATTTTCTCTTTCTGTTTACATAATTTATATTACGAGAACTGTGTGTTTAATATATTTTATACACACGCATTGACACATGTTCTTTAAGTGGATGATATAAGAAATATTCTCAAACTCTCTTTATTCTTGTTTTACTACAGTGTTATGGATGAGGTCTTGTGTAGCCTATGTATTATTTTCACACAGGTTTTGTGAAGAGGTCAAGTGTGACCTAGAAAACTTTATTGTTATACATTTGATCTGAGTTTGGGATCATAGATTATTTTATATAATCTTCTTGGTTGTAAGGGTTGCTAATTTGAGAGTATTTGGCCAAATCATAAGACTTAAAGAAAATTTTATTCCGTTGTGTGTTTTGTTTATTTTATTTCAATTCTTAAAAACAATATTTTTAACATTAATCAAAACCAACAAATTTATAGTTAATTTTTATTAGTTTTCATATATTTTTTGATAAAGTAAATTTATTTCAAAGGGTAATGTAATATTTTATATTTTTTTAAAATTGCGACTTAATAAATCATTGAGAAATATTTTAAAAGGTTAAAACTTATATCGATCTACAATATAGATTAATTGAGATTTTTTAATTGACTAGAAAATTTTATTTAAACTTATTTTTGGAAGAAAAATTATTGGGTACTCAACTCACACCACTATTTTTTTACAATAATATAATATTTTATATAATTTATGTTCTAAGGATCTATGTTCTAGGTTCATTCACACTATAAGCCATTATTATAATTTCAACGATAACTTACTATTATGGGTTTAACGGAACCCTGAAAATAAGTCCAATTTAAATAGTGGAGGAAGCCAATTACCATGATCATTTTATCTAGATGGAAAACATGTCCGGAATATCAGCAATTAGTACATCATATTAAAGTAATTTAGTCCCCTTAGGAGCTTCTGAAATCATCTCGCCACTTCCAGTGGTGTTTCATCATTCAGTATTTTCATTGGGCCTTGGATTTATAATTTGGACAGATTCACTTTGAGCTCTAGTAGTATAATCATTACCATATAATCTACCAAGTAGTATCTCAATCTCTTTATTTTCCTGGATCACCACCACTAAGTCTATAGAGTTTAAAGTAGACCTCACATTGACAGTTTTGGGGATATTAGAGTATTCACTCTGCAGTTGAGATTTCTTCTCCCACACTGCTACAAATACCTCACTATAAGTTCCAAAAGTTTGTTATTTACCTTTATCCACATCATAATTAATTGGGTCTTTATCAGACATAGCATATGACAAAGGTAACATGCGTTTTGGAATTATAATGATCCTTAAATTCTTGTAAAGGTGTTCTTAAACACTTGATCACGAAGATACTCATACGTTCAAACCATGCATACTACCTACTTCACTTTTACATTCCCTAATACTCGTAAATTAATCTTATGAAGTATATAAGACTACCTCTATATCCTCAGAAAAATTCATGCTCTATAGCTGAACTAATATAGAAAGATTTATGGATTACGTTTATTTCTAAAGGTTTCTTGGTTTAAAACTACATAATTTAATATATCGATCATACCTAAATTCTTTAAATCCAAAGAGTCTAAATACCATACTGAACATCTCCTTAAGTCCTATTTTGGTGTTACTTGAAAAAAAATTAACTTTCTTAATATGGGTATAACTGAGTCTTACAATTTATATTAATTACTTATTTCCAATGATTAAATCCTTAATGAACTATTAATTGAGTATTAAATACCAAACAATTATTCATTCCAAAATGGTAAAATGACTCCTTTTGTCCAATGGTCACATGAGATAATTTTTTCGAAATACTCAATATATATTCAACTAGAATCAATAATATTGGAAATTAGAAGTTAGGTAGTTTTCACCGCTGGCTTAGGAATCACTCTTTCTTAGCAGCTTGGAGAACAAATTTTTGTTCTTGCAATGAGTATACACATACGTGGTTACTTAATTTAAAAATACATATGTGATAGGAATATTGTATTCAACACTTGAGAAGTAAAATAAAGACATCTAAAATAGTGATGAATATAACTAAAGAAGAATAAATTACTTGCTTATTTAATTCATTTTATTGCATTTTATCTTTCATGGACTTTATTTAAAGACATTTGAAACAAATCAACTCATGTATGATGATCTACCTATTTTCTATGAAATAAATTGTAAATGTTCCTTTAGGGTCACACTTACCATTGGTCAGTCCACCTTTTCATTCACTTTTCACCATAATAACTAATGGCTATTATTTTATTATGTCATTATATTTTTGGAGAACTACCCAAAAGATAATGAAGAATTTATATCTATATTTTTCATTTTCGAATATTAAAATAACTTTATTATTCCATGATTGGTTTTTTAGCTATATCTAGTTCCCTCTAATAGAATTCCTAGTTATAATTATGATACATGGATGGTTAAATATTGTGTTTGTATGAACCTAAATGATGTTTTCCCACATAGATTGATGTTGTAATTATATTTTACAAACATATTTGGATATTTTTGATCCATGGAAATTGATTTCATGAACTAAATCATTAATGTTCTCAATTAAATGGGTGCCGGAAATTCAATTTATAAAGTGTACGAGCTCTTTATGAATTGGGGAATAGTGACGCATATGATCAAACCATCTCTTATGGACTTTCTATATTTTGAAAACAAGTGTGATAAGCTGGTTTTAATTACCTGACTACCAATTGTATCATATAATAATTTGGGAATGGTAAGTCACCAAACTAACCCATGATATATAAATATGTTGGATTGTAATTCTTATAAAAATGATTGTTTTTAAGACAATATATAATTTGAAAATTTATAAATGATTATACCTCGATAACTGGGGAATGATAACCCATATTAATAAATCAATAAATGGAAAATTGGACCTTGGAAGGTTAGTTTGGGCATGTTTCTTATGAGATAAACACACTAAGGGTGTTTTGAAATTTTAACAATTCAACTATTTATTGTTTCATTTAAATGGGGTGTGGAATGTAACTTATAGAGCTTAGAATCCATAAATTGGGAATGGATACCCATATAATTGAACCCAATATGAAATTAATGAACCCTCGTAGGTATTTTAAATCTTTATATTCCTTGGTACTTAACCCCATTGGTGTATTATTATGTTAAGGGATAGTTATTTAAATTGTTTTCAGTTTCTTATACGGTGTTACACATAATTTTTTGGTGAAATATAACATGAATAGTACCCTTAGTTGATAAAAGACCTATTATTTTCTCTTGAGCTTTATTATTATAAGGCATCTCCCATTACAAACTAAATTGTATTTTCCTTTATATCTTGGAAATTAAAATTTTAGTTAACTAATTTAGTTTTAATGAATTATAGATGGATTAAAATTATATGAAAATAAATAAAAAGATAATTTTTCTATTATTATACATGGTAGGATTCGAATAAAGTGTTATGTATAGTTTGAGAAATTTTTTTCCCGTATAACTGATATTTTATGTTTTTATAAATATGAACTTTCTAAAATCTATAATAAACATGAAATAATGAAACATATTAAAATTGAACCTTGTATATGTGTTTATAGAAAGAAACCTCATGTAAGGGTTAGATTCAGTTTTCCTTGAGAGATGCATTGAGAGGGAACATGATTGTTCCCCATAGGACTCAGTTACCTTTTGACGTATTATTGCTTTCACCTAAAGGATTGGAGATAGAGAAATGTAAGATTTTAGACATGAATATTGTTTATAAAGTTGACACCATTTGTTTAATCAAGGGTTAGCATTGCAGTATCACCCTCTAAGATGAAAAATTGGAAATACTTAAGCCATGTTTCTAAGAATGGTGAGTGTTATTAGTTTTATCTGGTTGAGCTGGGTAGAACTCATTAATGATAAAACAATACCCCTTGTGTATTGGGGGATTTATAGTAAGTTTAACCTCAAGGGTGGTATTACCATATGCAGATATCATTGAGTGTCATGCATTTATCATTTATTTTATAATTTTTACCTTTTGGTGAGCTTTCCCCTATTTGGATGCTCGGTAATAATTAGGGCCTCATCGCTCGATGCTTGGAAGGTGTGCCATTATGCCTATAATGATTGATTATGACCCCTGTAGTTTGATGGTTCCTTACAAATTTTGATTTAACCCTTTCTAAAGGAGATTTTATAGGCATGTTAGCAGTTGTGTAATATATTCCCTAGTGGTTTAGGGTTTTCAGGTGAGAGACCTTAGGACTAGGTGGGAGACCTTGAGGCCCTAACTCGCAACATATACTTGGTAGGTCTATGATTTTTGATTTAAATTTGGGAATGTTTTGAGTGAGGTGGGCCTGCTATTTCTATTTTATTTATAGGGAATGATCTTGTTTTTATGTACGTTTTGAGACCTATGCAGGTAAGGTTCTCAGGATTTATGGTATATTAATTTTGATGTCATTTCTTTCAAAAAGGAACCCTGAGTTCTTATTTATTGAAACTAGTTAAAATGGGATGGACTATTTAGGTTCCCAGTTTAGTAGACTAGTAGTGGATTCACTGTTGATGCTTTCATATCATAAATAATGCCATGAGGTGGGAAATCATTCAGAAAATCATGGCATAGGTATGTGCCTGATTTAGAAGAGGATAACTGAGACTGTTAGAAACTAACATGTCATGTAGAATGTTAATCATAACCTTGTTGATGAATGATATATGGAAGAATGAGTCAATCCATGAACTAGGTGGTATGAGATTTTACACATGCTACAAATTATAAGTTAGTTTTTACCATCTACGTGTGGTGACTATTAAAAAATCAAACATCAGGAATGGTCGGGTGCAAGCCAGGACCAATGGCCACAAAGAAGTGATGCTTATAAGAATGGTGACATGGGGATTTGGGGTAAATTAGATGGATCTCTGTAAAATATGGTCTAATTTGAAATAACAAGGTGACATGGTACATTTTACCTATGAATGGACCTATACACGCATTTTCGGGAGACATGGTTTTATGTGTTCATAATGGAATGTATAGCCTAGTTGATTTAAGAGTGTTTTATAGAGAGATATACATGTATTTTTATGAAATATTTCTATACTCTGATTTTATAAGAGACCATTCCCCTGTCATGAAATCATCCTAGGTAACTAAGAGAGAGAGAGCATTGACTTACACCGAGCTACTTATCTAAATGTATCTTATGGTTGATGAATGGACTCTTTGAGAGATGTGATTGAGGATAAGATTCAACATAAAAAAATTGTTAATGGAACACCATTGTACGTTATGTTCTATGACACTTTAGATATTTTAAAAATTAATTAACATCAAAAATAACATTCTTGGGAAATTAGAAATGGGTGATGGGAAATGATTGTGTTAGTGCTTAGCTTCAGAAAGTATTAAACCATGATAATTGTTATGTCTCCGAGGGTCATGGCCTGGGATGACATAATCAATTTATCTTTTATTAGAGTTATGATGGTATTGATGATTCTAAGGTGTATATTAGTATTTTGGTCACTGACGACCAACCCTCATGAGAGGAGGTCCGGACAATCTTAGTCCAATCACAAGATGATCATTTTGGAACTAGAATGTCATTAAATAAATAGATCAATGTACAAATGGAATCATCCATAAATTCTAGGCAAGATTATGATTATAGTTTTTGTGGAATCCAGATGTGTTAATTAATCTCTTAGTACCGTATGATGATCTGTGGATGCTGGATCAGAATATTGTTGGTGAATGTGTTATATCATGATGGTTTTGTGTAGGGGATGGTTCAGTCAAGAGAAATCTGTATAAGTTGAGTGTGGATTTGGTGTGCATGATTAGAATAATCTTGGTATAACCGGGGTAATTGTTTTTTTAAATATGATTGGTGACATGTTAGCTATATCTTCTATAACCATTACAAATAGTCAAACAGAGGCGGTTTGACTTGTGTTCCTCTATAAGTAGTGTGCAGTCAGTAGGGAACCATGTTTCACATACCATTGGTATATGACGTAGGTATTATAAAGTTAATCTAGGGATTTCAAGTAAAATAAAACATGACTAGTATGAGATTAATCTACATGAGTTAGACTATTACAATCAAATAGAGAATCATGGGTAGTGTCCTCGTGTGTAAGCTGATAAACATTCCATGAATTTCATTAGGATACACATGAAATGTTTCTATAGGAAATTATGATTATGAAATTACTATTGTTAAAAATTGGCTATTTAAGACTAGGAACCTTGCTGGGAAGCACCATTGGCTGGATAGTGAAAGGATACAATTATCTGATCATGTCTCAGTTTATAAAAACTCAAGTGAGTTCCATCCTGAGGTTTCATTTTGGATTCACAGGAGTGGAGGGCCCAAAAACACTCTCTATCTATGAGAAATAGATAGGGTTTAATAATTATTAAAACCATGAGTCCATATATAAAAACCATTGGGGCCTTGAATGGACTGTTTCATTGTTTGTTAAACTATACGAGGTGGGGTGAACAACTGTGCAGAATATCAGAGGAAAATTGAAGAGGTGGTTTCACGGGATATGCATGGTTTTCCAAAGTGAATGCCTATCCAAAAATATTAGTTCCACATCACCAATAGAACCACATATTTGGTGCATGGTTTTCCTAAACCATGCAAGGTGTGGCTCATAGGTATATGTAACTTCATGGTTAGTATATGGTTTGGAAAACCATATGAAAAAACCATGTGGATCATTAAAGGGGTGGAAATGACCAATTTTACCCTCCAACATTATTTCCTTCCTTATCATATTTTATCCCTTTTCCCCATACCTAGAATCCACTTGAGAACCCTCTTTTTTCTCTAGGATACCTTGAATCTCACACAAACGAGCTCCGATTCAGGTGTCATTTGGTACATTGGAAGCATATCTGATCATGTAGAAATAAATTTATTTTAGAATTTAAAACATTATCAAAAATTAAATAAATAAATTTATTTTACAATAGCCTTTAAAAATTAAAAAGAATATTTAAATAATTGGGTGTTCATGATAGTGTGAGAATCTGGTCATGTAGTAAATGTTAAAAATAAATAGAATTTACCAATATTTTGTAAAGGGAGTAGAAGTGAACCATTTAGAAAAGGTTAAGAAATTTTCTTTTAATTTTTTTTAAAAAAATTTAAAATATCATGAAAAATAGAATTTTGAAACCAATTATGTTTAGAAAATAACACTTTTGAAAACATTTTAGTAAACATTGATGTGAAAGAGAAATATTATTAATCTAAAAGAAAGGTAGAAGATCGTTATCACTTAAAAAAACCTTATTGGTATTTGTTAAATGATAAAGGGAGGAAATAGAAATTATATATTTGAACCAAATTCTTGAATATGGTTGAATAAAATAGATTTTTTTGGAAAATAATATCTTATTATATCCTCCAGAAGAACCATCTACTTAAAAAATCCCAAAATGAAATGAGATTGTAACATAATGCCTTTTTAAGTTTGGTATCTCTTCAATCGTAATCCCCATGAAAGAAAAAATCCAAATAAAATATTAAATACCATGAAAATAAATAGTTTGATAATATAACATGTCACATGTGTAGTATATTCATCCCCAAATGAATATCTCATATCTGAATGTAAGTCTCAATGAAATAGAATTTGAGACGATTAACCATTACAAAGATCAGAGCATTGAATTTGAAAAATAATCAATGAATCAACTATGTGTAAATAAGTTTAAACCATATAGAAAATAGAAAATACAACATAATATACTGAAAAATAATTATACAAATAATCCTAGAATATAAAATACAATGAAGAAGAAATATAACCCAAGGAAATAAATTTGAGTTATGAAATTCTTTACAACTTGGTAATTTTCAAGTCAAATCATCCTTGATGAAATAGTTCAAAAAAAAATATCACGATTAATGATGGATTAAATATATCACATGTAAAATTTTAAGCATATGAAAAATATAAACTAAATTAGTCTCGTGAAATTAAAATATAACACAATGAAGATTAATTGAGACGAATTCCCTTACCTCGAGGCTAGACTTTCCATATATGTCATTTAAATCCAATAATATAATATTATATAAATTATTCTATTTCTAAAAAACCTTTTTAGGTTCAATATCTCTTACCTAAGTCATTTATTTTATTTTTTTATTAACATATTTAAATACTTAATATGTGAATTCCATACCACATATTTTGAAAACGCTCAGTTCATTGTTTCAAAATGGATTCAATGAGTTATCATTGGTTAAAGGGGTCATTTTTACATTATATACAGAATAATAATCAAGAAATATTTATCATATTTATTCATCAATCATAATTTTAAAACCAAACATTAAAATTGTGATGAAAAATTAAATATGTTACGATGGTGGAGATGGTATGTCATAAGTACGCACGAGTAACGTTTCCATTTTTCAATTATCATTATGAAAAAAAGTAACATATTATTTTATGGTTAAAGAATGTATATATATCCTAAATAACATATTATTTCATCAAATATTAATAAATATATCATCCATGTGATGTGCTAATGGAAAAAACAATCACATTGATTTACGGAGGCGGTAGTCTACACGTGCGCACGAATAATGTGATAAATTTTTAGTGAATGGGAAGGCTAACATTTTGTGATATATCTTTTAATAATTATTAATATGTCATTAATAAAATAATTATTTCATATATATCACATATATTCATTAACATTATCTTATTTTTTTTCAATTAAAAGTTTTAGTGAAAAAACAAATCACATCGCTTCTTGAGTTAGTAGTTCTCCATACACACGAGCGACATTATTGTATCTATGAAGGAATTATAAGTAAGAATATATATTGGATATAATAATTATATAATTTTAATTATGTTAAAAATATCATATATAAACATCAAATCCATCATTAAACATAGTTGTGAGAGATGATGATGGAAGACTAATTACATCGGTCGGTGATGGGGTAGTCCACAATATGGACAAATGATGGTTTTTTGAAATTTAATGGAAGATGAGGTGGATGTGAGTTTTGAAATTAAAATAATAAATTATTATTATATGAAATATAATGATGTTATTATATCGTAATTATTGAAGAATATTCTAAGGGGGTGGAAGAAGAAACAAAACAAAAATGCTCAGTTAAGAACGATACCTCATCTTCATACAAACTTTTTTGGACCATAACTAAAGCCATAATATATAGTATTTTCAATAAAAAGTGGACTATATTAATTGGTTATATATTTATATAATGTATTTTAGTATATATTGGATGAAGTAAAAGGTGTTAAAAGTGTGAATAGGATAGGAGAGGTGGTGTCTTTTTATAATTGGGAGAGAGGACCATCTTGGAAATTTTGAAAATAAAAAGTGATACCCATAATTTTTACAAGAAAAAATGATCAAAAATAAAAAATTACTAATAATTAGATGACATATGGGATAAAAATAACTATAAAATACATTTTATTCATGTTTATAGGTCGTTTTAGTTTTTTAGGTTAACCCCCGGTAAACCTGTTTCATGATAACTGAAGTAAATATTTTTTATTGTTTGCCCTATTCATTATGAAAAAACATTAATTTAAAAATATTATATAATATTTATTATTATTATTAAAAATAGTTAATCCATTTTACCAAATTTAATTAATATAATTTTTATAATTAAATTTAAAATAAATCATGAAAATGAGACTAAAAATAGTTTTCCGAGAAATGTATTTTTCAAGCATAAGATGATTTTATAATAACTCTATGATTGGAAATAATTGTTGTTTGAATTTAAATTAATATTTATTGATATATAATAAATAAATTTAATTTAAATCATTCACCATTAGCATCTATTTTAATTAATTAAAATGGATAAACATTATTCATTTTAAAACTATTGCTAGAAAAATGCATTTTTAAACTCAAAAATAAACTTATACTATAATTTAGTACAAAGATGAAAGAAAGATAATTAATTGGATTAAATATAACCAAATAATAATTTTTTTTTCATTTTATAAAAATAAAACCATAAATTTACCTTTAAATAACATAATTTATTGAAATAAAATAACAGTTTTACAAAAATCAGTATTTTTCGATATTCAATGAAAAATACCAAAATTTCACACTAAGTTAAAATTTTAATTCTGATTTAAAAAATATATTTCATATTATAAAATAAATTTCCAAAAATATCTATAAATAAATTATATTATTTTCTAACAAAAATCAATAAAAATCATTTTTATGAAACCATATTTTCTAAGAATAAAATTACTTTACTAAACATTGATTGATTATCTAATAATAATTTATCCATAAATTTATAATAATTATAAAATATAAATATATATTCCATAATGTATTTAATACTATTAAAACCATCAAATTTAATGGGTGGGTTATAATAGTCATTTTTAAATAATAATATTTCGTGGTTCGTTCAAGTTTGATGTTGCATAGCTTGTATACTATCTTACATAGTTTTCATTTTAAAAATATTAAGGTGTTATTATAGTGACCTTGAATTTTTACACATATTATTACACAATTTTAAGAATTATTATCTATAATGCCTATGGACCACTCTTCCAGACTTGGTCCTTGAAAAATGCTGTGTATTTTTTTTATAAAAGTAATTGAATAATTACACATTATATTACACGAGGACCATTTATCGGTCTTGGTTCTCGAGAAATTAGGGTATATTTCCTAATTTTTAGATTTGAAAGAAAACAAATGTCCACTACACTTTTGCTGCACTAACTCCAATAATGATGATATCTGTAAGTGAACATCTAAGATACCTATGAGATATCAGTTTAAAACAAAGGACGAGCATTTAATTTCCAAATAAAGGCTTTAAAAAACACTAATTAACTTTTTAATAAATCAATATTTTGAAAATAACTTCTAGTTAAATAACATTGAAATTATTTTTTTGAGAACTCAAATGAAAATATTGTTAAAATAAAAACATATTTACACTTTAATAAAAATATCTTCGCTTTGAAAATAGTCATACTTTGAAATCGCTTTAAAACTAATCAAGTTATTTACTTTGAAAAAATATTAAGAAATTTTTTATAAAAACATAAAATTATTTTGTGGAAACATAATTCTTTGAAGGTTGTCTATGGCCTACCCACTTAGCGAAGGGTGGGTTCACTCCCCAATGGCCTTCAATGTTTTTACAACGAACAAGCACCCAGAATTTTTTTGAAAACATTTAATGTTTTCTTTAGATATATATACATATATATATATTAGTATTTTTAACTGGAGTTTTTAATTTTAAATATGACAATGTACTAAAATGCACATCCTTACTTATATATATATATATACACACACATATATCTCTAATTCTTATTACATCATTTTCATGTTTGGTTACTACCAAAACTTTTATCAACTGGAAATTACATATAATTATTATTTCTTCCATGAATCATCTTCGATGCTCATATAAGAAATTCAATTTTATAAACTTAACTATAAAAATTAATAAATTTCCCTACATATAATTTTAAAGGAAAATATTCAAAACAATATCTATATTGTCCATGTCTTTATTAATTTCAGAAAATATCCTTAATATAAAATTAAATTAAGACATTAACATATTATAAATGCAACGGGTGACGATGTAATGCATAAAAAATGTCCAGGTATATATGAAAATGTGATTAATAAAATGTTATGATGTGCTAGGTGTCTTTTTTTAAACATGATGAAAAAATTGACCATAAAAATCACCATTTCATACATCTATATATATATATATACATATATTTATATAAATATGAATGTGTATTGACATGGAACATACAACACTATTTATGCACAGTTTAAATACATGGTTGAGAAAAATGTCGATAAATGAAAAGTATTCATTAGAAAAATCAATTATAAAATAATATTAAATCATGGATTAAATAAATATACACTCATAAATTAATAATTCCAAAATTGATTATACTTAGTTGGATAAATATACTTATATATGCATGTTGGTATATCATAAGCCATAAAAATAATTCTTACATGATATTGAAATAAATCATGATGTATAAAAAATATATCATACATTTATATTGAAAATAAACTATAGAATTACATACATAAACACTTGTTTGAAAATAAATTTCCATTAAAAAATAAATTAGAACATCATAATAAGTTCTTCATTAAAAAATGGTTTTCAATGAGAAACTCAAATAACATAAAAACATAATTTCCCTTACAAAATAGAAATTTAGGAACATAAGAAAGAAGAATTTTTAAATAAAATTCAAATATAATTTTTTTTTAAATTGGAATTATAAGAAGTATAATTTTTCATTATAAAATACCTTTCACAAACATAAATCAAAATCATGAAAATGATTTTAATCTATATATTCCACCTTATGAAAATATAAATATAAATTTCAAAGACTGTATTTGAAAAATAATAAACCCTTACCTCTAATAGAACTAAATAGGATAATTGAACCAAGCAGTGTAGTACACGAGCAAGGACTACCCAAGAACGGTACACATACTCCAAGTATCCCTTTCTAGGCATTCAGAAAAGATGTTTTTTAAATAGACTCTCTTACAAACAAAAAAAAATATAATTTATATCAATTTGTTTATAAAGTATATTTTATAAAAAGTTGTATATTGGGATTCCAAATATTTATTTAAATGATTGAAAATAAGATTGGTGATGAAATAGACCTATAGAGACCCGAGATGCATAAATAATTATTCAGAATCAGTCCCAAAAAAATTAGGGAACCCAAATAAATCTAAGCGGATTAAACATCATTGAAAAATATGTTTGATGTGAATGCATATGTATATTTTATTAGATAATAGATTCATTTATTTTTGGTATATAACATGGAAAGTTGTTGTGCATTCGAAAATTGGATTTCAAATATCATCATTGCAGGGTGACACAAAAAATACCTGCAACTCGAAAATGATGGGGACAAATCAATTTAAGAATAATTCGATTATTTATAACCAGAAAATATTCCCAAGAGAAAATAGGTGACCATACATTTATGAAAAAATCTATTATAAGATCTGGATAAAAAAAGGAAACCTACATGTTGTAATAAAAATCGACCACAACAGCAATCTAATTTGATAGGATCCAACGACGTCAACCAAAACATCAATCTGAAGCATTCCATTAAAATTTCGACATTGACTACTCACGGACATGGCTGGATTTGACTTCACTAAAGTCATCGAATCAAAGAAATACAATGCTCTCCTTTCCACTCACCGAATATGAACCACCCTCTTAGCTTGATTCCAAGCTCGAAACCTCTTCTTTGCGATGAACCCTCCCAAAAGTTGGCCTTCAGTTAGCTAAATAAACCCACAGTTTACCATAAATTGAAAAACCGAAACCCTTCAGTATTGAAACCCATGGTTTCCCTTAAATACCATTTTTTATTATCATTTCATTCATATTTTTAAGAAAACCATTTTTTTTGTTTTATCTTATATCGTTTCATTATGTTATTTAAGAGGATATTCTTATATATATATATATATATTATATTAATATGGTAATTTTATATATTTCATAATATAATTTAATATATTCGTTTTAATGCTTAAAAAATTCTTTATTTATTAGAATATATATGTATTATTATAAGAAAATTTATTAAATACACAAATTTTGTTTATTTCATATCAATTAAAAGATAAATAATAATATTTAAATCAACATTGTCCATTTATTTTATTTTTATATTAATAGTTGTCATATGTCATATTTAAATATTACAAGATCTAATGGATATTTTTTATAATGGTGGGATAAAATGTTATAAATATTAATGTCTAAGGGTCGTTCAAACACACAAGAAAAAAACTGGGACACTCATGCCACAACATTCGGAAAAGGTTTTATATGTTTTTCTTATTATTTGTTTCATTGAGATTGTTCTTGCTATAAATTTTATGCTTCTATCAGATCCATAAGATGTGGACTACCTGATCGGCATCGTTGTGTTTCTCGAAGGAATTCCAATTGTTTTATTATTGATAAAAATGTGTCTAATGGGTTAGTTTTTTTGTGTGTGTCAAGGATGTATTATGGTCTATTTATAAATAAAGTGCTTACTACGTATATCTCTACATTCAGAAGTTTATTTCATTTTTGGAATGTTGAAAAAACATAAAACTTACTTGTAAACCCGGGGTGTTACATTTCCCCCCACATAATTGAATTTCACCCTCGCAATTCAATTACAATTATCACTTCTAATTTCAATCTATTTTGAGTCTCACATGATGTCCCCAAGGTCTGTACAGTTTTCCTCAATGTTTACCATATCTTCCTATGATATTAAAGTTCAAAGTGGATTCGAAATGTTCCACCTCATTTTCCCATACATTACTTGTTTGAGAAGGGTTTTATGGATATAGGCATCGGAAGATAGTCCTCACGGAATGATAATCAAAATAGTATCTAAGAAGTTCATCTTGAATTTGATTCCTTTAAGAAAGTTTCATGTCATTGTCTTTGAATGTTTGAAAGTCATCATAAATTCTTCTTATAATGCAAAATCTTAAAAGTTGACACATATAAGCTACATGAATATTTCCTTCTTATTCTAATCTATAAAAAACTGAGATTGATTCCGACTGTTCAAATAGGGTAAGACACCTAAAAAGTACTTCGTAATATGCCCCTTAGCAACTATAGAAGCAACGTTGAATCTGACTGATGTATTTGACGAAACAACTAGACCCATGATGAATAATAGGTATATCAGGCATGCCTGATACATTGTAAAGTCGTTTAGATGAAAGTTTCATGGATTCATAGGGTTGAGATTATTCTTTGCATGATTTTGCAAGGATCATAGTAAGTAATTCATCCGGAAGGCCTAAGAGACTTGTTTGAGTTCTCCTTCCTTCCATCTAAAAATTACAAAGATGAATTTATAACTAAGAAAGTACACTCCATTTATTTAAGGGTTATAAATTTCTAGAGTTATCTAGACCATGTCTCTATTACCAATTATAACGCCCCATTCTTGCTCTTCCGGGCTCAGTGCTTGAAAAATGCTTTGTAACTTTTTTTATAAAAGTAATTGAACAATTACAAATTATATTACATGAGGACCATTTACCAGTCTAGGTTGTGGAGAAATTAGAGTACATTTCTTATTTATTAGAGTTGAAATAAAAAAAATGTCCACTACACTTTCACTGTGCTAACTCCGATAGTGGTGAAATCTCTAATGAACTTCTATGCTACATGTGAAAAATCACTTTAAAAAAATGGACGAGCATTTAATTTCCCAATAATGGGTTTTAAAAAAATTGATTTTCTTTTTAAGAAATCAATATTTTGAAAATTAATTCTAATTAAATAACATTGAAATTATTTTTTTGAGAGCTCAAATGAAAATATTGGTAAAATTCTAACATATTTATAATTTAATAAAAATACCTTTGTTTTGAAAATAGTCATACATTGAAATCTCTTTAAAACTAATCGAGAGATTTCCTTTGGAAAATATTAAGCAAAATTTTATGAAAATGAAACATTATTTTGAGGCAACTTAATTATTTAAAGGCAGTCTTAGGCCTACCCACTTAGAGAAGGATGGGTTTACTACCCAATGACCTTCTATTTTTTACAACGAACAATCATCGATTTTTTTTGAAAACGTTTAATGTTTGATTTACAGACACACACACACACAAATATATATATTAGTATTTTTCAATGGAGTTTTTACTTATAAATACATTAATGTATAAAAATTAACATCCATACATATATATGTATATATATATATATTCATATATATCTAATTCTTATTTCATCATTTGAAAGTTTGGTTACTACCAAAACTTTTATCAACTAGACATTACATATAATTATTCTTTCTTTCACGAATCATTTTCGATTCTCATATAAGAAATTTAATTTTCTTAACGTAACCATAATAATTAATAAATTTTCCAACATAAAATTTTAAAGGAAAACATTCAAAAAAATTTCTATGATATCCACATCTTTTTTAATTTTAGGACAAAGCCTTAATAAAAAATTAAATTAATACACAAACTTTTTATAAATGAAATGGGTTTCGATGTAATGCATAACACATGTCCATATATATGTGAAAATACAATTCATAAAATGTTATAATGTTCTAGGTGTTTTTTGAAACATGATGACAAATTGACCATAAAAACCACTATTTCATCCATCTATATATACATATACCTATATTTATATAAATATATATGTGTATTGACATGGAACATACAACATTCATTATTCACAATTTAAATACATGGTTAAGAAAAACGTCGATAAAGAAAAAGTATTCAGTAGAAAAACTAATTATAAATCAGATTAAATCATGGATTAAATACATATGCACTCATAAATTAATTGTTCCAAAATTTGTTATACTTAGTTGGATAAATATACATATAGATTAATGTTTGTATATCATAATCCATAAAAATAATTCTTACCTGATATTGGAATAAATCATGAGGTATGGAAAATATTTCATACATGTATATTGAAAATAAAATATAGAATCACATATATATAAATACTTGTTTGTTAATAAATTTCCATTAAAAAATAAATTATAACATCACAATATGTTCTTCATGAAAGATGGTTTGTCAACAAGAAACTAAAATACCATAAAAAAATAATTTCCCTTACCAAATAAGAATTTATAAACATAAGGAAGAAGAATTTTTAAACAAATTCAAATACAATTTTTTTTTAAAATTAGAATTATAAGAAGTATAATTTTTCATTATAAAATCCTTTTCACAAACATAATTCAAAATCATGAAAATGATTAAAATATATATAATCTACCTTATTAAAATATAAATAGAAATTGCATAGACTGTATTAGAAAAATAATAAACCCTTACCTCTAAGAGCACTAAAAAGGATAATTGAACCAAGCTGTGCAACACATGATCAAGGACTACCAAAGTAGGGTACCCATACTCCAAGTATCCCTTTCCAGACATATAGACAAGATGTTGTTTAAATAGACTCTCTTATAAACAATAAAATATAATTTATTTCAATTTTTTTATAAAATATATTTTATAGCAAGTTGTCTATTGGGATACCCTATATTTATTTAATTGATTTACTGTAAGATTGGTGATGAAATAGACTAGTAGATACCCCAGATGCATAAATAATTATTCTGAATTAGACCCAAACAAAATTTAGGGAACCAAAAGAAATCTAATAGGATTACACAACATTTAAAAATTGGTTTGATGTGAATTAATAGGTATATTTTATTTGATAACAATATCATTTTCTTGGGTATATAACAGGGATGATTATAGTGCATTTGAAATATGGATTTCAAATCTCATCATTATAGAATAACAAGAAAAATAGCTGCAACACTAAATAGATGGGGACAAATCAATTTAAGAATAATTTGATTCTCCGTAACCAGAAAATACACCAATGAGAAAATAGGTGACCATACATTTATGAACAAATCTGGTATAAGGTCTGGATAACAAAAAAGGAAACCTACTTTTTGTACTAAAAAACGACCTTGACAGTGATCTAATTAGACAGGATCCAAACACGTCAACCAAAACATTGATCTGAAGCATGCCATTCGGATTTCAACATTGACTCCTCATGGCCATGGTCGGCTTCGACTTCACCGAATCCTTTGGATCGAAGCAGGACGATGCTCGCCTTGCCACTCACTTAAGACGAACCACCCTCTCATCCTGACTCCGAGATCAGATCATCTTCTTTGCAAAGAACCTTCCAAAAATTTGACCCCCAGTTTGCTAAAGAAACCCACAATTTACCCTAAATTGAAAAACTAAAACCCTACGGTATTAAAACCCACAGTTTCCCCTAAATCCTGTTTTTTAGTATCATTTCTTTCATATTAAAAAAACAATTTTTATCGTTTTATTTTATATCTTTTAATTTTATAATTTGAAAGGATTTTCTTATATATATATATATATATATTATATTAATATGGTAATTTTAAATATTTCATAATATAATTTCCAAATTCATTTTCTAATATATTTTTCTTAATGCTTAAAACATTATTTATTTATTTGAATATATATATATATATATTTATTTATAAGAAAATTTATTAAATATACAAAGTTTGTTTATTATATATCAATTAAAAGTTAAATAATAATATTCAAATAAACATGGTCCATTTATTTTATTTTTTATATTTACAATTGTCATATGTCATCTTTAAATGTTACAAATTATAATAGATTTTTTTTATAATTGTCAGATAAAACGTTATAAAGATCAATGTCTAAGGGCCGTTCAGGGACACATAAAAAAATACCATGACGCTCACACCACAGCTTTCGGAAGTTGTTTTATATGTTCCTCTTATTCTTAATTTCATTGTTATTATTCTTGCTATAACTTTTATGCTTCTATCAGATCCAAAATATGTGGACTACCTGATCAGCATCATTGTGTTTCTCGGAGGAATTCAAATTATTTTATAATCGATAGCAGTGAGTTTAATGGGTTAGTTTTTTCTGTGTGTTTCAATGATGTATTATGGTCTTTGTATAAATAACATTCTTACTGCATATGTCTCTGCGTTCAGAATATTATTTCATTTTTGGAATGTTGAAAAAGAATAAAACTTACTTGTAAACCTGGGTTGTAACATAATCCATTAAATATAAACCATGGATTAAAAATTATACTATCATGGGAATACTAGGTACATATTTTGAAAACATGAAACTAAAAATAAAACATATTTTTGTTAATATCCATAATAACTTATAAACTCTTGTTGAACCCTAAAACGTCATAGGATAACCTAGGTAATACATATACAAAAGGGATGAGCTATGATTCCCAGTAGAGAAAAAACATGGAAATAGAGAATAAAACTTGAGCTTGAAGGCATTACATGATAACAAAAAAGGCATGAACCATGAGTAAACATATAGATACATAAAATATAGTACATGGATTGATATGATAATAGAAATATAGGAATCTATAAATAGTACATATCATGTCATAAACTTGATTCAAGGATAATTTCCCAGAGGATATCACATGGTCGACAGATTCCTATAATGGATTCAGATTACTCCTGGATCCCATACATTGCATATCAAATGATAAAACATTACCTAATTCATCAAAATATAATCTGTGTGCACCCATTTTAACATGTACATGCATATGTTTTCCACATAATGAAATAAAACATAAGGAATAATCATAAGGATTACCCATGGAAATAAATGGGTTTTGTAATCGTGTCATAAGTCATAACCTAAAGGTGTATCATAATGGTGTACATGAAAAATGGGATTAAATCATTATTATACCATCATAAAGTAAAAAATAAGAATATATAATTAATAATTGTTTTCAAATAAAGTAATATAATAAAAAATAGTGTTTCAGTTACCATAGAAATGTGCCACTTTAGTTTGGTTTAAGGTAAATGATTATAGGGTCATCGAAAAGGATAAATGAATGATTATTTCCATAAAATCGTAAAACAACTAAAATATTATTTCATGATAAAGTGATTTATTTTAAATAATATTGATGGCTTAAAACATTTTATGTATTTTACATAAAAAATGGATGCTAAATAGGGAAATTCACTTTAATCAGGTTTGTTTATCGAGAGGAATTGAGAATATAAACTTTTATAACATGTCATTACTCATTAAAAAAATAATTGAAATATATATATATGTGTGTGTATGTGTGTGTGGGATATTTATATATATATAATATGTGAGAATTATATAATTATAATTAATAGATAAATTGAGGAAAATAGAGGTAAAATTTTACCCAATGGAAATATCGAGGTTCAGAGAGATCCCTTACCGTTTGACTGAATGTGTTCTACACTTGAACATAATGTACCGTATAGTCAAATTAGATTAATTAATTACATAATTCAAGATTTGTTTCAAATATATTTGATTTATTGTAATTTATTTATGATCATTTATGACCATTTCAATGAGTGATAAAGTTTGATTTTGTTATTCAGGGAGCATTCATTTCACGGATTCATGGTTGGTTAACTTGTGTATATTTATGGATGTTCTTGTCAAATGGTTATAGTAATCCAGAAGTGAAATTATATGGTATTCAAGGACTTAAAATATTTTTAATGCTCTCATATATCATTTATATTTCTTGTATGATTATTATAATTTTATAAAATTTTATTGATAAATGTTTAGTTTATTTTGGTGGTTTTTCTGACCACACCAGACTATTTGTTCTTATTTCATATTATGAGAATATACTATTTAAATATTGTAAAACCATATATAATTTTCATAATTAGTTAATTTTCAAAAATTATATGTGAATTTAAACATTCCATGAAGTTAGTAAAAATAAAAACTCATCTTCTACAATAGTGACTAACCGACATAATATAGATAATGGTTTTCTTTTTCATTGAAAAAGTAGAGATGGGAGAAGGGGTGGATAGAATATATTCCATTAAAAATTTCAAATTCAAATATATACATGATACTGGTGTTATTATTATTTGATATATGAAGGAGGTGAGGAGAAGGTAGAAAAATAAAATAAATTAAAAGAGATAGTTTGAGAATGTTAACTCTTGAATATAACCTCATTGAAGGAAACCTTAAGGAACTTGGAATTGGTATTTTGGTGAGACTAGTAGAACTTGGATGTGGGGATAGTGGATAGAATGCGGTTTTGTAGATATTTGAAAAGCATCAAGGCTTAGAAGGTGTGTGGATAAAGGGTGGCGAGGGTAGAATTTATAAGGGGAGGAGAGGTATGCTTTTGATTATTATATTCATTAGTTTATTATTTTGGATAAAGACTATCAATATTATTGATACTTATGACTATAAATATTAAACTGTGCATGTTAGTTTGAGATAATAGTTTCTCACATAATCCATGAATAAAAAATTCATGTATTTGGATTATAATGTTAAATACTGTAAATTATTGTATTACATTATTCACCAAAAAACCAATTATTTTATAAAAACCCCAAAACTTCATCCTAACCAATTTATAATGTGTATAATTAAAAAAAGACTTTGTTTCATTAAAATAATTTTCTAATTATTTTTTAGACAGACTGAGACATGAATTGTAACCCAATTCATGCCCCTGAGAAATTTATCAAAATGAAAAATCATTAGTACAAACTCGAGTTGTGAAAAGATCACAAAATCATGGAATTAGGGGAAATAAAATCTTTAGACCCATAATATAAACAAATCTAAGAAAATTTTATAAATATGAGTTATGTAAATTTAAAATAAAATAATCATTTATTTTAAAATGCCTATTTTTAATATTATAAGTGATTTTATGACCTTTTGAAAAAATAATTATAGTCTCATAAAATTATATTATAATTATATAAAAACATAATATTAATTTATGAATTAATTTTGAGAAAATAAATTTTATTTTAAATCAAAATATTCATTATAAAATTTTAAATAATTTTTTTTTGTTTTATAAAAATACCAACACTTAATTTATCATTTTAAAAACAATTATTTAATTATACTATGTTCGATATATATCATATTTTAATTATACATGATACCTAATTATTATTTTACATTTCTATAGGCGAGGTTACTAATTGAACAATTATATTTATATTCCTAAAGGTCATATTACTAATTAAATGGTTAGATTTATAATGGTCATATGGGTTTACTACTTATTAAAGATACCTATTTTTCCATTAATTCATCATTCACTTATATTTTCTCTCAAATATATATATATATATATATATATATATACATTCATATTTTAAATTAATATTTTTTTAATAACATTATGCTTTATTTCTAAAACTATGTTCATGAGTGTTTTCATTTGGGTAGATTCAGGAGATCCAAATTATCCTATTCTTATTATCTTGTTTTCTATTTATTATCACTCAATAATTTTTCTCATACTTAATAGTTATTTTTCTTAATAATGTTTTATTTTAAATTTATAATGTATTTTTGGTTTCTCTATGTGATTTTTGTTCTTTTGAAAATGTAACATAATATAAGAAGGGAACATTCATTAATAAAATTGTTGGTCATTACATTTCCCCCCATATGAAGTTATACCCTTGAAATTTTGTTTTAAATAATAGGATAAAAATAAGTGAGGGTACTTATCCTTCATCACTTCCCCTAGTTACCTTGTCCCCTATTCATATTTATGGTTCCACCATAGTACATAAACTAAGTGAGTAATATCATTGTGTAGAACATAATCTCTATGGTCCAAGATCTTTATCAACTTCTTCTCATAAGAGAATTCATTTTCTACTTGTACCACCTCTAAATTTAGTACATGCGGGGGATCTGGTATGTACTTCTTTATTAGGGATATGTGGAATATATTATTTACTTGATACATGGTTGGTGGAAGTGATTATTGATAGGCCACAAATCTAATGTGATCAATAATTTAAAAGGGGATGATGTACCTGAGACATAACTTACATTCCTCCCCGATCTCATGAATATCTTCAAGAGATATATGTAGAGGAATAATATGTCTCAAAAATCAATCATCAGGTCTCTCAATGATTATTTATATATCTCTTCTGTAAACTTTGGGCTAACCCAATGTGATGCTGACTAGTTGTTACATTTTCTATCATTTATTCAACCATTTTTAGTTCCAAAAAATTGTGTTCAATAACTTAATTCCAACATGTTCGTTTTCTACATATCATTACCTAAAGTAATTTATATGGATCCATTTAGATTCTTGAGTAGAAACTATTGTGGTAAGAGAACTCGACCAGAGGAAGATGCTGATATAATCCACCATTAAAGTTTATCAAGCAGGATCTCAACATATATTCCAATTTCTAAATAGTCTTCTTAGATTTCCCATTAGTTTGGGGGTGATAGGCCATACTAAAGTTCATCTAACTGTTTTGAGAATGTTGGAGTGTTTTCTATAACTTTGTGGTAACTCTTGGATCTTGATCAGATACAATTTATAATTTTATTCTATAGATCCTCACCACTTCTCTAATGTATATCTGTACAAGTTGATAAAGTGATAAGTCCCATCTAATTAAAAATGAAGTGAGTAGTCTTTTTAAGGTCATCCAAAACAACCCATATAGAATTATTTCCTCTGGATTTGTTTGTAATTCTAGTGAGAAAGTCCATAGTGATATTTTCCCATTTCATTGTTGGTATGGGTAATAGTTGCATCATCCGCATAGACTTTATTTTCATCCTTCACTTGATGAAATACCAGGCACTATGATGTTTTACACTTGATATATTTCTTCATATTTCCCCACCAATAGTGCCCTCAAATATCTCGATACATCTTTGTGATCTCTGGGGGGGGGTGGACATGGTTAATCACTATGAATCATTCAAAATATCTTTATTTATATCAAGATTTATGGTACACATAGTAATGACCCAAATCTTACGACTCCTTCATCATCAATTTTTAACGTCGATTATTTACCATTTATGATAGCTTCCACCATCTTTTGAATTTCCACATCATCTCTCCAAATATCCTTTGTCATCTCTAAAACAGATGGTGATAAATCATTTGAAAAAGGAATTATGATGTTCCTTCCTTTATGATTCCCATGTACATACTTTTTAAGTCTAAGAATATTGGATCCTTCTCAATCCTTATTATTAATAGTTTTAATAGATCATTTCTACTTAAATCATCTTCCACTTTAATTTATTTAATAGGATGGTAGTGTATTGATAATTCATAATCCTTGATGAGATCTAACAATATTCACTGAATATATTAAAATCGTTTTGGTTGAATATATATTTGAGGCTATTGTGATTAGTTTATATTTCATAATTCTCCCCATATAGATAATATCACTTTATTTTCAATCAAAAGATCATATAGATCAACTCAGATCAAGTGTGCGACAATTTTTCTCATGATATTTTAGTTCCCTTGAAGCATAGTCTATCAATTTATCATTTTTAATTAGTACACGACTTAAAACTGTATGTGATGCATTGATTTATACATTAATGAGTTCCCAACTTGTGCGTAGTGTAAGTATTGGTGCATTGATAAGCCTATTTTTAAACTATTTGAAGTAGTATTCACATTCACTAGTCTATAAAATCATTACACCCTTCTGATCCATCTTGGTTAGTGTGTTTGAAAATCATGTGAAGTTCCTCACAAATTGTTAGCAATACAATACTAGACTAAGGAAACTAAATATCTCTATTACAGATGTTTTCCTGGGTCACTCCTCAATTTTTTTTTCTTATAAGGTTCCACATATATTCCTTTTCTAGTGATAACATGACCCAAGAATGATTCTTCCTCCATCTATAACTCATATTTACTATATATCGCCTATAGTTTCTCCCTTTTCAATTTTTTTAGCACAGTATTCAAATTCTCTTCATGATCTTCATTTCTCTTTGAGTATATCATAATATCATCTATAAAGACTAAAATAAATTTGTTTAGGTAATCTATAAAGACTGTATTAATTAATTCCATGAATATTTTAGGAGAATTAGTGATTCCAATGGGAATCACTATGAACTCATAGTGTTTATACCTTATTCAAAAGAAAGTCTTTGGAATATCTTTTTTCTTCACCTTTAATAGGTGATATCTTGACCAAATTTCCACCATAGAGAAATACTTAGCCTCAAAAAGTTGACCAAAAAAAGTAACATATATATGGAAGGTGATACTTCATATTTATCATGATTTTTATCTCATTATAATAAATATAAAGGTGCATTGATCCATATTTCTTCTTGATGAAGATGACTGGTTCACCTCATGGTGAAGCACTCGGGTGTACAAAACACTTTTTCAGATTCTCTTGTAACTGCTTCTTTAGTTCTTCCAACTCAATGGTAGAGATTTTGTATAGAGTCTCTTATATAGGTAGAGATCTAGGTTTTAGATTAATTAATAACTCAACCTCTCGATTAAGAGGATGGTTGAGAAATTATTTAAGGAACACATATTTTTATTCCCTCATAATGGGCATGTATTTTAAGCATGATTATATCCTTTTTCTCAATCATTTGAGATTGATATTACTTCTTATAAAGGAACAGTTTCCATCATTGAGAGGAATGATCCAAAGGGTATTCATCCTCCTCGTTACATTTTTACAAAATTATAGGATTTCTTGGGATGTAAAGAGTGATATCCATTTCATGATATTTGATATTGGATTTATATAATGAAATATAATGAATTCCTAATATAGAATCAAACTTCACCAAAGGAAGAAGGATAAGATTTGCTGGGAGGTTCAGTCCAAAAACATAGACTAGGGAGGTTTTATATACATCAGATGAAATAATTTCCCAATTCACTATTCTCATAGATAACTCAACTGCCATATTTTGATGGAGTGTTTGAATCGTTCTACTAAAATTTCAAGATATAAAATAATTCAAAGAAACCGAATCAAATAGTGAATTTTCTACTCTTTAATGAATAACTAGAATACCTATCACCCCAAAATTGTTGTGATCCACCTCAGTAGTAGTGATTAAATATTCCCTTCCTTATTTCCTTGGAGGTTATTTCCATTAATTGTCTCTGATAACCCTATTCTTAGGGAATTGACTAACAGAATTCTCATGTTACTTAGATTTTAAACACTCTAATATAGGCAGAGTGTTGATATGAACCATCCGTTATTCATCCAAAATAGTGGTTTTCTTCATATCCCTTTGGAAATGATTAGCCCGATAACCCTCTTTTCCACATTTTTATCATCTTCTGTACCCCATTAGAATGTTCTCAGGATTCTTCTTACCACACTTTCGACATATGAGATGATGGATTTTTTTTACTCTATGAGATTTATCTATTCATCTTGTAATATTATAATCCATTTTACTCTTTTTATCTATAGGCCTATAGGAACACTAAGAGTCATTAATCTATATCTCAACCTTAAAGGTAAAGTCGATGATCTCATCATTGCATTCTAAGTCTCAAATCACTAATGCATTTCAAATACTCATATTTAATTCACTAAATAAGGGATTCACCTAAATTTCAATGTTCTTCACAAAGTCATAAATGTATCAAGAAAGACATACAAATTATTCCTCATATACCCTAATTGACTCATCTTCCATTTTCATTAATCTGATATACTCCATATCAATCTTATGATGGATTATTTAAGGAAAATATTTATAGAGAAATATTTTCTTAAATCATTCCCATTACATGGAATCAATTTCCTCTATAGACTTGTTCTTTTTTATCAGTTTCAACCATTGATCATATTTTCCTTCAAAATGATAGACCACCAATATGACTTTCTCTTCTTCTAAGTAATATAGGAGAGATAATATCATCCCAATGGAGTTCATCCATTATTTCGTGTTGAGGGGATCAAATGATTTACTAAATATAGGATACATTTTTTCATAAAGGATTCAACCATAAAATTCTATTTTTCTATTCTCTGATACCAATTATATGGATCCAAACCTTTGGAATATATTATAGCACAATTTTATGCATAATTATCTATTAAATAAGAACCAATAATAAAAAAATACTATTGTCTTTTTAAGAATAGTTATATTATTAGAAAACAAGAAACTAAAAACAATACATCTTTTTATTAATAAACTTAACTAGATCTAACACCCTTTGGTATCCTACAACATCATAGGATAACTTGGGGAAAACATAGACAAAATGGATGATCTATAAATCCCTGTAAGGAAAAAACAATGAAATGAAGCATAGAACATGACTCAGATGGTATAACATGATATAATAAAAGTAATGGATCATGAGTAAACATATATAGGAATAACATATAGAACATTGATTAATATGATCATGGAAATACAAGAATGTGAAAGAAAATATCATGAAATTAACATGAGTCAAGGTTAAATGCCAAGAGGATATCACATGGTGTACAGATTCCCATATTGGATTATGTTTACACCCTAATCCCATAAATAACATCTCATGAGAAAAAAATACCCAATTATTTGGAGCACTATCTGGGTGCACCCATCATAACATTCACATTCATATGTATTCCATATAAAGAAATAAAACATAAGGAAAATCATAAGGGTTTTCCATGGAAAGAAATTGGTTTTGTAATCATGTCATAAGGCATATCCAAAAGGTGTATCATAATGGTATCCATGGAGGAAGTTATTAAATAATTATTAGAAAATGATAAAGTAAATATAAAAATAGACCATAAATAACAATTTCCAACTAAAGTGACATCATGAAAAATATTGATTAGGTAAATTTAGAAGTGTGCCACTTTAGTGTGGTGTAAGATAAAAGATTAAAGGGTCCTTAAAGAGGATAAAGTAATGATTGTTTCCGTAAATCAAGAAATTATCTAAAATATTTTTTCATGATTAAATGATTCATCTCAAAAAGTATGGATGGATTAAAAAATTTTATGGAGTGTACTTGAAAAATGGGTGAGAAATGGAAAAGTTACCTTTAATTTGGTTTTCTTATCGAGGGAAATTGGGATGACAACCTTTTATAACATGTATTCACCCATAAAATAAAGATTAATCGAGATATATATATATATATATATATATATGTTTGGTAAATATATATAGAATATGGGAGAATCATATAAGTATAATTAATCTATAAATTGAGGCAATTAGAGGTAAAGCTTTACCTAAATGAAATATGGAGGTTCCGAGAGATCCATTACCTTATGTCCAAATGTGTTATTCACTTACACATAATTTCCGGGATAATAAAAATAGATTAATTAATTAATTAATTGATTAAATAAATTTTAATCTATATATTATTTATTATAATTTTATGAAGTTAATTTTTGATCATTTTGGTGAGTTATAATGTCTAATTTTATCATTTTAGGAGTGTTTGTTTCATGGTTTCATGGTCGGTTAACTTGTGTATATTTATGGATGTTCTTTTAAAATAATAATGTTAATCCAAAAGTGAAATTATACGATATTAGTACACATAAAATAGTATAAAAATCCAATTTATCATTTTTATTTCTAGTATGGGGATGATTTATTTGATAAAATTTTGATGATAAATGTTAGGTTTATTTTGGCAATTTTTCCTACCACCTCGAACTAGTTTTATTTTATTTAGTGATATAGATATATGCAATTTCTAGACTAAAAAAACATATAATAATTATAATTAGTTCATTTTTAAAAATTACAAGTAAATTCAAACCTACCATGATGGAATTAGAGGAAAAAAGAAAACTCATCATCCATGACGACTATTAACTGAAATAATATGGACAATGGTTTTTTCATTGAATAAGACGAGATGAGAGAAGGTGGGATAGAAGATATTAAATTATAAATATAACATTCAATTATATACATGATAATATATTAATTATTATTTTTTTTATTAATTTTTTGAGGAGAAGTTAGAAGAAGAAAATAAATTAAAAGAGGTAGTTTGAGAAAGCTGCCTCTTGAACATCACCTCCTTGAAAGACCCCTCAAGGAACATGAAATTTGAATTTTGGTGAGACCAATAGAACATGTACATGGGGAGAGAATATAGGATGGGGTTTTTTAGATATTTTCAAGCATCACAACTTATAAGGTGTGAGGAGAAATGGTGGTGAGGGTTGATATTTATAAGGGGAGGAGAGGGGTGTTTTGATTATTAAATTCATTAGTTTATTATTTTGGATGAAGTATATCATTGGTATTTATTTATATGACTATAAACAAATATTGTGTATGTTATTTTGGGATAATTGGTTAATACATCATTCATAAATAAAAAATTGTATTTTTTATAGTGTTAAATAACGTAAATTACAGTACTTCACTATTCACAAAAAAAATTAATTATTTTAGAAAAATTTCAAAAATTCACCATTACTATTTACTTATGTTTATATTTTAAAAATAGGTTTTATTTTATTGAATTAATTTTCAAAATATGAGAAATAAAATTTTTAAAAAAATCATCATTTATTCTAAAATACTGATTTTAATATTATAATTTATTTTAGGACCCTTTGAGAAATTAATTATGGTATTATAAAATTATATTTTAAATTAAATAAAACATGATATTAATTTATAAATCCATTTTATTATAATAAATCTTATTTTTAAGTAATTTTATTCAATTTAAAAAAACAAAAAAAGCCTTTAGAATGTCCACCTGAAGTACTTCAAAAGATTATAGTAAATGCACATCATCATAATTAGAATATAAGGCTACAAATAAAAATTCCAACATGTGATTCATGGCACAATCAGATGAGGTACATTCTTAATACTCTTCAAAGCATGATTCAGATATTTAAGATTTATCATATAAAGAACTAAATGAAAACTAAACCATATTGGAAATTAAATTTAAATTTTTAAAGAATAGAAATAAATCCCTTCAAATTTCAAAAAATAAAATCATTAGTGAAGAAAAAAAATTGGAATAATCAGATTTCAGAACTATAATATCATAAAAAAAAATCTTTTTTTAATGCTGAAAAAGTAGAAAAATTGAAAATATACATAAATAATTTCTAAATCATAAAGATATTGTAATTTTTTTACCAAATTATAGTAATATTTTAACAAAATTATTGATCAAAATAATCATAAAAATTAAAAATTTTAAATTAGATGCAAAGGAGAAAAATCCAAACGATATAGAAAATATTTTGTGCCCAATATTAAAAATAAAAAACTTTATAAAGTTACTTGTTTTAATTATGTGAAACATGAAATTAAAAAAATATCTATGATTTAAAAAATCTCAAATCGGTGGAATTAAAAAAAAATTCCTTCCAAATGATTTTCAAAAAATACTGTAATGTTCTTTGGAAAAAAGAATCATGTCTGAATGCCTAAATCTTTTATAGCTAACATATTCAGACCCAAAAGAATCTGGGTACCAAAGAACTTTTTTATTTTAATTTTCATTGTGGGAAACTATTTGTCTAAAAAAATGAAAAATGGTTCCTAGACAGTGGCTATTGAAAACATATGAGTGGAGACTACTCTAATATACATTATTTATCAAAATTATATAGACGATATGTCACATTTGGAAACAATGAAAAACGAAAAATAGTTTGAATTGGATTAGTTCTAAATCCATATAATATCATTATCAAAATATTACTTTATATTGAACGATTAATGGAAAACCTGATAATTATTTCCCAACTTTGTGATGATGTTTATTATATTAATTTCTCAAATAGGGACTACTTAGTTTTTAAAGATAAATGTCTCAAATTGAAATCTCCCAGAACAAGAAATATTTACACATTAGATCATAATTAGTTGTGTAGACAAAATGTAATTTTTTGAAATTATAAAGTTGATGAATCATAGATTTGGCATAGAAGTCATGTAGATTACAATGTTTATTACATAAAAAAATATAAAAAAATGATTTTATTTTTGACTTCCCTAATATTAAATTTCGTAGAAATAAATTATGTGATGAAAGAAAATTTGTAAATCAATATAAGTCAACTTTCAAATCGATTAAATAATTTTCTACTTCTAAAACTCTTGAGCTTATCCACATGGATTTGTTCAGACTAACTAGAACTTCAATTATTGCTCGTAAGTCTTTTTTTTATGTGTTAGTTGATGATTTTTTGAGATTTACATGGTTTTACTTTTTATGACATAAAAGTGGAGAATGTTCTATGTTTATTGGTTTTTTAATATTATGAAAAATGAAAATGATTTCAAAATTCATTATTTGAGAAATGATAATAGAGGTGAGTTTGAGAATCATGAATTCACTTCTTACTACTCTATGAAAGGAATTAATTATACATTCACTACCCCCAAGACACCTCAACAAAATTATTTTGTCAAAATAAGAAAAAGGACTTTGTAAGAAATTTCTAGGACTTTTTTAAGTTAATATAACATGGAAACTCATTTTTGGGATGAATATGTTAACAAAACATGTTATATCATTTATATAGTAATAATAAAAGCTATTTAATAGAAAATACCATAAGAGTTATGGAATAATAGAAAACCAAAGGTAAGATAGTTTAGAGTATTTCTATGCAAGGTTTACATATTGAATTCCAAGTATAATCTTGGAAGGTTTGATCAAAAGGCTAATGAATGTATCTTCCTATATTACTCTACCACTTCAAAAGATTATATAGTTTCCAACAAAAATCATGGATTGTTGAAGAATGATCTCTTGTGAAATTTTATGAAAGTTATTACTTTAGTCACAAAATGATTCAAATTGATGACCAATATAATTCAGTCAATGATATAAGGACTAAAAATTTCATTCATGACAACAATGATAGTGATTTGTAAGTTGACTACATTAAACCAAATACAATAAGTAAAGACATAAGAGAACCAAAATGTGTTTTTCCAATAAAACACAAAAACCATAGAAACCATCCTCTAAAAAAAGTTATAAGAAACAAAGATGAACGAGTAACAACAAGAAGAAATGTAGGAAACTTAGTAGAATTTTCCCACTTTTATCCCAATTAGAACAAAAATTTGTAGAAGAAGCCTTATTAGATGAATGTTTGTTTTTAGAAATACAGGAAGAACTAAATAAATTTTAATGAAATAATGTATGGGAATTAGTTGAATCACCCAAGATCCGTCCTTTAATTGAAACAAAAATGGGTTTATATAAATAAGTAACATGACCAGAGGGTGATAACCAAAAATAAAGACAGATTGGTTGCCAAGGAATATAATCAAGTAGAAGGAATACATTATGAGGATAGATTTATCGCACAACTAGATTAGAAGATATTAGAATTAATCTATCATAGAAATACTATATGAATTTTAAATTACATCATATGGATGTAAAATATTCTTCATGAAATTGTTTTTTAATAGAACAGGTTTAGGTAGAAAAACCTTCTAGTTTTTAATACCCACACTTTCCAAATTATAATTTTAAACATACCAAATCTATAGACATAAACAACATCCAAGGGTGTGGTATGAAATATTATGTATTTTTCTTCTATCAAATGGATTTACAGTAGAAATAGAAGATCCTACTCTATTTATAAAAAATAACTTTTTTCTAATATTGTTCTAGTATGAATATATATAGATGACGTTATTTGTGGTCAAAAAATCAAAATATTTGTAATGAATTTTCAAATAATATTAAGAAAAATTAAATGAGCTTGGTTGGAGAACAAATCTATTTTCTAGGATTTCATGTTTATCAAAAATATTTTGGAAATATTTTAAATATAAGAAAATACATACTTGACTTACTGAATAAGTTTTGACTTGAAAATAGTAAGACCTAATAAACTCTTATGAGCTCCATTATCAAACATGACTCAGATGAAATTGGTGAACCAGTAGGCAATGGCTCATATAGAGTAATAATTACAAGTTTATTATACCTTACTGCAAGTTGACCATACATTATGTTTTCAGTATGTCTTCGTGAAAGATTTAAATCTAATCCAAAAAATCACATTTAAATGATGTGAAAAGTATTTTAAAAAATTTATATAGAATCTTAACTCTTTCACTTAATTTTACAAAAACCACTGATTTTAATTTGATTTTCTAATGAGATGCCGATTTTTTTGATGTAGATTATATTCGAAATGTACCTCATGAACCTATCATTTTATTAGAAAAAATATTGTGTCTTGGTCAAGTAAAAAAACAACATTTTGTATCACTATCAACTACGAAAACTGAATATATTACTACTGTAATTTATTGTGCACTAATGTTATGGATGAAACATGCCTTAATGGATTATAAACTTATTTTTAATCATGTTTCAATCAAATGAAATAATTATAGTGATATCAACATAAAAAAGAATCTAATAAACCATTCAACAACAAATTACATTGACTTAAGACATCATTTCTTGAGAGATCACACAAAAAAGGTGACATATCTTTTGACAATTTTTTCCCAAGAAAACTATTATTAGGTATATTTAATAAACCCTTTCCTTCTAACAGATTATATTTTTTTAAATCTAAACTAGGTATGTTTAATTTTACCATGTAATATTTTACATTATATATCACTTACATATAGTGAGAACATTATTTCATTTATTTAAATATCTAATTTCACTATCATTTTGAGTAATAGTCACATCCCAAAGGCCACATCACCTATAATTATTAATAATTACTCTAACATTACTGTGTGAACCATAGTTTATCGCAAAAAAAGGGAGATTAAGCATCAAACCTACATGAGAAACTACTCATAAAACCTTTGAACCCTTATTTATCTTCACCAGAACCCTTTCCACACAAGCCCTCTCAACTATCCAATAACAAAACCCTCTAAAATTGGACATGACAAAGGAGACTATGAAGGTTTTTCTAGTAGGATAAAACAACCAAATATACCAAGAGAAGTGTTGAGTGGTAGAGCCATAGATTTCTATAGGTAATACAGAACTAAAATACTATTGATAAATTTAGTAAAACATAAATTATGAGCATAGATATTTGATGCATCCCAAACACCAATAGTTTTTACGAAGGAATAACATGAGTTTTTTGAGTCTACAACTTTTCTCTCTGGTAAAGATGAAAACATTGTAACTGCAATAGTAATTGTGAAAGATATGTTCATGACATCAGTCAAACTCACTAAAATGTTTAAATCCCCTCATATAGGTTATCCATTCTTTTACACCCCTCAATATTACATACATGGTGTTTCACCTACATAAATCATCAAATCACTATTTGGAACTACTATTATCAAGAACAAGAAAGTAATGACCTTGGAACTTGAAAGGAAGGAGATGTTCATGTTTATTCAGTCCAAAATCATCAAGCAAAATGGTGATTTTGAACAGAATTTTTTTTTGAAGATATTTATTTTCTCTATCTATTTATGCTTGAAAAACATGTCAACTTATCCTGATATATTTTTACATACATATACCAAATTCATAATATTTCCATGAACATTTATTATTATGGATGAATCCATACGCAAATCTTTGGAAATGTTGGATTAGTGTTGGATGATAATTATGAAATGAAATGTCATTGTTTGACAACTATAAATCCATGTGTTTTAGGGATGAGTGGATTACATTAGGATTTTTCTTTGAATTACTTGATTCCTTATATTTTGATTACTAATGTTTCTGATGCTAAAATTCAAGGGGAGTGTTCAAATTTAGATAAGACACCACTAGTCATAGAAGGATCATCTCATACATTTGATACTAGAGAAATCCTTGATAAATAAAAAGAACCTCTCAGTTTTAGAAGGATATTTAGGATTGGTTTTAATTCAAGTTATCATGTTTTTTTCCAGGAAATAACACTTCCTAGTTCTACCTCTCCACCAGTTCAAAATAGAAATGCAAGGACAGAAACAGTTATAACATGCATGTTCTCTATTTTTCAAGATAAGATTATCTATGTAAGGATAAATCTATATCCACTTCTAGTTCCCTATCACTCTCAAGCAATGTAAATAATGTATGAAGAATGATCTAGAAAAATATATTCTCTATAATCATGCCATGAAGAAGTCGTACCAACTATTATAGAAAATCAACATATTCAAGGTAAGAGTAATGAAGTTCATTAGGAAAGGAGTTCCCCTATTATTAAATGTACTCCTAATGTAGAAGTACCAGGAAATGGAATGAACTATTAAATATTATCATATAATGTTGAGATTCTAAAATCTCAGGTTTTTGAAATACACCATCAAGAAATAACCCTTTTTGAAAAAATGGGATCTAAAGATTTTGTTAGCAGATTAGACCCTTGATAATGTCTATTTTGGAAAAATGTTCAGACTTTCCTATTTTTGGTATCATTATATATTCAGATATTCATTCAGGAAGCTTGAAATTATCACAATATGTTGACTCAGTCACTATAACTATCTATTCACTATAGTGTGAAGCTGTGACAATAGAAGTATGTCAGGATTTTCTAAAAAGAGTTTTTGATGAAGTTGGAAAACTTCTAGTCATGATAAAAGAAGTTTTTAGAACCATTGTTAAATAAACACAAGAGTTAAGGTCTCTTCATTGTAAAAGGATTTCATATTCTTAGGAAAACTCTTTCCTAGTGAAGAAAGACATGTTTTTTTCGTTTCTCGTCTAGGAAAGATAGCTCGATCCTTAATCAATAATTGTACTGAAATCGAGAAGAATATTGATGATCTTCATCAATTATTGATTAAAACCTTATGAAAAGTTTCTTTAAATATTATGAAGTTGATATTTATGATTTTATAGAATCCTACGACCGAGCTGAACCCTTAAAGGAAAAGGAAATTATGCCTTTTATGCGAATGTCAGGAAGTCATGTTGATGTTTTGAAGAACCTAATCTCTAGTTATGTAATGAAAGATTACCTCCAAAATTTTATTGTATATTCCTCTCAGAGGATACAGAGTGGATTTACAAGAATTCTATACTACTTCAATAAAGAATTAGTGTGACTAATTGATGCTTCTACAGATGCACTTTCTTTTATTTATGGCAAAAGGCTATGTGGACCCCAAATTTATGACCATTATCAGTATACCTATCAGAATATAAAGAAAATATTAGATCCCTCTGTAGATAAATGTAGGGAACAACAAAGTTTTTTCATATAGAAATATTATTTCTTCCCTAAACCTTTATTTAAAATACCCATTACACAAGCAGAAAACTTCAAGATAGTGAGAGGACATCAAGATTCCCACAACATTTAAGCAACACCAATCTGGTTTGAACATGAAGATCGTGCTATTCTTGGAGCAGCCCCACTGATGTTAGGATATGTTGTTTGTAGCGTAGCTAATTCTCCTCTTCTATTATCATCGTTATCTCATGACAACCCCTCTCTTCAAAAAATTTCCTCCTAAAAGTTGTTTTTAGAAAAAAAATAAGTTGATACTAATCTATCTTGTTGTTCATGACGTTTCCTTGACCAATGGTTGGTCCTTTTCAAAACATTTGAATCATGAAATTTTTTTTATGACATTATTTTTAAGCATTTTCATCAATTTTAACCATTTTAATTATTTTAATTTAATATTTTCTTATAAATCTTTATCAATAAATAATTTTTTCTTTTACAGCCTTTACTTTCTTAAATATATTATGTGATGGTTATTATTGTTAATTATTTACTTTTATAAGATTTATATCGTTATGTTTTTATTATTTTATTTTATTTTAATATATTAAGGTTTTATTATGAATTAATATTTTTTCCAAAACAATGATTGTTAATTGATATTTGTTTAAAATAGGAATTATTTTTCTTCTTACACTTATTTTTTATATCACAAAAGGGGGTGAATAAAAGGAAAATAAAAAAATCACGTGTATTACAAAAATATTTCATATTTAAAAAGTTAACTCCAAAAGAAAAGAAAATGATATTTCTTTATGAAAATTTTTAACCAAATTTTAGAAATATTTTTTTTCCATCACATTGGTTTTGGGATCATCAAAAAGGAGGATATTGTGAAAAAATGTATTGTTCAAATACATCTTCACATTATGTGTTTAGATGATTCAAAAAATACCTAGTTTTATTCCAGATATTTTATTGAGTGTTTCAAATTATATTTTTCATACACAATCATATTTTCTTATGATGTTAAAGGGGCATCTTTAGTTTCTAAGAAACAAAAATCACATCATAAGATTTTTTCTTACCATATCCGACTTAGTCACATAGAAGAGTCTTCCATTTATGAATTAGAATATCAAAGGACCTTAATATTTTGAGGAATATTCATAGTCATAATAAGTTGAAAAAAGTGGATTTTGTTTATTTAAACTTCATCTTATGATGTAAAATTATTTTATGGCACATTAAAGACTAATTATCCTACGAATTCAAAATGATTTATCATATAAAAAAGATATCTAAAGGTGAAATATATGATCAACTAATATCATTCAAAGATATGATAGTATTGGATATCATGATTATCCATACTAATATCAAGATAATTGTGTTTTTACCTTTTCACTACATCAAAATAAGATTATCAATTTGAGGAATGATCGGTCTTCTCAAGACTTACCATGAATAGTAAATATCTGAGATTGGGAAAATCTATGACATTATGGTCACCAATATATTCCATATTTGGAAGGAGAGGATTTATAATATCATTATCTATTCTCATCATTATCATTGTATATATAATTTTTTCATTATAATTATACAATTCTTAACTCAAAATCAGCATATATAAGGAAAAGTTGGTAACAATACAAAATAGATATGTGAATGTGGAAAAAAATAATTGAAAGAAAACAAAACACGGTTTCCCCATTATAACACCTGATATCTGTACATAATGAAAATAAAAAATCTATTGATAATATTATCTAATTAATTCATTTCACTAAACATCATCCCAATCTATTTTTGAAGCTTATCTTTTCTCAGTATGATTCTTTATTTACTTTCAGTTTCTTCTTGCAATAGTGTGCCATAAATGTTTCCCAAACATTGTATCTTATTTTTACCATTTTTCACTCTCTGTATGAGTGTTGTTAAGGACAAGGATATTTCTTATAAATTTAGATCATGTTTGAAATATTTTGGATCTTTATATTAAGTTACAGCTTCTTTTACTCAGCTAGGAGCCCCCGATAAGAGGGTTGTTTTTTGAAAATCACCAATCTCATGGAGTAGAGCGTTGGTGGAGTGTACTGGGGATTTTACTTCCCTGAACCACTATAAACCTATATTTTCAATTTATTTTCTACATTTTAACCATTTCCAATGATTATACACTTCAAAAAGAAAAATGCACATGCATACTTCAAGAGAGTGATATATATTTCGAAGAATATTTTTTAGAACTCAATTCACCCCCCCTCTTGAGTTAATTAGTCAATAATTACTTAGGGAAAAAATTATTCTTCACAAACTATTTTGAACCTTTTATCATCAAATTGACTGTGACATGGAGGCATCTCTAGGTTTGTTGAAGCCTGATTCCCTTGCTAAGTTATCATTTATGGTATTTTTTTGTTTTTTCTTAGATCTATTTTCTCCATATATAGGATTTTTAGATCTATTCCCATGTGGATAGATCTATGGTTTTCTATTCCAATAATGGTTATTTTTTTCCTTTTTGAAGTTAGGGTAAAAGATTTAAGGTGGGTTTTCGAATTTCAACCCTGTTTTCCAAGCGTCTTCAAGTCATTATTTGTTTTCGCCATTAATATGGATGTACGTGGATTCATTCTCAACTACTCTTTTTTAGAAAATGAAGGATTAGTTTTAAAATTTTAAAATTTATCGAAATTTATTGTGAACTTGATATCAAAAAAATGGTAGAAACATTATTTGGGGATGTTTTGTGAATTGTGGATTTATTGTAAAATATTCCTGGTGAAATGGATTTAAAATTTTTATATTAAAAATGTTTTTTTTTTGGTTTTGATGCATGGGAATGTGTTTTCAATAAAATGATGGTTTTATTGAAATGGTTTGTTGGAATGGTTTTAAATAAAATATTTTTTTATTTAAATTTTAAATATTGAGTGGTTTGTCCTAGTTTTGTCATTGTTTGGAATAATGGGTTTGTGTGTGTTCATATTACATTTTACGAGGCACAGTTGATATATGACTTGGTGCTTGGTGCCAAAGGTGTAATGAAACATGGGATTTATTTACTTTGTGATGACTGAGTAGATCGATGAGAAACTGATCCTGAGTGTGGAACAATCATAATGAATCATGCATTGGTGGATTAATGGGTGAGTGGAATTGATTGTGATATTCCAAAATGGAGTTTGTGAAATGGTAAAATGAATTGTTTGGTTCCATTCCTTGAAAACTGTTTTAGTATGGAAAAATATTTTTTGTGAAACTTCTTGAATTTGATGTACACAATTTTATATATTTTTTATATATTGCTTTATCAAAATGTGATAACTTGTTCTATTGTGGCGGTGTTAGTAGGAAAGTCATTTGGGTAAATCTGTGCAACATCTATAGGAAATCGTACACAATGAGATAGGGGCTAAGGGGAATGGACATAGCTAGCTGCACTGTTTGTAAAAATAGTGTGTCCACCCTATGAAAACTGTGAAAAGTGGGACAATGAGATTTTGAACAGATGGAACATGGTGTTTATAACCATGTGGGCCAACCATGAGAGTTTCTCCTTGACGCATAGGCTGGCGCATAATTTTCCTAACCGAGAAACTAATTGTGCATGGTTTAAAAACAAGATCCTAAAAAAGTGGATCCGGTTTCGGATTAACATTAAACCATTTTTTTCTCCAAATGGACCCTAACGTAGTATGTCTTCCTCTATAATATTTTATAACCTTTACCCATAGAATGGGAATTGATAAAAAGTAGTTTCTTAGCGCGTTGGAGAATAATTCCCTTGGCTAGTCCTCATTTTTTATATTTTTTCTTGGTTTTTCTTATATCTACTTTCCTCCTCCTCTCAGATTCAATGATCTGGTCCTTTCTGGATATATATTAGGATTTCAGTGCCAATATTTGTTAGTTTTACCCTTGTTGATGTTAGGGAAAGAGATATAAGGTGGGTTTTTGGAATTTCAACCCAGTTTTGTGGGTGTTTTGTTGTTGTTATTTATTTTCTCCATTAATCCTGAGGTAGGTGTTTTCACTATAAATTTTATTATTACATGAAGGCTTAGTTTCAAATCTTTTAGATTGATTGAGATTTATTGCAAAATTGGTATCCAAATAAAGCTATAAACCTCTTTTAGTGATGGTTTGTGAATTTTGGATATTTTGTAAATTAGTCATTGTAAAATAATTTAAAAATATTGATTTTAGAAATAGTTTTTTCGTTTTGATGAATGGAAAAGGTTTTTAATAAAATATTGGTTTATTTGAAATGGTTTGTTGGAAATGTTTTCATGGAATTTTTTTATTGAAATGGATTAAGAATGATTGTTCTTGAATGGTTTTGGAATGGTTTGGCATAATGGGTTCACACGTGTTCATATTTAATTTTATGAGGCCTGATTGAAATATGACTTGGTGCTCAGTTCCAAAGGTGTAATGGAATATGGTATTTAATTACCTTGTGACAACATGGTAGATCAACGAGTAACTGATCATGAAAATGGAACTATAATAAACAATAATTCATTTATGGATGCATGGGAGTGTGTATTGGATTGTGATATGCCCAAATGTATTTTTTGAAATGGTTATATGAGTTGTTTGGTTTCATTACTTGGAAACTGTTTATCATGGAAGACTATTTTGTCGTGAAATTGTCAGATTTTGATATAAATTTGTTTAATTATTTTATATAAATTGTTTTTTTCTAAATGTTCTAAAATGTTCTATCCTAGTGGAGTGAGTAGGGATGTCATTTTGGGAAAGCCTAACATGTTTCATTACTCACCCCTACATTGTCACTTTGGTGCTTTTTCATATATTTCTCATCAGGGCACTGGAAAAGAAAAATTATCATAATTATTTAGTGGTGCATCATTATTCTTTGGATGTATTGTGGAGTTAGAGCATTGATCATGTTGGGATATTTTGAGTTTTTTCAAAGACCTTATGTTTTGTTGGTTTTTTCTTCCATTACATACTTTGATATTAGTAGTCTTTCATTGTGTTACTTTATTGTTGTTTGGTTTTGATATGAATTGTATTACATTGAGTTTTTTTACATTATTATCGTGAATTATTTAGAGGTTATGTTGTGATGGTGTTTTTGGTTTGGTTGATTTATTTATGAAAGGCAAAATCGTCCTCTAATTGTATTGAATGACTTGGAATTTATTTTTAGCCTTTGGTGCCTTAGGTATGTCACATAAGGCCAAGTAATTCCCTTTTTCATTATCAATCCAATTATTATGAAAATGATTTTAAATAAATCAACATAAAAGTTTATCAATAAAACATAATATAATCAGAATTCATTACACCTAGAATATTAGAATATCAAATACAATGAATATGTAATATAACCCATGGAAAATAAATCCAGTTGTGAAATTCTTACCACATGGTAACATTCAAGTTAAATCCCAATAGATTAAATAATTAAAATTGAAACTTAAAATACAAATATTTTTAAATAATTCAAGATATTACATGAAAAATTGTTAGTATATACACTATATAAAATAAATTAGGTTAATGACATTATAATATGACTCAATAAAGTTAAATTGAGAGAAATTCCCATACATCAACTCCAGACTTTCCCTGAATGTCCTTTAACTCTTATATAACAACACAATATAAATTATTTTATTTAATAATAAACTTTTAAAGTTTTAATTACTTATAAATAAATGATTTATTTCTTTTAATGATGTATTTAAATACTTAATAATTGATGTTCACATCGGGTGTTTTGAGGACGTTCAATTCATTATTTTAAAACAGACATGGTGTGTTGATCATGGTCAAATAGATCATTATTACACCATATAAAGAATACTAATAATAATATAATTATCATATTCATTCATTAATTATACTTTAAAAACCAATAATGATATATTTTTACGAAAAATGAACTGTGTTACAATCAGGGAGAGGGTAGGTTGTACGTATGCATGGGTAATGTTTCTATTTTTCAATAGTCATTATTAAAAGAAGTTAACATTTTTTTTAAAGAATAATTATAATATAATAAATACAATATTATTTCATAAATATACACACACAAATATATATATATATCATCCATCTGATGTGGTGATGAAAAAAAGAATCACATCGCTTCATAGAGGTGGTAGTCTACACGTACGCAAAAATGACATTATCATGTTTTATTATATATAATGGTAAAAAGAAAATGATATATTGTATTTTAATAATTTTAAATATGTCATTAATATAATAATAATTTAATATATTTCATATGTATTCAATAAATTTACTATTTTTACCTTCTATGAAAAGAATTAGTGAAAAAAGAATCATATAACTTCGTGTGGAAATATTCTTCCGTACTCGCAAGCGGCGTTACCATATCCCCCATTGAATATAATGAAATAATTCATTTGAGATATAATAATTATAGAAGTATAATTATGTTAAAAATATCATATATATATATATTTAAAATACATCAATATAAATATTCATGAGATGCGATGATGGAAGACCAATTACATCTATCTCTGAGGAGATATTCCACCGTACACACGAACAATGGTTTTGTATTTCATTTGATTGAAGAGGAGGTGGATGTGGGTTATTAAATTAACATTATAACATATAAATATATTTTAGATAATTTTTTTATTATATCAAAATTGTTGAATAATATTTGAATGTGGTGGAAGAAAAAATAAAATAAAAACGTTTGGTTAGGAATGATACCACATCTTCAGAACACCACTTCAGGATTATACATAAAGCCTTCCAAGATATTATTTATGATAAAAAAAGTATGGTAGAAAGTTTTAATTGAATTCATTAAGGGATTTGAGTAGTTATTTATGAACCAAAATATTTTTAGAGTTTAAAAAGTATAAAAGAGTGTGTTTCTTTATATTTGAGGTGGAGTTGACACATTGAGAATTTTTAAAAAGAAAAAGTTACACACACATTTTACACATGTAACAATGCTAAAAAATGGACAATTTTAGAGAAATGGATGATATAATGTATATATATGGTTTGAAATTATATTTTAGACAATTTATTATTTCATTTAAACTCTTATAATTTTAATTTAACACCCCTGTAAAGTCGTTTTCATCTTAACCACGGTAAAGAATTTTTAATGCTTTTACTATTTATTTTGACCAAAAATCAGGTTTAACATGTAATATAATATAAATTATGATGATTAAAAATATGGTATCCATTTTTCCAAATTAAATTCACATAAACGGTATAATATAATTTAAAAAAAACACACTGATGCGATGAAAGAACGGCTTCTCAACAAAAGTTATTTCAAGAATAAAGTGGTTTTATCTTAACAATATGACTAGTAATCATTATTTTATGAATTTAAATTATTATTTATTGATATATAATATAATAAATGAATTTAAATCATTCAAAATTATAGTTTATTTTAATTAATTAAAATGGATATACAATTTTCAATTTAAAATAATCTTAGATAAATGCGTTTTTAAACACAAAAATAAGATTATACTAAAATTTAGTATAAATATGATTCATATGTAATTAATTGGATTAAATATAAATAAATAATACTAAATTTACTTTAACTCAAAACAAAATCATAATTTTTTCTTTTAAATTAATAAATTTATTGAAAAATTGACATTTTTACAAAATTTAGTATTTTTCAGTATTCACCGAAAAATCATTATACATTGAAAAATCTACAAAATTAACTATAAGTTAATTTTTATATTATAATTTAAAAAATTAATTTAATTTTATAAAATAAATATTATATTATCAAAATAAATTAATTATTATATTTTCTCACAAAAAAAATAAAAATAAGGCTTGTTAAAATATTATTTTTGAAGAATAAAATAACTTTACTAAAAATTGATTGATTATATACTATAAATTTTTCAATAAATTTATATTGAGTAGGAAATATATATATATATATATATATCATAAATTATTTAATATTATCCATACACACTAATTTAATGTCTAGGTTATAATGGTCATATTTAAATAATAATATTGTGTGATTCGTTTAAGTTTTGTGTTGCATATCTTGTAATCTATCAAATATATAATAATTTTCTAAAATATTGGGGTGTTATATTTTTCCCCCTCACATTTTTAATTAAATCCTATAAATTTTATATTTATCTCAACAATTAATGGTTTGACATTATAAAATATTATTTTGAAAACCCACATCATATAAAGGGTTAATAAAACTTTCACATGAAAAGAGATAGAGAGGGAGGTAGAGAGGGAGAGAGTTACAAAGGTCATCGGGAACAACACATAACTAGGATTCGAAGTAGGAAAAAATTATTGGGAAATGAATATATCGATATGAAAGAAAGGAGTAATTACAAAACGGTGATGGAGAGTGATATTGATTATTGATCATAATAAAACCATAAACCAAAGAGGTGTGAAAATGACACAAATTTTATCATAAATGAATGAAATAGGATAAAATTTTCATTTTTAATAAACTTTTCCTATATGTGTGGAAATTATTTCCACCTATACTTAGAACATAAGGAAATATACTTACTTGATATGTTCAATTTTATCCGTTAAATAATTTCCACCACTATCCTAAATTTTTATCCACATGATGAATATCTAATGATGAATTTTTAATTATTTATGTAATAAAATAAAAATTTAATGGATCATGTAACCATAAAAGGATAACATGATATTCCACATATCGTTATTCATTTACCAAAATAAAAATGGTAATCCCATGGTATGATAAATATCAAAATGAACAAAATTTCATATGATGAATTAATACATTAATCTCTAAAATTAAATAGTGTTAATTAAAGTTAAAACTAAATAATTCCACAAGTAAATATAACTATATCCCAAACAACCACAATAACCTCAAAATTAAAGAGTGATTTAACCTTAAAAGTTATATTATACCTTTCAGCATAAAAGTCCAAAATATAATAATATTCTTCTAAAATAAAATCAATTACTTAGTCCCTAAATCACTTCCCAATACCATGGATATCTATACGATAAAGAAGTTTGATCCCATAATTATATCAGTATCCAAGATCATATAAACCCTAAAGGTTATAAAAAACATAAAAAATATGTTCAAAAAATTTAATGGAATAATCCATATAAAACAAAATATTTTCATATATTTCTACCCAATAAAATATCTATTAATGTGTCATTAATATCATTAATATATCATCACATAAAACATTAAAATGGGTGTCTAATCCTTTATTTTTTTGATCAACATTTTCTCATAAACTCATGATGGTATCCATAACTCTTAAGCTAAACTCACATGAAAACATTTTAATCTCAAAAATTATCTAATCCTTGCTATAATACCAACTATAATAGCCTCTAACCCACAATCATCAATCCCATGATAAAATCCTAAACATTATATTTCTATCCTTAATATCAATTTAGGTGACACAATTTATTCCATCTAAAACATACAACATCAAAAGGAAGTATTGGATCACTTATAAACCCAATAGAGTTTCAGGTTTATAGTTTTGTAGAATTGGTATATACTCTTTCATAAAAAATTACCATAAATTCAAGTGAGTATTTTTTTTCAATACAATCAGATTTTAATATTCCATATTATGTCTTCAATATCTCACACAAAATCATCATGTTGGAAGCCATTTTAGACCTAAATTAGTTAATACTAATTCTTCATATCCTGTAGAATAGGAAACATAAGAAGGGTGAGATCAAATGCTCAGTGAGGGTAAAAATAAGCATTTAAAATTGAATATATTCACTGACCATAAGAATATAATAAGGGTATAATGACATAATTATATTTCATGAGCAGAATATAAAAATATCCATACACATCATTACTTGGATCCTCAATCTTGAAACATGGAATAAATATTTATCAAAGGAATGAGTCGTAAGAATAAATAATCATGATCTATTTGAATTTAGTTTGGATCAAATGAATCATTAAAACCCCATACAAAGCCTGGAAAAACATGTTGATATCTAGGAACATGTTATTTATATCACTCTTATAGATTTATAACCATTATGGTCAACTTCCATCTACTGAGAACCCAATGCATTGGAGGGATATAATGGACCTATGGATCCTTGGTTTATAATGTAACCACCCATAATTGGTTATTAAAATAACCACCCACCCTTTGTTTATAATGGAACCACCAATAAATGGTATATAACATAACCACCCATACTCATCAACAATTTCAAAGAACCATATCATGAATAAAGTACCTAGAGTTTTTATTCCATCATAAAACGAATAAAAAATAATTATTCCTTTCATAACTCCATTAACCCATGGAAAATAAGTGGGTTCTTTGAAAATATCTTCAAACACTCATAATTAATCTAGATAAAGAATAAGGGTGGTATCATTTCAACGTATTCTAGTGGACCATTAGTAACATCATGGTTTTTTGAAATTTATGAATGGAAATAAAATTAAAATATCATTAAAAACATTCTTGAGTAAAATAACATTTTCACATTGAGTAAAATCATGGATGTCATCCTAGAGGGTAAATAATTTTGAATGATCCCTTGAGACATTTCTTGAGAAAAATATCCATTCTATCTTGAAAACAAATATGCAGAATCTAAAATTTTCTCAAAAAATAAATAAATCAGTTTCCTTGAAAATTTCCTTTTAAACATAAAAAAATTATTTAAGTATTGGGTGGACACGAATTTGGGATAATACGATCATTTTGTCAATATAAAAAAAATATTATTTCAGAACATTTTGTAAAGGGATTCAAAGGGACCCATTTGGAAAAACTTAAGAAATATTATTTTTAAATTATTTTATAGGATGGTCAAAGATAATGAAAAATTGATTTAGGATATAATTTATTTTCAGAAAATAACACTTTTTAAAATATTTTAGTAATCCTTGATAATGAAGAGAATTATTCTCAATCTAAAAGAAAGATACAATATTGATACCACTTACAAAATATTTAATTGACATTTATTAAATCAATAAAGGGTGAAATGTAAATTAAACCATTGTACCAAATTCATAACCAGTGGATTAGAAAACAGATATGGTTCATGAAAATAATATCATATTATTTCTTAAAAAATAAAATTCAACATAATCAATCCTGAAATGAAATAAAAATATAACATAAATCCTTTACAACTTTGGTAACTCTTCAATTATGAGATTAATGAAAGAATAAAATCAAATGAAACAATAAATAAAATTAGAATAATTATATTTAGGATATAACAAGAAAACAATGGTAGTATATACACATAAAAATTTAATATAGGTTTATATCATAAATGTATGCCTCAAAGAAATATAATTTGATATGAATAACCCTTACAAAGATGTTAAGAATTAATCAATGAATAAATTATGTGTATTAAATGTAAATCCACATAAAAGAATTTGGAATAAAAAATTATATAATCAAAAGTAATTCTACACATAATATTAGAATATCATATACAATGAAGAAGTAATATAACCTAATGAAAATAAATCGAGTAATGAAATTGTTTACCACCTGGTAACTTTCAAGTAAAATCCTCTTAGATGAAATAATTCATATTAAAACATAAAATACCTTGATAAATGATTGATTAATGATATTACATATAAAATTATAAGAATATAAAAAAATAAAAAATAAATTAGGTAGACAATATTAATATAAGCCCCAATTAATTGAAATTGCGATGAAATCCCTTACCTTGAGTCTAGACTTTTCATGTATGTCTTTTAACTCCTATATAATAATCTTATTCAACTATTTTATTTCATATAAAAATATTCAATGTTTAATAAATTTTCATTAAATAATATTTTTTAGATTAAATACTTAAATACTTAATTAGTGAAGTCCATGTCGGGTGTTTTGAGGACGTTTGGTTCATTGTTTCAAAACAGATTCGGTGTGTTGATTTTGGTAAAACGGGTGACTGTTACATCATATATAGAAAAATAATAATTACATAGTAATCATATATATTCATAAATTATTATTTATAACCAATAATGATATATGGTTATGAAAAATTAAGTACATGACTATCATCATGGTAGGTCGTACGTACAGATGAGTAACATTTCCATTTTTTAACGATCATTATAAAAAGAAGTTATGTATTATTTTTTCTATGATTTATGATAATAATATCATAAATAAAACATTATTTCATTATATATATATATCATATATATTATTTGGTGATGCAAGAAATAATTACAATGCTCTTTGGAGGTGGTACTCCACTGGTACGCACGAATGATGTTATCAATTTTCAGTGAATAGAAAGGTAAAAAGTAAATGATATATTATATTTTCAGAATGATAAATATTTAATTAATATTTTAAAAATTTAATATATATAACATATATTTACTAACATTATCCTTTTTACCTTCCATAAAAATTGTTAGTAAAAAATGAGTCACATCGCTTCATGAGGCGGTAGTCCACCGAACACCCGAGTAACTTTTTTGTATCCCCCAAAAAATGGAACTTTAAAAAGGTATATAGAATATAATAATTCCAGAACTATAGTTATATTAAAAATAACATATATATAATTAAAATCAATCATTATAAATATCCATGAGAGGAAAATATGGGAAAAAAAATTACATCGATCAGTGAGGTGGTAGTCTGCCGTACACGTGAATGATGGTTTTATTTCCCCTTTTATAGAAGAGAAGGTGGATGTTGGATATGAAATTAACATAATAAAATAGTTTTATATGGAATATTTTTTTTATATAATAATGTTGGGATAATGTTTTAAGTATGTGTAATAAGGAACCAACAAATAAAACTCGATAAAGAACGACAGCTCATGTTCAGAGTACCTCTTTAGGATTATACCTAAAGCCTTCATAGATTTATTTTTTGACCAAACCAATGAATATAGGGGTTGATGAGGGAATTAAGTAATTTATTTGGATAGGTATTATCAAAAAAAATATTTTTAGATTTCTAAGAGGAGAGGAGGGTGAGTGGTATTTATAAGTCGCTGAGAGGAAACACTTGGAATTTTTGAAAAGAAAAATTGATACCATCATTTTTCAATTAAAAAAAGGATAAAAAATGTACCAAAGTTGAGTATTAGATTAAATAATGTCTATTAGTGTCCAAAACATATTTTATATAGGTTTTAGGTCATTTAAACCCTTATCTTTTTAGTTTAACCCCCGTTAAACACGCCTCCATCTTAATCGCGGTAATTGTTTTAATGGTTTTTCAAATAATTATAACCAAATATTAATTTTAAATTATTATATAACATAAATTAATATTAAAAAAATTAATTTCATTTTCCAAAATTTAATTCATATAATTTTCAGAATTTAATTTAAAATAAAACCCACATATGCGATGAAAAATTGGTTTTTCAAGATTTGTGTTTTTCAAGCGTATGCTGATTTTATGTTAACTATATGATATTTAATCAAACTTTTATGATTTTAAATTTATATTTATTAATATATAATATATAAACTTTAATTAAATAATTAATAATTAGTTTTTATTTCATTTTATTAAAAAGGAGAAAAATTATTCAATTTAAAAGAGTTTTATGAAAAATTATTTTGAAAACCAATAAATAAGATTTTTGTAAAATTCAGTATAAAGATGATTAAAATATAATATATTGGATTAAATATATATAAATAAAACTTATTTTACTTTAAATAATAATTAAATCATACTGGTACCACTAAATTACTTAATTTATTTTAAAAAAATGAGAGTTTTGCAAAACAAATTGATATTTTTCACTATTCACTACAAACTCAATATTTTCCAAACAAATCCCAAAATATCACCCTAAGATAAATTTATTTTTATTATTTAAAAAAATAATGTCATTTCACAAGATACATTTTATAAAATCTATATAAATTAATTATAATATTTTGTTACAAAAAACAACAAAAATCATTTTTGAAGAAAACATATTTTTGAAGAATAAAATTACAGTACTAAAAATTTATTGATTATTTACTAAGTGTGTATCAATAAATTTATATTCATTAGGAAATATATGTGTGTGTAATAGAGAGAGAGATAAATAATTTAATATTATTTATTCCCTCTCATTTAATGGATAGGTTATAACAGTCATATATAAATAATAATATTTCTCTATACGTTCAAGTTTGGTGTTGGGTATCATGTACGCTATATGACATAGTTTATTTTATAAAATATCAAGGTTTTTTAAAAGGTTTTAACCTTAATTATATATATAAAGTCTATAAATAAGGGTATAAATAATCTCATAGTTTTAAGTCATGAAATGGAGATAATACTGTGTTGTTTAAGGTCATGTAGAGAAGACGTTATGCTATTCAGATTAATATCATACTACTAAGAAATAATTCTAAAAAGATTAAAGTGATGTATCTAGGAATATTACTATATAGTTTTACATCATGTAGTTAAGATAAATTCCATTTAAATTAATTTTGTATATAATGGATGTGTATAGACAGTAAAAACTATGAACAATACTTTTTATGAAACATTTCCTTTGTGGGGGGTGAAATGTGATCCCCATCCATGATGATCAATGAATAAGAACCATTTGAGTAATATTTTTAAAATGTTAAGGTTCATTACAATTTTGGTTCAAACATTAATGATTTTCTTTAGAGGTTCATTAGTGTCCTCAACACCTACCCCAAATCACCATAGAGGAACAAGTGAAGGAAAACATTCTTATTGAATGATCACAACACTTTATAATGATAGACGTTGATATTATGAATCTAACAGATCATTATTTCATCAAGGGATTCTAATTTAGCTGTCCCAACAATGAAACTTTAATACCACATCATCTAGTCATAGGTGGTTGTCAAGAGAAGTAGTAGTTGATCATTGATTGGTAGTACTGCCTATGTTCTATATGATAGGGACTAAGATGTCTCCTATGTGGAGGTCCAAGTCAATGTTAGATATATAAAAAATGTTTTAGATTATTTTTTAGGACAACACTTATTATTATGATTCAATATATTCTGTATAATTATAAATAGATCCTTATGGAAATCCCAATCAGTATATTCTCTAGTATGTGATAGTAAAAAATTATGGTTAGACCTGATGTTATATCTGGCATAGAATTTATTTAACATGGAGGCTTATAAATTAGTTCCATTGTCTATGATAATATTTTCTTGGATCCAAAAATAATCAATTATGTGGGATTTAAAAAACTTAATGTTATATTTTTTCCTGACCTCCTTTAGGAGAACCATTATAGACTATTTCAAGAACAAATCGATGGTAGTAATAATAAACTTGAACTGCCATGCTATTTTTGATGGGTAGGGATCCATGTCATAGATTCCACATATAGATACAGAATATGAGTACTTGGTGATGCAGAGTAGCTATAATGGATGATTAATAAAGATTTTGTGAAGTTTTCATGCAAGAAACTTCTTTATGAATCCCATGCAGTCATGAACCATGGTGATCCAAAAGTATTTTGTCCTCAAAATATGATGAGAGATATTGAATATAGTGTTATGATATCATCATGCCACTACATGAAACCCCTATAAAACCTGAGGAATTTCCGTTCCATTTATGAAGTCTAAAATGATTCTATCAAAGATATTCTTATTGATGTCTTTCTCATAGTTGAGCCATCATAGTGGGAGAAATATGATGCCTCCTTATGGATCTTTTTCCTACTCATCCATTATTGATAGTAGAACCCATATTGTTTTTACTAAACTAAGGGATTCGTCTAATAAAATGAATCTTTACTCATAGGGGAAATTTACATTACTACTTGGGAAGACCTAGTGCTCATTTGATTCACCACTCGATATTCCAAATAGAGGGTAGGGCATATTAAACTCTGATGTGGATGCATATTTTCATGTCATCCTAGTATATATTAGTAAGGGACATGACCACATTTTCATAGGAATAATCATAATACTTATAATACCACATGACATAAGACACATTTATTTTAATATAAACTTTGGATATCGACTTGTAGGTGCACTCAAGAAATGGAACGGTATCCTTCTTCCAGAAAACATAGTCACCATTTATTTTCTTGGTGATCATCATTGAGATTACCTTAACATAATGTCTGGGGACTCAGATCTCGAGGGCCTTTTTGAGACCAGTAAAAAGGGTGTGATTTTTCTACATATTTTATTTTACCCCATTAAAAGGAGGAATGAGTATGACATGAGGGATTTTGATGGATTGATTAGGGAAATTCCAAGACCTTTGAGTTTATAATTTTTTATTTTCTTCCCATATGGGATTAAAGAGGAACTTTCAATGTGAATATTCTAGTACGGAACCAATTCATTGATAGCGAGAATTGTCTCATTAGATAACTCAAAATCCATGGTAAAATTTAGGGGTTTGGTGAAAAGTAAATAAATCTATTAGTAGTTATCCCTTGATAGACTTCTTAAGGATGAACATGATTTAATATTTATAGATAATTACACACAAATCCAATTATACTATCATCATGAGATTATTAAGGACTTACTTCGATGGGTTAATTCATAAGATCAATTAAACCTCATGCTACTTCAAATAATTACATAGATTTGAAATCTAAAAGACTAATATAGACTTGTTTTTATTGATTAGAAAATATCTCACCTCTATATTTATCATCATTCTAATGAGTTAGTAAAGACTCTTCCATTAACCCTCAATATTCTTCTGAGCTAGGATGTTGTTAAGATATTTTTATAAGGACGTCACATAGAAGATTAATTATTTCCCATGGATACATTAATTCATTACCATAGGATAAAGAAAATACATCTTTATGTCAGTGAATTCATTCAATCATTACTCATCCAATTATAAAGTAGTGTGATTCTGTATTAGTTTCTATAAGGACATGAAATTTCATTCTAGGTCAGGGAAAAAATAGTAGATGCAATTAAAGTTCCCTTGGATGTAACACCCATATTCTTTTGGTTATTTTTTGAATAATATAATTTCTTAGATATCATTCATTACACAAAACACCAAGTTATTCTTGCACTATATGAAATAATGGGATTTCATGTGTTACATAGGACAATATGTTTTAATAAACAACGATATATCATTAATATAGTTATTTAAATGCGAACATTATAACCTTGATGTTAAAAATAGTGATATGAATTGTAATATATAAATTTTAAATATTAATAATAATTATTCTATTTAAAAAAATATTTTCTAAACAATTATTTAAATTCTGGTAATGTATTTATATGTTTTGAAAATAGTATTTTCTCGAAAATGCTTTTTATGTCTTTTTGTGAACATTAAAAAAATTAATTTTTCATATATTAATAAAAATAATTTTAATAATTAAACATAATTTTTGAAATCATAATGTTAAATTTATTTTATGGTGAATTTTTTGAATTTTTCGGAAATGTTTCATTCTTTGATGAATAGTGAAAAATACTAAATTTTAATTGAAAACTATTCATTCATTGAATTAATTTATAAATTAAAATTATTTTTTAAATTATTTTAAAAGTAAAATTAGTAAAATTATACATCCATTAATTCAATTTAGGTCATTTTAATCGATTTATTGTTGAATTTTTATATGAAAACTTTGTAAATTTTTGAACATTTTCCCATTAAAAACCTTCTTTCTCATCGTGTCTACATGATTAATTTAAAATGAAATGTTTCCACTTATTTGAATTGAATTTGGAAAAATGGAATCTGTATTTTTATTGGAATAATTTATATTATATAATATTATCTACATACTTTCTAATCAAAATTAAGAGAAAAAACTTTAATAATTATTTATCATGGTTAAGATATAAATGGGTTTACCGGGGGTTAAAAAGAAAATATAGGGTAACAAAATAACCCAAAACATATATAAAAACCATTTTCTGGACATATTTACACCTTATATATTATTTTATTGATAATTTAACATTATTTATTCTTGTTACATGGAAAAAACATGGGTGGAATTCTTTCATTAAAAAAATTACTAAGGCGTCACTCACCTCACTTTTAAAAGACCACCCATTATCTTCTCCTCCCCACACCTTCAATCAATTTTTGGATCGACCAATACCGAAAATAATCCCTCTAAAACTTCCCTCAAATCATCCTAGAAGATTTTTTTTGTACATAAATACAATATAATAAGACTATTGGTGAAAACTTAATGAAGATACCCAAAATAAGATACAAGGTTCATCAACAAGCATTTTTGTTTTATTTATTCTTCCACTCCATTAAATTATTATTATTATATTACCATATTTTAAAATTATTATCTTATATATATTTAGATATTTTATGTTAAGGTAATGACTTACAACCATCTCCACTTCCATCAATTGTGTTATGAAATCATGCTTCGTGTGTACGTCGGACTACCGCCTTATGAACCATTGTCATTCGTTTTTCCATTTTCAACAATAAAGGTTAGAAATAATTATGATTTTTAATTTATATATGATACTTATGATATTATTAAACTTCTGGAATTACTATATCATATATTACTTCATACTATCAATTTTCTTGGAATATAATAATGTCACTCATGTGTACAGGGGACTACCACCTCATGAACCAATGTGATTCATTCATATTTTACATGCAAGGTAATACGTGTGGTTTTAATGAAAATATGTGATATATATGAAAAAATATATATATTATAGTGATAATATATCATTTACATTTATTTTTTTCAATAGATCAAGAAAATGGAATCCACTTTCATCCATATATATGGCCTACCATCTCCATGAATAGTGTATTTCAGATTCAATCACTAAATTTTATGGATTACTAAAAGTAAATACACACTGAATATATATGAAACATATATCATGGTTAAAGTTAAGGATATGATGAAAAAATTATCAATGTAATAGGAGCAAAAATAAAAAATAAAAACTTATACAAAAAACAAAGCGGTTATTACACGAAACACCACTTTAACAAGGAATTAAAATAAACGGATAACAAAAGGTCATGAGAAAATCATATATGATATTATATATAAAAAAATTATTTATAACATGTATAATAAAATTATATTTATTATACCGAAGGTTTTAAAGTGTATGATAAAAGTAAATACTTAAGGAAAGGGATTTGTTTTCTCTATTTTTTTCTATGAGATGTATGTTATATTATGAACTTATATTCATTGAAAAGGTGTATATAAAAAAAATTTAAAATGAAATATCATGAAATTTTTTCTCCTTGTGATTTTTTTTTCATTTTATATTATTATTTCATGGGGATTATGATTCAAAGTTACCAAGGTGGTAATGATTTTATGTTATAATTTCTTCATTTGACTAGATTATTTAGGATTATTTTTCTAATGATAAAATATTAAAATAAATCTCTTTATAAACTCCTTAATTTTCCTCACCTATTTTTAATAATTATGTTTTAATGTAATAGTACCGGTTTTTAACTCTTTGGTACTTAAAATAATTAAGAAAATGTTTTTTGGGAAATGTTTTTAAGAAATATGACGTTATTTCTCTCCTCAGTTGGAAATCTGTTTTCTTCCAAAACCATGTTTTATAAAAATTCTTTAAAAAATGTTTAATTATTATCCTATTATTTTTAACATTTATTTTTAACCAAGTTTTAATTATAAATTTTTTTAAAATGAATCTTCGTTTCATTTTTCAAACAATGCCCGTTTGGATTTTACCAAAAATGTGAAAGGAATCATTATTTTAACTTGTATGTTAGGAACAAAACATTCCACTATCATGACCATTAATTTCTTTAAATCATCCTTTATATATTTTCAAAGTTATTTTTAAAGTAAAATATTTTTAAAAATATTATATTTTAAAAAATATTTTAATGCAATAAAGATATTTTCCTCAAGAAATTTTTTATGTGATAATTAATGATAAGTTTATATCTAATATGAAATCCATAAATGTGACTGATGCATTAATGAGGATATGATCCAAGGATAACATTTTTATTCTTTCTCCAAATGGTTTATGCTTGTGATGGAATTATTTTTATGAAACACATTTCTCTTCAACGGGTTATCCTATGAAAATATTCTTATGAAACCCGCTACTTTTTCCATGGGTTAGTCTATGATGAAATGATTATGAAACATGCCTCTTTTTTATAGGTTATTATATAATTAAATTTTTATTAAATACATTTTATTTCATGGGTTATGATGTTATGAATTTTTTATGATCTCATGGAACACAAAAATCTGGTATTCATTATTAGATAAGTGGTACATATATATTCTTCCAATGAATTGGGTTATGATTTAAATCTTAAGAGATATATAGGGTTGGAACAGGGAGTGCACCAGGTTCAGTAAAGTAATTTTGTCACTATGATAGTATTGAGAGTGATCCTTGACTACTATGATGTTTTTGGGAATAAACTCATTCCACTATTATATACATGGAAATGAGATTTAAAAAATATGAAAAAAAATATATACTTATATTTGTTCCAAAAATCTATGTCTTATGCTAGTGTCATGCTCTAATGTATCATGTTTATTTATTTCCTTATGATTTATGTCTTATGAACATCGAATATTTATTCAATGACTCAATATTATGACCTTTTATATTTAAGGTATGGTATTGAAATTCTATGATCATGTTCTCATACCCTTATGTTCATGTTATACTTATGTATCTCCCTTGTTTACCCTTACTGAGCATCTGAGATCACCTTTTTTATGTTTCCTTCCAAAAACTTATGCAAAATTTTATTATGTATTAAATTTATAAGAAAGGTTCTAGATATAAAGATTGTAGTGGTATTTTATTTAGTTTACCTATGATCTAATTTTTTATGTTTATCTGTTTCCAAATACAGTAAACTATTACATTCCTCAGGCATGTATTTGTGTAATGAAATTAATATTCATAAAAAATTTAATATCTATGTATAATAAGATTGGGTCACTATAGTTGGTATCAGTGGAAAAGTTTTGTTAACCTTTTCAAACTAGGATTAGAGAACCATAGTGATATCCCTACAGACATGTCTATGGAAAACTATAAGGATTAGTCAAAGTATAGGAAAATATAATGGAATTTTTTAAAGGGTATAGAAAGTGGTTTCCAAGAAATTACATTCCAATGAAGATATTACAAGTGGATGTGGAAATTGAATAAAGGTATCTAGGGGTAATAACCCCAAAAATTGCACATTGAGCTTGACTCAATCATCACATGGTTCATGATAATAGGCCTTACTGTACACCTTGTTTGACACTCCTAATGGATAATCTTTGAAAATTCATATAATATTTATAAACCACCATGAAATATTTAAATATATGATGATTATTAATGACCAAGGGTAAACCTAAGGTGTCATATATTAATGAATCTTTCATGATTTAGACATCTTATAAGTTATTTTTTATGATAAGATGGATCCCAAAAATTATTTTTGTTTCTTATAGTGTGATTTTTGGTTTTAGTAAATAGATGGAACCCAAATGAACAATTTTATTGATGAGTGTGAAGAATAATGAAATGATTTCTCTCCTGAGAATCCAAAAATTATGTGAGATGGAATGAAAAATATCATTTCTATGATCACATGACTTTATCAAGATATGACTCATGGTAGAATTCAAAATGAATAAAGGATTGGAAAAATTCTACCGAGTCCTTTATAATGAAATATCCACCTTCTTTCATTGGGTCTTCGGATCCACTAGTTTTTTAATAATGGATAAACACCACTGAAAAGATATTTTCCACTCCCTAGTGTTCAAAACATGAAAAAGTCATTTTGGATATCTACTATTTGGATGGTGAATTGGATCAATGGTGGACTCATATAAATAATATGAGGAAACATGATGAAATTGACTACATGGATTGGGATGAGTTTAAGATATTACTTTTCATTAAGTATTTTCCTTGTATTCTTCATAGGAATATAGAGAAAGAGTTCCTTGAGTTAAAGAAAAAGGATGATTAATCTATTCGTATATTTGATGTATGTTTTAAAAAACATGTGAGGTGCGCTTTAATGTTATCATCCAACCTGAAATTAAGGTTGATCAATTATTTAATGTCTTAAAACCAAGTCACTAAAGGGAGTTCTCCATAAGGGACTTTAGTGTCTATGAATAGATTTTTCAATTTATTATCAATGTGGGAATGGATTTTGGGGTTACATATAAATATCATCATTTTTTGTAAGATGATGATAATAGAATTCGATGGAAATATAATCACCATGGATAGAAGAAGATTAGATTTCCTTTATTCTAAATGTTTAGGAAGAATTATTAAGGAAATTATATTCACGGGACTGGTAAATGTTTGAATGGTGAAAGGGAATTTCATCAGAAAATTGATTTCCAAAGATATGGGATGAATTTATCTAACTATGTGAATAAAGAGAAACTTGGATAGAATGTTCCACCCACACTCTAGTGTTTCAAATGCATAGAGTATAGTAATTATGCTAACTTATTCCGAAATTTGATGGGTAATTTTGATGATCGATGTCAGCAACCTCTTAAGTTGAGAGACAAAGGGAAATATCATTTGATCACTATTTTTTATGAGGGGTGTGATAATGTCATGGTGAAAGGTAAACTTACCATCAACTTTAGAAATTCTAATGTCTTATTTGACTTCAGATCTACCATTTCATTCTTATATAAAGAATTATATATAGGTATCATGATTAAACCCAAATTATTAGATCTATAATCAGATGTGAAAACATATAATGGTACAATGATCATATCTCAATTCAACAATCCCTCTCCAGTTGATGTTAGAAATAATGTGCTTCTTTCAAATCATTTCATTCTTCCTTTTGTTGAATTCTATGTTATATTGGGTATGGATTGTATTTCTATACATAAATCCTATATCAATTTTTCAGGAAGGTAAGTAACGTTTGAAATTTTAAACCAACCTATGATCATCTATCAACTTGATGATAAGTGAAAACATATAATGGAGATCATATCCATTATATAAGTATAAATACCATTCATAAGGTGTGTTTATCTCAAATAGTTGGGGATAAACTTTACATAAATGACATACCTATTGTGTGGGAAATTGTTGATGTCTTTTTGGAATAGTTTCCTAAACATCCATTAAAATGTGATGTTGAGTTCTCAATATAAATCTTACCTAGTTCCATACAAATTTTAAAGACCCCCTATAAAATAAACCATATTTAGTTACATGAATTATAGAATCAAGTCTAAGAAAACCTTGAATATGGATTCATTCAGACAAGATGGTAACCATGTGGTGAAACTATTGTTTTTTTAAAAAATATGAATAAATGAGTCTATGTATAGATTATCAGGAGTTGAAAAAGATCAAAATTAATAACATGTATCCCCTTTCCCATATTAATGATTTTTTTGATCAACTGCACAGAGCTCGATGCTTTATTAAGATTAAACTTCACACTAGATGTCATCAACTGATGGTCAAGAAGGAGGATATACCCAATACAACAATCCATACAAGGTATGAACACTATGAATATATAGTGATTCCATTTTTTCTGAATAATTCCACCACTATATTCATGGATTTAATGATTAGAATATATAGAGAATATCTTGATCAAATTGTGGTAGTATTTATATGTGATATTCTTATCAACTCCAAGTAAAATAACGGGAATCAATATCACTTGATAATTATACAAAATACCCTAAGGAAAGATAAATTATTTATAAATTATAAAAAGTGTGAATTTTATTTCAAAAAGTTTCATTTTTTGGGTCATATAATCTCAAGAGAGTGTATATTGGTAGATCCATCAAAAGAGAGGATATTAAATTTTGGCCTAGAATAACCATAGAGACTGAGATGCATATATTTCTTTGTATATCTAGATATTATCTATGGATTTTAGATAATTTATTATGACTATCTGATCCTCTGACCAAGTTAACCTAGAAGGGATCCATGTTCCTCTCAATAGATGAATGTGAAGAAAATTTCAAGGAAATAAAGAGAATATTAGGCAGTGAACCAATTATTACATTACCCTATAGTGGATAAGGGTTTATAGTTTATAGTGATGCATTAAATAGGGTATTTTTATGTGTTATTATGCATAATTACATTGTTACAGCATATTCCTCACAAAAATTGATGATTTATGAGTAAAAATACACAACTCAGGATTTTGAACTAGATGCAGTAATTTTTGCATTAAAGATAACGGAACACTATCTTTTATGATAAAAGTGTGATATATTTACCAATAATAAATGTTTAAATTATTCACCCATAGATAAATATTTGAATATTTACCAAAAAAGATTGTTAGAGATGATTTAGGATTGTGACTTCTCAATACAATACCACCCTACGAAAGTGAACAAAGTGGATGATGCTTTGAGCCAAAAGGATAAAGGTACCTTATCCATGATGAGGATTAAAAAATAACCAATATATTAGGATTTTCAAGGGATGGAACTGGAAATAAAAAAATTAATGGAGAAAATAATATCTTCTCAATTGATTGTTTAACCATGTATCCAAGTAATGGTTAATGAGGTATAGAAATTAGATGTAGAGTTACAAATGAAGGTTAAAAATTTTATTTATTTTAAAATTGATTATTATGGAATTATAAGGTTTATTAACCTTGTATTCATTTCATCCATACCATATTTTAATAAGGATTTTTTAGATAAAGATCATAGTTATTCATTCTCTATGAATCCAATAAGTACAATGATGTACAATGTTTTGAAAGAGTATTTTAGGTAGGATATAATGAAGAGAGATATAATATAATTTTTTTCTTGATTCATGGTATTATATCATGTTAATTTTGAGGTAAAAATTCTAATGGGATGTTATATCCAATGTCCATACTAGAATGGAAATGGGAAAACATCACCATGGATTGTTTCTTCAGAATCCCCCAAAACATCAATATAGTTTTTAGTCGATCACATTAATAAGTCAACACACGTCATAACTATCATAGAATCCATCTATATGGATTATATTTCTAGGATATAAATTAAATAATTGGTAAGGATACAAGTAGAACCACATTCCATTGTTGCTGATCAGGATCTAAGGCATAACTTAATGTTATGGAAAATTCTTCTACAAGCTCTTCATATAGAGTTTTTTTAGTATTTCATATCATCCTCAAGATAGATTATTAGTTTGAGAGAACAATTAAAAACATATAGGATATGTAGATGTGATGTTATATAAATTAAAAAGTTGGTTGGGATCAACACCTTCCCCTAGTTGAGTTTTCATAAAACAACAATTTTTACTCCAACAACCAAATGGATCCTTATGAATTCCTATATTGAAATAAATGTAGATCTATAATGTTCTAGATTGAATTTGTATAAGGAAATATATTAAGACTTTATATAGATTAATAAATGAGAGATAATGTTATAGACATTTAGAAACACATAAAGGTATCTTAGAGTAAACAGAAAAGTTATACAGGAAATTATTGACAAGATCTATAACTTGATGTTTGTTACAAGTTGTTTCTAAGAATTTATCTATGTAAAAAGGTTATCACATTTGATAATAAATGGAAAATAATACCTAGGTATATTGGTTAAGTTAAAATTATTGTATCATATTAATACTATAGATTATAACATGGATCTACCACCAAACCTCTATCAATTCCATTATGTTTTCCACATACCTCTCCTAAATAAGAACAACATGATCATTCCAAGGACCTAAACTCATAGTTCACACCATTGGGTCAAGATATTTATTATAAGGAATAATCGGTGGAGATTATATACCATAAAAAGAAATTTATATAATAAAAAACCACTCACGCGGTCAAAGTTGTTTGAAAAAACCACCAGTTTGAGGATTCCATATGGGAACTTGAGCATATGACGAGGTAGAAGTATTATAATTTTTTTCTATGGGAGAGACGAATTTTGAGGGAGAAATTCATTTTCCGGGAGGTAGAATGTTACAACACAAGTATTTTTTTTAAAATAAATTTCTTTGATGTATTTTATTACACAGAACAGCATGTAAATATTGTTTTATATGAAACACTGGGATACAATTCATTACAAATGACCCTAAGTTTAAACAAAATTGTGATATATTATTAATCTTGTTTTTTAAATGTTACTCTTATAACCTATCTACAATAAATATTTACATGAATATTAATAAATAATTTTTGAATATTAATTATAATGGTTTTAGATAATGGAATCATATTGAAAAAGGTGCTTAATTATTAAAAAACTATTTATATGTTTCGAAAAAACTATTTTCTCAAAAAATGATTTTTAATTATTTTTGGGAACATTAATAAAATTATTCTATGGAATATTTTAGAAAAATAATTTGATAAAATAAAATTAATTTTTGAAATAATCTTGAAAAACATTTCTTATTTTAAATGTTTAGGAATTGTTTGAAAAAGTTTCACTTTTTTGATGAATAGTGAAAAATACCTAATTTAAATTGAAAAATTCCATTTCATTTAATTTATTTCTGAAGATAAATTAAAATTAAAATTTTCTTAATGTAAATTTAGTTTAATTATATATCCTTAAATCAAATTTTCTTTCTTTTAATCAATTTAATATTTAATTTCAATATAAAAACTATATAAACATCAGAAAAGTTTTCTTTTAAACCCATGTTTTCTCATCATGTATAAAGTATTAATTTTAAATTAAAATTTAAAATTATTTGAATGGAATTTTGAAAAATAAATTTCATATTTAGAATTGAAATAATTTATATTATATAATACGGTAAACTTAATTTTTTACTAAAATGTATAGTAAAAGTAGTAAAAAAACAATATGTAGTTAAGGTAAAAATGGTTTTATGTAGGGGGTAAACTAAAAATATTAGTGTTAAAAATATCCCAAATATTTTTCAAATACCATTTTATGGAAATATTTAGTCGTTATCTCTTCTAGGGTCTAGAATGGTACATTATTGAATCCTTATGACTTGAAAAAAACATGGGTGAAATTCTTTATTTCTAAATATTACAAGTTTTCCACTCACGTCATTTATAAATGGTAACCCATTATCCTCTACACTTCACACCATAAAAATCACTTATTTCGGAAAATACCTCCCAAAATACCTTCCCAAATTCCCTAGTCATGTCATATAATGCATAGTTTTTACAAAAATCCAACCTTGGAAGGATTTTTATGAAAACCTATGAAGGATACCTGAAGAAGAGGTAATGTTCATCAATGTGCATTTGTGTTTTATTTATACCTCCAAATAATTAAATTATTATTATACCATGTTTATATAATATCCTAAATTTCTCACACATACAATGATATTTTCATGTTAATTTAATGACATACAAAAATCTCATTTTTCATCAAATGGGATATGAAATCATTGCTTGTGTGTACGGCGAACCACCGCCTCACGAAAAGATGACATTTATTTCTATTACCACATATAATGGTTGGAAATATTGATGAATTTATTATTTATATATGATATTTATGAAATTATTAAACTTCTGCAATTATTATATCCCACATACCTTTATACTCTCAATTGTTTGGTATATGATAACGTCACTCGTGGGTACGGTGAACTACTACCTCACGAACCGATGTTATTATTTCACAATTTTCATGGAAGGTAATATGGATGGGTTTAAAGAACATGTGTGATATATATCACATAAAAATAAATTTTTTATGATAATATGTCATTTATATTTTTTTTCTTTCAATCAAACTAGAGAAAGGAAACAACGGTCTTGTATACTTACGGCCTATCGTCTTCATGGATAGTGTATTTCATTTATATCACTAAATTTTATAGATTACACTAAAAAATATATATAATGATTATATATGATATTTATATTATGGTTGACTTTATGAATATGGAGAAACCATGATCAAATTTTGAGGGACAAAAAAAATCAAAACATATACAAAAAATAAAGAGGTTATTACCCGAAACATAACTTTAACATGGAATTATTAATAAAAGGGTGATAAAAGGTCCTAAGAAAATTATATATGGTATGATTTTTATAAATATTATTATGTATGAGATTTATACTAAACTTATATTTATTATATTTAAGTAGTTAATGTGTACGACACAAGTCAATACATAAGGTAAGGGATTTCTATCTAAATTTTCCTTCTTTGAGGTGTATGTATTTTAAGCACCTATAAGAGGTGTATATAACACACCTTTGACATGAAATATCATGAAATTATTTACACTCTGGATATTTTATGTTCCAATTTATTTTATTCCATTGTGGGCCTTACAATTCAAATTTACAAAGGTGGTAATGTTTTTATGTTACAGTCTCATTGATTATCGAGATTATTTATGATTTTGTTTCTAATTATAAAATATTATGATCTATATATCAATAGAGTAATTTATTTCCTTCTCCTCTGGTTATTCATTATAATTTCAATTAATGGAATCATTTTTCTAGTATTTTTTACAAATAATATTTTATAAAATGTTTTGAAGAATGTCAAACTTTATTTCTCTCTTTGTTTGGAAAACTATTTTCTTCCAAAACCATGTTATCTAATATTTCTATCAATTTTTTTTCTTATTCTATTATTAATTTTAAAATACATTTTTACCCATTATTTGACATTTTTAAAAAAATTAAAGGAATATTAATTTCATTTTTCAAACAATTCTAGTTTTGATTTTACAAAAAATGTGAAAGGAATATTTGTTTTAATGTGTATGGAATGAAAAAAAACATTCCATCACTATGAAAATTATTTTTATATTAATATTTATTTCAAATTTTTTAAATTAATTTTGAAAAAATTTCAAAATGGTTTATGTTTTATAAAGTTTCTTTAAATGAAGAATAGATATTTTCATCAAGAAATGTTTTATATGATGGTTAAAAAATCATTTCAAATCTAAGTTGACATTCAATATTGTTACCTATTACTTAATAGGGATATGATACAATTATACCATTATTATTATTTCTCTAAATTGTTTATATTTATGATGTAATAATGTTTATTTAATCCATTTTTCATCCACGGGTTATCCCATGATAAAATTATTATGAAACCCACTTATTTTTTTCATGGGTAATGCTAAGATGAAATGATGAAATGATAATGAAACCTTTATCTTTTATAAAGGTTATGATATGATGAAATGTTTATATAACCCATTTAATTTAATGGGTTATGGTATGATGAATGTTTAATGATCTTGTGGAACACTTAAATATGGTTTTCGTTATTAAATGGGTGGGACGTGTATCTCCCTCCAATGTATTGGGTAAATATTTATATCTGATGATATAGACATGTTGGAAATGAGGAGTGACCCTGATTCAGCAAAGGGATTGGTTATCTATAATGGTATTGGGATTGAAACTTTACTACTATGATAGTTTGGGGATTGGACCTATTCCACTATTATAGCCTTGGAAATAAGTCTTGGTTAAAATGGAAATTATTTTATATTCTTATATTTGTGCCAAAAATATATGGCTTATTCTAATGTTATTCTCTCATGGATCATGTTCTTTGAATTCCTTGTAATTCATGTCTTAGGATCTCCCAATATTTATTCAATAACTCAATATTATAATCTTTGATAAGTTTGGTATGTTTTTCAAATGTTGTGACCATGTTCTCAAACCCTTATGTTAATGTAAATTTTATGGATATCCCTTTTCTACCATGAAAGAGAATCTGAGATCACTATTCCTTATGTTTCAATTCTCTAGGTTATAAAGAAATGTATTACATATGATATGTAAAAGAAGGGTGATAGTTATGAATATCATAATGGGAGATGAAGTATCTTACTTATGGACCAGTTTTTTTGTTTTCAAGTTTCTAAATACATTAAAATATTATGTCATCAGGTGTGTGTTTGTGTAATGTAATGAATATTAAAAAAAACAGTGTAATATTTATTTATGATATGTATGGATTGAAATATTGAAAGCCTCTAAAATCTCACAAATTATATAAAGGGGACATAAATATAATGAACTTGAAATTATCTGGGTTGACTTTGATGCCACTATACCTGATAAAAAATTTGATGTATTTCCCATAAGTGACCCTAAATATACATTTTAATATTTTAATCATTAAATAGTGTACACAGAGTATTTCGACCAGTTCTTACAGGATCATTGAGACGGTTCTAGAATTGGTGGTATTTTAGAACCAAATAATCTGCATAGCACTCCACTATTCTCCAAAGAAGGGGATTGAAGATGTGATACAAGGACCACTAGTAATTTTCATCAGAATTATTCAAACCACAGGGCATCACCTAGTGGTAGTATATTACTTGGAGTGAATTAAATACACGGTACTCCTCATATTCAGGGTCATTTGTATTTGATTATATCAAGAGTGTTAATTCATAAAGGAGTAGTCTGGGAAGCTGAATATTACATCAATTATAAACTCTAAAACTAGGATGGGGAAATGGTGTCTGATATCTAAGATTTATATATATACTCTAATAGTCTTATTCTTCTTCTTGACTATGTATATGTTAGCCAACATCACATGGTACTAGTCCTCTTTAATGACATTATATTTGATCATTTTTTCAACTTTATCCTCGACTATGGAACATTGGGTGGTTTGTATTCTCCTATGTGTCTAGTTATAATAATATTGTCTATTAAGGAGAACTCGACAATCGAAAAAGGCATTAGGACAAATCCATAATTTATTTTTATAGTTCCACATGAATATATTGTGGTGTTTCTTCAAGAAAACAACATAACACTCACGATTATCAGTATACATGAGGACACCAATAAATTTTGGCCTTGAGACTTATTCGGTACTATGGTTCACCTATATAAAATAAGTGATGGTAGTGGAAACTCCATATTGTAAAATAGGAGGGGATTCATCTATCTCTTTCTCATTTGAAGAGTGATGTTTGGAGGGATTAGAGAACTCCTCAGGAACATGCAGTTGTGAGGTAAAATCACCTTCCTATATAAGGGTATAATATTTATAAGTAGCTATTAAAACTTATAGTCCCACAAAAACCATGTTGGTGGATATATAGGTCACTAACCCTTATGTTATTAACCTACATGGCCCACCCCTTATATTGAAGAATCATGGGTCAATCAACCTTCAGTCATCCAAACATGATTTGTGATATAAATGGTGGATACATTTATTAATGGGAATAGGGAAAAATATCCAGCATGTTCATGGATAAGGATTATCTAGATTCAGGATCACATATATCTCATGGAAGTAGTAGTTGATATTAGAGTACTCATCTGTCTCAAAAATATTGGATTAGTTTCTGAGGCACGGAGTTATTAATTCTAGATAGTGGATTTTAATGGAAAACATTACATAAATTTATCATAGGGATCCACTTTTGTTGATTTAAAATCATTATGTCAATTTATGTGAAAAACTCCTTCAATCTAGGGATTATTTCTACTGCTCTTGTAATATTATATGTCAATGTAGCATGTTTCACATTGGTCAAAGGGAGTTACATATCCATAGACCACCCTTACTCATGTTTTGATGGATTATTTCATGTGATCATGATATGATGAATGGATGAATGTATGATAGTTTTGAAAAGAACTTCAAGTAAGGAATTGAAAGTAGTGACTTTGAAAACTTCCATGAATTTGATATTTGATACTAAATCACCAAATCAAGTACTCAACTAGATCTTTCTAATAAGATATTGTTTACTCCTATCATATACTAAAATATTCTGGTTATATGGGGCTAGATAAGACAATGTTTTCCCCATCTTATGAAGAACCTATTCTATTATTAGATTGATCCAAGATCTATTATTCACTAGAATTTGGTCCACATATACACTATTGATCTTTCTTGATACATATAATGGTTTTTGTGGATTTTTATGACTCTGACTATATATTCCCAAGAAAAATAGATGATATACCTATAATCTTCATGATCACATTATCCTATATAATAAGATTATGTGGTTGATACTTCTATCTCGAACGTTATAGGGGTATTTAGATCAACAAAAAATACCTTTTACGTAGTTTATCATGGATAGATAGCCAATTAGGGATACCAAAGAGATGACTAAGAACATCATACTTGTGTTCTAAGGGAATGTTTCTATACTCAGGGGTTCATTCCTTTATAATAAGTGTGGGTGGGTGGGGGATATCAAATTAGGTAGATGAGATTGGTTAGAACCTCCATAATTCTTCGCATGGTTGTATGGCTACAACTTAGGTAGATAGTCGTCGAATCAAATGGGACATTAAGGTTCATTAGAGGATACTACCATGGATAACTATTCTTGCTGATCATAGAGAAATACATTATTTATTATCTCAAAATAATATAAAAATTTTAAAGGATAATTCCTTGAGCATTACAGTTTCTAGAGAAATGTATCGACTTAGCTTGATAAAATTGATGAAGGGATTTATGAGGTGTAGGAAGGTGTTATTCATCCTTGGGACCAACACAGTGATCAACCAATATTATGTAATAGATATATTTATGTTTATGTTTCTCATTATATGATTCCTATAATGCCCAAAAGAACAAGAAACATCATCTCGATTTTAGGGGAATAAAATCCATAAAGTTTTTTTTTCGAATTTGGTGCCAATAGGGGATCTTGGCCATCCTTGAGGAATTAGTAATGGCTCGTTAAATATTTAGAGGTTGATAAATCATATGGTTTTTTATAGAGGATGAACTGGTTGGGGATGGGGATAGATGATTTATCCACGCATTAAGTATACCATAGTCTTAAGAAGTTGATTTCCAGGCTATCCAATTTTCAAAATTATATTCATATTGACTCTAAATCAATTATAATTCCTTAGAAACATAATCATCACTGTGTTTGGAGGAACCACATTTAACATTTTTTTAAGGACTACCTAACTCCACTATGTCATAGTTTTCTATGTTCTGGAACCAACACATATAGATAAACTAGTCTCATATAGTGTAGTAAAAGAAACTGTGGTAGTGGAAATGGTTTTAGTAATTCTTCATCTCAACTTCATATACCCTATGGATTTATGATGGTTTGAGAAATTACTTTTCCATTGAATATATGAAGAATATAGTGACTTTTGTTGAGATCTATTAACATGAAGAGGTTTCAAAGTGATGTTTGATTGATGAATAAGCTGGTGAAAAAGAAGCGGAATTGATTATGGTGATGTCTTTTGTTCTCAAAACATAAATTAGTAAGTAAGGATAGGATATCACTAGACATTTATGAGATAGAATAATTCAAACACATGTTTTTAATAGAAACTCGTGAAGGGTCAAATGACTACAATTTGGAATAGTTCAACCACATGATGGAATGAGAAACCACATGATGATATTGGATAAACTGCGCCCTATAAGTAGATCAATAAAATGAATTTTGAAGAGATATAATGAAGGTCCAAACAACCACTCCTTGGAATAGTTCAACCACACCAAGTAATGAGTGACTAAACAATGGTATTGGATCAAGCATACATTATGTGGAGCAACATTAAATTACAAATAGACCAACCAAATGGAGGGTAGAGTGATAACATTAAGGGATGACCGATCAAATCCAGAAATAGTATGACTATATGAAAGGTTCAAGAGGCCATATATTAGAATAGATCAACCGCATGAAGTAGGAAAAACCCCATATTTTAACAAGATTCATCAACAAGATAATAGGCCATGGTCATGCATGGAAAAATTGAATGACCATGGACATAAAAACAATTTATGACTTTCAAGGAAGTAGGAAAACAAATATCATCCATGAGGTTATGAACTCAGCGAAAAACATCAGTGAGTGAAGAAATAACTACCTTGAGTGACATTTTTTATTAAGATACCACTAAAAAATTCTATTAATGTAAACTAAATCGATCCACTAAAGGTTAAATTTCATGATAAACACTACCAATATTATTACATAGGATTCTCTTGGATGAAGATATAAGGTATAAGAAAGAAGAGAGATATAGTGTAAATTTTATAGTGAATTGAAGAAAATATGAAGGGAAAAGTGTATTATGAATATCATTTTTCACTAGAAGAAGAAGATAAACTGGAAAATATGTTTATAATATTCACATTCATGAGTAGGTGTTTGATTCTATTTGAAGTAAAATTGGATGAAAGCCTTGCAAAAAGCCTTATGAAGTGTATGAAGGATGGAACGTTAGATTGAATGCATGCATATATGAATTTCATGTAGTAGATTGTGAAATTACCATGGAAGGAAATAGGTATGGTTTTGATGGTATTTATGTAGTAGAATTCCAAGATTGAGGTTATCGTGATTCCAACACTATGAAATGAATGTATTGATGCATACATGATGATTTATTATGGAAGAAATATAGGTTTGTAGGAGAATAAATGGGATTTAAAATTTATACATGTTTACATGATGTTACAAATGGTTGTGGTAGGGTTCACTTATGGAAGTTATTATAAACACAATCTATAGGAATTATGGTACTTTTAATTTGAGATTATTTAAATGGAATCGTGAATATTTGAATAAAGAAGTACGAGAAGAGATAACCATCACTATATGATATATTATTTGTAGTTTTTATAGATGGGTGGCATGTGGTACAATGAGAAGAAGAGAGTGAGAATAAGAATATGTGATGTTCTAATTGATTTTGTAATAAATTGATGAATACAATGATCTATCTTAGATAATGGAAGGAATTAATAATTAAAGAAGGACATTAATGACCTATAGAAGCCCATTGGCGAAAGTTCATTCCAATTTTTAATATTTGTTTTGTAATATTATATATATGAGTAGAAGATGAACTATCAAGGTAATATAATGTAATGAAAGTGATGAATAAACCCTACTTTCTATAGATCACAATGATTTTTTTGTAGTGGATAGTGTAATCTAAAATTATTTCCTGATCATGAAAGAGGCTAAATACACTTATTGAATAGTGAAACTTGTAATTTAACATGTTCCTATGGGTATAATTATGTGTTATGTTTCATTAGAGTCATTTATCTTCAACCATATGAGATTTTTGTTTTGAAGAAGAAAAAACAAAAAAAAGGTAGACAACTAATTCACCGCCCCTTTGATGGACCGACCTAGATACCCTCACACACCTGCACCTGACTTGATCCGTCATATACCGGAAGGTCCTTCCCAATCCCCACAATCTAGTGAATAGAACCCTTTCATCAATAAAAGCTAAAGTGAAACTTTTCTCCCAAACCGAAGTAGAAAACATAGTGTGTGTGTGTGTGTATATATATACAAATCGGAGAGAAATAGTGGAAGAGGAAACCTGAATAAATATATATTCCATAACCAAAAGAATATAGTGGAAATTATTCATAAAAAAACTAGATAAAAGATCTAAGGGTGGGAGTCCAACAACAAAGGAAAAAATAAAAACGATACAAAAAACTACTCTATGTGATAGCATGTGAAAAATCCCACCGTCTCACCACCAGCTACCCATACATAGCTGACAGAAACATCTTCACTTCACTATGGCTCCATGGCTATCCATGCACCCATAGACATAACTGGGTCTATAAACTACCAAAGTAGTGCACAAGGTGTGAGATAAAAAGGCTCAATATGATTCCACCCAGGTGTTCCATAACATGTATTTTCACTGCAATCCGAACAATCTCAACTTTTATTTAATTAAGGAATGATAATTAATGGAACAATTTTTATACCAAAATCATGGTAAAAAATTCCTTGTTTTCCATAGTCCCAAATAATCCTGGTAATACAATTACAAATAATATCATATATTTCAAATAAGGTCAAATCATTTCCCACATATCATATAAAATAAAAAATAGTACAAACCAAAAGCACAGGTTACATCATTCCTTGGACCCCTAATGATTAGGATAGCTAGAAAACTTATGCCCAGACAAAAAAAATCACAAGAATCAAGTCTCTAGTCCAATTCATCAAATCTATAGAGAAAAAAACACCCTAAAATTTGAACATCCCAATAGGTATAATAAGTCCCTATAAGATCATGCCTAGGGAGTAGAGGAACACCCCGTGAGTAACCCCCCGCCCAATAGTATCCATGGAAAAGACATGTTACTACTACTTACACCTCAATACCCAAGGATTCTCATGTGCTACATTTTCTAAATCATTTCATCAAATGATGATTTGAAAAAACATTTCATAAATTCCTTTCACAATGATTTGAGAATACCTTTTATTTTTACCAAAATAAGGAGAAAAAAACCTGCTCATAAAAAAACATATTCACACACACTAATCAATCATTACAATTCATTTATAAATCCATTTATAAAACTTGATATTTCATGGTTCATCTAACATTGGCTAGAGATAATACAACTGATCTCAACTCAGGTCACACATGACCACAATATAATCCATCAATAATAATGAAATTAAAATACAACACCAGAGTCCCTAAAACGAATCCCCATATCTTAGAATCAATTTATGAAGCAAATTGGTTAGTGTAGAAGATAAATGATACACAGACCAAGGATATTGAACGGAACACTACAACAAACACAACAATAATCCTATAATATGAGATCACATAACGGATATTTAATGCATCAGTAATCACAAAATGAAAAGACCAAAGTATCCACAAGTGCATTGCAACAACACTATCATGATCAATAGAAATAAATAAATAGAAATATTTCTTAATTGGGGAGATATAGCATAACCACAACAAAGATAAACACCGAACAATGCATTTCTAAAGGAGATGAGAACCCCAAAATTTCATGGGATAACTCCTAGGTTTTGAGGGAGAACCCAATAAGTTGAATGAAAAGAATCATATATTATTATTTTAAAAACCACTGGTCCAAATACATTTATAACATGAAAAAATTCCATGATATTAATTTCATGATTTGAAAAAAATCCTGAAAAAGGTGTCACCTAAGACTAAAAAATAATGATGCTGAACATCTCATGAAATGAACCATTTTCACATGTGGTAAAATTTTTTTGCTCTGAAGTAGATTAAACTATATTCAATGTAATAAATTCACATCATGTAACTAGTTCATGATTCTTGAAGTTAGATTATTTAAAAAAATAAAATAACCCCCATGTCAACCTAAACTCCAAAGAAAATCCTCTTAAGCCATTGACACATTTTTACCTTGTATAGATTAATTAAAAAACCGAAATCCCCAATATTTAGGTTATTTTTTTTGAAAACCAGTCTCTATCCTGGAATGTCATGATATAAAGACAAATTAAAAAGGTAAAAAAAAGAGAGAAAATATTTACTTGAAAGAAGTTAACAATATCTTATAAACTCCCCAATGTAAGACTTTACATCCTTAGAAAGTCATATGGAAGAATGGTGCTCCAGAAAAAAGTGAGGCCACTAATCTGTCCCTGATGATTTAAACTTCCAAGTATTCTGAGAATATGATAATAGTTTGAATATCACAATAACTAATAAGATAGAATACCCATTTAATACATTCACCTGAGAATTAATGATCTCCACTGGACTCTCTATAACATAAATTTTTGGCCCTATCTCAATCTCTTCCAAACGGATAACCTGAGAGGGATTAGGAAGATACTTCCTAAGGTGATATTTGTGGAAAAATAATGAATATATATCAACTCATCTGGTAATTCCAACTAATAATAAACCTACCGAATCCTCTTAGTGTACTAAAATGGTCAAACATATCTCTTACCCAACATTCCCTATTTTCCAGGCTGACCATGACCCAGCCAAGGAGAAACTTTCAAGAAAACTTGATCCCCAATGGATAACTCCAAATATTATTGTTGAATATCATAATATAATTCATCAAGACTTTAAGATGTCAGAAGATGTTAATTTATATTTTGAATCCTCGCTAACATATCCTATATAAGACGTGGTCCCAAAAAGAGAGGCTTCTCCCACCTCTTTCCAACAGAGAGATGACCTACCCCGGTGACCATAAAAAACCTCTAAGGGGTCCATTCTATTCAATGAATGATAAAAAATTATTGGAAAACTCAACTAATCCTTGAAGGATATCCCAAGATCCCCCAGAATCCAATACGTAGGTGTGAAGAATATCCTCCAAGATTTTAATAGAACATTACATCTAATAATATGTCTTTAGATGGTTAGTTATACTCAACCTGACCTGAGTTCCCATTGCCTAATGGAGACTCTTCAAGAACCATAAGGTAAATCTTGGTTCCCAGTTCAATAAAACATCATAGGTAACCCCATGTATTGTTACAACCATCTATACATACATATTACCACTATAATTAACTTTAGTTTTGTCCATGATCAGAATAAAATGAGTTGATTTTGGAAACCAATCAATCACCACCAGATAGAATTATTCCCTATGAGAGTCTATAGTAATCCAATAAAAAAAATATGGATACATTATCCCACTTCAAAACTACAAGAATAAGATAATTGAGTAAGGTAAAAGTTTTAAGATGCTCTGTCTTTATATGTTGGTAGGTGTAACATCCGGATACCTAATCTGCAATGTCATGATTCATACTTAGCCATTAAAATCACCAAATCCTGTCATAATACATCTTCATATTGATCATTTGAATATACCTTAAAGAACCATGGTATTAAAACAAAACTAATATCCTCACAAATGTTTGGATGACAAAACAATCCCTAAATGGGACAATATCATTTGATGGGATAGACCAACCAGAAATGGTCTCCCCGCTATAATGGGTTTCTTGAATTCCATTAAACTCCTCATTAATCACATAAATCCAAAGAATATACTCATATATAAATGATGATAAATGATGACTGGTTAAAATTATACATGAAATAAATTCTTGATATTCTAGATACAACTAAGAAAAAAGTCCAATAAGGTTTCAATATTCATTTGATTCAAAAAAAGATTTGGGTGATACTTTCCTAAGAAGATATTCCACAATTAAATCCACATTCCATAGGGTTTATATGATGTTGAAATCAAATGTCTGAAGGTATTTCACCCACTGTCTCTATGTGAGATAAAATTACTTTAACTAAATGATTCATATCAGAATCTTACAGTCATAAAAGACTATGAACCTCTCCCCAAAAAGATAGTGCATCCAACATTTAAGTGCATTAATTACATCAAAAAGCTCCAAATCATGAGTGGGGTAATTTATCTCATGTGGAAGAAGATTAAGAGATATATAGGCTAAAAAATGATTATCCTCTATAATCCCATAACCCCAACCTATACCAAATTCATTACAACACACCACATACCCCTTACCTGGCACACTTAAGATCAAAATAAGAGATGATGTTATAATAAATATAATTTAATTAAAAGAAAAATAAAATTTTCATCCTACATATATTTCACCCCTTACATGATAATAATAGTCAATGGTGACACCAATTTGGAGAAATCCTTGATGAACAGTCAATAGTATTCAGCAAAACTGATGATTCTATAATTCTCAAAGATGTTTCGTGCATCCTCTCATTAAAAGAAAACATTCACCTTATTAAGATTAATTGATAATACATTCTCAAGAATAATTTGCACAAGAAAATCACTTCGTGTATCTAGAAGCTACACTTAAAAATATTTCCATACAAATGGTGTCTCCTAAGGATTTCTAAAACCAAACTCAGATGGTTCTCAAGCTCATGCTGGGATATTGAATAAACTAAAATATCATCCATGAACACTATAAAAAACTATTGAGATACTGATGGAATATCTTGTTAATAAAATACATAAAATTTATTGGAACTTTAGTTAGACCAAAAGGAATAATAAGATATTCATAATATCCATACCTTCTATTGAAAGTCTTCTTTGGTGTATCGGACTCTCGAACACTGAGCTGAGGAAAACTCAACCGAAGATCGATCTTTAAAAACCAATTTCCTTGTTTAATTGATAAGAAAAATCATCAATTTGAAGGAAATTATATTTATTATTATTTAGTGCCTAGTTCAACATTTCATCGTCCACGCATAAAAGAACTAATCCATCTTTCTTCTTGGAAAATATCATGGAGGCTGCCCAAGGAAAAAAACCTTGTTTTGTCAGAGCATCTAACTGAATCTCGAGATCTTTCCGCTTCACTAGATCCATAGGATAAATGGTTATCAAGATTAGATGGGTACCTAACACCAGATCAATCTATAAAATTACATCCCTTTATGGAGATAGACCAAATAATATTTCTTATAAAAAATCCTGAAAACCCCAAACTATAGTGGGAAGATCAAAATTTGATAAACGTCATTGGGATCATCTATAATAAAAGATAAAATACTCTTGAGATCTGGATAGAATGGTCCTAAATGATTAGAACATGGATCCCACTCACCCTAAAACATCTGATATCTACCATAGACTACTTGGAAGGAGACACAATGATGATAAAAAAAACCTTAGCAAGATAAGGGATAAGATAATACATATCGATAATAATTTCAAAAAAAATATAGACTGAGAACAAGGAAATCCCATAATAACTTCAGATCATCCATCAATACAGAACAAAAAGGACACTGAAACCCCATATCTTTCCTCTTCTCAAGATGTTTATCTAACTCTATAACAAAGGACATGAGCTATATTGTGATTTTTAGAACACCAATAGAAATGGAGGAAATAAATGAGTGGGAGGGAACAATATTGAATAATGTAGTCACTATATAAGATGAAATATATATGGTACGTCTCACTATTGTTTGACTCCCATAAAACACCATCATAAGATCATTCAGTATGTGAAGGTGCTTCACTCCTAAGGCTGGTGGCTAGAGCCATATAGTCTTTGATGCATCTGACTACACTGTAGTGAAATTTGGAGTTGAAAATCCCAAACCTTAACAAGGTGTAGAAAACACCAGAAATAACGTCTTAAAATGTAGGTAGAAACTATAACCATTACACATCATTGCAAGTGTGTATTAAAAATCTGGTGTTTCTGACCTTGAAACACAGATAGTAATCCAAGGGAACACTAATAGTTATAAAAAATGGTGCAAAGGAGGCCTGCTATAGATATCAACCTCCAACATCCCTATAAAGATCATTTCACTTTCTATTCATCCCATTTGATCCATTAAATATTCCACTAGGATGAAGAGAAGGGAAATAAGATCCAACATATCCTAACATATCTTTCTCTACCATAATTACACTATCTATTCTCTCCATACATGTTTAATGATTAATCATGAATACCTATGATCTAATATCTAGTCACAAACCATGTAAGTACTTCTGATATTTCATCTAGTATTTCTTCACTACCTCTAGAGAAAAAGGAACTTGCTCTATGAACCAATTTTTGTATGCCAACACCGATTAGTATCCCTATTTAAAATAGAGTAAATACATATAATTTTCCATTATCATGGACTGTAGAAAAACCTTTTGGTAGAAACAGGTCCTGAAACCCTTCCATTTGAAGCACATTTCCAATCTTATTGCACCATGGGATCCCACCATCTCTTTCTAGGACCCTAGAGTCTGAACCCCACCCACTTAACCCATATATTCTTTAGTGTATCCAAGAGTTCAAAGATCTTGTCAATATTTTCTAGCTAGTCATATGCCTCTTGGGGCTCATTCATACCCTTATAGGATGGTGGTTTCTCATATAATAAATCCCTATACTGACCCCTTTCTCATCCAAATCCTAGTTGTACCTCGACCACTATGTTATGGACTTATGGTACATTTTAGTCCATAAAATGAACTGCTTGAACTATATCCTTGATAAAATTCTGATCTTGGGGAATATTCCCTTGAGGAGATATTGTTGTACACTCCTATAAAATCCACGAATGACGTCTCAATGGAATTTAACTACACATTGAAAATAGAATACATTATTAGACAAAATGTAGTCTCCATTAGAACCAGAAAAATAAGAAAAAATAATATTAAGATCAAGAACTCAACATAAGAGACACAAATCCCAACATCCCATGGAAATGTGTGTCTCATCGTGGAAAGAGTTGTCCATAAACTCCCTGCAACCTACCTATCATGTTTCAAAAATCCTATATCCATTCTAAAAATGATACTAAGATAAGAAAACGTGAGGAAAAACTATCTCTGATACCAAACTATGATGAACCCACCCAAATACCCTCATGAATCGATAATTGACATAACCCATCACATGCCTGAAAGGGATTTCCCTATCCTCGTAGGTTATAAGCTAACATGTGGGCATCAACAAAAAGAATAGGGAACAATTTCTTCCAACCCAAAGTAGAAAACATTGAATATATATATATACAAAAAGAAGATGGAAACTGCAGAAGAGGAAACATGAGTAAATATATAATATATAATTGAAAGAAGAAAACAATAATGATATAACTCAAAATTAGCTAAACAAAATCCAAGGTACGAGTCCAATAACAAAGGATAGAACCCAAATTAAAAACCACTACTCCATGTGATATCATATGAAAACTCCCATCATCTCACCACCAGATCTCCAAGAACAGCTGATAGAATCTTTTCCACCTCAATGTGGTTCCTTGAATTTCCCAACATCAAAAGACATAACTAGGTCTACACACTACTGAAGGGGTGCATAGGTTGCGAGCTGACCATACTACATGGGATCCCACCCAGGTGTTCCATAAAATGTCTCTATACAATAATCTGAACATGCTCAACATTAAAGAAAAAGTCACAACAATCAGTGAAACAATTTTTATATCAAAAGAATGGTTAACCATTACGTTTTTTTAAAAGTAAAAAATAATCTAGGTAAAATAGTTTCAAATAATATCACCTATAATAAAGCAATTCAAATCATGTACCACATATCATATCGTATCCAAAATAGTACAATCCCAAAGAACAATTAACATCACGCCAAGGATCCTTATAGTCTAGTATATCTAGAAAACTCATACCCAGACATAGATATTAGTGCACATCAAGTCTCTTTATATATGCATAGAATCTATAGAGAATAGGAACACCCCAACAATTTGACCCCCCAACATGTAACAACCCAAACTTTTACCAATGAAATTTCTCCCTTCTTGTAGTAATGTTATAATCTTGTAATGTAACATCAGGAAAAACAATGAAACATCATTCTTAAATAAACTACTATGTGACCTTTAAAAATAGATTTTTCACTTTTGTGTTTTGAATTTTGAAAATCTGGCATAAATAGTTGCGATTAGTAAGATGTTTCGAGTCTGATAGAAAAAACATAATTTTGGGTGAATTGTAACCTACCCTTATGAATAGTAATATGACCCTTATTAATGTTAAATCGCCCAAAAGAATAGTATCCTCAACCATTAATTTATAAATTATATTAAGGAATCTTATAAGTGATAATTTGACCATAGTAAATGTGTAGGTATTTTTATAAGTCATAAAAATTTATTTAAAATTTTATCATTAATTTAATAATTTAAAAGAAAATATATTTTCATAAAATGTTTTCATAAATTAATATTTTAATTTCTTATTATTATAATATAATTTTATGAGATATTATTAATTTTTAAAAGTGTTAGAAAAGTAGTCTTAATTTATAATTTGTATTTCTCAGGAAAATTTTTAATTTAATTAAAACAATATATATCCAATTTAGAAAACTATTTTTGAAAAATGGAGTTCGTTTTTTGATTCTACACATTGAAAAATGGTTAGAGTTAATTTTTTTAGATTTTTCTAAAATTCATGATTTGTTTATGAATAGTGAAATATTATAATTTAAAAAATAAGCTAAATACATTAATTATAGGGTCATGGATGATGTTCTTCTGATGTAAACCCAATTGGTTAGAACTCACATTCCCATGATATTGTATTTAGTCATATAATGATCACAATTTCTTGACTTGTGGAGAAGTAATAAATTAATGAATATAGTATTTTGAAAACCCCTCCCCCTCCACGATAAATACTACCCCTCACACCCAAATTTTTTCACACCTCTAAAGCTACAATACTTGGCCAAATTCTAACAAAAATATGTTACCTAGATCCTCCCCCATCTCTAGAACTACTTTTCCTTAAAAAATAGACCAAAACCTCTTCCCTAAAGAGGCTCTCAAATAAGATATATTCAAGAGGTAATTTCTCTCTCTTTTCTTTCAATTTCTTTTCAAATTTCATTTCATTTATTCTTTTAACCTCCGATTATATTATCCAAATGAAATTATAAATCTACTATGATTGATATAATGGTTTTATATCATTTTAATGTTAGATTATTAATTATACTCCTCCTTCTCTCTTTGTTTTAAAAATGAAATTGATGCTCAGGATGTGTTAATTTATCTACATCATGGGCGATGCACTTCCATTTTCTTCCAACTTCTTCATTAATGTCAATGAAACCATTAAATGGTTGAAAAACTATTCTCATTTGAATTTATTAACCCCTTTTATGTTCTAGAAACAACTTTTATTCATAATACTAACTGATGAAACAAAACATGTTCATTGTGATCCAAAAACCTCCCAAATTAACCTAAAATGGTCATCATTAAATTTTAACTAATGATTCATCCATATGGTATATAAAATAATTCATTAAAAGATCATTTTAACTTCTGTAAGATCATTAATAACATGTAATATCAGTTCTGCATGTTTATCTATGTTCTACACAAACTACCCTTCATGTGTACAAGTGAACCGTTCATGAAAACTGAGAAAAAGTACACTTTCGAACAATGGATTTAAACTCTATAACTCATACAAAGGACCATAAAATGGCCTAATGAAACCGCATTGAACCATAATATTGTATAAAGTTTATTTAATTTCTAATTAATTTATATAATGTCATTAAATATTAAATTAAAGTAAATAAAGCATTTGGATACAAGGTGAAGGGAAATTCTCGAACTCAGATCTCTTTCTTTGGGTTTTCCCTATTCAACCCATTTTTGGTATGGATATTCCTCAAAAATAATTTATTCATCATTAAAATACATATTATTAGATTTAAATTTTCTCTTTTTGATTTTATTAAAAATCCAATGTTTTCCAAAATAACTCTTCTTTCAAATAAACACACCCTTTTTACTTCTCGATGACTATTTCCCTCTTCACTCAAGGTTAATGGTTTTGTGTCAAGAATGATATTCCCCATTTATTTTGGGAACCCAATGTTTATTAATGTAGGTTTTATGATGTGAAACACATTTCTTTATATTGTTTATTTTATGTTCAAGTTTGACATATTTTCTATGTGACATGCATGATAATGTAAATGTTATGATGTGATGGGTGCACCCAGAATTATATAGCACAATATGAATGTTTGAATGTGATGGGTGCACCCAGAATTACATAGCCCTCCAATGTATTGGGTAAAGTAATTAATCAGGCGATTAAAAGTGAAATTATTCATAAACAAGATGGTACCTTTTTTCACAACTATGTGTGGTAGTTGACCACTAAGACATGATTTTTCATTTTTTGGAATTTACAAAATATAAGACTTTACCTAATGATCCCTCTCATGATTTTTATGATTCTGACGTTATTATCACCTCAGGTTATATTGTTTCATGTTTTTATCTATCCTTTTACTGGGATTTTATCTCACCAATTTTTTGATTTATATCCTCATGTTAATACTTTTACTACGGAGAATTCCAGATCCAAAAAGAATCTAGAGAAGAAGGAATTAAATAAATTTTTATGATTTATGTTGTTAATGTTATGTATGGTTATAGTTTTAAAAAGACACTAAATCTTTTGATCTTATTTGTGTAATTTTTTTATGTTTTTTATAATAAAAATTATGTAAAAACAATTTAATAAAATTATGGTCTCTATAGTTGGTATCAGGGGAAAGATTTAGTAAATTTAGGAATTTAGATTAGTTAACCCTAGAGAAGACCTCTAGTATGAGATTACATAAAAATATGAACATATGAAGATTTGATAAATATAAGGATCCCATAAGATATGATTTTAGTTTAAATTTCACAAATTAATAAGTTATTTATTCATGACTCGCTGACTTTTGTTTTGTTCTAACCATTTATATTTCAGAAAATGGTGGGAACCAGGAGAAACCTGGCCAACAACCCATCTGAGGGCCAATACAATGATTCCTCAAATGATATCCCCAATTCATTAGAAGGTGGTGATAAAAAATAATTAATATTCTTACTCATATGTCATAGGTTATGAACAATAACTTGAATAATGTGGAACGAACTCCTTCACCTAAGAGCGAGTAACTCTCTATCAAGGGTTTTATATGGAAATGATCACCGATGTTTAGTAGATCTTCTGATCCACTAGTTGTGGAATAGTGGGTCAACTCCATGGAGAAGATCCTTTATGTGCTTTAATATTTTGATACGGATAAGTGGATTCTTGTTGATTATTGTATATATTGAGAGGCTGACCAAAAGTGGGTGTTGATTAAGAACAAAAAGCTAGCTAAAAATTTTGAATACATGGAATGCAAAGAATTTGATATCATGTTTATTAACATGTATTTCCCAAGAACTCTTTGTTCAAATATGGAGAGAGAATTCATAGATCTCAATAAAAAAGAAGGGGAATATTTCATGGCCTTATAGGAAAATTTCACAAGGATTTCATGGTAAATTTTGGGTTTTGTTATCACAAATGATAGAAAAATTGATATATTCATTAGTGGGTTAAAACAAAACATTCTAAAGGGTCTTTATATTAGAGACTTTGAGAGTTATGAATAAGTTGTTCAACGTTATCTCAATGTATAGATGTAGTTTTTATAATTGTCTCATGACTATGGTGATAAGAAACGAAAGGTGGATTTTCAAGATGAGGATCTAATGATAAAGGATGGAAGAAAAATCAATCACCCACATGCCAAAAATGTGGGAAGAATCATCAATGGAATTTCCTCAAAGGGATGGGGAAATGTTTCAATTGTGGAAGAGAAGGCCACTGAGGTCTTGAATGTCAAAAATACATGGGAAGGTAGAAGAATATGGTTGAGTAAAAGAAAGCACCAACCATGGTCCAATGCAACAACTATAGGAAGAAAGGGAACTATGAATGTCAATGCACTAAACCTCAATACCTCAAGGGTAATCAGTGTTAGTAGCCACCAATTCTAAAAATAACAATGGCAGGCTTATGCTATCACTACTACAGAAGTTGAGAAGGAAAATGAAGTTGTACAGGTTAAACTTCCTATTCAATAAATAATGGAAAAAGTATTATTTTTTTATAGTTCTACGCATTCCATTATATCTTTAATGTTTTCTAGAACTATTTAATCGAAGCCCTGAAACCTTGAAGTATAGATATCTATAAAAACACTAAGTGGTGCAATCATTACAACCCAAGTGTTAGAATCTTCTTATGTTGGCATATGGGGGAAGATTCTTCTAGTGAATATTGTAACACATACCTTGGTGGAATTCAACACTATAATGGGAATATATTGTCTCCCATTATATAGAGCACATATATATTTTTGGGAAAAGGAAATATCATTTCATATTCCAAACCATCCCATGGTCCTCAACAAATTCAAGGATGATCATGAATCTATTTTGAAAAATCATTCAACAGTGCGGGTGTTGATTCTTTGTAAAGAGGCATACCTTTCTCAAATGGTTGAGTCAAAGGAACGAGTCAGCCTAGTGTAAATTCCCATCGTAGTGGAATGCAGTGATTTAGTTTTTAAAGAGTTTCCCAGACTTCCCATAAATGGTGAGGTAGAGTTCTCAATAGAACTCATACCCAGAGCTAGTCTTATCTTAATGTGTCCCTATATGATGGCTCATATCAAACTAGATGAGTTATTTAAGAAGTTGTAAGAGCATTTAGGTAAAGGGATTTTATGCCCTAGTGCCTCACCTTGGGGTGATCTAGTGCCATTTGTGAAGAAGAAGGATGGATTAATGTGACTATGTATTGATTATCTCAAACACAACAATATCATCGTAATGAACAAATATCATCTTCCAAGGATAGATGAATTGGTTGATCAGCTATGAGGTGATTAGTACTTATAAAAGGTGGATATTCATTCTAGATATCATCAGCTAAAGTTAAAGAAGGAGAATTTTCAAATACTACCTTCCATAAAAGGTATGGGCAATATGAGTTTCTAGTAATTCCCTTCAGACTAACTAATTCCCCTGCAATCTTCATGGATTTGATGAATAGAGTCTTCAGACATTACCTCGACAAATATTTTGTAGTGTTTATCAATGTTATTCTCATATAATCCAAGAGAAAGGAGGGACATGAAGTACATCTCATACTTGTGTTGGTGACATTGGGAAAGGATAAGTTGTATGTCAAGTTTGGAAAGTGTGACTTGTGCATGAAGAAATTAATGTTCTTGGGACATGTGATCACATGTGAGGGAATTTCTGTAGACCCTTTTTAAAATAAAGGAGAATGAGGAATGGCCTAGACCCTCTAGTGTCAGAAAAATCTGTAGTTTTCTGAGATTAGCTGGGTACTACTAACATTTGGTGATAAATTTCTAATTATTTTCAAGACTGCTAGCTATGTTAAAAAGGCAAGGGGGGATGTATGTCTGGACAGAAGAATATGAGGAAAGCATCAAGGATATATATAGAAGGCTGATCATTGCACTTGTACTCATATTACCAAAAATTTGAGAATGTTTCTTGATATACAGTGATGCTTTGAAGAAAGTCTTGGGTTTTTTACTCATGAAAAGTGATAATGTGATAGATGGAACCTCATGACAGTTGAATATCCATGATAAAAACTACCTAACACGTGATCTTAAGCTAGAAACTATGATTTTTTACATTGAAAATCTAGCGGCACTATCTCTATAGTGAGAAGTGTGACATATATATCGATCATAAGAGTCTAAAGTATATATTCACACAAAAGGATCTCAACATGTATCAAAGGAGATGATTAGAGCTAATCAATGACTATTATTTCTCTATTCACTGTCATCATAGAAAGGTGAACAAGGTAGTTGATGCTCTAAGCAGAAAATAACCTGCTACTTTATCCATGAAATAGATTCAGAAAGTCCCTATCTACATGGATATAAAAAGTATGGATTTGTAAATAATAAACATAAGGAATAAATCCTACCTTGCCCAAATGATTTCCCAAAAATCTATCCAAGAGAAGATTAAGGAGGCATAAATGGATGATCTGGAGTTGAAAAAGAAGGTGAATGTTGGAATGGAAGGGAAGTTGCAAGAGTTCCATATCCACAATGATGGTGTGATTCAGTTTGGAATGTGGATTTGTGTGCCTTCATCACCCAGGATAAAGAAGGAGCTATTATAAAATGCACATATCTCAACATTCTTTATCCTTCTTCTTAGAACCATGATATACTGAGATCTCTGAGAACAATTCTAGTCAGATAACATGAAGAAGGAGATTATAGAATATATCTCAAGGTTCATGGTATGTCAATAAGATAAATTAGAGAGACAAAAGTCCAAAGGGATGATGAAACCATTTCCTATACCCATGTGGAAATGGGAGAATGTCCCTATGGACATTGTCATGGGTCTCTTGATGAAGTCCAAGAAAAATAATGCGATATGGGTTGTGGTTGACCGACTAACCAAGACTGCCCTAATTTATTGTTATTCAGGAAGATCTATCACATGAACAACTTGCAAAGATATATTTGAAGGAAGTGGTGAGACTTTATGGTGTTCCACTCTCGATTGTCTCTGATCATGATATAAGGTTCACATGTAAATTCTAGTGGAGTTTCCAACATTAATTGAGTACAAAATTAAATTTCATCATAGCCTATCACCCCTAAAATGATGGCCAATCTGAAAGGAACATTTAGACTCTTGAAGATATGATAAGATCCTTCTCTTTAAAATTCAAAGGTGGATGGGATCATCATATCCCATTGGTTGAGTTATCATACAACAAAAGATTTCTCTCGAGTATTCAGATGGCTCTATATGAAGCTCTATATGTAAAGCGGTGTAGAACTCCAACCTTTTGGGAGAAAGTTGGAGAAACAAAGCTACTTGGACATTATCTTTTGTAAGAGATAATATAGATGGTTCAAGTCAACCGGAAACATATCAAAGTTTCTCAGATTCTGCAAAAGAGATATGCTGACAACCATAGAAAGGAAATAGAGTTCGACATTGGATATAAATCTTTCCTTGAAATATAACCATGGAAGAGATTCATGCAACTTGAAAATAAAGGGATGTTAAGCCTAAGGTACATGGGCCCCATTAAGATCCTTGACCGCATATGATTCGTGGCCAGTAGTCTTGAAATCCCACCAAATATAAATCATGTTCATGATGAGTTTCACATATCAATCCTGGGTAAATACATACCAGATCCCTCAAATGTATTGAACTCAGAGGTCGTACAACTAGAAGATGATCTCTCTTATGAGGAGCATCCAGTAAAGATTTTGGACTAGAGAGATAAGGTTTTATGCAAAAATACAACCAATATTTTCAAAGTGTTGTGGAAGAAACGTAAGTATGAAGAAGCAACTTGGGAACCAGAGTATGTGATGAAGGATATGTACCCTCACCTGTTTATGTAAAACAAAATTTCAAGGATGAAATTTCCAAAGGGGGGAAGAATGTAATGACGCAAAATTTTATCAAGGAAATTTCTACCTTCTTTTAGTAATGTCATAATTCTATAAAATCACATTAGGAAAAACAATTACACATCATGATTAAATGAACTAATAAGTGACTTTTAAGCATATTTTTTCCACTTCTATGTTTTGAATTTCAAAAATTTGACATACACAGTTGCGATCAGTAAAATGTTTGGAGTCTGATAGGAAAATCTTATTTTTTACTAAATAGTAACCAACCATTAGGAATTGTAACCTACCCTTATGAAAAGTAATATGATCCTTATTAATTGTAAATCATCCAAAATAATACAAACCTCACCCATGAATGTATAAATAAAATTTAGGCATCTTATAATTGACAATATGACAATAGAAAAAGTGTTGGAATTTTTATAAGCCATAAATATTTAATTACAATTTTATCATTAATTTAATATTTTAGTAGAAAATATATTCCCATAAAATGTGTTAATAAATTAATATTTTTACTTCTTATGATTATAATACTATTTTATGAGATATTTATTAATTTTTCAAAGTGTTAGAAAACAGTTTTAATTTAAAAATCTGTATTTTTCAAGTAAATTATGATTTTAATTAAAAATTAAATTAATCATATCTATAAAATTATTTATAAAAAATGGAGTTCATATTATGATTATAAACATCAAAAAATGGTTAGAATGAATTTTTGGGATTTTTCTGAAATACTAGAATTTTTTATGAATAGTGAAATACTATAATTTACAAAATAAGCTAAATACATTAATTATAGAGTCTTGGATGATTTTATGATGATGTATTCCCAATTTGTTCAAACTCATATTCTAAAATTAATATATTTAGTCATTAAATAATCACTATTTATTTTCTTGTTGAGAAATAATAAATTAATGGATATATTATTGTGAAAACCCCTCTCCCCTCCACTATAAATACCACCCCTCATAGCCTCATTTATTCACACCTCTCAAGCTACAAGCCTTATCCAAATTATGACAAAATATCTTCCCTATTATCCCCCATGTATATTAGACTATGTTATAAAAAACACCAAAATCTCTTACCTAAAGAGGCTCTCAAAGAATATATATTCAAGAGGCAATTTCGCTCTCTTTTCTTTCAATTTCCTTTCAAATTTCATTTCTTTTATTCTATTATCCTAAAATTTTATTATCCGAATTTCATGATGACACCATTATTATTGATATATTGGTATGATATCATGTTAATGGATTATTATTCATTATACTCCTCTCTCTCTCTTTGTTTATAAAAATGAAATTATTTCCCGTGATGTGTTAATTTACCTACATCATGGCTGATGCACTTCCATTTTCCACCAACTCCTTCAATGATGTCAATGAAACCATTAACTGGTTGAAAATATATTTTAATATTTATTTTTTAACACCTTTTATGTTTTGGAAAAAACTTTTACACGTAATACTAATTGATAAAACAAAACATGTTCATTGTGATCCAAAAACCACCCAAATTAACCTTAAATGATCATCATTAAATTTTAGCTAATGATTCATCCTCAGGGTATATAAGATAAATAATTAAAAGATCATTTAAACTCCAGTAATATCATTAATAACATGTAATATCAGTTCTATTTGTTTATCTATGTTCTCCACAAACTACCCTTCATGTGTACAATTGAACCATTCATGAAAACTAAGAAAAAGAACACTCCCGAACAATGGATTTAAACTCTATAACTCATCCAAAGGCCCCTAAAAGGACCTAATCAAACCATATTGAACCATATTCTTGTATTAAAGTTTATTTAATTTCAAATTAATTAATATAATGTCATCAAATGGTACATTAAATTGAATAAAGCATTTGGATACAAGGTGAGGAGAAATTCTTGAACCCAGCTCTCTTTATTTAGGTTTTCCCTATTCATCCCATTTTTGGTATGGATATTCCTTAAAAATAATTAATTCATAATTATCTTAACTTTTATGGGATATAAATTTTATCTAATTTATTTTATCAAAAATTCAATGCTTTCCAAAAGAACTCTACTTTCATATAAACACACCCTTATTACTTCTCGAATATTGTTTTACTCTTCACTCAAGGTTAATAGTTCTTTGTCATGAATGGTATTCCCTCTTTATTTTGGGAACAAAATGTTTATGAATGTATGTTTTATGAAGTGAATCCCATTTCTGCCCATGGATTATTTTATGTTCAAGTTTGACATATTTTTTATGTGGCAACCATGATAATGTAAATGTTATGATGTGACGGGTGTGCCCAGAATTATATAGTGAAATATGAATTTTTAAATGTGACGGGCATGCTTGGAATTATACAGCACTCTAATTCATTGGGTAAAGTGATTAATCACATGATTTAAAGTGATATGAGGTGTGAACATGATGTTATATTTGTTCACAACTATGAGTGGTTGTTGACCACTAATATATGATGTTTTGTTTTTATTAATTGCCAAAATCCATGCCTTTACCTAATGATCCCTCTCATGATTTTTATGATAATGATGTTATGATCACCCCATTTTATATTGTTTTATGTTCTTATCTATCCTATTATTGGTCTTTTATATCACCCCTTTTTTGATTTATATCCTCAGGGGAATACTTGTACAAAGTAGAAGTCAAGATCTATTGGGAAAAAATCACTCAAGGTATCATTGAACCATTTTTGAGGTGATTTTGTTTGTTGACAAAGTGGGCCTCCGTGTTGTGTTTGTTGACAAAGCAAACCATGATGAACAAATTTGCTGAAAACGTGGATTTCATGGTGTCATTTCGATTTCAAGGGATGTTGATAACGATCTATAATTGATTCAAGAACCATGAAAAAACGGAATGGTTGATCTGGAGGCGGTTCAAAATGAGAAGATACAAGGTGGCGCTATTTTCCAAGGTTTGCCAAATTTTTGGACCTCAAAATCGACAAATGGAGAAAATTGTGTTTGGAAAAGGGACTTGTGTGTCGGTGTCTTGGAGTCTTGGAAACTTGCACGCCATATATTTTTCAAGATCAGAACATTAAAACGTGGCAAAGGAAAAAGTGGCGCCCATGTTTTGGGTTTGGTCGCACAAGTGACTAGCGCAGTAGAGACTACGGCGGCTGGACTTGCGCTCTGAGAGGATACTTGCACACCGGTGCTCAGGGTGTCCAAATTCCTATAAATAGAGGTCTAACCCTCCTCATTATGTTGATATTTCTACACTTAGAGAAAATCAGAGCTCTCGTCACGCAGGTGTTGTGGTCACACAAGTGCTGGTGTGGTCGCGCAAGTATAAAGATATTCAGAAGTTGTGCGCCAGTTGATAGTTGCACACCCAAAGTGGTTTGGGCGAGAAAGGGTGTGAGTCGACCAAGTTTAGAGTTGAATAAGAGAGTGTCATGCAAGTGGTTGAGGTGAACTTGTGCTCCGGTTTGAACTTTCACGTCGGAACTTGCACGTCGGCTTGGAGAAGCCCTTCAGGTATGGTAGAAGCATGCTAATCATTTTAGGGCTGCGCGAAAGCTAGAATATTTCCCGATACCTTCGGTGCAAAGTTAGATTCATCTATGGGTGAATGTTGGACTTCAACAGAACATCTATATACAACAGAGGATGTATTCATTAGTGACAATGAAGAGACCTACATGTCTATAAACTGTGAGTGGATCCTTTCCAGAGCAGTGAGCAAAGAAAGAGGAATAAGGTGATCCTCTCCACCGATAGTGAGCTAGAGAGAGATAAATAGGGAGTGACCTTTGGAAAAGTAGTAAGGTGACCCTAAACATTGTAAAGGCAGTGATCATAGGAATAGAAGTGATCTATCCCAATCTGTGTAAACATTAGTGCGCTTGTAGTGTATTTGGTACATCGGCACATCGCTGGTGTATTCCCCTTGGACATATCCCAGTGAGGGTGAACCATGTAAAAATCACTGTGTCCTATTCAGGATTTAGTTTTTATTATACTTTCTATAGGAAAGAGAGAGAATATATTCTTTCATAATAGTGAGACAAGATCAATAGGTGCAGTTGTTTTTAATTTGTCATACCCGGATTCACCACCCCTATCAGGGTATCTAACCTAGTGGAACTAAAAATTGGTATCAGAGGGAAAGGTTGATATCAGTGTTTCTCTCTCAAATGGTTATCACTAATCATAAAGAGATTCCGATCATTGACGGGAATATTTTTCAGCTATGGAAGAATCGGATGCAACACTACTTCCGATCATTGGGAATGGATGTGTTTACAGTGGAAATGCATGATATCATAGCTGATATTAATAGCGGTGCATTATCGGAATCCGAGTGAAGAGAATTGGATTCTAACGCAAAGTGAATAAATGATTTAGGGGGAGCCCTATCCAATTCTATATATACGATGGTGATGTCATGTAAAACCTCACATTCCATGTGGGAAATTCTTTTGAATATATATGAAGGAGATACAAAGGTCAGAGAGGCAAAGCTACAAGTACTATGGAATAAGTATGAAGATCTGAAAATTAACCCAAATGAGTATGTTGATGCATTCTTTGACAGGGTAAATATTGTTGTGGAAGATATGCATGGTCTTGGAGAAGTCATTGGAGACATAAAGAATGTAAAGAGCATCTTGAGGAAACATCCACCTCGGTTCAATCCGAAGGTTTCAGTACTAGAAGTTAAAGATCCAAAAGAGATGACATTGGACAATTTTCACAGTACCTTGGTTGCTTATGAAATGGGGAATGATGATAACGAGGTAGTGGAAAAAGAGAAATCCAAATGGTGGAATTTAAGGCCATGAAGAAGCTCACCATTGAAGATTCTCAGGAAGAAGAAGAGATAGATGAGGTAATGTCATTCCTTTCCTCAAATCCTCAAAGAGTAAAACGAATGTTCAAAGGGAAACTTCCACTTGATTTCTTTAGATGTGGAAAAGTTGGTCATATTGTCACTAGGTGCCCCAAAAATTTTCTTGAAGAAAATGATGAAGATGAAGTTGAAATTACCAAGAAGTAATATTCAGCCTATGGGAAAGGGAAGAAGTAGTTCAAGAGAAATTTCTTCAAGAAAAAGAATATTCTTTCATAAGAAATAGATAGTTCAGATGAGTATGAGGGTGAAGAGGTTGAGGATATTGAAAATTGTAAAGATCATGGAGAAAATTCAATGGTAGCTATTGTCGGTAGTGCTCAAGAAAAGGAATAGACTGATGCTGATGAAGAAAAACAAGAAATTGAAGGGAGAGTTGACATGGAAACTAAATTAGAAGCATCTCTTGAATAGATTGATGTTTGGAGAGAAAAAACAAAGAAAGGAAACAAGGTGGTACATGATCCAAAACTCTACATGCAATAGCAGGAAAAAAATAAGTCCGAGATACTGAATGAAATAAATAAACTTATGTCTTCCAAGCCAGAGATCTCAGAAAAGGTTGATGAGAATAAGCTCAAGATTGAAGAACAGAAAAGGGAGATTGATGGCTTGAATAGAAAAGTGAAATATCAAGTCAAGTGTATCGAAGAACTTGAAGAAGAAGTGGTCAGTCTACGTCAAAAAAATTGAAGGATCAAGAAAAAATCTTGACCACCAATTTGATATCAGGAAAAAAGGTCATTCATAAGAAAGAAAAGATGAAATAGGAGGCTAGTTGTTCAACAGGAAAGAAGCAGCAATCACAATCAGATTCTAAGGCTGAATTGGGGCCTGATCGAAAACAAAAAGCTGTAAAAATTGATTTCAGACTGCAAGCACCCATTCCGAGATTGAAGGTTGATTTGGGAAGAAAACAGAATCAGAATATTCAATGATAACAAGGGGAAACTAGAAGTGTAAAAGTGACACAAAGAAATGCAACTTATATCAGGTGTCATTGTATGGAATGATGGTAAATTCATAGTATGTGTGTTCCATAACCACGAGATATCGAAGGGCAGAAGAATAGAGGTGGCAGTCAAACAGAGCACAATTCTTTAGAACATGTTTCGAAGGACACTGTTTTTAGTGTAGTTGATTTGGGAAAATGGCCAGATACTGCACATTGACCATATAGAAGAATGTTCCCAAGCAGAACCATAATGTTCACAAGCAGCATATCAATGAACCAACATGTGAGTAGAAAATGAAAAATCAATTCACAGCTTTGCAAGACGATGGATGTCCATCATATTCTGAGAAAGATCAGAAGTCTCAATCTTTTTCGAGTGTGAGTACAAAAATATGGACCAAGATGAAGAGAGCATAGAAGGCAGTGGTTGTTGAAATTTCCCTTAAAGGATCAGACTGTACTGGTGTTTGGATCCTTGATAGCGGTTGCACGTCTCACATGAAAGGTAATAAGAATCTTGTTACAGGCATAAAATATGAAAAATAAGGAGTTTTAATGTTTGGAAATGATGAAGGCCTAAAGATTATTGGCTCAAGAAAGTCCAAGATTGGGGAAATGAAATAATACATGTTGATTTATTTTTAGTAGAAGGCCTCAGTCACAATATGCTAAGTGTAAGTCAACTATGTGACTCAAGACATTCTATAAGGTTTAATAAGAAGATGTATATCATCAAAGTAAGAGATGGGACAATGGTTACACAGGTAAAAATAACAAAGCGAAATCTCTACCTTGTAAGTGGATAGGATGATATGTGCCTTTTATCCAGAGATGAAGAAAAAAAATTGTGGCATAAACTACTTTATGATCTATGTCAACCATCTCTAGAAGATCTGGTAATGTTTGAAGCAGCAAGAGACCTCCCTAAGCTATCACGTGATCATACACATACATTCGATGCTTTTCAACAAGGAAAGATCATCAGAAAGACATACAAATCGAAGGAAAAGAAGTTGACAAGAGTGCTTGAATTAGTACATGCTGATGTCTGTGGACCTATTTAACCAAGATACATTGACGGGAAGAGGTATTAAGTTCTTTTTATTGATGAATATAGAATAATGGCATGGATATTTTTTATTTCCCATTAGTCCTATGTGTTTAGCCGCCTAAAATAGTACAGAAGGGAATCTGAAAGGATGCTTGGACATAAAATTATGATGTTTTGTACAGGCAATAGTACGGAATTCACAAATAGTTAGGTGGAAGAGTATCTCGAGAAACATTGGATAAGGCATCAAGTTTCTTCATTAAGAACTCCCCAACAGAATGGAGTGGATGAAAGGAGAAATTCGATCATCAACAACATGTCCAGAACAATGCTTATAGAAAAAGACCTACCAGAGATGTTTTGGAATGAAGCAGTATTGACATCAGTCTACATTTCTAATAGGGCTCTATTGTGTCCAATGGAAGGAAAGACTATGTATAAAATGTGGTACAGAAAGAAAAAAACAATGAAATAATTTCTAATATTTGGAAGTAAATTCTTCATTATTAAAAAAGAAAAGCATAGGAAGTTTGAATCACGTGGAGATGAGGGAATATTTCTGGGCTACTCAGGAAAATGCAACGCATAAAAATGTTTTAACAAGAGGCTGGGAAAAGTAGTTGAGAGAAATTACGTCTATAGTATCCCGAAGCTTGACATACATGGACATTACATTACTTTTGCGGAATACTTAATACATAACAAAAACAGACACACAAGGACCATAATAGTTTAGTGTCTTTGGAAACTTGGAACGTAATATTCCAATCGTGGTGAAAGATCTTCAACATCTCCCATAAATATCTTCCACTTTTTGTTTCCCTACCTAAAACCTTTCTTTTAATATTAGGGGAAAATAAAACATAAAAATGGTGAGCTCAAATGCTTAGTAAGGGTAAGCATGGATAAAATAAAACATACCATATACATTTGAACTTAAAAAATATGAACATAATGTTTAAACATAAAAATCATGAGCAATGACATAAAACATGGAAGTACATAGGGCATAGATCATAATGGAACATAAATAATAATAAAATATCATGGGAATAAAACATATAATTTTGGCATCCATTAAGCACATGTAATGATTTCTATAGTAGCCAAGGCATTGATTCCAAGACCATCTTAGTGGAAAAAGTCTCTTTTTGAATCATGTTCACTCCTCGTTCTAGTCATGTAATACGGAACAGAATTAACTTACCATTCCAGCCATGTCTATCTCATGAGATATAAATCTTTACCCAATGCATTTGAGGGAGATATAGGTCCCACCCATCTCATAATTAAATCATTCTTACATGTTCCACAAAATAAACATAAAACATTCATCATAACCCAAAGAATAAAATGGGTTTCATAAACATCATCCCATAATCACATAATCCATATAAAATAAATGGATATCATTTCATAATACGAAAATTGAAACCATGTAAATCATTGAGACATTATACTTGAAACATACACATATGAAATAATGTCATCTTAGATGGAAAAATGGTTTTGAAAAAACATTTGAAATGAATTCTTGAGGAAAATATCCTTTCTTCTACAAAATCAATTTCTTTTCCCAAAAATTCATGCAATTTTAAAAAAAATAGATTTTGTTGAAAATAATCATGAAATATTTTGGAGTAAGCTTCATGAAAATAAGGCTTTATAAAACCGTAAAAATCTTTTCATGCTGTATAAGTTTAAAAAAAGATTCTTCTCTTACTTTTGCCGGAAAAGTCAAAAAAGTACCTCGTAACGTAAACAAAAGAAAGATTCCTTACATACCATGTAGTAAAAGTAAAAAATGGGTAAGAAGGAATTTAAACATAGATGAAACCATTTTTAGAAAATAGGGACATGGATGATAAATATAACCCCAGTAAATACTTATGAATAAACAATCTCGGATAAGAATGAGATTGGAATAATTTTCCCTTACCTTAGGTCTGATATGCTTCGTACGTATCAAAACCTCCTGTATAATGATTTAAATAATGTCATTGACTTATTACAGAATCATATTCATTGTTATTATATCTTATATGGTTCACTTATGACTTTATATTTCCCATTTTTTTTGTAAATTCATGTTAATGTATCGTTTGGGATAAAATCGTTTCATTTGTCGTTCGTGTTTTAACCTATAATTATTCATTTGATTACATAGATCATGATTACTTACATCCAGAATGTAAAACATAATTTATATATAATATATATTCAGAATATACATATATATAATATATCTATAAATGGAAAGAAATACATCGTTCATGGAGACGGTAGGCCGTACGTACGCATGAACGTTGTTTTCGTTTCCTTATTGAATTGAATGGAATTAAGTAGATGACATAAATATATATATATATATATACATAAATCCAGTAAAATTATTATGTCATATATTTCATGATTACTTATTATATATACTTTATAATCATTCTTGGATGGTTAACATGGAGAGTGTATCTCATCGCGTCATGGAGACGGTAGTCTGTACGTACGCACGAGCGATGATATCATTCCCAACATCGTGGAATTGTATTAAAGTGTATGTATAATATTACAGAATCAATATCACTTTACAATAATCATATATATTCATTACTTTCACCATTATACCCATCCAAGTATGGTGGTGGTACAAAATAGATTACACCACGGTGTGGAGATGGTATTCCGTACGTACGCACGCGCGGTGATTTCGTTTTCCGTAGGATAGATAGATAGTTAAATATGGTTGTTTCATAAATATAATAACATATTAGTATATGAGTGATACTGATGTTATTATCTCATAATGAAACAACTAAAAAAGAAGAAGTGGAATAAGAAATAATGTTGAATGAATCGGTAACGGACATTACCTCTTCATTGAAGCGCCTCTTTGAGACCTCCTCTTAGGGCACTAAAATTGGTCTTTGAAGAAGACCAGGACCTCTAGGATGTTTCTAGGGAAGTGGATAAAAGAATTTGGTAGGTTTTGGCCGAGCTTGAAGGCTCAAAGTGGTGTGAGGAAGAGAGGGAAGAGGTTCCCTTTTATAAGGGTGTAGAGGGGTACCTTTGGAAATATAAGAAATATTAGTCTATATTAAATCCCAACCCCCCTTAAAAACTTCCAAAATGACTCATATCCGAATATTAGATGAGATTGAGTTGTAATATCATTGAAAAATAAAATTTAGACATGATAGGAATTTATTTTAAACATTCTCAACCTGATTTATCCTTATTTATCAATTTAATTTTATTTGTGGTAATAATATTCTAAATATTAAATTTTTATAAATAATTACATATGTGTTGTGAATTTTCCATAATTTGACACATTATGACATTTTCGACCATATAAATTTTATTTTATAATTTTTAAATTTTTTTGTTCTTTTTAAACATTTTTACAATATGTTATTTTTAGAAAATAACAATAGTATCAATTTTGACACTATTCATTTATTTGAATTTTACTAAAATATATACAGAATATATGTTTGAACTAAAAGATTTAATAGATTCATAAAATTTCATATGTATCTAGAAAATTAGTGGAGCACATTAAATAGTTCATATAATATTTATTTTAATATTTTTTAAATAATTTATTTGATATTTTAATTAATAAAATAATTTCAACATCACTATTGTGTCATACATAAGGATAATTATTTAATATCTAAACTTTTTAAATAAATTCCTATGATGTAGAAGATTGTATTATATTTTTGGATACTAATCATGTTATATGTTTCATTAAGTTTATCACTAAATTAAAATTATAATACTTATAATATTTAAGAAAGTGACATGTTTTCACTTTCATTGGTTTTAATAATAATTAAATTATTTTCATGGAAAAAGTCCATTAAATTAATCTAATCTGACCCTTAGGTGATATGGGTCGACTTTTAGTCATCCAATAGTATTTTGGCAGGTGTTAGGGTAATTTTATAATCTTATATTTACCCTTAATTACCCGATTTACCTTCAACTATGGTAAATAAATTTTACGTAGTTACTATTAATAATGGCCAAAAATAAAAAGTATATTATTAACATAATTTAAACCCACTGATTCAAAATATGGAATCCATTTTTCCAAATTCAGAACACAAAAGTTGCATAAATTAAATTAAAATTAATCCTGTTGTCAAAAGAAAACGGGTTTTTGGTTAAAACATTGCAAAAGATTGAATTGATTTAACCTACAAATTCAATGTAAAATCAATTCTAATGACATAAATTATATTAAATGGTAAAAATATATTCTATTTATACTTTAAAACCATTAAATATTATAATTTAACCATATAAATTATTACGATGAAAAAAGTTGTTTTTAATTAAAATATAGCGTGTTTTTACTATTCATTAAAATATGAAAGTTATCAGAAAAAATATCAAAACTTTATCCAATGTAATTTTTTATATCCTGATTCAAAAGTCGATGTTTATTTTGTAAAATTGAACTTATAAACATGTGAAAAACTAGATTTAATGTGGTTGCTCCATTAAAAGGCGGCAAAACTGCACTTTATGAAAAATACTTATTTTACCCAAAAAACTTTATTTTTTTCACATAACATTTTATAGAAAATGAGTAAGATGAAATAATAATGTTATAACATTCAAAATTTATTAAATACTATTCATAATAGCTAGTTCATAATAATATTATAACCATATATCATTGTTTAGTGAAACCTGATATTGCGTACAACACACGCTATCGAGGAAAGTCGCGAGTGCCTGTAATTCAAGCCAAGTCAGGGTTGCGTGTTGTGCAAGACTCATTTGTTGTTGCGTTTAACAAAATTCAACCATATTTCATTTATAAATTTAATATATATATATATATATACACTCAATGTTGCACATAATAACTATTATCAAACAAACTTGAAATTGTGTGTAACACGATCCAAGATTAGTGTTGCGTATTCTGCAAGATAATATGGTGTTGTGTATAATGCAAGATAATATTGGTGTAGAGTACATCAAAAGATATGAAATAAATTAAAAATAATATATCTTATAAAATATCAGGGTGTTACATTCTACCCTCCTTAAAATGAATTTCGCCCTCGAAATTCGTCGGGGTTATAAATGGTTTAATACTTGAAAGTTTATTTAGAAGAAACCCACATCGTAAAAAGGGAATACCAAAACCTATATTTAAAAACTAAAGTATGAAATGTAATGGTTACCCAAATTAACTAATCACTGGGTTTCCACATAGGAGAACATAGGTGAAAAAAATATGGATATGGAAGAGAAATATAACCATCAAGTTCTGATGGAGAGTGGTAGAGAACATGTCTATGAAAAAGCCACAAATCACAAAGCCATAGATTTGTGATGATCTAATGTACCATCTGATTCATCGGATATAAGGGCACTAGGACAACATTTTTGGTTTTCAAGATCATTTCCCTAAAGTTGATGAAATTGGAATTAGATGAAATACTTTCGTGATTTTGGTACAGTCTCACCATTGGTCATTCTTTGGAAAATTTCCACTTCATCTCTTAAAGAAATGAAGTTGAATTTTTCATTCATGAAGTGTTAGCAGATCATGTGATAGAATGATGGGTCATTCCTTCTGTCTCAAACAAAAGGTTATAAAAGTTATCAAAAATACATAAGTCCGTTTATAGTGAGATTAATCATATATGGTTCCTAAAATGGACTTATACTTCATATATCATAATGCTTAATATAATAAAACCAGTTTCTACTAAACAGTGACTTCTTGTAGGCCAGTGGTAGGCGATAAAGGCCAGTCGCACTTCGGTTGTGGGTTCGATTCCCACAGCCTTGTCAGATGCGATGGGTTGTCGCCCATCCTGCAGGTTGTCCTTTTTCTAAAACTACATTACTATAACATCCCATCAACACTATCAAAAAAAATTTTATCCTTAAACAATACTAACTTATGTCCAATATAATCCTTTCCAATATTTAGGCTTATCCATAATACTGCAGTTCACTCTCATATTATATTGAAAACGATTACAAGAGATTTCATATAACAATCATGTTAATACCATCGTTGATCCCCATATATCATAAGATATGTCTTGTTGGTCACGTTCCAAACATTCGAAGGCCTTAATCATGTATTCTATTGAAAAATGAATACCCATTTAATCATATTGAAAACAAGAGTGTTATCAAATGTTAACTATTTCCACATACCAAAATCCCAAAATTCTATATACTCAATCCATGATATAACTATTTCCTTATATCAGTCATGAGTTCATGAATACTGTCAAACATTTCTTTTTCTCCTTATCCCTTCATTGTGCGCATATCATCTTTTTTTCCAAAAATATATCAATAACTTTCTATGGTTACCGGTACCATAAAATTATTGAAAACCACAATAGACCAATACATAAATATTCCATTATTCAACGATACTATATACAACATTATTTTGGAATCCCATTACATAAACACTTAATCATTCCACCACATCGTTTTCATATTCAACATCTCCAATAGTGATCGCATGTGACTTCCCTTTTTCCTTTTCCTCAAGTGGTTTCTCAGGTCGATCATCACTAACCCTTGGATTAGGGCATTTATTAGCATAATTCCCCATTTCCTTGCACGTGAAGCATTGAAGTGTTGGTGGTGCGTTCTCTGTAGTCTTTTCTTTATTCAAATCATTAGAAACCCTTTTTCCATTACTTCGACACTCAGCTGCTCAATGACCTTATTTTACACACTTAAAACAATTTATATTCCCTTTAAGACAATCTCGACCATGCTTCATTCCACACTTTGAGCATACAGAAACATTCATCTTCTTTGCACCATTATTCTAGAGATTTCTCCTTGAACTACATCTTTCGTTTCTTGTCAAAACCATGAGATGGATAAGTAACACCAAATTCCATTTCTACCATGATAGCACAACACACAATTTCATCATAGCTACTGAAGTCTCTTATAGATAATTCCCTTCGAATACTTGGTATTAAGCCATTGAAAAATCGATCAACTTTACTTTCAGGTTGGATGATAAAGCCCGAAGCATACCTTGCAAGTCTTGTAAAATTCGCTTCGTATATACCAACAGATTTATCATCCTTCTTCTTAAGCTCAAGAAACTTCTTTTCCATCTTTGTTCGAAGAATACGAGGGAAGTACTTACTGAAAAAAAAAAGTTCTTGAACTCGTCCCATTCCATGGACTCAATTTCATCTCTTGGCCTCGTATTCTTGATATGATTCCACCATTGATCAGATTCACCATCCAAAAGATATACTGCTAAGATGACTTTATCATGTTCAGAACATTAATGAACTAAAAATATCTTTTTAGTGGTACTGATCCATTGTTCAGCAACAAGTGGATCAGAAGACGCACTGAAAGAAGGTGGATGTTTCCTCATGAAGGACTCAATAGAATATTGTTCCCTTATATGCTCATTTTGAAGTCCAAAATGATTCATAGCTTGTGTAAGTATAGAAATAAGATTTTCCACTCCATCTCCCATAACATTTGTTTGTTCAGGAGTATAATCATTGCATTGTCCATTGCATTGATCAACACGGTTCCTTCGGGTTCCAGCCATGGTCTAAAACCCAAAAAGAATAGTGTGAGAGGAAAAAATCATTCTAGGGAAAACAACATAATAAAGGGGGAGCTCCTTCAATATCTAACATCATAGGTTTAATTCTAAGATCATTACCATAATTCTAGGACTATAAGCTATACTAATACTTTACCTTAGGGACATCCCTAGACATTCCATAGAAATATCGCTTGGGATCTCACTAAATTTCTCGCATCCTAGTTTCCAAAGTTTGACTAAAAATTTCCTCTGATACTATCTATAGAAGCCCGAAGCTTGATGTACATGGACATTACATTACTTTTTCGGAATACTTAATACAAAACAAAAACCGACACACAAGTACCGTAATAGTTTATTGTCTTTGGAAATATGGAACGTAATCTTCTAATCATAGTGAAAGATCTTCAATATCTCCCATTAAGATCATCCACTTTTTATTTCCTTACCTAAAACCTTTCTCTTAATCCTGGGGGAAAATAAAACATAAAAAGGGTGAGCTCAAATGCTCAGTAAGGGTAATCAAGGATAAAATAAAACATACAATATACATTTGAACTTAAAAAACATGAACATAATGTTTAAACATCAAAATCTTGAGGAACGACATAAAACATTGAAGTACATAAGGAATAGATCATAATGGAACATAAATCATAATAAAATAGAATGGAAATAAAACATGTAATTTTGGAATCCATTAAGCACATGTAATGATTTGCACAGTAGCCAAGGAATTGCTGCCAAAACCATCTTAGTGGACAAAGTCCCTTTCTGAATCGAGTTCACTCCTCGTTCCAGTCCTATAATACTGAACCGGATTAACTTACCATTCCAGCCATGTCTATCTCATGAGATATAAATCTTTACCCAATGAATTGGAGGTAGATATTGGTCCTACCCATCTCATAATGAAATCATTCTTACTTGTGCCACAAAATAAACATAAAACAATCATCATAATCCAAAGAATAAAATGGGTTTCATGAAAATCATCTCATAATCACATAATCCATATAAAATAAATGGATATCATTTCATAATAAGAAAAGTGAAACCATGTAAATCATAGAGACATTATACTTGAAACATACACATATGAAATAATTTCATCTTAGATGGAAAAATGGTTTTGATAAAACACTTGAAACAAATTCTTGAGGAAAATATCCTTTCTTCTACAAAATCAATTTCTTTTCACAAAATGTCATTTAATTTTAAAAGAAAGTGATTTTTTTGAAAATAGTCATGAAATATTTTGGAGTAAGCTTCATGAAAATAAGGCTTTGTAAAACCGTAAAAATCCTTTCATGCTGTATAAGTTAAAAAACATTCTTCTCGTACTTTTGCAGAAAAGTCAAAAAAGTACGTCGTAACATAAACAAAAGAAAGATTCCTTACATACCCTGTAGTAAAAGTCAAAATGGGTAAAAAGGACTTTAAACATAGATGAAACCATTTTTAGAAAACAGGGACATGGATGATAAATATAACCCCAGTAAATACTTATGAATAAACAATCTCGGGTAAGAATGAGATTTGAATAATTATCCCTTACCTTAGGTCAGATATGCTTCGTACGTATCCAAACCTCCTGTATAATGATTTAAATAATTTCATTGACTTATTACAGAATCATATCCATTTTTATTATATCATATATGGTTCACTTATGACTTTATATTACCCGTTCTTTTGTAAATTCATGTTAAAGTAGCGTTTTGGTTAAAATCGTTTAATTTGTAGTTCGTGTTTTAACTTGTAATTATTCATATGATTACATAGATCATGATTACTTACATCCAGAATGTAAAAAATGGTTTATATATAATATATATTTAGAATATACATATATATAATAGATCGATAAATGGAAAGAAATACACCGTTCATGGAGACGGTAGGCCGTACGTACGCATTAACGCTGTTTTCGTTTCCTTATTGAATTGAATGGAATTAAGTAGATGACATAAATATATATATATATATATACATAAATCCAGTAGCAATATTATGTCATATATTTCACTATTAATTATTATATATACTTTATAATCATTCTTGAATGGCTAACATGGAGAGTGAATCTCATCGCGTCGTGGAGATGGTAGTCCATACGTACGCACGAGTGATGATATCATTCCCAAGATCGTGGAATTGCATTAAAGTGTATGTATAATATTACAGAATCAATATCACTTTACAAGAATCATATATATTCATTACTTTCACCATTATACCCATCCAATTAAGGTGGTGGTGGAAAATAGATTACACCACGGCGTAGAGACGGTATTCTGTACGTACGCACGCACGGTGATTTTCCTTTCCGTAGGATGGATAGATGGTGAAATATGGTTGTTTCATACTTATAATAACATATCCATATATTAGTGATACTTATTTTATTACCTCATAATGAAAAAACTAAAAAAGAAGAAGTGGAAGAAGAAATAAGGTTGAATGAATTGGTAACGGACAATACCTCTTCTTTGAAGCGCCTCTTTGAGACCTCCTCTTAAGGCACTAAAATTGGTCTTTGAAGAAAACCAGGACCTCTAGGATGTTCATAGGGAAGTGGAGAAGAGAATTTTTCAGGGTTTGGCCGAGCTTTAAGGCTCAATGTGGTGTGAGTAAGAGAGGGAGGAGGTGCTCTTTTATAAGGGAGGATAGGGGCACCTTTGGAAATATAAGAAATATTAGTTTATATTAAATCCCAACCCCACATAAAAACTTCCAAAATGACTCATATCCGAATATTAGATGAGATAGGGATGTAATAGAATCAACCAATAAAATTTAGACATGTTAGGAATTTATTTTAAACATTATCAACATTATTTATCCTTATTTATCAATTTGATTTTATTTGTGGTAATAATATTCTAAATTTTAAATTATTATAAATAATTACATATGTGTTGTTAATTTTCCATAATTTGACACTTTATGAAATTTTAGACCATATAAATTTTAATTTATAATTTTTAAATATTTTTGTTATTTTTATACAATTTTAGAATCTGTTATTTTTATAAAATAACAATATTGTCAATTTTGACACTATTCATTTATTTGAATTTAAATAAAATATATACAGAATATATGTTGGAACAAAAAGATATAATAGAATAAAAAAATTTCATATGTATCTAAAAAATTAGTGGAGCACATTAAATAGTTCATATAATATTTATTTTAATATTTTTAAAATCATTTATTTGATATTTTAATTAATAAGATAATTTCAACATCACTATTGTGTCATACTTAATGATAATTATCTAATCCCTAAAATTTTTAAATAAATTCCTATGATGTATATAATTGTATTATCTTTCTGGAGACAATTCATGTTTGAAGTTTCATTAAGTTTATCACTAAATTAAAATTATTATACTTATAAGATTTTAGAAAGTGACATGTTGTCACTTTCTTTGGTTTTAATAATAATTAAATTATTTTCATATAAAAATGACCATTAAATGAATCTAATCCAACCCTTTGGTGATATGGGTCGACTTTTAGTCATCCAATAGGATTTTGGCAGGTGTTAGGGTAATTTTATAATCTTATATTTACCCTTAATTACCCGATTTACCTTTAACTATGGTAAATAAAATTTACCGTAGTTACTATTCATAATGCCCAAAAATAAAAAGTAGCTTATTAACATAATTTGGACCCACTGATTCCAAATATGGAATCCATTTTTCCAAATTCAATACACAAAATTTTCATAAATTCAATTAAAATTAATCCCGTTGTTGAAAGAAAATGGGGGTTTTGGTTAAAACATTGCAAAAGATTGAATTGATTTAACCTACAAATTCAAGGTAAAATCAATTCTAATGACATAAATTATATTAAATGGTAAAAATATATTCTATTTATACCTTAAAACCATTAAATATTTTAATTTAACCATATAAATTATTACGATGAAAAAAGTTTTTTTTAATTAAAATATAGCGTGTTTTTACTATTCATTAAAATATGAAAGTTATCAGAAAAAAAATCAAAAATTTATCCAATGTAAATTTTTATATCCTGATTCAGAAGAAGAATTTTATTTTGTAAAATTGAACTTATAAACATGTAAAAAACTAGATTTAATGTGTGTGTGCCATTAAAAGGCAGCAAAACTGCATTTTTTGAAAAATACTTATTTTACCCAAAAAAATTATTTTGTTCACATACCATGTTCTAGAAAATGAGTAAGATGAAATAATAATGTTATAACATTAAGAATTTAGTTAAAACTATTCATAACATCTAGTTCATAATAATATTATAACCATATATCATTGTTTAGTGAAACCTGATATTGCGTACAACACACACTATCGAGGAAAGTCGTGATTGCGTGTAATTCAAGCCAAGTCAGGGTTGTGTGTTGTGCAAGACTCCTTGGTTTTTTCTTTTAAAAAAATACAACCATATTTCATTTATACATTGAATATATATATATATATACACACACTCAATGTTGCGAAGAATAACTACTATCAAACAAACTTGAAATTGTGTGTAACACGATCCAAGATTAGTGTTGCGTATTCTACAAGCTAATACGATGTTGCATATAGCGCAAGATAATATTGGTGTAGAGTACATCAGAAGATATGAAATAAATTAAAAATAATATATCTTATAAAATCTCAGGGTGTTACATTGTCACTATTGTGGAAATGAAGAGAATATTCAACCGCACAGTGAACAGTTTCTTGATGAAAGTGATGAAGAGGAAAGTATCACAGGAGGAGCAGAAGTGGCAGATGCTGACTCAGAAGAAGACACTGATGATGAACAAGAAAGTGTCAAGTGTATATCTGCAAGGAAGCCAAAGAGTCGAGCTGAAATTGATAGGCAGAATATCATTGGTGATCAGACAGCTCCAGTTCAGACAAGTAGAATGAATTCACTATAGCAGACATATTTTCTATCTTAGGTAGATCCAAAATGCTTTGCTGTTGCAGCAGAAGATGAAAACTAGGTTCAGGCTGTGAATGAAAAGCTTGATCAGATTGAGAAGAACCAAAAATGGGAGATTGTTTTGAGACAATCATATAAGAATGTCAGCAGGACTAAATGGGTCTATCGCAATAAGATGAATGAAGATAGAATAGTAGTTTGAAAAAAAGAATGACTAGTGTGCAAAGGATACTCCCAGATATAGGGAATATATGTTGATGAGACATTTTCCCCGGTTGCAAGGTTGGAGACAATAATATTATTCCTAGCCATTATAGTGCAACGGAAGTTCAAAGTGTTCCAGATGGATGTCAAATCTGCATTCTTGAATGTGGTTCTAGAAGAGAAAGTGTATATTGAGCAGCCATATGGTTTTCTCATTCATGAGGATGAGAACAAGGTTTTCAGACTGATTAAGGCATTGTATGGGCTGAAACAAGCACCAAGAGCATGGTACTCAAGGCTTGATCAGTACTTGAAGAATCTTGGTTTCCAGAATGGGGGAGTTGATTACAATCTTTATTTTAGCAACGATAGTAATCAAAGGATGATGGTGTTGTTTTATGTTGTTGACATAATATTTGGCGGATCAGATGAAGCTCAGTTCAGACAGTCTTCCTAATTCATGAAAAGTGAGTTTGAAATATCAATGATTGGAGAGATAATGTTTTTCCTTGGTCTATAGGTGACACAAGGAAGTAATGAAACATTCATTTCACAACCCAAATATGCCAAGGAGGTTTTGAAAACGTTTGGAATGGAAAATTCCAAGGATATTAAGACTCCATTTGCTACCTGGATGGAACATTCCAAAGATAAGGATGAAAATGCATTTAATATCACACAATACAGGAAAATTATTGGAAGTTTGATGTACTTGACTGTAACAAGGCCTCACATTGTATTCTCTACATGCCAAGCAGCGAGATATAAGAGTAATCCCAAGGAAAGCCACATGATTTTAGTGAAAAGAATACGTTGGTATATCAAGGTAACGATGGACTTCGGCTTGACATATAATGAAAAATAAAAGACAGAGTTATTGGGATATACTGATGCAGACTCTGTCGGTTCAGATAATGATAGGAAATCAACGTTAGGTGGTGCTTTCTATCTTGGTGGATTCTGTATTTCTTGTCTAAGCAAGAAACAAGATTGCATTTCATTGAGCACCATAGAGGCTATGTATATTGCAGCCACTCAAGCATGCACAAAATTATTGTGGATGAAGAAATAGCTTGATGATATGGGAGTTGAAGTGAATTCTCTGATCGAAATCTAGTGTGATAACTCAAGTGATATCAATATTAGCAAAAATCTAGTTCATCACTCAAGGAAAAATCACCTTGAGATCAAATATCATTTCATCAAGGATAAGGTGGAGCAAGGGCTTGTGAAATTGGAGTATGTTCCTACAGAGCTACAGGTTGCAGATATTCTGACAAAGGCCTTACCAAAGGAAGTGTTTGAAAGGCATTGACTAGCTCTAGGAGTTCAGTCAACTCTCCATATATCATCCCTCCTTTTTAACACATAAACTATCATTACATTTAAAAAAACCAAGGATATTTAAGGTTTAGTGTCTGGGAAACCAGGAACTTAAAACATGAAAACAAAAAACATTCTTCTTAAACACTTGAAAGGCTTCTCCTTATGTTCATCCTTGGTTCATTACTGCATCTCATAACCTGGGGACATACATCAAAAGAAACGGTGAGCAGAAGGCCCAGTAAGGGGAGCAAGGGGAAACATTTAACATGTGAACTTGAGATACATCTATAAAGTCATGAAAAAGAACGTTAAGGCATGAGAAAGAAATCATGAGACATATCATAATAAAAATAACGTTTTTCATAACTTGAATATGTGGCTACAAAATTTAATATTGACAATCATTTCTGTTTCACCAAGGTCCATCCCCAAGGTGTCATTAAAATTACCAAGGTTATTCACCAAGGCGTCGTTAAAAATAGTCATCTCTAGAGATTAAGTTTTTACCCAATGCATTAGAGCGCTATCAGGGAGAACCCTTGAAATGTCTTTATTATCATGTGAGCCACATATATCATCATCAATCATTTCATAAACAACCCATATAGAATAATAGGAAAGGGTTTCATTTCATAATCCTTACATTTTAAAAACTTCTTTAAAGACATGATCTTTGTGTTACTTTAAAACCCACAGAAAAGGAAGGTGGGTCTCATGTATTTAAATCCCATAATTTAAAATAGAAAATTTTGGTATATATGTGAATAACCCTATATAAGATATATCTTTTAGTATTCATTTAATAAAATAAATGAACATTAGAACAAGGGAGAGAGACATTTTGAGATGGAAATTCTGCAGCATAGCGACTATGTTTCGGGGTTTTAGAAAACATTGAAAAGAGAGGGTACATGGGTCAAACATTCATAAATGACCCATAAAATAGTATAGGGAGATAAGATTAAGGATATATGAACATGGTAATGAAATTTTAATGATATACCATATGAAATGATGAACATTAAATGAAGTCAAAAATAAGATTTCTCTTATGAAAATTCAGCAGCCTAACGGCATCACTTAAACTTTAAAAAAATGAATTGATGAGATAAAATTGGGTCTCTCATCATATGAACCTAAAATATCAGTATGATATATATAGAGATCATACCCCAACATAATAAAAAGGAACTCTAAAGACTTGACATGAAAATAGAACTTTTAAAAATGAGAAAGGTGAATGAATCATTTAAAAATTCAGCAGCCTAACAGCGCCACTTAAAACTTAGAAATACTGAATTGAAGAGATAAAATAGGGTATCTCATCATATGAACATAAAATAACAGTATTATAGATATAGATATAATACCCCAACATAATAAAAAAAGAACTTGATGTACTTGACATGAAATTAGAACTTCAAAAAATAAGAAAGGTGAACGAATCCCTTAAAACTTTGGCAGTCTAACGGCGCTACTTAAAACTTCAAAATACTGAATTGAAGAGATCAAATAAGGTATCTCATAATATTAACATAAAATTAAAGTATTATAGATATAGATATCATACCCCAAAATAATAAAAAATAACTTGAAAGACTTGACATTAAAGTAGAACTTTGAAAAATGAGAAAGGTGAACGAATCTCTTAAAAATTCGGCAGCCTAACGACGCCACTTAAAACATACAAATACTGAATTTAAGAGATAAAATAGGGTCTCTCATCATATGAACATAAAAGATCAGTATTATATATTTATAGATCATACCCCAACAAAAAAGGGAACATGAAATACTTGACATGAAAGTTGAACTTGAGAAGGGTGAAAGAATCCCTTAAAAATTCGGCAGCCTAACAACGCCACTTTAACATTATTAAAATGAAATTATGAGATAAAGTGGGGGTCTCTCATCATATTATCATGAAAAATACAGTAGGATGAATATAAAATAACATCCTCCAACAAAAGATCATGGAGCCTAAAAGAAATGACATAAATAAGATTACTTGAAAAGAAAGAGGGAGGTAGGATCCGTTACCTTAAAACATAACTCTTAAAAATCAAAGGTTCGGACCTTGAGGGCTTGGGGGAACCTTGGATGGATGCCTTGGGAGTTAATGATACCATATCTTCATTGGGGGAGAGTTGGGAGTCAAATGGAGGAGAGTATGGCTTGGTATTTATAGGGAAAGTGAGGGGACAATGCATTAATGGCCAAGGGACACCTCATTAGTGGTTTTGTAAAAACCATGGGCTTGCCCATGGTATTGGCCACTTGGGACACCTCATACCATATTACTATTCATAAGTTGACCATATTGATTAAATACTTAATAAATCATTTAATGATGTCATTAAACACCCGTAACATAAAAACTGTATTTTCACGATTCATCGAAAATTCAACTTTCTCAGAAAAATCCCAAAACATCATCTTAAAAAAATAAAGATGCACTGATTTCAAAATTGAAATCTATTTTATAAAAATAATTTTCTAAATTTTTTTAATTTAATTTCTAATTAATTACACTATTCACCGAAAATTCATTTTTTCAGAAAAATCCCCAAAAATTACCTTAACATAATATCGATGCTCTGAGTTCAAAAATGAAATCTATTTTATAAAAATAATTTTCTAAATTTTTTTAATTAAATTTTTAATTATAAATAACTATTCACCTGAAAAAACTAATACTTGACTAATAATTTATGAAACTATTTTTTAACCATTTTATTGAATCACATTACTTAATCAAGGTGCCTAGATTATATTAATTCTTTATTTAAGTGAGATTAATAATCCATTTGGTGAAATTACTAATCCTAAGCATAAAATCACTATTCATAATTTACAATTCATCAAAAATTAAGTTGATATTATTAGACTCTAAATTTCGTACTGAACATAATTGTATAAGACCATTTATTGAAAATCATTATACATTTTTAATTATATATGGTTTACATAAACATATTTTTTAAAATATCCTTTCTCTAAAATTCCCCAAATATATGCATAGTATATTTATTCGGACATTTGAAAATTCATAAAACTTCATCATAATAAGAAATAAAAATATTTATTTAAAACAAATGATTACACAAGGCAGTTACGGTCTCCTTACATAGCCCCTTATCACACCAGCATAGGACCTAAGTTTAAGGTGTGCTAAGGTGAGAGAATCTCAAAGAGGCTCGGCCAACATCGCACGAGTAGTAATTTCTATCAGTTTGAACTTCTCTCGAAGGTGATTCCGTTCTAGATTCACACGATGAAGTTCGGCTTGGGTTTGGTCAAGAGAAAAGCCCATTTGTGCTTCCTCCTTTTCAAGTTCTGTTAGATGGGCATCGATCAGTCCACGACTACTGGGTGAGGCCATCGAATCTTCTTTCTATATTAATTAACCAAGATCACTTTTATTTAGTGAAAAATATCCATATTTTTAGTTTCTAGTGGTCATATGGACCAGTGGTCATATAATAGTCAAAACACAATGATCTCATTTTAATTATACTCATGTTATCAAATGAAATAGTTTTATTGAGTATAAAAAAATAAAATAACACACAAAATTAGGAAAAAATATTTATTCAAAATTTTGGGTCGTTACAGTCTTCCCCCCTTAAAAAATTACGTCCTCTCAATTTTTAAAATTGGGTTTTGAAATTTCCTTGAATGTCCCACACCGGAAAAAGAGTCAGTAAGACTATTACTTTAAAAGAAATAAAGTGAAGTAAAAAGGTCACCTGAGTTAACCCATACTAGGATTCCATGTATGAAAACATGGACATGGAGGAAAAAACAATGGGTCATGGTCTAAGGGAGAGTGATAGAAAAAATGATTAGGAGAAAGTTAACAATAAGAAAATCACAAACTTATGATGGGTTAAGCGGTATTTGATTTCCCAGTAGGAAACGTTAATAGACAACATTTTTGTTTTATGTTTCTTTTCATAGTTTTGATGAATTCATTTACTACATAGAATAAAAACACAAGGAAATATATTTACCTTCAAGTAGAGCTTCATCCTTTAACAAGTTTCTACCAAAACTAATTTTTTCTCCAAATGATAAGAATTTAAAACTACCTGGTCTCATTGAAACACAAGAATCATCTTCTAGAGAATCACATAATCCACAAAATATTAACTGTCTATTTCTTCTATCTTTAAACATTATCCCAAAAAACAGAAGGGGTAAGATAAAACAACTCTTCAAAAAGAAAGAATCCCATAGGAAGGAAAACTAATTTTAAATCTTCAAAGTTCCATGGTACTACCAAGAGTTAATCATAGACCATTCCGTAAATAACTGTCCTTAAAATTACTTATAATAACCCAAACTAAGATTGAAACCCAAATACAAGAAGGACTTGATAACATAGTCTTCCAAGATAAACTTTATCATTCATCTCCAAAAAACATCAACCACTCCTAACATCTTCTAACAAAAGTAACTAACCTAAACATATTTTCCCCAAGATAGGTCAATCATTTTCATAAGTAACCTATAATACCATAAGTTCACCTTAAATTCATTGATTCTTAAAAATATAAGTCAACCTTTACTCCTCAAATAAAATTCTGTAGTAATCTATATACCTATATCAAATAGGCTTCCAAAAATAGTGAACATCATACAAAATAATAATCATCTTTTAATCTCCTAATCATATCTATCATATTAATATGGAAATCATCACATTTCCTATCACATTGGTTGTTGGTACATGTACTTCCATTTCCCTCTATTAACTTAGGAAAGAAAGTACAATAAGGGGCTTAAATACTTAGCCAATAATCATTAAAAGGAAACTTAAATCATAGAAGGATAAAATGGTAGAAGAAAAGTATAACATAACTTGTGATCCCCTAGGTCCCAATCTAGGTTATCCATGATAATATATTCTTATATGAATCTTTATTTTATTTTATCTTTGTTCCTTTAATAATGGTTCATACTAAGCTTATGAATTTACCAAATCATATCCCCCAGGAGTGTCGTAACCAAGAGTGCAGCAAAGCTCATTGACGTGTACCAGTTCCCGTTAGAGTCTAGCTCAAAGTGGTGTTTTTTTGTTTTACCCCTATGTACATCTGTTCCAGAGCCACCTCTACCTGCTCGTATCCAGACAAGGATGTATTTTCTTGGAAACCCCTTACTCAATACTCACCAAAATACCAGGAATGTTTCCTATATTTAAACTTTTCTATAGGGTTCTTCTGAAGGATTTCATATCCTAATTTCCACAAATAACTAAACCATCCTTTGATACCAACTATAGCATCCCGCCTTTTTATCACATGAATTTTCATTAAATTTTACAAAACCGAGCATCTTTAAGGTTTAGTGTCTTGGAAACTAGGAACTTAAAACATGAAAACATAAAACATTCTTCTTAAACACTTGAAAGGCTTCTCCTTATGTTCATCCAAGGTTCATTACTGCATATCATAAACTGGAGACATACATCAAAACAAAGGGTGAACAGAAGGCCCTGTAAGGGAAACAAGGGGAAACATTTAACATGTGAACTTGAGATACATCAACAATGTCATGAAAAATAACTTTAAGGCATGATAAAGAAATCATGAGGCATATCATAATAAAAATAACGTTTTTCATAACATGAAGTTGTGGATACAACATTTAATATTGATAATCATTTCTTTTTCACCAGGTTCCATCCCCAAGATGTCATTAAAATTACCAAGGTTATTCACCAAAGCGTCGTTAAAAATAGTCATCTCTAGAGATTAAGTCCTTACCCAATGCATTTGAGTGCTATCAGGGCGCACCCTTGACATGTCTTTATTATCATGTGAGCCACATATATCATCATCATTCATTTCATAAACAACCCATATAGCATAAAATAAATGGGTTTCATTTCATAATCATAACGTTTTAAAAATTGTTTTAAGGACATGATCTTTGTGTCACTTTAAAACCCACAGACTAGGATGTTGGGTCTCATGTATGTAAATCCCAGAATTTAAAATAGAAAATTTTGGTATATATTTGAATACCCCTATCGAAGAGAGATCATTGACTATTAAATTAATAAAATAAAATAACTTTAGAATAAGAGATAGAGACAATTTGAGACGGAAATTCTGCAGCATAACGACTAGGTTTCTGGGTTTTAGAAAATAATTAAAAGAGAGGGGACATGGGTCAAACATTCATAAATGACCCATAAAACAGTAGAGGGACAGAATACGAAGGATATATGAACATGGTAATGAAAATTTGAAAGCTATACCATATGAAATGAAGAACATGAAAGGAAGACAAAAATAAGATTTCTCTTATTAAAATTCAGCAGCCTAACGACGTCACTTAAACATTAAAAAAAATGAATTGACGAGATCAAATAGGGTATCTAATCATATGAACATAAAAGATCAGTATGATAGATATAGAGATCATACCCCAACATAATAAAAAGTAACTTGAAAGACATGGCATGAAAGTAGAACTTTGAAAAATGAGAAAGGTGAACGAATCCCTTAAAAATTCGGCAGCCTAATGGCACCACTTAAAACGTAAAAAAACTGTATTGAAGAGATAAAATAGTGTCTCTCATCATATGAACATAAAATTCCATTATGATAGATATAGATATAATACCCCAACATAATAAAAAAATAACTTGAAAGACTTGAGATGAAAGTAGAACTTTGAAAAATGAGAAAGGTGAATGAATCCCTTAAAAATTCGGCAGCCTAACGGCGCCACTTAAAACTTCAAAATACTGAATTGAAGAGATCAAATAGGTTCTCTCATCATATGATCATAAAAGAACAGTATGATATATATAGATATCATACCCCAACATAATAAAAAAAGAACTTGAAATACATGACATGAAAGTAGAACTTTGAAAAATGAGAAAGGTGAACGAATACCTTAAAAATGCGGCAGCCTAACGGCGCCCCTTAAAACATAAAAATACTGAATTGAAGAGATAAAATAGAGTCTCTAATAATATGAACATAAAATATCAGTATAATAGATTTAGAGATAATACCCTAATAAAATAAAAAGGAACAAGAAATACTTGACATGAAAGTAGAACTTTAGAAAGGTGAAAGAATCCCTTAAACATTCGGCAGCCTAATGGCGCCACTTTAACATTATGAAAATGAAATGATGAGAGAAATAGGGGGTCTATCATCATATGAACATGAAAAAGATAGTAGGATTAATATAAAGGAACATTTTCCAATATAAGATCATGGAGCATAAAATAAATGACAAAAAAGAGATTACTTGAAAAGAAAGAGGGAGGTAGGATCCCTTACCTTAAAACGTAACTCTTAAAACTCAAAGGTTGGGACCTTGAGGGCTTGTGGGAACCTTGTAAGGACTCCTTAGGAGGTAATGAGACCAGAGCTTCGTTGGTGGAGAGTTGGGAGTCGAATGGATGATAGGATGGCTTGGTATTTATAGGGAAATTGAGGGGAAAGGGTATTAATGGCCTAGGGACACCTCATTAGTGGTTTTCAAAAAACCATGGGCTTGCCCATGGTATTTTCCCATGGTATTGGCCACATGGAACACATGATACCTTATATTACTATTCATAATTCGACCATATTGATTACATACTTAATACATCATTTAATGATGTCATTAAACACTCATAACTTAAAAACTGTATTTTTACTATTCATCGAAAATTCAACTTTTTCAGAAAAATCCCAAAAATTTTATCTTAACCAAATATCGATGCGCTGATTTCAAAAATTAACTCTATTTTATAAAAATAATTTTCTAAATAATTTTTTTATTTTTAAATAAATACAATATTCACCGAAAATTCATTTTTTTCAGAAAAATCCCAAAAAATTACCTTAACATAATATCAATGCTTTGAGTTGAAAAATGAAATCTATTTTATGAAAATAATTTTCTAAAAAATTTTCATTAAATTTTTAATTAAAAATCACTCTTCACCTAAAAAAACTAATACTTGACTAATAATTTATGAAACTGTTATTTAACCATTTTATTGAATCACATTACTTAATCATGGTGCCCAGATTATATTAATGATTTATTTAAGTGAGATTACTAATCCATTTGGGCACATTACTAATTCTAAGCATAAAATAACTATTCATAATTTACTATTAATCAAAAATTATGTTGATCTTATTAGAATCTAAATTTCGTTCTGAACATAATTGTATAAGACCATTTTTTGAAAATCATTACACATTTTTAATTATTTAAGGTTTACATAAACATTTTTTTAAAAAATATACTCTCTAAAATTCACCAAAAGTATGCATACTATATTTATCTAGACATTTAAAAATTCATAAACTTCATAATAAGAAGAAATCATAATATTTATTTAAAACAAAGGATTACACATGGCAACTACTGTCTCCTTACATATCCCCTTATCACACCAGCATAGGACCTAAGTGTAAGGTGTGCTAAGGTGAGAGAATCCAAGGGAGGATTGGCCAACATCGCACGAGTAGTAATTTCTATTAGTTTGAACTTCTTGTGAAAGCGATTCCGTTCTAGCTTCACACGATGAAGTTCAGCTTGGGTTTGGTCCAGAGCAAAGCCCATTGGTGCTATATCCTTCCCATGTTCTGTCAGATGGGCTTCGATCGGTCCAAGACTACTGGGTGAGGCCATCGAATCTTCCTTCTATATTAATTAACCAAGATCACTTTTATTTAGAGACAAATGTAAAAGTTTTAGTTTCTAGCGGTCATATTGACCAATGGTCATATAAAAGTCAAAACACAACAGTCTCATTTTAATTATACTCATGTTATCAAATGAGCCAGTTTTGTTGAGTATAAAAAATAAAATAATACACAAAATTAGGAAACAAGATTTATTCTAAATTTCGGGACATTACAATATTCCCGCCTTAAGAAATTGCGTCCTCGCAATTTTTAAAATTGTATTTTGAAATTTCATTGAAATTCCCCCACCAGAAAAAGAGTTGGTAAAACTATTGCTTTAAAAGAACGAAATTGATGTAAAAAGGTCACCCGAGTTAACCCATACTAGGATTCCATGTATAAAAACATGGACATGGAGGAAAAAAAAGGGTCACGTTCTAAGGTAGAGTGATAGAAAACATGATTAATATAAAGTTAACAACAAGAAAATCACAAACATATGATGGGTTAAACGGTATTTGATTTCCCAATAGGAAACGTTAACAAACAAAGTTTTTATTATACGATACTTTTCATAGTTTTGATGAATTCATTTACTACATAGAATAAAAACATAGGGAAATATATTTTCCTTCAAGTAGAGTTTCATCCTTTAACAATTTTCTACCAAAACTAATCTATTCTCCAAACAACGATCATTCAAAACTACTTGGTGTCATCAAAACACAAGAATCATCTTCTAGAGAATCACATAATCCAAAAAAGATTAACTGTCTATTTCTTCTATCTTTAAACATTTTCCCAAAGGCACATGGGGTAAGATAAAACAACTCTTCAAAAAGAATGAATCCCATAGGAAGGGAAACTACTTTTAAATATTCAAAGTTCTGTGGTACTACCCAGAGTTCATCATAGACCATTCCATAAATAATTGTCCTTAAAATTCCTCAAAATAACCTAAACTAAGATTGAAACCCAAATACAAGAAGGACTTGATAACATAGTCTTCCAAGATAAACTTTATCATTCATCTCCAAACAACATCAACCACTCCTAACATCTTATAACATAAGTAACTAACCTAAACATATTTTCCCCAAGATAGGTCAATAATTTCCATAAGTAACCTATAATACCATAATTTCACCTTAAATTCATCGATTCTTCAAAATATAAGTCAAAATTTACCCCTCAAAGAAAATACCTTAGTAATCTATTTACCTCGATCAAATAGGGTTCCCAAAATAGTGAACATCTTCCAAAATAATAATCATCTTTTAATCCCCTAATCATCTCTATCAAATTAATATGGAAATCGTCACATTTTCTATCACATTGGTTTTTGGGACATGTTCTTCCATTTCCTGCCATTAACTAAGGAAAGAAAGTACAATTAGGGGCTTAAATACATAGCCAATAATCATTAAAAGTAAACTTAAAGCATAGAAGGATAAACATGTAGAAGAAAAGTATACCCTAACTTGTGATCCCTTAGGTCCCAATCTAGGTTATCCATGATAATATATTCTTATGTGAATCTTTATTTTATTTTATCTGTGTTCCTTTAATAGTGGTTCATACTAAGCTTATGAATTTACCAAATCATATCCCACGGGAGTGTCGTAACCAAGAGTGCATCAAGGCCTGTTGTTGTGTACTAGTTCCCATTTGAGTCTAGCTCAAAGCGGTGTTTTCTGGTTTTACCCCTATGTACATCTGTGCCAGAGCCACCTCTACCAGCTCGTATCCAGACACAGATATATTTTCTTGGCAACCCCTTACTCAATACTCACCAAAATGCCAGGAAGGTTTCCTATATTTAAACTTTTCTATAGGGTTCTTCCTAAAATTTTCATATCCTAATTTACACAAATAACTAAACCATCCATTGATACCAACTATAGCATCCCACATTTTTATCAAATAAACATTCACTACATTTTACAAAACAGAGGATCTTTAAGGTTTAGTGTCTTGGAAACTAGGAACTTAAAACATGAAAACATAAAACATTCTTCTTAAACAATTTAAAGGCTTATTCTTATGTTCATCCTAGGTTCATTATTGCATCTCATAACCTGGGGACATACATCAAAAGAAAGGCTGAGCATAAGGCCCGGTAAGGGAAAAAGGGGAACCATTTAACATGTGAACTTGAGATACATCAACAATGTCATGAAAAAGAACATTAAGGCATGAGAAAGAAATAATGAGGCATATCATAATAAAAATAATATTTTTTCATAACTTTAATATGTGGAAAAAACATTTAATATTGAAAATCATTTTTGTGTCACCAAGGTCCATCCCCAAGGTGTCATAAAAATTACCAAGGTTATTCACCAAGGTGTCGTTAAAAATAGTCATCTCTAGAGATTAAGTCTTTACCCAATGCATTGGAGCGCTATCAGGGCGCACCCTTGACATGTATTTATTATCATGTGAGCCACATATATAATTATCAATCGTTTCATAAACAACCCATATAGCATAAATGCAATGGGTTTCATTTCATAATCATAACGCTTTAAAAACTGCTTTAAAGACATGATCTTTCTGTCACTTTAAAACCCATAGAAAAGAAGGTGGTTCTCATGTATGTAAATCCAAGAAATTAAAATATAAAACTTTGGTATATATATAAATACCCCTATAGAATAGAGATCTTTGAGTATTCACTTAATAAAATAAAAGAACTTTAGAACAAGAGAGAGAGGCATTTTGAGACGGAAATTCTGCAGCATAACGACTATGTTTCTGGGTTTTAGAAAACATTGAAAAGAGAGGGGACATGGGTCAAACATTCATAAATGACCCATAAAACAGTAGAAGGACAGAATATGAAGGATATATGAACATGGTAATGAAATATGAAAGATATACCATGTTAAATTAAGAACATGAGAGGAAGACAAAAATAAGATTTCTCTTATGAAAATTCGGCAGCCTAACGATGTCACTTAATCTTTAAAAAAAATGAATTGATGAGATCAAATAGGGTCTCTCATAATATGAACATAAAATATCATTATGATAGATATATAGATCATAACCAAACATAATAAAAAGGCAGTTGAAAGACTTGACATGAAAGTAGAACTTTGAAAAATGAGAAAGGTGAACGAATCCCTTAAAAATCTGGCAGCCTAACGGCGCCAATTTAAACATAAAAATACTGAATTGAAGAGATCAAATAGGGTCTCTCATCAAATGAAAATAAAAGACCAGTATGATATATATTGACATAATACCCCAACATAATAAAAAAAGAACTTTAAATACTTGACATTAAAGTAGAACTTTGAAAAATGAGAAAGGTGAATGAATCCCTTAAAAATTCAGCAGCCTAACGGTGCCACTTAAATCATAAAAATACTGAATTGAAGAGATAAAATAGGTTCTCTCATCATATTAACATAAAAGGCCAGTATGATAGATATAGAGATAATACCACATCATAATAGAAAAATAACTTGAAAGACTTGACTTGAAAGTAGAACTTTGAAAAATGAGAAAGGTGAATAAATCCCTTAAAACTTCGGCAGCCTAACGACGCCACTTAAAACATAAAAATACTGAATTAAAGAGATCAAATATTGTATCTAATCATATGAAAATAAAATATCATTATTATAGATTTAGAGATCATAACCCAACAAAATAAAAAGGAACATGAAATACTTGACATGAAAGTAGGACTTGAGAAGGGTGAAAGAATCCCTTAAAAATTCGGCAGCCTAACGACGCCACTTTGACATTATTAAAATGAAATGATGAGAGAAAGAGGGTTATCTCATCATATTAACATGAAAAAGACAGTAGGATGAATATAAAATAACATACTCCAACGTAAGAGCATGGATCATAAAAGAAATGACATAAAAGAGATTACTTGAAAAGAAAGAGGGAGGTAGGATCCCTTACCTTAAAACGTATCTCTTAAAACTCAAAGGTTGGGACCTTGTGGGCTTGGGGAAACCTTGGAAGGATTATTTGGGAGTTAATGATACCAGATCTTCGTTGGGGGAGAGTTGAGAGTCGAATGGATGAGAGGATGTCTTGGTATTTATAGGGAAAGTGAGGGGACAAGGCATTAATGGCCAAGAGACACCTCATTAGTGGTTTTGGAAAAACCATGGGCTTTCCCACGGTATTTTTCCATGGTATTGGCCAATTGGGACACCTAAAACCTTATCTAACTATTCATAAGTCTAACATATTGATTACATACTTAATACATCATCTAATGATGTCATTAAACACCCGTAACTTAAAAAACTGTATTTTCACTATTCCTCAAAAATTCAACTTTCTCAGAAATATCCCAAAATTTCATCTTAACCAAATATCGATGTTCTGATTTCAAAAATGAACTCCATTTTATAAAAATAATTTTCTAAATATTTATATTTTAATTTTTAAATAAATACACTATTCACCGAAAATTCATTTTTTTCCGAAAAATCCCCAAAAATTACCTTAACATAATATCGAAACTCTGAGTTCAAAAATGAAATCTATTTTATAAAAATAATTTTCTACATATTTTTAATTAAATTTATAATTAAAAAACACTATTCACACTAAAAAAACTAATGCTTGACTAATAATTTATGAAACTGTTATTTAACCATTTTATTGAATCACATTACTTAATCAAGGTGCCTAGATTATATTAATGCTTTATTTAAGTGAGATTAATAATCCATTTGGTCACATTACTAATCCTAAGAATAATATCACTATTCATAATTTACTATTCATCAAAAAATTATATTGATCTTATTAGAATCTAAATTTCGCATTGAACATAATTGTAGAAGACCATTTTTTTAAAATCATTACACATTTTTAATTATTTAAGGTTTACATAAACATTTTTTTAAATATCCTTTCTCTAACATTCAGCAAAAATATGCATACTATATTTATCAAGACAATTGAAAATTCATAAACTTCCTCATAAGAAGAAATCAAAATTTTTATTTAAAACAAAGGATTACACAAGGCAGTTACAGTCTCTTTACAAAGCCCCTTATCTCACCAGCATATGACCTATGTGTAAGGTGTGCTAAGGTGAGAGAATATGAGGGAGGCTCTGCCAACATCGCACGAGTAGTAATTTCTATGAGTTTGAACTTCTCGCGAAGGCGATACCGTTCAATCTTCAAACGATGAAGTTCAGCTTGGGTTTGGTCCAGAGGAAAGCTCGTTGGTGTTGCCTCCTTCCCAAGTTCTGTTAAATGGGCTTCGATCGGTCCAAGACTACTGGGTGAGGCCATCTAATCTTTTTTCTATATTTATAAACCATGATCACTTGTATTTAGAGACAAATATCGAAATGTTTAGTTTCTAGCGGTGCTATTGACCAATGGTCATATAACAGTAAAAACCCAACGGTCTCATTTTAATTATACTCATGTTATCAAATGAAACAGTTTTGTTGAGTATAAAAAAAATAAAATAACACACAAAATTAGGAAACAATATTTATTCAAAATTTCGGTTCGTTACACCCCACACATAAAAGAGTGTGGATGTGGAACCCCCTCTCCCTGAGGTATGATGTGTTTTTACCCTGTTACAGACTTCAAAGGAGTGCTCTTTGGGTTCATTGACAAAGGGGGGGAAAATAGTGACTGTTCATGGGGGAGATAGTGTGACAGTGTGGCTATTTGACAAATCATGAATGATTTGGGGAGAAGTTGAAAGGTGGAGCAGCGAGATAGAGGGAGAAATGAGAAAGGGGGAGAGTATAAAATCTGACGATGCTAGAAGTGATCGATCAAAGAATAGATATCACAATAGGTGAGGATCGTGATAAAAGTAGAAGAGGGGTGTTGGAATGCGGTAAGAATATTTCCATCAATTGGTATCTGTTTGGAATCAAAAGTGGGTTACAGAGTTGAAGTGATTGATTGATGAACATTTCATTTACTCTTGTTTCTCACACCGAGAAATTGTTCATGTGTTCTTACAGTATGTGTTGAGTAGATCCTTGATCGCTATCGGAATCACAATTGGAAAATGGCGGGTCAAGAATTAATGATGTATCTTTTTTTGTAAGAGTTTTCAACAAACCCAAATAGTGAGATTGTTGGGAAAAAATACCTCAAGTTATCATTGAATCATTTTTGAGGTGATTGTGTTTGTAGACAAAGTGGGCCTTCGTGTTGTGTTTGTTGACAAAGAAAACCATGACGTACTAATTTGTTGACAAAGGGGATTTCATGGTGGCATGTCGAGTTCAAGGGATGTTGTTAAAGATCCATGATTGATTCAAGAATGTCAAAAAAAAATTGAATGGTTGATCTAGAGGTGGTTCAAAAAGAGCAGATACATGGTGGCGTTGTTTTCCAGTGTTTTCCAAATTTTTGGACCTCAAATTCGAAAAATAGTGAAAAGTGTTTTTGGAAAAGGGACTTGCACGCCGGTGTCATTGAGGCTTGGAAACTTGCATGCCATATGTTTTTCAAGTTCAGAACATCAAAATATGTCAAAGGACAAAGGGGCGCCCTAGTTTTGGGTTTGGGCGCGCAAGTGACTAGCGGGGCAGAGACTAGGGTGGCTGGACTTGCGCGCCGAGAGAAGACTTGCACGCCGACGCTCATGGTATCCAAATGAATATAAATAGAGGTCTACCACTCCTCATTATGTAGAGAGTTCAACACTTAGATAAAATCAGAGCTCTCGTTGCGTAGGTGTTGTGGTTTCACATGTTGTGGTTTGGTCGTGCAAGTATAAAGATATTCAGAATTTGCGCGCCAGTTGACAGTTGCATGACCAATGTTGTTTGGGAGAGAAAGGGTGTGAGTTTCCCAAGTTTAGAGTTGAAGAAGAGAGTGTTGTGAAAGTGGTTGAGTTGAACTTGCACGCCGGTTTGAACTTGCACACCGGCTTGGAGAAGGGAACCAGGTATGGTAGAAGCATGCCAATCATTTTAGGGTTGTGCGAAAGATGGAAGATTGCCCGATACCTTCGGTGCAAAGTGAGGTTCATCTAAGGGTGAAAGTTGGACTTCAACAAAGAATTTACATACAACATAGGATGTATTAATTAGTGATAATGAAGAGACCTATAGGTATAGAAACTGTGAGTGTATCCTTTCGAGAGAAGTGGACAAAGGAAGAGGAAGAAGGTGATCCTCTCCACTGGCAGTGATCGATAGAGAGAGAAACATGGAGTGACCCACAGGAAAGCAGTGATCTAACCCTAAACATTGCAAAGGTAGTGAGCTTGGGAATAGAAGTGATCTATCCCAAACTTTGTAAACAATAGTAATCTTTTAGTGGATTTGGTACATCGGCACATCACCGGTGTATGCTCCTTGGACGTAGCCCAGTGAGGGTGAACCAAGTAAAAATAATTGTGGCATGTGCATGCTTTAGTTTTTGTTTATACTTTTCTGTAGGAAAGAGAGAGAAGAGAGTCTTTCATGGCAGCGAGACAAGATCAATAGGGGCGGTTTTTTTAATCTATCATACCCTGATTCACCCTCCCTTAGGGTATCTAACATAGTGGACCTAAAATGATCTAATAAGAATCTAGAGAATAAAGAATTAAATAAATGATTATGTTTTATGTAGTAAATGTTATGTATGGTCCTATTTTTCCCAAGACACTAAACTTTTGGATCCTATGTGTGTAATTTTTTGATGTTGTTTATCATTAAAATGATGTAAAACTAATGTAAGAAAAGCAGGGTCACTATAAAACAGGCCTAACAAATCAATAGAATAATGGGCCTCTGGAGTAAAGGAACACCCCATGAGTGAACCCCCTAACAATATCAATGAATGAGACCTATTACTAAACATTAAATATAAGTTACCAATGCTTACTATGAGCTATATTTTCAAAAATATTTTCATCAATACATTCATTTTATAACAGTTTCAAAAATCTATTTATTAATTATTCGAAAATAACTTTTCCTTTTACCAAAAAATGGAAAATCCACATTTTATCAAAAAATCATTTTCACACACAGAGATCAATCATGAAAGTTATTTTATAAAAAATTTAAAAAACCAGAGCGATCAAGGTTTATACAACAGAGGCTAAATAAAAAAAACATACCTGAACTCAGGTCAGACACAACCCCAACAAAATCCAAAAATAAGGAAGTGACAAAAAGAGAACACTGAAGGCCCTATAACCAATTCCTAAATCATGGAATCGATTGAAAAAACGACGTGGTCATCATAAAAGATAACCCATATGATCCTCAAGGAACCCACACACTACACCACAACCAGCACAAAGGTTTTAATTTAGGAGAATATCTCACAATGGATCTAGAATGGATCGAGAAGAAAATTACCAAAAGATAAATAGATCAAAAAACACAACATAATGGTGTTGCTAAGATTAGTTTAAATTAAGATGCGAAGTGATATCTTACTCAGAGAGATGCAACATAACCACAATAAATATCAAGTGTCTAATGAGGAAATATAAAAGGAACAACGATCTCCAAATTTTCTTGCATGAGTGCTCCTAGGTTTCAAGGGATATGATTCATGATGAATGAAAATAATTATACCTAAATCAAAGTAAATATCATTGGTCCTGAAATATTCATGATGAGAAACATATTCATGATGTGAATTTCAAAATTTATAAGATATGATAAAGAAGGAATTACCGTAGATTTAAAATCTTGATCCTCACTATGTTATATCATAAACTATTTTCATGGATTTTAAACTTTTCATGCTCTGAAACAGCTCATGGCATCTTCCATGTAACAAATTCAAATAGTGTAACCCGTTCCTGAAATGAATGTCTCTCATGGGCATATAAAGAAGGAAAACATATAAAATACCCCAGGTAAACCCAAAACCCAACGGAAAACCTCTTAATCCTTTAAAACATTTACTTATGAACTCCTTTAATTCAAACAAACATACACCCCCAAACATTAGGTAATTTTCCTTGACAAACACTTTATGTCCTCGAATGTAATGAAACACACCAAAAAAAATAAGGAAACAAAATGGGAGAGAATATTTACCTAAAATAAGGTAATAGGATTTTACAACCCCCCTATCAGTGGTCAAACATATCATGAGTAGTCCTTTTAATTTTCATTAGAGGGAGGTTTTTTCATTGACTCCCGGTGTAACGTCCTGGTTCCGGGTGCCATTCAATGGGTGCCCCGAACCCGGTTTGCCACATGACCTCATGTGAATTTCCCCAAATGCCAGAGGCTACTGACTAGCAGTGATGGCCCAGGTCTGATAGTGGGGAATCTATGCCCCCATTTTTCAAAGTGTAGTGCAGCGGAACATAATATAACATACAAAAACAACGGAAGCAGTAACAGTATACATAACTGAAATGGATAACTGATAAAAAAAAGGGAAACCAGTAGTCATATATATATGAAGATGCCACATGTCACTATTCTATAAAACAACCAGAACATGTTACACTGCAATACAATACATTACAACTGAAGTACAAATACAGAAAATTAACACATAACAGCCAGTGGAATCGCATGCCTAGTCTTGGTTCCATGCCCTTCTACTCCTCAGCATCAATCAAGTACCTGTATAGGGAATCTTGCCCCTATCCACACCTGCAGCAATATAATCTGTTTGGGCTGAAAAACATGACCCAAACAGGGTGTGAGAAATAAATCCCAGTAAGCACGCACCAAATGCTCGTGCCCAACTGTGTGAAAATATGAAACAATAGTGTGCAATAGTAAAAATGAAATAAACTATGCAGTACTCAAAAGTAACTATCTTTACCAGTTATATTGTCATTTTATTATTCATTTTATCATTCATTATAAGGAAACCACCATAGTTAATTTCTATGTAAACAGTCAGTGTCCTCAGACACGAAAAAACTTACCCTATGGTAATCAAAATCGTAGCCCGCAGTTAGTTTCCCACAGGAATAATAGATATTTCCTTCACGCGTACAAAGTGTCTCCCACATGTACATAATCTATTTCCCATAGGCACGGAAGAACATACACTCAGGCCGAAATAAAAACTTCCCTCAGGCTAAGGAAACACTGCCCTTAGGCTAAATAAGTAACCGGGCCATGCCCAAAATATCAACAAGAAGTTCAAATATAATTCCTCTCAAGGAAAATGTAATGCATAATATAAACAAGGCATACCCTCGGGTATTCTGGCCAAACAACTAAACAGAAGAACACACCCCCGGGGTGGTCCTGGATCCAAGAAGTGATCCCAAATAGCATTTTAATATCACTTTTAATTAACTATACAATTCTAGGTATTTAAACAGCCAAGGCCTTAGCCACACAATACCCCAACATGGGTTCGTAGCACAAAAAATACACAAAAACACACAAAAGTTGAAAATTAAACACCAAGCCACCTACCTTAAATGCCCCTGATCAGTATACTCGAATGAAGTTCCATGAATCATCCCAGAATGAGGTAGATCTGAGGTGAAAGAAAACATTATTAAACTCAAATAACATACATTAGAGGAAGAATTGGAAAGAACTACGCAAGGTGGTGGGAGTGCTAACCCACACGGTTCCAACGTGATCGACGGAAGCGTAAACGGATGATCGACTCTCGATCTAGAGATCCTTGAAGATTTTTCGTCCCCTCCCATGCACCCATCCGATTCTAAGCCTTCCCTATGAACAGGGTTGGATACTGCCCATTTTAAGCGAAAAAAAGAAATTACACGGCGTGTACTTTCTTCATTTAACTGTTCATCTGGCGGCACCACTAAACTGTTCATCCGTCGACATGAGTACACGACGTGTATTCCCGACTAAACGACGTGTACTGTCACCCACCTGGCAGCTGCTTCCACCGCCTTACTGTTTTTCCTGCCGACTGACTACATGGCGTGTAAAAGGACTAATACACTGTGTGTAGTCAGTTTTTACACCCTTTATCACCGACATTGCTACATGACCTGTGTACTCATCCCACATGGCCAGACTACAAAGTGTGTGAAAATGTACATGGTGTGTACTTCCAAAATTTAGGATTTTCCCCATTTTCCTTGTTTCCTCAAAAACACTTAAGGAAAAGAGAAAAGAAGAGACCCGTAACTCAAAAATAAGAACCAAGTTCTTACAAACTTCTCCCCTTAAAGAAATTTGTCCCTGAATTTCCCGTCAAGGGTGGCGAAGATAAAGCTCAGAACAGCTCTGGCCACTGAGCACGTACATCGGTCTCCCGCTCCCATGTTTCGTCCGGCACACGACCATGCTTCCATAGCACCCGTACGAGTGGAACTGACCAACCTCGTAAAACCTTCTTTCTCTTATCGATGATACGAATCAGATTATCATCAAAATGTGCATCTACCTAAAACTCAACCTCCTCGGGGTGAATGACGCGAGAAATGTCTGAATGATAGTGTCACAACTGAGATACATGTAAGACGTCGTGCATGGCCCGGTACCTCTGTGGTAACTGCAACCGATAGGCAACCAGCCCGACTCTCTCCAGAATCTCAAATGGCCCCACATACCTCAGTGAAAGTTTACGCTGTCTCCTGATCCACCTGTGTCCCAACCTCGAAGAAACACGCTAGAAAACCTGATCCCCGACCACGGACTCCAAAGGTCGTCTACGGTGATCAACATAAGATTTTTGACTAGACTGTGCGATAGCCATCCGATTCAAAATCAATTAGAACTGCTCAGAAGTCTCTGGCACAAGACATGGTCCCAGTAAAGCTGCCTCACCCGCCTCTATCTAGCACAAGGTTGATTGGCATGGCCTACTATATAAAGCCTCGTAAGGTTCCATCTCAATAGTTTCATAGAAACTATTATTATCGGAAAAATTGACTAGGTGCATATGCTTCTCCCAAGAGCCCCCAAAGTCTAGGATGCATGCACCCAGCATGTCCTCAAACACCTGTATCATACGCTCTGACTAGCCATCAGTCTGAGGTTTTATGCTGTGCTCAAAAGAACCTGTGTACCCAGTGCCCTCTGAAAACTCTTCCAGAAACGAGATGTAAAACAGTCGTCCCTATCTTAAATGATAGAACAAGGGAACCCATGAAGACTTATGACCTCTCGGATATACAACTTTACGAGCTCGTCCACACCTAAGGTCTCATTGATCGGAAAAAATTGAGCTACCTTCGTGAGTCTATCCACAACAACCCACAAAGAATCATTTCCTCTAGGTGACCTCAACAACCCAATCACGAAATCTATTGAGACATCAGCCCATTTCCACTCCCGGATGGGTAACTGCTATAACAGTTCAGCTGGCCTCTGATGATCCTCCTTCACCTGCTGACAGGTGGAACACCTCGTAAAAAAACTAGAAACATCTCTCTTCATACTCGGACACCAGTACTGACGTCTCAAGTAACAGTACATATTGGTAGCCCCGAGATGAAATACCCAAAATAAAGCATGAAAATCCCGCATCATCTCTTTGCGTATATCCTCTAGAACCCATACTCGTCCATGGAAACGCAGAATTTCATCATCGCCTATCATCCAACCAGGAGGAGGGTCCTCACTTGCCTTCGACTCCAGTAGAACTATTCCTTCTGGATCAGGTAGTTGTCTCATCCTCACTATATCCAAGAGGGTAGAAGCCACAGCTAAAGATGAAAGATAAGTCTACCCCTGACTGTCACGCACCTCCAAATACATATCATAGAACAAGGCCATAAGCTTCCACTCACCACTTGCCTCCTACATAGCCTGTATCTGTGTCTTCCTTCTCAGTGTATCAGCTATTACATTACCTTTCCATGTGTATAGGCAAGCTCAAAATCGAAGTAATGAAGGTGTTCAACCCACCTTTTCTTCCTCAGATTCAAGTCACGATGAGTAAAGATATACTTGAGACTTTTGTGGTCGGTGAAAATGACAAATTGTTCTCCCAATATATAATGTCTCCAATAGATAAACGCATGAACAACTGCAGCCAACTCAAGATAATGCATCAGGTAATTACTCTCATGTGTCCTCAACTGTCAAGAACCATACGCAACAACTCGATCGCCTTGGATCAACACTGATCCCAGACCAATACATGATACATCACAGTAAAATGTATTGCTCTTCCCTTGCTCTGGATGTATCAGGACTGGTGATGATGTCAACCTTCTTTTCAGGTCCTGAGAGGGTGTCTTTCAAGCTTCCGACCAAACGAGCTTTACACCCTTCTTAGTCATACCCATTAGCGGTGCTGCTGTGTGGGAGAAGTCATGGATGAAGCGTCTGTAGTAACCAGCCAGTCCTAAGAAATTTCATATCTCAAACACGTTCTTAGACTTCTCCCAGGAAACTACTACTCTCACCTTCTCTAGGTATATTGAAACTGCTTCCTCTAAGATGATATGACCTAGGAAGTGAATCTGGTCCATCCAAAAGTGGCACTTTGAGAGCTTAACATATAGCTAATGCTCTCTCAGTGTACTCAATACGATCTCAAGATGGGTGGAATGGTCATGTCGAGTGTGAGAGTATACCAAGATTTCATCCACGAATACTACCAAAAAAGAATCAATATAAGGATGGAAAACATGATTCATCAGAGCCATGAAAACGTCTAGCACGTTCGTGAGTCCGAATGACGTAACCAAGTACTCGTACAGACCATATCTACTCCGAAAAGCTGTAAGCGGTATATTTGATGGTCTCACGCGCAGTTGATGATATCCTGATCTCATGTCAATCTTCAAGAACCCTCGTGCTCCATGAAGTTGATCAAAAATATCATCAATCCTTGGTAAGGGATATCAGTTCTTAACCGTCAACAGGTTCAGCTTTCGATAATCCACACAGAGTCTGAGGGTATCGTCTGCCTTCATCACAAAAAGGACCGGAGAACCCAAGGATAAGTACTATGTCAAATGAAACCATTTTCCTATAACTCCTCTAACTGCCGCCTGGGCTCCTACAACTCAGGCGTGGCCATCCTAAAAAGGAGGAATGGACACTGGTGATACTCCTAGCACAAGCTCAATTGAGAAATCCACCTCACACTCCGGAGTTAGACCTGAAAATTCTTCTGGGATGACATCCCTGAAATGATCAAACACTAGAGGGAAATCCTTCTAACAAGTCCCATGATCATCCAGATATAAACTCGAAATCTAGGTTTTGACTCCACCTCTCCCATGATGGTCTAGTCTAGATCGACTCGCCTGGACATCCCATTCGTCCTTGTATAGAAACTCTCTTCCCTCTGGTGACGTGAAACGCACCCTGTGACGATAGTAGTCTACAAAGGATCGAAAGAGAACCAACCAGTCCATCTCGAGAATGATTTCATAAGCTATCATCTCCAAGACATAGAGGTCCCAATGGAAGTGACACTCACCGACCTCAAGGGGGCACTCCTTGCACTGACGTACACCAGTCGTTCTAGTCCCCAACGGAGTGTCTAGCGGCATGATATCAGAAGAAGTAGAAACATAGTGCCCAAGTCTCTCCACAACAGGAACATATATAAAACTATGTGTAGAACAGATATAAAAAATTACTGAAGATAAGACATAAGATACTAGAATAGTACCTCTGATTGTCGAAGATATGGGATCCTGCTCATACTGGGTATGTTTCACTGCATATGATTGCCCAGTGCTGCGGCCCTACGACATAGCCTGGCTACCCTGAGCTGTCCCACCCAACTGCCTCTATGATCCTGGTGTCTGGCTACCACAGCCACGACCACCATCTCTACCTTCATGCCCTGACGTATTCTAGTTCTTTGACAGGTATTAATCCGTTGGTCCTGCTCCAACACGCGGAGTCTGCACAGAACCCCTCTCACTACACACTGGTAAAAACACCATGCAAAAGTGCTCCATATGACCCATCTTGCCGCAATCTCGGCAATCCACTTGGTCTCATGGACACTGAGTTCTCTTGTGACCCTCTCTACCACACTGGAAGCACATGACCTGGACACCTGAAGCATTATTCTAGCTGGTACTGCCACCTTGAAAGAATTCCATCTGTCTCTTCCTCTTACTAGTAGAAATAGTACAAGAAACTAGTGTTGAACCGCCTTAGCCCACACCAATAGCTTCCCGCATGTTCCCCTATGCAATCAGTGCCTAGTTCACAATAGAATGTACTAAAGGAAACCTGAAAACATTCACCAGTGCTCAGATTTCATAACGAAGACCATCCTCAAAGCGCATGGACCTCAACATCTCATCACCCACCAGAAAATGTGCAAAACACTAAAGCTCGGTAAAGCGATCAGAATAATCCATCATCGACAGAGCGCCCTGTAGCAGATTCATGAACTATCGATCTCTATCTTCCCTCAGCATCTGTTAGAAGAAGAAGTAACAGAAGGCTATTTGGAATACTTCCCACCCCATGTCTTTGTGATGCTCTGTCTGGGTGGTAACATCCCATCACCTCTTTGCGGAATCACGCAGCATATAAGTCGCGAGATTGACCCTCCACCCTAGAGGCATCTAAAGATGCTAGAAAATAGTCTGCATCAATCCTAACCAATACTCCGTAGCCTGTGGTCCACCATCCCCTGAAAACATAGGCGGATGCTGGTGTAGGAAGATACGAGTCAGCTTAGCCATAGATGTGGTAGCCAACGGTGCTCCCTGGAAGGTCTACATGAACCACATAAAGCCTTCATGGAACTACGCATCCGTGCATATGTCTGGTATAACGGCTGGCGCCGCATCTAGCTCTGCTAGAGGATCAACTGGTAGCCAATGGCCCACCATATTTGGAGTATTTTCTTCACCGCTCTCTTGGAGAACAACGCGCGGTCGGCTCGTCGGCATGACACTACAAGGTCAAATGAAAACCTTAGAACAACATTATCAAAGACCGAAAATGATGAAACCGAAAAGGGAACAGGAGGAAGAAGGCATTCAAAATTTTCAAAATAAGACTACACGTCGTATATACTGACTACATGACATGTACTTAGATTTTCTTCCTCTGACCGGTTCCTTCTACACAGCTAAGCCACACAGCTCCCGTTAAACAAAACTACATGGCGTGTATATCTTATACATGACGTGTATGGTGTAATTTCCAGATGCCCGTGTCGCTTCTGACATGGCCAACTACTCGGCTTGATACTACACGGCGTGTGACACTAGAACATGTCGTGCACACCACCCCATTTTCCCAGTTACATGGATAAAACACACGGTCTGTCCTCGGACAAGACTACACGACATGTCTCTTAGGTACACGGTGTGTACTAGATGAGCTATGTTGACCCGTGTTGTTAGTTACACGGCCGGACACATGGCACACACTACACAGCGTGTTCTATATACACACGGCATGTAAAAGAAAGGATAACACCGTCCCAATTTGTTAGTTACACGGTCGGGTCCCCAGGTTAGACTACATAGCATGTTCCACAGTGGACACGGTGTGTATGTCTTAAGGTATCCTCCATCCGTGTTGTTAGTTACACGGGCGGACTCTGATTCAACACTACACAGCGTGTACATCAGGTACAAGGCGTGTTCCCCCCAAGTCATTTCCTACCCCATGTCGCCGCCCACACGGTTTGTGACATAGGAAGAGACTACACGACATGTGCATCTGCTACACGGTGTGTTCACCCCAAGCTCTTCCCTTCCCCATGTCGCCGCCCACATGGTTTGTGACATGGGAAGAGACTACACGACGTGTACTCAGGGTACACGGCGTGTACTCAAAAAGATTTCTTTTCTTCCCGAACAGAAGACCATACACTACATGTGTAAGGTATTACACGGCATGTATACTGTGTTTTCTGGACAGTATGTCTTAGAAACTACTCCGGGTCCCAGAAAAATACCTAAAAACGACACCTAATTGTCAAATTATGATCCGTGAGGGCCCATACTCCCCATGAATCAAAGTTTGACATCTTATATGTTTTCTAACAAAATAAATAGTCAATGATCCACCAAATTCCTGTAAATGGGGGCCCATACTCCCCAAAAACCAAAGTTTGGTGTCCATTATATAAACGGCTCATACAAAAATACCCTATCACATAGCAGGTACTTATCAAGAAGCTATCACAAAACCATGCTTTTCTAGCACAATAACTATCCCAACAACATGCAATTTATAATGCACCTACATGGCATGAAATTATGCATGGCATGTGATTTCTAGCATGTGCCAAAATGATTCATGAGATGGAATACCCTCATCTCATAGGGTGATAACTAAATATAACCCATTAACAAAATATAAACAACACAATCCCAATTGCGTCACCCAACGGTGAAATCAAATAAACTGTAAATTGAAAAATCAGTAAAATTTCAATACGAGGTAGACTGACTTTTCCCTGTACACAGGTTAACTACACCCGGGCACAACTTATTACCGACTACCATTCCTATCCTATCACTGACTAAGGCACCAATTAGTATGTCAAATAAAAGAACTCCTCTGATACCACATTGTGACATCCCGGTTCCGGGTGCCACTCAACGGGTGCCCCGAACCCGGTTCGCCACATGACCTCAAGAACATTTCCACAAACGCCAGAGGCTGCCAACTAGCAGTGAGGGCCCAGGTCTGATAGTGGGGAAACTATGCCCTCATTTTTCAATGTGTAGCGCAACGGAATATAATATAACATACAACAAAAGAATAAGCAGTAATAGTATACATAACTGAAATGGGTAACTGATAATAAAAAGGGAAACCAACAGTCATATATATATGAAGATGCAGCATGTCACTATTCTATAAAACAGCCAGAACATGTTACACTGCAATACAATACATTACAACTGATGTACAAGTATAGAAAATAAAAACAGAACAGCCAGCGGCATTGCGAGCCTAGGCTCTGTCTCATTCCCTCTTACTCCACAGCAACAATCAAGTACCTGTATAAGGACTCTTTCCCCTATCCACACCTGCGACAATATAATCAGTTTGGGCTGAAAAGCATGACCCAAACTGGGTGTGAGAAATAAATCCTAGTAGGCACCCACCAAAGGCCCATGCCCAACTGTGTGAAAATATGCAACAATAGTGTTCAATAGTAAAAATGCAATAAATTATGAAGTACTCAAAAGTAACTAACTTTACCAGTTATATTGTCATTTTATTATTCATTTAATCATTCATTATAAGGAAAACACCACAGTGAAATTCTATGTAAGTAGTCAGTGTCTTCAGACATGAAAACCCTTACCCTCAGGTAATCAGAATTGTAACCCGCAGGTATTTTCCCATAGGCATAACATATATTTCCCTCAAGCGTACAAAGTGTCACCCATAGGCACATAATATATTTCCCATAGGAACAAAAGAAATTTCCCTCAGGCTGAAATAACTACTACCCTTAGACTAAGGAAACACTTCCCTCAGGATAAACAAGTAACCGGGCCATGCCCAACATATCAACAAGAAGTTCAAATACAATTCCTCTCAAGGTAAAAGTAATGAATAATATAAACAAGGCATACCCTCGGGTATCCTGGCCAAAAGGCTAAACAAAGGAACGCACCCTGGGGTGGTCCTGGATCCAAGCAGTGATCCCAAACATCATATTAATATCACGTTTAATTACCTATACAATTCTAGGTATTTGAACAGCCAAGGCCTCAGCCACACGATACCCCAACATCGGTTCGTTGTACAAAAAATACACAAAAACACCAAACAGTTGGAAATTAAACACCAAGACAGCTACCTTAAAGGCCCATGATTAGTATACTCTAACGATGTTCCATGAAACGTCCTAGAATGTGGTAGATATAAGGTGAAATAAAACTCACTTAAATGAAAATAAATTCCATTAGAGGAATAATTGGCAAGAACTATGCAAGGAGATAGGAGGGTTAACCCGCGCGGTTCCAACGTGATCGACGGAAGCAGAAACGGATTCCCGAAGCTCAATCTGGAGATCCTCGAAGATTTGACCATCCCCTCATGAGATCTCGTCCGATTCTAAGACTTCCCTATGAACAGGGTTGGCTACTGCCCATTTTAAGTGAAAAAATAAAGTACACGACATGTACTTTTGAGTACACAGTGTGTACTTTCTTTATTTAACTGTTTATCTGGCGACACCACCAAACTGTTCATCCATCGACATGAGTACACAGTGTGTATTCTCGACTACACGGTGTGTACTGTCACCCAGCTGGCGGCTGCTTTGACTGCCTTACTATTTCGCCTGCCGACTAACTACATGGCGTGTAAAAGGACCACTACTTGGCATGTAGTCGGTTATTACACCCTTTATCGCCGACATTGCTACATGCCCTGTTTACTCATCCCACATGGCATGTGAAAAAGTACACGACGTGTAATTCCAAAATTTATGATTTTCCCCCATTTTCCTTATTTCATCAAAAACACTTAAGGAAAAGAGAATTGAAGAGACCCGAACCTCAAAAATAAGGACCAGGTTCTTACATTGGGATATTTGATGTTTGGAGAAGAAAAATAATACCATGGATTTATAGAACATATTTAATATTAAGGGGAGTCCTATCTTCTAAGGAAAAAGTCATACATGGAAGGACATAATGATACTCTATCTTTTATCTATTTATATTATCTAATGAAAGATACTATATATAACGACCCATAATTTACATACATTGTTATTACTTCAGAATTGAATCATACTTATTACAACATATAACAAAACCATGGTAGGCTGGCATAGGTATAGTGTCTTTAGAAACTGGGAAACATAAACAATTGGTTCTTAAATCATCTACATTTTCTCACACTTATTTCATCATATCTAGAGTCCATTTTGGCACAACCCACTTAATACCCTTCTTACTAACCTGGGTAAAAGAAAACATACAAAAGGGTGAGCTCAAATTATTAGTAAGGGTAAACAAAGGAAATATGAATCATATCATATTCATAAGAACAAAACATTTTGAAAATTTTAACCTAAAAAAGAGATCATAATATCATGACATGGGATAAATCAAAGTAGTGAATGTAATCCCAATAATCCTAATATAAAACATGAAACATTGTGGCATACACACATAATAAAAGAAAATCATTTCATATTATTCAAGACTCATTTCCAAGACCATCATAGCGGATAATGTCCATTACTGAACTGAGTTCACTCCTCATTCTAGTCCTGTATCACTGAACCAGATTAACTTTTAGTTCCATCCATGTCTATCTCATGAGATATAAATCTTTACCCAGTGAATTGGAGGGAGATATAGGTCCCACTCATCTCATAATGAAACTATTCTTATGTGTGCCATAAAATCATAAATCATACATCATAGCATAACCCATGTAATATAAATTGTATTCTTAAACATCATTACATCATAACATAATCAATATAAGATAAAGGACTTCATAAAAATAATTCCATCATAACATAATCAAATTAATGTAATAATAGGGATATAAATAGAACCCTAAATTATCTTAGATGGAAAATAATTTTTATAAAACACTTGAACTCCATTCCTGAGGAAAATATCCTTTCTTCATCAAAGAAATTTTTTATTTGTCAATATGTCATACAATTTTAAACTAAAAGAAGTTAATTGAAAATAAACTTGAAATTTTTTAAAGGAATCTTCATGGAAATAATTTTCTATGAAAGCATAAAAATCCATTTATGCCGTATAAGTTAAAACAACATTCTTTCTGTACTTTGGCCAGAAAAATAAAAAACTATCTCGTACTGAAAACGACAAAATTGTCCTTTCATATCTTTTAATAAAAATTTAACAATAGGTAAAAATGGACTTAAAACATTTTAGGGGTATAATATTACATATTGAGGAAACATGGATGTGGACGATAAATATTCCCTAGTAAATACTGAAGTACAAACAATCTCGGATAAAAATTGACATTGCTAGATTTTCCCATACATTAGGTATGATATGCTTTGTACATCTCCAAACCTCCTATATAATGATTTAAATAATTTCATTGACTTATTATAAAATCATATTGATTGTTATGATATCATATATGTTCATATTCTCATCTTCTTATTAGTAATATTTCATTGCTACTTGTTATTTGGGTGTTCATTGCTTTATGTTCTTATGCGTGTTTTTTTTTCGAATAAATTCTTATTCCTCTTTTTAGGTTATAGATACATAATTTACAGAATGGTATTAGTATAATATATATCAGATTTATTCATTCAATTTGTTTATATAATCATGGTTTAATGAGGATCATGTAGAATGAATCACATCGCACCGTGGAGACGGTAAGCGGTACGTACGCATGAGCGACGATATCGTTCCAATAATAATTGAATGGTTTTACAGTGGTTGATAGAATATCTCAGAATTAGTATCATGTTATAATAATCATATATAGTTATTATTTACACCATTATAACCATCCATGTAATGTGGTGGTGGAATATAGATTACACCACGGCGTGGAGACGGTATTCCGTACGTACGCACGCTCGGTGATTTCATTTTCCATAGGATGGATAGAAGGTAAAATAGGGTTTTTAAATATTTATAATAACAAATCAGTATATGAGTGATAATGATGTTATTACTTTATAGTTAAACAAAAAATGAAGAGGAAGTAGAAGAAGAAATAAATTTTAAATAATCGGTAAAGGATATTACCTCTTCTTCGACTCGCCTCTTCTAAACCTCCTCTTTGGGCACTACAGTTGGACTTTGAGGAAGATAAAGACCTCTAGTATGTTTCTAGTGAATTGGAGAAGAGAAATAGATAGGGTTTGGCTGAGATTTAATAGTCAAAATTTTCTGAGGAGGAGAGGGAGGAGGTGCCCTTTTATAAGGGAGGAGAGGGGCACCTTTGGAGACATAAGATATATTAATTTATATTAAATTCAAACCCGACATAAAAACCTCCAAAAATGACTCAATTCGAATATGAGATAATAAAAAATTGTAATCTTTTTAAAAAATAAAATTTATACATGTCTGGAATTTATTTTAAACCTTATAAATTTATTTATCCATATTTAATCTATTTAATTTTATTTGTGGTTGTAATATTTTAAATTTTAAATTGTTATAAATAATTACATATGTGCTCTTAATTGTCCATAATTATATAATTTATGAACTTTTAGACCATATAGATTTAAATTTTTAATTTTTAAATATTTTTGTGATTTTTAAACGATTTTATAATATGTTATTTTTATAAAATAACAATAGTGTCAATTTTGACACTATTCATTTATTTTCATTTAAATAAAATCCACACAGAGAATATATTCCAACAAAAATGTTTAATAGATTCCTAATATTTCATATTCATCTAGAAATTTTTTAAAGAGCATTAATTAGTTCATATAATATTTATTTTTATATTTTTAAAACCATTTATTTGATATTTCAATCAATAAAATAACTTCTAAATCATTATTGTGTCATCATTAATGATAATTATTTAATTCCTAAAAATTCTAAATAATGTCTTATGATGTAGAAAATTTTATTATATTTCTGGATAATATTTATATTCTAGGTTTTATGAAGTTTATCTCTAAATTAATATTATTACACTTATAAGATATAAGAGAGTGACATGTTGTCACCTTCTTTGGTTTTAATTATAATTATATCATTTTCATAGTCAATAGTCCATTAAACAAATCTATTCCGACCCTTAGGTGATATGGGTCGACTTTTATTCATCAAATAGAATTTTGGCAGGTGGTAGGGTAATTTTTTAATCTTATTTTTACCCTTAATTACCCGATTTACCTTTAATTGTAGTAAATAAAAATTACCGTAGTTACTATTCATAATGTGAAAAAATAAAAGTAACCAATTAAAATAATTTGGACCCATTGAATCCAAATATGGAATCCATTTTTCAAAATTAAAAAAAAAGAATTTTCAGTAAATAATTTAAAATTAATCTCGTTGTTAAGAAAACAGGTTTTAAAAGTTAAAACATTGTCAAAGATTGAAATGTTTTTACCTACGAATTCAATGTAAAATTAATGGTAATGACATAAATTATATTAAATGGTAAAAATATATTCTATTTATACATTAAATCAATTAAATTTTATCATTTATCCTTATAAATTAACTTGATGAAAAAAATTTGTTTTAAAGAAACATTTAGCGCATTTTTACTGGTCATCAAAATATAAAAGTTATCGGAAAAGTATCAAATATTTATCCAATGTAAATTTTTATATCCTGATTAAAAAAAAGAAGTTTCTTTTTTCAAATTTAACTCATAAAATTTTCAAAAATTAGATTTAATATGGGTTCACTATCAAAAGGCGGAAAAACTACATTTTTGAAAAAAACAATTCTTTTATATGAAAAAATTGATTTTTTATCATATCATATGTAAGATGAATTATAATTTTATATAAAATTCAAAAGGTGGTTAATAATATTTATAATGACTAGTTTATATAATATTTTAATAACATGTCTTTGTTTAGTGGAACTCGGTATTGCGTACAATGCAAGCTATCGAGGAAGGTTGTTCTTGCCTGTAATGCAAGACAAGCCAATGTTTCCTGTACTAAAAGCATCTTTGGTGTTTCATATAACATAAGAAAAAAAATATTTATCATAAAAGCTCAGGGTGTTACATTCTACCCCCCTTAAAATTAATTTCTCCGTCGAAATTCTTCACATTGTAACAAACAAATGAGGATACCTCTCCCTCATCATATCCTCAAGTTCCCATGTAGCTTCTTCTAATTGGTTGTTCCTCTATGAAACATTAACCAAGCGAGTGTCTTCTTTCATAGAACTTTTTCACTACGATCCAGAGTCTCTGTCAGTTGTTCTTCATAAAAATTTCCTGTTCTAGTGATACAAATTCTTATCTTAGTACATGTGAAGGATCAGGTATGTACTTTCTCAGGAGAGATACATGGAACACATGATGAACTTGAGAGAGATTCGGTGGAAGTTCCAATTGGTAAGATACCTTCCCAATATGATCCAGTATTTCAAAAATACCAATATACCTAGGGCTCGGCTTTCCCTTCTTTCCAAATCTCATTACTCTCTTCCAAGGAGATATTCGTAAAAACTATTTATCACCCACTTCAAACTCTAGGTCTTTTCTTCGGTTGTCGACATAACGTTTTTGTCGACTCTAAGATACTCTTATGTGTTGTTGAATAGATCTGACCTTTTCTTCAATCTCATCAACAAGATTAGGTCCTAATATATTTCTTTCCCAAACTTCATCTCAGCAAGTTGGAGTTCTACATTTTTTTCTATAGAGAGCTTCATAGGGAGCAATCTGAATACTGGAGTGAAATCTTTTATTAAAAGAAAATTCCACAAAAGGTAGGTGTTGATCCCAACCACCTTTTAAATCCTTAAAGAAAGATATCAACATGTCTTATAGTGTTTGAATTGTCTTCTCCGACTGGCCTACTATCTGAGGATGATAAGCAGTGCTGAAACTCAACTCTTTATCAAGAGTGTGCTGAAGAATTTGCCAAAACATTAAGGTAAACCTCAGATCCCGATCAGATATAATGGAAAGTGGTACACCATGTAATCATACCACTTCCTTTACATATATCCTGGAAAGATGATCAAGAGATAAATCTTCTCTAATAGCAATGATGTGTGCTGACTTCGTAAGACGATCAACTTTATCCTTGATAGCATTATTGCCTTTGGATGTTTTAGGAAGTCCAGTGAAAAAGTCCATAGTGTTGTTTTTCAATTTCAATTCTGGTATTATAATGGTTGTAACATCCCTCTAGACTTTTGTCTCTCAACTTTAACTTGCTGAAAAATCAAGCATCAAGGGACATATTCAATAATATTTCTTTTCATGTCATCCCACCAGAAGTACTCTTTCAGGCCCCTATACATCTTCGTGCTTCCAGGGTGAATAGAGAATGGAGAACTATGAGCCTCATCCAATATTTCCTTCTTTAATTCTGGGATGGGAGGAACACAAACCCAATTATTTAACCATATTATATCATCACAATCAATGTGGAATTCAGGATCATTTCTCACCTTATTTTGTAACTCTACATCTTCTTTCTGTGCCTCTTTAATCTTCACATGTATAGATGGTTGAAAATTCATTTGAGAAAGATAATATATACCCCCATCCATTATAATTCCAAGATCCATCATTTGTAAATCCATAAATATTGGATCTTTTGTGATCCTCATCATGGATAAGCTAGCATGGTCTTGTCGACTTAATGCATCTGCCACATTGTTTGCTTTCCCAAGGTGATAATGAATGAATCCATCGTAATCCTTAATCATCTCCAACCATCTTCTTCGGAAAATATTCAAATCCTTTTATGTGAAAATATAATTTAAACTTTTATGATCAGTATAATTATCATACCTTTCACGATAACGATAATGCCTTCAAATCTTTAATGCAAAGATTACCGCAGGTATCTCCAAATCATGAGTTGGGTAATTTTGCTCATGGATTTCCAACTTTAGTGAGGCATAATCTATAACCATTTCATTTTTCATGAGAAAACACCACAATCCATTCTTGGATGAATCACTGTAGATCACAAACCTTTCTCCACTACAAGGTAGTGTGGGCACAGGTGCACTGGATAACCTTCATTTTAACTCCTGGAAATTCTCTTCATACTCCTTCGTCCAAAAAAACACAATTCCTTTTCGAGTCAACCTGGTGAGTGGATTAGATAATCATGAAAAATATTTCACAAAACATCGTTAATATCTATCCAAACAAAGAAAACTTTGGATCTCAGTTACTGTTGTTGGTCTCGACCATCTTTTGATAACCTCTATTTTTGTTGGATCCATAGATATCCCCTCTTTTGAGATTATGTGACCCAAAAATGAATCTTTTTTAAGACAAAATTCACACTTGGTAAATTTTTCATAAAGATTCTCCATTCTTTGGGTCTTTAACACATTTATCCAGTGATCTTCATGTTATTCCTTTCTCTTTGAAAAGACAAGAATATCATCTAGAAAGACTACCACAAAATGATCAAGATAGTATCTAAAGACTCTATTCATTAGATCCATGAAGATAGAATGATAATTAGTAAAACCAAATGGAATCACTATAAATTCATAGTGTCCATACCTTGTATGGAAATCCGTCTTTGGTTTTTCCTCCCTTTTGACCCTTAATTGATGACACCCTGAATGAAGATCAATCTTGGAAAAGTATTGAGCTCCACTTAGTTGATCAAATAAGTCATCAATGCGTGGGAGAGGATATTTAATCTTGATAGTGATCTTGTTTAGTTCTCTATAATCAATGTAGAGTCTCATTGATCCATCTTTCTTCTTAACAAATAGAACAGGTGCTCCCCAAGGTGATGCACTAGGGAGTATGAATCCCTTATCATGAATCTCTTGGATTTTCTTCTTCAATTCGTGCAACTCAATTGGGGCCATTCTATAAGGTGTATTTGAAATGGGTATTGCACCCAGTATGAGTTCTATTGAAAACTCAACTTCACGATTTGGTGGATGACTTACATATTTCTTTGGAAAGAAATCATCAAACTACAATACAATGGGCATATTCTTAATCTTGAGTTTTTCTCCAACCATTTGTGATAAATAACCTTCATTTATTGGAATCAAGACCCATAAGATGGAAGAAATTTCCATTGGAATGTTTTTTTATCCCTACATCAATAGATGATCATAGATTGATCAGGAATATGAAATCTGACTTCCCTTATTTGGAAATTGATATGATCTCCATATAAGGAAATCCAATCCATTCCATGAATCACATCAAATTCCACTATTGAAAGGATCACATGATTATCAAGAAGCACTTTCCCACAAACATCAATTGGAGGAGAATTGTAACCTTTTGATGTGACTGTTGTGCCATTTGGGGTTGTCACAGATAACTCAATATCTAATTGTTGAGGTAATATGGTGATACCCTTGGAAAATTATTCAGAAATAAAAGAGTGGGTCGATCAGAATTAAATAAAACATTTTCTACTTTAGAGTGGATGGTAAGTATACCATTCAACACTTTGTTATCATACTCCACATCGTCGATAGAAATTGAATGTGACTTTCCTTTATCTTTGTCCTTAAGAGTTTGTTGATGTCGAACATTATCAACAACCCTTGGATTAGGGAAATGATTGGCATAATTACCCTTTTCCTTTCTCTTGTAACATTAAACTATAGGAGGTGCATTCTGTGTAGCCTTTTCTTTGTTCGCATCACTAGATATCTTTTCCCCATCACTGCGACATTAAATTTCCCGATGAACTTATTTTCCACACTTAAAACATTTACTTGTCCCCTTTAAGACAATTCCCTCCATGTTTCATTCCACAGTTTGAGAATAATGGAAAACTCATCTTCTTTTTACTGTGGTCTTTAGATTTTCCTTTGAATTCCATTTTCCTCTTCTTATCAAACCCATATGACCGATGGGTTACTCCAATCTCCATATCAACCTTGAGAGCACATCGAACAATTTCCTAATAGCTATTGATGTCCCTTGTGGCTAATGACCTTAGAAGACTTGGTTTTAAGACAGTAAAGAATCAATCGATCATACTCTTAGGTTGGATAATAATTCTGGAATTGTACCTTGCAAGTCTTGTAAAATTTGCTTCGTAGGTACTAACCGATTCATCATACTTTTTCTTTAGTTCAAGAATCTCCTTCTCCATATTTTTTCTAAGAATATGAGGGAAGTACTTATTGAAAAATAATTCCTTGAACTCATCCCATTACATGGACTCAATTTCATCTCTTTTCCTCGTATTCTTGATAGGATTCCACCATTGATCAGCTTCACCTTCCAAACGATATACTGTTAAGATGACTTTATCATGTTCAGAACATTATAGAACTGAAAATATCTTTTCAGTGGTACTAATACATTGTTCAGCCACTAGTGGATCAGATGACCTGTTGAATGAAGGTGTGCGCTGCCTCATGAAGGATTCAACAGAATGTTTCTTATTCCTTTGCTCGTTTGGAAGTCCTGCATGATTCATAGCTTGAGAAAGTTGTGTGAGAATGGCTACAAGATTTTTGCATTCCATCTCCCATAATGTTTGGTTACTCAGGGGGAAAATCATTTCATTGACTGTCGCATTCAACATTAACAAGGTTCCTTCGGGTTCCAATCATTAACCAAAACCAAGAAGCATAGTGTGAGAAACACTAATCATAACATGAAAACCACACAATCAAGAATAAAATTTCACACTTTAGGTCTTATCATAGGTTATTCATAGCCATTTCTAGAACACTAGTATTTTTTTCTATGCCTAGACATATCCATAGATTTCTTACTAAGGATTTCACATCCTAGTTTCCAAAGGTTGAGTATACCTTTCCTATGATACCAACTATAACGACCCATAATTTACATACATGGTTATTACTTCAGAATTGAAGCATACTTATTACAACATATAACAAAACCATGGTAGGAAAACATATGTATATTGTCTTTAGAAACTAGGAAAAACATAAACAATTGGTTCATTAATCATCTACATTGTCTCTCGCTTATTTCATCATATCTAGAGTCCCTTTTGGCATATCCTAATTAATACCCTTCTTCCTATCCTAGGGAAAAGAAAACATACAAAAGGGTGTGCTCAAATTATCAGTAAGGGTAAACAAAGGAAATATCAATCATATCCTATTCATAAGAACATAACATTTTGAAAATCTTATCCTGCAAAAAAGATCATAATATCTTGACATGGGATAAATCATAGTCGTGAAATTTAATCCCAATAATCATAACATAAAACATGAAACTTTTTGGAATACACACATAATAATATAAAATCATTTCATGTTAGTCTAGACTCATTTCCAAGACCATCATAGCGTACAAATTCCATTACTTAACCGAGTTCACTCCTCGTTCCAGTCCGGTATCATGGAACCAGATTAACTTGTCATTCCAGCCAAATCTATCTCATGAGATATAAATGTTTACCCAGCAAATTGGAGGGAGATATAGGTCCCACCCATCTCAAAATGAAACCATTCTTATGTGTTCCACAAAATCATAAATCATACATCATAGCATAACCCATGTAATAAAAATGGTATTCTTAAACATCATGCCATCATAACATAATCCATATACGATAAAGGACTTCATAAAAATAATTCCATCATAACATAATCAAATTACTGTAATAATAGGGCTAGAAATAGAACACTATATTATCTTAGATGGAAAATAATTTTGATAAAACACTTGAACACCATTCCTGAGGAAAATATCCGTTCTTCATCAAAGACATTTTTCATTTCTCAATATGTCATACAATTTTAAACTAAAAGAATTAAATTGAAAATAAACTTGAAAATTTGTAAAGGAATCTTCATGGAAATAATTTTCTATGAAATCATAAAAATCTATTCATATCGTATAAGTTAAAAAACATTCTTCCCGTACTTTGGCTGGAAAAATCAAAAAGTATCTCGTACTGAAAACAACAAAAGATTCCTTTCATATCTTTTACTAAAAATTCACAAATAGGTAAAAATGGATTTAAACAATTGTAGGGGTATAATATTACATATTGAGTAAACATGGATGTGGATGATAGATATTCCCCAGTAAATACCTAAGTATAAACAATCTCGGATAAAAATTGAGATTTTCTAGATTTTCCCTTACCTTCGGACTGATATTCTTTGTACATATCTGAAGCTTCTATATAATGATTTAAATAATTTTATTGACTTATTATAGAATAATATTCAATATTACGATATCATATATGGTCATATTCTTATCTTCTTATCAGTAATATTTCATTATTACTTGTTATTCGGGTGTTCATTGCTTTATGTTCTTATGCGTGTTTTGTCGAGTAAATTCGTATTCCATTTTTTATGTTATAGCTAAAAAATTTAAAGAATGATATTAGTATAATATATATCATATTTATTCATTCAATTCATTTATATAATCATGGTTTAATGAAGATCATGTAGAATGAATCACATCACACCTTGGAGACGGTAAGCCGTACGTACACACGAGCGACGATATCGTTCCCATAATTATTTAATGGTTTTGGAGTGGTTGATAGAATATCTCAGAGTTAGTATCATGTTATAATAATAATATACAATTATTCTTTACACCATTATACCCATCCAAGTAAGGTGGTGGTGGAATATATATTACACCATGGCATGGAGATGGTATTCCATACGTACGCATGCGCGATGATTTCGTTTTCTGTACGATGGATAGATGGTAAAATCTGGTTGTTTCATATTTATAAAAACATATCAGTAAATGAGTGATACTGATGTGATTACTTTATAATAAAACAAATAATAGGAAGTATAAGAAGAAATAAATTTGAAATAATCGGTAAAATATATTACCTCTTCTTCGATGCGCCTCTTCTAAACCTCCTCTTAGGGAACTAAAGTTGGACTTTGAAGAAGAACAGACTCTCTAGTATGTTTTTTGGGTAGTGGAGAAGATAAATGTACAGGATTTGGCTGATCTTTAAGTCTCAAAATTTTTTGAAGAGTAGAGGGAGGATGTGCCCTTTTATAAGGGAGGAGAGGGGCACCTTTGGAAACATAAGAAATATTAATTTATAATAAAATCAAACCCCACTTAAAAACCACCATAAATGACTCAATTAGAATATGAGATGATATAAGGTTGTAATAAAATCAACCAATAAAATTTATACATGTTGGAAATTTATTTTAAACCTCATCAAATCGAATTTTCCTTATTTAATCTATTTAATTTTATTTTTGGTAATAATTTTCTAAATTTTAAATGGATTTAAACAATTACTTATGTGATTTTAGTTGTCCATAATTCTATAATTTATGAAATTTTAGACCAAATAAATTTCCATTTACAATTTTTAAATATTTTTGTGATTTTTAAACAATTTTATAATATGTTATTTTTTTAAAATAACAATAGTGACAATTTTGAAACTATTCATATATTTTCATTAAAATTTAATCCACACAGAAAATATTTTTGAAAAAAAATATTTAATTGATTCCTAATATGTCATATTCATTTAGATAAGTTTTTTAGAACATTAAATAGTTCATATAAAATTTATTTTAATATTTTTAAAACCATTTATTTGATATTTCAATCAATAAAATAACTTCTACATCACTATTGTGTCATCATTAATAATAATTATTTAATCCCAAAAAACTCTAAATATATTCTTATGATGTAGATAATTTTATTATATTTCTGGAGAATATTTAAAATCTAGGTTTGATGAAGTTTACCCCTAAATTAAAATTATTACACTTATAAGATATAAAAGACTGACATGTTGTCACTTTCTTTGGTTTTAATTATAATTATATCATTTTCATTTTCAATAGTCCATGAAACGAACCTATTCTGACCCTTAGGTGATATGGGTATACTTTTATTCATACAATAGAATTTTTTCAGGTGGTAGGGTAGTTTTATAATCTTATTTTTACCCTTAATTACCCGATTTACCATTAATTGTAGTAAATAAAAAATTACCGTAGTTACTATTCATAATGTCAAAAAAATAAAAGTAACATATTAACATAATTTTGACCCTCTTAATCCAAATATTGATTCCATTTTTAAAAATTCAAAACACATATGATTCATTAATTAATTTAAAATTTATCCTTTTGTTAAGAAAATGAGTTTTTAAAGATAAAACATTGTCAAAGATGGAAATGTTTTTACTTATGAATTAAATGTAAAATTAATGTTAATTAAATAAATTATATTAAATGGTAAAAATATATTATATTTATCATTGAAAACATTAAAGTTTATCATTTAATCATATAAATTATCTTGATGAAAAAAATTGTTTTTAAGAAACATTTAGCGTATATTTACTATTCATCAAAATATGAATGTTATCAGAAATGTATCAAAAATTTATCCAATGTAAATTTTTATATAATTATTTAAAATAATAAGTATATTTTTTCAAATTTAACTCATAAACTTTTCAAAAATTATATTTAAAATTGGTGCACCATCAAAAGACGGAAAAACTGCTTTTTTTTTAAAAATAATTCTTTTATATGAAAAATTGATCCTTGTCTCATATAATTTGTAAGATGAATTATAATGTTATATATAATTCAAGATGTGTTTATCACTATTTATAATGGATAGTTTATATAATATTTTAATAACATATCGTTGTTTAGTATAACTCGGTATTTCGTACAATGCAAGCTATCGAGGAAGCTTGCTCTTGTGTGTAACGCAAGCCAAGCCAGTGTTGCGTGTAGTGAAATATTCCTTTGGTGTTGCATATAACATAATAAAAAATATATTTTTCATAAAATTTCATGGTGTTACACTGTAGTTTGTTTCTGTAAGGACCCAATCATTTATTATTGAAAATTATTCTTGATCTGATTAAATGTATTATTATGTAAAATGGTTATATAATACATATGCAGTTCCTTTGTTCTATGTTTTTGGATTTTAAAATACTGTTATGAATTGTTATCATTTCTAATATATTCATTGATCTATGATCACATGATTAATATAAATATAAGGCTTTTACTTATCCAATTTACTCAGAAAAAGGAAGTGATAGCCTCATATATTAGAATTGACCCACATGAAGCCCATTTGTCAGAGCTCGCAAAAAAGGTAGCATTACTGGGCTTTGCTCTTGACCAAGCACAAGCTGAGCTTCAACACGTTAAGCTTGAACGGAACTGCCTTTGGGAGAAGTGGAAGTTAAAAGAGATTATCACTCAAGAGATGTTATTCGAGCGTCCCCAAGAGTCTATCACCATCGCACACCTTACCCTGAGGTCTTATGTGGGTGTTATAAGGGGTTATGTAACAATAACCTATCAATATGATTATATTCATTGTTTTTGTAAATAATATACATTCATTTTATTATTATTACATTGTAAATGGTTTTTAAAGAAAAAATAGTTTTTTAGTTAATATGAAATTAGGAAATCTATTTTGATGAATTAATGGATTTTTGAATTAAATAATATTTTAGTAAAATAATATTATGAAATTAAATTTTATTAAATATAAATTATTGTACAATTTGTTTATGAATACAATTGAAAATTTTCTTAGGGTTTGAAAATTATTTTTGTCAAAACCAATGGATTTTCAATAAATTTCGGTTTCTATTTTTAAAATTGAAAATTCACATATTTAGAAAATTATTTAGATAAAATGAATATCATTTTTCGATTCATGATGTTGAAATCATCTAATGGTGAAATTTTCATAATTTTCATAGACAGATAAATTTTTGGGTAAAAATTAAATACCATTTAAAAATATATTATATTTGATGACATCGTAATGACATAATAGTGATGTAATAGAATACAATAAAAAGGATATTTGGCCAATATATGTTTTTTCTTCAAGATAATGTGATTTTACATTTTTTGATTAACTTTAGTGGACCCTCCAAGACTTATAAAATATTTTAACATTTTAAAATGATTTCCTTGAGAGTGTGACTCACCTCCACATAAGAAAGCCTAATATTTTAATAATTTAGGACATTGTAATTATAAAATAAATTTTTCTACTCCATTTGGAAAAAACCATGGGCAAAAAACATGGGTTGGTTTGTGGTTTTGATTAGTTTAATGTGTAGTGTCCAAAACCTAAATAATAAAGAATTCTCTCTCCTTTCCTATATAAACCCACTCAATCTTTCATTCATATTCACTGAAAACCTTTGGAGCTCTACCAACATCTGGAATCCTCTCTATATAATCCTCTCAAGGAGCCCTAATCATTCTATAATCCTTTATCAAGCCTCGCCCAAGCCATTGGGATCACCGTTCCATGTAATGGATTTCTCCCTTTCTAATTTTTTTTACAAATTTATTTATGTTGTTATACCCTTTTATTTTGAATTAAAAATGTTGGGTTGTAATTTCTCACCTCTAAGATACTTAACTTTTTATGTTTGAATAATGCGAGACCTCTTTCTCTCTCATTAATGCCTCCCATGTACACCTGTCACCATGCTGAAATTCCGTAAGAAATTTCTCTCTTCTCATTTACATTCAAGAAATTTTATTATATTATGAATCTAAATTCCATTACATATTTTGGGATATTATTTTCCATGACCCCCTTACTGTCAATTTCATGTATAAATGATGATAGACCCCTTTATCTCTCATCAACCCATTTTACAATTTCTATTTGACGTCGTTATGCTGCTGAAGTTACACCAAATTTTCCAAAGCCAAAATCATCATGTAAGTGAATACCATACCCATTTCTCAATTAAGGGTATTCACCTTTATGCACATGTACATGTTGATTGAGTAGTAAAATATATGTATTCTACATCTTTTATTTAGGGAATAAAGTATGATGATTATTGAATCCATGTTTTATGATCCATGCGGGACACTTATGCATGAAATGAAATGTTTATAAAAGGTGTACCCTAATAGCACTCTAATGCATTGGGTAAACATTAGTATCACGATACGCCTAGTGAAATGAGGTTTTAATCATTCTAATTCAAGTTAAATGAGGGTTTACTCATGCTAATTCAAGTGCAATGAGGGTTTACCCGTGCCCTATTAGCATTGAGCCTTGGATCATGCTAATATCATGTTAAATGTTGTTTCAACATTTCCATGTTATGATAATCATGCTATATCATGACTTTATGTTCATGTTTCCATTGTGATCCATTGATATGACTATTTTATAACATGTAATATATTCTTCATTTTATTCCTTGTTTACTCCCTTACCCGGCTTTATATCTCACCCTTTTCATATGCATGTTCTCATGTTATCCCATACAATGCTAAGTACGAAGGAATTTTGTGGTCATGTAAAAGAATTTTTCAATAAATATGTTGTGTTTTGTATTATAATTTGTTGTAAAATGTTAATAATTTTTCCAATTCACTATACCTCTCGATCCTTAGAGTTGTCTTAAGTTCAATTTTATGTAATAAATAATGTTTATGTGTGTAATAAAGAGTAGGGTTGTTATGGTTGTTATCAAAGGATAAGTTTAGTTATTTTTGGGTATAGGATTAGAAAACCCTAGTGAATTCTTTAGGGATAAGACTAAGTATAATAAAAACTCCTATAAATTTTGGTCAATATATATTAAGTGGTTTATCACGAAAACACATCCATGTCTGGATATGAATTTGTAGAGGTGGTTCTGGCACATATGTATCTAGGGGTAAAACCCAAAAACACCGCTTTGAGATAGAATCGAATGGGAACTAGTGAAATACAATGGGCCTTGCTATAATCTTGGTTACGACACTCCTAGAGGATATGTTTTGGTAAATTTATATGCTTAGTATGAATTATTATTAAGGGAATAAAAAATCCACTAAGAATATATGTTGGGAAGTAGATCAGTGATAACATAGATTGAAGACTATAAATTCATAAGTTAAAGAAATAAATTTAATTTATAAGTTTTTACTTTTTTTATTTGGAATCCCATTTATGCGTTACCCATAAATTTCCTTTTATTATAGACAATGGTTGGTAATAGGATGACTCGGGCTAACAATCGATGTGAAGATCAATGTGGTGACTGTTCTAATGGGATGCACAATCTAATGGGAGTGGGAATCTCAAACATTATCATGATACTCTCTTAGTTAACTCAAGTTATGAATAGAAACATGGGTCAAGAGGAATGTCTAACCCCCCCCACTAAGAAATAACAAGAAGCAATCAAGAGCTTCACGAGATAAAGGACTCTTACTTTTAATGGATAATCTGATCCCACAATCGCCGAACAATGGATCAACTCCATTGAAAAGATATTCTTCATCCTTCAATGATCCAAACAAGAGAAGGTTCTTATAGCTACTTATATTATGGAGGGTGATGCTGATCAATGGTGGAAATTGATCAAAAATACAAATCCTGAGGAAGATATTGACGCATTAGAATTTTAGGATTTCCATAAAATGTTTTTCGATAAATATTTCATGAGAACCCTCTCACTAAAGATTGAAAGGGACTTATTTGACCTCATGAAAAAATATGATGAATTCAATGGAGGGTACAAGAAAAACATCACAAGGCTTTAACGATACACCCATGCCTTTGTCATTACCCCTAAATGCAAGTTTGACTGCTTCTTTGGTGGGAAAAAAACTAACCTACGGAAAGACCTAGCGATCCATGACATCGAGAGATATGAGGAAATTTTCTGATGTTCCATCGAAGTAAAATGGAGATTGGAAAATATCATGGTTATCATGGGGATAAGAAGTGTAATGTGGACTTTAATCTTTTCAGGCCGATGGATAAATCCAACACTGCTAATAAATTCCAGCACCCCACTTTTCAAAGGTGCAGAAAGAAGCACCCCAGAAATTACCAGAAGAGGAAGAGGAAATTCTTTAGTTGTGGACGATAAGGGAACCTAGCCATTAATTTCTGAAAATAAAAACCAACTACAACGACAGAGGAGAGGAATTCTACGTTCAACCCTCAAATCATTTTTAATTTCTTCATCTTCAAAGAACTAGGGAATTTTTCAAACCAGTGTCCCAAGACAAGTGTTTTTGGAGGCAACCAACAACCTACAAGGAAAAAAGGGAGAGATTTTTCCATCACCACTGCTGAAGCGAACCCTGACAATGAAGTGGTTATAGGTATGCTAGTTATTCATTCAAAAATATATAATGTACTTTTTGATTCTGGTTCTACGCATTCTTTTATATCTCTAAGGTTTATTAGAACAATCCCAACACCACGACAAAACATGGAATTAGAGATGTCAGTGAGAACAAGAAATGGGGAAATCCTTGCATCACATGAATATAAATCCTCCCCTGCCACAATTTGTGGATTGAACTTAATGTAAACCCTCGTCATACTCCCTCTAGTATAATTTGATTCAATTATTGGCATGTATTGGATTTACCTATATAGAACCATCATAAATTTCTCGGAGAGGTAAATCACTCTCTATATGGAAAATCGACCCCTGATTCTGTAAAAGTGCAAGGAGGAGGATGAATATTTTTTAGAACCATCATCTCAAGAGTGGATATTACTACCCTATTAGCACATGTATCTTTCTCAGATGATTGAGACTAAGGAAGAAATCATCCTTGAATACATAACTATTGTGACTTAATTCACTGAAGTGTTTCCCATGTAATTTTCTTATCATCCTCCTACAAGAGATGTTGAATTCATGATTGATCTTATACATGGGGATTTCCCAATAACCCAGACTCCATATATAATGGATGCTGGGGAGATTTAGGAGCTAAAGAAACAACTGCAGAATAATATGGATAAAGGGTTTATATAACAAAGCGCTTTAACATGTGGTGTACCAGTCCTCTTTGTCAAGAAGAAGGATGGGTCAATGCTCCTTTTCATTGATTATCATGAGCTCAAAATATTCATGATAAATAAAAAGTATCCCATTCCACGAATTTATGACTTGTTTGATCAGCTATGTTGAAGACAATACTTCTCCAAGGTTGATTGCAGTCAGGATATTACCATGTAAGGGTGAAGAAAGAGGATATCCCCAAGACTACTTTTCATATAAGGTACAGGAACTATGAATTCATATTAATGAATTTGGGACTCCCTAATTCTCTATAAATCTTCATGTACATAATTAATAGAGTGTTTAGAGATTACCTCGACAAATTTTTGGTAGTCTTTATAGATAATATTTTAATATACTCCAAAACCAAGGAAGAGCATGATTGGAATCCCAGCACTGTACTAGAGACATTGTGAAAGGAGAAGCTCTATGAAAAGTACATCAAGTGGGTGTTTTGGTTAAAGTAAGTATTATTAATGGGTCATATCATCACAATCAATGAGGTATATTTGGATCAATCCAAGATATCTAAAATTGAGGGATGGCTGAGGCCAACATCGGTGAAGGATATCTGTAGTTTCCTTAGGTAAGCTGGATATTATCACCAATTTTTGATAAATTTCTCAGGATTGTCCAACCCTATAACCAATATAACTCAAAAGAGATTCAATTTTTATTAGAGTGATGAATGGGAAGATAGATTCAAGGATTTAAAAAGCAGGCTTATCATTGCGCCTGTGCTCACACTACCCAGAAGTGGGGAAATTTTGTGGTATTCAGTGATTCTTTGAAGAAGGTTCTAGGTTGTGTATTGATTCAAAAGGAAAAATTCATTGCTTATGCAAGAAGGCAATTTAAAGTTCAAGAGAAAAACTATCCAACACATGATCTGGAGTTGGCTGCAGTAATCTTCGCTTTGAAAATTTGGTGGCATTACCACATTGGGGAGAAGTGTGAAATATATACCGATCACAAAAGCCTAATGTATACATTTACACAAAATGATTTTAACATGCACCAATGAAGATGTTTATAGATGATCAAAGACTATGACTGCTTAATCCATTACCACATTGGGAAAGTGAAAAAGGTGGTAGATGCTCCAAGAAGAAAGGACTTGAAAATTATTTCATTAATGGGAATTTAAAAGGATCCAATCTTCTTAGATTTGATGAATATGGACATGGAAATCATAAATAAGGGAACACTATATATCCTTCCACAAATTGTTGATCTATCGTCTCTTTTGGAAAGGATAAAGGATGCACAAAAAGGATGATGTGGGAATTCAGAAGAAAGTTGAAACTATCAGAAAAGGTGAATTCTCAGAGTTCAATGTTAATGAAGAAGTAATTGTGAGTTTTGGTTCAAGATTATGTGTTCCATAAAATCCACCATTAAAGAATGAACTTTTGGATAATTCACATAGTTAAAATTTCTCCTTTCACCGAGGAAGCACAAAGATACATCGAGATCTCCATGAGCATTATTGGTGGGATAACATGAAGAAGAAGATCACTGAGTATACATCAAAGTGCTTGGTGTGTTAGTAAGTGAATGATGAGAAAAAGAATTATAATGGGATGATGCAACCATTACCCATAACATATGGAAATGGGAAAACATCACCATGGACTTTGTCAGAAGACTTTCAAAGACATCCAAAGGAAACAATGCTATATGGGTTGCTGTGGATCGTCTTACAAAGACTGATCACTTAATTTCAATTTGAGAATATTTCTCATTGGAACAACTTGAAAAAATATACATCAAATAAGTGGTGAGGATGTATGGAGAACCACTATTGATAGTATTTGATTGAGATCCAATATTCACCTCTACGTTCTGGAAGAGTCTCCAAAACGCTATGAACACTGATTTGAACTTCAGCACGACACATCATTCTTAAACTGATGGCCAATCTGAGTAGACTATCTAAACACATGAGGACATGTTGAGAGAATGCTCAATGGACTTCAAAAGATGATGGGATAAACATCTTCCTATGATAGAGTTCTCTTACAATAATAGTTTCCACTCAAGCATCCAAATGGATCCTTATAAATCCCTTTATGGTAAGAGTTGTAGAACAGAGACATATTGGGATGTAGTTGGGTAGAAAAAAATCCTAGGTATAGAAATGGTCGAAGAAATGGTGGAGAACGTCAAGACTATATATCTGCACATTAAAGCTGGTCATAGTCGACAAAAGATCTATGTTTGATCATCATTGATGAGACCTAGAGTTTGATGTTGGAGACATGGTATTCCTCCACATATCACAGTGGAATAGAGTTATGAGATTTGGGAAGAATGTAAATTTTATTCCAAGGTACATTAGTCCTTTTTAGATCATTGAACGCATTAGAGAAGTGGTCTATCGACTAGAACTCCCACCAAACCTATCTCAAATACATGATGTATTATATGTATCACTCTTGAGGAATTACATACCTGACCCATCACATGTACTCAATCCAGATGTGGTACCATTGGATAATGACCTCTCATATGAAGAGAAGCTGGTGAATATCTTAGATGATAGGGAAACATTTATATGAAATAAGACAATGATCATCATTATGGTGTTGTGGAAAAACCAAAAGTTTGAAGAAGCAATGTGTGAATCAGAGAAAGTGATGAAGTATAGTTATCCTCATCTGTTTTAGTGTTGGAAAAGGAAATTTTTAGGGTGAAATTTCTTAATGGGGGATGATTATAATGACCGAAACTTTTATTAATGAATATTCTTATTGATCTTATTAACTGAATTATCATGTAAAATGTTTATATAAGACATATGAACTTACTTGTTTTTATGTTTTTTGATTTTCAAATACTGTTAATAATTGTTATCATTTCTAATATAGCTATTGAACAGTGATCACATGATTAGTATAAATATAAGGCTTTAACAAATCCAATTTTTTCAGAAAAATGAAGAAATGGCCTAATCCAGTTGAATTTCTCCAAATGATGCCCATTTTATAGAGCTCAGAAGAGAGGTAGCTTCACTGGTCTTCACTCTTGACCAAGGCCAATGCAATTCTCTACATGTTAATTTTGAACAGAACTGCCTACGGGAGAAGTGGAAGTAAATAGAGATTACCACCCTAGTGATGTTATCTGAGCTGTCCCAAGACTCTGTCACCATCGCACACTATACCCTTAGGTCTTCTGAAAGTGTTATAAGGGGTTATGTAACAAGACCATAACACTATGATTATGTGCATTATTTTTGTAAATAATATACATTCATTTTATTTTTTTAACTTTGTAAATGATTTTTAAAGCACAAATAGGGTTTTTAGTTAATATACAATTAATAAATCTATTCCAAGAATTAATTGATTTTCGAATTAAATAATATTTTAATAAAATATTATTACTAAATTAATTTTTATTAAATATAAATTCTCTTATAATTTTATTGTTAATACAATTGAAATTTTTATTAAGGTTTGAAATCTATTTTTCTCAAAACCCGTGAATTTTCAATAAATGTTGGTTTCTATTTATAAAATTGAAAATTAAATATTTAGAAGATTATTTTGATAAAAATAATATCATTTTTTGATACAAGATGTCAAAATTATCTAATAGTGAATATTTTATAATTTTCTGAGACAGTCAAATTTTTGGGTTAAAATTAAATACCGTTTAAATATATAATGTGTTTTATGACATAAAAATGACCTAATGGTGATGTAATAAAATACTATAAAAATTATTATCATATATATGTTTTATATTTAAAATAAAGTGATTTTATGTTTTTTTTGATTAATTTTATGGTGCCTTAGTGGACCTTCCAAGACTTATAAAATATTTTAACATTTTAAAATGATTTCCTTGAGAGTCTGACTCTACTCCACATAAGAAATAATAATATTTTTATAATTTAATGCATTATCCTTATAAAATAATGTTTTCCACTACAATTTTTAAAAATTAATTGGCAACAACCATGGGTTGGATTGTGTTTCGGATTAGTTTAATTTTTAGTATCCAAAACCTAAATAATAAAGAATTCCCTCTCCTTTCCTACATAAACTCACTCAGTCTCCCATTCCTCTTCACTAAATACCTTTGGATCTAGACAAACCTCCGCCCTCATATCTCTATAATCTTCTCAAGGCTCCACAAGCTCTTTATAAGCCTCTCTCAAGCCTCTCCCAAGCTTTTTGGGTCACACTTCCAAGTAAAAGATTTCTCCCTTTCTAATTTTTGTCCAAATTTTGTTATGTTGTTATAACCTTTTATATTCAATTAAAAATGTTTGGGTGTAATTTTTCACCTCCCCCATACTTCCCCACTAATTTTATAATGATTATAGACCAATTTATCTCTCATTAATTCCACCCTTGTACAACCGTTTCCATTACGAAATTCCATAAGGAATTTCTCTCTTCTCATTTACATTCAAGAAATTATTTTATATTATGAATCTAAATTCAATTACATATGTTGAGATATTATGTTCCATGATACCCTTACTATAAATTTCATATATAAATTATTATAGATCCCATTTTCTCTCATAAACCCATTTTATTATTTCTATTTGACTTCGTTATGCTGCCAAAGTTACACCAAAATTTCCCACGCCAAAATCATTGTGCAAGTGAATACCATACTCATTTATCTATCAAGGGTATTCACCTTTATTCACATGTACTTGTTGATTTACGAATTTCATTTATTTATTACACAAAACTTATTCATGGAATAAATTATGATGTTTAATTAATCCATGTTGTATGATCTATGTGACACACTTATGCATGAAATGAAATGTTTATAAAGGGTGTGCACTGATAGCACTCCAATGCATTGGGTAAAGATTTTTATCATGATATGTCAAGGTAAATGAGGGTTTACTCATTCTAATTCAAGTTAAATGAGGGTTTACTCATTATAATTCAAGTGCAATGAGGTTTTACTCATGCCCCATGTGCATTGAGCCTTGGATCAGGCTAATATCATGTTAAATGTTGTTTCCACATTTACATGTAATGATAATCATGCTATATCATCCATTTATGTTCTTGTTTCTCTTGTGCTTCATTGATATGACTGTTGAATAACATGTACAATATTCTTCATGTTATTATTTGTTTAATCCTCTACTAGGCTTTATAGATCACCATTTTTTATGAATGTCTTCAGGTTGTCCCATGCAATGCTAAGTACGAAGAAATGTTGTGGTCATGTAAAAGAATTTTTCAATAAATATGTTGTGTTTTATGTTCTAATTTGTTATGTAATTTTTTTTAATTTTCCCTAGATACTAGACCTCTGGATCCTTAGAGTTGTCTTAAGTGACATTTTATGTAATAAATCATGTTTAAGTGTGTAATAAATAGTACGGTTGTTATAGTTTCACTCCTCCCACTGAGGGTGCTTCATTAACAGTGACATATATGATTAATATTGAAAATGATGGATGAGATAGTAATTTCATTCTCTCCCCACATTTATTAAGTGAATTTATATAGGTTAAATGAATTGGAACTTCAAAAATCATCTGTGATTTGTTGAAGAATATTTATAAAGGGAAAATGAAAGTTAAGAAAGAAAGATTAAAAATTTAAATATTAAAATAAAAATGATTTCAAAATGGGGGATGATGAATCTGTTGGTGAGTTATTCATAAGGGATAGTGATATTATACGCTCATTAAGAATCTTTAGATAAAAATTTTAAGAATCAATAGCTCTTTAAAATATATAGATAATTGTTACTATAAAAGAACTTGAATTTAGTGATTTTTAGTGACATTTTTCAAAAAACATAACTAAATATAAAAATATCCACATTTTCAAATGTTTCTAAATCAGTGATTATTTTAACTCTATTTAAATAAAATTAATTATATATAAGTATAATTCTATTAATTTACATATATATAGAAATAAGATTTCATAATTATATATTTATATTTATATATAAATTTATATTTATATAAAAAAACTTACATATTTTAAAATATCATTATATATAAAAATACATATAAAAACACACACACACATATATACCCTTCAGTGTGAATCTCAATGGTTGTATCCCCAGTGGGTCATGGTGGCTCTTGAGTTCAAGCTTCATAGAGTTCTTCCCTGCATTTGTGTGTTGCATGTTTTTAGCCCATTTCCGCAAAACAATTTATATATAAATATATATATATATATATAAAAACACACAAAAAGATATATATATGTATAAACACACACATAAATATATATATGAATAGATAAATAAATATATTGATATATAATTGTAGATTAAAACGCACAAGTATTTTGAATTTAGCTATGCATTTAAGAAAATGAGGCTATTTGAGTGACTTTTTTAATAGTGTATTAAAACATGAATAATTATATATATATGTATAATTATAATAATAATTAAATTTATTTACATATATATAAAAATAAAAATTTATAGTTATAATTATATATATTCATACACAGACACATAAAAACACACATATATATATTAATATAAAATATTTATAATCAAATTAATTTATAAATACAAATATATATTAATATAAACTATAGCGACCCTGGTCTTTTAAAAATATCGTCACATGATCTTAAGTATAATAAAGCATCATATTACAAGCCAAGGATCGTAAATTCTAGTTTCTTGGAATACTAGGTTCATAAAACTGAAAACAAGGGACTAAATAAAACAATTCTTTATTTAATCTTTATAACAAGCTCCTAACTTCCATTGTTCTCCTACATCTTCATAGGATAACATGAGGATAACATGAAAAAGGGATGAGCTAAAATTCCCAGTAATAGAATAAACATAAGAATAAATATTTAGCACATGGGTTAGAAGGCATGATATAATGATATAAAAAGGCATGGAACATATGGAATCATAACAAATAAACATGGGATCATATAAACATGGAGTCATAGTAATGTTAAAGAAACATAAAACATGAATTTATAATGAATCAATGTTTTTTTCACATATAGGATCACAAGTTGATGTTAACCAACAAACCGTAGTACATGGTAGCATGAGTCATGTAACGCCCCGACCCTAGTTACCCAGAGTCGGTGCATTATTACATAACATTGGCATGATCACAAGAAAGATCAAATCTCAAAAGACCGATTGGTTTAGTAGCCTTGGAAACACTAGATATATTCATAAGTTTTACATTACATCATAAAATGAAAAACTACTACTACAACATAATGTTTCCACAGTCCACACTATAATCCCCTTATAATATCCCTGAAGGTCATTCATAACTTACATCTTCACATCCTGGGAAAAATAAAACATAGAAAAGGGGTGAGCTCAAATGCCCAGTAAGGATAACAATATAGAGGAACATTCAAAAATAAGCATAAACATTTAAGGCAATGAATTACTAAAACAAAAGCCTTTTAAACTTGAACTTCAACATAGTATGGCAAAAGTAAAATGAAATAATGCCATTTACTTATTCACATGGATATTCTACTAATCGAATAATCACATGCAAAAATCAATAACCACTTTCATAATGATGGAATGCATAATGCTAAACTTTAATTTCTTTTCAAAGCCTCGTCCCAAGACCTTGGGGCTAACTGTAAACGGAACCCAACCCGGAGTGCCTCTAATAACCGGACACCAACCCGGAGTGCCTCTAATAACCGGACACGAACCCGGAGTGCCTCTAATAACCGGAGACCAAACCGGAGGGCTTACTTTTACCAGTCCCTAACCTGGAGGGCTTACTTTAACCAGTCCCCAACCTGGAGGGCTTACTTTAACCAGTCCCCAACCTGGAGGGCTTACTTTAACCAGTCCCCAACCTGGAACATACTTGTCCAACACATTCATATGAAGTAAAGGTTGAAATATAACATAAACATTCTTATTGGAACTAGCATACAAAATGTCAATACTTTACTCATAAACCAAGAATGCTATATATATGACACATCCACAGTCAAACATATCACAAAACTTCATTACAATATGGAAGTTTTATATCATAATAAATCAACTTCAAATAATCTTAAAATCCATCAAAGGATGTTGACATAGATGAAATCAAAATTCTTTTTAAAGAAATATCTCCTTTTATTTTGAAATCATTTAAGATCCATATAAAATAAAACACTTTCTTTGAATATAATCTTATAAGCTTGTAAGGGAAGCTTTGAAGATTTTATAACGGCGGAAAATATCCGCACCCGCCGTATAAGTTAAAAAAAACATTCTTACCTTAATTCTGTCGAAAAGGTTAAAAAGGACCTTGTTTTGAAAACGACGTAAAGATTCCTTTATAAACCTCTTATAAAAAGTCAAACAAGGGTATAAATGACTTTAACCCATATTCTTGTAAATAATAAATATGTTTTCAATTACATTTAGAAGAAACATGGATGTGGATGATAAAGAGATCCCAGTAGATTATTACGTATAAACAACCTCGGATAATGAAGAGATTGTGAAATAACCCTTACCTTGTACTTTTCCTTGGTTGGGGTAGGTTAACCTCCTCTTCTTCGGGTTCTTCCTTTTGATTTGATCAAAAGGGATCTTTAGGTTGGCTTTCTGATCAAACTAAGGCCCCTAGGTTGTAGTGAGGGAAGTTGGGAGAGTATTTGGGCAGGGTTTGGCCGAACCAAAGGGCTTTGAAGGTGTGAAAAAATGAGAAGGAGGAGTGCCCTTTTATAAGAGGGGTGAGGGGCACCTTTGGAAAAGCTAGAAATATTAGTTTATAATAAATTCATATTCGGTTTCTAATGGATCCAAAGTTGACTATTCAAAGGTTAAGGTGGGGATGGGTCGAAATCAACTCAACCAATAGAATTTAGACAGGTTTGGGTACTTATATTAACCTTATCTTTAAGTATTAACTCTAAGTTAATTAGTTTCACTTTTACAATGTCTCATTGTATTTTTATATTATATGGTTAATAAACTTACCATATACATACAAGATACCCACAAGTGGTCCATTAATGATACACCTATCATGATATAAGTCTCTTGGCCGAACCTTAGATTTTTAGGAATTTAATATCAATTAATAATATAATATTTTTTTTAAAAACTCTTTTATGTCAATTTTGACACTATTCAATAGTTGATTTTTGTGAAACTCATAACAGATTGATTACTTCGAAAAAAGTAAATTACATCAATAATAATATATCATATTATCCTATAAAATTAGTTTAATTCATTAAAAATTTCATATCATATTTATTTGGGTATTTATAATATCAATTATGTTAATTTTTCACTATTATAGTAATTACTACATCATCATTGTGTCATAAATAAAATATATTATTTAATGTCTAAAAATTATAAATAAAATATAATTATGTAGAAAATATTTTTATCTTTCTAATGAATATTTATAATCTAAAATCCAACATATATAACCCTATGTAACAATTGTATTGCTAAAAGATATATGCTTGTGTCATTTTTTGTATTTATTTTAACTTAATTAAAATAAAGTGTCATTATCACTTACAAGTGGATCCATGGGGTCCCAAAATAGACCCAAAGATGCCCATGGTCGACCATGTATCAACAAATAGGGTTAAGACACGTTTTAGGGTAATTTATTATTATTATAATATTATTTTTTAACCCTTATTTACCGGATTTACCCTTAACAATGGTAAATAAAATATTTACCGCAGTAATTATTCAAAATGTCTAAAAATAAAAGTTACCTATTTACACAATTTGAACATCCTGATTCCAAATATGGAATCCATTTTCCTAAATTCAAAACACAGAAGTGGCAGAAATTAAATTAAAATTAATTCCCGCTGTCAAAACAAAAAGCGTGTTTTTAAGAGATAATAACTATCAAAAGATTGACACTTGTTTATGTTCGGTTTAATTGTAAAATTATGTCCAATGACAAACATTATATTAAATGGTAAAAATATATTCTAAATATACTTTAAAACCACTCAAATTCATAATTTATCACTATTAATTATTTTGATTAAAAATGTTGTTTTTAATTAACATTTAGTAATTTTCACTATTCATCAAAATATGAAAGTTATCCGAAATGTACCAAAATTTCACCTTAGGATAAATTCGATATTCCGAATCCAAAAATGAAGTCCATTTTGAAATATAAAATATATATAATTTCAAAAAGTAGGTATTACTATTCATAACGGCTAGTTTGATCGGTTGTGGTGTGTGTTAAAACTCGAAGTTGCGTACAACATACGCTACGGTTTTATTCAAAGGAAAGCGTACCGTGTAAGCTTGGGATGTTTCATTTTAATTTTTTTTGATGTCCCCATTTAGTCAAAAAGTTTAAAATATTGTATTTAAAAAGGTTTCACTATTAAAAGTTGATAAAAGTGCAATACTGAAAATGAATCTTTTCTTGCATTATGACTAAGAAACTCATAATATGGATTCTAAAATTATAAGGATTATATAAAGTTTAAAATTTAGTTAATACTATTCATGACCTCTTTTAATGGCTTTTTTTTGTAAGTCAAGGTGTGATTGAACTCGGTGTTGCGTGTAGTGCAAGTTATTGAATTATTTTGAAAAAATAACACACTACGAAATCTTGGGGTGTTACATTCTCCCCTCCTTCAATAAATTGCGTCCTCACAATTTTAAATTGTTCTTCGAAAATAAAAGGTTGAAAATAGATAATATATTTGTGGGAAAACCCACATCGGAAATTGGGTTACTAAAATTTAGTCTTAATATGAGTAAAATAGAAATGAAATGGTCACCATCAAATTATGATCTCGATTAGGAGAACATTGGTGGTAATTAGAAACATATAATTGGAGGAAAAACGTAAATATTTATAGGTAGTGATTGAGGTCATCAATCACAAACAAGTATAAAATTGACGTCCTTAAACTCATCAATCTATGATTATTTGAAATACCATCGGTTCAACAAAACATAAGGTATTGGGATAACACATTTTTGATGTTTCAAAATATCTTAGTTGAAATCCCACATCGAAAAATGAATTAATGAGGCCTCTATTTAAAATAAAGAGTGGAAAGTAAGAAGATTACCGAAAATAACACATACTAGGGTTCCATGTAGGAAAATATGGATATGGAAGTGAAATCTAACCATCAATTATCTGATTGAGAGTGGTAGAGAACATGGCTATGAAAAGGCCAACAATCCCAAAGCCATAAATTAGTGATGATTTAAGGTACCATCTAGGACAACATTTTTGTTCTATGTTCCTTTTATTAATGTTGAGGAATTTATTTATGAGATTGGCTAATATCATAAGGAGATATACTTACATTATAATAAGAGTTTTATCCACTAATAAATTTCTACCACAACCTCATCTTTCACTCTAAAAGATAATAGAATGTAATTTTTTTTTCTATTTATACTATTCGTACAGGGTTCCAAAATAAATGAATTTATAATTCATCTACTAGATCTTTTAAAAAAAACTACATTATTTAATCCATGACATCTCGTGGGCTAGTGGTAGGTGATACACCCTTGTCGCCCTTCGGTTGCGGGTTCAAGTCTCGCAGCCTTGCCGGACGCGACGGGTTGCCGCCCGACCTCCGGGTTGTCCTTTTATGGAAATCCAAAATAATCCAAACTAGAACTATCCAAAATACTTCTGTCCAAACTCACAGTCCAACATTTATAAGGAAGGTAAACATAATTTAGATCCTTTTTACCCCGTAATAGCATATGAATACCTTCATCATGTATTCTTTTAATACACTGAAACATCCTGATTTACCATAATCTTTATTGATTACATTCATGCTCCCTTATTCCATATAGAATGCTGGATATACATCATCAATCCAAAAATGTTTTAAACCCCAACAATGATGGAATAGACAAATCATTAATCAGCTTCAAGGTAGTAAAGAATATCCAATATAATTTATCCAAATCAATCATGTATTATTCTAAAATCACTACCTCGGTATCAGAACCATATTATGGTTTATCTTTCTCTCAACCATATATTTTGCAAAAATTTAACCTTATATTGAGTCACTTTTCTTTGTTCCACACAATCTCAAGTCCTTAATGAAATAGTACTGCAGTACAATCCTTATATACTCCATAATTATTATAACAAGTACACTGTTGATACAACACTCAATTGACATAATCAACATAAGAACTCTAATCATTCCTCTTCATCTGTGGTAGTATCATAACTTGATTATTATCCAATAACATCATTTGCGGCATATTCTGAGGACTGGGACATAGGTTCGCATAGTGTCCAAACTCCTTGCAAATGAAGCATTGTACATTTGAAACCATTTTCTTACCCTTGCAGTCATGTACTTTGTGCCCTTTTCCACCACACTTATAACAAACTCCCATTCCTTTCTGGCAAGTTCCAGGGTGTTTCTTTCCACAGTTACCACATATGGGAAAATTCTTCTTTTCCCTCTTACCTTTATCCATCTTTCTCTCTTCCATCCTTTTCTTCTCTTGCTTCCTTTCAAAGCCATAGGACTCAGTAAACTCTTTACTTATCTTATCAACACATGATATTATTTCTTCATATGATGATAATACATGGGAGACTATTTCTCTTATAAATTCTAGCTTAAGACCATGAAAGATATGATCCTTCCTTATCTTTGAATCATGTGCATTTTTGGAGTTCTCATTCCGTCTACTGGGCGCCATTTCTAAACAATGACATAAACTAGATCAGTTTATGAATCAAAATACATAATCCCATACTTATAAAACACTTAAAATAAATTGAACTATTTATGGATATAATCCATAATCATAAAAATGTCTCCTTTGAGGATGTATATACTCATAATCCCTTCATAATGGTTTGTAAAGAAAATGTGAATTATCCTAAGCATATCCCCCGGGAGTGTCGTAACCAAGAGTTCCGCAAGGCCCGTTGTCGTGCACCAGTTCCCGTTCGAGTCTAGCTCAAAGCAGTGTTTTCGGGTTTTACCCCTAGGTACATCTGTGCCAGAGCCGCCTCTACCTGATCGTATCCAGACAGGGATGTATTGCTCGGAAAACTCACAAAATCTCTACAATACCAAAATTATAGGAAGTTCTTCTATACTAATCCTCAAAGTTCATCTTAGGTCTACGTGCTCTAATCAGAGTTTATCTAAATCTAGCTTCCAAGGTTTGTACTAAACTTCCTCTGATACCAACTGTAATGCCCCGACCCTAGTTACCCAGATTCGGTGCATTATTACATAACATTGGCATGATCACAAGAAAGATCAAATCTCGAAAGACCGATTGGTTTAGTAGCCTTGGAAACACTAGATATATTCATAAGTTTTACATTAAATCATAAAATGAAAAACTACTACAACAACATAATGTTTCCACAGTCCACACTATAATCCCCTCATAATATCCCTGAAGGTCATTCATAACTTACATCTTCACATCCTGGAAAAAATAAAACATAGAAAAGGGGTGATCTCAAATGCCCAGTAATGATAACAATATAGCGGAACATTCAAAAATAAGCATAAAAATTTAAGGAAATGAATTACTAAAACAAAAGGCTTTTAAACTTGAACTTCAACATAGTATGGCAAAAGTAAAATGAAATAATGCCATTTACTTATTCACATGGATATTCTACTAATCGAATAATCACATGCAAAAATCAATAACCACTTTCATAATGATGGAACGCATAATGCTAAACTTTAATTTCTTTTCAAGGCCTCGTCCCAAGACCTTGGGGCTAACTGTAACCGGAACCCAACCCGGAGTGCCTCTAATAACCGGACACCAACCCGGAGTGCCTCTAATAACCGGACACCAACCCGGAGTGCCTCTAATAACCGGAGACCAAACCGGAGGGCTTACTTTTACCAGTCCCTAACCTGGAGGGATTACTTTAACCAGTCCCCAACCTGGAGGGCTTACTTTAACCAGTACCCAACCTGGAGGGCTTAATTTAACCAGTCCCCAACCTGGAACATACTTGTCCAACACATTCATATGAAGTAAAGGTTGAAATATAACATAAACATTCTTATTGGAACTAGCATACGAAATGTCAATACTTTACTCATAAACCATGAATGCTATATATATGACACATCCACAGTCAAACATATCACAAAACTTCAATACAATATGGAAGTTTTATATCATAATAAATCAACTTCAAATAATCTTAAAATCCATCAAAGGATGTTGACATAGATGAAATCAAAATTCTTTTTAAAGAATTATCTCCTTTTATTTTGAAATCATTTAAGATCCATATAAAATAAAACCTTTTCTTTGAAAATAATCTTATAAGCTTGTAAGGGAAGCTTTGAAGATTTTATAACGGCGGAAAATAGCCGCACCCGCCGTATAAGTTAAAAAAAACATTCTTACCTTAATTCTGTCGAAAATGTTAAAAAGGACCTTGTTTTGAAAACGACGGAAAGATTCCTTTATAAACCTCTTATAAAAAGTCAAACAAGGGTATAAATGACTTTAACCCATATTCTTGTAAATAATAAATATGTTTTGAATTACATTTCGAAGAAACATGGATGTGGATGATAAAGAGATCCCAGTAGATTATTACGTATAAACAACCTCGGATAATGAAGAGATTGTGAAATAACCCTTACCTTGTACTTTTCCTTGGTTGGGGTAGGTTAACCTCCTCTTCTTCGGGTTCTTCCTTTTTATTTGATCAAAATGGCTCTTTAGATTGGCTTTCTGATCAAACTAAGGCCCCTAAGTTGTAGTGAGGGAAGATGGGAGAGTATTTGGGTAGGGTTTGGCCGAACCAAAGGGCTTTGAAGGTGTGAAAAAATGAGAAGGAGGAGTGCCCTTTTATAAGAGGGGTGAGGGGCACCTTTGGAAAAGCTAGAAATATTAGTTTATAATAAATTCATATTCGGTTTCTAATGGCTCCAAAGTTGACTATTCAAAGGTTAAGGTGGGGATGGGTCGAAAGCAACTCAACCAATAGAATTTAGACAGGTTTGGGTACTTATATTAACCTTATCATTAAGTATTAACTCTAAGTTAATTAGTTTCACTTTTACAATGTCTCTTTGTATTTTTATATTATATGGTTAATAAACTTACCATATACATACAAGCGACCCACAAGTGGTCCATTAATGATACACCTATCATGATATAAGTATCTTGGCCGAACCTTAGATTTTTAGGAATTTAATATCAATTAATAATATAATATTTGTTTTAAAAACTCTTTTATGTCAATTTTGACACTATTCAATAGTTGATTTTTGTGAAACTCATAACAGATTGATTACTTCGAACAAAGTCAATTAAATCAATCCTAATATATCATATTATCTTATAAAATTAGTTTAATTCATTAAAAGTTTCATATTATATTTATTTGGGTATTTATAATATCAATTATGTTAATTTTTCACTATTATAGTAATTACTGCATCATCATTGTCTCATAAATAAAATACATTATTTAATGTCTAAAAATTATAAATAAAATATCATTATGTATGAAATATTTTTATATTTCTAATTAATATTTATAATCTAAAATCCAACATATATAACCATATGTAACAATTGTTTTGCTAAAAGATATATGCTTGTGTCATTTTTGTATTTATTTTAACTTAATTAAAATAAAGTGTCATTATCACTTACAAGTGGATCCATGGGGTCCCAAAATAGACCCAAAGATTCCCATGGTCGACCATGTATCAAACAATAGGGTTAAGACACGTTTTAGGGTAATTTAGTATTATTATAATATTATTTTTTAACCCTTATTTACCGGATTTACCCTTAACCATGGTAAATAAAATATTTACCGCAGTAATTATTCAAAATGTCTAAAAATAAAAGTTACCTATTTACACAATTTGAACATCCTGATTCCAAATATGGAATCCATTTTCCTAAATTCAAAACACAGAAGTGGCAGAAATTAATTTAAAATTAATTCCCACTGTCAAAACAAAAAGCGTGTTTTTAAGAGATAATAACTATCAAACGATTGACACTTGTTTATGTTCGGTTTAATTGTAAAATTATGTCCAATGACAAACATTATATTAAATGGTAAAAACATATTATAAATATACGTTAAAACAACTCAAATTCATAATTTATCACTATTAATTATTTTGATTAAAAATGTTGTTTTTAATTAAAATTTAGTAATTTTCACTATGCATCAAAATATGAAAGTTATCCGAAATGTACCAAAATTTCACCTTAGGCTAAATTCGATATTCCGAATCCAAAAATGAAGTCCATTTTGAAATATAATATATATATAATTTCAAAATGTAGGTATTACTATTCATAACGGCTAGTTTGATCGGTTGTGCTGTGTGTTAAAACTCGAAGTTGCGTACAACATACGCTACTGTTTTATTCAAAGGAAAGCGTACCGTGTAAGCTTGGGATGTTTCATTTTAAATTTTTTTGATGTCCCCATTTAGTCAAAAAGTTTAAAATATTGTATTTAAAAAGGTTTCACTATTAAAAGTTGATAAAAGTGCAATACTGAAAATGAATCTGTTCTTGCATTATGACTAAGAAACTCATAATATGGATTCTAAAATTATAAGGATTATATAAAGTTTAAAATTTAGTTAATACTATTCATGACCTCTTTTAATGGATTTTTTTTGTAAGTCAAGGTGTGATTGAACTCGGTGTTGCGTGTAGTGCAAGTTATTGAATTATTTTGAAGAAATAACACACTACGAAATCTTGGGGTGTTACAAGTCAAGGCTAACCGCCAAGACCGTTGCACATAACATCTCATGAGACTCAAAATTACCCAATGAATTATAGTAATATCTTGGTGCACCCATCATAATATGTTCATAAATATTATTTCCACTTATATAATCATACAAAATCAATCCTACATAAACATAATGGTTACCCGTGGTAAGAATTTGGTATCATAATCATGTCAAAAAGAATAACAAATAGAAGTATCATAAAAATGTACATGAAGGAAAGGAATTAGATCATTCATGGAAAATCATGGGGTAGAATTGGAATATATCATGATTTTTTAGCTTGATGTTATAACATGTAAAAATAGTACATAAGAAACATTACAATTAAATCATTTTAGTGCAGTTATATGAAAATACCAAAGGACATAAAAGAGAGTGATCTTTTTTATAAAACCATAAGTGAACAAAGACGTTTTTCATAATAAAAATATCAGTTTCATAAAAATAATGTTGTATTAAAAACAAATTATATAGTGTATATGACAACCCTGCTTTTTTTATTACAACTTAAACATGCTTTATTACATAAAACCTCACTTGGTACAATAAGGAAGATCGAGAGGTTTAGTGTCTTTGGGGAATAGGATCATTACATAAAAACTTAAAACATGAAATACAACATCTTTATTGAAAACTTCCCTTACATTACCACTACATTCCCTCGTACTTAGCATTGCATGGGATAACCTGAGGACATGCATAAGAAAAGGGTGAACTATAAAGCCCAGTAAGGGAGTACACATGAAAAAACATGAGGAGTAAAATACATGTTAGGAAATATGAATGTCAATAGAGAATAAGATAAACATGATCATAAAGGCATGATAAATCATGATAATCATAACATGGAAATGTGGCAACAACACTTAACATTGAATTAGCATGAGCCAAGGCTCATTGCACATGGAGAATGAGTAAACCCTCATTGCACATGAAGCACGAGTAAACCCTCATTTCACTTGAATTATCATGAGTCAACACTCATTGCACAAGAAGTATCATGATACTATACTTTACCCAATGCATTGTAGCACTATAAGGGCGCACCCTTCTTAAACATTTCATTTCTTGCATAAGTGTGCCACATGAATCATAAAATATGGATTCATAAAACATAATCATTTATTCCACGATAAGGGAATGTGGAATTCATACATGAAACTTTATAGTCAATAAGTAAATGTGCATAAAGGTGAATACCCTTGATGGAGAAATGTGCATGGTATTCACTACACAATGAAATTGGCTTATAAAATTGGTGTGATTTCGGCATCGTAACGGCGTGAAATAAGAATTTATAAAAATGGTTGATGAGAGAGAAAGGGTTTTCTTATCATATCTACATGTAATGGACCGTAAGGAGGTCATATAGATACATTTCCCACCAACTGAAAAGTAATTTAGATTCATGATACAAAAGTATTGATTGAATGTAAAAGAAGAGAGAGAAGTTCCTTTCAGAATTTCAGCATAGTAACAGGTGTACATGGGAGGCATTTAATGAGAGAGAAAGGGGTCTCCCATCATTCAAACAATAATAGGGCAGTATGGGGGATGTGAGAAACAATACCCCAACATTCATAATTGAAATTAAAAGGGTAATACAACTAAAAGAAATTTGAAAAAAATGAGAAAGGAAGAAAAAACCCTTACTTGGAAGTGTGATTCCAAAGGCTAGAGAGAGGCTTGTGAGAGGATTCTTCAGAGCTTGGGGAATCATGTAAGGATTCTAGAGAGATTATGGCAGAGGTTGGATGAACTCCAAGGGATTTTAGTGAGGAGGAATTGGAAGCTTGGGTGGTTTTATATAGGAAAGGTGAGGGAATTATTTGTTATTTAGGTTTGGGTCCCCTTACATTAAATTAATCCAAACCACAAACCATACCATGGTTTTTGCCCATGGTTTTTGGAAAAGTAAAGAGAAAACAATATTTTATAAGGCCCAAGTCCGAACTTCTTAAAACAATAAGTTTGCTTATGTGGAGGTGAGTCACACTCCCATGGATATTAATTTAAAAAGGAAAAGTGTTGAATATGTCTTGAGGGGTCCATTAATGCTTTGAAAAGTAAGTCAAACAAACCCAAAATCACATTATTTTAATGATAAAACATATATTGAACGAACATAAGGATTATGGTATTTTATTACTTCACCATTGGGTCATTATGATGTCATAAAACACATTATATATTTAAAAGGTATTTAATTTTTACCCAAAAATTTGACTGTCTCAGAAAATTATGAAAAATTCACCGTTGGATAATTTCGACGTCCTGATTCCAGAAATGGCATTTAGTTTACCTAAAAAATTTCTAAATATGTTAATTATCACTTTTAAAATAAAAACCAACATTTATCTAAAATTCACGGGTTTTGACAGAAATGGCTTTCAAACCTTAATATAAAATTTTAATTGCATTCATAAAATTATAAGATCATTTATATTTAATAAAAATTATTACAATAATATTATTATTATTTTATTAAAATATTAATTAATTCAAAAATCCCTTAATTTATTAAAATATATTTCTTAATTAAATAATATCTAAAAACACCATTTGTACTTTAAAAACTATTTACAATGTATCAAAAATGACTAGAAATTATATTCATTATTATATACAAAAATAATGTACATGAACATAGTACTAATTATTTGTTATATAACCCCTTAAACTAGTTGCGTAAGACCTAAGGTTAAGGTGTGCGATGGTGACAGACTCTTGGGGTGGCTCGGATAGCATCGCTCGAGCGGTAATTTCAATCAACTTCCACTTTTCCTGTAGACGGTCACGTTCGAGCTTGACATGATGAAGCTCAGCTTGGGATTGGTCAAGGGAGAATCCCAAAGACGCCACCTATTTTCCGAGTTCGGACAAATGGGCTTCGTATGGGGCAATTCTACTGGATGAGGCTATCGCTTCCTTTGTCTGAGTAAAATTGGGTTCCTTAAAGCCTTATATTTATACTAATCATGTGATCACTGTTCAACAGCTATAAAAGTAACGATCACAACTCATATCATAAAACCAAATAAGTTGACCTCTTATAAAAACATTTTTTATAAAGAGACATTTAACTGGATCAAGAGGTATTTCCCCATAATGAAACTTTGGGTTGTTACAATATTCCCCCCTTAAGAAATTTCGCCCTCGAAATTTTCCATTTCCCACACTAAAACAAATGTCAGTAAGTCAGCTACATCTTATCCTCCGATTCCCAAGATTCTTCTTCAAACGTGTGGTTTCTCCACAACACCATGACGAGGGGAATTGTCTTATTTTGTAGAACTTTTTCTCTATGATCTAAGATCTTCACCGGTTTCTCCTCATAAGAAAGATCGTCTTCCAATTGTACCACCTCAGAAGAGAGTACATGTGAAGGGTCTGGTATATACATCTTTAAGAGGGATACATGAAAGACGTCATTTAATTTGGCCATATTAGGTGGAAGTGATAGTCGATAGGCCATAGCCCCAACACGATCAAGAATATCTAAGGGGCCGATGTAACTTGGACTTAACTTCCCTTTATTTCCAAACCTCATGAACTTCTTCCACGGAGATATGCATAAAATCACAATGTCTCCACCTTTATACTCAAGGTCCCGTCGATGATTATCTGCATAACTCTTCTATCGACTCATGGCTGCCTTGATATGCTGCTGAATGGTTTTCACCTTCTCCACCATTTCTTAGACCATTTCTGGTCCAAGCAGCTTACGTTCACCGACCTTATCCCAACATGCCGGTGTTAAGCACCTTTTCCCATAAAGGGCATCATATGGTGCCATTTGGATGCTCGAGAGGAAACTGTTATTATAAGAGAACTGAACCAGATGAAGATGTTGATCCCATCCTCTTTTAAAGTCCATTGAGCATGCTCTCAACATATCCTCATGTGTTTGGATAGTCCGCTCAGATTGGCCATTAGTTTGAGGATGATAGGCCGTACTGAAGTTCAGTTCAGTATTCAGAGCATGTTGAAGACTCATCCAGAACTTAGAGGTGAATCTTGGATCTCGGTCAGACACAATAGATAGTGGTAATCCATGAAACCTTACAACTTCCTTGATATATATATGTGCCAGTTGATCCAATGATAAATCCTCCCGAATAGCAATGAAGTGTGAAGTCTTTGTAAGACGATCCACAACAACCCAGATTGCATTGTTTCCTTTAGATGTCCTTGGAAGTCCAGTGACAATGTCCATGGTGATGTTGTCCCATTTCCATTCTGGTATGGTCAATGGTTGCATAATCCCATTAGACTTCTTCCTCTCTACATTCACTTGCTGACACACTAGGCACTTTGATGTATATTCAGCGATCTCCTTCTTCATATTATCCCACCAAATTTTTTCTTGGAGATCTCAATACATCTTTGTGCTCCCTGGATGAATAGAGAAATTTGAACTATGTGCATCATTTAAGAGTTCCTTCTTCAGCTCCGGACTTGATGGAACACATAGTCTTTTCCCAAACCGCACAGTTCCTTCTTCATTAACATTAAACTCTGAGGATTTTCCCTTTTTGATAGCATCCACTTTTTCTTGAATTCCCACATCATCCTTTTGAGCATCCTTTAACCTTTCCAAAAGAGATGGTTGAGCAATAATTTGTGAAAGGATTGATGATGTTCCGTTATTTATGATTCCCGCATCCATCTTCATCAAGTCTAAGAAGACTGGATCCTTCTAAATTCTCATCATTGGTAGAATCACTGGATCCTTTCTACTTAAGGCATCAGCCACCTTGTTCGCTTTCCTAGGGTGGTAATGTATTAAACAGTCATAATCCTTGATGAGCTCTATCCATCTTCTCTAGTGAATATTAAGCTCTTTCTATGTTAAGATATATTTAAGACTCTTGTGGTTAGTATATATCTCACATTTCTCTCCATAGAGATAATGTCGCCAGATTTTCAAGGCAAAGATCACAACCTCCAACTCCAGTTCATGCATTGGATAGTTTCTCTCATGGATTTTCAACTTCCTTGAGGCATAGGATATCACTTTATCATTCTGCATCAGCACACATCCTAATCCCTTCATCTAAGCATCACTGAATGCCACAAAAAGCTCCCCACTTGTGGGTAAAGTGAGCACAAGTGCAGTGATAATACTCCTTTTCAACTCCTTGAAACTTTCTTCGCATTCATCACTCCAAGAAAACATTACACCTTCTCGAGTTAGCTTGGTAAGAGGGTTGGACAATCGTGAGAAATTTCTCACAAATTGTCGATAATATCCAGCTAACCCCAAGAAGCTATGGATATCCGTTACTGATGTTGGCCAAGTCCATCAATCAATTACATCTGTTTTGTAGGGGTCCACAGATATCCTATTACTTGTGATGATATGGCCCAAGAATGAGACCTCCTTCAACCAGAACTCACACTTGCTGTACTTTGCATAGAGCTTCTCCTTGCGCAAAGTCTATAGTACAGTTTTTAAATGCTCTTCATGATCCTCCTTGGTTTTGGAGTATATTAGAATATCATCTATAAAGACTACCACAAATTTGTCAAGGTAATCTCTAAAGACTCTATTAATCAAGTCCATGAATTTTTCTGGAGCATTGGTGAGTCCGAAAGGCATCACTATGAATTCATAATGCCCGTATCTTGTACGAAAAGCAGTCTTGGGGACATCTTCCTTCTTCACCCTTACTTGATAATATCCCGACTGCAAGTCCACCTTGGAGAAGTATTGTGCTCCATGCAGCTGATCAAACAAGTCATCGATTCTTGGGAGAGGATACTTGTTCTTTATCGTGATTTTGTTAAGTTCATGATAATCAATGCAGAGCCACATTGACCCATCCTTCTTCTTGATGAAGAGGACTGGTGCACCCCATGGTGAAGCCCTTGGGCGTATAAACCCTTTATCCAAATTCTCCTGTAGTTGTTTCTTCTAGTCTTCAAGCTCAACAACAACCATTCTATATGGAGTCTTGGATATTGGTAATGCCCCAGGTATAAGTTCAATTGAGAACTCAACATCTCTTCTAGGAGGAAGACCAGGCAGTTCCTCGAGAAACACTTTCGCGAATTCCCTCACTATAGGCATTTATTCAAGGATGGTTTCTTCTTTGGACTCAATCATCTGAGCCAGATACGCATGCTCATAGGGTAGTAGTATCCATGCTTGAGATGATGGAGGTAAAGGAGATTCATCTTCCTCCTGACACTTGTAAATAATCGGGGGTCGATTCTCCATATGGAGTGTTATTTCCCTCTACCGAATATTTATGTTGGCTCTATATAAGGAAAGCCAATCCATGCCAAGAATTGCATCAAATTCCACCAGAGGAAGTATGACGAGGTTCTCCAAGAAATTCAATCCACAGATTATAACAGGTGAGGACTTATATTCATGGGATGCAATGATTGCCCCATTTTCCGTACTCACCGACATCTTTACTTCCATGATTTTCGGTGGTGTTGGGTTTGTTCTACTAATCTTTCGAGATATAAAAGAATTCATAGAACCTAAATCAAAAAGTAAATTCGCTATTCTTGAATGAATACCTAGCGTACCTGTCATCACATCATTTTCAGGGTTCACTTCGGAAGATGTGATGGAAAAATCTCTTCCTTGCTGTCTTGGAGGTTGTTGGTTGCCTCCGATAACCCTTGGATTAGGGAACTGATTTGCAAAATGACATGGTTCTTTGCATTTGTAGCATTGAATAGCATGTTGAGGTTCGAACGGAGCGTTCCTCTCCTCTGTCGCAGCTGTGGGTCCTTCTTTCCTCCAGTTAATAGCTAGGTGCCCTTCTCTTTTACACCTGAAGCATTTTCTCGTCCCCTTAAGGCAATTTCCAGGGTGCTTCTTCCCACACATTTGGCAAGTGGGGTGCTGGAACTTCTTAGCACCGTTGGATTTATCCATCGGACCACCAGCATTGAAGTCTACCTTACGCTTCTTGCCCCCATGATACCCCTGTGATTCCCCGATCTCCATTTCAACCTTGAGGGCACATCGGACAATTTCCTCATAGCTGTCGAAGTCACGGATTTCTAATGCTTTCCGCAATTTAGGATTCAACCCACCAAAGAAGCGGTCAACCATGCATTCAGGGGTAACGACAAAGATGGAAGCATATCGTGCAAGCCTTGTAAAGTTTTCCTCGTACGCTCCAACATATTCTTCATCTTTTTTCTTGAGGGAAAGGAAGTCCCTTTCCATCTTAAGCCGGAGGGTGCGTGGAAAATATTTATCGAAAAACATCTTCTGAAATTCCTTCCATTCCAAAGCCTCGATCTCCTCCTCAGGCTTAGTATTTTTGATCAACACCCACCATTGATTAGCTTCTCCCTCCATATGATAAGCAACCATGAGAACCTTCTCTTGTTCAGAACATTGAAGGATGAATAAGATCTTTTCAATGGAGTTGATCCATTGTTCAGCGATCGTGGGATTAGATGATCCACTAAAAGTAGGAGGCCTTTGCCTCATGAATCTCTTGATAGTGACTTGTTCCTTCTTAGAGGGGTTTGGACGTTCCTCTTGACCCATGTTTCTATTCAAAACTTGAGTTAGCTGAGAGAGAAGAGTGAAAAATTTCGTGATTCCCGCTCCCATTGGTTTGGGTATCTCATTAGTACAGTCATCACACTGATCATCACAACGGTTGTTAGCCCGAGTCCTCCTATTACCAGCCATTGGCTAGAATAAAAGGAAATTTGGGGGTAACACATAAAGGGTAATCCAATGTCAAAAGTTTATGACTTATAAATTAACATTTATTTCCTTAACTCATGAGTCTATAGGCTTTAATCTATGATTTTCATGAACTAATTTCTAACATATATTCTTAGGGGAATTTTTCCCTTAATAAGGGCTCATACTAAGATTGTGAATTTATCAAAACATATCCCCTGGGAGTTTCGTAACCAAGAGTGCAGCAAGGCCCGTTGTCGTGCACCATTACCCATTCGAGTCTAGCTCAAAGTAGTGTTTTCGGGTTTTACCCCTAGGATATATCTGTGCAAGAGCCGTGTCTACCTACTCGTATCCAGATAGGGATGTATTTGTTTGATAAACCACTTACTTAGTGTTTACTAAAACTTAGGGATGTTTTTATTATACTTAGTCTTGTATCTAAGGCTTTACTAGGGTTTCATAATCCCAAAAATAACTAACCTATCCTCTGATACCAACTATGACAACCCTACTTTTTTATTACAACTTAAACATGCTTTATTACATAACAGTTCACTTGGTACAACAATGAAGATTGAGAGGTTTAGTGTCATTATGGATTAGGATCATTACATAAAAACTTAAAACATGAAATACAACATCTTTATTGAAAACTTATTTTACATGACCACTACATTCCCTCGTACTTAGCATTGCATGGGATAACCTGAGGACATGCATAAGAAACGGGTGAGCTATAAAGCCCATTAAGGGAGTACACATGGAATAAATTGAGGAGTACAATACATGTTAGGAAATAGGCATGTCAATAGATCATAAGATAAATATGAACATAAAGGCATGATAAATCATGATAATCATAACATGGAAATGTGGCAACAACACTTAACATTGAATTAGCATGAGCCAAGGCTCATTGCACATGAAGCATGAGTAAACCCTCATTGCACATGAAGCACTAGTAAACCCTCGTTGCACTTGAATTAGTATGAGTCAACACTAATTGCACATGACGTATCACGATACTATACTTTACCCAATGCATTGGAGTGCTATAAGGGCGCACCCTTCTTAAACATTTCATTTCATGCATAAGTGTGCCACATGGATCATTAAACATGGATTCATAAAACATAATCATTTATTCCACGATAAAGGAATGTGGAATTCATACATGAAACATTATAATCAATAAATAAATGTGCATAAAGCTGAATATCCTTGATGGAGAAATGAGCATGGTATTCACTACACAATGACATTGGCTTATAAAATCGGTGCGATTTCGGCAGCGTAACGGCGTGACATAAGAATTCATAAAAATGGTTGATGAGAGAGAAAGGGGTTCCTCATCATATTTACATGTAATGGACAGTAAGGAGGTCATATAGATACATTTACCAAAAATTGAAAATGAATTTAGATTCATGATACAAAAGTATTGCTTGAATGTAAAAGAAGAGAGAGAATTTCCTTTCGGAATTTCGGCATAGTAACAGGTGTACATGGGAGGAATTTCATGAGAGGGAAAGGGGTATCCCATCATTCAAACAATAAGAGGGAAGTATGGGAGAGGTGCGAAACCATACCCCAATATTCATAATTGAAATTAAAATGGCAATACAACTTAAAGAAAATTGACAAAAAATGAGAAGGGAAGAAAAAACCCTTACTTGGAAGTCTGCTTCCAAAGGCTAGAGAGAGGCTTCTGAGCGGCTTCATGGGAGCTTGGGGCAGCTTGGGTGGATTATAGAGAGATTAGGGCAGAGTTTGGACGAACTCCAAGGGATTTTAGTGAGGAGGAATTGGGATCTTGGGTGGGTTTATATAGGAAAGGTGAGGGAATTCATTATTATTTAGGTTTGGGTCCCCTTACATTAAATTAATCCAAACCACATGCCATCCCATGGTTTTTGCCCATGGTTTTTGGAAAAGGAAAGAGGGAAACAATATTTTATAAGGCACAAGTCCTAAATTATTAAAATAATAAGTTTGCTTATGTGGAGGTGAGTCACACTCCCATGGAAATTAATTTCAAAAGGAAAAGTGTTGAATATGTCTTGAGGGGTCTATTAATGCTTTGAAAAGTAAGTCAAACAAACCCAAAATCACATTATTTTAATGATAAAACATATATTGGCTGAACATAAGGATTATGGTATTTTATTACACCACCATTGGGTCATTATGATGTCATAAAACACATTATATATTTAAACGGTATTTAATTTTTACCCAAAAATTTGACTGTCTCAGAAAATTATGAAAAATTCACCGTTGGATAATTTCGACGTCCTGATTCCAGAAATGACATTTATTTTATCTAATTTTTTTGTAAATATGTTAATTTTCACTTTTAAAATAAAAACGAACATTTATTGAAAATTCATGGGTTTTGAAAGAAATGGCTTTCAAACTTTAATATAAAATTTTAATTGCATTAATAAAATTATAAGATCATTTATATTTAATAAAAATTAATATAATTATAATATAATTATTTTATTAAAATATTATTTAATTCAAAAATCCCTTAATTTAATAAAATATATTTCTTAATTAAATAATAACTAAAAACACCATTTGTACTTTAAAAACTTTTTACAATGTATCAAAAATGACTAGAAATTATATTCATTATTATATACAAAAATAATGTACATGAACATAGTACTACTTATTTATTACATAACCCCTTAAAATAGCTGCATAAGACCTAAGGGTAAGGTGTGCGATGGTGACAGACTCTTGGGGTGGCTCGGATAGCATCGCTCGAGTGGTAATTTCAATCAACTTCCACTTTTACCGTAGACGGTCACGTTCGAGCTTGAAATTATGAAGCTCAGCTTGGGCTTGTTCAAGGGCGAAGCCCAAAGACACCACCTCTTTTCCGAGTTCCTACAAATGGGCTTCGTATGGGGCAATTCTACTGGATGAGGCCATCACTTCCTTTGTCTGAGTAAAATTGGGTTCGTTAAAGCCTTATATTTATACTAATCATGTGATCATTGTTCAATGGATATAAAAGTAACGGTCACAAATCTTATCATAAAAAAAAGAAGTTGACCTCTTATAAAAACATTTTTTATAAAGAGACATTTAACTGGATCAAGAGGGATTTTACATTAATGAAACTTTGGGTCGTTACAGTGTACATTAAAATGGGTAAGAATTTAGAAAGTTCCATTGAAACGGGCTTTCTTATCGAGAATAATTAAAGAGGGAATCATTTAAAAACATGTATATCCCCAAAATATAATTATGAAGGGATCATTATACATGATTTTGGATTATATAAATGGAATTTAGAATATGTTGATAAAAAGTATAGATTCATTTGGGTAAAAATAAATATAGAACAACCTGAAGGAATAATGGAGGTTAGGGTATAATCTCTTACCTTAATTCAGATGGTGTCCTTCAATTGATATTAATGTTTTGGATAACCAAATTAAATTCATTAATTATTATTTAATTTACTTCTTATACATGTAATTTATTTATGTTAACCTTATTAAGATCATTCATAACCTTTTTGATGGGCTAACATGTTCAATTTCGTTGTATGGGGGCGTTTGTTTCTTTGGATTTCATGATTTGTTTACTTATACACATGTAAATATAAACATTTAAGATGACAATGGTTGTCCATAATTAATGGTGTATGTTATTAGTGAACATCAAGAAGATTAAAAAGTTATAAAATTCATTTGGTTATTTTGAGTGAGGATGAATCATTATATAAAACTTTAATGATAACCGTTTTGGGTAATTGGTGGTTTTTTGATCATAATGAACTCAATTTTCTTCATTAATTAATATCATGTTTACCAAAGATTCATGAACCTTAAATATAAAATAATACATATATTATTGTCTGGATCAACCATAAAAATGGTTTCATGTCCAGAATTGAATATGGAAAAAGAAATTGAAAACCCATCGTCCTTGAATTTGATAAATTAACACATCTCGGATGGTGTTTAAATTTCTAGTATAAAAGGATGGGAAATGAGAGGTGCGGATGAATTATTCCATTATCATAACATAATTACATTAAATTTAAGGTAGTGGATTTATCATAACATTTTGATGAAATGAGTTGAGTAGAGGAAATGAATGAAAAGAACATGAAAAAAATTAAAAGAAATGAAAAGGGGAATTTAGCTCTTGAATATATCTTCCTTGAGAACCTCTTTCGGGGTAAGAATTTTTTCTTTTGAAGAGACAAAGGGATTATTGACGTGGGATAGGGACTTAGGGAGATATTTTAGTAGAATTTGGACTATGCACAAAGCTTTATAAGTGTGAGGTGAAGAGGGGGAGATGGGTGCTTTTGATAGTGGAGGAGAGGGGGGTTTTCTCAATATTTTATTTATTATTTTATTATTTTTCTCAAGACCAGTAATAGTAATGATTATTGTGACTGAAAATAGTAATATGTGCATATGGGTTGGAACCCAAGGCTGTTACCATAGAAAAACATCATCAATGTCTCAATAAATCATGTATTTAGATTATTCGTTAAATTATTGTATTTTATTATTCACTAATGATTCAAGTATTTTAGAAAAATAATAAAAAATCACCCCAACCATTTTTCAATTTGTATAATCAGAAAATTAATTTCATTTTATGAATTTAATTTTCGAAATGTGATATATTTAATTTTTAAATAAAATCGTCATTTAATTGAAAAATATATATTTTAAAATTATAACGGATTTTATAAAACATTGAGAAATTAACAAAGGTATCATAAAATTATCCAATAATCATAAGGCAACCAAACTATAATTTATGAGTAAGTTTTATGAAAATAAATTTTATTTTAAATTATTAAATTATTCATGATATTTTAATTAAAAAAATATGACTTATAAAATTACCAACACAATGATAAAATTATATCGTAATGTAACTTATAAGATGAATAAATTTTATTTATACTTTCATTGGTAAGGTTACTTATTCAATTTTCTGATTTACTATTCAAACGGTTCATATTAATATTCATAAGGGTAACATAACTATTCATAAGAGTTAGTTACTATTGAACAAAATATTATTTTGTCCTATCAGGCTATAAACATCTTAATGATCACAACCATGTATGTCGGATTTAGTAAATTCAAATCACAGAATTGACAATATTATGTTTAAAGGTCACATAGTACTTATTAGTTTATTGTGTTGTTAATTCATATTATTATACTATATTACATAATGATAAGAAGGGAATTTCAATTGATTAAACTTTGGGTTGTTACATTCTTTCACCCTTAAGAATTTTGTCACTTAAAATTTTGTTTTATATTATAATCCGTAAACAGGTGTGGGTAATTTTCCTTCATTTCATCCTCAAGTTCCCATGTTTCCACTTCGTACTTTTGGTTCTGCTATAGTATTTTGATTAGGTGAGTAGGTTGTTCCATAGAACTTTATCTCTACTATCCAAGATCTTCAATAGATTCTCTTCATGAGAAAGATCATTCTCCAATTGTACCACCTCTTAATATAGTAAATGTGTATGATCTGGTATGTACTTCCTTAAGAGGGATACATGAAATACATTATATACTTTAGACATGTTAGATTAAAGTTATAGTTTATAGGCCACAAATCCAACATGATCAAAAATCTAGAAGGGGCCATGTAACCAGGACATATATTTCCGTTCGTCCCAAACCTCATTACCATATTCCACATAAATATGAGGAGGAATATCATGTCTCCAACTTTAAACTTAAGGTCTTATCAATGATTGTCTGCATAACTCTGTTGTCGACTTTATACTGTCTTGATATGCTTCGGAATGGTTTTCACCTTATCCACCATTTCTCCAACCTTTTTAGGTCCTAACATCTTACTCTCACCTACTTCATCCCAACATACCAGTGCTATGCACCTTTTCCCACAAAGGGCTTCATATGGTGTCATTTGGATGATGGATTGAAAATTCTTTTTGTAGGAGAATCTAACCAGTGGAAGATGTTGGTCTCATCCCCCTTTGAAGTCTATGGAAAATTCTCTCAACATGTATTCCAATTTCTACATTATTCTCTTAGATAGGCCATCACTTTGAGGATGATAGGCTGTAATGAAGTTCAGTTCAGTGCTTAGAGCATGTTGGAGACTTTTCCTAAACTTCAAGGTGAATCTTGGATCATGATCAGATATAATATATATTAGTACTCTATGCATCCTTACCACCTATTTTATATGTACCATTTCATGTAAATCCAATGATAATTCTTCTCGAATTGTGATAAAGTGCGTGGTCTTTATAAGATGGTCCACAATGACCCATATTGCATTGTTTCCTTTAGATGTCCATAGAATCTAGTGACAATGTCCATGGTGATGTTCTCCCACTTTCATATTGGTATGGGTAGTGGTTTCATTATCCCATTAGAATTTTTCATCCCATCCTTCACTTGTTGACAAACTAGGAAGTTTTATGTATACTCAGCAATCTCATTCTTTATATTGTACCACAAATAATTCTTTTGGAGACCTTGATAAATCTTTGTGCCCCATGGGTGAATAGAGAAGGTTGATATATGTGCATTATTTAGAATATCCTTCTTTATCTCTAGATCGGATGGTACACATAATCATGACCCAAATCTTACGACTTCATCCTTGTCAATGTTGAACTCAGATGATTTCATATTTCTGATAGCATCCACCCTTCTCTGAATTTCCACATCATTGCTTTGAGAATACTTTATTTTCTCCATCAAGGATGGTTGAGAAATCATTTGAGAAAGGATTGATTGTGTTCCTCCCTTAATGATTTCAATTTCAATCCTCTGAAAATCATAGAAGATTGGATCCTTTTCAATTTTCATCATTGATAAAGATGCAAGATCCTATCTACATAGAGCATTTGCAACCTTATTTGCCTTACCGGGGTGGCAGTGGATTATGCAGTCATAATCAAAATGATCTCAAACCATCTTCACTGGAACGTATTAATCTATTTCTATGTGAATGTATATTTCAGACTTTTGTGATCAGTATATATCTCACACTTCTTCCCATATATATAATGCTACCATATTTTCAACGCAAAGATCACAACCGCCAACTATAGGTCATGTGTGGGATAGTTTTTATCATATATTTTCATTTTCCGTAAAGAATAGGATATCACATTATAATTTTACATTATAACACAACCTAATCCTTTCTTTGAATCATCACTATACACCAAAAATATTTCTTCACATATTGGGAGTGTGCGTACTGGTACAGTGATAAGTATCTTTTTCTATTCCTTAAAGCTTTCCTTGCGTTATTCAGTCCAGAAAAACTTCAATCCCTTCCATGTCAGCACGGTCAATGTGTTTGATAATTATTAAAATTCTTCACAAAACATTGATAATACCTATATAGACCCAGAAAGCTGTGGATCTCCATTAAAGTTGTTGGATTGGGCTACTCTTCAATTTCCTTTCTCTAGGAAGGGTCTACAGATATCATTTTCCAGTGATAAAGATCCCCAAGAATGATAATTCCTAAATCAAGAACTCAAATTAACTCCAATTTTCATAATGGTTCTCCCTTATCAATGTCATCAACATAATATTAAACTTCTGCTCATGTTCATCATTGCACTTAGAGTATTTCAGAAAATCATCGACAAAGACTACTAAAAACTTGTCTAGGTAATATCTAAAGACTATATTCATTAAATCAATGAATATTTCTAGGGCATTAGTGAGTCCAAAGGAAATAACTATGAACTCTTAGTGTCCAAAACACATTCAAATTATAATCGTGCAAATATCTTCTTTCCTTACCTTTAATTGGTGATATCTCAACCGAAGGTCCACCTCAGAGAAATAACTATCCCCACATAGATGATCAAAAAATCCATCAATCCGAGGAAAGGGATACTTGTGATTTATCATGATTTTATTTAGTTCATGATAATAAATGTAGAGCCTCATTGATCCATCATTCTGCTTAACAAATAGGACTAGTTCACCCCATGGTGAAGCACTCAGGCATATAAAACCCTTCTCCAGATTCTCCTGTAATTGCTTCTTTAGCTCTTCCAGATCTACAGTGGCCATACTATAAGGTGTCCTAGATATAGTTAGGGATCCCAAAATATGTTCAATTAAGAACTCAAACTACCGATCAGGAGAAAGAACAATAAATTATTTTGGGAATATATCAGTGTAATCCCACATGATGGGCATATCTTTAAGAAGTATCATCTCTATTTTATCAATCATGTGAGAAAGATATGCATGCTAAAAATGATACATTATCCTCACTTGAGATGAAGATTATAAAGGAGATTTATCTTACTCATTACTCTTTTACATGATTGGAGGATAATCTGGGATGTGAAGAGTGATCTCCCTTTCTTGATAGTCAATGTTGTCTTTGTATAAAGATAAAAAATTTGTGCCTAAAATAGCATCAAACTCCACCAGAGGATGTTTACCAAGTTTATTTGGTAGGTTTGGCCAGGAAACATTTACTAGGGAGGAGTTATAAACCATGGATCCAATAATTTCCCCATTATTTGTTCTCACATATAACTCAACCTCCAAATTTTGAGGTTTTTTTGAATAGTTCTACTAAACATGAAAGATATGAAAGAATGCATAGAACCAAAATCAAGAAGTATAATTTATATTCTCAAATTAATAACTAGCGTACTTGTCAATATATCATTTTCTAGCTCCACCTCAGTAGTATTGATAACATAATCCATTCCTTGTTTCCTTGGATGTTGTTGTTGATTTCATCCGAAAATCCTTGGCTTAGAGAGATTGTTTGCATAATGCACATGCTCCTTACAGTTGTAACACTACACTATAGGCTGAATGTTTACCTAGACCATCCTTTCTTCTTCTACATTTGTGGAATTATTCATACCCTTAGGTTAGTTCTTACCCAGATATAGAATTCCTCCATATTTGAAGCAATTCATGGTTCCCTTTAGACATATCCTAGGATGCTTCTTCCAATAATTTTGACACATGGGATGTTCAATATTCTTTCCATCATGGGTTTTATTTTCCAAAACACCTATATTAGACTGAATTTTCATTTTTTTTCATTGGTCCCATGAGACCATTGAGAGTCTCCAATCTCTATTTCAACCTTGAGAGTACAACAGAAAATCTCATTATAACTATCAAAGACATGAATCGCCAATGCTTTTCATAGACTCAGCTTTAGTATAATAAAGAATAAATTCACCTTGATTTCAGTGTTCATGATAAAACGAGAGGCATATCTTTCAAGACTTATAAATTTTACTTCATACACCCTGATAAATTCATCTTCCTTATACTTACATAAAAAAAACTCTATTTCTATTTTGATATGGAGGGTTAGGGAAAAATATTAATTAAAATCATTTTCTTGAATTCCTCCCAATCTGTGGAATAAATTTCCTCCATGGAATTCATATTCTTGTTAATTTTTCACCACTGATAAGCTTCCCCATAAAAACAATAGGCTTCCATAATTACTTTATCTTTTTCTGAGCACTGGATGACATAGAATGTCTTTTCAATGATGTTAATCCATTGTTCTGTGATGTGGGGGTCATAATATCTACTATACATGGGAGGCATTTTCCTTATGAAGTATTAGACAGAAACTCTCTCTTCCCTTGGAGGAGGAGGGTGTTCTAAATGATTCATGTTATTATTCCTAACTTCAGCCAGTTGAGAAAATTGTTTATTAAATTTTTGATCACTTGTTACCATTATATCATGTGTATAATTAGGTAAATCAACACATTTCCTATCACATTTATTATTTTCACATGTGCTTCTATTTCGTCCCATTATCTATGAAAAGGAAAGTACATTTAGAGGGCTTTAATATTTATCTATTAATCATAAAAAGGAAAATTTAAACACAAAATTATAAACTCTTAAAGGAAAATTTTATCCTAAATTGTGATTCCATAGGTTTCAATATAGGTTATCCATGATCTATTTACTTAAATTTATTCTTATGGGATTTTTTATGTTCACTTAGTAATGGTTCATACTAAGCTTACGAATTTACCAAAGCATATCCCCCAGGAGTGTCAAACCAGGAGTGCAGTAAGGCATTTTATCGTGCAGCAGTTCCCATTCGAGTATATCTCAAAGAAATTTTTCTAGATTTTAACCCTAGAAACATATGTTCCAAATCAATACCCACTAGTTTGTATCTAGATAGGGATTTATTTACTTGATAAACCACTTACTCTATAATTACCAAAATTTGGGGACTTTTTCTTTATACTTAGTATCATCCCAAAGGTTTTTACTAAAGTGCTCTATTAACAGTCTCCAAAAATAACTAGATCATCCTCGGATACCAACTATAGTGACCCTACCCTTTTACACATATCATTACATGATCTTCATCACAATAAAGAATCATATTACATGCCATGTATCATAAAGTTAAGTGTCTTGGAATACTAGGTATATAAAATTGAAAACAGGGGACTAATAAAAACATTTATTTATTTAATATTCAAAAATAGATCCTAACTTCCTTTTTTCTCATAAATATTCATAGTATAACTTAAGGATGACTTTAAAAAAGGGATGTGCTAAAATTCCCAGTAAGGGGATTAATATAAGAATAAAGCTTTAGCACATGGGTTAGAAGTCATGACATAATGATATAAAAAGGCATGGAACATATGGAATAATAACATATAATCATGGTATCATATAAACATAGAGTCATAGTAAAGTGATAGAAACATAAAATATGAATTTATCATGATTCAAGTCTTGTTACACATAGAAGAGCAAAAGTCACGGTTAACCATCAAAACTGTTGCACATGGTAGTACGAGTCAAGGATGACCACAAAGACCATTTCACATAATGTGTCATGAGACTAAAATTTACCCAATGCATTGTAGATCCATCTAGGAATACCCATCATAACATGTTTATTAATATTATTTCAACATATAGAATCACACAGAAACATAAGGGTTACCCATGTTAAGAATTGTGTATCACAATCATGTCATAAAGTATAACAAATGGGAGTATCATAAAAATGTCAATGATGGAAAGGAATTAGATCATGAATGGACAATAATGGGTTATAATAGGAATAAATCATGAAATTAAATTCCAATTTTAATTAATATTATGTAAAAATGAGTACCTAAGAATCATTTGAATTAAAACATTTTAGTGCGGTTATAGAAAAATACAAAAGGTCATAAAAGAGAATAATATTTTATATAAAACCAGAAGCGAACCGAGAAGGTCTTAAAAATAAAGAATATATGTTTTATAAAATTAATGGTGTCTTAAAAATATATAATATATTATACTTGAAAATGTGTAAGAATATGGAAAGTTCCCTTGAAATGGGGTTCCTTATCGGGAAGAATTGAGGAGAGAATCATTTAAAAACATGTCTATCCTAAAAAGTGAATGATCAATATATCTTTAAAAATAAGATTTGATAATACAAAAATAATTTAGAAGATTTTCATAAAAATTATATATTTCATAATTTGGGTAAAAATAAAGATAGAACAACCTAAAGGAATAATGGAGGTTCAGGTAGAATCCCTTACCTTAAGTATGATGGTGTCCCTCACTTGATCATAATATTCTATATAACCACATTACATTGATTAATTAATATTTCAATAACCTATTATTTATGTAATTGATTTAATATAACCTTATTAAGTTCATTCAATACCTTTTTCAGAGGTTAATATGTTCAATTTCGTTGCTTGGGGTGTTTGTTTCCTTGGTTTTCATGATTGGTTTACTTATATACATGTAAGGATAAAGAGTTAAGGTTGGAATGGTTATCAAAAATTGAAGTTTTTTTAGTAGTTAAAATCTAGAATATTACATGGTTAAAAAATTCATTTGGTTATTTGGAGTGAGGATGAATCATTATATAAAATGTTAATGACAACCGTTTTGGGTAATTGGCAGTTTTTTTCACAATGAACTCATTTTTATTTATAAATTAAGATCATGTGTACCAAGGATTACAAAGCCTTACATAATAAATAATACATATATTATATTCTAGTTCAACCATAAAAATTGGTTCATGTTCAAAATTAAAGACAGTAATAGAAATTGAAAACTCGTCATCCGTGAATGTGATAAATTAACACATATCAGATGGTGTTTTCATTTCTAGTATAAAAGGAGGAAAAAGTATAGATAATGATTAATTATTAAATTATCATAACAATATTCCATTACATGTATGGTAATGAAGTTATCAGAAACTTTTTATGAAAGGATGTGAGGAAAGCAGAAGAAAGAAAATAACTTGAACGAAAATAAATGAAATGAAAAGAGTAATTTAACTCTTGAATATATCTTCTTTGAGAATCACTTTAGGGGAGAGGATTTGGTCTTTTGAAGATACCAAGATATTTTTGATGTGGGATAGGGGATTATGGAGATATTTGAGTAGAATTTTGACTAGGAACCAGGCTTGAGAAGTTTGAGGAGAAGAGGGGGCGAGGGGTGGTTTTTATGGTAGAGGAGAGAAGGGTTTTATCTATATTTTATTCATTATTTTATTATTTTGCTCAAGAAAGGCAATAGTAATGATTCTTGTGACTGAAAACAGTAATATATGCTTGTGATTTCTAATCGATGGTTCTTACCTCCATATAACATCATCCTTAACTCAATAAATCATGTATTTAGATTATTGGGTAAATTATGATATTTTACTATTCAACAAAAATTTAAGTATTTCATAAAAATCCCAAAAAATCTACCTAACCATATTTAAATGTCTATAATCCAAAAATGAACTCCATTTTATGAAAATAATTTTCTAAATGTGAGATAGTTAAATTTAAAATAAAATTATCATTTACATGAATAATACTTATGTTAAAATTTTAACCGATTTTATAATACATTGAAAAAATAACTAAGGAGTCACAAAATTATCCTATAATCTTAAGACATCATAAAAATAATTTCTGAATACATTTTTTGAAAATAAATTTTAATTAAAATTATTAAATTATTCATAAAATTTTAATTAAATATTTATGACTTATAAAAATACCAACACTATGATAAAATTTTATAATATTGTCACTTATTAGATGGATAAATTTTATTTATACTTTCATTGGTAAGGTTCCTTATTCACTTGACTGATTTACTATTCATAAGGGTCATATTAATATTCATAATGGTAAAATTTCTATTCATAAGGGCTTGTTACTATTCACAAAAAATAGTTTGTCCTATTAGACTCTAAAAATCTTGTTGATCACAACCGTGTATGTCAGACTATTGAAATTCAAATAATTGAATTGACAATATTATTCTCAAAGTTCACATAGTACTTAGTAGTTTATTTTTTTGTGATTTAATGTGATCATACTATATGAAATTATTATAAGAAGGGAATTTCCATTGATTAAACTTTGGGTCATTACATAAACAAAAACGCACATATATAATTCTCTTAATTTATATATATATTAATATAAAATATAAACCTATATATATATATAATATTTACATGTATATAAAAATTTACATATAAACATATATATTACTATAAACACATATATACATACATATATAAACATATATATACTAATATAAACATATATATATATAATTTCATAATTATATTTATATATATTCATTTATACAATTTTTTATTTATATATTATGAAATTATAATATATTTAAATTTCATAATATATATATATACACACAAACACACACAAACTTATATAAACATATAAATATATAATATTAATTTTTTTTAATAATGAAATCTATTAATATATATAAATAAAGAGTAATATAAAATTATAAACAAGAATTTATATAGATGAGTGGTCAAATAAATGGATGGGAGTGTCCAGGTGCAGTTTTTAAAATTGATTACCCTTAAAACATTTTCAATGGAGCAGTGGGTGGTTTGGAGTTTGAGGAAGGTAGGGTAGGAAGGGAGCATGGCATAGATAGGGTGCAGTAGGGCGGAGTTGGAGGGAGGGCCAGGGCGGAGGTGCGGAGAGGGAGGCAAAGGGCCAGAGAAGAGGAAGAGGGACAGGATGGAGGCGAAGGGTGGGTGTAGGGAGCAAGGAAGATGGCTATGGAAGAGGTGAAGGTGGGCACATGGAGGGAGGTGGAGGGCCAGGGTGGAGGGTTGAGAAGGGAGGTGGAGGGCTAAAGCGGAGGGGCCGGTGGGAGGGAGCAGAGGTGCAGTTCCACAGTACAGGGCCAGGGTATAGGGAGGGAGTAGAGTTAGAGGGCTAGGGAAGAGGGTGGATGTACGGAGGTAGGTGGAGATATAAATGGAATTAATATATATATATATATATATATATTAAAAATATATATATTTTAAAAAAAAAGATTTTAAAATAAATTTTGAATTAAAAAAATTACTAATGTTTTTTAGAAACGTCATTAAATGAGGTTCCATTTACAAACATTTCTAAAAAAACATCAGTAGATCATGTAATTCTAATTATCTACATTTCAAACATCACATATTTAGAAACGTTTATAAACATTTTCAAATTATCCAAACTTCATTTCCCGATGTTTTTAGAAAAATTGGTAAATTGATTATGAACATTTTAAAACATTACTAAGGAAAAAATTTCCAATTTTTTTGCATTGTATTACTCATATATTTCATGCCAATGTTGCATATTTGGAAGACTGAGATCCTCAAACAATCACTCTGGATGCTTTTTATAGTATTCTCATTACATATTAGATAATAAAATAGAATTTTATTAAATTAAATGGAAGGAATGATCATTAAATCTTCTAAAAATTCACTAAGCATGTAAAATAAAATAAATTGTTATTGAAATAAATGACATATGTTTCTGATTGATAAGATGAAGAGAGTATTAAGTTTGATGAATTCAAAAAATTATTTTCTAGAAATATGAAAAGAGGAACAAGAAATTATAATGGAATGTTACCATTGAAGTTCTTGAACTATGGATTAATTAAGATTTTGTAGTAAATTTTCAAGGAATTAAGGAAGATGAAGATGGTGATAAAGAAAAAGTAAGTCCAAGATAACCACTGAATAAGAATATAGAAAACTCAAAGTGTTATTTGAAATAAAGTAATAATTAGTTTTCTAAATATACAAGATTATTTTTTCCAATTGTGAAGAATATGATGATAGTGAAGGAGTGGAAGTTGAAATTTCTAGTAATGAATGCGATGAGAAGTTTCTTATTGATAAGGGGAATGATAAGAGTTTTTCCAGTGATGAAAGTAGTAAATATAAAAGAATAAGAATAGAAAAATTGGATGAAGTTCGTGTAAAAAATATAATGGGATTAATGTCAACGTTAAGGTGCATCAATGTAGAAAAGGCTCTAAAAAAGATGAATATTTATTATGAAAAAACTATTGAAGTGATGGATAAGTCATGCCAGAGTGTTTAAAAATGTTTTATTTATTATTTGGTAAAATATGGACCTGTTAAATCTGTATAACTTAATAGTGCAAGTTTAATAAAAATATTATGAAATTATGGTTTGATATAAAAATAATCATGGAAAGTTTACATCAATTATAGTGGTAGAGAGCGACCCAATATTTTTTTCTACAAAACCAATGTAAAATATGGCTTTTATTATTTAAAAACCAAAAGTTGAGTTTCAATGATAGATTTGTCATTTTCTAGAATATCTCACTTCAGGGGATAGTATTAGGGTTTTTGATCTTAAGGTCACAACGCTTGTGTTTAATGGTACATTGTGTCTCTCCCCAAAAAAAATAAGGCCAAATTTTAGGGGTTTATTCTAATATATCTCAAACAATATACTTGTGAGAATACAAAAAAATAATGAAAACTCATATGTGATGTTTGACCAAATATAGTTTGACAGAATTGAGGAAACATGTGGAATATTTCCCCAGCAAGGTCACTGTCCTAAAGTGTGTTTGACCATTCTTCTGGATGAACAATAAAAAAAATCAAAAATATGAGTACATTCAATATAAAATAAAATTAAAAATTCATTGATCATGGGAGTATCTTTAAAATCTAGAAAAGTGGGGAAAAACTTCATTTTTTATAGTAGATTCCCTTCACATGTGACCAGAGCTACCGTGATCCTAAAGAATATTAAGGAACATAATGGATGTATTATGACCTTTGTAAATGATATCATGGTAAAAATCAAGGGAATTTATTTAGCTAAAATTGAACTATCCAGACTAAAATCATAGGTGATTTTATTTTTTTATGGGCATAAACATATATTATTGAGTACCAAAAAAGTGAATGATTAATGAAATTAGCTAAAATTTAATAATACCTTTTTTTCTATTAAGATAATTTATTATCATAGTATTTTCATAAGAGGAGAAATAATGAGTGAAAAGTTATTCATGATCGGAGATCTCAATCATTCATGTTATCTCAGTACTAGAGAATAAAAAATATGTGGTACAAAATACTTGTCAACATTGGTTAAAAGAATCTGATTAATTTTTAAAAAGTAAATATGGTTAGGGATTTTCCTTAGTTAAACTAGGATAATGATTATGCTTGTACAACTTGTCAAAAAAGGAAAATAGTCCAAGGGAAGCACACGAGAGATTGCAGACACAATCCACAATTCCATTATAATTAAATAACTCGTATATGTGTGGTCTTATGATACATTAATCTATAAAAATTTACTTATATTTTATCACATTCATAAATTATTTTATAATAATGAAAAGATTGTTTTTTAACCCATAAGTCATAGGAAGTCGATAGGATCAAGATCTACAGAATATATGTTAAAAGAGATCTTAACATTTACATCAATAAATTGAGATCTATCAATGGGAAGAAAAAAATTAAATCTATATTGAATATTATATTTAATATTATACGATAATAAATCAATATATCACCCCTGACACACCATAAAAATATATTTGTTAAAAAAATTAATAGATTTATTTTGGAAATAAGGAGAACATTACTTTCTCAGTTTATAATATCAAGATTATTTTGGAGGGATGTAGTTTATACTTATGTGAACATTGAAAATAGATTTTTTCTTAAATAAAGAAAAAATCATACTTCATATGAAATGTTTCATAAAAATAACACCATAGTTAGGTACTTTAAAGTCTTTCTGATATCTTATATCGCAAAAATCAAAGACTCAAACCTAGGGAAATTTGATGTGAAATTTGAGGAAGGTGTATTTATTGGATATTTTTCTAATAATAAAGGGTACATATTATATAATAATAAAATTAAAAAGTGAATGAATCATATGATGTCAAAATAATTGAGAAAAAACCCATTAAGAATGATTTAGATGTAACATGTATTGAATAAGATGGTGTAAATTACATGTAGGTTTCTGAACAAGTTAGTTAAAAACAACCTTTTACTAAGCCCTATCCATGAAGTGTTGATTCAAATCAGACAGATGATGAGGAATATATTGGTGAAAAAAATACCAATGCTGGAAGAAACATTTTGAAATGGATAATATCATTATAGAACATACTACACCCATGCTTTCCAAAATAAAGATAATATATGATGAGAATATACTAGATCCAAATAGAAGAAGGTTGAGGTTTTAAAATCAAGAATATCTTATCAATAATGTTGAGCCTAAATTAGTGAGATAATTCTTTGAAAATATGGAGTGTATTCATTATATTAATGAAGAGATGTGTCAAATTGAAAATAATTCGGAATGGGATCTTTTTCCAAGATGTGGTGATAAAAATATCAATGGGACTAAGTGGGGCTTCAAGAAAAATGGTAAATAAATATTTATAGGTTATTAGGAATAAATCCATAATGTATGCAAGGGATATACTTAATTAGAGGTTTTTGGTTTTAAGGTGAGCTTTACTCCGGTTGTAATGTTGCAATCTATTAGACTGTTCATCTTATTGCAGCATACATGAAAAATAAAATTTATCAATTAATGTAAAGTCATCCATTTTAAATTGTAACATCAAAGAAGAGGTTTATATTGAGAAACAACATGTTTTTCCTTACAAATTATGACAAAATAGTATATAAATTAAATAAGGATCTTTATTCCTTAAAATTGGCCCCAAAGGCTTGATATTCAAAGATGGAAAACTACCTAAAAGGGTTAATGTTTTTCAATAGAAATGTTTCTTAAAACCTATGTATCAAATAAATGAAGAAAAGTATGCATATATTAATAGTATATATTGGTCATATAATTTTTATAGGTGAACATGGCAATTGTTATTAAGATTTTACAAACCAAATAATGTAGCAATTTTAGATTTCCATTCTTGATGAGTTGAGATACATCATGGGAATATAAGTCTTATAAAAAAAATTTACTTTCTTATCCCATGTGAAGTACTATAGATAATTTTTGAATAATTTTGAAATAGAAGAATAAAATATAGTCTCTATACTCATTCAAGTGGGTATGTACTTTTCTAAGGATTATGATGGAGACAAAGTTAGTCAATGATAATTCAGAAGACTAATTGAAATTCTACTTTATCTCACATCTCCAAAACAAATATTTTATATTTTGTGTGTCTCTATTCTAGATATAAAATCAATCCAAAGGATTCTCATATTATGGATTCAAAAAGGGTTCTCAAATTAATCAAAGTTACTATGAGTTATGTGATACATTTTATAAAAGTAAATAGTTTAAAAATATTTATGTTTATATATTCTTATTTTGTAGGAAACAACGATGATACAAGGTCCACCTAATGTGGAATATTACTATTGGGAAACAAATATGTGATTTGGAACTATATAAAATAGAACCCATTTACACCGAGTTCTAAAGAGGCTGAATATGTTTATAAAAAAAATTTATAGTCAAATGATTTGCATGAAGGAAAAATTAGAAGATTTTACGTTGAAAATTGAAAAACCACAAATATTTAATTATGGTAATCAAATTTATATGGATATTTCTAAAAATCCAATACAACGTTCTGAAGATCTAAATATATCAGCACCCAATTTCACTTCATCATGGAGAAAGTTGAAATGGAAACATAAAGTTTTAATTTATTCCAAGTTAAGATCACTTGGAATATATTTCACTAATGGAATCCATAAAGACATATATGAGAAACTAAGTTTGAACATGGGTATTTATCCACTCCTATGTCATTAAAATACCTTGGTTGGAACCCCTATAATACATTGGATTTTTTTCAAGGGTGAAAAAATATGTACTCTTATTTATCTAAGAGGAGTGGTTCTTTAGGTTTTTTGGAATATAATTTTGTGGGTACTATAAGAAGAGGGAGAAATGGGAATGAGAATTTACTGGAATAATCTATGACACTTGGGTAAAATGTTCTTTATCACTGAGATGTAGAACTCAATGAATCATATCACCTTAACAGATAGTGGGGTTTCATGACATTTCTATTTGAGGAAGGTTGTGATTTGATGACATATGTTTAGTTTTATTATGGGTGAAGTATTGGTTGATAGAAAATTCAAAAGGGAGATTTAATAACCATTGGATTTGTTTATAATATTGTAATTTTCTTCAATTAATAATTTTTGAACTAATTGTGATGATAATTGATATTTTCCAAAAGTCATATCACATGTCGAAATTTCACTAGGAGGGTTCACTTTGTACATAACATTTTAAAAGGTTAAACCCAATAGGATACTTAAATTTGTGAAGAATATTTGAATAAATAAGAAGGAAATTCAATATCCCAATCATTATATAATGAGAGTTAAATAATTTTTTGATTATTTTAAGTAGAACACCATTCAAAATAATTTTATATTTTCATGAATAATTCCCATTCATGGAATAAAATCTTAGAGTTCTTTTTAACTTATCCTTTAGCTAGTATTTATTTCAATACGCCCTATATAAAAAATAGGCCAACCCTGGTCCAACCAAGGACCCACATCAACCTCATATGGGACTAGGAGTCAACCACATGTGAGGTAGGATGACTCAGATTTCTAGTGTGGTAGTAGAGAACATGATTTCATGAATAGTACCTATAGGTATAGAACTAAAAGCATATTTCTCACACAAGGTGCATGGTTGGGTGACTAGGGGAACACACAAGGGTGTTGAATAACCCAACAGGTCTTGTCTTTAGTGTTTTAGGTTATAACCTCGATGATGGATTGATAAATAAGTAGAATGATTATATTTATTAAGTGAAGTCCAATGTATTTAAATATCTATGTGAAACAAAATATCATGTGACACTAATCCTCCATTAAAAAAATATTCACATAAGAATATTTGTTTGATCTTGTGAATCTTCACCATCTTATCAGAACATTGTCATCTTAAAACTTCATCCTTTAAATGTATTTCATTCATGAGAGCTCAAGACATCAGGAAACTATCATATATCCCCAATCAACCTGAGGTTGTGCATGAAATTGTTGTCTTGAATTCCAGTTATAACTCAATGAAAAAATTATACTTTCATGTTAATATGAATTTGGGGAGAAGTTTTAAATTAATCAATCATGAGAACATGCGTTAATAAAATAAATAATTTCTAACAATAAATATGGTGTCATGTAGATAAGAATATACATAAGAAGATCCCATCATGGACAACCATCATTACATGATTACATGTCCTCTGAATAGTCAAATGATGAATCCTTGATGTTTTTTGATGATTGGTAACAAGAAAAACTGATCATATTAAGCCTTAAAACCATATAGTTCAATGTCTCATGAGATTGGAGTAAGATAAAATTTTCAACATTCAAAGGTAAATGAGATCCCTAGATCTTCATAAATTTAAATATTTCTGACTTGTTATTAAAATAAGTGGTGTGTAAGTTTAAATATATCAAATGTAAATATAATGGCATGGAAGAGTGTTTTAGATTTATTCCAATCATGTTTTTTGGGAGAGATATCTCTTTCTTTAGAAAAATAGATAATTCATGGGAAACCCCGTTCATATGAAGAAGATATGTGAAGTAGAGGAAACATTCATAATCACATCATGTGAAGGAGTATATTCTCATTAAACTAACTTGGTTATGTAAAGGAGGATATCCTAACATTCATTTAGTTACATAAATGGGTTGAGATTCTATATATCTTGAGTCTCATGAAGGAATCATGTTTATAAAGTATCTTAAAATCACATGAAGCACCTTACATTCGTGATGAGGATAATTTTTTTTATTCTATATCGATATACGAAGAAGAAAAGAGATATCATGTGATTTATTTTTCAAAGGGGAAGGAAACCATTTTCATTAATTCAATCTCTCATGCAATAGAGTACTAGCCTAAAATATTGTGAAAGAAACACATGTGCTTGATACTAAAATAATATCAATTAAGTGGTTAAAATATTCTCTGGAGAAGATCATTCCATTTTATTTTGTGACATCCTAAAAATCTAATAAGATCATATTCATCATCAAGAGTGATGATAATTCTGATGACTTGAAGGTTACAGTATAAATAATACAATTTAACATTTACATGAATTTAATGATACTAGTCAAAAATAGTGTGTGAAAATTTTTTTACACTTAAATCACAACAATATCTAGTGATAATAAAACCCATGAAAAAATAAAATGTTTATTGTGAAATGAAGTAGGTTCTAACATCAAGACCAAAGCTTGTAAAAATCACTTGTGTATTTCTCATCTTTCAATTTTATGCATAGGGGAAAGGGAGAGTTTTTAAAGAGTGTATTAGGACTTTAATCATCCATTAAATTTTTATTCAAAAGGAAAAAAGGAAAGTGGAAAGTAATACTTATCCCCCTCCCCTCAGAAGTACCCTACTGACATGGGCCCTATAGTAATACTATAATATGTGTAGGTTGAGTGCTTCATGTCTAGATAATTGTTTGTGGTGTGATGAATTATTCATGTGGTAGGATGAGCATGGAAGGATAGTTGTGGTAGCATGTGAGTTTACTATATGTTGATTTTCCTCACATACTTAGTTCTTATACTCATGTCACAACTTTATTTGATGTCATGATAAATTGTGAAAATTGGTCATGAGGTATGTTGAAATATCATGGTAACATTTCATGTTAGGTTTAATACCTTTTCATGGTAGCATGATATTACACATGTGGTAGGTTATATTTACTTCAGGTGTTCGGTTTAGTAATTCATGATAGTGGTAACCAAAATATATATATGAATGTTTCTATGGAAAAAAATAAGTGGCCATATGAACAAAAACAAAGTGACTATAATAATAAAAAATAAGTAATTTTATGAAAGAAAATAAGTTTCCACATGAACAAAAAGTGATCACATGAACAAAAGTAAGTGATCGCATGAATAAAAAATACATGATATCATGGAAACAACTAAGTGATCACACGAACAAAAGTAAGTGACAACATGAAAAATAAATTATTTTAATGACATCTTGAATAAAAAATATTCATTTTTTAAAATATAAGCTCTATAAATGTTATAAATTTCAAATTAATAAAACAAAAAAAATAATAATAATTGAGAGGAATTTTAATTTATCAAAAATTAAAATAATAAAATTAAAAAGAAAAAAAATCCATAACACTTATAATTGAATTATTATGAATTTTGTATATGTATCTCTTATATATATACCAATATCATTCACCATTACATCGATGAGGTTATACATGCATTAAGTTCATTTCTCAATACCCTCTTCAAAATCAAACCCGATTAATGGGAAATTTTCTATCCCTTATTCCTTTTATGTAACACTATTTTAAACTATTTATTCCCATTAATTATTTCATTAAATAATGTAATATATTATGGATAACCATTAAGGCTTAAATTTTGTTTTCAAAGAAAATTACATATTATTTCTTCAAAAGTCTTTAACTAATTTCTTAAAACTCCATTTTAAAAGTTCTTTTATATAACAAATTATATACCCATTCTGTTGATTTCGTTTCAAATAAACACAATATTTTTGACCTAGTAATATTTTTTCATATATGAAAATCCAAAAATAATAATTCATCATTTTATTTGGAATATTTATAATATATCCATTGATATTTATAGGAGTAAAGATTTTGAATTCCATTTTTTTCAGGGGAATCTCTTATACTTATACCCTATGTTTCATTCCCTTACATAGAACACAAATGCATTTACATGTTATGATGGGTGCACCTAGATAGAGCTTCAATGCATTGGGTAATTCTTATGTCCCATGAATCTATATGTATGGGATAAGAGAGTAAACTTAATCCATGATGGGACATGTTCCTATATGTTTTATAATTGACTTATTCTTGGACATTATCCTGGAATTATGCTTATGTCATGTTCTTTGTTTCTTCTACATTAATATGATTCCTTCATATTATTTTTTCTTTATACTTATGTATTATGTTCCTATGATAATTCATGTACATATCCTATTATTAAATCATGATATATGATTTTATTGACATACTATGCATCTTTATCATTTTTTCCCTTACTAGGTTTATAGCTCATCCCTTTATTTTATGTATCCCCCAGGTCATCCTTTATTTTTCAGTTCTATACCTAGTATTCCAAAGACACATTAACTCTCTATATTTGGCTTGTGTAAATTATATATTCGTTTTAAAACCCATAAAATGAAAATGGGATCCCTAGGTTGCATGGAGGTTGTATGTTGGTTCCACTTGTTTTGGGGGTATTGCATTAGGGAAGACATCCATTTTTTTACCTTATACATGACTCTTTTTTTTACATTGATATTCCATACTATATTTTAATGTTTATGAATTTCATTTTATATTTATTAAAATAGGTTGAATCATTATTGTTGATTATGAATAACTTGGATGATCTACTTATTTTCTTTGGTTATAATTATTTAATGTTTTAAGTAAGTCCAAAGTATGGGAATTACATTCTAGAATAAAGGTTAGTATTTCACTGTCCTTTTAATTTTTCTTGAAGGAAAATAATTCCAATGTTTGTTTCCTTGGATTCTTAGGCACTCGTATCTAGAATATTGGGATCAGGAAGTCCCTTTGGGGCCTATGGAAGATCGGTTCAGGTTCTCGTTCAGGTTGCATCCTATGACCGATTTGTTACATAACATTACCCTCCCAAACCCTAACATAAAACTAAGCATAATCCTTAACTGAACCCTAAACATAATCCCTATCCAATGTCCTAAATACTAAATTAACTAAAATATAATTCTTTAAATAAACCCTAAATATCAGTCTTAAACCTTTATCCTAAACCCTACCCCATATCATACCCCTAAACCCTACCCCTACCTAACATAAGCCCAACTCCTATAACCTTAACTTAATCCCTAACCCCTTAATGATAAACCCTAACCTATAATATATCATAAACACAATCCATAACCTAGAAATTAAGCATAACCCAAAACCTAAACGTTATCATAAGACTAACCAAACCCAACCATCTCCCCACCACCACCCTACCTAAAATAAAACCTCTATCTCACCCCAAATCCCTACCCCCCCTCACTTAAATATAACCCCTAATCCTATAATATAATCTTAAATCCTAACCTATTACTTAAAACAATCCTCTAACCTAAATGTAATCCTTAAACCTAACTCCTACGTCACCCCTAAACCTTACACCCACCAAAACATAACTCGTTAACCTATAACCTAAAATTAATCCTTAAAATAGACCTAAAACCTAATATCAATCCTACAGGTAAATATAAGACTAACCAATACCCTAGGAACCACCTAAACACTAACCCCTACCACACATCAAAACCATTATCCCCACAAAAACAAAACCCATTAATATAATACATAAACATAATACCTAACTGAAACATCTAACCAACCTAAAGTAAACTTATAACTAACCCAACCCCTGCCCAGCCTCGACCTTAACCCTAACCACTACCTCACCCCTAAACCCTACCCCCAACTAAACATAACCCCTAAATCTAAAACCTAAACATAACCTCTAAACCAAACCCCTAATCTAAACCTTTACCTAAAACTAATCAAACCACACCCACCCCCACCCTACATAAACTAAATCCCTAACCATTGAAACCATAAATTGTAATGCGGGATTTTTTTATTTAAGAGTTTAGTAAATGTAATTTTAAGTATTTTTAAAATTTTTAATAGGTTTAGAGTCAAGATTAGGTGGCTAGAGATAATATGGTTATTATAGGAACAATTAAACTAATGAGCACAAGATTAATGTTCTGAAATGCATACAATTTGAAATGAAAAAATGTGTTAAGATAAAATATGATATATAATTTTATAAAATATCATATATAAGGGTACTGTGTAGAGATGATACATATAAAATAATTATTAATTTTCCAAAAGTTAATGTGTTTATTTTTACACCGTGTTATTCTAACCATATTGTAAGGATTTCTTGGTGAATTTTAGTAGTTTTGTCAATTTGGAGCTACACATATCATGGAACAGAGTCACATAGAAACATGTTTTGAAATAAAGAATACCTAGAGTTTGATCATGTGGTGATAAAAAGGTTATGTCATGAAGGAACCAAACTGTGATGGATAGCCCATGAAGGTTATTACTTGGTTTGTTTTAGCAACATAAATTAGGAACACATCATAAACCATTCAATAACAATGTTATGGAACTGAATGATTAAAAGAAATAGATGATGGAACCAATTGGTCATGTATCGATTTAGGATATCATGTTGTTATTTCTATAATCTATAGGACTTGAATATATTTGATGATTGGGATCTCTCAAGAAGGTTTGGTAGTTTTTGAAAAGTATGTTAACTAAAAATTTGAATTACATTGGTGGAGTTTCACTAGGAAACAGTCCAATCATAATGTTTTATATAGAGGAAGCTTGATGATGGATAAAGACATAATTTTGAATTTAATTTCAAAATTCCCAAGATATATTGGATCTCATTATGAAGAAGAAGGTATCACACATAAGAGATATAGAGGAAGTATAGAAGATTAGAAAGGACATAAGAGTTAATCAGGTGTATATATTATTGAATATATATATTTAAGGAGTGAAGCGTGATTTTATTGAAATATTTTGGATATTATATTTACAAGTAATGATAATTAGCCATATTTATAAAGATCTAGAAGAAAGTAATATATCATTATAAAGAACACCCATTTTTATTGTGTTATATCCTTCATTTTCATTCATGATTGTTTGATCAGTGTGTGACATTATATAATTTTATTACCCTCTTGGAAAGAAGTTAGTGGAAGAGGAAAATAGGTTATAAAAATTGGATGTCCAATGATATTATCATGTAGATTATAATAAAAAACCAATGTATTAGTGATAATTAGGCATACTAACTCATTTTTAAAATTTGATCCTTGGATATAGCCATATTTTTTTGTGAGGTGAGTAAAATATTTGTGTGTGTGATTATTTATACATTTACAGTTTTTTGAGAATGTATGTGATCATATTCAAAGATTCATGTTTTATTTTATAACATGGAGATACGATCCATTTAAACATGGATTGATAATTAATTTCATGTAACTATAATTCACCCATGATTAGGTTTTATAGTGTGACCTTAGGTTAAAAAAATAGTATTTGAGACATTATTTATTTCTTGGTGAATATATTAGAGGGTGTTATGTTTATGGGGAATACTACAAATACAAAGGGATTAACTATTTTATGGTGATAATTGCCAGTTATAAAAAAATTAAAATGCATTTAAAATATATCAGTCTTGATATTTACTAGACAATCACTCATGGAATTAAAGTATGTGATTCTATATAAATAACAATTATATAAGCTGATAAAAAATTATTATAATTATGATGAAAATGATATGAATTATTTGTTTTCTACATCATTTTATTAGATATATTTGACATTAATGAATTCAAAAATAGAAAGAGGAATTTTGGAAAATATTTCCAATATTTATGAAGGTTACAACAAAGTGAAAGAAGTAAAGTTTCAAGTTTTTTAAATATATTTGATGTTTTTAAGAGGATTTGAAGTGAACATGTAGATGGTTTTTCAACCGACTTATTAAAGTGGTTGGATCTATTCATGGAAATGGTAATTATATGAAAGATATTAATATAGTGAAGAATATCATATAGATATTTCCATTAATTTATAATCCAAATATGCCACCACTAGAAGAATAAAAGCCCGGGGATTTATCTCTCAATGACATACATAAAAAATAGGTCATATATTAAATGTTAGTGAAGCTAAAAAGTTTTTAGAACATTCATATAAATAAATTTCCTTGAAATCAATGGATAATAAATTTATTTAGTTGATGAAAATGGAAAAATGTATTATGAATGATTTATTGTCTCATGTGTAAAAGAAGTCTAAGAGTGGAAACAAAAGATTTATGTGTAAGCTACCCCAAACCTATTTTTACTATGGATGTATAGGGAGAATTTTTGTTGTGTTTCTAAAAAGATTTTATATAGGTGACGGTGGGTTTGAATTAACAAAAAACAAATAGACATGTTCTCCCTTAAAGGGATTTTAATTTTGAAAATTAAAATGGAAACAATTTTTTGAGAAAGGTGTTGGTAAGAAAAGTGTAATAAGATACCAATGAAGATCCTTTATATGGTTTAGAAACTGATTTTATATACGATACAAAAGTTTTTTTGATGGATAAAGTCAATAAATAAAAAATTATAGTAAAAGGGGGTGGTCAATTAGATGTATTATTTTATATCAAGAAAAAATTAGAAGGGGATATTAAAGAGATTGATTAAAAATAAAAAATTAATAACAAAATTATAGGATTTGTAAAAAAATTCTCAAGATGTATAGATGATCTAGAGGGAGAAATTTATGCCAAGATAAATATTTTGAAGAATTTGAAAATTATCAATTGAAACCTAAAGAAGCAATGAACTCTAGGTTAAATATTGAGTAACATGTTATGATTATTGATAATTTTAGTATATCTATCAAGTAGAATGAAAAGAAGGTTGAAACACTAAAATTAGAAGTTGTATCTTGGAAAAAAGAATCTTTATTTTAAAATAATAATATATTGATCAAGGGAGTTACTATTCTTTGAAATGTTTTTTGATGAATTGTTAACAGAATGGGTTGCACGAGGCATAAAAATTCTCAACAAATTTTTGAGCCCTTAAAGAATAAATTTACTGGGTAAAAGTTGCCTTAATAATTGAAACATCAAATTAAAATACAAAAAATGTGATGATCTAAGGGAAAAAAGAATAAATTTTAAATTTATTAATCATTTAGACCTCATCATCAAATAAGGAATTATATAAAAATAGGTATATGTGGAGATATTGAAGCAATAATATATTTCCTTGGATGAAATATCAATTCTATCACAACTTAGGCCACATAATTTCTTATTATGGTGAATCTGAAATTTACTTGAGATGAGAAGCAACCGGATGTTGACAAAAAAGAATTTCAATTTTCCTTCATATTTTTATAGAAAAATATTATATTTATATTATTTCAATTATATAGACATTAAGTTTGAAGGACTAAATTATATGAAAATTAGTGGATGTTCTTACTATATGGTATGGATAACAGTGGATTCAATTCAATACAATTAAATTATTTGACCAACAAACATTATCTGTTAGAGTAAGAACAATATGACATGATTACTTGTGCTAAAGAAAATCACAATAGAATGACATATACCTAAACTCATTCTGTAATTTCATGGGAATAAAAGAATCTAAATATGAAGAATAAATATATTCTTATTCAAATATCATTAAAGGATACAACATATTATCACGTAAACATAAACCCTAAACAAAAAATGTTAACATAATCTCTAACCAAGAACATAAAACCAACCATTTTCCTAAAAGTTAACCTAAGACATAAACCCTAACCCTATAACCTAAATTTAGTCTCTAGCCAAAACTATAAATCTAACACCTAATTCCCATTCATTATAAAATTAATCTCTAACATGACCTTAAATGTAACCCCTAACATAAAACTAACAATACCACACCTAATCGAGACACTAAACATAAACCCTAAAACCCCACATTAACGAAGTATAGTCTCCATCCTAGACATTAAACGTAACCTCTATCCTAAAACTTGCCCAAATAAACCCAACCCCAACCTAATATTTACCCCAAAGCCTAAAACATAAACTTAATCCCATACCTAGACATTAAACCTAACATAGTCCCTATAACTCCGCTAAACCATACCCCCAATATAAACTTAAACCATTACCCTATAACCTAAATATAATCTGTAACCTTAACTATATATCATAAGCCTAATCCCTAAACCTAACCCAACCCCCTTCTTAACTAAAACTTAATCCAAAACCTTAATACCTACCTAACCAAAACATAATATCTATCATATACTATAAAACTAACCCATACCCTATAACTAACCAAAAAACCCAACCCCCACATAAAATTAGCATTAACCCAATAACTAAAACTTAATATCTAAACTAGACCATAATCCTAACCTATTCTAATCCTCACAAAAAAACCCTACCCCCAGAACTTAAATATAACATCTATCCATATAAACTAAAATTAAAACCTAATCATATAACCTAAACTTATCGCCTAACACTTTAACAAAAAAAAGTAATCTCTAATGTATAATTAACTCAAACCCTAACACCTCAGCTAAACACAATCCCCTAACCTAGACCATAAACCTAAACATTACCCCCACCTAACCTAATCATAATCTCTAAAAAGGTCCTTAAATATGACCCCCAACCTAAATCTATCCCGAATCACCCCCCAACCCTAAAGTAAACCCTTAACCCTACAGCCAAAACACAATCTCTAACCTAAACATTAGACATAACCTAGTCACGTTCTTATCCTATAACCCACTAACTAAACATAACCCTATAGACATATAACATAATATTAATCCCTAAAACTAACCCAACCATTCAAATTAATTAACACATTAAACAAAAACCTAACCCCACAACTAAGCCTAAAATTAATCTCTAACAAATACCTTAAAACTAACCAATAACCTAAAACTAACCCAACCCAACTTAACCCCCATTTAAAATTAACTCTTAACATGATAACCTAATCTTCATCTCTATCCTAGACCATAAACTCAACCTAGTCCTTATCACACCCCTAAACACTACCCCTCCACCTTGAAATAACCATTAACTCTTTAACCTAAACTCAAACGCCAACCATATAACTTAATCATATCCCCAATACTTAAAACCAAAACTTTACCCCAAACCTTATAACCTAATCTTAATTCTAACCATGAACTAGCATAAAAACTAACACCTGACCTAAACATAATAACCTAATCTAGAACCTTTATAACCCCAAAACTTTACCCCACCCCCACCTAAACATAACCCAAACCATAAAACCTAAACTAACCCTGCAAACTAAACCGAACCCATAACCCTACAACCTAATCTTAACACATATACAAGACCATAAATTTAAACTATAAACTCCAACATATCCTAAATTAATCACTTAACCTTATAAAATAATCATAGCCTCTAACATAAAATTTAAACCTCAAATATAACCCCCACCTAACTTAAACGTAATTCCATAACCTATAGCCTACCTCACTCCAAAACCCTACCCCCTATAACCTAACCTTAACCCCTAAACATTCAATAAAAATGTAACCCCTAACCCTATAACTTAAAATCAGTATCTAACCTAAACCTTAAACTGAAACCCTAACATAACCAAAACATAATCCTAAACCTACCGTATAACCTAAACTTACTATCTCATCAACAAACCCCATGTATATACTTAATACCTAACCCTAAAATATAAAATTTATCACTAACCTAGACCATAAACCTAATGTAGTCCCCAAAAAACCCTAAATCATATCCCACACCTAAACATAACCCATAAATCTATAACCTATACTTAACCCCTATCACTAAAATAAAAAATTAACCCCTAAACCTACAACCCAAACCTAATCTATAACATATACCTGACCTTAGCTCTTATACATAACCTAAACTTAATCAAATAACCTAGAAACTTCCTCACCACTAAATTCTACCAAAATTTTACTATGTTTTTATTTCTTCTTAGTTAACCCCTCTTATAATAGAATATTTTTGATAGTTAAGAATAATGGATCAATTAATACACACTCAAACCTATATTTTCCATGAAATATAAATGTATAAAAGATATAACACATTTGAATTACAAGTTATTGATTTGATGTAAGACCTACTCCTTGATGTGTATAACTTTTTTCAGTTCACAGATTTTATTACAACTATAAATTTGTAGTGATTAGAAGCTTAGTTAAATTTACATACAATGGTTTGACAGGTATCATCCACTTATCTGATACAAAATTGTTTACACTTAAACAACTAGTTCTTTAATGGAAGTATTTATACTGGAACCACAAATTATTTAATGGTCCCTCTTGAACAAATGAATAGGTCTTCAACAACTAGATAAAGATCCCCAAGCACTTATATAGCTTTGACGTGTTCTCCACTTAGACTCAATATGATATTTGATAATAGTGGTTCTCAATATTCATGATTAATAATAAAAAGAGTAAGAAGAAACCACAACAACATTCTATTCTCTAAAATCAATTCATACCTTTTCTTTGATACTAGTAAGATAACTGTATTAGACTCTCAACCTTATCACTTCTTCTTTGATAGATATTTGTTCATTATTAGTTATATATAGGTATAAGGTTTTATTCTTCTTCTTTGACTATTTTTATTTTTATCTAGTGTTCCATCATCAAAGAGTTCTCATTAACCACATCTTCATGGATTTTTATTATTTTAAAAAGTACTACATACACTGAATGCTCTCTCCCATGAAAATAAATCCCATACCCTTCTACTTGTCTATATATATATTCACTTGAAAAAAATATTCATATGTGTAATTTCATGAAATAAATTGAATATTATTTCCATAATATTATTATTAAACTCTCATAAAATGTCTTCATTTGAGTCTTTAGAATCTTTACAAAAATATTCCAACTGAGTCATCAACCTCATTTAATATCATCCTAAATACTCAGTGATTTCTACAATCATGTGATAATAAAATATCCCAACTCTCTTTTTAATATCCCCTACCTTTAAAAGTTGATTCTGGTTCATTAAAAACCATTAAGTGAAGTTAATGTGAATCATTACTTCTTCAAGAATGCAGCATGTCAAACTTATACATATTGATTCCTTTATATAGTGATCTTCTAGCCGTGGTTCCCCTTAAATCATGGATTTATTTACATTCATCTTCATACATGGTAATCTACATATGTGGTTATCCCATTATTTCAATATTCTCCAGTGGAGCTCCTTAAAGGAAAAATTCATTATGAATTTCCTAATATGAAATATCCCATTATATAGAAATCAAATCTTCTTCTGATATTTTATCTTTAAAAGAAACCTATTATCATTTTTCTTCTGCATCATGTACACCTAAAAATAAGTTTTTATCATTAACTAGAAATTTTTTTATGCTTGTATCATTATGCTATCAGAAGAGAATCATCATGTTGATTTTATGATCATGATTTTGAACCCTCTTCTTCTAATATATTTATCTTAATCATGCATGAACATCAATTCAAATATTACATGGTTAATCTCCTCCTTATTTTTATATCTATTATTTGGATATATATTACTTATAAAATATTATAACTATTTAATATATGTACATTGAATGACCTTTATAGATTATCACTTGCATCGCAACATCATAACCCAGTTTCCCATATCTTTCAATGCTTGAACAGAAATTATCTCTTAACCTATATAATTCTTCCATGGAATGGAATTGAATATCACTTAATTACACAAACACCTTGATTTTGGTGTTAAATTATTAAATTTTTTGATCCTATAGTATGATGATAGTTTAAATGATCACTTATTTGAGAGTGGAACTCAAAATATGATCAAAATAGGTGAAATGAAAGCCTATCTTTACAAGAAATACTAAGGTAGAAAATGGATTTTTAAATCATTATTTAAAATATAACATTCCCATGTGTTAAAATTTGAATAGTACTACTAAAAATTAAATTAAATATCTAAAATAAATTTGATATGTTACTACTTAATAAACCCAATAATGTTGTAATACATCTGATAAAATCCTATAGGCCTAAAAAATGTGAAATATCACAATGGCCTCTCCCACAGTGCTTCCTCTGACTCCATAGAACTAACCCACACTCTCCTAGGACTGTGTTGACAAACACTACCTCATGATTCATCCAGTTATCTATGGAAGGTTGATACTCCATAATTTTTTTTAAAAAAATTACAGACCACCCTTTTATAAATTATCAATATGACCTAGAGGAAACTCAAAGAGTAGAAACATCACAAAGTCCCCTTTCCATATTATCAAAGAGAAAAAATGGAAGAAAAACTCACCTTTTTTTAATTTTAAAAATAAACTCTCTTCAGTTTCTTCAAAATATTTTCAATTTAAACTCTTGTATTATTCACATGGATGAAACTCTACTTTTTTATCTTGGTAACTAAAAAAAATATGTGCACTTCAATATCCCCCTATCTATTTGTTTTCAATACTCTAAAATATTTTAATTTAATATGTGTGTATTCTAGACTTTTAATCTCCCCCTATTTATAACAAATAAAAAACTTTTTGTAGGGGTAGTATCCTAAATTGTTATTTAAAGAACTTCTATTTCCACTTATGATATTGAATTTAATGTGAATAAATAGAAATAATTATTGGAACTATTTTTTTCTTAGTTATGAACCTCTAGTTATGAAACACTCAGTCTATATGGGCTACCCTGGTGTAGAAAAAAAGAGTGGATAACCAAGGTATTCAATGTTGTCCATAAATCAACATGAATATTATACTACTATAAATTCATTAGTCTAGGAGCTATAAAATTAAATTTATCAAGAATATCCCTATACTCAATTTCTCAAGGGGTTATCTATATTTTAGAATCAGTATACCAGAATGATTTAGAAGCACCTCCTTATGACCCCCTTAAGTGTTTCTATTATTTTCAATTAATCATGGTTGATTAATTTCAAGTGTTTTTAGACTTATTAAACTGTTAATAAATAATTGAAAGAATATTATATAATACAATTATATGGATATTAAAAAAACAGGTTGAAGTCAACTAATTCCTAGTGATAATTCTATTTTATTAGCATTTAAACCGGAATTCATAGAGTTAATCTAAACACAAAAATCAAAATCCTTAAATAAAAATTAGTAGCCTTATAACGTAGAGGCCATCTTTGAATTCTTTTCTAATTATCAGTTTCATGTTATTGATTATACAAATTTACCTTTATAATTTTATAATTTTATTTTTAACCATGGTTGAGAAAATATAAACGCATTCATTTTTAATAACATTACCAGAATATCCTTATAGAAATAAAATTTCTATTTTTAGTGGGAAGGTCAGGTAGATTTTCAACACCATATTTACATTTACCGATTCAAAGGGATACTCAAACCTAAACCGAATCCCAAAATCCCCCACATTACCTCATTCCTAAACACAAAAATGCCAACTAACCTAACCTAAACCTAAACCCAATCCACCTACTTAAACTAATCCTTAATCCCTAACCAACCATATAACCTAATAACTAAACCCTACTATAAACTAAACTCAATACATATAACCTCCACCTAACTTTATAACTACAATAACCCTATCCTAAACCTGATCTTTAAAACCCTCCACCTTACCTCGTCCCTAAACCCAAACCAACCCCAACGTAATCATAACCCACACACCTAACCTAATCCATAAACCATACACCCACATAAACTAACCTAATCCCTAAACCCTACCCCATCCTAAGCAAAATTTAACCCCTCCCCCACCTATCACCAAAGCATAATCATAATAAAAATCCCTAAACCCTACCCCTTTACATAACCTGACCTAAACCTAGCCTCATACAAATCCTAATCCCTAACCACACCCTAACTTAAACCTAATCACTAAGCCCCCCACATAACATAATCCTTAAACCCTACCCTAACCTAAAACTAATCCTCAAAAACCAAAACTAACCTCTAAACCATACCCTAACCTATACCAAATCCTTAAACCCCCACATATCCTAATTACAAAACCCTTCCCTAACCTATACCTAATCCCTAAACCTTTAACAACTGAGAACTATATCAATGAAATTTCCCTTCTTATGTTAATTTCATATAGTACTGATCATGTAGAATAACTTATATAACACAATAGAGGCACCATATATGAAAAAAGAATGAAATAAAAAGTATTTATAGATGTTAAGGAACCTATACCGATTAAAATAGTAAAATTACTTTAATAATAGTAATGTGAGCCTTATGAATAGTAAACCATAAAATAGAATAGTAAACTCACCAATGAAATTATAAATAAAATCTGGCTATCTTATAAATGAAATTATGATACAATTATATCATAGAGTAATTAAATGAATATTTTAAAATTTAATATTTAAGGGTTGGTATTTTTGTAAGTCTTGAATATTTAACTACAATTTTATAAAACAATAAAATGATTTTCATAAAAAATTTTCATAAATTTTTTTCATAAATTAATTTTTTTATGTATTATTATTTTAGGATAATTTTATGAGACCTTAGTTAATTTTCTAAAGTGTTATAAAATATGTTATAAATCTAAAGCTGTAGTTTTCCTGTATATAATGATTTTAATTAAAAATAATAAATTTCTAATATTTAGAAATTTATTTTCATAAAATGTATTTTATTTTTGAATTATACACATAAATACATTATTAGGGTTATTTTTTTGTATTTTTCTAAAATACATGAATTTTTTGTGAATAGTACAATACGGTAATTTACTGTATAAATACTTTATATGCTAAATAAACTGCTCCTTGATTTAGGGATTAAGTAGGAAACTTTTGTTCAAACTAACATGAACTTATTATTGTAATTATTTATAATAATCAATTATATTTATTGTCTTGAGAAAAATAATAAAAAAATGAATAAAAAAATGAGAAATTATCCCTCTCCTCCACTATAAAAACCACCCTCACCACCTCTTCCCGTCACTCCTATTAGCCTTGAAGATTGTAAAATTAATGCCCAAATACTCTTTCCTATTCTACCACCACTTCCAGGAGCTCTGGGTCTTTCCAAAATACCAAAATCAATTCCCTTAAGGAGATTCTCAAGGAGGAGTATTCAAGAGGGAAAATCCTATTTCTTTTCCTTTTATTTTCTTTTCAAGTTATTTATTTTATTATTATCTGCTAAATTAATCTATAAAAATGAGAATGATAACTCTAGTATGATTTATATTCTATAATTACACAATTTTAATGTTAGAATGATCATCAATCTTCTTACTCTCTCTATTTTTTATTTTAAAAACAAAACCATCGTCCGATAGGTGCCAATTTACAGCCTTCATGGATGAAGAACATTCCTTCTTCAATTTATTCTTCATTTCTGGTCACGATACCATATTTATGTTTAAAATATACTATAATATATATTTCATTACCTATTTAATGTTTTGAAACCATTATATATACATAATACTAATTCATCTACAAAAGTAGTTCACGGTGAACGAAATACGGCCATACTAATCTAATCTATTACCACTAAATGTATTTTCTAGTGATTCATAATCATACAGTATAACCCAATGAATTATATAACCATTTAATATTATTTATTTTCATTAATATCTTATAAATACAATTCTAGAAAATTATACCCATTCCACATGAACTTATATGCTCAAATATAAGGATACCAATCGTGAAAACCAAGAAAATGAACGACCCTAAGCCATAAAATTGTATATTATAACTCATAAAAAGGAAATAAATGAACTTAATAAAATTATAAAAAATAAAATAAATGTAGATAAGGTTCTGAATTAATTAATTAATGGATTTAATTTGATTATTCATGATGTTAGGGTAAAGTGAAGAACACATTCGAACATAAGGTAAGGGTTTTCTTCCCGAACCTCCATTTTCATTCGGGTTGTTCTTTATTCCTCTATCAACCAATTTAATTATTAATTTATTTTTTATACATATTATAAATTCAATTTATATGTTCCAAAATTATATATTCTAATAATTTCATATTTTTTTATGGAAAATACCTGTTTTAAAAAGGTCCCCCTCCCAATTCTTCATGATAAGAAAGCCCAATTAAAGGGAACTTCCTAATTTCATACCTATTTTCAAGTACCATCTGAAATATATTTTATGACACCATTATTTTTTTGAAATCACTAATTTTTTTTCATTAAAAACTAAATTTTCTTATTTTTAGTTTTATACAAACAATTATTACAAATAAAAATGATTTTTTCAAAAGAACTCTACTTTACAAAGTAAAATGGGAATTTCTCTCAAGAATTCCTCGATGATTTTACTAGAGTATTTTTATATATTTCAAAAAATCTATTGAATTTTATTATTAATTGATATTTATATATTATAATTATCATCTACCATATGTTATTAAATTTTTAATGACTGGTTTGACTGTGGATGTGTTATCTAAATACCATTTACCATGCTACCCAGTTTGGATAGTGATTATGATTACAGATTGGGGAAAGTTATTTAAATTTCATATGTCCATGTTGTTTATGTTTATCTAAATTCATATTACGAATGAATTGGACTTATAAAGTTATGTGTGGGGCCTTTTATAACCCTTAGATGCATAATTATGTCTCATGAGACAAAAGAGAATTGGGTTTTGGTCAAGGCCTTACCCTAGTATTTTCAGACATCTTGGATGAGGCCTTGGCAATATGTTTCAAATGTCTTGAATTATGCACCCCCTCATTATGATAATAGTAATTGATAAACCATGTGATTATTCTACTATTAGAATATCCATGGTTAAGTCTCATTCACTTATGATCATTTATATGGTTTTATGTAATTAGATTTAATTCATACCATATTATAATCAATTTTATTTTTAAAGGTGCGTGTTTTTAGTTATAACCATGAGTAATATTTATGTTTATGATAACATACATTGTATTAATTACCCTTAATGAGAATCTAATCTCATTGATTTCTTATTTTTTTCCCCAGGATGTGAAGTTGAATATTTGTTTGAATTACTTGTAATAATAATCTAAGTGTTTATGGTGTTTCCAATGGAGTTGCAATGTTGTTTTTTCTTTCATGTTGTAATGTAAATCTTATTTTTGCATCTCATTTTCCAAAACTACTAAAATATTCAGTTATTTGAGATGAAAAATCTTTATAAACATACTAATGTATTAATATAATGCATCAACACTGATAAACTAGGGTTGGAGTCCTTACAGTTTGTATTAGAGAAAGTTTAGTAGAAACCTTCGAAACTATATATTGAAAAATGTAGATTAGGGAATAAACACCTAGGGTAGACTTTAAGGAAAATATTACAAGATAGTATTATCATTTTTTAAAGTTATATATTATGTGGGTATTTCAATAAAATACATCCATATAATAATAGTACAAGTGGATGTGGTTTTTCAACTGATGTACCTAGGAGTAACAACTCCAACAAGGTATTCTAGGCTGGGCTCAGAATAACCTTGGACATGAAAACACGCCTTACTGCGCACCTATTTTTACACTCCCAAGGTATATTATTAGGATAATATACATTTTATTTATATACCATTATGAAGGATTTAATTGTAAATTTTTCCCCAAAGAAACCATTCTTATGATTATGTGATCAGACGTGCATAAAATTACAATTTAGGTTATGTGTTTTGATAGATCGACATAAGTCATTTTGATTCATAGACTAATTTAGTGTATTCTAATATTTAGAAATGGTGACTAGTGGATGTAATGGAAACCACATGAACGTGTGTATCCCATGTAGGTATTTCCTACCATTGAAATATAATGATGTCGGTTCTAGAGATGTGATTGGTGCTGAGCAACTTATAACTATACTGGGAAAACTGACTAAAGTTATGAACAATAACCATACCTGTATGGAGTATCATAATCCATAACATGGAGGAGAAATGTTATATTACTTTATGTGATATAACCCTCTGTCATTTAATTGGAATACAGACCCATTCTTAACTGAGCATTGGATAAGTTTCTTTGATAATATATTTCTTGCATCAGAAAGTAATGAAAGGGAGAAGGTTTTCCTGGTAGTTTATCTTCTATCAGGATATTCTGATCAATGGTGGTCATTGATTGACAAAACATAGGAGGAAGATATTTAAAATATACAGTAGAGTTATTTTAAGAAAATTATCCTAGAAAAATACTTTCCTCACGAACAATGAGAATATATGGAAAAGAAATTCTTGTATCTGAGGAATAAATAGGACGATAATGTTACCATGTTTGAATCCATCTTTAGAAGGCTATCAGGGCATTCCTTAGAATACGTACATAATTCAATGAACAAGATTGATCTATTCTTTAATGGTTTAAAACCATTCCTCCTAAGGGAACTGGTTACCTAAAAATTATCATCATTCAAAGATATATTCTCATGTCAAATAAAGATACAAAAAGAATCATCTATGTCTTATGAATTTAAAGGAAATCAAGAGAAGAAGAGGGTGGTAGAGGAAATAATGGATAAATGGTAGAAAAAAGGGTTTTTTCCAACATGTGGTGTCTGTGGAAGGAAGCACCCCATAGCATGCTTAAAAGGAAAAGGAGTTTGTTACAAGTGTGGAGAAAAATGACAATAATCCCATGATTTAAAGAGAAATAAATAATCTAAAAATGTTAAATTCTAATATTGTAGGGAGATGGAACACTATGAAAATTATTGTCTGAAGCATCAAGGAAAATTTCATCAAAAAAGGACATGGGAGCAAGGACAAGATTATATGATCACAACAGCTGAGGTTAAAGTTCTGAATGATGTGGTTACAAGTACATTAATAATCTACTCAAATTTAGCTAAAAATTTAATTGATTCTATATCATCACATTCTTTTATATCTTCATAGTTTTCATTAAAAAGTACATATTTCCAATTCTCTTTAACAATGGTGTTTTCAGTCAAAACCCTTAAGGGAAGTCTCATTACAATAAATATGTGTCAGGAAGTTCCTATTATGGCATATAAACACACTTTATCTACTTATTTTATCATCATACCTATGGTTAAATTTTAAATAATTCTCAATATGGATTGTATTTCAAAATATGATGTCAAATTATATTTCAATAATAAGGAAATTATTATTTGTGAGGAAGGTGTAGAATCCCTTATCTTTAGAGAAGAAAAATCACCATATGATTCTTATCTTGATCCACCCCCAATAGCTCTACTGAATTCAATTATTAGGGAGGAAGAAAATGAAATATCAATGGTTTAATAATGAAATATTCAAATTTAGTAAGTACCTTTTCTAAAAGAATACATTGATGTATTTTTAGAGGATTTACCTTGACATCCCATGTAGTAGAAAACTGAGTTTTCTATTGATTTAATTCTTGGTGAAAGGCCTATATCAAGGACTCCTTATAGAATGGCCATAGTGGAATTAGTATAACTGAACAAACAAATTGAGTAATTTAGTTATAAAGGATTTATTCTCTATAGTGTTTCTCAATGGGGATCCCATATTATCTTTGTCAGGAAGAAAGATAGATCCATGAGGTCATGCATTGACTATAGAGAAATCAGTTTTATTACAATAAATAAAAAATATCCCCTACCTCATATTGATGATTTATTTGATCAAATTCATGGTTCCCAATATTTGTCAAAGATTTACCTTCAATCTAGATATCATCAGTTGTGTGTGAGAAAGAAGGATATTCCAAAAAGAACATATCGAACTAAGTATGCGCAATACGAGTTTACTATAATTCCTTTTGGACTAACTAATGCACCATATATTTTTATGGATGTAATGAATAGATTTTTTAAGCAGTATATTGATGAATTTTTTTGGTATTTGTTGATGATATATTGGTATACTCCAAAAGCTACAAATATCATGAAAATCACTTGCACATTATTTTTGAGACCCAAAAAAGCAATGAGCTATATGGTATGTTTATAAAGTGTGAATTATAGCTTCAATTAGTTTTTTTCTTGGAAATATTGTATATAAGGATAGAATCTTAGATTATCCTTAAATAATAATGGAATTTTTGTAATGGATTACTCCAATGACTATAATTGAGGCATGTAGTTTTATTGGATTAGCAGGTTATTATCTGTGTTTCGTTCAAAAATTCACCCGATTAACTAACTTCTTATCCAAGATTACTTGTAAAGGGGTTGTGTTCATATAGAATAAATAATGTGAATAATTTTTTGAAGAATCGAATAACATATTGGGGAATGCTAGGATCCTAACTCTACTATTGGGAAATGCTAGATTTGTGATTTATAGTGATGCATCAATGAAAAGACTTGGATGTGTCCTTATGAAAAATGATAGATTTATTGACTATGTATCATTACAGTTCAAAACTCCTAAAAAATTCTAACTCATGTACTTGAGTTATAATATGTAATCATTACCAAGAATATATGGAGACAATATCTCTGTGGTAAAATATTTTAGATATATATAGATCACAAGATCTTGAAAATATCTTATCATAGAAAGAGCTCAACATGAGGCACAGGTGATAGCTCGAGCTACTCTAGGATTATGTTTATTTCATACACTAACACCCAAGAAAGGGAAATAAGGTGAGAGATGTATTGAGTATGAAGGATCATGGAGTTTTAAAAAATGAGGATTGAAAGGGATCTTGTGTTCATGGATCTAGTAAAGATGGATATTGAAATTATCAAAGAATATGAAACATCATTACTTTTTAAATTGGTTTCATAGCAATATTTATTAGAAAGGATTGAAAGTTATCATCCTGATGAATAGAATCATTAAAATGAAATTAATGTTTTAAATGATTAGAGGTTTGTAGACTTTGTGTATGAAGATGGAATTTTGAAATTTGGGAGGAGGATATGTGTTCCCTCCATACCTGAGATAAAAATAGAGTAATTAGATTATTCTCATAGCTCGAATATCTATATACACCCTGTTAGCACTACGATGTATAGATATTTGAAGGAACATTTCTGGTTGGATAATATGAATCATGAAATTGTTGATCATGTATCAAGATGTTTAGTATGTCAATAGGTGAAGTATGCAAGAGAACATCCTATGGGACTTCGGTAACCTCTTCCTATTACTATATGGAAATGGGATGATGTTACTATGAATTTTTTCATTTAATTACCCAAAACTCCAAGAATGAATGATGAAATGTGGGTAATTTTTGATCTACTTATCAAATCATCATATTTTCTCACTATAAGGAACGATTTTATACTAGAGCGCCCTGTACTGATCTATATTAATGAAGTATCAAGACATCATGGAGCACCTCTCTTAATTGTGTTTGATCACGATCCATAGTTTACAGCAAAATTATGTAAAAGTATTCAGAAATATTTTGATACTGATCTTCATTTGAGTACTTCTTATCACCCTCAAACTGACTGGAAGTCATAAAGGATGATCCCAACTTTAGAAGAAATGTTGAGATCATGCTCACAAAGTTATCAAGGTACATGGGGTCAATATTTACTTTTGGTATAGTTTTCCAACAACAATATTTTCTATTCAAGTATTCAAATGGCATCATATGAAGAACTATATGGAAAGAGATGTCGTAAACCAATATGTTGGGATGAAGTTTGTGAAAGGATGATTCTAGGTCCCGATCTTGTAGAGGAAACAACAGTGAAGCTAAATACTATTCAAACCCATATTAAAGTATCTCAAAGTAGGAAAAATAGTTATGCCAATAATAGAAGCACAGATTTGTAATTTCAAGTGGGAGATCAGATTTTCTTGAAATTATCTTTATTAAAGGGTGTTATAATATTTGGGAAGAAAGAGAAACTGATCCCCATGAAAGTTCGTTCTTTTAAAATTAGGTAAATAATTAGAGTTGTAGATTATTATTTGGAAGTAATTCCTAGCCTTTCTAAGGTAAACAATGTGTTCCACATCTCCTTGTTAAGGAAGTATATGCCAGACCCAACACATGTCCTTACTCTGGAAGGAATAGAATTGGAACCTAACTTATTTTACTTTGAAGAGCCTGTCTAAATTATAGACACTAATGAAAAGGGGCTTCAGAAACAGATGACTCAGCTAGTAAAGTTACTTTGGAAAAATCATAAAATTGAAGAGTCGATGTGGGAGTCTAAGGATCTTATGATGAAGAACTACCTATATCTCTTTATATGGGGCAATCTAGAAATTTTGAGGATGAAATTTTTATAGTATGGGAGAATGTAATGAACCAAAACTCTATCAATGAAATTTCCCTTCTTATATTTATTTCATATAGTATAGATCATATAAAATCTCTTATATAACACAATACAAGCATCATAAATAAGTAATTAATTAAATAAGAAATAGTTCTCGAAGTTAAGGAACCTATACTGATGAAATAGTAACATGCCCTTAAGAATTGTAATGTGACCCTTATGAATAGTAAACTGGCCAATACAATAGTAACCTCACCAATGAAATTATAAATAAAATTATTTCATCTTATAAATTAATTATGATATAATTATATCATAGTGTAAGTAAACGAATATTTCAAAAATTAATATTTAATTCTTGGTATTTTTGTAAGTCATAAATATTTAATTTAAATTTTACAATAAATAAAATGATATGAAAGAAAATTTATTTTCATAAAATTTATTCAAAAATTATCATTTTTATGTATTATTGTTTTAGGATAATTTTACTAGACCTTAGTAAATTATTTAAAGAGTTATAAAATCAGTTATAAATCTAAAATCGTATAATTCAAGTAAATAATGATTTTAATTGAAAATTAATTTTTTCATATTTAGACAAAAAAATTTATAAATTGGATTTCATTTTTGAATTATAGATGTTTAAATTACTAGGCTTGAATTTTTAGGATTTTTCTAAAATACTTGAATTTTTAGTGAATAGTAGAATATGGTAATTTATAGTATAAATGCATTATAAGATAAATAAAATATTCCTAGATTCATGGATGGTGTAATCACCCATGATTTTAATTAAAATGAAATTATCACTATATTTATTCATATGAATCAATATAATTTCTTTTCATGAGAAAAATATTAAAATAATGAATAAAATAATGAGAAATTACCCCTCTCCTCCACTATAAAAACCACCCACACCCCTCTCTTCTCCCCACTCCTATAAGCATTGAAACTTATCAAATTTATTCCAAAATCCTTTTAACTAATCTCTTCTCATGTTCAATATCTCTTGTCTTTCCAAAATAACAAAATCAATCCCCTTAAAGAGATTCTCAAGGAGGAGTGCCCAAGAGGTAAAATCATCTTCCTTTTCCTTTTATTTCCTTTTCAAGTTCTTTTTTATTAATATCTCCTCACCTCTTATATCCAAATGTGAAAGATAACTCCAGTATAGTATATATACTATAATTGTATCATGTTAATGGGAGAATCATCATAAATCTCATTACTCTCTATCTTATTTATTTCAAAAATGAAATCATCGTCTGACAAGTGTCGATTTACAACATTTGTGGATGAAAAACTTTCATTCTTCAATTTCTTATTCAAGGATGGTAATAATACCATTAGTATGGTTAAAATATACTATAATAAATTTTTTATAACCTATTTAATGTTCTATTAGTAGTATATATACATAATACTAATTCCTATGACAAAACTAGTTCATGGTGATCGAAATACCACCGTAAGAATCTAAACGATTACCACTAAATGTATTTTCTAATTATTCATACTCATAACATAAAAAACGAATTATATTAATAATTAATCATTTATATGTTAATTAATATCATATAAATTAAATTCTAGATAATTATACCCATTCCACATAAACTTCCATGCTCATATATAATTATACCAATTGTGAAAAACAAGGAAACGAACACCCCTGAGCAATAAAATTGTATCTTATAAATCTTAAAAAAGGCCATAAATGAACATAAAATAATTAAAAAATAATAAAATACATGTATATAAGGTTATTAATTAATTAATTTATGGATTTAATTTGATTATTCGGGATATTAAGGTCAATTTCAGAACACATTCATATATAAGGTAAGGGTTTTTTTCAATATTCTCCATTTTCATTTGGGTTGTGATTTCATCACCAATTAACAAATTTAATTCATCATTTATTTCATATAATTTTTATAAATTATGGTTATATGTTCCAAAATCATGTATTCAGATCAAATGATCTTATTTTTTGGAAAATACATGTTTTAAAAGGCCCCTTCTCAATTCTTCTTGATAAGAAATCCCAATTAAAGGGAACTTCCCAGTTTATTACCTTTTTTAAAGTACCATAAATAATTTGTTTGAAGACACCATTATTTTTCCAAAATTACTAATTGGGTCATAAAAAACGAAATTTTTTCATTAATGGTTTTATAAAAACAATTATGATAAATATAGATTATTTTTTTAAAAGAACACTAATTTGAAAAGTAAAAGGGATTTATGACCAGTTTGTGTGTGGATGGTCTATCTTGATACAATTCACCATTCTACTCATATTGTTTAGTGATTAGGATTAAAAATTGGGGAAATTTGTTTACATTTAATAATTCTTTGTTATTTATGTTTATACTCATTCATATGTGGAATGATTTGGACTTGGAAAGTGATTTTTGGGGCCCGCTATAGCACCTCGATGCATCGGTAGATCACTTGAGACGAAACATAATTTGGTTTTGGCTAAGGCCATACCCTAGAATTTTGATATGTCTTCTCCAAGGCCGTGAAAATATGATTTAGATGTTTTTCATTATTCATTCCCTCATTATGATAATGGTAATTGATAAAACGTGTGATTATTAAACTAGTAAAATATCCATGGTTATGTTTCATTGTCTTATAATCATTTATTTAGATTTATATAATCATCCTTCATTACTTATATATTAAAATCATGTTTACTTTTAACGGAATGTGTTTTTTAGTTATTCGTCATGCCTTATATTTATGTTTATGATAACTTTTGTTGTATTACATACCCTTACTAAGAATCTGATCTCACCACTTTCTTATGCTTTATTTTTTATCAATATTCGAAGATTAGTATTATTATTATTAACTTGGAGGAATAATATAAGAGTTTATAGGTGTTTCCAACTGAGTTGAAATGTTTTTTTTTTCTTTCAAGTTGTAATGTAAATCCTATGTTTGTATATGGTTTTCCAAAAATACTAAACTATTTATTCCTTCAGGATAGGATGTCCTTGTAAACATTCCAATGTATTAATATAAGGCATCGGCTCTAGGAATCTGGGGTCGGGGTCCTTAAAACCCCCCAACTATATATTCTTTAAACACTACCCTAAAACATAACCCAATCCGTAAACCATACCCTAACATAACCCTAATCCATAAACCCTATAATATCCTGTAATATATCCCTAAACCCCTACCTTATTGGCCCAATATTATAGAAAGAGGGGGTGAATTTCTATTTTTAAAAATTTAAAACACAATAAAAGATTAGTTACAAAATTAATCAAGTTAGAAATAGTAAATAAAAAATTTTAATATGTGATGGTTCATAATTCCAATTTTATTTTATAAATAATAAAATCAGGGTGATTATTGTGAGTAAATGTGGAAATCTAGATTAAGAAATTATGGAAGATGATATTTTAGTGACATATTATATAAATATAAATGGATACAAACATAGTTGATAAGTAGTTCAGATAAATCATGATGTGTTCCCCTATGTATCCACCTACCCACTTGATATTTCAGTTATATAAATCTCTTGGACTTAACGATGAATAAGAACCCACCACTCAAAACTGTGGTCTTTGATAACCATATTGAATGTCGTCAACTGTCAGGTAACCTATCCCACACTTATGAGGAGTGTGAACCATTGGTGAATGAAGATTGAGGAAAAAGGGTTTTTTCTACAATCCTTATACACACCACTCACAAATCTCATTGATAGAGTTAGTATAATGAAGATTAAATATATTATGATAAATATATGGAGATCCTTTAGGATATTTGTATCATTAATGATAGATCTTGATAGTATTAGATCTCCAACGTTGATTGATATTTGAGACAATTTTGGAAACCATTGCGTATCCTCAAGGTCATAATAGAGGCCATTTATAAGATTTGAAAAGTCATGGGAATGTTTTTGAATAAATGAGTATGTAAAAACTAGAACAAAACATAATAATAACCATTTTTACCATAATAAATGGGGACTCATTAGGCAATGCATAATTCCACCAGATACCTGGTAGCCACCATCGAGAATCTAGTGTGTTGCCCAAAGACATTCACATGGATTGATATTCTATTGGTTGGCTAGTACTCCTAAACAGGAATACTGGTGGACCTATTTAACTATTGTGCTACTACCAACATTTCACTAGGTAGATGGGTCACCTCATCGAGTATTCAGTAGGCTTTGTACTATTACGCCTTCATCTAGTGAATTATCCAATTTACTCTGAGGGATTCTTTGGATCTTTTGAGGTAATACCATGAAATTGAATTGATTCAATACACTAGTGAAATCCTTTATTAAGGGTATAAAATAACATGAATATTCTATGTATTTGAATAATTTTAATTCAATAATAATTATAAAAATTTTTAAATGAAAGTGTTAGATAAAAAAGAGAGCGTTTTTTATGATGAAAACATAATGAGAGAGATGAGTAAAACAATATCCCCCTTGTTTATGATCACTGATACTTAAATTAAAATGAAAAATTAAGAATAGATAAATAATAAAATATATATAAAATAAATTAAATAGATAAATAGACATTCAATACGATCAAGAGTTAAACAAATAAAGAATATTTTTAAAAACTATAAAAATGGGTTTTAATAGATTCTAAAATAGTAGATTATAAAATATCTCTCTTTAAAAAATAATTTTATAAAAATATAGAAACTTAATATATTTACCCCCGTTGAGATTAACAAAAAATAAATATAAACATTAAAATAGTAAAAAAAATAAGTGGAAGAAACTTAAGAATGATTTTGATGTAAAAACCTAGGAGATAATTTTTAATAAATAAAAAATAATTTTAAAATAAACAAATAAAATGATTTTTGAAACACTTTATAGTTTCCATAACTCCCTAAAAATATAATTTTTATAGAGATAGATAGAAAATAAAAATATAAGAATAAGAAAGATAATGTCTTTAAAATCACTATTTAACTTCTAGACTTTCCAAATAATAGGATCATTATAGAGGTAAAGTGTAATGTTTATAACATGAAAAATAATAGAAGGAAAAGGAAAAAATATATAAGTAATGAATGGAAAAAATAATTTAAGAAAAGTGAGAAATAAGAAGAGAAAATAATAAATCTAAAACGGGTACATACCTTTTTCCACAACACATCAATTAAATATATCCCATTCATTTGATAGATTTTTTATTTTGAAGAGATTGTAGAGGTAATTCTATTAAAGTGTAACTATAATTTGAAAATTTTTCTTGCATTCATCATTTTCTCAAGAAAACTCAATAGAAAAATAGAACCAGTTATATATAAACTATTTTTACTCATCATTAATCTTTTTTAAGAGAGATAAAAATAATTAATATTTATATAAATTTAAAAAAATAGATCATATATGATAAATTATTAATGATAGCAAATGTATAAAGCTGAAATCAAGTATATTAAAAATAAATTAAAATTAATCTAGTTTGAAATTTTGAATTCATATTTTTAAAAAATAACATAAAATAGTTCGAAAAGAAATAAAGAAATAAATTTAAAAATGCAAGATCTCTCTAAAAAATTTCATAATTTGAGAGATGAAATTATACTCATTTGATAGTAACGTAGGTAACATAAGGGATCATAACAATGAAATATAAATAAATAAAAAAGAAATTAAATTAATTTCAAAAAAAATTGAATATAAGATTTTTGAAAGATTTTATTAAATATAACTCAAGATAGAAATTTATAAAAATGAAGAATTTCATAAGTGAATCATTCCTAATTCACATTTATTGAATTCAAAATGATCAAAGTGTAGAGGTTTGGTTCAAACATCAATGAGTTGAGAGTCCATAGGAACAAATTCTATTAAGATATCCCCTTTTGGAATTTATATCTTAGGAAATGGTGACGAAGGTCATTGTGTTTGATGTGAGGGTGGTGTATTGTATTTTTATTGATATTAATGGCACTAGTATTGTATCAATTGATATCTATATATTCAAATGTCAGCCTAATGTCTAAGAGAGTGTGTTGCACCCATATTATTGGAACACAATAACTCCCAGTGGCTATGTACCCCACTTCAACTATAGAAAGAGAAACTGAATACTACTTCTTTAAAATATATGAGATACGGGATTTTTCTATTCGATTGTAAGTTCCAGTAGTACTTTTCTTATATAGTTTCAATACATTGAAATAAAAATCCAAAAAGGACATTAAATAAAAATAAGTTTTTTTAGGATAAACTAAAGAGAAATTATTAGAACATTTAAACTAAAAAATTATTTTAATTTATTTAAAATGAGATTCCTTTGGGTTTTTTTAAAAATGAGTGAAGATAGACACACTAAACATGATATCAGGTCAGTACATTGTAAGGTAATGTAGACTACCAGTAATACTTCTATAATGTTTTGCATCCTTTTTTTAATGGATGCATCCATCGTTAACCTAGAATTCATACTCATGGGAGTGTTAATTTCTGTAACATGATCCATTCCAAAACATTTTATAAGTTCATTGATTTATTTTTCAAGGTTTAAAATTATTCCCTCAATATTTTGGGAAATTTGTAAACCAAGAAAGATTTTATATTCACCCTTAAATATCATCCCGAATTTCTTATTCATTAAATCATAAAATTCAAGACAATGTTTTTCATTAGTAGAGTTGTAAATCACAACATCAACATAAATAAAAACCAGTAAAATACCAATTAAGATGTGTTTTAAAAAAGAGTAGAATCAGATTATCAACATTATAAAAAAATGAAAGATGATAGTTTCAAATATACTCATACCAAGATTGAGGTGATTACTCAATACACTATGAAAAAAATAAATTTGATAACATAATTTTTAAAAAAAGGATTGTAAAAACCATCTCGTTTTCCATAATATTTTTCATAAATAAATCCATTTTAAAAAGTGTGTACGACATCAATTTTAGAAAACATAAAATTTTTTGATGAGAGGTGAATTCCAATAATATTATTATATATTCAAGAAAATATATGGATTAAAATATTTCACCATATCCAATTAATTAATATTGGTTATAACCTTTTGTAGATAAACAATATTTATGTCTAATAATATCACCTGATTCATCTAATTAATATTTAAACATACATTAGATAATATAACAGTATGATCGATAGTTATTCCCATCAGAGTATGTATATAATTTATAAAAACTTTATTTAGTTAATATTTCATGGAAATTACTCAATTTTCAATGTTAAGGTATTCTTAAGATTTTGGGGGTTATGTTGAGAAACGAATGCTATATGTTCAACCACATTTTAGACCGATCTATGAGTATGATTTCTCACAGGTAAATTTATGATGTTATTTTCAAGGGTATGGTCTTTAAATCTATTAAAAAAATTAGGTAAATAATTTTAAGGAGAATATTATTCTTCTTTTTCTTCTTTGTTTTGAAAAGGGTTATTTAAAATAATATTTTCAAAAAAAATTTATTATTGGTTTTCAAAATTATTCATCAAAGACAAAATTGATTGATTCTTCAACAATTTCAGCCCTATTTTTAAAGACGCATTATGATTTACTTGATTTTTATTACCAAAAAAATATAACTTCATCATATTTAGAATCAAATTTACCAAATTTACCTTTAGTGTTTAAAATAAAACATTTCAACCAATACCTTTTGAAAAACCCACATTAGGTTTTTTCATAGGCCAAATATCATAAGGAGTTTTATTTAGAAAGGGCCTAATAAAAATGTGATTAATGATATAGCATGCAGTATTCATGTCATCTATAAAAAAATTTTAGAAGATAAAATTCATTTAAAATGGTTATAGTGATTTCTTATATTGTTTTAGTTTTCCTCTCTACTACCCTATTTTGTTGTGGGTTTAGGGGAGATGAAAAAGAATGATTATATCCTTAAAATAAATAAAAATCACAAAATTGATCTTATCGAATTACACACCACGATCAATATGAATTTAATCAATTTTTAAAAAAATTTATTTTCACCCTTTTTAGAAAATTTGATGATGTATTTGTAAGCTTCACCTTTATGATTTTAGAAATAATCCAATTTGAATCTTGAAATGTCATAAAAATTATGATAGTATTGGTTTTTCCTCTACATTCAATTTTAATAAGACCAAAAACACTATTATAAACCATTTCAATATATTTTTAAGTGGAAGTACAATTTTTATATTTACAAGTTTTTTTATACTAAATACCATGTTAGCATGATTCATAAAGTATTTCATCATAGAAATGAAATTTGGGAAGGTTTGTACTAGTTAGAATTAGTTGAGTTTCATAAGAGATTGAGTGATACAATGACAATGGTATTTGTTCCAAATCCATGAGTCATTCAGTTTTTCATTAAAACATTTGATGTTATGGCCTATAAGAGATGTTAAATTATTTTAGTAATGATATTTAAATATTGATGTGGTAAAAACTGATTTTTTATTTTAAATTAAAATATTTTCAAAAATCATTTTCAATTTGATATTTTAAAGCTGTTATGACACAACTAGACAATATATAGTAAATTTTATTTCAAGACTTTTATGAATAAAACATTTTTAATTATGGTTGAATTATAAAAACCGACGGTATATTCACTGATTATCTTTTCCCTATAATTATAAAAAAAAGGCTACGTAGCCTGATTCATGTTTATTTATTTATTTAAATTTTCAATGGTTTCCACACATGTGTCTCAAGAAATTAGAGTATAATTATCACATTTCTTCTTGCGTTTTTATCACAGTACAATTTCCCTAATATATTAAATGATTTGAGTTCTTTGTATACACACAAACACGGGGTCGATTACATTTTCAAATAAAGTCTTCAAAATCGAAATTTTTTTATTGAGTTTTATTTTTGAAATATAGGAAGAGATAGGGATTGAATATGGTCATACATAACATATGTTATTACAATATAATTCATATATTAAGTTATCAGCTATTTTCCAATAATAACCAATTTTTTTTTAGGAATACCTTTATCAAAAGCGGGTTTAGATTAAAATTTTGAAGTTCTACTGTGATTGGTGTAACCAAAGATAACCCATTCATTTAGATTTTTTTATAACTCATACTTTTATTTATATTTTCACCACCTTGGTTAAATTTGAAAAGATATATTTTTAGGTATTTTATGGTTCATTCGATGATGCAGATCATGGTGCACACATGCATAAAGGAGTTGAGGGTGATCATTGAATTTATAGTGGAAGGAGAATTAATGGACAAGATCCTTTGCATGGGATTGGTGGCCTAATGAAAAGAGAAAGAATGAGGAGGATGAAAGAGGCTTTACATGGCCTCATTTTGAAATTACAAGAAGAGGCCCAACATGCATGCATGGGAGGAGAAAATGGGAATTTAATCACACATATTAAATCCCAAAAGTGAACCTAAAATGCCCACCCATATGCTTCCACGAAATTTAATCCACTTGCATGAAGGAAATCTCAAATGTCAAAAGTGGTGGACCCCTTGTCTCCAAATCCATGGTGGGAATCTTCAAAGTCTTTTGGGTGGTTCCTAAAAGTCTTCATTAGAGATATCTTGTCCCCAAAAGCCATGGACATGTGTAACCAATGTCAATTTCGTGGGATAGGCTTTAGACTTTTGTGGGATAGGTATTTTGACATGTATTCCTCTCATTTGTCTATAAATAGCCACCTCTTGTACCCCTTGATGGTTAATTTTGAATTTGAGAGTTTCTAGCATTATTATGCATGTGTATCTTGTGTTATTAGGTGAATGCATGTAAGTCTCATCAATGGAGTGATCAACCTTTGTGGTTCTTTATAATTAGAGTTTCAAGGGGCAAGTCTCCTTGGAATCCTAATTGATCATCCCCTTCCCCTTTTATTCCACTTTCATTTCTTTTAATTTACATTCCCCTCTTACTTATTCACTTGTATTTCTGCATTTTTTCCAATGAATATCGTACTCGCATACGGTATCATATCATTTGGTATCAGAGCCAGGTAACAGAAAACAGGTTCTTTCATTTCTATTTCTCCCACCAATTTTTTTTCTTCTCCTTCGTCCATTTTCTGCCATCACCAATTCTGGATGGAACTTTCTTCCATATTTTCATCTACTTTTTATTTGAGTTTCTGGATGTATAATATTTCATTTTAATAGTTCAAAATCTCATATTTCTTCTCGATTTGGAAACATTAAAATACGACACCAATATTTGCAGATATAGCCGAATCAATTCGTGCTATAGTTTCACCCTTCTGAAATCTAAAAATCTCCAAGGAGGATTTCCATTTGAGTTTCAAGTTCATGTTATCTCAACCATTTACATCATTGTAATCAGATTGGTACATTTTTCATTTTTTGTACTTTGAGCACAAAAGGCGCATTCTTTGTATCTCAATTCTTGTTTATTGAGTAGCAAAAAAAGTCAACAAAAAATCAACAAAAAAGGATGATGCTCATTTGAAACATTGTGCTCACTCATATGTTATAAATTTGATTTCATTTTCTTATCCATAATTTTATTTCCATCATCCATATCTAACCTTCTTCTATAAACTTTTCTCCCAACCCCCCACATTTCTGGACAACATTGATTCAAACCCTTTTAAATTTTTTGATTTTTAAAGATTTCCATGAATTGATTGATTCTACAGATTTTCTTCTTGATTATATTTAAGAACACTTGTAGGAACCAAGATTTTTTCTAGAAAGTGTGAGGATCCTTTTGAGAGATTAAAAAAACAGAGAAAGAGTGTGTGAGGAATTTAAAAAAATTGCAAGTGAGGGAGAAAGAAGTGATATCGACATTAAATTATTCAAGAAAGTAGTCGCTAACCAGTTTACAAGATTGAATGCTATGTTGGATGATATGCAAATTTCCTCATCTTCAAAGGCTCCAATAAGGCAAGAAATTCATGAAGGTGATGATGAGTACTCCGATTTCAAAGAATAATTTCCTAGGTGAGGGCAACGTGCTGTTTGGAGAGACAATGTCTTGGGAAACATCAAATTGACAATTCCACCCATTCAAGGGAAGAGTGACCCAGAACTTTATTTGGAGTGGGAGCGAAAGGTTGACCATGTGATTGGAATTCACAACTACTCAGAGGAGAAGAAGGTAAAATTGGCAGTGGATGAGTACAATGACTATGCAAGTATTTTGTGGGACCAATTACATGTAAGTCGGCGACGAAATAGAGAAAGGCCAATTCGAACATGGGAAGAAATGAAGGTAGTAATGTGAAAAAGGTACATTTCTAGTCATTATTATCGATATTTTCATTTGAATTTACAAAAACATGTTCAAGGTTCCATGTGTGTGGAGGAATACTACAAGGAAATTGAGATATCAATGATTTGAGCCAATTTGGAGGAGGATCACGAAGCTACCATGGCAAGGTTCATCAATGTCTTGAATTCGGAAATTAGAGATGTGGTGGAACTACAGACCTACATTGACATGGAGGAGTTGCTACATAAGGCAGTGAAGATCGAAAAGCAACTACATTCTCAGAGGAGTCAATTAAGTTCCCATAATTTTTGGAAGGATAACCGGAAAGATCCAAAATCAACTTCTAAGTGGAATGAAACAAAACCGAGGGATTCTAAATTTGTTCCAAAACAAAGAGAAGAGGACAAAAATAAGTTCTTCCCCACTGATTCGAAAGGAAAAATGGACACAAATTTCCCTTCTAAATCTCATGATATAAAGTGTTTTAAGTGTCATGGACATGGTCATATTGCATCTCAATGCCCTAAAAAAGGGCCATGATTATTTTGTATAATGGAGACATCCTTAGTGATCACTCTAGCGATGATGGTATTCCATCTTTGGATGAGGGTTCAAGCGTAGAAGTTGAAGAACCCGTACATGGAGATGCATTGGTGGAAAGAAGAGCTTTAAACATTCAACCGAAAGATGATCATGATGAGGCGAAACGGGAACATATTTTTCATATGAGATGCCACATCAAGGAGAAGGTATGTAGAATGATCATTGATAGTGGACGTTGTACTAAGGTGGCGAGTACCTTGTTGGTGGAAAAGTTGAGTTTGCCTACTCTAAGGCATACTAGACCCTATAGATTGCAGTGGTTGAATGATAGTGGGGAAGTGAGGGTCAAAAAACAAGCCATAGTTTCTTTTTTCCATTGGAAAATATCATGATGAGGTGCTGTGTGATGTTGCTCCGATGCAAGCTGGACATTTTATACTAGTGAGACCATGACTATTTTATAGGAGGGTGATGTATGATGGCTATGCTAACTGTTTCTCTTTTCATTTCACTGGTCGAAAGATTGTTTTGACTCCTCTAACTCCCACACAAGAATATGAAGATCAATTGATGATAGAGAAAGAATAAAAAAAGAAAAAATAAATGAGTGAAAAAAGAATGTGGGAAAAATTAAATTTTGAGTGACAAAAAAATGATTGATGAGTTGACAAAAAAGGAAATGAGAGAAAAAAAATGAAAATAGTGGAAAAATTAATATTTGAAAAAGGAGAGTCGAGTGGCATAAAAAGAAATGAGGGAAATCAAAGAGATAAAAACAAGAGTGTTGAGAGAAAGGTGAGTTTATTTTCTGGAAAAATTGAGGTGAAAGGTGATTTATTGAGCGGGAAAGTATTTTTACTCATTAGTAAGGATGCTTACCTTGAAACTAATGAACTTCACTATTCATTGCCTTCTTTTATTGTGTCATTACTATAGGAATTTGGTGATTTGTTTCCTGAATAAACACATGATGGACTACCCCCTTTGAGAGGCATTGAGCAAAGGATTGACTTCATACCTGGTGCCACAATTCTAAATAGGCCATCATATAGAGATAATCTGGAAGAGACTAGAGATATCTAGTGTCAAGTTGAAGAAATCATGAAGAAAGGATTAGTAAGGGAATGCATGAGTCCATGCACCGTTCCGGTGATCCTAGTACCCAATAAAGGTGGAACATGGCGGATGTGTGTGGATTGTCGTGCCATCAAAAAAATAAAAGGTAAGTACCATTATCTCATCCCTCTACTTGATGACATGCTGGATGAATTACATGGGGCCTCTTTGTTTTCAAAAATTGATCTTAAAAGTGGATACCACCAAATTCGAATTAAAGAAGGAGATGAGTGGAAAAATGCTTTTAAAACTATATTTGGTTTGTATGAGTGGTTAGTTATTCCATTTGGTTTTACTAATGCACCAAGTACATTCATGAGCTTAATGAACCATGTCCTTTATTCATTCATTGGAAAATTCATGGTTTTTTGATGATATCTTGGTGTATAGAAAATCTATAAAAAACCATGTTGAGCACTTGATTTTGGTGTGTGTGACCCTTAAACAAAACCGACTTGATGCCAATCTTCAAAAATGTTTCTTTTTCATGGATTCTGTTGTGTTTCTGGGCATTGTTGTAGGGGCGGAAGGGATTCGTGTGGGTAATGAATAGATCAAAGCAATTCAAGAGTGGCCCACACCGAAGAGTGCAACCGAGGATATAAGTTTTCATGGATTGGAAAGCTTCTATAAGAGGTTTGTAAAGGATTTTTCATCCATCGTTGCACCTCTTAATGAACTTGTAAAGAAACATATGTTTTTTAAATGGGGTTAAAAACAAGAATAAGCTTTTAACACACTCAATGAAAAATTGGTCAATGCTCTCCTTTTAAGGCTACTCAATTTCACCAAAGTTTATGAAATTGAGTGTGATGCATCGAGAGTTGTAATTGGTGCTGTTTTGACTCAAGAGTCGCGTCCAATTGCTTACTTTAGTGAGAAATTGAATGGGGCAACATTAAATTATTCAACTTATGATAAAAAACATTATGTTTTGAAACGAACCCTGGAATCATGGCAACATCACTTATGGCCTAAAGAGTTCATTATTCATTATGACCATGAAACCCTTAAATATTTGAAGTCCCAAGGTAAGTTGAATCGGCGACATGCCTCTTGGCTAGAATTCATTGAGACTTTCCCCTATGTGATCAAGCCTAAAAAAGGTAAGGAAAATGTGGTTACTGATGCCCTTTCATGAAGTTATTCACTTCTTACTTCTCTTCATTCAAGATTACTTGGACTTGAGTTACTAAAGGGAATGTATGAAAATGATGATGATTTTTCTCAAATTTGGACATCTTGTGAAAAACATGGTTTTAGAGAATATTACAAAAATGGTGGTTTTCTTTTCAAAAGGGATAAATTGTGCATTTCAAATTGTTCAACTTGAGAATTTCTTGTAAAAGAAACTCATGGGGGTGGTTTGATGGGGTATTTTGGGGTTGATAAAACACTAGCTACTTTGCATGAACATTTTTATTGGCCAAGCATGAGAAAAGATGTTATTGCAATTTGTGATAGGTGTGTCACTTGTAAGCATGAAAAGTCCATGGTTCAACCTAATGGATTGTATTCCCACTTTCTTGTTCCATCCCATCCTTGGACCGACATCTCTATGGATTTTGTGTTGGGATTGCCTCGATCCCAATCGGGAAGAGATTACATTATTGTTGTTGTGGATCGATTCAGAAAAATGGCCAATTTTATTGCATGTTCAAAAACTAATGATGCTATACAGATAGCATATTTGTTTTCTAATGAAATTGTGAGATTACATGGACTGACCAAAACAATTGTAAGTTATAGAGATGTGAAATTACTTAGCCACTTTTGGAGGACTTTGTGGATTAAATTGGGAACTAAATTATTGTTCTCAACAGTTGGACATCCTCAAATTGATGGGAAAATAGAAATGGTGAATATAACTCTTTCTACCCTCTTGCATTCAATAATTCAAAAAAATCTAAAGAATTGGGAAAAATGTTTTCCACATGTTGAGTTTTCATATAACCGAGTAGTGCATTCCACTACTAACTTATCACCTTTTGGGATTGTTTATGGATTTAACCCAATGACTCAGTTAGATATTCTTTCATTGCCTACTAATGAGGTTGTTGATCTTGCAGGTCATGAGAAGGAAAAAATTGTTTGGGACTTACATGACAAGGTAAAAGCTAACAGTGATAGAAGAAATGAACAATATGTGAAGCAAGCCAACAAGGGTAGGCATAAGGTTGTACTAGAACCTGTAGATTGGGTGTGGGTGCATTTGAGGAAGGAAAGGCTCCAAGAGAAAAGAAAATCAAAACATCAATCATGAGGAGATGGTCCATTTCAAGTTTTAGAAAGAATCAATGAAAATTCCAACAAGATTTACTTTCCTAGTAGGTATGGAAATGTGAGTGCTACCTTTAATATTTCTGATCTCTCTCCTTTTGAATATGTAGATTCGAGGACAAATCATTTTGAAGAGGGAGGGGATGATGTGGATCATGGTGCACACATGCAGAAAGGAGTTTAGGGTGATCATGGCATTTATGGTGGACGTAGAATTAATGTAAAATACCCTCTTCTTGGGATTGGTGGCCCAATGACAAGAGGAAGAATGAGGAGGGTGAAAGAGGCTTTACATGGCCTCATTTTGAAATTACAAGAGGTGGCCCAACTTGCATGAATGGGAGGAGAAAGATGGCCTTTAATCAAACTTATTAAAGACAAAAAGTGAACCTAAAAGGCCCACCCATATGGTTCCACAAAATTTAATCCACTTGCATGAAGGAAATAACTAGTGTCAAAAGTGGTGGGCCCCTTGTCTCCAAATCCATGGTGAGTATCTTCAAAGTCTCTGTGGTGGTTCCTAAAAGTCTTCTTTAGATATATCTTTTCCCCTAAAGCCATGGACATGTGTAAACAAAGTCAATTTTGTGGGATAGGCTTTATATTTTTGTGGGATTGGTAGTTTGACATGTATTCCTCTCATTTGGCTATAAATAGCCACCTCTTGTACCCCTTGAAGGTTAATTTCGAATTTGAGAGTTTCTAGCATTATTATGCTTGTGTTTCTTATGTTCTTAGGTGAATGCAAGTAAGGCTCATCGAAGGAGTGATCAACCTTTGTGGAGCATTATAATTAGAGTTTCATGGGGCAAGTCTCATTGGGGTCCTAATTGATCATCCCCTTCCCCTTTTATTCCTCTTGAATTTATTTTAATTTACATTCCCCTCTTACTTATTCACTTGTATTTCCATATTTTTTCCAATGAATACCGCAATCGCATACGGTATCATATCATTCAAGCTTTTTAACATTTGGATGATTTTTTATTTTCATGAATCGGCCATATTTTTCTTGGTTGAGAAGATCCTTTTATTTTTTAACAATATCTTTTTCTTTAATGAGTTGATGAAATTTATTTTCAAATTCCTGATATAATTAATCAAGGTAATGATATCCCTTTTCATTTTTATTTTAATCATATTTAATGTTTTTATAATTTAGGTGAATGAAGGAGAAGGAAAGAGAAAAAAAGTATGAAGAATGAGAAAAAGAATCGGGAGAAGAAGAAAATGATAAACAAATGGTAAAGTAAGTACTAATCTCAAAGTATTCTATAAAACATGCCATGAGGCACATTGGGCTACAACAACTGGATTTGGACATCGATGATGGATCCATGGAATCATCACTTGTACTCTATGTGGATAATTTAAAAATATTTTTTCCTTTATTCATTTATTTTATATTATTCCTGTAGATTGGGAACTTTTGTTTTATGTGCCTTTTATTTTTTACATTCATAGAACTCCCCTAAAGTTTCTCCTTTTTTTTATTTTTTGGATCTCATGTTTTAGTTCTTATCCTTGAAGAACTGTTCATGTTCTTGTAAAAATTTAGATATTCTTCAACCTCACCTCTTGACTATTTATCATTAGAAGAATTAAAAGTGGTGGATATATTAACATATTTATCATCATTATGCTTGTTCTTAAATTTTTTTATCGTGGGTTTTTATGTCATTTAGGATCGAACAATTTCATCCACCTATATTTTTTATTCTTTTAAATTCTTAAATAACCATCACTCTAGGATCCTAGGAGATTGGTAACACCCATAAGATCATATTTATGATAGTTTATATAGAAAAATAATATATAAGAGACTTTTTACCATTGAATATGTAAGTAAATATAATAAAAATGTTTATAATAAATTCATCATAATGTTAAGTAAAACTTTCAATGTCTTAAAGGTGCATATCTAATATTGTATCCTTAATTTTTTGTCTGCCTTCTTATGTTAATTCTAAATATTTACCCATTTTATTTGTATATTTTTATATAAATACATGATTTAAATTATTTGTATCTAGACTACAATGAAAGGCATTCATAAATTTTTTGTTTAATTAAAAAATATCAATATCCCCAGTAGTCCATTTTCTCTTCAGTTTCATCAGTGGTAAAAAACTCAGGTATAAATATCTTATACACAAAATAAAAAATACTACCATGTAATGTTGGAATCTGATTCTTCCAATAGAATTAATCTGTGTATTTAAAAATAATAACACTCATATTGGATATAGATTCCATAATAAAAAACTAGCTTTGAAATAATTAATTATTTGAAAACAAAAATTGAAATTAAATAAAATTTTGAAAAATAATCTTTTTTGATAAAAAAGAATGGAACCCCTTTGATACTAATTTGTTGTCCAAGATTATGGGAATATGGGCTAGCTAGATTTCACTTTTAAAGATTTAAAGAAGAATAAATATTAATTACAAAATTAATTGAGTTATAAATTATAAAGAATGAAATAAAATATGAAATAGTTGATAATTTCAATTTGAGTTTATAAATAATAATATCAAAGTAATTTATGTACAAATACTTTTGAATCGTGATTTTTTAATCATAAGATATTTTGTTCTAATGTTGCAATATAGAAATATATAAGTATACAAACTCAATAAATAACAAGTTTGGTTAAAGTGTGATGTGTACCCCTATATATCCACCTACATACATGAGAGTTCAATTGTATAAATCCCATAACCTCAATAGTGAACAAGAACCAGTCCCTCAAAATTATGGCTTGTGACTGCCCTCTTGAACATCGTTGGTCGATAAGTAACCCATACCACACTTTTTTTATTATAAACCATTGGTGAATAAAGGTTGATAAAATATAGGATTGTATTTCACAATCCTTTTACACGCCTTTCATAAATATATTTGATAATATGAAGTGCAATAGAGAATAAATAGATTGTGAGAAATGGTTGGACATCCTTGAAAATATTTGGAACATTGAAGACAACTCTTGATAGGATTATTGCTTCACCATTGAAAAATCTTTGAGAGCATGTTGGTAACCAATGTGAATCTTCAAGGGGATAAAATTAACTATTTTCAATCTCTAAAAATAATCATAAATGTTCTATAATCCCTTTGTATGTCGAAACTATAATAAGCCATTATAATGTCCATTTTTAACTCAATTAATGGGTACGCACTGGGTGCGGTGTGATGCTATTGGATACCTAATATCCACCATAGGGTATCCAATTGATACATCATAATGGAGGAATAAATTAATGTCTAGATACTGGAATTTATCTATAAATTTTTTTGTTCCCAACAACACTCTAGGTAGCCATTGCAGCACACCGGTTAGTCAGTGGAATCTTCAAAGCTATACCTTAATCTTGTGCCACCTCAACATTAATCTAAGGTCTTACTTGGAAATATTTAGGTAATTCCATGTAATTGAATAGATGAAAGAAAATAGTTCAATCCTATATCAAGGATTTAATGTAACGTGAATATTCAATAAATTTTACAACAATGAATTTGATAAAAACACTAAAGAAAACTTAAATGAAAGTGTTTGATAAAAAATATATTTTTTTGATCATGAAAACTCAATGAGAGAGAAAAGAACAATTGTATGTCCCTTTTTGATAATCACAAAAACTTAACATAAACAAATAAATTAACCATAGAGAAATAATAAAATTAATAGAAAATAAATTCATGTGAGAAATAGATATTCAATGATCACAAAAGCTATATGGATAAGTAATGATTTTAACAACTATAAAGAGTATTTTTAATATATTATAAACAATTAGATTACAAAATCTCCCCATTTTAAAATAAAATTAGAAAAAGTGAGATTCTTAAGATATTTGTCCCCCTTTGTGATTATCGAAAAAGAGAGTTAATCATCAAAGAAGTAAAACACAATAAGAGGAAGAAACTTCTGAAATTTTTTGAAGTAAGAACTTAATATAAAATTTTAAATAAATTAAAATGAATTTTAAACAAAATAAAGTAAATGATTTTGAAAACCCCTTTTAATTTCCATATGTAAGATCCTGTCTTTTTCTAGGTATATACCTCTTTTAATTTTTTATTGAACCTATTTTATGGGTTTTCCTCCTTCTTTAAACCTTGGTTATAGAGTTAATTTGATGTTATAGAGTATTTTATGAATAAAATAACGTAAAATTTGAGGATATTTGTTTATTTGAATAAATGGTTTTAGGCAAAGTGTGTCAATGCGATTTACAAGGGTTCTAAAAGAGTTAGAAGGTTTTATAGGTGGTTCAGGATCTTCTGTAGAAGTTGAACTGAGGGAATTCTATTGGAAATTTATACATCGTGAACATGTTACATGATTTGTAAATGTGGATAGTTAGATGTCATGAACTTATTCATGACATAAAATGAATAAATGACGTGGAAATGTTACACAATGTGTACATGTGACTAAGAAGACATTGTGAATTGGTTTATGAAATGAAATGAATACACGCTGTGAAATTGGTTCATGACGTGTATTGTATGATTGAGGTTATTTTAACCAAAGGAGACATGTTTTTTTATAGATCTCATAAATCAATAAATACAAGATGTAAAAGTATTACATGTCATGTTTTTCATGGTCTCTACATTTTTAAGTCATTCTATGTGTATGTTTTTGTTCTTCATCCATGTGCATAACTTATCCCTCAGACCCTAGAGAAACTCTAGGTGATTTTGGAATGATTTATTCCCTTATGAACATCTAGATCACAAATATTATTCCTAATTAGTTTGTTTTCTTTGGTTTTCCACTCTCCTAGGTTTTTTTATCTATTTTAGCAATGAAATATTTTGACCATAGTTGTTTTGGGTTTTTATCTTGATGTTGCGTGATCTAGTTTTCTTCTTGTGATCCTCGTTGCAATTTTTCTCGTTGTCGTTACCTATTGGAACTGTTTCTTTAATCGTCAGATTAAGGTAGGTAGTTTAACACAAATTTCTATTTTCTTTTTTGAATTGTATAAGTATGTGCAGTATTATGCGATTGCACTGACACAAAGTGTGTGTTAATTAATATAATAATGGGTATTGATAAATCTTATGTTGTACTTATACTTGGATCCCTTTAGATTCAATGGTGTTGTGACCTAGATTGTCTCTGCTTATAGGGTGAGCCTATACTTGTACAATAATGAGTTGGCTAATAATTTAATGTATTTTTTAGCATGAAATAAGATCTCAATTGTTTTATTTTAACAGAATCACTATGGAAAATGGATTATTTGTTTATTGAAATAGATGAAAACACCTTATATGATAGGGTTATGTGCATTAGCATGATAATGTTTCAATACCAACATGATAAATGAAAGGGTTAATTGAAAGAAAAATCGTAATTTGATGAATTGACCATTATAGAATATGTTGTTGTTGTTTTATTATATTCTTGTGACTTATGTTGTGATTAATGATGAAATTATTATGTAAAGGGATTTACCCGGATTCCATTATTATTATACAAACAGCTATTCCTAATTGTGTTGTAATTCTTATAGGGCTTGACGCGGTTATGCTTTAATTCTTAGAGGGCTTGGCCTGGTTTTCTTATAATGATTATAGGGCTTTCCCAAGATTTATGAAATGCCTATATAAAGGGATATTCCAGGATATGTTGTAATACTTATTGTTCATGACCTAGTTATGTGATTATTCCATTGGACTATTGGTTATGGTTGTCATGGGTATACTATATGCTCATTAATATTCTAGCATGTTGTCTAAGAAGGATAGTTATTGTATTATATTATTTTATTAATTAATACACTTATTTATTTCTTTACCGCATGATAATTTTATCATACTAGTTTTTTAAACACGATGATGTTGAACTATTTATTTTTAATCTCACTCTATTCAGGCATCCATTTGGTACCCATGTAAATTACATGGATACAGGATTATATAATAGAAAAGGACCTTGTTATTGATTTTTTATTATTGGATGGAATATGTTTGGAGGAGGGATAAAAATGGGGTTTGGGACTGGGGTATTTTTAGTTTATTTTTGTCAACATGGTCCTTTATCTATTTGTTTTTTTTTGTTTTACATTTAGAAACATTACAACCTATCATTACAAAATATTATTACAATTATTGGATTATTTAGCTAACATTTGTTGTTTGGAATATCCCCTATGATTTAATGTTTCATCTATTTCCTTTTCATTGTTATTTTTTTTATTTTCACTATATTTTAAATTTGTACTAATGGGGTATAGTCACCCACTATATTCTTTGTAGCCACACTGATAGTCATCATCATCTGGTGTATGGGGAGGAACATTTGAGGTCCGATAACCAACCTAATTTTTCCACATGAGAGAGTGCCATATTCGGGGATGTTACAAAGTGGTATCAGAAGATCATGTTTTTATTTTAAACTTCATTACTATTTGGTAATGGTATAAATGAGACTCGGAGTTTTTGGTGATTTATAAGGACCTTGTGCTTGGTTGTAGCTAACCCATGTATAGTGGAAAATCTACATTCTATGGGATGGGATTTTTTTCATGATGATCACTTTATATGGTTGATATTATTTCACCTTGGTTGATTAACATTTTTTGTGATTTTATCCTTTCTTTATATTTATACTGATGGCCTGGTATGGTGCAAGATGAGTTTTCATGCATCATGATAGGCACATAGGGATATATATTTACATTAATTATTCATGATAGAGATATATTTATTTCATGTGATATATTCTTCTATAATAAACGAGAAATGATATTTCAGTTATATCGTATAAATGAAATAAGAAAAAATGTTATGTCTTGCAAAATCACATATAAGACATGTTTAAAGAGACCATGAGCCAAAGTTTATTAATTTTTTTTCACATGTTGATGTCAAACATGTTATTATCCAATTTTATAAGGAGTGTAATTTTCTTGTATAGAAAATGCCTCCTCGTCATCTTCGAATTGAGCATCAAGAGATCAGTAATTAGCACACTCCTAATGTAGATGGACTATATCTTCCTATAGCTACAGAGGATCATATGTATGTTTAGATTCGCAATAGATTCTAGAGGGTCATGTTATCCATGTAAAGGGATGTTTTTCACTTTGTTCTTTCGTTGATTAATTTTATTAGAGAGTTTTAGATATAGAATCTACCTATGTTTAATGGGGAGGGACGCCTCCAAGAAGCTGAGTTATGGATACAGTAAGTCTATAAAATATTTAACTACATCAAAAAACTTATATATTGGAGGGTTAATCTTTGTACATACATTCTTCTTGGAACTTCTATTCTTAGTGGGACATTCATTAGAAAGATGGGAAGTAAGAGGAGCTGTTTTGGAAGAAAATTTAGGTGAGGATTTTGAGACACTTAAATCCCAAAACATTGAGCGATGAGAAGGATCATGAGTTCATTCCCCAAAAAAAGGACATCATATCAGTGATGGAATACATTGGACGTTTCTCTGATTTTAATTATTTTATACCATATTTAACTAATGATTATATTGTCGGGGAAAGGAATTTCAAGGATGGGATTCACTATGATATCAGGTTATAGGTGAACATCTTTCGCTTGAGTAGATTTTTGGACATGTTGAATCTACCTCTCATAATAAAAGGGAATCAAAGAGAGGTCTCATGCATTGAACATCCTATTTCATCATGGTGAACTCGGAGCTCTTCTTTTGGTGGTAATAAGTAAATCTTGGATAGTTTTCACAAAGAAAAATGAATAATGAGAAGTCAGAGATTTGGGTTTCCATCTCAGGACCACATTCTATTGTTGTGATATCTGTGTGAAAAGTTAGTCCAAAAGTGGCCTATATTATCATACCGTACATTGGAGTGTTGTTCTTGAAGTTGGATTTGACACATCTAGTGGTTTTTCTGGGGGAATGTGGCACCATAGTGTAGGTAGGGGAACATGATAGGTACTCAATTCTAGAAAGGACTCAACTACCCCTCAATATGATGGTAGCTACAGTTCTACTAGATATTCAGGTGGAGGTAGGGGGCATTCTACCCTTGTGAAGGAGTGGTAGTACCAGGAAGAGGGAACAACCCAAGGGAGTTAGACTGGAGCCCAGGGTAGAGGGGAAGGTCAGATGGATGCTATAAAGTCAACTTCATCTAGTTTGGATGTAGTGCCTTCTACCATCTGAGGTATAATTCTTTAATCATGTACCCATGAATTTGTTTTGTTTCATACAGAAGCATCACATTCATCTCTATATACTCTTTTTCTAAATTGTTTTTGAATTCTATTGGAAATTTTGGATAGTGTTTTGAAAACCAACAAACCATTTTTATTTCGGTTATATAATATCAAGCACTACAAGATATGTTATCTAGGAATTGGTTTTCACCGTTTATTTTGGGAAAAATTTGGAGTGAAAATGGAATGATTCAATTTAATTATTGGTATAGATTGGATAGTTTAATACCATGGTCATATCAAAAGTTATCAATGTATTGTTACCTTTATATATTTAAAATGAGTAATCTATATTCATGTGGATGAGTGAGTTCTTTAAGATGGTTGTGCATGACCAATTCTGTGTAGATTGGAATGTCATGCTACACATATAGTGATAATTTCACTAAATGATGGAGGAATGTAGTATGATTATTTTTCTTCAATAGTAAACAATTTTCATAATGACTTTCTTGAAGAGTTCTATAGATTAGCTACTGATCGGTAGATTGAGTTCTCGGTCGAGTAGTTTCGGGAGTAGAGCCGGTTTCTAGCCCACCTTAAAGGATGGAACCAAAAGATCTTTGGGAAAGTTTCATTGTAAGGTATGAAATATAATAGTTTTATATGTCCTAGTACATCACCATGGGGTTCTCTAGTTATTTTATCCATGAATTCTGATAAAACGTTACAATTGTGTGTGGACTATTAGAGATTGAACCAGATGATGGTCATCAACCAGTATCCCCTTCTCTACATCGATGGTATCTTTAATTAGTTGAATGGTGCTAATATCATATCAAATATTGATTATATATTAGGATAGGGTGATACCATTAGATAGACCTTGGATTTCTTTTAGGATATGGTATGGTTTGTATGAGTTCATAGTGACGATAGTTGGTTTGATGAATGCACTGATGATATTAATGGCCATGATGAATATGATATTTCAACTTTTTCGGGATCAGTTTGTGGTGATTTTCATTGATGATATATTAATGTAATACGAATCATAAAATGACCATTATTGAGTATATTGAGTGAGAATTGTATTAACTCTAATCTAATCAAATTTAATTTATGGATTAAAAAAGTGCACTTATTGGTCCATGAAATCTCAGATGTTGGTGTGTCAGTATACCTAGAAAAAGTTGAAGCCATGGTATATTCCAAAAAACACAATAATTTCTTCATGATTCTGAGTTTTCTAGTCCAATAAGGTTATTATCATCTTCTTATCTCAGACTTCTCTCATCTAGTTTCATCAATGTCTGAGATGACGAAGAAAATGATGATGTTTGTTTGGTATGATGCTTGTAAGATATTTATTCAAGACCTGAAGAGAAAGATGACCATAACACCTATCCTAACATTACATGTTTTGGTTATGACATATATTTTTTATTATGATGAATCCATAGTTAAAATTTTATTAGTTATGATGTTAGAAGACAAATTTGTTACTTATGGCTCCAGACAGTTGAAACCGCATGATAGTAATTATCCTACTCATGAAATAGAGTTATCAGTGGTGGTTAATTCCATGATATGATCGATACATTATCCTTTAAATTATAGTTTTTTTGTTTTCATGGACTACATGTGCCTCATGTACATATTTTATCAGTGGGACCTAAACCCTTGGAAGAGGAAGTGTGTCAAATATCAGTAGTATTTTAAGTCTGAGATAAATTATACACTTGGTAAGGGAAATGTTTTTTGTGATGACTTAACCTATATGATGTATAAAGAGGTAGTATAGGGCGATTTTGATTAGTGGAGGATGATTTACCTCTTTGTAGACATGCATATAGATGTTCAAGTGTCCAAGGGATGAGTATATCTAACATTGAGATCCATTATAACCATGCCTTATGACTAGAACAAGACCAAACAACTATCTAATATAAAGGTATTTGCTTTGAGGGATAACATATTTTTTTGGGAGCCACCATCTAGATGGTCACTAGGTGGTATAAATATTCTTACTTTTTGTGGATCAGTATGGGTCCCTATGAACTTTCATGGAGAGTTGATGAGAGAGTTTCATGATTCTAGATGGGTGGTACATCCAGTTCTGTAAAATACGTATCATGATATAAATAGATAGTACTAGAGACTAGGAATGAAGAAAATGTTTGGGGTTTGTATGGAAAAATATTTCACATTTCATTAGGTGAAATCCAAGAATCAGAGGCCTAGTATGCTATTGTTGCCTCTTCCCATTCCTGATTGGAAATAGGATGATGTCACTATGAATTTTTTGATAGGATTACCTAGGAAACCATGAAATAAATATGTATTATGGTGATCAAATATTGATTGATGAAGGTAGATTATTTCATACTGATCAGGGAGACATTCACTTTTAATAATATTGATAGTATTTACATGTAAGAGGTATTTCGACTACATGAGGTTATAAGGAATATCATTTTTTATAAAGATCCTAGTTTCATGTCTCAGTTATTGAAAGATCTTAAGAAGGCTTTGGTATCATAGGTTCTTTTAAGTACAACCTTCCATCCCTAGACTGATGGCCAATATGAGCAGAGTATTCTTATTCTATAGGATTTGTTAGAAGCCTATATTTGGGTTTTATGTGGTTTTTGGGAGACAAATTTAGCACTTGTGGGGTTTTCTTATAATAACAGCTTTCGTGCATTGATCCAAATTGCACCTTTTGAGGATTTTATGGTAGGAAAAACCATCCACCTATTTACTGGTTAGAGTTTTATGATTCATTGGTTGTTGTAAATTACCTCATGATGGAGACATCTTAGATGGTTCAACTAATCAAGAGGTTTTTGGTGACTGCACAAGGTATGAATAAATCTGACACACACTAGTAGATACAACCTCTGTAGTTTGAGGTTGGTCATCATGTTTTCCTTTAGGTGTATCCTAGGTTGGGGTAATGATGTATTTATAAATAGGTAAAGCTATTTCTCATGTTTCATATTCCATTTGAGATAATGGAGAGGATTTGTAAAGTGCAATATTGATTAAACCTTCTACAATGATACAATTCCGTGCACAATGTGTTTCACATGTTTCAACTTTGATGATATCATCATGACCCTACTCATGTGGTAAATGATGATGAAATTGATCATTGTATAGATACATACATTGTGGGTAACATGATAAAGATTATGGACTGTGGTGGGAAGTATCTCTAGGAAATGACTATACCTCCATTTCAAGTGCAGTGGTAACATGGATGTGTTCAAGAGGAGACATGGGAGAGGGAATCTTATATGTGATCACAATGGCTATATTTTTCACTGATACCACCAAAATGATACCTAGAGAATCTTAGAGATGATCCATTATATTGTGGTGAGGTTATAAGATCTTTTTTTCTCTAGGTATGACCATATTTTAGTTTTTCCTTGAACTGATTTTTTTTATTTTCCTTCTTTTTTAAAGATTTTTGGTCATGTTCATTTGATGATGGATAGAATTTTATTGGTAAAATGACTTAATTATTGGGGATTTATTTTTTTCAAATTAATATATTTTAGGTAAACATTTAAAAGGTAATTATGAGGGTTCTCCAGGAGTTTTAATGGTTTCATATGTGGTTCATGAACTTCTATAGAATCTAGACTAATTTCTTTCTACTGAAGATTTACACGCCATCAACATCTTCCATGAGGAGTAAAGGTGTACATGAAGATGTCATGAACTGGTTCTTAACATGAAATTAATACACTTAGTGAACGTGTTACACAACATGTAAATGTGTCTTGGAAGATTTCATGAATTTGTACATGAAGTGAAAAGAATGCATATTGTTAAATCGGTTCACATCGTATAATATTTGATCAGTTTTATTTTAACCTAAGGAAATGCATTTTTTAGTGGATATCATAAATCAAGAAATTCATAATGTAAAAGGATTACCTATTATATATTTCATATTATTTTTGGTTATAATCCTTGTTGTGTGTTTGATTTATTTCTTCATCCATGTGAATCCTATCTCCCTCAGACACAAGAGAAACTCTCGGTGATTTTGTTGTGATTTCTCCTCTTCCAGAATTCTTGATCAAGCATTTGATCCATGTTGAGTTTTTTTCTTTGGTTTTCCCCTCTCTTCTTCTTATTCTCCTTTGTAGTGGTAAAATCTCTTAACCATGGATAATTTGGGTTTTAATCATCATGTTTCACGACCATGGTTTTTTCTTGTGATCTTCTTCACCTTTGTTCAAGTTAGTGTTACCTGATTGAAGCATTTCTTTAGTTGTTAGAATAAGGTAGGTGGCCATAAAAATATCATTATGGTCTATTTCTAAAAATATAAGTATATGAAATATTATTCAATTATGTCAACATAATGTGTGTGTAAATTATAAGAATAATGTGTAATGTTAAATCATTTATTGGAATTATCATTAGATCCGTTTGGATTCAATGGAGTTGTGACCTGGATTGCAGCTACCCATAGGGTGAGCTTATCGTTAACCAATAATGAACTAGGTAATGGATTAAAGTATGTTTTAACATGATATGTGACCTCGGGAGTTTTCTTATGATAGATTCACCATGGAGAATGGATTAATTATTTAACAAACTTTCTACAAATATCTAATATTAAATGGTTTTGTTTACTAGAATGATAATTTTTTAAAACCAACTTGATAAATAAATGGGTAAATTGAAATAAACATGTTAATTGGATGAATTGACCATTATGAAATATGATATTATGTTTTTTATTCTTTCTATATTACTTGTGGTGTGATTAATGAGTAAATGTTTATATAAATTAATTTTCTTGTATGTTTAGAATCTTATATAAAGGCTTATGATCATTTATGTGGTGATGCTTATATGTTTTGGCTCGGTTATGCTATAATTCTTATTGGGTTTTTTCCAGTTATTATATCCCACTTATTGGTATTCTCCTTGATGTTTGAAATTTTTATATAATCGGTACTTTCCCAATATGTTTTAATACTTATAGGGATTCACCTAGTTATTTGAATATTCCATTAGAATTTCGGTAATGGTTGTCATGGTTGGGCTACTTGGCCAGATACATTCTGGAATGGTGCCGAAAAAGGTTGGTTTTTTATTGTATTATATGATTAATTAATACACCTTTTTATATCATTATTTCATGCAGTTATTATTATCCAGGTATTTTAGATACAGTGGTGTTGACCTACTGGTTTTTACTCACACCATATTTGGGCCGACATTTGGTACCTGAGCAGATTACATTGATGTAGGTTTAGAAAAGGGTAAAATAACTTGTTATTTATTTTGGATTTTCGGATGGGTTGGTGCTCAGAGACTAGTCCAACATGGGGTTTCTGATTAGGGTATTTTTAGTTATTTTTTTCAACATGGACTTTTATTTGTTTGTTTTATAGTTTTATATTTAGATACATTCCAGCCTATCATTACATTATGTTATTATTATAATTGTATTATTTAGTTTACATATGTTTTTTGGTTTATCCACTATGATGTACTATTTCCTCAATTTCTATAACTCTGATTTTTTTTTATTTCTTCTATATTGTAACTTTGTACTAAGGTGTATTGTCTCGCCATTAGATTCTTTACACCCCCACTATTATTCATCAACCTCTGGAATATGGGGAGACACACTTATGGTCAAGTAACCTAACCAATTTTTCTATGTAATGGAGTGTTGGATTGATGGATATTACACCATTACTACTTAAAAATATATTTATTATATATATATATGGCTAAAAAGAGAAGAAAAGGAAAATAAAATAAAAACACTTCTAAACCTAAAAACTCCTAAAATAATATGATCATTATAAATGGAAAGTGGAATGTTTAGAAGAAGAAGAAAAATACAAGAATAAACGTAAAAGTATAATATAGTGAAGGGATCAAAGGAAAAAATAATTTATGAAAATAGAAAAGAATAAAAGAAAGGACAAAGAAAAAATAAAAATAAAATCATTACAAAATATTTCCACAATACATCAAGGAATGCTTTCACCTTAATTTTAAATATTTTTTCTATATAATATATTGAAGATAAGATTTATTTGATGTGTGTACATACATTGAAAATATTTCTCATATTTTGAAAAGTCATCAAACGAATGATAAATAAAAAAGTTAGGAATAGGTATATATAAAAGAATACATATATATATGAGTTTTAAAAATAAATGATAGAAACATATATGAAAATTAGTTTTAAATATACAAAAGGTGTAAATGGTAAATTAAAATTATTAAAAATAAAATAAAACTATTTTTTTTGAAAATATGAATTAATTTGTTTTGAAAAATAATAAAAAATAGTATGAAAAGTTGTAATTACATAAATTTAAAAATTAATGATCTCCCTAAAAGAAAATTTTATAATAAAATAGTTAAAATAATCCCCATCCCCCCCACAAATAATAACATAGGTACAATAAGGTATTTTAACCATGGAAGATAAATTAATAACAAAATAAATTCAATATTTTTTAAAAAAGTTTTGAAAAAAATATTTATAAATATTTTTTAAAAGAGAGAAAAAGAAATCCATAGATCATAATTAATAACTCCACGATATAATAATTCTTAATTCACCTTTAATTAATTCAAAATTATTAAGTGATAAGGGTTTGGTGAAAATATCAGTGATTTGATATTTTTTAGGCGTAAATTCTAACATGATAAAACCCTTTTGGAAGTGATCTCTTAGGAAATGGTTATGATGCTAAATGTATTTGGAGTGATTTTACAAGATAGAATTTATAGAGATATTAATGGAATTGGTATTGTCATACTTAATAGGGATATGGTTAAATTTTTTCCCAAAGTCCATGACAGTTTGTTTCATTTATAGGATTTGAGTGAAACAACACCAAAAAACGATGTATTATAATTCAACTATAGAAATAATAACTAAAATTTACATCATACTACTCAATGATGTATTATTTTCACATACCATTCAAAGGTTTTACAAATAACATTAAGATGAATCCAAATGATTCCTAGTGATACATATTTTTCATTAGCATTTAAACCTGAAGTCATGCACTTCATTTTAATAGTAAAACCAAAAACATTAAAGAAATATTAATAGGTTCTTAAATTTATAAATATTATTTTAATTATCCTAAAACTCTCACTTTCCTTTCATTTATTAAAAATCAATTTCTCCTCCCTAATGTTGTGATTTTATTTTTGTAACTAAGGGTGAGATAATATAAAACCATACATTTTCAATGACATTACCACAATCTCCATCTAGAAATAAAATTTCTATTTCAATTGGAATGTTTATTTAGCTTCTCAACACCAACTTCACGTGTCACCCCCTCAAAGGTATACCCCAACCTAATCATAATCCCAAAACCCCCACCGAACCTCATCCCCTAAACCCTAGGCCACCACCTTACCTAACTTAAACCTAATCACCCTATATAACCAAATCCATAAACCATAACCCCCACTTAACCTAATAAATGAACCCTAATCTAAACTAAAACAAATCCCTAAACCCCCACTTAACCTTACCACTACCACCACCCTATCCTAAACCTAATCATTACCCCACATAAGCTAATCCCTAATCCTAAACCAAACATAACCTAAACCTAATCCCATCACCTAACCTAATCAATCCCCATACCCTACCCCCATAACCTAACCTAATACCTGAACCCTACCCCCACTTAACTGAACATAACCCTATCCCCCACCTAATACCTAAACACAATCCTAATCTAAATCCCAAAAGTCCCCCACCAAACCAAATTCTGAAATCACCCCTAGCGACATACCTAAACCCCACCCCTCTACCTAACCAAATATAAACCTATCATAAACCTAATCCTAAAATCTAACCCCACCATAACCTAATATTAATCACTTATCCCCCCACCTAACCTAATCCATAAACCCTACTATAACCTAAACCTAATCGCTAAACCCCCACTAAACCTAATCCATATTTCCTACCCTAACCTAAACCTATTCCGTAAACCCCAAACTAAGCAAATACCTAAAATATTCCTCCTACATAATCCCTAAGAACTAGCCTAACATAACCTTATCCCTAAACCCTACCCTAACCTAAATATAATTCTTAAATAATTTAGTAACCATTACCTAATCCCAAACCCCCACCTTGTTGGATTGAGTTACGGAATGGGGTGGAAAAATTTCCCTTCTATAAATTTATAGTGGAATAAAACATTATTAACGAAAATTAATAAGTTAGAAATAATAATTAAATAATTTTAATAGTAAATAATTTCGAGTCATGTTTATAAAGAATAATTTCAATGAGATTAATTTCTAGAAATTTCTGATTTAGAATTACGAATGAATGTGATATGGTGTATTAATGATGAAATGTGGAATTATAAAATGAGAAAAACACATTTTATAAAGAGTCAGATAATGTAATATGTATGCTTATATTTCTCTAAAAAATAGACTTCGAGGTAAATTTTATAAATCTTTAGGCCTCAATGGTGACCAAGAACACGTCCCTCTCGATTGTGGCTTGTGATCACCCTCTTGAATGTCTTTAGTAATCAAGTAACATGTCCTAAACTTTTGTGGATTACGAACCATTGAAGAATGGAGGTTAGGGAAGTATTGTTTTTTTAAAAACCTCATACTAATCTCTCATAAATATTATTTAAGGAGTTAGTATAATGAAGAATAATGAAATTGTGAGAAAAATATGGAGAGCCTTATACTGATTTGGATCTTTGAAGATGGATCTTCAGAGTATTAGATCATTATAACTGATTGATCCTTGAGATCCCATTGGTATATGGTGTGAATCATAAAGGGTATAATCAAGTATGTTTATAGGATGTAAAATGTATTGGGAGTGTTATAGAGTATTCAAGTACATTGAACCTGGAAATGTCCATCATAATGGCTTTTTTTAACCTAATAAAGGGGGATTCATTGGATGTTGTGTGATGGAATTAGATACCTAGGAGCCACCATCATGTAGCAGCAGCATAATTAAATAAAATCTCTAGTATGGATTTAAAAATAGCTACAAGGTGCTCATCCATGGCCTAGCTGGTTGGCATGTTGTATTACTATTCTATTGCCAACATCGTATCCGGTAGCCGATGCACCTCATCAGGCAACTAGTGTGCTCTACATGACTACACCTTTATCTGAGGAATTCTATACTCTTCTAAAATTGATTATTTTTATCTTTTGAGTGAATTCATATAATTTAAGTGATGAAAGAGGCTAGTTGAATTCCCCAAAATGGATTTCAAATAACATTAAAATTATATGAATTACACTAGTTTAAATTTAAAAAAAATTATGAAACACACATAAATGAAAGTGTTTGGTAAAAAATACCCTGTTTGTGATCATGAATACATAATGGGAGGGGTATGTACAAAAATATCCTTCCTTTTGAGGGTCAAAAACACTTAACATAAAAATATAAATGAAGTATAAAGTGAAAAATAAAGAGAAAATAAATAAATTTAGGAGATAAAAATACAGTCAATAAGATCAAGAGTTAAAAAAATAAAGAATGGTTTTAGAAATATAAAAATTGGTTTTAAGAAATTCTATAAAATAGACTACATATTCTTCTCCTTTAAATTTTTTTGTATCAAAATATAGAAACCTATTTATTTCACCCCTTATAAGATTTTTAGAAAAATATATATAATCCCTAAAGAAGTAATAAATAATAAGTGGAAGAAACTTAATAAAGTTTTTGATCTAAATAATCAAGTGATAATTTTTAATAATTTAAAAATAATGTGAAAAAAAATAAAAATATTTTGAAACACAATTTTTAGTTTTCATAACTCCCTAAATAATATAATTATTATATAAGATATAGTAAATAAAAATAGATGAAAAGAAAAGAAAAATAATGTAAAAATCACTTCATAACTTCTAAACTCCCCATGTAATATGATAATTGTTGAGGGATAGTGGAATTTTTAGAAGAATAAAAAATTAATCAATGGAAAAGGAAAAGATAAATAAGGGATCAAATGAAAAATGAATTTATGAAAATGGAGAAAGAATAAAAGGAGAAAATAAAAGAATAAAAATAAAACTATAACGTACCTTCACTAAAACAAATCATGTAATGATTTCCCCTTTATTTTGGGTGATTTTTTAATTGGAAGATCTTGTATTGGTTATTCCTTTGATGTGTAACCATAAAATTAAAAGAAGTCTCAAATTCTGCAGTATGAAAGAAGACAACTAAATAGAAAATCTAGAAGCAAGTATATATAAAGTATTTTTACTTATCATTAATTTTATATAATAGAGATAAAAATAATTTTATTTAAAAGAATACAAATATATTATAGAATTATAAAACAATTTTAGAAATAAATATGAAATTCTTTTTTAACATTACCAAAGGTATGAAGGGGAAATAAAAGGAACTATAAATAAAATAAAATCCTCTTATTTTGAAAATATGAATTCAAAACTTTGTACAATAAGAGAAAATAGATGGAAAATTAATAATTAAATAAATTTAAAAATGAAAGATCTCTCTGTATAATAATTTTAAGATTTTAAGATAAATTTTCCCCCTAAAATAATGACATGTGTAAGATATGGTATAATAACCATGATAAAGAAACAAATAACAAAATATATTCGATATTTTTATAAAAAAATTTAAAACCCATATTTTATAAAGATTTTTTAAAGTGAACTAATGATAACCATATATAAAAATGAAGAATTTCACAAGTTATTTATTCCTATTTCACATTTAATTATTTCAAAATGATGATGGTATATATGTTTGGAGAAAATATAAATGATTTCATATTCCATGAGAATAAATTATAATAATATATTACTATTTTGGAAGTGATCTCTTAATAAATGGTGATGTTGGTTAATGTTTTTGGTGTGAGAGTGATAGATAATATTTTTAAATATATTAATGGCCCAATTATTGTCTCGCTTGATAAGAATATGGATAAAGTTTATCCCAAATTCAAAGGGAGAGTGCTTCATCCATAAGATTTAAGCACAACATCTCCCAATAGCTATGTATACCACTAAGGCTATAGATAGAGAAATTGATTTATACTTCTAACTTTTCTATGAGATGATTGATTTTCTTAGTATATGGTAAGTTATAGTAATAATTTTCCTATCGAGTTAGATTGAATCAAAATCAATATTATATAATGAATTTAAATTATAGGAGGGTCTTTTAGGATAAAATTAACATATATTTTTAGAACCTTTTAAATAACCAAAAATTATTTTGACAGATTTAAAATGAGATTCTTTTGTATTTGATTCAAATTAAGAATAAAGAAAAACAGTAAACATGATATTAGGATGGGACATAGTAAGGTAAATTAAAATACCAAAAAAACTTCTATAAATTTTTTATCTACCATTTTACATGATTCATCCAATGTTAACTTAGAATTCATACTCATGGGAGTGTTAACTTCTTTAGAATGAGCTATTCTAAAACATTTTATAAGTTCATTGGTGTATTTTCCTTGGTTTAAGAAGACTCCATCAGAATTCTGATAAATTTGAAAACCAATAAAGAATTTCAGTTTTACCATGATTATCATCCTAAATTACTTATCCATTAATTAGATAATTGAAAAATAATCTTAGAGCTAAGAAAAATTTCATAAATATAATTATTAATAAGATAAAGATCATTTAAGATGTGTTTTACAAAAGATAGAACAATTGTATTTTCCCATTATTAAAAAAACTGAAAGATGATAGTTTAAAATATGATCATACCAATATTGATGTGATTTTTCAATACATAATGAATTTTGTTATATTAGAAAACAGAATTTAGAAAAAATTTATTTTCAAAACTTTGAGGTGTTTCGACAAAAAAATCAGAAATAAAACCATTTTAAAAAGTCTTGTGTTGTCTATTTGAAAAGGTATCATATTAATAAGGGAAGAGAATTCCAAAAATATTATTAATGATTAAAAAAAGATATTTGTGAATTATTTTCACCATCTCCAATTAATTATTCTTGGTTAAAACCTTTTACAACAAAATGAGCTTCTTTTCTAGCAATATTATTATAATCATTTAGTTTATTTCAAAAAAAACCCATTTCGATCCTATAATAGTGTGATTAATTATTCTTTCCAGGAGATTCCATAAATTATTTCTAATGAATTTATTAATTTCCTATTACAATTCATGTACCAATTTTTAATCATTAAGCTATCCATCAACGTTTCGAGGTTAATATGAGAAACAAAATATATATGAATAATCTCACTTAAGACTGATATATGAGTATGAATCCATACTCCTAAATTTTTAATGACATTGTAAAGGGGGTTGTATTTATATTTTTTAAAATGTTTCAGTGAATAATTTTATTCTGATTATAATTATTCTTCATATTATTTAGTATTAAAAGGTTTATTAAAAATAACATTTTCAAAAAAATGAGGAATATGTTTTGAAAAATTTTCATCAAATACAAAATTGATTGATTCTTCAATATTATAGTCATTTTTTAATGAAACATTAATATTTACTAAATTTTTAGTTCCCAATAAATCCATATTTATTTTATTTATAATTAAATTTTCGTGTTTTATCTTTGGTGTTAAAAATAAAACATTTTAAACGAATTTTTTTTAAAAACCCACATTAAATTTTTCTTATGACATTGATAAAAATGTGTTCTCATTATAAAGGGTGTCAAGATAATGTTATTAATGATATAACATTAATTATTCATGGACTGAACCCAAAAAAAGTGAATAAAATATTCATTTAATCAGGTTTAAGTGATTTCTTAGATAGTTTGATTTTGTCTCTCTACTCCCCCATTTTTAGGGGTTTAAGGAGCTACAAAAGAATGAATATAGAATTATTAAGAACAGAAATAATTAAATTTATTATTATCAAATTCTCAACCTTGTTATCTATGAATTTAAATAATTTTAAACCCTTTTCCATTTTAATCCTTTTTATAAAATTTGATGAAGGATTTACAAGCTTCACTTTTACGAGTTAAGAAATAATCCCATGTGGATTACATGAATCCATCCAAAATTATGAGAGTATATGTTTTTACATCTGTAAATATAATTTAAATTGGAATTAAAAGGTCAAGATGAATAATTTCAAGATATTTTTGGGAGGAAATACAATTTTTACATTTAAATAGTGTTTTTGTTTCTTACCGTGTTGGCATGATTCACAAACCTATACATCATTGAAATGAATTTAGGGAAGGTCTCGTGCTAGTTAGAATCATTTTATTTCAATATGATAATGGGTTCTATAATGAACAAAGTTTTTGAATCATTTTATGTTTTACAATGTAAGAGATGTAAAATTTAATGTGTAAACATATTGAAATCGTGAAGTGGTAAAAAAAGGTTTCCTTTGGTATTGAAAACCTTAAAAAATAATTTTCGAAAGGGATTATAAAAATTCTATCACACAAATAACTAATACTTATTTAATTTTGTTTCAATCCTTTTATAAATAAATCATTTTTAATTATGGTTGGGTTAGAAAAACTGATGGTACCTTCGCCGATTAACACACCCCTTGAATTATCACTAACGGTAACAAGACCTCCATTATGTTTATTGATATAATTAAATTTAGATAGGTCATCTCAAAAGTGTCTCGAGCAATAATATTCTAAGTACCACATTTCTTCTCAGGTTTTTTTCATGAGGCTCTTTTCCTATAAGATTAAATGATTGAATTTTTTAGTACCCACACATACATGGTTTTTATTACATTATAAAATAAATATTTAGGAATCCAAATTTTTTTAGTGAATTTTATTTTTGAATGATTGGGAGAGAGATAGAATATATTTTTTATACATAACATGTGATTTTGAAATCACACTCATAGATTAAATGATCAGGTTTTTTTCAATAATTAATTTTTTTTATTGAGATATTCCTTTTAAAAGGAGGTTTTAGAGTGATTTTTTTATGATATCACAAGATTAGAGTAACCAAATCCAAACCATTATTTTCCATTAGTTTGAGAAACCAAAATTTTATATATATTTCTATAACTTGGGTAAATTTGAAAGAGAACTATTTATGTATTTGATGATTAATTAGTGGTTTTCAACATTTGGTTGATTTTTTATTTTCTTGAAGAGATCTTATTTTTCTTGAAGGAGAATATAATTTTCATTTTATAGATTATATTTTTGTTATATTACTTTATTATATTTATTTTCAATTTGATGATATAGTTAATCTAGTTAATGGTAACCTTTTTCACATAAATTTTAGGAATATTTTATGTATTTTTAACGTAGGTGACTGAAGGAGAAGTAAAAAACGAAAAGAGGGAGATGAATGAGATGAATAATGGGGAGAATAAGAATGAGAGAAATAAATAGAAAATGTAATACTAACTAGAATAATAATATTTTACATGTTCCATCAGCCACATCAAGATAGAGTCACTTGATGTCGACATTGATGTTGAATCCATGGAATCATTAATTCCACACAAGGTTTATAATTTAAAATCCTATTTAACATTATTCATTTATTTTAGATTATTTTTGTAGAATTGGAACATTGGTTTTATGAGAAAATTGTTTTTTACATTTAGATCACATCACCTCTTTTTGAACCATTTGGTTTTACTTTTTGGATCGTTTGATGTGGTTCTTCTCCTTCAAGATCATGGTCATGCTCATGTGGAAATGAATATATTCTGAAAACTCACCTATTGATTTTTCATAATTAGAAGCGCATAAATAGATGGCTATCTTGAATTATTTTGCTTTATTGGCTTCCTCATCCACTTTATTCTTCATTATAGTTTCGTATTTCATAAGGAACCAAAAAGTTCTTCTACCCCTATCTTTTTCACATAATTGGAATCATGGATAACCATCACTTTTGGATCTCATGAGCTAGGTAATATCCATAAGATATTATTTACAAGAATTTAAATAGATAAATCATCTCTAAGGAATGTTATAATATTGAAGATTTTAGAAAATATTATAAACATGCTTGTAATATATTCATAAGAATGTATAGTAAAACATTAAATGTATTAAAGGTACATATATAATCTAGTTTCCATTAATTTTTTTGTTCCTTAATTTGTTAATTATAAAAATCTATATATTTTATAAGTATTTTTTCATATAGAAAATTTTTTAAACTAATTTACATCTAGATCATAAATAAAGGCATTCATTGCTTTTTATTCAATTCAAAAATATCAATATCCACAGAAGTCCAATTTTCTTCAGTTTCACTAGTGGGAACATACTCATGTATAACTATCATACATATGAGATAATAAATATTTCAAAGTAAAGTTGTAATATAATTATTCTAATAATATTATTTAGTGAAGTAAAAAATAAGACCATTTATATTGGAATTTGATTACATAATAAAAATTTAACTTTTAAATCAATTAATTATTTAAAAGAATTTTTTTCATTACTCTGAGATATAGATGGGAGTGGATGAAACTTACAGGTAGTTCTCAGTCAAAAAGGGATAGCACAAACATTAAGGTTAAAAATTATTTTGGGAGTATAGAGGGAGAAGGCTAAGAACATGATATAGGAGATGAGATGCAAGAAAACATCCAAGCCACAACACCAATGCAGAATCTCTAGAATGGTCAAAATTCCCATGGGACTGATTCAGAGGATGAGGTTTTGAGCCAGGTATTAGTGGAATGAATTAATGAATGGAAATAAAGAGGACATCACCACCCAAGGGGGAAGAAATGGAGTAATGAAAAAATTAATACAAGTAGATGCATTATTCTAAAGGGGAATAATTCTAAAGGGTGCAAGGACTATTCTCATTTACCAAAGCCGGTGGAAATAGGATCTACCAAAAGGAACAAAAAGGTGTCTAGTGACCTCATTTCCCATGATAAGAGAGCTAATTAGAGTTAATATGCTCAGAATATAAACCAGTCAATTGAGTGTGGTGATGTCAAAGAGCCAACACAAGGTGGTGAGAATATGGATGAACTGTTACTGGAGCAAGAAGAAGATAAGGCAATAATCAAAGCAACAGATGATGAGGCTCATGTGGATTCATGGAAGATCATCATCCATTCTCAAAAAGAGATGGAAGGCGAGGAATTTGAAGTCAAAACCACCTAATAGTATTATGAAAGGATGTTTGAGAGAATGATTCATGTGAACCAGAACATGGAACAATATTCATGGATTAATAAACAAAATCAAATTTTTGTGTGGGGCTTCACTAAGAAGAAGATTGAAGTTGATGAATTTACTCACCCATGGTACAAAACGAAATACTATTTCAAAGACCTCATCATTGATGACATGGCCATAAAGGCCACTAATTTGCATTAGAGGTTTTATAGAGGTCATTCTTCTAATAGACTCAAACATGATTTTAATAATTTTTTAACTATTTTTTTGGTATTGGTTGAATTATTTTATCGATTATGATGGTTTCCCAATTTTTCCATAAAATTTATTTTAATAGTAAAAAAATAATTTTCAATGTATTAATGATTTTAAAAAATTAAAAATAAAGTTAATTTTGAAAAATGATGCTTTTAATAAACATTAAAATCAACCAATTAATTCAAATTTTTTTTCGGAGATTATGGAATGAGGGGTCAGGTGAATTCATCTTTTAAAAATTTAATGTGGAATAAGGATTAATTACAAAATTAATCAAGTTGGAAATAATAAATAAAGAAATAAAATATGAAATAGTTTGTCATTTCAATTCATGTTTATAAATTATAATATCAAAGTAATTAAATGTGGGGAAATTTTGAATCCAGATATTACAAGTATATGAGATTATGTTTTAATGACGGAATACAGAAATATAAAAGGTGAAAAATATAGTTGATAAAGAGCTCAAATAAATCATGATGTTTTCAACTACATATCTACCTCCCAGCTTGTGATATTTTTTTTCTAAATTCCTTTGCCTCAATGGTGACAAAGAACCCATCCCCCACAATTATGGGTTCTGTGTTTCGTTTTTAACAATGTTGTTTATCAAGTAACCCATCCCATTATTTTGAGGAGTGTGAAGCATTGGTTCATAGATGTAGAAGAAATAGAGTTTTTTTTCACAATATAGTTAAACACTACTAAAAAATATCTTTACTAAAGTAAAGTAATATATAAAATAAATAGATTGGGAGAAAATATTAGAGATCCTTGAAGAGATTTGGAAATTTGAAGATGACTCTTGAAAGAATTTGTGCTTCAACATTGATTGATATTTAAGAGTATGTTGGTAACTTGTTTGCATCTTTAAGTACCTAAGAGAATATATTTAAAATATATAAAAGGACTTGAGAATTTTCTGGAATCAGTAGGTATGTCAAACCTAGAACAAACCATCATAATTTCAATTTTGACCACAATGGATGGGGACTCACTCGGCATTGTACGGGACAACTAGATACCTAATAGATACCACTAGGTAGTCGGTGGCCTACCTAGAGACATCCTCATGGATGGATATAATAAAATTTAGCCAAAAAATTTCTTTTCTAACCGTTTTACTACCAACATGCACCTGGTACCCAGTGCACTAGACTAAGTATCTCATGGGATATGCAAATAAACACAATCATCTGGTTACACCTCCACTTAAATCTAAGGTCTTCTTTCGATCTTTTGACATAATTACATAGAATTGAAGATATGAAAGACAATTTCTAAATTCTTCATCATGGTTTTAATGTAACTTGATGTTTCTATGAATTTAACTTCTTTGAATTTAATAAAAACACTAAAACACACTTAATTTAAAGTGTTAGATAAAAAGGATGGGGTTTGTGATCATGAAAACACAATTAGAGAGAGAGGTACAATAGTATTCCCCTTTTTTATGATAAAAAATACATAACATAAAAAATATAAATTAAGAATAGAGATAGAATAAAATAGATAGAAAATAAATTCAAGAGAGAAATAGATATTCAATGAGATAAAGAGTTAAATGAATAAAGAGTAATATTATTAATTATAAAAAAGGGTTTTATGAGATTCAAGAAAAATATATTATAAAAACTCCCCCCTTTATAATTTTTTTATCAAAATAGATAATGTTAAGATATTCCTCCACCTTTGTGATTATTAAAGGGTGGATAATCAAAAAATAAGTAAAAAAACATGAAGACAAAGACATAGATGAATGTTTCTGAGGTAATAAATCAAGATAAAATTTTAAATAAATTTAAAAAAATAAAAAAAGTAAACTAAAAGATTTTTAAAATAAATTTTTAATTTCTATATGTCCCCAAATAATATAATTTTTATATAGAGAGGGGAAAAAGAATATAAGAACAGAAAAAAAAAATTTGAAAAGTACTTTTTATCTTAAAAATTCCAAAATAATAAGATCATTATAGAGGTAAATTGGAATTTTTATAAGATGATGAAAAAAATAAGAATCAAAGGAAAAGGAAAAGATAAATAACAAATCACTTGGAAGATGAATTTAAGAAAACAGAGAAATAAAAAAAGAAAGTGTAAAATAATATAATAAAACTAAAATTGGTATAGACAATTTCCCAAACACATCAAGGAATGATTTAACCTTAATTTGAGAGATTTTTTTGGAAGATCTTGAAGAGGTGATTCCATTTAATTATAAGCATACTTTGAAAAGATGTCTCATATTCAAAAATTTTCGAAAATAACACGAAGTAGAAAACATAGAAATAAGTATATATGAACTATTTTTACGCGTCATTAATCTTTTTTAAGTGAGATAAAAATAACGTTATTTAAAATTATAAATATATATATGTGTATGTGAATGAGTTTTTAAAATAAATGTTAGAAAAAGATATAAAAATAAGTTTTAAAGATACCAATGGTATAAAAAGGTAAATGAAAAGTATGAAAAATAAAATAAAAGTATTTTATTTTTAAATTATTAATTAAAAAATTCTTAGAAATAAGAGAAATTTTTTTAAAGATTCATAATTATGTAAATTTAAAAATGAAATATTTCTCTTAAAGGAAATTTTAAAATTAATGTGATAAAATTCCACCACAAATAACAGCACTAGTATAATAAGGGAACACACTAATAAAATATAAATAAATAAAGATATAAATTTAATACTTTTACAAAATCATTTAAAAACAGGATTTTAAACAAATTTTTAAAGATAAATCAAGATATACAAAGATATAAATGAAGAATGTTAAAAGAGAAAAATTATTAATTAACATTTAATGAATTTAAAATAATCAAGGGATAGAGGTTAGGTGAAAATATATGTGAGATGAAATTATATAATAAATAATTCTTAAAAGATATCACTATTTTGTAAGTGTTATCATAATAAATGGTGATAAAGGTAAATATGTTTATTGTGAGATCCCTAAAGTGAATTTTTAGAGATATTAATTGCATTTTTATTGTGTCACTTAATAGTCATATGGTTAAATGTTGGCCTAAAGTCCAATAGAGTGTGATGCATCTATAGGATTTTAGTGCAACAAAACCTAGTTGTTATGTATTCCTATTTTACAATTTAAAATTAAAATTAAATTCTTCTTCATACTACTCCATGAGATAGATTATTTTCCGAGTGGATTAAAAGTTCCACTTGTATATTTCCTTTATATTTGGAATCCATCGAAATCAGCATCACAAAAGGAAGCTAAATCAAAAGAGTTTCATTTAGGATAAAATATATTATGATTTTTAAAACCTTCTAAATAACGAAAGATTATTTTGAAAATTTTGAAATGATATACCTTTTAATTTGATTACAAATGAGCGTGACGATAAACACTATACATGATATCAGTCTCGGTTATAGTATGTAAATTTAGACTACCCATCATACTACTATTAAATTTTTATCCACACTTTTAATGGATTCATCAAATGTTAACTTACAATTCGTACTCATGAGATTGCTAATATCATTATCATGATCCATTCTCAACTGATTTATAATTTATTTATTGTATTTGTCTTTGTTTAAATAGTTTTCATCAACATTTTGAGAAATTTTGAAACCAAGAATGAATTTAAGTTTACCTATAAATCTTATCAACAATTCATTCATAAATAAATAAAAAAAAATCAAAACAATGTTTTTCATTCGTTTATATGAAAATCACATCATCAAAAAAACCTTTAAAAAGAAAATTGTCATTTGAGATGCATTTTAAAAGGACAACAGAATCATTTTTCCCATTTAAATAAAATTTTAATGTGGATAGTTTGAATGATTCTCAGACCAAGCTAAAGGTTCTGGTTTTAAACAAAAAATAGATTTGATATTATTATGTATTCAAGATAATCTATGGGTGAAATGTTTTCCCCATAATCAAATAATTCATATTATTTATAACCTTTTTCAACTAAATGTACTTTGTTTCTATTAATCTTCAAAATTTATCTAGTTTTTTTAAAAACCCATTTAGAGTCTATAATGTTTTGATCAATGGGTATTTCTATGAGAGTAAATATCTTATTTATAATGAATTAAATAAGTTCCTAGTTCTAGGAAAGTACCTAAATTTTTACTATTAAGGGCTTCATTAAGGTTTTGGGGTTTAAGATGATAATCAAAGGTAATATTTTCAACCTAATCTAAGACCAACCAATGAGTATGAGTTCTTGATTGTAAAAAAATAATAATACATTCATGGGTATCACATTTATATTTTTTGACAACATTACAAATATAATTTGATGTAGATTCATGTTCATCTCTATCTTCATAAGTTTTTAAATGATCGTTAAAAAAATAACTTTAAACAACATTTTTAGAAAGTTCTTTTGGATAAAATTTATCAAATAAAAACTAGATTGATTCTTCAACCATTTTAGTCCATTTACAAAACCCAAGTTCATATTTACTTAAGTTGGAGTGAAAAATAAAGATTCCTTCATCATATTTGGGATCAAATTCACCATTTTTTTCTTTGGTATTTAAAAAAACAATTGGAACTTCAAAATTGGTTAAAACAGGCCATGGGTTTTTATTATGGAATAGATCATAAGGGGATTTATATATAATGGGACTAATGATAATGTGATTAAATATATAATATCTAGTATTCATATCCTCAACATAAAAATATTTTGTATGATAAAATTAATTTAAAAGGGATTGAATGATTTCATCAATTCTTCGATTTCACCTCTATGTTACCCCATTTTGTTGAGGGGTTTCAGGAGTAAAAAAAGAGTTATTATATACTTTAGAATAAAGAAAATCAATAAATTAATTATTAATAAATTAGATTCTGTGATTCATACAATATTAAATGATTTTAAAACCATTTTAATTTTTATCATTTTAAAAAAATGATGATGGATTTTCATGCTTCACTTTACAAGTTAAGAAATAAGTGAATGTGAATATTTTAAATGAAAGGAACAATAAAGATCTATGTGATAACTAAGTGGGGTATGGGGTGAACCAATTATATCTTTATCTTATATTTTCATAATTTTGAAACAACCTTAACCTATTGATAGAGAGTTATGACTTAATTGAAAACAAGAAAACAAGCATAATATTCATGAACAAAGGTATCTATAAGGTTTACTACTCCACAAGAGTAGCTAGTCCTTTTCAGGGTTTTAAAAAAATAAAATACCACACAACCACTAGAAAAACACTTAAACAGGGTTAGAAAAAACACGTAATATACTTTCACTTTCATCACACTAGTATAAAACAACACGACATGTACTCTTCACATAGATAAACATATAAAAATGTTTTTTCATAAAAAATGTAAGGAACCATCACCAACATTAATGAATACCTTTTCACTATGATGCTTGTATTTCTTCACACTTCCTCTTCATGAAATCCATTTTTCTTCTTCACCTTTTTTCTTAGAAAAAAGATAAGAACATCCTTATGTAAGATTTAATAATAAATCCTATAATATAAAAAAATGTTTTTATTTTTTATGTTCTATTAATATTCTATTTTAGGTTTCCTCAATTGAATATGCATTCACATATACATGTACACATGCACACTTTCTTCTCCCAACTTATATCACACTCCATTTCACAACCCAAAATAGGTTCTTTATATATATTGTGTATATTCATTATGCACAATTTATTCATAAGCTTCACCTTATTGCAAACAATTAGTTTCCTTAATGAATCTAAAATTATATAAAGTGAGTGCTTATAATATTTACATTATAAAAATAAACTTTTAACAACTCAGTATGTTTTTTTCATAACAATGTATATTGATGATGGATCCTTTTATTTTTCCTGATCAAAGAAACTATAGAAGGTTCATCTTACTTGATAAAGATTAAGTCTTAGTGGAACTTATCCTCATGAAACACAATTTTTATCAGTGATTTTATTATAAAAAATGAGATCCATCAATATTCTCTATCTACCTCAACCACTCCTCAAGTTGATGATTATCCTTTTATAGCTGACCATCAATACCTATAATTTGGGATTCATTCCAATTTGAATCTCCAAAAATTATTCTCAAGTGTAGGATGATATCAATATCCCTGAATATCTCATCATCTAAAAATATTCAACCATAAGATTCTTTATAATGTGGTACTGAAAATCCTAACATTACTTCCTTTGTGATTATACTCTATTTGTGGTGATATTATAACATTCATGTGATGACAAACACATTCTATTTCATAGATAAAAATTTATTAATGCATATATAATACATAAATGACCTCTAAAACATCATCTTTATTTGGCAGTTTCATCTTCTTAAAAAAATCACATGCATGAAAGATAAAGACTGCACACATAGAAACTCATCTTCTTCTTCTCAATATCTCAATAATACAATAGTATCAAGATGGGAACAAGTCATAGAAACTCTTGACATGATGAAATATTGAAATTATAAATCCTCTAAATTCTGAGAAGTTGAAGATGATGTCTTCCTTGATTTGATGAATTTAATCCACATGATTAGATAACTAATTTTCTATCTATATAATTTAAATTTGTGAATAGTGAAATGTGTTTACACATCTCGTAAAGATCATTAAAATGTTCAAGTTCTTCTATATAAATTCATAACATTTGTGCTTCAATACGGTGGTAGGGTTCGATACCCACAACACTATAAACCCATAGGATTCACAGGCCGCGCCTCAGCTATGTTGGTCCACTTACCCACTCCCATTCTCTCTCACTTAAGGATGTTTATGTGAACCCTATGCAGCTGACCCACCATGATCTTGTGCTTCACTCAGCCACCACCAGGGGTAGTTAGTGGTTAACCTTCCCACCTAAGTACTGAATGTGGGGTCCCTTTGGATTGCTAGGTAGTTGGAATATTTTTTATCCAAACACTTAGACAATTTTTTCTATTTAAATACCATGTAGAAAATTCCAAACCAAACTAATCATAATATTCTGCAAGAAATATATATTTATATTATCAATGGGCTTCTTTAATACTCCCCATACATTAAAATTTCATGGTATTCTTCAATTCCTCTTCACCCAAACAAGGGATGTCCACTTATTACAAACATTATGAACTCCTAAGCACAATACTTCAAAATTTATAGATCATCTCAAAAACCATCAAACTAATCTATCAAACACATTTTCCAATGGAAATTTTTAACCATAAATATAAATTTAAAAACATATGAGTGATTTATGTACATAAAAAAACTATATAAGTAACATTGATCAATAAAAGAAAACTCATGATTTCTTTCTTATTGTTAATATCTTCAAAACATATCCAACAATCACGGTCCCACAAAACTCCCCCTTTAGATTTTTTTGTAACTAAGGATCAAAAATCAATGAAATTTTTAAAAAATTGAAATGTATTATTTATCCAACAATTATAATCCTAAATGAGTCAAATCAATTTATGAAACAAGAATCATTGAACACCAATACCATGGTTTCAATAAATAGTTATTTAAATAAACATTTATTCTTCCAATTTGAACTTTCATCACAAAACAATTTCATCCTGTGGGAATTAATTTTTGGGAATCCACTTCAATAAATTATTTAAAAATCTCACACACACTGGAAACATAGTTTACCCCATTTAATAACTCCCATGAAATATATTCCTTTCCATGATAGGTAAAACACATACTAATGGATAGATTTATCTAAAAACACTTTCCTCTAACTTGAAAACACTATCCAAATACAATATGGATATGGGATGGATTCACACACCTTACAATTGAAGAGAAAATGGTTTTACACCCATGATCACTTCTGATTTTGAAATTTTTCCTTTGATAATATCTTCATAAAAATGTTAGTAACTTTCTTAGTTTCATGAAACAATGATGATTTCCATTCATTCTTATACACATTCAATTTGATGAAGTGATATTTGATATAAACATTATTGGATTGAGAATGTTAAACTATTTTTTGGGGAGATTTATAACACATTAATTTTCACATCCCAAGAGAATGGGAAACCCCACATAAATAAACAAGTCTTCTAGTTGTGTCTTCATCCACATAAGTTGTGTTGTATCTTGAGTAGAAAAAACATACTTTACCTTTACTATAATTAGAGTAACTAAATTATGTTTCTATGTATTCCTAATAACACATAATTATCCCAAGAAAAATACTCCATCAGATTTGGATTTTCTATTAACTACAAAATCTTCCAAATCTATATATATATAACTAAATAGATTAATAATTTTTGTGTTATCATATTTCAACCCAAAATAAGTTGTTCCTTAAAGTATCTACGAATTTTATTTTTGAAAATGATATGAGATTCTTTTGGTTTATGTTTATTCTTTAAACAAAGTGTAATATGATAAACTACATGTAGACTTGAAGCTATTAGATATTATAAAATTTCTACAAACATTCTAAATTATTCAAGACATTTTCTCTTTAATTATATATATTTTGATAGTTATTCCCCCATTGAGATCAATGTAGAAATCGGTTATTAATATTCTATGACAATATTATTCAAGAATTCTTTAACATACATTCTCAATATAGGAAAATTATCTTCTTCTTTGGAGAGATCTGAAATCCAAGAAAGTATTTCATTTCTCATAAAATGTACAACTCAAAAATATTCATCATCTACTCAAAAATACGCTCATAAGTTTCTTAATCATTTCATGGGAATATTATGTCATCAACATAAATAGTCACAATGTGACAAATATTTTTATTTTATTTTATGTTTAGATTACTATCAACACTTAATTTCATGATGTTCAACTTCCTTAAGCATGTATCGAATTTGGAATACCAAACTCTTAGAGATTGATTCATCCCATACAATGCCTCTTTAACTTGAAAATGTAGATTTCATTTTTCTTGAGCATAAAGCCCCAAATATTTTTAATATAAAATTATTCTTCAATACAACCATTATGAAAATTTTACATGACATCCATCTATAAAAATTGATATCATTTTTGTGAAATAATAATAAGAAAAATTCTAATAATTTCTAACCCTACCACTATAGAACTGATCTCATCGATGTCAGTGGATTCAATTTATTAGTAACATTTATAGAAAACTCACTCCATATTTTTTATTACTTCATCTATTTCATTGAAATTACATTATAACACCCATTGTTTAATAATAACATTCTTATATTTTTGTTCGAGTAGAAGTTCCCAAGTATAGTTATTCTTCATCTGATTTAGTTCTTTATTTATAGCATCAATCGACTCTTGATTATCTAAATCTTCATCAAAATATTTTGGTACAACCTATAAATATAGGGATCTGTGTGATAAAAACTTGATTTTCTTCTTTTTTTAACATGTTTTTTATATCCATTGATGTTATGAGCTTCCACATTCTTCCAAATCCTAGGATGAGATGATTTTAATTATTCCTAATTACTTGAGATAACTGAGTTAAAATATTCATCTCAAGAAGCTTCAACATTGTCACTATAATTTATATATTTTTCACATTATTCATCTAAAACCACATCATCTTAGATTTCATACATATATACTAGTTTATGTAAATATTTCTTATCAAAATATTGCAGAACATTCACATCATCTATGTAAAAAATATTTCTCATTTCTTCATATTAGCCCATGTATCATCTACCATTATGATGGTATCAATGAAATATTCTACTAAAACCACTATGATAAAACTTCACAATATTCTCACCCGTGATTTTTATAATTCAAGGAATTTCAAAAACCCTTAATAGGCATCATGTTCGATTAACATTATTGATTCCATCTAAAAATAACTTTTATTTATTCTTTAAGAAACACCATTATGATATGGTTTGTATGGTTAACTAATCTCATAATGAATTTGATGATTTTAAAGAAAATTTATACACAACCCACTTGTATATAATCCACCATTATCCATTAAAATATTCTTCGAAGAGTATCCACGTTCTCTTTTTCACTTCTCAAGAAAGTCTTAAACATTTTTAGATCCTATGATTTATGTTTTAAAAAAATAATACATGTAATTCAAGTAATTTCATAAATGAAGGAAATAAATTACTTATACCTTTTTGTTGAATACTTACTCATTGGCCCACAAATGTTAGAATGATTTATTTCCTAGAGATTAGATGAATTTATTTAAACTTTCTCATGAACTGAGTTTATAATATTATATTTCTAAAATATGGAACAATATTAATCTATTATTCTTGTTAAGACATGAATATAATGATATTTTCCCTCTCTGAAATCTCAATTATATTCCTCAGACATATATACCCTATACTTTTATTCTAAAGTTTATTTTCTTCCATCACACTCAAATAGCTGGATCATTCTACATCATTAACATGGAATTTTTTTTATCTTGGTTAGTTATCCTCTTATAAAAACATTCCCATATTTTATTATCTTAAAAAACATACATATTTTATAAAGTATACTTTGTTACCATCATCACAAGGTTATGAGACAATTAAATTTTTTTGTTTCAACCCATAAAAAACAAGGCACCTTTGGGTTTTATATTTTCTTCATAGATAATATCATATCCAATGCACTTGATTTTGAGTTCCTCTTCATTGTCAAAAGTCGTTGTACATTATTTATAGTCATTCAGATTTTCAAAAAATTCAGATCTCTTATCATATATGTAAAGAACACCCAATGTCTAAAATAAATATTCATTCTCGTTTCATTTCTTTGAGATAAGTTTCAAAAAATAAGTATTTTTTTCAATCCTTTTTCTTTTTAATCATTTGGATTCAAAGATTTGTTTTATAATTTTTTTCCTATAATCATGAAAGGTATTAGTTTTCAAAATTTCTAGGATTATATCATATTTTACAAATATTTTCCAAGGGTTCTAATCTAGTATCAATAATTATAATAAATTTTCTATGTTGTATCTTTTTACTAGGTTGAATCCACCTCCAAATTTACCTACAACTTAACTCTAATTCTCTATAATGTTGATTATTTATACAAAACATATAATTTGTATGATAAAACCCTCCAAAATTCTTATCGTGACCATAAAATACATATTTCCATTTGTAACTTACATACATCCTTAATATTTGTATCTATTTTTCAAAAACATTTTTCCTTAAACTTATGAATTTTTTCATTCACCAAAGATTTGGTAAAATTTATATATTTTATTCTTAGCCTAAAAAAATATCTAGTTTTAGTAGCTTTTGAATTAGACATAGAAACATTAGAAAAAATATGTTTTTCAACTTTCTTGTTTTGGCTAAAAATGTAGTCTTATAAAATTTATTTCTCTTCTTAATAGATTCAGAATTCTTATAAAAATTAAGGGATAGATTTATTTTATCCCTTTGAGGTTGAAATTTTTTACAATGTTCCCCCACTTCTATAACTGAGTTTTAGAAACTTTCAATTATTTTCTCGGCTATAGAATGTTTTTATTGAATCTGTTCTATATCTTTCTCTTTTTATTTTAACACTTCTTTAATATTGAAATTGAGTATCTCCTTTTATTCAACCAACTTTTTAATATTACCAGTATATTTTATAAACATATATTTTTATGAATAGAATATTTTTATTATTTATTGTAATATTTTCCTTCTTCAACTTGTTGTTCCCACTTTCATGTATTATGATCATTATGAGAAATTATTTCAACTTTCTCTTCATCATAAACACCAACTATGTTCCTTATTATTGTTTTTATTCTTATTATTAATATTCATCAGAGCTACTATAATCATCACTTATGAAATTTTCATCATTCTATTTTTCAATAAAAAATTTTCTCGAAGAATCATCACCATGTTTTTTACTTTCTTCAACACTATCATCAAAATCCTCTTACACAGATAAAAAATCATCATTTATATTCAGAAAACTTCTTATACTTTCCCTTAGAATATGAATTATATGTTTTTACCATCTTCATGATAGATCTTCTTTAATTTCAATCATCTTCATCACATTAATCATTTTACACTTATCGAGGGAATTTGTTTCTAAACATTTCACCAATTAAACAACCAAAAACATTATATGTAACATTACATTTAATTTTAAAATTATAATTTGAAAGTTTTTAGAAAGAAAGAAATAATTTCATCAAAATATTTACTAAAATATTCTCCATTTTAAAATTCATTGCATTCTTCCTCGATAACAATATTTTATTTCCCATTCTTGGAATATTTGACAGAAATTTATTTATAGTAATTTTATTTTTTTCATCACAACCATTTTTCTTTTCATCTCATAAGTGGTGAGAGTACTAAGCATATAATCCATATATAGTGTCTCAATGTCTCAATATTTTATGGATTAAAATTTAATATCAAATTTATTAGGAAGAATTTGTAATTTCTATTCAACAATATTTCAATATTTCAACTTCTCACCAAGGAATTTTATGGTGCTTAAAATGTCAATTAAATTTGTAAAGAAGTCACTAACATATTCATTATCACTCATCCTAAAATATTTATACTTAAATATCTGGAATTTTAACTCCAATTTATTCACCTTTGAATTTCCTTCATATATGTTCTTCAATTTATCATAGATTCTTTTATCCATTGAAATAAGTTTAAATCTATGAAACATAATTTTAGAGTATGGGGAAAGTATTAAATTTTTGGTTCACCCATAAATATCCATGTTTTTCTTATCATCACTTATCAATGGAATACCTTTAGCACAAGGAGGGAAACCATATATAAAAACTTTAAGAACATCATAACCAATGGACATAAGATAAGAAAAAATTACATATTCCAATATATGATAGTTATACCAATATAATACAAGAATCCCTTAATTGTTCATAGAGTTAAGAACATTGAAAGTATATTATCTTTTCACCATAGTTCATTAAAGTGATAATAAATGTAATAATCATGCTGATTCCACGTGAAAAGACCAATTAGAATTTAATTGAACATTAATATGGGGAGGGGTGAATCAATGATGATTTCTTATAATTTATTAATTTTGAAACAACCTTTTCTTATGTTTAGAGAGTTATGAATTTTCCAAAAATAGGTACAAAAGAACATTCCATAGGAATATAATTTTTTACAAGTTTTACTAAACAAGATTATCTAGTCCTTATCGTGGTTTGGAAATAATCCAATACCAAAAAAATAGAAAAAATACATTAATGAAGTTTTAATAAAGGGAATATATTTTTACTTGTGTCTCACTATGGTAAAACTATAGTTCATTTTCCCTCATTATTGATAAATATGTCACAAAATGTTTCATAAAAATTATAATAAAACTTTTCTAATCAGAATTAGTTTATTTTTATTATGATACTTGTATTTATTAAAAATTTATCTTGAATAAAGTCCTTCTTTCTTCTCCACTTTCTTACCCAACACTAGGTAAGAACGTCTTTCTATATGATTATTTTTTGTAAACAACAACACATAATAACATTATTCTTATTATTTTACGTTATATTTATATTATATTTCAGATTTCATCAAATGAATATTCATTAATGTATTCAGGTTGTATTATACTTTCTTGGTTCACTATACTTTACCCAAAAAATAGGTTCTTGATATATATTTTACATGTTATTTACCAATATTGTATGATAAGCTTTAAATTATTTCAACTAATTAGTTTCCTTCTATAAATTAAATGTATGATAAAAGAGTGCTTCATATCTTGGAATTAAAAAATGAGATTAATATAACTTAGGATGAGCTTCGTGTAAATGTTTATAGCGAAACCTGATCCTTTCATTCTTCATGATCCTGGATACTCGTGGAAGTTTTTTCATTATCATGAAATAATAAGGCTTCAATGGACTTATTTTTGAAAAAATGTTTCAAAATCCTTTTGTTTATTATAAAAAATGAGACAAACTCATATTATATATCAGAAAAAACCACTACTATGCTTGATGCTTCTACTTTTATTGATGAGTCTCACTTCCTATCCTTTAGGTTTCATTCCATATTGGCTCTCCCACAATTCACACCAAGTCAATGATGATACCAATATACCCAAATATCCAATCATATTTTTTTACCGATGGTTACTTGATCACGTGACACTAAAAAAATATCATTACATAATTCATGACTAGTCACTTCTTAAAGTGATATTATATCATTCATGTGGTGATAAATACATTCCCTTTCATATCTTTTACTTTATCTATGTAAGTCTTATAACACCCCCATGTCTTTATTACACATTAATTAGTGATTTATAAAATAAGAATATAATTAAACCAACCCGTAAGATCCATAATCCTAGTGTATTTGGTAATTCATTACATAACATCACAAATGATACATGGGGTATATAGAAATCATTTAAAACTTAACTAACATGCTCATAATATTCCATAATTCTAAAAACTGCATGGGAAAACCTAGGTCACTTATAATAATAGGGTGATCTATAAATCCATGTAAGGGAATAAACAAAGCATAACATGAAGAATGTATTACATATTATACAATAAGCATTTCAAAGGGATATTAAAAGAGAGATAATCTAAAATATAAACAATGAGCTCTGATATAGTATGATAACATAAATTAAATAAGGGAATGTTGCAACAACTTTAAACATGACATCATAAACATAGTTAAAGGTTAACTTCCAATACATCATAAAATGGTGGAAAAAGTCCCAAAACAGATTAGGTTAACTCTCTAACCATATAGATTATTCCTAATGATATTAAAACATTACCTAATTCATTGGATAACTATATAAGTTCGGGTTCTCCCATCACTTCACATCAACAATATGCATAATTGTTCCCCATATATCATTCTAAATAGGTTCATTTTTCACTGTTTTTAATCCCATGATTAGTTTATGTGGGTTAAATATATGTACTTCCATAATAAATTAATTATAGGAAAATATTGGTGAATAACCTTGAGTGAAAATGGGTATGGGTACACACTTCACAAATGTTTTTCATGCAAAATCGCAGTGTAACGACTGTTCTTAAAGATTCTTCAAATGGTTGAATGAGAGAGAATGGGGTCCCCCATCACATGGAAGTAAAAAAAATTAATGTATCATGGATATGAAAGAATAAAGTATAACATGAAAATTTTGGAATTAATTTTCATAATACAATGAGGGTGCTTGAACATGGCATAAATAAATTGTAAGATAATCTTGGTAGCATAATAGGGGTACATAATGAATCATGGGAGAGAAAAATGAGAGTGAAAGAGTTCTATAATCACTTATAAATCATAAGGGTATTAATAAGGATATGTAAAATCATATCCTATCAATAGGAATTGAAATAAAAAGGCACTACATAAATATGTTCTTGCATAAAGAGGAGAATTAGAGGATCCCTTACCTTAAGAGGGTGAACCAAAAAGCATGAGAGAAGATTCATGAGAGATCAGGACACCATAAGATGACTCTAGAGAGGTGAAGAAAGGGTAATGAAATGATCCAAGTATTTTTAGTGAATACGAATCAGATATTGGGTGGGTTTATAAAAGAAAAAGAGAGGGGTTATTTATTATTTCCCAAACACAAGTTTTGGACACTAAAATAATGTAATAAAAAACCACAAATATTTCCATGATTTCCCACCATGATTTCCACAAAATATGGGTGGTATTAATTATTTTATATGTAAAGGGGCTTATATCAATAAAATATTATCCTTTTATAAGTGGAAGTGAGTCATGTTCATAAAAAATTGATATTAAAACCATAGAATATAATATAGTTTTTAGAGGATTTATAAAGGCTTTATAAAAAAAATCGAATAACCTAAAAAACATTATTTTAATGGGGAAAAATATATTTGTTCTTATACATTCTTTATATAATTTATTACATCACTTTTGGATCATTATGACATCATAATACATACATTATATTTGTAGAATATTTAATTTTAACCCAAAAATTTGACAATCTCAAAGAATTATATAAAATTAACAGTTGAATAATTTCAATATGATGATTCAAAAAATAATATTTATTTTATCAAAATAATTCTATAAATATTTAAATTTTCACTTTTAATATAAGAATCAGTATTTATTGGGAAATTATGTTTTTATTGACAATTACAATTTTTGAACCCTTATATCAAATAAATTTGACTTTATAATAATTATATTATTATTTTTATTTAAAATATACTATTACATATAAATATTTAATTAATATATAATTTATTTAAAAAAATTATTGAATTAATAAAATAGAGTGTCTTGATTAAAACTATATTTCCCACCAAATACTATTGATGTTTTAACGTATAAAAAATCTAATTGTATTAAAATAATTATTTAATCATTTCTAAATTAACTAAAAAAATATTCATTATTATATTTAAATTAAAATATAAATATTTATACTATTAGGGACAATTTTATTCTATTCCTTGTTAAATTATATTTACCCATAATTAACATATTTTCATGTTACCATTATAATAAATATTTACTACATTTATAATAATATTGTTCCAAAATTTAAATTCAACCTATTAAAAAATATAAATTTTAAATATTAAATATATGGGGTCAGTTTTATAAAAATAAATTCATATAGGTTGATGTATTTAATTTAATATACAACATTCATGTGTGGCAGAAATTTGTATAATGAAAAATGCATTTATCAAAGAAAAGATGGTTTTACTTTAACTCTACAACTTGTAATATTTATTATGTAAAATTAAATTCATAATTATAGATATGTAATCTAAAAATTACCTTTATTTTATTCCCCATTAGGGGTTATTTTAATTAATTAAAATTTAGAAACATTATTTACTTTAAAACAATTTTTTGGAAATGTGTTTTCAATCTTAAAAATAAACTTATTCTAAATTCCTATATAAATATGATTTAAATGAAAATAATTAGATTAAAAAAAATAAAAATTACTTATTATACATTTGGATAAAATTAAAAAATAATTTTATTTTTAAATTACCTTATTTTTCAAAACAAATCAAAATTTTATAAAAAAATTTATTTTTCTCTATTAACTGAAAATTAATATTTTCTGAAAAAATACCAAACTATAACCCTAAGTTAATTTTTATATTATTATATAAAATATTAATTTGATTTTATAAAATAAATTTCCTAAATTTTATAAAATATAATCATAATGTTTTCTCATAAAAAAGAATAAAAATAATTTATGATTAAAACATATTTTGAGGAACAAAAAGACATTACCAAAAATTGAGTGATTATTTACTAAGTATTTATTAATACATTTATATTGAGTAGGAAATATATATATATATATATATATATTTCCTAAAGTATTAAATTCATTTCCTACCCTCAAATCTATCTTCTTTGTTATAATGTTCCTGTTTAAATAATCATGGTTTTTTTCGGTTCAATGTTGCATATCACATATGCTATCGAACATAATTTTCTATTTTAAAAAATCATGGTGTTACATTATTCCCCATTTAAAAAATCATCCTAGTAATTTGAAAATGATCTTCATAATAAATTTCTTGACACTTAAAAATAAAACTATTGAAAACCCACATCCTAAAAATGTTTCATAAAAAATCCACTTGAAAAGAGTGAAATGCAATTATGAATGTCATAATAGGGTTTCAAGTAGGATAAAATTAGTGGGAAGTGAAAATATAGACATGGAAAAAAACACCTAAGAACTAATATATAGTGATAGAGAACATGGACAATATATTTTAAATGACCACATAACCTAAAATCTATGATGGGTGAAAAGATAATCAATTCATCAAAAATGATCTTAATTTGACAACATTATTATTTCAAAATTCTTTTCCTAGAGTTAAATAATTACTTTAACATCTACAGTAGGGAAATATGTAAATATAATTTATTGAAAAGTATAATTTCATCATTTAATTAATTTCTACTACAATATCATCATTTCTAAAAATAATAAATACCCAAGAAAAAAATTTCTCCAGAAGCACTAGGATAAGATTCTAACAGATAACATTATCCACCAATGAATAAAAAACTATTTCTTTTTTCAATTACTACGTAAAAAAAAATTTATTAAGAAATATAAAACTGAAAATCAATAAACTTTAATAATTTAATCTTCAAAATTCATCAAAATTTATCATAAATAATTACTTAAATAAATAACCATATATCCCAAATAAAACAAATAACCTCAGCATTAAAGAATATTTTAACCCCCAAGTTTGTTTCATTACATTTATCTTACACCTCCAAAAATATAATAACATTATTCTAAAGTAATTATTAATATTAATCACAATGGGTGCATATACCTCAAACAAATAAGACATCTCTCAAAATATCATTAATCTACTAAAAATTAAAATAACATGATCCTATAATATCTTTCCAATAATATCATTAATCTAGTAAAAAACCATCATATAATTCTCAAATGTTGTATCAATTCTTTTAATAATAATATTATCCTTATACATGTCATCCCAAGTCACTTTTGGTTTATTCAAACATCAAACATGTATTAAGTGTCATTAGTCACTCAATCATGTGTTTTAAAAGATATCACCTTATCACAAAATCAATTTAATAGGTTATCAGTACCATTGAACATATGACTCAAATCCTCAAAGAAATGATCATGTGAAACAATATTTATATGATTCATGATTCTTATATCCAAAATGTGATTTATATACTACTTCTACAACATAATTCTCAAACACCAATACATAAAAACTTTTTCCCTCACACATAAATGATTTCCATATTATAGGTCATTCCTTAGTCTTAGATTTAACCCATGAATTAGAGAATTGAATCAGATAATTCCCATATTCTCCATAGATATTTCATTTAACAATAATGATTTATTATGTAATATATCCTCTTACATCATACTCTTAATTTTTTACAGAATCTTTTTACCTTATGACCTATTTATAAAAACATAAAAAACATTCAAGTTCTTTTATGAAATTTACCTTTTTGCCTCTTTCCACATTTTAGACACATAGGAAATTGAATATTATTTCTCTTATCACATTTATGAGATTAAATTTCTTGAGAATATATCCTCCACTTATTTGATGCCTTTTCTTATTTAACTATGTACTATATGTTGTTTTTTATTTTGGATGGCTATTTTTTCATAATCATGAGATATCTTACTTGTGATCCCATCGTGTTTGACACCTCATTTGAGAATTAATCACATTTCCCATCACATTGCTTGTTGAATTGGTTCCTTTAATTACCATCCATTAGGTAGAATAAATGGAATGTTAGGGATGATTATTTTTAGACTCTTAAACACATAAAAGAAGGACTATAAAATTTAAAGGGATAATTCATAAATTATATAAATTCATTAACTAATGAATTTCTAGGATTGAATATAAGTTATTCATTATATATCTCCTATAATAGACTCTTATGGGAATTTGTTTTCCATTAACAATGGTTGTTAATGATATTATTAAATTACCAAATAATATTCATTGGGAGTGAAAATCTAGGTGTGCAATAAGTCTTGTTTTCATACACCTGTTCTCTATTGAGGCTTGCTTAATATAGTTTTTCCAGGATTGTTACCCCTTGGTGCATCTATTTTAGAGCCATACCTAGTTGTAGTATTTAGGCAGGGAATTATTATCTTGGAAACCAGATACTCTATATTTAAAAAAATTGTTATGTTTTCCTATACTTAATATTATCCCTACAGTTTTTACTAAGGATTTCAAATCCTAATCCCAAAAATAAATAAATCTCCCTTTGACACTGACAATGAATACTCATGTATTTATCACACATTAAGTAATGATTTATTACATAAATATACACTTAATAAAACCTAGAAGATCAATAAGACCGTGTGTCTTTTTGAATTAGGTACATAACATCACAACATGATACATGTGGTATATTATAATTATTCATAACTTCCTTAAAATTCTCATAATATTCCATAATTCGTAAAACTGCATGGGATAACATGGGGACATAGATAAGAAAGAGGTGACTTGTAAATCCCAGTAAGAGAATAAACGAATATTAAAAGGAAGAAAGTCTTATATGTTAGACAATATTAATTTTAATAATACATTAAATAAGAGATAATCATAAACATGAACAATGAGTCATGATATAGTATGATAACATAAAGGCAAAATGGGAATGTGGAAACAACTTTAAACAAGATCTCATAAATATAGGTAAATGTTATCCAGCAAGAAATCATAACATGGTGGAGAAAGTCTCATCATGGATTATTTTCACTCCTTAATCCTATATATGATTCCTCATGAGACTAAAACATTACCTAATTTATTGGAAGAATATATAATTTTGGGCGTACTCGTCACTTTCATATCATGAATAGGAATAAGTGTGCCCCATAGATCATTCAAAAAAGGACAGTTGTTCATCTTATTGAATCCCATGATTAAGGATTATGGATTACATATAGTTAATTCCCCAATAATTAAATTATAGGTATAACTTGGTGAATAACCTTGAGTGAAAATGGGTACATGTATATACTCGACAACTGTTTTTCATTGAAAATCATAGTGTAACGAAAGTACTTAAATATTCATAAAATGGTTAAATGAGAGAGAAAATGATTTAAAATCACTTGGAAATAAAAATTAATGTATGATTTATAAGTATGAACATAATAAAACATAGCCATGCGGGAATTAAATGGATTGATATAATGAGTTTTCTTGAATAAGAACATGGCATAGAAAAATTGCAGGATAATTTCAGTAGTATAACGGGGGTACATAATGAATCATGGGAGGGATTAATGAGAGTGAAATAGGTATATCATCACTTTGAAATCATATGGAAACAAATAAGGATATGGAAATCATATTCCATCAATATTATTGGAATACAAAAAGTAATTACATAAAGAAAGTTTTTGAATAAAATGGAGAAGGAGAGGATCCCTTACATTGAGAAGGTGATTCCAAAAGCTTAGGAGGGGCTTATAAGAAGATTGGGGTGCCTTGGGAGGATTTCATAGAATAAATGACAGATTAAGGATATGATCTAAGGTTTTTTTGTGAAGAGGAGTGGGATATTGTGTGGGTTTATATAATAATAGATAGGTTAGTTCTTTATTATTTCTCAAACATAGGTTTTCAAAATCTATATAATAAATTAATAAATACCAAAAACCATCAGATGGTTTTTCTGATGGTTTCTTCCAATGAGGGGAGGTTATCATTATTTTATAATTCCATGATCTGAACTAAAAAAATATTCTCTTTAGTGATTTTTAAATCTGTCTAAATGAGTATCGACAAATATGGAAGGGAATAAATTCTTGAAGAATGTGTATTATTTTTTCTACAAAATAAAGGGAAGGCAGAAGAATCGCATGGGTTGCCTAACCTTCATAAGGACACATGATTTCATGAACTTAAAAAGTTCATGTGAATCATTCATGTGTGGTGTATGATCTACTTATGATCACATGAACCCCTTTTTACAATACCTCTAGTTCTTAAGAAGGGTTACTAAAAAGAATTTGTTGTCATGTGTAGGCTACCAGAGGAGTTCCTCTAAGTTATGTGACTTTTCAACTAAACAAAACCTGAAAATAATCCAAATACCCATGTAAAATAATTTCAATGAAATTATAAATCCCCATGTGAATGATTGTTATTTTGATATTTATGTGAAGTACTCATTTGATCCACAAGACCCCAAATATCCCCTGGAGACATATCCACCATATCATGAAAAAGAATGTTGTCATATTACCTTCATCATGAAAAGAGTATTGGACTTTTCCATTGGATCATGTGATACCCTTTCATCTCCATAAACATAAAAAAGGGTTGTCTATGTAAATTCTAGTGCATCATCAATAGATCCATCATTTATCATGTGAAGCATTAGATACAAGGAGGGTGATTTACCTCAATACTCTCTGATGAATTTGTGATATATCATAACCTTATGAAATAAGGAATGAAATAAAAAGGTAAAATTTAGGATATTATTTTTAAGTTAAGGTATTATAATATTCACACGAAAGAGGTTATACACCCCATTAAATCACCATTGATCACACAAAGATAGCATGATATTTCATAGTGGTCCCATGGAGGCCCCCTTGACAAGCAACCTTAGTCTCGTGAATGACCCTAGAAAATTCATCTTCAATCATGAAAAAGCCTTTACATGGATGTACTAATATTTATAAGGCTCCTATACATTTTTATGACCTTGGGAAATCCTTTTGACATGGCATCATGGTTAGGTGAAATCCCTTTGATCGGTTGGGGTCTAATAAAAGTGGTGATGGAGGAATATTCTCACAGTCACTTTTATCATGTGGACTTATTGATAGCCCATACCAGGATCATGAGAATTGCATGATAGAAAAATCCCCCCACTAACTCTAGATCATATTTTTGACATACATTCCATACAAGAATAAATATATCCAGGGAGGAGAGGACTATAAGTACTTACCCCTGGGTATAAAAAACACCTACACGATGAGTGACTTCTACACGGGGGAATAGGATAAGACTTATCGGAGTGGAAATTAATGTGATTGTAAAGGTATTATTCTAGTTAATATCCTGATAATGTCATGAGGGATCATGTTACATGAATATTTTATTCATTTAACCACTATATAAATCATGTGGAGGACTTATGACATGTCATCCATATTATTAAATTGAGGTCATGTATGTCGATGGGGTCATGAAAAACCTAAAATATGCTAATTCATGAAAAAACTTGAGTCACTTATGAAATATAGAATAAATAAGATGGGATAATTATGAAAATATGGATACTCTATTCCTCATGTGCTTAGCATAACCTACCAAGATCATGTGACAACACCAAGGAATATTTCCCAAGTTATGTGACAACCCCTGTACATTCCATTTGGATCATGCGATGTCCCTTGGACATGTCATGAAATTCAGTTAACCCCCTTCAGACATGAAAACCATTTCATGTTAATTCCTATGGGAATGAGATCTAAATATTATGATTTCTTCACGAAATTTCTCCCAAGTCATGCACCAACATTATGGAATATCACCCAAGTCTCGTAGAGCCCTTTCTATAAGTTATCCATGTCTCGCAATGTCTTCCAGATAAGTCATCCAACTCTCATGATGTTCTCTAGAAAAGTAATTTAGATCATGTGATGTCCTCTAGACATGTCAGCCAAGTCATACAACACCATCCATACATGTCATCCTTGATCATGTGATTTCCTCCAGAACATCCATTCAGATCATGTGACGTCCTTTAAACAAGTAATGTGAATCATGCAGTAATCATTATACCTATTATATTGGAAACCATAACATTTCCTTACATCCTCATAAATTTTATACAGACACCCCCATCATGTTAGTTAGATAATTAGGTTATGTCAAGAAATACATGAGGACATTTCATGAAAACATCTCGGGACTAGATAACATCATCTAGTGGACATATTTGGGTATACCCCTAATTGAACTATGAGGAATCTGGTTCTTAAATTAAATATTATATGTTGGAATAATTTATATGTCCTGATATCTAATGGGAATAAACCTCTATGTAAGACCCTCCATGTATCCAACATTCAAATATGTGGGACCCAAACTCTATTATGAGTACACAATTCTTCCTCGTACAATAGTGGATTGATAAGATAGATAAACTATAAGAATTCTGATTCCTACCATAAAAAAGATATGTAAGATGCCTTCTTATATACCAAACTCAATCTTTAATCCATTTCAGTGTAATACCCACCACATATAAGACATTATAACCCATGGTACCCAATCTCTCCCATGAGCTTATCGTTATTCCTCATACATCGGTGGATTGAGTAGATAATTCAAATACAATGTCTATGATTTATATAATAACTATTATATATAGGAATCCATCCTATGGACCAAGGTCCACATAAAACACCCCATAAGGTCTGCACCAGTGTGTAAGTCCTGCATCCATATGTGGTGATTCTAATCACTTGTTATCCCTTGTTTCTCACACTGAGCATTGCTCACGCGGGATTAGGGATTTTTAATCACCATATCATTTACGTCATAAATGTATTATAACAGAGAAACCTCAATGTGTAAGCCCCATTTAGTTTCATGATATGACTCCGCTATACAAGGGAATCCACATCGGGGTAAGTCCCAGGGGTGATACCGGACTATGATGAATCTGATTCCTATTATAAGCAAGTTACATAGGACACCTTTCTAAGGCTTGAGATTAATACCCAATGCCTAAGTTACCTCCTAAATTTCATTTTCACATGATGTTAAAATACAATATATCAATGGACTATGTAGGTTTTTATTCCGATTATAAACAGGATATGTTGAACACCTCATAAAGGTTCAATCCCATTCTCTAGATATTAAACTCCACCTTGGATGGAAGTAAACTCCAGATTTCTTTGTGTAGAACCCTAGAACACCCAGAGAGGGGAGGGGTGAATTATGGTGTAAACTTTTTATTTCAATGAGATGGATATTTTACCCAAGTTGTTAGAAACTCATTAACACTATTTGATGCAATTATGCAATAATTAAACACTCATATGTACAAATTAAATCACAATATAGTAGTTTTACTTGGTTCACCACTTGGTGATGGTATAAGAATCATAGACTGATAGTGTGTCAGTTTTACCTGAATCCACTAATATTCACTATTTATTGTGACTTACACAAGATAAACCACAATCACTCATTTATTAGTATACTACCTTTACAAGAATTTTAGGAATATCACACTACCTACTTCAGATCACTTCTATTGACCTCCTATGCTCACTACCATGGGTGAAGTCTTACCTAGTTTATTGAATTTTGGGAAGCCTCTATAGATTGGTAATATAATTCCATGTCCTTGATTGGTATGAGACTCTTATTTCACCATAATCCTTAATTGATTCACTTGAATATACTATTCACTCAAACCATATGATCATCTATGTACCCTACATAAAAATCCATCCTTCGAAAAAAATCACTTTTTTACAATAAAAATGTTTCATCCTTTATAGACCCACACAATTTTTCAATGCTTCCAAACATTAGGAATCTCCCAACCTTCACGAAGCACGTATCCTTGACACAAAAAAGAAAATCATGAAACTCTTAGTCTTCATGAAACTCCCTTTTCTAAAATTACTAAGTGTCAATTAGTTTTTAACAAATATTTTAATGAGTCATCTAATAGTGAAGAGTTATTGATTCCAGAATAATTACATTCTCATAAGATATTTTCGAAATTACATAAATTCGCCATTTTTAAAAATTCTCTCCATGTACCAAATGATGATAAAATTCAAATTTATAATGAATTCCTCTTTGTGTGGATTTTAATATTAACATGATCATTTTGTAAACCTCTAAATTTATGTTCATGATGCTCTTTTTCTTTTCAAATTGTTAGTGAACTTATTCTATTCATAAAGCTTCTCGTATTCATGTAGATTACCTTCTTCCCATCACGAATCATCCATATTTTCAAAACCTCTTTCATTGAATTTCCATCCTTTATAAAACAATATAATTTTGAAATGGTAAAAATATTTATGAAACTTCATTCATCATGAAATCCATGAATTTTTCATATTAGTAATGATTTATTCATGGAAATCTATATATCACAAAGCTCACCCCTTTTTCTATATTTTTTTGTCCAAAAATTTAGAAAATATTAGGAGGTGATGCCACCTTCAACAATAAAGCCACCCGCACCACAAGATCACTTGGCCTGCAAAATCCCTGATCAATGCAGTATGGATTTACAATAAAAAAAATATTCTTCTAGTTATGAAAAACCTTATTTTCAATAATATCTCACTTTGGGTCTATTAGAAATATTTAGATAAATTCAATAAAGCACCATCCTCAGAAAAAAAAACATTATAGGAGTTAGATAATTCGCCCATCACTCTAATTCAACATGAGTAATGATTAGTGTAGAGAACATGAGTGGAAAAAGATATTTTCATCCCTAGAGATACCACTAACCAATCCACATATCATAAAAACCTACAATTCATTGAATCTCATTTATCTCCCCCTTTGGAAATAAAACCAAAGAACCTGTATTGATACCATAATACAAAAAACAAACACTCCCCCTAGATTGTATCCCTCTTATACCTGTAGCACGTCCATAAAAAGATTAAAATAGTCAACACAAATGGGTAGAGGGAAAAATTGTAACTTTCTCATGTAATGAGAGGTGGTTGAACAGCATGGATCAACTGATGTTTCTTGAACATTGGTGCTATGAAATGATTAATTAGGATTTCATACACTTGATCATTAGTTCCAAAATGATCTATTCTAATCAGACCTTGATAAAAAATTTTCTTTTATGAAGTGATATATTATCTCAATATTTTTTGTATGAGAGTGTTGGAATAGATATTTTTCCTACTCCTCAATCATTACTTTAAACTCCATAACCACTTATGAGCTTTCAAAGAGTTGTTAAATGTTCTTATCCATTTCATTGTAGTTGACCAATATATGTTTCAAGATGATAAACATAATCTTATGATTCTTTCAACATTGATCTCATCATTCTATTTTATTTATTTGAATTTCAATATCTTCAATAGAACCCTCAAGATCTACCTTGAGATCTACAACCCAATTATACTAATAATTTTCATCTGTTATAGGTTTTTCATTTTCAACTGTATCCATCATGGAATCTTTAATATTAGATTTAAACTCTGGTTCTACATCCTCCAAAAATTCATTATTATCTTGTTCATATTTGAAAAGGAAGATCTTTATCTAAAATTTATTTCCTAGTTTAATGTTTCCCTTTTTAGGGAACCACCTTTGAGTTCTCTTCTTGGTGTCTTCTTCTCTTTCTACACCCTGATATTTCCTTTGGAACTGAGTAGCATTGTTCCCTACATTACCAAACCAAAAAAATCCAACATAATCTTTAATTCAATTAAATCTATTACACTCTTGAATTTCTTTCCCTCTCATGATTTTCTTCACAATTTAAATATCCTTAATATCATCCCCAATTCCTTGAATGGATCCAAATATATCAATATTTCAATGGAAGAAACTATTTTAATTTTCATCTAGATGTATTTTCAGATCATCAAAATAGTTGAGAGAAATTTTAAGTTTACTCTCCTTCACTATGTTATCATCTTTGTATATATTTTTCAGTTACTCCCTCAGGGACTTGGCTATAGTGAAACTCATCGACTTCAAATAGATTTGATCAGATAGTTCTTTAGTAAGATAATTTTGATCTTTGGCATCTTTATCAACAAATTTCCTATCTTTTTTAGTCATAGAAATACCTATCGCATCACTAACTAGAATCCCATGAACTGGGACATAGGGAACCTATTAGAATATGGTTCCTAGGACCCAGCATGTGATGTACATTTATTACCACCACATGTATTTAGTTTTTTTATATACATGTGTTTATATTTTCATAATAGTGTTGATACTTCTACTTCCACTATATTTATAGTAATTTCCATAAATTGTGTATATTATCAAATGGTTATAGAAGATTCCATGCTATATTGAGAACCTAAAGATACTATGATATTAATCATAAAGTAATGTCCTATGGTCTTGATACATTATACTGACAGAACACAGATGGTGTGAGGCTATCAGGTCTTGGGGGCTCATAATCATTGAGGCTTCTTCTTATGAAGTTCTCACTTGATGATATCTTGTAGTTCAGAACATAAGGATAGACCCACCAATAAGAACACCACATGTTTCAGGTGTCATTTATTGTTCATATCTATGGACATGGGTATTGGTGTCTTGACTTGATATCATTATCAATGTTTTCAATTTAATCACATACTTTGATTCAATTTGAGACCATGTAAATGAAGATCTGGTGAGATATTTTGTGTTGGGTACCTCATTAGTGGTATAACTTTGGTTGAATGATCAATATAAGATTTTTCATTTCTGAGTTCAAGAAGAGATACCTCAGGCCTGGTTGATCAAGGTGGTAGTTCCTTCATAAATCCATAGTCATGGTAGTCGAAGGTATGTCCACCTGGTTAGATCAATAAATAAAAATTAATGAAAAGAATGATGAAACAAGTGTGCATCCTGCTTTATGAGATATCATACGACAAAGATATTACATTACAGAGTGTGTGTTCATAGGTTGGTTTTCATTTCTATGACTTTTCCATATCTCTATAGGGACCTTGATGGATTTCTAGACTCCACTCTTGGTCTATGTATATTATTCACTACTATTGAGATATGAGCTTGGAGGGTCACAGACAATAGAGAATTCAAGATTCTTCTATATTCTATTGAATATGAATATTAGACATGGTGGGCCCCTCCATGGGGTCCGAATATTATCTATGTTCTATCGATTACCAATAAATAAATAAATATATTATTATTCAAGTAAAGAATAATTTGGTGGATTTATTTATTACATGTATTTACAAGTGATTAAGTGAATGCAAGGAATTATAATATTATTTTAATATCACAAGTTATTTTAATATTATCAGGAGTTATGAGTCGAGTTAATGGTTCAGTTTTATCATGTAATATATTTAATATACATTAAAGGTATGTGATAAAAATATAAATTGTATTATGGTGCAGTTGGATGATCATAATTAATGATTTATATCACTTATTTAGTGGACGTTCAATATGTAGGAGTTGGGGATCCCTAGCTGGGTATTATGAATATCTACTATATAATTGAAGAGAAGCTCATCCCATAGTAAGAATTCAATTTATTAGAATTGAGAGCCTCTCTCTCATCCTAATTCCTAGAGAGAGAATTTCTCAATCTAAGGATATGATCCAAGTTCATCTTCATGTTTCAAAGGTAGAGGATCATGGTGATCATCATTGTGTTCAAGTGATCTTCAAGGATCTACACAAGAACCTAAAAATAAATAAATAGTGTACGTACTTTTTCGAGAAGTGTGTGTGTAACATTTAGAGGGGTTCAACATTATATCCTTAGAGAAATGAACACAGGAAAATTTTGACGAATGTGTGTGCATCAAATCTGAATGAGGTAATCATTTGTTTTATTTATTATTCTTTGATTAAACCACATGGAATTCTTGGACCATACCAAGGATGGATCTCTATATATGATAAAGTTTCACTACTCCGGCGATAGAAATTTATTAAATTCCTATCCCTTCAAGTTCTGCTGTGTTCCCCGGTACTTTCAGTTGGTATCAAAACAATCACATTATTTTTATTATCCAAGTAAATTATTTTTGTTTAAATTTTATGTAGCAGGTATTAAAATGGTTCTAAAAAAATCTGATCGTGCATCAATACGATTTCAGATGTCCATGTAATGGCCATCTAGAAAAAAAATTATAGATCAAAATGGTGTTTTTCATATTTTTGTTCTTTGGATATTTTTATGTTTTTGAAGAACACGTTATAAAAATTGACGGTGTTCTAGTTTTTAGTGTATCTTCCAGTTTTTGTGGATATTGTTTAATAATAATAATCATTATCATTTAATTTAAATATTTTTTTTATTATTATATTAAATGTATCTTTAATAATAATATGGAAATTAATGGATCTTCAATGATTCTGTTGAAATATTATTATACCACCTTGAGAAAATAAACCGCACAACTAAATTAATATATTCCCATGGAATATTTTTTTCCTCTACAAACCAGAGTAGAAAAAGTTTTCTACCCAATTTCACCCACTTTTGTTGTGTGATCTCATCCTTTGGCCCTGCATCCTCCCACTGGGAACCCTAATACATGGATTCCCTTTTTCTCCTTAACCTGGTTCGACCATCCTAACTAGCAGTACCCACCTTCCAATCTACTCTCCCATGGACACCTCTCAGTCCGTATCCTCTCCCTCTCCATACCAACAGCCTAAACTGGTTGTCATCAACCTGTTCGAGCACTGCTTCACTTACAAAACCATTTGTTGGTGTTTCTCCCATTCCTGGTCGCCTTACCTCTACAGGATGCCTCTTCCATTCAAATCAAGATCCCCATACACCATGGGTTATGCGCTCCATCACCGCTTGTCAAACTGGGGTTCGCTGATGCTATTATTGTGTGACTCCTCTCCCACATCCTCCTATCAGTAACAGGGCCACCATGAGGTACCTATCACCCTGCCGCCAAAATATGACAGGGGAACCTCTCCCGCGAGACTCGCTTCCAAGCCTGCTGGTCACAACCCCTACATCGAAACTGGTCCTGCCACCATGCCACTCTCAGGCCTAACCAACACATCCATGTGAGAACTGTTGCACCCTCCCTCATACTGGTAGACCCCAACATCTCATGTCTAACCGCATCACGCAGAGAAATAATGATGTAATGTTTCCCGACACTATATTAAGCTCATCCAGATGCCTCCCATGTGCAAGGTAACCTTGACACCGGTCCATCTGGACACAATCTTATCTTCTATGAGTTGAGGTTGGTCTGCTCAACTCGGAATGGGTATGGGCGGGCCTACATGGGCCATAATACACCTATATTGAGTTTTATTTCCCCAAATGGGCTCTCCATGCTATAAAACAGTTCACAAATGGCCTAGGTGGTATTTTATGGCCTGGTTAAAATTAATAATCAAAATAAATAAATTAAATTAAATAAATTTTGGTGTTTAATTAAATTAATTAAAACAAATTTTGGTTTCAAAATATTAAAAATCCAAAATATTAATTAAATTTGAATGGTAAAATTAAATTAATTGTTTTAATTTTTTTTGTATTTAAAATTTAATTAAAGAAGTAACTAAATTAAATAAATTATTTGAGGTTATTTAAATTAATTGCCTTTATTTAAATACCCTTATAAATTTAAAATTATTGAAATTCAATTTTTATTGCATGTTTATTTATTATACCAACTTGTCTTAAGCTAGTGATCGACCCATGCAAGTCTAGATTTTTTAATTATTTGATTATTTAATTTGTTAATCTGATGGTTTTAATTAGTAGGTAATTAAATTGTAGTTTGCACATCATATTTTTCTCATTCAAATATATATATGGGACTAAGTGTCCAATGAACCTATTGTATATTTCACCCCTAGAACCCCTTGCATGTGAATGCGTATATTTATATGTATATGATAACATTTAAAGATGTGAACCATGACAAGTCGAGGTGGTACTCCATAAGAGAAGAAAATACATTGTATTAGGGGAAATATTCACTACGAGTTAGGACTCGACTCAGGTATGAAAATACATTGTTCAAGATTGATCCATTATAGATCTATCAATTTTAGATAGTCAAGACTAGTCAGGTTGATTTATTTCCTTTATGAATCATTTGTTATTTTATGAAAGTGCATGATTATTTCCTGATTACATAAAATAACAAGCTAGATAAAGTTCATAAATTTGGGATGTATTTTTTTCAATTTCATTTTTAGTTGTGAGTGATACAACATATATTGAACATATTTAATAGAAATGGATTACATTTTACAAGAAATCATAAAAATCCCTGAAAGATATAATAAGTCCTAATGCATTCCATTGCTCATATTTTAACAAAACTAGCTATTTGAGGTGCATGTCATCCAGATTTGAGAGTTATTTTTACTATCGGGGAGTTATGATGAGATTATTTAGTCGACTTATCTAAATTGGGTAGTCAAGGATTATCCATAGCTAACTTTTTATCACTTTAGAGGAAAAGAGTTGTGTAAATCAAGTTATGATTCTAATAAGATGGGACTTTACTCAACATATCAAGGAACTTCCAATTAAAGTGTTTGTATAGTCTAGATCCTACCATGAAAATCTCTAATTAGCGGCATAATCATAGCCTGTATACTATTTGGGGGAGGTTTCAGTGATCATTTCCAATAGAATAATCAAGAGATAAAGTACTTTGAATCTAATAGTCAGGGATATTAAGGTTCAATAAAATAGTGGGAGACATTTAAATGTATAATCATCAATAAATCATAAAATTCTAAAAAGTAACCATGATAAATTACATACTACTAAATTTTTTTATAGATCTTAAATGGAAATCACAAACACCATCGATACATTATCACTATGATCAGTTTTGGATAAATAAAATATTATTATCGGCCATAACTTCTAGGAGTGGTACAGGTGCTTGTGCATAGTACTACACCAAGAATAGAAGCTTTATATGTTAGACTCCTAACTTACTATTGATCCTCATCAGGGAGTAATCAAGGAGGATAAATAAAAGTGGAAAAATCATCTAGATGATGCACTATATGTTCAACGAATCATGTTTTCATCTATGTCCAGTAAATTGTAGAAAATATTTGAGGATGAGGATGCCTAATAGTTTCTAAATCATATCTAAGAATTACATCATGATATATCAAGTCAAGAAAGGTTTGAGATTTGTAGTGAACTATATAGGTGTATTCTAGAAAAAGGGAATCAAGAGAGACCTTCTATACTCAAGATGATTGAGTACATTGAGTGGATAGAAACCCTTGGGGTTAAACTAAATCAAGAACTAGATAAGGATCTCATTATTGCATATTTACCACCTAGATTTACAAATTTTATTATGTATAATAATATTAATAACATGAATAATTCACTTCTAGATCTATTGGATTTAGTTAGAAAACCAAATAAGGATATAAAGAACACAAATTCCTCAGTTCTTATAGTGAAAAATATGAGTAGGGGAAAGGATAAGGAGTATATGGCCATGCCTAGGATTAAGACACTAGTGAACCATCCTTTCAAAAACATAACGATATAGAGGTAGGGAAATGAGTAGGGGGATATCTACTTTTTATGTGGCAAGAAATACCACGGGAATAAAAATTGAAGAACTGGGAAGAAGAATAAAGGATACACTTCTACTTGAGGTATTTTATTCATTAAATGAAATCTTTAATAATATAAAATTTGGGTATTGGATAAGGAATGTGGCTCACACGTATGTATTCATAAACAGAAAAAATAGATTCAAGAATATTTTAATGGGTAAAGTGGATCTATCAGAAAAAAATGGTGCAAATCTAGAAGCCTTGGCAGTAGAAGATTATAACATTACTTCTCCTAGTGGTTTGGTTTTTGTATTAAATAATGTTTATTATATACCCTCTATAACCAGAATCATATTCTCAGTGTCAATTTCAGATATAATGGGATTTTAATTCAAGTTAAGAAATAAACATTGTCTCTTTTATAAGGATAACTTGTGTTATAGTATAAACTGTCTTAACAATGGCTTATATATACTTGAACTCGAAAACCTTGTAATGGAAACCAATGGAAAAACTAGCGAACATGATTCATGTAACACCCACCTATGAAACTTAAGGATAGGTCATGTAAATACTAAGCGATTAAAAAAATTAAATGAAGATGGGTATTTAGGATTAGTTCAGTTAAAACCCGTAGATGTATGTAACACTTTTTTACAAGAGAAATGAACAAATCACCCTTCTCTATGAAGGGAGAAATAGAGATTGAATTATGATAATTAATTCATACTGACATATGTGGTCTATTTCTAGTAGAATAAAGGGGTGGGTTTTATTACTTCATTACTTTTATCGATGATTATAGTAGGTATGGTTATATATAATTAATGTGGTATAAGTCAGATTCCTTTTAAATGTTTATAGAATACCGTCATGTGGTAGAAAACCTTCTTGGTAAGAATATTAAGTCACCCCACTCAGACCGGGGTGGATAGTATCTTACCCATTCATTCATTGATCACTTGAAGGAGTGTGGGATAGTATCCCCACTCATTCCTAATTATACACCATAGTGGAGTGGTGTTTGTGATAGGAGGAATATGAAACTACTAGACATGGTCAGATTAATGATAAGTCACACAACTCTTCTACTATCCTTTTAGGGATATTCTTTGCAAAAATAGACATATACCTTTAAAAGAGTACCAATTAAAGATATATATAGTATTACATACAAGTTTTAGTATGGATAGAAACCTAGTTTGTCACACATACATGTATGGGATGAAATGATTTTTTTTCAAGACCTAGTGAAAAAATTTCATCCTGAAGCATGAATTTCATTATTATAGGTTATCCTATAGAAACCATAGTATATTACCTATATAAACCTTAAAATATAAATGTGATTTTTGAAATACATGACACATTTCTAGAAAGGGGACTCACTTAAAATGTAAATAGTATGAGAAATATTGAATTTGATGAAGTTAATTCTCTAGTTGCAAATGATTTGGTACTGGAAGAATCTCTACAGGAGAAAGTGGGAGGTGAAGTGATTCGTGAGACATAAGTACAATGTACATCAACTCGAGAGGTTGGAGAACATGATTGTTATGGTTTTCTTGTCACCAATTCAGGTGATGCATTACTCCTTGAGGATGATGAACCTATAACCTAAACTGGTGTAGTAGAGGGAAAAGATGCTACAAAATGGAAAGATTCCATGAATATTGAGATGTAATCCACGTACCAAAATCATGTTTGGATTTTGGTAGAACCCCCAATTGATGTAAAATCTATTTGATTAAAATGGGTATTTGAAAAAAATATGGTCATGGATAAGATGTTCAATACCTATAAATAAAGACAAGTAATGAAGGCTTTTTGAAAACATCTAGGAATAGGCTATGATAAAACCTTTTAACAGGTAGTAATGATGAAATCCATCAAAATATTGCTTGCAATAACATCCTTCCAAGATTATGAGATTTTTTAAATAGATTTAAAAAATCATTTTCTGAATGGGGTGTTGGTTGGATATGTCTATATAACTCAACGTAAATGGGTTTTTAGGTCAAATAATCCCAATAAGTTGTGAAAGATAGAGAGATCCATTTATGGGTTGAATCAGACATCATAGTCATGTAATTTTTATTTTGACGAGGCTATAAAAGAATTAGGGTTCGTTAAAAATGAAATCGAGTCTTGTGTCTATAAGAAGGTTAATGAGAATTCCATAATTTTCATAGTATTATTTGTTTATGACATATTAATTATGAGAAACAAAGTTTATGTCTTACAGTAATTTAATACATGGTTAAATGAAAGTTTCTTCATGAAATACCCAAGTGAAAAATCCTACATTCTAGGGATCAAGATCTATTGAGTTAGATCTTAAAGGATTCTTGGGATGATTCAAAGTACATATATTGAAAAGGTGCTCAAAAGGAACAATATTGAACAATCCAATAGAGGGTTGTTTCACATATCACATGGTATAAATCTCTCCAAGAAATCATGTCCACAAATACATGATGATATTGAAAGAATGGTTATAATTTATTATGCCTTAGTAGTGGGTTCTATCATGTATGTCATTCTATGAACAAGGATTAATATTTCCTTTCCTTTAATCATGGTGGGATTTTATCAAGCTAATCTTGGATAGATTCATTGTCTAGCGGTTAAAATAATCATGAAGTACCTGAGGCATACAAAGGATATGTTCCTAGTGTATGGAGGAGATGAGGAACTAGTAGTGAGAGGATAAATTGATGTCAGTTTCCAGACAGATCATGATGATATGAAATTACAATCAGGCTACATTATTTCCTGAAGGTGCTGTAGTGAGATAGAGAAGCTTGAAGAAATCTATGGTAACTGATTCTATAGAAAAAACTGTATATATAGAAAATTATTATGCAACAAAGTACTATGGACACACAACTTTGTCTTAAAAATTGGTGTTGTGACTAGCAGTTCATACCATGTTCTAGTTTATTGTGATAATACTGTAACATTCTTTCTTTCAAAGGAGACATGGTCACACTATAGTACAAACTATATACTTCATACATTTCATCTATTGAGTTATTTTACTAATACATGTGAAGTTATAGTTAGTAGATTCTCAACAGAGGATAACATAGTATACCCAATGATTAACGACATATATCAGCATAATCATGATTCTTCTATGAGAGCTAGTGGATTGATACTTGTTAAGATTTGGTTCTAGTACATGTGGGATTCTTGAATGTGGGTTCCCTATACCCATCTTGTGATGTGATTTCATTACCACTACATGTATATCATTTTTTATATATACATGTGTTTATCTTGACCTAATCTTCTTCATACTTATGTTTTTACATTATTTATGGTAATTTATATAGATTATGTGTCGTATTAAAGGGTCATAGTAGATCCCAAAATATAATGAGAACCTAAAGATACTATAAAAGTAATCTTAAATTAATGTTTTATGGTTCAAAATATGTGATACTTATAGGAAAAATATTATTTCTAACTATGAAGTGTTGGGGGATCATAATCATTAAGACCTATTCTCCTGAAGTTCTCACTTGGTGATCTCTATAAGTTGAGATCATGATAAAAGGACCGCAAATAGGAACACCATATGATTCAGGTGTCATTAGTTGTTCGTATCTATGGACATGTGTATTGGTCTCCAGACTTGAGAGATCATTATCAATGTGTGCCATTTGATCACATACTTTTATTCATGGATAAAACCATGAAAATAAATTCATGGTGAGGTAGTTTTTATTTGGTACATGATTAGTGGTGTGACATTGGTTGAATGATCAATATAGTATTTTTTGCTTCTAAGTTGAGCAAGGGATATCTCAAGCCTGGTTGATCAGGATGGTAGTACCTTCATAAATCCATGTACATGGTAGTCAATGGTATGTTCTTCTAGTTAGATAAATATATAATAAATCAAGAAAAGGATGATGACAAAACTATGAATCCTACTTTATAAGATATCATATTAAAAATAGATTATATTACACAGTGCATTTTTGTAGGTTGGTTGTCATTGTTATGACTTTTAATTATTTCTTTAGGGACCTTGATGGGTTTATAGACTCCACTTGTGGTCTATAAATATTATTCACTACTATTGAGATATGGTCTTATAGGGTCCCACACAATAGCGCATTTGAAAATCTCCCATATTCTTTTTAATAATAATATTTGAAATGGTGGGCCTCACCACAGGGTGTGACTGTTATCCATGTTCTACCAATCACCAATAAATAAATAAAGTCATTATTATTCCTATACCGATTAATTGGGCTAATTTATTTTTGACATGTATTTTACAAGTGATTATGTAAATACAAGGATTAATATTATACAGATGATTATTATTTTAATATTCCAAGTCTTTTTAATATTATTATGATTTAAGAGTCAAGTTAATGGCTTGAGTTTATCATTTAATATATTTAATATATATTAAATGTATGTGATATAAAAATATAAAATATTATGGCATAGTTGGTTCATTACAATTATTTATTTATATCACTTATTTAGTGTATGTTCAATACACGGGGGCTAGGGAACCCTAACTAGGTATTATGAATATCCACTATATAAGTAGGGATATGCTCATCCCAATGTAAGAATTCTATTTATTGGATTTTAGAGCCTCTCTCTCCTCATGACTCATATAGAAATAATTCCTCAATCCAAAAATAAAATCAAATTTTGTCTTCACATTTCGAAGACTGAGGATTGTAGTGACTGTATCTATGATTAAGTGATTGTCGAAACATCACACTAGTACCTGGAATCTAAGGAACAACATATAGGAATATTATTGAAGATTGTGTGGAAGATCTATAGGAGTTTGAAATCAAATTCTTCAAGTAATGAATTCAGGTAACTTATGATGGACATGGGAACATCAAAACGGAAAAAGGTAATCATTAATTTTATTTATTGTGCTCCGATTAAACAACATGGGATCCTTGGACCACACCCAGGATGGATCTCTAGAGACAATGAAGTTTCAACACTTTACTTATGGAAAATTTTTAAATTCCCATCCCATTATCTACCACTGAGTGTCCCAGTACCTTCATAACATCAATCCCATGTGATCACATATGATATCTCATTCTATTCTTCCAAATAAGGATGTTTCTTCCATCAAAAAGTGGAACTCCCCTAACCTTCATTAAATTCTTCCTAAAAAATTAGAGGATACATTTAACTCCTATAAATTGAATTATATTATATAACTTGTAGAACCCTAGAACACCCAGATAGGTGATGGGTGAATCCGGGTGTCAAATTTTTCTTTCAATGAGATAGATCTTGTCTCAACATTGGTAATAACCCATTAAACCTTTATGATGGAGCCCTGCAATAATTAAAAACTCTTATATAGAAATAGAAGCACAACATAATTGTTTTACATGTTTCACCACAAGGTATAGTCCATGGAGTATACCCCAATAGTGTATCATTTGAATCTAAATCTACTAAGCTTCACCAGTTATTGTGGATTACACAAGATCATTCACAGTCACTCTATCCCAGGAACACTACCTTTAAAAAAATTTAGGAATAACATACTACCTCCCTCGAACCACTTCAATATAATCCCCCTTTATTGCTACCTTAGGTGAATCCTTACTCGGTTTATCAAATTGAAGGTTTCCTAAAAATATTGGTAAAATAGGTCATTTCCCCTAATTATCATGAGAGTCTTCTTGTTACATAGTCTTGAATTGATGCACATGAAGGCACTATTGACTCAAAAACGATGATCATGTAAGTACCCTTTATGAAACTATATCCTTCTTGAATCTTTATTTTTTTCAAATATATTTATGAATTCGAGATCCTACATAGTTTCATGGAATTAAAAAACTTTGGGAACTCCCAGCCTTCCTGAAACTCCAATCAATCAAGAAACTTTTAGTCTTTATGAATCACTATTTTCTAAAATTCCTATATGTCCATTAGTTGTTAAAAATTTATTTCATGATGATTCTACTCATGAAGAGTTCCTAATTTGTGAATAATTACCTTCTCATAAGAGCTTTGAGAAATAATAACAATTCAACATTTTTTCAAATTCTCTCTATGTCTCAAATGATGAGAAGCCACCTATTTATAAACAATTACTCTTCATGAAGATTTATATATCACCAAAACATTTTCATGAACATATTCATTCATTTTCAAGATGATCCTTTTCTTCAAAAAACATCAATAAAATTATTCCAATCGTGAAGTTTCTCATTGTCCCATAGATTACCTTCTTCCCATAGTGCCTCATCCATCCTTGGGGAAACCACTTTTGAAAACCTTCAAACCATCACAACACCAGAATCATTCACAAAGCTCCACAACTTCACCAAACATAAATAATTATGAAATACAATCCTTTTCAATATTTATAATGATTCAACCTAAGAAATCAATGATTCCTGAATCTCACAACTTCCTCGATATTTTGATGTCCAAAAAAATGGAAAACCTTAGGATGTGATTCCACCATCAACACTAAATCCATCTACATCGTAAGATCTCTTGTCAGGTAAACTCTTTGAACAACCCAGTGTGGGTTGACAATAAACAAAAACAAAATCTATTTCTATTTTGAAAAATTCTTGGTTCCAAAACCTGGTTATATGGACTAAAAATATATGTAGATAAACCTTAATAGGAAATAGATATAGTACCTTAGACACATATAGATAGACTCATTAATAGGATCATAATTACACAAGGAAGGATTAACCACATGATCATTTTTTTAGGGTAACTGGTTTCGTATCAGGATTAAGAAGAGATTAAAAAACAAATCATAAATATATAATAGAGTGTTTTTAGGAAGAAATTACTCCCAAAATCTTGTGATAAGCCAAACCTACCATCCTCTCGACAAATGTGTGTTCTGAAGAATCATTGGTTTTGAACCCCCAAAGGACTGTCCGCCTTTGGAAAGTATGTTTGAACTCAATTATTGATATAGGGACTATTGGGATTTTCCATTAAATTTAAAATTAGTAAACCATATGTGAATGATTGTAAAAGATATTAAATCCACCACAATCAATCGTCAGGAAAAACTGAGTGTGTGTACATTCATCGGAAACAAAAATGGAGAACCTGATGGGAATCCCTCAAATAATAAAAATGATTAGTTGAACATGCATATAGAAACTCCATTTTTAAACTCCTCCAAAAATGAAAATTTCACACTCAATGTAAAATCATATTTAAATGGGGTTCTCATGAAATAGGACATTCTGTCGGTGAAAATTCTATGTGAGAAAAATAGAAAAACTAAGAATAGTAAATGAAATTTATGTTACCTATGTATATTTGACTGAGAATATATCATTCATTTGATGAAGAACTGATAGGTGACCTTGTTCCTTTTTTTATTCATGATGGAAGATACTACTCTCACAAAAAACACCCTAGCCCGGATCGTGTCTTCTTCCAGTGACTATTCTTGAAAATTAGCTATGATAGAAACCCCTACGAGTCGAAGAATGACCACACACACCCAACCACTCCAGAATCAAGTGTAAAATTAAATGGTCCAAAAATAACATTGAAATGGTATGAGATTGACCCTTGAGGATACATTAAAGGGCCTCTAGATGTTGAAAATTTATGAGTCTTCATCATCCAAAAAAAAACTAAAGTGAATCCAGTGACCCTCATTTCCACCTCCAGTCGCTTTAAAATATTATCCTCGGGGTGTGAAAATCACCACCTTTAATATCTCCTGAATTTGGATCAATGATTAAAATGAAAATTCATTTTGGTTTGGGAGTCACCAAGGAGGTTTCCTATCAACTGAATTCCCCCATATTATACAATTGATTCCCCTCAGTCACCGGCTGAGTGCACCACAAAACACATTGTAACCTCTAATGCTCATGCACGAGAACCAAGTAAGTCACAAATGGTGTGGAATGATTTGGATAACTGGGAGAGATCTTATATCCATGGTTCTATTGATTATTCCTACCAATATATTCTAGAGATATCCAGTGAGTAGTTTCATATCCCTGGTCACTCATATCATGTTTGCAAGCATATTATAATAGTAATCATGGGTGATGCACATATTGCTTACCCTATGCATGAATTCCATCAGCATATTACGATGGAATGAGGAGGAAAGGAGTGGGATTATATCCCCACTTCAATTGATCATATCATCCAGTATATATTGAAGATATAAAATGTGAAGGCTTATATTCATGTCCACACTTTCCTAAATTATCACTATATTCTATCAATAATAAAAGATGTCTGCCAAAAAATTCAAAAATAGGTAAATTTATAGGGATAAGAACATATTCATATCCCTACAACTAGGGAAGAAAAACAATCAGATCAGCATTAACTAGCAGCTTCTCGAGAGTATACACACATTCTTGCTACTCCCTTGGAGCATTATTGACATATTCCGATAAAGGTTGTGGCACCAGACTGGGCTCATATTCTTGTTCCAAACAAGGATCAGTAAGTTAAAGAAATTAAATCCTTAGGATAAGAACAAATTTCTATCAAATAAGACCAGTGATATAATCCAAAACTCCCAATTGGGATCATATTCCCATTCTAATAGGGGCTCACCAAGTGAGAGTTTCACATTCCTTCAGACAAGATCATATCCATATCGAAAAAGACCAAGAACATACTCCAAATTCATAAAAGCATGATAATATTCATTCTCTAAATAGGTTCCACCAGGCTAGAGCAGCACTCTCCTTGGGAGAGGCTCATAGTACTATCAGTGAAGTTACATGGCATATTCCAATAGCTCAATGAATCCATGTTTGTATCCCTTGTTCAACCGATGAACATCTAAATCAGCTTCCTTTTGAGGATTTATAAGAGGAGTCTCATATCCCCAATCTCATTATAGAGTAATTTCATCATATATTAGTAGGTATTCCATGCTTGGAAGGGTCTCATATCCTTTCTTCATCTATTGTTTACTAGAATATTCTAGAAATCACCCACAGGCGGGCTCATATTACTACCGATAATACAAAATGTCAATGCCATATACCACCATCTTCTCAATTGAGAGATAATATTCCCATTTCACCAAGAGTTTATCAAAATATTATTGAATTCATCGTGGTTTAGGATTATATCCCTACTCACCCCTAAAAGGCAGGTTGGCATATTCCATCCATAACACAAAATGAGGCTCATATCCATGACCTACTCAATGCTATTGTCCTTTGGGGTTTTTTATGCATATCCTCAACACCTCAATGGTCCATCAACCCTTAAAAATTAGAAGGTGATAATTATCACAATATTCCTCCTTATGGTAGTGGTGATATGTATCACATGCACTCCACTCCTAACATACGATGTGGTCATCCTCCCCATGGTGATATCTCCCTTGGATAAGGAAATCCCCCCCTTACACCTAAAACCTTCATATATGTAGGTTCCAAAAACTCAAACACCTTAATATAGAGAGGTTCCCAAAACATTAGTGTCTACTGTTAATAGTTCCCAATCAAATACCAACAACCCTTCACTATGGTCAATAGAAAACCCAAAGAAGAAACTTATGTGGTCTGATGAGGTTGATTTATGTATGTATAATGGAGAGGATTCCAAAATTAATATATGGATATATTTATCTAAAAATTACCTTTTAACCATGTTCTGGCCCCTCACCACTTATGAATATTATATCCAAGACGTGATAGAGAAGGAGTGCATGCCTTTACTATTCCAAAATATAAGGGAAACTCATCAATGGTTAAAGTATAGATACCTTATTTATCTAGGAAATGAGTGTCACTATCATACCATTAGTATAATATATTTTTACTTAGACCTAGATACTATCTCCAAGTACTTGGACCTGAAACTAGAAAATCATAGTGTAAATATAAAACATGCTTTCCTCCATTGCATCAAAACTCATCGACAATTCATCTCCAAATCCTCATCATGTATTTGTATTCTAGGATGGGGAATTTATTGAGTGTTGGAGTTCAATACACCCCTAGAGTAACATAAATCCCTAAATATAGTGTCATGTAATGTCATATCCTCTAGAAAAATTAGGGGATCAGGTAACATGTGAGACAGTTGGTCACTACAACAGAATGTCCCCACATTAATGATGATAGGACATCATGAATGTTGGAAGAGAGATGAAAATATATATTTTAATTCGGCCCCTTGAAGCAATGGGAATGAATTTCATATATAGAGGAAAAAGTTGGGGGAAACCCAAAAAATTACCATAGAAAATGACTCTCATCATGGTCTTCTATTGCACCCAGCTCATACAAGAGCAGAGTTTCAGAAAATAAAACAACCCATAGTTTTCATCCAGGAGTGAACCCAGCCCATGGCCTGGGGAAATACTTACCTCCACCTCCACCCCTTGGATCATCAATCCTTAAGAGGATTCAGAACATGTCATTAGTAGCTTCAAATCAACCCCATACCATAGGGTTGGTGGCATTTTTATCAAAATCACCATCACTGGGTTCATTACATCCTGAGGTGTTCCGGGAGAAATCAATGGAGATTCTAGATCAACCAAAACCCACTAGGATGGGGGAATTTATATATCAATTCACATCCTATGATTCATCAAATACTTGACCAAAATGCTTATATCCTCAAAATTTTGATCAATAAGTGCCAATGAAAACCTCAAATAGTCCCCAACACATAGGGATTGGGGAATTTTCATCATCATTATCATTATGGAGGGTGTTAGTCTTCTCTGGGTTGGGAGGTAAATATTGATCATCGGTATCTCATCCATTCCTCCAGCTTCAAGATAAACCTATAATATTTAGGGAATGTTTCGTAATTATGAATGAAAACTCCCTAAAGGTCACTACTCACGAGATGGTACGGTAGTAACATAAGGTGAAGGAAATCAAACCCATAGGGGTCATAATCAAAAAAGGTCCAACAAGGACAGGGGTTCGATAAATTTCCTAATGAAAGTATTATATAATTTCCCAATTGCATTGAGAGTAATAAAAAAACTACCATTTCCCAATATACCTATGTAAATTGTTTCACCATCAACACTAAATATAACGTGGATTAGAACACAAATGTAGAGGGACACAATATAAAAAATATACCTTAGGAGGAGAGTGATCTGAATGCACCAACTAAATATGAACATGCATGGAACCAAAGGAGAATCCAAAACATGGAAACTCCAAATATTTATTTCCACCTTTACGAAAGAACACTTCCAAGGATAAAGGGAAAGAAGTGGTCATATTCCACTCATTCACCAAAATCAAAAAAATTATTTCCCCAGAGGAGAAGTTGGCATAGTATGGGGATGAGGTCCAAAATCTCAGATAACATCATTAGGAGATACTAAGGGGAAGCATTCCCACTAGGTATCTTATTCATGTTAAGACAAATATCCCTCCTCTTATACTTCATGAAAGATCCAACCCTCCTTCAGGATCAACATCTAAGTGTTAAAATAACTCAATATCTCGGAAGTTAGTCTATATAAATGGTTCATTCAAAGATGATAGCGACTTAACACCACTATGGAGTCAACCTCTCCACCGCAAGGGAGATAATTCAGTCCTATGACTGATCAAGACTCATTAGGATATGAAAATGGATCCACATAATCAAGCCCTTCCCACTCCCTATATATGGGAGGTAGCTCAGATAGTAATATCTCTAGAACTTATCAATTCCATTGAGTCCCTAATTGTTCAAATAGAATCCCTGGAAGGGAAACATTCATATGTGTAGCCCAAGAAGAATCCATGTCCTGGATGGGTGTATGAATATTTTCCCTAACCTAATTTCAACAATCCTACTTATAAACCTTTGATTGTGTGGGAGATCCAGAACAACATCTCACATACTTTTTGAACCAACACAGTCTGATGATGGGACCTCGAGATCAGAAGGAGGTGACCATGTTGAGGTGTTTTGTATAGAATCTGATAGGGAAAACCTTTATTTGGTACATCATCCATCTAGAAAGATTCACTAATGGATGGGAAGACCTTAATCATCAATTACATTACTAGTTCATCTCTACACTATGTAAAATGATAATTTTCATCCTTTAAACTATAATAAATGAGAAAATGATAGGATGATTGACTTAATACCAATATGTAAAGGTTTAACCTATTTACTCAATGCCCCTCTTTCAAAAAAGAAATTATTGAAACTATTTGATAAAAATCTCATGTTTGATCTTTAGAAACCCCAACCTCGATGAAATATATGGGTGAATTCTATGAATTTTTTGAAACAATATAATGTTGGAAAGATTCTATTCAGTAGAACCTAGATAAATCTTGGTCCATACCCATAGAAAATGGAAAAATGATCCATAATGTAGAGATTTCTACAGTTACCCTCATATTGGGAGCAGTTTCCCTTCAAGCACCTTGGTGGGTATTGAACCACCCATCACCCCCTATCAAGATACAACAATGACAAAATCACCCTCTACAAAAATCAAAAAGAGAAAAGGGATGTACGAGATTTGAGGAATAGTTGAATAAAGCATACTCTTTACAAAATGAGAAAGTCCCTTATTATTTCCTTTTATCCATGTAAAATAACATACTTGGGCTTCCATATCCCAAGAAACCAAATGTGGTCAACCACAATGATTGTCCCGACTACCACCATTTCCATAAAAGGCTGGGTAACATCATCGAGGGATGTTTATCCTTTAAAGAAGTCTTGAAAAGCTTGTTTGATTCTAGATAAGTGATTTTGGGGAACTCCATGGAATAGGAGACCTGTGCAAATATTTCCCAACCATAGGAAGAAGTTGATTGGAAAAAATTTCCAGCCATGCACAGGTAGAAGTTAGAAAATTGTATGACTCGAAAGTCAATTGACCAATCCCATGCCACATATAGAGCATAGCTTTACAAACACATAACGGTTCCATCACCTAGGTAGGTGACATCAAATACACCTACTAGAGGTGGATGTAATTATCATACATACGATGATATATAATATGAGGAATCATATTCAGCTTCGATGTATGCTTTGAATCTTGTAGTCTTATTTCCTACGAAATCTATAGCATGGGAAACACACCACCAAACAGAAGCCTCATCAGAATAAGATAACATATTTAGTTCTATCAATGTAATAAATTTGGTATACTGCTTATTCAATGATGAATATACCTTCATGTATGATTTCCCCATACATGACTGGGGAGCCAGAGGTTGTAGGCGTAGGAGCTAAGGACACATGGGACAAAGTAGGCATGTTCGAACCCAATATCTCAGTAACTTACACAAAGTGGACATATATTCCACCCAAAACCATGGGAAAGAACTTCAGAAAGACCAAAAGATACATTTAGGTTTCCCAAAACCCTCTAGTGGTTGTCGATGCATAGTCATATTACACAACCGTCGAAAAGGTGTGATATTGTATGATCATCCAAGATAAAAGAGAAATGTGGCATGGCCAAATCCACTGGAAAAAGATGCTCCCTAAACCTATACACAAGAACTAGGCTCTTCAACCTCAAATTACTCGTCCCATGAACTATATACTAATGAGAAACCCCACCTTGGGAAGTGGTAAACATTGGCCTAAAAATATGACATTCGGTAAAAGTTATTGGTTTTACCAACAAAACTACCAATCATGGATTCTATTCATATTTAAAAAGAACTTAGAGTCACTTATTGAGTCCCTCTAAGTTCCACATAAGTTTGAGATATAATTTATTGTATCCTAGGTTTATCGACTTGAGACTATACCACTAGAATGCCATGTCTCCATCTTGTTAACGAAATAGGATCAAGAAGAGGCCATCCAAGGACACATAGAACACATATATGATTCCGGAATAATTGAAAATTTAAACACCCAATGGGATCAAATTGAAAATGGTTTTGGGATTAACCTTATCCAAATTTAAATTTTTTGACTTTTGGGATATAGTGAAGGAGGTTTTTCTCCCACAATTCTAACCATTCAATGGTATGATTTGAGACAGCAAAGAAATCTCAGGAATATCATGATTAAGTTTCAGTTAGGGGATCTCACATCTATTATTTTGTTCGTGGTTATCCATAAATAAACATCATATAATGTATTTATTATATAGCATTTTCTTCATAGCCACATCGTGATACCTTCAACATTTCATCAATTCTTGAAATACCCCATTATTGGAAAGGTCAGTGTAGTGCATAGAGACATTTCTCCCTTTGAGTCTTGTGAATTCACATAGGTTGAGGTAGGTTTCTACAAAAGGGACGGTAAACAACCAATGGTGCATGCTGATATACAGGTTATATACCCCAATGTCTTGGGGACCTCCCCTATTAATCCTTGTAGTATACTCGATAGTGATTATGTTCTACCCATATACCTAATTGAGGTAGTAGGAATAATCCCAAATGTATTAGATTTATCTGTCCCAAACAATAGTGTAAAATAAAATAATCATCTATAAGATATCTCTACACTGACATTCGTAGTTGGGGATAAAAGTTTTTCTTCCAATGGTCTCTCTCACCTCAACAAGGACAGAGATGTCCCTGGGTTATCTACAGTGTCTGAAAATTTCTAAACAAACTCTGAGGAGGATGTTGAAGAGGATGAACTCAGTAATTCCCTCCTATATTTTATCAAGGTGTATACACCACCATTGATTATCTCAAGCAAGTAAATGTGGGGATAAAATAAGACTTGTGGCCTATATTGATTAGTGTCTCCATACCTCTTGAGGAGAAAGATATGAATAATGAATTTTTAAATATACATTTATTTTTTTCACATTGAATTGTATAGAAATTACAGGACTAAACTTCAATATGACCACACACCATCTCAACATACCTGATGACCATTAAGGTTTCAAGAAGGTGGAAAGGAGGATGACCCCTATTTTTTACTAATATTGAGTCATAGGTTTAAAATTTAATCAACTAAATTTTTTTATGGGAAGTTCAGTACACATCATGGAACACCAAAATCATCCCTCTCAAGAAAAAAATGGGTATATTAGGCTCTGCATAATTTTAGATATATTAATTGAAATTTATTAAAAGGAATTTTTCCCATTACCGATCATATAACACCAGATTGATGAAAATATTGTCTTCTAATACCTTTCCTTTATTAATGGGTACTCAGGGTACAATCAAATAAATAAGGCCCCTAAACATGAGGACGCCACCACCTTCCAAGCACCCTAGATGATATTTTTCTACCAGGTCATGACATTTAGATTATATAACATCAGTGATACTTATCAATATTTTGTGCATCATATCTTCAGTCCCTTCTTAGTATGAATATAATAATATTATGTTGATGAACTGGTATTCAAATCCTGACAGCGGTTTTCTCACCTCGTGTCTTTTCAAAATATCATTGATATGTTTCAGAAGAATAATCTGAATATGAATCCAACGAAATGAAATTTTTTGGTAACTTTAACAAAATTCCTTGGATCGGTGGTATTCCACCACATCATTTAGGTAGATACCAAAAAGTCTAGATAAATTATAGCAATGTCACCCCTTCTGAATCTCAAATAACTAAGGGGGATCCAAGGGAACATTTCCTATATTTAGAGTTTTATGGATAACTTAGCCAGAAAATCACTCCCCGTTACATAGAAAATGAAGAGGGCAGTCACCTACGGATGGGACAAGGAATACCAAGAAAACATTAAGAGTCTCAAGTAGTACCTTTTGTATCCACCATTATTGATTTCACCAGAGGATGGAATGACATTCATCTTATATGTGGCTTCCAAGGAATGACCACTTGGTTCACACCTCACATAGAAAAATGGTGCATGGAATGTGAATGTCCTTGACTAACTCATAAAAATGATGCTAGGAACTAAGAATATATATTCTAATGTCAATAAAAACTACATTTTTCTCATCTTTGTGGTGAAAATATTGGGTAATTACTTGTAGAACCATTAATTCAACCTGTTCTCTCATACTGAACCTATAAAGTACATCCACGACCACCTTTTATTGATTTAGAGTTTGTCCTGATGGGTCGTTATTATTTATCAATATGACATATAGTTCATGTTACTGAAATAAGTGAAATAGAAGGCCCATACTGATTTCCTTGTGGCACATACCATCCTAGAGAGTATAGTAGTGAAAACAAAACTTCTAGAAGAGGATGTTTTCTATTCCCATGACACTCCTAGGACATGGTAGAAGTATTTTGATAATGCCTCTAGAAGTCCTATGAGAATAAAGGATAGAAAACATGAAGCCTAATTAGTTTGGATTAGTAATTGTATTTTTTTATTAGTATAAAACAATTTTCCCAATTTTTTCTCATTGTTTGAAGGCTCCATGAATACTAAGGTCAAATAAAGATCCCTCATTATTGGCATGGAACTAGCCTTATGAATGAAAATATCCCACCAGAACATCAAAGGAAATTCAGAGCTAATTCTAAAGAAGATCAATGGGAAAAAGACATCAACAAATAAGGAATCTTCCCCTCTCACTTACTATGTAAGAGGACTACAGGCAGAGATACCTTTTGAACCCACATTGCATCTTATCCCTCATTCATAAAACACTTGTTTCAATGCACTTTCTAATGCATCCATAGTTCTCATTGACCCTGATCTAGAGGAAGTAATCTTTTACATCATACACGGAAGGATGGTCTCATTTCTCATCATATGTGAAATAGAAGAAATCAATCATATCAACACCACACCAAATAATGATGAACTGATTTCCACACTTTAATGGATGGTTCTCATAATTGATTATCTCTAAAATGGGACTCTCCCAATGGACCGATCCACAAGAAAACAGATTCAACATCGAGCAGTAAATATTACCTTGTCGGATAGTCCAAATGAGAAAAAAATTCATCTACAAGAGATGATTTGAGGAAATACTCCTCATATTCATAGCATAAAGAGAGATTCTCATTATCATGGAAGATGTCCATGTAGTATCATATGATGATCATCGGTCTAGGACTATGTTATCTCACCAAATTAGGTGGCTTGGCCACTACTAGAAAAAATGATACAAGACTGTGTGGAATTAATTAGGAAATTTCATGCATGCCAGATTCATGAAAAATTCATCCATCAATACTCAGAATTTCTACATGTAAATAAATATTCCTATAGATTTTCCATATAGGGAACCGATATTGTGTGGCCATATCCAACATCCATAGCTATGTAGTTTAAGTACATCCTTATTAATACATAATTCTTTTCCAAAAAGACTAAGGTGATACCTGACAAAGAATTCGGGAATTATAAGATCATTACCTTCACAAAATCTAATATCATCACTAGATTCAGAGTCCCTCACATGATATTGATAGAAAATAGTACCAACTTATGTTTCAATAAGCTTCAGAAAGTGTACCCATAGTACAATATCGAGTCCAACCATTCATCACGCGATCATGTGGTGAAGAATGGAAAAATAGAGTCCTTAAATAAAACTATATTATATATACTATAGAATATGGTGAATAAGGACAAAAATTTCTATCTAGACAAGATCCTTAGTGCTTTATCAGCCTATTATACCACCATACATACTACTACATAAGGAACTCCATATATATTAGTTTACGGAACCAAGTTACTTTCTCCCATATAAGTACAACCTCCCTCACAACAAATATCTATTTGCATAAAATTATCAGATGATGAGAAATCAAAAAATTGGTTGGATGAATTGGAATGGCTCAATAGGAAAAGTTTGTGTAGACTGTAAAACCATGAATTCAATCAAAATCAGATAGTACGAGCCTTCAATAAAATGGTTCTCTTCTATTAATTCCTTAAAGTTGAACTAATATTGGATCTTAGGACCCCAATGATACCATGTAAGAAACCTCCATAGTTGGAAACCAAATGGGAAGGGCCTTATATCATAAATAAGTTCTATCACAGTGAAGCTTACTCATTGTCCATAATGGATGGGGAACATGTCACACCCCACATCAATGATAGGTTTCTCAAGAAATACTTTTCATAGATACTACCAAATCCTCTCACATCCTAAACAAATTATGTTAAATTATATAGAATACCTCATGATCAAATGGTGTTAAATTATACAAGAGTCTTCATGAAAACGTGATGTTAATTTGTACAAAATATTTCCTCACAGCTTGATGTTAAACTGCATGGGAAGCATTGCATCAAGGGCAATTCATCACACATGATCTAGATATTTGAAAAAAGGGAGATGAAGTTCCCTCATCCCCATGTGTGTGTCAAATCCACATAGTTAATTACCCATCCAAGAACTATGTGGGGCTTGATTCTTTCCATCATAGGATACATAGTGACATAGATATCCCAAATCTGGAGTCCAACCATAATATATCTTTCTTGGTCACAATACATCTGACTATGCGACAATGTTCAATCATTAATTTTAATGTCAGGTAAAATTTTTATTTTCCACATGGTGCTAAACTACATGACTGATGTATTTACCGTAGTACATTAAAATGAATGATTGATGTCCTAGCCACATTATGTTAAACTAAAAATTTTCCACAACTATTTATGAATTGATTCGAATTCCATTGAGATATGATGGGATTCTTAGATCCTATATCTTGGCCCATCCACCCCAAAATACAAAATTCCATTGTCCTTTATTTTAGTTTTATATTTTTGGTGAGGGAAACCTTTTTCATTTCATGTTTATCACACTAAGAATAGAATACATGATCTTATGAATTTTGGTAAGGGTTTCCTCATATGATAGATACAAATCAGTTCATGATAGGGTTAGCATGGTCCTAAATGAACTACCTTAAAATGATCACCATGATTCATTGTTTCATGATGTTAAACTACATGCTTGATGTCTATTTCATGAAATAAAACAATTCACTACCATGGACCTAACCTTATAGGACCACTATCCTCACTTTTGGTCTCCTAGCACACCTCCATTCAAGAACTATATGTGGCTTGATTCCATTCATTGCTGAATACATACCAATGCCCAGATATATATTCTCAAGTCCAAAAACTATATTTTATGTTCATGTTGGGGAATGCATGTCCTTGATGCATGAAGTTAAACTGCATGGTTTCTCCTAAACTATGTGTGACTTGATTTCTATCATCGTAGGATACATAGTAACATCCAAATCTCCAATACTATGTCTAGAAAAAACAATCAATGAGAACAATTCCCCCGCTTTATATGGGTCAAACTTGAATAGAGAGTTTTCCATTAAAGAAATATGTGTTGATTAATTCATGTCATCATAGGATACATAGTGACATTCATATCTACAATCCTAGGTATATCTCAACAATCAATGGGAACAACTCCCCCCTCCATGTACATGTCATATTTGTGTGGAGATTTTCCCATTCAAGAACTACATGTGGCTTTATTTCTATCATCATAAGATATATAGTGATTCTTGAGTCTATGATCCTAGATCCATCCATAGTATATTAATAAATTCCTCCTCCATGTGGAAGGGTCAGACCTATACAGAGAACATTCATGAAAGAACTATGTATGACTTGATTCCTATCATCACAGTATACATAGATACACCCATGTTTTTAGTATTTGGTTTATCCAAAACATATAAATTGATAAAAACGAACCCCATTGTTCATATGGGATAGACCTATTCAGAAATATATGTAAAACCCATTCTCAAACATCTCATACAACTACCCAGTTGTCACTTGATTCTCACATCGAGAATAGATCATGTGAGCTTAGGGAACCTAAAATGTTTCCCTAGATGATGATAATGAGAAATATCTTATATTGGGGACCATTTCCTAGCCAAAATAATTTAAACAACATATAATATCACCCATCATCATTCCATATCAAAGGACCACGAGATCTTTACCTTGGTTAACCAGATCACGAAGTGATTCTATTATCATTTAAGCCCCTTAACCCGAAAATCACACGTCATGTCTCGAGCACCACAAGTTGAAAAAACCATTCATTACCCTTGTAAAGGAAAATATATCTCAATGTTTTACTATACTATTAAACCATAATGGATTTGACCTACCAAATGAGGATATCATGGCTATGTTGTAAGGTCTTTTTAATCCTTGTGAGTTAGATGTCACTGTGGCATAACTCATCACCTTAGGGTGTTCTAGGTCATCCCCAACATGATTGTCCTCTATCATTAATCATTCCCTGAGAACCTGAATCAATGATTTACAAAATTTTTATCTCATAATCAGAAGGATTTTGAAATACTCTTAACCCTGGGTATCCTAATTAAGATATTGTGCATCATTCCCCACATACTAGGTACATGTGTTTCATGACCATAAACTATATGTACATTGGTCAATTTTTTATGACTACAAACTTTAACCTTTGATGGTCCAATTTGATGGACCTTAAACTACTATCAAAAGAGACACAAAACATCATAGGATGAAAAATCTCACAGGGCGTCCTAAGTAAAATCATATCTCCGCTCACTAAGATCGTCATATCCAGAGATTAGGACAAAATTTAAGCATAAATGAATAGGGAATAAAGATCAAAGGTCCCACTTTGTCCCCCTAGTAACGGTTCATCCATGCTCACTAGATCCCCTAGGGCTAGGTAAAAGTTATTGTAATGATTTTTCATGTATCCTCGCTATGATAATGTATTCAATAGGAGGAAATATAAATTTTATAGTGATGGAACCCTTATTTAATATTCCATTTTTCATAAATCAAACATCATGATTTGAGTGCCTCAGATCACCAGAAACCTTCAATAGCCCTTCAAAGAGGATAGCTATTTTCAAGAGACCCTTTGTTTGACTATGCATGTATGCTTATGGCTCCTACATATGAACTCAAGGCCTTCCACCAAATGCATCATTATCTTGCAAAAAGATATTTTCGATACTTGGGATCCTTGATATCATCCTGTTGGAATACAGAACCTTAGGGTGTTTTGGGTCATCCCCGACAGGATTTCCCCATATCATAATCATGACCCAAGAACATTGGACAATGACTTACAATCCTCATAGCCAACAATTTAAGTAGATTCAACATCCTTGAAATTATGTTACTCTTTATTGTACCCTTTCTCAAAGTAGAAATGAAAAATGTGATACTCTATTCTCAAACATATTGATGACCTGCACAACATGACTCAAAACCATATGGTATAGGGATTGAGATTCCCATTTAAATGATAAACTACAATATGGTTTTGGAACCCTTCCTGGACAGTTCGTATCTCTATACTCCACTGCATCATCTAGAATTATGAGTCTTCTCAAATATTTCATTGCCATTAGAAAAGAGTGGGGATCCCATTTACTTGACCATGCATGTAAGACCAATGTGATCATGCATAATGGATTTGACCTATCAACTAGACGCATATCCTCATTGAATGTAAGGAACTCCGATGCTCATGAGCCTCAATAACACAATGGAAGAAATCATCACATTAGGGTGTTTTGGGTCATCCTCAGTACATCTTATACAGTCCATATTCATTGAATTGGAATTTTGTTTTATGAAATAATGAACCCTTAAGAAATCTATCCAAGTGGACTCATCTTCCCTAATATTTTATCATTCATTTATACCATTTCTAAAATATTTCATGTGTCTTGGAAATGAATTAGGATACATCTGTTTGACCATGATTGTGATGCATGAGGGCTTTGACCTACCAACCATATGCATATCCTTCTTACAGGAAAATAAATCCAATCCTCATGATCCCTAGAAACACTATGGTGGAACTCAGTACCTTAGGGTGTTTTTGGGAATCCCTGGGATGTCTTCCCTATATTCCACATACATCAATCAAGTCTAGGAAACAATCCTTTAAATTTTATAGTATTTAATTTCATATTAGCAATAATTTAAAAGACATAGCATATTTACCACCTCACCACATGATGTTGAACTAGATGGTAGATTTCCATATCGCATGATCTTAAAATGCACCACATATGTTCTTATCACATTATGTTAAACTACACAACAAATGTCCATACCACATTATATGGAAGAGGTTCTTACTGCATGATATAAAAGTGCATGGAATATGTCCTTACCATATGATATTAAAATGCATGGAGAGAATTACTTCAAAAATGGTATATTACTATTAGCATAAATTACAAGATAAAAGATTGTAAACTACCCACAATAGAAATTCTAATCTTGAAGACTATAAAATACTAGCATAAAAATGTTTGATCTCGAAGACCCTAATCCATAGAACAATGATGGTTTAGTTTTCATGAACATAAAATAACAAACTAAAATAGGCCAAATTCTCACCACGTTTAAAACTATAAAAGAGAATTCTGGTGAAGAGTCAAGTATCTGCTTGCTGCGCATGCACTTTTCATGCTCTAGAAAATATCGAGCACTCGCAAAATAGGAAAGAAAAAACATTTAAGATAAGAAACCCATAATAAGGAAATCTGAGAAAAATACAATTCCACGCATTCTAAGACTTCCTCTATATAAAGATTAAGAAAATAAATAGGGAAACCAAAAATAAAAAGATATAAATATTGTAGGTAAAATAAATTTTCTCTAGAAAAAATCATGTTATTACTATTAATTCTTCTAACTTATACCAAAATTAGAGCATTATCCATCTGAGTCATATATTTTACCCAAATTATCCTTTTGTGAATCAAGTAATCTATAGAAAACTGGAGTAGATGCATTAATGAGGAATATAATGTCAATGGTAATTTAAGAACATTTTTTGATAATAATCTTTTGCGACTTAAACAAATGAATCTTGGAATTCAACTTTAATTTATATTATATGAAGGATGGATATAATTAAATATCAATGCACCATCATATCTGTGAAATATCATGAAAATAATGAATAATGGATAATAGAAAATGACATATAACATTTTGAGAATATTTTCATTGATAGCATCTAGATGAAGGAATCACCACATACAAGAGTCTCTACTATGAATAATCAATTAAAGGAAAATCCATGAATTTAAAGGATATCAAAACATGCATTCAGATGAGTCCCTAAGCTCAGTATAATAATCCATTAGAGAGGTAATGGATTGGTGTAATTGATTAATAGATTCAGTTTCTACCTCTATAATCCACTATAACTCCTTCTTCATGGAAATGACATCAAGAATGTCCCTCTCTTCCATGTTAAAGAGCCCCCACTACTCTATTATATTTTTCTATAATATTTGAGTTGCATGCTAAAACTAAGACAAGTCTTCTTGAGGATGGATAAATTTCAAACTATAAATGTATATTTCAAACTTCCTAGTGATTAACACATCCTAGTGAGTTACCGCCTCCATTTCATGTTGGGAATTTTATTCAAGGCCCCGTACCAACTAATATTTACTGAAGATGAGGCTTTAGCTTCTACTACCATTAATTCAAGGGCCATAATTTTCTCCCTTAGAGATATATCCTCTTTTACCTGTTCATGAGGGGTGTTATAATCAAAAGTATCATAACCAAGGGTGGTGAACATGAACTGATTGTGATCCATATGATCCTTCATCCCCTCTATAGGGGCCTCCAAAATTAAGGTAAAAAACTCCCTCCACAATTGTTGATGTATTGACTGATAAAGTGAAGTAGACTCATAAAAATAACCTAAGACCATCCTAGGAGTATGAATATATTATGGGACTAAGTCAGTGAGTGAGGGAGTCATGCTCACGATCTTAAAAGATGTGTGTAAAAATCATGCCTCTATGATGGTTGACTCAGATAGATGAATTATAGAGGAAAAAGGGACTAGAAATTCTGATTTTTTTGGGTGAAGACGCTACAAAAAGATGCACAATGGATTATCATGAATATGATAGAGTACATTATATAATTATTGACCAATATATATGACCAATGTTGTAAAAATACCATTCTCAGTTGTGTCACTTGAAACATCTATTTCCTCAACCCCATCCTATGGAGAAGAAGAAACACCATCTTGTCATGAGTAGAGAGGTGGGACCACTAGTGATTTCTCTGAATTCATACTTTTCTCTCCACCTTTAAGGGCTACAATAGAATGTGAAATTTTAGATAGAATGAAAAAATAGAACCATGTATCTATCTTAGGAATAAGTAATTCTCCTTATCCAAATCATACTTTTATCAATGACGGCTTAGTAGCGGGGTAGATACTGACGTCATTTTCCTCTAGGATCGTTTTTTCTATCCTGGGTTTAATGGAATGACTATTAGAATATGAGTGGAAAACATTGGCTCTAATTGAGCCAACACTTCAACCATATCTACTTCTTGACTGGACGGGTCTAGTAGTGAGGGTTCTACTGAAGCAATAGAATGCTCACTCACAACCTTGAGAATATATAAATTCTCCTTCAAGAATTATCTATGGGGACTTACCCATTTTTCAAAAATCAATGTATGTTACCAGAATAGTCAAAAATAGGAAAAGAGTAAAATATAGCACTTACATGAGGATTCTAGTGGATAGGGATATGATAGTTTAGAGAACTTCCTTTTTTCCATTCCCTTATAATGAGGGGTCTCTAAAAGGCTCCAAAAATGAAGGCGTGAAGGAAGGACCACTAGAAGGTGTTGATTCCAAGAGTGTTTCTCTATGTATAGTAATCAAAACCCTCATTAAAGCTAGTTGACCTTGGGAACCGACATCACCAGTCCCCTAGTCACCACTCAATTCAGTTTCAATAGTTGTACCCCTAGGGGAATATACTGAGAATGGTGGCAGTGACTGGTCATCCATATCTTCTTACCATACCAATGAAAACATAAAAATTTCATTATGTTTGGAATATAACTGTGTCACTTTGAACATGATGGTAAGATCAGTCTTACTATCACCTTGATGATGGGATAACCCTGATTGTCCACAACAACCACCAATGTTCCCAGAACCACCATTTTTTGCACCAAAGATGAATAGTCGATTAGAACCATTAATATTTACATCATTTAATCAATGTGTAGATGAAAGTCCATGATCTCGGTAATATGGTCTTTAAAAGTGACACCTTTGGGAGCTATATTATGAGAAAATCCATTTAAATGTATCTCTACCTAGCATAGTAATCCCAATTTCTTTGCATTCGAATTAATACTCCTCTAGGTCATACATAAATGAAATGCACTGGGAAATAGTAGCTCATGTATGAATTTACTCGTAGTTTTTGTGCTCATTGTATCCATTATATTAGATGTTTTTATTGGAAATAAAAGTGGTGGTAAATGTTTCACTTCATTATGAGGCTCTGGATGGGTTGTTGGCATGCTCGAAATAAGATGATTTCCAAGCCTCAGATTGCCTTTGACAATTAGTTGAAATTTATTTACCACAAGAACTAATGCTGATAATTTTCTATTTGGATATAAGTAAATCCAGATATCAGCATAATTTTGGGATAAACCAATATTGTCACCATAGGGAGGGAAGTCTATGCGGACCTGAGTCTCCTCCCCGGTATCCAAAACTAGTGATCCACTATTGGTTGATTCTCGGATCGAACATTAACATGGGGAAGACATCTTGTCTAAATAGACTAAAACTGGAGTCTCAAAAACAAGTTGTAAACCATTCACAAATAAAACATCCATAAATGTAGATAGAAATAATTCCCTCAAGAAGTGACATCTGGTAGACTCAAGAATCAAGGCTTCCACATTTTTGTCAAAAATAATACCCATGGGATCTATCTAGTAGGTTTTGAAGGAGAAGTAGTCATGACGGCTCTAGAAGTCCCTAATCTCCCAATAATTTAGTGTGATGGGTCCTACCACACTGAAACACTACAAAAAAGGCATGAAAAAATTTTTGGGGATACCCTAGATGCTCAGATACTTGTAGCCACCAATATGATCCCCCATCCAAGCCCATAATACTTTAAAGGGGCTATAAATTCTATTTGGAGATCTATCCCAATAAATATGGTACATGATGTGATTTTTTTTTGGCCATCATAGGGATGGATAACCCAATTCATTTCTCTCCTTCCATAGAGGTCTCCATCATGAAAGTAGAGGCTCTTTATCCACCATTTTCCTTTTTTGGGATCCAACACCTTCTTAGTTAAATGGAAATAAAACCGGCCATCTGATTGGTCTAGTCAACATTAGGAATATCCTCCCACCCCAGTTGGTAAATTTCCTTTCTTTAACTGTGGAATAATAGGCGACCTCAGCACTATGGGAGTTATTCCTGGGGGAAGCCTTTGGATTCTTAGACTATGACTCAAAATTAAATTTCTTGAATAAGTATATTTTCCATTTCTTTGATGTGATATCTTCCCTGGGAAGTAGGTCCTTCTTTGGGGCCTTTTCAGGCAGACTAGTCAACTCCTAATAAAAAAAAGGGGTCATGTCCACATTATCCCCATACTAGTGGTAGGGGAAAATCATCATTCATATATCCCAATATAGTTTCTCTAAAAATCTTCTTGATGTCTCAATGACTTATACTCACCTTAGCATGCATTAAGGGGAATGTGTTCATATCTGGACTCCATAGATTAACCTTGTCTTCCATAAAGACCTTGTTAAATTAAGAAAAGGTTTGTGAGATCTATACTTCCCCACACATCCAAATCTATTTCATGTCTATGTAAAATTCATTGGTGATATGTTGTAACCAGAAGGGCCAACTCCAATCCATTCTGAAACCCCCCACCGATCCAAGTTCTAAGTTTGGTAACCACCAAAACCTCTAATTTGGGTAAAAAAATTACATTAGAAAGTGTTACATTGGATGTATGAATCATGTTCTCAATGGTTATTATCAAATTTTGTGGAAAAAAGTCATCATATTCTCATTTTGTCATCTTTCCTCTGTAATGAAGTGACCAATGTGGGAGATGTTCACTCAGAAGGTATTATGGGTTTCTAGAATTCAAGAAGGATGCATTGTTGATGACTGTGATAGATGGATGGGAGAATAATTGGTAAGAGAAACCCCATAGAGATGTAGGAAGTCTAAGAGAGGATATTCCCTAAGATTCACTCCCATCGGGTTTATCATACTTATCTGTGATGACTCGACATTAAGATGATAGCTAGTACCCATGCTTGCAACAATGTCACTCCTATGAGCCACCACTACTCTATCCTCTTTCTTTGATGATTTATGATAAATATGATGGGAACTAGATTAAATATATACAAAACAAAGTAAAATATGTTATATTGGTTATAAATCATTCTAAAAGAAGTTCAAGACTTTGGTAGCATTATGTGAATCACATGAACCATGAAGGTATTCACAATAACATGACCTGATATAAGTATCATGAACTGCATGGCCTATTTAGGACTCATTAATTGCATAACCCATACAGTATCTCATGATATAATAATCTTTAATAACTCTTGTGATCATGTGCCTTTAATATGGTCACATGAACTTCATGATTATTTATAAATTATGCAATCTATCAAGAAATTTATATGAAACCAAAAAGACAACCATACATCCAAGGACCTAGGTCAAGGTTTGAGAAATTACCAATAATTTATTAATGAATGGTCGTAAAAAGTTTTGGGATAAAATATTCAAGTATCATGAGAACATTATGAGATCTCATGAAAATATCTCATGAAATAATCTTAGCAAAATAGGTCACATGATAAGTTTTTTATGTGAGGTATTGCAAAGGGGATCTAATGATGAGGCCATGAAAAGTGATCACCCGACAAGAGTAATCACAAGAGATGTGGAATTCAATGTCACTTGTGAAATTATACTCACCTATTTCTTCTATTTATATAGTTATATGAGGAATTTCAAAGGTCACTTGGGAGACAAAATGTTGTCCAAGAAACCAATCAGTGGAACCCGTTAGGACTCGGGCGGGCATCTACATTCCTCATAACCGAGCCCTTGTCCCTTCAAATGTTTCTCTTGATGAGGGGGGGAGAAATTTGTTGAATCCCAAAAACTTATTACTATAAAATATATAAGGGAATAAATACCCAAGTCATGTTATTATTTTATCCATAAAATTATGGAAAGGAAGTCGTCTGAATCTTGTGGGTCATGTAACATTCATAAGGACACATGATCTCATGACCTTTGGAAGGCTACATGAATGTTTCATGAACAAAACATGATATTATTATGATCATGTGAATCCCCTTTTAAAATAACTTCTATTATTGTGAAGATGTCTAGATAACCACTGGTAAAATATGTATAATGACCTAAGGGATCACATGACATGAATATGTGATTTGTGTGATCAGCCTATAGATATCATGATGTACTTATGGTGTGTCATCCATATTATGCGAATGATGTCATGTATGTCGATGGGGTCATGTGAAACCTAAAATAAGGCAATTCTTGACAAACCTTAGCACACTTATGCAATAAAGAATAAAGAATAGAGGGTACTTATGTAAAGATAGATATGATAATCCCCATGTACTACACATGAACTAGCCAAATCATGTGACACTACCGAGTCATGTTACTCAAGTCATGAGACACCCCTCAGACATACCCTTCAGATCATGCAATTTCCCTTGGACATGTCAAGAAAGTCATTCGACGCCCTCTGGGCATGCCACCAAAGTATTGTGAATTCATCTGGGATTTCCATCCAAATAGTGAGATGTAATCCATATATGTTTACCATGTCAAATGATAGCATCAAGGCCAACCAAAAAATTCTTGTAGATCCCTTTAAGAAAGTCATCCATGTCTTATGATGTCATCAAGACAAGTAATATAGGTCTTGTGATGTCCTATGAATAAGTCAACCGGTTCATGATATTTCCTCCAAACATGTCATCCATGTCATGCGACACTCTTCATACATATCATCCTTGATCATGAGATATCATCCATACATTCCATTCATATCATGTGATGTCATTTGAACAAGTTAATTGGATCATGCAATCATATTTATACATGTTAGTTAAGAAACCAAGACATCTCTAGACATCCTAAAGCATGTCATACAAACCAACTAGGAATCCCATGTAGACAATCAGGATATTTCAAGAAGGTAATAAGGACTTGTTAGGTAGATTTCCAGAGACAAGAAAACTTCATCTAGTGGATATATTTGGGAATATTCCTAAATAAAATTTTATGAATTTATTTCAACTATAAATAAGATAACTCAAATTCCTTTATATTTCAGGATCTCTAATGGGAATCCACCTTTGTGTAAGACCCTCCATGTATTATACATTCAAACCCATGGGACCCAAAATCTCCCAGGACAACACCATTCTTCCTCTCTATCAGGATATTGAGAAGTCAAGTGAAATATGAGAAACCTGATTAATTCCATAAACATGATACTTAGGATGCATTCTTGTAGCCCAATCTCAAACATGAATACACCTAGGTGCAAGCCCCTCGATATCATAGACATTCTAACCCATGGGACCCAATGTCCCCCATGTGATTATCATTATTCATCATTCACTTATGAGTTATTTGATTCTAATATCTACCATAACCAGGATACATAGGATCCCTTCCTAAGGCCTGAGATCTACATCAAAAAACCCATAAGGTTCATCCCAATGTGTAATTCCCACATACATATGAAATTATATTGATAACTTGTTATCCCTTGCTTCTCACACCAAACATTTCTCATGTGGTCTTAGGTATTTTCACTGATTTTATCATTAATGTAATGAATGTACCTAGATAGGGAAACCTCAATTTGTAAGTCACATTCAATGGCTTAATATGACGTCCCTATACAAGGTTATCTGCCTCATGGTAACTCCCGGGGGTGCAATCAAACATCAATGACTCTAATTCCTAACACAAGAAGGATACATAGGATTCCTTACAAAGGCTCCAGCTCGATACCTAGTTCTTAAGTGAACTTATATATTTCATTTATGTAATAAGTTAAGCTTCAAGGTTTTAGTGAAATACATTGGTTTTGATTCCTATTATAAATATGATATGTAGGATGCCTCATAAAGGTTCAATCTGATCCACGAGATATTAATCGCCTCCATGGATGGTAGTAAACTTCAGATTCCCTGTTTATATGGATTAAGAACATAATATTCTAAACATTAACAATAAATTGATGAATAACCTCATATACATATAGATGGACTCGTTAATAAGACATGCCTTGCACATGGTAGGATTCGACACTTGATCATATTTTAGGGTAACTAGTTATGTGTTGGGATTTGGAAGAGATTCTTGAACATATCATAAATATATAATAGATTCCCAGAGTTCGAAAAAATTCCCCCAAAAGGGTGTGATGATCCTGACCTACCATCCTCTCAACCAATGTGAGTTCATAATCTCTGTTTGGGACAAAAACATTGAAGGACCACCTGCGTTTGGAAAGAAAGATTGTATTGAGTTATAGATGTGGGAACCATTGAGAGTTTCCATTAAACACGAATCGGTAAAACTGAAATGATTGATTTTAGAAGAAATTAATCCCTCCAAAATCAATCTTTGGGTAAAACTATGTCTATTTTTTTTCTTGAAATAGTGATTTGTAAGTGAGTCATTCTCATAAAGAAATGATTTTAAAATGACAAAAATATAATATTGGTTTTGGAGGATTCCAAAAGGATTTATAAAATTAATCAAATAACCTAAAGAATATTATATTAAAGGGTAAACATTTTTTTGGATACCATTTATAGTAATTATTGTGTCACTCTTGGGTCATGTGATGTGATATTACACACCACATATTTATGCTATATTTAATTTTTACCCGAAAATTGGAATGTCACAAAAAATTGTAAAAAATTCACCATTGAATAATTTAAAAAAAATTATCCCAAATACAATATTTATTTTATCCAAATTATTATATAAATATTTTAATTTTCACTTATAAAATTAGAATCAACAATTTTTGAGAACTACTAGTTGTATTGATAATAATAGTTTTTGAACCCTTATAACTAATAAATTTAACCTCAAAAGAATTATATTAACATTTATATTTAATATATAATATTTAATAATATTATTTATTTAAAATTAAATTTATTTATAAAAATTTATTTAATTAATAAAAAAGATTACCTTGATTGAAACCTTATATTTTCCCAAATACAATTTATTTTTTAACATATAAAAATTCTAATTTTATCATAATAATTATTGAATAATTTATAAATTTTTTATACAAAATATTAACATTTTTATATTGAAATGAAAATAATATTATTCATACTATTAGGGTTAATTTTTTTATAATCCTTGTTAAATTATTTTTACCCTTAATAAAATTATTTTCCTTTTACTATTGTAATAAATATTTACTACGATTATTATTCGTATTGCCCAAAAAATAAGTTGAACATATTACCAAATATAGATTATGATGATTCCAAATATGGGATTCATTTTATTATAATAAATTCACATATTTTTAAGTATTTAATTTAATATAAAACCTGTAAGCGTGATAGAAAGTGATTTTAAGAAAAATGTATTTTTCAAAGAAAATATTATTTTACTTTAACTCTATAAATTGTAATATTCAGTATATCAATTTAAATTCATAATTATATATGTAATAAAATTTAATTTATATAATTTTCTATTATGGGCTATTTATATTTAATAAAATATATAAACTTTATGCATTTTAAAATAGTTTTCAGAAAATGTGTTTTCAAGCCTAAAAATAAGTTATTCTAAAAACCTATATAAAGATGATGTAAATGTAATTAATTTTATAAATATAACTAAATAATACTTTTTATATGTTATAATAATATTAAAATAAAAATGGGATTTTTAAATATCTTAATTTTCCAAAATAAATGACAGTTTTATAAAAAATTATATTTTTCACTATTCAATGAAAAATCAATATTTTCAAGGAAAAAAAATCACCTTATGTTGATTTTTGTATGATAATATGAAAAATTAATTTCATTTTATCAATTAAATTTTCTAAAGTTTATAGAAAATAATCGTAATATTTTATCATAAAAAGGAATGAAAATCATTTTTGAGGAAAACATATTTTAGAGAACAAAAAAGGCATTACAAACAATTGAGTGGTTATTTACTAATAATTTATCAATAAATTTATTTTTAGTAGGATATATACATATATATCATAAAGTATTTGATCCTATTCATACCCTCAAATTTAACATCTAAGTTATAACATTCCTATTTAAATAATCATGGTTTTTTGGGTTTGGTGTTGTGTGTCATATATACTGTGAAACATAATTTTCTATTTTAAAAACTTCTGGAATTAAATATTTAATGCATGAATATACTCTAAAACTTCATTTTCATTTGGTAGTTTCATCTTCTTCGAAAAATTGCATGCATTCAAGATGAAGATTGCATTCATAGTAACTCGTCTACTTTTTCTCACAATCTTGATCATAAAACAGTCTCGATCTTGGATCTAGTCATTAAATCACATGAAATTTAGAAATATAATGAAGATAAATCCTTAAAATCCCCATATTTTAATGATTAAATCCTCTTCTCTCAGAGGACTTAGATCCACACAGTTATATGGTTTGTGTTTATGCATATAATTTTAATTCGTGAATAGTACACCATGATTCTGAGTCCCACATCAACCTTTCACACAGTTGAGTGATTCTATATTAACTATTATGGTCCATCACCACTTCAATATATCAATAGGGTTTGGAATCCACAACACTATTCATGCATAGGATTCATGAGATATGGGTCACCTACATTAGCATATCTAACCACTCCCAAGAACTCTCACCAGAGCACAATTCTATGGCCCCTATGCAACTGACCCACTATGCTTATGTGCTTCACTTGGTAGCCACCATGGCTAGCTGGAGGTTTCACCTACCCACCTAAGAAGTGGTTATAGGGTCCCTTTGTATGGATAGGTGGTTGGAATATTTTTTTAAACACATAGAAAATATATTCCATCTAATTAACAAGTGGGAAATGCCAAACCAAACTACTAAAAATATGCTTCATGAAAAATATATTTATATTTTTCGTGGAAGTATTCAAAAGTCCTAATACATTAAAATTACATGGAATTATTGAATTACTCTTCAACCAAATAATGTATGGACACTTGTTGTAAACATTTTTTACTCCTTATCCTATGTGTTTTACATTTAAAGACCATTTCAATAATCATAAGGCTTATTTATCAATCAATTTTTCTGATGTGACATTGTAACCATATGTACAAGGTTAAAAAAGTTGATTGATTTATGTACTTAAAAAATTAATGTAAATAATGTAGAAAAACAAAAATAAACTTCTTTTTAAAACTTTTTTATAGCATGAATCTTAAAAACATCTCCAAGAGTCACGGTCCCAATAGCAAAGTTGTCAAAAATTGTGAAAGTATATGTTTTTCTTCTATAATTTCAATTTTAATATGAAGAAAATGGTCAATATGAATAATTTCTAGATATTTTGAATTGGAAATACAATTTTTGTAATAAAATTATATTTTTTATTGCTTACCACGTTGGAATGCATCACAAACCATGTCATCATTGAAATGAAATTTGGGAAGGTCTCATACTAGTTAGAATTGTTTGGGTTTGATGAGAGAATAATTAATTAAATGACTATGTAATTAGTGTAGAATCCATGATCCATTCACTTGTGCATTCAAACATTGAAATTTTTTCTATAAAGAGGTTTTATGTTATTTATGTAATCCTTTTGAAATCTCGAAGCGGTAAAAATAGGTTGATTTTTTTAATTAAAAACTATTCAAAAATAATTTTTGAAAGATATTTTAAAACATCTATCACACAACTATCTAATACTTATTAAAATTTTTATCAATCCTTTTTTAATAAAACGTTTTAATTAAAGTTTATTTTATAAAATAGATGGTACCTTCATCAATTATCTCACCCCTTCAATTATCAACAAGTGTGATGTTGTATCCTTCATGTTTATTGATCTAATAAAATTATGAGAGGTTGCCACACATGCGTCTTGAGTTACCAGAGTCTACGTAACACATTTCTACTTCGGCTTTTCGCATGAGATAGTTTTCCTACAAGATTAAATGATTTGTTTTTGGTACCCCCAAAATTTTGATCCACTTATCTTAGAAAATAAGGATTTCCACATCTAAAATTTTTATCAGGTTTTCTTATTGAAAGATTATAATTGAGATGGATTCACATTGTTCATCGATAACATGCATTTTTATAATCAATTTTATAAATTAAATGATTGCTTCTTTTGGAATAATTTATAATAATATTGATAAATAACACTAATAAATTAGTTTCTCAGTTGAATCATTAAATAAATTACATGATTGTTTTCATCAAATCTAACATGTTCTTTTTGAATTATTGTTATATTTTATTCACATTAGATAAATTTGAAAAGATTTTTTTTTTGTCTTTAATTGTTAATTCAGAATTTTCAAAAGTTGGTTTATTTTTTATTTTCTTGATGAGATACTCTTTTTATTGGATGATAAGATCCTTTTCTTTTTAGATACTATCTTTTTATTCAATGACTTGATTATATTTATTTTAAAGATCAGTATATAATGAATCAAGTTAATGATGTCCTTTTTCATGTTGATTTCAGAAATATCTTAAGTCCTCATAATTTTGGTGAGTGAAGGAGAATGAATATGAATAATTAGAATAATTAGAATAATAATGGAGAGAAGAAAAATAACAGGTATAAATAGTAAATAGATTGTTAACCTTAAAATCTTATTTAAAATGTTGCATGAGGCACTTTGGACTAGAGTCACTAGATGTGGACATCATTGTTGAATACCTAGAATCATAAATTTCATTTTTGTGAAGAAATTATAATCCTTTTACCTTTATTATTTTATTTTATCATCTTATATCAGCCACTTTAGGAGACCAGGAGCTTGGAAACACCAATTAGATCTTGTTTATGAGAATTTATATAGAAAAATCATATCTTAGGTACTTACTACCATTGTATATATGAGTAAATCTTGTAAACAATCGTATAATATATTCATCAGAATTCATAGTAAAACATTAAATGTATTGATGGTGTATATCTAATCTAGTATTCTTGACTTTTTTGTGACTTCATGTGTTATTTCAAACAATTTATAGATTTGATAATTAGTTTTACATGTGGTAATAGGATTAAACTCATTTCTATCTAGATATTAATAAAATAAATTCATAACTCTTTTATTCAATTCAAAATTACTTTTATCCTCGGGATTCCATTTTCCTTTAGTTTTAGTAGTGGGTACATACTCATGGTAAACCATCTTCCATAAATGATAAGAAATACTACCAAGGAAGCTTGGCATCCAATTATTCTAATATGAGTAATCGGTTCCATAAAAAATAGGATCATACATATTGGTAAAATACTTAGGAATAAATATCTTTTATATAGGATAATAAATACTACTAATTAAAGTTCACATCCAATTCTTCCAATATGAGTCATTAGTGCCATCAAATATAGGATCCTATATATCAGAATCATATTTTATAATAAAAATAAAACATTAAAACAAACTAGTGAATAAAAAAATTTAAAAGGGTATTTTAAAAAAAGGTTTTGGTTAAAAATATTGGGCACCCCTTTAATACCAATTTTCATCAAAGATTATGGAAAGTGGGGGATGGTGAATTATGCTATTAAAAAATTAAAGTTGAATAAAATATTATTACTAAATTATTTGATTTAGAAATGATGATTAAAAAAATTGAATACATGATAGTCAATAATCTCAATTCATGTTCATAAATAATAATATCAAACTAATTAAATCATTAAAACATTTGAATTGATATTATATAAGTATTTGAGAAAAAATTTTAATGATTAACGCATAAATATTAAATGATAAAAACACATATGATATTAATTTCAACTAAAGAATGATGTGTTCCCATATATCTCCACCTCCTAACTTGAATGGTCAATTATATAAATCATTTAGCCTCAACAGTGACTAAGATCCTTAAAATAACAATTGTATCTTGTGAGATACCTCTAGAACATTTTTGGTAGTCATGTAACCTCTCCCTTGATTTTACTATGAACCATTCGTGATTGGATATTAATGAAAGAGAAGTTTATTTTAAAAATCCTATTACACATAGCTCATAAATCACTCTGATGCAGTGAAGAAAAATGGAGAACAAATTGGTGGTGAGAAAAGGATGGATTGCCTTGAGGAGACTTGGAACTTTATTGGTGGATTTTGAGAGTATGATAGATTCTATATTATTTTATCTTTGAGAGAACATTTGTAACTAGTTTAAATCTTCTTGGGGCCTATATAGTCTATTTATAGGCTCTAAAAAGACTGTGTAATGTTCTGGAATCACCAGTAACATCAAAGCTATAACCAACCATAATAATAGAAATTTTGACTATACTACATAGGGAATCCTAGGACATTGAACACTTCCATCAGATATTTGGTAGCCACCACTGGATACTGGGTATCTTGTGGCCTACTTGGAGACATACTCACAGCTGGATCTACTACTAGATATCCAGTGGACAATATGTATGTCTTTTTGACTTCCAACATCACATAAGTTAGTCTATAGACTCTATATAATTAAACCTTCATTTGGTTCCACCATTACTTTAATCTATGTTCTTCTTTAGATATTTTTAGGTATTTCAAAATACTTGAATTGAATAAAGTGATTGTTCCAAGCCTTAATGATGTCATTAATGTAACTTGAATATGTAATTAATTTCACAACATTGAATGTAATTAAAACATTAAAACATAATTAAATGATAGTGTTCGATAAAATTGAAATTATTTGTGATCATGAAAAAAATGAGAGAGAGGCGGGTATGACACACATATCCTAACACCTAAACCCTAAACAAACCTAAAACTAATTTATAAACCCTCACCCCCACCAATCCTAATCCCAAAACCCAACACTAACCTAAACCCAATTCTTAAACCCTGCCCTACACCACCCCCATAACCTAAACCTAACCTAATCATAATCATAATCTATAATCCCCCACCAAAACTAATCCACCAAACCTAATCCATAAACCCTTACCCAAGATAAACCTAATCCAAAAACCACCTCACATAACCAAATCCCAAAAAAATTCCCTACCCCCTACCCACTTCACCTAAACTAATCCTAAACCCTACCCCAACCTAAACCAAATCCCTAACCTCACCCACCAAACCTTATCCATAAAACCTACCCTAACTGAAACCTAATATATAAACCCACACGACCTAACTTATTCCCTAAAACCTAACATAACCTAAACATTATCCCCAAATCCAATACCAAACCATATCCCTGAATCTTACTTCCTAATCTAAACTTAATCAATAACCCCCTCCCCCAACCTAATCCTTAAACCCTACCCTAACATAAACCTAATACCTGAACCCCTAACTAACCTAATCTTTAAACACTACCCAACCTCCATCTACATAACAAAATCCATAAACCATACCCAAACCTAACACTAATCCCTAACCCACACCTAACCAAATATCTAAACCCTACCATAACCAAAACACAATCCCTACCCCCCCCCAATCTAATAACTGAACCCTACACGAACCTAAAATTTATCTCTAATGCCCTGTATAGCCTAATACATGAACTCAAACCTGTACTAATCCCAATACCTAATCTATAACCTACCCCCACTTACACATAAAAAAATCTAATCCTAATCCTAATACCTGACCCCCCACCTAACATAATCCAAAAACCCAACCCTAACTAAACCTAAAACAAAACCCCCCAACTAACCTAATACTTAACCATACCTAACCTTGGAGTAATCCATAACCACCCCCACACCTATCACAATCATTAATCTATAACCAACCCCTCCACCTAAACTAATCCCTAAACCCTACCCTTATCCTAAACATAATATATAAACCCCACCCACATAATCTAATCCCTAAACCCTACCCTTAATCTAAACTTAATCCCTAACCCACACCCACCAAATCTAATCCCTAAACACTACACAAACATTTAAATAATCAGAAACCCCATGCAACCTAACATAATCCATAAAACCTACCCTAACCTAAACTTAATCCCCAAAACCTATATGTAATTGTATCCCAAATACTTTCCTCCCCATCCAAACCAAAACCAAATCCATACCCCCCACCTAACCTAATCCTAAAACTCTGACCTACCCCCACACCCCTACTAAACATATCCCCACATAATGCCTAAATTTTTTGTAAACCCAAACCATAAACCCCCTCCCCACCCTACCTAACCTAATCCCAAACACCTACCCTAACCTAAACCAAATCCCAACCCCCCCCCCCACGTAACCTAATCCCTAAACCAACCACAACCTACCTAAACCATTTTGTAACCAAAAATTAATCCATAAACCCCTCCACCTACCCTAACCCCTAAACCCCACCCTAACCTAAACCAAATCCCTAATTCCCCCTCAACTAATCTCAACCCTAACCCCCACCAAATATAATCACTAAACCCTACCCTAACCTAATCCAAATCCCTAATGCCACACATAACCAAATCCCCATTTCATATCCTAACATAAAAATAGTCCCTAAAACCCACCATAACATAAACATAATACTTAAACCTATATGTAACATTATCTCTAAACCTTACCATAACCTAAACCAAATCCCTAACCCCCGCACCGAATCCTAATCCCTAAACCCCCATCAAATCTTAATCCCTAACCCCACCAAACCTAATCTGTAAACCCCATCCTAACCTAGTCCTAATCCCAAACCCCCACCTAACCTAATCCTAAAACTGTACCCTAGCATTAACATAATCCCTAAACCCTACCCTAAATAAAAAACCTAATCCCTAACCATACACATAACCTTATCCCTAAACCTCGCCCTCAGCCCAATCTAAACCTATTCCCTAAACAACCATCTATCTAAATCCCTAAACCCTAAACTAACCTAGACCTAATACCTACCCCTTCCTAACCTAATCCACAATCCCAACCCTAAAAAATCATAATACCTAAACCCCTACCATAACACATACCCAATCAATAACCCTACTCATAAACTTTATCCCTAAACCCTACCATACCCTAAACAAAATAATAGATCCCCCACCTAATCCTAATATATGTCTCTCACATAACATAATCCCTAAACCCCACTCTAATCTAAATCTATTTCCTATACTAAACTGAATCTCTAAACCCCACCTACCCTAATAACAAAACCCTAACCTAACTTAAACTCCATCCCTAAATACTAGCCTAACATAAACCTAATCCCTAACACTAAATGTTACCTTATGCCTAAACCAAAACATCACCCTTACCTAACCTAATCCCTAAACCACCCCACCTAACATAATTCTTAAACCCTACTCTAATGTAAACATAATCCATAAATATCACACCTAACCTAATCCCTAAACACAACCCTACCCCCAAACTGACAAATATCTCTAACCCATAACCCCCCCTCCTAACCTCACACCTAAACCCTATCCTAACCTACCTGAACCCTACCCAATCCTAAACCTAAGCCCCAAACCACCCAACTAACCTAATACCTAATACCTTCCCTAACCTAAACCAAATCTATAACCCCTACTTAAACTAATACCCAAACCATAGATTATCATAAACATAACAATTAAACCCTACCTTAATCTAAACCTAATACCAAAATAAAACCAAATACTTAAACCTTATACCAAACCTAATACCCAAATCCTACCCTAAAAAAACCAAATCCCTAAACCCTAACATTATATAAACATAATCTCTGACCATCCACCACATATCCTAATCCCTTAACCCTACTCTAACCCACATAAATTTATTCTATCATAAACCTAATCCATAACCTAATCCTAATCCCTAACACCCCACCAATAGTAAATCCAAAACCATACCCTAAACCTACCTAAAACTGATCAATAAACCCCACCTAACATAATCCCTAACTCCTATCCTAACCTAAACCCAATGACAAATTCATACCCTAACCAAAACCTAATACCTAAAACATCCTCTTTAACCCCACCCCACCTAAACCTATAATATTCTCAATCCCAAAACTATACCACACCCCACCATAACCAAAACCTAATCCCAAACCCTTCTACCACCTAACTAAATCCCAAAACCCTTCCCCAACCGAAACCTAATCCCTAACACCCCATAACATAATCCCTAGATATTACCCTACCCCCACCAGAACCTAACCCCTCGCCTAACACATAAACCTAATCCCTAAACTACCCAACACAAAACCTAAACCATAAACCTAGTCCCCACCCCAACTTAACCTCACACCCATCTAACCTAATCCTTACCCCCACAAAACCTAACCCCATCCCCAGCAAAACTAATCCATAAACCCTACCCTACCTAAAACTCCATAAACCCTATAACCTAACCCCAGCCCACCCCACTCTAATCCTTATCACTAAACCCCCACAAAACCTAATCCCCAAACCCAAATCTAACAAAAACTAGATCCATAAACCCTATTCTACCCCCACCTAAACCTAACATAATTCAAATATTAATTATAACCTCCCATGTAACCTAATCACAATCCTAATCCCTAAACCCCCACCAAACCTAACCACACCCCACCTAACATAATACCTAAACTTTATCCTACTCTAAATATTATCCCTAAACCCCACCTAAACCTCATTAAACCCTTCCACTTAACCTAATCAATAAATCCTACCCTACCCTAAACCTAATCTCTAACCCCCCCCCCCCCACCCCACACCTAACCTATTCAACACTAACCTAAACCTATTCCTAATCCCAAATCCCCACCTGACCTAACCCCTAAACCCCACACTAATTAATCCTAGTAACTAACCTCACTCATAACCTAATCCCTAAACCCTACTCTAATTTATTATTAATCCATAAAATTAACACACTTAACTTAATCCCTAACCTCTACCCTATTTTAAACCTAAACCCTATAACCACCACACCTAACATAATCCCTAAACCCTACCCTACCCCTCCATAAACCAAATAACTAAACCCCACACTAAACTAAACCTAATCAATGACCCCCACCCAAACATTTCATTAAACCATTCACTAATATAAACTTAATCCCTAACCCCCGCCTAATATAATCCCTAGACCCTACCCTAAGATAAACCTAACCCCTAAATCATAAACCTAACATGACCTTACCCGACCCCCACATAACCTAACCCCACCCACCACTTAACCTATTCCATAAACAATAACCTAAATAAAATCCCTACCCTCCCCCTAACCTAACCCCACCCACACCTAAACTATCGATAAACCCTACCGTACCCAAAACCTAATCCCTAACCCACCACAAATAAACTTCCCTAAACCCCAAATTTTCCAAATCCTTAAACCCTACCCCACCCTACCCCAATCCCTAACCCCCACCCAACATAATCTCTAAGCCCAACCCTAATCCCTAACCCCCCCCCCCACCTTCATATGGTTTTGAAAGATGAATATTCATGGAAATGGAAACACCGAACAGTTTCTGCGTCTATAATAAGATACAAACCTACCTTATACAGGAAATTAGTCAATAATCATTTTTACAATGATTCTTAGAAACTCAAACTGGTCTAGTGGGTGGGAGTTCTTGCTCATACCACCTTTTTGGGGGAATTATTTCCTACTTCTAGAATCTATAATAGATTGAATTCATGTTTGTAAATCTTTACCAAGTCCCACTATAAAACTAGTAACACATTACATTTTAACTTATTAATTTATAAATTTGGATGTGAATATCTATTTTTAGGGGTTATAATTCAATGGATCCATCCATATGTATCATAGGTTCTCTATTTTTATCGTTTATTATTTTGTTAGGATGGCTTTAAGACATGTATATATGAATAGTAGAAATTATTTTCATCTAGGGAGACTTGTGTTGCGTAAATTTTAGGTTCAATCCCTTGATTGGGATTCCTATGTATCTTTGATAATGTAATAAAAAACCATGTAGTTAAATTCCAATTAATGGGACACATGAGAAATTTTAAGATCATGTGACCATCACTATACAATATAGTTTAATGTCATGTGGAAAGGACTTATAGGATAATGGTTCATAGAAATAGGTGGCGTAGGGATTATACAAGACCTCCCCTTTATGGTAGATCCCATAAGGAATATGGATTGATGATATTTGGTTTATCTTACAAGGAATATAGCCCTGTGAAGATATATTTCACTGGTAATATGGTCTGATAAAGATGATATGAAAGGACCTAGAGAAATGTAGCCCTTTGAGTGGGGTGCGATCTCACTAAAAATATTGACCAATAAATATGGTAATAGTTTGATAATGCAAGTTTTTAACCTAATGGAGGCATAAAATTTATACCAATAAGACATTATTCAAAGCCCACGTAGTTCAGTAATGAGTTGGGGTTACACCCAAGGAGGAGGCCCAATGAGTGGGGAATCTTTATCGTACAAGTGAAATTATCACCATAGATCCTAAATCCCAAATAAGACATACTCTGAGTGAGAAAAAACAGACAATTATAGATCATTTATATTTCATGAATATAGATCTAGTTGGGACTTATACTTTAATAGGAAGATCATATTTTAACTTCATTCCTCATTTTTTGATAGATGGGGATGGGATATAGAAGATAGGAGGGGTATAACATCTGGTGAGAAAGGCAAGGGGCTTACCCCATGATGGATACACATAATAACTCCCTATAAACTAATATATGAGAGTAAGAATATCTTGGATTGGGAATTATTTATCCATTTATAGGAAAATATGTGGGATGGATACTACCTGATTCGCATTATATTCCAGGTGGTGTACAAGAGATGAATACCCTACCTAAACCGATAGGCCCCCCACCACTAACTCTATGGATGGGATTGATGTTACCAAGGGAATTAATGATCATTAATATCTCAAAGACCCCAACTATTAGGGAGGTTAAATTATAGAACTTCATTTAACATGAGAATAAAAAAATGAACCGGGGACATGCTAGCATGTTCAAATCCATGATCATACTGGTCATGGGGCCTCAATGGTGGTCTTAATTTAGCCTTCCCAAGGTCTTGGTATTGGCCATAGGGAACCATTTTGATAAATCGTGGAGGAGATAAGATGAATTAAAATGGTAAATAGAATGAGATTAGTGAGAGGGGTAAGGTAAATATCCTAAGGATGCCTTGTTCCATATAGTAATCTAGTTATGCAGGGTGGAGATGTCATAATGGGTTTCTTCTACAAAAGAGGTTACTTTGTGAAGGTATTCCTTCCCATAGGAGAGTTTATCCTTTATGTAAGACTGTGGAGATCTCATCTTTTACAAATGATGTTCATTTTTGTGAAAATATTTCAAACTAATGACTCCATTATGGATGATTTCTTTTTTCCCTTTATGGTAAGTGAATTTCCTACTGAAATAGAAATTTATCAATCTCAGTATTTCTCATATCTGAAGCAAGTTTTCATGTGTTCCCACTATTTTTTTATTCATGGTGAAGAACATGTATTCATATAAGGTTCAAGAATAACCACTTTCAAAAAAAGGTCTACAACATAGCATATCTGATTCTATGTTGCAGGTGATAATCAATGCCTCATCCACAAAAAATTATTTTCTTGGGGGTTTTTAGATACTAACTTGCACCACAAATGATTTTTATTTTTTGGGGGAATGTGCATAACACCTCACAATAGAAATGATTTTCATTTTTGGGGGGTTCAGGTGAACATCTTGCACTAAATGGTTTATACAGAGGGCTATGTGAAGGATTAGGTTTCGTATAACATATGTGTCATATAGAAACTGCTATTTATCATGCAGTTTCATGTCCTTTTACAAAATTTAATATATTTATCATTTTCCTAGTCATTTTTTTGGATTGTAATAGTTTCTCAGTAGTTTTCTTGGATTCTTGAAAAAAATTTCATGCCTAAAAAATTCCTACATCCGAATGGCTTCTAAAAAATATTAAGTGGATTCAATTATAAGGAAATAACTCAGCCCATTTAATTTATATATGATGTATATGTGGACCGATAGGAGTTCCCATAACTATAAAATGGTTTTAGGTGAATTCATTTTTCATGTAGTGATAAATTCATTGAAGTTGGCTTTAACCTATTAACATATAGTTCCTTTAGTGTTGCAATATCTCTTTATAATCAATTCTTTTCATGTATTGAACCAGAGGAGTATGTGAGATGGTATTTCCATGATCTAAATTCTATGCTTTATGGTGTAACTATTAGCACATAAAAATTATATAATCTATATAGAAATTTAGATTTTATATATTCCACAAGGCATGACAAGTGGTCTACATAACACCTAACCTTCTATGAGAAATTCTGAAATTTTTGATACCACAATGAAATTTCTTAGAATACAACAATTTGTTTTCTTATAGACATATAAAATGGATCCTACCCAAATTTTCCCCTTTCTTAATGAAATGACAAACTCCATGATCTATAATGTTCAATTTGTAATGGAATGTAGCATTCTCCCATGCCACCATTCCTTGTAAAATCTCATGGGTATTGGATTATATGACTGAACTATATCAAATAGGCTTCCCATTTATGGATTTGGACTACTATCTAATATTCCAATTCATGAACCCCGTTGTGAAAATAAAACAATTTCATGGATAAATAGAATCAATCATGCAGCTTAGGAAAATATCTCGATAAAGGGAACATATATAAGAGAAATCCAATATAAAGGATTTGTTTTGGGTAACAACCATTTATCATTAAATAAATAATTACGGGTGCTCATATTGGACATTCACTAATACCAAACCATCATGATAAAATAAACAAATGATAACATGATAGGGAGGTTGTTAAAATGGAATCTTCATCCCATAGGATCATTTTACATTGATTGGGGATGGCCTTTCTAGGTTTTCTAGAGATGTGATAGATTTAAGAATGACTTGAATGATGTCGTGATTTATGAGGCCATCTAGGTGTAATAAAAAATTTATCACTATAATAAGACTATTAATAAAAAAGCTCTTAGAATATAGAGCCCATATACCAAAATATTATATTTCGTATATGGGGGAGTTGAGATACATAGTTGGGATGTTCGAATGATTAATGGGGAACCAATAATAGGGGACATGTATGATAATTTCCTCCCTCATTTTATAGTACGGGATGATGTAGAGATGACTCCACCACACATAAAAGAGAAACATACCATTTCACATAATCTTCTCAAAGTAGATCACTATCCTTAGTTGGATATTTCTTTCTATAAAGGGATTTATGTATTTTATACACTGAACATTAATGATCCACATGTGAGGAGAACAAGAACTTATCTGACCCACATGACTCATAGGCCTACTGATGATTATTTTCTAACACTTGAAGAAGTCCATTTCAATTAGAGGGGATTGAAGGTTACACCTAGGGTTGACTGACTAGTACAATTGGTAGAAAACCTGACCATGTTTCCAATTATATGGTTATTACTGGTACATGAGTCGAGTAATAGGTTTAGGGTTACAATTTAATCTATGGAAGTCTATTTGGAGATTAGGAGATGAATTATGTAGTATTAGAAAAATTAAATCCTCTATTGTAAATAATTATAAGAGAAAATATCCCTTATAGTATCATTGGCACATTTCATGTTCTCTAGGATTGAATAGTGGATCACATAGTAGATTTTAAATTCATCAATGATCAATCCATTCTAGAGGCTCAAATTAGTCCATAATTAAAATGTGTATTCATGGTAAATCCTTTGATGTTGGAACCAAGAAATGTAATCGGTGTGCTTGAGAATCATGATCTCATAATTTTTGGTCCTTAAAAATTTCCAACTGGTACTATGGTGAATGAACCATGAGTTGTTCATATAAGGTAGGTATTACTTATTTATATAAGGGATGTTTTTTTACATCATAAAATAATGGGTAAATAATCCGAAAAAGATATTTTCCTTTTATATTTGGGAAAAAAATCATCTTGTGTCTAAAGATGTTTCCCAGAATCCCTACATAATGAATGAAATTAAAATCATAGGTTGATTTCCCATAAATTCAATTTGATGTTTTCATAGGATTAAACGTACCTCTAGATTGAGTTTACTCCTTCATACTCTTTTCATGTACTTGTGAAGTCTTGTGCTAAATAATATTTTTTTTCATATCCCAATGGTCAGTAGGAAGTTTTTGTACCTATTTTAAGGTTCAACCTATGATTTAAATGGATGGGGATGAGGAGTGAATAATTGATGCAATCAGTCATATAAAGGTTATTTCACCAAGAATACCCCAAATTTTTGAGATTGTAAGAAAGATGTTAATAATTTTGGGTTCAACTCCCCAAACAAATGGTTTCTTTCTCTAGACCAAAACATTAGAATCATCTCCAAACCAACCATCCCTACGATGCCCGTATTTCCAATGGACTGGAGGAAGTGGGATAGTTGGAAAATATCTATACCTATCACGAGAATATGGTCTTTTATCTAAGGGAAGGGCACCATTATAACTAGATAAGGGAGAATATCTATGCCTTAATGTGTTTCCTCTATAGACCATATTGATATGGTAGATTATTATATTCAGGTCCTCAAGGACCCCATTCACTCGTTTCATGGTAAATACATATATTCTTGTTGAGTACTTGAAAAGATGAAGTCTTATGTGAGTGAGAGTAAATATTGAGAAGATAGTGGCATTGCTTCATAGGAAACTAATGAGGTATATTTTCCCATTTTGAAATGAATGTGGGGATGGACTGTTCTTTTCATGATTGAGACATCATAAATGTATTTATACAATGAAAAATATAGTATCAGAGATGTTTTGGAAGTATAAAATTCATTTAGATCCCTCTCCTGCACCAAGAGTGGCCTCATTGACGTTATTTGTCCCTATCATGGTAGTGTTTCAATAGGATTATGAAGAATGGGATACCTAGCGAAACAATGCATCTATTGGGGAATATTGGGGAGTTCTTTAAGAAGAGGAGATTTATTTTCATGGATTTGGCATTATCACTACTCTATAGAATATTTATTTCAAAAGAAAAACATGAGGTAGACAGTGATTATCTTGAAGATATGGATGCCTCAATCCATTATTTCAGGGGTATAATTTATAATTATGATCATGTACTATGTTTTCACATCTAATTTTTAAACTGTATCAATGATTTCTTATTTATGGGTTAACTTTTTCTAAGTTCAACAAGTGTATAGATCCTTATTTTTCAGAAGCAGATGTTGTAATATGGGAAACTTAGGGGAGGTTATAACTAAATGGGGAACAAAGGCTGGTGGATGACATCATTGGAATCATGAATCCTAATATATTCTCTCCCCATGATAAAAAAACTTCTATGTTTCTAGAAGAGGGATTTTTAATATGGTTTTTCAACTGAATGGTGGAATATCCCGGATTCAATTTAGATGAATCTTACCCCCATTGAACTGATGTTATCAAATAGACCCTTAAGGGTTCTATATTTGTAAATACCATCCTCATTGGGGGAACTAACCCCATTCTCCCAGAGATAAAAACTATATAGGAAATGACAACCCAAGTCTAATAAAATTTGGGCTTAGGTGTTTATTTAAGTTCACTGGATTTCATTCATGTAGGCTCGGTGTTGGTAAGTGACCTCCTTGAGGGTACCTATTTATACAAATTTAAAACTAATAATTAAAATTTCATTCATACATCCATGGAATAGGTTTAGTTACTTTGGATTTCCTAAGTTATTTTTTATATGATTATTTCCAATTCTATTATGCATTTATTGATAGTGATAAATTTGATACAACTGAATCAGGGATGTATTCAGGTTATTAATCTTCTAGTTGGAAATGTAGCACCCATTATGTATTCCAGTGATTCAAGGACAATAATAGAGGCTAAAAAATTAGTGGGTGAGGGTGATCCTTCTACCTCTATAGTTATCTTATTTTTTTCATGAACTAATTTCATTGAACATTCATTTTATCGGTTGTTGGAACAAACTTTTTTATTTCAAGATATCGTCTCAATATATTAGTTTTTTGAGGAGGTAAAGGCATTAACTGCTACATAACTATCTCATTTTGAATTTTTGGAGTCCAGTTTCTCTATATTCAAACTGGTCCCTAAATATATCCCCCTTCTAATATTGATTTTTAAAGATGATCAAGAAACCCTTGATAATATATGTATTTCTCAAAAAACTATATGGAGAGATACAAGGAAATTTATTACTTAGACCCCCTTATAAACATTCCAAAAACAATTCCCATGTTACTCCATATATTCTCATCACATGTGTATGGAGGGTTTGACTACCATGATATACATTCTAAGGTGAAAGAGGCAATGGCCTCTCAAAAGAGAGAGTGTGTACTTCATTTAAAATGTGTGACTACAGAATCCATGAATCTTGTTTTATAAACAAAAATATCTTGATCATTTAAGTATATAAATAATATATATTGGTGAAAAAGTAGTAGGGTCGAGTTACAGTACAACGTTCTTCAAAGGAATAACTTATTAAATAGTTTGACCATCTTTTTCTAGAGTTAGATCGACTAAAATGAGAAATGGAAAATCTTAAAGAAGTAGTTGATGGGTAGAAATGGTTAGTGGATATTTGGATGTTGGTGAAAGGGAAAAAGGATTGTGTGTTGATTTATAAATATAAAATACAACATTTTATTAGCTACAACAAGATTTATATGATTCTAATCAATAAATGATTAAACATCATGAATATTTTGAGCACTCTCTATAATATAAATATTATTTTATATAGGGAGACTCTAGGTTTTATATAGCCCCCTCATCATCTTTTTATGAGTAAATTAAAACATCATTGTTCCCATTTATATCTCTCTTGTATTACCTTTATTATCATCCCTTAACAAATTGAATTGATTTGAAAGGTAATATCAAGATAACTTTGATTTTCCAACCACTAGACAACAATAGTAGCCATAATATCAAATACATAATTCAAAAATTACCTTCTCCTAAGAATGGATTAGGATTGGGTATATGTATAATTACCAAAACCATTACACTAGAGTTGAAATGTTTGAATGGGTGATCTTGTTTCAATCTTTTGTAACATTTCTTAGTATCCTAATTTTATTTTTACTAATTTAATAATGCTATAAATCTTTCCTAGGAAAAGGGACCTAGTAATAAAATATTGACTATTATTGGTGTCACATAGTGGCCGCATAGTTTTTTGTATTATCAATTGTTGACCTATTTTTTAAGCCCAATACAAGTAGGACTTTGTGGGAAAGGCATGGCTTTTTTGATAATTCCCTTTATGTGATTTTGACCAAATAAGTTTTGTTCATTTTTATTTTCAAAAAAAAGACTCAATTTTTCATAGATCATGAAATGTGTGTGTCTAGTGGGCAGAGAATTGACTCTCACCCAGGGTTCCCTTTTCGATTATCCAATCTGGTGAAGTACTACGTCTTTTTATATTTTTAGTTTAAGATCATCTAATCCAAACCAATATGGATGGTGTTTAAGGTCAGATAAATTTGACCACAAGTAGGTTGAGGCAATCTATACAGAAAGGGAAAGTATAAAATCTATGTTAATGGAGGGTTTAATGATAGTATATAATTTCTCATGGATTAATTTACTTTTTTTAATGTCATAGTTTTTGGACCATTAGAATATGAAAAATAACCCGAATAGCACCGAACTGGAAAGGATACTCCCACATATTTTGAATGTGAGAAGAGAAATTGTAGGCCATAATCTTTGGACACTTGTATCTAAGGTGATGGAATAAAATAAGTATATAAGTAATGTTTTCAGAACATGTTTCAGAGTAGGCCTTCATTGCAATACTTTCAAGGAAAACGAAGAAAAAATCACATTTTTTCTTGAGGATAAAGATGCCTCAAGTTAAAGGGCCATATTAGGGGAACATATGCAGAAACATATCGAGGGAATAATATGAATAGTCAAAACAGAGGGGTCCTTTGAATTCATAAATTGTTTTCCTTGATAACGAAGTAAGGTTTGTGATGACCTGAGATTCTTAAGGCAAGAAGTGTAAAAAATAAAATTGAAAGAAAGAATGATGGATGCATTTAGTCCAGAAAGGGATCTAAATAGGAGAGATGTTGAGACTTATCTCTATAGCTCAATCATAATGGAATATGTGTGTATATATATATATTAGACTTTATGGATGGGCATTGGATCCAGTTTTTAGGTGTCAAGGTGTATCTTTACGGGATGATAATCAAGCCAAACGTAGTTCTGAGAAAATTCCATATATAGTTCTAGCTTATATGTGATGTGGAATGATTCATAAAAGGTAAGTCACTCTAAGTAGATTAAGGTTGTGTGGTATGGATGTAATATTCCTTAACTATGGTCATGGAATGATTTAATTATAAAAATATAAATAATTTTTTAAAATCTCTATGCTCATGTGATTCATGATTGTTGTGAGAAACAAGAGGAAATTAGTGAACTATATAACTTTTATTAATATTATATTTAAGTATTTTTTTCCTTTGCGCACCACATGATTTGTTATATTGTGGTAGAGGAACTATCCCATAGTTTAACATCATGCGACCAATAAAAAGGGTGTCGTAGTTAAAGTATGTATAGATTTGACCAAATTTTATGGGGATACTAATCCAAAAAGTTCTTATAGGAAAAAAATTCTCTGACATAACTTGAACCAGAGGATAAAAAAATTGGTCATAATCTTGGGGTTTTCATATATGAGGTTATGGAATGAGATAGGTATATAAGGAGTGTTTGTGAATATCTGAGCTCCCCAAGATCTGAATTGTGACATATGGAAAGAAAATGTCTAGAAATCATGATGGATGAATTTATACATGATATTACTATGGTTGTGGAATTATAATCACATTTAGATGTTGATACCAAAGTTTACATGGCACTATTAAGGGTTTCCATGTAAAGGTTAACCTTCTATACAATGATAGGTGGGAATTTGTATTATATTTTTATTACTCGTGGATAGGCCCTAAAAATTTAATCTAGGTGTCACTAAATATATCATCAAAATGAGAATCAAGACATAGATAGTCCAAAGAGATATGTATTCCCCTACATAGATATGACTCATATAAGGGGAATGAGTTTTTTAAATATGGAACTATAGGAAAAAACCCATGTTAGACTCTCTATATAGATCCATCTCATATATATAAAAGGAAAGTTTTTCATAATTTATTTTTGGTCCAATGATAAGGGATTCAGGAATCACTATGTATCTTGTTGGAGAAAGAATCAAGCCACATGCTGTTTTAGGAGCGAAGTGTGGCATGATAACGACACTGGTAATGAAATTCCTCTTAAGGGGGGGCCATAGCGATGTACAACTTTATACCATGTGATAAGGATGTACACAATTTAGATTAATGTCTTGTGGAAAGGATGGTGACCATGCATGTTAACATAAAGCAGTGAGGAAAATGATGGATACATTTTACAGTTACCTTTATTCTACTAAATGTGTTCTTTTAAGATCTTGCATCCAATACTAATGGTGAGGGTGGGATGAATTCTCTAGATAGTAATAAAAAAATTGATGTGAATAAGGGCCCTAAGGGAAGAATGTTATTGAAGATGGTCTCAGCTACAAGGAATAATTTATGGATGAGCTTCATACTGGGGTTTAGGTGTCACTATATATCCCAAGAAATTGTGAATCAATCCATACATATTTATGAAACATGTTGTAGAAGATGAATAGTGGTGGAAAAGAAGTTCCTCTAAGGAGAGTCTGAGTGTATCATGTGGTTTTTTCATTATGTGATAGGGATGAAAATCATAGAGTAAATAGTAAGGGTGTTATATGTACAATTTAACATCGTATAATGAGGATAAAGTATTGTATAATTTAACTTCTTATAATTAGGATTTTATTTTATAGTATAACATCATGTGACTATGATGTATGGTTATTAAATATTATGTTCCTAATACTTTAACCAATAATTGTGTCTTTTAAGGTCTTGCATCTAGGAATATTAGTTGTTCCTTTTATGGTCATGTGATAAAGACCACTGGTTTTTATTACACATGGTATTTCATGAGAAATTTTGAATTCTAAGGGGTTGTGTTGTTATCCCCATTTATTCTAATCAATTAATAAGCTCTGTTATAGTATGCAATATTATTAATCAAAGGCCCCTCACATACTGGTTTATGTTTTGAATATTTATTCCCTGGTATAATAAATTTTCTAAGAAGCAAAAACTAGTTTAACATGGAGGAATTAACAAAAGTGAACTTTCATGTAAAATGATTTTCCTATTCGGTTTTGGTGAAACTAAAAATAGTCTAGGGTATACAACCATTTCTCATCAATCCATTTAAATTAATTGAATAATTTTTGATATTTCCTATATATGGATATCTTGTCATAAACGTTAATGTTGAGTGAAGTTAATTAGACCTCAATAGGTAGAACAGTATCCATCCCGTATATAATTGAATATAGGTTTGCATATGTGTTAGTATGAGTTATGGTATGATAAGACCACAAGTCATGTAAAATATCATCAGGATAATATTTCTTATCTTTTCCCACCATCTTATGGAGTATGTTTGAAAGAGTTTTAGTAAAAGACTCTATTTTCATGTTTTTTGTGTCATGATAATGTGAAAAATAGTTGGCCTCAATGTTATACTACTCATAAAACATTTTAAAATTATAAGAATAAAAATTAGTGTTGTTTTCCATTAATATGGTATGGGTGACACCAAATCTAGTGATGATATTATACTTCACATAGTTAATGATATTATTTTCCCCAAGTTCATTAATTGGTATGGTCTCTTCTCATTTGTATAATAATCTTGTAGCAGTAAGTATGTATTTGAACTTTTTGGCTATAGTAGGAGTATATGGTCTTATAAAAACTATTCCCCATTCGAAAAATGTCCCGGATTATTTGGATTAGTGAAAAAGGTCTATTGGTTGTTGGATAAGGTTAGAATATATTTTAAAGTATTAGAACCTTTTTCTGAATTTAATACAATACTTTTTCATTTATATCTATAAATAACCATGACTCCCAATTTTATGAGAATCTTGATCCATGAATTATGAGTGTCATAGGCCCTAGTGTGGACTTATTGAAAAGAAACAATGCTTAAACCTCAATCAATGAATATAAGGATAACCCCATCAAAGCCTCATTTATAAAGGAACTTCTGGTGAATCAGGCTATCATAAAGAGTAATGTTGAATTCCCACCGTCATAATTTTTCTTTCCTTTCTATGATGGATAGAAGAGTCACTATTTGGAGGTAGTCCAATATGGATTTCATCTAACCATTTTAATAATTAAATTATTTAGGGTTTGGATTATCCTCATTGATCTCTTTTCAATTGATAGTGACACCATTTCATGGTGAATAATGGTGATGAACGTTTCTTCCTAGTCTGGAACATCCAAGGATATAACCACATTTTTCAATGCATCTTCTTGGGAATTATGTGGGCATGAGACTTGTGTTAATGTTGTATTTAATGGGAATTTTTCCATTGACCCTCAAAAATAGTTAATAAGTCTAATTAGATATTCTTTTCATATGGAATAATCATCATTGATCTATTTGATTACCAACTTTGAATCAATATTGTATTTAAAGTGGGCCACATGTATTTGAAGTGCCAATTCTAGACCTGCAACGAGGGTTCAATATTTAGCCTCATTATTGTTGAATCCTTCTAATAATAGAAATGAATATGATAAGACTACCGTATTCGAAGAGATAATAATGGCTCCCAAACCGACTCTATTGATTTTGGGGTCTTCCATTATTTTCCCCATTTGGATTCTAGAAGCAACATTAAAATAAAATTATCACGTCCGGGGGAAATATTGGATAGAGAAGACATTTTCATCAAGAAATTGATTATTCAATGTAATTTTTTCTACAAAAGGATGCTCTGTGAGGAAATATAATAATTTATTTCCTTTTATTGATTTTTGAGATACAAAATAAATATTAAACTACTGTAAAATTACCATACATCATTACATGCATCCCTTCATAATAGGATGGTTGAGCATACATTTGAGCAGTACATTATAAGAGAAAAATGGACTTCCGGACATTGCAAGTAGTTCCTCGATTTCTGAACTGTAAAGATAAAAATTTGGTAATTATTTATGATATATTAATTTTTAGTCTCAGTATCAAGCATGGTTCTTCTAAGATAATAAATACTAATCTCATATTTTTCATCATTTTGTTTGTATAAAGGAAGTTCTTAGAGATCACTATATGTCCATAACATATAGAATGAGTGGATTTACTCCACCCAAAGACATTAAAACTTGTAGACAAAGGTTATTTCTTGAGACTATCAAAGGATTCTTCATAATCGGAAATATATTGATAGGTGGCTCCCTTATTTATTAGCCTAGAAAATGGTTAAAAATTTCCTGCCAGATTCACTATGAAGCATAAGATATAGGCAAGGTATATTTGAAGTCCCATAAACTCTTTGAGGTTTTGAGTAGGTGATATGTCAAGGCTATTCTTAGTCTTCTATTGATTAAATTGAATTCCAGGATGGTGTACACTAAATTCTGGAGTCTTTTTTATGTAACATCAAAATCACATTTCCAAGGATTTATTTATATACTATTTTGTCTTTTCTTGTTGAAAATGATCTCAACATTATCAAGATGATTAGAACATGGATGATATTTTACCAAAAAAAAATTCCATGTAACACTCAATGGACTTTCTCAAGAAGGGTATGAAAGTATAATTCATGGCACGTTGTTATGTGGTTCTAGTGTTCTTTAAACCAAAAGGCATCACCTGATAGAAATATATACCTTGGGTTGTCCTAAAAGTAGTGTCCTCTTTATATTTAAGGCCCATTCATATTTGGGTATAACCTGAATATCTTTCCATAGAGAAGGTGTATTTTTAATCATAAATTTCATCGATTAGATGTTTTATAGTTGGAACCATAAAATCATATTTTGAAAAATTCTTATTGAGATCCCTCAAAATAATGTAATCTCTAATGTACCTATTAATATTATTAAACAATACAATATTAGAGATCCACTATGGTTATTCAACATCCTTGATTACTTTTTATTCAATTATCTTATTATCTTCTTATTCAACATTTCCAGCATGAGTTGGATTTATTCTTATGGTCGTCATCTTGTAATTATGGTGATCTTCTACAAAACCCAAATTTTGGGTGGCTATATCGAGATCAAGTCCTAACATTTCTATGTAATTCTAGGGGCACACATCTCAATTATGATTTAAAAAATAGTTATATAGCTCTTTTTCATTAGGATACATGGTCGCACTAATCTCTATAGGCCGAAGATCATCCTCTATACCCATATTTATCTACCAAATCTCAAAAATAGTGGTAGAGAAACCCTCCTATAATAATGGATGGGTTTATTTGATATATTATTCCTAATCTACCCACATAATAATTTCAATAGTAATTGGTGATAGAGGAGAATATTCAAATCTATAGGAGGAATCCATATCCTAACATTTTGAAGATGAAGTAGGTTTACACCCACACTCTATCAGTGATAAGAGGGTTTATTTTAATTTAGATGATGATGTAAGGGTATTGTATAATATGTGGAAAAAATAAGGGAATTTTTAACTAGAGTTTTTTCACTGTTTTGAAGATCATGGACCTCTTATGTTTTTTAGTTTTATTAATGTAACTGATATGATAATATTTGATGGATACATACCCAAATATGAACCTATATCTTTAATTTGGTTGATGGGAAATACATATCCATCAATTAGATTTTTTTAATGGTCCATCTATGGTCATTTCATTACCATTTGGTGTAGTAACCAGAGTGGCATCATTAATCATGGGTTATTTCCCGTCTCTTCGGTAAAACCCTGAATTTATGTTTTCAGATTCACATGATTCGAATGGAGATTTTTCACCAGGAAATGACCTGATATTTAAATTGGCATGGTAATATATTTACACAAGGTATGATGGAGGGATTTCCACATATTGATGCAAACAAGTACTCCCTATAAGGATGTTAAAAGATGTATCCTACTCATAACCATTAATTTTGAATCAGATGTAAGGTCACTGAATTGAGTTCTGAGCCTGATCTGGCCAAGAGGATTTTTATCACTCTTTTAATAACTCTGTAATGTTAAAGTGGAAGGGGATAATCTAGATTAACAATAACCCAATTAAATTAGTGTTCATAATTGAATGATATTGATTCCCAAGTCATTATCTATGAAATCTCATCTGACGTCAATGTCATTTAGCTTACCGAATACATATAAGGGTCTTATGTGTCCCTTTAGAATCGAATCAATGTATTGCTCTCTGAAAGAGATAATAATTTGACACTTCATAGAATGAATATTTTCATGATATAATTTATGAAGGGTAACCTCATATTATAACTCTTATGGGCTTAGTATGGATTCTAGAAGTTAATCCCTAAGTCCTTTTGATAAACTGATACAATACAATATTGAAATCTAAACTTAACCACGGAAAATTATTTCAAGATGTAATATTTTTTATACAATTATATATGCTTCCCAATGTGAGGATTCTCCTGTATAGGTGATTTATTGGATTAATTTATTGAGTTAGATGATCCATAACTTAGAAAAGAAGGTGAAGGAACTCCTATCATAGTGGATTAGTTTGACTAAGTCTTCCCACTCACATGATATGATTAGAATATTGAACTCCCTCAAATTGGTAATCCAATACAATTAGGTTTGGATGAATCTTGAAAAAAAAAACATTATTGTTCATGCTTTTTCATGGCTTATTGAAGTACTTTCTCGTCGGTTTTAATGGAATAAATAACTTTGGAAATGATGCGCTTGGAATATTGAATTATGTCATCACTACCCTATTTATTGTTCCCATTGATACTAATAACTCTATATCTAGATCCCATATTAGGCATAGGGAACTTGGATTCATAATCATTCTCATCATCATAGAAGAGATCCATTAAATAATAAAATTAACAGAACCAAAGAGAAATTATATATCTGATGAGGATTCTACATCCTTACCCAAAACCTAATCCCTAACTCCCACCTCACCTAATCCCTATACCAACCCTAACCTAATCTCAATCCATAAACCCTAGCATACCCTTATACGTAAACAAAACTTATTCCTAATACTAGACCCAAACCCCCAAATATAATCCCTAAATTCAAAGCTAACTAGACATAATAAAAAAACCCCTCCTAACCTAATCCCGTAAACCTACCCAAACCTAAACCTAATATCTAAACCACCCCCGCCTACAAACATCTCAAAACCCCTCTCTAGAACCCTCCACCTTACCTAATCCCTCAACCCAACCCCAACAAAAACATAATCCCTAACCCCCTCCAAATGAACCTTATCCCTAAACCCAACCTTATCATAAAACTAATCCCTAACCCCCACCAATCATAATCACTAAATTATACCCTAATATATAGAGAATCCCAAAACCATACACCTAACATATCCCTAAACCCTACACTCACCATAACCTAAAACTAATCCCTACCCCCCTACCTCCCACCCAACCTCATTTCTAAACCATAACCTAACCTAAACCAAATCCCTAACCCCCACCTAACCAAATCCATAACCCCACACCCCTCTTAACCTAATCCATAAATTCATCTACATCCCTGAAACACTAGCTAAACATAATCCACTAATCCTACCAACCAACGCTACCCTTGAACCAAATCCCTAACCTAATACGTAAACATACCCAACCCCACCAGATATTATATTTGAACCCTACTCCCACACTTAACATAACCTAAACCCTAAACCCTATCCCTAAACCTAATATCTAAACCTTCAACAAACCCTACCCCAAAACCTAATCCTTAATCCTACCATACCCAACATATTTTAATTCCTAAACCTAATCCCAACTCCCCCCCCCCCGCACAAACACACACTTAACATAATCGCTAAACCTACACTACCCCCCCCCCCCACAAAACATAATCCCTAAACCCTACTCCCCCACCTAACCAAACCAAATAACAAACCCTACCCCCTAATTTGAATCCCTAAAACCCCAACCTAACCCTACTAAAAAACCTACTCTATAATCCTACCCCCACCTAGCCTAATCCCTAAAACCTACTCACCACCCCACTTAACCTAACCTAATCTGTAACCCCCCCCCCACCGAACCTAATCCCAAATCTAACCCTACACCCCACCTACCATAATCCTTAAACCATACTCAGCACAACTAAACCAAATACCCACCCCCACCTAACCAAATCCTTAATCCCAACCCCCCAAACCCAATCACTAAACAACCCACCTAACCCTACCCCTAAACCAAATCCCCCACCCAACCATACCGTTAAACCTATTCCCATCCCACCTAAACTAAGCTCTTAATCTTATACTCATAATAATCCTTAAAATTTTCTCCTCCTCCCACCACACATAACCTAATACCTAAACTATTATCTAACACAAATCAAATCCCTAAACCACCGCACCTAAACTAATACCTAAACACTACTCACCCACCTTAGCTATATTAATCCCATCCACCACCTAAATATAACCCCCCCCCCAACCACCACCACCATAAATCCTAGTCCATAAAACCTAGTCCCCAATCATAATCCCTAATACCCCCACCTAACCCTTCCCCTAAAACTAATACCCACACCTATCTAACCCTACTCTTAACCATACCCACCACCCCCACGTAACCTAATCTCCAAAACCTATCCTAATAATAATATTGAAACCCTTCTCTCTCCACCAAATACCATAAACCCTAAACTCTATTGTATCCAAAATCTAATCCCTAAACCCGATTCTAAACTAAACCTAATCCCTAAACCCCCACCTAACCCTTCCCCTAGACCTACCCCACACCACCTAATGTAATATCGACCCCTCCCCCCAAACATAACCTAAACCTAATCTCCAAACCCTCACCTAACCTAATACCGAATGCAACTATCATAATCCACAATACCTACCTATAAACCTAATACCAAAATCCCCAACCAACCTAAACATAATCCCTAAACCCTACCTTGAACATAATCCCAATCCCCCACCCAATGTAACCCTACCTAACTTATTCCCAAAACACTAATCTAACCTAAAATCAATCCATAAATGCCTGCACCTAACCTAATCCCCAAACCCTACCCTAAACCAATACCCAATCCCTCCCCCCACCAAACCTAACCCCTAAACCCCTCCCTAAACACTACCCTGAGACTAATCCCTAACCAACCACATATCCTAGCCCCTAACCCCATGTAACATAATCCCTACCTAAACATAATCCCTATATCACCCAACCTAATCCCTAAACCCATCCCCCCATACCCTGTGATACCCCTAACCTTATCCCTAAACCCCCACCAAAATAATTTTCTACTAAAACCTCCTTAGACAAACCCTTAAACGTCCCACCTAAACTAATAATAAAACCATTTTATAAATAAAAAAATATATATATTCCATACTCTAATAAAAACTTAATCCTTAAACACCCCCAACATATTGTATACTAAGCCTAATCCCTAACCCCCCACCCCCCAAACCTTATCTATAAACCCAACCTCCTGCCCATAAACCCCACCTAAACCTAATCACTAACCCCCCTCCCACATAACCTCATCACAACCCCCACAACCTCAACTAATATATAACCCCCTATACTCCTAAACTAGTACCTAAAACCTACACTGACCAAAACCAAATCCATAAACCACACTCTAACATAAACATAATTCATTGAAACCACACCTAACATAATCCCTAATACCTACTATAACCGAAACCTAATCTATAAACCCTACCTCTAGACCTAATCCCTAACCCCCCACCTAAACTAATCCCTAAACCTTACTCTAACTTAAACCTAATCACAAATACAAAAAATAATCCCAATCCCTAACCCCCATTTTACCTAATCCCTATTCCCCCACCTCACCAAATACTTAAACCCTACCCCTCCCTAACTTAATCATAAACCCTACTCTAACCTAAACCTAATCCCAAAACCAAACACCTATCCACAAAACTAAACCTGAATCCAAATTAAACCAAATCTCTAAACCCCATATAACACTACCCCTAAACCCTCCCCGCCTAACAAATCCACAATCCAAACCACCTCACCCCAAACCCTGCATAAACCTAATCCCCAAGCCCCCCCTCCTCCTAACTAAATACCTAGCCCATCTAACATCATCCCAAGACCCTACCCTCTCATACTAATCCCAAAACCCCACCTAAACCTAATTACCACCCTTCTTTCCTAACCTTAAACCCCTACTCTAACCTAAACATAGTCCCTAAACCCCCACCTAACCTAATCCATAATCACTATCTTACCCCCACCAAACCTAATCTATAAATACTTAAATAATATCATTTTCAATCTCCACTCTCTAACCAAATACATAAAACCAACACTATCCTAAACATGTTCCCCAAACCCCCCATCTAACCCTACCCCTTAACCTAATATCTACACCATATAACTTAATCCATAAACCCTATTATAACCTAATCCTAATCCCTAACCCCTAAACTAATCCCAATACTTTACTCCCCACCTAACATAATACCTAAACCCTGCCCCATCCCTATCCTAATACCTAAAAACTAATCTAACCTAAAAGTAATCACTTATCCCACCACCTAACCCTACCCCTAAACCTAATCCCTCCCACCCAACCTTATCCATAAGCCTACTCTAAACTAAACCTAATCCCTTACCCCCCCCCCCCCACCCCACCTAACCCTACACCTAAATCTAATCCCACTTCTATTTCATCTTAAACCCCAAAAACTAACATAAACCTAATCACTAACCCAAAAACAACCTAATATTAAAAACCTACATTACAAACCTAAACCCTAAATCCTCTACCTAACCCTACCAATAAACCTACTACCCCCAACCGAGCATAAAACCTACACCCTAGTCTAACATGAAACTAGTCCCTAAACTCCCCCACCTAACCTAATCCCTAAACCCTACCCTACCCCCAACGAAAATAATCCAAAAACCAAACATAACCCCTAAACCCTAATATAACCTGAAACTAGTCAATAACCCCCCCCCCCCATCCAACATAATCCATAAACATTACCCTACCCCACCTATCCTAATCCCTAAAACCTACTATATCCTAAACATAATTACTAAACCTTACTCTAAAAAACTAAATCCCTAAAACCACCGCCAAAAACCCTACACTACACTAAAAATAATCCATAACCCCCCCACTAACACCCCCCCCCCCCCCACACACACACTAAACTAACCCCCCCCCCCCCCCACTAATATAATCCCAAAACCAAACCCCCGCCCCACCCTAAAAAAACCTAATCCATAACCCCCCCCCCATCTAACGTAATATGTTACTCCCCCACCACCTAACCTAATCCTAAACCGACATACCCATAACCTAATCTCTAAACACTACTCTAACCTAAAAATAATCCATAAACAATACAGTGACATAAAACTAATCGTTAAACCCCTCAACTAATGTAATCCCAAAACCCTACTATAACTAAAACCAAATCTAGAAACCCTATCCCTAAACATAATTCCTAACCCCCAAACTCTACCCTAAAAGAAACAAAATTAAAAATACCCCCCCCCCCTACTACAACTAATACATAAACCACCCACCTAACATAATCCCTAAACCTGACCCCCAACCTAACCTAATATGTAAACCCTACCCCTAAACCTAATACCAAAATCTCCCACCTAAAATAATGCTTAAAACCTACCCTAAACCTACCCTAACCCATCCACATAACCTATCCCCACCCAAAATAATCCCTAAACCCAACTATAATTACCTAATCCCTAAACCCTACCTCCACCTAATCTGAACATAATTCTAATCCCTACCCCCCCCCCACCAAACCTACTCTATAAACCCTACATTAACATAAATATAATCCCTAAACCGCACACATAATCTATAAAACCTACCTTAACCAAAATCTAATACCTTAATACATAACCTAATCACTAAACCCTACCCTAAATCTAATCCCCAAACCCTAGCACACATTATCCCTAAACCCTTTCCCCAACTTATTTAATCCTTAAACCTTGCACCACTATAAACCTTATCCCTCAACCTCAACCTCACTGAATCACTAAACCCAAACCACTTCCCCAAACCATACCAAAACCAAATCCATAAACCCCCTACACAATATAATACATAACCCCTACCCCTAAAACATATCCAATACTAAACCTAACTCATAACCCATACCAAACCAAATCCATAAACATGACCTATCCTACAAAACACAACAGAAATATAATCCCTAAATCTCCAACTAACCTATTTCATAATCCCCTACCCCTATCCAAATACCATAACCATACTCTACCCAAAACCTAATACCTAAACAATTATATAAAATAAATATAATCCATAAACCCCCCAACATAACCTTATCCTTAAACCCTGCTCTAACCTTAATATAATATTTAAACCCTACCCTTAAACCTAATCCCTTAACCAAACACTACCCTATAATAAACCTAATGACTATCCCCTCCTCGCCTACCCTAATCACTAAATTACCCCCTCCCTAAAATCCTACCTAAACTTTCCCCAACCCCTCACCCAACCTAATCCCTAACCCCCACCTAACCTAATCCTAAACCCCCCTCCCCATCAAAATCCATAAATCCCCTACCTAAATTAATCCCACAACTTGACTCCACCCAACCAAATCTCAAAACCCCAACTTAATTCCTAAACCATACCCCCTAAACCAAATCCACCCCCCCCCCCCCCCCCCCGCACACACACACACATCACCCCACTCATAAGATTAATCCCCCTATCTATCATAACCCCTAAACCATACTATAACCTTAACCTAGTCCCTAAAACCCCACCTAACCTAATCCCTACCCTACATACACCTAACTAATACCATAAAACCAATCCTAAACCTAATCTCTAACCCCCACCCCTACCTGACCTAATCTCTATCCCACACCCCTACCTGACCTAATCCCAAAATCCTACCCCCTAAACCTAATCCCTAAAACCCCCACATAAACTATACCCCATAAACCTAATCCCTAATATCCCCATCTAACCTAATCCTTAAACCCAACTCCCCCACCATCATAATCCATACACCCAAGACTACCCCCATCCTAACTGAATACTTAAACCGTACTCCACCCTCACCAATCCTAATACTTCAATCCCACTCTAATGTAAATATGGTTCTCAAACCCCCCACCTAACCTAATCACTAAAGCCTACCTACCCCCAACTAACCTAATACCTAAACCCCATACTATACCTAATCACTAATCTACCATCCAACCTAATATCTATACCCTAGACCATATATATAATCTATAATCCCCCCACATACACCCTACCCCTAAACTTAATACCTAAACCACACATTTTTCTTAATCCATAACCCCTCCCCCTAAAACCTAATTTCTAAATCCTACCCTACTCCCTCTTTTACTTAATACCTATAATCTACCCACACCCAACCTAATCTCTAAATACTAACCTAATCACAATCCCTAATCCCCAAAAATAAGGTAATGTCACTCTTACCCTAACCTATGAACCTTAATATAACCTAAACCTTGTATCTAATCCCTACCCTACCCCACCTAATTTAATATAAATCATATCCCAATCCCAATCCCAAACCTCATCCTTTCACTAACCTAATACATAAACCCTTATCTAACCTAAACTTAATCTATAACCCCCCCCCCCACCCCACACACACACCTACCAAACCCTACCACTATGCCCAATACCTGCACCACTTAACCCATTCCTTAAACACTACTCTGGACTTATCCTAACCCCTAAAAACTAACTACATCTCAATCCCAAAGCCTACTCCTAGAGGGAACATAATCCCAAATCCCAACTCTAAACAAAATATAATCCCTAAACTCTTAAAATAATGCCAATTTATAATCCCTTATCAAATAAAATCCATAAACCTCCCACCTAACATGATCCCTACACACTACCCCCTACATAACCTAATATATAATCCCTATTTAAATTTAAATCAAACCCCTAAACCCCCCACCTAACCCAACCCTAAAACCTAATCCCCCACCACCAAAACTAATCCCTAAATCCTACTCTAAATTAAACCTAATCTCTAAAAACCCAACAAACCCTACCCCTATAACTAATCCTCCCAAAATCTAACCTAATACCTAAACCTGAATCTAACCTAACCATAATCCCAAAACCCTACCCACTGTAACACCTTGATATTTTGAGAATTATTTTTTTTCGAATTAATTTATCTTTTCAATATTTTTAATTTCACTTAACACTAAAAATAGTTCATTATATTTATATATATATATATATTAAAACATGCATTAAAATAATCCTTATACATAAAATACCAACTTTTCATATGATATATGAAATACCAACTTAGCTGGCACTACAAGAAACACTGACATGGCATACGATGAACGAAAGAGTGAGTTTCTATGAAACATATTTATATATATATATATATAATTAATTTGATGAGATAATTATAAACTACCCATTAAACATAGTTATAGTAATATTAATAACTACTTTACAAATAGTTTTTATAATTTTTTTAAATAAATAAAACATATTGATAATGAAAGATATGATTTTTGGTAAAGTCTTTCTATGTTTAAAAACATCATTTTCTCGAATAAACCACTTCTAATAATGATTGTTATTTTAGAGAGATTTATATATTTAATTTTATAAAATAAAAGAATTTTTTTAATTCAGAATGTCAAAATTATCCGAGGGTGAATTTATGGGATTTTTCTGAGAAACATTATTTTATAATGAAAAGTGAAAAATACTGCTTTTTATTTAAAAACTGCCTTTTTTCTAATTAATTATTTATTATAATCGATATTATAAATATTTTTTAAGGTAAATTTAGATAAATATTACATCTATTAATACAATATATTTTATTTTAATCAATTTTACTTTGAAACTGATTATAAAATATTAACAATCTTTTGAAATTTTTCCTACTTTAAAACCACTTTATTTTGTCCTGTTTTCAGAATTAGTAGTAATCTTAATTTCTTTGCTTCTATGATTTGAATTTAAAAAATATAACGTAAAACATTTTATTAAGTCTAATATTTTGATTCTAATAATATCATGTTAGTTTTTGACCAAAATTATTAGTAAATGTGATTAAAATTAGTCATAGTAGTTAAGGACAAATTAAGCATAATTAGGGACTAAACCTTAAAATTACGAGGCCAAATGACCTATAAGCATGTCCAAAACCCATTTTATGTCTATATTAAGGTACTAAAACTTAAAAGTTTGAGTGTTTTTGGGGTTTTATGTCTTTGTTTGGGTAAGAACAGGTGCACTCCTAATTCGTTTCCAGAAATTCCATGTGAGTCGTTTTCCTTCCCAATTAAAGTCCACCACCTCTACCTATTCCTCACACATCTAAAACCTTTTAATTTAGTACAATATGTGATAAATTAGACACCAAATAATCCTCCATTATACCATGAAGACACCCTTTGGGAATAAATACTCCCAATGAAGCCTTTTGGAAAAAACCAAAAGGAGTTACCTGATTAAGAGGTAACGTCTTCTCTTATGCTCTATTCCATTATTTTCCTTCTTCACCCCTCCAATATATTTATTTCATTATTTTGTCCCAAAAATATTATAGTTAATATAGTAGGATGTTTTTTTTAAATTTATTATACCTAAACTTACACACACCTCCATCTAATGGATGTTGAACATACAATTTCTTTGTATGGAGAACTACTACCTCATGAATTGATGAGTGTTCATTTCTCCTTTTCCACCAATCATTGTGAAATTGATGATAGAAAATATATTATATATGTCATATATTATATTTATTATGGATTTAATCTTATTTATTACTTTTAAAACACACTTATCTTTTGTTTCCATTTGTTTTTAATACGATAATCTTATTTGAGTAAGTGTGGACTATCACCCCCTCAAAGCGATGTGATTCGTTTCCACACCACATGGTATGTATTAAGGATGAGTTTTATGAAATTTTATGATATATATGAAATATATATTAAAATATAATAATTATATATTTATGTATAAATATATATAAATATTTCATTAACATTCTTTCTTTTAATAAGATAATAAAAATGTAAACAACGTTCATGCGTACGTACGACTTACCATCTCCATGAATAGTATATTCCATTTCATACTTATTTGTATTATAAATTATTATAAATTAAATATATTGGATATAAATTATATTTATATAATTATTTACATTATGTAATCATGATATAAGTATATGGACTAAATATGTAACAAATTAAGACACATGCGAAGAACAAAGTAAATTTTACCTGAAGTGAAACCTTAACATAGGATCATTAACAAGAGGGTAATTTAAATTTATAATAAAACCATATATGGTAATATGTATAATAATATTATTATATAAAATATTTATAATAAAATTATACTTATTATACAAGAATATTACACGAGTACGGAGATAGTTAAGGCACAAGGTAAGGTGATTTAATCTCAATTTTAATTTTCGTGACATAAATGTTATGTTCGCCACTCTTTACTTTTTTTGTGCTGTATGTACTGAAAATTATAGTATTATATGTAACCTTTAGTTAAATTTTTGTTTATTCACATTACCATTTTATGATCCTTCTTTCATGTTTTTTATGTTTCAAAAGTTACAAAATCGGTAAATATGTTTAGTCTCAATTTTCCATCTTTGAGACTCTTGTTTTTCTATGCACCTAAACTCTTTTTAAAGGTTAAAATACTTCCATTTTACATGAAATACAACGAATATAAATATTTTCATGATATTATATGATTCATATGTAATTTTATTTCCTTACATGGAGATCATAATGCCAAGATACCAAGATATAAGTGTTTGTTGAGACAATCTCATTACTTTAAAAGATTTTCTATGTTTATGATTTCATTGATTAAATAATATAATACATACCTCAAGAATATTAATGAGTTTCCTTATTATATGTCATTTAATTATATACTCATGTATTGGAACCATTTTCAACTCTTAGGTACATACGATAGTTAAGAAAGTGTTTTTAGGAAAGCATGACTTTACCATTTCTTCGGTTGGAAATATATGTTTTCTAAAAAGGGATTCCAAGAATATTATACCATAATCCTATAATAATTAAAATATATTTTTAAAATTTTTATATTTTAACAATATATTTAAGGGAATATTCTTGTCTCTTTCCGAACAAGGCACTTTTCTAACACTTTTTTACCATGAAAAAGGAATGTTCTTTTGACCTTATTTGATATGTATGGATTTACCCACTATCATTTATTTTAAGCTCCCATTGTATTTTTAAAAGATAAATATTTAAGAAAATTTTTTTTCAAAAATATTTTAAAATAAAATGGTTTTATAAAAAAATTTCATGCTTCTTTTATAATTTTTCAAGAAAAATGGTTTTCAAAATGTTTCCAAGCTTCTTTTATAAGTTTTCAAAGAAAATGGTTTTCAAAATGTTTTCAAACTTCTTTTATAAGATTCCGGGAATTTTGTTTTCAATCTCCATTTATAGTTTTCAAGGAAAAATGTTTTCAAAATGATTTCATGCCTTCTTTATAAGTAATGAAGGTATTTTCTAAGTAAAATATTTTTGAATTGTTTTATGTATTAAAAAGGATTTTTCAAACAAGAAAGGATATTTTCCTCAAGAAATATTTTTGAAAGATGATTCAAAATTATTTTCCATATAAGATGACATTTTTTGATGTTACTCATGACTTTATTGAAATTTATTTAAAGGTTACATTCATATAATTTTTATTAATGGGTTATGATTAAATTCATGGTCTTTATGAAACATGTTTCTCTTCCACTGGTTATATGTTTATGAAATCCTTTTATTTTTCATGGGTTCCATGGTTATGAATCCTGTTTCTTTTCATGGGTAATGATTTGATGAAAATGTTATGAAACCTATATCTTTCCCATAGGTTATGATGTGATGTAATATTAATTATACCCATTTTATTTCATGGGTTATTATTTGATGTTTATAAAACCTATGTCTTTTTATGGGTCCTGATATGATGAATGTTTTATTATCTTGTGGAACATGTATGAAAGATTTTATTGTGAGATTGGTGGGACCTATATATCCCTTCAATGAATTGGGTAATGATAAATTTTTTATGAGCTTAAAGGGTACATGGGAGGACATCCCAAAACCAAAAGAAGACGAAATAGGGGATAACATAATAATATCGAAACAAGAGGGTACACGAGAGGACATACCATGCCCACAAAAAGAGGGAATAGGGGAGAAAATCCCAATACCGAAACAAGAGGGTGCACCGAAGTACATCCCAATCCCACAACAAGATGGAATGGGGGGGAAATCCCAATCTCGAAACAAGAGGGTACATTGGAGGACATCCCAATCCTAAAACAAGAGGGTACACGGGAGGTCATACCAAGCCCAATGAAAGTATATAGCTGATTAAACTAAGCCTAACATGATACAAAGGTCTTGGTGGGTCACCTTGAATTAGGGTTTTTATATGTGTTTTCCACCATCCCATATTTTATTCATATGTTATGCTCTCCTAGATTATGTTCATTATTTCTTTATAATTCATGTATTATTAATTTTTAATATTTATCATGATCTTTGATATGTTGAGTATTACCTTAAAATGTTATTCTCAGGTTCCATATCCTTTGGTTCATGTTATTCTTAGGCATTTTCTTTATTTACCCTTACTGAGTATCTGTGCTCATCCCTTTCTTATGTTTCCTCTCCCTAGGTTATGAAGAAAGGTTTTAGGTAGAAGTGATAATGGTGTAGATAATTATGGGAGATGTTGAAGAAATTTCAAAAATATATAAGATATTTTTTCCATGTTTCCAAAGACACTAAACTATTACAGTCTTCATGCATGTATTTTTTCACTGTACTAAATATTCATCTAAAATTATGTAATATCCATATATGTTAATCCGGGGTTGTTATAGTTTGTATTAGAGGAAAGGTTTTTTTAAACTTTAGAAACTAGGATAAGAAAACATTAGTGATATCCCAAGGTATATTTCTATTATATGTCTAGGTATTTCTCTAAGGATAAGTATAAGGATGAGTTAATGTTTAGGAAAATGTTCTGGAAGTTTGGTAAAGGATAGAGTGAGTGGTTTCCCGGAGATACAACAATTTCGGGATAATACAAGTGGATGTGTCTCTAGAATAGATGTAACTAGGTGTAAAAACTTTGACAATATGTTCTGGGCCTCACTCAGGGTAATCTGGTGCATGACAACAGGCCTTACTACACACCTGGTTTGACACTTCCTGGGGATATGCTTTGGGAATTCAATAACTCTTCTCAAACCATCATGACAAACTTAAATAGAATTTGGATATGAATAACATATCCTAAACCTATGGTATCACAGATTAATTATGGTGTCATACTTTAGACATATTATAAGTGACATTTCATGATTTTGTGGTTCCTCATTTTGATAATTGTTTCTTACTCTATGCTTTTGGTTTTAGCCAATGGCTGGAACTCAAAGGAACTATAGTAATAGTGATTACTATAGACAATTCAATTAATTACGTCCTAAATATCCTAATGTTATGGGGGCTAGAATACAAATCCTCATTTCCATACTCACACATCTTTCTCAATCTATAAATCATGCAGAGTTTCCAAATGAGAAAAGGATAGAACAATATTCTGTTGAGTCCTTCATGAGGCATCACCCAACTTCATTCAATAGGTCATTGAATCAACTTGAATCTGAACACTAGATCAGTACCATTTAAATGATATTCTCTATTCTCAAGTGTTTAGATCATGAGAAAGTCATTCTAACTATTTATCGGTTAGAAGGTGAAGCAGAACAGTGGTGGACTCTAATCAAGAATACAAGGAAGCAAGATGAAATTGAATCCATGGATTGAGATGAGTTCAAGAACTTATTCTTCAATAATTATTTTCCTTGTGTTCTTCGTATGAATATAGAAAATGAGTTCCTTGAGTTGGAGAAAAAGGATTTTGAATCTATCAATACCTATGAGGCAATTTACACTAGACATGCGAGGTATGCTTCAGGTATTATCATTCAACTCAAAAGTAAAGTTGATAGGTTCTTCATTGTCTTAAATCAAATTCTCATAATGGTGTTGTCTATAAGAGACTTTAGTATTTATGAAGAGATTCTAAATTGTGAAATCAAGGATGAAATGGACGTTGGATTTACTTATCAATCTCATGGTTTTAACAAGAAAATGAAGATGGAGTTCAATGTAAAATCTGACCATAGAGAAAAGAAAATGAACCTTCTGTTATGCACAAATTGTGTGGAAGAAACATAGAGGGAATTGTCTTAAGGGGACTATTGAATGATTTAAGTTTTTAAGGGATTTCCATCATGTGTTTTAATTTCTATCTAATTCGAGGATGTTACATAATGATGCAAATTATGAGAAATCCCCACAGAATGTACCTCCCACACTTTAGTGTTTCAATTGCATGGAGTCTGTCCATTATGCTAACAAGTTCCCCAATCCACGGAATAATGTGAATGATAATCCACAAAAACCTAAAAAGGAAAAAAGAAAAATAGAAATCTTATGTGATCATAAGGGATGAAGTGAACCAAGATAATTAATAAGTACTTATCCTTTTGTCCTTAGTTGGGAATGTTATGTGTGATTTTTTATGAATAATCACTATGAGAGTCTTATTTTTCGTCATTTATTGATATTTCATGTGATTATCTTTCCTGACATGGATTATTGAATAATAAAATAACATTTAGTGTCTTATCAGAACAACGATGAACCCAAGTATCCAATAAAAAAGTTTTTTGACTATATTTAAGAAAGAAATGGTGAATTATAATTTAGAAGGGTTATAAGGTTAACCATTTATATAGCGTTTATGTCAAAAATTGAATAGAGTTTGTGAAATTAAAGTACTATCTAGACATATGAGATTAATGGATATAGTATATCCTGTCCAAACTATATTTTTTTATGATAACTGATGAAAGATGGAATGGCATATCATGGATCTCATGGTCTATTAGTACTTCATGAATAAAAAAATAATTATCATTAATTTATTAGGGTAAGAGATGAAGTGGAAATATATTGAGGTATAAAAAAAGGTTAATACTGTGTATAAGTAAGGGGGTAACACAAAGTAAGTATATTTCTTCATATTCTTGGTCATTAAATAGATTTAATCAATGATAGGATAATTATAAGAAAAAATTTGTTTTTCATAATACCTTAAATTCTATTGAACCAATGGCTTATAGAATCATCATAGATTTATGACTTTAAGGCCCTTAACATACCTTTGATAATTTACTTGTTTGTGATTGATGACCTAAATCAGTCCTAATGAATATTTACTCTTTTCCTCCATGTCCAATCTTTACACCCAGCCTATGTTCTCCTATGTGGAAACCCAATTATAAGTTACTTTGGGTAACCCTCCCTTTTTAAGGGAAGTTTTAGTATATATTTTTATGATGTGGTATTATATGAATAAAACATTAAAGTATTAAACCTTTGATAACCCATACTAATTTCAAGGGTGAAATTCATTTTAAGGGGGGTAGAATGTAACACCCCGATATTTTGAGAATTATTTTTTTCGAATTAATTTATCTTTTCTATATTTTTCATTTCACATGACACTAGAAATAGTCATTTATATAAACATATATATATATATATATATATATATATTAATAAACTGATTCAAAGATTAATTTCACAAAAAATACCAACTTGGATTGCACTACACACAATACCAACTAGGCTTGCACTACAAACAACACAGACTTGTCTTATGATGCATGTAACATTGAGTTTCAATGAAACATATTTATATATATATACAATTAAATGAGATAATTATAACCTAACCATTAAAAGTAGTTATAGTAATAGTAATAAATACTTTAACAATATTTTTTATAATTTTGTTATATAAATAAAACACATTGATAATGAAAGATATGATATTTGGTAAAGTCCTATATTTAAAAACATTGTTCTCTCGAATGAACTGCTAATAATAATGAATGTAATTCTAGAAACATTTAGAAATTTAATTTGATAAAAAAACTTATTTTTTTAATTCAGAATATATAAATTATATTAGGGTGAATTTTTGGGATTTTTCTAAGAAACTTCATTTTTTGATGAATAGTGAAAAATACTGCTTTTTAGGTAAAAACTAACTTTTTTCTAATTAATTATTAATGATAAACAATATTATAAATATTTTTTAAGTTAAAATTAGATAAATATTACATTTATTAATAAAATTTATCTCAATAGAATCAGTTTCAATTTGAAACTAAATATAAAATCTTAACAAACTTTTGAACTTTTTTCTTCTTTAAAACCAAGTTATTTCGTCATGTCTGCGAGATTAGCAGTAATCTTAATTTTTCATATTATATGATTTGAATTTAAAAAATTCAACATAAATCATTGTATTTAGTCTAATATTTAGTTTTTAATAATACCATGTTATTTTTTGATGAAATTTTTTAGTAAAAGTGATTAAAATTAGTCACAACAGTTAAGGCCAAATTAAGCTTAATTAGGGACTAAACCTTTAAATTAAGGGCCCAAATTACCTAAAAGTTTTTCCAAAACCCATTATATTTCCATATTTTATACATAAAACATCCATTATTTATTTTTTTGGTTATTTATAAGATTTTTTCGGTAATAACATGTGTACACCTAACTTGTTTCTAAAAATTCGAAGTGAGACATTTTCCTTCCCTATATAAGGCCACCACCTATACCAATTCTTCACACCTATAAAACCTTTTAATTTTGTCCAAGATCTGCCCAAGTTTCCTCCCAAAAATAATCCTTTAGACCTTAAATTCTTCTTCTCTATAGAAATCTTCTCAAGGAATCCTTTTGGCATAAATCAAAAGGAGTTACCCGATTAAGAGATAGCGTTTTCCCTCAAGCTCCTTTCCATTATTTTTCTTTCATAAACCCCTAAAACATCTTTATTCTATTATTGTGTGATAAAAAAGTATCCTAAATATACTATTATTTTTTATTTAATTTTTTATTCCTACACTTACACACACCTACATCAAATGGATGTTGAACATACTATTTCTGTGTATGGCGAACTACTACCTCAGAAAACGATGATTGTTCATTTCTATCTTTACCACTATTCATGGTGGCCATTATGATTAACACTCGATTTATATATTTAATATATTATTTTTATTATGTATTTAATCTTCTTTATTAATTTTAAAACTCACATATTTGTAATTTAAATTTGTTTTTAATACAATAATATCTTTTGAGGAGGAGTGAACTACCTCCCCCTCAAAGCGATGTGATTCATTCACACACCACATGGAATGTATTATGGATGGGTTTAATGAAATTATATGATATATGTGAAATATTAATTCTAATATAATAATTATATATATATACACATACATACATATATATACATACGTCATTTAAATACTTTCTTTCAATATGACAATAAAAACGGAAACATCGTTCATACGTATGTACGACTTACCGTCTCCATGAATGGCATATTCCATTTTATAGTTCATTATGATATAAATTATTATAATATGAATATAATGGATATAAATTATATTTATATCATGATTTACATTCTATAATCATGATATAAATATAAGGACTAAAGATGTAACAAATTAAGACACATACGAAGAACAGAGTAAAATTTACTCGAAGTGAAACCTTAACATAGGATCATGAATAATAGGGTAATATAAGGTTATAAAAAACCTTATATATATAAGAATATTTTTATTTAAAATAAGTTTAATAAACTTATATTTATTATACAGGAATATTGTACGAGTATGGAGAGAGTTAAGACACAAGGTAAGGGGATTTCATCTCACTTTTAATTTTCGTGAGATAAATGTTATGTTCTCCACTCGTTCATTTTGTGTGGAGTATGTAGTTTCCATTATTTAATTATATGTATATTTTAATTAAATATATGGTTATTCAGAATTCCACTTTATGATACTTATTTCATAGGGTTTATGTTTCAAAAGCTACCAAATCGGTTAAAATGTTTTGTCTCAATTTGCCTTCTTTTATACTCATATTTTTTATGCACCTAAACTACATTTCAAGGTAAATATACTTCAATTTTACATGAAATATCATTAATCTAAATATTTTCATGATATTATATGATTCATATAATTTAGTTTCCTTTCATGGAGAGCATGATCCCAAGATACCAAGTTATACGAGTTTATTGAGACAATTCATTGCTTTTCGAGATTGTTATGTTTATGCTTCCATTAATGAAATATTATTATAAATATCCCAATAATATTATTAATTTTCATTATATTATGTTATTTAATGATATAATAATTTATTGGTATCATTTTATACTCTTTGGTACATAAGATATTTAAGAAAGTGTTTTTAAGAAATCTCAACTTTAACCTTTCTTCAGTCAGAAATCTATGTTTTCTAAAAGGTGATTCCAAGAATATTATACCATTATTATATAATAATTAAAATAAATTTTTACCCTTTTTTATTTTATCAATATATTCAATGGAATATGCTATTATCTTCTTAAACAAGGCACTTTTCTAACCCTTTTTACCATGAAAAATAAATGTTCTTTTGACCTCGTGCGACATGTATGGATTCACCCACCTCCATTTATTCAAAACAACCTTTGCAATTTTAAAACATTAATATTTAAGAAGATGTTTTTAAAATATATTTTCCAATAAAATTATTTTATAAATGTTTTAAAATAATATTTTATATATTTTCAAGAAAAATGTTTTCATGTTTCATTTATAAGTTGTCAAAGAAATGGTTTTCAAAATGTTTTCGAGCTTATTTTATAAGTTTTCTTAAAAAATAGTTTTCAAAATGTTATCAAGATTATTTTATATGTTTTCAAGGAAAAAAATCATAATGATTTCATTCCTACTTTATAAGTATTCTAGGTATTTTCTATCAAAATTATTTATAAATGGTTTTATGCATTAAAAATATTTTTTCAAACAAGAAAGGATGTTTTCCTCAAGAACCATATTTAAAATATGTTTGAAAATTATTTTCAATCTAATATGAAATCTGTTGATGTTACTCATTATTATCTAGGAAATTATCTAAAGGTTCCATTCATATCCTTTCTATGAATTGGTTATGCTTAAATTCATTGTCTTTATGAAATCTGTTTCCCGTCCACATGTTATATGTTTATGAAATCTATTTCTTTCCCTGGGTTCCATGTTTATGAATATTACTTCTTTTAATGCGTTATACATTGATGAAATTGTTATTAAACCTATCTTTTTTACATAGATTATGATGTGTTGAAATATTAATGATACACATTTGATTTCATGGTTTATGATTTGATGCTAATAAAACCTTTTTCTTTTTATGGGTCATGATATGATGAATGTTTTCTTATAATATGGTAAATTTATGATTGATTTTATTATGAGATGGGTGGGACCTATATCTCCCTCCAATGAATTGGGTAATAATAAATTTTTTATGAGATCAAAGGGTACACAGGAGGACATCCCAAGCCCAAAATAAGATGGGAAAGGGGAGAACATATCAATCCCGAAACAAGTGGGTACATGGGAGGACATCCCAAGCCCACAACAAGAGGGAATAGGGGAGAACATCCCAATTCCAAAACAACAGGGTACAGGGGAGGAGATCCCAAGCTCACAACAAGAGGTAATAGGGGAGAAAATATCAATACTAAAAAAAGAGGGTGCACGGGATGACATCCCAATCCCAAAACAAGAGGGTATAGAAGAGGGCTTCCCAAGCCCGAAAAAAGGTACACAAGTGATTAAACTAAGCCTAACATGTTTCAAAGGTCTTGGTAGGTCACCTTGACTTAGGGGTTTATATGTGTTTTCCAAAATCCCATTTTTTTATTCCTATGTTATCATCTCATGGATTACTTTCATCATTTCCTTATGATTCATGTCTTATAAATTTCCAATATTTATTATGATCTCTAATATGCAGGGTGTGGCCTTCAAATGTTATTATCATATTCCATACCCTTTTTTCATGTTATTCATATGCATTTTCTTTATTTACCCTTCCTAAGCATTTGGGCTCACCCCTTTCTTATGTTTCCTCTCCCTGAGTTACAAAGAAAGGATTTAGGTAAAAATTATAATGGTTTGTATCTTTATGGGAGATGTTGAAGATATTTCACCACGATAGAATATTTTTTTCCATGTTTCCAAAGACACTAATCTATTATGGTCCTCAGGCATGTATTTTTGCAATCTACTAAATATTCATCTAAAATGATGTAATATCTAGGTATGCTCATCCTGGGTTGTTATACCCCCTCCCCCCATGAACTAACAAAATCCCAAACACTACCCCATAAATCCCCACATAAACCCTACCCATAAAAATTATCCTTAAACCCCCACCAAACTAAATCCCCATAACTTACTCCCCCAACTAATACATAAACTCTACCCTACTCTATAACTAAGGAAATCCCAAAGTCCTACTCCCCCACCAAACCTAATAACTAATTCCTAACCTAATCTGAATCACTAATCCCTCAAATAAAATATTTCTCTAACTATCATAACCCTCAACCTTATTATAACCTAAACATAGTCCTCAAACACTACCATACCCCCATCTAACTAAAATAAACCATAAAATAATCCCAATCCCTAATATCACCCCACACCAAGCCTAATCTCTAAACCCTAATCTAACCTAAACCCAATAACTAAACCCCATCCTAACCCTACCCCTATAAATAATCTCACCCAAAACATAGCCTAATCACAAAACCATAATCTAACTTAAAACTAATCACTAAATCCCTGACCTATCTGTACCCATAAACCTAATACCACCACTACCAAAACTAATATCTAACCCAAATCTAACCTAAACCTAATCATTATACCCTATCCTAATATAAATCACTAACCCCCACCTAACCTAATTTCTAACCCCCCAGCCTAATTCCTAAACCATACTATAACCTGAAAATAATCTCGAAACCCCCACCTAACCCTACCCCAAAACCTAATCCCACTATATAACCTAATCCCAAACTATACTATAACCTAAATCTAACCCTTAAACACCCCCATATAACCATACCCATTAGCCTATCCCCCCCCCCAAATAACCAAATCCCTAAATCCCATCTCCCCAGACTAAACATAAACCTAATCCCCTGCCAACTTAATACCTACCCCCATATAACCTAATCGTTAAACCCTGCCTCTAACACCCCGAGATTTTATGAGATAGATTATTTTTAATTTCTCTGATGTATTTTGTTGTGCGCTACACTAGTATTACCTTGGGTTATACACAACACTCACATGGATTGTGTTACACACAAGAGCAACCTTCCTTGATCGTTTGGGTTGTACGCGATACCGAGTTTCACTAAACATCGATATATTATTAAAATATTATTATTTAATGGGATATAAATAAGAAGGTATGAATAGTATTAACCAAATTCTTAATTTTATGACATTATCATTCATCTTACACATTTTCTAGAACATGGTATGAGAACAATATCAATTTTTTAGATAAAAGACGTATTTTTCAAAAAATGCAGTTTCACCACCTTTTGATGGAACACCCATTTCAAATCTTCTTTTTGTCAATTTTATATGTTCAATTTGAAGAAACAAATTTATTATTTATAATAGAAACATCAAAATTTACTTTTGATGAACTTTTTGTATATTTCTGATGAAATTTATATTTTTATGAATAGTGAATAATACTTTATTTTAATTCATAATTTCATTTTAATATAATTTATTTATATAGTTATATTTCCCTTTTAATTGGTTTTAAAGTATCATTGAATTATATTTTTATCATTTAATCCAATTTTAGTCATTTTAAGTAATTTCACTTTTAAATTGGACATAAATTGATGTCAATTGTTTGATAGTTATTACTTCTTAAAAACCCGTTTTTTTGACAACGGGGATTAATTTTAAATTAATTACTGTAAGTTATGTGTATTGAATTTGGAAAAATGGATTCCATATTTGGAATCAGTGGGATCAAATTGTGTAAATTGGTACCTTCTATTTTTTGAAATTATTAATAGTAACTTCAGTAAATATTTTATTTACCATGGTTAAAAGGTAAATATGGTAAATAAGGGTAAAAAATATTATAATAATATTAATCAACCCTAAAACATTTCCTAATCCTATTTTATGTTATATTTTATACCATGTTCATCCTTGGGTCTATTTTGGGACCCCATGGAGTCACTTGGATGTGAAAATGACATTTTATAAGAATTAATTTAAAATAAAGATAATTATAACCTAAACATATATATTTTATTAAATCGATTGTAATATAGGCTTATTTAACAGATATCTATGTCTATAGATAGTAATTATAAATTTAAAAAAGATTTAATACATCATGGAATTTTATTTATAATTTTAAGACATTAGATAAATATATTTATTTATGACACAATTATGATGTATTGATTACCACATTAATGAAAGATTCAAATAAATGAATTTATAAATATTAAAATAAATTTAATTTGAATATTTTGATGCCATCCACAAATTTTATGGATTAAATTGACATATTAGGTAAAAGTTAATGACTTTTATTTGAAGGAAAAATGTTGTTATGAATTTTTAAAAAAGTAATGTATGAATACTGTCCAAAATTGACAAAATTTATAACTTAAAACATAAAATAGTTTATTAAATGATTTAATTTAATTAAAATATAAGATTCATTAAAATGGTTAATATAAGAAAAATATTTCATAAATAAATTTTTTGGTCGTTTTACAAGATATGGTAATTAAATTAACCCACAATGTGTAAATAACATGATATCACGGTAAGATTAAAAATGGTATAATAAGCGTAAAACCAAAAGGATAAGGATAAAAAAATATTCTAAACATTTAAAAAAATTATTGCATGTTTGGTATTAGAACCTGAATCATCTTATATTATAATTAAATAAGTTTTTTACCATTTTAAATAGAAAATAAATTTTAAATAAATTAATATTTTGGATCTTTTCTAAAGTGCCCCTCTCCTCTCTTATAAAAGGGCACCTCCTCCCTCTATTCTTTACTCCATTTTGAGCCTTCAAGCTCATCCAACCCCTACCCATTTATCTTTTTAACTTCCCTAGTTAAATTCTAGAGGTTATGGTCTTCTCAAAAGACCAACTCTAGTGCCCTAAGAGAAAATTTAAAAGAGGCACGTCGAGGAAGAGGTAATATCTTCTACCAAGTCTTTAAAATTTATTTCTTCTTCTAATTACTCTTATTTATTTGTTTCATTATAATGTAATAACATAATTATAACTAATATATATATGTTTGTGTGTTATTATAAATTTTAAACAACATTATTTCAACATTTATCCATCCTATGAAAAACTAAATCATCACACGTGCGTATGTATGCCTTATTGTCTCCAAGTAGTGGTGTAATGTGTTTTTCACCACCACCTCACATTGATGGGTATAATGGTTGAAATGATAAATATATATTATTATTATAAAATGATACTAATTCTAAGATATTATACACCATCCAATTCAATACCGTTCGACAACTATGGGAATGATATCGTTGCTCGTGCGTACGTACAGCTTACCGTCTCCATGACGCGATGAGATTCATTCTCCATGTTAACCATTAAAAAATGATAATGAATTATATATATTAGATAATCATGAAATATATGATGTAATAATTCTACTGGATTTGTTTATATGTATATTTCTTTTACTTACTTTCATTCAATTTAATAAGAAAATGAAAACAACGTTCATGCGTACATACGGCCTACCGTCTCCAGGAACGGTGTATTCCATTCCATTTATCAATATGTTATATATATTTATATACTGATTATATATGATATATAAATCATTTTTTACATTTTGGACATAATTAAATCATGATATATGAAATAATATCAAGAATAACAAGTACAAACACGTATGATAAATAAAACGATTATTACCCAAAACATTGCTATAACATTGAATTGACAAATTAATGGGTAATATAAAGTCATAATTGAATCATATATGATATCATAAATATTATTAGGGTTCTTTTACAATTTAATAATACGTCTAAACCAACTCTGCAGGAGTTTCAGACATGTACGGAAGAAATTGGACCTATGGTAAAGGATAATTTTGCAATCTCATTTTTATCCGAGATTGTTTATACGTAAGTATTTACTGGGGTAATGATTATCATCCATGTCCATGTTTTATAAATATGTTTTCATAAAATTTTTAATATTCTTATATTTATGATTAAATTCATTTTTACCCATTTTTTTACTTTTACTACATGGTATGGAAGGAATGTTTCTTTCATTTACCATATGAGGTACTTTTTGACTTTTCCAATAAAGGATCAAGGAGAATGTTATTTTAACTTATATGGCTTGAAAAGTTTTTTAAATATTCATAACACTTTATTTACATGAAGCTTCCTCTATACTATTTCATGTTTAATTTCAACTAAACTCTTTTCTTTTAAAATTGCATGGCATTTTGAGAAAAGAAAATGTTTTTGAAGAAGAAAGGATATTTTCCTCAAGAACAAAGTTCATGTGGTTTATCAAAATTATTTTCCATCTAATATGACACTATTTAAATATTGTTATGTTTATATCCCTATTATTAATCTGATATTATTATTTTAAGGATGAAATGGTCTTTTATATAGATAATTTTACGATGGAATGATGTTTAAGAAACCCATTTTATTTCTTGGGTTATGCTATGATGAATGATTTATGTTTTTGTGGAACATGTAAGAATGATTTCAATATGAGATGGGTGGGACCTATATCATCCTCTAATGCATTGGGTAAAGATTTATATCTCGTGAGATAGAAATGACAAGAAATTAAGGTAAATCCAATTCAGTAATACATGGTTGGAACGGCAAGTAAACCTGGTTCAGTAATGGACTTTGTCAACTATGATGGTCTTGGAATCATTGCCTTGGCTACTTTGAAAATCATAATATGTTATTATTGGGTTTGCACAATTACATGTTTTATTCCAATGCTATTCTATCATGGTTAATGTTTCTTTATGATCTATTTCTTATGTACAACCAAGATTTCTGTCATATCTCAATATTTTGATGTTTAAACTTTATGTTCATGTTTTTAAATTAAAAATTTTATGGTTTGTTTTATGTTATCCATGTTTACCCTTACTGATCATTTGATCTCATCCTTTCTATGTTTTATTTTACCCAAGTTATAAATAATGGTTTTAGGTAGGAAGAAAGGGGGGAAGATCTTTATAGGAGATGTTGAAGATATTTCATCATGATTTGAATATTATGTTCTGAGTTTCCAAAGACACTAAACTAATATAGTCTTTGGGAATTTTTTGTGTCATGTATTAAGTATTTCTCAAAAGAAATGTAATGTCTATGTACTTCATGATTGGGCCACTATAGTTGGTATCAGAGTGAAGGTTTAGTCTACCTTTATAAACTAGGATGCGAAAACTTTAGTGAGATCCCAAGAGATATTTCTAAGGTATGAGTATAGGCTACAGTCCTAATATTATGTTATTGATCATGAATAACCTAGGATTAAACCTAAAATATTACAGATTGAAAGTACTCCCCCTTGACTATGTTGTTATCCCAGTATGAATTTTGCCTCTCACACTATTCTTTTTAGGTCTTAGACGATGGCTGGAACCTGAAGGAACTCTGTTAATGATCAATGCATAGGGCAATGCAATGCTTGTCCTCTTGAACAACCAAATGTTAAGGGAGATGGAATTAAAATTATTATTTATATACTTACACAAGCTATAAATCATTATGGACTCCCAAATGAGTACATAATGGAACAACATTCTATTTAGTCCTTCATGAAGAAATATCCACCTTCTTTTAGTGGGTCTCTTGATCCACTTTTTACTGAACAATGGATCAGTACCATTGAAAATATATTTTCCATCATTCGTTATTCAGAACAAGAAAATTTCATTATGGATATCTATCATTTAGAAGGTTAAGTAGACCAGTGGTGGACTCTAATTAAGAATACAAGGTTGCAAGATAAAATTGAATCCATGGAATGGGACGGGTTCAAGAACTTCTTTTTTAATAATCACATCCATAGTATTATTAAAACAAATATGGAAAATGAGTTCCTTGAGATTGATAAAACGGATGATTAATCTGTTGGTACAAAGGAGGCGAATTATACAAGGCTTGCAAGGCATGATTATGGCTTTATCATCCAACATGAACGTAAAGTTGATCAATTTTTCAGTGGCTTATAACCAAGTCTTCAAATGGAATTATCTATAAGAGACTTCAGTAACTATGAAGAGATTTGGAATTATTCTATCAAGGTATAATTGGAAGTAGGTGTAACATATCCATCTCGTGGTTTTGAAAAGAATTGAAAGATGGAGTTCAAGGAAAAATCTCAAAACAATGGTGAAAAGAAGATGAATGTTTCGTTATGCTCAAATTGTGGAAAGAATCATGGTGGATATTGTCTTAAAGGGACTATAAAATGTTACAAGTGTGGAAAAGAAGTTCATCGAGCAGTTGAGTGCCAAAGTAATGGGAAAAGGTTTTCTAATGATATATATAGAGAAAATACTATATAGAATGCACCACAATCACTTCAATGATACAAGTGAAAGGAAATGGGGAATTATGCTAAACAATGCCCTAATCCAAGGTTTAATGATGATCAACGTCAACAACCTCTTAAGGAAAAAGGAAAATGGAAGTCACATGTGATCACTATTGGTGATGTCGAGTATGACAATGAAGTGGTGGAATGAATAATTGTTTATGTAATGGGATTCCAAAATAGTGTTATGGAATCACATTTATAGTATTATGGATTATTGGAATATCTATGTATTGGTTTATTGTGATTTTCAATAATTATATGGTATCAGTAACCATGAAAAGTTATTTAAATATTTATATAAAGAACATGATATGCACATAAGGAAGGGATAAGGAGATAATGAGATGTTTAATAGTATTAATGATATCATGACTGATAAAAGGAAAAAGTGATATCATGGTTTTAGTACATATAGTTTTTAGTATTTTTTGTGTGAGGATAGGGTTAATTTTGTCAGAATGCATGTTTTCACTGAGTTTCTATGGTAATTCATGTTATTATGTTTCAAGAGAATACATAATTAAGGTATTCACATGTTTGGAATGTGACAACCAAGGGCTGCCAAATGAGATATGTGAGACAAATGTTAAGTTGATTTAGTTCACCTATTTCTAAAGTTTTATATTTTTTTATTTGTGGAAGGATTGTAATGTTATATATTTATAGATAGTATAAGTTATTCTCCATTTTCAGTTTTTTAGATTAATGTATTATCTCACTATAGTTGGACTTATGTATATTTGATTACCTGAGCTAACCTTTTTATTGAGACTGATGGAATGACCTATCATTCTATCGCATGATCTACTAACAATTCAGGAATGAAAAATTCAACTTCATTTCTTTAAATTAGATATTAAGTGGAAATTGTTCAAGGCATGACCAATGTTGTGATTATACTGAAATCAAGTAAGTATTTCTTCTCATGTTCTTCATCTTTATGAAAAATATCTTGAAAACAAATTTTTTTTTATCTTAGTACTTTCTTATCTGATGAATCAGATGGTCCCTTAAATAATCCTATATTTATTTATTTCTAGTAGTTAACTTTCTCCAAATCTTGCTCTCTATCACTATCCATTAGAACATGATCTTTAGATTTCTCTTTCATATCCATGTTTTCACTTCCCACCTATATTCTCCTATGTTGAAACCCATTGATGAGTTAATTTTGGTAACCATTATGTTTCAATCTTCCCTTTTGAAAAATAAGTTTTAGTATTCCTTTTTATGATGTGGGTTTCAATGAAAGAAACATTCATGTATTAAACCATTTATAACCCAGACAAATTTCGAGGGCGGAATTCATTTTAAGGGGGGTGGAATGTAACACCCTAATATATTATGAGATATATTCTTTTTAATTTCTTTGATGTCTTATGTTTTATGCTACAATAATATTAGCTTGTGTTATATGCAATACTGACGTGGCTTGTTTAACACCCAAGAGCAACCTTCCTCGATTGCTTGCGTTGTACGCCATACCAAGTTTCACTAAACAATGATATATTATTAAAATATTATTATTAAATTAGACATAAACAATCCGTTATGAATAGTATTAAACACATTTTAAATATTATGGCATTATCTTTCATCTTACACATTTTCTAGAATATGGAATAAGAACAAAATCAATTTTTCAAATAAAAGAATTATTTTTCAAAAAATGCACTTTTACCGCCTTTTGACGGAACACCCATTTTAAATCTAGTTTTTGTCGCTTTTATATGTTAAATTTGACAAAATAAATTTCTTCCTTAGAAGTGTAACATCAAATTTTACTTTGGATGAAATTTAATATTTTTCATATTAAATTCATATTTTTATGAATAGTGAAAAATACTGTATTTTAATTCAAAATTTCTTTTTAATCTAATTTATTTATATACATAGATTGCACATTTAATTGGTATTAAAGTATCATTGAATTATATTTTTATCATTTCATCCAATTTTAGTCATTTTAAGTAATTTCACCTTCAAATTAGATATAAATAGATGTCAATCGTTTGATAGTTATTATTTCTTAAAAACTCACTTTTTTGTTTTGACAGTGAGAATTAATATTAAATTAATTACTGCAACTTATGTGTTTTGAATTTGGAAAAATGGATTCCACATTTAGAATCAGTGGGTTTAAATTTTTTATATAGGTACATTTTATTTTTTGACATTATGAATTATAACTTCAGTAAATATTTTATTTACCATGGTTAAAGGGTAAATCTGGTAAATAAGGGTAAAAAATATTATAATAATATTAATCTACCCTAACACATGTCCTAATCCTATTTTATGAGATATTTTAGACCATGGTCATCCTTGGGTATATTTTGGGACCCCATGGATTCACTTGGATGTGAAAATGACATTTTATAAGAATTAATTTCAAATAAAGATAATTATAACCTAAACATATATCTTTTAATAAATCGATTTTTATATAGGTTTATATAATAGATCCATATGTCTATAAATATTCATTATAAATTTAAAAATATTTAATACATCATTTAATTTTATTTATAATTTTTAGACATTAGATAAACATATTTATTTATGACACAATTTTGATGTAGTGATTACCAAATTAATGATAGATTCAAATAAATGAATTTATAAATATTAAAATAAATTTAATTTGAATATTTTTATGCCATCAAAAAATTTTATGGATTAAATTGACATATTAGGTATATCTTAATGCCTTTTTTGAAGGAATAAGGTTGTTATGAATTTTTAAAAAAGTAATGTATGAATACTGTCCAAAATTGACAGAATTGATAACTTAAAACATAAAATTGTTTATTAAATGATTTAATTTATTAAAAATATAAGATTAGATAAAATGGTTAATATAAGTAAAAATATGTCATAAAGAACTTTTTGGGTCGTTTTACATGATATTGTAATTAAATTAACCCACAATGTGTAAATAACATGATATCACGGTAAGATTAAAAAGGGTAAAATAAGCGTAAAACCAAAAAGATAAGGATAAACCAATATTCAAAACTATTAAAACAATTATTGAATGTTTGGTATTAGAACCCAAATAATCTTATATTATAATTAAATATGTTTTTGACCATTTTAAATCAAATTTAATTTAAAATAAATTAATATTTTTGAACTTTCCTAAAGTTTCCCTCTCCTATCTTATAAAAGGGAACCTCCTCCCTCTCTTCTTTACTCCATTTTCCGCCTTCAATCTCTGATAACCCCTAACCATTTATCTTTTTAACTTCCCTAGTTACATTCTAGAGGTTAAGGTCTTCCCAAAAGATCAACTCTAGTGCCCTAAGAGGAAATTTAACGGAGGGACGTTGAGAAAGAGGTAATATCTTCTACCAAGTCTTTCAAATTTATTTCTTCTTCTACTTACCCTTAATTATTTGTTTCATTATAATGTAAAAACATAATTATCACTAATATATATGTGTTTTTTTTATTATAAATATGAAACAACAATATTTCAACTTTTATCCATCCTACGAAAAACTAAATCATCGCGGGTGCGTACGTACGGCTTATCATCTCCACGTCGTGGTGTAATTTGTTTTTCAGCAGTACCATAAATTTATGGGTATAATGGTGGAAATGATAAATATATATTATTATTAAAACATGATACTAATTATAAGATATTATACCCCATCCACTTCAATACCGTTCAACAACTGTGGGAATGATATCGTTGCTCGTGCGTATGTACGGCTTACCGTCTCCATGACTCGATGAGATTAATTCTCCATCTTAACCATTATAAAATGATATTAAATTATATATAATATATAATCATGAAATATATCACATAATAATTCTACTGTATTTGTGTATATATATATTTCATTTACTCACATTCATTCAATTTAATAAGAAAACGAAAACAACGTTCATGCATACGTACGGCCTACCGTCTCATTGAACGGTGTATTCAATTCCATTTATCAATCAATTATATATACTTATATACTAACTATATATGATATATAAATCATTTTTTACATTTTGGAAGTAATTAAATCATGATCTATGTAATAATATCAAGAATAACAAGTCCAAACACGTACGATAATTAAAACGATTATAATCAAAAACGTTGCTATAACATGGAATTGACAAATGAATGGGTAATATAAAGTCATAAGTGAATCACATATGATATCATATATATTATTATGGTTCTGTTACAAGCTAATAATATGTATGATCCCACTATACAGGAGTTTCAGACATGTACGGAAGAAATTGGACCTATGGTAAGGGATAATTTTACAATCTCATTTTTATCCGAGATTGTTTATATGTAAGTATTTACTGGGGTAATATTTATCATCCATGTCCATATTTTATAACAATATTTTCATAAAATGTTTATTATTCGTATATATATGTTTAAATTCATTTTTACCCATTTTTTACTTTTACTACATGGTATGGAATGAATGTTTCTTTTGTTTACCATACGAGGTACTTTTTGACTTTTCTGATAAAGGTGTGAGGAGAATGTTTTTTAACTTATACGACATGAAAAGATTTTTACATATTCTTAACACCTTATTTTAATGAATCTTCCTCTATACTATTAAAATTTTATTTTCAACTAAATTATTTTCTTTTAAAATTGCACTGCATTTTGAGAAAAGAAATTTTTTTTGAAGAAGAAAAGATATTTTCCTCAAGAACTAAGTTCAACTGGTTTACCAAAATAATTTTCCATATAAAATGACACTCTTTAAATAGTGTTATGTTTATATCCCTATTATTACTCTGATTTTATTGTGTTAATGATGAAATGATATTTTATATAGATTATGTTATGATGGAATGATGTTTAAGAAACCCATTTTATTTCATGGGTTATGCTATGATGAATGATTAATGTTTTGTGGCACATGTAAGAATGATTTCAATATGAGATGGGTGGGATCTATATCTTCCTACAATGCATTGGGTAATGATTTATATCTCGTGAGATAGACATGACTGGAACTGAAGGTAAATCCAGTTCAGTAATACACAGTTGGAATGGCAAGTAAACCTAGTTCAGTAATGGACGTTGTCCACTATGATGGTCTTAGAATCAATGCCTAGGCTACTATGGAAATAATAATATGTGATTATTGGTTTTCAATAATTACATGTTTTATTCCAATGCTATTCTATAATGGTTAATGTTTTTTTTATGATCTATTTCTTATGTACAACCTAGATTTATGTCATTTCTCAATATTTTGATGTTTAAACTTTATGTTCATGTTTTTACATTAAAATGTTTATGGTTTATTTTATGTTCTCTATGTTTACCCTTACTGAGCATTTGAGCTCAACCTTTCTATGTTTTCCTTCACCCAAGATATAAATAATGGTTTTAGGTAGGAAAAAAGGGGGAAGATCTTTATAGGAGATATTGAAGACCTTTCACCATGATTAGAAGATTATGTTCAGTGTTTCCAAAGACACTAAACTAATACAGTATTTGGGGAATTTGTTTGTGTCAGGTATTATTTATTTCTCAAAAGAAATGTAATGCCCATGTACTTCAACATGGGTCTCTACAGTTGGTATTAGATTAATGGTTTAGTCAACCTTTATAAACTATGATGCCAAAACTTTAGTGATATCCCTAAAGATATTTATAAGGTATGAGTATAGGCTACAGTCCTAGAATTATGGTAATGATCATGAATAACCTAGTATTAAACCTAAAATGTTATAGATTGAAAGTACTTTTTACAAATTTCCCCCCTTCAAGAAATTCTTCCCCAAATGTCTCTAACATTGTGGCGATGAAGAATCCTCGAACAACTCTGGCAACTGTGATCGCATATCAGCCTCCCTCTCCCAAGTCTCGTCTTGTACACGGCCATGCTCCCATAGAACCCGTACCAGAGGAACAGACCATCCACATAGTACCTTTTCACTACGATCAATAATCCTTATAGGATGCTCCTCTAATTATTCATCATGCTCCATCTCAACCTCCTCGTGTTGAAAAACATGAGAAAGGTCTGAGAAATAGCGTCGAATCTGAGAAACATGGAAGATGTCATGCATATCCTGGTACCTCTGAGGTAACTGCAACCAATAAGAAACCACCCCGACTCTCTCTAAAACCTCAGACGGCCCGATGTATCTCGGTGAAAGCTTACCCTGTCTCTTGATCCTCTTTTGTCCCAACCTCGGGGTAGCACGTATGAAGACCTGATCTCCGACCATGAACTCCAAAGGCCGTCTCCGCTGATCAACATAATATTTTATACTGAGACTGTGCAGTATCCATCCTTTTTCGAATCAACTCCACATGTTCCATGGTCTCCTCAACAAGGAGAGGTCCCAGCATAGCTGCCTCTCCTGCCTCTAGCCAACACAAGGGTGATCGGCACGACATACCGTACAAAGCCTCATAAGTTTCCATCTGAATAGTTGCATGAAAAATATTTTTGTAGGAAAACTCTCTTAGAGGTATATGTCTTTCCCAAGAACATCCAAAATCAAGCACACATGCTCGTAGTATGTCCTCTAGCACCTGAATCGTGCGTTGTGGCTGACCATATGTCTGGGGATGGTAAGTTGTACTCAGAAGTAACTGTGTACCCAAATCCCTCTGTAACCCTTTCCAAAAATGAGATGTAAATTGGGCGTCCCTATCTAAAATGATAGTAATCGGAACCCCATGCAAGAGTATTATCTCACTGATGTACAACCGTCCAAGCTCATCAACACCGAAGGTCTATTTAACTATAAAAAAGTGAGCAACATTCGTGAGTCCGTCAATGACAACCCATACCTTGTCATTCCCTCAACGCGATCTCAGTAAGCCTTTCACATATTCCACCGCAACATCATTCTACTTCCAATCGGGAATGGGTAGCTACTACGAAATCCCTGCTGGTCGTAAGTGCACCACCTTCACCTGCTGACAGCTGGAACACTTCAGGAAAAAACCAACAACATCTCTCTTCATACCTGGCCACCAATACTGGAGGTGTAGATCATGATACATCTTGGTGACTCCAAGATGAAATTCCCAAACTGAGGAATAAAAGTCTCACATTAGCTCCTCGTGTATATCTGCTGGCACACATATGCGTCCCTGTAAACGCAAGATCTCATACTCACCTACAGTCCATCCGGGAAGAGGGTCATCTCTTGACACACTCTCCCGTAGGACAAGGCCTTTAGAATCTGATAGTTTCCTCATTTGAACTTCTTCAAGAAGTGTAGAGGTAAAAGCTACAGATTTGAGAAAAGTCTAACCCTATCTGTCATGCACCTCCAAATGCATTTCAGAGAACAGAGCCATAAGCTGCCACTCGCTGCTGGCCTCCTGAACTGTCTATATCTATGTCCTCCTACTCAGTGCATCTGCTACAGTGTTGCATTTCCCAGGAATATAAGAAAGCTCAAAATTGAAAGACTGTATGTACTCAACCCACCTTCGCTGTCTCATATTCATGTCACATTGCGTGAAGATATACTTGAGTCTCTTGTGGTCAGTATATACCACAAAATGCTCTCCCAGAAGATAATGTCTCCAACAGCGCAAATCATGAACCACTGTAGCCAACTCCAGGTCATGCGTAGGATAGTTCCTCTCATGTGTCCTCAACTACCGAGATCCATATGCAACAACATGATCCTCTTATATAAGCACTGCTCCAATCCCAATGCCAGATGCATCACAGAAAACTGTATAACTCTTTCCCGACTTTGGAAAAACTAGAATAGGTGATGAAGTCAATCTCCCCTTCATCTTCTGAAAGGTTGAATCCCAGGCTTCTGACCAAACATACTTCATGCCCTTCTTAGTCAAGACCATCAACAACACTGCTATGTGTGAGAAGTCATGTATAAACTGCCTGTAGTAACAAGCCATTCTTAAGAAACTTTGTACCTCAAATAAATTCTTCGGTTTCTCCTAGGTGACTACTGCTCTCACCTTCTCTGGGTCTACAGATTCTCCGGTCTATAAGATGACATGACCCTAGGAAGTGAATCTCATCCATCCAAAAGTGGCACTTTGAGATCTTAGCATATAACTGATGCTCCCTCAGTGTACACAAAACGATCTCAAGATGGGTAGCATGGTCGTGTCAAGTGTGAGAGTAAATCAAGATATCGTACACGAAAACCACCACGAAAGAATCCAAGTAAGGATGGAAAAACTCTGTTCATCATTACCATGAAAACTACTAGCGCGTTCGTGATACCGAATGGCATAACCAAATACTCATACAGACCATACCTGCTCCGAAAGGCTATAAGAGGTATATTAGATGGTCTGCCATGCAACTGATGGTGGCCGGATCTCATGTAAATCTTTTAGAACACTCTGTATCCTCAAAGCTGATAAAAAATATCATCTATCTGCGTTAATGGATATCGGTTCTTAACCATCAACTGATTCAGCTTCCGATAATCCACACAAAGCCTAAGGGTGTCGTCTACCTTCTTCTCGAACAGAACGGGCGAACCCCAAGGAGAAGTATTGGGTCGGATAAAACCATTTTCCTGTGACTCCACCAACTTCTTCTTGAGCTCCTGAAACTCAGGTTTATCCATCCTATAATGAGAAATGGATACCGGTGTCGCTCCTGGCATAATCTCAACAGATAAGTCTACCTGTCTCTCCGGAGGTAAACCTGAAATATTTTCTGGTAAGGCATCTAGAAAGGGATTAACCACAGGAGGAAAATACCTCTAAGAAGTCCCCTGGTCATCCAGATATAAGCTACAAATCTAGGCCATATCACCGCCCTACCCATGATGCTCTGTTCTAGCTCTGCTCACCTGGACATTTCATTCTCCCTTGTAAAGAAAAGATTTGCCCTCCAGTGATGTGAAACTCACCCTACAACGATGGCAGTCGAAAAAGGCCTGGAAGGGAACTAACCAGTCCATCCCTAGAATGAAATCATATAATTTCATCTCCAAAACATAGAGACTCCATGAAAAATGACACCAACCAACCTCAAGGGGGTAGTCTAAGCACTGACGCATGCTAGCAGTTCTAATTCCCAAGGGAGTGTCTAGCGTCATCATATCCTCAGAAGTATAAGCAGTATGTCTAAGGAATTCCATAGTATGCACAGAAATAAATCTATGAGAAAATAATATAAAAAAAGTGATGAGGATAAAACTAAGGCTACTAAAATCGTACCTTGAAATGTAGATGGTCTGGGATCCTATTCTGGATGAATCTGCTCTACCGCAAAAGTCCGGCCTGCACTACGACCCTGTGTAGCATCCTGAGATCTCTGAAATGACCCTCCTTGAGCTTGAAAACTTCGTCCATGACCTCTACCATATCCTGAATGACCTAAAGAACTCCATCTCCTAGTCTGCTGCAAAACATGTAATCATGCTCCTGTGCGCGGAGTCGAAACTGATCCTCTTTCACTAGCTGCTGGAAGAAGAACCTTGCGGAAACAATGTAGATGGACCATCTTGCCGCATGATCGGCACTCCACTGGGTCTCTCAGGAACTGAGGCTTCTTATGCACATTTTTCGCACACTAATAGCACACCAAGTTTTTTCCAGAAGGAAGATATCGTCTACTAGAAGGAATAACTTGCTTCCTCGAGTCACCTCGTGTAGACTCTCGGTGGCGTTTCCTGTTATCTACCTGAAAAGAATCATCCATGGATGTTGAACCACCCTGGTCCACAGCTCCTGCCACCCTCAGGTTTTTCTCCATGATAAGTTCCTGGTTGACTATAAAAGTAATAGAATTAAACTAGAAGAATTTCACCTGCGATATGATGTCATGTCTGAGGCCTTCCTTAGACTTCTTCAATAAAAACAGCTCGTCATTCCCCAGAACCGGAGTGAAACGTTGTAACTATGTGAAGTTAAAGGAATACTCCATAACTATTAGAGTACCCTGCTACAGGTTCATAAACTATCTGGCTATGTCATCCCTCAGCATCACTGGGTTGAAGTAGTCGTATAACGTACGCTGAAACTCGTCCCAAGCCATAGCTTGTTGGTGCCCAGCCTGCGAAACCACATCCCACCATCTCATGGCAGAATCTTGTAGAATATAAGTCACTAGATTTAATCTCCTATCCGGAGGAATCTCCAGGTGCTCAAATATGGATAGCATGGCTTCTATCCAGGACTCCGCAGCCTACGGTCCTCCATCCCCTGTGAACGTTGGAGGATGTTACAGTTGAAAAATCCGCGTCAGCTCTGCCATAGACAGGGCAGGATGCTGAGCTCCCTGGAAGGTCTGCATGAATCTCATGAAACCCTCTCTGAACTGGGAGTTGGATACAGTGTCTAGAATCACTATAGGTTCCATATCTGGAATGATAGGCGGACCACTACTACACAACGTTTCTACTTGGTACACGGGGTGTTTTCCTGCGGATTTCCCAACCCAGGTATTCAGATACATGGCTAGGTCACATGGCTCCTCTAAGACAAAACTATATGGCATGTTCAAGATGGACACATCGTGTTCTTGAAGGAAATACCATGCCCGTGTTGTTCGTGACACGGCCAGATACCCAAGTCATACTACACGGCGTGTAAACTAGTACACGACATGTTCCTATAAGAACTTTCGTGACCCCATGTATTTTCCCACACAGTCAGTGACACAGATAAAAACTAAACGGCATGTATTCATGAAGTACACACCGTGTATTCTGGGTTTTCCGGTCAGTAGCCTTAGAAATGAACCGGAGCTCAGAAAACACGAAAAAAAAGCGTTAAGGTGACAAATTTTCATCCGTGGGGGCACATACTCCCCGCGAATCAAATCTTGGCACCATAACCGTGCATATAACAAGTAAGCAGTATAACCAACTCACGATCTACCAAATTCTGATCCTCAAGGGCCCATAACACCTCTAAGACTAGAGTTTAGCGTCCATGATAAAGAATCTTTAAAAAATGATACCCTATCAACATAGCAAGTATTCTATCACAATAGCTATCACAACAGCATGCATCATCTATCACAAGTTCTATCACAACAACATGAAATTTCTAATGCAATCTAGATGGCATGGAAAAACGCATGACATGAGATTTTCTAACAAGTGCTTATATGATGAATGAGATGGAATACCCTCATCTCATCGGTTTGCAACAAAATAGAACCACAATCATATAAACAGTAACATCAAAAAACAAGTGCACCACCCAATGGTTAAATCAATTATACTGTAACATTTTTAAAACTCGAAAATTGAAATATTCAAGGTAACTTGGATTTTTTCCTGTACACAGGCCCTAGAACACCCAGGCACAACTATTTACCATTTACCTATTTCATCCTATCCATGTCTAATGTCGCTAAATAGTAATTCAATAGAAAAGAAAAGAAAAGAAAGTCCTCTGATACAACTTTGTAACGACCCAAATCAGGAGCCACTCAACTGGTGCCCCGTACCCAGTTCACCAAATGACCTCAAGCGCATTTCCAAAAATGCTAGAGGCTGCCGACTAGCAGAGAGGGCCTTGGAGAGTAATTGGGGAAACTATTCCCTCAATTGGTAAAGTATACAAGGGAGAGAAAATAACATACAATAGCGGAAGCAGTAAACAACACACAAAAACTGAAACTAAATAGCAGATACAATGTATAATATAATAACGATGATAATGATGTAGCAGGTACAATATCTAAGGAAACCAGCAAACATGACAATGTGATGAAATACAACTGAGAACAAAGTACTAAAAGTAAATAGCAACTCCAGCAGCATCTCAAGCATAGGCTCGGTCCTATGCTCTCCATCTCCAACCAGCTATCATGTACCTAAAGCAAAAGGGCCACTATCCCTGTCCACACCTGCAAACATATAACCTGTTTGGGCCGAAAATAAGGACCCCATCAGGGGTGAGAAAAATCCTAGTAGGTAACCACCACAAGATATGTTCCCTACTGTCAGTGAGAAATATAGAAAAAGTAAATGAAATAAATGCAGTATAGAAATAGGAGTACACTAAGTAAACAATCCTACAAATCTCTATTCACAGTTATTTATTAATTAAAATCAATCATTAAATTATCAACCAAGGAATCTAGAAAGCAACTCTATATTCCCAAGGCATATCAAGTAACACAACAGGTATCTCAGCAGACTTCCTAAACTACAAGCAGCATAAAACACAAGCTTGTTCTTTGGATTGGTGGACTCATCACAACCAACCAAACAATATTCACACTGACTCTCTGGGTGGCTCATACTGGCAGACCCCTCTAGTCAAGTAATCATACAAGGGCACAAACACTCTGGTAAGCACTCACCGTCAATTCCTCTGTGGTCTTGCAACAATAGGTATAGAATCTCTGAGGAATCAATTACATCTCATTCCACATATAGTCTCGGTACATAACTAAGGAGACTCTGAGGAATAAAAAATTACAATTCCCATAGGTCCTGTGAATGACACTAATTTATAATAGACTCTCTAGGGAAGCCCAGAATCGTCAATTCCCTCTTTAGTCTACCGCACCAGGTTCACACAGACCTGAGCATTCTAGTCATGCTTAATCGACTATTATCAGCCCTATGTAAGATCAAAAAATACTTTTCTAATAGCTAAAATGCATCATAATCATATAAACAGTAGGAAATACATGCAATCAATTATATCAAGGCAGACAAACAATGCAACAAGGTATGCCTCATAGGAAACCTAATCCAAACAGCGATAAACAACCAAAACAAGGGAAACAACCATTGGGTGATCCTCAAATATGATAAAAATAACTCATTATTCATATAATAACCGCATGCATGCAAGAAATCTAAGGTAGATAATAAAATAGGATAAAAACCCTAACCCAAGATACCCGATACATGGGCATCCAACACATGTTTCACAAAAGCTCAAAGACATTCAACGTAGGGAAACAAACCACCTACCTGAATCCTAGGAGACTGATATACTTGAACCTCAGCATGTGAATCGGCCTAGAAAGGAGTAGATATGCAAAAACATCTAAAACGCTCACCCTCAGATAACTCCCTAATAAGAGAAAGAATTAGGAAACGGGGCCAAAGAGGAACCAAGAACTCACTGCTGCGATTATATTGCAACCGACAACGTTCGATTCAGATAGCAGGTTACAGATCGGTGGCTCGGAGAATATCTATGGCCATACCCTTTCTCTTGGTCGAAGAAGCTGGAGAAGAAGACATATTCAGGGTTAACTCGCGACCCTGGTCCGTTTAATGAAAAAACATAAATTACTCGGCGTGTACTTTTAAAGTACATGGTGTGTACTAGGCTTTTCTGTACACCACATTAAGCGACCTCCACATCACCCCCACACACCGTGTGTGTCGCCCTGACACGGCCAGCACACGACCTTACGTGGAAAAAAAGTACACGACGTATACTTTACATAGAATATACACGGCGTGTACTTGGAAAATTTCCAGATTCTCCACTTTTTCCCAAAAATGACCAGAAAAGAAAAAACATACCTGAAAAGAAGGTCTAGGTTCTTACACTTTTGGACCGCATGTGTCACCGCTCATGTGGGATAGGTTTGTGGAGTATTATCTAGGTACCAACCCCTATTACATCACAAGCTGTGATCACTCACCGATTTAATGATAAACCGTAGAGACACTCCGGATAAGTTTTTATGTGGGATGGGATTTGTGTGCTACTAGTCATCCACTTTTAAAAGAGATGAATAAAACAGTCTTTGTGGAATCAAAATTATCATTACCTTCTGTTTCATCTCTTAATTGTAGGTTTGAATTAAATGTGATTTTTAATTGTGTCCTCATCCTCTTTCTCCCACCAATTGATGGAATCCATGGTTTTCTAGAGAATATGTTGGACCACCATTAATAAAAGAAGAGGCTACCATGATTATTGTGAGGTTGAAATAATGAACTTAACATGAATGAAAATATCATGAAAATTCATTTCCATGATTAAGATGATGATGGTCTCGTTGAAATGAAAACGTAGTTGTAGGAGGCCATTCAAGCATTCGAGTTCCATGGATGGAATTTTTACATTTAGTAAGATGAGTTGCATGTTTTTATGAATTCATGCATGAAAGGATACCACTACAAAGCATAATCAAGACCGCAAAGAGAAAAATGCTTGGTTTCTCGGCATCATTTTTTCCAAATTTGAAGAGTTTAATACTAATCCATTCGATCATTCAAACTAAGTGATTCACATGAAATATTTGGTGTGAATTGATTAAAATGAGAGGTAGTGGAAATATCTCTATATATACTAATGTTCCATGATGAAGCAAAGAGCTACTAATCGAAATACCTAGGAGATCTCTCATTTTCTATAAAACAGAGTATCTCTCTACTTCCTATTTCATGATGGAGTATCATATAATTTTGAGCCTACATGGAATCATGAAGAGGTGTGTTACAAACATTTGTTTCATAAATAAGTATGTTCCATGAACATCCTGTGCAAAGGAGTTCAATAAATATGTGACTGGTCTTCACACCCTTATCATTTTTCGTGAAGAAGGTTTATACTTCAAGACAATACTTGAGTCGATTACTTCGAATGTGCTTTGTGAATTACCAATTCCATGAATCTCTCTACTTTCATGAATAAGGATATCCATAAACACTCAATGGGTGTTAAAATCACACACTTGTAGTGATTCATGAAGAATGATTCTTCACACCAGTGCTTTGGTATTATACCCCCAATGTGTTATGCTATGGTAAACTATGTGTGTACCCTATCTATACATAATGGACAGAGAAGAAAAAGCACACATAGTTTTTTTGGTAATAGAAAAAGTTGTGAAGCTAAGTTCGGACTTTCATGAGGAATAAGAAGAACTCATACTGTTCAGGTTTTTCATATGAAATCAACTGCATACATGCAGATACTACAGATAAACATGGGTTAAGAAAACCATATTTGGTTGTTGAATAAAGAGAGAGAGAATTAAGGAAGTCAGATAAATTAAAAATTGTTTGTGTATTCATGAAAATTTGATGTATAGGGTGGAAACATAATGAATAAGAAAAGAACATAAATTTATAAACAACGAATATATGTGTTATTGTTTATTCAAACCACATACATTGTGATTTACGCATGAAGTGAATTATAATAAACTAGTTTGGAATTCAATAATATAATGTTTTGAATAAGTGAAACATCATACTTAAATGCATGATTAAATATATTTAAACAAATATCTATTTCACTAAGAATAATATATAAGAACCAATACAATTCATGTGTTGATATTGAGTATCGAAGAGAGGGAATTTGACACTACTACACAATTTCATGTCATTGTGTATCCAAGAAGTATAGAGTGTACCAAGCTAATGATTTATTATTATTCAGGTAAGAATAATTGTGATGATGTTTTTTTGATCTGATCTTCATTGTTTCAATAATCACAATGGAGTTTTTTGTTAAAGTAAGAAGATGTTGTTTTGTACTAGGTTTTTTCATTGAATATGAAATTGAGAAGGAGAATAAGTTACTGGACAAGTTGATATTAGTTGATTAGCATTTGGGTCAAGGATAATTCAGTTCATCAATACAAAATATATAAATATTATTATGACTGATAAAATAATAAGAAAGTGTATCTTTTATTTTATTATTGAGAAGAAATAAGAAGTTTTGATTTCTTATTGTTGTAGAAGTAACAAAGTAAAGGAAAAATTAGTGGAATAACTAAACATCACTGTGATGTCAAAAAGTAGTCTCAACAGGTGGAATACATTATTGGTGATACAAAAAACCTTATCAATAAAGAGAATACTTTTTTAGATACAATAAAAAGGTTCATACAAGTGAAACAAAACCAGAACTATTAATTGACTATATAGAATTGAACGTGAAAGTCCATTTCCTACTTACTGTAACCAAATTCAAAGGAAAAAAATTTTGTGGTTGTGGGGTCTGGATCATTTCTATACCTTGTCAAAGTCTAGTTACTCTTATTGAGTAGCGAACCTTCTAAAAATACTATGTGTTTTCATTTATTGATTTCATATACTTTAATGGGGTAGGGAGATGAGAATAAGGGAATCCAGATCCGAACATGCCAAATTGGTAAAGGGATAAAAAGTTTTAATTTGATTGAAAAGTCCCCAACACTAATTCCCCCCCCCCTCTCAATGTCAGGCGTATCCTAAACTGGTCTTTTCGAGTGGTATCAAAGACAAGGGTCACCTCTGTTGGATTATCTATAGTGAAGCTTTTTTATTTGAGGATTTGAGTTTCTTTCCTAGGTCAATAATAAAGTGATGTTTTTGTGATGATTTTGTTATTTATGAGTAGAAGTATTTATCTACCAAGACCTTAATGAACAAGATAAGTAAAGAGAATAGAATGTTGAATAATAATACCCTCTTATATAAAGAGTATGAAGAAGATATTTCTACATAACTTAGAAAAAATGATGACATATCGGGTTTGGTAAGTAATGAGCAGGTGGATCAATCTTCCACCAAAGTGATGGAAAATCTCTCCACCACAAGTAATCAAGAGGTATGTGTTAGTTTCTTTCAAAACTATCCAGAAAAAGATCGTAGCACAATTTATTATGATGAAAAATATACAACATCTCACGAATTATCAATTAATATATTAAGAGTTTTTCTGTATGATATTCCTAAATAAACATCCTCCCTTGTTTATGGAGTATTTCAATGTATTAAAGAAGAAATCACCCATCTAGGAGGAGAAGATAATGTTTTAGATAAGTTTTTATAAAAAAATTGTAGAATGTTTAAACCTCTATACAAAGGTTGGAGACATTGATGAAACAAATATGGAACATGAAATAAGTTCCTCAATATGACTCAAATAAGTTTAAGATAAATAGGGAGTCAAAAAGACTCTAGAAGAAACAAAACATGCTCCTGAAGAGAAATTTAAAACAGGATTGATGTAAAGAAATCAAAATTGGAAGAAAATTCCAAGAATCTCAATGAACTTTACTCTTTGATTCAAAACAAAACTATGTTTCATGAGGATGAAGTTGAAATAATTAAGAAGGATTATAAAGAGAATATGGTTATGATTGATGACCAGAAAATCATCCTTAACATGAAATGACAAAATTTGGATGTTCAGTTTCCCAATCTTGAGAATAAATATATTGAGACTTCCCAAAATAATGAAACAGTTGTTGCTACTACTCAATGATCACTGGAGGATTTGATAGTCAAAATAAATCTAACATGTTATTAGAATATCATGACATATTTTTATTATGTATCCCATACAATTGAGAATAAAATGGTACCATCCATACCAACTTTTATTAATGTTTCAAAACTTGTCATAATGAAAAATTCAGGTTATAAAAGAAATTATGGACATGTATGGATGAAAAATGGTGATAATAAACCTACCACCAAGTCTATGGTGTATAGGAAAGAATTTTGGGAATATGGTTCCCCACAAAGAGAGAAAAAGGTCATGAAGAATCCCCCAATATCATTTTATAGAATATATTAGTATATCATGATTTCGGGGTCAATGGTGGTACTAAAAAGAAATTGTAATTTTGCATTAAATTTTTTGTACAATCCTCAAAAGGTAAAAGAATAAAGAAAGACAATTTAATGGGGAGAAATATATATGTGAATAATCAAAATCCACAGGTCCAGAAGCAACTGTATACTGCAAAAAAATTGTAATTCGTGATAACATTTGTGATTTATGAAATTTCAGTGATCACAAGGTTGGAACATGCTCGTCTCAACATGTATCCAAATTTGATGAGAAAATAAGGTCAAAAAATGTGGCTATGAGTGAAGATATAACGTGGGAATAAATTAGAAGAATTTTGTGAACAAAAATTCTCCCAAAAAGATTACAATAAGTAAATTTGAGAAGTCATGGATGCTAAATCCAAGAAATTGAAGAAAAGTTCATCATTCAAAAGAACTGCTGATAAAAGTTAAGGTACTTAGAAGAACCCATGTGGAAGATCAAAACATACTTCAAAAATTCCTAATGAAATTTTATTTATTTGTCCAGAAGACTTGGAATGAATGAGGAAGCTCAATGATGGACAAGATAAGGTTATTTCATAAGGAAAATAAACGATTACATGTGATAAAGAAAAAGTTCATGAGGGTTTATCAAGAAAAAGAAACTGTTATGTTAAAAAAGTTTTGTTTGAGATATGTAATAAATCTAGTAATATTGGAAAATATTGTTTAACCTTTCTATAGGAATAAGAAAAATTAATTGAATGGAGTAAGAATTTATCATATGTGAAGGTTGTTAAGAAGAATATATCTCCATGAAAATCAAAATAGGATGTGAAGAGATTCATGCTACCTCATCATAAATTAGAACCGATGTTGATATGTTCAAGCATGAATATTGGAGTAAATAGAGAATCCTGGTTGAGAATATAATCTCAACATTGATGTTTATATTGATGAAGCAAGAAGGATCCACCTTATTCCTCTAAGCATTTATGTATTTTATTTGTTATTATAAAATAGTGAATTGATGGTGATGAAATTTCTCAATCGGATAACCTAAGAAGTAGTGAATGATGTCAATTCATGATAGAAAAGATAAATAAGTTACCATCTTTGAATGATTCATCAGTTGGTATGATAGAGGATGATATTGGATGAGGTTGAATAATGTAATTTCATATTCTGGAAAGCTTGGATAAAGAAGATACCATTTTAGATTGATCTTATTTTTTCTTTGCCTAAGAACAAGTGTTCAAGAGGATCACTCTTGGTGAAGTTGTGAAAATTTTCAATCCATACAGTCACAAGTTAAATTGGTATCATAATTATCATTTTAATGCATATCAAATTTAATCATTTTGGAATTTATTGAAGTTCATTTCATTGGAAAATTTATATCTCTTTAATCTCTCATCCATGGTTATCAAAAATAGAAACCTTTTTAAAAAGGGGAATAAATTGAATTAATTAATGGAATAGGAAATGTAGAAGTTCCCCAAGGCCAATTATCCTTCCAATTACACTTGAATGTTTTTGATTTATTTATTGAGGTGAGTGCACGAGTTTTAGGTTGATTGTTCTTAAAAAGATTCATCTCACATTTAATTTTTTTAAACCTAGATTGAAACTGAGTAACTATTGAAATAAGTATATGTGTTCTAATTTCATGAGGTATCCTAAACAGTTAGAAATGGAACATTTTTTTATCTAAATCAAATACTATTGTTTTCTACACTGATAATGTCTTAATTAGACTTAGAGTAAAATGATGGATGACACATTTCTTAAGTATGGACTAATACCCTTTTCCCATGAACTTTTTATTTCTTGTCAATAAGGTGGAGAATGTAAAATAAAATTATATAAAATTAATGGGGCATATAAGATAAGGATCCACATATTGACGCATTTATTTGGAATTAACTTTGAAGGTATTTCTAAAAAATACCAAGGGGGAGATTAAAGATCCCTCTTTTTTATGGATTGTATTTTTTTCAAATTTTTTATATTGGTTGACAATGGTGATCAATTAAATAAGAATATTTTGTTGATGTGATTATGATTAATAAGTTCTAAAGTTAATGTAACTTATATGAAGTGATAAAGACTTATAATTTGAAGGTGTATATAAATGGTTGGAATACTTTGAGTTTCATTGTGATTCCTAGAGAATTATTATGGACTCGTTTAATGTATTTAGATGTCATTGTTGACTAATTATCCAAGAAAATCCTATAATTATTGATCTGGTTCTACGTTCAAATACATGTATCAAATGTGATATATTGTTTAAAATGAAGATGAAAGTTGTTTTGATGTTTAAGAAGTTCTTTGGAATAAATATTCCAACAATAATAGAATAAAAGAATGCCATGCATTATGTCATTTTTAGATGATAATTGTGAAAGAGATAACTTTAATATTATTTAGATTTTGATTTACATAAAGGAGAACCATGAAACATAATTAATAGATTATCAATTAAATAGGAATATTTCATTGATGTTAATATGATTAAGAAGTTCCATAGTTAATGTGGTTTAGATGAAGTGATCAAGTCTTATAATATGAAGATACATATAAATAGTTTAAATACTTTTAGTTCCATAGTGATGACTGGAAAGTTATCATGGAATCCTTTGATGTATTTAGATTTCATTATTGAATAATTATTCTAGAAAATCATATGATTATTGAACTGGCTCTAAGTTCAAATACATGTATTAGAGGTGATACATTGTTTAAAACAAAGAGGAAAGTTGTATTGATGTTGAAGAAGTTATTTTGAATGAATATTCCAATAAAAATATAAGAAGAAAATATATCCATGAATTATGTCATTGTTGGATCAGAATCATGAAAGAGATAACTTTATGATTATTTAGATTTGGATTTTCATAAAGGCGAACCACAAAACATAATTAATATTTTTCTGATGTTTTGATGAGTATGAGGTCAATGAAATTTATATTCTAATGAGGAGGAATTCAAGAAGAAATAGGTGCATGAATTTGAAGGAGGGAATTTTTTTTATATAATGTATATTATCATTTAGAATAATTTTATAAGTCTTAATAAAAAAATATGGCCAACCATGAAACACTACTACAAAACTGTCCTTAATAGTGTTATAAATGACCTTTATCAGTGCTAGAAAATCACTGACAACATGAAAGATGTTAAAATTCTAGGACTTTTATCAGGGATAAAAACAAACTGATAAATGAGTGATTTATCTGTGCTAAAAATGCATTAATAAAAGAAACATTTATCAGAACATTATTTTAGTGTCGCTAAAGGAACCCTTTATCAGCACTTTTAGAAGTTCTATTAAATGTGTTTTTTATCTGTGCTTTTAAAAGTTCGAATGAAGGACCTGTTTATCAACACTTTTAAAATAACTGATAAAGATCCATACTGCATTTTGTAATTATATCACACTACAACACCACTATAGTGTGCTGTAACAGCACACTACAGCACCAAAAACACATCATATATTAACAAAAACAAGTCCTAATACATAATTTAAATGGAATAAAATTTACAAAACAAATACCATAAAAAACACTATATTATAGACATTTCAAATATTGGTTTATAAAATTACATAAATACATATTACTACATACATTCAAAAAAAATCCTAACTATAAATGTTACTATGATTTCCATTAACTTTCTTTGTCGAACTGCCAACATTGCATGATTAGTTTTGAATAAACCACCTCAACTCGAAAAAAATAATCAACCTGTATAATAAAACAATTATTATCAGTAATAATAAAAAGAAATATATTAAACATAAATATGAAATAATACATTAATTCTATGGAAAATGATTTTATGGTGAAAATATCAAGATTACCTCTGTCATTGAGTTATGGAGGGAACCTGAAATAAAGTGATAAATTTCAACACTATAGGAGTGAAAGGTTTTATGATATAATAATTATGTGAAATTTTTGGTGAAAAAGGAATGAAATATTAAAATAGAACCCAAACTCGAACAAAATAATCCAACTTTACAAAAAAATTATTATGTGAGTAATACTACAAATAAATAAATTAAACATACATATGAAAAAAATACATTAATTATATGGAAAATGATTTTATTGGGAAAACATCATGATTACCTCTATAATTGAACAATTTTAGTGTCATTTCTCTTCCTACAAAGTAAGTGGAGGTAACATGAAAGAAAGTGATAAATGAACCATTGTAGGTGTGAAATGTTTTTAAGGGATAAGGGGCATGAAAGTTGGACAGAGAACCCCTAACTCGAACAAAAGTATCTGCCTTTATAAGAAAAGAATATTTATGTGAGTAATACTAAAAATAAATAAATTAAACATACATATGAAACAATACATTAATTCCATGGAAAATGATTTTACTATGAAAACATCAATATTACCTCTATAATTGAGCAGAGGTAGCGTCATTTCTCTTCCCGCAAAGGCAGTGTAAGTAACTTGAAAGAAAGTTAAAAATGCACCACTATAGGGGTGAAAAGGTTTTAAGGGAGAAGGATCGTGAATTTTTGATAGAGCACCCCCAACAAAAACAAAATAATTCATATGTATAAGAAAACAATTAATATGTGACTAATACTAAAAATAAGTAAATTAAACATACATATAAAACATTGCATTAATTCTATGGAAAATGATTTTACTATGAAAACATAAAGATTGCCTCTGTAATTGAGTAGATCCAGTGTCGTTGATCTTCATGCAATGGTGATATAGGTCACTTGAATGAAAGTGATAAATTATCCACTGTAAGGGTGAAAAGGTTTTAAGGGATAAGGAGCATGAATGTTGGAAATATCACCACTAACTCGAACAAAATAATCCACCTATATAAGAAAAAAATTTATTATTTGAGTAATACTAAAAATAAATAAATGAAACAAAAATATGAAACGATACATTAATTATATGGATAATGATTTTACTATGAAAACATCAATATTGCCTATGTGATTGAGCATAGAAAATTTCATTGCTCTTCTTATAAAGGCATGATACATTGAAATAAATCTTCTAAAATAAAAAAACTCTAAAATGAATAATGAAAATTAAATCAACATTGCATTATATATATTTTTGGTAAAATAGAGAAATTATATCATAACATTACCTTTTCATCTATCCAAAGGGTTTCCTTTATTATGGTTTGTTCTTATGAGGGATTGGTAACATCATCATTTACAAAATACATTGTCTGCATGAGTAGTCAAACATTTAATTTAGATTATGTTTATGTAGTATAGAACATATAATATTATTAGGAAAACTTAATATATTAAAAAAAGTTTACCTTCTCCTTGAACTCTATTTATTTTTTTAAAAGGTTTCAAGGATTTGGTTCCACATTTGAGAATCAAAATCCCATATTTATGGTTCCCTAAAATGTACAATACATTGTCTATAGTGGGATCGGTATAAACTGCTTTTGATGTCCCAATGAAAGTGTCATCCTTGATTTAATTTTCATATTACTCAACATTTTTTTAGTTGCCAGCATGAGAATCAAACAATTCTTTTTTATTGGATAAGAGACATAAAATACTTGTATTGATTGTGATTCCATTATGAATGACTGATCTTTTTCCCCCTCTATACAGAAAATTCTCTTTCCTAAATCACATTTCATCAAATTTCACTCCATTGATATTGTCAACACATTTGAAATGGTAAAGAGGAACTTGAAATGTTGTATAATACAAATCATATATCTATTCGATAATTCCAAAACATAACTTATTTTCATAAATTTTATTTTTCATCCTTTGAACCAAATATGTGCATCGCTTCATCCTTAAGTGTAACAAAACTATTTTGCATCATACTAAATTCATCGTGTTATTTTGTATAGAATGTATAACCATTGATTACAACCCCAGTGTAAGATATAACATTTTCATTCAGTCTTATGTCTATCCATTGATGTAGTTCAACAATTGAATTTTGATTTTCATATAACACCTTAGAAATTTGATCTTTGAACCATCCTATAAACTATTGATTATGTGTATCTAATATCCATCTTTTATCCCATTATGGATTAAAATATATAATATTTTATTTGTGGGCTTCAATGTATGGATCAACATCTTCACTATTATGTAATATGTAAAGATTTTCTTGATCCCACTTTGTCAAGGTAATTGTAACAACATATCTTTTGGAAATCCTATTGCCCATAAGGCATTCACTGTGACGAGACATTGGGAGACTGATGCTTTCAACGTCTAATAGGTAATCAGTAAAGAATTCAATAGCTTCTTCAACAAGATATTGTTTTCTATACAACCTTCTATCTGGATTCAATTCTTGACACACCCTTTCCAAATCGTCATATCATTCAATGGGGTACATCCATCTGTAATGGACATGACAACATAGTTGAACCTCTCTGCCCAATTGACCATCGGGTGGACTATTATATCAAATAATGATGGTGGGAAGGATATTTCTAATTCAAATAATATGATTAAAATCACCATTTTCATGATGGTAAACTTCATTAGGTTAACAAATTTACTATATATGGCTTTGAAAAATAAGCAGAGTCCAGTCAATGTGTGTCATACATTTTGAGGCAGAATTTAACAGAATGAAATAGGCATCAAATCTTGCATCAAAACATGACAGTCATGTGATTTTAGTCCTTGTAACTTCAAATTAGTCATTGAGACACCGTTCTTGATATTTGATGAATACCCATGTGGATCTTTTTACACTCATATGGAAAAGAAAAAAAATAAATTTTTCTTATCTGGATAGAGTGTAAGCTGATAGAGGAAGAAAATTACACATTTTACCCTTCATTGATTCCAACTCTTCTTTATCCCCATTTCAATCAATTCCAACCTAGTCATGATTCCATATTTCATTTTTTCATGATGATTTAGTAACATTCCAATAACATTATGAAATGATTTTTTTCTACATGAATGACATAAAGAAAATTTCTGATATACAAAAAATTCCAATATGGTAATTCAATGAAAATTTATCTCTTCTTCCAAATTGATTTTGTAAGGTTTTTCAAGAATTGTTTACTGAAAATAGTATCAATCTTTTTTACTTTTTTGTATAGTTGATCGCCAATTTCTAGAGTCATTGTTGTACCTTGTTCGTTATTCCCATTGAATGATATTGTCAAGGATCCGTATTTATATCATCGATGTAAAAAATTTCCATGTCCTTAAAACATGGTCTTAGATGAATGTTTAAACCGAACTGAGTATGTGAGTTTTTTACAAATGGGACACTTCAACATGCCTTTAATGGTATATCTTGATAAATTTCCATATGCGGGGAAGTCATTTACCATTCAGTACAACATGGACCTCAATGTAAATTATTCATGTCTATGAGCATCATAAAATGTAACACTTGTATCCCACATGAATTTTAGATCTTCAATGAATGGATACAAATAGAAATCAATATCATTAGCATGTTGCTTGGTCAAGAAATAATCAGAGACCACATAATGTATTTGCACATCATTCATAACCATGGCAGCAAGTTATAATTTACAAATATGATGGTTCATGTGCTGTGAGTACTAATATATACACAAAAATGATTTATTCCATCTGTATATAATTGAAGATGAAAGTTTCTTGGCTCAACTCCAAATTTAGGAAACTCGTAATCAATTTTATTCTACTGAGGGGAATCTATTATATAATTTAGGTTCCCATGTCTAATTCTTGTATCTTAATTCCATGTTAATTTTCATGTGGTTTCATAACATCCATATAGTCTTCTAAACCATGGAATGATAGGAATGTACCATACATATTTCAAAAAAATTGATTCATTTTTTTTGTATCAATCAGTGCTACACATAGGGAATTTGATGAGTGATTCATGGTCCATGAGAAAAAATATGAAATAATTTAGATAAGCATGTATTTTTTAGAGATCATTCCCATTGAATGTAACATTCATTTAGAGTCATATTTTTATAATGGTAGTTCATTTTCTTCTAGAAGCATATCTTTTAGATGATCAAGTAGTTATATAAAGCTGGTGTCCCTCCATCCATTTCCAGATTTAAAATTATATAACTTCAATACAACTTAAAATGTTGTGTATTTAGTAAATATTATATACAATGGTTTATTAGAATAGTTATTTAACTCCTCAAACAACTTTGGACAATTATGAAGGTCATCTTCAATTTCCATTTCCATTTCTTCCATGTGACCTCCTTTATCTTTTACAAAGGTATTCATATCAAATGATTCATAAAACATAATATCATCCCAATCGATGTCCACATTCAGTTTTCCCCATGTTTAGTCTATCATGTTTATGTTTGATCTATTTCATGACAAATAAAATGTTCTTCCAACTATTCCGGACTAATTTGTATTGAATAATAATAATGTAAACACGGACATATGATTTTAGAAGGGTTGTCTACATGCTCTCTTGTAAACTTGATGAACTCTTTAACTCCATCATCAAATTAATTTGTCAAACTATTAGTGTTCATCCATGTTTAGTTCATATCCATCCTATTATATTCATAAAAGATTAATTTTATACAATATATAAATAAATACATATAATATATTCATTATCAAAAGTGAAAGATATATGAAATTCTAATAAGGGAAACTTGGATCATTTCTTCTAGAATATCTAATTGCCAAGATATTCCATTTCTAATAATAAGGATACTGGAATTAGAAAAAAATAGAGCGATATAAATGAAAATAATAAATGATATTATCACTAAACTTTATATGTGTAAACTGGAAGATGGATAGTGTGCTGAACCTACCCTGAATTACCCTAACAACACCAGATCAGATGATATTATGACCTCTAACACACCTCAAAGTCACTAAAATATGGATTAAACTTTGGGTGTAAAAACCCATAAATTGGAGGTGGTCGCCCAATAGAAATAATTACTATAGGTCGAACAAAATTCTAGCATGACCCTTGGGGTCAATGGACATGGAGGCCCAAAATCATCATTACCCAATATAGGCATACTTGTTAGACAAATAACTATGGTAATAAATGATGCAATGGATATATGTACACACATACATTTCATGATAGTATAAAATCTCACTCAATTATAGTCTATAAGAAATATAAAATAGATAAAAACATTATATTCAAACACAATGTAAACTAAAGGAAACATAATGATTCAAAAAGTGAAGTGTTGATGTGATAAAACCTCATGTTATTACCTGGGTATAGCCCCTTTTAATCCACTCCATAAGAAAACTATGGACCATAGTGAATTCTAAGAGGAACTATATCATATGATACATATAATCAATAGACGAACATACATCACTTCACTAACTTAGTTCTTGAAAAATAGCATCTGAAGCTACATGTCCAATGAGGTCTCCATCAAAGGTGTCAGTATATATATAATCAATAGGGAACCACCAATGTGCCTCAAATTAGTAGTCAATAAACAAGAATATACATGAAAATTTCTTCACATTTATTTACATATATGAAAAAATTATTTAGTAAGAAGATATAAAATATATTCGTAAAACAACAATGAATAAATCCAAGGTTTAGTGTCAAATATAAAAAACAGATCATACATCAATAGTCAATACAAAAAATGGACCACAAATCATTCCCTAAATAACGGATCGCCAAAAATTGTAAATAATGGATTATAAACAATAGACCAGAAAAAATCATAGAATAAGAAGTCAAAAATAAAACAAAAAATACACAAAGAAAATTAGAAGGCCTACCTAACTAGGTTGAAGAAAATCTGGGACCCTCTTCAGATGTCAGACGAGATGTTTGGAGTCATTTAATTGGTGTGATTCGACCTTTGATTCACTGAGGAGGAGCGCTGGAAGCAGGTGGCTTATGCAGAAAAATTCTATATTGTGATGGGGTTTCAAATGGTTAGGGTTTTTAAAATAGATTGGGATACTTTTATCAGCACTTACTAATAAGCGCAAATAAAGATCCCTCTTGTCAGTTCTTATTATATAAGCACCGGTAAAGGGATATTTATTAGCACTAAACTTATAGCACAGATAAATGTTCATTTATCATTGCTTTCTTTAGCGCTGATAAATCCTCATATTTATCAGTGTGAAGAAAATGTTGATAAAGATTCTTTTATTAGCGCTTATTACTCAAGCGTTGTTAAAGGATTTATAATTATAATTATAAATAAAAAATTTGTTAATATTTATAAATACTTAATAAATATATATAAATATAAATATAGTAAATATATTCCTTTTTAAATATATTTATTATAATTTTATAATTATTTATTTATAATTATAGAAATATTTTAAAAAAATATTATTCATATCATTATATATATTTATATATTTATATATTTATATAATTATACATATAAATATTTAATAAATATATATAAATATAAATATAGTAAATATTTTCATTACTTGAGTAACTTTATTATAAATTTAATAATTATTTAAATATACATTATTATTTATTTATAATTATATAAATACTTTTAAAAAAATATTTATTTATTTATAATAATAAATATATAAATGTATAAATTCTATGACTGTACATTTATAAATATAATTATTTAGAATTTTTTTTATAAATATTTTTTTGCAAATATATTTTTAACATTATTAATAAATATCTAATCTTGAGTGCATGTATATGTGTACAAAATGAGTGAAATTGAATAAATTAAGAATATAGGTACACTTTAACAATATTGAAAAAATGGATAAGTTCTGTGTGTGAGAATATTGTATATAAAAATCTATTAATTATATATATATCTGAAATCAATATAACACACATTTGATCTATATTTAATTGAAAAATCAAACGACTTTCAATTATATGTCTAGTATTATGAAATTATTAAATATTTCAAATTCATATTAATATTTAATTATATACCATTATTCAATAAATATATTAAAATTTAATGTAAACCACATTAATATTTTGTAATATATAATCATACTTATATACATTAATATATATCTATATATTTAATATATACAATTTAATAACATTATTTATCATAATTTTCTAATTAATAAAATTTTTAATATTTAATAACATTTATAAAATCAATTCATTTTTATGAAAAATTATTTAATTAATAAAAATTGTAATATTTTTTTAATAAATATTTTTTTTATTTTTTTTTATTTTTTTTATATTATCATCCCTAAAAATGAATTGATGATAGAAATATTTATCAGCGTTAAACATAAAGCACTGATAATGCATACCCTTTATTAGCGCTAAAAACAAAGAACTGGTAAAGGATACCCTTTATCAGTGCTAAAACTAAAGCATTAATAAAGGATACCCTTTATCAATGATAAAATAAAGGTGTTAATAATGGTTTTATTTATCAGATCTACAATTAAAGTGTTGATAAAAGGATAAATTTATTAGTGCTTTCATTAGTGCTAATAAATATCCTAGTTATCAATGTTTTTTTCTAGCGTTGATAAATAATAGTGCTGTTAAAGGCCAGATATTTAGTTGTGCATGAAACCAGGCCAACCTAGACCAGGGAACATGTGAGACCCAATGGGTCGACCAGGCCATAGGAGATCAGCTCATCCACCTTGCATTGGGGTAGAGGAGTAGATGGATGTGTATAATCCCTCAACAGGGCCCATGTGCATGTGTTTACGAATGCATGCATCTGAGGATACCACCGTAAAGGAGAATCTAGATCATGAAGGAAAAAATATAGGTTTCTCAGTGTCATTTATCCCACGTTTGAAGAGTTAAATCATGAGTCCTTTAGGAATCCAAAACTGGTGATTCACATGACATATTTTGTGGGATTTTAAGTAGAAGATAAGCTATTTAAATCTCCCTATAAATACCGAGGAACCGAGATGAAGAAAATAGATTCCACTTAAAATAAATCCAAGAGATGTCATTTTCTATAAAATAAAGAATCTCTATACTTCTTATTTCACAAAGGAAAAGAACAGAACCACAATCCTGCTTAGCATCATAAAGAAATTTTTTCTGTGCATTTTTTATGTGAAGAAGGAAGTTTTATACACATCCTGCATGAAGGAGTTATGAGAACATGCAAATGGTTTTCACACCCTCATCATGTTTCACGAAGAATATTGATACCACAATCTAGTTCTTGATTCGAGTACTCACACTATACTTAGTGAAGAACTATTTCAGCGAATTTCTCTACTTGTGGGAAGAAAGTGATCCACGAACACTCAAGAAGTGTTAACATAACATGCTCATAGTTATTCATGAAGAAAATTTCTTTGAACCTTTTCATGGGTATTATACCCCCACTGTGTTATGATAAGGTAATCCATGTGTGTACCATGTTGATAAACAATGGATATAAAATAAAAACACACATAGTTTGTTTGTCGTAAGAGAACCATACATGCACCAATGTTCATGCTTTCACAAGGAAGAAGAGGAACTGATACTGTTCTGGTTTTTTATATGACCACAAGTGAATTCATGAACATACCATTGATAAATACTGGTTAAGAGAACCAAAAATGGATGCTTCATTAAGATATAGAGAGAGAGAGAAAGAGAGAATGAAGGAATGAAGCTGAAGTGAATAGTGTTCATGTGTTCATGTATACATGATGCATAGGGTGAAAATAGAATAAATAAGAAAATCCCATAAAATTATAAACAACAAATATATGTGTTGTGTTTTATTCAAGGCATATACATCATGATTTATTAATGAAGTTAATTCTAATACACCAGTTTGAAATTCAATAAAATAATGTTTTTAATATGTGAAACATCATTCATGAAAGTATAGTGATATATAAATAAAAAAATATTTTTCACACTAAAAATAATAGTGAATAACCGATAAAAATCATGTGTTTATATTTAGTATCAAAGAAAGGGAATTTGACATTACTAAACAATTTCATATTATTATGTGTCCAATAAGAATAGATTAATCCTAGAAAAATATTGATTATTATTTTGGGAAGAAAAATTGTGTTGATGTTGTGTTTATATGATATTTATGGATTCAATAATCTCAAATAAGTTTGTGATTCTAGCAAGAAAAAGATTTTTTGCACTAGGATTTTTCATTGAAGAATAAATAGAGAAGGAGTGACTTACCAATTTTACATTAGTTGATTATCATTTTGTTCATAGAGAATTTAGTTTATCAATCCAAAAAGTATTCATATTGTTGTGACTAATAGAAGAAGAATAAAGTTAAAATTTCATTTTTCTTTTGGGATGAAAGAATAAGTGTTTCTTGCTTGTTGTTGAGAAAGAAATAAAGTGATGTAAAAAATAGTGGAATAACTAAACAACAATGGTGCATACAATAGTAGTCGAAATAGGTGGAAGAATTTATTTGTGTTAAAAATAACCTTATCAATAAGGACACTATTGTGTACAGAGGAAATATAGTGATCCATAAAAGTGTTTTAAAACATGCACTATCAATTGACTAAACTGAATTTCAAGTGAAAATTTATTTCCTACTTAGTGTAACAACATTAAAAGGATTACTTTCTAGTGGTTGTGTAGTTAGGATCATGTCTATAACATGCCAAGGAATATGTAATTTTATTGAGTAGTGAACCTTGTCAAAATATTGTGTGATATATTTTGACTTTCATACAATTTCATTAAGCATCGAAAAGATAATAAAGTAATCAAGATCCTAACAGGTCAAAGAGTTAAAGGGATAAAACGTTTAAATTGGATTTAAAATTCCCTGGCACTAATTAACCCTCCTACTAAATGTTAGGAATATCCCAAACTATTCCTTTCATCCCCATCAAGACTCAACCCTAAACCATGCTCTAACCTAACCCCCCCCCCCCACCCAACCCAATCCCTAAACAATACCCTACTCCTCACATCAACCTACACCTAAACCCAATCCCACAATCCATCCCACCAAGCCTAACCCATAAACCCTACTCTAACCTAAACCTCCACCTAACCTAATAACTAAACCCTACTTTACCCCTTTCCTAATACCTAACCCCAACCTAAACCTAATCCCTAAACCACCCACATAACCCCACTAATAAACGTAATCCCCCCACCACCTAACCTAACCTAAACCCTAACCCCTACCCCCACATAACCTCATCCCTAAACCCTATCCTATCCCCCCAAACCAAAACATAATCCCTAAACCCCCACCTAATCCTACACATATAACTAACCCCCTACACCTAAACCCTGCCACTTATCTAACCTAACCAAACCCTTAAAACCCCCCCTACCATAATACTTAAATCCTTCCCTACCACCAACCTAATCCTTAAACCCTAAATCCATAAACACGATTTTGAAAACCTAATACCTATACCCACCACCTAAACCAACCTCCAAACCTAATCCCTAAACCCTCACATAACTTAATCCCTAAACCCAACCCACCCTCCCTAAACAAATCTATTAACCCTACTATAACATAAACCTTATCTCTAAACCTCCCACCTAACCCTACCCCTAAACCAAATCCCACCGCCACCTAACATAATCTCTAACCCAACTCTAAAATAAAATGAATACCTAACCCCCCCTCCCCCCACCTAGCCCAACCCATAAACCGAATCCCCCACCACCTAAAATAATCCCTAACATTATTCTAACCTAATCCAAATCCCTAAACACTATCAAACTACTAATTTGTAACCACCCACCTAACCTAATCCCTAAAACCTACCCCTAATCCTAATCCCTAAACCTCCACCTAAACACTAACTCCTAAACCTAATCACTAAAACTCCACCTAATATAACCCTAAACCCTATTACTCTAACCTAGTCCTTAAACCCTATTTTACACACCCCTCCCTAACATAATCCCTAAACCCTACTCCACCACCTAATCAAATCCCTTTACCCTAACAAAATCTCAATCTCTAATCCCCACCCCACATACCTAATCCCACACCGAGTATAACCCCCAAACACCACTCTATCCTAATCCCATTCCCCAGACCCTACCATATCTTCCTACCAACTTAATTTACACCCTAAACTAATCCCAATCCCTAACCCCACCCCTCCCTAACTTATTAAAAAACCCTACTCTAACATAAACCTAATCCCTAAACCCCCCCCCCCCTCATAACCCTAACCCTAAACAGAATCCCCCCCCCCACCTACCCTAATCTCTAAACACTAGTCTAAACTAAACCTATGTCCTACCCCCCACCCCCCCCCCCCACCTAACCCGACCCCTAAACCAAATCCTCCCACCACATAACCTAATCCCTAAAGCATACTCTAACCAAAACATAATCCCTAAACCCTATCATAAACCCAAATCCCAAAACCATCCCCCGCATAACCTAATCACTAAACCTACTAGCTAACCTAATCCCTAGACCCTACTCTAACCTAATACTAATCACATAACCCCCCACTTAACCCAAACATTTATCATAATACCTCACCTGACCAAATATATAAACACTACTCTAAAATAAACCTATTCCATAAACCCTAACCTAATCACAATCCCTAACCCCCCCCCCCCCCCACACCTAACCTAATCACTAGAACCCCCTATATAACCTAATCCCAAAACCCTACTCTATCTTAAACCTAATACTTAATCCCCCACCTTACCCTACCCCCTAAACCTAATTCCCAAACCACACTACACCTAAAATATAAACCATACTCTATGCAAAACCTAATCCCTAAACCCCCACATATCCCTACCCCTAGACCTAACCCCATCCACCCAACATATTCCCTAACCCCCTCCCACAAACCCATCCTACACTTATTCTCCAAAACCCCCACTAAACCTAATCCATACCCCCACCAGACCTAATCCCAAAACCCTACCCCCAAAAACTAATCCCAAAACACCCCATCTAACCCTACCCCAAAACCTAATCCCCCCAACTAGCATAACCCTTAAACACTAATGTAACCTAAAACTCCACCTAACATAATCCATAAACACTACCTACCCCCAAATTACCATACCACTAATCCTAGTCCCCACCCCCACCCATCAAGCCTAACCCATAAACCCTACTCTAACCTAAACCCCCACCTAACCTAATCACTAAACCATAGACTATGCCAACCTAATCAATAACCTTCCCCACCTAAACCAAATCTCTAAACACGTCACCTAACCCTACCCTTAAACCTAATCCCATCCACATAACCTAACCTAACCTTTGAACCCCATTCCCACCTATCCAAATCCATAAAACCTATCATAACCCCCAATCTAAACCTAATCCCTAAACCCCCACTGAACCCTACCACTATACCTAATCCCAGCTCCCTGACCCTAAACCCCACCCCTCACCTAACCAAACAGTACCTCTAACCCCTACCTATCCTAATACCTACACCCTTCCATACCCCCATCCAAATATATAAACCATAAATTTTCAAACCATAAACCTAATCCATAAAACCCTAACCAAACCCTACACCTGAACCTAATGTCCACCAAACTTATCACTACCCTCCAACCTAGACCTAATCCCAAAACCCCCAACTAACCCTACTCCTAATCCCAACCCCAACCCCACCTAAGATAATCCCCAAACCCTATCGAATCTACTTACCAAAACCAAATCACTAATCCCCTTCCACTTAACCCTATCCCTAAACCTAATCCCCCACCCCTAAACCCTACCCCCCCCCCCCACATAACCTAACATAACCACTAAAACATTCACCTAACCAAATCCCTAAACCCCACCCTACCCCCAACCTAATTCTTAAACACTACCCCCTAAACATAAACACTAAACCCCTTACTAACCCTACCTCAAGGCCTATCCCCCCACACACACACAACCTATCCATTAAACCATGCACTCACCTAAAACTTGTCCCTAAACCCCCACCTAACTTAATTCATAAGACCTACACTATTCCCACATAACTCAGTCCCTAAACCAAAACACCAATCCCACAACTAACCCGAAAACTAAACATAATCCACCCACCTAGCCTAACCCCTAAACCATACAAAAACCTAAACCCCCTCCCTAACCTAATCCCTAACCCTTCCCTACCCCCACGCATCCCTACCCATAAATTGAATTCCAAAATCACCCCCATCCTATCCTAACCCATAAACCCTACTCTAACATGAAACTCAAACCTTACCTAATCCATAAACACTACTTTACCCTCAATCTAATAAAAAATTGCATCCTAAAACTGATCCCTACCCCCCCCCTCCACCAAACCCGACCCTAAACCTAATCCCCCTATCCAACCAAACCAAACACCTAAATCAACCCACCAAACCTAATCCCTAAACCCCCACTTAACCCCACCCGCAGTCTCAATCCACCCACCTACCCCTAAACTGGACACCCCCACCTAACCTAAACACTAAACCACAACTTAACCTAACCCTAAAAATGTACCTTACCTCAAACCTAATCCATAAAATACAAATCCCTAAACCCTACCCCTTAATCCTAATCCATTATCCCCCACATAACAATAACCGTAAACCTAATCCCCCCCCCCCCCACAACTATCTTATATCCTAAACCCTACTCTAACTCAAACAAAGTTCCTAAACCCTACCCCTAATCCCTAACCCCCCCCCCCCCACCTAAACTTAATCCATAAACACCCCACCCAACCCTACACCTAAACCTAACCCCCACCACCAAAGATAACCTAACCCGTACCCCACAACCTAAACTAATATTTAACCTTATCCTAACCCACACTCGAGCTAAACCTAATCCTTAAACCCCATACCTAATGTTACCCCTAAAGAAAATCCCCCCACTCATAAACCCTTCCCCCACCAAACCTAACCTAACCTAACCCCAAAAATCCATACCTAACCTAATCCCTAAAACCTACCCCACAAATGTAATCGATGACCCTAAATCCCTAAACCATACCCCCTAAAACTAGTCCCTAGACCACCCACCTAACCCTACCACAAAACCCAACCCCCTGCCCCCCCACACATAACTAAACTATACCCCAAACTACACTCTAACCTAAGACTATTCCCTAAAAACTACCATACCCCAACCTAACTTAATATCTAAACCCTTTCCCAATCCCTGGCCTTATGACCTAAAACCCTACACCCTACCTCCTAAACGTAATCCCTAAACTTGACACTTATCCCTGCCCCTAAACTGAATCCCCCCAGCTACCCTAACCTCTAAACCCTACACTAACCTAAACCCCGACCTAAACTAATCCCTAGAACCTACCCTACACCCTCCCAACTTAACCCTAGCCCCAATCCTAACCCCCCTCCCCCCCACACCTATCCCACCCCCTAGACCTCACTATAACCTAAACCTAGTCCCTAAACTAACCCACTTAACCTAATCACTAAACCCTACCCTACACACCCAGCAAACATAATCCCTAAACCTAATACCTAAACCACTAAACCCAACCCCCTGAACATATTTCCTAACCCCCCACCAAAACCTAACCCCCCACCTATCCTATCCCCTAAACTCTAATCTAAACCAAACCCCCACCTAACATAATCCCAAAACCCTACCCTACCCTACCCCCACCTAACCCTACCCCAATCCCTCTATTATCCCCTAAAACCCCCCACCGAACCCTACCCATAATTCTAATACACCTATAGAAACCTACCCTATCACCTAAACCCCACTCAAAACTAAACCTAGTCTCAAACCTCATACCTAACCTAATCCCTAAAACCTACCCACCCCTCCACACCAAACTTAATCCCTAAAACCCTAAACCCTACCCCTAAACCAAATCCCTAAATCCCCACCTAACCTTACCAATAAACCTAATCCCCCCACCCACAACCAATCCTAACCCATAAACCCTACTATAACGTAAACCCCCAACCCAACCAAACATAATCCCTAAACCCTACCCCTACCCCACCTAACCCCCCCCCCTAATCTAGTCACCCCCACCTAGCCTAATCAGTAAACCCAAATCGAACGTAAACCCTCTGTAAACCCTATCCACCCCCACCTAAACATAATCCCTAAACCCCCACCTAACCCTAAAATTTTGTGGATGAACATCACACATGGTGAATTGACCGTGACTTTGAGGCGTATGATAAGAAGAATATTTTTTGAGATTTATATTTTCTGAAGTTAAAACATAATAGAGAAGTCAAAACCCACAAAATTAGGGTGAAATAGGATAGTACTAAGGGTCGGTCACATAGGTTCTTCATTATCCTCTTATGTTGGCATCAAATAATTGAGTCAATATAATTCTTCCATTTCTCTTTTATATTTATTTTGTGGTTCTGAATGCAGAAAGAATGGATCTCTCAATGTACATTCAGTTCCACCTCCTATGCATTGAATATCTAATGAACATAGTCAAACTATGAAGATAAAAGTGGGAGACATGATTTCCTTAGTATATCCGAGCAAGAAAAAATGACTCTAAGGTGAACTCCTAATATCGCACTAATTTGGAAATATTATTTTAAATATACTGAGAATTATATGAATTATATAAAATTTGTTGGGGATATAGAGGAATTGAAGTGTGAGGGGAGGGGCGGAATCTGTTTTCCATTTTTCTTTCCTCTATTTTACTTTGGGTTTTATAGTGATCTTATTTTGAAAAAAAGCACTATTTTAGGAACTCTATGGAACTATAAATAGTATTTCCTTTGTTTTTCAAACTTTCTTTGAGAGGAATTGGAAAAGTAAATGAAAATTTTGAATTCTAAGTGCTTTTTGAGGAGATTTATTATATTATTAAAGATCAAAAGATCAAATGACCAATGAAATGTATTTTGTTTTTCATTAGAATTGAATTTCAGTCATTTGGTTAATTTCTTAGTAGAAATTGAAATCCATATCTACTACTGATTTTTCAAAATTTGGATTCATGACCTAAGAGCTTACTGATCCACATTGATATCATCATTAATTTATCCACACTTCTTGAGAGAAGCTTGAGATTTTTTTATATATCAAGACATGTGTTACAACTGAAGAATTAAAAATCCCTGGGTCATGATTAAAGATTTATGTAGTTGGCCACATGAATGAAGATGTTGCGCCACCGGATGAGAGGGATCCATACAGATTGAACTCCAAAACATATTCTCATTTCTATGAGGGAGATGACTATAAATAGAGTGCCAATATCACCACACATTCTGATGAAGAATAAGAGCCACACATCCTCTTCCAGCAGAAAATGATCATGCTACTAAGGATGTTGAGAAATATATCCCAACCATGCTTAAATAATCATTTGAAGGTGTACCACCCGTTCCAATGAGAGTCATGTGACCTTTTTTCGATAACTAAAAAGTTTATATCTGTTTATTTTTTATATGTGTATTTTTTTAGGATCATTAATGACTAGTGAGGCCATAATTCAATGCCAATGTAGCAGCTGTGATCTAGAATGCTTCCACACACAAGTTGTTTGACCATATGCATCCATGGGTTCACACCAAGCCCGATTGAGTAACACCACCATGATCCTCAAGCAGCCACCCAACCATGAACTCAATCAAAGTATAGTTTATTTTGAGGAGCTTGATTTATCACTAATCCACTATGAATGAATAATTGATTTTTTTAGGAATAAGAAGATTGAGTTGGAGATAATCCAATGTTGAAGAACGTGGAATACAAAGAGACATGTTCATCCAATCCCACTACCAAGTACCAAATTGTATATCCCAATTTCTAGCATGTATAATTCCTCAAGCGATCATGATAGGAAACATTCTTCTTTTCACTTCACCCACAAAGAAGAAAAACATTTTATTGGGGAATTTTTGGAAAAAGTATAGGCACGATCATGGAATAATTTCCAAACCAAAAAGGCGATCTCAATTTAATTAATCACAAATATTGAAACTCCCCATGAGGAACTCATCCAGCTTTGGTGCACTTAATTTGAGGGTGAAGAAGGCCAATGCAATAAATTTTCTCTCCCCTCACCTAGATTAATATATTTGGCTCCCACTTCCTATATAATAAGATATTTTCACTTTTCAATTACAATTTAGGTTCTCTATAATTTTTCTTCTGCATTTTTATCACATTCCTAGTTCACCCTATATTTTTAAAACTGTGTTGTGTGACTCCATTATTCCTTCAATTCATTGTGTTTTCTTAATCTTAATTCTTCATTGTAATCTATTTAACTCTATTACCATGGAGAACTAACCTAAGTTATAGGATCCGGAGTGAGATTTTATAGGCACTTTGTTCTTTAATTATTTCTAATTTCAATACTTGATATGGTAGTACATTGGATATAAGAAGATTGATAATATTCATCTTATCTATCTGATGAGAGATTTCACCCTTCAATATAACAAATTAGTTCTCTCTCCCTTCTCTAAGTTCATGGTGCATATGATTGGAGCACTTTGGGATGAGGGATGAACAATATATGATGAATTTGGGTCTTGAGACAGTGAATGCCTCTATTGAGTATGTCCATTTCCTCTCTACTGTGGAGGAGGTAGAATTGGATGTAGAATGATATATTTCCACTTTGTCTCTTTAGAACAACAAAAGAGTTAGAATAGAGGAATGAAAGAATGATATTGACTCAATTTTCTGATGATTACATAAGAGTATAATGAAGAGCATGTTTGACTGACCTTGTATCCAATCCCCTTTCACCTTTTTTTTTTGTTTTGAATTCTGCGTTTTGTTTTTATTTAATAAAATAAAAATTAGAAACAAACAACACTCATCAACTCCGGATGCTTTCAAAATTAATAAAACAAAATAAATATTAATAAGCAACTAGAATAGTGAATAATTGACCCAAAAACGCTCTATGAGAAATGAACTTGGTTAGCTCTATGCTTTATTCCAAGTTTCAATAAATTCTAAATTATATTTGATTATGACCTTTGACAACAACACCATCAATTTTGCATCATTGTCAGGGAAGCTAATTTCAACCAAACCTTCCTCCAAAGTGACGTGATATCAAAATTTCAAAATGTTTGTCTATATTTCAAAAGTTATTACCCAATTATTCAATGAAATAATAGGTAAAGTAGTGATTTTTATTGACATTGTGAAATCCATAGATTATTAATAGAATGCTCAGTTGATGATTTTTATTGATTTAATAATTTTTTAGGGTAAAATTACGAATCCATACATTTTATTTGTAACTAAAATTATAATCATTTGATTTTAATCTGGAATTAAAATTCCTAAATGAATTAATTTTTAGATTTTAAATATATTAATTTTTTGAATTAAATGAAAATCCATGGGTTATTTATTATTATAAATTGAAATTGTTTATTTTTAAAATTAAAATTTGGATTAGATTGTGATTTTTAAATGATGTAAATTTGATGTTTTATTTAATTGAAATAAATTTGAAATTATTTGATCAAATGTCCAAATTATGGTTTTAATTTCTTTATTATGTTTGAAATTAATTGGAAAAAATGATTAACTTAAATGTGATTTTTTTAAAGATAAGGAAAAAATATTGAAAAGGGTTGAAGTGAAGACATTGCCTCAACATGATCAATACAGGGACAGTGCATTCTACAACTGACATAATGTGAAAAAATCATGCCAGGGCTAAAGAAATTCTGCAAAATCATGAGCTTACTATACCCTCACGGTCAACATACCTACTAAACCACTACTAAAAGTCACTTAAGTGACCATGAATTATTGTGAATTTATAATTCATTTTTTTAATTAAATGATGTTTGTTTAATATGTTTGTTTGAGTATATTATGCAGCTGGACTTTTACAGCCCCCACATCTTCTCAAAAAACCACGTGTCCCGGTCCTTTTCTTGCCTCGTCTTCTAGCGATGCCTATTTTCTTACTCGAAGGAGTAGATGCTCCGAAACCAGATCGTCCCCTTAGAGAGGGCGGAGGAGATAAGTTCACCTCCACAACTCTCGGTTCTTTTTCAGGTGGAGACTTCAAGGTCCCCATATCCGAAACCAGTAAGAAAGGTTGTGCGTGTGCGGTTTCCATATCCAGATGGAGGGTCATTCATGCATGATTCTACATCTAGAAACACCTCTTTTAATCCTATGAAGTGTGACAAAGAACAATCATAAAATTCTCTATTGGTGATTTGAGGGTTTTGGTTTACACTAGAGGAGAAAAGTGTACCCCCAGAACACCCCATCTTGGTATGGTGATTATGATTTGGCCAAGAGAGATCACAAGAAGGGGTTCCCGACGGTGTCATAAATGGAGGATCTTTGATGCAAGGATATTACATAATTTCCCTTGCCGAGGAGGAGTTATAAGGGGCCCCTGTCTGTGTTACTTCAGATATTTACCATGGCCAAAGGCAGGGGTTCTAGTTCATGGACCTAAAGGGAAACCTCAGCGATGGCTTTCTTGGACCTCCATGGATCATCTTGATGGATATGTTGAACTCGGATAGTAGCAAGAAATATTCCCCAATGACAATACACCTAGCATAGAGGCGCCATCAGAGGAGATAAGTTCTTCTTCTTCAATTAGGAGTGTATTGAGCCTCTGATTCACACCGGTGTTAGAAAGCAACTATGAACCCGTTTTCACTACTTTTTTTCCATAGTTTTCATCTTGTATCTATCTGATATTTCTTTGTTAATTTTGTCTTTCTGGTCTATGGATTCCATAACATGTATTTTTTTTCATTATTCTCTTGGACTCATATTTCCTTATATATTGGAAAACCGCAAATGATCATTCCCCGTGCACGTAAGACTATAGCCAAAGAACATAAATCTCTAGTCCTTTTACTGCTTTTAATTTCCTCATTTATTTGACCTATAAATTAATGATCTATTCACTACTTCTTGGATATTAAATTCAATTCTAGTTTTGAATTTTAAGTGGTTTATTATAACCTATTGGAATCCCATTTGATTGGTTGGTTTTCATTGATGCTTCTCTTTATTTCTTCTTGTTGTTTGAAAATTCTAGAAATGCATTTATGATTCTATAATTCCTTTTCACATTTTTTTATTCTATTTTGGATGAATCAATTTTTACAGTTTATGTTTTCTCTTATAATGAGAATTAATTTCAAGTTTTAATTATTGTTGTATTGCGACTACCATTGAGTTAGTTCACTTCCATGTACATTATGTTCATGCTTGGAATGTGTATTGATCACTATCCAATGTATGTCTGGTGTTCTTGTTCACTGGTATAATTCATTTGAATGTATTCACTTGATGTTATGGAATTCCAACTCTAAAATGGGTTCTATTTATCAATTTGTATGTAATAAATTAAATATAAGCATTATTTTTATATTTCATATTTTGATGAATCAGAACACCCAATAGATCTTGGATAATGTGTGGGAACCATCTATCGTGTAGGGGTATCTCCCTGCAATATGTGGTATCAGATCCTAATTGTGTTTACAGTTTTTCTTTGTTTAAATTTTAAATCAATTGTTCATTGATTTCAAATGATTTTTTAGTGGCTTTTACCTGTGTAGATATCTTTTATGTTTTGTTCATCATTAGTCGTTTACTTTTTTCGCTGTAATTTTTCATTCTGTAGTTGATTGTTGTTTTACTTATTGTGTCCCTATTTTATATGCCCTGTTAGATACCTTATATAGCTTGGAGATTTCTAGTTTGTGTCTCGAGTTCTGGGGTAGGAGGGGTTGTGTGAGGTTTTTCTGGGTGAGAGTGTATTGGTTAGTAGTGGTGTGTGTGACATTGTCTATCTGATTGTTTTGGTCTCCTGGTTCTACTCTTACATTAGGAGAGTTAGGTAATAATTAGTTTCGGTTTATTCCTCATGTTTTAGGTCCGGAATAGGGCTAGTGTCTCTAGGTTTTGGCCTATTGTGAGTGGTGATTAGGCCTGGGAAGTGTTTAGAGTGGCTGTGTCATGTGAATAGGTTCAGTGAGGACCGAACTTCATGAAGGTTCTATTAGGATCTCATTAGCGATGTTACAGGGTTTCTAGATATTATTTATAGGCTATACTGAGATGAGTTTTTCTATTTGGTAGTTGGATTCCCTTTTATTGTCGGTGTTTCTCTAGGTTTACAGATTTTCTTTGAGACTCTTGGGGGTGCATGGGATTTACAGTGGTTCCCGGTTGAGGAACTTATCCTGTTGGATGGGTTCTTGGAAGTGTTTAACCTTTAGGTGGAGATGATTTTTGAGTTCGTGATGGGTTTAAGTAGAGAGAGGTTTCAATTTTTCAATACCTAATTTCTCTATGTTTATTTTATTGTGGCTATTTTCGTTACTTCACTAGTTTAGTGAGTGATTCTTTGTGTTATTTTCTGAGTTTTGTTTTTATATGTTTTTTAGAGGATGACTAATGCTGTGTTCTTCCTTGTTTTACAGTTATTGGTGAACAGACTAGGACACCTACAATGACATGATATCAGGGGTGGATAATGTAATTGCAGGTATATTCACTGTTTAGGTTTGGAGTTGTTTAATTCTGAGCATGATTAATAGCTTTATAATGTCATTTAATTTGGGCGGCATGGGTCATGATGATACATGTAAGGGGGACCGTTCTAGGTCATAACCTTTAGGTGTTTTCTTGTTTAGCATCTACCAAAGTTGATATTTTCAGGTGGTGCAAAATCATCATGTGGTTTATGTTTTAATTTCCAAAGTGGAGAGTGTGATGTTGTTTCATATTAAATTTGTTCATGCACTTAATTTCAAACGTATATATTTTCGAAATGATAATTTATTTTTTGTTAATTCAATGATGTTTATTTAATATGTTTGTTTGAGTCTATTATATATCCTGACTTTTGGACCCACCTACATATTCCCCACCGACCACATGTCTCGTCCTTTTCATGCCTTGTCTTCCAATGATGCCTTTTTTATTTCTCAATGGAGGAGTAGTAGCTTCAAAACTAGATCGTCCTCTTGGGTGAGGACAGAGGATAACATCACACCTTCACAACTCATGATTATTTTTCTAGTGGAGACTTTTTGATCCTAGGATCTACACCAATCAAGTAAGGTTGTGCATGAAATGTTTTTAGATCCATATGCAGGGTTGTTCGTGCAGGATTTCAGATCCAACAACACCACTTTTTCTCTTATTAAGCGTGACAAAGAACCAACATACAATTATCTATTGGGGATTTGAGGGGTTTGGTTTAAACATGATGAGAGCTGCACACCTCCATAATGCCCCATATTGGTTAAACTATTATGCTTTGTCCAAGATAGATCATAGGAAGGGGTTCATGATGATGTCACTGGAGGAGGAGCTTCAATATAGGAAGACTGCATTGTCGCCCTTACTAAGGAGTTCTGACGAGGCTCTGGCCATGTTACTTAAGAGATTTAACATGACCGAAGGTAGGGGTTTTGGTCCTTGGACCTAAAGGTAAGCCTATATATATGTAAATATTATACCTCCACATCTAATCTAGATGGTTGAGTCAAAATCGAACAGTAGTGAAAATGATTCCCCAGTGACAATGCCTTGCACAGTGGCATCATCAGCAGACATCGATTGTTCTTGAATCAAGAGGGTTTTGAGTCATTGATATTCACCAATGTTGGATAGAAACTTCAAACTTGTTTTTTCATCAATCATTAGGATTCGAAGAGAAGACGCGACAATGAAAATCTTGGCACGTCGACAAGATTCTTCCACGACAAATGTGAGATCGAGCCCAGTAAGGGGGTCTCAGTCCAGTATATTTCATTTCTCTTTTTTGATTTTTTGCAAGCCCAGTTCATTCAATTTCTTTTCCTATAATTTACATCTTGTATCTATATATTATTTATATATTCTTTGTGTATTTTTGGTCTGTTGAGGTCAGAACATGTATTGGTGTTTGTCCTTGTTCTCTTGTACTCTAGTTTCCTTGAATATTGAAACCCCACAAATGATCTTGCCCCATGCACATAGGCCTATGAATGAATAACATAAATCTACTTATCCAATAACTTTTTTTAATTTTCAAATTTATTCGAAATTTAAGTCATTAATTGATTCACTTCTTAAATATTAAATTTAATTTTAATTTTGAATTTTAAATGGTTTCTTAGAGGGTGTTGGAACCCCTTTGAATGGTTGGTTTTCATTATGTCTGCTCTTTAATTATACATGATGTTTAAGAATTCTAGAAATGCATTCATGATTTTGGAATTCCTTTTCACACTATTTTATTCTATTTTGGATAAATCAATTTATACAGATTATGTTTTCTTTTGTAATTATAATTAATTTCAAGTATGAATTATTATTTTATTTCCACTTCCATTGAGTTATTCTACATCCATGTGCATTATTATCATTCTTGGAATGTGTATTGATCACTTTCCAATGTATGATATGTTTTGTGGTTCACTGTTTTGAATTCATTTGAATGTATTCACTTGATGTTAGGTAATTACATCTTAAACATGGTTTTTCTTTATAAATTTGTATGTAATAAATTGAATATAAACATTATTTTCATATTTCAAATTTTGATGAATCAAAACACCCAATAAGTCATGTCTAATTTGTGGGGACCATATATCACAAAGGGGAATCCCCCAGAAACAATTACCAACCACATCCTCCTCTCATGGTCACTTTACAAGTGATTGCACCAAGTATTATCAACCTACTATGAGATTATCTTAGGGTCTCTTCCACTGTATAGCTACCACACGTCATAAAAACCCACAAATCCACTATGGATTAAGATACTGTGGATGGAAAAACCTCACCACACATCCTCCTTGATTATTTAGTGTTGATAAATCCATACTGAAACCCATTTAAGAAGCATATCTTCCCACTAAACCATTCTTCACCACTATGATGCTAAGTGTTGTCGATGCTGGAGTTCTGATCGAAGATGACCAAATCCTTGCACCGCGGTTGAAGATTTCTGATATAGGCCTTTTGAAAGATGTTGTGCTACTGTAGGAGTGGGATATGTGCCAATTGATCTTCAAAACCCATTCAAACTATCTCAATGAAGATTACTAGAAGTTGAGATTCAAGACTATCATTCCTGCTTAGGATAGATAAGAGTCACACAACCTTTTCCAGCTGAAACCAATCTTACTGCCAAAGATTTCATGTTTCCCTATCCCAACCAAGATTAAAGAATCAATTGATGATGTTCATCTTTTTATAGTGATATTTTTTCCACCCTGTTTCTATAAATGAAAATTTTATATTTTTTTGATTTATTAATATGTGTATTTCTTGTTGTAGGATCATTGATGACCAGTGAGGCCATGGTTCACTCCCAATGTACTGGTTTCTATCTTTAAATTTTACATAGACAAGGTGTTTAACCTTATGCCTCTATGGGTACACACTTGGATTGACCGAGTATCACCATAATGATCCCTAAGAAGCCACCCCAATGAGCACTCACTCTGATTATGTTTGATCTGGGGGAGCTCAATCATCACTGAGTCATTATGAATGAATAATTAAATTATTGGGGAATGAGAAGACTGAGTTAGAGATAATCCAAAACAAAATAACTTGGAAGATAAAGAGATTAGTTCATTCTATCCCACTACCAAGGCCCAAATTGTCTGACCCAATAGTAAAAAAATGCAATTTCCCAAGAGAGCATGTTGGGTGGCATTAATTTTTTCCACTACACCCACAAATCATCAAAACATATCAATGGGGAAATTCTAAAATAAGTAAAATAATGATCAATGTATTATTTTTAAACTAAAAATGATATCTTAATAGAATTGATCACAAACATTAATGCTTCCCTATGTGGAACTCATTCGGCTAGAGGTTGAACTTCCATTGTTGCACTAAATGCGAGGTTGAAGAAGGCCAATGTTATAAATAATTTTCCCCTCACCTAGAATAATATATTTTGATCCTGATGACTCATATTAGGATATTTTTCACCAGTCAATTGAAATTTAGGTTCTCTATAAATTTTCATCAACATTTTTATCGCATTTCTAACTCATGTACTATTTTTATTCATCTGTGTTGTGTGAATCTTTTCTTCTCCAAATTATTTATATTTTCTTAATCTCTAATCCGCATTGTAATCTATTTTACTCTATTACCATAGAGAAATATCCCGAGGGTTAGGATCCTGAAGGATATTTTTCTAGAACAACATTTTTTAAATTATTTCTAATTTTCATCCTTGATGCGGTTATGCATTAGAAAAAAGTTGATCAGTGATATTCACATGATATTTATAATGAGTTTCTACACCATATAATATATAATGTTATTTCTCCCTCCCTCATCTCAATTCTTGGGTGGATACTATAAGAGAACTATGGAGTGAGGGACGAACAACATAGGATGGTGTTGGGTGTTGAGTTAGTAAAGTCCTTGATTGAGTATGTTCATTTTATATTCATGATGGATAAGGTGGAGATGGATGTGAAATGACATATATCTTTTATGTAAAATCGTAACGACAAAATATATAGAAAATAGAAATCAAAGAATGATATTGACTTGATTTTCGGGTATTCTTGTTTCGATCACACGATATGAGAAGATGGTCCCAAGATTTAAATTTTTTCACAAATTATCGGCATAACAGTAGAATAACATCATTTCCAGCATAAAAATTTCTCGGTTTCATCCCAAGGATGTCACATGAGTGAATAAAGAAAAAATATTTTCACTGAATAAATACCTCATCTGTATTAAGGATGCCTGCATCGACCATTCATCAGCGAAAAACATTATTTGACGGAACTAAATTTGAATCCCTATAGATCATCTAATTTTTTATGAAAGCCTACATGAGTGTTGATCATCAGATTCTGGGTTCTATCTCATAGATCCGATGAATCTTCAACATCTCAAAGATCGCCAAAATTATGATCCAATGATTTGTGAAGAACTCAAATCGAGAGAATGGATCATTTGATTCTCTATCTTGGAAGTGGGAGAAAGGATAGAGATTCTATCAACAATAGCACTATGAATAATTATGTTCAAGAGAGACTCTCCTCCATCATATAGTGAGGTTTTTATAATACCTGAAAATGGATCTTAACCCCTATGTGTTTATTACCCACTACGAATGATATCTTATGACTTCTTTACTGAGTTATAAATATCAATTATATTTTTATCACTTTCTTGTAACATAATTTATATATTATGTGATAAAATATATTCATTAACATGACTCGTCATTCCCAAAAATATTAAAGGGGCCTTAAATATTAAATTAATATTTGTTGGAAAAATATTTTCCCATGTATTCATTTAATATATTTTGAATAAATTTAATAAATAAATTCAATACTAATCATTATAAACTCAAATAATTGTAATTTTTTTATTTCATGGTGATCATATATTTTCAAACATACAAGAACCCCAGTGGTGGGGCCGACCACATCCTAAACTCATATTAATTAGAATAGAACAGCTTTTTGAATATAGTTAGTGTGTAACCCACTAGACCCTTGTTTCGATAATAGTTAATATTATTCATAGGCTAGGAGAGAAGTATAACATATCATCAAAGCCCACATGAAATAAGGAATAGTCATAGCAATGAAAACCTTTCATATGGACACATGTTGTGTAATATAGTATCATTATTTCACGATATCTCATAAATCAACACACATACATCATTTCATTATCCATTATTGATTTATTGTTCATTAACCATACTAAATCGAATTCTATTCTTCTATTATGGACACATATTTAGTGATGGTACTACCATCCTTATCAAGTAGGCATGAGATGTCACTTCCTTTTGAAAGATAAAAATTATATCTTGATTATTCTATACCACCAATGATGTACCTAACACAAGCTATCTCACCACATCATTTATGTCATTGTTTTAACCTTTAATCAAAGTACATGACTAAATTGTATACGTTGATAATAATATCGAGTTAGGAGAAAGTAACATATGCACATAGATAGAAACTTCCAATGACTCCTGAAACATGTGGTGTTTCTATTGGTAGGTCAGTCCTCATGATCTCATCTACTCAAGATCACCGTGTGTGAACTTTATGATAATAAGTTCCAATGTTTATGATCCCACAACACCTAATAGTCACTCATCATCTGTGTCCCATCAGTATGATGTATCTAAATCATTAGACATATGTTTATGATTAATTTATAGTATCTTTATGTTATTATTATATCCTAGGAACTGTTATAACCTTTTGATTCGATATGTAATCTATACAAATTACCATGTAAATAGTGGATATAAAAATATCAACACTATTATGGTAACTATACATCATGTATAACATTCTGTATGCATAATATGGTAATTTAAAAGTACCATTCAGGTTGGGTCTAAAGAAACCACTATAATGAAACCCCCACTTGAACAATATAAATATTACAAACTATAATTTTTATCTCTCACATGATTAGACCATGCTTCTTTTGATTGATGGATTTAGTCTCTGGTTCTACCAAATCTCTGTTGTGTGGCTACACTACTATTTGTGAGTTCACCTCCTTGAGTAAGGAGCCTCAAAATATTATATCCTTGAGAATATTTCTATTATAAACTATCAAAATTTTATATCATGGTTAGTAGAATTATAATAATCTATATTATGATAAAACCATACTTACTAGGTGTGATTATAAGAACTCGAAAACATAATTTCATAATTTACTCTGCTTCTAATGCTCATTCAGAAGTCGAAACACACTTGGTATTTATAAATATAACTACCACTGGCTGGAATTAGCTTATATTTCACATTACCTTGTCTGGAATATGATATTTGATCTTATTAATCAAAAAGAAGGCTAGTTTGTGCCCCTTAAACTAGTGAACCATCCTCTCCATGTACCGGGTACATATCCCTTGTACGTTTTCAAGTATAATTTGATAGTTATGACTGCTTTCCATGTATTTTTCCTTTGTATAACAGATATGTTCTTAAAATAATTTATATGTTGGAAATATCAAATTAAGTAAATAACATGGAAGATGTGATTTATCCATCACATAAGCATATATAATTATACTCACCATATTAATTTGTGTAAGAACCTGGTTCCTACTTTAAGGTACGAATTTCTTTTTTCTTTTTTTTTGGTTGTTTTTTGAGAAAACAGGTAACATTGGATATGTTCTGGACTAAACTGGGCAGTTCTGAAAATTTCCAAGGTACACGCTGTGTACTTATAAGTACACGTCGTGTACTGTAGCCGTGTGTGAAGGTCATACATGGCGTGTAGGCCTGTTGACTGGGTAAAAATATTTTATCAAGTACACATCGTGTAGAGGGGTAGTGTATGGGGATATACTTGGCGTGTTGTGGATGTCAGTCAGGTAGAGAAGTACACACCGTGTACCTCTAGGTACACGCCGTGTAGTCATGTCAGCAAGTTAGACAAGGAGGCCAGTCGTTTTTGGAACAGTTAAAGAACCCACACGGCATGTAGTCTTAAGTACATGCTGTGTATTTTTTTCTACTTAAAACGGGTAGTAGCCTCATTTTGAGGTTTTGGACAGAACCTCTGAACCCCAATGGGTCGGACCTTCAAGCCCTTTCCGTTTCTTTGTCAAAAATCGAATTTGATCTTCGTTAGATGCGTTAGAACCCCCTTGATAAGGCCTTGATTCCACTTGATCCGTTCGTCTTGATTTTTGATCTAAACCATGTTATATGGGTTTGAGTGTTTTTTATTCTTTTTTAGATCTACCTTGATTTAGACCGAATTGGAGGCTGATACCGGAGGAAGATCATCATACCTGTATGAGGTAGGTGGTGAAAATATCTTTTTTTGTTTTCATGGTCATTTGGGTGGTGTGGCCTTTGGTGCGTCTTCGGGTATTTTGAGAGAGACCATGTTTTAATTGTTGTTTCATATTAAATTTTTTGTTACAATAACGGGATTCCGTTGGGAATGCCCTATACTGAATTGCATGAGTGAGGTTGGACGGGAGGTTACTCATTTGGGGCATTTTAGCTGGGGGTTCCAAAATGGTTTAAAATGATTTTTTTATTAAACTGCTGAGTTAAATTTATTGAAACATGATATGAATTGTTATTGTCATTCAAGACCTCACTGAAGGTATGAGACAACACCTGGCTAGTGAAATTCAACTGTTTAGTTTGTCTTGCCTATTGAAAGTATTTCATTGTGATTATATATGCGATACATGTTACTGAATATGCTGGAAGCCTTGGGGTTGTGATGGGCATGACCCAAATATTCTTGAGTGTGGTTGATCATAGGTTGGGCTTGACCTGAATTACATTGGGTGGTTTTGACCACAGGATTGGACATCATGGACGTAGGCTTGAGGCTGTGTGACTATCAAGTTGGGCAAGACCTGAGTTACATAGATGGTGAGCCCATCGGACTTGAGTGACATGGTCGCAGGGACACAAGGTGTTAGAGAAATTGTGTCTAGAGTTCTGTATTTGGTGATTACTGCTCACCTAGGACTTTGGGTCATGTGCACATAGATGACTCCGTGATGAGGTGGTTTTGACCGCTCATGTGGGTAGAGGCCCCTGTAGTTGCAGTTAGGTGATTATGGTTGGGGTGTGCTTTCCGTGGAAGCCATGTGGAAGGTGAGGAGCCTTCAAATTGTTTAGGCATGCCTACAGGATGTCAGTAGTTGAGACACGAGGTATCTGGAGACACATGGTGTTAGGTTACTATTTCCTGGGAGGTGAGGAGTCTTTGTTACATGAGAAATGAGGTGTCAAGAGGCACATGGTGCCGTGTTACTATTACTTTGGTGTGCCTATGAGACGTCGGTACATGAGACACGAGGTGTCAGGAGGAACATGGTTTCAGGTTACTATTTATTGGGCATTCCTTCGGGACTTCGGTACTCGAGACACACAGTGTCAGGAGGCACTTGGTGCTGGGTTAAGTGACCGAGATTCTAGCATTGGCCGAAGCAGGTGACACTCCATGGTGGCTGCTGAGCACCAGTGGAGGTTGTGTTTACTTTGTTCATCATACTGCTTACTTTTATTATAGATACATGACTGCTTAAATAATAATATTAGGTATGCACCTTTGGGTGGTATCCTACTGAGATTCGTCTCACACCCTACATGAGCCCTTCGGGATTCATGTAGACTTTATGAACTTGTGTGTAGGAAAAATGCCAGCCTCAGGAGTAGGACCATAGTGATGTTTGGCACAGAGACAGGTATTGACCTTGAGGTCATTCATATTTAGAGTTTACTTTGATAGATTTCATTTCTGTATCAGCGTGCTTACTTTTTTTATAGCTATGGTTTATTATCCATGAGTGACATTGCTTTTTGATGTGTAGGACCTATTTGGATGCATGCTTTGTTGTTTCAGTAGCTGTTACAAGTGTTTTCTGGCACGCTGTATTGTTTAATTTATGCTGCATTTTATTATCTTCACTTCTTCAGTTGTTTATTGCTATTGATTATGCTTCCGCTATGCGGGATAGGTTTGAGTCTGTAGAGTCTCTTATTTTATATTATACTCAGGTCAATACCTTTATTATCATCCGAGAGGGTATAAACTCCCCACTATACCTATTTAGACCCTCGTTACTAGTCAGAAGCCTTTGACGTTCGAGGAGGTGCGCCTAAGCTAGTAACACTCGACCCGTTTAGCACTGTTCAGGTGGCTATTCGGGTTCGGGATGTTACAAAGTGGTATTAGAGGAGTTCTCGACAGAGATTTAGTAGCAGTGTTTTGTTGTATACTAATGAGATTGAGATATCACTTTTTTATTTCTAATGGTTTTACAATTTGAGATATGGTATACTGAATATAGGTTGTTGTTGGAACTGAGTTTCTAGCTTGTGCTTAGGTGCCTGTAGCCCCAGGTATGAGGGATGGACCAAGTTACCTTGGGTGGCAATTTCTATTTTGCTTTTTCTCAGAATATAGTTTATATGATATCCACCTCAGGGACTTATTTGGTGTGTGACGTTATTGATTATGACATGTGACCCTTAACCGGCTGAGGTAAGGATGAAATTGGGCCTTGGCCTGGTATGACAAGGTGTGTTTTCTTGGATTTTGGTGGGCACATTTTTTTAGGGTATTTCAATTTCATAACTGCACACATGCTCTGTGAATTGATAATACCATGTGAAAAATATCAAATGCCATGCTTTGAATGCTTTTTAAAAGTGATAGGTGAAATTCCTGATATAATTTATAGTTTATTTCAATGTACTATGCCATGTTTATGTATTGTGAATTGCATGTGGTAAAATATTTGGTCTGGACACTTGTATGAGTAGACATGTACTTGGTTGAGGTAATTTTGGTCACCAGGATTGGGTGATTAGGTCGTCAGTTTGAGACAAAAATGGATGTCAAGACGAGCATGGCCCGAGGTACTTTTGATACTTGGATCTGTTGAGGGCGGGTAAGGAGTCCATGAAGATGGGATGCTGTGGGCATGGTTTGCGATAAGGGAGAGTAAGATTAGTTGTTAGATTCTACCTCTTTACTGATTTTTTTATCTGCATTGAATGTATTGTATATATATATATATATGATACGTCTAACTATTATGGTATTCAACAGGTTTTTCTAAGACGATTCCGATGGAGCGTCAAGTGGGTGGTGGTACAGTGTCGCAGGAGCACGATCAGGTTCAGACCCTTAAGGGGCTGGCAGAGTATGATCCACAGGTACAGGCTCAGGGACAGGACCAAGTTCAGGATCCAGTGCAGGCCGAGTAGCAGTCGGGTTTGGCAGCATTTGGGTCGTGGCTCGATGAGCTGCTCTGGACTAGTCTTGTACGTGTCTTGCCAGGGATCGACAGAGGTGCGTAGGGTAGAGAGTCATCTATGGAATATCTGATGCGAGAGTTCTATTCATTGCACCCACCAATTTTTCAGGGTGAGGGTGGTCTACAGGCGACTGAGAACTGGATAGAGAGCATGCAAATGATTTTTGAGCAGCTCGATATTTCCCCTGGGCAGAGGGTCAAGATGGCAATGTACATGCTGAGAGGACTGGTGAAGCGTTGGTGGGATGTATAGGTCTAGGCTCATAGACAAAAGAAACTATCATGGAAAGACATCGAGGAAAGGTTCTTTAAGAACTTTTACCTAGAGACACTGAGGGCTGAGAGAGATCAAGAATTCTTGAGCCTTCAACTGGGAGACATGTCTGTCATGTACTATGCAACTACATTCACTGAATTGTCTCGCTTTGCACCTGGTATGGTAAGCGATGACTCGAAAAGGGTGAGGAGCTTCAAGGATGGCTTACGAAACAACATTTGGATCCAGGTAAAGATCTTTAGGCTAGGTTCATTCTCATAGGTGGTGAATCAGAAACTCATAGCGCAGGGCAACAAGAAGAAGAGGTCTCACAAAGGCTGGATGACGACTTCAGGTGATGGTTTGGATAACAGGAAGTGATGATGGGATGAGTTCTAACAGGACAGTTAGGTGAAGAACTCATCTAGTCTACCTCGTAGCAGTTCTTCAGTGGTTTGTTTTCATTGTGGGCAGTCAGGGTGTGTTCAGACTCAGTGTGATATGCGTCCACAGGAGTGTCGGACATGTGGAAAGGTTGGGCATCTCGAGAGGTTCGGCAGGAAACCTTCTCAGACAACTGGTAACTACGGACAAGGACAGACTGTGGCCTTTGGAGTTTGTTCAGTTTTAGTACCAGGAGAGGGTAGCTGAGTTTCAGCTGCATGTGGAGGATACAGTAAAGATAATGGGACCCAGCTAAGGGTTCAGTGGCTCATGATTGGTGCAGTACAGCAGGGAGGACATTCTTCAAGAAATTGTGTGTCCGGCCAGGTGCACTTCGTGGAGATTCCAGGGGATGAGCAGACTGGTGAGCCATCGACAGTTAGAGGTACACTATTAGTGTGGTCGTGATCTATTTTTTTTTTACTTGTCTTGGCATGGCCTGTTGTGGAATGTTCGTTTTGAGTGCACGAGGATCACATGATGTATGTGGACTGACCAGATACAGGTCAGTAGGATTGACACCATTTCGGGTGTGTGATATATTTATATATATGTATGAGATGTGCAGTATCAGGGGCATTGAGGATGCGGGTTACTTGAGGTGTCATGGGCATCAGGGCATTGAGGATTCATGTTACATGAAGTGCTAGGCATCAGGTTTGTTTTGAGAACCCATGGGATGCAAGACCTCGTAGAGGTAAACACCGATGCGGTGCATGATACATTTGGGTGTCAGGAATGACATGGGAGAACCTGATGAGGTGCAGGGGTGACGATGCATCATGGGAGGACCATGGGTCAAGGAAAAATGTCATTGTTCCTTTGTTTGATTTGAGATTTTGGGCTAGAGTCTCTAGATTGTTCTTCTCCATCATTGGAAGGGAAATTCGGGGACAAATTCCTTTCAAGGGGGAAGTTTGTAAGAACCTGATTCTTACATTCAGGTGCGAGTCTCTTTTTTTCATTATGTTTTGGGCTATTTTTTAGAAAACATGTAACACTGGCTATGTTCTGGACTAAATTGGTCAATTCTAGAAATTTACAAGGTACACACCGTGTTCTTCTAAGTGCACACCATGTACTATAGCTATGTGAGAAGGCCATACATGGCGCGTAGGCCTGTAGGCTTGGTAGAAATATTTTAGCAAGTACATGTTGTGTACTATATGTACATGCTGGGTAGAGGGGCCATGTATGGGGATATACATGGTGTGTTGGGGACGTCGTCTGGGTAGAGAAGTACACACCATGTACCCCTAGGTACAAGCCGTGTAGTGATGTCGTAAAGTCGGCAAAGGAGGCCATCTGTCTTTTGAAAAGTTAAAGAACCCACCCGGCGTGTAGTCCTAAGTACACGCCGTGTATTATTTTCTTCTTAAAATGGGTAGTAGCCTCATTTTGAGGTTCTGGACAGAACCTGTGAACCCCAATCATCCATAACTTCAAATGATTTCTATTTCTTGTTCTGAACTCAGATTCGATCACCGTTGGATGTGTTAGAACCCCCTCGGTAAGGCCATGATTCCTCATGAGATTTTCTTCTTGATTTTCATTATAAACCAAGTTGTGGGTTTGATAATTTTTTATTCTTTTGTAGATATACCTTAATTTATAATGAATTGGAGGCTGATACCGGAGGAGGATCATGATACATGTATAAGATATGTGTTTCATACCTCTTTTTGTATTTTCGTGGTCATTTGGGTGGAATGGCCTTTGGTTCGTCTTCAGGTATTTTGAGCGAGACCCCGTTTTAATTGACGTTGCATATTAAATTTCTTGTTAGATCTGTGAGATGTCGTTGGGAATTCCCTATACCTGAATTTCTTGAGCGAGACCAGGCGATAGGTCGTTTCTGATTTGGCACATTTTGGTCGGGGTGCCAAAATGGTTTAAAATGAATTTTTTTGATTAAAATGCTGAGTTTAATTTGTTAAAGCATGATAAGAATTGTTATAGACATTTAAGACCTCAGTGGTGGTATGGGACAACACCTAGATAGTGAAATTCAACTATTTAGTTTTTCTTGGCTGTTTAAAGTATTTCATTGTGATTATATATGCAATATGTGTTATTGCATACACTGGAACCCTTGGGGTTGTGTTGGGCATGACCCAGATATTCTTGAGTGATGTTGATCACAGGTTGGGCTTGGTCCTGATTACAATGGGTGGTTTTGACCATGGAATTGGGCATCATGGACATCGACTTGAGGGAGTGTGACTGTCAGTTTGGGCATGAACCTGGTTATTTGGATGGAGAGACCATCAGACTTGAGTGACATGGTCGTAGGGACATGAGGTGTCAGAGACGTTGTGTCTAGGGTTCCGCATTTGGTGATTACTACTCACCTGGGACATTGATTAGTGTGCACACAGATGACTCTGTGATGAGGTGGTTTTCCTGCTCGTGTGGGTAGAGTCCCCCGTAGTTGTAGTTAGTTGATTATGGTTGAGGGTGCTTTTGTGGAATCCACATGGAAGGTGAGGATCCTTCTGATTGTTTGGGCATGCCTACAAGACGTCGGTAGATGCGACACGAGGTGTCAGGAGGCACATGGTGCTGGGTTACTATTGCTTGGGAGGTGAGGAGTCTCTGGTACATGAGACATGTGGTGTCAAGACGCACTTGGTAACGGGTTACTATTGCTTGGGTGTGCCTACATGATGTCGGTACTCAAGACACGAGGTATCAGGAGGCACATGGTGTATGGTTACTATTTTTTCGGTGTGCCTTCGGGACGTCGGTACTAGAGGCACATTGTGTCTGGAGGCACTTGGTGCTGGGTTACGTGATAGATATTCCGGCGTTGGCCGAATAAAGTGACACTCCATGGTGGCTTCTGAGCACTAGTGGATATTGTGTTTACTTTGTGCATCGTACTGCTTACTTTTATTATAAATGTGTTTCTTCTTAAAAACTTATATTAGGTAGACACCATTGAGTGGTATCCTACTAAAATTCTTCTCAAACCCTACACAGGCCCTTCGGTACATCTATAGACTTTAAGAACATGCGTGCAGGAAAAGGGTCAGCCTCAGGAGCTGGACCATAATGATGTTTGGCATGGCAACTGGTATGGGCCTTGAGGTCATGCCTACCTAGAGTTTACTTTGTTACCTTTCATTTATATATCAACATGCTTACTTTTTTTTGGATCTACTGTTGGTTATCCATGATTTTCATTGCTTATTGATGTGTATGGACTGTTTGGATGCATGATTTGTTGTTTCAGTAGTTGTTACATGTGTTTTCTGGCATGATGTATTGTTTACTTTCTATTGGAGTAGTTTATCTTTATTGATTACTCTATTTATTTCTATTGACTGTTCTTCTGCTATGTGGGTCTAGTTCGAGTCTGAATAGTTTCTTATTTTATATTATACCCAGGCCAGTACTTTTATTATCCTCTAAAATTGTATAGCCTCTCCACTATACCTATTTAGACCCTCGCTGCTAGTTGGCAGCCTTTGGCGTTCAGGGAGGTGCGCCTTAGGTAGTAACACCCGACCTATTTACCACTGTTCGGGTTGCTGTTTGGGTCCAGGATGTTACAATTTGGACCTATATATCAAATATATCTTCTTGGATAGGCTTATTCGATGTAAAATTGGTAAAAATTCTCTTTCAAATTGTTCCAAATTTTATTTTTCAATACCTTGTTGTCATATGTACTTTTTTACTTAGTTTAAGAAACCCATTAAATCTACCTCCGTTTATCTCAATCCCTACAACTATTTTCCTTATTTTATCAAACTTATTTTACTTTGTAAAATAAATAATATCCTAATAACCTGTTATAGAAACATAGAAAACATTTATTTCTAATGAATATTCCATGATCTTGTTTCTTTATTCAATCACAACCTGGATTTTAGTAATTTTTATCCCCTGTGGGCATTTAATGGAATCACCAACCCTTTCTGATTTCATTGTATAGATGTGTTCCCAAATTGGGGACAATACCATCTAATTCAAAACAAAATGATCATATAAATTAGCTATGATAAGTAACATTCTAATGGATTTAGGCATAATGACTTGGTGTAAGCAATCGAGCCTTAGTGGTGCCACTCTTGAACCACCCATGTAATGTTTCTATTAAATATCTCTAAAGTATCATGATTTGAAGCATCCAAAAAATAAGAACACGTGCATTGAGACATGTAATCTATTATTGAATTTTAATTGATCCTTTTAATATTAGATTTTTCCTATTTACTACATACTTTTTGGGTTAATTATTCTCAATGAATAATGTATCACAAGCCATAATGAATATAAAACCATTACCATGGTTTTATACTTCCTATGTATTATGAGTCTCTAGAGCATTCCCTTTCTATATGCTCTTATGGAAACTATTCCCATTCCAACTACTAAATCAATGCATTGAGAAAGGGCAGAAGGATAGAACCTTTCCACGGGAAAGTACTTTTTTAACTCTCCCAAAATGGAATCTATTCCAAACATACATTCCATGGTTACTTACATTGATAGGTTATAAATATATGTATTTGATATTTTTAGATCCATTTTCAGACCATGGAAACATAATCAAAACTCTTGAATGGAAATGGGGATAAGGTGATCTCCAATTCCTTCGAAAATGGTAAGAGATATTTGACGCAAGAAGGATGATGATTTGTATGACTTGGTTTGGATTCCTCTATGGATTTGAGAAGAATATAGAGTCAGGTGATTCTTCGACCCATAGAATGCTGACCCAAATCATCTTCATGAAGAATCGGGAATCTAAAACCTTGACATAAACCATTACAATCTTCTCCAACTATCTAAAATAGTTATGTGCACCCTTTTATAGAAATTTAGTTTATGAATTGACTATAAATTTTTCTGTTAGATGAATTTATTTAATTTCCTTAGAAACATTCCAGATAATTATATTAGATGCACATTGTGTTATTTATGGATATTTTTTTATGTTTTAACAAAATCATTGGATATAAACACATGTTATTATGACATAAGGGATTTACATCGCACTATAACTCATATGATATAAATTTTTCCTAATATAAGGAACAATGTTATGAAATAACACCTCTATTTGTGAAGCGCGTCTTTAAAATAATGTAAGTATCTCCAATTCATAGGAATATCTAAATTAATGATCCTTTCACTTAAGTCATGCCTCTAATGTAGATAATAAAATGAATTTTTAGGAATTACAACATTCTATATTTTATAAACCGATTTTTTCTTGATTAACTCAACATTGATCCTCCTAAAATTTATCATAACTTTTATGTGTATAAGGAAAATTTAGTTTAGGAATAATATACGCTCTTGATCAATGAATTCATGTTCAATATATTTTCCAGTACATTCGTTCAAAGAAACTCATATATTCAAACAAAGCAAATTTTATACTTCAATTTTACATTCATTAATTCTCTTAAAGGAATATATTTACCACTATCTTAATATGGAATTGTTTTAGGTTATCTTACTGAAAAAATTCCAAAATAATTTTGGATTACCATTATTTATAACGATTTCTTTTTACAAAACTAGACAAGTCAATGTGTCGATAATACCAAAGTTCATTAACCCCAAAGAGTCTAAAAACATATTGGGTATATCATTGACAAAAAGTTTTAGTTTCACTAAAAAAAGAACCATCTTTCCATAACTGGGTATAAACGATTCCTACATTTTTATATTCATCAGTTATTGCTAAATATTCAATAATTACAGAACCATTAGTTGAGTATTAGACACCACAAACAACATTAATACCAAAATAGGAATAATCTATCCTTTTTTCTGGAGGATATGTGAGATAAATATTTTTGTAATACTCGATAAAAGATTAACCAGAATCAATAAACATGGAAATTAGTAGTTGTGTGCTTCCTACCAATAACATATGAATCACCCTTTCTTAGCCTATTCAAGAATTCACCATACTTGTAACATTTTTTTTATTACTTGGTTGATGCATTTAAATACACATGTGAATGGAATATTTTATTTAATACACAATAAGTATTATACAAACGTCACATACAATAACCAATATACATAAATAATATGTGATTACTTCCTTCTTCAATTCTAGTTACTTGAATTTATATTCCATAGATTTATCTCATGAAATGCAATGCAAATAAACTACTTCTTGATTGAACTGCCTTATGATGCGAACCATGTGGAAGGCACCGAGATGATTACCTGAGTGGAGGAGTTGGATTTTCAAGGCCCGATGACACGTGGGAGATTAAAGAGGCTGAATGCAACAATGACCAGCCATCTCGATTCATTAAAGGCCCAATGGATCTTCCCTTGCATGGATGGAGAAAATGGGCCTATTATCTCACTTATTCAATCCCAAACATGATTTTTAAATCTTGGACCACATGGTTTCACTAATTTGGATTCCTTGCCCACATGGAGAATTCTAGAAATGGAATCTTTGGACACTAAAGTCGAATCCAGTGGGCTATACACTCAAAGTCAAGTCTGGTAGGCTATAGTTGGAATGTTGTGTGATACTTATCCAAAAGTCTTTCTTAGACTTTATCTTTTTGACTTTTAAGGGAACAAGGTAGGATTAGCCTTTATGAATTTAGGGTATTATAACCTTGACCATTGTATCATCCCCTTGGCTATAAATAGCCACCCCATGGCATTGTATATTCATTCAAGACTTAATTAAGAGATTATTCTTTGTTTATCTCCATTGTGTGAGGATTGTCCCAGTTTTTCTCCTAGCTCTTGTGCGTTCTTTCCTTGTCAATCTACAAGTTAGATTGGTGATCCAAGATCACAAAGCCCCCAATTCCATGCCTCATCCCAAGTGCGTTGTTGTGTGGATTGGTTATCACATCCCTCCCTTGAGTGTGTTGTCTAAGTAGTAGGTTACGCTCTGTATAGAGTTGATTGACTACTTGCATCCACTATCCGTACCCATCATCCACCACTTATCCTCGAACCACATCCTTCAACCACCGCCCTACGCCGTAAAGATCGGGCCACCCCATGCGCCTCACATCAGTTGGTATCAGAGCTCCGGTTGACACGGTATGAATCTATCCCTTCATTTACTTTAATTTTGTCCATTACCCTCCTTATCCATTCATATTATTCACCCATTTATCAAAAAAACCCTTTTCCTGAAAGCCTCCCTAATTGGCCTAGTTTTTTCAAGCTTGGATTATTATAATTTGAGCCAAATTTTCATTCTTCTTCTTTCCGCATTTAATTCTCTATATGTGCTTTGTATCCGGTAAAAAAATCAACTTCTGTCAACTAATCATTTTGTGAATTTCAAAATTAAGCACATCCTTTATTTGAGAGATTTCAAAAATTAATTGTCCTCCTCTCCGTTTAGTCATCTTGTGCTTTAAAACTCCAAGAACAACACTTTTTGGGGATAATTGACCAAAAAAAGCAAAAAAAAGTGGATACAATTACCCTTTTTTGCTTTACCTTATTAGCACTTTCCATTTCCATATATAACTTTTTCAATTATTTTACTTCATCCCCATTTATTATTTGGATCATTTTTTATTCATTTATCTTATCTTGCACAATCGTTAAAAACCCAAATACCACCTTTCTACCCCCTTTTTCTACCCACCCTTTATCCATTTTCTACCCTCTTTTCACCCTTTACCCTTTACCACTCATGCATGATGTGTTAAACTATCCCCAACACAATATTTATTTCGAAAATATTGGTGGAAAGTAATCATCCAAACCAAGGTATTATATTTCATAAGATCCTGGAATTTTAATTGAGTGTTGAGAGTAGAGAGAAATAAGCAAAAAAAATATCTTCTATGTGTGAGTGTGTACATCTTGTTGTGTGTGTGTGTGTGTAAATCTTGTGTGTGTGACTGTGTATATTTTGTGTGTGTGAGTGTGTATCCTTGTGTGTGTGAGTGTGTACATCATGTGTGTGTGTGTGTACATCTCGCATGTGTGAGTGAGTGTGTATCATTGGGTGTGTCCCCCCGGGGCGTGTTTTTATTTGTATAACATATCATGGCAGAAGATCGTGGGAAGAAAATCACACATGTTAGCGATGAAGGAAGTCGAAGTAGATCTCTTTCACCTAATGCAACGCAATTCCAAATGCAAGATTTGGTGAGACGCTTCAAGAATCTTCTTGATCAGAAGTTGGATGTGTTACATGAGAGGATTGATGAATTGGAGAATAAACCAAGCCCAAGGATGATCCATGATATCCCACGGCGAGCTTCGGCACCCTGTCGCCCCCACATCATGGAGGAGGAGTTGGAGAATCTTGATGGTGATTTTCAAGATGTCCTACAATGGTGGAGGCTATGAAAACAACCTAGAGGAGGAAAAAGGAGACAACATGATGATGACCTACTTGGCAGGATCAAGGTGAAGGTCCCTTCTTTCCAAGGTAAAAGCGATCAGGAAGCATACTTGGAGTGGGATATGTGGATCGAGCAATTGTTTTCATGTCATACTTATTCTGAGGAGAAAAGGTAAAACATGAAGCCCTTGAATTCATTGATTAATTCATTTATATGGTGGGATCAGGTTCAAAAGGAGAGGTCTAGATATGGTGGACGTCCCATCAACACATGGGAAGACATTATGTTCACCAGGCGGAAGCGGTTTGTTCCCACACATTACCATAGAGATATCCATAACAAACTTCAATTCCTCACCCAAGGGAGTAAGAGTGTAGAAGACTACTACAAGGAGATGCAAACTGCCATGATTCGAGCAAACATTGAGGATATGGAGGCAACCATGGAACAGTTTTTACATGGGATCAATCAGGAGATTATGGATCAAGTGGAGATGTACCACCATATAGAGATACAAGATATGATCTACCAGGCCACCAAGATCGTACAAAAAATCAAAAGGAGGAGAAACATGAGGAAAACTGCTACCCCTTTCACGCGATGGAGAAATCCAAGGATGGAGATTGGAGAACCATCAAAGGCAAAAGAGGTAGTTGATCGCAAAAGTGACAAGGTAATTCTTCCACCTAAGAAACCTACTTTTTAGGCTATCTAAACCATGAATAGGGATATTCGGTGTCTCAAATGTCAAGGAAAGGGTCACATTGCTAGTGAGTGCCCAAATCGGCACACCATGACCATCAACAATTATGGAGAATGGGAGACCGATGGAGAGAGCCCAGAAGAGGAGGAAGAATCCCCAGAAATTGATAGTGGAGAGTTTGCAGAAGATGGTTAGATTCTTGTCACTAGGTGACTTCTAAGCTCCCAAATGACTATGGGAGTGAATGAGCAGGGGTAGAACCTTTTCCATACATGGTTAAAGATCCATGGGAAGGTATGTAGTGTTATTATAGATGGAGGAAGCTGTAGTAATGTTGCGAGAACCGAGTTAGTAGAGAAGTTTGGACTCCCTACATTGAAGCATCAACATCCATATCGGCTTTAGTGGTTGAGTGATTGTGGAGAACTAAAGGTTACCAAATAGTTGAAAGTATTGTTCTCCATTGGTAAATACAAGTATGATGTATTATGTGATATTATTCCTATGAAGGCATGCAAATTTCTATTGGGTCGAACGTGGACGTAAGATCGGCGAGTTACTCATGATGGTTTCTTGAACCATCACAATTTTTTACAACGAGGAGACCCTATAACCCTCAACCCCATGACCCAAAACCAAATTTTGGAAGATCACATATTTAGAGAGAGAAAAATTAGTGATGAAGAAAAAATAGAGAAAATTAAAATGGAGAGAATGAGAAAAAAAATAGAGGACGAGAGAAGAAAGAAAATGGAGAGCCAAGAAAAATCATGAGGAAAAAAAGATATGAGAGGAGAGAAAAGTGTGATGTTGGGAAAAAAGATCGAGGTTATGGAAGCTTTGATTTCTCGACAAAATCTCTTAGTACTTATGTACAAAGAGGTGATGTTAAACCCTAATGACTTAACATCTCCTATGCCACATGTTGTTGAGTCTTTGTTGCAGGAATTTGAAGATGTGTTTCCTAAAGAGGTGACACCATGTTTTCCACCCATTAGAGGTATTGAGCATCAAATTGACCTCATACCTAGAGCATCACTAATGAACCACCATCTATATCGCACCAATATGGAAGAGACAAAAGAAATAAAAAGGCAAGTTCAAGAGCTGTTGGATGTGGGATATGTCAGAGATAGCCTTAGTCCTTGTGTCGTACCGGTGATTCTAGTACCAAAGAAGGATGGAACATGGAGAATGTCCATTGACTATAGAGCCATCAACAACATCATGATCAGGTATCGTCATCCTATCCCTAGGATAGATGATATTCTAAATGAATTAAATGGTTCAACTATTTTCTCCAAAATTGATTTAAGAAGTGGCTTCCCTCAAATTAGGATGACATAAGGAGATGAGTGGAAAACTTCATTTAAGACAAAACATGGACTTTATGAATGGTTATTCATGCCCTTTGGTCTCACCAATGCACCTAGCACATTTATGAGGTTAATGAATCATGTCTTACGTTCATATATTGGAAAATTTGTGGTAGTTTACTTTGATGATATTCTAGTGTATAGTAGGACTTTCACTAAACATGTAGATCACTTAATAAATGTCTTAGAGGTGTTAAGGAAAGAAAAATTGTTTGGAAATATTAATAAGTGTGATTTTTTCTTCAATAAGATTGTTTTCCTTGGATTTGTTGTAAGTGGGAATAGAGTTGAAGTTGACACTGAGAAGATTAAAGCAATACATGAATGGCTAAATCCAACCTCTGTTGGGCAGGTAAAAAGTTTTCATGGACTTTCTAGTTTTTATAGGAGATTTGTGAAGGACTATAGCACACGAGCAGTGCCGTTGAATGAATTGACAAAGAAGAATGTTCCTTCCAAATGGATGAAAACTCAATAAAAAGCCTTCCTTACGTTAAAGGAGAGACTCACCCACACCCCTCTACTTGCACTTCCGAACTTCGGTAAGACCTTTTAAATTGAATGGGATGCATGCGGAATTGGCATAGGAGGTGTACTCATGCAAGAAGGTACGACTATTTCTTATTTTGGTGAGATGTTAAATGGACCAACTATAAACTATGCTACATATGATAATGAGTTGTATGCATTGTTTAGAGTACTAGAGACATGGAAACACTATCTTTGGATTAAAGAATTTGTGATCCATTCTGATGATGAGGCTCTTAAATAACTTAGGATCCAACATAAACTAAATAGGAGACATGCTAGATGGCTATAATTCTTTGAATCATTTCCATATGTCATCAAGAAAAAAAAGGCTAATGAAAATGTTGTGGCCGATGCACTTTTATGTAGATATTCTATTTTATCCTTGTTGGATTAAAAAATTCATTATTTTGAATACATTAAGGATTTATATTGCACTGATAGTGATTTTAGAGAACCTTATGAACATTGTAAACCTAGAGTTAGTTGGGAAAAGTTCTTTTTACTTGATGGATTCTAATTTCAGATTAATAAGATTTGCATTCCCAATTGCTCAATCCATTTAATTTTAATGAAGGATTCACATTCAGGTGGGTTAATTGGACATTTTGGTTTTCCAAAAACTCTAAGTGTTATTAACAAGAATTTTTCTTGGACTAGGATTTCTAGAGATGTTGCGAAATTTGTGGGAAAGTGAATTGTTTGCCATAAATCCAAATAGAAACTGAACCCACACGGACTATATCTTCCTCTCCCAATTCTGAACACCCCATGGGAGTACATATCAATGGACTTTATTTTGGGGTTACCACAAACCCAGAGGGGGATAGATTCCATTTTTGTTGTGGTGGATCGGTTTTCAAAAATGGAACATTTTATTCCTTGTCACAAAACTGATGATGACACTAACATTGCAATACATTTCTTTTAGGAAGTAGTCAAACTTCATGGTATGCCAAGGATGATTGTGTCGGATCAAGACACAAAATTCCTCAGCTACTTTTGGAAGAAATTATGGAGAAAACTAGGAACAAAGTTACTATTTTCCACTACTTGTCATCCACAAACCGATGGAAAAATCTAGGTGGTGAATTAAACAATATCGTCCCTTCTGCAAAGCATTGTGAAGAAGAACATAACGAACTGGGAGGAGTGTCAGCCACATGTGGGATTCACTTATAACAAGGCCAAGCATTCCACTACTCAATATTATCCATTTGAAATAGTTTAAAGCTTTAACCCCCTTGCCCCTATTTATCTAGTTCCTTTTCCTTTGCATGAAGCAGTTAATATGGATGTGAATGGGTGTGCAAAATTAATCAAGAAAATCCATGAAAAGGCAAGGATAAATATCGAGTGGATGACCTGGAAATATATTGATCATGCAAACAAGGGTCACCAGAAAATGTTTTTCGAGCCGGGTGACTTGGTTTGGATTCATATGCGGAAGGAAAGATTTCCCAACAAGAGGAAATCAAAACTCATGCCACAAGGCGATGAACCATTCTGAGTGCTTGAGAAGAGTAAAAACAATTCTTAAAAGATAGTTTTTCCATGTGAGTATGGTGTAAGTACCACTTTCAATGTTTCTGATCTTTCTCCTTTTTGGGTTTAGAGGATGAAGAGTCGAGGACGACTCCTTTTCAAGAGGGGGAGGATAATGCGAACCATGTTGAAAGCACCGAGCCGATTACCCAAGTGGGGGAGTTGGACTTGAAAGGCCCAATGACGCGTGGGAGATTAAAGAGGCCGAATGCAACAATGGGCACTCATCTCACTTCATTAAAAGCCCAATTAATATTTCCTTGCATGGATGAAGCAAATGGGCCTATTATCTCACTTATTCAATCCCAAACATGATGTTTAAAGCTTGGCCCACATGGTTTCACGAATTTGGATGCCTTTCCCACATGGAGAATTCTAGAAATGGAATATTTGGACACCAAAGTCAAATATGGTGGGATATGCATTCAAAGTCAAGTCCAATGGGCTATAGTTGGAATGTTGTGTGATACTTTTCCAAAAGTATTTGTTAGACTTTATCTTTTTGACATTTAAGGGGATAAGCTAGGTTTAGCCTTTATGAATTTACGGTATTAGACACTTGAACATTGTATCATCCCCTTAGATATAAATATCCACCCCATGACATTGTATTTTCATTCAAGACTTAATTGAGAGATTATGCTTTGTTTCTCTCCATTGTGTGAGGATTTTCCTGGTTTTTCTCCTAGCTCTTGTGCGTTCTAGCCTTGTCAATCTACCAGTTAGATTGGTGATCCAAGATCACAAAGCCCCCAATTCCGTGCCTCAACCCAAGTGCGTTGTTGTGTGGATTGGTTATCACATCCCTCCCTTGAGTGTGTTGTCTATGTAGTAGGTTTCACTTCTTATAGCATTGATTGACTACATGCATCCACTATCCGTACCAATCATCCACCACATAGCCCCAAAATGCATCCTTCCACCGCCGCCCTATACCGTGAAGATCGGGCCACCCCATGCGTCTCACATCAGTCTTAGTTCTTTGAATTATATTGTGATAGACCTTTTGATATCACAATTTCAATTGGGTGTTTTCCTTTTCTTTATACTTGTTCACAATAAGAACTAAATATAAATCTTTTTTTAAGTTCTTATCAACTAGGAGAACCCAAAAGGTAGTGAAGAATTTCTCTCTACACTATTCATATTGTTATCTCAAACAAAACTGTTGTATGTGGTTGATAATGATATAAGAAATATATGTATTTAAAAAACATGATCCATGTTTATATTTACACATATTCAGTTTAATCATTATATCATGCATTTCTCTCTTTACATTATCCTCACGGGGTTCTTGAAGAAGAGAAAACATGTGAAACCATTCATGTCTTGATGTCATTTCAACAAATCATTGGATATTGATGATAAAATTATGATGTAAACATAAAATGTATCACACATGATTCTCTTATAAACAACTTGCATACCCTCACTTCCTGGTATGGACTAATATGTTTTTGATACTTCAACACATAAAATGTATCGTTCATTGTGTTGTACGTTGTGTAAGTGCATGTACTATACTTAGAGATCCATACTGGTTAAGACATGTTTTTAACAAAACTTTAATCATACTATATATGTTGTATTACTTCCCATTTTCATTAAAATGAACACTAAAACATTAGTACATTTCATAACAAACTAAATCATTAATATTCACCCACTATTTTATAGAACTATAGTATCCCTCACTACTAGACTCATAATAATCAGTCAATTAAGTATTCTATTAGAAAGGATCCTCAAAACCTATACACATAGTTTAATATATGGATATGACACTACTATTAGAGTTTCAAAGAAGATATTTTATTGGACAACCACATTAACTAATGGATCTTTGAACTGTTGAGTGATGTATCAGATTCAAGAAATTAGAAAATTGATTTACTAAACACTTTTCCTCTAAATATGCAACGATCTAGCTATGACTACTTCTTTTCTACCATATATAATCAATTTGACCAATATCTTTCATAAGAAATCCATTGTATTAAGATACACCGTTAACTATGACTGACAAGCAACACATACACCCAGTTTTCACTACTGTAAATAAGTCATTAAATAGAACAAAAATAGGTATTTTTTAGTGCAAGAAAAGAACTACTAATCAGAGTGTGATTAAAGTATCTAGGATTTTAGTAGTGCTAGAAAATTGCTGATAAAGTGAAATTTTATCACGGATATTACTATCACTGATAATGGGTCATACTTCTATAATGTTCTATTAAAATTATAGCATATAGTAGTAATAAAAAAGTTCAGTAAATATAGGTTTCAAATAAAGAATTTAATTGAAATAAAATTTAAGACATAAATACAATAAAACAAACTATATTATGGACATTTCAAACATTGGTTTGTACACTTACATGAGTAAGTAAAAATTATCACTGACATTCAAAAACATCAATGTTCTTTTTTCTTTATCCCCTAAACCTAGTCATTCTATTAACGAATAAACCACCCCATCTTAAGAAAAATAATGGACCAATATAATAAAAAAATTCTTATGTTATAAATATTATAAAGAAATAAATTAAACACAAAGCGTCAATTATAAATAAAAACCATATACTTTGATTCGTACTAGGAACTCTATGTATCAGATTGAGTTTCAATTGATTATTACCCATCACACCGTTTGTTTTTCTCTCAAAAGTAGGTAATCTTAATTGGTTCTCATTTATAGTGATAAAAACTCACTATGGATGGGATCTAGTTCAATAGGACTTTATTTTTGGGAAAAATCCTTTAACTATAACACCATTTATTGTTCATCTTCGATAATTTATATTTTTGAAAATTAAATAAATAAGTATAAGATAAAAATGTTATGAAAATTAATTAATAAAAAGAAGATAAAATAATGAGAAAACAATTTGAGCTCATTTGTTCAGTTTTGGTGATGTGGTTTATGTTTTACACAAAAATGGAACTTATGTATTGAAATTACACACATTAAGTCATATCGACCACATCTAGTGTCAGAATGATGTGTATTCAATTTCTTTATGTCAAAAATGAATTATGGATTTTTTTTCTAATGTTTTAAAATAATCTGAGCTCATTTTCTTAGTTTTTTCTAGTTATGTTCATTATAAACTAAAATGACACCATTATATTGAAAACAAAAAATTTGAGCCATATCGGTCATATCATGTTTAAAATTGATGTTCTATCAATTCATTCACATCCAAAATGAATAATGAACTGTTGTCCTGATGTTTTAAAATAATCCGATATTTTTTGTCATTTTTTCCCATTTTATGTGTGTTTTAATCTAAAATGACATATTTTTATTGAAAACATGAACTTCTAATCATATCAACCCCATCATGTGTCAGATTGATGTGAATTCAATTCCTACCTGTGAAAAATTAATTATGTATCATTGAAATAAATTTTAAAAATAATTCAAACACATTTTCTTAGTTTTGGTTTTTGATGTGTGTTTAAACAAAAAATGGAACTTTTGTATTGAAATATGCACTTTGAGTCATATGGAATGCATCATGTATAATATTTAAGCGAGGAAAATTTATAAAAATGAAAAATAAATTACGTATCATTTTCATAATGGTTGAAAATAATTTAATCTTGTTTTCTTGGTTTTGTCTATTTGATGTGTGTTTTAAACAAAAATGACACTTTTGTATTGAAAACATGCACTCATATTGTTTTGATGTAAATTCCTACAAATGAAAAAAATTATGGAATGTTTTTTAAATGATTGAAAATTATATAATATTTTTTTCTCTCATTTTTGGCTATTTAATGTGTGTTTTAAACTAAAATGAAACTTTTGTATTGAAAACATACACTTAAAGTCCTACCGAACACGTCCGGTGTTGTATTTATGTTTGGTCAATTCATAAAGGTCACAAATAAATTATGGTCTATTTTACAAAATTTTGAAAATAATATGAAATCATTTTCTTATTTTTGGATATTTGATACTTTTTAAACTAAAATGTTTTTTTTATTTTAAAAACAGACACCTTGAATCATATCAACCACATCCTATGTCATATTATCATGTGGCTAATTCATAAACATCTCAAATTAATTATTAATCATTTTCAAAAAATTTAAAATCAAAATGATCTCATTTTCTCATGGTTGAGTATTTGACATGTGTTTTATAATAAAATGTCACTTTTAAATTTAAATCATGTACCTAGTGTCAAAATTACCACATCAGGTTTCATATTTATGTGTGTTCAATTCCTACACAAGAAAAATATATTATAGTCTATTTTTATAGTGTTAAAAATAAATTAAAGATTATTTTCTTGGTTTTGGATATGCGATGTTCCTTTTAAACTAAAATGGCACTTTTATATTGAAAACACACACTTCAAGTCATATCAGCCACATCAGGTATCAAATTGATGTGTAGTTAATTCCTATACACCAAAAATAAATGATGGATTATTTTTCTAAAGTTTAAAACAATCCAATCTTGTTTTATTATTTTTTTGTATGTGAGGTACATTTTAAACTAAAATTACACTTATATTGGAAACGTTCACTTTGAGCCATGCTGACCACATCATGTCCTAGATTTATGTGTGGTCAATTCCTATATAATAGAAATATATTATCAATAATATTACTAATTTTTAAAAACAATACAAGCATGTTTGGTCAGTTTTGGAAATGTGATACGTGTTTTAAACTAAAATAAAATTTCTTTATTTATAAACACATACTTCGAGTCATATCGACCTCATTATCTATCAAAATTACATGAATTAAATTACTACACGTCATAAATGAATTATTGATCACTATCTTGAAGTTTGAAAACAATACAATATTGTTTTCACAGTTTTGGTTTTGTGAAGAATGTTTTAAACTGAAATCTAACATTTATTTTATAAACATGAACTTCAAGTCATACTGACCACATCGTGTGTTAGATTAAAGTTAAATCGATTCCTACATGTTAGAAATGAATTATAGATAACTTTTCAAAAGGTACAAAATAATCCAAGATCTATTTTTTAGTTTTGGATATGTGATAGACATTTTAAAATAAAATGAAACTTATATTAAAAATAGGCACTTCAAGTCATATCAACTACACCATCTTTCGGATTGACTTGAGGTAAATTACTAGATGTGATAAATTAATAATGGATCATTTACATAATGTTTGAAAACAATAAGAGATGATTTTATCTCTTTTGGGAATGTTACATGTGTTTTTAACTAAAATGGAACATTTCTACTAAAAACATGCACTTAGAGTCATACTGACCACATCATGTCTCATATTGTTGTATGGTCAATTTCTATACATCAAAAATGGATTATGGATCAATTTCCTAATGTATGAAAACAATATGATTTTTTCTTGTATTTGAGAATGTGACATGTGTTTTGAACAAATGTGCAATCTTAACAAAATAAGAATCATATCATAATTGTAAGGAAATTAACTAAAAATATAGATAAAATTATGATAAAATTAAATAAATAAGTAGTAGTAAGTCACCCATTGATGATGTGTGTATAAATTATGACACTATGCATTCTTCTCATTATTTCTCAAAAAATCAATTTCCTCCATTATACTTATACTTATGAAACAAATAAAAATAACATATAATCATTATAATACCAATGCTTCACACCCAAAATATATTTCTAAGTTGATATCCCAAACTAGAACATAAACATAGTTGGTAATCACCTAAATTTGATGTTAGAAAAAATTCTCACACCATATACACTGTCCAATTATCTCTAAATATATTTACTTCTTCTTTTGAGTATGAATATTGTTTGAAATATCATTAGTATTGAGAAAATATAGACAAACAAACGATTAAGAATTTTTTTTAATTGAATTTTAATAACCTTAAAAAATTACCTATTTAGGGATGTTAGTATTTTATGTTATATGATATCTTACATAAATTTTTAAAAAATAATATCCATAATCATTTTTTTATCTTTCTTTGTACACTAAAGAAACATTGAAAAAAATCTTTTTTTAAAATATGTTTTTATAGTTAAATATTTCTATATATACCTTAATCTATTTTGATTTGGAGTAATCTATAGGAAACTTATTTTAAGTCACTAATCATATAACAAGATTTATTATATATCTATTGATCTCCATATCATAAAAACATTATTATTAAAAAATAAATTGAAATATATATCTTGATGTTTATCTATAAAATATTGATTATAGTGCACTAAAAATTCACAATACACATCATGTGTGATCATTTATTTAGAAATCCATGCATTGGATCAAAAAATAATTTTTAGGGGTATCTAGATTGATTACCATTATAATCCAATGCTTCTTAAGAAAAAAAATAATTAATGAAAAAAATAAAAATATATTTTATATGACTGGATTTAAATTTTTTACCCTTGTATTACAGGAATCAAAAAGAATCGGTCATCTATTATTTTATTCTCAAAAAAATAATTTAGCTCATCTTTTTTCTAATCAATTTATTTTAACTCTAGTGAAATTTTGTCCATAGAAACAATACAAGGATTAATGAATCCAAAATATGATTCACATGGTTTTCCATTTAAAGGGTAGTAATATAGAAACTAGTTGAAAATATGAATATTTGTTAACTTTAATGAATATATTAGATCTTTTTTTGGACATAAATATTCTGAAAATTTACCTTATATATGTATTCACAACTAAGACTCCCATCATTGAAACATGAGAATATCATTTATACTCTCAATACGAATCATGTATGTAATGAATGTTCCAAATATTTATTCCTCATATGGAATGTAGGACACATCTTCATCTTTTAATGTGGCGTCTTTATGAACTTGTAATGATAATATATGTTTCAGTGAAACTGGCGAGAAGAATGTACTCCCAAAAGGTCTTTTTTTTTCTTGTTTGTTTCACTAGATGGTCTTGATCTGAAATTCAGTTTTCCAATAATTTTATCTGTCTGTAATACCATAGCTCACTTAAGAATATTTTTACTGACATTTATATGGGTTTCATTTGAATTTTTTAAGGACACACCTCATGTATAATTATAAGATTACACAACCATGTTATGAAATTTCCAATAACATCATTGGCTGTTATAATATCTGGATCACCAAGTCGAACATGAAACGTAGTGATCGGGTCCTGATATACTTAAATCCAAACTATCATGTGATATTTTGATAGTCCTTTATTTTGTATCATTACTCTTGGGATATTATACGTTTTACCCCGTAAAACAAGGTGTTTCGTGTGTGTTGACATATAGAAATCACAAAAAAAAAATAACCCAAACAATATTTTATTAATTTAATGTTATTAGATGTTGTTTTATTTACATTTAGAAGAATGTATAATGAAAAAATTTATTACATCAGGTATGGTATGCGGTTGACTAGATTGGATAGCCTCAAATATAGTGGGATCATTTGGTTTTTCATAAATTGATCTTTGTTGCACTGTTGGTTCTCTTTGATCCTTTCGCAAATATTGGTCTTCCAAACTAGACTAGAAAATAATATCTAGAAAAGAATCTATTTTCACATAAAATCCTTTCATCATTGAATATTTAATTTAGTTCATTTTTTTCTTTCCAAAATATGCTTTATGAGACACTCTAAATTCAATATCTCTATCGTAACCATATTATTCCAGTCACTTCAAATCTTCTGAAAGTAGTTTCTCTTCTGATATGATCACATCTGATTCTTTTTTTCTAAAACCTATAAAAACATATGAACATAAATAGATATTTTTATATAATACTACTATAAATCATAAATAATAATTATTATTTCATAGTTACACATGTTTCCCTTACCTCTTTTGTGTTTTCATCCACTAGTTTATCCTCATTTATTTAGGCCTGCTTCTATAGCACATGATGAATGATGGAAGTAGATTATGATTTTGATTCATCAATATGAATACAATAAAAGAAACATAAATGGTTTCATATCACATAGATCATTAATTATTGATTTAAAATATATACCATTTTCTTCTCGAGTGAAGTGTACCAAATCCTTGCTTTGTGATAGGGGTACATTGTTTTTGATACTATTGTTTATTTCTATAAATATTTCATTATTTAATAAATTAACAATTTTGAATCAAATTGGATAAAATAAATAATTTCAAATAATATATTTTTGGCAGCAGTTCACCTATTATGATTTCTCGTCATGATGACTGATGAAATCATGCCATGTTTCCTATTTTATAATGTGTTCATAATAAACTAGTTTGTAGGGATTTAGTTTCCCCTCAACATCCCAAATATAAATATTGGTAAAAAGTGTATGGAAGCCTCTATGGGAATTTCTAGTATAAATTAATTAATATTTCTTATGTAACTCATCATAATTAAAGAAATTTACTAGGGATAATGAAAATAAAACACGTGTTAAATTATATAATTTTTTGGTAAAATAGAGAAAGTATATCATAACATTACCATAATATCATCACAAAGGGTTTCATTCACTAAAATACGTACATGGTGCTACAAATATATATCAATCATAACATTCATCCTCATTGTCACCCCCAACATAACTAATTAACATTGAATTATTGGGGTGAATAGGTTGGTTGTGTTTATTCCATCTAACCTCAAATTTTATACCCTTACCTTATTCCATTATAATTTTCTTAAACACTATTATGTTTTTTCATTCTTGTTTATTTTCATCAATATGGTGTTATTCCCCCAATAATTCAGCAATTCCAGCATCAACAACAAATTCTTCCCTGAGATTGGTAACATCATCATGTACATAAGTCATTGTCTATATAACATCATAGGTAAATAAAGAATATGATATTTTCATATTTATTAATATTTGTGAATGAAATATTAATTTTACATAAATGGGGATGCTATGTCTGATAGTGTACTAAAAACGCAACAACAGATTTCCCTAGAATCTTACGTTGCACACAATTCTATATTATACCGAAAAATAATATAATAATAATATTAATTTAAATATTATTTAATGCCTAACCGTTGTATTGGAGAGAATAAAGATAACTAACCATATTATGATTAAACATTTTTGTTCAATATTTTTAAATTTATCCAAAATAAAATTAGAGGCTTAAAATGAGAATGAATTCAATTTTAAGCATAAATACTCTAATATTTTTAAAAGGTAGTTTTACTGCCTTTTGATAATGAACCTCTTGTATATCCAGTATTTAGTAAATTTTATATTTTTCATTTGAAAAAATAAAATTATCCTTTAGAAGCATTATATAAAAATTAACTTTGGGTAATTTTTTGGTATTTTTCTGATAATGTTAATTTTTTTAATAAATAGTGAAAAATAAAACATTTTAAGTCAAAACTGTCTTTTCATCTAATTTATTTATATGGGTAAATTATATTTTTAAATGGTTTTAAAGTTTAATTGGATTATATTTTAACCATTTAATCCAATGTTGGTCATTAAAAGTAATTTCACTTTGAAATTGGACATAAACACATGTCAATCTTTTTGTAGTTTTTATTTCTTAAAACATGCTTTCTAGTTTGGACAATGGAAATTAATTTTAAATTAATTAACGAAACTTATATGTTTTGAATTTAGTAAAATAGAATTCATTTTCAAATCTGGAATATCAAAATTATAATTTCTTGAATTTTTGGTACTTTTCTAAAAACGTTCAATTTTTTTATGAATAGTGAAAAACATTGTATAGTTGTTTAAAAACCAACTTTTTCATTTAAATGAATTTTACCACTTATGTGAATTGAATTTAAAAAATCTAACATACATGGTTGTCATAAGTAAGTAAAATGTGGTTCAATTGTATTAAAACATTTTTTGGTGAATAGTAACTTTTGATTTTTTATTTACCGTGGTTGAAGATAAATAGGGTAATTCAAGGTAAAAATAATATTATAATAATATTAAATAATCATAATACTTATCCTAATATTTTTGAATGAGTCATGGACGACTAATACAATCCTTAGGTAGAACTTTTGGCCTTTGGAAGCCACTTGGGTAAGATAATTACATTAATAACATTCTATTTAAAGTAAAAATAAAAATATCATAAACATGTATTGTTTTGCTAAAAAAAATTAATGCGGGTTTATATAATTGATGTATTTGACTATAAATAGTAATTAGAAATCTAAAAAAATTTCCTACATCATGGTATTTTATTTATAATTTTTATACATTATATAAATAAATTTATTTATGACACAATGATGTTGTGACGATTACCTCATTAGTGAATTTTTTAAATAAATGAGATTATAAATATTAAAATTAATTTATTTTAAAACTTTTTAGGCCTACACGAATTTTATGGATGATTATGACTTATTATATTTTAATTAATGATGTTTATTCTAATTGAACTAGTTGTTATTGATTTTTAAAAAGTCATGATATGAATAGTACAAAAATCGGCATAAATGAGTTTTTAAATCAATTAATAATTGATTAAATGATAAAATAGTTCTAAAAATATAAGATTCATCCAAATGACATGTATTATGTCAAAAATGTCATTAATGATTCATTTTGAGTCGTTTGACATTTTATTGTAAATATATTAACCATATAGTATAAACATACAAGAAGACATGGTAAAAGTTAAATAAGTTAACCAAGGGTTAAATTAGAAAGATAAGGATTAAAAAATATCCAAAACCTATCCAATTATTATTGGATGATTTTATTTTAAATTATATTCATATAATATTCTAATTTAATGAGTTTTGGTCCTTTTGAAACCAAAAATATCATTATAACAAAATAATACTTTCAAACTTTACTAAAGATCCCTCACCCCTCTTATAAAAGGACACCACCTCTAACCCATTACTCACACATCTCAATCCTCTTGGATCATCAAAAATATACCCAAATAAGCTCCCAAAATGAATCTATTCCTCCTATAATCCTTCCTCTAGGCAGAAGCCAATTCAAGCGAGCCATTTGGCTCAAATCAAAATAAGTTACCCGATTTGAGGTAACATGTTCTCTCATGTTTCTTTCCAATATTTTTCCTTCTCCACTACCTATGCTCTTATTATTATTTTTTTATATAAAAAACCAATATCCTAAATATAATAGGTTGTTTTTATGAGATTAATTCTAAGTACACTTACACACAGCTCCATCAAATGGATACGAACATACTATTTCTCTGTACGGAGAACTGTTACCTTACGAAACAATGATTGTTCGATTATCCCCAACCACCTCTCATGGTGGCCATTATGATGGAAATGTAATTATATATGATATTTATGATATTTATTTTAACTCTATGCTTCTGTAATTATTATTTATAACACACCTTTATTCTTTTCATGTTATATAAATACAATAATTTCATTTTAGGAAGTGTGGACTACTACCCCCTCAAAGTGATATGACTCGTTCATAACATACACAAAAATATATAAAGGATGGTGTTAATGAACTTATGTAATGTATATAAAATATGATATTAAACTGGAATAATAATATACATATGTATCATTTTTTTCATTTCTATATAAATGAAAAAAATGAAATGAAAGTTGCGTTCATGCGTACGTACGGCTTACCGTCTCAATGAACGGTGAATTTCATTTTCATATATCAAAATAATATGGAATATTATAAATACAAATATACTGAATATATATATATGATATATATGATATATAAATCATTAATATCATTTTGTATATAATGTAATTTTTACCACATGAACAATTTGTAATTATAACAAGTTCATTTTTGACTCAAGTTCCAAACATCGACAAATTGTCCGATATGAACTCAAATATTTAACTAATTTTTATAGAAAGGTAATAAGTGACATCAAAGGAATAATAAAATTGAAAAGTTTCTTAATATATTTGAAATTAACTGAAGTTTATTATTCATTAAAAACAAGGAACATTCAAGACATGTTGGACTTGAGGTAAGGAATTTTAATATCACTTTTTATTCTCATGGGATTCAGGCTATATTTCCCACAATTTCTTTTTGTGTGATGTATGTATTTTCCATGATTGTATTATTCATGTAATATAATTTATTTTATTGTTATTTAAAATTTCATTGTTTCATCTTTCTTTCACGTGGTTTATTTTTTGTAAGTTACCGAATCTGTAAGAGAATTTCTAATTTCAATTTCTACTCATTGGGTTTTATGCACACTTCATAGATTATTTTCCTCCAAGATTTTGTATGAAATCACTATTTATTTCTTTATTTAGTAATTTATACTCCCATTTGTGTGGATATACTTTTTATACACATAATCACTCCATTGATAAATTCTCATGTCATTGACATGAACTTGATAAGGGTAATATTAACTCAATTTCCATTTATTGAGTTAAACAACCGACTAATTGGTTTTAATTTTTACAAGAATATGTGTGAATGTCCTATGATTGATTGACACTGAATCTCAAATCATATTGAGTGTATTTATATTTTTCACACATAATTATGTCATTTATTTTTCGTTAATATAAGAATACAGTCTTCATAAGCGGTTTCGTCTCAATTTACTTTCCATTGAGACTTTATTGATGTTATGCACCAATTCACTTTTCTATGGTGTATATACTGTTATTTGAAATATTATATCATGAATCATTTTATTCTCATGATATAATAATGTTTTTATTAATTTTATTCTTCAGTTATTTGTATTCAAGCGTCTCTCATTTTATTAGGATCTCTTTAACTAAAATATCATTTTAAATATTTTAAAGATTTATTATTCTAAATATTTCATATCAATGTCCATGTTTTCAAAATGGGTTTGAAGATTTATTTATATGGAAATTAATGTTTTAAAATGACATTCCATTGAAAGTTTCAAATTTGTATGAGACACTTTGATTCAATAATCTTCCTTTTAAATGTTTTAAATGTGTTTCTTAAATGAATTGATTATGTTAATATCCTGAACTAATACCTTCTTATTACAATGTGTAAATGTTATCTTTTCATTATGATTTTTATGTGTTATGATCACATTATGGTTCTTGGGAATTCTTTATGAATATGGGTGGCTATGTGATAAACCTAGGGAGGGTGAGTGTAACAGCCCAAGATTTTATAAAAAAATATTCTTTTTAATTTTATTAAAGTCTTGTGTTGTACGCTACACCAAAAGGAGCTTGCACAACACGCATCCTTGACTTGCCTTGCATTACACGCAATCACGACCTTCCTCGATAGCGTGTGTGATACGCAATACCGAGTTTCACTAAACAACGATATGCTATTAAAATATTATTAAAACTAGCCGTTATGAATAGTAATAACCACTTTTTAAAACTCTGTAAATCTTATTTTTCAAAATGAACTTCATTTTTGGATTCGGAGTATCGAATTTAGCCTAAGGTGAAATTTTGGTACTTTTCAGATAACTTTCATATTCTGATGAATAGTGAAAATTACTAAATTATAATTAAAAACAACGTTTTTAATCGAAATAATTAATAGTGATAAATTATTAATTTGAGTGGTTTTAAAGTATATTTAGAATATATTTTTACTATTTAATACAATGTTGGTCATTGAATGTAATTTCACATTTAAACCAGATATAATCAAGTGTCAATCTTTTGATAGATATTGTTTCTTAAAAACACGCTATTTGTTTTAACAGCGGGATTTAATTATAAAATTAATTAATGAAAATTCTATGATATGAATTTAGACTTCATTTTTGAATTCTGAATATGAAATATAGCTTAGGATGAAATTTTGGCATTTTTCTGAAAACCTTCATTTTTTGATGAATAGTGAAACTACTAAGTGGTAGTTAAAAAACTGAATTTTTCATAAAACTTAATTTTACTGCTTCTGTGAATGGAATTTCAAAAATCCGAGAGACACGGTTGATGTCAGTAAGTAAAATGTGGTTCAATGAGATGAAAATAATTTTTGGTGAATAGTAACTTTTTACTTTTATTTACCACGGTTAAAAGTAAATAGGGTAATTAAGGGTAAGAATGATATTAATATTACCCTAACACATGTCCTAATTCTATTGGATAAGTGTAATTCGACCAAAAACAACCTTATGAATATAATATGACCATTTAGGTCCACTTGGATTAGATTATGACATTTAATATTATATTATTTAATGAATAGTTAAAATAGTTAAAATCAATGTTTAATAACTAAAACATTTTTAATATGGGGTTATACATAAGATAAATTCGACTATAAATATTCATTAGAAATATAAAAATATTTCCTACATAATGATATTTTATTTATAATTTTTAGACTTTAAATAAATTAATTTATTTATGACACAACGATGATGCAGTAATTACCCTTTTAAGGAAATATTAACATAATTGATGTTATAAATGCTCAAATGAATCTAATTTGAGACTTTTTATGAATTCCACTAATTTTATAGGTTACTATGATATATTAGTGTTGATTTAATCAACTTGGTTTGAACATATAATTCTTTTATGACTTTCACAAAAATCATGTATCAAATAGTGTCAAAATTGACACAAAATAGTTTTTAAATCAAATATTATTTTATTCCTAAAAATCTAAGGTTCGGCCAAATGACTTAGATAAGGATATATTTATTAATAATATACAATTTGGGGTTCGTTTGGCATGTTATAGTAAGTTTATTAACCATATAATGTAAGAAAACAAAAAGACATGGTAAAAGTTAAATTATTTAACTTAGAGTTAAATCTAATTGATAAGGTTAAAATAATAACCTAAACTTGTATAAATCTTATTGGTTGATAGGATTTCGACCCATCCCCACTTTAGCTTCGAAATAAGACCCTTTGGAACCATTATAAACCGATTTTGACTTTAATATAAAATAATATTTTGAGATATTCCTAAGGTGCCCCTCTCCTCCCTTATAAAAGGACACCTCCTCCCCCTCCTCCTCACACCAATTTGAGCACTCAAGCTCGGCCAACCCCTGCCAAAATCTCTTCTCCACTTCCCTAGAAACATCCTAGAGGTTCTGGTCTTCCTCAAAGACCAATTTTAGTGCCCTAAGAGGAGGTCTCAAAGAGGCACTTCAAAGAAGAGGAGCTTCGGACACGTACAAAGCAAATCGGACCTAAGGTAAGGGAAATATCACAATCTCATTTTTATCCGAGATTGTTTATTCGTAAGTATTTACTGGGGTGTATTTTATCATCCACATCCATGTTTACTCAATATGTAATATTATTTCCATCCACCTAAAATTGTTTAAATCCATTTTTACCCTTCGGTGAGTTTTTAGTAATACGTATGAAAGGAATCTTTTGTCGTTTTTCGTACGAGGTACTTTTTGACTTTTCCGACAAAAGTACGAAGAATGTTTTTTTTAACTTATACGGCACGAACGGATTTTTATGGTTTTATAAAGCCTTACATTCATGAACCTTCCTCCAAAATATTTCATGAATATTTTCAATAAAATCTTTTTCTTTTAAAATTTCATGATGTTTTGTGAAAAGAAATTGATTTTAAAGAAGAAAGGATATTTTCCTCAAGAATTCATTTCAAGTGTTTTTTTTAAAACTATTTTTCCATCTAAGATGACGTTATTTGATATGTATGTTTCAAGTAAAATGTCTCTATGATTTAAATGGTTTCAGTTTTCTTATGATGAAATGATATCAATTGTTTATGGATTATGATGGCATGATGTTTAAGAATCCCATTTTATTACATGGGTTATGAAATGATGTATGATTTATGATTTTGTGGCACACATAAGAATGGTATCATTATGAGATGGGTGGGACCTATATCTCCCTCCAATGCATTGGGTAAAGATTTTATATCTCATGAGATAGACATGGCTGGAATGGTAGGTTATACCGGTTCAGTGAAACAGGACTGAAACGAGGGTTACTCGATTCAGAAAGGGACTTTGTCCACTAAGATAGTCTTGGCAATGAGTCTTGACTAACAAGAAATGATTCTCTATGATTATGTGTGAATTCCACAAAGTTTCATGTTTTATGTTATGATTATTGTGATTACATTTTCACTGCCATGATTTATCCCATGATTATGAAATTATGCTCTCTTTTGCAGGTTATGATTTCCAAAATGTTATGTTCTTATGAAAATGATGTGATTGATATTTATTTTGTTTACCCTTACTGAGCATTTGAGCTCACCCTTTTATGTTTTCTTTTCCCCAGGATATAAAGAAAGGTTTTAGGTAAAAAAAAGGGGAATATCTTTAGGGGAGATATTGAAGATCTTTCACCATGATTAGAAGATTACCTTCCGAGTTTCCAAAGACACTAAACTATTACGATCCTTGTGTGTGTGTTTTTGTTATGTACTAAGTATTCCGCAAAAGTAATGTAATTTCCATGTACGTCAAGATATGGGTCTCTACAGTTGGTATCATAGGAAAGGTTTAGTCAACCTTTGGAAACTAGGATGCGAAAACGTTAGTGAGATCCCTAGAGATATTTCTAAGGTATGTCTAGGGATGTCTCTAAGGTTAAGTATACGTATAGGTTATAGTCCTAGAATTGTGCTAACGATCTTCGAATTTAACCTAAGATACTAGATATTGAGGATACTAACCCTTTATTATGTTGTTTTCACTAGCATGATTTTTTCCTCTCACACAATTCTTTTGGGGTTTTAGACGATGGCTGGAACCCGAAGGAACCGTGTTAATGCGGAATGTGATGGGCAATGCAATGATTTTACCCCTGAGCAACCAAACGATATAGGAGCTGGAATGCAAAATCTTGTAGCCATGCTCACACAACTTTCTCAAGCTATAAATCATGCAGGACTTCCAAACGAGCAAAGGAAGGAGCAACATTCTGTTGAATCCTTCATGAGGCAGCGTCCACCTTCTTTCAGTGGGTCTACTGATCCATTAGTTGCTGAACAATGGATTAGTACTACTGAAAAGATATTTTCAGTTCATCAATGTTCTGAACATGATAAAGTCATCCTAGCAGTGTATCGTTTGGAAGGAGATGCTGATCAATGGTGGAATCTTATTAAGAATACGAGGCAAAGGGATGAAATTGAGTCCATGGAATGGGACGAGTTCAAGAACTTGTTTTTCAGTAAGTACTTCCCTCGTATTCTTCAAACAAAGATGGAGAAAGAGTTTCTTGAACTGAAGCAAAGGGACGATGAATCTGTTGGTACCTATGAAGCAAATTTTACAAGACTTGCAAGGTATGCTTCTGGTATTATCATCCAACCTGAAAGTAAAGTTGATTGATTTTTCAGTGGCTTAAAACCAAGTCTTCGAAGGGCATTAGCTATAAGAGACTTCAGTAGCTATGAAGAAATTGTGCGTTGTGCTATCAAGGTAGAAATGGAAGTTGGTGTTACATATCAATCTCATGGTTTTGACAAGAAACGAAAGATGGAGGTCAAGGAGAAATCTCAGAATAATGGTGAAAAGAAGATGAATGTTTCCTTATGCACAAAGTGTGGAAAGAAGCATGGTGGAGATTGTCTTAAAGGGAATAGAAAATGTTTTAAGTGTGGAAAAGAAGGTCATCGAGCAGCTGAGTGTCGAAGTAATGGAAAAAGGGATTCTAATGAAGTGAATAAAGCAAACACTGCAGAGAACGCACAACCAACACTTCAATGCTTCAAGTGCAAGGAGATGGGACATTATGCCAATAAATGCCCTAATCCAAGGGTTAGTGATGATCAACATGAGCAACCACTGAAGGCAAAGGACAAAGGGAAATCACATGCGATCACTATTGGAAATGTTGAATATGACAACGATGTGGTGGAATGATTAAGTGTTTATGTAATGGGATTCCAAAATAATGTTGTATCATTGAGTATTGCAATATTTATTGATGTGGTATTCAAAGTGATTGAGATATTTTTTGGAAATAAGATGATATGCGCATAATGAAGACGAGAAAATGAAATGTTTAACAGTATTCATGAGCTCATGATTGATATAAGGACTAAGTGATATCATGGTTTGAGTATATAGAATTTTGAGGATTTTGGTATGTGGAAAGTGTTAACTTTTAACTGCATTCAAGTTTTCACTAAGGTTCAATGGGTATTCAAGATAGTACAAGATTAAGGCCTTTGAATGTTTGGAATGTGTCCAACAAGATATATCTTATGATATATGGGGATCAACGATGGTATTAAATCTCTGGTAATCGTTTTCACTATGTTATGAGAATGGACTGCAGTATTATGGATAGGACTAAAGATTGGAATGGATTATGTTGGACATAAGTTAGTATTGTTTAAGGATAGAAGTTTTTTTCGATATTATTTATGTGATGATATTGTAATGTAGTTTTAGAAAAAGGACAACCTGCAGGACGGGCGACAGTCCATCGCTTCGGACAAGGCTGTGGGAATTGAACCCACAACCGAAGTGCGACTGGCCTTTATCGCCTACCACTGACCTACAGGAAGTCCCTGTTTAGTAGAAAACTAGTTTTATTATATTAACCAGTATGATATGTGAAGTATAAGTTCCTTTTAGGAACCATATATGATTAATCTCACTATAGATCGACTTATGTATATAATTTTTGCTAACCTTTTGTTTGAGATAGATGGAATGACCCGTCATTCTATCACATGATCTGCTAACACTTCACGAATAACAAATTCAACTACATTTATTTAAGAGATGAAGTGGAAATTGTTCAAGGCACGAACAACAGTGATATTGTACCAAAATAAAGTAAGTATTTATTGTAATTCAAATTTTCAACTTTAGGGAAATGATCTTGTAAACCAAAAATGTTGTCCTAGTGCCCTTATATCCGATGAATCAGATGATACCCTAGATCATCACAAATTTATGGCTTTGTGATTGCTAGCTTTTCCATAGCCATGTTCTCTACCACTCTCCATCAGAACATGATGGTTAGATTTCTCTTCCATATCCATATTTTCACCTATGTGGAAACCCAGTGATTAGTTTATTTGGGTAACTGTTACGTTTCATACTTTTGTTTTTTAAAGATAAGTTTGGGTATTCCTTTTTACGATGTGGGTTTCTATCAAAGAAACTTTCAAATAGTAAACCATTTATAACCCCGACGAATTTCGAGGGCGAAATTCATTTTAAGGGGGGTAGAATGTAACAGCCCAAGATTTTATAAAAAAATATTCTTTTTAATTTTATTAAAGTCTTGTGTTGTAAGCTACACCAAAAGGAGCTTGCACAACACGCATCCTTGACTTTCCTTGCATTACACGCAATCACGACCTTCCTCGATAGCGTGTGTAATACGCAATACCGAGTTTCACTAAACAACGATATGCTATAAAAATATTATTAAAACTAGCCGTTATGAATAGTAATAACCAATTTTTAAAACTCTGTAAATCTTATTTTTCAAAATGAACTTCATTTTTGGATTCGGAGTATCGAATTTAGCCTAAGGTGAAATTTTGGTACTTTTCAGATAACTTTCATATTCTGATGAATAGTGAAAATTACTAAATTATAATTAAAAACAACTTTTTTAATCGAAATAATTAATAGTGATAAATTATTAATTTGAGTGGTTTTAAAGTATATTTAGAATATATTTTTACAATTTAATACATTGTTGGTCATTGAATGTAATTTCACATTTAAACCAGATATAATCAAGTGTCAATCTTTTGATAGATATTGTTTCTTAAAAACACGCTATTTGTTTTAACATCGGGATTTAATTATAAAATTAATTAATGAAAATTCTATGATATGAATTTAGACTTCATTTTTGAATTCTGAATATGAAATATAGATTAGGATGAAATTTTGGCATTTTTCTGAAAACCTTCATTTTTTGATGAATAGTTAAACTACTAAGTGGTAGTTAAAAAACTGAATTTTTCATAAAACTTAATTTTACTGCTTCTGTGAATGGAATTTCAAAAATCCGAGAGACACAGTTGATGTTAGTAAGTAAAATGTGGTTCAATGAGATGAAAATAATTTTTGGTGAATAGTAACTTTTTACTTTTATTTACCACGGTTAAAAGTAAATAGGGTAATTAAGGGTAAGAATGATATTAATATTACCCTAACACATGTCCTAATTCTATTGGATAAGTGTAATTCGACCAAAAACAACCTTATGAATATAATATGACCATTTAGGTCCACTTGGATTAGATTATGACATTTAATATTATATTATTTAATGAATAGTTAAAATAGTTAAAATCAATGTTTAATAACTAAAACATTTTTAATATGGGGTTATACATAAGATAAATTCGACTATAAATATTCATTAGAAATATAAAAATATTTCCTACATAATGATATTTTATTTATAATTTTTAGACTTTAAATAAATTAATTTATTTATGACACAACGATGATGCAGTAATTACCCTTTTAAGGAAATATTAACATAATTGATGTTATAAATGCTCAAATGAATCTAATTTGAGACTTTTTATGAATTCCACTAATTTTATAGGTTACTATGATATATTAGTGTTGATTTAATCAACTTGGTTCGAACATATAATTCTTTTATGACTTTCACAAAAATCATCTATCAAATAGTGTCAAAATTGACACAAAATAGTTTTTAAATCAAATATTATTTTATTCCTAAAAATCTAAGGTTCGGAAAAATGACTTAGATAAGGATATATGTATTAATAATATACAATTTGGGGTTCGTTTGGCATGTTATAGTAAGTTTATTAACCATATAATGTAAGAAAACAAAAAGACATGGTAAAAGTTAAATTATTTAACTTAGAGTTAAATCTAATTGATAAGGTTAAAATAATAACCTAAACTTGTATAAATCTTATTGGTTGATAGGATTTCGACCCATCCCCACTTTAGCTTCGAAATAAGACCCTTTGGAACCATTATAAACCGATTTTGACTTTAATATAAAATAATATTTTGAGATATTCCTAAGGTGCCCCTCTCCTCCCTTATAAAAGGACACCTCCTCCCCCTCCTCCTCACACCAATTTGAGCACTCAATCTCGGCCAACCCCTACCAAAATCTCTTCTCCACTTCCCTAGAAACATCCTAGAGGTTCTGGTCTTCCTCAAAGACCAATTTTAGTGCCCTAAGAGGAGGTCTCAAAGAGGCACTTCAAAGAAGAGGAGCTTCGGACACGTACAAAGCAAATCGGACCTAAGGTAAGGGAAATATCACAATCTCATTTTTATCCGAGATTGTTTATTCATAAGTATTTACTGGGGTGTATTTTATCATCCACATCCATGTTTACTCAATATGTAATATTATTTCCATCCACCTAAAATTGTTTAAATCCATTTTTACCCTTCGGTGAGTTTTTAGTAATACGTATGAAAGGAATCTTTTGTCGTTTTTCATATGAGGTACTTTTTGACTTTTCCGACAAAAGTACGAAGAATGTTTTTTTTAACTTATACGGCACGAACGGATTTTTACAGTTTTATAAAGCCTTACTTTCATGAACCTTCCTCCAAAATATTTCATGAATATTTTCAATAAAATCTTTTTCTTTTAAAATTTCATGATGTTTTGTGAAAAGAAATTGATTTTAAAGAAGAAAGGATATTTTCCTCAAGAATTCATTTCAAGTGTTTTTTTTAAAAACTATTTTTCCATCTAAGATGACGTTATTTGATATGTATGTTTCAAGTAAAATGACTCTATGATTTAAATGGTTTCAGTTTTCTTATGATGAAATGATGTCAATTGTTTATGGATTATGATGGCATGATGTCTAAGAATCCCATTTTATTACATGGGTTATGAAATGATGTATGATTTATGATTTTGTGGCACACATAAGAATGGTATCATTATGAGATGGGTGGGACCTATATCTCCCTCCAATGCATTGGGTAAAGATTTTATATCTCATGAGATAGACATGGCTGGAATGGTAGGTTATACCGGTTCAGTGAAATAGGACTGAAACGAGGGTTACTCGATTCAGAAAGGGACTTTGTCCACTAAGATAGTCTTGGCAATGAGTCTTGACTAACAAGAAATGATTCTCTATGATTATGTGTGAATGCCACAAAGTTTCATGTTTTATGTTATGATTATTGTGATTGCATTTTCACTGCCATGATTTATCCCATGATTATGAAATTATGCTCTCTTTTGCAGGTTATGATTTCCAAAATGTTATGTTCTTATGAAAATGGTGTGATTGATATTTATTTTGTTTACCCTTACTGAGTATTTGAGCTCACCCTTTTATGTTTTCTTTTCCCCAGGATATAAAGAAAGGTTTTAGGTAAAAAAAAGGGGAATATCTTTAGGGGAGATATTGAAGATCTTTCACCACGATTAGAAGATTACCTTCCGAGTTTCCAAAGACACTAAACTATTACGATCCTTGTGTGTGTGTTTTTGTTATGTACTAAGTATTCCGAAAAAGTAATGTAATGTCCATGTACGTCAAGATACGGGTCTCTACAGTGAGCCTGAGATAGCTCTCCAATGCATTGGGTAACGTGATAGAGGTAAACATTGATTTTTCTTCTAAGAGATTTAGGGAATATACGGTTATGGGTATTCAAAATGTAACTACCTACGCATTTATGAAATATACAACGTAAGTATGTTATGGATTCCACAAGTTACCATTATGATTTATGATTTCTATGAGTTATTTATAAATCTTATGATTTCATGAGGTATGTTAAAGAGATTATGTTTTATGATTGAAATGTATGATTTCATTGATATTATTTATTGATGGAAAAATGTTTTCTTTCATTATTTTATAAACCTTACTAATATTTTTATGATCATAAAATTTTTTTGAAATGTTTTTCATAGGGTATAAGTAAGGTTAAGAGAAATTAATAATTCAATAAGATTTATATCAAGAAAAGAATTCTTGTTTTTTTTAAGAGTTTTTATTTTATGAGAAAATTTGTTACTGAGTAGAAGTGTCTACTTTGTAATACTTGAGATGTAATATAATAGTTATGGCCTAATTCTATAAAACTAAAATCCTAGAAATATTCTAAAATGTTAATTCTTGATTTAACTCAAGGTTAAGTATTGTTCTAGGGCTGGGGCCTTACAGTTGGTATCAAAGGTCGGTTTAGACAACATTAGGGATTATGTGTTTTTGTTAGAAACATGGTTAGTCTTTGTCTACGTTTTACGTTAGATCCTTATTTTGAAACTTTTTCAGATCAAGGAGATTCTATTACTAATGGGAGGAGGAGGATCTCAAACGACATTCCTATCTATTCCTGATGACTTTCTTGCAATAATTATTTTAAAGTCATGTCCAGATGATTATGAAACATTTTCTAATATAAAATGCACTTGCAAGCAATTTTTTTAGGTATTAGAGACCTCCATTATACCTCGATAGCATCATGGATCATGGGTTGTATTTTATCAAATCCTATTTTCTCGATATTCTCATATTTTCAAGAAGGGTAAATATTATCATGGAATTTTAAAATATTTTCCCTTATCACAATATTTTGAAGAATATTATGATTTTTAAGAAGGTGCTAAAGAATGAGACCCTTTCACAACCTATTTATATTTTCTTTTAATTTATAGTCTTTTAGCACATACTTATAGCTTTTTAAAAAGACCATTGATTGAATTTTTCAACTCAAAATCGGTCCGACTGTTTTATAAAAAGATAGTTTTATGAGATGTTTTGAAATTATATGTCATACGTGATTATTTTCCGAAACTATTTTTCTGTGAACACCGATATGACCCAAGTTGTCCTAGGTGTATTTGGATAAAGGTAGAAGATGATTTTGAAGGATCTCTAAATTATGTTTTCAATGCATGGACCATATATCTACATGAATAAGATGATGATGAAACCAGGTGGATACCATGACCATGATACGATGTTCTTTCTTTGGGAATAGTGTTATTTTATAGAGGTAAAAAATTAAATATATATAAGACTTCATGAATTAAGATATGAGGTCATTATTCCTTGGGATGAAAATGAGAGGTATAAGACAAGCATTTAGGTTAAGTCATGTTAATTTTTTTTTGAGTTTTATAAAAAGGGAGAACACACAAAATGGGTGAAAACCCATCATATCCGACAAGGATGCAGGAATAAAACCCACAACCGAAGGGAAAGAAGGGTGCATCACCTACCACTAGTCTACGTGAAGTCCCTGGTTAGTATGACTAATAATTTTTAGTAATATGATTTTATAGATTAATAATTAGTTTATTTTGGGAAATTATGTTTTATCAAATGGATATCCTTAGTATATGAAAATATTTTGGTGATTATGTGATAAAGGTCACTTTGGAAGACGTTCTCTCTTTTGGGGAAACACTATATGCCTAAGGAAAATTGAATACTATGGGATTTCATTTTAGGAGTAATGGTTGAAATTTTATTTTGGAAGAATCTATGTTTTTATTGTGGACATATGGAGATTTGGGTTATTTATGGAAATGATTAACCTACCATAGAAAATTTCTCATTTGGTTAAATACACTTTAGTTTGAGAATTTAAGAGTAGAATATTTTATTCTGAGATAAAAGTTATGATTTTCTATGGAAGACTATGTGATTAATTTTTTCTGAGTTTTGGGTTTTAATCTTAGTTTTGATAATATTGAAGATTTTAAATAAAATTGTTTATTGAATGGTCTTTGTTGAACTTAGGGTACTCTATGTTCAATTTTGGAGATTAATAGTAGTATTTCTTTTTTTAAAAGATTATCCCTTTTTGGAATTATCTGATATTGTACAAACCATTTTGGTTTTGGTTAATGTCTAAAGATAGTGGAGATATAGAGTTCATCTTTTTTTTGATTTTTTGATTATCTAGAATTTGATTATAGAAATTTAGGTGTGACCAAGTCATCTGGAATACTCATCATTTAGAGAAAAAATTTGTTTTTGGTAGAAAATTATTAAAGGATGAAACTCTACCTGAAAAGTAAGTATATTTCTTTATGTCCTTAGTCAATCTCATAAATAAATTCTCTAATTTTATGAAATGAAACTTAAATTAAAACATTGTTTATTTTCTTTTATCACTTGGAAACCAATGTCCATTTACCCATCACAATTTTTTGGTTTTCTTATAGTTGACTTTCTCCTAATCATGTTTTCTATTACTCTCCATTAGAACTTGACACTCAGTTTCTCCTCCATATCCATGTTTTCATGGAATCCTAGTATGTGTTATCTCGGGTGACCTTTGTACTTATCTTTTTTCTTTTAAAGTGATAGTTTAATTGTCACTTTTTCCGATGTGGGACATTCAATGAAGTTTGCAAGCCTAATTTTAAAATTGCGATAATGGAATTTCCAAAAGGGGGAAATGATGTAACATTACAGATAAATAAAGAATTTTAAATTTTCATATTTATTAATATTTGTGAGTTAAATATAAATTTTAATTAAAAGGGGATGCTATGTCTGATAGTGTACTCAACACGCAACAACATATTTCTATGAAATCTTACGTTGCACACAATGATGAGTTATATCAAAAAATAAAATAATAATATTATTATTTTAAATGGTAGATAACGCCTAGCCATTGTATTGGTGGGAATGAACTGAACTAACCATATTATGTTTAAACATTTTTGTTAAATGTTTTTTCATTTATCCAATAAAATTTAGAGGCTTAAAATGATAATGATTCCAATTTTAAGCATAAATACTCTAATATTTTTGAAAGGTAGATTTACCGCCTTTTGATGGAGAACCCCTTTTAAATATAGTTTTTGACACTTTTATATGTTTAATTTGAAAAAATAAACATCTTATTTAAAAGAGGGATATCAAAATTTACATTAGTTAAATTTTTTGTATTTTTCTGATAAAGTTCATTTTTTAATGAATAGTGAAAAATACTGCATTTTAAGTCAAAACTGTCTTTTCATCTAATTTATATATATAGTTAGATTTTTTTTAAATGGTTTTTAAGTGTAATTGGATTATATTTTTACCATTTAATAAAAATTTTGTCATTGGAGGTAATTTCATTTTGAAATTGGATATAAACACATCCCAATCTTTTTGTAGATTTTACTTCATAAAAACACGCTTTCTAGTTTTGACAATGAAAATTAATTTTAAATTAATTAATGAATCTTATATGTTATGAATATTATAAAATAGAAAAAAAAATTAATTAAGAATCTCAAAATTATAATTAGGTAAATTTTTGGTATTTTTCTAAAAACGTTAAATTTTTGATGAATAGTGAAAAACACTACATAGTAGTTTAAAAACTAACTTTTCATTTAAATGAAATTTTACCACTTATGTTAATTGAATTTCAAAAATCTGACATACATGGCTGTCATCAGTTAGTAAAATTTGGTTCAATAGGATTAAAATAATTTTTGATGAATAGTAATTTTTGATTTTTATTTATCGCGGTTGAAGGTAAATAGGGTAATTCAAGGTAAAAATAATATTATAATAATATAAAATTACATTAAAACTTTTTCTAACCTTATTAGATGGGTAATTTCCAACAAATAAAAATCCTTGGGAAGAAATATTTTCCTTTGAAAGCCACTTGGGTAAGATAAATAAATTAATAACTTTTTATTTAAAGTATAAATAGAAATATCAAAAACAAGTATTATTTTGCTAAAATAATTTTAATGTGGGTTTATATAATTGATGTATTTAACTATAAATATTCATTATAAAGATAAAAATATTTCCTATATCATGGTATTTTATTTCTAATTTTTAGACATCAAATAAATAAATGTATTTATGACACAATGATAATGTAATGATTACCTCAATAATGAATGTTTAAAATAAATGAGATTATAAATTTTAAAATAAATTTATTTTGAAACTTCTAGGCCGTCCACTAATATTATGGATGATTATGATTTTTTATATTTGAATTAATGATGTTTTTTCAAAATGAACTAGTTGTTATGGATTTTTAAAAAGTCATGATATGAATAGTATAAAAATTGACATAAATGAGTTTTAAATCAATTAATAATTTATTAAATGATAAAATAGTCCTAAAAATTTAAGATCTATCCAAATGTCATATATGATATTAAAAATGTAATTAATGACCCATTTTGGGTCGCTTGACATTTTATAGTAAATATATTAACCATATAGTATGAATATACAAGAAAACATGGTAAAGGTTAAATAAGTTAACAAAGGGTTAAATAAAAAAGATAAGTATTAAAAAATATTCAAAACCTATCCAATTATTATTGGATGATTTTATTTCTACTTATATTTATCTCATATTATAATTTAATGAGTACTGGATCTTTTGAAACTCAAAATCATTTTATAATAAAATAATACTTTCAAACATTTCTAAAGAGCCCTCCTCCCTCTTATAAAAGGACATGACATCAAACCCATTACTCGCACCTCTCAGGCACCTTATCTCATCCAAACGCTGCCCAAATATGCTCCCAAAATACATCTCTTCATCCTAGAAGCCTTCCTCTAGGTAGAAGGCAATTCAAGAGAGCCCTTTGGCTCAAATCAAAAGAAGTTACCCGATTTGAGCTAATGACTTCTCTAATGTTTCTTTCCATTATTTTTACTTCTCCATCGCCTATGCTCTTCTTCTTATTTTTTATCTAACAACTAGTATCCTCAATATAATAGGTTTTTTATGATAATTATTTGAACTAAACTTACACACTGTCACGACCCGCCCTCGGGGTCTGTGCCGTGACTACCCCAAGCCCGCCTTCCATAGGCCAGGGGTTGGCGACTAGCACCAAGGCGTAAATCCCGATAAAAAGGGAAGGCATTCCCTTTGAAAAGTAAACAAACACCACAGAGTAAACAAGCGGAAAGTAAACACTAAACAAAAGCAGAGTACAACTGAAAGTGCGGAAAAGTAAATGGGCCAAAATACAAACCCAAACTGAAAGTAAAGTACAACTCGAAAGGGAAAATAGCAACTGAAAAGTAAAAGCCGCTACTCTGAGCTGTCCACTGGAAATACCACCTGAAGGATGGGTACAGATAGCTCCTCTGCTCCACGGGTCCCACCGTCCGCTCCGAGCACGTCCCGCCCAGTGGTCCACCTCTGGGTACTGTCCCGCTCTGCAAGCCCCAGCTAAGGTCAACACTGTCCGTCGTCTGCAACCAACACAACGTAGTGCAGGCAAAGCCCGTGCAGGGGTGAGTATAAGCTACTCAGTAGGGACCCCGAGACCCCTGAAGGTCTCTCAAATCTACTAAGGATAAACCACGAAGAAAGGTACAATCACAAAGTAACAACCGACACTGCTTAGGTATATGCCCATACGTATACCTAAGTCATCAATTCAAATATGCTCCAACTTCCGAGCCCAAGTACAACTCAGTCCACACAGGAAAGTAAACGTATTCCACACAGGAAAGCAAAACGTAATCCACACGGGATTGCACAACAGAATCCACACACGAAAGCAATTGGATTCAGCTCACACAGATATACTTTTTCGAAAGACGATAAAGATTATCACTGATCCATCTAAGTCGTCGGACCCACGAAGGATCGATAGGTAACTAACCCCCGCAAAGACCCACACAGGATCGGGCCCACACAGGACCTGTAGGCGCTGGTTCACACAGGACCGCTGAGCGCAAGGACTCACACAGGATCGGACCCACACAGGATCGGGCCCACACAGGACCTGTAGCACTGATCCACGTAGGATCGCTGAGTGCTGTAGTCGTGTCGTCGAATCCACACAGGATCTCTGTACTGTCGTCGTCGAATCCACACAGGATCTCTGTACTGTCGTCGCAGTCACAGTAGCAGTCATAGCAGTAGCAGTCACAGTAACAGTCGCAGTAACAGTCGCAGCCAGCACTAGGGTTCCCGCACACAACAAGCTCGTTCGGAGGGTCCGCTCCACGAGCCGAGAGGCTGATACATCAACTGTCACAATGTCCTGAGTTGATGTATCCAAAAGTTCCGTATCGTCAATAGGAACTCAACGGAACAGACGGCGCGTCGATCGGACGCCCGGTCTGAGAGTTATTGGCATTTTCGTCTCCGGGGCCCGGTTGGTTTTTAAGGCAAAAACAACCCGAACGTACTCCACCTGCGTCCAAACCTCGGGCGGAGTATGCCAAAAGATCCGTCTCACTAAGAGGAAGACAACACAGTTGACGGCACATCAATCGGACGTCCGTAGCTCAAGATATGGGCGTTTCCGCTCCGAAGGCCCGGTTGGTTTCGTGGACGAACCAACCCGGCCGAACTCAAAGTAATCCAAAACCTTGAGTGCGATATGTCGAAACGACCGTCTCAATCCAAGGATCGCGTTGCCGCAGACGGTTCGTCGATCGGAGGTCCGTGGCTCAAGTTATGGCCAAAAGACCGAATCTGGTTCGAAACGGGGGGGGTCCGGGTCCGGGCCGACCCGGCCCGACCCCCCCCCCCCCCCGGGTCGGCCCGAACCGGGTCGACCCGGGTCCGACCCGGTCTGGCCGGCCGGCGGCGCGGGGGCCGCGGCGGCCAGACGCCGCACGGGGGCTGCACGCGGGGGTCTAAGCCCCCGCTTTCTTGGAGGCGGCGGCGGGGGAAATCAATCCCCCGCGGATAAGGGGGCGGCGCAGCTTATAGCGGCGCCCCTTTTTTTTTAAAACGCCCCCCACGTGGGGGGCCTGTTTGTGCGGAACCGGGGGGGCCGGCTGCCCCCCTCCCTTCAAAGAACCGCCCCCCTCATAAAGAGGGGGGTTTTTGTGTGTTGGCCGGGGGATTAATTCCCCCGGTTTAATGCCATCCGGCCGGCCAGCTGGCCGGCCGGTTTTCTCCAACGGGACCGGAAATTCCGGTCCCCCCCTTCGGCTTCCAACGCCGGCGGCCCGGCCGCCGGTCTTCTCTTCCGCCGCGGCCCGGAACCGGCCGCGGTTTTCGTCAACCGGCGCGGTGCGACGGCACCGCGCCCCTCCGCCGCACCTCGATTTCTTCAACGCGGCGCGACGGCGTCGCGTTCTTGATGTTTCTTTCATGGCGCGGCGCGACGGCATCGCGTAATAAGGATTGGGCGAATATCCGCGTGGTGCGACGGCACCACGCCACCTTGATTCATCCACCCGCAAGCAATACAACAAGAACGATGGAGGGGGTTCGGCCGTGTTCATGCGGTCCGGCCCCCTCACGTTAAGAAATAACGCAACTTAAAATATTTCAAAGCCACACGTTAGACTTTCTAAATTCATGATCAAGAATAGAATAATTAAACAATAATCAACAACCCCTACCTCAGGTATAGGTTCGAAGATTTGACAACGTCCGCGGAAGTCAACGTCGCGGAGATCGGGCGTCGCGGTCGTCGTTCGTCAATTCCGTTGACGAAGAGATGTGTCCGATGTGATACGTCGTTGGCGAAACCTCTTATGTCGACGAAGGGAATCCGAGGAGGAAGCGGCGTTCCCTCTCGTTGACACGGAAGATGAAGAAAAGCAGAGCGGCGTTCTTCGTCGGAACTTGAGCGTTCTTCGTCAAGTTGAGCGTTCTTCGTGTTCTTCGTCAGAGTTGAAGAAGAAGAAGAAAATCTCCCAAAAGCTCTCAAGGTGGCCAAAGCTATTAACCAAAATAAAATAAGACACTATCTTATTTTATTAACACATCAACACAAAATAATTTCAAAAGTTTTAAATTCAAAAGGATTAACTCCAAATTAAATAACTCATGTCATTTAATGAGGGGTTATGTAAGTTGGGAGAAGATGAAAGGTTTGGGGGTTCGTGTGGGCCCCGCCACACTTAATCCTCCCAAGGGAGGTTAAGTGGGTGTGGGTCCCACTTCCAACCCCCTTTGGTAGGTTTTATCAAGTTATAATAAAATTTGTTCTTCACAAATTTTATTTAACTCAAACTAAAAACCCCAAAACTAACTTTCAACCCGCAACAAACGCAACTTCCGAAAAGGTCTCTTTAAGCGAAAATCGGTGCTGCGAGTTCATCGGTGCCCTCGGATTTCAATTCCGAGCACCGAATCAAAAGTTAGGAAAACCCGCTCGTTCGTTCACTGAACGTACCCGAGCCAAACTTCAGAAATTAATTCCAGGCACTCTGGGCCTCGGAATCAGGTGCCGTCTGAAACCGCGCTCTTGTAAAATTCTAAAGAAAATTAAGAAAAAAAAAATTCCCCTTGAATTTTACGGGTCTTTACATTACTCCCACCTCAGGGCTTTACGTCCCCGTAAAGATACATCAAAAACTAGGGAAACAAATGAGGGTATTGAGCACGCATCTGAGCCTCCCGCTCCCATGTGCTCTCCTGGAGATTCCCGTGCTGCCATCTGATGCGCACAAGAGGAATCGATCGCCCACTCAGGACCCGCTCCTGTCGATCCTCTATCTCCACCGGGACCTCCGTAAAAGTCGCCCCATCGTCAACGTCAAGCTCCCCATGATCAATGATGTGCATCGGTTCGTGCACGTATCTCCTTAGCTGGGATACGTGGAAGACGTCGTGCACCCGGTGCAACTGAGGTGGTAGAGCCAGGCGATAAGCCACCTCGCCAACCCTGCTGAGGACCTGGAAGGGTCCGATGAAGCGCGGAGATAACTTGCCGCCTCGGCCAAATCTCCGAATACCACGTCGAGGTGAGACCCGCAAGAAGACGTGGTCGCCATCCTCGAACTCTAGTGGCCTCCGCCTCCTGTCAGCATATGACTTCTGCCGGCTCTGAGCTGTCCTCATCCGCTCCTGGATGACCTGGACCTTCTCTGTCGTGGCCTGGACCATCTCCGGTCCCACCAGTGCTGACTCCCCAGGGTCTGTCCAGCACAAAGGAGATCTACATGGTCGGCCGTACAATGCCTCGTATGGTGCTATCCCGATGGTGGAGTGGTAGCTGTTGTTGTACGCAAACTCCACCAAGGGTAGGTGGTCCTCCCAGCTACGACCAAAGTCGAGGACACATGCGCGGAGCATTTCCTCGAGAGTCTGAATGGTCCTCTCCGTCTGACCATCCGTCTGAGGGTGAAAGGCTGTGCTCATACGTAGCTGCGTCCTGAACGCCTCCTGTAACCCCTTCCAAAGCCGGGAAGTAAAGCGGGCATCTCGATTGGAGACGATAGATGATGGTACACCATGGAGCCGCACAATCTCCTGAACTTAGAGACGCCCCAAGCTCTCTACTGAGCCCTGCTCTCTGATGGGTAAGAAGTGTGCCGACTTGGTGAGTCGGTCAACAATCACCCAGATGGAGTCGTGACCTCTGGAAGTGCGTGGAAGTCCAGTCACGAAGTCCATAGATATGTCGTCCCACTTCCACTCCGGAACCTCCAAGGGCTGTACCAAGCCTGCTGGTACCTGATGCTCTGCCTTCACCTGCTGGCAGGTAAGGCATCGAGAAACGAACTCTGCTACAGCCTTCTTCATGCCCGGCCACCAGTGCTGTCGTCTGAGGTCCTGGTACATCTTCGCCACTCCAGGATGTACCGCCAAAGGAGAAGTGTGAAACCCTCTTATCACTTCCTCTCGCAAAGCTACTGGTACCATGGTACGTCCTCTGAAAATGATGTCGTGCTCTGCTCCAAGGGAGAAACCATCAGGTGCCTGTCCCGAGGATATCTGAGCACGCCGTGTCTCATAGTCAGCGTCCTCACGCTGTGCCTCCCTGACTCACTGCTGAAGTGGAGGAGTGACTGTGAGAGACTGAAGGAAGGCTGCTCCATCACTATCCACGAAGGATATCTGTAAAGAGGCTAGCTGCTCTGTCGCCTCCTCAAGTAGCTGAATGCCCGTCCTCCTACTAAGGGCATCGGCTACTACGTTCCCCTTCCCAGGAGTATAGACTATCTCAAAGTCATAGTCCTGGAGGAACTCGAGCCATCGCCGCTGTCTCAGGTTCAGGTCCTTCTGCGAGAAGATATACCTGAGACTCTGATGATCGGAAAAGACTGTAAAGCGCTCGCCCATCAGATAGTGTCGCCATGTCTTCAGAGCAAAGACTACTGCTGCTAACTCCAGGTCATGGGTAGCGTAGTTCTACTCATGCGGCCTCAACTGACGTGATCCATAGGCGATCACTGCCCGCTCCTGCATCAGAACACATCCAAGTCTGGTCCCTGATGCATCGCAGTAGACTACGTACCCTACTCCCTCCTCGGGCAACCTCAAGATGGGTGCGCTAGTCAATCTCTGTCTCAGCTCCTGGAAGCTCTGCTGACATCTGTCTGACCAAACGAAGGGTTTCCCCTTCTTCGTCAAAGCTGTGAGTGGTGCCGCAACTCTAGAGAAGTCTGGCACAAATCTCCGATAGTATCCAGCTAGTCCCAAGAAACTCCGAACCTCAGTCACGCTCCTGGGTGGCTCCCAAGCTAACACATCCTCAATCTTTGCGGTATCCACTGCAACTCCCGCCTCAGAGATAACGTGTCCCAAAAAGTGGACCTCACGTATCCAGAACTGGAACTTCGAGAGATTACCATAAAGCTGGTGCTCTCGGAGTGTGTCAAGAACAACTCGCAAGTGATAGGCGTGCTCCTCCTCTGTCGTAGAATAAATCAGAATGTCGTCGATGAAGACCACGACAAACCGATCGAGGTATGGCTGAAAGATCTTGTTCATGAGATCCATGAACACTACTGGAGCATTGGTTACACCGAAAGGCATAACCAAGAACTCATAGTGGTCATACCGACATCTGAAGGCCGTCTTCTGCACATCCTAGTCTCTGACTCTGAGCTGATGATAGCCTGACCTGAGGTCTATCTTCGAGAACCACCGTGCACCCTTGAGCTGATCAAAGAGGTCATCAATCCTCGGTAGCGGATACTTATTCCTCACTGTCACCTGGTTCAGGCGACGATAGTCAACACAAAGTTGCAAGCTCCCGTCCGCCTTTTTGGCGAACAAAATCGGGGAAGCCCAGGGTGAAACACTGGGTCGGATGAACCCCTTGCCCTGCAAGTCCTCCAACTGTACCCGTAGCTCTCGAAGCTCGGCGGGGGCCATCCGATATGCTGGAGTAGATATCGGGGCTGTCCCGGGGTACAAGTCAATATAAAAGTCTACCTCTCTGCGAGGAGGTAGCCCTGGAACGTCGTCGGGAAAAACGTCCGCAAACTGATCCACCACTGCAGGAAAACCAGGACTCCGCACGTCAACTGCTCCAAGGATAAGGCTAGCCAAATGATGAGTGATGGGTTGTCCTCTCCTCCGCGGAAGTCCATCCTGTGCTGCTAAGGCTCCCTTCTCGCCGGTGAAGGTGAACCTGCTCCCGTCGGTGCGTACACATCGCACCTTGCGCCTAAAACAGTCAATCTGTGCATGGACCGTAGATAGCCAATCCATGCCCAAGATGACGTCGTAAGGCCTCGACGCTGCTACAAGAAGATCCAAGCCGAAGCTCTCGCCTCCTAGAGTAAGCTCACACTGCCGGCACCAGTGCGTAATCGTCGAGTCTGCTCCCATAAGAGTCTCTAGCAGTAAGGATCGAGCAAACGGCTCTGTCGGAATCTCCGAGCTCCGAACAAGGGCAGCGGCTATGAAAGAGTGACTCGCTCCTGTGTCTATAAGAACTGCAGCAAGGGTGGAGTAGACACAGATAGTACCTCGAATCATCTCGGGTGCACCGTGGTCGTAGGCCTCTGCTGCCTGGAGCTGTGCATGTCGCTGCCCGCCAGCTCCCTGTGGTTGGGGTGGACTTCCTGGTGGTGGTGGTGGCAGAGCCTCAAAGCGTCGCCCACCACCGGCTGCTCGTCCAGCTCCTCTGCCTCGTCCGCCTCCTCCCTGCGGACCGCCACGGTTGACCCTCTGCCTCTGCCTCGGTGGTCCATCAACTGACTGCTGCTCCTCGGCACGGCGGGTCGGGCAGTCGCGAGCCATGTGGCCCTGCCCGCCGCATGAGTAGCACTGTCTGCCTCTCGAATGACTGGCTCCTCGCTGTGTGCCCCGCACTGCTGAGCCAGTGCCCTGAGATCGCCTGCCCGAAGGTCTGGTCTGTCTGGACCCCTGAGTCATCCGTCGACTGCCTGCTGCAGATGACTCTGCCACGTGCCGCCCTGCGGTGGGTCGCTGTGATGGTGTAGACTCAGCAAGGAAGCTCTCGATCAGAAGAGCCCGCTCCAGTACTCCTGTCTGAGTCGGTATGCTGAGGGAGATCAGCGATGCCCTGATCTCGTGTCTCAAACCCTGCTCGAAGGTCCGGGCCCGGAAGAATGGGTCCCGTACCATGTCGGTCGAGTAGCGCGAGAGATCGGTAAATCTCGCGGAGTACTGAGCGACCGTCATGCTGCCCTGCCGCAGCTGTAGAAGCTCCTGGATACGCACCGAACGAAGGGTGGCTGGGACGAACTCCGAGCGGAAGAGGCTCTCAAAGTCCGTCCAAAGTAGAGATGCCTCATTGTGCACCTGGAGCATCAAGCTCCACCATCGTCATGCTGCTGCGTGTAGTAGGCTCGCAGCGAGGATCACCATGAGGTCTGCTGGTGTCCTCACTAGCCTAAACACTCGAACCACTGCCTCCAGCCAGTCCTCTGCTGCCTGGGGATCCGTCTCCCCGCGAAACCTAGGCGGTCGTTGGCGCTGAAACTCATGCAGTGCGCTGAGGCGACGTGCATCGTCAGCGGCTGCTGCTGGAAGCATCGGGGGCTCGGCAGGTAAAGCTACCACCGGTGCCACTACTGGCAAAGGGCCCTGCACCGAGGCCTCGTCGCTCGGTGGGCTGTCGTCACGCTCGACTCTCGGAACCCTAGCTGGCTGCCGTCGTGGGGCCATCCTGAAAAGGAAACAGGTGCGCCACGGTTAGAACAGTATACCTGGTGAGCTGATATAAGTAATCACAAAGAAAACTTTGAAACACACACGCAATCAATGTTTTCGTGCATTAAGTCGGAAATCAGAAGTCAGGGTCCTGGTGTACGGATACGTCGGCCGCCGCACCAACACTGGACTCCCTGGACTGATAACCACACTCAATACGCTTAAACATTATTGCTTCACATAGAAAAGATCAGAGTTCACGGTAGAACCGAACTCCTTTGATACCAATTTGTCATGACCCGCCCTCGGGGTCTGTGCCGTGACTACCCCAAACCCGCCTTCCATAGGCCAGGGGTTGGCGACTAGCACCAAGGCGTAAATCCCGATAAAAAGGGAAGGCATTGCCTTTGAAAAGTAAACAAACACCACAGAGTAAGCAACCGGAAAGTAAACACTAAACAAAAGCAGAGTACAACTGAAAGTGCGGAAAAGTAAATGGGCCAGAATACAAACCCAAACTGAAAGTAAAGTGCAACTCGAAAGGGAAAACAGCAACTGAAAAGTAAAAGCCGCTACTCCGAGCTGTCCACTGGAAATCCCACCTCAAGGATGGGTACAGATAGCTCCTCTGCTCCACGGGTCCCACCGTCCGCTCCGAGCACGTCCCGCCCAGTGGTCCACCTCCGGGTACCGTCCCGCTCTGCAAGCCCCAGCTAAGGTCAACGCTGTCCGTCATCTGCAACCAACACAACGTAGTGCGGGCAAAGCCCGTGCAGGGGTGAGTATAAGCTACTCAGTAGGGACCCCGAGACCCCTAAAGGTCTCTCAAATCTACTAAGGATAAACCACGAAAAAAGGTACAATCACAAAGTAACAACCGACACTACTTAGGTATATGCCCATACATATACCTAAGTCATCAATTCAAATACGCTCCAACTTCCGAGCCCAAGTACAACTCAGTCCACACAGGAAAGTAAACGTATTCCACACAGGAAAGCAAAACGTAATCCACACAGGATTGCACAACACAATCCACACAGGAAAGCAATTGGATTCAGCTCACACAGGTATACTTCTTCGAAAGACGATAAAGATGATCACTGATCCATCTAAGTCGTCGGACCCACGAAGGATCGATAGGTAACTAACCCCCGCAAAGACCCACACAGGATCGGGCCCACACAGGACCTGTAGGCGCTGGTTCACACAGGACCGCTGAGCGCAAGGACCCACACAGGATCGGACCCACACAGGATCGGGCCCACACAGGACCTGTAGCACTGATCCACGTAGGATCGCTGAGTGCTGTAGTCGTCGTCGTCGAATCCACACAGGATCTCTGTACTGTCGTCGTCGAATCCACACAGGATCTCTGTACTGTCGTCGCAGTCACAGTAGCAGTCGTAGCAGTAGCAGTCACAGTAACAGTCGCAGTAACAGTCGCAGCCAGCACTAGGGTTCCCGCACACAGCAAGCTCGTTCGGAGGGTCCGCTCCACGAGCCGAGAGGCTGATACATCAACTATCACAAAGTCCTGAGTTGATGTATCCAAAAGTTCCGTATCGTCAATAGGAACTCAACGCAATAGACGGCGCGTCGATCGGACGCCCGGTCTGAGAGTTATTGGCATTTTCGTCTCCGGGGCCCGGTTGGTTTTTAAGGCAAAAACAACCCGACCGTACTCCACCTGCGTCCAAACCTCGGGCGGAGTATGCCAAATGATCCGTCTCACTAAGAGGAACACAACACAGTTGACGGCACGTCAATCGGACGTCCGTAGCTCAAGATATGAGCGTTTCCGCTCCGAAGGCCCGGTTGGTTTCGTGGACGAACCAACCCGGCCGAACTCAAAGTAATCCGAAACCTTGAGTGCGATATATCGAAACAACCGTCTCGATCCAAGGATCGCGTTGCCGCAGACGGTTCGTCGATCGGAGGACCGTGGCTCAAGTTATGGACAAAAAACCGAATCTGGTTCGAAACGGGGGGGTCCGGGTCCGGGCCGACCCGGCCCGCCCCCCCCCCCCCCCCCCCCCGGGTCGGCCCGAACCGGGTCGACCCGACCCGGGTCCGACCCGGTCTGGCCGGCCGGCGGCGCGGCGGCGCGGGGGCCGCGGCGGCCAGACGCCGCACGGGGGCTGCACGCGGGGGGCTAAGCCCCCGCTTTCTTGGAGGCGGCGGCAGGGGAAATCAATCCCCCGCGGATAACGGGGTGGCGCGGCTTATAGCCGCGCCCCTTTTTTTTTAAAACGCCCCCCCCCCCCCACGTGGGGGGCCTGTTTGTGCGGAACCGGGGGGGCCGGCTGCCCCCCTCCCTTCAAAGAACCGCCCCCCTCATAAAGAGGGGGGTTTTTGTGTGTTTGTCGGGGGATTAATTCCCCCGGTTTAATGCCATCCGGCCGGCCAGCTGGCCGGCTGGTTTTCTCCAACGGGACCGGAAATTCCGGTCCCCCCCCCCTTCGGCTTCCGACGCCGACGGCCCGGCCGCCGGTCTTCTCTTCCGCCGCGGCCCGGAACCGGCCGCGGTTTTCGTTATCCGGCGCGGTGCGACGACACCGCGCCCCTCCGCCGCACCTTGATTTCTTCAACGCGGCGCGACGGCGTCGCGTTCTTGATGTTTCTTTCATGGCGCGGCACGACGGCGTCGCGTAATAAGGATTGGGCGAATATCCGCATGGTGCGACGGCACCACGCCACCTTGATTCATCCACCCGCAAGCAATACAACAAGAACGATGGAGGGGGTTCGGCCGTGTTCATGCGGTCCGGCCCCCTCACGTTAAGCAATAACGCAACTTAAAATATTTCAAAGCCACACGTTAGACTTGCTAAATTCATGATCAAGAATAGAATAATTAAACAATAATCAACAACCCCTACCTCGGGTATAGGTTCGAAGATTTGACAACGTCCGCGGAAGTCAACGTCACGGAGATCGGGCGTCGCGGTCGTCGTTCGTCAATTCCGTTGACGAAGAGATGTGTCCGATGTGATACGTCATTGGCGAAACCTCTTATGTCGACGAAGGGAATCCGAGGAGGAAGCGGCGTTCCCTCTCGTTGACACGGAAGACGAAGATGAGTGGAGCGGCGTTCTTCGTCGGAACTTGAGCGTTCTTCGTCAAGTTGAGCGTTCTTCGTGTTCTTCGTCAGAGTTGAAGAAGAAGAAGAAAATCTCCCAAAAGCTCTCAAGGTGGCCAAAGCTATTAACCAAAATAAAATAAGACACTATCTTATTTTATTAACACATCAACACAAAAGAATTTCCAAAGTTTGAAATTCAAAAGGATTAACTCCAAATTAAATAACTCATGTCATTTAATGAGGGGTTAAGTAAGTTGGGAGAAGATGAAAGGTTTGGGGGTTCGTGTGGGCCCCACCACACTTAATCCTCCCAAGAGAGGTTAAGTGGGTGTGGGTCCCACTTCCAACCCCCTTTGGTAGGTTTTATCAAGTTATAATAAAATTTGTTCTTCACAAATTTTATTTAACTCAAACTAAAAACCCCAAAACTAACTTTCAACCCGCAACAAACGCAACTTCCGAAAAGGTCTCTTTAAGCGAAAATCGGTGCTGCGAGTTCATCGGTGCCCTCGGATTTCAATTCCGAGCACCGAATCAAAAGTTAGGAAAACCCGCTCGTTCGTTCACTGAATGTACCCGAGCCAAACTTCAGAAATTAATTCCGGGCACTCCGGGCCTCGGAATCAGGTGCCGTCTGAAACCGCGCTCTTGTAAAATTCTAAAGAAAATTAAGAAAAAAAAATTCCACTTGAAATTTACGGGTCTTTACACACACACCTCCATCTAATGGATACGAACATATTGTTTCTGTGTACGGTGAACTGCGGCCTCACGAAATGATGATTGTTCGATTTCCCCCTAACACCTCTAATGGTGGCCATTATGATGGAACTGTAATTATATATGATATTTATTTTATCTCTATTCTTCTATAATTATCATTTATAACATACCTTTATTCTTTCCATGTTGTATAAATACGATACTTTCATTTGAGGAAGTGCAGACTACCGCCCCCTAAAAGTGATATGACCCGTTCATACCATACATGGAATGTATAAATGATGGTGTTAATGAACTTATATAACACATATAAAATATTATATTATACTAGAATAATAATATACTTATGTATCATTTGGTTTTCATTTATTAATAAATGAAAAAAATGAAATGAAAGTAGTGTTCATGCGTACGAATGACTTACCGTCTCCATGAATGGTGCATTTCATTTTCATATATCCAAATGATATGGACTATTATAAATACATATATACTGGACATATATATGATATATATGATATCTAAATCATTAATATCATTATGGAGATAATATACATTTTACCACATGGACAATTTGTAATTATAATAAGTTCATTTTTGACTCAAGTTCCAAACATCGACAAAATGTTTGATATGAACTCAAATAATTAACTAACTGTTATAGAAAGGTAATAAGTGATATAAATGGAATAATAGACTTTAAAATGTTATTAGGAAAGTATAAATTAACTTAAGTTTATAATTGAGGAAGAAAAATGAGCATACAAGACAAGTCAGACTTGAGGTAAGAGATTTTCATCTCACATTTTATTCCCGTGAGATTCATTCTATATTTGGCACAATTTCCTTTTGTGTGGTGTATGTACTGTACAAGATTGTATTCTTTGTGTAATATAATTTAATCTATGGGTATTTACGTCTTCATTGTATGATCCTTATTTCATGGGGTGTACGTTTCTTATGTTACCAAATTGGTAAGGGGATTTCTAATTTCAATTTCCACTTATTGGGTTTTACGCACACTTCATTGATTATTTTACTCCATGATTATGTGTGAAATCACTATTTATTTATTTATGTAGTAATTTCTACTCCCCTTTGTTTGGATATAATTTTTATACAGATAATCACTCCCTTGATAAATTCTCAAGTCATTGATATAAACATGATAAGGGAAATCTTAACTCAATTTCCATTCATTGAGTTTAACATCCAAGTAATTGGTTTGGTTTTTACAAGAATATGTGTGAATATCCTATGATTGATTTACACAGAATATACCATCATATTGAATGTATTTAAATTTTTCACACATAATTATGTCATTTATTTATCCTTAATCTAAGGATACAATCTTCATAAGGGTTTTCGTCTCAATTTACATTCCATTGAGACTTCTTTGTTGTTATGTACCAATTCACATTTATATGGTGTATATATTGTCCTTTGAAAAATTATATCATGAATCCATTTATTCTCAAGATATTATAATGTTTTGATTAATGATATTCGTCAATTATTTGTATTCATGAATATCTCATTTTGTTAGGGTTTCTTTAACTAAAATATCATTTTATATGTTTTAAAGATTTATTCTTCTAAATCTCTCTCCTGAACGTCCATGTTTTCAAAATGGGTTTGAGGATTTATTTATATAGACATTAATGTTTTAAAATGAAATTCCTTTAAAAGTTTCAAAGTGGTATGGGATACTCTGATTAAAAAATCTTCCTTTTAAATGTTTTCAATGTGTTTTTTAAAATCAATTGATTATGTCAATATCTTGAACTGATATCTTTTTTTACAATGTGGAAATATTACCTTCCTTTATGTTTGTTTTATGTGTTATGATTATGTTATGGTTCTCGAGCATTGTTTATAAATACGGGTGGTTCCATGATAAACCTAGGGTGGGTGAGCACGAGATATCTATCCAATGCATTGAGTAATGGGACGGAGGTAGACATTAATGTTTCTCCAATGATATTTAGGGATTATACTATGTTGAGTATTCCAAAAGTAACTCTCTACATAGCTATAAAACCTACAACGTAAGTATGTTATGGATGCCACAATATACCTTTATGATTTATGATTTCTATGTGTTATTCATAAATATTATGATTTCATGAGGTATGTTAAAGAGCTTATGTTTTATGATTGAAATGTATGATTTCATTGATTTTATGTATTGATGGACTAATGTTTTATTTTCTTATTTTATAACCCTTACTGAGCTTTTTATGATCATCCCATGTTTTTGAAATGTTTTTCACAGTGTATAAGGAAGTGTAAGAGAAAGGAATAATTCTAGAAGATTTATATCAAGAAATGAATTCTTGTTTTTTTAAGTGTTTTTATTTTATGAGAAAAATGGATACTGAGTAGAAGTGTCTACGATGTAATATTTGAGATGTAATGTAATAGTTATGGACTAATTATCTGAAAATCTAAACCTGAAAATATTCTTAATGTTAATTATTGATTTAACTCATGGTTATGTAATTTTCTAAGGCTGAGGCCTTACAGTTGGTATCAAAGGTAGGATTAGACAAATTTTGGGATTGAGTGTTTTTATTAGAAACATGGTTAGTCTCTATGTATAATATTTAAGTTGGATACTTATTTTGTAACTTTTTCAGATCAAGGAAAGTCTGTTACTAATTGAAGGATGAGGATCTCAAACGACATTCCTATTTATTTTTGATGACTTGATTGAATTAATTATTGCCGAGTCATGTCTAGATGATTCTGAAACATTTTCTAACATAAAACTCACATAAAAGAAATTGTTTTAGATATCAACCACCTCTTCTATACCTCGATTCCATCCGGGATCATGGGTTGTATTTCATCAAATCATATTTTCTCAATATTCTCATATTTTCAAGAAAGGTAAATATTATTAATGAATTTTCAAATATTTTACCTTATCACAAGATCTTGAAGCATATTATGATTTTAAAAAAGGTGCAGAAGAAGGAGACCCTTGCACAACCTATTTATATTTTCTTTTAAATTTTAGTCTCTCAACACATTCTTATGTTATTTTGAAAGGACCATTGATTTAATGTTTCAACTCAAACTCAATCTGATTGTTTTATAAAAAACATGTTTTTTAAGATGTTTTGAAATTATATGTCATACATGATTATTTTTTGAAACTATTATTCTCTGAACACCCATATGACCCAAGTTATATGAGGTGTATTTGGATAAAGGAAGAAAATGATTTTAAGGATCTCTAAATCATTTTTGCAATGCATGGAACATCTATCTACATGAACAAGATGATGATGAGACCAGGTGGACACCATGATCAATGTATAATGTTATTTCTTTGGGAATAGTGTTATATTATAGAGGTAAAAAAATTCAATATATATAAGACTTCATGAATTATGATATTGAGGTCATTATGACTTGTGATAAAAATGAGAGGTATAAGAAAACTATTGAAGTTAAATCATGTTAGGGTTCTTTCTGAGTTTTATAAAAAGGGAAAAAACACAATATGGGGGATAACCCATCACGTTTGGAAAGGCCGCAAGAATCGAACTCACATCCGAAGGGCGGGAAGGGCGCATTGCCTACCACTGGCCTACGTGAAGTCCCTAGATAGTATGAATAATTATTTTTTGATAGATGATTTTATGGATCAAGAACTATTTTAATTTGGGAACTTATGACTATGAAATGGATATCCTTAGTATATGAATATGATTTGGTGTTTAAGTGATAAATGTTATTTTGGAAGATGTCCTCTATTTTGGGGGAACAACATATGTCTAAGGATAATAGATTACTATTATATTTCAATTGTGGAGTAATTGTTGAAATTTTATATGGGAAGGATCTATGTTTTTATTGTGGATATATGGTGATTTGGGTTATTTATGGAAATGATTAACCTACCACAGAGATTATTTTATTTGGTTAATTACACTTCAGTGTGAGACTTTAAGAGTAGTCAATGTTATTTGGAGATAAATGTTTAGATTTTCTATAGAATACTATGTGATTAAATTCGTCTGAGTTTTGGTTTTCATTCTTAGTATGGATTATATTGAAGATTTTAAGGAGAATTGTTTATTTAATGGTCTTTGCTGAACTTTGGGTACAATTTGTTCAATTTTGGAGATTAAGAGTAGTATTTCTTTTTATAAAAGATTATCCTTTTTGGGAATTATCTTATATTGTACAAACCATTTTGGTTTTGGTTAATGTCTAAATAAAAGGGAAATATATAGTTCATATTTTCTAGATTATGTAATTATCTAGAAGTTGATTCTAGCGCTTTAGGTTTGACCAAGTCATCTTGAATTCTCATCGTTTGGAGAAAAGATGAGTTTTTGGTAGAAAATTATTAAAGGATGAAACTCTACTTGAAAAGTTAGTATATTTCCTTTTGTCCTTACTCAATCTCATAAATAAATTCTCCAAATTTATGAAATGGAACATAAAACAAAGACATTGTCCATTTACTTTTCCTACTAGGAAACCAATGACCATTTAAACCATCACATGTTTGTGGTTTTCTTGTTGTCAACTTTCTCCTAATCATGTTTTCTATCACTCTCCATCAGAACTTGACACATAGTTTCCCCTCCATATCCATGTTTTCATGGAATCCTAGTATGTTTTATCTCTAGTTTCCTTTTTTACTTCTCTTTATTTCTTTTATAGTGATAGTTTTATTGACACTTTTTCCGAAGATGGACATTCAATGAAGTTTTCAAGCCCAATTTTAAAATTGTGAGATCCAAATTCACAAAAGGGGGCTAGGATATAAGATCCCTGGTAAATAAAGAATATGACATTTTCATATTTGTTAACATTCATGAATTTAATAAAATTTTTACTTAAAAGGGGATGTTATGTCCAATAGTGTACTCACCACGCAACAACATATTTTTATGGAACATTATGTTGCACACAATTTTTAATTATATCGAAAAATAATATAATAATATTATTATTTTAAATGGTAGTTAACACCTAGATGTTGTATTGGCAGGAATGAAGAAAACTAACCATATTATGATTAATAATGTTTGATAAATGTTTTTACATTTATCCAATAAAATTTATTGGCATAAAATGAGAATGAATCCAATTTTAAGCATAAATACTCTAATATTTTTATAAGGTAGTTTTACCGCCTTTTGATAGAGAACCCCTTTTAAGTCTATTTTTCTCACTTTTATATGTTTCATTTAACGAAATAAACTTTTTATTTAGTATAGGTATATCATAATTTCCATTGGGTAAATATTTGGTATTTTTCTGATAAAGTTTTTTTTTTAATGAATAGTGAAATATACTGCATTTTAAGTCAAACATGTCTTTTAATTAGATTTATTTATATGGTTATATTGTATTTTTAAATAGTTTCAAAGTGTAATTGGATTATATTTTTACCCTATAATCCAATTTTCGTCATTGGAACTAATTTCACTTTGAAATTGGACATAAACAGATGTCAATCTTTTTGTAGTTTTTACTTCCTAAAAACACGCTTTCTAAATTTGACAACAAAAATTAATTTTAAATTATTTAATGGAAATTATATGTTTTAAAATTGGTAAAATATACATAATTTTTTAATTTTGAATATCAAAATTATATTTGGGTGAATTTTTGGTATTTTTCTGAAAATGTTCAATTTTTTGATGAATAATGAGAAACACTACATGGTAGTTTAAAAACCGACATTTTCATTTCAATGAAATTTTACCACTTATGTGAATTGAATTTAGAAAATCCTACATAAATAATTTTAATAAGTGTGTAAAATATGGTTTAATAGGATGAAAATTATTTTTTGTAAATAGTAACTTTTGATTTTTATTTACCATAGTTGAAGGTAAATAGTGTCATTCACGGTAAAAATAATATTATAATAATATGAAATTACCGTAACACTTGTCTAAACTTATTGGATGAGTCATGTATGACCAATAAAATCCTTGGGTAGAACTTTTGGAATTTGGAATCCACTTGGGTAAGATAATTACATTTATAACGTTTTGGTTAAAGTACAAATAAAAATATCATAAACATGTATTATTTTACTAAACAAATTTTAATGTGAGGTTATATAATTGATTTATTTGACTATCAATATTAATTTTAAATATAAAAATATTTCCTACATCGAGGTATTTTATTTATAATTTTCAGATATCAAATAAATAATTTTACTTATGACATAATGATGATGTAATGATTACCTCATTAATGAATGTTTAAAATAAATGAGATTATAAATATTAAAATAAAATTTATTTTGAAACTTTTTAGGCCATAAAAAATTTTATGGATGATTATGACTTGATATATTTTAATTAATGACGTTTTTTCTAATTGATCAAGTTGTTATTGATTTTTTAAAAGTCATGATATGAATAGTATAAAAATTGACATAAATGAGTTTTTAAATAAATTAATAATTTATTAAATGATTAAATAGTCCTAAAAATATAAGATTCCACCAAATTACATATATGATGTTAAAAATTTCATTAATGGTCCATTTTGGTTCTCTTTAAATTCTATAGTAAATATATTAACCATATAGTATGAATATACAAGAAGACATAGTAAAAGTTAAATAAGTTAACAAAGGGTTAAATAAGAAAGATAAGGATTCAAAAAATATCCAAAACCTATCCAATTATTATTGGATTATATTATTTATACTTATATCCATAGAATCTTATAATTTAATGATTTTTGGACCATTTTAAACTGAAAATCATTTTATAATAAAATAATACATTCAAACATTCCTAAAGAGCTCTTCTCCCTTTTATAAAAGCACAACATATCTAACCCAATAATCACACCTCTCAAGCCCCTTGGATCGTCTAACCTCTACCAAAATAATCTCCCAACATCCCTCTATTTATTATATAAGCCTTCCCGTTGGTATAAAGGAAATTAAAGAGAGACCTTTGGCTCAAATGAAAAGAAGTTACCCGATTTGAGGTAATGTTTTCTCTCATATTTCTTTCCATTATTTTTCCTTCTCCACTCCCTATGATCTTATTATAATTTTTATATATAAAAACAATAGTATGATAAAAATACTTGGTTTTTTTATGATAATTATAAAAACTACACTTACACACACTTCCATCTAATGGATACAAACATACTGTTTCTGTGTATGGTTAACTATTGCCTCCTGAAACGATGATTGTTCGATTTTCCCCTACAACCTCTCATGGTGGGAATTATGATGACACTGAAATTATATATGATATTTATGATATTTATTTTATCTCTATTCTACTATAATTATTATTTATAACATGCCTTTATGCTTTTCATGTTGTATAAATACAACAATTTCATTTGAGGAAGTGACGACTACGACCCCCTCAAAGTGATATGACTCGTTCATACCATACATGGAACGTATAAATGATGGTGTTAATGAACTTATGTAATGTATATAAAATATTATATTATACTGGAATAATAATTTACCTATTTATCATTTGGTTTTAATTCCGTTATAAATGAAAAAATGAAATGAAAGTAGCGTTCATGCGTACGTACGACTTACCGTCTCCAGGAACGGTGCATTTCATTTTCATATATCCAAATGAAATAGTCTATTATAAATAAATATATATTGGATTAATATATGATATATAAATCATGAATATAATTTTGGAGATAATGGACTTTTGACCAGATGGACAATTTGTAATTATAACAATTTCATCTTTGACTCAAGTTCCAAACATCGACAAAACGTCTGATATAAACTCAAATAATTAACTAATTGTTATAACAACGAAATAAGTGATATAAAAGGAGTAATAAAATTTAATAGGTTCTTAGGAAATTATAAATTAACTTAAGTTTATTATTCAGGAAGAATAAGGAGCATACATGACAAGTCATACTTGAGGTAAGGGATTTTCATCTCAATATTTATTCCCATGGCATTCATGCTATATTTGACAGAATTTCCTTTTGTGTGGTGTATGAACTTCCCATGATTGTATTATTTGTGTAATATAATATAATTTATGGGTATTTACATATTCATTTTATGAACCTTCTTTCATGGGGTGTATGTTTCGTAATATACCAAATCGGTAAGGGAATTTCTAATTTCAATTTCCACTCATTGGGTTTTACGCACACTTCATTGATTATTTTACTCCAAGAATATGTGATAAATAACTATATATTTATTTATGTAGTAATTTATACTTCCCTTTGTGTGGATATACTTTTTATACACATAATCACTCCTTTGATAATTTCTCAAGTCATTGATATGAACTTGATAACGGTAATCTTAACTCAATTTCCAATCATTGACTTAAACATCCTAGTAATTGGTTTTGTTTTTATAGAAATATGTGTGAATGTCCTATGATTGATTTACAATGAATATCAAATCATATTGAGTGTATTTATATTTTTCACACATAATTATGTCATTTATTTATCCTTAATCTAAGGATACGTTTTCATAAGTGTTTTCATCTCAATTTCAATTCCATTGAGACTTGTTTGTTGTTATGCACCAATTCACTTTTACATGGTGTATAAACTATTCTTTGACATATTATATCTTGAATACATTTATTCTCATGATAATATAATGTTTTTATTAATGATATTCCTCAATTATTTGTATTCAATCATCTCTCATTTTGTTAGGATCTCGGAAACTAAAATATCATTTGAAATGTTTTAAAGTTTTATTCTTATAAATATTTTCACATTAATGTACATGATTGAAAAATGGATTTGAGGATTTATTTATATGGACATTAATGTTTTAAATTGACATTATTTTAAAAGTTTCATAGTGTTATGGGACACCTTGATTAAAAAATATTCCTTTTAAATGTGTTTTTAAAACAATGAATTGATTATGTGAATATCCTGAACTGATATATTGTTATTACAACGTGGAAATGTTATATTTACTTTATGCTTATTTTATGTGTTTTTATTACGTTATGGGTCTTGGGCATTGTTGTGGTTTCGTGATAAACCAAGATCAGGTTAGCCCGTGATAGCTCTCTAATACATTGGGTAACGGGACAGAGATAAAAATTAATGTTTATCCTAAGAGATTTATAGAATATCCCATAATGGGTATTCCAAAAATAACTCCCTGTATAGATATGAAAGATACAACAAAAGTATGTTATGGATGTCACAAGTTACCTTTTATGGTTTATGATTTCTATGAGTTATTCATAAATCTTATTATTTCATGAGGTATGTTAAAGAGCTTATGTTTTATGATTGAAATGTATGATTTCATTGATTGTATGTATTGATGGAATAATGTTTTATTTATTTATTTTATAACCCTTAATAAGCTTTTTATGCTCATCCCAAGTTTTTGAAATTTTTTTCTATAGGGTATAAGGAAGTATATTAGAAAAAAATAATTAAAGAAGTTTATATCAAGAAAAAAATTATTGTTTTATTTTAAGATTTTTTATTTTATGAGAAAAATGGATACTGAGTAGAAGTGTCTAATTTGTAATATTTGAGATGTAATGTATTAGTTATGGACTAATTCTATAAAACTCTAAATCTGAAAATATTCTCAATCTTAATTCTTGATTTAACTAAAGTTTAAGTAATGTTCTAAGGTTGGGGTCTTACAGTTGGCATTCAAAGGTCAATTTAGACAACTTTAGGGAATATGTGTTTTTTTAGAAACATGGTCAGTCTCTATGTCTACTCTTTAAGTTAGATCCTTATTTTGTAACATTCTCATATCAATGAAAGTCTATTACTAATGGAAGGAGGGTGATCTCAAACGACATTCCTATCTATTCTTGATGACTTTCTTGTAATAATTATTGAAAAGTCTTGTCCAGACGATTCTGAAACATTTTCTAACATAAAACTCACTTGTAAGAAATTGTTTGAGGTATCAAACACCTCCTCTATAACTCAATACCATCATGGATCATGGGTTGTATTTAATCAAATCATATTTTCTCAATATTCTAATATTTTCAAGAAAGGTAAATATTATCAAGGAATTTTCAAATATTTTACCTTATCACAATATTTTTAAGCATATTATGATTTTTTAAAAGGTGCTGAAGAAGGAGAACGTTGCACAACCTATTTATATTTTCTTTTAAATTATCTGCTTTCAGCACATACTTAGGGTATTTTAAAAGGACCATTGATTGAAAGTTTCAACTCAAACCCGGTCTGAATATTTTATAAAAAGCAAGTTTTATCATATGTTTTGAAATTATATGTCATACATGATTATTTTCCGAAACTATTTTTCTGTAAATACCCATATGACCCAAGTTGTACGAGGTTTATTTAGTTAAAGGGAGAAGATGATTTTTAAGGATCTCTAAATAATTGTTTCAATGCAAGAACCATCAATATACATGAACAAGATGGTGTGGAAAGAAGGTGGACACCATGATCAAAGTATAATGTTATTTCTTTGGGAAGAGTTTTATATTATGGAGGTAAAGAAATTAAATATATATATATGAGACTTCATGAATTAAGATATTGAGGTAATTATGACTTGGGATGAAAATGAGAGGAATAATACAACCATTGAGGTTAAATCGTGTTAGGGTTATTTTTGAGTTTTATAAAAGGGACAACATGCAATATGGGTGATAACCCATCGTGTTCGGCAAGGCCGCAGTAACTAAACCCACAACCAAAGGGTGAGATGGGTTCATCGCCTACCACTGGCCTACGTGAAGTCCCTGGTTAGTATTACTAATTATTTTTAGATAAATGATTTTAAGGATCAAGAATTAGTTGATTTTGGGAACTTATGTTTTATCATATTGATATCCTTAGTATAGGAAAATGATTTGGTGATTAAGTGATAAAGGTTATTTTGGAAGACATTCTCTCTTTTGAAAAAACAATATATACCTAAGGAAAATAGAATACTATGAGATTTCAATTTTGGAGTAATGGTTGAAATTTTATTTGGGAAGGATCTTTGTTTTTATTGTGGACATATAGTGATTTGGGTTATTTATGGAAATGATTAACCTACTATATAGAATATGTGATTTGGTTAATTACACTTCATTATGAGACATTAAAAGTAGTAGATGTTATTTGGAGATAAATGTTAAGATTTGTTATGGAAGACTATGGTATTAAATTTTTCTGAGTTTTGTGTTTCAATCTTAGTTTGGATTATATTGATGATTTTAAGGACAATTTTTTATTGAATGGTGTTTGTTTAACATTGGGTACTCTTTGTTCAATTTTGGAGATTAAGAGTAGTATTTCTTTTTATAAACAATAATCCTTTTTGGGAATTATCTGATATTTTACTAACCATTCTGCTTTTGGTTAATATCTAAAGATAGGGGAAATATATAGTTCATATTATTTTGGATTATATGATTCTATAGAAGTTTATTATAGAACTTTGGGTGTGACTAAGTTATCTTGAATACTCATCGTTTGGAGAAAAGATGATTTTTTAGTAGAAAATTATTAAAGGATGAAACTCTACTTGAAAAGTAAGTGTATTTCCTTATGTCCTTAGTCAGTCTCATTAATAAATTCTCCAAATTTATGAAATAGAACTTAAAACAGAAATGTTTTCCATTTTATTTTCCAACTGGGAAACCAATGACAGTTTAACCCATCAAAATTTTGTGGTTTTCTTGTTATCTTTCTTCTGATCATGTTTTCTATCACCCTCCATCAGAACTTGGCACTTTGTTTCTCCTATATATCTATGTTTTCATGGAATCCTAGTATGTGTTATCTCATATGAATTTTGTACTTCTCTTTATTTCTTTTAAAGTGATAGTTTTAATAACACTTTTTCTGATGTGGGACATTCAACGATGTTTTCGAGCCCAATTTTAAAATTGTGAGGATGTAATTTCCAAAAGGAGAGAAGGATGTAACATCCTAGGTAAATAATGAATATGACATTTAAATATTTATTAATTTTTTGAATTAAATATTAATTTTACTTTAAAGGGGATTCTATTCCCTATAGTGTACTCAACATGCACAACATATTTCTATGAAATCTTGCATTGCACACAATGGCGAGTTTTATCGAAAAATAATACAATAATATTATAATTTTAAATTGAAGTTAACGCCAATCCGTTGTATTGGCAGGAATGAACAGAACTAACCATATTAGGATTAAACATTTTTTTAAATGTTTTTACATTTATTCAATAAAATTTAGAGGCTTAAAATGAGAATGATCTAATTTTAAGCATAAATACTATAATATTTTTAAAAGGTAGTTTTACCGCGTTTTGATGGGAACCCCTTTTAAATATAGTTTTTGTAAATTTTATATGTTTCATTTGAAAAAATACAATTCTTATTTAGAAGCAGGATATCAAAATTTACTTTGGGTAAATTTTTGGTATTTTTCTGATAAATTTCATTTTTTAATGAATAGTGAAAAATACTGCATTTTAAGTCAAAACTATATTTTCATATAATTTATTTATATGGTAAGATTATCTTTTAAAATGGGTTTAAAGTTTAATTGGATTATATTTTTACCATTTAATCCAATGTTGGTCATTGGAATTAATTTCACTTTGAAATTGGACATAAACACATGTCAATCTTTTTGTAGTTTTTACTTCTTAAAAACACGCTTTCTAGTTTTGACAACTAAAATTAATTTTAAATTAAATAATGAAATTTCTATGTTTTGAATTTGGTAAAATAGACATCATTTTTGAATTCATAATATCAAAATTAGATTTGGGTGAATTTTTAGTATTTTTCTGAAAACGTTCAATTTTTTATGAATAGTGAAAAACACTACATTGTAGTTTAAAACAGACTTTTTCCTTTAAATTAAATTTTACCTCTTCTGTGAACTGAATTTCAAAAATTATACATACATGGTTGTAATAAATAAGTATAATGTGGTTCAATAGGATGAAAATAATTTTTGGTAAATAGTAACTTTTGATTTTTATTTACCGCGGTTGAAGGTAAATAGGCCAATTTAAGGGAAAAATAATATTATAATAATATAAAATTACCTTAACACTTATCCTAAACTTATTGGATAAGTCATGGCCGACAAATACAATAAATGGGTAGAAATTTTGGCCTTTTTAATCCACTTGGGTAAGATTATTACATTAATAACATTTTATTTAAAGTAAAAATAAAAATATCATAAACATGTGTTGTTTTGATAAAAAAAATTTAATGTGGGGTTATATAATTGATGCCTATGACTATAAATATTAATTAGATAGATATAAATATTTCCTAAATCATTGTATTATATTTATAATTTTTAGACATCAAATAAATAAATTTATTAATGACATAATGATGATGTAATGATTACCTCATTAATGAATTTTTTAAATAAATGAGATTATAAATATTAAAAAGAATTTATTTTTGAACTTTTTTAGGCCATAAAATAATTTTATTGATGATTATGAGTTGTTATATTTTAATTAATGAAGTTTTCTTGAATTGATGAAGTTGTTATGGATTTTTAAAAATTCATGATATGGATATTATAAGACGTTTCATTATTGAGTTTTTAAATCAATAAATACTTTATTAAATGATAAAATAGTCCTAAAAATCTAAGTTTCATAAAAATTATATATATGGTGTTAAAAATATCATTAATTATACAATTTGGTTTTCTTGTAATATTATAGTAAATATATTAACCATATAGTATGAATATACAAGAAGACAGAGTAAAAGTTAAATAAGTTAACAAAGGGTTAAATAAGAAAGATAAGGATTAAAAAATATCAAAAACCTGTCAAATTGTTATTGGATGATTTCATTTCAACTTATATTTGTATTATATTATAATTTAATGAGTTTTGGACCTTTTGTAACATAAATTTATTTTATAATAAAATAATACTTTCAAAATTTCCAAAAGAGCCTTCATCCCTCTTATAAAAGGACACCACCTCTAATCCATCACTCACACCTCTCAAGCCCCTTGGCTCGTAAAACCTCTACCCAAATAAGCTCCCAAAATCCACCTATTCCTCCTATAATCATTCCTCTAGGAATAAGACATTTCAATAGAGCCCTTTCCCTCAAATCAAAAGAAGTTACCCGATTTGAGTTAACGTGTTCTCTCATGCTTCTTTCCATTATTTTTCCTTCTCAACTCCCGATAATCTTCTTATAAATTGTTTATATAACAACACCAATATATTAAATATACTAGGTTGTTTTTTATGAAAATAATTAGAACTAGACTTACACACACCTCCATCTAATGGATACAAACATACTGTTTCTATGTACGATGAACTGCTGCCTTACGAAACAATGATTGTTCGATTTTCCCCTATCACCTCTCATGGTGTCCATTTTGATGAAAATATAATTATATATGATATTTATTTTATCTCTATTCTTATGTAATTATTATTTAGAACACACCTTTATGCTTTTCATGTAGTATAAATACGATAATTTCATTTGAGGAAGTGCGGACTACTGCCCCCTCAAAGTGATATGACTCGTTCATACCATACATAGAACATATAAAGGATGGTGTTAATGAACTTATGTAATGTGTATAAAATATTATATTAAACTGGAATAATAATATACCTTGGTATCAGTTGGTTTTCATTTCTATAGAAATGAAAAAATCAAATGAAAGTAGTGTTCATGCATACGTAAGGCTTACCGTATCCATGAATGGGGCATTTCCTTTTCATATATCCAAATGATATGGACTATTATAAATATATATATAATGGATATATATATGATATATATGATATCTAAATAATTAATATAATTCTGGATATAATGTACTTTTTACCACATGGACAATTTGTAATTATAACAAGTTCATTTTCGACTCAAGTTCCAAACATCGACAAAATGTCCGACATGAACTCAAATAATTAACTAATTGATATAACAAGGTAATAAGTGATATAAAAGGAATAATAAACATGAAAAGTTTCTTAAATAGGTATAAATTAAATTATGTTTAATATTCATGAAAAACAAGTATCATACAAGATAAGTTGGGCTTGAGGTAAGGAATTTTCATCTCAATTTTTATTCTCATGGGATTCATGCTATATTTCCCACAATTTACTTTTGTGTGGTGTATGTACTACCCATGATTGTATTCTTTGTGTAATATAATTTAATTTACTGGTATTTAAATTTTCATTTTTTGAACCTTCTTTCACGGGGTATCTGTTTCATTAGTTACCAAATCGGTAAGAGAATTTCTAATTTCAATTTCCACTCATTGGGTTTTACAAACACTCCATTGATTATTTTACACCAAGATTATGTGTGAAATAACTATTTATTTATTTATATAGTAATTTACACTCCCCATTGTGTGGATATACTTTTTATACACATAATCACTCCATTGATAAATTCTCAAGTCATTGATATGAACTTGATACGGGTAATATTAACTCAATTTCCATTCATTGAGTTAAACATCCAACTAATTGGTTTTATTTTTACAAGAATATGTGTGAATGTCCTGTGATTTATTTACACTGAATATCCAATCATATTTATTGTATTAATATTTTTCTTACATAATTATGTCATTTATCTATCCTTAATCTAAGGATATAGTCTTCATAAAGGTTTTCGTCTCAATTTACATTCCATTGAGACTTATTTGTTGTTATGTGCCAATTCAATTTTCTATGGTATATATACTGTCCATTGAAATATTATATCATGAATCCTTTTATTCTCATGATATTATTATGATTTGATTAATGTTATTCCTCAATTATTTTTACTCAAGAATCTCTCATTTTAATAGAATCTCTTTAACTAAAATATCATTTTAAATATTCTAACGATTTATTCTTCTAAATATTTCTCATTAATGTCCATGTTTTCAAAATGTGTTTGAGTATTTATTTATATAGAAATTAATGTTTTAAAATGACATTCTTTTAAAAGTTTCAAAGTGGTATGAGAAAATTTGATGCAAAAATATTGCTTTTAAATGTTTTAAATGTGTTTTTTAAATGAATTGATTATGTAAATATCTTGAACTAATACCTTGTTATTACAATGTGGAAATGTTAACTTTTATTTATGATTTTTTATGTGTTATGATTGCATTATGGTTATTCGGAATTGTTTACGAATATGGGTGGTTATGTGATAAACATAGGGTGGGTGAGCCTAAGATAGCTCTCCAATGCATTGGGTAACATGAAGGAGGTAAACGTTAATGTTCTTCTGATAGATTTATGGAATATACTCTGATGGGTTTTCCAAACATAACTCCCTACGTAGTTATGAAAGCTACAACGTAAGCATGTTATGGATTCCACAAGTTACCTTTATGATTTATGATTTCTATGTGTTATTCATAAATCTTATTATTTCATGAGGTATGTTAAAGAGAATATGTTTTATGATTGAAATGTATGATTTCATTGATAGTATGTATTGATGGTCTAATGTTTTATTTCTTTATTTTATAACCCTTACTGATCTTTTTATGATCATACCATGTTTTTGAAATTCTTTTCACAGGGTATAAGGAAGGGTAAGATAAAAGAGTAATTCCAGAAGATTTATATCAAGAAAATAATTCTTGTTTTCTTTTACAAGTTTTTATTTTATGAGAAGAATGGATATTGAGTATAAGTGTCTACTTTATAATATTTGTGATGTAATGTAATAGTTTTTTCCTAATTCTTTAAAACTCTAAACCTGGAAATATTCTAAAATGTTAATTCTTGGTTTAGCTTAAGGTTAAGTAATTTTCTAAGGCTGGGGACTTACAGTTGGTATCAAAGTTCGTTCTAGACAACTTTAGGGATTATGTGTTTTTGATAGAAACATGGTTAGTCAATATTTTTAATCATTAAGTTAGATCCTTATTTTTTAACATTTCTAGATCAAGGGGAGTCTGTTACTAATGGAAGGAGGAGGATCTAAAATGATATTCCTATCTATTCTCGATGACTTTCTTGAAATAATTATTGAAAAGTCATGTCCATATGATTATGAAACATTTTCTAACATAAAACGCACTTGAATGTAATTGTTTTAGGTATCAAACACCTCCGTTATACCTCGATACCATCATGGATCTTGGGTTGTATTTAATCAAATCCTATTTTCTCAATATTCTCATATTTTCAAGAAAGGTAAATATTATCAATGACTTTTCAAATATTTTACCTTATCACATGATTTTGAAGCATATTATGATTTTGAAAAAGGTACTAAAGAAGGAGACCCTTCCACAACCTATTTATATTTGCTTTTAAATTATAGTCTTTAAGCACATACTTATGGTCTTTTAAAAAGACCATTGATTGAAAGTTTCAACTCAAACTCGGTATGACTATTTTATAAAAAGCATGTTTTATGAGATGTTTTGAAATTATATGTCATACATGATTATTTTCCGAAACTATTTTTTGTGAACACCCATATGACCCAAGTTGTAAGAGGTGTATTTGGATAAAGGAAGAAGATGATTTTGAAGGATCTCTAAATCATTGTTACAATGCATGGACCATCAATCTACATGAATAAGATGACGATGAAACCAGGTGGACACCATGATCAAGGTACAATGTTCTTTCTTTGGGAATAATATTATTTTTTAGAGGTAAAAAAATTCAATATATACAAGACTTCATGAATTAAGATATTTAGGTCATTATGAATTGGGATTAAAAGGAGAGGTATAATAAAACATTGAGGTTAGATCATGTTAGGTTTTTTTTGAGTTTTATAAAAATGGAAAACCCACAACCGAAGGGAACATCACCTACCACTGGCCTATGTGAAGTCTGTGGTTAATATAACTAATTATTTTTAGTTAAAAGATTTTATCGATCATGAATTAGTTCATTTTGGAATGTTTTGTTTTATCCAACATATATCCTTAGTATAGGAAAATGATTTGGTGATTATGTGATAATGTTTATTTTGTAAGACTTTCTCTCTTTTGGGGATTATCTGATATTGTACTAACCATTTTGGTTTCGGTTATTGTCTATAGAGAGGGGAAATATATAGTTCATCTTTTTTTGATTATGTTATTCTCTAGAAGTTGATTCTAGTGCTTCAAGTGTGACCATGTCATCTTGAATACTCATCATTTGGGGAAAGATGAGTTTTTGGTAGAAAATTAATAAAGGATGAAAATCTACTTGAAAAGTAAGTATTTTTCCTTATGTCCTTAGTCAATATCATAAATAAATTCTCCAAATTTATGAAATGGAACATAAAACAAAAATGTTGTCCATTTACTTTTTTTTACTGGGAAACCAATGACCATTTAACCCAACACAGGTTTGTTTTTTTCTTATTGTAAACTTTATCCTGATCATATTTTCTATCTCTCTCCATCAGAACTTGACACTTAGTTTCTCCTCCATATCCCTATTTTCATAGAATCCTAGTATGTTTTATCTTGGGTGATCTTTGTACTTATCTTTTTTTCTTTTAAAGTAATAGTTTTATTGACACTTTTTTTGATGTGGGACATTCAATGAATTTTTCGAACACAGTTTTAAAATTGTGAGGACGCAATTTCCAAAAGGTGGGAAGGATGTAACATCCCAGGTAAATAAAGAATATGAAAATTTCATACTTATTAATATTTGTGAATTAAATATTAATTTTACTTAAAAGAGGATGTAATGTCTTATAGTGTACTCAACATGCAACAACATACTTCTATGAAATATTACATTTCACAAAATGTTGAGTTATATCGATAAATAATATAATATTTTTATTATTTTAAATTGTAATTAATGCCTAGCCGTTTTATTGGCGGTAATGAAAAAAACAAACCATATTATGAATAAAAATATTTGATAAATGTTTTTTCATTAATCCAATAAAATTTAGAGGCTTAAAATGATAATGAATCCAATTTTAAACATAAATTCTCTAATATTTTTAAAAGGTAGTTTTACCTCCTTTTGATGGAAAACCCTTTTTAAATCTAGTTTTTTTCACTTTTATATGTTTCATTTGAAAAAATAAACTTCTTATTTAGATGAGGGATATAAAAATAGGATTACTGACCATATATCAGTAAGCGAGAAGGCTTATGGTTGGGAGAGTACCCGTGCAAACCTACCCAAACATTACAGAAACTCCTTTGTACGCCATCATTCACTGCCCAGGAGATAAGGAAATTTGGAATAAATGGGGCCCAGCTTCTGCCGCTTCACTGGAATTGGCCTCTGACTCTCCCGATCTTCTGAAGCGTTTGTGATCCTCTATATCCTCAACTTTTTTAGGTTCAATTTTCACTTTGTCATAGATTATTTGGATTCGACAGAACAATGCTTTTTTTCATCAAGCTTACAAACCCCCATAATTCTGGATTGAACGGGCCACTTCTTGGAATGAGGGATGGAAAGACCACAATGGAAATTATATGACAGGTGTTACCCACTCCCATCCCTCTCATTGGAATCCCCCAATGGAAGGGATTCTTAAGATTAATGTGGATGAATCTTTCCCAAAGGAAGGGCTTGTTTCCCTCAGCCTCCTGGCCCGAAATCATCTGGGGAAAATCTTTGCTGCAAAATATGAACCACATCAGGCATTATGGGAACCTAACATTGCTAAGGCCATGACCATTCTTGTAGGTATGATGCTTTTCTTGGAATTTTGATGGGGTGATATCATTATTGAGTATGACTGCCTTATCGCAATTGATGCTTTTAACCACAATGATGGCGTGCTCTGGTCTTTTGGCCTCATCATCTGGATAATTCTCTCACATTGCCAATGATTCTCCTTATGAACCTTCTCCTTTTCCAAAAGGGAAGGAAACAACATGGCCCATCATCTAGCGGCCTCAGTCCCATTTGATACCAACCAGCTTTGTTTGGACAATTTCCCTTCATGGCTTTGCACATGTACTTCTGCTGATCTTCATCATTAATGATTTCTGTTTCTAATAAAAAACATGCTTTTTAGTTTTGACAGTAGAAATTAATTTTAAATTAACCAATGAAACTTATTTGTTTTGAATTTGGTAAAATAGACATCATTTTTGAATTCTGAATATCAACATTATATTTGGCTTAATTTTTGGTATTTTTCTGAAAACGTTCAATTTTTTATGAATAGTGTTTAAAAATGGACTTTTTCATTTAAATGAAAATTTACCAATTCTGTGAATTGAATTTAAAAAATCTGACATACATGGTTGTCATCAATAAGTAAAATGTGGTTCAATAGGATGAAAATAATTTTTTGTAAATAGTAACTTTTAATTTTTATTTATCGCGGTTGCAGGTAAATAGGGTAATTAAAGGTAAAAATAATATTATGGTAATATAAAATTACCTTAAGACTTGTCCTAAACGTATTTTATGAGTCATGGATGACCAATAAAATCCTTGGGTTGAACTTTTGTCATTTTTAAGCCACTTGGGTAAGATAATTACATTATTTAATGTAAAAATAAAAATATCATAAACATGTACTGTTTTTCTAAGACAATTTTAATGTGGGGTTATATAATTGATGTATTTGACTATAAATATTAATTACAAATCTAAATATATTTAATAAATTATGGTATTTTATTTATAATTTTTATACATCAAATAAAAAAATTTATTTATGACACAATGATGATGAAATGATTACCTCATTAAAGAATGTTTTAAATAAATGAGATTATAAATATTAAAATAAATTTATTTTGAAACTTTTTAGGCTATAAAAGAATTTTATGGATGATTATGACTTGTTATATTTGAATTAATGATGTTTTTTTTAATTGATAATGTTTTTATGGTTTTTTAAAAAGTCATGATATGAATAGTAAAAAATGGAAATAAATGAGTTTTTAAATCAATCAATATTTTATTAAAGGATTAAATAATATTAAAAATATAATATTCTTCCAAATGAAATATATTATTTTAAAAATTTAATTAATGATCCATTTTGGGTTTCTTGGAATTTTATTGTTAATACATTAACCATATAGTATGATTATACAAGAAGACATGGTAAAAGTTAAATAAGTTACCAAAGGGTTAAATAAAAAAGATATGGATTAAAAAATATCCACAAACTATCAAATTATTATTGGTTGATTTTATTTAGACTTATATTCATCTTATTACTTAATTTAATGAGTTTTGGACCTTTTGAAACTGAATATCATTTTATAATAAAATAATACTTTCAAACTTTCATAAAGATCCCTCCTCCCTCTTATAAAAGAACACCCCCACTAACCCATTACTCACACCTATAAATCCCCTTGTATCGTCCAAAATCTTCCCAAATAAGCTCCCAACATCACTATACTCCTTTTATAATCGTTTCCCTAGTAAGAAGGCAATTTAAGAGATCTATTTGTCTCAAATCAAAAGAAGTTACCCGATTTGAGGTAACATCTTCTCTCAAGTTTCCTTCCATTATTTTTCCTTATCCACTCCCTATGCTCTTTTTATTATTATTTTATATAAAAAAACATTATCCTAAATATATTTTGTTATTTTAATGAGAATTAATTGAACTACACTTACACAAACCTCCAACTAACGGATACGAACATACTGTTTCTGTGTACGGGGAATTGCTGCCTCACGAAATGATGATTGTTTGATTTTCCCCTAACACCTTTCATGGTCTCTATTATGATAAAAATGTAATTATATATAATATTTATGGTATTTATTTTATCTAAATTCTTCTGAAATTCTCATTGAGAACATAACTTTATGCTTTTCATGTTGTTTAAATACGATAATTTCATTTGAGGATGTACGGACCACCGCCCCCTCAAAGTGTTATAACTCGTTCATACCATACATGGAACATATAAAGGATGGTTTTAATGAAATTATGTAATGTATATAAAAAATTATATTATTCTATAATAATAATATACCTATGTATCATTTGGTTTTAATTTCTCTAAAAATGAAAAAATGAAATGAAAGTAGCGTTCATGCGTACATATGACTTACCGTCTCCATGAACGGTTCATTTCATTTTCATATATAAAAATGATATGGATAATTATAAGTAGATATATACTGGATATATATATATATATGATATATATGATATCTAAATCATTAATATCATTCTGGAGATAATGGAATTTTGACCACATGGATAATTTTTAAGTATAACAAGTTCATTTTTGACTAAAGTTCCCAACCATGAAAAAAAGTCCAATATGAACTCAAATAATTAAATAATTATTATATCAAGGTAATAAGTGATATAAAAGAAATAATAAACTTGAAAAGGTTATTAATAAATTATAAATTTACTTAATTTTATTATTCAGGAAGAACAATAAACATACATGAAAAGTTGGACTTGAGGTAATAGATTTTCATCTAACTATTTTATTCTCGTGACATTCATGCTATATTTACCCAAATTTCCTTTTTTGTGGTTTATGTACTTCCCATGATTGTATTATTTTTATAATATTATTTAATTTATGGGTATTTACATATTCGTTTTATTATCCTTCATTCATTGGGTGTATATTTTGTAAGTTACCAAATCGGTACGGGAATTTCAAATTTCAATTTCCACTCATTGGTTTTTATGCACACTTAATTGATTATTTTACACCAAGATTATGTGTGGAATCACTATTTATTTATTTATTTATGTATTAGTTTCCACTCCCCTTTGTATGAATATAATTTTTATACACATAATCATTCCATTTATAAATTCTCAAGTCATTGATTTGAACTTGATATGGGTAATCTTAACTCAATTTCCATTCATTGATTTAAACATCCAATTCATTGGTTTTGTTTTTACAAGAATATGTGTGAATGTACAATGATTGATTTAAACTGAATATATAATCACAATGAGTGTACTCATATTTTTCACACATAAATATTTCATTTATTTATCCTTAATTTAAGGATACAGTCTTCATAAGGGTTTTTGTCTAAATTTACATTCCATTTAGACTTCTTTGTTTTTATGTGCCAATTCACTTTTATAAGGTGTATATACTGTAATTTGACATATTATATCATGAATCCATTTATTCTAATGATATTATAATGTTTTTATTAATTCTATTCCTCAATTATTCCTCAACTATTCCTTAATTATTCCTTAATTATTTTTATTTAATGTCCGTGTTTTCAAAATGGGTTTACAGATTTATTTATATTGACATTAATGTTTAAAAATGACATTCCTTTACATGTATCAAAGTGGTATAGAGAACTTGGATTCAAAAATATTCCTGTTAATTTTTTTAAATGTGTTTTTTGAAATAAATTGATTATTTCAATACCTTGAACTGATATCTTGTTATTTCAATGTGGAAATGTTATCTTTTCTTTATGATTGTTTTATGTGTTATTATTAAATTATGTTAATGGGAAGTTTTTATGAATACGGGTGGTTCTATGATAAACCTAGGGTGGGTGAGCGCGAGATAGCTCTCCAATGCATTGGGTAACATGACAGAGGTAAGCATTAATATTTGTCCTAAGAGATTTAGGTAATATATTGTTATGGGTATTCCAAAGAAACTCCCTACATAGCTATGAATTTTACAACGTAATTATGTTATGGATTCCAATAGTTAACTTTATGATTTATGATCTCTATGTTTTATTCATAAATATTATGATTTCATGATCCATGTTAAATAGATTATCTTTTATGATTAATATGTATGATTTCATTGATTGTATGTATTGATGGACTAATGTTTTCTTTCTTTATTTTATAACCCTTACTGAGATTTTTATGCTCATCCCATGTTTTTGAAATTCTTTTCACAGGATATAAAAAAGGGTAATAGAAAGGAAGAATTCAAGAAGATTTATATCAAGAAATGAATTCTTGTTTTCTTTTAAGAGTTTTTTATGAGAAAAATTGATACTAAGTTTGCTGGAGTTAGGGGCCTAGAACCAACTACATTGTAATTTATTCATTAATAAATACCTTATCACATCTTGATTGTTCTTATGCGTGACGATGCATGTGATAATGTCCTAAGGACATTAAAGGGTCATATCAGATCCCAGCTATGATGCGAACCTAGAAGTGCCATAACATTGTTCTTGAATATATTTTCTATGCTCGGATGATGTTATTTGAGGGACACAATGTAGAAGCCCGAATCTTGACGTGCATGGACATTACATTAATTTTGAGGAATACATAATACATAACAAAAACAGACACAAAAGGACCGTAATAGTTTAGTGTCTTTGGAAACTTGGAACGTAATCTTCTAATCGTGGTGAAAGATCTTCAACATCTCCCATAAAGATATTACACTTTTTGTTTCCTTACCTAAAAAAATTCTTTTAATCCTGGGGGAAAATAAAACATAAAAAGGGTGAGCTCAAATGCTCAGTAAGGGTAAGCATGGATAAAATAAAACACACCATATACATTTGAACTTAAGAAACATTAACATAATGTTTAAACATCAAAATCTTGAGCAACGACATAAAACATGGAAGTACATAAGGCATAGATCATAATGGAACATAAATCATGATAAAATAGCAAGAGAATAAAACATGTAATTTTGGAATCCATTAATAATATGTAATTATTTCCATAGTAGCCAAGGAATTGCTTCCAAGACCATCTTAGTGGACAAAGTCCATTTCTGAATCGAGTTCACTCCTCGTTCCAGTCCTGTAATACTGAACCAGATTAACGTACCATTCCAGCCATGTCTATCTCATGATATATAAATCTTTTCCCAATTCATTGGAGGGAGATATAGGTCCCACCCATCTCATAATGAAATCATTCTTACTTGTGCCACAAAATAAACATACATCATTCATAATAACCCAACGAATAAAATGGGTTTCATAAACATCATCCCATCGTCACATAATCCATATAAAAGAAATGGATATAATTTCATAATAAGAAAATTAAATCCATGTAAATAATAGATACTTTATACCTGAAACATACACATATGAAATAATGTCATCTTAGATGGAAAATGGGTTTGATAAAACACTTGAAATGAATTTTCAGGAAAATATCCTTTCTTCTTCAAAATCAATTTCTTTTCACAAAACATCATGAAATTTTAAAAGAAAAAGATTTTGTTGAAAATAGTCATGAAATCTTTTAGAGGAAGCTTCATGAAAATAAGGCTTTTTAAAACTGTAAAAATCTGTTCGTTCTGTATAAGTTAAAAAAACATTCTTCTCATACTTTTGCCAGAAAAGTCAAAAAAGTACCTCGTAACATAAACAAAATAAAGATTCCTTACATGCCATGTAGTAAAAGTCAAAAATGGGTAAAAGTGACTTTAAACATACATGAAAACACTTTTATAAAACATGGACATGGATGATAGAAATAACCCCAGTAAATACTTACGAATAAGCAATCTCGGATAAAAATGAGATTTGCAAAATTATCCCTTACCTTAGGTCTGATATACTTCGTACGTATCCAAAACTCCTGTATAATGATTTAGATAATGTCATTGACTTATTACAGAATCATATTCATTGTTATTATATCATATATGATTCACTTATTACTTTATATTACCCGTTCTTTTGTAAATTCATGTTAAAGTAGCGTTTTGGGTAAAATCGTTTCATTTGTCGTTCGTGTTTTAACTTGTAATTATTCATATGATTACTTAGTTGATGATTACTTAAATCTAGAATGTAAAACATGATTTATATATAATATATATTCAGAATATACATATATATAATAGATCGATAAATGGAAATAAATACACCGTTAATGGAGACGGTAGACCGTATGTACGCATGAATGCTGTTTTCGTTTCCTTATTCAATTGAATGGAATTAAGTAGATAGCATAAATATATATATATATATATACATAAATCCAGTAGCATTATTATTTCATATATTTTATGATTACTTATTATATATACTTTATAATCATTCTTGAATGGTTAACATGGAGAGTGAATCTCATCGCGTTGTGGAGATGGTAGTCCGTACGTACACACGAGCGATGATATCATTACCAAGATCGTGGAATTGTATTAAAGTGTGTGTATAATATTAAATAATCAATATCACTTTACAATAATCATATATATTCATTACTTTCACCATTATACCCATCCAAGTAAGCTGGTGGTGGAAAATAGATTACACCACGGCGTGGAGACGGTATTCAGTACGTACGCACGCGCGGTGATTTCGTTTTCCGTAGGATGGATAGATGGTGAAATATGTTTGTTTCATAGTCATAATAACATATCATTATATGAGTGATACTGATGTTATTACCTCATAATTAAACAACTAAAAAAGAAGAAGTGGAAGAAGAAATAAGGTTGAAAGAATCGGTATCGGACATTACCTCTTCTTTGAAGTGCCTCTTTGAGACCTCCTCTTAGGGCACTAAAATTGATCTTTGAAGAAGACCAGGACCTCTAGGATGTTTAAAGGGAATTGGAGAAGATAATTTGGCAGAGGTTGGCCGAGCATGAAGGCTCAAAGTGGTGTGAGGAAGAGAGGTAGGAGGTGCCCTTTTATAAGGGATGAGAGGGGCACCTTTGGAAATATAAGAAATTTTAGTTCATATTAAATCCCAACCCCATGTAAAAACTTCCAAAATGACTCAAATCCAAATAATAGATGAGATAGGGTTTCAATCGCATCAAAAAATAAAATTTAGACATGTTAGGTATTTATTTTATACATTATCAACATGATTTATCCTTATCTATCAATTTAATTTTATTTGTGGTAATAATATTCTAAATTTTAAATTATTATAAATAATTACATATGAGTTGTGAATTTTCCATAATTTTACACTTTATGACATTTTAGACCATATAAAGTTTAATTTATAATTTTTAAATATTTTTGTTATTTTTAAACAATTTTATAATATGTTATTTTTATAAAATAACAATAGTGTCAATTTAGACACTATTCATTTATTTGAATTTAAATAAAATATATACAGAGGATATGTTCGAAATAAGAGCTTTAATAGATTCATACAATTTCATATGTATCTAGAAAATTAGTGGAGCACATTAAATAGTTCATATAATATTTATTTTAATATTTTTAAAATCATTTAGTTGATATTTTAATTAATAAAATAATTTCAACGTCACTATTGTGTCATACTTAATGATAATTATTTAATCCCTAAAATTTCTAAATAAATTTCTATGATGAAGATAATTGTATTATATTTCTAGATACTATTCAGGTTCAAAGTTTCATTAATATTATCACTAAATTAAAATTATTATACTTATAAGATTTAAGAAAGTGACATGTTGTCACTTTCATTGGTTTTAATAATAATTAAATTATTTTCATGGGAAAAAGTCCATTAACTGAAACTAAGCCGACCCTTATGTGATATGGTTCGACTTTTAGTCATCCAATAGGTTTTTGGAAGGTTTTAGGGTAATTTTATAATCTTATATTTACCCTTAATTAACCGATGTACCTTTTACTATGGGAAATAAAATTTATCGTAGTTACTATTCATAATGCCTGAAAATAAAAAGTAGCTTATTAACATAATTTGTACCCACTGATTCCAAATATGGAATCCATTTTTTCAAATAAAATACACAAAAGTTGCAGAAATTAAATTAAAATTAATCCAGTTGTCGAAAGAAAACGGGTTTTTGGTTAAAACATTGCAAAAGATTGAATTAATTTAACCTACAAATTTAAGGTAAAATAAATTCTAATGACATACATTATATTAAATGGTAAAAATATATTCTATTTATACTTTAAAATCATTAAATATTATAATTTAACCATATAAATTATTACGATGAAAAGAGTTGTTTTTAATTAAAATATATCATGTTTTTACTATTCATTAAAATATGAAAGTTATCAGAAAAAAATATCAACACATTATCCAATGTAAATTTTTATATCCTGATTCAAAATAAGAAGTTTATTTTGTAAAATTTATCTTATAAACAGGTCAAAAACTAGATTTAATGTGGGTACGCCATTAAAAGGCGGCAAAACTGCATTTTTTGAAAAATACTTATTTTACCCGAAACTTTTATTTTGTTCACATACCATGTTCTAGAAAATGAGTAAGATGAAATAATAATGTTATAACATTCAAAATTTAGTTAATATTATTCATAACAGCTAGTTCATAATAATATTATAACCATATATCATTGTTTAGTGAAACCGGATATTGCGTAAAACACACGCTATCGAGGAAAGTCGTGATTGCGTGTAATTCAAGCCAAGTCAGGGTTGTGGTTGTGAAAGACTCCTTTGTTGTTGAGTTTAAAAAAATCCAACCATATTTAATATATACATTGAATTTATATATATATATATACACTCAATGTAGCGTAGAATTACTACTATAAAAAAAACATGAAATTGTGCGTGACACGATCCAAGATTAGTGTTGTGTATTCGGCAAGCTAATACAGTGTTGTGTATAGTGCAAGATAATTTTGGTGTAGCGTACATCAGAAGATATGAAATAAATTAAAAATAATATATCTTATAAAATCTCGAGGTGTTACATTCTACCCTCCTTAAAATGAATTTCTCCCTTGAAATTCGTCGGGGTTATAAATGGTTTAATACTTGAAAGTCTCTTTAGTAGAAACCCATATCATAAAAAGGGAATACCAAAACCTATCTTTAAAAACTAAAGTATGAAATTTAATGGTTACCCAAATTAATTAATCATTGGGTTTCCACATAGGATAAAATAGGTGAAAAAAATATGGATATGGAAGAGAAATCTAACCATCAAGTTCTGATGGAGAGTGGTAGAGAACATGGCTATGAAAAATACACCAATCACAAAGCCATAGATTTGTGATGATCTAAGGTACCATCTGATTCATCGGATATAAGGGAACTAGGACAACATTTTTGGTTTTCAAGATCATTTCCCTAAAGTTGATGAAATTGGAATTAGAAGAAATACTTTGGTGATTTTGGTATAGTCTCACCGTTGGTCGTTCTTTGGACAATTTCCACTTCATCTCTTAAAGAAATGAAGTTGAATTTGTCATTCATGAAGTGTTAGAAGATCATGTGATAGAATGATGGGTCATTCCATCTGTCTCAAACAAAAGGTTATAAAAGTTATAAAAAATACATAAGTCCATCTATAGTGAGATTAATCATATATGGTTCCTAAAATGGACTTATACTTCATATATCATACTGCTTAATATAATAAAACTAGTTTCTACTAAACAGTGACTTCCTGTAGGCCAGTGGTAGGCGATAAAATCCAGTCACCCTTCGGTTGTGGGTTCGATTCCCACAGCCTTGTCTGATGCTATGGGATGTCACCTATCCTGCAGGTTGTACTTTTTCTAAAACTAAATTACTATAACATCCCATCAATACTATCGAAAAACATCTATCCTTAAACAATACTAACTTATGTCCAACATAATCCATTCCAATCATTAGGCTTATCCATAATACTGCAGTTCACTCCCATATTATATTGAAAACGATTACCAGAGATTTCATATAACAAGAATGTTAATACCATCATTGATCCCCATATATCATAGGATATGTCTTTTTGGTCACATTCCAAACATTCGAAGGCCTTAATCATGTATTCTCTTGGAAATGAATACCCATTGAATCTTAGTGAAAACATGAGTGCTATCAAATGATAACTCTTTCCACATACCAAAACCCCATAATTATATATACTCAAACCATGATATAACTATTTCCTTATTTCATTCATGAGCCCATGAATACTGTCAAACATTTCATTTTCTCCTTATCCCTTCATTATGCACATATCATCTTTTTTTCCAAAAATATATCAATCACTTTCCATGGTTACCGGTACCATAAAATTATTGAAAACCATAATAGACCAATACATAAATATTCCATTATTCCACGATACTATATACAACATTATTTTGGAATCCCATTACACAAACACTTAACCTTTCCACCACATCGTTGTCATATTCAACATCACCAATAGTGAACGCATGTGACTTCCCTTTGTCCTTTGCGTTAAGTGTATGCTCATTTCGATCATCACTAACCCTTGTATTAGGGAATTTATTAGCATAATGCCCCCATTTCCTTACACTTGAAGCATTGAAGTGTTGTTGGTGTGTTCTCTGCAGTCTTTTCTTTATTCATATCATTAGAAACCCTTTTTCCATTACATCGACACTCAGCTGATCGATGACCTTTTTTCCACACTTAAAACATTCTCTAGTACCTTTAAGACAATCTCCACTATGCTTCTTTCCACACTTTGAGCATAAGGAAACATTCATCTTCTTTTCACCATTATTATGAGATTTCTCCTTGTACTCCATCTTTCGTTTCTTGTCAAAACCATGAGATGGATAAGTAACACCAACATCCATTTCTATCTTGATAGAACAACACACAATTTCCTCATAGCTACTGAAGTCTCTTATAGCTAATGCCCTTCGAAGACTTGGTTTTAAGCCACTGAAAAATCAATCAACTTTACTTTCAGGTTGGATGATAAAGCCAGATGCATACCTTGAATGTATTGTAAAATTCGCTTCGTATATACCAACAAATTCATCATCCTTCAGCTTAAGCTCAAGAAATTTATTTTCCATCTTTGTTTGAAGAATAAGAGGGAAGTACTTACTGAATAACAAGTTCTTGAACTCGTCCCATTCCATGGACTCAATTTCATCTCTTGGCCTCGTATTCTCGATAAGATTCCACCATTGATCATCTTCACCTTCCAAACGATATACTTCTAAGATGACTTTATCATGATCAGAACATTGAAGAACTGAAAATATCTTTTCAGTGGTACTGATCCATTTTTCAGCAACAAGTGGATCAGAAGACCCACTGAAAGAAGGTGGACGTTGCCTCATGAATGACTCAATAGAATATTGTTCCCTTCTCTACTCATTTGGAAGTACATAATGATTCATAGCTTGTGTAAGTATAGCAATAAGATTTTTCACTCCATCTCTCATAACATTTGTTTGTTCAGGAGGAAAATCATTACATTGTCCATTGCATTGATCAACATGGTTCCTTCAGGTTCCATCCATCGTCTAAACCCCAAAAATAATAGAGTGAGAGGCAAAAATCATGCTAGGGAAAACATCATAATAAAGGGGGAGTACCTTCAATATCTAACATCTTAGGTTTAATTCTAATATCATTACCGCAATTCTAGGACTATAAACTATACTTATACTTTACCTTAGGGACATCCCTAGACATAACATAGAAATATCTCTATGGATCTCACTAAAGTTCTCACATCCTAGTTTCCAAAGGTAGACTAAACCTTTCCTCTGATACCAGCTGTAGAAGCCTGAAGCTTGACATACATGGACATTACATTACTTTTGCGGAATACTTAATACATAAAAAAACAGACACACAAAGACCATAATAGTTTAGTGTCTTTGGAAACATGGAACGTAATCTTCTAATCGTGGTGAAAGATCTTCAGCATCTCCCATAAAGATCTTCCACTTTTTGTTTCCTTACCGAAATCCATTCTTTTAATCCTGGGGGAAAATAAAACATAAAAAGGGTGAGATCAAATGCTCAGTAAGGGTATGCATGGATAAAATAAAACATACCATATACATTTGAACTTAAAAAACATGAACATAATGTTTAAAATTCAAAATCTTGAGAAACGACATAAAACATGGAAGTACATAAGGCATAGATAATAATGGAACATAAATCATGATAAATAGCATGGGAATAAAACATGTAATTGTGGCATCCATTAAGCACATGTAATTATTTCCATAGTAGCCAAGGCATTGCTGCCAAGACCATCTTAGTAGACAAAGTCCCTTTCTGAATCGAGTTCACTCCTCGTTCCAGTCCTGTAATACCGAACCGGATTAACTTACCTTTCCAGCCATGTCTATCTCATGAGATATAAATCTTTACCCTATGAATTGTAGGGATATATAGGTCCCACCCATCTCATAATGAAATCATTCTTACTTGTGCCACAAAATAAACATACATCATTCATAATAACCCAACGATGAAAATGGGTTTCATAAACATCATCCCATCATCACATAATCCATATAAAAGAAATGGATATCATTTCATAATAAGAAAAGTGAATCCATGTAAATCATAGAGACTTTATACCTGAAACATACACATATGAAATAATTTCATCTTAAATGGAAAATGGTTTTGATAAAACACTTGAAATGAATTCTTGAGGAAAATATCCATTCTTCTTCAAAATAAATGTCTTTTCACAAAAAATCATGAAATTTTAAAAGAAAAAGATTTTGTTGAAAATATTCAAGAAATATTTTGGAGGAAGCTTCATGAAAATAAGGCTTTATAAAACCGTAAAAATCCATTCGTTCTGTATAAGTTAAAAAAACATTCTTCCCATACTTTTGCTGGAAAAGTCAAAAAAGTACCTTGTAACGTAAACAAAAGAAAGATTCCTTACATACCATGTAGTAAAATTCAAAAATGTGTAAAAATGACTTTAAAAAAACATGATAATACTTTTATAAAACATGTACATGGATTATATAAATACCCCTTGTAAATACTTACGAATAAGCAATCTCGGATAAAAATGAGATTTGCAAAATTATCCCTTACCTTAGGTCTCATATGCTTCGTACGTATCCAAACATCCTGTATAATTATTTAAATAATTTCATTGAATTACTAAATGATAATATTCATTGTTATTATATCATATATGGTTCACTTATGACTTTATATTACCCGTTCTTTTGTAAATTCAGGTTAAAGTAGCGTTTTGGGTAAAATCGGTTCATTTGTCGTTCGTGTTTTAACTTGTAATTATTCATATGATTACTTAGATCATGATTACTTACATCTATAATATAAAACCTGATTTATATATAATATATATTCAGAATATACATATATATAATAGATCGAGAAAGGGAAATAAATACACTATTCATGGAGATGATAGGTCGTACGTACGCATGAACGCTGTTTTCGTTTCCTTATTGAATTGAATTGAAGTGACTAGATGAAATTAATATATATATATATATATATATATATATATAAATCCAGTAGCATTATTATGTCATATATTTCATGATTACTTATTATATATACTTTATAATCATTCTTGAATGGTTAACATGGAGAGTGAATCTCATCGCGTCGTGGAGACGGTAGTCCGTACGTACGCACGAGCGATGATATCATTTCCAAGATCGTGGAATTGTATTAAAGTGTATGAATAATATTACAGAATCAATATCACTATACAATAATCATATATATTCATTACGTTGACCATTATACCCATCCAAGTAAGGTGGTGGTGGAAAATAGATTACAGCACGGTGTGGAGACGACATTCCGTATGTACGCACGCGCGGTGATTTCTTTTTCCATAGGATGGATAGATGGTGAAATATGGTAGTTTCATAATTATAATAACATATCAGTATATTAGTGATACTTATGTTATTACCTCATAATTAAACAACTAAAAAAGAAGAAGTGGAAGAAGAAATAAGTTTGAAAGAATCGGTAACAGACATTACCTCTTCTTTGAAGCGCCTCTTTGAGACCTCTTCCTAGGGCACTAAAATTGGTCTTTGAAGAATACCAGGACCTCTAGGATGTTTCTAGGGAAGTGGAGAAGAGAATTTGTCAGGGTTTGGCCAAGCTTTAAGGATAAATTTGGTGTGAGGAAGAGAGAGAGGAGGTTCCCTTTTATAAGGGAGGAGAGGTGAACCTTTGGAAATATAAGAAATATTAGTTTATATTAAATCCCAACCCCACATAAAAACTACCAAAATGGCTCATATCCGAATATTAGATGATATATGGTTTTAATACCATCAAACAATAAAATTTAGATATTTTAGGAATTTATTTTAAACATTATCAACATGATTTATCCTTATTTATCAATTTAATTTTATTTGTGGTAATAATATTCTAAATTTTAAATTATTATAAATAATTAAACATGTGTTGTTAATTTTCCATAATTTGACACTTTATGACATTTTAGACCATATAAATTATAATTTATAATTTTTAAATATTTTTCTATTTTTAAACAATTTTTTAGTATGTTATTTTTATAAAATAAAAATTGTGTCAATTTAGACACTATTCATTTATTTGAATTTAAATAAAATATATACAGAAGATATGTTCAAAATAAAAGCTTTAATAGAATCATAAAATGTCATATGTATCTAGAAAATTAGTGTAGAACATTAAATAGTTCATATAATATTTATTTTAATATTTTTAGAATCATTTATTTGATATTTTAGTTAATAAAATAATTTCAACATCACTATTGTTTCATACTTAATGATAATTATTTAATCCCTAAAATTTTTAAATAAATTCCAATGATGTAGATAATTGTATTAGCTTTCTGGAGACTATTCATGTTTGAATTTACATTATGTTTATCACTAAATTAAAATTATTATACTTAAAATATTTAAAAAAGTGACATGTTGTCACTTTCTTTGGTTTTAATAATAATGAAATTATTTTCAGGGCAAAAAGTCCATTAAATGAATATAATCCGACCATTAGGTGATATGGGTCGACTTTTATTCATCCAATAGGATTTTTCAGGTGTTAGGGTAATTTTATAATCCTATATTTACCCTTAATTACCCGATTTACCTTTAACTATGGTAAATAAAATTTACCATAGTTACTATTCATAATGCCCAAAAATAAAAAGTAGCTTATTAACATAATTTGGATCCACTGATTCGAAATATGGAATTCATTTTTTCAAATTCATTACACAAAAGTTGCGGAAATTAAATTAAAATTAATCCTGTTGTCGAAAGAAAACGGGTTTTTGGTTAAAACATTGCAAAAGATTGAATTGATTTAACCAACAAATTCAACGTAAAATAAATTCTAAAGACATACATTATATTAAATGGTAAAAATATATTATATTTATACTTTAAAACCATTAAATATTATAATTTAACCATGTAAATTATTACGATGAAAAAAGTTGTTTTTAATTAAAATAAAGCTTGTTTTTACTATTCATTAAAGTATGAAAGTTATCAGAAAAAATATCAAAACATTATCCAATGAAAATTTTTTTATCCTGATTAAAAAGAAGAATTTTATTTTGTAAAATTTAAATTATAGACATTTCAAATACTTTATTTAATGTGGGTGCGCCATTAAAAGGCGGCAAAACTGCATTTTTTGAAAAATACTTATTTTACCCGAAAATTTTATTTTGTTCACATAACATGTTGTTGAAAATGAGTAAGATGAAATAATAATGTTATAAAATTAAAAATTTAGTTAATACTATTCATAACAGCTAGTTCATAATAATATTATAACCATATATCAAAGTTTAGTGAAACCTAATTTTGCGTACAACACATGCTATCAAGGAAAGTCGTGATTGCGTGTAATTCAAGCCAAGTTAGGGTTGTGTGTTGTGCAAGACTCCTTTGTTTTAGCGTTTAAAAAATCCAACCATATTTCATTTATACATTGAATATATATATATATACACAATATTGTGTAGAATAACTACTATCAAACAAACGTGAAATTGTGTGTAACACGATCCAAGATTAGTGTTGCGTATTCTGCAAGCTAATACGGTGTTGCGTATAGATCAAGATAATCTTGGTGTAGAGTACATCAGAAGATATGAAATAAATCAAAAATAATATATCTTATAAAATCTCAGGGTGTTACACACAAATAACATAGTCCATTAGGGGCGAGGACTCATAAATCTTTGAGGCACCTTTTTATGGTGTGAATCCTTGATAATATTCAGGAGGATATTATGAGAATGAGACCCGCCAGTAGGAAATCTACATTTCATAGTGTCATTGGATGTTCCTATCCGCAGACATGTGTATTAGTCCTTATACATTAATATTATTCTTAATGGGTTTAACAACTCATGCACTTATATGTATTGACAAAAACTGTGACAACACACTATTCACAATGAGGTAGGATACATTGGGTGCATCACGAGTGATACTGCATTAATAGAAAATGTGAGAAAGGATTTTTCCCTTCTGTTCCATAACAGATGTAGATATCTCAGGCCTTTTGATACAATTGATATAGCCTAAATAAATCCATGGCCACGGTAAGGTATGTGATAGTTCAATTCTGGGAAGTCAAAGAAAGAATAATCGAGCACATGTGTTGATGGCACTAGCATGCAACCCACTTGATTTGAGATATCGAGACAATGGGATTAAATTACACGGTATGATTTCATTTGAGGTGACATGTCAATGTGGAATCAACTTCTTTCTCTTGGGTGACTTGACCCGTTTCTAGAAAGTAATCTTGGAATTTAGGCAAGCCCGCCTAATGCCAACGAGAAAGTGGCCTAGAGGGTAACACAATAAGTGTATCCAAGTATCGCAAGTAGAATAAAGATTATTCTCGTATGTGGTTTAATAATTATTCAAGGTAGCCTAAATTGTTGTAATTTTTGAGGAAGAATAAAATGAAAAAAACAAGATATACATGCCGTGTACATTGAATGTACACACCATGTAGTTTTAATTTTGAATGGAAATTAAAAACAAGTACACACTGTGTATTAATGATTACACATAGTGTAGTTTTTCCAGTCAGGATTTTTGGGAAAATAATATTGTTTTATTAAATGATATATTTTATAATCAGCATGGGCGCATGTCAAAGAATTAATGATTCGACATGGGGGTGTTCAATAAGAGTTAATGAAATAAATAAAACATGTAACACATTAATTTATTGTCATAACTCTATAACCTCAAACCCGATTATAAATATCCTCACAACCCCACCACTTTTCGATGAATCGTTTTTCACAACAATTCTTGAAAATTTCGTCAAGGTTGAGAGAACTCCTTCATCCAAGAATGCTCTCAAGACCGAGAGAGATCCTACTCCATTGAATCAAGGCGATATATGGTGGACAATGCAAGCAAAGGCTTCTCCACGCTAGCAACCGAAGATTCCTTTGGTGATATTCAGAGATACGTGGTGCACATGTGGATCTATGCTAGAGGAAGTCTACACCTGTCATCTGTTATGCAACGACGAATCACATCAAAACGTGACCGGAAAACCTCAAAAAAGAAATAATTCCATCAAGGTAATTCTTGTCAATTAATTAAATTAATTATAACCAACATATGATGATCATCTCGATGGTTCCAGGACCCATCTCTTTCTTTTCATTCTTTGTTCTATTCCGAAGATCCGACGTTTTATTATCACGATGGATCTCAGATTGAACGTTTTTTAACGCTAAAATTAATGTTGGGAAAACTAACCAATGCGCTTCTACTATTCTTGGAACCTACAAGTTGTATCATAGGGAGGTTATATCATTAATTATAATTATTTAGTTTTTCATTGGTGATTAACGCATTTAATAATATAGTTTTTTTAATTAAAGTTAATCATTCTTCAAATCTGAATCTCGGGATATGTTCCTCCTCTCTCATTTCTTGTTCACCTTACAGAAATGAATTTTTATTTTAACTTTTATTAAAATAAAATAGATGATCTCATCTAGAGGTTCCAAACGTTCCAATGATTACAACACATGAATACATGACGTGTATTCAGAATTAAATGTTGTGTCGTCTAGGTTCAATGCATAAGGCTGGTCCTCCAAATCAAGCCATGTATTAGAGTATACCTAAGTCATAAATGACACCGTCTTGACCAGGGATAGGTGGCACACGGTTTCCAGATTACATGCAGTGTGGTCCACTGAACACAACGTGTATTTCCTTCGGTTTAGGGTTGGACCATGTACCTCATACACGGCTTGCCTGGCTGGAAACCTTGTAACACGGATACTACATGGCGTGTGTCCCACTGAAAATGTCGTGTATTAAAAAACAATTCGAAGTACATCTACACCCCATGTCCCGGGTGTGTACCTCAGCTGGATGGTGAACAGAAGTGCACGCCATGTAGTCGGAACTACATGTCGTGTACTCATCCAAATAATGTAGATTTATTAAAATTTATTATTATATTATACAAACCCTTGAGACGTTTACCATAGTGTAGGAATAAAGATGAGGCACAACACGTGATGGGTGTTTTATATATATGTGTTTAATTTAACATCTGCGTAATGAACAAGAATTCATTGGGTCGCCTCCAAGGTACAAGTTAAATACAAAGATAATTTTAAACGAATTTATTTGTTTAAAATTATGATGGATGAGAATATAATGGAAATTTAGAAAAAAGGATTAAGGTAAAAGGATTAATTAATTAAAGATAATTAATTGATTCGAGCGTGATTTATCTTAAGAAAGAATGATTAAAGAATTTAATGCAAGTTTTATTTATGCGTAAATATCGTTGTATGTATGAATGATCGTGAGATAGACCAAGACCTTTCTATATCAATGGTTTTGTTTAATTTATTTATTTAAATTAATTTTTTTGGCCTGCGAGCCTTCTCCTCATTAATATGTATGGCATGTGCGCCCAAGGATTCTTTTATGAAAAAACCCATTTTACCCCTCACCTATGTGTGAGATAAATGCATATGTAATGGATGGATCTCCCAAGCTAGTGGAGGCGGCTCAAGTTAGGAGCCAAGGTGAAACCAATCCCAAGAGATATGAAGGTGGATAGGTGGAAAGCTGTAAACACGAACCCGAAAGGTTCAAGGTGTTTCTCCCCTAGGTCTTGGGTTAGTTTATAAACTTCTAGATAAACTAACCAAAAGAACAAGCTCCTGATCATACCATTTATTTCTGTCAGTTTCATGGTTTGTTTATTATGGGTATATTTCCACGATCACACAACTAATGAATTAAACAAGAATGCAAGATGGAACTAAAATAAGGCAGACTTATGCATAAATATTATCTTAGACATGGTTAATCACTTAAGTATATCCCACATAATATTAACAAGAATGTAATCAAAGATAATAAAAATGGAAATTTATGTATAAGGATAAAATCTCTCAAAGGAATATTAAGTTGGCATAGCCTTCCATAATCTTGGTTAGAATCGAACCATAGTTCAAAATGATTGACCAACCCCATTTGGGGTGCTTTCAATTATCGGGGAATTATTATTAAAGGTTTTGGGTTGACTTGACTTGGTTCACAACATGGGTTGACTGCCATAGCAAGAATTGGTGTGACCAAGAGGCAAAGGTTTAGGAAATCCAAAATAAATAGATTTCAGGATTGGGGAGTCCACTCAGCAGACAAGGAGCTGCGAGTTAATGCAGTTGGAATTTGGAATGCCTGTAACACCCCAAGATTTGATGAAAAATAATCTTTTTAATTTCACTAATGTCTTGTGTTGTACGCTACACCAAAAGGAGCTTGCACAACACGCATCATTGATTTCCTTGCATTACACGCAATCACGACCTTCCTCGATAGCGTGTGTAGTACGCAATAACGAGTTTCACTAAACAACAATATGCTATTAAAATATTATTAAAACTAGCCGTTATGAATGGTAATAACCAATTTTTGAAATTTTTGAAATTTTATTTTTCAAAATGGATTTCATTTTTGGATTTGGAATATCGAAATTAGATTAGGGTGGAATTTTGGTAATTTTCGGAAAACTTTCATATTTTGATGAATAGTGGAAATTACTAAATTTTAATTAAAAACAACTTTTTCAATCGAAATAATTAATAGTGATAAATTATTAATTTTAGTGGTTTTAAAGTATATTTAGAATATATTTTTACAATTTAATACAATTATGGTCATTGGATGTAATTTCACATTTAAACTAGTTATAAACAAGTTTCAATCTTTTGATAGTTATTATCTCTTAAAAACACGCTATTTGTTTTGACGACGGGAATTAATTTTTAAATTAGTTAATACAACTGATATGTTTTGAATTTGGTAAAATATACATCATTTTTGAGTTCATAATATCAAATATAGCTTAGGCCTAATTTTTGGTATTTTTCTGAAAACTTTCAATTTTTGATGAATAGTGAAACCACTAAGTGGTAGTTAAAAAAAACTGAATTGTTCATAAAACATAATTTTACCGCTTCTGTGAGTGGAATTTCAAAAATCCGAGAGAGACAGTTGATGTCAGTAAGTAAAATGTGGTTCAATGAGATGAAAATAATTTTTTGGTGAATAGTAACTTTTTACTTTTTTTACCACGGTTAAAAGTAAATAGGGTAATTAAAGGTAGAAATGATGTTATTATTATCCAAACACATGTCCTAATTCTATTGGACAAGTGTAATTCGACCAAAAACAAACGTAGGAATAAAATATGGCCATTTAGGCCCACGAGGATTAGATTAGGACATTTATTATTAATTTATTTAAAGAAGGGTTAAAAGAGTTAAAATCAATGTTTATTTACTAAAACATTTTTAATATATGGTTATAAATGAGATAAATTCGATTTTAAATATTCATTAGAAAGATACAATGATTTATTACATAATGTTATTTTATTTGTAATTTTTAGACATTAAATAATTTAATTTATTTATGACACAACGATGATGCAGTAATTATCTTATTAATGAAATATTGAAATAATTGATGTTATAAATACCCAAATAAATATAATTTGAGACTTTTTTTGAATTCCACTAATTTTATAGGTTACTATGACATGTTAGTATTGATTTAATTAACTTTTTTCGAACTTATCATTCTGTTATGAGTTTCACAAAAATCAATTACTAAATAGTGTCAAAATTGACATAAAATAGTTTTTAAAACAAATATTATATTATTAATTGTTATTTTATTCCTAAAAATCTATGGTTCGGCCAAATGACTTAGATAAGGTTATATATATTAATAATAAACAATTTGGGGTTCGTTTGGCTTCTTATAGTATGTTTATGAACCTTATAGTGTAAGAAAACAAGAAGACACGGTAAAAGTTAAATTATCTAACTTAAAGTTAAATATAAATGATAAGGTTAACATAATAACCTGAACATGTCTAAATCCTATTGGATGAGAGGATTTCGACCCATCCCCACTTTAGCTTCGAAATAAGACCCTTTGGAACCATTATAAACCGAATTTCACCTTAATATAAAATAATATTTTTAGTTATTCCAAAGGTACCCCTCTCCTCCCTTATAAAAGGGCACCTCCTCCCTCTCCTCCTCACACCAATTTGAGAATTCATGCTCGGACAACCCCTGCCAAAATCTCTTCTCCACTTCCCTAGAAACATCCTAGATGTTCTGGTCTTCCTCAAAGACCAATTTTAGTACCCTAAGAGGAGGTCTCAAAGATGCGATTCAAAGAAGAGGTAATTTCCGTTACCGATTCTTTTACCTTTATTTCTTCTTCCACTTCTTCTTCTTAGGTTGTATCATTATGAAGTAATAAAATCAGTATCACTCATATATTGATATGTTATTATAAGTATGAAACAATCCTATTTCACCATCTATCCATCCTACGGAAAACGAAATCACCGCGCGTGCGTACGTACGAAATACCGTCTCCACGCCGTGGTGTAAACTATTTTCCGCCACCACCTTAATTGGATGGGTATAATGGTGTAATGAGTAACTATATATGATTATTATAAAGTGATATTGATACTGTAATATTATACATACACTTCAACACAAGTTCACGATCATGAGAACGATATCATCGCTCGTGCATACGTACGGAATACCGTCTCCACAACGCGATGAGATTCATTCTCCACTTTAACCATTCATGAATGATTATAAAGTATATATAATAAGTAATCAGGAAATATATTACATAATAATGATACTAGATTTATGTTTATATATATGAATGTCATCTACTTAATTCCTTTCAACTCAATAAGGAAACGAAAATAACGTTCATGCGTACGTACGACCTACCGTCTCCATGAACGGTGTATTTCTTTCCATTTATTGATCCATTATATATATGTATATTCTGAATATATATAATATATAAATCATGTTTTATATTCTGTAATTAACTAATAATGAATTATGTAATCATATGAATAATTACAAGTTAAAACACAAATGACAAATGAGACGATTTTACCCAAAACGCTACTTTAACATGAATTTACAAAAGAATGGGTAATATAAAGTCATAAGTGAACCATATATGATATAATAACAGTGAATATGATTCTGTAATAAGTCAATGACAATATTTAAATCATCATACAGGAGGTTTGGACACTTACGAAGCAAATCTGACCTAAGGTAAGGGAAATATCACAATCTCATTTTTATCCGAGATTGTTTATACTTTAGTATTTACTGGGGAGTATTTTATCATCCACACCCATGTTTCATCAATATGTAATATTATTTCCATCCACCTACAATTTTTTAAATCCAATTTTACCCTTCGGTGAGTTTTTAGTAAAAGATATGAAAGGAATCTTTTGTCGTTTTTCGTACGAGGTACTTTTTGACTTTTTCGACAAAAGTACAAAGAATGTTTTTTTTAACTTATACGGCATGAATGGATTTTTAAAACATTATTTACAAGAAGCTTCCTTTACAAGTTTTCAAGTTTATTTTTAATCAACTTCTTTTAGTTTAAATTTTTATGACATGTTAAGAAAGGAAAATGTTTTTGAAGTAGAAAGGATATTTTCCTCAAGAATGGAGTTCAACTGTTTTATCAAAATTATTTTCCATCTAAGATAATATAGGGTTCTGTTTATATCCCTATTATTACATTGATTTGATTATATTGTGATGGAATTACTTTAATTAATTACTTTATCTTATATGAATTGTTTTATGATTTCACAATGTTTAAGATTCCCATTTTTATTACATGGGTTATGCTATGATGTATGGTTTATGATTTTGTGGCACACATAAGAATGGTATCATTATGAGATGGGTGGGACCTATATCTCCCTCCAATGCATTGGGTAAAGATTTTATATCTCATGAGATAGACATGGATGGAATGGTAGGTTATACCAGTTCAGTGAAACAGGACTGAAACGAGGGTGACTCGGTTCAGAAAGGGACTTTGTCCACTAAGATAGTCTTGGCAATGAGTCTTGACTAATAAGATATGATTATTTATGATTATGTGTGTATTCCACAAAGTTTCATGTTTTAAGTTATGATTATTGTGATTACATTTCACTGCCATGATTTATCCCATGTTATGAAATTGTGCTCTCTTTTATAGGTTAAGATTTCCAAAATGTTATGTTCTTATGAATATGATGTGATGGATATTTCTTTTGTTTACCCTTACTGAGCATTTGAGCTCACCCTTTTATGTTTTCTTTTCCCCAGGATATAAAGAAAGGTTTTAGGTAAAAAAAAGGGAAGATCTTTATGGGAGATGTTGAAGATATTTCACCACGATTAGAAGATTATATTCCACGTTTCCAAAGACACTAAACTATTACGATCCTTGTGTGTGTGTTTTTGTTATGTACTAAGTATTCCGCACAAGTAATGTAATGATCATGTACGTCAAGCTTCGGGTCTCTACAGTTGGTATCAGAGGAAAAGTTTAGTCAACCTTTGGAAACTAGGATGCGAAAACATTAGTGAGATCCCTAGAGATATTTCTAAGGTATGTCTAGGGATGTCCCTAAGGTTAATTATACGTATAGGTTATAGTACTAGAATTATGCTAACGATCATAGAATTAAACCTAAGATGTTAGATATTGAATGTACTCCCCCTTTATTATGTTGTTTTCCCTAGCATGATTTTTTCCTCTCACACTATTCTTTTTGGGTTTTAGATGATGGCTGGAGCCCGAAGGAACGGTGTTGATAAATGTAATGGACAATGCAATGAATGTCCTCCTGAACAAACAAGTGTTATGGGAGATGGAGTGCAAAATATTATTGCTATACTTACACAAGCATTGAATCATTCTGGACTTCCAAATGAGCAGAGTAGGGAACAATATTCTATTGAGTCCTTCATGAGGAAACTTCCACCTTCTTTCAGTGGGTCTTCCGATCCACTTGTTGCTGAACAATGGATCAGTACCAATGAAAAGATATTTTCAGTTCTTCAATGTTCTAATCATGATAAAGTCATCTTAGCTGTATATCGTTTGGAAGGTGAAGCTGATCAATGGTGGAATCTTATCAAGAATACGAGGCCAAGAGATGAAATTGAGTCCATGGAATGGGACGAGTTCAAGAACTTGTTTTTCATTAAGTACTTCCCCCATATTCTTCGAACAAAGATGGAAAAGGAGTTTCTTGAGCTGAAGCAGAAGGATGATGAATCTGTTGGTATATACGATGCGAATTTTACAAGACTTGCAAGGTATGCATCTGGCATTATCATCCAACCTGAAAGTAAAGTTGATCGATTTTTCAGTGGCTTAAAACCAAGTCTTCGAAGGGCATTAGCTATAAGAGACATCAGTAGATATGAAGAAATTGTGCGTTGTGCTATCAAGGTAGAAATGGAAGTTGGTGTTACATATCCATCTCATGGTTTTTACAAGAAACGAAAGATGGAGTTCAAGGAGAAATCTCAGAATAATGGTGAAAAGAAGATGAATGTTTCCTTATGCTCAAAGTGTGGAAAGAAGCATGGTGGAGATTGTCTTAAAGGGACTAGAAAATGTTTTAAGTGTGGAAAAGAAGGTCATCGAGCTGCTGAGTGTCAGAGTAATGGAAAAAGGGTTTCTAATGATGTGAATAAAGCAAAGACTGCAGAGAACGCACCACCAACACTTCAATGCTTCAGGTGCAAGGAAATGGGGAATTATGTTAATAAATGCCCTAATCCAAGGGTTAGTGATGATCAACATTAGCAACCACTTAAGGCAAAGGACAAAGGGAAGTCAAATGTGATCACTATTGGCGATGTTGAATATGACAACGATGTGGTGGAATGATTAAGTGTTTATGTAATGGGATTCCAAAATAATGTTGTATATAGTATCGTGGAATATTGGAATATTTATGTTTTGGTCTATTGTGGTTTTCAATAATTTTATGGTACCAGTAACCATTGAAAGTGATTGAGATATTTTTGGAAAAAGAATGATATGCGCATAATTATGGGAAAACGAGAAAATGAAATATTTGACAGTATTCATGTGCTCATGATTGATATAAGGACTAAGTGATATCATGGTTTGAGTATATAGAATTTTGAGGATTTTGGTATGTGTAAGGTGTTAACTTTTAACTGCCTTCATGTTTTCACTAAGGTTCAATGGGTATTCAAGAGAATACATGATTAAGGACTTTTAATGTTTGGAATGTGACCAACAAAACATATCTTATGATATATGGGGATCAACTATGGTATTAAATCTATGGTAATCGTTTTCACTATATTATGAGAGTGGACTGCAGTATTATGGATAAGCCTAATGATTGGAATGGATTATGTTGGACATAAGTTAGTATTGTTTAAGTATAGAACTTTTTTCAATATTATTGATGGGATGTTATAGTAATATAGTTTTAGAAAAAGGATAACCTGCAGGACGGGCGACAGCCCATCGCGTCGGACAAGGTTGTAGGAATCGAACCCACAACCGAAGTCCGACTGGCCTTTATCGCCTACCACTGGCCTATAAGAAGTCCCTGTTTATTAGAAACTAGTATTATTATATTAAGCAGTATGATATATGAAGTATAAGTCCATTTTAGCAACCATATATAATTAATCTCACTATATATGGACTTATGTATTATTTTGATAACTTTTATAACCTTTTGTTTGAGATAGATGGAATGACCCATCATTCTATCACATGATCTGCTAACACATCACGGATGAAAAATTAAACTTCATTTCTTTAGAAGATGAATTCTAAATTTTCCAAAGAACGACCAACGGTGAGACTATACCGAAATCACGAAAGTATTTCTTCTAATTCCAATTTCATCAACTTTAGGGAAATGATCTTGAAAACCAAAAATGTTGTCCTAGTGATCTTATATCTTATGATTCAGATGGTACCTTAGATCATCACAAATTTATTGCTTTGTGATTGCTGGATTTTCCATAGCCACGTTCTCTACCACTCTCCATCGGAACATGATGGTTAGATTTCTCTTCCATATCCATATTTTCACTTATGTCCACCTACGTGGAAACCCAGTGAAGAGTTAATTTGGGTAACCGTTACATTTCATACTTTAGTTTTTAAAGCCAAGTTTTGGTATTCCTTTTTACAATGTGGGTTTCTATTAGAGAAACTTTCAAGTAGTAAACCATTTATAACCTCGACGAATTTCGAGGGAGAAATTCATTTTAAGGGGGGTAGAATGTAACACCCCGAGATTTGATGAAAAATAATCTTTTTAATTTCACTAATGTCTTGTGTTGTACGCTACACCAAAAGGAGCTTTCACAACACACATCCTTGAATTTCATTACATTACACGCAATCGCGACCTTCCTCGATAGCGTGTGTAGTACGCAATAACGAGTTTCACTAAACAACAACATGCTATTAAAATATTATTAAAACTAGCCGTTATGAATAGTAGTAACCACTTTTTGAAATTTTGTAAATTTCATTTTTCAAAATGGATTTCATTTTTGGATTCGGAATATCGAAATTAGCTTAGGGTGAAAATTTGGTAATTTTCGGATAACTTTCATATTTTGATGAATAGTGGAAATTACTAAATTTTAATTAAAAACAACTTTTTCAATCGAAATAATTAATAGTGATAAATTATTAATTTTAGTGGTTTTAAATTATATTTGGAATATATTTTTACAATTTAATACAATGATGGTCATTGGATGTAATTTCACATTTAAACCAGTTATAAACAAGTTTCAATCTTTTGATAGTTATTATCTCTTAAAAACACGCTATTTGTATTGACGACGGGAATTAATTTTTAAATTAGTTAATGCAACTGATATGTTTTGAATTTGGTAAAATAGACATCATTTTTGAGTTTATAATATCAAATATAGCTTAGACCTAATTTTTGGTATTTTTCTGAAAACTTTCAATTTTTGATGAATAATGAAACCACTAAGTGGTAGTTAAAAAAAAACTGAATTGTTCATAAAACTTAATTTTAACACTTCTGTGAGTGTAATTTCAAAACTCCGAGAGACACGGTTGATGTCAGTAAGTAAAATGTGGTTCAATGAGATGAAAATAATTTTTTGGTGAATAGTAACTTTTTACTTTTTTTTACCACGGTTAAAAGTAAATAGGGTAATTAAGGGTAGAAATGATATTATTATTACCCTAACACATGTCCTAATTCTATTGGACAAGTGTAATTCGACAAAAAACAAACTTAGGAATAAAATATGACCATTTAGGCCCACATGGATTAGATTAGGACTTTTATTATTAATTTATTTAAAGAAGGGTTAAAAGAGTTAAAATCAATGTTTATTTACTAAAACATTTTTAATATAGGGTTATACATAATATAAATTATATTGTAAATATTAATTCGAAAGATAAAAATATTTGCTACATAATGGTATTTTATTTGTAATTTTTAGACAGTAAATAATTTAATTTATTTATGACAGAACGATGATGCAGTAATTATCTTATTAATGAAATATTGAAATAATTGATTCTATAAGTACCCAAATAAATATAATTTGAGACTTTTTATGAATTCCACTAATTTTCTAGGTTAATATGACATGTTAGTATTTATTTAATTAACTTTTTTCGAACTTATCATTCTGTTATGAGTTTCACAAAAATCATTTACTAAATAGTGTCAAAATTGACATAAAATAGTTTTTAAAAAAATTATTATATTAGTAATTGTTATTTTATTCCTAAAAATCTATGGTTCGGCCAAATGAATTAGATAAGGTTATATATATTAATAATAAACAATTTGGGGCTCGTTTGGTTTCTTATAGTAAGTTTATTAACCTTATAGTGTAAGAAAACAAGAAGACACGGTAAAAGTTAATTTATCTAACTTAAAGTTAAATCTAAACAATAAGGTTAAAATAATAACCTAAACTTGTATAAATCCTATTGGATGAGAGGATTTCGACCCATCCCCACTTTAGCTTGGAAATAAGACCCTTTGGAACCATTATAAACCGAATTTCACCTTAATATAAAGTAATATTTTTTGTTATTCCAAAGGTACCCCTCTGCTCCCTTATAAAAGGGACCCTCCTCCCTCTCCTCCTCACACCAATTTGAGAATTCCAGCTCGGCCAAACCCTGAAGAAATATCTTCTCCACTTCCCTAGAAACATCCTAGAGGTTCTGGTCTTCCTCAAAGTCCAATATTAGTGCCCTAAGAGGAGGTCTCAAAGAGGCGCTTCAAAGAAGAGGTAATTTTCGTTACCGATTCTTTCACCTTTATTTCTTCTTCCACTTCTTCTTCTTAGGTTCTTTCATTATGAATTAATAACATCAGTATCACTCATATACCGATATGTTATTATAAGTATGAAACAATCCTATTTCACCATCTATCCATCCTATGGAAAATGAAATCACTGCGCGTGCGTACGTACGGAATACCATCTCCACGCCGTGGGGTAATCTATATTCCGCCACCACCTTAATTGGATGGGTATAATGGAGTAATGAGTAACTATATAAGATTATTATAAAGTTATATTGATTCTTGAATAGTATACATACACTTCAACACAAGTTCACGATCATGAGAACGATATAATCGCTCGTGCGTACGTACGGAATACCGTCTCCACGACGTGATGAGATTCATTCTCCACTTTAACCATTCATGAATGATTATAGAGTATATATAATAAGTAATCATGAAATATATTACATAATAATGATACTGTATTTATGTGTATATATATGAATGTCATCTACTTAATTCCGTTCAACTCAATAAGGAAACGAAAATAGCGTTCATGCGTACGTACGGCCTACCGTCTCCATGAACGGTGTATTTATTTCCATTTATGGATCCATTATATATATGTATATTCTGAATATATATTATATATAAATCATGTTTTATATTATGGAATTAAGTAATAATGATCTATGTAATCATATGAATAATTACAAGTTAAAACACGAACGACAAATGAGACGATTTTACCCAAAACGCTACTTTAACATGAATTTTCAAAAGAACGGGTAATATAAAGTCATAAGTGAACCATATATGATATAATAACAGTGAATATGATTCTTTAATAAGTCAATGACATTATTTAAATCATCATACAGGAGGTTTGGACAGTTACGAAGCAAATCGGACCTAAGGTAAGGGAAATATCACAATCTCATTTTTATCCGAGATTGATTATACTTTGGTATTTACTGGGGTATATTTTATCATCCACATCCATGTTTCCTCAAAATGTAATATTATTTCCATCCAACTACAATTGTTTAAATCCAATTTTACCCTTCGGTGAGTTTTTAGTAAAAGATATGAAAGGAATCTTTTGTCGTTTTTCGTACGAGGTACTTTTTGACTTTTTCGACAAAAGTACGAAGAATGTTTTTTAACTTATATGGCATGAATGGATTTTTAAAACAGTATTTCCAAGAAGCTTCCTTTACAAGTTTTCAAGTTTATTTTTAATCAACTTCTTTTAGTTTAATGTTTTATGACATGTTAAGAAAGGAAAATGTTTTTGAAGTAGAAAGGATATTTTCCTCAAGACTGGAGTTCAACAGTTTTATCAAAATTATTTTCCATATAAGATAATATAGGGTTCTGTTTCTATCCCTATTATTACATTGATTTGATTATGTTGTGATGGAATTATTTTTATGAATTCCTTTATCTTATATGAATTGTTTTATGATGTCACGATGTTTAAGATTCCCATTTTTATTACATGGGTTATGCTATGATGTATGGTTTATGATTTTGTGGAACACATAAGAATGGTATCATTATGAGATGGGTAGAACCTATATCTCCCTCCAATGCATTGGGTAAAGATTTTATATCTCATGAGATAGACATGGCTGGAATGGTATGTTATACCGGTTCAGTGAAACAGGACTGAAACGAGGGTGACTCGGTTCAAAAAGCGACTTTGTCCACTAAGATAGTCTTGGCAATGAGTCTTGACTAATAAGATATGATTCTTTATTATTATGTGTGTATGCCAAAAAGATTCATGTTTTAAGTTATGATTATTGTGATTACATTTCACTGCAATGATTTATCCCATGTTATGAAATTATGCTCTCTTTTGTAGGTTATGATTTCCAAAATGTTATGTTCTTATGAATATGATGTGATGGATATTTCTTTTGTTTACCCTAACAGAGCATTTCAGCTCACCCTTTTATGTTTTCTTTTCCCCAGGATATAAAGAAAGGTTTTAGGTAAAAAAAGGGAAGATCTTTATGGGAGATGTTGATGATCTTTCACCACGATTAGAAGATTATATTCCGAGTTTCCAAAGACACTAAACTATTACGATCCTTGTGTGTGTGTTTTTGTTATGTACTAAGTATTCCGCACAAGTAATGTATTGATCATGTACGTCAAGCTTCGGGTCTCTACAATGCCTACCTAAAACCATTCAAGTTTCTTGACCCACCATATTTGGGGTAATACTAAAGGCAATATGGATCCTTTCCACTAGAATATTCAAGCAACAGAATATTCTGAAGTCAATGGTGAGGGATATTGGATTTTGATAAAATAGTGGGTGACTAATAAGTATTAATTAATTTATTTGACTCAGTTTTATAATGTACTAAAACCTTTGATCATCTTAGTTTGAAGAAATGACCAGAAAAATGACTTAAAACATATCATTGCGAACCATACCCGATAAAGAAAACCTTATCACTGGCACCAATTTCCTAGAGTCTCAGAGGCATTTACACGTCATCCTTCTCCACGAGAGGAAATTGTATGTGCTGGAAGAGACTGTTCCATTTGTGCCTGGGAAAGAGGCCAATGATGAGGAAATATTTTTCTATGCAAAACAGATGGATGATGACACAAATGTCCAGTGTTTCATGCTATTGGACATGTCTAATGAGATCTTGAAGCAACCTAAAAACATGGACACGTATAGCATGATGTCTCACCTTAAGATCTATACCACGAGAAGGCGAGACAAGAGAGATACAAGATCTCCAATTATTTGTTTACAACTAATCTTAGAGAGTCTATGCCAGCTGGGCCACATGTAATCAAGCTTATTGGATACATTGAACGTCTAGACATCTTAGGGATTAAATTCTCGGATGAGTTGCATACAGATCTCATCTGATCATCACTACCCAAGACCTTCTCTAGCTTCATTGACAATTATAACATGATATACAATGAGAAGAGTCTATCAGAACTTCTGACCTTAATTCACCAGGTAAATATAGACATGGGGCATGAAAAACCCGCAGTCCTTATGGTGAATAAGAAAAGGACAAGGAAAAGGGGCTAAAGACTTATAAACGGTTTGAATCCCCTGAGAATCCCCCCTCCATGAAGGGGAAGATCCAGAGGTAGGGAAAGTAATGGGATGTAGTATGTTTTTCATGTGGCATGAAAGGCCACTGGAAGAGGAACTACAGTCAAAAGCATGGGGAAGGTTCATTCGTTATCGAGTGTAATCTTTCCATTTCTACTAATTGAGTATTAGATACATCTTATGGGGATCTCATCTGTATTCAAACGTAGGAACCAAGTAGATTTAGAAAGATTTCTAGGGGATAGGTGGATCTTCGAGCTGCAAATGGCGTCAGGCTGGCTGTGTTGGCTATTGGCGATTACCACCTCTCATTGCCAACTGGGATGATTTTGGTTTTACATAACAGTATTATGTGCCTAGTGTCACCAAGAACATAATTTATGTATCTTGTTTGGATATGGTTGGATTTTTTTTCATGTTTGGAAATAAGGGTTGTCTCTTTTATAAGAACATTGTATGTTATGGTATGACACATTTAAATAATGGGTTGTATGTATTAAATTATTAAAACCAAGTGTTGGAAATCCATAACGAAACAAATTTACATGACTCATACGTCACCCAGTTGTGGAATCACCATCTTGGTTATGTAAATGAGAAGCAGTTCACAAAGCTCTGGAAAGATGGTTATTTTGAGTCTATTGATCTAAAACCACTTAATAGATGTCACACTTTTTTACATGGAAAAATGACCAATCCGCCCATCGGTGGACAAGGTGAAAGGGACACAGAGCTTCTAGGATTTGTGCATACAGACGTGTGTGGACCATTTCTAGTAGAAGCTAGAGGTGGATATTCTCACTTCATTAGTTTTACTGATGATTTGAGTAGATATGGCTATGTCTACTTAATTAGGTATAAGTCAGAAGCCTTAGAGAAATTTAAGGAATTCAAGAATTAAGTAGAGAATCAGCTCGGTAAGAAGATAAAGAAACTTCGATCAGATCGAGGTGGAGAATATCTGAACCAAGAGTTCATCAATCTTCTACGGGAGTCTGGGATTATATCTCAGCTCACTCCTCCTTATACACCACAGTGGAATGGTGATAGTGAAAGGAGGAACTATGCCTTGTTGGTCATGGTGAGGTCGATGATGAGTTATGCAGATCTTCCATTATCCTTTTGGGGATATGCATTACAAAATACACCATACACATTAAACTGAGTACCAACTAAGGCGGAAAATGGAATTCCCTCCAAGTTATTGAATGGAAAGAAACACCTTTTGTCATATACATATGTATGGGGATGCGGGGAATTTGTTAAGGCCTTATTAGGCAAAAAACTAGCACCCAGTGGCATGAGGTGTATCTTTATAGTATATCCCAAGGAAACCAAATGATATTACCTATATAACCCTCAAGACAACAAAGTGACTGTCGCCAGACAAGACGTATTTATTAAGAGGGAGCACATCCTCAAAAGGGATAGTGGGAGGAAGTCTTACTTTGACAAATTTGATGCTCAAGATACAGAGGAGTTGGTATAAGAATAAGTTCCACAGGTCCCTATGGAAGAGGTTCCAGAAACACAAGTTCTGCGTAGGAGCTCAAGAGAGAGGTAAGGGAACCAGAGAGATTTGGTTCCCTAGTTACTGAGTATGGTGAATCATTATTGTTGGAAAATGATGAAACTCTCTTCTATAAGGAAGCAGTAGAAAGCTCAGAAGCTGCAAGATATCTAGAAGCTATGAATTATGAGATGGATTCCATGTATAAGAACTAAGTCTGGGTTCTGGTCGATGATCCAGTTTTTGTAAATCCTGTTGGATGCAAATGGGTATTCAAGAGAAAATTGGACATGGAAGGTCAAGTTAGCACCTATAAAGCCAGGCTAGTGGCTAAACGATTTAGACAGCATCAAGGAATTGACTATGATGAAACCTTATCGTGAGTTTCCATGTTTAAATCCATAAGAATCATACTTTCCATAACAGCTTACCATGACTATGGTATTTGGAAAATGGATGTCAAAACAGAATTCCATTAGGGGAACCTTTAGGAAGATGTCTATATGACACAACCAGAAGTGTTTCTGACACCAGGTGAAGCCAAATGAGTTTGCAAGTTGCAGAAATCCATTTATGGATTAAAGAAAGAATCCAAGTCATAGAAAATTCGATTTAATGAAGCCATAAAAGAATTTGGTTTCATTAAGAACAAATGTGGGCCATGTGTTTATAAGAGGTTTAATGGGAATTTGATCATTATCCTAGTAGTATATGTTGACGACATATTGCTTATTGGAAATGATGTAGCAGTCCTACATTCAGTTAATTACTTGTTGAACAAGTGTTTCTCCATTAAGGACTTGGGTGAATCAACCTACATTCTAGGGATCAATATCATTTGTGATAGATCCAAGAGGTTTCTTGGTCTATGTCAGGGTACATAAATTGACCAGATACTAAGGAGGTTTAGTATGGAATAATCCAAGAGGGGATTGGTTCCACTGTCACATGACCTACATCTTTCTAAAAAAATGTGTCCTTAGACAAAACAAGAAAAAGATAGAATGATTATGATCCCATACATTTTGGCTATAGGATCTATCATGTATTCCATGTTATATACCAGGCTTGATGTTGCCTATGCACTGAGCATGGTAGGGAGATATCAAGCAGATCCAGGAGAACAACATTGGACTGCTGTTAAGACTATCCTTATGAATCTGAGGAGAACTAAGGATATGTTACTTGTGTATGGAGGAGATAAAGAACTTGTCATCAGAGGGTATGCTGATGGTGGTTTTTAGACCGATCAGAACGATATGAAGTCGCAATCTGGATACGTTTTCTGTCTCAATAGAGGAGCTGTGAGCTGGAAGAGTTCAAAGCAGCCAGTTGTCGCCGATTTTATAGTGGATTACGAATATATAGCAACTTCTGATTAAGCCAAGGAAGCCGTCTGGGTTTAGAAAATTTTTCAGGAGCCTGATGTGGTGCCTAGCAGTAAAGATCCTATCATTTTGTATTGTGATAATACTGCAGCGGTGGGTCTTGAAAAAGAACCAAGGTCACATCAACGGACAAAGAAATACTCCAGAAGTTTCACCACTTGAAGGATTTCTATCAAAGGGGTGATGTTGTAGTGATAAGAGTGTCCATGGAAGAGAACATGGCGGACCCCATGACTAAAGTCCTATCTCATCAGAAGCATGAATATAATTTGAGAGCTAGCGAGTTAAAGTTTGTTAGAAGTTGGCTCTAGTCCAAGTGGGAGTATGTTGAATTTGGTGGTCTTGAACCAAATACTTTTTACTTTATTCATTAATAAATACCTTATCACATCTTGATTCTTCTTCTGTATGACAATTCATGTGATAATGTCCTAAGGACAGCTGTTGCATTAAAGGGTTATAGCGGATCTCTGCTATGATGAGAACCTGGAAGTGAAATAACACTGTTCTTTAATATATGTTCTATGTTCGGATGATGTTATTTGAGGGTCACTAATAATGCAGGCCTTTAGGGGTGAGGACTCATAAAAACTTTGAGGCACCTTCTCATAGTGTGTGCCCTTGGTAATATTTCGGAGGATATTATGAGAACGAGACCCGCCAGTAGAAAATCCACATTTCATAGTGTCATTGGATGTTCCTATATGCAGACATGTGTATTGATCCTTAGACTTTAAGATTATTATTAATGGGTATTACAACTTGTGCACTTATATTTATTGATGAAAACTATGACGACACACTGTTCGCAGTGTGGTAGGATATGTTGGGTGTGTCATGAGTGATACTGCATTAATAGATAATGCAAGAGAGGATTTTCCCCTTATGTTCCATAATTAAAGTATATATCCTAGTCCCTTTTATGGAATTGATATAGCCTAAATAAATTCATGGTCATGGTATGGTATGGGTGAGTTCAATTCCGAGAAGTCAAAGAAAGAACAATCGAGCACATAGGTTGATTGCACTAGCTTGCAACCCTCTTGATTAGAGATATCGAGACAAAGGTATTAAATTACATGGTAAGAATTTGTATGCGGTGACATGTAAATTTGGCGTCAACTTCTTTCCCTTGGGTGCCTTGACTCGTTGGTAGACAGTAATCTTGGACTTTAGGCAAGCCTTCCTAATGCCAACAAGAAAAACGAATAGATAGTCACACACTAAGAGTATCCAAGTATCCCAAGTAGAATAAAGATTATTCCAATATTTTGTTTAATAATTATTCATGGAAGCCTAAATCGTTTTAATGTTGGAGGAAGTATAAAATGAAAAAAAAACAAGATATACACACCGTGTACATTGAATGTACACGCCATGTAGTTTTCATTTTGTAAAGGAAATAAAAAACAAGTACACACCTTGTATTAATGATTACATGCCATGTAGTTTTTCTAGTCTGGATTTTGAGGAAATAATATTGTTTTATTAAATGATATTTATTATAATCATCGTGGTCTCATGTAATGGAATTAATGATTCGACATGGGGGTTTTCAGTAAGAGTTAATGAAATAAATAAAACGCATAACACGGTTATTTATTATCATAACTCTATTACCTCAAACCCGATTATAAATATCCTCACAACACTAACAATTTTCGATGAATCATTGTGCACAAAAATTCTGGAAAATTCTTTCAAGGCTGAGAGAATTCCTTCCTCCGAGAATGATATCAAGACCGAGAGAGATCCTCCTCTATCGGATCAAGGCGATTTAAGGTGGACAACGCAAGCAAAGGATTATCCACACTAGCACCTAGAGATTCCTTTGGAAACGTCTAGAGATACGTGGTTCACATGTGGATAACCACTAGAGGAAGTCTAAAATTGGATTCTATGATGCAATGATAAATCACATCGAAACCTGACTGGAAAACATCAACAAAGAAAGAATTTCACCAAGGTAATTCTTTTCAATTAATTAAATTAATTATAACCAACATATGATGATCCTCTCGATGGTTCCAGGACCCTTCTCTTAATTTTCGTTCTTCATTATATTCCGAAGATCCGGCGTCTTATTATCGTGATAGATCTCAGATTGAAGGTTGTTTAACTCTAAAATTAAAGTGGGGAAAACCCACCAATGCACTTCCACTATGCCCGAAACCTATAGAGTTGAAGTGTCTACTTTGTAATATTTGAGATGTAATGTAATGGTTATGGTCTAATTCTCTAAAACTATTAACCTGAAAAGATCCTCAATGTTAAATAGTGATTAAACCCAAGGTTAAGTAATGTTCTAAGTCAAGGGACTTATAGTCTACATGAGTAGTCAAGCATTTAATATATATTACATAAATACTGTAGAGATGAAAAAATATTATGAGGAAAATCTAGGATTTTAAAAAAACTTTAAGCTACTCTTTGAAATCTCTTTATTTTGCTTTAATGGTTAAAGGAATTCTGCTTTTCTATTGAGAATAAAATTCCTATATGTCTGTTCCCATCAAACTTACAATAAATTGTCTATATTGGGACCTCTATGAAAAGATTTTAATATACCAATGAAAGGTTCATCCATGATTGATTTTTCATCTGAACCTACAATTGTTTTATTCGCCAGTAGAAAAATTGACCATTTCTTGCTCGCTATATTTGTGACATAAAATACCTGCACCACATATGATGACATTATGAATGACTCACCCTTTTCATCTTATGAAATAAAATTAACCTCCACAAATCCAACTTCATTAACATTCACTTAACTTTTATTGATAGACCATTTGCGTTGGAAATGTAATGTGAGTACTAATATATACACCAAAAGGATTTATTCCATCCATATATATTGAAAGATAGATATTTATTGGCTCATTTCAATGTTTAGGATACTCATAATAAATATTCATTCACCAAGGAGGGTTTTCTGGACAATGTGGTTTCACATCTTTAATTCTTGTATCTACGTGACATGTCAATTTTATCAGGATTTCCTAACAACCATATAGTCTTTTAAACAATGGAACTATAAGAAAGTTCCATACATATTTCAAAGGACTTTATTCATCTTTCTTGTATCAATTCATGCCAGACATAGGGAATTTTATGAGTGATTTATGGACCTTGAGAAATAATATTAAATCATTTAAACATGAATTTATCTATTAGAGATCATTCCCATTGAACATAACATTCATTTAACATCATATATTTGGCAAGGATGCTCATTTGCTTCCATTATAATATCATTCAAGAGACCTGATAATTATGTAAATTAGGTTTCGCTTAGTCTTCCACTAGATTTAAAACTATATAAATTTAATATAGATGAAAAAGTATTGTATTTTGTAAAACTGATATACAATTTTCATTTATCACATCTACTTAAATTCTCAATTTTTTTTGGATAATGACAAATTTCATCTTCAATTCCAATTTTCATTTAATCCATATGATCTCCAACATCATTTACACTGGTGTTTATATCAAATGGTCTATAAACATCAATGTCAACCCAATCAGTGTACGTGTTTAGTTATTACTCATGTTTAGTGTAGTACCCATAGTTTGAGGTATGTAACCTTTTCAAGACTTTTTATGTGTTTAAATTGGTTAGGTAATGTTTGGGAGATTTTGGAAGGGTTTAGGAAATAATTGGACGCTTTTCTAGTGGTGAATGATTTGAACGCAATTAGTGGAAACCATGCATCAAACCCAGGTAATTGTGCGCATTGATACAGAGGCAAAGGGGTGGGTGCACAGTTAAGGTGAATGGTTTAAAAAATGTGTGTCCAGTCTAGGTATACCATTCTGCTTAATACAATGGTATTCTGCCTAGTTGGTTCAGGATTTTTCTAACAGTGTGGGGTAACCGTGCAGGGATCCCTTTGGGGTAGTAGTAGTCACACGGTTAGCGCACGATTTTCCTAACCATGTGAGTTAACCATGCATGAATTTAAAAGGGGGTTTTAAAAAACAAGGGGGGTCAAGATTAACCATAAACACCCCATTTCTCATCCCATACAATCCCACTTGGTATATATTCTTCTATGGGGTTAGGGAGGTTTTACCACTCATTTTGGAAGAAAATCGATTGGTTTTCTAGGTGGGTTCAAGGAGATTCTCCATTGGTAAGTCTCTTCTCTTGGTTACTTCTTGGTTTTCTCTAGATCTAGTTCTACCTCAATATTTTATTTATAGATATACATCTATCACATATAGATATAGGGTTCGTTTTCCTAAAATGTTGAGAGTTGGGCTTGTGTATGTTAGGAAAGGAGATCTAAGGTGATTTCATGGAAGTTTCACCCAAATTTGTTGTTAGGTTGTGTGTTGGTCAGATTTTCCAAAACCCTAAGGTAGTGTATTCACTCTCATATCCATTTTGATGAATCTTGAAGGATTTTATTTTAAATTAATGGTTGTTTCTTGAAATTGATGATTTTTGTGATGTGAAAATCTTATTTGACATCCATTTTGTGATTTTTTGTGAATTTTGAAAAATGGGTTATTGTTGTATAATGTTCTTGATGTTGGATTTTAAAATGATAATTTTAAAATAATTTTCATGGCAGATTTTTGGTAAATTGTTATCAATCAAAAATTTATTTTATTGAAATTATATTTTCCATGGATGTGGATTAGGGGTGTTTTCAATAAATGTTGATTTTATTGAAATGGTTATGACTGGTTTTGGAATTGTTGATGTTATTAACTATTTCTTGGATTGGCAATGTGTATTGATATGGTTTTGGTAAATATTGATTGTTATGATTTTTATATTATTTGGTATAAGCAGGGGTTGGCTGGGATTAATAGAGGTGTGAGGAACCACTATCAAGGATTGGGATGTGGGTTTGAAGTACCACTATAAAAAGGGGACGTGGATGGATTTGAAATTCCACCATCAATGGTAACACCGAGATCATGTGGATATGTGTGAGTATGGTTTTGGTAGGAATGAAAAAATGAAGAATTAATTTTTTTATGCCAATATAGAATGAGTAATGACATGTTAGGTTTCTTTCCTTGGAATTGTGTTGGATTAGGTGAATTACGTTGGGTAAGGATGTGTTTGGATTGTCATTAATTGTCAGACTGATTTAATGGATTAATATAAATCGTTTTAGAAAATTGTGGTAACCTGTTCTATCCTAGTGCCGTGTGTAGGGAATTTATTTGGGGAAAACCTAATGAGTATAATTAATCACCCCCTTCTTGTCACATTGGTGATTTTTTATATGTTGTATTCTGGGACACATGAAAAGGTAAGGAATCCCATTCATTTAGTGGATCTTGATGCTTGGGTAGTATTGTGGTGCTTGGAGCATGGAGATTGGTGTGGAGATGTAGAGTTCTTTAATAGCTTCTTTGGGTTTTTTTCTACAGTCTTCCACTTGGTACTATGATTATGGATTATCATGCTTTGATTTTATTAACCCTTTTCTCTTGTTGAGTTCTGAAACATTTTTGACATGCATCATATCGTTTTTTTGTAAAGGCATGTTTGGTTGGGTGTTTTCATTAAAATGGATAAATTTTCCCCCATTGTTCATGAATCCCATGAAATTTATTGCCAGCCTTTGGAATCCTAGGAAAATATCTTAAGGACAAGTGGAACCTCAACCTCAAATAAAGACAATGAGGAGGGGTGGGATGTTACAAGTGGTGTCCACTTTTTCGGTCCTTGACATATAGGTTAAGTTGATCTTGTTATGTCTTGGAATTAATTTTCGGTCTTGGATTTGACATTTTTTCTGGGTGTATTACATGAGTTGGGATGGTATCAAGGAGTATGATTGTCAAAAATTTAAATGTATTGAATAAAATAACTTAGTTAACCCTTTTATGCAGAACTTCAAGCTACCAGGGAGTTGGGTACATAAGTGTTTTGGAGACACTTATTGGAGTGTCATCTCATTGGGTATAGCCAATGAGATGATCATGACATGAATGATAGTAATTACTTCCCACTAGGATTGAATATTTCATTGGGAATAATTATTTATGCTGTGATATGAATTTTTTTTTAAAAAAAAATTTGAAACTTGTTTTCAAATGTGTGGTTGTGAAAAGAGAATAGTTGTGGTTTTTTGAAAGTGGTTCGATTTTCAAAACACGGTGGTTTTTTTAAAAAATGGTTGAAAATGGAAAATAATGGTTGTGATAGGTATAATGTGATATAATTTGAAACAGTAAGCCTTCAGTTTTTAGGGATTGAGACTTATGGTGATACATATGTTGATAGAAATGGGACCGTGTAGGCATCGTAGAGACCAACTGGAGGATGCTACAAAAAATGTGGTTGCACCTAAGCCCCAGGTGAACTAGAAGCTAGTACAAAGAATAGTGTATGCTTTCCATTCTATGAAAAGTGGAAATATAAGAGATGAGATGAGGCACATGGATCACCCAGTTGATTTTCAAAAGCAGAATCAACCCATTTTTACGGTGATTTAGAACCTGAAAGGGCCAAGGTTTGGATTAATAGGATACATGGAATCTTCTATTAACTAAGAATTCAAATATAGTTGAAAATGAAGTTAGTTAATTACATGTTGTAATTTTTATCACGTAAGTGGTGGGAGTTAGTGGTACAGGTTAAAGGGGACTAAGGTATGGCATGATAATATTTGGAGGAATTGTTTAATAAGAAATTATATCCTCATATATTCTAAATTTAGAACACAAAATATTTCTTTAGATTGAGGAAATAGAAGATTTAAATGATGGAATATGAAGTGAATATTATGAACTTAGTGTAGTTTTCACCCTAGGTGGTGGCTAGTTCATCCTTGATGGCACATATCATTGAATCCGTCTTGAGGAAAGAAATTTGTTCCAAAATTGCAGTGCTATGTATAAGTGATTATACAAAAATAGTGAATAGAGCACTGGTTTATTAAAGGGATATACTAGGGATATAGGTGGGGGAAGCATGGTGGTACCCCTGAGGAATAGTGGAAACTATAATGAGAGGATCAAGTGGAAGAGGGACACTTATTTCCAAGGTGGAAGTATGGATCAGAATCCGAAATCAAGATCATTGAATCTTCCTATAAAGACTCTGAATAATCTAGGATATTTTCAATGTGGTTATACAGGACACATTAATTGAGATTTCATGAAATAGGCTCAAGAATGTCATAACTACAATCATATGGGGGCATCTTCAAAGTTATTGTCTTAATGCTCCAAGGTCGGGTGTTCATGACACTCGTCAAGGGTTTCATGAATCCTATACCTCAATGGGATGGGGTAAGGAACATAATCCTCATTATAATACACTATATAGTCATGGGGATTCTATGATTACTATGAATCCTTAGCAGGGTATGTTTAAGCATGTTAGTAAAGTATAGAGTGTGGAAAGAAATCAGTTTTTTGGAGCCTATCGGGTTGTGGTGGATTATTAGTTAGGACTATCCATGGTGAGATGTACGATTCTTTTTTAATTCTACCATTATTAAAGTGTTTTTTATAGGGGTTCATCTCATTATTTCATTTCATCTAATGCAGTTGATTTTCAATTTTTAATTGTGGAAATGATGCCTTTTGTTTTGAAACATCAAACTACTCTGGGCCAAAGAGAGTGTCCAGCCTTCTAGTTTAGAGTATGTTGTATAGTTGTGGATGAGGTTGAGTTTATGTGGGTCTTCTCAGTGCTTTATATGGATACGTATGATATAATCCTAGGTATGTATTGGTTGATGATGTTTAATTCTCATATCAAATGTTATGTGTGAACGGTTAGGTTTACGACGGGGGATGGCATGAAGAATCTCTTTATAAGGGAGAAATATGTGAAGGTGGGTGGAATAGGCTTGTTGAAACCAAATGTTGGGACGATATCATATCAGTTGGAAGATTTGTCTATGGAATAAATGTAAGATTTTGGGAGAAGAAGTTTTCTAGTAGTGATTGATCAGTTTATGGATGTCTTTCCGGAATAATTCTCTGAGTTTACACTCATGAGAGAAGTGGAGATTAAGTTTGATCTCATTTCGAGGACTAGTCTTATATCACTTCCATTTTACCATATGGCACCAATAAAATTTAGGGAATTTAAAGTTCATTTAGAGGATCTATAAAACAAAGGGTTCTTCCAGCCTAGCATGTATCCATGGGAAGCACCAGTTTTTTTTTAAAAGGTGGATGAAACTCTTCAGATGTGTATTGATTATCATAAGATTATCCATGTTATGATAATGACACTATATCCACTCCCACTAATTGATTAAATGTTTGATCAGTTGAGGGGATTTCAATGGTTATCCAAGATTGAATTTTGATTAGGATATCATCGATTGTGGGTGCAGAAGGAGGATATTACCAAAATAGACTTTAGGATTAGATATGGCCACTATGAGTATGTGGTTATTCCCATTGGTGTCAAGAATGCACTAGCGTTGTTTATGGAACTAATGAATTTTATATTTCAAATATATATTGATTATTTTGTGGTGGTATTCATGGATGATATATTGGTGTATTCAAGGACAAGGGTGGAGCATGAGAAACACATGGAAGTAGTGTTGGTAATCTTGACAGATCTTCAGTTGTATTTCAAATTGTCAATGTGTGACTTTTGGATATAAGAGGTACATTTTCTTGCCTATGTGATTTCTCAAAGAGGTGTTTCAATGAATCATAAGAAGATAAATGTCATTATCTCTTGGAAACCCCTGAATAATTTTTATTGAGATATAGAGCATCCTTTGTTTAGATGGGTATTATCAACACTTTTTTCATGAATTTTCCTGATTATATTCAATAATGAAATATTTGAAAATAAATAATGTTCCATTTCAATGGACTTAGTAGTGCCAGAAATATTATGAAGAGCTTATGGATCATCTTACATAAGCACCAATCATGGTTTTTGCAGAACTAGGGAAAGGGTAGGTTTTGTATTAAAATTCATCAAAACTAGGTTTGGGGTGCGTTATCATTCAAGGGGATCATGTGGTTTCATATGGGTTGTGAAAGTCAAGGTTTCATGAGAATAACTACACAATACATGATTTGGAGTTAGTAGCTGTAATACATTCTTTGAAAATGTGGTGTCACTTTCTATTTAGTGAGAAATTCACTGTGTATACCGATCATAAGATATTAGAGAATATTTTCTCACAATGAGATTTGAATTTGAGGCAAAGTAGATGGATGGAGTATCTCGAGATGTTCAACTTTGAATTGATTTACACACCAGGTAATAGAAATTTCATGGTAGATGCATTAAGGATAAATTAATATGCTCAAGTGGTCAAATATGAATCAGATCAGTGGAATTTGATGTCTCTTATAGCTGACATGTGGTTGGAATGTGAAGAGTGGGGTGATATAGTTGTTTTCTTCACGGTCTCATTGGTTCCTAACTTGGTTTGTTTGGTTAAAGAGGAACAAATATCTGATTTAGAGTGTGTGGAGATGATTTCAAAACTCAATGGTGGGGAGACATTTGAGGTATGGAAATAGGATGGGAATTTATTATTGTGATTTTAGAATCATACGGTTATACTAGTGGAATGGAATAAGAAAATTATAAGTTCTTATCATCATTCTAGATGGGTTGTCCATCCTGGAATTCAGAAAAAGTACAAGGAATTAAAAGTTTAGTTTTTATGAGTGGGTATGAAAAGGAACAAGGACACATTTGTATCAAGATGCTTGACTTTTCAAAAATTCAAGGAAGAGCATCAATGAAAAGTAGGTATGATTTAGTCTTCACCAATAATAGTATAGAAATGGGAGCATATATTAGTGGATTTTGTTACAGGTCTTTCAAGAATGGTTAAGAAGCACGATTCCCTAAGGGTGATTGTGGATTGTCTCACAAAGTCAGCCCATTTCATCCCTATTCATGAATCTCATATAGTGGAGGATCTGTCCAAAATATATATCCATGAAGTGGTAAGGAGGAATGGTGTACCAGTTTCGATTGTATCAAATAGATATCCAAGGTTCACATCTCATTTTGTAAATCCTTTCTATAATCCCTTGGGACTCAGTTGACGATGAGCATGGAATATCACTCTTATATGGATGAGAAATCCGAGAGGATGGTACAAACATTGGAAGATATTTTTTAGGATTGTGTGATGGATTTTGTTGGCTCATGGGAGGATCAATTTCCATTGGTGTAGTTATTTTATAATAACAACTATTAGGCCTCCATACATATGTCTCCATTTGAAGCATTGTATGGGAATACCTGTTGTCCTCTACTATGTTGGGTGGAAACTAGTGAGACTTTGACGGTTGGGGTGAGACTTATAAAAGAGAGAGTGGATAAGATTAAGTCAATCAAGAAGAGGATAGAGTTGGTGTAGAGTCTTCCGAAATCATATACAGACCATTTTTGATGGTCGTTGTCATTTAAGGTGGGTAATCATGTGTTCTTGATAATATATTAAAGGTTGGGACACCATCGTTTGGAAATCAAGGAATGTTATCTCCAAGGTGTAATGGGACTTTCAAGATACATTAGTAGGTTGGAAAGGTGGCATATCAGTTGGCTTTGCCACCATGGTTTAGTGTTGTGCACAATGTGTTTCATGAGTCACATTTGAAAAAGTATCAGTCAGATCGTGACCATGTTATTCATTGGGATCATGTTGAGCTAGAGTCAAATGTTTCTTTGGTGCATGTGCCAGTGTGAATTTTGGATAGGAATGGAAAAGTCATTCATGGTAAAAGAATCAGTCTAGTTCAGTTTTTATGGAAACATGGTTAGATTTTGGAGGAGGCTTGGGAGTGGGAGAAAGATACGGTGGACCAATATCCAGAGCAATTTCAACAAAGCGATGGATCTCTACTATCTAAGGATGTAAATTCCAATGGTGTGGAGAATTTAGCACCACCCAGTTTGAGGTATGTAATCTATATTTATGCCTTTTTATGTGTTTGTAGTGGTTATGTAATGTTTTGGAGAGTTTGGATGCAATTTTTAAAGGCCTGGAAGATTTTATTGGGGTGTAGGCTTTGATAATAGTTATTGGAAACCATTCAACAAACCCAGGTAACCGTGCACATTGAGGAATATGAAATTTAGTGTACGCATAGTTAAGGTGCATGATTTCCAAACCATGCTACTTAAGATAGTGGGATTCTTCGTGTTTGGTGAATAGTTTTTATAAGTATGTGATGTAACCATGTGTGGAACCCTTTGGGTCAGTAGTATTTTCACGGTTAGCATACAGTTTTCCTAATAGTACAAGTTAACCATGCATGACCTTAAAAGGGGATTTTAAAAAACATTGGTGGATCAGTATTAACCCTGAACACCCCATTTAACCTCTCATATGAACCGAACTCAATATTTATTCTTATAAGGGGTTTGGGAGGCTCTAACAATAATTTTATAAGAAAATATAAGGGTTTTCTTTGTGGTTTAAAGGTGATTCTTCTCCGATAAGTCCCACATATTTATTTTTTCTTGGTTTTCTCAACATATAGTTCTCCCCCTATCATGAATTTCTAGATCTACATATGTCACATGTTGATATGGGGATGTTTTTGCCAAAATTTATGAGAGTTGGGATTTTCGATGTTTGGAAAAGAGATCAATGGCGATTTCATGGAAGTTTTATTTGGAATTGTGTTGTGGTTGTGCGTTGGTTGTTTTTGCAGAAACCCTAAGATTGGTGGCTTCACTCGCATCTACATTTTTATAGAACTAAAAGGATTTAATTTAAAATTAATGATTATTTCTTTAAATTGATGTTGTTTTTGATGTGAAAATCTTGTTTGACACCCATTTTGTGATGTTTTGTGAGTTTAGAAAAAATGGGTTATCATGGTGTAATGTGCTTGATGTTGGATTTTAAAATGGTGATTTTAAAATCAATGGCATGGAGTATTTTTGGTAAATGTTTTGGGGAATGGTTTTCAATAAAAAGTGTTTTTATTAAAATTATATTTGGCATGGATGTGGTTTAAGGGTGTTTTCAATAAATGTTGATTTTATTGAAATGGTTATAGCTTGTATTAGAATTGTTGATTTTCTTAATGATTGATTGGTTTGGAAATTGTTTGTTGATATGATTTAAGTATTGATTGTTAGGGTTTTTAGATTATATGGTATATGCATGGGTTGGATGGTATGGATAGTGGGCATGAAGAACCACCATCAAGGATTGGGATGTGGGCATGAAGTACCACTATAAAAAGGGGACAGGGTTGGACGTGAAGTTCCACAATCAATTGTAACACCGAGATCATGTGGAAAAAAATTTGTATGGTTGTGGTAGGTGTGAAGATATGTAAAATTACATTGGGTTTTCTAATATATAATGAGTAATGACATTTTGGGTTTCTTTCTTTTGAATTGTGTTGGATTGGGTGAATTTATTTGGGTATGAATTTGTTTGTCTTGATGTTAATTGTCAAACTGCATTAATGGATTGATAAAAATATTTTCATAAAATTGTTCTAACCTGTTATATTCTAGTGGTGTGTGTAGGGAAGACATTTTGGGAAAAACTACTAAGTATTTTTACTCACCCCCTTCTTGGAACATTAGTGATTTTTCAAATGTTGTATTCCAGGAATGGGGACTGATAAGGCCTCTCATTACTTTAGTGGCACATAATATTGCTTGGCGGCATTGTGGTTCTTGGAGGATGGATCTTGTTCTGGAATTGTAGAGTTGTATCATAGATTATTTGTGTTTTTTTGTTAATTCTTCTTCTTGGTACATTGATTATTGATTATTATGTTTTGGTTGTATTGTCCCTTTGGTCTTGTTGAGTTGTGAAACATTGTTGACATGAATCAAGTGGTTTTTTTATTGGAACATTTGATTGGGTGTTTTAATTAAACAGTTAAAATCATCCCCCATTTTTCATGAATCCCACAACAGTTATTATCCGGATTTGGCATCCTGGGGATGTCGCTTAAGGCTAAATGGAACCTCCACCTCAACTCAATCCAATGAGGAGGGTCGGGATATTATATTTATTCTAACATTTGTTTCTCTGATATGGTCTATGAAAAATAAAATTTTCATCCAACTTTTATGGACTAATTTTTCTTGAATTACTATAATGTAAACACAGAAAAAGGATTTGAGAAGGTTCATATGAATGCTCTATTGAAAAATTGACGAAATCTTCAACTCCATATTCATACTCATTTGTCATACGATTATCATGAATCTTTTTTCAATTCATATTCATTATATTAGGTTCATAAAATATTCCTTTTTCATAAAAAATAAATAAATACGCATATGATTTTCAAAATAAAAGAAAAAAGTTATAGATTATTCTTATAATGGGGGAACAGATAATTTAATGGTATATGTAATGATTCCTGACTAGTTATCATTTTACACAAGGGTGACATGAAAAGAAATATCCTAGGGTAAACACATGGTTGTTGGTTTAGGTTCTCGATTTGTTTTTGTGTAGGACAAAAAGGTTCTAATAAATAAATAGGTAAAAAAAATTATTTATTATTTGATGGATATATTACCTTGGAATTTCTTATTCTTTCTTGTCATTTAATTATGAACTAGATTCATAAATTTGTGTAAAAATATCTTAACTTTGAACATACATGGTCATGTATTCAGAAAATGTTGACATAGGGTCAAAAAGCTTGTAATTTCCTAGAACAAATGGATGAAACTTTTATAGATTATAGAAGTGAAGTTGGATTACATGTTAGTAACTATTTCTATAGATTATTCTAGACCATGTATTATTGTAATACCAAAAATATATATTTTTACTATAACCCAACGATGAACCTCTATTTCAAAAATAGTAGAGTTATCAATCTTAGGTATATTTCACATATCCTATAATATCCAAAACCTCAATTCATTTTCCTCACAAATACGTTCCATTAATAAACATTCCAAAAATCTCTGTTAGCAAGGATTTCACATCATCGAGATCCAAAACATTATGATTTCACCTCTAACAATGGCACATATCACTATAAGATATCACCCACATCTAGTATCCAAAAACTTCACAGGTATATCAAGAAGAGTATACTCATTATTAAAAAATTATATACCACATTTATGGTGAGGGGATATTATAATAAACATTATAAAATTATTTCACTATCATCTAATCTTGTATTTTTCTGAGATAAATGTGCTTTCAATTATAAATTTTTATGGGTGAAACTCAAACCATTCCCAATGATACATTATAGATCAAAATAATAATAATATTGTGTTCATGGATTCTATGTTAAAAATAATTATATCTTTTATAAAAAACATGCGTATTGTATTTCAGTTAAAATTAAAGGAATATGAACTCAATATATATAATTACAAAAAACATAATAATGTATAATATATTAGTATAAAATTAATTCACATGATATTGATAATAATATTAAAAAATTAATAAAATCACATGAAAATAAATAATAAGATCATCTTTTTAAATGAATATCCAAATAAAATTAAACTAATATTAAAATGAAAATGAGTCCATAATGAAAACATATTTAATTATAATTTGGTTTCTAGATACTAAAAAAATATTGAAATGTGATACTCTAATAGTAACTAGATATCAAATACAAAAGGTAATAAAATATTTTAAAATGAAATTTTGGTTTTAATCCATGGGAGTAGGGGGAAAATGGGAAGAAAAATCGAAGAATTGTTTAATTTTAATCCATGGTGAAAGTATGGATAATTTAAACATAGAGTCAATTACCATATGTTCACCACAATAACATTATCTACTTGTCATTTTTAGTCACCACCTTACAAGATAATTGGGATGTGTTTTTACAGTGCACAACTAGGAGAACTATGAAATCAGAGTGGGAAATAATGATGATTGAGTGAAAATAAACATGAAGTTGAGGTATAAGGTGAACCAAAAATTTATTGAGGAAAGATATATGGGATAGAGAATCATAGAGGTAGATCAAGGATAACGAATATTGCTTGTGTGTGAGCTGTTCAAACCATTTAGGAAAATAAAAAAAACAATGATGTTCAAGGGGGAGAAACAGAGCACGGGGGGTCACATGTCTTGATTTTAATATATCATTATAATTTCAAGACAACAATATTATATAAACTTTAAAATAATTAAAATATAAGTAAATTAATTTATTTCCAATAAAAACTTTGAAACCAAAGAAAAAAATAAGTTTTTAGCTTCAAAATCCCAAAAAAAATTATTCTGGATAAAACTTCCCAAAAAAGAAATGAAACCATATATTTAATATATAAAAAATTCATAACTCATTCAAATATCTCATTAGATAAAAATTTATGGATATATAAAAATAATAATTTGTTTAATATAAAGAAATGTGACTTAATTAAATAATAATTACTATGCATCACTTTAAAAGCTAATTTATAATTTAAATCAGTAAATATCCAAATGCAACACTCTATTTAAAACATTTCATTGTATAATAAAAATAATTTCATAAATAATTTAAGTATCTTTTGTACTAAAAAGTAATAGTTTTCGAAATAACTAAACATGGAAATCATAAAATTTAGATATATACATGAAAACAAGAAATATACATTAATTAACCACTTAAAAACATTTAAAATAAAATAACCATGAGAATCACTTAAAATTTCTTGAATCCCTTTGAACATAGAATATTATATAAACAAAATCCACTAAAAGGGAGTTATATTTTCAATACATTAATTAAAAAATTCACATAAAAAGATAACATGATATATTTTTTATCTTTACACATAAAATGATATGATTTATACTTCTGAAACTCAATTTTGAAATCAAAATATCTTTAAAACTAGATCCATATTGAAGTGGGTTTTGGAAATTTAGAACGAGAAGTTTGTAAAAAACTCCTCTTCATAAACTAATTATTCTGAAATAAAAATATTATATAAATAAAATTTTAATTTGGAAATGAGACTCTAATAAATCCTTAATGAAATGAATATTAATTTTTAATTTAATAGAGGTTTTTTAAAACAACCAAATGCAATGATCATTAAATTTTACCTTTTTTTACTATCTGAGTTCAATTAATGGCATGTTGTTTATTTATAGTAACTCTATAAGTTCTAAAAATATTTTCATTTTTGTGATAACTTAGTTATTTCTCACAGTTTGTAAATTCATATAATGATTGAACACATTTTTGGTTTCTATTCATATCCTTTGGCATGGTTAACTTGCATCATATTAATTATTCATGTAGTATTATCCACAATATTTTTTTCATTAACCATAAAATTTATAGGAAGATAAAACATAACATTACATTCAAACATCAGTCAACCACATTATAAAATTATAATGTTGAGGCAGGGGCCATGCTCTACTGTAGAAAGCCTTGGTAGTGGAGAAGTGGATGACGACAAGTACATGGTAGAGCTAAAGATCTCTTGGAATGGGGTGATACTATGACCAGAAGGAAACCAATGGTCATGGAGTGGTTTGGCACTAGAAAAATGAAAACACAACAACATGAATTGTATTTCATTAGATTAGGACCTATGCAAGCCATAGTAAGGTAAAATCAAGAATGAAGTGACCCACAAACAAGGAACCATCAAAGGAGGATGAATAAGGGTGGGGATTTCATTGACAAAACTCAAAACAGGAAACCACAAGACCATCAAGAAAAGATAAATCTATATTATCACACACCACTGAACCTGAACAATAATGTAATAAGAGGGGAGGAGAAAAGAATAACATACCATAGATTTGAGATTTGATTAATTCGAGGGAAGATGAAGGGGGGGCCATGGTAGAGTTGAACATCCATGAGATATCGAATGACGCATCAAAAATCGATTGGGTTTGGGTTCTTTTAAATTATTTGGGAGGGTTTTATGAGTTCTTCAAACTAATCACTAATAATGAGGGTTTTATCATACCAAAAATAATAACCTCTGATAAAATACCTCTTTATTAGCACTTTTTTAGCATTGATAAATTTAAATCATTTTCAGAATTATCATTATCAGTGCTAAAACTTTAGCACTGATAAAGATGGATTTTATCAACACTTATTTAGAAATGATAAAAATTTATAGTTGTAAATATAAATAAATATGTTTTTAAATATACTTATAAATGTATGATTATAATTATAAATATATTTTAATATATATATATATATATATTTAATAGATATATATAAATATAAATATAAATATAAATATGAATATATTAAATGTATTGATTATTTAAATGTATTTATTATAATTTTATAATTATATAAATATATAATTATTTATTCATAATTGTAAAAGTACTTAAAAATAGTAATTTTTTATATTAATAAATATATCCATAATTTTGTATTTATAATTATATATATATTTAAAATTTTTTACTTATAATTATAAATATATTTATATCATTATATATATATATAATAAGTATTTATAGATATAAATTTAAATAAAGTAATTGTATTCATTATTGAAATATATTTACATAATTATATATATGTATTCAATATATAAAAATAAAAATAAAAATATAGTAAATATATTCACTATTGAAATATATTCATTATAATTTTGTAATTATTTAAATATATAATTATTTATTTATGATTTTATAAATATATATTTTTTAAAATACATACATACACATATATATATATATATTTGTAATTAAAATATATTAAAAATACATTTATAAATATATTTATTTATTAATATTTTTTAAAAAATATATTTCTAACATTATTAATTAATATATAATCTAAAATTCATGCATTTAAAAAATGAGTAAAATTGAATAATTAAAAATGTGTAGACTTTAAAAATATTGAAAAATGGATAAGTTTTATTAATTATACAAATCATTAAAAAATAAAATGTGGAAATATATTTAAATAAAGATGAGTACATATTCATAATATTAAAACTTAGTACATAAATATATATATATATAAATATTAGAAAATGATTAAATAATAAAAAATAAAAAATAAAAAATATTAAAAATGAATAAATAATACGAATTTAATAGTATTAAAAATTAAGAAATAAATTTTCCGTTTAAAAACATAGTATATTAAATATATTATGTTACGAAATGAAATTATAAAATTAATATTAAAATTTTATTAAATTACATAAATATTTGGTGTATGTGTTTAATTATAAGATTTCATCAATTACATAAATATTTGTGTGTGTTAAATTAATGTGTATATATATATCAGTTTGATTTATGTTAAATTGAATAATGAAATTAAATAATATACAACTTCTATTAATGAAATAAATAATAAGAATGATGAATAAATTAAAAAAAAATGAATAAAGTTTTTTTAATTATAAGGATAATTTAAAAAAATGAATATATATATATGTGTGTGTGTGTGTGTGTGTGTTAAAATGGAAATGAATACATATTAATTATATAAATTACAACCATTTTAAAAACATTAAATGTTAATGAATAAACACGAATAAGTAAATATTGGTAATGGATAAAATTAAAAACATATTAAACTATAAAAAATGAAAGTGAATAAATTAAAAAATATTAAAAAACAATTATGATTATTAATGAATAGATAATACTAAAAATGAATAAATTTTATAGAGTATTAAAAATAAATATTTAGTATATATTGACTAAAGATATAAAAAATGATAACATTTTTCCATTTGAAACATAATATATATTAAATATATTATGTTAATGAATATAATTGTAAAATTAATATTAAAAATAAAATAAATTTAAGAAATATTTTGTGTGTGTGTTGTATATAAAAGTGCATTAATTACAAATATGTATGTGTGATATCAATGTAACACACATTTGATATATTTTATTTGGAAAAATCCAATGACATTAAATTAAATGTCTATTACTCGATACAATTAGTCAACATTTTTAATTACTATTAATTTTTAACTATAAACTATGTTCACTAACTATATGACTTGTTTAATGTATGCCTAAATATTTTATATTATATAAATCATATTTTAGGAAATATTATATATATTGATATATATATATATATACGAATATATTTCTATATTAAAAATATTAAAAATATTAATTAATATATATGTATAAAACAATTAAAAACGAAAAAGATGTGAATGTGTTTTTAATTAATACATTTTATTCAATTTTTATATTTATATTTAATATATATATATATATTATTTATTACTTTCTATTAGATTGGTATGATGATTATCATACTTCATATTAGTTTGATTACGATCTTTGATGCTTCTTTCTATTTGTCTCTTCTTGGAATGAGGGAATAACTTCTTGTATGACCCTACCCTTCTTCTATTTGTCAATTATTTTAATTTTAATAAATGGGGTTTTCTTTTTCCTATAAAAAAATATATTAATAATTGTTTAAATAATATTTTTTAAATAATTCTATAATTTATTAATTTTTAATTTTTTTGAATAATTATTATAATTTTTTGATTATATATATATATATTTTTAATATATAATATTATTAATATTAATACTTTATATATATGTTTATTAAATTCATTAATTTTCATAAATAATTATTTAATTAATAAAATTTTTAATATGTTTTTATTTTACTCAATTTTTATTTTTATTTGTTCAATTACTTCAATTTATTCATTTATATATCTATATTTAATAAATAATTCTTATTAATATTTATAATACATGTATATATATATATATATTAAATTTATTAATAATTATTTAGTTGATAAATTTTTAATAGTTTTTTAATTTATATATTTTGAATTTTTCTCTGTTTAGTTATATTAATATATTTAATAATTTTAATACTTGTATTTGCCTTTTCAATTTTTTTGTTACTTTTATTTTTTATTGGTTTATTTTTATTGGTTTATATAAAAAATATGGTCAATGGCCCACATGGGAATGTGGGTCGGGATGGGTTTTGTATTGGAGCTGACAGGGCATGTGGGTCGGGTCATGTAGGACATGACCTTTTGTGTCTAGGTGGGGTAAAGCCCATGGGAAGCAATGGGTGGGCCAAGGCTCATGCTGGTCTGTGATTGTAATCATGGGCCCATGCGTGTCTTCCTAGACCAATATGGGTGTGTGTGGAGAGTGTATGTTGGGTCCCATCCCTGCACCAGGCTTCTGAATTTTAGATGTGGAAGAATCATATATAAATAAGTAGTGGAATGTCCGCTATTTCGATGTAGTACTCACAAATTTGGTCAAGACCTTTTTGAGTGCTAGAATTTTTTTTGATAAATATTACCCATTATCATCGCTACAAATAAATCATTGATAATGGTAGCCTTTATCATCCTTAAAAAAATTTCTCAAAAAGGATGCTATTATCAGCGCTTTTCACCATCTCTGATAAAGTCCAACACTGTATATTGTATGATTTTTTGTAGTGTTTGTTCAAATTCAAATGATGAAATGTGTTAAAAATTAAAATTACCATGAGGTTTTTTATAATTTATTAACAAATGATAACATTTCCTACCTAATATAAATGTCCTATGTGACCGCAGTCACAAATTGACTATGCATTGTCTTGATTTTTTAATCTATGCATTACATTTTTATTATTTTTTGTGTTCACGTATACATGCTTATTCAAAAAATAATAAAAAAAATTATAAATTAAAAATACAATGTTAATGATCTTGAGCATTTGATATTGGTTGATCCTTTTAATCTCAATGAATTAATAGTAACCCAAGGGGTAAAATACATGAGTCATTTCAGACCTATATCACAACTCATACCCCCGTCCATTGTATCAGTGTCTCATCTAGAATCATGGTCAACATTTTTTAACCTATTCATCATAATACATAAATACTCACATATAGGCGAGGGGAATCAGGAAGTGAAAAAAGATACAGAATTATACTGATGGATGTGCATGCCCTAAATACTCACATTGGTCAGACAATGCCCAAAATCATTTAGCACACAAATTAAATGTTAAGTATAAATTAAATATGTAATAAATTTATTTCTAGAGAATTAAATTAATTAAAATAATACCACTAATTTTAATATAAATAATTTATATCTCTAAGACCCATAATTTAATATACTTATATTCCATAGATTTAACTTAATTTTGGAAATATATTTTTTTAAATTATTTTTTTACCTTCCCAAGCCCCCGCTAGCCTAGAAAATACGTAAAAATGATTATGATGCCACATCTGGTCCCAAAATGGTCAAGCGGGTTTAGCAGGGCCTAAAACGCCCTAATTTGGCCTGACCACATGTTGTCCAGTAAGTGGCGCACTTGCATGGGTATGGCAGTGGGAGGCCAAGCTTTAGGAGTAGTTGGTGTGATCTAGATGAAGGGAGGCATGAGTGGCGGGAGGGGCAGCTGTTCGAGTGTGGCTAGTGATGGGAGGTCGGGGATGGCATGATGACACTATAGGGAGAGGGGAAAGTCGAGGTGGTCAATGCATGGGGTTGGAACTGGATGATGGGAGGTCGAGCTTGAGGAGACTGAGACCAGGTGGGAAAATGGTAAGGTCAACAGTGAATAAGGCCAGTGATGACCCTTGTAATATAGAGGAAGGCTGATCAGTTGGAGGTTTTTAGTGACTCAAGAGGTGTTGTGGAGTAACACAGATGTGTATTGGTGGTGAGACCTAGCTCTGCTAGAGGTGCATCAGTGGTGGGGCTTGCGTGTGGTTGGGACAACGACCAACCCTATGTTAAAAAAAGAGTTTTCTCTTTTATCTTTTTTTTTATTTTTTCTAAGAGACCTCCAAACAACCCCATTCCCCTTTAGATGAGGTTTTTTCTTACATCATAGTAGGTCTTTTCTAGTCCGTGTTATAGTTTTTATATTTTCAATTATTTTATTGATTTTTTTTAAACAACCTAGGACTTTATGCATTTAAAATAAAAATATTTTTTTCCTTTAAATTACAAAATTGGTGGAATAAATTCATTACTGAAGAACACTATTCACGATACAGGATGGTGGACCAGAATAATTTTGTTCATAGGAAATAATTTCTACAATCTGTTTTAGAAAAAAATATCATATATATAAATATGCTCTTAAACTTTTTAAACCTTCAAATACATAATGTAGTCACATTTAAAACTTCTGACCATCGTGACATCATTATTTGGTATCAGATTGAATCACCGTCTACAGTGTTGGGACTGTCGTGAGGCTATCTCATGAATTTATTACAAAATTAATTCTACTTTTTCTTACAAATTCATGTGATTTTGCTAATACCTATTGTTGTTACCATGAGTGCAGTAGAAGTGGATGGACCAGTGATTTAAAAAATTTCATCATTGATCAACATAACAATGTTGTAATGTCATTACTAGAAAAAATACCTTTTTTCAAACCAAGGATATCACATGAGTGAATTAATCATATAAATTTAAATCTAACAAACACCACATCCGATTTAAAGATGTTTTCATCGACAATTATTCACTGGTGACTGTTTCATGGAGAAAATAAAGTCAAACCCTTCAAGATCATCCAAAAATTCTTTGAATTCTTTTAGGATCATTGATCTTTGAATTTTGGGTTATATTGTGGAGATTAAATGAAGAATTTTACGTATTTACAATCACTAAAATGATGATCAAACAACATGGAAAGAAGACCATGAATTGGGAGCTTAGATCATCTGCTTCTCTCTATCAGAAGTAAGAGATAGGAGGTAGAGGCTCTCAACAATCACGTGATGAATATATAGGTGCATTAGAGCCTCTCCTCCTTATATATGAAGGTTCCAAAATACCCAAATATAAATCCTAGCCCCTAGATATTTATTACCCATTATAAATGACATCTTATGAATTTTTTATGGATTCATAAATATCATTTGTATTTTTATCAATCACTTATAATATAATAAATATATTAAATGGTAAAATAAACTCATTTACTTGACTCTTCTTTCCCAATAATTTTAAAAGAACCCTAAATGTTAAAATAATATTTGTTTGAATATTTCTTTCCCATGTATTCACTTAATATCTTTTGAATAATTTTAATAGATAAATTCAATACTTATTATTATAAAAATGAATAATATGAATTTATTTATTTAGTGGGGATTGTATATTCTTGGACATCCCCAAACCGCAGTGGTGGGGCCCACCATTTCCTAAACTCTTATTCTTCAGAATAGAGCATAAATTTGAATACACTAAGTGTTTGACCCTCTAGGACCTTATCTCAATATCATAGAATACAATTCCCAAAATAGTAGTCAAGTCTAACTACCCATCAAGGCCCCTAAAGAGATAAGGACGAGTCATAGTATTGAAAACCTTTCCTAAGAACAGAAATCATGTAATATAATTTCTTTTTCTCAGGATATATCTTAAACCAGGACACACAATTTGTGTCATCGTCCTTTCATGCTTTATTTTTCATTGAACTTATTAGAAAAACTTAACTTATTCTACCACGGAAATGGATTTATTAATGGTACTATGATACTAATCAACTGGGCCCAAGATATTACTTAATTTCAGAAGAAATAAATTCAACCTTTATTATTCAGTCAATTCCATAATTTCAATGACACACCCAACACAAGCTACCTCTCCATGAAATATATATCATGATTTTTACCTTACAATAGAGTACATTATCATATAGTATACCCTGATAATAATATCATGTTCAGAGACCATTACACGTACTCACATATAGAAACTACCAATGAAACCTTAGAAATGTGGTGTTTCTATTGGTGGACCAGCATTTATGATCTCATATACTTGAGATCATGAAGTGCGGACTTCATGAGAATAAGTCTCAATGCTTAAGATACCCTAATACCTGATAGTCATACATCATCTGTGTCCCATCAATATGACATATCTAGACCATATTAAATATGTTTAAGATTAATTTCATAGTATATTGTGGTTTTCATTATATCATGGGAACTAATAGAACCTTTTGATACAATATATAATCTTTACACGTTACCATGTAAATAGTAGACACAAAAATATCAACACTATTATAGAAAGTATACATCATGCATAACATATCGTATACATGATATGGTAATGAAAAGGTAAAGTTCAAGTTGGGTCTAGGGATCCCACTATAACATCATGATGATAACATAAGAGGATAATGAAGAAACTATGTTATTGACCCCATATCCAATACTATTTCACAATGATTTTGTGTGTTTTGACTTCTCCATGTTGTTTTAATTTCATAAAATAATAATCTCAATAAAAAAACACATCATATATGGATACTTTCAAAATTAAGAAAACAAAAATAAATATTTATATGTGATTATGATAGTGAAGAACCAACCAACACATGCTCCTTGGGAAACAACGTTCTTTATCCCTATGCATTATTCCATGTTTCAATAAAATATATGTTCTATTTTACTGTGGCATGTGATAGACATGAAATAAACATGGCACTATTTCTAGGGAGTGAGGATATATATTCACCATTCTTTTCAAATTTTTGAATAACTTACTACTTTTAAAATTAAAAAAATAAATATGGATCACCACTCAGCATCACAATGAATGGATGGATTTATTATTATTCTCATGAGAAGAAATATTAATGTTGTAATGGAACATTTTGATGAAGTAATGGATGTATATGAATATTGTATAATATATTTTCATATATCTAACATTTAAATAGTTGTACTATTGAATCATGATCAAAAACCCAAAGAAGACATATTTTAGGTAGAATTGTTAAAGGATCCCACTCTTCTACACAATTTGGATTTTATTCTTGAGGAACTCTAGTAGCAACAAGAGATTCCAGTTGAATAATTTTATGGGGATGACCAAAACCTTAAATCTTGTTTTTAAATCATTTTCAAATTTAATTGGAATCAAACCCCCTTATTTCTACGATATATATTCAGTGTTTTTGGATTATGCATTGGAGAGAAATAAATTTGATTCTAACATTCTATATCTTAATCTCATGCAAGATGAAATATCTCATGGGATTTTTTTTTGAATATTCAATTAAATTACTGGAGTTTCTCATTATAGAAGAAGCACATACCCCTAATAATTACCTAGAAAATCAGATAGAGGGACGATTGATAGGAGTGGAAATCTTTGTGGCCTCCCATAAAAATAAATAATAATTACCCACCATATATGAAAGGGATAATTTAGACATGAAGTGAACATGATTTAATTTTATTCAATTTAAAAAACATACAGAATCTATATTTTTTGAATTTATAATAGAAACACAAATAGAGCTTCCAATGAAGGAAGAAGCCACTAATTTAAGTTTTTCAGAATAAGAGGCCCCATTAATCCTCATTATTTCCCAATATTTTAGTATTTTTTACACTGCTAAGGTGTATCACCCATGATTTTTGGGTTGGGACATCATGTTACCTTGATGAAGTATGTTTTGAACCTTTTTTAAGTCTGATTTTGATTAAGAATCGTTAAAATCAAATTTTTGGTGTTTATTGTAGGCTTCAGGTCGTGTACCTGAAGTACATGTTGTGTACCTGAAGTACACACTATGTACATATCAAGCAACCAAATTATCTTTTTTATTTTCAAGTCACTTTTAAGGAAGAAAGTGATAAACCAAAAACTTCATCCAGGTTGGAAAACAATATAAGACATCAAAAACTCATTGAAAAATAGTTTAAGAGTATTCACATCATTAACCCTAAAAAATTTCCAGGAGAGAGTTGTTACCTGAGTTCTTGGGTCTTCTTTTATAAGCTCTTCAAATTGATTTTACAATTTTTCCTAGGTGTAAATGTACTCCTCTATAGTAATATTCCGTTTATTGAAACCTATTATTATTATATTGTCTTGTTTTCTAATCTAGGCACCCTGCTCACCATTCGTAACAACTCGAATCATCCTTTCCATCATCCAATCCACCTCCTCTTGTGTGGCATTGATATTGAGCATTTCATCCACCATTACTTCCTCTGAATGCCTAAGAAACTCTATAGTATTCCCATTTGACGAATCCTCCACACATGTGTCCCGCCATTGGAAAGTCAAAAAACCCTTGCATGGGCCTGTCTTGATAGGCTTAGTCGCTCCATTCTCAGAATCTACCACTCCAGGGGTATCCTACAAGAGCTCATTGCCAGCAGACACACCATCTATTTCCTTCGCTTCATCATTTCCATCAATTTTTTTTTCGATAAATCTCATTTCCTTCTCTGCTCAGTGAAAGAAGAGGTTTCCATCATCTCCTTGCTTCTCAAATTCTAGGTCAATCTGGTCTCCATGGGTTTAGGAAGGTGGGAGTAGTCTTTCCTCCCTTTGGCAGACTTCTCCTTGACCAGACTGCAACCTCCAGAGTCACGTGAAATATTCATCCCCTTCTTTTTTGGGGGACTGAAGACCCCTCTACTATGATCATCCACCATACAATCATCAGAAACCGGACTTCAAACCCCATCCTCCATTTGAACCTCAACCCAACCGTTATTGCAAAAATCCAAAGGTACCTCCAAAGACCATAAGGCAGCAAATCAGTTTCAAATCTTTAATACTGTAATCACTATTCCATGGTCGGGCCCATTCAAAGCCACCAACCGATACTCTGATCCTTTCAAGATATTCTTCCTAACCTCACCACCAATAGGGCCTTTCCTAATGGACATCTTCAATGCTCCTCCAGAGTTTTGAACACTTCCAGAGTGCACTGCCCCAACATAAGATAAAGAATCCATAGAATAGGGACTAAGATTTGGTACCACATCCACTCCCGCACCTTTCTCTATTGCTGGATCCTCACAAACTGGATTGCGGATTTACAACTTGTTTCTCATGTGATTGAAGACATCTAAGACTTTGGGATTAGAATTCCTGGGCCTCGCCTCCACCTTTGAAGGAAAAGACCCGTCAGCTGGTCAACAAAGACCACAGTGACCTCCACATCTCCATTTGAACTAAAATCAGGATCCCCATGATCCACTTGATGCCTTATGTGACAAGAAGAAGACCTATAACCCATGCGCTTACATGACAGATAAAAATCTGTCACAGATTCAAAAACAACGGCCTATTTCCAATGAAATTCCTCCCCAACTGTTATCCAAATCCATTCCACCATTGTCTTGGAGGATTCCACCTCAACGCAAATTTGGGGAGAAATCAGGTGGCATACTGAGCTCATTCTAGAATCCGAACATAGATAGAGGCCCACCAGGTTTCCAAAGAGACAGATAATTGAAGGGTTTTGGAAAGGTAGTGGTAACTTAGGAAGACGTACCCATATGACTATATAAGGAGAGTCTCTCTTCATATGAAAATCATAGGACCAAAAAAAGAGATAAACATGATTTCCATTACATCTCCGCGAGGCTTTAGACCAAGCATTAATTAAATTTCGTTGAAGAAAAATGGATCATGATATGTCTTCTATCCAGAAGGCTGATGATTGCACGATCCTGCAAACCCTAGGATCCAAACAAAAACCTATCAAAAGAATCAACTGAAGGCCGAAAAGACCTAAACCTAGCTACTAGAATTAGATCAAGATTGTCTGAGGGTTCATTGAATTCCGAGGGTGAAATTGAGATATGAGGTGCTCCCTTAAAGAGATCTGGGACCATCAGGAAAATTGGGATGGATGGAAAATTCAGTAAAAAATCACAGTTTGAGAAAGGGGAGAAGGAACACATCCGAGCCTTATAGGAAGACACAAGAAAAGCTCCCCCCCCCTCCGGAATGGAGGGTGGAGCCACAGGCACCGTCATCAGGCTAGGTCATCGGCATAGGGTATGGGGAGTTGGGAGCGGTCATCCGTGTTTAGGATCTTCTTTATGTATTACACACCATGTACTTGGGGACAAATTCCATCCGTGAAGTGGGGGTCACATCGCGAGATGTTACACATTGTATACCTGAGGCACATGTCGTCTAATGTTTAAATTTTATTTTTTTAACCCGTGGTGACGAGTTTTTTGGCCTACCTATCCTGCATAGCCATCACATCATGACTAGGGGGTACACGTAGTGATCCAGCCCATGCCCAGCATAATGTCACATGTTTGGAAGTTCCTCTTGGTTTATTCTTTACAAACCTCCTTTATCATTACCCTAAACTCTCCCTAGTGGATTTTCAGAGGCACTCATTCTTCCAGATCAATCCGATCAGCTTTGGATCGTCGTTGTGTTTGGAGTACATCTCTCTGAGTAAGTGTTCTATTAGATCTACTTCTCCTCTCCTCTTGGTTTTAAGATTTATATAGTTATGGGTTGGTATAGGTTTGTGTTTTCTAAATAAGTTGAGAGTTGGCTTTGTTGTTGATAGGATAAGGGATCTAAGGCCTTTTCATTGAATAATCAACTAGGTTTTTGTGAGCCTTCAATGTTCTTTGTTGGGTTTTGTCAAAACCTTTGTGGTAGGAGGCTTCACACTTGACTCCTCTTAGTAGAAATAATTTTCATTCTTTGAAATTGATTTCCTTGTGTTGAATTGATCACCAATTGGCAGGTTATGAATTGTTGGAAACCTTCTTTTTTGATGGTTTGGTGAATTATAGAAATCTGTAAAGTTGGGTGTTTTGAATAAATTGATTTGGTTCTTGGTTTTAAAATATAGATTTTAAAATGGGTATTTTTAATAATGTTGTAACATAAAATGGATTAGATTTTTTCAATAAAAAGGAATGTTTAATTGAAATTAAATGTTTTTTTGAAAGTGGTCATGCTTTGGTTTTCAATAAAAGTTAGGTTTATTGAAGCGGTTTGTTTTGGTAATGAAAATATTTGGAATATGTGGTGTTGGTGTGAGTTCATGATTAACGGGCCCCAAATAAGGGACAATTACCATTTGGGTACAAGGTATGTGACCCTAGATCGGGGGAAGGTGTCATTGGGACACAAGGTGATTGGACAAGAGACCGCTCATGAGTTTGAAACTGTCGAATGTAGCATGCATGTGTGGGTGTGCTGTGATCTATGGAATGGGTATGCCAAAATAATAATCAAAATTTGTATAAATTTTTTTTAGTTATTTTATGGAAAATAACTTGAGGAAAATTTGTTTAATTTAGTATTTTTTTACTTGGTTATAATTGGTTTCTGAACATATTTATATTTGGTTATAAACTATTTTGGTAAATTGTTTTATATAAATTGTTTTATATAAGCTATTTTATAAAATTTTCTAACAATTATATCCTAGTTTCATGAGTAGGGAAGTCATTGGGTAAAAAATAATGAGTTTTATACTCACCCCTTCTTTGGAACTTTGGTGGATTTGCAGATGCTATCTTTCGAGACAGGGGAAAAGGCAACGTTTCAAATGTTTTTTGCACTACCTTGTGATGCTTGGGTTGTTCGGTTATTGTGGAGCCTGGAGATTGTGGATCGTGGAGTCTTGTGGTCTCTTGAGATTCTTTAGTTTTTTATCTTCTTTCTAGTTTGATACTTGTTTGGTCTTCCTCTATTTCACATTTTGATGTGGTTTTGAGATACATGAAGTTGTTGAGTTGTATTTATTTTGTTCACGTATCTTTTAGTTAATGGTTTGTTTATAGTTTTTGGTTTATTGGTTTTTTATTAAAGGGAAATTCATCCCCAACTTACTTTCAAACCCTTCATCATTTATTGCCGGCCTTTGGTGCCTTGGGGATGTCACTTAGGGCCAATTAATGACTCATTGTACTCTCAAGTCAATGAAAATTACTGAGTCATTACAAATGGTATAACCTTGTTCGGTCCTTTCCTAACAAGTAGTCATCATTTTTCTTGGGCTTGGAGTTGGAATTCTCTATTTTCTATTCCTTATGTTGGAATATTAGAAAGGAGTAGGATTGTCGGAACTTGAAATATATAGCATAAAAGGACATAACTAATACTTTTGTGATGAACTTCAAGTTACTATGGTGTTGGGTACATAAGTGTTTTGGAGACACTTATAGAATGTTGGAAATACCATTGTCATGGGTTTATCCAATGATATGAGCATGACATGCGTTACAGAGGAATGAATTCCCACTTGGAGTGCATAAATCATTTTGATTAATGATTCATGTTGTGAAAATTGTTGATTTTGGAAAAATTAAGAAATTGTTTTTCAAATGAAATATTTTGAAAAGGGAAATGTTTAGGGTATTTTGAAAATGGTTAAATTTTCAAATATAAAGTTGAATTTTTTCAAAAATGGTTGAACATGGAGAACGGTTTTTTTGGAAAACAATGTTGTGCTGGTTTTTGTGATTGAATTTGAAATGCCAAGCCATCAGTTGTTAGAGAGTGAGATTGATGAAGTTTTTTTTTGGTTTAGAAAATGGTACTTAGTAGGCTTTATCAACACCAACCCAATGAACCTGCGGAGAATGTGGTTGCACCTGAACCACATGTGAAACTAGATCTAGTTTAGAGTATTTTCTAGGATTTTCATACTGTGGATACGAGGAACCTGAGAAATGAGCCAAAGCATGTGGATTATACCATCAAGTTTATGAAGTATAATCCACCTAAATTTTGGGCTGATGCTGAACCCAAAAAAAATAGGTTTGTCTGAATAGGATAAATCATATCTTTGATTTCATTGGCACACCATCAGAGCTCAAAGTCAAGCTGGTGACTTATATTCTCAAAGTTCTTGCATGCTAGTGGTGGGATTTAGTGCTTCATGCTAAATTGGATGAAGGCCTTACATGGGTGGATTTTTAGGAATTGTTCAACAATCAATTCTCTCCTCACATGTTGAAGATCCATAAAATGATGGACTTATTTATCCTAAAAGAGAGAGTCTCTCTATCATAGAGTATGTTTCTATGTTCACGAATTTAGTGCACATTTCACGAGAAGTTGTGGAAAGTGCGTCTTTGAAGGCACACATCCTTGAATTGGGGCTATGGAAGGAGATTCGATCAAGGATTGTGGTTCCCTATATTACTGATTATACTGAGATGGTGAACATAGAAACAATTTCTGAATGTGATATCTAGAGATCTATTGGAGGAGGTATGGTGATACCTACTGGGAATGGTGGGAACTCAAATGATGGGAACGAGTGGAAAAGGGACACCTATTTCCAAGGTGGAAATGGAAATCAGAATCAGATGGCTAAATCAATGAACCTCCCTCCATGACCCAAGAGAAAAGTATGTTGTTTTCAATGTGGTTTTTTGACCACATAAAGAGATATTGTATGACACAACCTAGAGAATTCCATAATTACAATAAGATAGGGAATCTTTAGCACTATTGTCATAGTGCTCCAAGGTCAGGTGCTCAAGAAACTTCTCAGGCATTGCACGAATCATATGATTTGACAAGGAAATCATAGTAGAATCAGTCTCATCAGAGGAGTAGTGCTATCCATGGTGATTCTAGAAATAACATGAATCTTCAACCAGGGCAATCTCAACAAGGCAATAAGGAGAACAATGCAGTGACGAATCAATTGTATAGATCTTAGTAGATGACTGTCATTTATTGTCATTGTGTAAGTGCTCTTCGATACTAGTGCATCACATTCTTTCATTGTTTCTTGTACTTTTTATTTGAGATGTTTAATGTTTGAAATGATTCCTTTTGTTTTAAAACTATAAACTCGTCTCAAGGAATGAGAATGTAAAAACTTTGTTTGTAGAACATGTAATATAAATTTTGATGGATTTGAGATGAGATAGGACTTATAGATGTTGGACATAGATGTCTATGATGTAATCCTAGGTATAGATTTTTTGTGGATGTTCAAGTCTCACATCGACTATTATAGGAGAACAATTAGTGTCATGACTGCAGACAACATCAAGCATCTCTTCAGAGGATAAAGGATGATAAATAAATGTGCAAAGAGATTGTTGGAACCAATAGTGGGAATTATATCTTATTAGCTGGCAGAGTTGAATTTGGCATCAATGTAATAGATTGAGGAAGATAGTTTTCCAGCAGTTCTAGATCAATTTATAGATTTCTTTCCTAAGAAACTCTTAGGGTTACCAACTCTAAGGGAAGCTGAGTTTACAATCGATCTCCTTCTAGGGAAAAGTAATATTTCCCTTCCATCTTATAGGATAGAACCAAAAGAGTTAAGGTAATTTAAAGTGCAACAGGAGGAACTGGAAATCAAGGGTTTCATTCGACCACGTACGTCTTTGTCGGAAGCCCTAGTCTTGTTCATGAAGAAAGCAGATGGAACTCTTCTACTGCGTATTGATTATCGTAAGCATAACCAAGTTATGATAATGAATAGGTACCCACTTCCATGAATAGATGATCTGTTTGATAAATAGAGGGGAGCTCAATGGTTCTCCAATATTGACTTGAGATCAGTATATAAAAAATTTTGATTTCAGAAGGAAGATATTTCAAATACAGCTTTCAGAAGCAGATGTGACCACTATGAATATGTAGTCTTGAATTTCAATCTAAAAAATTCACCATCAATTTTTATGGATTTGATGAATCAGATATTTCAGAAATATCTAGATTCTTTTATTGTGGTGTTTGTGGATGACATATTGATGTATTCAAAGACAAGGGATAACCATAAAAAACACCTAGAAATTTTGTTACAAATTCTGTGAGATCACTGTTTGAATTCCAAAATTTTTAAATGTGATTTTTAGATATAGGAAGTATGTTTTATTGGCCATGTCTTTTATAAGAAATGAATTTCTTCTGATCTTGAAAATATAGAAGCTGTTATGTCGTGGAAACCACTGAAGAATGTCATTGAGATAAAATGTTTTCTTGGTCTAGTTGGACACTACCGATGATTTTTTCCTGATTTCACATAACTATCTTCACCATTTAAATCTTTGAAAAAGAAGAATGATCCATCCCTATTGACATCGGAATTCCAGAAGTCTTTCCAGGAACTGAAGGTTCATCATACATCAACACCTATCTTTATTTTTCTAGAATCAAGATAGGGGTATGTGGTGTACTGTGATGCCTCAGGATTATGTTTGGGATTTGTTCTCATGAATGGAGACCATGTGGTTGTTTATAGTTCATTATAGTTGAGGGTGAATGATAATAATTACCTAAAACATGATTTAGAGTTAGCTGCAGTCGTCCATGATTTAAAAACATGTAGACATGATCACTTTGGTGAGAAATTCACTGTGTTTATGGATCATAAAATCATGAATCATATTTTCTCATAGCGATATTTAAATCTGAGGAAAAGAAGATGGATGGATTATCTACAGATTTTTGATATTGACATGATGTATACACTATGAAAATGGAATTCGATGGCAGATGCATTGAGTAGAAATTCATATGATTAGTTAGAGAAAGAAGCTTCAGATGAATGGAAGTTGATCTTAGTCTTATCTGACATGCATGTGGAATTTGAAGAATGAGGTGATGTTGTGGTTTTATTTCCATCTATTCTTGTTCCTAATTTGGTAAATATGGTCAAAGAGGCAAAAAATATGCTGCATATTATCTGGTTATGAGTTCAATACTCAATGGCTGTGAGACCATTAAGGGTTGAGAACATGATGGGAATTCAGTTTTATATTCTAGAGATCGGATGGTTGTAGCTATGTCTTGTAAGGAACAAATCCTTCATGCTTACCACCATTCGATGAGGGTTATACATCCAAGCACACATAAGATGTATAAGGCGTTGAAGGCACAATTTTGGTGGAGCGACATGAAATGGAAGGTGGTTGAGTTCATTTCTAAGTGCCTAACTTGTCATCAAGTATAAGAAGAGCATCAAGGACCAGTGGGTTTGTTGCAGTCTTTGCCTATCCCAGTGTGGAAATGGGAGAAGATAGCAATGGATTTTTTTACAGGTCTTCCCAGAACGGTTCAGAAACATGATTCCATATGGGTGATAGTGGATCGACTTACCAAGTCATACCATTTCATCCCTATTTGGGAAACTCATGCGGTGGAGGATCTGTACAAAATTTATATCCAAGAAGTGGTAAAGAGGAATGGTGTACCAATTTAAATTGTGTCATATAGAGATCCAAGGTTCACATCTCAATTTTTGAAATCCTTAAAAAGTTCCTTGGGACTCAGTTGACTATGAGAATGGCGTATCATCCTCAAATAGATGTCCAGTCTAAGGGGATGATACAGATGTTGGAAGACTTGTTGCGGGCTTGTGTAATGGATTTTGGTGGCTCATATTAAGATCATATACCCTTGGTGGAGTTATCATACAATGAAAACTGTCATGCCTCGATACATATGGCTCTGTTTGAAGCACTGTATGGGATTCCTTGTCGTTCTCTACTATTTTGGGTGGAAACGGGTGAGACTTCACTAGTTGGGATATCCTTCTCCAATAAACAACAGAGAAGATCCAATTGATAAGAAAGAGGATGGAGATGGGTCATAGTCATCAAAAATCATATGCAGTCCACCAACCTCTGAAAATTGTAGGGGTCCCACTATTTTCCTTAGCCTCATCTAATTTCTTCTAGGTTCCTCTTTGATTTTCATCTTCCACTAAACTGAACAAATTTATCTTATATTATATTTGGAAACTCTTATGTATCAACTTTTATGAAAAAAACATGAGGGATGAACTTCATGGATCATCAAAAATTACCTTTATGGTTCATAAATTTAGTTTATCCAACATTATGAACTTGATCATCTATACACATTATTCCAGAATATAACTTTCTTACCCTACCTATGTTGGAATTATATAGCCATTGTCTTTATCAAAACAAGTATATCTAATAGAGATTTTGATTCAAAATAGTTTATTAAAAAATTTAAATCAAACTTATTTTTTTAAATATCCCAATTTAATATGTTTTCAAGGAAACCATGACATCTATCAGAAAAGAACCAATACTTAAACTTTCTCAAAAATGTATAACAGTGTCTCAACCACCTTTCTATTACCCCAGCTCCACTAAGGTATAATGTTGGCTCAGATTTTTCTGGACTATAACCTTGGTAAACATGTTTGATATATTTTTTATTATGTCCTTCTTACACTACTCTAGCACTCTATAATCTATTGACATAGTAATGGAATGATATTTTTTAGTCTAGGTTTTTCATCCAAGAGTTAAACACCAAATTCTATCCAAGATAATTACTCTTTGACTATCACAGAATAAGAATCCACCATCCAATACCCTTCTAATATCGACAAAAAACACTTTATCCATACCGGTTCTTTCCCTACTTATATTTCAACTACATATTCATCTCCCCTTTTAGAAAGTTATACCAAAATATGAAACCTTCATATCTATCTAACTGTATTCCCCTATAGAGAAAAAAATATCCTCTGGAACTATTAAATGTGTTCATATCTCCCCCCAAAATCATGTCTACATAACCGTACAATGGATCATATATAATAAAAAAGATTGATATATCTTCTGATAATATTAGATATCAGATAATCCATTTCACATCATCCTAGGATTTCCATGAAACGAATGAAAAATACCATTGAAAATGAAATGTATGTTCTTGTACATACCATGAAGTACATCAAGCTACCTACCAATGTTGAAAATAGAACTTTTACCATATACTAGAACCCATATTTCATTTTCTATTCTTTTGATTTGGATATTTTGAAGTGTCCAACCAATGGGGTCAAAACTAGTTTACATATGTTCATTTTAAATATCTCAATGATTTTCCATATGAAATACATTTGAGAAAACAAAAAAAAAATTGGATTTCCAATCCCTCTCAATCCATATTTCTAAGATTGTATTAGCTTCACCATGATCTTTCATCTTGAATCTTCTGAAAAAAATTATTTTTTATCACATGAATCCATTTAATTCCCAGAATTTTCAGTAGTATGTCATCCAAATAAAAGAGTAGGATGATAAAGATACCATATTATAATTTCTTTTGGTGGTATTAGTGATACTAGTTAATCTAGATAAAACATTTCTTTTTCATGAAGTCATCAAACATATAGTTCTACTTATTTGATTCCTTCTTTAATCCATATAGACTTCTCTTCAGCTTACACAACAAACAATTTTTCAAATTATCTATGAAACAATCTAGTTTATTCATGTATGTATCTTAATTCAAAGAAAAATTATGTATTTTTGTATTTATATCCAAATTCTCTAAGTATTTTTTTAGAAATAACCATACTCAACAACGTCTGGAAATGAGCCTTTTTAATTACCAATGAAAAATTTTATGCAAAGACCACTACTTATTTTTGCAAAAATAATTTTAGAAATAGTCTAGATTTGTAACAATTACTACTATAGTCTTACTAATTCATATATAAGAACCTTTTTTTCAGATTTAATTTCATCCCTTTTGGTAGTTTTGTAGTTCTCTGGTTTAGTTTTCAACTAATAAATCCATTTCTTCTTTCATATCCATCTCCCAATTTTTGAATTTTCAGAGATCTGATACATCTTTTGGGATATCAAGTTATCCTCCATTAATAATAATTATCTATTTTTGATATTTTACCAAACTCTAAACCAATCATATGATTATTTTATATTTTTATAATACAACTACTGATTATAATTTTTCTAGAACTATAACTTTTAGTACTACACCTTCCAGAATTATACCATGATCTTTTGTTGTTTTTGAGTATTTTGGTGTATATTAAAATGAATGGATTGAAACCACCCATATTTACATGCCCCTAGAAATTTACAAAATTAATTTCATTCCAGAAATTGTATTCAAATAAAATTATAAATAGTTATTTGATTCTGTAATCTCATCTTTATTTCCCCCCCAAGTTACAGTTTTTTGATAAGATATTCTCATTGAATAGAACACTCTTTATTTTGATGATATTCTATTTATCATCACCCTTACCTTGAACAAAATAATTCATCTACATATACCACAAAGAAACATAAAGGGTACATATTTTTTTGTTTTCCTTGATCCTTACATCCACATGGAAATGGGATAAAATTTATAAAACATTGAGGTTGCTAATATCCACCAGTTTTATAAACAATAGAAGTTCCAAAATATCCTTCCCCATTTGTGCTAAAGGACTCCTTTTAACTAACTATGTAATACAATTAAATTATTTCCCCCAAATATCCTTATAAATTCTATAATGTAGTCTAATGATTTGGGAATTCATTGTTAACGTCCAATTCATCTGCTCTACCACACCATTCTGCATTGGTGTCTGGGGTATAATTTTTTCAAACCTAACTCCTTTCTTCCAATAGAAGTTGTGAAACCCCTTTATACTACATTCAACACCATTGAAGGACCTTAAGTGTCTAAAATAACTTCTATTATCTTTCTCCACCATGGAATTCCATAAAATAAACACCCTAAATACCATGGATTGGTTCTTAAGGGAGTAAAAACAATTTTTTATTGAATCATTGATGAATATAACAATGTAAATTGATCCCCCATGAAAATGGATTGGTTTTGGACCCCAAATGTCTATATGCATTAATATTAACTTCAAGATTTTATGTTTCATTCCATTCATATTAAATTACTCATTATTATTCATTCAAAGTACACAACTCTCATAACATTATAACTCCATGTGATTGAGCTTTAGTATTCCCTTTGGTGATAGAACATGCATGTTCTTATTATTAAGATGTCTGAGAAGATTGTTCCATAACTATGATATTTTTGATGTTACAATTCTAGATACTATTAGTCAATTCTAAATAATTATAGAGTATCAATATATAATAAATAGGGATCCATTTTTATCACACAATATCATTTAAATTTAGACTAAATATAATAAACTAATAAAATATACCAAAATAAATTAAAATAAAAGGTGAATATAGATAAATAAAAATGAATTAAAAATACCTTAATATTTTAAAATTCCTAGTCATCCATGAATCTCATTTAAATCAATGAGTGAATCATAAATTAATAAATTAATAAAATAATAAAATAATAAAATAATAAAATAATAAAATAAGAAAAAATTAATTTATAGAGAAAAATCAAATAATGATACTAAATTAAAAAAAATATACATGAAAATTACAATCACCAAGGGATATTTAAAAACTCTAAGATCATGTCTGGTGTAATTTATTCTCTCTATATTTTATGATTTTGTAAAAATTTCAATAATATGAAATTAAATCTTAATGATTTCAGGAGAAATATCACCCTTCTACTAATAATCAGTTAGAAAGTGATGTGTTATATCAATATGTTGTTCATTGTAATGTGATACATTTGGAAATATTAATAGAACTTGTGTTTTCACATATTATAAGGACACATCCAAATTGAAATTCGTAACCCAGTAAAGATTATTTAATTTATAAAATTTCAAACAATAATTTCCTACAATGATATGCTTAGTCTTATTAGATTATAATGAAATATAGTTTCACATTTTTAATATACCATAAAACTAGAGACCTTCCCAACAAGTGATACGTTCAAGTGGTTATATTTTTATCTGACATTCAACCACTACAATGAACATCATACTAATTGAATAAATTAAATAATTTTCCATTACAGTAAAATAACCAAAATTTATAGTACAAATAATGTATTTGAATATTATGAATTTACCTCTGTGATATTCCTTATAATTTAATTGAAATATATAAATTTTATAAATAAAAAATAAAGGTTAGTATATATAGTAATAAGGAATTGAAAACTTATAATCATACATCTCTAATGTGAATATTCATCTAATTTATAACTTTTATTTATGACATGTTTTTAGTTAATATTCATAGGCATATAATTATCCTTAACTCTATCCAGTCCAAAAAATTTAGTAAAACATTTTGTTATGTTATTTGATTCAAATTAATATTTTTTTAAATCTAAAAATAATGAAATTTTTTAACTCTCCCATAAAACTCATTTCAAATTAATTTCACATTGAAATAAAAAAACATTCACATAGTGAATCTTTGATATTACTAAAAATAATATCATCAATGTAAATTTGATCTATCAAATTACCCTTAAAATTTTATCTATAAAAAGGGAAAGATTAAATTTTCATTTTTTAGATCCCATTTTTAAAATAAATTACTGAGAATATCATACAATGATTTATGAGAATGATTAAAATAGTAAAAATAATTTAAATTCTTAATAAATGACTTTGTAAAACAGTGATTTTGAAATAAAATATGCCATTCAATATAAAGATGCTAAATAATGAAAAAACATAAAAATTGATTATTAATGTTCAATTGATAAAACATGAAATTGAAATGAGCTATATATGATAACATTATACTAGTAAACTGATGATTAGAAACAAGTGAAAATTGTTGTAAACATGGGTTCCCATGACCCATCATTATCAGAACTTTTGATTACTATATCATGCATATAGCGAGTTATTCATAATTTTTACTTACCATTTTATTGTTGAATTTTATGTTGTCCACTATTAAATGTTAATTTCCAAAAATTAATGTCATATCAAAATGTTATAGCAGATCCCCAAATATAATTTGAACCATGAGATACTATGACATTAATCTTTAATATATGTCTTATGTTGTAGATACATCATACTTACTGGACATAGTAGATGTCTGACTATCAGGTATTGGAGGATCATAATCATTGATACTTCTTCTCATGAACATCACAAATGGTTATCTCTAGTAGTTGAGATCATGAGGGAAGGCTCACGAATAGAAACACAGCATTTTTTGGGTGTTAATGGATGTTCATTATACAAACATGTTTATTTGTATGATAACATTAAATAATTACCATTTTTTATCTTTTCATTGTGTACTATGGTTCAAGGAACACTCGTGTTAATGAAATAATGGTGTAGTATCTTGGGTTGGGTGCGTCATTTGTCGTATGTATTGGTTGAATGATCAAGATATTATTTGTCTCTTCTGAGTTGAGGATGAAATATCTATGGCCTAATTGATCCAGATGGTAGTAAATTTAAAAATTTGTGGACATGTATTGTGAAGGTAAATCAATTCATAGATATCAAAAAATAATAAATAAAGAAATGGTGATGATGCAAGTGTGCATCCTTCTTTATAAGATATCGAACGATAAAGAGATTATATTACATAGTGAATTTTTGTAGGTTGGTTATCATTTCGATGAATATTCCTTGTCTCTTTAGGGGCCTTGATGGGATACAAGACTCTTCTCTTGGTCTATGAATACCATTCACTACTATTGAGATAAGGGCTGATAGGGTCACACACAATTTCACATTATAGAATCATTCATATTATAAAGAATAGGAATATAAACATAGTGGGTCCCACCATAGGGTCTTAATGTTGTTCAAGTTTTATCATTCCTCAATAAATAAATAAATTCATTATTATTAAATTATAGAATAATAGTTCAAATTTATTTATTAAAATTTCTTACAAGTATTTAATTACTTACAATGATTTATATTATATAGATGAATATTATTTTAATAATCCATGTTCAATTAATACTATCGAGAGTTAGAGTCGAATTAATTTCTTTATTTAATCATAAAAAATATTTAATATATATTATAGGTATGTGAGAAATATAAATAATATTTATGACACAATTTTTTTTGTAATAATTATTATTTATTACTTAGTTCATGGACGTTAAATATACGGGGGCTTGGAACCCTATCCGAGTATTTTTAGAAATCCACTATAGACGTAGAGATAATGTCATTCCAAAAAAATATTCATTTGTATATAATGGGAACTTCTCTAACCTACTGATTTATAGAGAGTGAGTCTCTCTCTTAGTGACCGATCTGTGTCACCTTCGACGGATTGAAGGAATGAGATTGTGGTGATCATCATGACATCAAAGAAATTGTCTGAGCTCTGTACTAGAACCTAGAATCCAATGAATGGCCCATGTTTAGATTCAATAATCATGTGGGGTTGATCTAAAGGGGTTTGAAATTAGATTCATCAATCAAATATAACCAAATATGAGAAGAAAATGAGAATTATTCCATTTGAATGAGGTATATCTTCAGTTTTCATTTGTGTGCTTAGTTTAATTCATGCAAGATCCTAGGATCATACTAAGGCTTAGATCACCAGAGAAGAAAAGTTCTATTTATAAAGTGATAATTGTTTTAAAATCCCTGACCCACCAACTTCCGATGCATGTCTCAGTACATTCAATTGGTATCACAATGATCATATGGATTTTTTAAGCCAAGAAAATTTAATTATATTTAAATTTAAGTAGAGGGTTTATAATCAGTCCTAACAGATCCAACCACGATTTGATCTGAGGTGGGATGTCCAAGTTAATACCAACTGAAAATAATCGTATGCATCTAAATCAGATGTTTTCAGAATATTAAAATTTTATGTATGTTAATTTACCCATTTTTTGTTGTCCCAAGTTCGATTCTGGTTAAATCAAGATACTCCAGTAAGACTCCAAGGCCGGTATAGTGTTTTCTAAAAAAATAATTTTCCACTAGTACAATAGTTACATAAATAAAATAATCAATTTTAATTATTATTTTAACAAGTCTTAGTGATTAGCCTTTGGAAATGTTGAAAATAGAAAAAAATTTAAGGGGGCATGAGTTGTGGTTTCGACAATGAAAATCATTGTTTTTAAAGAATGAATATGAAATTATGGAATTGATAAAAAAGAAAAAAGAAAAGAAGGAATATTGGGGGAGGGCATTGTTAAGAATAAAAAATTAGGAATCTTTTTTGTGAAGGGGTCCCCACCTTATTCCCCTTGTGCACTGATCCACAGTAGGGCACCCGAGCCACCACCCTTGGATGAACTCCGCTCCCCTCCACCAGAACGACAACACACCTATTCACTTCTAACTGTCAGGAATGTGTAGTCGGCCAAACCAAGTACCTTCCACCATCCAAACAACATAGATCTGGTAGACCAGAGACCAGTGTGGGTCTCATTCTCCACAATCCTACTACGCTGACTCCATTCCCCATGAATCTGGGCACCGCAAGATCCACACCACCAGATTCGTCCTCCTTGACCTTCTTAGGGGGACCAACACATTCCATCACCACTAGAACTCCCATTACATAGTCACCTTGCTCAACTGAGCACCATGTGTTCTTTGGTGACCATAGGCACCATGATCGACAACTACCCCTACCAGATACAGCGAGCCGTGCCGCCGCTCCTTCTATAGCACCTTGAGATTTTTTGAATTTGTTTTAAATTAATTTAATATTTTCTATAAATTTTTCATTTCACAAAAAAAATATATCTTTTTTATATGTAATAGATATGTTTTTATTGTGTTATACGCAACACCATGTTAATATTGCGCTACATGAAACAGAAAGCATGTAAGGTTATACAATATCCCGAGACTTTACAATACCTTTACTATTTTAAATAGATTAGATATATTCAATATACCATGAAATTCATGTGATACTGATTTAGAATGCATCACATGAAACAACAAGTTTCTTTATGGACATAAATTACATGCAAGACCAAATGTTTTCAATGGTTTGTGTAACATATGAGATCGAGTTTTACTAAACAATAATATATATTTAAAATAATTATTATTATTTAATATAATATGATATAATCTACCTGTTAAATTAATAATTATGAATATTATTAACTAAATTATAAAAATATATGGTTTAAAAAATATAATATGAATTCATTGGTCACCAATTAATTAGAAATAAAAATATTAACCAAATGAATATAAAAGAAATATTTTTATGCTCACAAAGATGTTTTATCCTAAAAAATTAAACTAATTTAAATTATTGAGTGATGTTTATGTAATATAAATATTATATATTAAATAAAATATTTCTCTATGTTCATCCAATTTATTTGATAAGAATAATATAAGAACAAACCCAATATTTTGCTTAAAAATCAATATTTTTATAAAGATAGTTTTACCACCTTTTAATGGAGAACATATTTTAAATCAAATTTTTGGAACTTTTATAAATTTAATATGTCATAATAAAATTCATATTTTAAATATAAACATAAAAATTAGGTTATTTATAATTTTTTTTGCAAAGTTTCATTTTTTGATGAATAGTGGAAAAAACTGAATTTTAATTCAAAACTATTTTTTCATCAAATTTATTTATAAGTTTAAATTATATTTTAAATTTATTTTAACTTTAATTAGATCAGTTTTTATAATTTAATTTTTTTTTTCATTAAAATCATTTTCAATTTTAAATTTACTATGAAAACAAAGCAAACCATTGAACATGTTTTACTTTAAAAACCCACATTGTCGTCCCATCTGTGGGGTTAAATTTAAATTAATTTCTTCCACTTATGTGATTGGAATTTGAAAAATTGGATTCCATATTTGGAATAAATATCATTTATAATTTCTAAAAAGGTGAAATTATTTCTTGATCAATAATATTAGAGAACGTAATTAAATTTAATTACAACGATTAAGGTGAAATTAAGCTTAACAAGGGACAAAAACTTAATCTTAAGGTAATAAATTACCTAGAAACATGTCCAAAATCCATTAGATTCCCATATTTATCCCCTATACTACCTTTTATCTAATTGGGATCATTATTTCAGCCACTTTCAATGGAAAAAACGTTGGTGGAATTCCCATTCCAAAAATTTACAAGAGTGCCACTCCTCATCCTCTATAAAAATGCATTTTATACTTTCACTTACTCACACCTCTCAAGACACATTGGTTTAAAAAATATCTTCCCAAATAGATCTAAACATCCCTACCCTCATTTTAGATCCTACCCTTGGGTATAAATTCATTAAATGAATCCCTTTGGTGCAAACCAAAAAGAGTTATCCAAAGAAGATGTAACATCTTTCCTCAAGCTATTTAGTTTTATTTCCCTTATCCACCCCTAAAATCTTTTTATTACATTATTATACAAAAAAACAATATAATAAATATACTGATATATTGTTATTCCACATTTTATACCTAAACTTATAGAAACTTCTATATCATGGGTAACAAATGTACTGTTTATGTGTACGATGAACTACCACCTCACGAAACGATGATTGTTCATTTTTCCTTTACCACATTTCATGGTTGGGAATTATGATGGAAATGATATTAATATATAATATATTTATATATAATATTTATTATTTATTTATGATTTTTTAATTCTTTTATATCACATAGCTTTATACTTTCTATCTTCTGTAAATACGATAACATCGTTTATGGATTTGTGGACTACCGCCTCCTCAAAGTGATGTGATTCATTCATACTCCACATGGAATGTATTAAGGATACTTTTAGTGACATTATATTATATATATGATATAATAATTCTATTTTAATAATTATATATATAAATATATATGCATATATGTCATTTAATTTATTCCTTTCAATACTACAATAAAACAAAAATAGCATTCAAGCGTACGTACGACCTAATGTCTCCATGAATGGTGTATTAAATTTCATAATAATATATTCTATTAAAATTAATATAAATGATATTTATATCATGTTTTAAATTATTAAAATAATGATATAATTATAAGGATCAAATATGTAACAAATTAAGACACATGTGAAAAACAATACGGATATTATCCAAAGTGTAACCATAACATTGAATTGTTAATAAGCGGGTAATATAAAGTCATAATAAAATTATATATGGCACTAGATACAATAATATGTTAATATAAAAGATTTATAATAAACTTTTATTTATTATATAGGAGTTTTGTACGAGTACAATGAGATTCAAGAAATAAGGTAACATAATTTAATCTCACTTTTTATATCCATGAGATACATGCCATGTTCACCACTCTTTTATTTTGTGTGGTGTATATACTGAACATTAATGTATTATATGATTATTATTCTAAAATTTATCATTTTTGTTTCATATCCATTTTATTGTCTTTATTTCATGGGTTTTATGGTTCAAATGTTACGAAATTGGTAAAGTAATTTTTTCTCAATTTTCCTTCTTGGAGACACATGTTTTGTTATCCACCTATATTATTTTACAAGGTGTATATGATTCTAGTTGACATGTTATATCATGAATATTATTATTTTTTATGATATATTAGGCTCCATGTAATTTCATTTTCTTTCATGGGGAGTATGATTCAATGTTTCCATGTAGTAAGAGTTTATTGAAAGAATCTCATTATTTATTGATTTTTTATGACTATGCTTTCACTGACGAAATATTATGATCCATCACTCAATAACTCTTATGATTTTTATTAAAAAAAATTTATTCATGTTATAACCATTTAATGGTACCATTGTTTCAATCATTGACACATAATATGATCAATAATGTGTTTTTAAGAAAGTCTGACTTTACCTCTCTCTTCGGTCAGAAATATTTGTTCCTTTAAAACCATGTTTTCTAACAGGTTTCAGAAAATATTCTAATATTATACAATGGTATTTAAAATACATTATTACCCATTTTTTTCATTTTAACAATATTTTATTTAAAAAAGTAATCTTCTTATCATTTTCCTGCCGAGGCACTTTTCTATCCTTTTTACGATAAAAAGGAATATTTGGTGTGTATGAATTTACCCACCGTCACGACTGAAATTACGTTGAGGCTTCCTTTTAAAGATTAAAAAGTTATTATTTTTAAAATAACATGTTTTCCTTATATTCTGAGCATTAATTATTTTTAATGTTGTTTTCAATGAAAAATGTTTTCAAATAAATTTATGGTTATTAATGCATCCGTTAAAAGTTTTAAAAGCTAATTTTAATGAAGATGGTTTTTAAAAATGTTTGATATTTTAAAAATTATTTTAAATGTTTTCAATAGTATTTTATAAATTTTAAAGGAAATTTTTTTTAAAAAACATTTCAATATTCTTTTATATTAGTTCATGGAACACAGTTTTCGACTGAATGGCCTGAAGACATTTTTTTATTATTTTGAAAATACACCCTTAAAGGGGTGAGGTAGAACACTTATAAGGCCCGAAAGCTTAGAGATAATTACATGACCCATTGGTCTTAGAAGAAATCACCCAGATAAGACAACTTGGAACTGATACTCCTTAGCATATGTTATGATATCAGCACTCCCCCATCGCATGGACGGTCGGCTAGCTATCTTGTGTAGAGCTACACAGTCCCTGTACTGATGGAAATTCCATACGCTCTCATTATTCCAATTCTAGTTAGCTCTTCTCTGATGAATGTGCCTACATTGATCCTTATTTGGAGCCTTGTCCCTTGTAGTATGACTGGTACATCTACATATTCATGTGTCCTGAAGGCCTTAGGGTGGTCTGAAGGCCTTGAGGTGGCCCAAAGGCCTTGAGAGACAACTGGTCTGAAGGCAATGGGTGGCCCAAAAGCCTTGCAGAACCTGAGGACCAAACCGGTGGCCCAAACGCCCAGATGGATGAATAGTTCTGGATGCTATAGTTCTAATAAATACCTACTACAATTACTGCTAAAATACTGCTACAATTCCTGCTAATGTACATTTAAAATATGTATAGTACCCATAAATATGCCTCTACCCGGATTTGATCTTGGGTCTATTGGATACACTTTCCGAGTCCTCACCAATCGGCCTGAGCCACATGTCTCAAGGAAAAAAGTTTTCAAAATTTTTTGAAGCTTATTTTATACGTTTTCAAAGAAAAGGTTTTTCAAAAAGTTTTCAATATTATTTAACAAGTTTTTAAGAAAAAAGTGTTTTCATAAAAAAATCAAGCTTTCATTATATGTTTTGAATGTTTTTTCAAAGTAATGGTTTTCAGAACACTTTCAAGATTTATTCATATGTTTTCAAATAAAAGGGTTTTTATAATTTTCTCAAAGATTCATTTATATGTTTTTCAAGGGTATTTTCAACGAAATTGTTTTCAAGTGATTTTATGTTTTAAAATGTTAAAGAATTATGGATAATTTCGTCTAGAAATGTTTTTAAAAGATTATTGAAATTTTTTTCTATCTATAATGACATCTAATGGTTTTACTCATGCCTTATTAGGGGTATGATCCAAGGTTCCTTTCAAATTATTTCTCTGTATGGTTTATGTTTTGATGGCATAATATTTATGAGACCCATTTCCCTTTCAAGGGTTATGTGTTTTTGAAACCATTTTCTATTTCACAAGTTCTATGTTTATGAAATTCATTCTTCATTTATTGATTATATGTTTATGAAATCTGTTTCTATTTCACGGGATATATGTCTATGAAACCCATATGTTTTCATGGGTTATTACATGAGGAAATGATTATGAAACTTGTCTCTTTTTAATAGGTTAGGATATGATTGCATGTTTATGACACACATTTCATTTCATCAGTTATGATCTTATGGAACATGGATGTATGATTTCATTATGAGATGGGTGGAACCTATATCTCCCCCTAATGAATTGGTTAAAGGTTTATATCTCATGAGATATACTAAGATGGTATTGGGAGGGAATCTTCAATACTAAGATGGACAAGGGAGTGAACCATGACTACCAAGATGCTATGGGGAGTGAACTTATTCTACTAAGATAACCATGGGAGTGAACCATGACAACCAAGATGGTATGTGTAGTGAACTCATACTACTAATATAGCCATGGGAGTGAATCATGACTACCAAGATGATATATGGAATGAATTTATACTACTAAGATGGCCTTGGCAGTGATGACTTGACTTCTATGAAAATCACATTATATGCTTATATGCTTGACACAATTACATTTTTTATTCGTATGCTATGCTTTCATGGCTTATACATTTTATTACCTTACGATTCATGTCATATGAACTGCTAACATTTATTCCATGATTCATGTTTACAAAATATGATATTCCAGGTATGATATTTTAATCTTATGATCACATTTGGATACACATATTCTCATGTTTATGCATATATATCTCCGTTTTTACCCTTACTGAGCATCTATGCTCACCCCTATTTTATGTTTATTTCCCCACGTTATGAAGTTATATTATATATAAGATATTTCTAAGAGGGGTGATAGTCTTGGAGAACCTAGTGGGAGATAATATAGATCACTCATGTAATAGTGTTTATGTTCCCATGTTTCCAAAGGCACTAAACTAATACGGTCTTTGGGTGCCGATTTATATAATATTTTTATTATTCCAGAAAAATAATACAATATCTATGTAAATTATGGCTAGGTTGATATACCTCCCTCCCATTTCCATTGGATTATGTCATGAGTTTTTTTTTTTCACCTGCAATAGCTGCACCGTCAGGTGTCCAGTCCCCGAGCTTGCCTAACACTACTGGACCGAACCCAGGCAACAAGGTAACCCAATGACACACATTCTTTGGTTTCTGCCACACCCGTATCACCTCGCAGTGGGTTAGGGTGGGTTGAACTTACCCAAAATGGGGAAGGGTGGTGCTGCCTAACCCAATACATCGTTTCTTGGGATCTGCATGGCCCGATATGGTTCTTTGTGGGGTCGACCTGATTTGTAATGGGATATACAAGGTTTTTTACCAGATCTAAATAAATATAAACAAAATTAATTTATTTTATTTTATTTTTAAATTAAATTAAAAAAAATTTAATTTTGGTTTGATGTTGATAATATTTTAATATTTCAAAAAGAATTTAATATATTTTTTGCATAAAATTAAATTAATTAAATAATTTAGTTTTTGGGATAAAAATTAAATTAATTATTGGACCTAATAAAATAAAATATTTGAATATAAAAATTCATTTATTTTATTTTAATTTTCCTCATACTTTAAATTTATTACAATTTGGTTATTAATTGCATGATGATTTATCTTGAGAACAAGCATGCCAATGTATGTTTGGAATTTTATTTAATAAATTAATTATTTTAATTTCATTTGATGATTGCAATTTATTAAAACATGATATTCTCATCATCAATTTTTTTAATATGTATAAGGGCCTGCATATCTATGAGTGATGTATTTTTGTGTATTATGTATTCTTGAGACCCCCTCAACCACATGAAAGTATGTCTGTATTTTGATGAAGAAGGACAAGACGATGACACATTGGGTCGGGGTGCATGCTGTAGTACGAACCAACTAAGGTATTATAACCCTAGGTCATGGTTGGTCCATTAAGTTTAAATGGATCAACCAATAAAAGATGCTCAGGATCAAATGTGAATTATATTTGATTTATTAATTATTTATAATTTTATTTAAATCACAAGTTTACGCAATCACAAAAATTAATAAACCTAAAAAATGCATAGATTAAATTAATTTATGATGTGATGAATGTTTTTATATTTAATGCATACATAGTTATGATTGAAATATAATATAAGATTCATATAATATAGAAAATTATTTCATACATCAATATAAAATACTTTAAAAAACTTCATAGAAAAATCAAGTCGTTAGTCACCTTCCATCATTTGAATTTGAACAAAACCAAGTGTTTGGGGCACTTGTCAGCCAATGTTGAGGGTGCCTCTTACTACTAGGGAGTTCTTATAAGTGTGATGAGTTTACTTAACTGAATTTGTCATCAAATAAGTAGCTAAATCTAGTTTTCTAAAAATTGAGAGGTAATTTGTGTGTAAATCATATTTATGATTTTAGAAGCTGGGAATTCACTCAATAGATCAAGGATCCATGAGTTAATGTGGTCGGTGAGTCAAATGCCTACCTTGAACACTCTGAGTAGTGAAATAGCCATAAAATATAGACTATAAGTGGAGGATCAAGGATCATTTCCATTAGAATACTCAAGCGATAGAGTATTCCTATTCTATTACATAGGGTTTTTTGAAATAATAAAAATAGTAAGAGATATTTAATGAGTTAATAATGGATAATGTCCAAATCAGTAATCAAGATAAAAAGCAGTATTTTTTTAGAAAATGGTGAGTAATACCATAACAAATACTATGATATTTATTAGAAAAATTCATTGTCCTATCCATAAAAAAATTCCAATGTGTAGTACAGGTGCTTGCACAAAACAATATAACATATTAAATTTGAGGTGTTGGTATCCCAAAACCTGTTATGTCGCCCGAGGAAGAAATGGTGAAAAATGCTTACAGAAGACTCATGTTTTACTCATATTATGGTTATTTCATAATGCTATCATCAAATTTTGATGTTGTTGTGGTTACAACATTAAGACATAGATGATTTCACTTGTAGTCTTATCTCCGTGAAGCTTGCGAGGAGAAAGTAAAGAGAAATATGAATGGATGATATCATAGTGGTTACATGTACATATGAAAGGTGGAACACAATATTTAAATACATTTCATTCATACAAATTTTCCAACCAATTACTCCAGTTTCATTTAAGATTACAAAATGAAGAGGATGGAGTAAATACTTTATTACCTTCTAGGTATGGTTTTCCATGTAAATAAGAACATTTAATAAATATTAATCATTAATTTTTTTGGAGAATAATTTGAATAAAAATAAGATAAGGCCAATGGAAAGAGTGATGCCTATGTAACATTCACAATATCCTTCAAATAGAGAGGTAATAAAGAAAAATCTATTTGATTAGCATATCATGAAATAAATCTAAGGATTATTAATTGTAATGAACTAAATTAATGAAGCAATTAGTCACTTCTTCTTAAAGTATATTAATAAATTATAAGTATTGTTTGTAACATACTTATTGGGTACTAAATAAAATATTTTAATCACATATGTGTATTGAAATATAGTAACCAAGTAAGTATAGAGATGTTATTAGAAGTATGGTGTGTACTCTAAGAGGCTGATAATGGTTGGTTTCTACGTTAACGGTGAGAAACCCATGAGTTCATATTTTTATGTTTAATGATTCTATTAAAAAATTTATCAAGTATTACAAAAAGAAATTATCTTATGTGTCCTATGTATATAGGGTACATTATTCTTGTTTTGAAATGAATGTTGTTTGTGGTACTGAATACGCAAGTAATAGTTTAGTGATACATGAATCATTGGCAATACATGATGAATATAAAATGTAAAAATTAAATACCCAGTTATGGAAGGATAATTCCTTTTTGAGTAAAAATAAAAATGTATTGTAAAGATATACCCTATATGGTATTTAGACTCATTGGAGCCAAAAAACATTAGGATTTATCAGTGTATATACTTATTTAGTTTTGAAATGAAACCTTTAGAAATTAAGTTAAGCCACAAAAATTCAAAATAAGTTCAACTTGAGATCCTGAACTATTCCAAGGGTAATATTGTGGTGAATATAATTCATACGATTCCATTAAGTGATTATGGAATGAGTAATTGAAGTATGATTTATGTATAGTCAAAAGATATGAGTTTCTTCAGGGTGGAATGTAGAAGAATATATTAACCAAGCATTTATCAATATATATAATGTATAATGGAGTAATTCCTAAATGCACATTACCTTATCCAAATCAATGATATGATACTAAAATGGAGAATCTTTGATGATTATTACATGTTAGCATTGATCAAAATTATGTAGTGTGAATTAATTCCTCAATGCACATTTCCTTATACACATGAGAGTAATGATTTTAGTAAAATGATTACCAATGTTGACACTTATAGTCATTGTAGAAAATTACATTATATTTAATTATTTACTTAAAAAAGTATCATTATACCATAAACATATTACAACTATAATGAAAAATGGATATCATATGAGTTATATTATGATGGAAATCCATTAGGACATAAGAACATGTGTGTAGATGCAAAGAGTTTTTTGAGGATATATACAAACTTGCATCAAGTAAAAAATAGTGTTTGTCTTAATTAATTATCATGAATTTTTCTAAAGATATTTAAAAAATACCTAAGATAGAATAGTGTTAGTCATGTGATATGCTTCATTTCTATAAAAGTGGAAGAAATCTCTAATTAAGATAATAAGAAAAAGATTGACTTGAATTTATTCAATTACATATATTCAAAACTAGTTTGCATAAGAATGAGTTCAAAAATAGCTCACTGAAGAGGAATTTTCTAGAGACACTTTCTATGTAGTAATGTTGAAGCCCTAGTGATGGTTTTATATTCAATATAGTTGGTGATACATTATTTCTAAAACAAAGTAATTTATTGAAACATTCTAAGCCTAAAAATATAAATTAAAATTAAATAATGGAGTCCATGTATCTAAGTATAAGGGGATTAATATTTGGAATACTATTCTGGGTATTCAAGTGAGATGATACATGGATGGTACAAACATCCCACAAATGAGGCTCGATTGGGTTATACCATGTAGTTATTCCTAAATCCATTAGAATTTCACATGTCATATCTAAATTCTATGATAATTTTATTGAAAATTGGATGTCAAGGACACAAATCACGGATGGTGTTTATATGACACAACCAAAAAGGGATGGTGATAGTAGAGAATTCTAATAAGGGGTAAAAGTTACTAAAATCTAGTCCAGGATTAAAGTAAGAAAAAAGATCGTAGAATATTCATTCATAATAAATATTTTCCATGTTTCTACTAGTGGTTAATGGGAGCACCATTGTTTCCCATGTTCAATATGCTTGGTAACATATGGAAAATAGTTATTGGTCTTATAGTTAGTTAAGAATAGAGTGAAATAATATCTTAAGTGATTGAATTAAATAAGAAAAGTATATTCTAGGGAATAGGATCTACTGAGGTAGATCTAACAGTTTCTTATAACTAGTCAATCGTATATATTCTGACAAAGAATTAAAAAATAAAAGCTGGAAAAATTCAAGAGAGAGTTGTTACTAATGTCACAAGGGATAAAATCTCCAAGAATACATTCATGGTAATAGGAGGAGATTAAAGTGGTGAGTTGAAATTCTATACGCTTTTTCGATGGATCAATCATGTATTCCATGATATGTACAAGATATAATATTTCAAACATGTACTTAATAGAAGGAAAATATTATTTATATCTCGAGGAACTACAAGGGAAGAAATTTATACTTCCAATATTAAATGGTAATTTCCATAGATTAATTGTCATATAAAAGGCTATATAAGATCCTAGGATATAATGAGAACCTTGTGATACTATGAAATTAATCTTAAATATAATTCCTATGTTATAGATTTATAATATTGAATTGACATAGTAGATGTTTGACTGTTAGGTGTCAGGGGCTTATAAGCATTGATACATCTTATCATAAAGCTTTCACATAGTAATCTCTAGTAGTTAAGATGATGAGAACCATACCAACAATTGTAACATCACATGTTTTAGGTGTTATTGTATTTTCCTATATACAAACATGTGTATTGGTCTCTTTAATTGCGATCATTACCAATTCATGCCATTTGATCGCATGCTTTGATGCAAGGAAAAAACCATGAAAATGAAATCATGGTGATGTATCATGTGTTGGGTGCATCATTAGTGTTACGGAATTGGTGGAATGGTCAATATAGGATTTATCAATTCCAAGTTGAGGAAGAAATATCTCAGGACTGGTTGATCAGGATGGTATTACCCAAATAAATCCAAGGACTAGAAAGATAAAGGTAAATCCATCCAGAGAGATCAATAAATAATAATGTAAGAAAAGACGATGACACAAGTGTGTGTCCTTCTTTATGAGACATCAAATGAAAAAGAGATTATATTACATAGTGCATGTTCATATCTTGGTTATCATTACTATATTTATTCCTTATATCTTTAGGGGTTTTGATGGGTTTCTAGACTTCGTTCTTAGTCTATGAATACTATTCGCTGTTATCAAGAAAAGATCCTATAAGGTCACAAAAAATAGTGCATTCACAAATCATCCATGTCACGAACCAACCTGGGTCGACCCAGAACCAGTCACCCAAGCCGGCCCGCGACATGGCCCGAGGGGCGTTTCCTATCCCCACGGGCTGGAAACTAGTGCCGTGCATCAAAAACAAACAAGGGGGAACAATTTGGCCTAGTGAAAATAAATAAAGCAGCGAAAAAAGTAGAATGACTCAAGGAAAATAAATGAAACGAAAAAGGAAGAAAAACCAACAATAGAAAAATAACCTGGCCACAACCAAAACTCTTCGCGACTCCGAGAGTCGATCACCAGTCCACAACCAACTCACACCCACAGTGATAGAGCTCAAGTAAAATCTGCAACAATAAAAATAGGAAAACACTATAGGCGTGAGTATTAAAAGTCAGTAGGCGTTCCCAACAAACTATTCCCAATGCACTACCTTTAAACAATGAAATTTACAAATTCTAGGTTTGAACTAAATTATAAAAAAATATGGGATTCCACACACACACTTTCATTTCTAAGACAAGTAAAATTCCATTTCCCTTCTTAATTTAAAAACAATTTTACTGTTCAAAGAAATAGATGCACTGAATTTTAAAACATTTATTTTTGAAAACGATTTAGAAATCCAAATTTTTGTTGTTGGTCAAATGGAAAACAACACACAACACACGACACACACTAAGGGCAATGGAAAAAGTGGCACACGGGGCCAACAACCGAACTAAACCTATCATCCACCGCATAATAAATAAAACCTAAAAGAGAACATGGTTTGGACCTAAGAGCTCGTGAAAAATCCAGAACGTATTATACATGTGACTCATCCTGAAGGCATGCCTACTCTCGATGATGTCATAACTCCCTAATGCCCGATGTTTCCCAACATGGCCTAACCGAGGGCCCAATCCCCTAGAAGAGTGTCATTAGTACTAGGGGCCACTAGCCAGTGCGTAATCTAAACTAGTGCAACAATCGTTCTACGAAGATTCACTTACTATGTTAAGTTCCCATGTCAACACGTATAATAAACAGGAAAGGGGTTAGTCAACAAAGTCAATCAAGTAGCACAATAAACACACACAAATCATGTAGTCAACGTACACCAAATATCACCTCTGAGTCACTCCAAAAAGTGTTTTCCAAAATAATTTATTTTATTAATGTTCCAAACGGGCCTTTAACAATTTTAAAAAAATCATCATTTCTCAAGAGAACCAAAACGCTTTCTCACGCTTCAAAATAAATCATTTATCAATAAACAAGAACTACATTTGAAATTCTCTGAATTATGTTTAAAAGTGAAATGGGAATTATTTCACTACTGGTTGTTCGCTCATCATGAAAATATTTCAAGTGTCGTGTATAAAATAAACAGCTCTTTTTACACCAAATAATAATTTTAAAATTAATTATCTTATTTTATTTTTCATTTATTAAAATTAATAAAAAAAACAAGCAATTAATAAATTATGAATTTAAAGGCGAGTGCAGTGGGGGACCTACCTCGACTCACTGTCCAAACACAATGGCACGTCACGCCTCACACAAATGCACAAACACGCGCATGCCAACAACTGCAATATCACAGGTCTTCCTTGCCGACACGCTTCAACAACCGCAAAACTAAAAACGCATAAACACGGACTTCAAACAATTCAAACGAATAAATAGCGCAAAAGAACCATGATGAAGCTCACATTTTCATATATTTTATACAATAATTCATTGTTTATAATCCCACAAAAGTGTTATTGGATGAGTAATTTTCATGTTTTTAGGTTTTAGTGTTATTTTGAGCCCAAATGTAAAAAACACCTAATTCTGGATTTTAGACAGATTTTTACGTCAAGGGTATTTTGGCCATTTCCGGAAAATTATATATCCAAATTTTCTGATTTAAGTTTTTTAGCATACTTATTATATTTACTTCAACTTTGTCTTCTGGACCAGGAGCTGATTCGGCCATCTAGAGGTTCTAAAAATTCACTGAAATTGGGAATTTTTCCGGGCGGACAGCGTGGACCCCCCCAACGTAACAGACATCAAACTCGGACTACACATATCTAAATGATGTGTTTCCACCTAGGATACCACAAGGACAGATAGGGTCGTCTTGACAGTAAATGTTGGAGATGTTAGAGGTCATTAAGAAGGATATTTAACGTCATTATTTTGGAGTAACCTTCCCGGAAGCTTCATCAAGAAACAGAAACCAAGAATGAAAAATTCATAACTCCTTTATACGGTTTCCAAATTTGGTGACATTTGGAGGAGAGATGGACAAAATATTTATGAAAAACATTCATGAAGGGTGTAATGCGTGAAGAGGTCATTAAAAAGGTCTAAAACGCGAAAACTCTAGGGGGTCGAATTCTGCCTATAAAAGAAGGCCCTCACCTCCTTCCCAAAGCATCCCATTCTCCATCCATTCCTTAAGGCACCAAGGAGGAGATCTCCACCGAGGGATTCCGGCCACAAAACTTCCACGTTTATTTTTATTTTGTTTCTTTTCTCTATTTTTAGTTTTCAATTGTAATTTATATTTCTAATAAATTCATGCATTGTTTTTATTTTTGTGTCCACCGATTCACCCTCTTTTCTTCCTCTCATCTTACCATCGTGAACTATAATACTCATGATCATGAGTAACTAATAAGAGGAATTTCCCATGGGAGTAATTAGGTTATTTAACCCAAGACCATCTTTTTAATATTCTTTGATTTAATTCTATGGATAATTTATAGTGGGCTTAATCCTCACTGTGGTTGTCTAAAGGTTAACTTCTTAATCTACAACCATTTTCCCTCGATTGAGGAGGCGGATGGAGGGTGTGCTTGGAGATCGCTAAGTATACTTTTAATTGACAACCGGGGAAGAATAAGGTGTGAACACATACGATGGAGTGTGTACACTAAGAATATTTTAAGATGGTCAATGAAGGTGCTCCCTGAATATTCTCTCGAGAGAACTTCCTTTCTTCCCAAATTACATTCTGTTTAGCATTGCATGGTAATTTAGAATTAAATTTTAGTTTCTTCTAATTTATGAATTTCATTTATTTTATTAAATTACATTTGTTTCATAAAATATTAAACAACAAAAAGAATTATATTAGGTGGACTATAAGTAGTGATTTATTAACCACAAATACTCCTCAAGAGATCGACCTAGGTCAGCCCCTGTGCTGCACTTAGCTATAAATATTTTTGAGAGAGCACATGACAATGCTTCATCAAACCACCTAGAAAAGTTCTCAAAACACAAACCAGAACCTCAACATTAGTTACTAAACCATATTTAAATCCTCAACGCTTTTAGAAAAACCACACCACGCCATAAAAATTCACTGATCATTTTAAAGACCTACATGGCCATTTCAAGAAAACAGTAGAGTGAAAAACCAGAAAAAAGTGCACGATATGTTGAAATCTACATTTAAAAGCACAAGAGCCATAACATAATTTAAAAACCTTGCTCACAACATCAAAATTATTTAATAAATTATCTCAAAATTCATAAAACTATTTTGAGTAGTATACCACGTTTTCGCACACACAAAACCAACTCAAAACCACATAAACACTTTTATATAACCCTTACATCATTTATAAAACACATTTTCACCATTCAGATGATATAATAGAAGATTTTCACAATTAATCAATCCACAAAGAAAAATTTATTAAACAATTTCAAAATGTGTCGCATGACTCAAAATATCAAAAACTCGTTCAAAACTTCTTTTATAACTAAATGCACATTGAAGTCACACCAAAATACAACTGCAATCCTTGCATATTTTAATAAACCAACAACACAGTTTATAAAGCACTACAAAATAGAGAACACAACTATAAAAAAGAACTATTTTGCACCAAAATCATTCAAAACCCCCTTTTACAGTCAAACATGCACCCGCAGCATATCAAAGCAGGAAACATACCATTTTCATGATTAAAATAAAAAATTTCACAATATAATAAAACTATTAAATAGTATATAATTGATTTCCATAAAAACACATTTTATTTCACAAGATAAAATTTATTCAAAAAAAATATCGAGTGTCTAATTAACAATCAAGAAAGGTGCAGATATCAAGCAATCAAAGAAATATAAATTTAGAGAGTATGTGCAAAAGATTCCTACCTCAATTGACGATGAAATTCCAGAAATTGGTTCCAAACACCGTTTGCACCTCAATTGCACCCAATGGAGATTAAATTGAACCTAAAAAACCATATTGGAACATCAATTTTATGATACAAACTAAAAAAATTAAAATCCTAAAAACTAGGGTTTGTGGTAAATTGAAAAAAAACATAAATCCATATGAACAATCACTATAGGGGGTTCGCTACCGGAAGAGGTTATTGCTGGTGAGGAGGTGTCTCCAGTGAGAGGTCTGGCCGAAGGGTGAGGGCACGCGCGAGTTGCCCAAGAAAGGGGAGGGGGTTGTGGTTCCACTTTCTGCGCACAAGGAGGGACCACCAGGGAGGGGGGTTGCATCCTGAAGGTGTGGCGATGGGAGGGAAAACGGCCAAGGGCAGCGTGCCGGCGAGGGAAGGTGGGGCGGGGCAGCCGCGGGATGCAGTGCACAAGAAGGGAGGAAGAAATTGAGTGGTAGAAGAGATAAGGGAGGAAAAAGGAGGAAGAAAAAAAAAGAAAAAAATAGAGGGGGTGATAGAGGGAATCGCACGAGGAGGGAGGGGTGCCACCGGACGGGGTTGTGCAGGTGGGGCTGACGCGAGGTGGAGGTCTGGCTGGTGTGGAGTCCTCCTGCCTTCGCGGCCGCATGCAAGAGGAAGAAGGGCTAGGGGGATTTTCACCTATGCAAGGGAGGAAGAATGGGGGGGATACAGGTAGGATTAGGGTTAAAAATAATAATAATAATAAATAAATAAAACTATAATTAAAATATGATAGTAATAATAATAATAATAAAACAAATAATTATTAATAAAACAAATACTGATTATTATCATTTTTGATCCCTTTTATTTTGATAAATTACAACAATAATAATAATACCAATGTTACAATAATAATATTATTAATAATATTAATAGAAAAAATCATAACAAAAATATTAATAACAACAAATGAAATTAATAACACACTTAATGATAATTAATGTGATAATTTTATCATGTTTCATTAATACTTATTTTTATAAAAATTTAATAATAGTAGTATTATTACCAGATTAAATAATAATAACTTACCATTTATGTAGAAATATTCTCATTATTATAATCTAAATATTAACCTTGTTTTGTCGATCTAATTATTTTTATTTAGCTTCCTCTTTCAATTTACTTAATTTTTTTATTTAATTTATTATTTATTTGAAGTTTTGCGCCACCTCACATTCACTAGGTCCAAACGCAGGGTCGCGGCTAACGGTGAAGTGACCGTACACCAGCCCAAAGCCCACCAAAATATCAAACATCAAAAATTTCAAACCGGGTCCTAACTAAACCTCGTCCGAATGACGCGGGACTGAGTAAACAGAAAAAATAAAATAAGTTAAATAGTCATACAAGGTTAGGTTGTGACAATTCTCCTCACCAGAAACACTTTCTGCCCCCAAAAGGTCAACAAGCCAACAGTTGACATGACTAAATTCCATGCCCAGACAAAACCAAAGGAAAACGAGAGCCTCAAAGTAATTATTCCCAACAAATGTCAAACCCGACCAACTCAAGGAGGACCACGACCTGAGATTGAGGGGATAACAATATATGGTTATCCCCACCACAATAATTCACTAATACAAAAACTTTTGAAACCCAAACAAACCACCCCCACAAGGAGGGGCCAACACGGGAACTCCCAAACTGAACTCATTCAATCTATACACATGGACCAAACAACACTACTAAAACTTAGTAGAATGATCACTAAGAAACAACCCAGAAACCTGAGGATAAGGAATGGAATCAACACTTCCCCTCAATTTCACGATACCAAACATTACCCTAACAGGTACACTTGTGAATAGCTAAAAATCAGAATGGGCAAGTTTATTAACGAGCCAAACACCCTTCAAGTACAACAACAATTTAGAAACCATGCTAAGAGAATATAAACCGCTTGGATTATGGTGGAATAGATTCCTCACCCCACCACAATGATGATGATCTTATGATAGTGAAAATAAAAGAACAAGGAAATTTTGGATATTTCCATCCCAAAGCTGGAAACATTATCCGGATCGAGGTTCCACACCCTCGACAACTCCTAACTGTGCACGAGCTTCACCCCGAGACCTATGGCTGGGGCCCTGATGGATGAAGCATCTCCTACCTCACAGTCAAGAATTTGCTTCCTACAGTCCCCAACTCTTTCATCCATAATGAATCTTCTTTCAGGACTCTTCCTGGTGGTCCGAATAGTCACAAGGTAGCAAGACTTCAGAGGGATGCGACAAGGCAGCTTAGAATGCCTAAACCGACCAGACTAGTCGCATGCGAGAGAACGATCCGACAACCTGGGAGTCGGTACAGATGAAGTTCCTTTCCATACGGGGAACCTTCACAAAAGTCAACCCCCACCAATTACACCTGAGGCTCTAACGACAGTGAGACATCCCACCTTTACTAGTCCAGAACTGAACCCTCTAATAACTTTGGGATGGTATGAACCTTAACTACCCTTGGTAGTTCCCAACAACCCGAAGACATCCTATCTTTCCAAACTATACAACTCCCTCTAACAGAATTCGATTACCTCTATATGTAGGAAACACATGAAAAGAATTGGGAACTAGGCATAACTCATTAACATCTTTTAGAGGCTATATGGGTGACATACTCATAACAACAAGAAAAACACCATCGAAACCGGCATCAAGCCAAAACTCAATCAAAGCAATTCAAAAGCCAAGGGAAATGGGACCATAATCCATACATATAAAACCACAAACAAAAATCACTTTTCCAAAACATTTATTCATTTTAAATTTAAGGCTCACCTATGGTACCTTATGAACCATCATATGTGTGTTCATTCAATATCGCTCACATCATCTGCAAACAAGTTCCCCTACACACTCTCTGCACATACCTACACATGTGTGAACCTCCATAAGGACTTCCAAGGTTCAAACACTTATTTACTTCCCAAATCCAAACACATACCATGTTGTTCCAAACCGATACACTTTCTCTTTAAAAACCCACTTTTACTAATTTCAAAAACAATTAGGAAGAAACCCCTTTTTTCATTTCGAAAACACTTCCATTTTTAACACACGCTCACATCAACCGAGTTCAAAACAAAACACAACCAACTATAAACCATCAAAATGAGGAACTAGTGTTTGTGAATAAACTGATGACATAGTGGTGATCCTTTCCCCAAGTAATAGATAACACTAAGAGGACCTTAAATTGGACACTTGTCCTCCACATGGGTCACCACCCCACGTGAGCCCGCAATGTGAACAAATTCGCCCTCATTGTCATCCCTCAATCCAAAGAAACCAAAGGCAAAAGAATCAAATCCCAGACTAACCCTGATAACTCAGGTCTCGTCACAAGCGGTGGTGATCAGGCACCGACCCGTAACCTACCTCCTGAACCCCGACAGTTTTAATCCCATTCTACTAGACACCCCAAATAACAAGGGCCTCCTCTGATACCAAATGTGACATCTGGGTCCCGGTGACAGCACAACCACCCCACCATAACATGGCTGTCAGGTTCTGGCCCACTAGGTACCACCAGTTGCCCCACAGACACGTGGGGCCCACACCAAGGTCCAACCATGTGCCCGAACATGTCATCTGACTAATGATTTTCCCCACAGGCCAACACATGTCTTTTCTAGTGTTCTTTTTCTCACTCGCACATACCATGGGAAGCATCCTAGAAGGTCTCCAATCCTGAATACTACTACAGGACAAACACGCATAACTATAGAGTTCTAATCAGGTAGGATCCTAAAAAGAAAGGTGCACCTTTTTGACATGAGTCATATCATTTAGAAATTCAACCCTTTATCATTCTGGGATGTTACATTCACCCCTCTTTTAGAGCACAACATCCTAGTTGTGGGCCCTACATCTCAACCTAGGTAGTGAACCACACTTAAGGCTGGGTTCCGCCTCTGGTACCACTTTGTCATGAACCAATCTGGGTTGACCCAGAACCAGTCACCCGAGCCAGCCCGCTACATGACCTGAGGGGCGTTCCTGATACCCACAGGCTGGCAACTAGTGCCAGGAATCAAAACCAAACAAGGGGGAACGATTTGGTCCAGTGAAAATAAATAATGTAGCGGATAAAGTAGAATGAAGCAAGGCAAATAAATGACATGAAAAAGGAAGAACAACCAACAACAGAAAACTAACCTGGCCACAACCAAAACTCATCGCGACTCCGAGAGTCGCTCACCAGTCCACAACCAACTCTCACCCACAGCGAGAGAGATCATGTCAAACCTGAAACAATACTAAAAATAGGAAAAAACTATAGGCTTGAGTATTAAAACTCAGTAGGTGTGCCCAACAAACTATTCCCAATGGACTTCTTTTAAACAAAGAAATTTACTAATTCGAGGTTTGATCTAAATTATAAAAAATATGGGTTTCCACACACACACATTCATTTCTAAGACAAGTAATAGTCCATTGTCCTTAATTTAAAAAAATGTATAGTGTCTGAAAGAAACACAATCATTGAATTTTAAACCATTTCTTTTTGCGAACAATTTGGAAATCCAAATTTTTGTTGTTTTTCAAATGAAAAACCACACACAACACACGACACACACTAAGGGAAATGGAAAAAGTGGCACATGAGGCTAGCAACCGAACTAGACCTATCGTCCTCCACATAAAAATAAACACTGAAAGAGAACATGGGTCCAACCTAGGAGCTCGTGAACAATCCAGATCGTACTATAAATGTGACTCATCTTGAAGGCTTGCCTACTATTGATGACATCATAACGCCCTAACACATAGTGTTTCCCTAAATGGCCTAACCGAGGGGCCCAATTCCCTAGAAGAGTGTCATCCGTACTAGGGGCCACTATCCAGTGCATAATCTAAACTAGTGCAGCAATCGTTATTAGAATATTCACATACTATGCAAAGTTCCTTTGTCAACACGTATAATAAACAGTAAAGGGTTGAGTCAACAAAGTCAATAAATTAGCACAAACATCACACACAAATCATGCAGTCAACGTACACCAAATATCACCTCTAAGTCACCCCAAAAAGAGTTTTCCAAAATAATTTGTTTTATTAAAGTTCCAAAGAGGCCTTTACCAATTTTAAAGAAAATCCTCATTTCTCAAGAGAACCAAAACGCATTCTCACGCTTCAAAATTAAAAATTTATCAATAAACCAAAACTACATTTGAAATTCTGTGAATTATGTTTAAAATCCAAACGGGCATTATTTCAATACTGGATCATCAAGAAAATATTTCAAGTGTAGTGTATAAAATAAATGACTATTTATTCACCAAATAATTATTTTATAATTAATTATCTTATATTATATCTCATTTATTAAAATTAATAAAATATCAAGCAATTAATAAATTCTAAATTTAAAGGCGAGTGCAGTGGGGGACTTACCTCTACTCGCTATCCAAACACAATGGCATGTCATGACTCACACAGATGCAAAAAACACGTGCATGCCGAAAACCGCAGTATCACGGATCTTCCTTGCTGACACGCTGCAACAACCACACAACTAAAAACGCATAAACACGGACTTGAAACAATTCAAATGAATAAATAGCACAAAACAACCACCTAAAAAATTTCTCAAAACACAAACCGAAACCTCAAAATTATTTACTAAACCCCATTAAAATCCGAAACGCATTTACAAAAACCACACCACGCCATAAATATTCACCAATCATTTTAAAGAGCCACAGGACAATTTCAAGAAAACAGTAGAGTGAAAAACCAGACAAAAGTGCACGATACGTTGGAATATACAATTAAAAGAATGTACGCCACAACAAAATTTCAAAACAAAACTTGCATCATCAAAATTATTTAATAAATTATCTCAAAATTCATAAAACTATTTTGAGTCGTATACCGCGGTTTTTCACAGAAAAAACCAACTCAAAACCACATAAACACTTTTATATTACCCTTACATCATTTATAAAACACCTTTGAATTATTCAGATAATATAATAAACCATTTTCACAATTAAACAAACCACTAAGAAAAATTTATTAAAAAATTTCAAAATTTGTTGCATGACTCAAAATATCAAAAACACGCTCAAAACTTATTTTATTACTAAACACACATTGACGTCACACTAAAAAACAACTGCAACCCTTGAAAATTTTAATAAACCGACAACACAGTTCATAAAGCACTACAAAATAGTGAACACAACTAAAAGAAAGAACTATTTTGCACCAAACTCATTCAAAAACCGCTTTTATAGTCAAACGTGCACCCGCAGCTTATCAAAGTAGGAAACATACAATTAGAAAGATTAAAATCACAAATTGCACAATTTAATAAAACTATTAAACAGTATATATTTGATTACCATCAAAACACATCTTATTTCACAAGATAAAATTAATTCAAAAAAATATTGAGTGTCTAATTAACAATCAAGAAAGGTGCAGACATCAAGAAATCAAAGATATCTCAATCTAGAGAATACGCGCAAAGGATTCCTACCTCAATTGACGATGAAATTACAAAAATTGGTTCCAAACACCATTTTCACCTCAATCGCACCCAAGGGACATTAAATCGAACCTAAAGAACCATATCAGACAATCAATTTTAAGATAGACACTAAAAAAATTAAAATCCAAAAAACAAGGGATTGGGGTAAATTGAAAAAGAAAAAACATAAATCCAGATGAATAATCCCCAGAGGGGGGGTTGCTACCACAGGAGGGTATCGCTGGTGAGGAGGCGTCGCTGGTGAGAGGGCTGGCCGAAGGGTGAGGGCGCATGCATGTTGGCCAGGAAATGGGAGGGGGTTGCGGCTCCGCTTGCTGCGCATTGGGAGGGACCGCCAGGGAAGGGGGGTTGTGTCCGGGAGGTGCGGCGACGGGAGGGCAACCAGCCAAGGGCGGCGCGCCGCCAAGGGAAGGTGCGGTGGGACATACATGGGATGCAGCGCACAAGAGGGGAGGAAGAAATCGCATTGAAGAAGAAATAAGGGAGGAAAACAGCAAGAAGAAGAAAAAAAAAAGAAAAAACAATAGAGGGGGGGAAGACAGAGGGCGTCGCGTGATGAGGGAGGGGTGCCGCCAAATGAGGTTGTGCAGGGGGGCTGACGTGAGGTGGAGGTCTGGCCGAAGTGGAGGCCTCCTACATTGGTAGCCGCACGCAAGAGGAAGTAGGACCATGGGGAGCGTCGCCTACCCAAGGGAGGAAGAATGGGAGGGGATACGGGTAAGATTAGGGTTAAAAATAATAATAATAAATAAAACAATAATTAAAATATGATAATAATACTAATAATAATAAAACTAATATATATTAATAAAACCAATACTGATTATTATCATTTCTTATCCCTTTTATTTTGAGTAATAATAATAATAATAATAATAATATCAATGTTACAATAATATTATTATTAATAATATTAATATCAAAATTATAATAAAAATATTAATAACAACAAATGGAATTAATAACAAACTTAATGATAATTAAAGTGATAATTTTATTACGTTTCATTAATAATTATTTTTATAACAATTTTATAATAGTAGTATTATTACCAGATTAAATAATAATAACTTACCATTTACACGGACATATTCTCATTATTATAATCTAAAAATTAACCTTGTTTTATCGATCTAATATTTTTTATTTAGCTTCATCTTTCAATTTACCTAATTTTTTTATTTAATTTATTTTTTATTTGAAGTGTTGTGACACTTTGCATTCACTAGTTCCAAATGCACGGTCGCGACTAATGGTGTGGTGACCATACACCAGCCCAAGGCCCACCAAAACATCAAACTTCAAAAATTTCAAATCGGGTCCCAACTAAACGTCGTCTAAATGACGCAGGACCGATTAAACAGTAAAAATAAAATAAGATAAATAGGTGTCTGAGGTCAGGGTGTGACAATTATCCCCACCAGAGACACTTTCTGCCCCAAAAAGTCATCAAGCCAATAGTTGACATGGCTAAATTCCATGCCCATATAAAACCAAAGAAAAACGAGAGCCTTAAAGTAATTATTCCCAACAAACATCACACCCGACCAACTCAAGGAGGACCACAACCTAAGATTGAGGGGAGAACAAGATATGGTTCTCCCCACCACAAGAATTCACTCATACAAAAACCCTTGAAACCTAAAAAACCACCCCCCTAGGGAGGGTCCAACACAGGAACTCCCAAACTGAACTCATTCAATCTCTCCACATGGACCAAACAATAATCCTAAAACATAGGAGAATGATCTCTATGAAACAACCTAGAAACCTGAGGATGAGGAATGGACTCAACACTTCCCATCAATTTCATGGTACCAAACATTCCCCTAATAGGTACAGCTGTGACCAGTTCAAAATCAGAATGGGTTAGTTTATTCACGAGCCTAACACCCTTCAAGGAAAGTGATGATTTATAAACCACGCTAAGAGCAGATAAAACCGCTTGGATTGTGGTGTAAGGGACTCATCACGCCACCACAACGAGGATGAGCTTACGACATCGACGATAATAGAACAATTTTTTTTTTGATATTTTCATCCTAAAGCTGGAATCATTATCCGGACCGAGGTTCCACACCCTCGACAACTCCTGACTATGCGTGAGCTTCACCCCAATACCTATGGTTGGGGCCCTGATGGATAAAGCGTCTCCTACCTCACAGTCAAGCATTTGTGTCCTCCAGTTCTCAACTCCTTCCTCCAGAATGATGCTTCTTTCAGGACTCTTCATGGTGGCTCGAACTGTCACATGGTAGCAAGACATTGGAGGGATGCGACAATGTGTCTTAGAATGCCTGAACCGACCAGACTAGTCGCATACGATAGAACGATCCGACAACCTGGGAGTCGGTACAGATGAAGATCCTTGCCAGATAGGGAACCATCACAAAAGTCAACCCCCACAAACTACACCTGAGGCTCTAACGACGGTGAGACATCCCACCTTTACTAGTCCAGAACTGAACCATCTAATAACTTTGGAGTGGAACGAACCTTAACTACCTTGGGAGTTCCCAAAAACCTGAACACGCCCTATCTTTTCGAACTATACAACTGCCCTTAATAGACTTCGATTACCTCTATAAGCAGGCAACACACAACAAGAACTGGGAACTAGGCCTAACTCATTAACCACATTTGGAGGCTGTATGGGCGGCATACTCATAACAACAAGAAAAACACCACTGAAACCAGCATCAAGCCAAAAATCAATCAAAGCAATACAAAATCCAAGGGCAACGGGCCCATAAGCCATACATATACAAACACAAGCAAAAATCACTTTTCCAAAACCTTTATTCCTTTAAAATTTAATACAATCCTATGGTACCTTATGAACCATCACATCTGTGTTCATTCAATCTCGCTCACATTATCTGAAAACAAGTGCCCCTATGCACTCTCCGTAAATACCCACACTGTAACACCCCAAGATTTCATAGTGTGTTATTTCTTCAAAATAATTCAATAACTTGCACTACACGCAACACCGAGTTCAATCACACCATTAAAAGAGGTCATGAATAGTATTAACTACATTTTGAACTTTATATAATCCTTATAATTTTAGAATCCCTATTATTAGTTTCTTAGTCATAATGCAAGAACAGATTCATTTTCAGTATTTCACTTTTATCAACTTCTAATAGTGAAACCTTTTTAAATACAATATTTTAAACTTTTTGACTAAATGGGGACATCACAAATTTAAAATGAAACACCCCAAGCTTCCACGGTACGTTTCCCTCTGAATAATGTGATAGCGTGTGTTGTACGCAACCTCGAGTTCTAACACACACCACAACTAATTAAACTAGCCGTTGTGAATAGTTATACCTACTTTTTGAAATCATATATAATTTATATTTCAAAATGGACTTCATTTTTGGATTCGGAATATCGAAATTATCCTAGGGAGAAATTTTGGTACTTTTCGGATAACTTTTATATTTTGATGAATAGTGAAAATTACTAAATTTTAATTAAAAACAACTTTTTTAATCAAAATAATTAATAGTGATAAATTATGAATTTGAGTGGTTTTAAAGTATATTTAGAATATATTTTTACCATTTAATATAATGTTGGTCATTGGATATAATTTTACAATTAAACCGAACATAAACAAGTGTCAATCTTTTGATAGTTATTATCTCTTAAAAACACGCTTTTTGTTTTGACAGCGGGAATTAATTTTAAATTAATTTCTGCCACTTCTGTGTTTTGAATTTAGAAAAATGGATTCCATATTTGGAATCAGGATGTTCAAATTGTGTAAATAGGTAACTTTTATTTTTAGACATTTTGAATAATTACTGCGGTAAATATTTTATTTACCATGGTTAAGGGTAAATCCGGTAAATAAGGGTTAAAAAATAATATTATAATAATACTAAATTACCCTAAAACGTGTCTTAACCCTATTGGTTGATACATGGTCGACCATGGGAATCTTTGGGTCTATTTTGGGACCCCATGGATCCACTTGTAAGTGATAATGACACTTTATTTTAATTTAGTTTAAATGAATACAAAAATGACACAAGCATATATCTTTTAGAACAACAATTGTTACATAGGGTTATATATGTTGGATTTTAGATTATAAATATTCATTAGAAAGATAACAAGATTTCCTACATAATTATATTTTATTTATAATTTTTAGACATTAAATAAGTTACTTTTTTTATGACACAATGATGATGTAGTAATTACTATAATAGTGAAAAATTAAAATAATTGATATTATAAATACCCAAATAAATATAATATGAAACTTTTAATGAATTAAACTAATTTTCTAGGATAATATGATATATTAGGATTGATTTAATTGACTTTGTTCGAAGTAATCAATCTGTTATGAGTTTCACAAAAATCAACTATTGAATAGTGTCAAAATTGACATAAAAGAGTTCTTAAAACAAATATTATATTATTAATTGATATTAAATTCCTAAAAATCTAAGGTTCGGCCAAGAAACTTATATTATGATAGGTTAATCATTAATGGACCACTTGGGGGTCGCTTGGATGTATATAGTAAGTTTATTAACCATATTATATAAAAATACAAAGAGACATTGTAAAAGTGAAACTAATTAACTTAGAGTTAATACTTAAAGATAAGGTTAATATAAGTACCCAAACCTGTCTAAATTCTATTGGATGAGTTTTTTTCGACCTATCCCTACCTCATACTTTGAATAGTCAACTTTGGAGCCTTTGGAAACCGAATATGAATTTATTATAAATTAATATTTCTAGCTTTTCCAAAGGTGCCCCTCACCCCTCTTATAAAAGGGCACTCCTCCTTCTCTTTTCCTCACACCTCTCAAGCCACTTGGCTCGTCCAAACTCTGCCAAACTAATCTCCCCACATCCCTCTCCTCCTCCTTGAAGCTTCCCCTTAGGCAGAAAGCATTTCAAGAAGTCCTTTGGTTGCAACCAAAGTGAGTTACCTAAATTTAAGGTAACAATTTCTCTTAAAGTATTTTCATTTATTTTGCTTCTCCAACCCCCAAAATCTTTTTATTTCCTTTCTTTTGTAACAACACCAGTATCCTCAATATACTAGGATGTTGTTATAAGAAGGATTCAAACTACACATACACACAACTCCATCTAATGGATGATGAACATAATGTTTCTGTGGATGGCAAACTAACGCCCCACGAAACGATGATTGTTCAAATACATCTTACCACCTCTCATGGTGGCCATTATGATGGCACTGTAATTAAATATGATATTAATGATATATATTTTATATATAAGCTTCTGTAATTCCATTTTATTTCATTCCATTATTCGTTTCATGTTGTATATACATACGATAATTTCATTTGAGGAAGTGCGGACTACCGCCCCCTTAAAATGATTTGACTCGTTCATACCACACATGGAACGTATAAAGGATGGTGTTAATGAACTTAAGTAACATATATAAAATATTATATTATACTGGAATATTAATATACCTATGTATCATTTGGATTTGATTCTTTTAAAATAAAAATTAAATGGAAGTAGCGTTCGTGCGTACGTACGGACTACCGTCTCCACGAACGCGATAAGATTCGTTCTCCATCATATCCATTCAAGTATTATTCTCATTTTAGGGTTAAAAATAATTTTAATATCATTCTGATTATGAATAAGATATAATCTATCCATTACAAACATGTCTTACGTAACCAAACATTTAAGAAGAACGAATCGATTATCACCCGAAACGACGATAATACTAAGATATTATTAATAAAGCAATGTTAAAAGATCATATATGATATCATATTAATGTATATGATTATTGTAAAATTTAATAACAATTATTTCACCATTATACAGGAGGTTAACCTACCCCAACCAAGGAAAAGTTCAAGGTAAGGGTTTACTTTACAACCTCTTCATTATCCAAGGTTGTTTATACGTAATAATCTACTGGGATATCTTTATCATCCACATACATGTTTCTTAAAAATGTATTTCAAAAAATTTTTACTATTTACTAGAGTATGAGTTAAAGTCATTTGTACCCTTGTTTGAATTTTTATAAGAGGTTTATAAAGGAATCTTTCAGTCGTTTTCCAAACAAGGTGCTTTTTAACCTTTTCGACAAAATTTAGTTAAGAATGTCTTTTTTTAACTTATACGGAAGGTGCGGTTATTCTCTTCCATTATTACACCTTTGAAGCTTCCCTTACACACTTGTATGGATATTTTCAAAATAAAGGTTTTCTTTTATAATTATGTGATTTTTAAATGATTTCAAAAAATATATATTTCTCTCAAATATATGAAAATCCAGTGCAAATGTATATGTATTTAACGCAAGCTTAAAAATGTTTTCAGAAAACATGACTCTCGAGTTTGGTAGACAGGAAGGGATTGGGAGTGGACCCATCATGGCCTGTAATTAGTCGAGCAGTCTCAGAATTAGTTATTTTGTTTTCAAAAGCATGCATAATGTTTTCAGAAAAACACTGGAATGTATTTTAGCAATTTTAAACGTAAGTATCTTCTAAAAAAAATTTCATCGGTAGGTCTCATGAGACAAACTAGTGTCTTGGAACAAGGCCTTGACAAAATCTTATTTGTAGTCTTGGCACGAGGCCTTGTCTATGTGGTTATGATAGTCTGGCATTATGCATTCCAACATTATGAAAGTGGTTAGTGATTTTTGCATGTGATTATTCGATTAGTAGAATATCCATGTGAATGAGTAAATGGCATTATTTCATTTTACTTTTGCCATATTATGTTGATGTTCAAGTTTAAAAGGCTTTTGTTTTAGTTATACATTGCCTTAAATGTTTATTCTTATTTATGAAAGTTTCCACTATATTGTTATCCTTACTGGGCATTTGAGCTCACCCCTTTTCTATGTTTTATTTTTCCCAAGAAGTGAAGAAGTAAATTATGAATGACCTGCAGGGATTTTATGAGGGGATAATAGTGTGGTCTATTGAGACATTATGTTGTTGTAGTAGTTTTTCATTTTATAATGTAATGTAAAACTTATGAATATATCTGGCATTTTCCAAGGCTACTAAACCAATCGGTCTTTCGAGATTTGATCTTTCTTGTGATCATGCCAATGTTATGTAATAATGCACCGACTCTGGGTAACTGGGGTCGGGGCGTTACAGTTGGTATCAAAGGAAGTTTAGTACAAACCTTGGAAGCTAGATTTTGATAAACTCTGATTAGAGCACGTAGACCTAAGATTAACTTTGAGGATTAGTATAGAAGAACTTCCTAGAATTTTGGTATTGTAGAGATTTTGTGAGTTTTCCGAGCAATACATCCCTGTCTGGATACGAGCAGGTAGAGGCGGCTCTGGCACAGATGTACCTAGGGGTAAAACCTGAAAACACCGCTTTGAGCTAGACTCGAACGGGAACTGGTGCACGACAACGGGCCTTGCTGCACTCTTGGTTACGACACTCCCGGGGGATATGCTTAGGATAACTCTCATTTTCTTTACAAATCATTTTGAAGAGATTATGAGTATATACTTCCTCAATGAAAACATTCTTATGATTATGGATTATATCCATAAATAGTTCAATTTATGTTAAGTGTTTTATAAGTATGGGATTATGTATTTTGATTCATAAACTGATCTAGTGTATGCCATTGTTTAGAAATGGCGCCCTGTAGAAGGAATGAGAACTCCAGAAATGCACATGATCCAAAGAGAAGGAAGTATCATATCTTTCATGGTCTTAAGCTAGAATTTATAAGAGGAATAGTCTCCCATGTATTATCATCATATGAAGAAATAATATCATGTGTTGATATGATAAGTAAAGAGTTTACTGAGTCCTATGGCTTTGAAGGGAAGCAAGAGAAGAAAAGGATAGAAGAGGGAAAGATGGATAAAGGGAAGAGGGAAAAGAAGAATTTTCCCATATGTGGTAACTGTGGAAAGAAACACCCTGGAACTTGCCTGAAAGGAATGGGAGTTTGTTATAAGTGTGGAGGAAAAGGGCACAAAGTACGTGACTGCAAGGGTAAGAAAATGGTTTCAAATGTACAATGCTTCATTTGCAAGGAGTTTGGACACTACGCGAACCTATGTCCCAGTCATCAGACTATGCCGCAAATGATGTTATTGGATAATAATCAAGTTATGATACTACCACAGATTAAGAGGAATGATTAGAGTTCTCATGTTGATTATGTCAATTGAGTGTTTTATCAACAATGTACTTGTTATAATAATTATGGAGTATATAAGGATTGTACTGCAGTACTATTTCATTAAGGACTTGAGATTGTGTGGAACAAAGAAAAGTGACTCAATAGCAGGATAAATTTTTGGAAAATATATGGTTAAGAGAATGATAAATCATAATATAGTTCTGATACTGAGGTAGTGATTTTGGGAATAATATGTGATTGTTTTGGATAAATTATATTGGATATTCTTGACTACCTTAGAACTGATTAGTGATTTGTATATTCCATCATTGTTGGGGTTTAAAACATTTTTGGATTAATGAAGTATATCCAGCATTCTATATGGAATAAGGGAGCATGAATGTAATCAATAAGGAATATGGTAATACATGATGAAGGTATTCATATTCTATTATGGGGTAAAAAGGATCTATATTATGTTTACCTTCCTTATAAATGTTGGACTGTGAGTTTAGACAGAAGTATTTTGGATAGTTCTAGTTTGGATTATTTTGGATTGCCATAAAAGGACAACCCGGAGGTCGGGCGGCAACCCGTCGCGTCCGGCAAGGCTGCGAGACTTGAACCCGCAACCGAAGGGCGACAAGGGTGTATCACCTACCACTGTCCCACGAGATGTCCTGAATTAAATAATGTAGTTTTTTTAAAAGATCTGGTAGATGAATTATAGTTCATTTATTTTGGAACCCTTTACGAATAGTATAAATAGAAAAAAAAATTACGTTCTATTATCTTTTAGAATGAAAGATGAGTTTGTGGTAGAAATTTATTAATGGGTAAAATTCTAATTATAAAGTAAGTATATATCCTTATTATCTTATCCAATCTCATAAATAAATTCCTCAACATTAATAATAGAAACTTAGAACAAAAATGTTGTCCTAGATGGTACCTTAAATCATCACAAATTTATGGCTTTGGGATTGTTGGCCTTTTCATAGCCATGTTCTCTACCACTCTCCATCAGATAATTGATGGTTAGATTTCTCTTCCATATCCATATTTTCCTACATGGAACCCTAGTATGTGTTATTTTCGGTAATCTTCATACTTTCCCCTCTTTATTTTAAATAGAGGCCTCATTAATTCATTTTTCGATGTGGGATTTCAACTAAGATATTTTGAAATGTCAAAAATGTGTTGTCCCAATACCATATATTTTGTTGAACCGATGGTACTTCAAATCATCATGGATTGATGAGTTTAAGGACCTCAATTTTATACTTATTTGTGATTGATGACCTCAATCACTACCTATAAATATTTACGTTTTTCCTCCAATTATATGTCTCTAATTGCCACCAATGTTCTCCTAATCGAGATCATAATTTGGTGGTGACCCTTTAATTTCTCTTTTCCTCATATTAAGACTAAATTTTAGTAACCCAAATTCCGATGTGGGTTTTCCCACAAATATATTTTCTATTTTCAACCTTTTATTTTCGAAGAACAATTTCAAATTGCGAGGACGGAATTTTTTGAAGGAGGGGAGAATGTAACACCCCAAGATTTCATAGTGTGTTATTTCTTCAAAATAATTCAATAACTTGCACTACACGCAACACCGAGTTCAATCACACCATTAAAAGTGGTCATGAATAGTATTAACTACATTTTGAACTTTATATAATCCTTATAATTTTAGAATCCCTATTATTAGTTTCTTAGTCATAATGCAAGAACAAATTCATTTTCAGTATTTCACTTTTATCAACTTATAATAGTGAAACCTTTTTAAATACAATATTTTAAACTTTTTGACTAAATGGGGACATCAAAAATTTAAAATGAAACACCCCAAGCTTCCACGGTACGTTTCCCTTTGAATAATGTGATAGCGTGTGTTGTACGCAACCTCGAGTTCTAACACACACCACAACTAATTAAACTAGCCGTTGTGAATAGTTATACCTACTTTTTGAAATCATATATAATTTATATTTCAAAATGGACTTCATTTTTGGATTCGGAATATCGAAATTATCCTAGGGTGAAATTTTGGTACTTTTCGGATAACTTTTATATTTTGATGAATAGTGAAAATTACTAAATTTTAATTAAAAACAACTTTTTTAATCAAAATAATCAATAGTGATAAATTATGAATTTGAGTGGTTTTAAGGTATATTTAGAATATATTTTTACCATTTAATATAATGTTGGTCATTGGACATAATTTTACAATTAAACCGAACATAAACAAGTGTCAATCTTTTGATAGTTATTATCTCTTAAAAACACGCTTTTTGTTTTGATAGCGGGAATTAATTTTAAATTAATTTCTGCCACTTCTGTGTTTTGAATTTAGAAAAATGGATTCAATATTTGGAATCAGTATGTTCAAATTTTGTAAATAGGTAACTTTTATTTTTAGACATTTTGAATAATTACTGCGGTAAATATTTTATTTACCATGGTTAAGGGTAAATCCGGTAAATAAGGGTTAAAAAATAATATTATAATAATACTAAATTACCCTAAAACGTGTCTTAACCCTATTGGTTGATACATGGTCGACCATGGGAATCTTTGGGTCTATTTTGGGACCCCATGGATCCACTTGTAAGTGATAATGACACTTTATTTTAATTTAGTTTAAATGAATACAAAAATGACACAAGCATATATCTTTTAGAACAACAATTGTTACATAGGGTTATATATGTTGGCTTTTAGATTATAAATATTCATTAGAAAGATAACAAGATTTCCTACAAAATTATATTTTATTTATAATTTTTAGACATTAAATAAGTTACTGTTTTTATGACACAATGATGATGTAGTAATTACTATAATAGTGAAAAATTAAAATAATTGATATTATAAATACCCAAATAAATATAATATGAAACTTTTAATGAATTAAACTAATTTTCTAGGATATTATGATATATTAGGATTGATGTAATTGACTTTGTTCGAAGTAATCAATCTGTTATGAGTTTCACAAAAATCAACTATTGAATAGTGTCAAAATTGACATAAAAGAGTTCTTAAAACAAATATTATATTATTAATTGATATTAAATTCCTAAAAATCTAAGGTTCGGCCAAGAAACTTATATTATGATAGGTTAATCATTAATGGACCACTTGGGGGTCGCTTGGATGTATATAGTAAGATTATTTACCATATTATATAAAAATACAAAGAGACATTGTAAAAGTGAAACTAATTAACTTAGAGTTAATACTTAAAGATAAGGTTAATATAAGTACCCAAACCTGTCTAAATTCTATTGGATGAGTTGTTTTCGACCTATCCCTACCTCATACTTTGAATAGTCAACTTTGGAGCCTTTGGAAACCGAATATGAATTTATTATAAATTAATATTTCTAGCTTTTCCAAAGGTTCCCCTCACCCCTCTTATAAAAGGGCACTCCTCCTTCTCTTTTCCTCACACCTCTCAAGCCACTTGGCTCATCCAAACTCTGCCCAACTAAGCTCCCACATCCCTCTCCTCCTCCTTGAAGCTTCCCCTTAGGCAGAAAGCATTTCAAGAAGTCCTTTGGTTCCAACCAAAGTGAGTTACCTAAATTAAAGGTAACAATTTCTCTTAAAGTATTTTCATTTATTTTGCTTCTCCAACCCCAAAAATCTTTTTATTTCCTTTCTTTTGTAACAACACCAGTATCCTCAATATACTAGGATGTTGTTATAAGAAGGATTCAAACTACACATACACACAACTCCATCTAATGGATGATGAACATAATGTTTCTGTGGATGGCAAACTAACGCCTCACGAAACGATGATTGTTCAAATACATCTTACCACCTCTCATGGTGGCCATTATGATGGCACTGTAATTAAATATGATATTAATGATATATATTTTATATATAAGCTTCTATAATTCCATTTTATTTCATTCCATTATTCGTTTCATGTTGTATATACATACGATAATTTCATTTGAGGAAGTGCGGACTACCGCCCCCTTAAAATGATATGACTCGTTCATACCACACATGGAACCTATAAAGGATGGTGTTAATTAACTTAAGTAACATATATAAAATATTATATTATACTGGAATAGTAATATACCTATGTATCATTTGGATTTGATTCTTTTAAAATAAAAATTAAATGGAAGTAGCGTTCGTGCATACGTACGGACTACCGTCTCCACGAACGCGATAAGATTCGTTCTCCATCATATCCATTCAAGTATTATTCTCATTTTAGGGTTAAAAATAATGTTAATATCATTCTGATTATGAATAAGATATAATCTATCCATTACAAACATGTCTTACGTAACCAAACATTTAAGAATAACGAATCGATTATCACCCGAAACGACTATAATACTAAGATATTATTGATAAAGCAATGTTAAAAGATCATATATGATATCATATTAATGTATATGATTCTTGTACAATTTAATAACAATTATTTCACCATTATAAAGGAGGTTAACCTACCCCAACCAAGGAAAAGTTCAAGGTAAGGGTTTACTTTACAACCTCTTCATTATCCAAGGTTGTTTATACGTAATAATCTACTGGGATATCTTTATCATCCACATCCATGTTTCTTAAAAATGTATTTCAAAACATTTTTAATATTTACTATAGTATGAGTTAAAGTCATTTGTACCCTTGTTTGAATTTTTATAAGAGGTTTATAAAGGAATCTTTCAGTCGTTTTCCAAACAAGGTGCTTTTTAACCTTTTCGACAAAATTTAGTTAAGAATGTCTTTTTTTAACTTATACGGAAGGTGCGGTTATTCTCTTCCATTATTACACCTTTGAATCTTCCCTTACACACTTGTATGGATATTTTCAAAATAAAGGTTTTCTTTTATAATTATGTGATTTTTAAATGATTTCAAAAAATATATATTTCTCTCAAATATATGAAAATCCAGTGCAAATGTATATGTATTTAACGCAAGCTTAAAAATGTTTTCAGAAAACCTGACTCTCGAGTTTGGTAGACAGGAAGGGATTGGGAGTGGACCCATCATGGCCTGTAATTAGTCGAGCAGTCTCAGAATTACTTATTTTGTTTTCAAAAGCTTGCATAATGTTTTCAGAAAAACACTGGAATGTATTTTAGCAATTTTAAACGTAAGTATCTTCTAAAAAAAATTTCATCGGTAGGTCTCATGAGACAAACTAGTGTCTTGGCACAAGGCCTTGACAAAATCTTATTTGTAGTCTTGGCATGAGGCCTTGGCTATGGGGTTATGATAGTCTGGCATTATGCATTCCAACATTATGAAAGTGGTTAGTGATTTTTGCATGTGATTATTCGATTAGTAGAATATCCATGTGAATGAGTAAATGGCATTATTTCATTTTACTTTTGCCATATTATGTTGATGTTCAAGTTTAAAAGGCTTTTGTTTTAGTTATACATTGCCTTAAATGTTTATTCTTATTTATGAAAGTTTCCGCTATATTGTTATCCTTACTGGGCATTTGAGCTCACCCCTTTTCTATGTTTTATTTTTCCCAGGAAGTGAAGAAGTAAATTATGAATGACCTGCAGGGATTTTATGAGGGGATAATAGTGTGGTCTATTGAGACATTATGTTGTTGTAGTAGTTTTTCATTTTATAATGTAATGTAAAACTTATGAATATATCTGGCATTTTCCAAGGCTACTAAACCAATCGGTCTTTCGAGATTTGATCTTTCTTGTGATCATGCCAATGTTATGTAATAATGCACCGACTCTGGGTAACTGGGGTCGGGGCGTTACACACACACACACGTGTGACCCTCTATAAGGAGTGCCAAAGTTTAAACACTTATTTCCTTACCAAATCCAAACACATACCATGTTGTTCCAAACCGATACACTTTCTCCTTAAAAACCGACTATACAAATTTCAATTTTTTTTTGAAGAAAACCCTTTTTTTCATTTCGAAAACACATCCATTTTTAACACACGCTCACATCAACCGAGTTCAAAACAAAACACATCCAAATATAAACCATCAGAATATGGAAATAGTGTTTGTGCCTAACCCGACAACATGGTGGTTAGCCCTGCCCCAAGTAATACATAACACTAAGAGGACCTTAAATCGGGCACTTGGACTCCACATGGGTCACCACCCCACGTGAGGCCGCAATGTGAACCGATTCTCCCCCATTGTCATCCCTCAATCCAAAGCAACCATAGGAAAAAGACTCAAATCCCATAATAACCCTAGTAACTCAGGTCTCGTCACAAGCGGTGGTGATCAGGCATCAACCCGTAACCTACTTCCCGAGCCCCGACAGTCCTAATCTCATTTTACATGACACCCCAAATAACTAGGGAGTCCTCTGATACCAAATGTGACAATTGGGTCTTGGTGACAGCACAACCACCCCACCTTAACATGATCCTCAGTTTCTGGCCCACTAGGTACCACCAGTTGCCCCGCAGACACGTGTGGCCCACCCTAAGGTCCACCCACGTGCCTGAACGGGTTATCTAACTAATGATTTTACACACAGGCCAACACATGTCTTTTCTGGTGTGCTTTGTCCTCACTCGCACACACCCTGTGAAACTTACCAGAAGGTCACCCATCCTGATTACTACTCCAGGCCAAGCATGCTTAACTGTGGAGTTCTAATCAAGTAGGCTCCCAAAAATTAAGGTTCACCTTGTTGACATCAGTCATATCATTTAGTCATTTTACCCTTTATCATTATGGGATGTTACATTCACCCCTCCTTTAGAGCACAACATCCTCATTGTGAGCCCTACATATCAACCGAGCCAATGCACCACACTTAAGGCTGGGTTCCTCCTCTGATAACATTTTTTCACGAACCAACCCAGGTCGACCAAGAACCAGTCGCCCGAGCCGGCCCACGACATTGCCCGAGGGGAGATCCCAATCCCCACGGGCTGACAACTAGTGTCGGGCATCAAAACCAAACAAGGGGGAATGATTTGGCCCAGTGAAAATAAATAAATCAGTGGAAAAAGTAGAATGACACAAGGAAAATAAATGACATGAAAAAGGAAGAACAAACAACAACATAAAACCGACCTGACCACAACCAAAATCATTGCGACTCCGAGAGTCGTCACCAGTCCACAACCATCTCTCACCCACAACGAGTGAGCTCAAGTCAAACCTGTAAAAAAACTAGAAATAGGAAAAAACTATATGTGTGATTATTAATACTCAGTAGGCATTCCCAACATACTATTCCTAATGCACTACCTTTAAACAAAAAAATTTACTAATTCCAGGTTTGAACTAATTATACAAAATATGGGATTCCACACACACACACCTTCATTTCTAATACAAGTGACAGTCCATTTCCCTTCTTAATTTAAAAACAAGTTTAGTGTTTGAAATAAACAGATGAATTGAATTTAAAAACATTTCTTTTTGCAAAAAATTTAGAAATCCAAATTTTATTTCTTGGTCAAATGGAAAACCACACACAACACACACTAAGGGCAATAGAAAATGAGGCACATAGGGCCAAAAACCGAACTAGACATATCGTCCGCCACATAAAAATAAACACTAAAAGAGAACATGGGTCAAACCTAAGAGCTCGTGAACAATCCAGAACGTACTATACATGTGACTCGTCCTGAAGAAATGCCTACTCTCGATGACTTCATAACGCCCTAATTCCATGTTTTTTCCTACATGGACTAACCGAGGGGCCCAATCCCCTATTAGAGTGTCATCCGTACTAGGGGCCACTAGCTAGTGCATAATCTAAACAAGTGAAGCAATTATTCTCAGAAGATTAACATACTATGCCAGGTTCCCATGTGAACACATATAATAAACAGGAATGGGGTGAGTCAAAAAGTCAATCAAGTAGCAAAAAAATCACACACAAATCATGCTGTCAACGTACACCAAATATCACCTCTGAGTCACCCCAAAAAGAGTTTTCCAAAATAATTTATTTGATTAAAGTGCCAAACATGCCTTTACCAATTTTAAAAAAAAATCCTCATTTCTCAAGAGAACCGAAACGGTTGCTCACACTTCAAAATAATCATTTATCAATAAACCAGAACTACATTTTAAATTCCGTGAATTATGTTTGAATTCCAAATGGAAATTCCTTCACTACGGGGTGTCCGCTCGTCAAGAAAATATTTGAAGTGTCGTGTATAAAATAAATGGCTCTTTTTACACCAAATAATCATTTTGAAATTAATTATATTATATTATTTCTCATTTATTAAAATTAATAAAATGTCAAGAAATTAATAAATTCTGAATTTAAAGGCGAGTGCAGTGGGGGACCTACCTAGACTTGCTGTCCAAACACAATGGCACGTCACGCCTCGTATAGACGCACAAAATCGCGCACGCCGACAATCATAGTATTGCAGGTCTTCCTTGCTGACACATTGCAATAATCACAGAACTAAAAATGCATAAACCCGAACATGAAAGAATTCAGATGAATAAATAGTACAAAAGAACCACCTCGACAAGTTCACAAAACACAAACCGCAACCTCAACATTATTTACTAAACCGCATTAAAATCTGCAATGCGTTTACAAAAACCACACCACGACATAAAAAATAATGGATCATTTTAAAGATCCACAGGGCCATTTCAAGAAAACAGTAGAGTGAAAAACTAGAAAAAAGCGCACGATATATTGAAATCAACATTTAAAAGCACGTTCCCCACAACACTTTTTCAAAACCAAGCTCGCAGCATCAAAATTATTTAATAAATTGTCTCAAAATTCATAAAATTATTTTGAGTAGTATACCATGGTTTTGCACAGAAAAAACCAACTAAAAACCACATAAACACTTTTATATAATCCTTAAATAATTTATAAAACACCTTTGCACCATTTAGATAATATAATAAACCATTTTCACAATTAAACAAACTACTACGCAAAATTTATTAAACAATTTCAAAATGTGTCACATGATTCAAAATTTCAAAAACTCACTCAAAACATATTTTATTTCTAAAAGCACATTGCCGTCACACAAAAAGACAGCTGCAACCCTTTCACATTTTAATAAACCAACAACACAGTTTACAAAGCACTACAAAATAGTGAACACAACTAGAAAAAGAACTATTTTTCACCAAACTCATTCAAAAACCCCTTTTACAATCAAACATGCACCCTCAACATATCAAAGTAGGAAACATACCATTTGTATGATTAACATACCAAATTACACAATTTAATAAAACTATTAAACAGTATATAATGGATTTCCATCAAAACTCATCTTATTTCACAATATAAAATTTATTCAATAAAATATCGAGTGTCTAATTAACAATCAAGAAAGGTGCAGACATCAAGAAATCAAATAAATCTAAATTTAGAGAATATACACAAAGGATTCCTACCTCAATTGATGATGAAATTGCATAAATTGGTTCCAAACACCGTTTCCACCTCAATCGCACCCAAGGGAGATTAAATCGAACCTAAACAACCATATCGGACCATCAATTTTAAGATAGACACTAAAAAAATTAAAAACCCAAAAAATTGGGTTTCAGGTAAATTGAAGAAAAAAACATCAATCCAGATGAACAATCACCGGAGGGGGGGGGGGGGGGGTCACTACCGGAGGAGGGTATCACCGGTGAGGAGGCATCACCGGTGAGAGGGCCGGCCAAAGGGTCAGGGCGCAGGCGGGTTGGCCAGGAAAGGGGAGGGGGTTGCGGCTTTGCTTGCTGCGCATAGGGAGGGACCGCCATGGAAGGGGGGTTGCGTCCAGGAGGTGCGGCGATGGGAGGGCGACCGGCCAAGGGTGGAACGCTGGAAAATGAAGGTGGGGAGGGGCAGCCGCGGGATGCAGTGCACAATATGGGAGGAAGAAATCACATGGGAGAAGAGATAAGGGATGAAAAAAGGAGGAAGAAGAAAAAAAAGAAAACAAATAGATGAGGAAGGCAGAGGTCGTCGCGCGAGAAGGGAGGGGCGATGCCAGATGGGGTTGTGCAGGGGGGCCGACGCGAGGTGGAGTTCTGGCCGGAGAGGAGGCTTCCTGCCTTGGCGCCCACGCAGAAGAGGAAACTGGGACAGTGGGAGCGTTTCCTGCACAAGGGAGGAAGAATGGGGGGATACGGGTTGGATTAGGGGTAATAATAATAATAATAATAATAAATAAAACAATAATTAAAATATGATAATAATACTAATAATAATAGAACTAATAGATATTAATAAAACAAATACTGATTATTATCATTTCATATCCCTTTTATTTTGAGTAATAATAACAATAATAATAATATAAATGTTTTAATAATAATATTAGTAATAATATTAATATAAAAATGATAATAAAAATATTAATAACAATAAATGAAATTAATAACAAACATTGTAATAATTAAAGTGATAATTTTATTACGTTTCATTAATAATTATTTTTATAAAAATATAATAATAATTGTATTATTACCAGATTAAATAATAATAACTTACAATTTACGTGGACATATTCTCATTATTATAATCTAAAAGGTAACCTTGTTTTATCGATCAGGTTTTTTTATTAAGCTTCCTCTTTCAATTTAATTAATTTTTTTATTTAATTTATTATTTATTTTAAGTGTCGCGCCATCGCGCATTCACTAGGTCCAAATGCACGGTCGCGGCTAACAGTGCGGTGATCGTACACCATCCCAAGGCCCACGAAAACATCAAAAATCAAAAATTTCAAACCGGGTCCCAACTAATCCTCATCCAAATGATGCGGTACTGAGTAAACAGTAAAAATAAAATAAGATAAACCGGCATCCGAGGTCAGGGTGTGACAATCCATATTCTAGAGAATAGTAATATAGTATGTGGAAGACCCCACCATGAGGTCCGAGTGTTGTCCATGTTATATCAATCACTGATAAATAAATAAATTCATTATTATACAAGTAAATATTAATTGTGATAAATTTATTTATTAAATTTATTGACATGCATTTAAGTAAATAAAAGGATTAATTTTATAAGAATTAATATTATTTCAATATTCCATGTTTTATTAATATTATCAAGAGATATAAGTCTAGTTATTGATTGAGGCAGATCAAATAATATATTTAATATATATTATATATATATGATAAATATAAAAAATATTTATTACACAGTTTTCTTCATCATAATTTTTATTTTTTACTTATTTAGTGGAAATTAAATATATTGGAGTCAGTGACCCAATCCTGGTATTTTGATAAATCCATATTATATGTGGAGAGAAGATTATTCCAATGAGCTATTCATTTGTATGGAATAAGAGATTCTCTTTCCTCCCAATTTCTAGAGAGTGAGAGAGTCTATCTCCAACTGGTCTATCCAAGGCGCCTTCAATGAATCAAAGGAATGAGCTTGTGGTGACCATCATGACATCAAACGGATCATCAGATCTCCATGCTATCATCCATTGTCCAACAAATGGTCACATACAGATTTGAGAAGCATGTGTGGATGATCTATAGGGGTTTGATGTTGGATTCTTCACCCAATGGTCGCCAACGTAGAGTGATGGATGAACATTCTTTGATTTGAATAAGGTACACATTCGATTTTAATTTCTATTCTATGTTTAATTAATATGAGATCCTTGAACCATACTAGGGATCACATCATCAGAGATGACAAGTTTCGTCACTTTAGTGATAAAATTTTAAAATCATTGTCCCACAGAGTTTCGTTTCATGACATGACACTTTCAAAAATATGTACCCATAAAAAATTCCATCATCTGGACTATTTCCTTTTACAATGGATCTAACCTTATTTTTAACAACAATACCAAACTCATCTTTATTACTCTAAAAAACCCACTTAGTAAAAATAGTGATATTGCCTTCAGGTCTTTCCACCAACTCCCATAATTCATTTCAATAAAATTGGTCCAACTCATCTTTCATGAAAATCACTGAGTTTTTATCAGTAATAAAATCAAGAATATTCTTCTGTTCAAGATATAAAACTTTATGTTCATCTGGACTCTCAATTAGGCTCAATATAAAAATGATAATTAATTAAATATTAAGATGATAATATTAGTTTAAAAATCATACATGTGGATTATTGACTTATAATGACTTAAAAATTACATATGTTTTTATTAAATTCCATTATCATGAAAAATAAATAAAATTTCTATTATATTCAAAATAGAGTCAAGAATTTTTTTCATTAATATTAGTTTTAATAATGATATATGTATATAATTTATTTATTTTAAAAATAGGATATAAGATGAATAATTTTTATTAGAAATTATTATATATTTTTAATAATAAAAATTAGAGATAATTATATGGATTTGAAAAAGATTCCTCTAGTGATGGAATGTCAACATTTTTTATGAAATCTACTCATGTGAGGAAAAATTATTTATTCTCCTATGAAAGAATCATCAGCTTAATATTTTATTGCTGTTTCATTTTTGAGGATAGAGTCTTCTAGGTATGAAACCATTGTTTAAGATGAGAGTGTCTTCTAGTGAAGAAACCATTGTATAAAAGGATAGGACATCTAAGGAGATATTTTTATTCCTGTATTTAGACCCATTTCATTGAAAGAATCTATGATATTTTTATGATTCTAGTGAATAAAGTATTTTTTAAAGGAATGATTGTGTTTTATTATGCTTACATCAAGGCATGTATTTATGCTAGAATTTGGGTTCTTCGATTGGTCACAATCCTCATTGTCCTACAGTATCTCTTTCAAAAGGAAAGAAACCATTATCACTATAGTTGTTGTTATCAGATTCTTAATTTAAATGCGAATATTCGATGTTAGATATTACTTCCATGGAACCATACATGGAGTTAAACACCCAGTCTGGGGATTCCTTATAGATCAAAGTCATGTTCATTCCCATTTTCATCTTCTATTCAACACTAGTTAATTACACCTATTGTGGTTGTGATAGGGAGGAATTTTTCATTTGGAGCTAGTGAATATGGTAATGTTATGAATATTTATAAGTAATCATCAATTATTATTTATGAGGGAATATTATGTTTGTGACGTAAGGACTATGAAGTAAAAACCAGTGGAATCTCGTGATTTCCATGAGGCAACTAACATTTAGTACGTAAGACATATGAGGCTTGTCACCTAAGGAATCACATTCTTATCATAAAAGGTATTTTAAATTCATAATGTGAGTAATCCAACACTTATCATTCTATGAAAAATGTTTTCATATAATAAATATTCTTAGGATTTCCACCTAGGGAATACTGTGTTCATCACCACAGGTAATAACTTAGGCTCATCACCTATGGAATGGGGAAAGAGATACAATTCTACTAACAAATAATTCTTATTCTCATCACACATTTCATTTCATTATCATTACATGAGGTAGATTCTGAGGTTCATCACATGAGTATATGAAAAATATATTCTATGTGTTATGCCAAAGTTTTTTTTATTTCATTTGTTATCGATATGTCAAGTTGTGTTTGTAGAAGAAGATACTTGGAAATAATAGAGATAATAATTGTTTCTATGTTAACTGAAACATTATTAAGTCAAATAATCCATTAATAATATTCATAGAACCAATAATATTGAGGATATTAATGATTATAAATTAGAACATTAGATATAGTTATGATTTTAAAAAAGTGTACCAGAAAAAGATAGATATTAAATTTCAAGATAATGAAAGTGTGTAAAAAGATTGTGAATCTATAAAAAGTTCATGATAAAAGTGGAGGAGTTGAATATGATGGAGGAAAGTCTCAGAATATAATATACAGATAAAATCATTTATACCAGATTAACTTTTATATAACTTCCATTGGTTGGAAAAAACCACAAGAAATTTTAAAAAGTTATATCAGACATGGAATTATAAGGATACTTGAATAAAATCTGAAAAGATTTAATAGATGGATAAATGAAAATTAATTTTATAAGGAAATTTTATTTCATCAGAAACAGTATTTCAATGTCACCATATGAAAATTTTTGATGTCAATGGATATAGAAATATAAACTCATCATATGAATAAATGTGAATACCTTTAGAAGGAGTAAATATATAATTATTATTGAAAAAAACTTAATACTTATATTAGAATAAGTCTAACACAAAGTGTATATCAAACAAAAACTGATAGGATATAAAATGGTTAGATAGGGAAGTTTATACACTGGATGGAAAATTGAGCATCTTTACAAAATATTATAAAGTAAATCATTATGATGATGTTGATATTTACTTTCAAAAATCATAAATTTATCCAAGATTTGAGGGTGATTTGAAAGATATTGTTTATTATGAAATTTGAGGAATTTATTATGAATAATTATTACTCCAACTAGTTTGGAGTCATTAAAGGTTGTTAAGAAAAATTGGAGTTGAGCAGGAAGTTCAAATTTTTAGCCCATTCATATTACTTTATTTATAGAGGAAATATGACTATATAAAGGGGAGTAGGGTCATTGATAAGTGCTAAAATTTATATGTAGAGTGAAATTGAAGATGTTTTTAAGAGATAAATGTATGAGTTTTTGACCAAGAATCCACTATGATGAAGTATAATAGTACCAGAAACAATGTAGTAAATAGAGGCACATAAAAAAAGATGCAACCCATAGATGCATCCGATGAAGGTGTAGTGAAAAAAAGGTGCATTAGGTAAAGGTGCATCAGATAGAGGCATCATAGAGAGGTTAATCAAACATAGGAATAATACGGAGGTGCATCTGACAGAGGAGTGACAGACAAAGAATACGACATATAGTATTACTAGAGTAAATGTTTATGCGGAAGAAATCCAAAAAAAAGTTATAGAAAATTATAATTTGAGTATATCATGGTATTTTAGGATTAGGCAGACGTTTTGAGACCAATAGACTTTTTAGGAGTTTTTTTTAAGACACTTAAGAAGTTGTACATTTGAAAAGATGATCCAACATGCTTGTATAGGAATTCAATCTAAATAATAATATCACTCTACACTAGAGAAACAACAGGAAATAATAGATTTTATCTAGGAGGTATAAATCGTTTTATAAGAGGCTCATGGTTGGCGGTATAACCAATTGAGAAGGAATAGGAGAAAATAAAGACACTTGGGGGGGATATAACCAACTATGGTAGAATATTTATTCATTGGGGGTATAATAAGAGTCAAATGGAGGCATTATTTCTATGGTGTTGAAAAAATTTCTACCCATGCCTTTTTAATCCTGTTAATGTAAGTGGAGGATCCATATTGTGGGTTATAACCAACATGGTAAGTTGTATGTTCTCACATTGAGGTTGAGACTTTTAAATATCATGTACTATCCTCTATCATTATATTTACTATATATGAGGCGAGTTTTTGAGATATATTATAGTGTATCATGAAGTCTAATAAGTTTTACAGGATGAGTTTAGAGAAAAACTCTTAAAAGAAAAGGACAGCCAATTAAACCCCTCATATATGAATTATTGTTCATAGATCCGTGTAAGATCAATAATAATGTAATTATAATGGTTTACACAATTTTTTATTTTCTATAATTTTAATAATATAGGAAATTTTTTAGGTATCTATTTGAAGAATAAGATTCAGGATTCTGAGTCAGAGGAAGAGGATAAGATGTCTTAGAAACAAAATTTGAAGAAACATTAGATCAGTCTTTTAAATAAAGAAAGAGAATGATAAAAATAAGGATAAAAAAGTGGTAATTCTAAAACTTCAATCTAAAAATTAATTAAGATCAAGAAATATTAGAAAAAATATAAATAGTTATTAGTTATTTATCTAGATCAAATATCCAAGGCTAGAAATATGGTTTTAAGAGACCGAAGAAATGTAACAGGTGTGAGAAATATGGGAAAGGTACTAAAAACTGTATAAATTTTTTATTTGAAAAAGTGAGGATCATGAGAAGGATGTTTCAAACTCATGTGAATGAAGATATTTCAAAAACAAAAGAGAAGTAGATAGCTTTATCCGAATACTTAATAAAAGAGAAAAAATCCATTACAAATTTTGTGAGGCAGATCACAAAGAAAAAAGAACATACCATGATATGTATAAGTTGAATAAGCAGAATTATAGATTGAGGTAATACTCTTAGATCAATTATTTCTTATAAGTAACCTTGAAATCCATATTTATTCCTTTTAATATTTCATATTTGAACTGATTTGTTGGAAACTAATGGAGAAGAAGTAGAGGAGCTAGATAAGTGTTGTACTGAAGATGTATCTATCATGGAAAATTATAATCACCTTGATGATGGATGTTTCACTTCCTTTTAGGGGGAGAAAATCTAATGATGAGATATCATTATCAAACATTCTTTTGTTGTATCAAAATAATCTTCAATTTGGAGTGATAATTGTAGTGAAATATGAGATGCAAGGGTAGTTGCATTTATACACTTGAATTGTTTTTATATGTTTTTCGAGATGGTTTTAGGTTTTATACTAACAAAATTACTCATATTTACCCTAATTTAAAGTTTATGGAATAAGTTTGAGGAATTTATTATATATAATAATTTTTATATACAACATTAACCACCTTTATTATACACTCTTCTTTTCTACATCGGGTTTTCCAATTTTGACATAGAGTTTTCTAATTGAAGGATATTTGTATATATATTCACGTGACACCGTTATTATCTTGAGACATTTCCTTTAGGATTATATGATGACTTAAGATGAATTTAGATAACCTATATGTTTTAATTTTCAATCAATTTTCTATATGGTGGAGAAATAAAATTGACACACGTATGGGGAATAACGATTTGAGAACACATATTGACTTTGATGATGTGTGGTGGTATTGACCACAATCAAAAAGGGGGAGAATATTGTGACATTTTTTTGTTTTAGTTGTTCTCAAAATGTTAATATATGTATTTAAAATATGTTAATTGGAAAATATGATATAATAGACATTTATAAATTTAGAGCAACATTATTAAGTCAGATAATGATTTACAAATTTTCATATTATCAAACATCATAAAGATATTCATGATTCAAGATGAGGATATTAGATAGAGTTGATACTATACAAATTTGTACAAAAAATAGATAGATATTAAGTTTTTTTTAAAATAAAGTGTGTACAAAGATTGATATGATATGAAAAGTTAAAGATATTAATCATGATAGTTTCATATCATAGAGGAAATTCATAGATTATAGAATACCTAGAAAATCATTTCTATTGGAATAATGTTTGTATATGTTCCATCAGACAGAGAAAAATAGATAAAAATTTACAATGTTTTAACTGACATAAAATTATAAAGTTTACTTGATGAACATTTACAATGTTGTACTGGTTAGATTAATGCGATGCAATCCGATTGAGAAATATGATTTCATCAGATGGACAAATACGATGTCATCAGATAAATTATTGTGACGTATTCATATGGAGAAATATTATGTCATCAGATGGAGAAATATGAATTCAGTAGATCGAGAAATTAAAAGCCTATTATATGGGGTAAATATATAAAGATTACTAGATAAGGTTTTGTAATTCTATCGAGATGAGGTTATCAAAAACATACTGATTTAATATAGATGTTCGTACATCCGATAGAGAATTGGGGATCCTTAAAAAACATTGTAATGTCAATCATTGTGGTGATGCTAAACTTTAATCTAAGTGATCAAAAATCTTGTCAATATTTGAGGAAGATTATAATGATATCATTAACGGTGAGTATTAATGAAGTTTTTATGTGAAATTTTTTTTATGTCTAGTTTGGAAGCCTTGAAGGTAGTCAAAAAAAATTTTGTTTATAGGGAATCTAAAATTTGTATCTCAAACTTCATCCTTATTGTGTAGAGGAAGTATGAAAAAATAAAGGTGAGTAGTTTCATTAAGACATGATTTCATTTATATGTAGAGTGAAATTGGTAATGTTTTTAAAATAGCATAGTGTGACTTTACCACCAAGTATACATTTGTTTGAAGGTGTGGTGTACTAGACACATCATACTAGAGATAGGTGTATCATATTAAGGTGAATTATATAGAGGAACCTATGGAGGTGCAATGGATATATGTGCATCATATGTAGGTGTATCAGACATAGGAATTAGATAGAGGTTCAACTTACAAAGAAATCATATGGAGGTACATCAGATAGAGGATTATCAGACAAAACATACCAAATGACATATTACCAAATATTTTTTTATAAAAAATTTCTATAAATTTAATGTTTTATTATGTCCATTTATTTCAATATCAAGAAGAAGCTTTGAGAACAATAGATTTTTTTTGAGTTTTTGAAGATCATGGAGAATTTATATATAGGAAAATCTGATCCAACATTCATGGGGAGAAGGACCATTTGATAAAGAATATATATTTAAACTGGATAAATAAAAATAAAGAAGATCTTATAGTTGGGGGTTGTAACCAGTTACCAAAGAGGCTCATAGATAAGGGGTATAACTAGTCCATAAGGAAGAAGAGAAAATATGACATTTGGGGGAATATCCAACTATGAAAGAAGGGTTGGTCCCTGGGGTGAAGAACCAGATTCAACATGTAAAATGATTACTGGGGTGTGAAACCAATGGCTTCCTATGACTTTATAATCATATTGAATTTAGTAGAGAATCCATACTGGGGTTATAATCAACATGGAATGGAGTAGGTTCTCACAATGAGGTTGAACCATGTTAATATAACGTGTTTATCTATCTCTTTATATTTACTACATATGAGGTGAGGTTTTTGGATATATTTTATTGGATCAATAACTCTTAAAATTTTCATAGGTTGAGTTTAGAGAACAAATCATAAAATCGGATCACTGATTCACCCCTCTCAATGATCTAATGCTAATATGTGAACTGCATTGTTCACATTACACATGATTCTTATTCTCATCATATAAAGCATCTCATACTTGTCACATGAGGTAGTATCTCAGTATTCTCACCTGATTAGAGGGAGATGATGTCATATAATTTTCACCTATGTTTCACAGGCTTGTCACCTAAGGTTCCCTAGGCTAGTCACCTAAGGTTGTTTTTTGATGCATCATGTGAGGTCACAAGATTATTGATGAGTAAAGGTGATCAAATATTTAAATTCTCATGGGGGACCCTCATATATATGATCATCATGTACTCGTACAAATTTAAACCCATCTGAGTGAGATCACTATTTAAATTGTAGTGGGGGAAACACACATATTAAAAATATAGTGAAGGGATGCTTCAAATATATGCTCATCACGTACTGGGGTAGACACAAGTTAGCATCCTGTGGTGATACCAAAATCCATGTGGAATTTGGATATATGGTTGGAGGTTCATAATACTCTAGAAATTATATTAGTATTTAGTGTTTTTGACTACCTAGAAGGAGGTAAGATGGAAATGGAATTCTTATTTTAGAGATCGAGAAGCCACACCAAGATCACCACCAATGAATGGGAGACAAGATTGTTGGGATATCAATATTGAACCTCAGTGATGTATCCTATATACCCTATTAGGAGGAAGGGATCAAAAACCATGTAGTTCAATTGCACAGTTTAGGGTCATGAGTTAAGACCAAACAATGTAGTTTAACATCATGTAGTTTGGATACTTGTGTCATGAATAGAGGGATAATAAGGGATAGTGTGGGGTTAACCCCCAAAATCTTCCCAAAAAAATATGGGTATCACCTCATGGTCATCACATAAGGAATATAGTGCTCATCACACATGGAATTATGTGCTCATCACATAGGGAATACCATGATCGTCACATAGGGTAAGACTAAAACATGATGTTTTGTGATGAAGACATTATCATGAAATTAAACATCATATGACTAGGAAGTGAACATCATGAAAGGAGTGAAAAAAAGGATATGATATTGGGATTATTTTTCTAGATACTGACTTTTATTAAATTGGTAATGGAGTATGTGTGTGGTGTTTAGATAAGTATGATTCCTAAATGGTGGATATCATCCCATGCTCACCACATAGGGAAAACCATGCTCATTGTATAGGGAATAATGAACTCATCACTCGGGGAATCCTATGTTCATCACATAGGGTGAGGCTATAGTTTAATGTCTTACACTAAGGATTTTTTTCATGCAGTTAAACATCAAACGACTAGTACATCGGTGTTATGTACCTTAAAGTCTCGTAGATTAGGCATTGTTGGGTCATACACATAAAGTAGTCCATTCCTAGGTAAGGTGGGAGAATATAAAGATCTAGAGATCCTTCAGGCACTCAATGAGGGGTATAAATGTAGATTTCTTTTGATGATGTCATGGTCAAGGATTATATATCAAATATGAAGATTATTTTGGAGGGAAAGTGGAATAAAAACGTCCCATTTTAGGCATCATGTAGGTGTCCTAATATGAGGGTGCCTAAGCTTGGGAGGAGAAGTAAAAGAAGCTTCCCAACCCATATGTGGAGTTCATTTCTTGGGAATGAGGTTCCCGAATACCAATCATATGTATGGGGTTTTCATGAGTTGAACAATTCAAATGGGTGCAGGTCCCTTGAGTTGTCAACTTACATAAAATAATTTTTGGTTGAAGGAGGAATTTAATAAGGAAGTTAGAGGTTATTCTATACAAATTTGATGTTGTGAGAATGTTTAAAGTTGCATGAACCATATGCCCTTGCATAAAAGTGGTGAATTGGTTTTCATGGAATAGTTTCATGAATGTTTTGGTATTATGTGAAGAATATACATAATAAAATAATTTACATATTGTTTTAACTCACATTTCCATCAATAAAGGTTTCATTAAATCACATTCAACCCAGGTCAATGTGGTTTAGGACCTATGTGATGGTTTTTGGGTAAGTAACTCAGCTTTATGAATCCATGGGAGTCTATAGATGTTTCAATCTATGAAGGAAAAAGTTGTACGAGTAGATAGTGTAAATATTTTCATTCTTGAGTTTTATCCTAAAAATGAGGGGGTGGGGGTGATACTATATTTATATAAATTTTGTGTCAGGAAATTAATTAGGCCACAAAAACCCTGTAGGATCATGTAAAATAAGATGGATCACATAAGATAGGTGTTTCTGGCTATTTATGTCTATGTTTCACAACTTTTAGTTATGTGACACCCATTTATTTACCAATGGAGGATACCTAGGACACTTGTGTAACATAATACATTTTACATCACCAGTATCATGGAAATACAATTTCACAATCATGAATGTTGTGCAGGAAAAATAAATGTTACATGAAAGGCCCCCCATGGCTCTGAAATGAACCTCGAGGCTATGTTTTCTCCTCTCCTTAGAAATATCATCGGCTTTGAAGCCTAATATACAATTTTTTAGTTCTATAAAATTAAACAATTTATAATTAGAGATGAATGGGACGTAGAGGGTAAAATTCTACTAGAAACTCTTAGTCCTAGAAGATTTCCCACCATTTTTAGAGACTTCGGTCTATTTTACAAAACTTGGATGCACACGCCATTAATACCAGGTTTTTATTGGACTATAAAAATGCCAAGGTTGACCACGTATAGAATATATACTATCATGATAATAATATACCTGTTAGTTCATGAAATTATTGAATATTCCTCAAATTTAGATCTTTCAATAAATATTTCCATACAACTCACCATTTAGAGAAAACAATTTCCTAGACACTGCCTACATGGATCTAAAATTGTATCTTTCAATGGTGAAGCGTCACATCAAGTAGTCTATATTTAAAAAAAAATAGGAATTTTTTTAATAAAAATTGACTTATTTGTTTAACCGAGACTTTATTAACCTAAAAAATATTCAAAAATGATAGATCATATAGCTGAAGTTTTTGCTTCTTCTCTCATTTCTACCGCTGCTTTCAGGAGGGAGGAAATGAAAAAAAACCCTGAGATTCCCCTAGCTAGGAGGTTCATCTCATATGGAAAAAATTGATGAATATATAGATATTGGAATTGAAGGGATATAGTCTAAATAACTGATTATTTATCTATAACATCGGTCTTCTTAATGATGTCATTATTCTAGCTATGAATGTCTGTATTCCAAGGCATTTATTCTTGCACCATGACGAGATACAATGGAAGAAAATGGTTTTTATAGGGAATTAACTAAAAAATAATAGTGAAAAAATATATATTCCCTTATAAAAAATCAGGATTGTCACTAAGGAACAACTAACAGAACAGGTTTTCTTGCCTCACTATTCAAACGTTAGGAAATAAATCATATTAGACAACAATATTGTCTTAAACAAGAATTAGGATTTGGAGTTTGGATTAAATTTATTATATGAACTGGAATTTGTGTAATAGTATGTTAAAAATGTATAGAATATGGGGTTGATATGTTTCATATAGGAATTTGGGAGACTATCTGAATTCCCCAATTCTATATTTAACATCACATAGATTTGCTGCTAGAGCTAGTCTACAGGGGGTGTCCAGACAAAAAAATTTCCATCTTCACTATGGGGAAGTGGGGAGATTTATATTATATCTTTACCAAATTGGTGGTATCTATATCATAATATTTCAATATGACTAATTCCTCTTAGAAACTAGAACCTTGGGGGATGCACATCAGACATAGATAGTGGCGAATGTTCTTTTGGATAAATTAATAGACCTGCTATGAAATCACTCATTCCACCAATTGAATATCCCATTCGAGAAACTCTTAGTCCTATTTTTGAAAATTAATGAGTGTTAGATTATAGTATTACCAACTAAATTTCTTGGAATCCATCATTGTTGAAATCTTTGATAATATTGACTAATTTTGGAGGAAGGTCAGTATGATATGTGGAGGTACAATGTGAAAGATTGGAACCTAGAGGTGATATATTTAGTTTTATTGAAAATATTTCCAAGTGGGTTGTTATTTCACATTAAGGACATGAATATGAGAATTTTTTAGCTACCTTGGTGATGGAGTCTATCCTAGTTTTCGACAACCCATTCAACCTTGGCCTTCTAGCGTTGGCCATGTTTTTTGACTGAATAGGGAATGATGTAAAGAGGTATGTACCTAGGAACATATTTAACCCTTTATAGTTATTACATGGATGGGTTTGGACATAATTTGGCTGTGCGGTTGAATTTACAAATTTGATTACCCAAAACACTAGCTTCAGACCAACCCTCCCCAAACATCACTAGTGTACGACTAACATCTCTCAATGAAGTTGGGGTGTTGGACCATATTGGAAACATTGAAACCCTAAATTCATTACAATTTCCTACCAAATTTATTTATATGAACTAGGATAGATATGAGAATATTGATAAATTACTACACCTTCATAATTTTTTAGGTGTGTGATCGGTTGCGTGAATAGAAAACCACATCTATTGCAAGGCATATACAATGGCTAGATTTTCTCATCGGTTCGGTTGGATTCATGGGCCAGTAGCATAGGTATATACAGGGGTTTACATTGAAAGTAATCCCTATTAAATTTTGTATCTTTGTGGATCATTCACCATTGAGGGATCTAGGGAAACCATCTGGCTGACACTAGCTTGTGATTCCACTGGTCATACAGAAAAATATACAAACAACTTGGTGGAGGTAAATTCAGGTGTAGTTTTGTGATAATGGGTGATTTAGGTGTCCCCATTGGAGTAAACTCAAGAGTAATAGGCAGGATGAGGTATTCTATAATGGGAGCCTTCCAAGTAGTGAGGAGGGCCCATTTTGTGGAAGAAGAAACCACAAAGGGGTCCTAGTGGTCTCTCATTGTTCATTATTCAAGATAGTCCCATATAAAAGGTGTATTAAGAGTTGTGGAGCTCCCTCAAAATTGGCCTCATGAACCAACTAAAAGATATCAAGCTACAAAAAGTTAATTTGGAGAGTCCCCCTTGAAGCATCTGAACTACTTTCTATATGTGGTGAATAACAAGATCCACCCCAAACTCTAAGAGGTACGAGACATGAAGTGACTGTAACACACCATAAATAATTTATGGTGAAGGATCATAAGGGATATAATTAAGCTGCAAGAGGTGGGTCTTGTTAGGCTTACCATCCATGATAATTACTAGGAGAGGATTGAGTACCTCAAAAACGTGGTTCCTTCAGAACATTGGTGTGGAGAGGGTGACCCCTACACTGATCCGGTTTATTATATGTTTGGTTGGGGACATGAGTTTGAACCATATAAGGAATTTCTAACCCATTCAACATTATTTCATGATGTAGAGTAAAAAAAATTGAGTGACATATTATTCTAGAGTAGTGATAGAAGGTATAAAGGTCCCTTAAATAGGGGATAAGTCTTTCCTAGTAATTATATGAAATATATTATCTTTTTATGGGTTACACATTGTTTCTATTGGTTTGATACCATATATGAATCTTGAGAATTACCACTCATGTTTTGAATGCATTCATGAACCTTCAGAAGAGGGTAGGGAAGCCTCCATGGGAGGTAGGGAAGCTTTATATGAGGAGGATAAAGATGATACTTATAAATCCATCCATAAGAAATAAATGTGTTATATCATAGAGCTGAACTGGGGTGGAGAAATCCATCTCCCCCATCCTCCAGTTATTTATGGGGGGAGATTAAACTGATGATCTCAAAATGACTCTATCTAATAGTGGGATATACCACCCATGATGGATGATATACAAACTTCCTTTTATCCCTAAGGTGAACTATAATTTCCTTTCAATTTAGTTTTTTAAATGATTTCTTGATATTTTGTGAGGACTTTATCTTTCACCTCTTATATGGCTCTAAGGATTGTAGCCCCAGAGGCACCAGGGATAGCTATAGGGGTACCTACTAGTACGGATTGGTCCCCAATTTTGGACCTAATATTTAATGATCTAGGCATAGAGATCGTAGAAGGTGTGGTATCCACCCATGATATAACGGTAAAGGGGTGATGTGGATGGTCATAATCTAAGACTCTATATCATGTAAGTCTTTTATATTATGGATTGTATTTGACATAACTATTTTTAAATGTTGAACTGACCATTGGTTCTTTTAAAATCAATACGATGGAGTATCCCGCTAGTGTAAAAGAATGATATAGAGCCCCAAGTCTATAATGTTTGTTTCAGGGGTCGAAGAAGGATATGAATATGTCACTACTTAGGAGGGGTAGACATTGGAGTAAGAAGAGTAGTTTTTTCACACTATTATAGATAATTTATGGACTAGTAGATAATCCGGTGATGGGTAGGAATCCACTAAGGTGTGGTCGAGTGACCCTGATCTTCCACTCTATATGGAAACTTGTTAGTGAGAATAACATAATAGGATCACACCCCGGAGACACTTGTGGGTTTCCATAAGTATTTTCGCACCCCACCTGTAGAACTTGATGAATCCATGTCAGAAATTATCAAGGAGAACTGAGTGGTCCAGTATTGGAAATGAAAGAGTGTCCAGTAAATTATCACCCATTCCCCATAGGCTGATTTAGTGGGCCGAACTATATACCTTCATCATAGGATGGTGAACTTAAATATCATAGAGGTGGAATACTACACCCTCCACCTGACAGCCTATGAACCCTTAGTAGATCAGGTGTACTTAGAGTAATAATAATTTGAAGCCACCTAATATGGGTACACTTATGGGGGAGAAAATTTACTTTGGGTAGGTGAATATAAGATTAACCAACTTGATGTTCAAGCCACAGACATGAGGTCACCATCATTGTAAATTAAGAAACCATTAACCAAATAATGAAAAAATTGGTGGAAACAAAGGATAAAGGAACCAAGGTGTTCTAATTAGAAGTAGAGTGTAGATATATGTATGGATAAGTATAGATCAAAGACAATGAGGTTCTCCTACAACCATAAGAACAGGCAGTGAAGTTGTCCAGGTTAGTATAGGTCCTCAAGGAAAACTGATAAAGGCTAGCATAGCATGAGTGGAGAATTTCACAAGTTGAAGGAGAGGCTCTGAGGGAGAGTATTTTATATGTGGATGCTCCTCCACATTTATATTTTATTAAGCATTAAAATCACTATTTTTATTTTTTCCCCTTGTTAAACATTGCATCTCCATCGTAATAACAATACAATGTGTGAAAAATCTCTAAGGCATCACTAGTCATGATTAGTGTTTGAAACAAGAGATAAATATAGATTTTATCATTAACATGATATTTTTGGATTTGGGGAAGAAGAGTTTTGATCTGAATTCTTCATCAATCACCAATTGAATCCCATAAGGGTGGTGTATAGGGTCGGTGAGATTTCGTATGTCTTGTTTCCCCAGTGATGTATAGGATCCACGTGGAGTGTAACAAATAGGGTGTGGGAATTATACCTGATAAAAGGGAATGTGGTAAGAGGTAAGTATTGAATATAAGAGTTTAAATTGATTGGTGGTGGAGGTATATAGGTTGAGGATAACCGTTGACCACATTCAAAACATGAATTCCACTGTCCAATTGTAGAAAATGTCTCTTCCATGATGGGTTCCCTAGATGGGTGGTGTGCCTATTTTTTTCCTAAACCATCACCATAGGGAATCCTATTTAGATATGATAATGGTTCTTATAGGGTGTTTACCCTATATAGGAGGCATGCAATTGGTGTGTTGTTCCATCATGGTAGGGCATCCCATTTGGATTGGAGAGATTAACGTCGACCTGGGTCCGGGGGGGAGTAATGTTTATCTACAGATCAGAGGGATTCTAAAGAAGATTACATGAACTCTTATAGCTATAACTTCATGCACTATACATTTCAATTAGACATACCAATCATATGTGAATAATACAGGCTAGTGGTGAAAATAAAAACACCAATCAGCTATAGGACATGAAAGTTAGACTCAATCGTGTTACAAGGAGGAGATTAGTGTTCTCTTATGTTAGTTAATATAATATTTTATATATTTAATCAAGGGGTTTTAATTTTATGGTTGTATATATAGGACCAAGAGTCATTAATTTTAGGTTCTTTCATTGAAGAACTTTGGGAAGTTGAGATTATTTTGTTGTCCATAACTAATAATCCTCAAGGGAACGGAGGTCTCGGGGGCCCAATACCAATGAAGAAAGCCTAACCTATGGGAAAGAATTTTTGAATCAGCTCAAAATAGGGGATATAAACTTCACTACATATCCAATGGAATATAAATCAATCTACATGTATTTATAGACAGTGGTGTGGTAGGATACCAGTATTGGAGAGGGGAATCCTCTCAATTAAGGGCCCAATGGTATCACATAGTTTAAAGTCCTCTGATGGGGATTATTCCATGTAGTTTAACATAATGTCGTAGGGATGAATATGTGGTTAAATTAGTCATAAAAATACAAAGGGAAACACAAATTCTACATGAATAGAGGAAAAAGGGACCTAGTTCAACACAATTTTTTTCGATAGCAAGAACTCATTTTAGGTCCATGGTTTTTGGACTGTATGCACACAGTTTAAGGTCATGATTGTTATACCAAGGATATACTACTAGTTTATGGTCATTGAATGTGGAAAAATACGAGAGAGAGATTTTATATTTACCTAGAGAATATTTTACCCAATGATAATGTATGGTTAAGAGGCCCAACAACCTCATTGTTGAAATAGGTAGAGAGGGGAACACATTTTAATGTCACAATGCATGAACCATCGCGCAAAGTTTAAGGTTATGATGTGTTAAAAAATTAGGTAGTCTATGTAGCCTTGGGTAGAGGCAACAAATGAAATGAATGAATGGATCAATGCCAAAATACAGTGTCTAAAGTGGAGGTGTGGAGTTTATAGTCTTGTTTCTTAGACTATGAGTGGATCATTTCCCATAAAATCTATGCGACTTAATAATGTAACTAAAAAACCCACTAAAACCTCTAAATTCATGTGATAAATGATCAATGAATGAAACAAGGTGTAGAAGAAAATCAAATTTGTCATAGAAGAGTACACAATTGGGGTGGAAGGTTTGGGATCTTAATGATACATTGACCATGAGGAATGTATTGACTAGAGGGAGGACACCCAATGAGTATCCCCACCAAGATAACTTACTTTCTTGAGGTATGTAAAATAATGAGTGGGTTAACACCAAGGTTGATGGATTCTATCCAAAAATGGGGGAGGTGATGGATATAAATTGGGGCATCCATGACTGAGAAAATAAATGTTGAGTGATAGGCGATTTTAGGATTACATAAGAACATGTTTGAGATGAAATCTCACAACCACACTACTGAGGGTAGGGGAATAAAAATGAGTGTCAATTGCTGAATATGTTTCCAAAACATGGGGAATGTAATATTATTATTGAAATTAATTTATAGAAAGTTTTCTGGATGGTAGGATATCATATTAAGGCCATTCATCATCACCACAGAAAATCCCTCTTAGATGTGAAAGATGGTAGAGATCCAAATTGATAAAGGTATGAGGTATGAAGGTGAGTTTAATGGATGTTTGAGTGGAGTTCAACAATCTAGGTGGTATACCACCATGAATTTGAGCACATTTTAGGGGTTTATTGAACTAATAAATGATAAAACCCATCTTATAAGGGGAGCATTGTCATGGTTATCAAGTGAAAGAATGGAACTTAATTTCCAAGAATTCATCATAAAGGCAATATGAGGAAGGTGAGATTCCAATGACAATAGAAATAATAGTTGGACGTGAGATGTGAGATCTGAGATTCTCTATATATACTATTATGATGATAATCAATCCAGATATAGTTCATAGAAGTTGTATAGTATAGTAATTTCACCAAAAGAAGGGGGTTTCCTCTCGGGTGGGAATTATGATCCAGTTATGTAGTGTAAAATCTCATATAATAAGATGTTAACTACACAGTTTAGGGTCATTAAGTATGGACCAATAGGATAAAAGGGAATAATGTTTAGATCTAATTTATGAGAACCATATAAAAGGCACTGAGTCAATTTCCCGGATGGAGGAGTTGGATTTTCAAGGCCCGATGATGCATAGGAGATTAAAGAGGTTGAATGCTACCGTGGGTGCCCATATCACTTCATTAAAGGGACAATGGATATTTCCTTGCATGGATGTATAAAATGGGCATATAATATCAATTATTCAATCCCAAACATGATGTTTAGATTTTGGCCCACATGGTTGCATGAATTTTGGATGCCCTCCCCACACAAAGGATTCTAGAATGGTATCTTTGGAATCCAAAGTCAAATCTGGTGGGCCATGCTCTCAAAGTCAAATTTGGTGCTCTATAGTTGGAATGTTCAGTGCTAATTTTCCAAAAAGTTTTTGGTAGACATTATCTATTCGAATTTAAGGGAACAAAGCAATTTATCCATTATGAATTTAAGGTATTAGACCCTTGACTATTGTACCACCCCCTTGGTTATAAATAGACAGCCCATGGAACTTTTATGGAATTCAAGATTTTAATTGAGAGATTGTGCTTTTTTTTCTATCCATTATGTGAGAATTGGTTTGTTTCCCCCTAGATATTTTTCCTTCTTTCCTTATCAACTACAAGTTAGATTGGTGATCTAAGATCATAGAGCCCCAATTTCTTCGCCTCAACCCAAGTGCATTGTTGTGTAGATTGTCTATCACATCCCTCCCTTGAGCATGTTGTCTAAGTAGTAGGTTGTGCTCCTTATAGTTTTTATTTACTACTTTCATCCGCTATACATACCCATTACCAACCAATTTTCCCCAATCCATAACCGTCATATGCTGCCCTACACCATGAATATCAAGCCACCTCAAGCATCTCACATCAGTTGGTATCGAATATCAGGTTGACATGGTAGACATCTATCCCTCCATTTACATTATTTTTACCTGTTACCCCTCTTATCTTTCAAAATATTAAAATAATTCAAAAAAACCCCAAACCCCCCTTTTCATTATAAAAACTCTTGAATTGGACTACATTGTGCAACTAAGAAATATTTTACATTGAGAAAATTATCCATCAATTTTTTTCCTCTTTTAATTCACTGTATGTTATTTGTATTCGAAAAAAAATCATAAAAAAATAAAATTCTCTGAAATCATCATTTTTTTATTTTTAAAATTAAGAACATCATTTCTTTACGATATTTCAAAAAAAAATTGTCTTACTCTTCATTCATTCATATTCTGCTTTAAAACTCCAAGAACAACACTTTTTGGGGATATTTGAACAAAAAAAATAAAATAAAAAAATCATATACAATTACTTCTTTGGGCTTTACATTATTATCACTTTCCATTTCCATGCATCACTTTATCCACTTTTTAATTTATATCCATATCATTTTGAATCATTTTTATTAATTTTTCTTATTTTTCACAATGAGGAAAAACCCACACGCCACCTTGTTATCACCTTTTCACCTTTTAACCATACTCTACCCCCTTTCTCCCCCTTTCCCATTTTTTTAACTTTTACCACTGAAATGGTTTCTATTAAAACATCCTCCAACATAATATTGTTTTGGGAAGCATTAGTGGCACGTGATGTCCCCAAATAAGGTATTAGATTTCATAAGAGCTTGTGATTTGAATTAATGTTGAGAGTGGATAGAAATAAGAAATAAATTGTGTGTGTGAGTGTATAAATCTAATTGTGTGTGAGCATGTGTGTGCATATCATGTGTGGGAGTGTGTATCCTAGAGAGGGAGTGTGTGAATGATTGTGTGTGAGAGTTTTAATATCTTGAATTCGTGTGTGTGTGTGTGTATCCTTGTGTGTGTGTGTACATATTGTGTGCATGTGTCTATACATCTCACATGTGTGAGTGAGTGTGTATTATTATGTGTGTTTCCCCTATACGTGTTTGTCTTTGTGTAACTTATCATGAAAGAAGATCATGGGAAGAAAATTTCTCATGTTAGTGATGAATGAGGTCAAAGTAGATCCTCCGCACCTGAAGCTACAAAACTCCAAATGAAATATTTGGGAAGCCACTTTGAGAACCGTCTTGAAAGGAAGTTGGAAGTTCTGTGCAAGAGGATTGATGAATTGGATAATAAACCAATCCTGAGGATGATCCATGATATCCCATGATTCACTCCAGAACCACGTCATATCCACATAATAGAGGAGGATATGGATAACTTTTATGATGTTTTTAAGGATGTCCCACAACGGAGGAGGCTGTTCCCACAACATAGAAAAGGACAACTCAGATTGCATGATGATGATATCCTTGGAGGCATTAAGGTGAAGGTTTTTTTTTAGGGAAAAATAAATTTGGATTAATACTTGGAGTGGGGGATGTAGATTGAGAAAGTGTTTTCATTCCATCCATATTCTGAAAAGAAATGGGTCATGCATGCTTCCCTTGATTTTTTTTATTCTTTAATTTTTTGGAATCAAATGGAAAAGAAGAGGGCTAGATATGATAGATATCCTATCAACACTTTGGATGACATGTTGTTCTTCATAAGGAAGCAATTTTTCCCCTAACACTACGATAGAGATCTTCACAACAAGCCTCAATGCCTCATGAAAGGGAGTAAGAATGTTGAAAATTACTACAAGAAGATTTAAATTTCCATGATTCAAGAAAATATTGAGGTGGATATAGAGGAAACTATGGCTTTATTCTTGCATGGGCTCAATTGGGATATTACCGATCAAGTAGAGATGTACCACCATGTAGGAATACAAGATATGATCCTCCAAGCCACCAAGATCGAGTAAAAATCAAAAGGAGGAGCAACATAATTAAACCCACTACCCCTTTCACACTATGGACAAATCCAAGGAATGATATTGGAGAATAATCAAAGATGAAAGAGATGGTTGATCGCAAAAGTAACAGGGTAATTAGTCACCTAATAAACCTACCTTCAAGTTTAACCAAACGAGGAATCGGGATACTTGTTGTTAAAAATGTCCAGGAAGGGGTCACATTGCTAGTGAATTCCCAAACTAATATACCATGACCATAAACAAGTATAGAAACTGGGAGAATAATGGAGAGATCTTGGAAGAGTATGAAGAATCTCTTGAAATTTATAATTGAGAATTTTTGAAGTATGGTGAAATTCTTATCCCTAGGAAAGTTTTATGTGCACAAATGACCATTAGAGAGAAAGGGCGATGAGAAAAAAAATTTCCATACACAATGCAAGATCAGGGGGAAGGTATGTAACATTATTATTGATGGGGTATGTTGTATCAATGTGGTGATCATCACATTGGTGGAGAAGTTGGGTCTCCCAACATTGAGGCACTAATATCCATACCGACTTCAGTGGTTGAATGATTGTGGGTAGATGAAGGTCATGAAGAAAGTGAAGGTATTGTTCACTATCTGTAAGTAAAAATATGAGGTTTTATGCAATGTTATTTTTATGAAGGATTGTCATTTATTGTTGAGATGACCATGGAAGTACGATCGACGTGGTACTCACGAAGGTTTATTGAACCATCACTCTTTTGTACTATGAGGGGAACCTATAACCCTCAACCCCATGTCCCCCAAGAAAATTCTGGAAGATCACATTTTTAGAGAAAATAAAAAAATGTGTAAAGAAGAAAAAAAAAGTGAAAATTAAGAATGAGAAAAAGAGGGAAACAGAGAAAATAAGAGAAGAAAATAAATGTAGAGAAAATAAAATCAATAGGGAAAAAGAATTTGAGAGAAGAGAAAAGTGTGATGTTCTCAAAAAAGAGTGAGGTTAAGAAAGCTTTGTATTAAAAAAACACTCATAGTAATCATGTATAAAGAGGTGTTGCTAAAACCTAATGGCTTACCCCCTTTTCCATATGTTTTTGAGTCTTTGTTATATGAGTATGATGATGTCTTTCCAGAAGAGGTTCCACCGGGTTTTCCACCCATTAAAGGTATTGAGCATGAAATTTTCCTCATACCTAGAGCATCACTAATGAACCAGACTACATATCTCACCAACCTAGAGGAGGAAAAAGAAATTCAAAGTCAAGTTGAAGAGTTGTTGGATGTGGGATATATCGAAGAGAGACTTAGTCTTTGTGCAGTACAGGAGTTTCTAGTGCCAATGAAATATAGAATATGGATAATGTGCATTGAATGTAGATCCATCAATAACATCATCACCAGGTATCATCATCCTATACCTAGGTTATATGATATTCTATATGAGTTAGTTTGTTCAACTATTTTCTCAAAAATGGATTTGAGAAGTGGCTACCATCAAATTTGGTTGAAATAAGAAGATGTGTGAAAACTGAATTTAAGTCAAAAAATGGAATTTATGAATGGTCTATAATGCATTTTTTTCTCACTAATGAACCTAACACATTTATGAGATTAATGAATCCTGTCTTACATGCATATATTGTAAAATTTATGGTAGTTTACTGTGATGAAATTTTTTGTGTATAGTAGGACATTTCATGAACATGTAGATCACTTAAGAAAATTAATTGAAGTGTTAATAAAGGGAAATTTTTTTGAAAACATAAATAAGTGTGAATTTTTCATCAATAAGATTGTTTTCCTTGGATTTTTCGTGAGTGTAAATGGATTTTAAGTCGACACTGAGAACATAAAAGAGATGAAATAATGAACAACTTCAACCACCATTGGATAGGTATGAAGTTTTGATGGGATTTCTAGTTTTTACAGTAGATTGGTTAAGTACTTCATCACACTAACAACACCATTTAATGAGTTAAAAAATAATAATGTTCATTTAAAATGGGGGACAACTCAAGAGAAGGCCTTCTTTAATCATAAAGATAGACTCACCCACACCCCTCTACTTGATTTTTTGAATTCAGTAAGACTTTTGAAATTGAATGTGATGCATTCTGAATTGGCATAGGAGGAGTACTAATGAAAGAATGTATGACTTTTGAATTTTTATTGAGAAGTTAAATGGACCAAATCTAAACTATTCTACATATGATAAAGAGTTTTATGCATTGTTTAGATTACAATAAACATAGAAACATTATCTTGGTAAAAAATAATTTATGATCTATTCAGATCATGAGGATCTTATATACCTTATGAGCAAACATAAACTAAATAAGAGAAATTATATATAGATGGAATTCATTGAATCATTTCGATATTTAATCAAGTATAAAAAGAATAAGTAAAATACTGTGGTAGATGGGATTTCACATAGATATTATATTTTATATTTTCTAGATTCTAAACTCAATGGATTTTAATTTATTAAATAATTATATTCCATTAATAGAGATTTTGGTGAACCTTATGGTCATTTTAAACATGGATTAAGTTAGGAAAAGTTCTATTTACATGATGGATTCTTATTCTGGATTGATAATATTTGCATTCCCAATAGATCTATCCATTTAATTTTACTAAAGGAGTCACATTCTAGTGGGCTAATGAGACATTTTGGTGTTGCAAATACTTTAATCATTCTTAGTGATTGTTTTTATTATCCTAGGATGTCAAGAGATGCTGAATTGTTTTGAGAAACTGCATTGTCTACCATAAAACCAAATAAAAAATAAACCCTCATGGATTATATCTTCCTCTCTCAATCCCCAAAACCCCCTGGGAGGACATAAAAATAGACTTTATTGTGGGGTTACAAAGGACCTAGTCGGAGAGAGATTCAATTTTTTTTCCTAGTAGATCAGTTTTCTAAAATGTAAATTTTTATTCCTCGTCAAAAAATTGATGATGCCACTAACATTGAAATAGTTGTATTTCAGGAAGTAGTCAAACTCCATGGAATTCCAAGGATGATTATGTCGGATCGAGACACAAAATTCCTTATTTACTTTTAGAATATCTTATAGAGAAAACTGGGTAACAAGTTACTATTTTCCACTAATTTTCATCTACAAACCAATGAGAAAACAGATGTGGTGAATCAGACATTATCATCCCTTCTACAAAAAATTATTAATAAGAATCTCAAAAATTGGGAGGAGTGTCTAGCACATATGGAATTTACATATAATTGATCCAATAATTCCACTACTCATTATTCTCCATTTTAAATTGTTTATAACTTTAACCCTCTTTACCCTATTGATCTAGATCTTTTTCCATTGTAGGAAGCAACTAATATGGATGAAAAAGGGTATGTAGAATTCATTAATAAACTCCATGAAAAGTCAAGGAAAAATATCAATCAAATGACCAAGAAATACATTGATCATGCAAACATGGGTCGAAAAAAAGCTTGATCCCGGTGACTTAGTCAAGATTCACATGTGAATGTAAAGATTTACTGATAAGTGGAAATAAAAACATATTCAATGAGGATACATACCATTCCAAGTGCTCTAGAATATTAACAACAATGCATACAAGATATATTTCTTAGGTGAGTATGGTTTAAGTGACACTTTCAATGTTTCAGATCTTTCTTTGTTTTTGGGTGTAGAGGATGTAGAGTCAAGGTCAACTCATTTTCAAGAGGGGGAGGATGATAATAGCCATGTCAAAGGCACCATGTCAATTAACCTAATGGATGAGTTGAATTTTCAAGGTCTGATGACATGAGGGAGATTAAATATATTGGCTGCTACCATGGGCATCCATATCACTTCATTAAATGTCCAATGAATCTTTCCTTTCATGGATAGAGAAAATGGGCCTATAATATCACTTATTCAAGCCCAAAAATTATGTTTAAATAATGGACCACATGGTCTCACTAATTTGGGAATCCTTTCCCGCATAGAGGATTATAGAATGGAATCTTTGGACACCAAAGTGAAATCTAGTGGGCTATGCAATCAAAGTCAAATTTGGTGGGCTGTTGTTGGAAATTTGTGTGATAATTTTCTTAAAAAGTCATTGGTTGAATTTATCTTTTTGAATTTAAGGGAAAAAATTTGTTTATCCTTTATGAATTTAAGGTATTAGACCCTTGACATTTATACCACCCCCTTGGCTATAAATATCCCCCCATGGAAATTGTATGGAATTCAAGATTTTAATTGACGGATTATGATCTGTTTCTCTATGTTGGGTGAGAATTGTTCCATTTCTCCCTAGTTTATTTCATTATTTCCTTATTAATAAATAAGTTAGATTGGTGATCCAAGATTACAAATCCCCCAATTCCATGTCTCAACCCAAGAGAATTGTTGTGTGGATTGGATATCACATCCCTCCCTTGAGTGTGTTGGCTAATTAGTATGTTGCACTCCTTATAGCATTTATTGACTACTTGGATCATCTATCCCTAACCATTACCTTCCCCTTAGCCCGAACCGTAACTGTTATTCTTCGACCTTCACCATTAAGATTGGGACACCTTAAGAATCTCACATCACTGAAATTACCTAAACCAGTTATTTTAGTGAGCACAATTAGGATTTTTCTAGGTCTGAATCATGAGTACCATAATATTTGTACCTTTCCCCTTTTCACTTTTAATTTTACTTAAGTTGAAGGGGTTGAATTGGTGATGAAATCCATATTCTTGGTAAGGATTACCTTCGATGGTTTTCAACCGTATAGGAATTTATGCCTCTTGCATTGGGTAGTTTATAATCATTCCTCAAAAACTATAGAAGGAAAGAGTTTAAGTTCATGAAACTCTGAACAAGGGGATTCTCCTAGTTTGAGGTCATGGAGCTTGGACCAAAAGTGTAGGGGATTAGAATTGTTTTGGAAAAGTTTTAATAAATTAGATATTGATAGAAGGACTCATGGGGGTGCTAGGGTAGCATAAATCATTGTACCAATATAAGTAGCACAAAGTTTAAGCTCGTGAATCTTAGACCATGAAATCCACTTTATTGGTAAAATATATGTATAAGAGAAAATGGAAATCATCCCAGATATGAGTTAGGAAAGGCACCAAACTATGTTTTTTAATGAAATTGATATTCTATGATGAGATAAAATTGGATTTTTATGGTGGATCAGAAGTAGAGTATTTTGAAATCACTAAGTATCCCATAAAGTGAGAATCAAACCATAAATAGTTTTAGTAATGGATGTTTTAAGAAACCAATTTCATGGAAAGGAGGGGAATGACCTCTTAAATAAGGATTTGAGGTATTACATAGTATTATGTCCCAAAATATGGACCAAACCTTGTAGTTTAATGTCGTATTGTAAAGATGAATGAAGTGGACAGTTATATTGCATAGAAAGGACGAAAAAAGAACCTCAAAACATTTAGTTTAAGGTTTTTAATCTTGAACTAATTGATATATATGGTTCATCTAGCTTGATCATAGACAACTTGATGTGAATGTAAGGATCAAGGAGGCCTAATGTGACTAATTATAGGTTTATCCATCCCAATAATAGCGGGTTTACATAGTTTAAAATCACAATTCATGGTACATAGGTTATCAATGTTGTTTATTATCATGTTACTATAACTATGAATGTATCCTTTCATGTAACACATAGTGAATCAATCCTATAAGGAAAAAATCATTATCAATCCTATGCCCACATGAGCCACACAATGTGTGGTAAATGATGAGTTCACACCCATCAAGAGTACACAATAAGGGTAGAAGGGACAAGTTCAGAATATTAGTTTGACCATTTACACCATCCCATTATATGAGAGTTTGTTTGGGGAGGTCCTCACAGGGATGACATACTTCACTAGAATATGTAGGTTCATGAGTGAGGAAACACTAAGGGAATTGAATTCTACCCAAAAATGTGAATTTATTGAAGTGAATAATAAATTCTGAGATCTATATCATAAATGGGCATGATTTCATGAAGGACAACTCTTGACCATGTATTTGAAATGAAGGTCCTACAGTTTCACCATTAATAATTGGGTGAAAAAATTTTAGATAAAAAACTAATCATAATCGAATCATGGGAGTTATCACTTGTTGCTAGAAGTATTTTTTTGTGTGGTCCCTAGATGATAGGTGATCCAATTTAAGTTATGATACATCACCATAAGGGATCCCATTCAAACATGGGCGATTTTGAGGTTCCATATTGGGAAAGACCCATAATGTAAGGGTGAATATTATGGGATCTTTAGGTAGATTTCTATATTCCATGAACCATATCTCCTTTTTTGGGCATAGTGACAAGGAATATTAGTATAGATGTGGTCTAATCACATCCCTTGAGAGGGAAACCACCTTGGTGACTCGTGATAGAAAAACCCCAAAAGGGTATTTTTCACTATGGTTGGTTGAGGATTATGGAATTCCTATTAAAATGGAAATAGTGGACATGGGGCTAAGTATTGGAGGTCTGGGAATCACTACATATCCCCTGAGATTGAAATCAAGAAACAGATAATTCTCACTAGTGCTATTTTAAGAGACTGACCACTAGAAGGAAGGGTTTATACTCATAATAACTGATTATGAGCTATTTATATAGTTTACAATGTCATATATAGTTTTTTTAGCAATGACATTTAATTTATTAAATCTAGGAATTCATGGAACAACTTCACATCATGAAACTGAGATGTTGGACACATAATTTAACATTGTAAAATGTGGATAAGAAATGTATAGTTTAATATTTTATGGAAAGGATGATAGGGGTGTTTTCTTGAATTTAAGGTTATGTATTTTTTACCACACCCTTAGGTAACTCACACAATTCTGGGTGTGGAAATGAACCTTATTTGGGATTTTGATTCCAACGCCTTATGGAGGGTATCAAAAAAGAAAAAAGTGGGGTCAAAAATATCATATGACTTTTGAATGAACTAGTATGTATATAGGATATATATGAGATATTTATAATTTTTACTTATTAATATTAGAATATTTATGCCATTTTCCAATATGATCTAATTTTCCATGCCACAGAAGGGTAACTTGGTGAGCAAAGGACTGACTTTTTCTCAAGTTACCATTTCTAGGGTTTCAACCTACTGTGAATTTGTTCCTCCTTAATAGGGTAGTTTAGGGTCGTGCTATTTAGACAATTGGGGGATGGGGTTTATGATAAAAAATATTTTTCCAAAGGGGGTTCCATTTGTTTAAGGTCATGGGGCTTGGAACATCACAGAATGTTTAAGGTATTATGGCTCGGAAAAATAAGGTTGTTCCTTTAAGGTCATGTGACAAGAAAAAAAATTATAATGAGGGAGATCATGTAACATGGTGGGTGACATGGTAAAAAAGTGAAAAAAATGGAAGGATTGGTCGTATTCCACAAAAAAGTATACATGATGGGATGAATACAACTTAATGTCATGATTATTAAAAAAACATAGTTTAATGTCATGATACTTTGAACCTAAGATATCCTACTTGGGAACACTTGACCACCTAAATATACATGAATCATTATATATTCTGTTACATGGGAATCAAGCCACATGTAGTTATTCAAGGTTGTATAGTAGGTGATCGACACTTAAGAGGTCCTCTCATGTGAGGACCAAGAAATGGTATAGTTTTATGTCATGTGATTAGGAAAAGTTTGTGAAGTTTAATGTATTGTGTAAATGAAGTTAGACGAAAATTTTAAAATCATGTAGTGGGGAATAATGTCATACAGTTTAACATATTATAACTAGGATTCCAATAATATAGTTCAACATCATGTGACCAATATATTGGAATCATATATTAAGTGATATGGTAGGGATGAAGTCTCATAAAATTTTACATAATGTGACCAGAATATCTACCAATGTGAAGGTTATATAAAGTAACATTTGAGGATCATATCATTGGTTGGAGGTGGGATGTGATCCCAACACATAGTAATTGATGAGTATGCAATGTTAGAGTAAACATTATGAATAGAGAAAGTAACCTTCCACTTTGGTTGTAGCATCAACTTCTTCCTTCCATGTTTCATTATTGTCATTAATGCCAACACCAGAGCGCCCTGAAGGAAATAGAATAGGTGATCCTTTTTTTAATGATCTTTCTATCATATTTTGATGATTTTTGAGCTTCTTTAGTTCTTAGAGACTTCTCTCATTGAAGGATTCCAATTCTGGTATGCGGACCTCAAATATTTTTTTTTCTTGAATCATTATATCATAAATGAATATCCATAGTAATTATTGATAAACCTCTATAGGTAATATTTCCTTAATCTTATAAACCAGTGAATATGGTGTCTCCATGGTTTAATTCTAGACCATCATCTGATAATATCATATGGAATTATAGATCCTGTTTGGATAACTCTTCTAATTTTAACCGAACATCTTTAGAAAAATTCTAGAGAGGGTTTTTTAAACATATAAATATATCCATTTTCACATTCATGACAATAATAAGTAAGATAAGAATAGATATTTTACATTTCATATATATTCTTCGTCTCAGTGTCTCAAAATTTAGTACCATTTTTTGTGATAATTGAGTGAGGAATCTTGAATAAATGGATGATATGGGACTTCAAAAACACTATCAAAGACTTGATCTTCAACTCTTTATGGGGGATGAATTTCCCACATTGAAAATAATTTATAATTGAAATAATAAACTTTCATTGTTTCGAAGTCACTAACTACCCATGAAATCATATCCCCATGCTACAAAGGGCTAGGAATACTTGGTGACATAGTGGAACTCTAATAACTAATTCCTAATGTTGGAATGTATCTCAAAAAAAAAGAAAAATATTATTCATTTCATTTCATTCATTTACCATGGTAGTCCAAAAGTACCCTAAATTTTAGATATAGTGAGAGAGATTACACCTTAAATGATGGGCCCCACATGACCCACCATAGTCCTCTTGTATATTTAGATGTAACTTTTTACCTTTTGATAAAATGAATAATTATTACATCATGTATATTCCTTACAGTTCCTACTTTGAGTTGGGGAATCCATAGAGAGTAAAATATTTTATATTTTGAAGGATTTTCTCATGATTGTCTTTGTTTAATGGGATAGTCCCATTATGGAGGTATTCAATGAGTAGAGTCATCCATTAAATTACATCATCCATATTAGGGTAATATGAAGGTCCTTCCTAGAAAGTTCCCATGAAATGTTGGTTCACCTGATGTTCCTCCCCATTAGAATCGATAGGGGAAATGACCTTTTGATGTTCCAATTCATTAACCAAGTTGTCTTGGTCTGGATCCATGAGGTATGTGGATAATTTCCCCAAATAATCTTCTTGATCATTATTGGATCATGTGATATGAGTAACCTTTATCTGGGAAGGAAACTAGGCTACTTGATCATGAGTGGTCTTCCGTAAGGGGATGAAATCTAGTTTTCTGACAATGTCATCACCATTAATCTACTTGGTGACCCACTCTGAGTCACCCTTCACATACAATCATTTAACCCATATCTCTAGAGCCAGATCAAGACTTGTAATAAGGGCGTGATAATCAACTTTATTTTTGGTACTTCTTTCAAAAAAAAAGAATGATTATGGAATGAGGGACTATGAGGGAGTGATAAAAATAATCCCTAGGACAAACCTATTTAGTTTGGGATTTCTAATTATTCTATTGATAGAGCTTGGGGTGTAGGGATTCCAAGATAATCTTCCAATACTGTATGGATTAGTCGATAGAGATAATTTATTCATTTTGGAATTTGAAATATAAGGGTATCTCTTTGGAGTTTTGATGTGAAATGTAGAAGTCTACTAATTCATAGTGTAAGAACCTCGGTTTTGAGCCTATAAGACTTTGATATTTATTTTTATGTTATTCTAGAGCATGGAGTTCAGACGGCGTGTGGTTCCGAGCCCAAGTGTGGTCGGAATTAAATTTTAAGCGTGTTCACACTAAACACACCAAATAAATAGATTAACTTCTAAACAGTTGCTTAAATTGGAAAATCGAGGGCACCGTTGAGTCCGGAGCACGCCGTTTACCCTGGGAGGGGTGTAACATTCACGGGCACGGCCCTTCTGTGGAAAACACCACCAGGGGAATTTTTGTAATTTAGCGGCCTCGGGCGTAAACTTTATAACTTCTAAAGGGAGGCTCAGATTAAAATTCTGAGACCACAGTTGTGCTCAAAACGTGGATTTTACCCTAGGGGCAGCTTAACCCTGGCCTTGTCAAAAGTTTGTGTACGGGCCAACTTGTGGGTGTTTAAAAATTAATTAAATTTTAATTAATTCCCTACTTAAACACATACACCCCTCCCTTCATCCTCTTGGAACTCCTTCTCTTGTGAAAGCTCTCCCAACATGATAGCAACCTCCTTCAAGCTCCTTCTCCTCTACGGCAAGGCAGTGGCGGCTCCGGTGGAACGTTCGTTAAGCGACGGGCTACGCCCTGCGAGGTAGGATCATGTGTTTCATTTTTAAATTTTGCATCTACTTTGAACTCAAATAATAGTGTTGAAATGTTGTTTATTTGTTGAGTGAATTCCATAGATGAGTAGGGCTCAATCAAATCTTTTGAATGAGTATTTCGGATTGAATTTTCGAGTCCCGGGGTGTCCGGGGTGACCCCGAGAAGTTTTCTGGCCAAAAAACCCCATTTCGGGCGGTTCCAAGGTGGTCCGGCGAGTGATGGCGGCGGCGTGGCAGGCTCCCAGGCAGCCGTGTGGCGGGCTTCCCAGGTTGCAACGCGGCGAGCTCCCAGGCAGCGGTGCGGCAGGCTTCCCAGGCGGGGACGCGGCGGGCTCCCAGGCAGCGGCGCAGCGGGCTTCTTAGGCGGCGGCACGGCAGAATCCCAGGTGGCGGTGGGCGAGCGAGCGGCGTCCCATCCGTCTGAACCATGGGAGGCATGTTGGCCAGCTTCACTGGTCAGCGCGCGGCGCGCGACACCTGGGTCGTCACGACCCCGGGAGCCGGACGACCGAGACCTCCGCTTTGAGGGTCTCGTGGAAAAAGAGCCCAACCGGCTCATGCTAGTTTGAGTAAAGCTATGCGGGCCGTGCGGTGAACCGCGGGCCGTGGTGGACCGGGTGGCCGAGCCACATACCGCCGGTCTGAAGGGGGTCGATCGGTCGAACCGGTCCAGCCCACCCAGTCTCCATCCATAGGTGTTTAAACTCCCCTAAATTGCAAACCGAATGTCGGATTCGTGCGCCGTCTATGGAGACGCAATACACGGCTCTAGATGGAGATTTTGAGATGGTCTTGAGGATTTTCAATTCATGAAACATGGGCTCAGTGGTGCAACACGCTCGCTAAGTATTGTTTAGCGCCTCACCAGGATTCTTCTTTCGGATGGCACAAGCACATCCGGAGTCCGTTTTAGGTGTTGTCAGTGATGTTGTAACCCTGGCGTCGAGAAAATGTAGTGTAGGTTGGTTTTAGGCATTGAAGCCAGAGTTGAGGCATGGGCCCCACGGGCCGTCTTTTAAGCTGTGAGCAGCGTTTTGCGACTTTTTCATCAGATGTCCATTCGGGGTGAATTTGTAGTCATTTTGGAGTGTTTTTCCAAGAGCATTGTGATGGCGCAGTTCGCCTGAACTTTTACGAGACCGAGGTGTGGGCCTCACAGGACAAAATATGGGCATAAAGCGGTGTTGAATAGATTTTTCTTCAGGGGTCTGTTTCAAGCGAGTAAATAGTCTATCTCGTGTGTTTTTCCATGAGGAGTACAATTTTTTAGTCTGTTTGGGTGTACAAAGCCTCTTTCAAGATCTCATTTAATGTGGAAATATTAAATGGCATTGGTCAGAGGTTCCTTTGACACACTCTTAATCAATGCACGATTGCGATGTTAGTGACACCCAGAGATGGTACGGGCAGTGCAGGGTTATCAGACCAATTTCAGGTTTACTCTCTAGTGGGTTTGGGCAGTGGGTTATCCACCGGCGTATCAGGGTTTACCCTCCAACGAGGCTGGGCAGTGGTTTACTCGTTGACCTTATGGTTTAACCTCCAGCGGGGCTGGGTAGTGGGTTACCTGTTGACTTCAGGGTTTACCCTCCAGTGGGGCTGGGTAGTGGGTTACCCGATGACTTCTTAGGGTTTACCCTCTAACTGGGCTGTGCAGTGGGTTACTTGATGACTTCTTTCAGACTCAGCCCTTTCTATGAGGCTAGTGAGTGACCTTTCTCCGTGATTATCGGAGTGGGACCTTGGTTGTACGGTTTAGAGATGAGAAAAATTCTAGTGTGGTATTGTTGGGGAATTAGTGATGGATATCCTTAGAACTGTGGGCGAATTTTCCTGGGCTGATCATAGAGATAGAGATCCCCTTACACACTCGTTCAGGTTTCTTGTTGAGCATATATATATATATACACACACACACCCTAATTTTGTTCCCACTCCTTGGGTTCAGCTGCTCTCCTTCTAGGAGGGGCAAAGACTTGCGCGGTAAGCCACATGATTTCTGTGTCTATCCCCACTTGGTTGGACGAGTCTACTTCCTTTCTTCTGTTGGGTTGAGCTGCACTCTATTTACTGTACCCTTTCACTATTCCTTGTTATGTCTACTTCTCACCATTTGAGAACCTCCTTTGTTTCTAACTCTAGCTTTTAGGGCATCCTACTGAGTATCTTTATACTCACCCTTGCTTGGGATTTGCCCGCACTTGGTGTGCCCTGGCAGACGACGGACAGGTCGATCGAGACTACGGAGGAGTGTAGAGGACATAGGAGCTTGGGCTGTGTTCAATGGTCATCGTAGGAATTTCAGGTGTGAGACTCACCAGTTGTTTAATTTTTTTTACCTCTTGCCGGGCTGTGGAACCTTTCGGGTTGGGCGCGTGTTTTTCCCTTTTTCTGTACAGTTATCTTGTCAGTACATTTCAGCACTTTACTTTTTCTATTTAGAAGTTGATGTATGACTTTGGTTGGGTTGTAGTTGTTTGTACTTTGGTTTTCTTTTTTACTCTGCACTACTGCACCAAGTGGGATGTGTGTGTACAAGTACTTAGGCGAAGGCCTCTCCAAGATCATTATGCCTTTGGCGCTTGTCACCAGCCCCTGTCCTATGGAGGCAGACCAGGGGTAGTTGTGGCTCAAGATCAGAAGGGTCGGGTCATGAAAAAGTGGTATCAAAGGTGGATCATTCCTTGGGGAGTTGTTTGGATGTCCCTAAAATGGAATGGGTTGGGATTTAGGAAAATAGTGTTGACGTGTCTCGAGAGCGGCTCTTAGGCCAGGGAGTCCCGTGATGGTACGGGTGACCGACATATCCATTCACCAGGACCCTGATCACCCGCATGTCGACTCAGAATGCTGAGAAATTTGTTGAAAGGAACATTAGAAAATGCATCTGGTAGGAATGAGTCTTTGACTGTCCTTGTTGAGTCAGCTCCCCTTTGTGATTACTGTTATATATATATATATGCTCATCTGATCGTGGTAATCCTAGATAATTTTCAGGATTCCCCCATGACAGCAGCTAGCCAGGTTACCCTCTACAGTTCATGATGACGACCTGGAGAGCGATGAGGCCTCAGTTCGGGGACCCTCATGTGATCCCCTTCAACCCAGTGCTTCAGAAGTGGCCCCTCCACCTGGAGAGCGACAGTTAGTACTGGTAGCACAGGCCGAGGTTAAGCGCATGCTGAGTGCGTTCCAAGACTTCCAGCATCCATGACGGCATATGTTCCATGGGGACCTAGATCCCTAGGTAGTGAAAGACTGGCTATAGTCCGTGGACTGAATTTTCAGGCTAGTACAGACTCCAGCAGACCAGATGCTAGCCCTATCTACCAGCCTTTTCCTAGGGATGACCGAGTGTTGGTGGGGGGTGGTTACACAGACCCATGACGAGTAGTCTCTCACATAGGATATATTCTAGCTGCTCTTCCAAGAGGAGTACTCCCCCTCTTGTTTATGCTCTGTTCGGATTCATGAGCTTCAGAAGAGGTAGCAGAGGGGGATGGCCATGGTGTAGTACTCGGCCTGGTTTACTGATCTAACATGCTACTCGAAGGATATGGTCTGTGATAGTTACATTCAGGTGTGGATGTTTGAGTAGGGTATTCGTAGGGAGATCTGTTCTAGTGTAGTACCCATGTGAATCCCTACATATGTCATGGTGGTAGATCGGGAGATCGTGACAGAGAGCTTCTTAGCTAAGTGACGCCAGCTGACAGGGCCTAGTAGTGGCCGCTTCAGAGCAGAGTCTTCGATAGCAAGCATGCGACAGAGAGCAGAGCCTCAGTCAAGGATACCCTTCTGTGAGCTGACTCAAGGGCATGGTCATACACTGCAGTGGCACCGTAGAGCACCAGGGCAGTCCGGAGAGAGTCGGTGCTATGATTGTGATGGATAGTGTCACCTTGCACAGGACTGCCCGAACAGGCATACCTAGCAGCCGTGGTAGGCAGTGGGTGCACCACAATGGCAGAGGTAGCTCCATGACCAGGGATCCCCCAGGCGAGGACAGGGGGGTCCTTAGGGTGGTAGCACAGGCAGAGGGGTAGGGCCTAGAGGTGGGGGATGAAATTTCGAGGTCCTTCTACCACCACCACCGGGTGACCCATGCCAGGCTCAGGAAGCTAGCGGTAGAGGCTATAGACAGCTTTAGGCTATGGGTGTTCTTGACCCCCAGCACATGATATAGTCTGAGGAATGATTTGTGTTTACTATAAAATTTATTCTGTACTAGTGTACATAAGAGACAACAGCTCTTTTTTATCGCTTCTTTTATTACGGGAGTTGGAGGTTCTAGTAGAGGTGCTAATACATATGCTTAGCCTCGAGGTTCCTATTGGAAGTGCCTCGTTGGTGACCTTTATATGCAAACAGTGCGAACTGTCATTTAGAGGAGAGAGTTTCACGTGGGACCTACTCATCATCACAATGGAACCTTATGAAGTCATCTTTGGACTGGATTGTATTTCCATGGTTCACGCCTAGATTGATTGTCGGCGTAGATTAGTCAAATGTGTCCATTCAGATGGGACGAGGTTTATGACCCTCGGTGAAGGAGAACTCATGGCAGAGCAGACGGGTACTCTGAGTAGGAGACCCCAGCCTTTTTCTCACTAGTTGGTGAGCATGTCTCTTGGAGCAATAGAATCTATAGGCACCTGGATCCCTACCATTGTAAAGGACTACGTGGACGTCTTTTCTGAGGATGTCCCGGGACTACCTCTGAGCCGAGTGATGGAATTCTGCATTAACATGCAACCAGGGACCACCCTGATATCATGTGAAACATATTGGATGGCACCCACAGAGCTTCGAGAGCTACATCTTCAGCTGGGAAATCTTTGTGAGAAGGGATTCATTAGGCCTAGTGTGTCCCCCTGCGCAGATCCAGTTTTGTTTGTGAAAAAGGTAGATGGGAGCCTATGACTTTTTGTGGACTATCGTCACCTAAATTAGGCCATGATAAAAAAAAGTACCCTTTACCAAGGATTGAAGATCTCTTTGACTAGTTGAGGGGTGCGAAGTGGTTCTCCAAGATTGATCTTCAATCAAGCTACCACTAGTTGCGGGTTTCAGAGGCTGACATCCTGAAGTTGGGTTTCTGTTGTCGTTATGAGTATTACGAGTTTTTGGTGATTCCATTTGGCGTGACGAATTCCCCCACCATTTTCATGGTTTTTGATGAACCAGATCTACCAGCCATACTTGGATCAGTTTGTGGTTTTCTTTATTGACGACATACTCATCTACAATGCGTTAGAGGAGGAGAACGTAGAGAATTTGAGGATGGTCCTAGGCTTACTCTGGGAGCACCATCTGAATGGGATGTTCTCAAAGTGTTAGTTGTGAATTCATGATGTTCACTTTTTAGGGAATGTCATTTTGGAATAGGGTTTGGCCATAGATCCCGCAAGGATAGAGGCAGTGCTTGCTTGGGAGCCACCCAAGAATGCCTCAGGGGTGTGGAGAATCCTTGGTTTGGCAGGGTACTACAAGAGGTTCATGGTAGATTTCTACAGGATTGCTGCCCCTTTGACCGCATTGATACAGAAGGGACAACCATTGAAAGAGAGCTGTCGTGGGCGCCCTCAAATGATTAGTGTAATTTGGGGTACATAGGTGCAGTAGAGTGGCTGACCAAGGCCGTCTCTCAAAGGAGGAAGTGAATTTAACAACTTATTAGAGGTATTGTAAAAATTAAAATAAAATAGAATAGAATAAAAACACTACTTTAAAGGATTGGGGTTTTTTGTAGTTTATTAATCTAGAAGAAGTTTTCTGGAATAAGATTGTATAATTTTTTTTGTTTTTAGTTTTGTAATGAATTTCGATTAAAATGACACAACAAGAACATGTTTTTTTAGAAATCTATTTAAAAGGCATAATCGATCTAACTCTACCTCTTCACTTTATTATTAATCATTATCATTTAAATTAACATTCAATTAATTATGATCCCTTAATTTGTTAAATCACAAACCCTACGAGAATTATCTTTACCACGAAGATGATGTGAATTTTACCCTAGACTAACTTCAGAACATGCAATTGCAGCACCCTACTTTGATTGATGTTCTAAGATTAGGTTATGGTTAGTGGTAAATTAAGGATCATATCCATTCTGGAAATTAGGATGAATTGTGTTTAGGGATTATATTTGAACTCTACAAATTTATCCCGTGTGGTCTTGTATTACCGATTAAGATCGCGCTCTCACAATTTACACAAAATCCTGACCTCGCGTGTTTTGTGTTAATTGTTCAATTGCATGCTTAGTTTCTTACAATTTAAAAACAGGATTCATGGATCATATTAAATGAATTACAATAGCTCAATTATTCAAAATAATTAAATGGAGAGTGTAGAAGATAGATCGATTATTAGAAGACTACTCTTCCATGGGTGGAGTAATCATCATAGAAGCGTTTTGCATGTGCAAAGGTTTATAATGGGTATAACCCAATAACGCTTCTACTAAAGAATTCCAGAACAAAGAGGAATATTAAGAGAAGAATAAATTTAAACAAAACAAAAGAAAATAGAAGAAATAAAAGAAGAACAAAGATGTTTATTACACAAATGAAAACATTACAAAATGAAGAAGAGAAGGAGGCTTCGATGAGGGGATCCTTGCTTCAAGAGATACCCATATTACTATGGTTGGATAATTTAGGTGAAACAAATTGTCCTCTGCCTCCAATCTCATAATTCAAGTCCCAACTTCTCCAAATGAGAAAAAAACCAATTTATTGAGGGGAAGGGAGGAGAGGTTACAAGTGGTTTCAAGTGTGAATGTGAAAATTCGGCCAAATATTTTAATGAAACTTGCACCGCCGATTTGACCACCAAAACGCGTGAATTGGCCAGTCTTCCAGAAAGATAAAATTTGTGTAAATGGGTCCTCTATCTCCTCTCAAAATTGGGGCTCACTAAAAGCTCATATGTAAGAGTTATGGCCGCAATACAAGAAGCTTATCCATTCTGGTGAGTCCAGCCCATCTTTGACTTTATGGCCCAATTACTCCATTAAAATGCATTATTTTGATCTCGTGTCCTGAATAAAAGTTGTAGATAATTATGTTAGGAACACTTTTTAAAAACTTCAATTTCAATTAATAAATTTAATAATATTTATATTCGAAATACTACAGTGCACTATTAAGGGTAAAACTAGAATTTTCACCAAATTTTCAAATGAATGATCAAATCCCAAATATTTTATAAATAAACATATTTAACACAATGTGAGGAAATTATATCATTTATTATAAATAAAATATTCAATAAAATAGTGTTTTATCAACTCCCCCACACTTATCCTTTTGCACACCTGGGAAAAACCTCATATCAAGTAAACATCAATATCAAATTAAAACCAATTTTAAAACACATATCCTTAAGATCAATCAATTTCACACCAAGAATAAAAAGATATCATGCCTCATAAAAACCCTTATTTCATTTTCTCCATTTATATCATTCAATATATTTCCACTTCATTTATCCTCCCATGCACAAAACACTTACATCGCTTGAATTTTCTCTCATCACTCAAATATCAATTTTTTTGCAATGTCTTTCTCATCCAAACTCGTAAAAGGGTCACCATAGGCTTGATAAATTCTTACATCGCTACCCGATGTGAGTCAAGGACATATGTTTATCATGAGGACTTTTTAGGGTTGTTCTGTGCCTTTCAGTTGGTAGGATTAAGATGTGAAAAACTCTGAGGCTGAATGGGGAGGGCTTGACTCTTTTGAAGCAAAATTGCATTAATCTAATTTTCACTTAAATATGGTCTTCTATTCAATCCCCATAGTATCAATTCAGCTCCATCATCATGAAAAGTCATGAAAGGTTTACACCATTCACCATTTCAGCATAAAAAATGTCAATCTTCTCAAACATGATTTTCTTGAAAGCTCCAGATGGGCACAACTTTCCACCTCAATTAGAAGCTCCAGAAAAGGCACGACATCAATTGTCATGAAAGCTCCAGAAAAGGCACAACTTTCAATATAATGACATTCTTTAGCAGCAAACACATATCTTCAAAATTTAATTTTCCACCCAAATTATCACAGAATGTGGTGGAAAAACACAAGACAACTTCCTCCACACTTAAGCTCAACTAGATTATGCAATTTCACTTCAAGAGTTGGTTGGATAGGGAAAATTGGCTTGTAATGTGGCTGAACTAACAGGCTTTTCATGGATTCAAAGAGCTAAAAGGATTAAATATTCAAGGTAGGCCATTATAAAAAATGATTCTTTTAAATAAGGGCTTTAATACCAAACAAATGCCTCAATCATTTAAAAATAAGTACCTCAAACCCTCAAGTTTTGACAAGAATAGATCAAATTCTAGTTAAATCAAGTATGGTTTGGTTCTCTCAAGAAGTGAGGTGAATGTAAAGAATATGAAAATAATGGTTTAGAAGCCTCACATGAATGTGATTTCAAATATAAAGACAGTGAGATGTGGCATGGGATTCAAAATTCAGCGTACTTTTCATGAAATTACTAAATATTTGAACTTGAATCAACGTCATTTCAGCATTCATTTAAGCTTAGTTTCAAGTGGTAAATTGTTTCACTTATTGATATGGATTTAAAAATGGTGATGAGAATCATTTCAGCCCAAAAGTTTCCAAAACACACAGAAAATTGTAAAATAAACACACAAAATTTGAAAAACACACAATTTTTTTGGTTTTTTTTTGAACAGGAAAGCAATTAAAATTACTAAACTAAAAGGTTCCCTCCCCCACACTTAAAATATTGCATTGTCCTCAACGTAAACCTATGAGATGATATATGCACATTAAATGCAGAATTTTTAAATAGGACAAATAATATAAAAGTGAAAGGGTTAGGAACAGCCTGATGTGCTCAAGTGATGATGGGGTTATACAATGTGATAAAATCCACTGCATCAGTAGGAATTGACTCAATGTATCTCTTAAAACGTTGCCCATGGACTGTAAAGCTCCTTCCAGTGTCCTCTTGTGTGATCTCCACTACACCATAAGGAAAAACATTAGTCACAACATAAGGACCTAACCATCTGGAACGCAACTTACCAGGCATCAGCTTCAGTCGTGAACTATAGAGAAGGAATTTCTCTCCAACATGAAACTCCCTTTGTTGGATCTTTTTTCATGAGCTACTTTTGATTATTCATTGTAGATCCTTGAGTTCTCATATGATGATAATCAAATCTCCTCAAGCTCTTGAATTTGTAGATTCCTTTGGATTCCGGCTTGGGCCAAATCCATGTTGCATTTCTTTATAGCCCAATAAGCCCGATGCTCGACTTCCACTGGGAGATGACATGCTTTCCCAAAAACAATCCAAAATGGGGAAATACCAATGGGGTCTTGTATGCTGTTCTATAAGACCAAAATGCATCATCTAAGTTCTTGCTCCAATCCTTCTTATTTGGTTGCACAGTTTTCTCCAAGATTTGTTTCAACTCATGATTTGTAACCTCAGCCTGGACATTTGTTTGGGGGTGGTATGGTGTTGATGTTTTTTGTGTCACCCCATACTTTCGAAGGAGGGAAGAAAAATTCCTATTTAAAAAGTGTGTCCCTTGGTCACTGATGATGGCCTTTGGTACTCCAAACCTGCAGAAAATTTTAGCCTTGACAAAATCCACTACAACATAAGAATCGTCCGTCCTGGTGGCCTTGGCCTCCACCCATTTACTCACATAATCAACAACAACCAAAATATACAAAAATCCAAATGAACTAGGAAAAGGACCCATAAAATCAATGCCCCATACATCAAAAATCTCATAGAATAGTATGGGTTGTTAGGGCATCTCATGTCTCTTAGAAATGTTCCCAGTGTGTTGGCAACGAGAGCATGACTTACAAAACACATGGGCATCATGGAATAATCTAGGCCAATATAATCCAGAGTCCAAAACCTTCCTAGCTATCCATTGGGGTCCAAAGTGTCCACCACAAGCAAGTGTATGACTGAAATGAAAAATAGACTCAAACTCAGGATCGAGAACACACCTCCTAATGACTTGGTCACTACACATGCGCCAGAGGTAAGGATCATCCCACACATAAAACCTAGACTCACTTTTTAATTTTTGGACCTGATGTTTCTTTAAATTTGCAGAGATTTCAGAGGAAACAATGTAGTTCACTAAATCAGCATTCCAAGGATGAATACCTGAGATGGAATAAAGATTCTCATTGGGAAATGTGTCCCGAAGTAGTACCTGGTCCAAGGTGTCATCCTCTAGTGTGTGAGTAATCCTACTCAAGTGGTCCTCCACCAAATTCTCTGACCCCTTCTTGTCCTTTATATCAAGGTCAAAATCTTGAAGAAGGAGCATCCAACAGATAATTCGTGGCTTTGCATCTGGCTTCTTCAGGAGGTACCTCAAAGCTGCATGGTCAGAAAAAACAACTACTTTAGAGCCCAATAAAAATAAACGGAATTTATCTAAAGCAAATATGACAGCAAGAACCTCCTTTTCCATGGTTGTGTAGTTTTATTGGGATGAATCCAATGTCCTTGATGCATAGGCAGTCACATGTGAACGTCCTTCCACCCTCTGAGATAAGACCGCTCCAACCGCGAAGTTGGAGGCGTCACACATAAGCTCAAATGGAAGGTCCCACCGTGGGGGCTATATGATATGTGGAGTGTTCAGACACTTATTTAGCTCATCAAAGGAAGTCCTACAAGAATCATCAAACACAAAATCAGAATCTTTTTGAAGTAATCGTGACATAGGAACTGCGATCTTACTAAAATCTTTGATGAAGCGCCGATAAAATCCTGTATGCCCTAGGAAATATCTAAAATCACGCACACATGAAGGATAGGGTAAGGATGAAATAATGTCTACCTTAGATCTATCAACCTCTATCCCATGTTTTGACACTACATGCCCTAAGACAATGCCATGCTCTACCATAAAATGACACTTTTCAAAGTTCAAGACTAGATTCTTCTCAATACAACGATTCAACACCTTTCCAAAACTACTTAGACATTCATCAAATGAAGACCCATACACTGTAAAATCATCCATAAATACCTCCATGCAGGTCAAAATAAAATCAGAAAAAATACTCACCATACATCTCTGGAGGGTACCTGGGGCATTGCAAAGTCCAAATGGCATCCTCCGGTAGGCAAATGTGCCAAAGGGACAGGTGAATGTAGTCTTATCTTGATCCTCTGGAGCTATAGGAACCTGAAAATATCCAGAAAATCCATCCAAGAAACAATAGTGTGTTTTCCCATCTAGTCTCTCGAGCATTTGATCAATAAATGGGAGGGGAAATGGTCCTTGCAAGTGGTCTGATTTAGTTTCCTATAATCAATACACACACGCCAACTGTTTTGCACCCTCATTGGAACTAAATTATCTTTCTCATTTTTAACAACAGTAAAACCAGTTTTCATAGGCACAACCTGAATTGGACTTACCCACGGTGAGTCAGAAATAGGTTAAATTATACCTGCCTCGAGAAATTTTTCAACTTCTTTTTTAACAACTTCCAGGAGGGTGGGATTAAGTCTCCTTTGTGGCTGTATCACCGGTTTAGCCCCATCCTCCAAGATAATCCTATGCATGCAAATGGAGGGGCTAATACCTGATATGTCCGCCAAGGTCCACCCAATCGCCCTGATGTTCTCCCTCCAAATATTCAAAAGATTTTCTTCATGTTCAAAAGGGATATTGTTAGCAATGATAACAGGTAATCTCTCACCACTCAACAAGTATGAGTATTTCATATTTGGTGGCAATGGCTTGATTTCTAATGAAGGAGGGTGTAGTATGGATGGAGAAGTTGATGCAACAAACATATCTGCACAATGAACATCAGTAACAGAATAAAAATCATCACAATCAGAGAATAAAGCACCAAATTCATCAGCATACTCAATAGCCATGTCATAATCAGAGTTCACATGATCAAAATCAGAATATGATTCCATTTCAAAATCAAATCTTAGAGAGTCTTGTTCTTTAAAAATGGGTGTAGAAGTACTCTTAGACATCAAACTAGAACCAATACTCATAATCTCCCTAAGAATAGGACAATCCAATTCCATGATGTTTTTACTTGGTGGTTCAAAATGGGATATAAAAAAAGCTGAATGGTCCTCTGAGGGGTACTTCATGGAATCCATAACATTAAATATCACAACATCATCTCCAAAATCCATGGAAAGTGTACCCTCATTGAAATTTATGATAGTTTTTGTAGTTTTGAGGAAGGGTCTACTTAAGATAATGGGGGCATGAGAACTTACCTGATCATCCTCCATGTTAAGCACATATGATTCTGTTGGAAAGATCATGTCTCTTACCCGAACAAGTACTTCCTAAATAACTCCCACTGGATATTCCGTAGCTCTATTCGCCAATTGCACCACTACTCTTGTTGGCTTCAACTCACCAACCTGCAAGGAAGAGAATACAGAGTGAGGCGTCACATTTATTGAAGCTCCTAAATCACAAAGAGCATCAGAGAAGTGCAACTCCCCTATGGTACATGGGATGGTGAATGTCCCGGGATCCTTGCACTTTGTTGGCATTGATAGATTTGGTGTAATGAGTGTCGATACATTCCTTCCAAGGTTGATCCTCTCATTTCCCTTGAGCCCTCTTCGATTGGTACAAAGTTCTTTTAAGAATTTCACATACCTTGGAATTTTCTTAATGGCTTCAAGTAGAGGAATGTTGATCTCCACATGATTGAATGTGTCCAAAACCTCCTTGTGCATTTCTTCTTCATCCATCTTCTTTGTTTGAACAACCCTGTTTGGAAAAGGAAGGGTTTTAGGAGGTATATCATCAATCTTTTTCTTACCTTTATCTTTCTCCTTGGATTTCTCATCAGTTGGTATGGAATGCGGCTTCTCTAGAGTAGAGGTGAATCCCGGTGGAATGGTAGGTCTAGATGTATCATTCATTTGCTTCCCACTTCTCAATGTGATGGCACTAACATTCCCCTTTGGATTTGGAGTGGGTTGGGAAGGTAGATTTCCAGAATTCTTACTCACAAGTTCATGGAGGGCGGTGGCAATCTGACTCATTTGAGTCTTCAAATCTATCAGCTCCAAACCTTGACTCTTCATCTCATTCTGTTGATTAAGAACAATTTGTTTCAAAAGATCATCAGTGTTAGAGTCTACCTTGTGTTTGATATTCCTTTGTTGCTGACTCGTTGATGTTTGAGCTTCGAATCTCCTTTGGGGTTGTTGGAAACCCTGTTGGTAAGGTGGAGGCTACTGGAAGTTTGGTTGAAAAGGGGGCCTTTGTTGTTGTCCAGAGCCATACCTCATGTCTGACTGATCTTTCCACCCTTGGTTGTATACTGTATCAAACTTCTTTTGGGGATATGGTTGTTGTTGTTGCTGCTGAAATGGTCTCCCAGGGAACACTTCTGCACAATCTTCTGTCTCTTGTAGTTGCGGGCAACAGTCAGTTGGGTGGCTTGTCTCAGTGCAAATGCCACATAGCCTTGAAGGAGGGGGTTGGGATGTCTTTTGAGCCAATTCAATCTTCCTCACCATAGTTGTAAATTCTTCTAACTTAGTATCAATCAAATGACTTTCAAGAAAATAAGTACTTACTTGATGTACTCCTCGAACATGTGGTGTACCTCTATCACCAAATTGTTGAGAGTTTCGGGCCATTTTTTCGATCAATTCTTGTGCAGCTACTAGTGCCTTGTCCACCAATTCTCCTCTAGCTGCATCATCCACCATGCTCCTCTTCATGGGTGTGAGTCCTTCATAGAAGTACTGGATGAGTATTTTCTCACTGATTTGGTGATGTGGGCAGCTTGCACACAACTTCTTGAATCGCTCACAGTACTCATACATTGACTCCCCTTGTGCTTGCTTGATCCCCGATATCTCCTTTCGAATGGATGTGTTCCTTGATGCTGTAAAAAATCTTTTCAAGAAAAGACGTTTCAAATCATTCCAATATGTTACACCTTCAGGTTGCAAATAATACATCCAATCTTTTGCAGCTCCATCAAGTGAGAATGGGAATGCTCTTAATTTGATTTGATCTTCAGAAACATTTCTTGGTTTTAATGTTGAGCAAACCACATTAAATTATTTAATATGTTTATTGGGATTCTCACCAGAGAGGCCATGAAACTTTGGAAGTAAGTGAATTAATCCCAATTTTAGTTCAAAGTCCGATTCGAGATTTGGGTCTGCAATACAATTTGGTTGATAGTTAATATCATGTACAACCAATTCTCGAATGGTTCTATTAAGTTCATTTCCATTGTTTTCAACCATTGGTTCTTCTTTTATGTTTGAATTTGAATAGCTTCCAATTTCAATGTTTCCAAAAGAGAGGAATTCACCAACTGGTGGAATATTGAAACTTCCCGTAGACTGAGAATTTCTGATTCGAGCCCCTAAGGCTACGTTCAATCTCAGGGTCAAGATCTACGAGATCTTCGGGATTAGTTCATGTCATAGATCAAATAAAAATGAAAAGAAATAAAGTGGACCATAGTAAAATAAGAATGATAAGTTTTAGTTGATGGTCCAAAAAGAAGTAGAAGAAAATAAAAGAAGAGGAAGAAAAATCATATTGGTTAAAGAAGGAAGAAATAAGAGAGGAAGAGAATAAAATGTAAAATATAATAAATACCTCTAATTGGTTGAAATAATTACTTGCCTCCCTGGAAACGACACAAATTTGAAAGAGTGCTGTCGTGGGCGCCCTCAAATGATTAGTGTAATTTGGGGTACTTAGGTGCAGCAGAGTGGCTGACCAAGGTCATCTCTCAAAGGAGGAAGTGAATTTAACAACTTATTAGAGGTATTATAAAAAAAATAGAATAAAATAGAATAAAAACACTACCTTAAAGGATTGGGGTTTGTTGTAGTTTATTAATCTAGAAGAATTTTGCTGGAAAAAGATTGTATAATTTTTTTTGTTTTTAGTTTTGAAATGAATTTCGATTAAAATGACACAACAAGAAGATGTTTTTTTAGAAATATATTTAAAAGGTGTAATTGATATAACTCTACCTATTCACTTTATTATTAATCATTATCATTTAAATTAACATTCACTTAATTATGATCCCTTAATTTGTTAAATCCTGAACCCTACGAGAATTAACTTTACCATGAAGATGATGTGAATTTAACCCAAGGCTAACTTCAGAACATGCAATCGCAGCACCCTGATCTGATTGATGTTCTAAGATTATCTTATGGTCAGTGGTAAATTAAGGCTCATATCCATTCTGGAAATGATGATGAATTGTTTTTAGAGATTATCTTTGAACTCTACAAATTTATCCCTTGTGGTCTTGTATTATCGATTACGATCGCGCTCTCACAATTTACACAAAATCCCGACCTCGTGTGTTTTGTGTTAATTGTTCAATTTCTTGCTTAGTTTCTTACAATTTAAAAACATAATTCATGGATAATATTAAATGAATTACATTAGCTCAATGATTCAAAATAATTAAATGAAGAGGGTAGAAGATAGATTGATTACTAGATGACTACTCTTCTATGGGTGGCGTAATCATCGTAGAAGCGTTTTGCATGTGCAAAGGTTTATAATGGGTATAAACCAATAATGCTTCTACTCAATAATTCCAGCCCAAAGAGGAAGATTAATGGATGAAGAAATTTAAACAAAATAGAAGAAACAAGAAGAAATAAAAGAAGAACAAATAAGTTTATTACACAAATGAAAACATTACAAAATGAAGAAGAGAAGGAGGCTTCGATGAGGGGATCCTTGCTTCAAGATCTACCCCACTTACAATGGTTGGATAATTTAGGTGAAACAAATTCTCCTCTTCCTCCAATATCCTAATGAACGTCACAACCCCTCCAAATGAGAAAAAATCCAATTTATAGAGGGGAGGGGAGGAGAGGTTACAAGTGGTTTCAAGTGTGAATGTGGAAATTCGGCCAAATATTTTAATGCAAATTTCACCGCCCATTTGACCACCAAAACGCGTGAATTGGCCAGCCTTCGAGTAGGATCAAATGTGAGGATATGGGTCCTCTATCTCCTCTCCATAGTTGGGATCAGTAAAAGCCCATATGTAGGAGTTATAGCCGCAATACAAGAGCTTATCCATTCTGGCGAGTCCAGCCCAGCTTTGACTTTATGGCCCAATTACTCCATTAAAATGCATTATTTTGATCTAGTGTCCTGAATAAAAGTTTTAGATAATTAAGTTAGGAACACTGTTAAAAACATTCAAATTCAAATAATAAATATAAAAAATATTTATATTCGAAATACTACAGTGCACTATTAAGGGTAAAACTGGAATTTTCACCAAATTTTCAAATGAATGATCAAATCCAAAATATTTTATAAATAAACATATTTAACACAATGTGAGGAAATTATATCATTTATTATAAATAAAATATTCAATAAAATAGTGTTTTATCAACCGTTCACTAGGACTGATCAGTGCCAGAAGGCCTTCGAGGAGTTGAGATAGAGGCGGACTAGTGCTCCAATGTTGAGGCTGCCAGAGGAGGGCGTTGAGTTCGTGGTGTACTGCAACACTTCATGATCTAGGCTCAGGTGCATGATGATGTATCAGTGAGTAGTGATTTCATATTGGTCAAGGTAGTTGAGTCCCCAAGAGCAGAATTATGTGACTCGTGATTTGGAGATGGAAGAGGTGGTCTTTGCCTTGAGGTTATGGAGACACTACCTTCTGGGTGAGCGTTTTGTGGTCTACTCAGACCACCAGAGCCTCAAGTACATCTCACATAGAGAGATCTGAATCCGAGGTAGAGGTTATGGCTGGAGTTTATAAAGGACTATGATTTCTAGATAGTCTATACTCCAAGGAAGGGAAATATAGTACCATATTCCCTTAGCAGGAAGTCCCAGGCTCATCTAGTGTGGGAATCATCAGAGCATTTGGCTTCCCTATAGCTGAACATGGTGGAGCATAAGGGTATGACTTTACTACAGTCGATGGTGTTGACTCCTTTTCTCCTTGAGCATGTGAGAGAGTTGCAGTTTGGGGATGTCGAAAATGAGGTACTGCATGATCAGATATCCACATGTGATGCACACAATGGGTATTCGGAAAGGGGGAATCACGAGATCATGTTCCAGGGGTGAGCTGTAGTACCAATGGAAATGCGGGTTGAGGTGATGCGGGAGTTCCACACTTCTCCCTTGGATATACATCCCAGTGTGGGGAAAATGCATAGAGACCTTCAATGGTAGTTTTGGTGGCCTGGCATGAAGTGAAGTGTAGCTGAGTTCGTTTCTCGGTGCCTTACCTATCAACAGGTGAAGGGAGAGCATTAGGTTCTGGCAGGGTTATGCAGCCGCTTGATATCCTGGAGTGGAAGTGGGATGGAATATCTATGGACTTCGTCATATGAATTCTTTGCACAACGAAGGGCCACGATTCCATTTGGTTGATAGTGAAAAGACTCACGAATTCGGTGCACTTCCTTTCCATTAGAGAGAAGAGCTAGGTGGAGAGTCTTGGGTAGAAGTACATTCGAGAGATCGTCCGCCTTCATGGAGTACCCTCAACGATCATCTCTGTCAGTGGTGCATGGTTTACGTCGCGTTTCTGGCGAGGCCTGGAAGAGGCATTTGGGACTCGGCTGTGGATGAGTACAACTTTTCACCCCCAGACCGACGGGCAGACAGTGTGCACTATCCAAGTGTTGGGGGATATGCTTAGGGCGTGCGTGTTAGACTTTGGCCTAAGCTGAGATGATCACCTTCCCTTGGTGGAGTTCATGTACAACAACCATTACCACTCTACTATCAGCATGGTAACTTTAGATTCCCTCTACGGGATACCCTGCAGGTCACCATTGTGCTGGACGGAGGTTGGGGAGACCTCCCTCATGGGCCCAGAGTTGGTGCGGGCGATGATGGAGAAGGTGCAGACCATTCGTGAGCGGATGAGGATGGCATAGAGTAGAATGACGTCCTATGCAGACCATCGTCGCAGGAAATTGGATTTTGAGCAGGGGGGCCATGTCTTTTTGAGGGTCTCCCCATAGCATGGAACACGAAGGTTCGACCGGGTAGGAAAGTTGTCCTCGATGTTTATTGGGCCCTTTGAGATCGTGCGTAGGGTTGGTGAGGTTGCCTACCATCTTGCTATACCCACACAGCTGGAGAGGGTGCATGACGTCTTCCACATGTTGCAGCTGAGGAAATGCATTCACAACCCCACACACGTTATCGACTAGGGAGAGCTGGACGTTGAGGATAGAGACACCTTTGTGAAGCACCCAATGGTAATTGAGGACCGGTAAGAGTGGACACTGTGTGGATGAACCATTACTTTTGTTCGTGTGCTATGGCAACACGAGAGGGTTTAGGAGAGCACCTAGGAATGGGAGAGCCATATGTGGGATCAGTATCCTTATTTTTTGGTAGTTTTTTTTGTGGATGATAAAATTGAAGGAGGGAATGATGTAAGAACCCAGGTTTTGAGCATGTAATACTTTTAATTTTTCTTTATGTTATTCCAGAGTAGGGTGTTTAGGCGACGTGTGGTTCCTAGCCCCGGTTTGGCCGGAATTAAATTTTATGTGCCTTCACACTAAACATGCCAAAGAAACAGGATAACTCCTAAATGGTTTCTTGGATGGGAAAACATAGGGCACCGTTGAGTCTGAAGTGTTCCTTTTACCCTAGGAGGGGTGTAACTTTCGCGGGCATGACCCTTCTGTGGAAAACGCCACCAGGGGTGTTTTTGTAATTTAGTGGCCTCAGGCGTGAACTTTATAACTTCTGAATGGAGTCTCAGATTAAAATTCTAAGACCGCCTTTGCGCTCAAAATGAGGATTTTACCCTAGGGGATGCTTAACCCCGACCCTGTCAAAAGTTTGGGTATGGGCCTACTGGTGGGTGTTTAAAAATTAATTAAATTTTAATTAATTACCTACCAAAACACCTCCAACCCTCCCTTCTTCCACATGGAACTCCTTCTCTGGAGAAATCTCTCCCAACATGGGAGCAACATACTTCATAATCCTCCTCCTCTCCGGAAAGGCGGTGGCGGCTACGGCGGACCGTTTTTGAAGTGACGGGCTACGTCCTGTGACGTAGTTTCGCGTGTTTCGTTTTTAAAATCCGCATCTTCTTGGAACTCAAATATTAGTGTTAAATTGATTTTTATTTGTTGATATAATTACAAAGATGTGTAGGGATCGATCCAAGATTTTCGATGAGTCTTTCTGATCGAATTTGTGAGTCCCGGGGTGTCCAGGGTGACCCCGGGAAGTTTGCCGGCCAAAACATTCCATTTCCGGTGGTTCTAGGGCGGTCTAGTGGGAGACGACGACGATGCAGCAGGCCACCCAGGCTACGGCGCGGCAGGTTACCAAGAGGTGGCATGGTGGTATTCCCAGGAGGCAGCGCGGTGGGCTCCCAGGTGGCGGCGCGACATGCTTCCCAAGCAGCGACGTGCGACGCGTGAGACCATGGTCGACACGACCCTAAGAAACAGCCGAGACCCACGCTTTGCGGGTCTCGTGGAGAAGGGGACGGACTAGATCGTACATGTCTAGGTAATGTTGCACGGCCCGCGCGGTGAACCGCGGGCTGCAGTGGACCAGGCGGCCGGGCGGTCGAGCCGCAGACCGCCGGTCTGAATGGGGTGGACCGGCCGAACCAGTCTGGCCCACCCCATCTCTGTCCCTAAGAAATTAAATGCCCCTAAATTGAAAACTGAATGTAGGATTTGTGCGTCGTCTATGGCGATGTGATCCATGGATCAAGATGGAGATTTTGAGATGGTCTCAGGGATTTTTAATTCCTGAAACAGGGGCTCGGTGGCGCGACACGCCTGCTAAGTATTTCTTAGTGCCTTGCTGGGATTCTTCTTTTCAATGGCATGAAAACATCCAGAGTCCATTTTAGGCGCCGTTAGTGGTGTTGTAACCCTATATTCAAGATGATTTATTCTAGGGTGTTTTTAGGCATTGAATCTATAGTTGAGGCGTGAGCCCCACATGTTGTCTTTTAAGCTGTGAGTAGCGTTTTGCGACTTTTTCATCAGACGTCCGTTCAGGGCGAATGAGTAGTCATTTTGGCGTGTTTTTTGGAGAACATCGCGATAGTGCAGTTCGCTTGACCTTTTTTAGGACTGAGGTTTGGGCCCCACGAGACGCCGTATGGGCATAAATCGGTGTTGAATAACTTTTTTTCAGGAGTCTGTTTCAAGTGAGTAAATAGTCAATCTCATATGTTTTTTCGCGAGGAGTACAATGGTGTAATCCTTTTGGGCATACAGAGCCTCTTTTGATATCTCATTAAATGTGGAAACATGAAAGGGCATTGGTCGGAGGTTCCTTTGATGCACTCCGAACCGACGCAAGGTAGCAATGTTAGTGACAGCAAGAGATGGTACATGCAATGTGGAGTTATCGGACCAATTCCGAGTTTACCCTCCAGTGGGGTAGGGTAGTGGGTTACCCACCGGCGTATCAGGGTTTACCCTCCAGCGAGGCTGGGCAGTGGGTTACCCATTGACCCTAGGTTTTACCCTCCAGTGGGGCAGGGCAGTGGGTTACCAATTGACTTTAGGGTTTACCCGCTAGCAGGGCTGGGCAGTGGGATACCCGATGATATCTCAGGGTTTACCCTCCAGCTGGGCAGGGCAGTGGGTTACCCAATGACTTTTTTCAGACTCATCCTTTTCTATGAGTCTAGTCATTGACTTTTCACCATGATTACTAGAGAGGGACCTTGGTTGTACAGTGTAGTGATGATAAAACTTCTAGTGCGGGATTGTTCGGGCATTAGTGATGGGTATCCTTATAACTGTTGGTTATTTTTCCTTGGCTGAGCTTGTAGATAGAGATCCCCTTACACAATCATTCTGGTTTCTTGTTGGGCATATATATATATATATATACACCCTACATTTGTTCCCACTCCATGGATTTAGTTACTCTCTTTCTAGGAGGGTAAAAGACACGCGAGGGTATGCCACGTGCTTTCTGTGTCTAGCCCCACTTGGTTGGACGAGTCTACTTCCTTTCTTTTGTTGGGTTGATCTACACTCTATTTAATGTACCCTTTCACTATTTTTTGTTCTGTCTACTGATCACCGTTTTGGTACCTCCTTTGTTTCTCCCTCGAGATTTCGGGGTATCCTACTGAGTATCTTTATACTCACACCTTCTTAGGCTTTTCCCGCACATGGTGTGCCCTTGCAGATGACGAATAGGTCGATCAAGACTACAGAGGAGCATAGAGGACACATGAACTTGGGATACATTCAGTGGTCGTAGTAGGACATTCATGTGTGAGACTCACCAGCTATTTACTTTTGTTTACCTATTGTCGGGTTGTGGCACCTTTCAGGTTGGGAATGTATTTTGCCCTTTTTTTGTTCATTTATCTTGTTAGTACTTTTCAGAACATTACTTTTTCTATTTAGAAGTTGATGCATGACTGTGGTTGGGTTATTGATTATTTTCCTTTGGTTTTATTTTTTAGTCTGCACTTCTGCACTAAGTGGGCTGTGTGTGCGTGTATAGGTACTTATGCGAAGGCCTCCCCGAGATCGTTATGCCTTCGGTGCTTGCTGCCATCCCCTGGCCTTTGATGGTGGGCCTAGGGTAGTTGCGGCTCGAGACCAACAAGTTCGGCTCATGACACATAGCCCTTAAAATCCTTATAGGGGAACAAAAGGTTGTTGAACTACTACAGGATTACAACCACCATGCCAATCATCTAGTTAGAAAGGGATGATTACGATATACTTTAGTACGTTACTATGGGATACCAACTATATGTCATTATACTATAGGCAAATCCACAACTTTTGAACTACGAAGACCAAAGAATGGATACTCTTCTCAATGGAAGAATATATGGTCTCTGATTCAAGAAACATGAATCTAAGAAAAAAGAAACTATTCACATTTCCATTGTTGTTCTTCTAGGACAGGAGAGTGATAAGGGATCATTCTAGGGTGGTCGTATAAATAAATATTGGCTCCCCTATGATGGTTGTAATCAAAACCAAATGATGTAGAAGATATATCTTTATGTCATCAAATATGGTTGGGTATTCCTAACCCAATTGATAAGCAGTTTATTCTTTTACAATCATGGATAAAGGCCTGAATTTTCTATCTTGGTTGGTGAAAAATAATAATAATATATGCTATTTGGTCTTATAGGACCCTAAAATCTTGAAGATTACACAGAGGATGATTTTTTCCAATAGTCTTAGTCTTCTATGAATCAATCCCAATTCCTCTAAAACTAAAAACAAACCTGATAAACATCCCCTAGGTATCCCCGAATGCACACTTCAAGGGGTTCATCATTAGGTGATGAGAGTAGAGCATGTCGCTCACTTTCTCAAGATATATGATATTGTCCTAGAATTGGTGGTATTTGACTACAAAATCCAAAACAAAGAACCATGATATTGTTTTTAGTAGTGGATTGAATATTTGATTCATGATGCATTGATAAGTGGTTCCTACATTCTTCCAATTAGAGGGGATCACTCGATAATAGAATGTTACCTAAGGATCCCTAAAGAAGGTGGATTCTTCACATTTATTTTCCCTTCATATTTTATTATTCCTAGATAAAAATACATAAATTATATAACCTAGAGTCCAATAGTTTTATCAATCAATGGTTTAGTCAATGAGACAAAAAAATCAATCCTTCTGGTAGTGGTGGTTGAGGTCCCAAAAGTAGATGTAGTATTTAATATATGTATTATTCTTTGTGATTGGGATATTTTTGGAAAACCATTTGTGGTATTAAAATTTAATAGAAAATTTGGATTTATTAATTTTATCTACTTCATCTATAAACATGGTATAATGGAAAGGATGCATCTTCTTGAGTTCCATTTTGAACCCATAGTGCTCCGTAGGGAGTCCAAGGAAGTGGAAATAAACTTGGGGATCAATGAATAACAATTCAATATAGTATTAGGTGAAAAATTTGAACTCTTTCCTCAGGAATGGAATGCATTAATGCTGCTCCTTGGGATAAATAATAAAAATAATCTATGTTGGCCTCAGATATTCCATGATGTTGAGATTCACTTGTCCCAATTCAACATCATATGTGGACACCCCATCTTCAAATTTATTAGGATAAACATCCAAATCCTAATTATCACTAGAAAAATGATTTTGAAAGGAATTGTACATCACTCTAGGAATAGAAGGTTGTGAGGGAATACTCTCACCTTCTTCTATAGGGGTTGAATATTTAGTAGTGGATTCATATCCTCTCATTTTATTTGAATACCATGGAATCATAAGATGACACTTTAATCTCATGTTGTTTTTATGGTGAGGTCCACACTTTGTATGGAAAAAATTATGACGGGTTGACCTCAATTGGGTCAATCTATCCCTTTTAATGGTATGATTATGGAACATGATTGTGACAAATGGATGGAACTTTTAGTATGTAATGAGGGTGGTTAATTCTAGGTTTATCAGTGGTCTCCCTTTATATGAATACGAGGAGACCTGAGAGAATTACTTTTTATTTGGGATGATAAAATGGTTCCAATGGTATTTAGTAATTTATTATAATTAGTTGATTAGTAGGATAAATAAATCCTTCAATTCCTCTTGGGGATCTTCCTAGGTGGCTATCAAGTCGTTGGAAGCATTGATATGCTCCACCACATCGATCTAGATAATCCTCCCTTCCCTTTTATAGTACCCACAATTCCAGTTATGGAATCCATATGAGTAAATGGGTGAATCACCAACATGGGGTACCATAGGATGACCATTGAGGGAGTAATTTAGGTATTGATGATATGTATAAGGGACCACCACATGTATGTGAATCTAGGGCCTTCCCATTAAGGCATTACTGGTAGTGTCCTGCATAAAAACCATGAACTCTGTACTTTCTTTGATTTTACTAAAATTGGTCCCCAATTGAATAATTATATGTTAATTATACTCAATATTTTCATATCCTTGTGTTTTAAATATTGACATTTTCAAATCTACCTAGTTGATTCACACTCTCTGGAGAATTCAAATCATGATAAGATTGATCCCAGAGCCAGTTTCTACCAAGGAGCAATGAATTTCCATGAAATTGAGTTTTCATGAGTCATATATCTAGTTAATGTTCCCCAAAATGATGGTTCCATCATCCTACCAAGATAAGGAACTGATGGATTGAAACTATCCTATCTGGATTCCTATGCACGGTATGCTTCCATGTTATCTACCTCAGTTGAAAACTAGAGAAAACTATTTAGGGCCTTGTTGAGAGCTGCATGTAACTCCTTTGACAGGTGGACAAAATCAAGGATAAAGTGTCATTCCAGTATACTGATGATATATTTAATAACATAATATCTCTGATTTAGTAGAATGTTTTATCTTTGTAAAAGTATCTCTTCTACGAGAAGCATAGTGGTTATAGTTGGATAAGGATTTAAGACCTAACTAGTGCTTGCTTTGTTATGTAGTTGGTTATATAGATGAGACTGAGCATCAGGTTATATTGAATGTGTCTTGAGTGGTTGTGGATGAGCCTTGTATTATCTTGGTTAAGACATATGGTCAACACAACTAATTGGTTGTTGGGGTATGACTAGGAATGTGGACTGTGAGGGATATACTTGTTGAGCTCTAAGTAACACATATTATCCTGTCTTATTATCATGTACTATTATTTCTAGGGTAACACGATTTTTTTTCTTACTCGTATGGAATCTACCCTCCCTTGATAGGATTGACCAATGGTGCCTGACAGAGTGGGTGGTTACAGTACCACTAAATTCAACAGAATGATCCACCATCCTAATGAAATTGAAAAAATAATATTGTTTCCCCTCATTAGTTTCATATTCCAAAATCAAAAATATTCTGGGTATTTCTCCCAATTTTAGTAGCATAAAATATACGGGAGTGAAGAATGGTTTTGGAATGAGTAGGGGATCTTGATTTCCAATACACTATTAGTTTCAATTGTGTTAATACATGGAAGGTTGTTATATTGATGGGGTAACTAAAGAGAATGTTGTAACCATATATGATGCTTGATAGTTCAACATAGCATGGATAATTTGATGGGCATGAGGTACTGACTCCCAGGCTAGCCAATCCTCAAAATTCTATAAATTTCGACTAAAGACTTTCCTCTATTCACCCAAATCATCATCATCTCCAACTAGGGTAGTTGATACATACATCCCACAAGCTAGGGGATTCCCCAACTCAAAAATTCCATGATATATTTGGTCCTTGAGCTAGTCCATGAATACAAAATAATCATTAATGGTGTTCCCAATGATCAGGTGGTGGGTAAAATAGTAAACACAATTCATTAACCCATCCCCTTTAGCCATTTGATTCCCAAAAACATCAAAAGGTATTATCCATGGAATAAAGAAATAATCCTTGAAATTTATCATCCCTGAACGTGATGTTCAAGTTATTTTTTTACAAATTTAATTTTGTGTGTCTGTACCTAGAGGGTCTATGGAAAAGATTCTCATAATGTGTCTATACATGGATAAGCCTATTCTCCAGGAGTGCTTAAAATAAAACTAGATGAGGGGACTAAGTATGTTAAAATAAATATGTCTCTACTCTTACAGGATACCACAATGGAGCTAAAGGTGGAATTGGGTTCAACCAATGCATGGTATGCATTATAGATTCTTCTAAGCATTGATTTATCATAGATAATTCCTATAAATTAACTTGGTGATTAATGGATTTGGATATAGATACTAGTTCATCTCAAAAACTCTCTACAAACATCATGAATTACTATTTATAAGGAAGCTAAAAATAATGGGAATATATAAATCATTTCTATTGGGTGACAATGTCAATGAAATTCTCATTATCCCACTGTTTTCACATATTAATTTCCATGCCACTTGTTCTATGCAAGGTTAAGCTGTATTGGTTGAGGAATTGCATTTAAAGATCAACCTAGATGGTGATAGATCCCGAGGCTAAATGATTGTACTAGAAAAATTTTGGTCTCTCCATGTTCCGGAAAAAACATTGGAGTTGTACTACGTTCTGTTTCCCTAGAGTTTATAGCCTCGGGCCACACCAAGAGAAGAAATGGTATAGATATATCTATAGATCACATATACCACTGAAAGAGATAAAAAATTTCTAGAGAAGTATAGTGGTGGAGAAGTGTGATCCAACCATTCCAAGTAAGACTTCATTTTAAGCTGGACTTAAAACAAACCAACCATAACATAAATATACATTTAATAACTTTTATAAAATACTTAAAACATTACAAAAAAAGACTCCCAATGACCGTATTATTTTAGTGCATTTGGAAATATGTTAACATAAAAATCGATATATAAGCGAGCTACATTATCTCCCAATAGTTTCTAAAAGACTATAACCCCGGTTATAAAAATCATACGTGAAATATATCTTCATATCTTGGGGAAGGAAATATAGGAAGGGATGATATCAAATTATTAGTAAGGGTAAACAAGGGAGATATGTAAACATAATCAGGAGAATAAATTTATGAGAAGAGAATCATGAAAATAAAATATTATACCATATATATCAAAGACCTTAAACCTGAATCATAGCATAAATATTGGTAATTCCTATGACATGAATAATAAATAAACAAAGAACATAATTCATGAAAGCATAACATATGAATAATGTTGGAGTTGGTGGTCTAGAACCAACTACTTGGTACTTTATTCATTAATACAAGCCTTATCACATCTTGATTGTTCTTCTGCGGGATAATGCATGTGATAATGTCCTAAGGACAGTTGTTGCATTAATGGGTCATAGCGGATCCCTGCTATGATGAGAACCCGGAAGTGATATAACACTGTTCTTAAATATATGTTCTATGGCCAGATGATATTATTTTAGAGACACAAATAATACAGGTCATTAGGGATGAGGAATCATAAAACTTTGAGACACCTTCTCATGGTGTGCTCCCTTGGTAATATCCAGGAGGATATTATGAGAACGAGACCCGCCAGTAGGAAATACATATTTCATAGTTTCGTTGGATGTTCCTATCTGCGGATGTGTGTATTGGTCCTTAGACTTTAAGATTATTATTAATGGGTATTACAACTCACACACTTAGATGTATTGATGAAAACTGTGATGAAACACTGTTCGCAGCGAGGTAGGATACGTTGGGTGCGTCACGAGTAATACTGCATTAATAGATAATGAGAGAAAGGATTTGTCCCTTCTGTTCCATAATGGAAGTAGATATCTCAGGCACTTTGACGAAATTGATATATCCTAAATAAATCCATGGTCATGGTAAGGTATGGTCGAGTTCAATTTCGGGAAGTCAAAGAAAGAATAATCGAGCACATGAGTTGATGGAAGTAGCATGCAACCTGCTTGATTGGAGATATCGAGACAAAGGGATTATATTACATGGTAAGCGTTCGTAGGAGGTGACACGTCATTGAGGCGTTAACTTCGTTCTCTATGGGTGTCTTGGCGTGTTTCTAGATGTTATCCTTGGACTTTAGGAAGGCTCTTCCTAATGCCACTAAGAAAGAGGCCTAGAGGGGCACACACTAAGTGTGTCCATGTATCTCAGTTAAACATTAATTTAACAAGTTAAATAAATATTATTCCAGCCTGTGGTTTAAAAATTATTTAAGGATGCATGATCGCATTTATTTCGACACGAGTTATTCGAGAGAATATATTGTGGGGGAAATAATATATATATTTATTAGCAAGTAATGCAGTTACATTTGTTTAAAAGATAAATAGCCATTACCCAGGGTCTAATAAATATGGTGGAGGAAATAAAAAAATGAAACATAAAAGTACACGCCATGTATATTTATATACACGCCGTGTAGTTTGTTTTTCGGGATTCGTGAGAAAATATTTTTTATTTAATTAAAAGATATTAAATGTAATACGTTGGGCGCATGTCAAGTAATAATGATGGTCAACTGTCATTATTAAGACATGGGGTATTACTAAGAATTAAATGAAATGATTAAATGCTTTCGGGCAATTAATTCATTTTATTATTCTAAGTATTATAATACGAATTACATAATTCTCAAAGAATTATAGACATTGTTGTGAAGAATGGATTTGGAAAATACTATAAAGCCAAGAGAGAATTCCCTTTCCACCAAGAATGCTTTCAAGTTACGAGAGTGAGATCCTCTACCAGATCAAGGCGGTAGAAGGCAGACATCACAAGCGAAGGTTCTTCCGCCTTAGCACCCGGTGATCCCTTTGGCGATGTCCAGAGATACGTGGAGAATGTGTGGATCACCACTAGAGGAATCCTGTACTTGGATTCTACGATGTAACGATGGATCACATGATCGTGACCGGAGACTCCAACGAAGAGAGAATTGCATCGAGGTAATTCTTATGAATTAATTAAATTAATTATAACCAACATATGATGATCCTATCTCAATGGTTCTGAGACTCTTCTTTTCTTTTCCATTCTTCATCCTATTCTAATGATCCAGCATTTTAAATCATGACGGATCTCGGATCGAACGTTGTTAACATTAAAATTAAAGTGGGGTAAAACCCCACCAACGCGCTTTCGCTATGCCCGGAACCTACATGTGGTATCAGAGCGGTCATATCGTTGATTATAATTATTTAGTTTTTTATTGGTGATCTACACATTTAATAATTTAGTTATTTCAATTCATGTTTAATCGTTCTAGAAATCTGAATCTCGAGATCTGTTCCTCCTCCCTTGTTTCTCGTTGACCTCACAGAAACGAATTTTTCTTTTAATTTGGATTAAAATAAAATAGAGGAAATCATCTGAAGGAGACAAAAGTTTCTGGCCGTCCAACACCAGAATACACAGTGTGTATTTAGAAGTACACTCTGTATAGTCTAGGATCAATGCATTGACTGATCCGCCAAATCAGGACATGTATTGGATTCTTTCTAAGAATTTAAGACTCTGTGTATTGAACAGAAACAGGTGTCACACGGTTTCCAGATTACACGCCGTGTGGTCCAATGAACACGGCGTGTAGTCCCTTTAGGTTAGGGTTGGTCCGTGTACCCCGTACACGGCTTGCCCAGCTGGAAACCGTGTAACGTGGAAACTACACGACATGTGTCCCATAGAACACGCCGTGTATTCAGAAAATTACTGAAGTACATTAACACGCCCTGTCCCCAGGCGTGTACTTCGGATAGACGGTGAAGAAAAGTACACATCATGTAGTCGTAACTACACGCTATGTACTCACCCAAATTATGCAGATTTATTAAAATTTATTATTATATATACAAACCCTTGAGACGTGTACCATGGTGTAGGCGTAAAGCTGAGGCACAACATGTGATAGGTGTTTTATATATATGTGTTTAATTTAACATCTGCTTAATGAAAGAGAATTCACCAGGTAACCTCCAAGGTACAAGTTACGTACAAGGATGATTTTAATGAATTTATTTGTTTAAAATTATGATGGATGAGAATCTCAAGGAAATTCAGAAAAGGGTTTTAAGATAAACGGATTGATTAATTAAAGACAATTAATTAAGTCAAGCATGATTTATCTTAAACAGTAATGATTAAAGAATTAAATTCTAGTTTTATTCATGAAGAAATATCATTGCATGCATGGATGATCATGAGCTAGACCGAGACCATTGTATGTGAATGGTTTCTTTTAATTTATTTATTTAAATTAAATTGGTTGGCATGCGAGCCATCTCCTCATTAATATGTAGGGTCTGCGCGCCCAAGGATTATTTTTGTAAAAACCCCTTTTTACCCCTCACCTATGTGTGAGATAAATGCATATGTAATGGATGGATCTCCCAAGCTAGTGGAGGCGGCTCAAGTCAAGAGCCAAGGTGAAACCAATCCAAGGAGATACAAAGGTGTACAAGTGGAAAGCTGTAAACACGAACCCGAAAGGTTCAAGGTGTTTCTCCCCTAGGTCTTGGGTTAGTTTATCAACCGCTAGATAAACTAAACAATATAAAAGCTCATGATCATACCATTTATTTTATTTCTGTCAGTTCCATGGTTTACTTATTGTGGGTGTGTTGTCACGATCACACAATTATTGAATTAAACGAGCATGCAAGATGGAACTAAAATAAAACCTTCTTATACATAAATATTATCATAGAAATGGTTAATCACTTAAGTATATCCCAATTAATATTAACAATCATGTAATAAATGATAATAAAATGGCTATTTATGTATAAGGATAAAATCTCTCAAAAGAAATATTAACTCAATGTAGCCTTCCATAATCTTGGTTAGAATCGAACCATAGTTCAAAATGCTTGACCAACCCTAGTTGGGGGGATATCAATTATCGGGGAATTATAATTCAAGGTTTTGGGTTTACTTGACTTGGTTCACATCAAGGGTTGACTGCCACAGCAGGACTTGGTGTGACGAAGAGGCAAAGGTTGAGAAAATCCAAAATAAAAGGATTTCAGGATTGGGGAGTCCACTTAGCGGATCAAGGAGTTGAGAGTTAATGCAGTTTGAATTTGGAATGCCTTCCTAAAACCCTTCAAGTTTCTTGACCAACCCTAGTTGGGGTAATGCTAAGGGCAATATGGATCCTTTCCACTAGAATATTCAGGCAACAGAATATTCCGAAGTCAATGGTGAGGGCTATTGGATTTTAATAAAATAGTGGGAGACTAATAAGTATTAATTTATTTATTTGTCTCAATTTTTGTAATAAAGTACTAAACCCTTTCTCATATTACTTTTTAGAAACATAAAAAAATGACTTTAAACTTATCATTGCGCACCATACTGAAGAAGGAAAACCTTCTCACCGGCACCAATTTCCAAGAATGGCAGAGGCATTTACGCGTCTTCCTTTCCCACAAAAGGAAATTGTATGTGCTGGAAGAGCCTATTTCAGTTGCAACTGGTAAAGAGGATAGTGATGAGGAATTATCTCTCTAAATGAAAAACATGGATGATGCCACATATGTCCAGTGTTTCATGCTATCGGCCATGTCTAATGAGCTCTTGAAGCAACATGGAAACATGGACTCGTATAGCATGATGTCTCACCTTAAGGATATCTACCAAGAGAAGGTGAGACAGGAGAGGTATGAGATCTCCAATGCTTTGTTTACAACTAATCTTGTAGAGTCTGTGCCAGCTGAACCTCATGTAGTCAAGATTATTGGCTACATTGAACACCTGGACATCTTAGGGATTAAATTCCCGGATGAGTTTTGTACAGATCTCATCCTATCATCACTGCCCAATACCTTCTCTAGCTTTATTGTCAACTATAATATGAGCGGCAATGATAAGAGTCTATCGGAGCTTCTGACCTTGATTCACCAGGTAGATAAGGATATGGGGTGTGAAAAAGCCGCGGTCCTTATGGTGAACAAGAAAAGGAAGGACAAGGAAAAGGGGAAAAAGACTTATAAACGGTCTGAATCCCCCGAGCACCATCCCTCCAAGAAGGGGAAGATCCAGAGGTAGAGAAAATAATGGGAGGCGGTGTGTTTTTCATGTGGAATGCAGGGCCAGTGGAAGAGGAACTGCACCCAAATTCATGGGGACGCTAAAGGTGTGTTCGTTATCGAGTGAAATCTTTCTATTTCTACACATTGGGTATTATATACAGCTTCTGGGGCTCACATCTGTATTCAAATGCAAGATCCAAGTAGATTTAGAAAGATCGCCAGAGGAGAGGTGGATCTTCGAGATGCCAATGGCGCAAGGCTGGTTGCATTGGCTATTGGAGACTACCACCTCTCATTTCCATCTGGCATGATTTTCATTTTACAAAACTGTTGTTTTTTGCCTAGTGTTACCAAGAACATAATTTCTGTATCATGTTTGGATATGGATGGATTTGTTTTCAAGTTTGGAAATAATGGTTGTCTCTTTTATAAGAACAACGTATGTTATGGTATGGCACATTTGAATAATGGTTTGCATGTATTAAATTACAAAAACCAAATGTTGGAAATTGATAATGAAACAGACTCACGTGACTCATACATCACCCAGTTGTGGAATCACCGCCTTGGTAATGTGAACGATAAGCGCTTGACAAAGCTATGACTAGATGGCTATTTAGACTCAACTGAGCTAAAACCACTTGAAAGATGTCACACTTGTTTACAAGGTAAAGTGACTAAGCTGCCTTTTGGTGGATAGGGTGAAAGGGCCATAGAGCTTCTAGGATTGGTACATACGGATTTATGTGGACCATTTATAGTAGAAGCTAGTGGTGGATATTCATACTTCATTACTTTTACTGATTATTTGAGTAGATAAGGATATGTTTACTCAATGTGGTATAAGTCAGAAGCCTTACAGAAATTTAAGGAATTCAATAATGAAGTAGATAATCAGTCTGGTAAGAAGATAAAGAATCTTCGATTGGATCGAGGTGGAGAATATCTGAACCAAGAGTTCATCGATCTTCTACAAGAGTCCGGGATTCTATCTCAGCTCACTCCTCTTTATACACCACAGTGGAATGGTGTTAGTGAAAGGAGGAACCAAACCTTTTTGGACATGGTGAGGTTGATTATGAGTCATGCGGATCTTCCATTATCCGTTTGGGGATATGCATTACAAAACGCAGCATACAAATTAAACCGAGTACCAACTAAGGGGGAAAATTGAATTCCATCCGAGTTATGGAATGGAAGGAAACCCACTTTGTCGCAAACACGTGTATGTGGATGCGATGCATTTTTTAAGGCATTCTCAGGCACCAAACTAGCACCTGGGGGAATGAAGTGTATCTTTATAGGATATCCCACGGAAACGAAAGGATATAACCTATATAATCCTCAAGACAAGAAAGTGACTGTCGCAAGACAAGATGTCTTTCTTGAGAGGGAGCACATCCTCAAGAAGGATAGTGGGAGTAAGATTGACTTCAACAATGTTGATGCTCAATATACACAAGAGTTGGTACAGGAAAAAGTTCCATAGGACCCGATGGAAGAGGATCCAAAAAAACAAGTACAGTGTAGGAGCTCAAGAGAGGTAAGGGAACCAGAGAGATTTGGTTTCTTAGTCTCCAAGGATGGTGAATCATTATTGTTGGAAAATGATGAACCTCTCTTTTACAAGGAAGCAGTAGAAAGATCAGAAGCTACAAGACGGCTAGATGCTATGAATTCTGAGATGGATTCCATGTATCAGAACCAAGTTTTGGTTCTGGTCAATGATAAAGTTGATGTAAAGCCTGTTGGATGCAAATGGGTATTCAAGAGAAAGATGGACATGGATGGTCAAGTTAGCACCTATAAGGCAAGGCTAGTGGCTAAAGGATTCAAATAGCATCAAGGAATTGATTATGATGAAACCTTATCTCCAGTTTCCATGTCTAAATCCATAAGAATCATACTTTCCATAGCATCTTACCATGACTACAAGATTTGGCAGATGGATGTCAAAGCAGAATTCCTTAACGGGAACCTTCAGGAAGATGTCTATATGACACAACCAGAAGGGTTTGTGACACCAGGTGAAGCCAAACAGGTTTTCAAGTTGTAGAAATCCATTTATGGATTGAAGCAAGCATCGAGGTCATGGAACATTCAATTTTATGAAGCCATAAAAGAAATTTGGTTTCATTAAGAACAAATGTGAGCAATGTGTTTATAAGAGGTTTAATGGGAATGCAGTCGTTATCCTAGTAGTATATGTTGATGACATATTTCTTATTGGAAATGACGTACCAACCTTACAGTTATTTAAGGAATGGTTGAACAAATGCTTCTCCATGAAAGCTTTAGGTGAAGAAACCTACATTCTAGGGATCAAGATCATTCGTGATAGATCCAGGAGGCTGCTTGGACTATGTCAGGGTACATTCATTGACCATATACTAAAAACATTTAGAATGGAACAATCCAAGAATGTATTAGTTCCAGTGTCACATGGCTTACATCTTTCTAAGAAAATTTTTCCTCAGACAAAACAAGAGAAAGATAGGATGAGAAACATCCCATATTCCTCGGCTATAGGATCCATCATGTATGCGATGTTATGTACCAGGCTTGATGTTGCCTATGCACTGAGCATGGTAGGTAGATATCAAGAAGATCCAGGAGAATACCATTGGACTGCTGTTAAGACTATCTTTATGTATCTGAAAAGAACTAAGGATATGTTCCTGGTGTATGGAGGTGACGATGAGCTTGTCATCAGAGGGTATGCTGTTGCTGGTATTCAAATAGATCAAAATGATCTAAAGTAGCAATCTGGATATGTTTTCTGTCTCAATGGAGGAGCTGTGAGCTGGAAGAGATTAAAGCAGCCAGTTGTCACCGATTCTACAGTGGATTCCGAGTATATAGTGGCTTCTGATGTAGCCAAGGAAGCCATCTGGATTCGGAACATTGTCCAGGATCTTGATGTGGTGCCTAGCAGTAAAGATCCCATTACACTGTATTGTGATAATACTACAGTGGTGGCTCTTGCAAAAGAACCAAGGTCACATCAATGGACAAATAACATACTCTGGAAGTATCACCTCTTGAGGATTTCTATCAAAGGGGTGAAGATGCAGTGGGCAGAGTGTCCACAAAAGAGAACATAGAGGACCCCATGACTAAAGGCCTATCTCAGCAGAAGCATGAATATCATGTGAGAGCTAGCGGGTTAAAGGTTGTTAGTAGTTGGCTCTAGTCCAAGTGGGAGTTTGTTGGAGTTGGTGGTCTAGACCCAACTACATTGTCCTTTATTCATTAATAAAATCCTTATCACATCTTGATTGTTCTTCTGCGTGACAATGCATGTGATAATTTCTTAAGGACAGCAGTTGCATTAATGGGTCATAGTGGATCCCTGCTATGATGAGAACCCAGAAGTGCCATAACACTGTTCTTAAATATATTTTCTATGGCCAGATGATATTATTTTAGGGACACAAATAATACAGGTCAGTAGGGGTGAAGACGCATAAAACTTTGAGGCACTTTCTCATGGTGTGCGCCCTTGGTATTATCCAGGAGGATATTATGAGAACGAGACCTGCCAGTAGGAAATCCATATTTCACAGTGTCATTGGATGTTCCTATCTGTGGATGTGTGTATTGGTCATTAGACTTTAAGATTATTATTAATTGGTATTACAACTCGCGCAATTAGATATATTGAAAAAAACTGTGACGACACACTGTTCGCTGCGAGGTAGGATACGTTGGGTGTGTCACAAGTAATACTGCATTAATAGATAATTCGAGAAAGGATTTTTCCATTCTGTTCCATAACGGAAGTAGATATCTCAGGCCCTTTGATGACATTGATATAGCATAAATAAATCTATGGCCATGGTAAGGTATGGGCGAGTTCAATTTCGGGAATTCAAAGAAAGAATAATTGAGCACATGGGGTGATGGAACTAGAATGCAACCCTCTTGATTGGAGATATCTAGACAAAGAGATTTTATTACATGGTAGGTGTTCGTAGGAGGTGACACGTCATTGCAACGTTAACTTCTTTCTCAATGGGTGACTTGGATTGTTGCTAGACGCTAACCTTGGACTTTAAGCAGGCTCCGCCTAATGCCATTGAGAAAGAGGCCTAGACGGTCACACACTAAGTGTGTCCATGTATCTCAGTTAAATATTAATTTAACAAGTTAAATAAATATTATTCCCGTCTGTGGTTTAATAATTATTTAAGGATGCCTGATTTCATTTATTTCGACACTAGTTATTCGAGAGAATATATTGTGGGAGAAATAATATATATATTTATTAGCGAGTAATGCAGTTACATTTGTTTAAAAGATAAATATCCATTACTCAAGGTATAATAAATATGGTGGAGGAAATAAAAAAATGAAAAATAAAAGTACACGCCGTTCATATTTATATACACGCTGTGTAGTTTGTTTTTCGGGGTTCATGAGAAAATGTTGTTTATTTAATTAAATGGTATTAAATGTAATACGTTCGGTGAATGTAAAGTAATAATGATGGCCAACTGTCATTATTAAGACAAGGGGTATTACTAAGAATTAAATGAAATGATTAAATGCTTTCGGCAATTAATTCATTGTATTAATCTAAGTATTATAATCCCAATTACATAATCCTCATAGAAATAGAGCCATTGTTTTTCACAACGGATTTTGAAAATACTCTAAAGCCAAGGGGGAATTACCTTTCCACCAAGAATGATTTCAAGTTACGAGAGCGAGATCCTCCACCAGATCAATGCAGTAGAAGGCGAACATTGCAAGAGAAGGTTCTTCTGTGCTAGCACCCGGAGATGCCTTCGACGACGTCCAGAGATACGTGGAGCACGTTTGGATCACCGCAAGAGGAACCTTATACTTGGATTCTACGACGTAATGACGGATCACAGGATCATGACCGGAGACTCCAATGAAGAAAGAATTCCATTGAGGTAATTCTTATGAATTAATTAAATTAATTATAACCAACATATGATGATCCTATCTCAACGGTTCCAGGACTCTTCTTTTCTTTTCTATTATTCGTTCTATTCTGAAGATCCAGAGTTTTAAGTCATGACGAATCTCGTATTGAATGTTGTTAACATTGAAATTAAAGTTGGGTAAATCCCGCAACAACGCGCTTCCACTACGCCTGGAACATAAAAATAAAACATGGAATTGTGGTAAACAAATAAGCATATAATATGATTTCCATAGTAGTTAATGAATCACTTACAAGGTTATTTTAGTAGCATGTGTTCACTCCTCATACCATCTTGGTAGTCATGGTTCACTCCCATGTCCATCTTAGTAGCATTATTTCACTCCTCATACCATCTTGGTAGTCATGGTTCACTCCCATTTCCATCTTAGTATCATGAGTTTAGTCCTCATACCATCTTGGTAGTCATGGTTCACTCTCATGGCCATCTTAGTAGTCAAGGTTTTCTCTGAAGACCATCATAGTATATCTTATGAGATATAAATCTTTACCCAATAAATTAGAGTGATATATTTATATTACCCATATCATAATTAAATCATACATACATGTTCCAAAAAATGATAAATAATCATATTATAACCCATGATATAAAATTGGTATCATAAACATGTAATCATATCATAGCCTATGAAAAAATATACAGGTTTCAAAATCATTTCATCATAAGCATAACCCATGAAAGGAAGTACGATTCAAAATAATATAACCCATAAAAGAGAAAGAGGCTTCATAAAAATTATTCCATCAGACTCAAACCATTCAGAGAAATAATATGAATGGAAACATTGAATCATTTCCCTAGAAATCTATGAGTTACAGCAATGGATTTAATCCAGATGTGAAATAATTTTCAATGATATTTTAAAAACATTTTTGAGGAAATTATCCTTTCTTATTGAAAATGATTTTTAAAACATAAAACCTTTTGAAATACATTTTCCATGAAAACGTATAGAATAATATTGAAAACGTTTTGAAGACCACATTCCTTGAAAACTTATAATAGAACCATGAAAACATTTTGAAAACCAATATCCTTGAAAACATATAAAATAATCTTGAAGACCTTTTAAAAACCATTTTCGTTGCAAAATTATAAAGAAGCATGAAATTTTTTTAAAATTCATTTTTCCTTAAAAAAATATAAGAGAATATTGAAATTTTTTGAAAACCATTTTCCTTTAAAAAAAATAAAATAATCTTCAAATCATTTTGGAAATAATTTTCTTTTAAAACTTATAAATGAGTCTTGAAAACATTTTGAAAATAATTTTTTTTAATATATTAAAAGAAGCTAGATTTTTTTTGAAAATAATTTTATTTGAAAATAATGTGAAATCATATAAATAAAGATTGAATTTTTTTAAGACCATTTAAGGATAAATAAATTTTTTTGAAAACCTTTTAAGAGGACACGGTTTTATGGGAATATAGATTTCTGACCAAAGAAATGGAAAAGTCAAACTTTCTTATAAACCATTCTCAACTTTATTATATTCCAAAGAGTGGAAAATTTCTACTAATACATTAATATATCATGAATAACTAAAGGAGAATAAAATTATTGATAGTTATTAATTGATGGATCATAATATTTCATCAATGGAAGTATAATCACAAACAATCTCAAAAACCAATGAGATTGTTTCGATAAACTCTAAGCACTTGGAAACAATGAACCATACTATCCATATAAGAAAATAAAATTAAATAATGCTTAAAATATAATTATAATAATTATATTCATGATATAACATTTCAATGGAAGTATATACACCTCATGGAAAAATATAGGTGCATAACATGGCATGTGTCTCAAAGAAGGAAAATTGAGAAAAAAATTACATTACTAATTTGGTAAACTATGAAAAAAAGACCCCATGAAAGAAAGATCATAAAATGGGTATTTAAATAAACATAATTTTAATTATAATAACAATTTAATACATCTATGAGAATTATACACACCACAAAAAAGGAGTTGGTAGTGAATGAAGCATGTATCTCACGAAAATTAAAAGTGTAATAAAATTTTGTTACCTTGTGTCTTGACTCTCGTTGTACTCATAAAAATTTCCTATATAATAAATATAAACTTATTATAAATCTATCACAATACCATATTCTTATATTTAGTACCATATATGGTTTTATTATGACTTTATAATTCCCTCTTGTTATCAATTTCATGTTAAAGTTACGCTTCAGGTAATATTCGCTTTGTTTTTCACAAGTGTCTTAATTTGTTAAATATTTGGTCCTTATACATATATCATGATTTATAGAATGTATAAAATTATATTAATATCATTTATATTCAGTATATGTGCATTATAATAATCTATATAATTTATAAGTATGAATTGGAATACATCATTCATAGAGACGATATGTTATATGTACGTATGAACACTATTTCTACTTTATTATTGTATTGAAAGAATGAAAATGAAATATATGTATATATGTATATAATATCATTAAATTAGAATTATTATGTTATATATATCATATAATTTTAACAAACACATCCTTAATACATTCCATGTAGTTTGTGAACAAATCACATAGCTTTGAGGGGGTAGTAGCCCACACTTCCCCAAACAAATTTATCATATTTACACAAAATGTAAAGTATAAAGATATGTTTTTTAAAAGTATTAAATAATATGAAATATATTATAATTATCATATTTATTATATATAAATATATTTTCTATGATAATTCCAACTTTGAGAGGCGGTAAAGAAAGAATGAACAATCATCGTTTCGTAAGGCAATAGTTTTCCGTACACGCAAACAAAATATCGGTTACCCATTAAATGGAAGTATGTTTAAATTTTGATAAAAACAATATCATAAAAAAACATAAATATATTTATGATACTGGTGATTTTTTATAATCATGTAATAAGGCTAATGTAGGGGTGGATAATGAAAATAATACAACGGAGCATGAGGGAGAATGTTTCCTCTTATTTGGGTAACTCCTTTTGGTTTTTGCCAAAGGGCTTCCAGAATTTGCTTTCTATCCAAATAGAGTACTATAAGGGGTAAGTTAGGAATTTTTATAAGTGTATTAGGAATATATTGGCTAAACCTAATTGGTTTTAGACCTATGTGGAAGTGGGAGAGGTGGTGGACTTTTATAGGAAAGGGAAAGAACTCAGTTGGCATTTTAGAAAATAAGTTAGGTGTACCCACATTTTTACCAAAACAATTTGTCCAAAAACAAATAAACTAAATAATGGAAGGTTAATTGACAAATAATGTCCATAAAATTAGTTTTGGACATGTGGATAGGTTGTTTGGGCTCTTATGTTTTAGGTTTTTTCCCTTGATAAGATTAATTTTTCTTTAATTATTTTAATTAATTTTAATTAAATTCAAAATTATTTTTGGTAAAAAACAAATTTGACCATATTAGAAATTATATATTATTCTGATTTTAAATATGGAAACATTTTTTTTAAATTACAATAATATAAGTGGCAGAAATTATTTTAAATTTAATACTGTAGACGGACAATACGAGTTTTTAAAGTAAAAACATTTAAAAGAATACTATACTTTTTTTCCAATTTCAAATTGAAATTGATTAAAATTGTCTAATTTGGATTAATTGATAAAAAATTTAATCTAAATAACCTTTAAAACCAATTAAAAATATAATTTAACTATATTAATCAATTAGATGAAAAAACAAATCAACTATATATACTAAACCTGGGTTGCTCTCAGCTTATGTGTCGCCTCCAAAGGCAGCCACGACACCAAAAAAAAATTCACCATGATTTACCCCCACCAATCCTGACTTCCATCAGGATTTTCCATTTCCATTCGCACCCCCTCACTGATTATCCGCCTCATTTATCTATTCCATTCCATAGGGTTTCAACACCCCTCCTCGATTCTGCTCTCCCTCTCCCTTACCATCCCTGAATCCCCTCTTGAGCCGCGACTCTACCTGTGCTTGATCTGACTTCGGCTCTGATTCCTCTCTCCCTCTCCCCTCGCATCCCCGAATCCCCTCTCCACCTGCGACTCCATCTTTGGATCCTCCGAATTCGGCTCCTTCAACTACAACTACTCCAATTACCACTCCTCCGACTTCAGCGACTCCATCATTGGCTCATCTGAGATCGGCTCCACTGACATCGACTCCATCGACATCGGATCTCCTGACATCTGCTCCATCGAATATGCCTTCTTCTTCAACTACAGTTCCCTTTCCCTCAAGCACACAGCGAGTAAGATCAGGTAAAAACCAGTGTCAATAGAACACACCACTGTCAAATATCTTCATGTATCAATGATTTTGATTTTTTATGGTGTTTTTATTAGAACAATAATCTGTATTCTTTTCCACGGTTGATGAGTCTCTAAATCCAAATTCTAATTTTGGGTGACAGAGCTCGGAATATAAGATCGGGTGAAAAGTTACAAGCTTATACACGACATAAACATGGCTGACTGTAAGGTATATTTTCAAATCTAGAATATGGGTTCATTGCATTACAAATCATTCTTGTAGCCAGGCTTTTGTGTGTGCTGCAGATAAATTTTACAAAGGGAAGCACATAGTATGAGTTGAAATGCGTTTATAGAAATGATCTTGGTTGTCTGGAACATGGTATTTATGTTTCACTTTGAAATTTATTTGCGGTTTCCAAATCACCATGGTGGACGAAGGAAAAATTTCCATAGATTTTTTTGTATGATCAAATTCATATATAGGAAATGTTTTTAAGAATGTGCATATATATTATATGCATCAGTTTTCTTGAATTTCATTTTGAAAAAAATTACATCCGTTGAGAAATTGAAGGATTTTTAAAAACCTATAAATCAAAAATTCACGTTACTGAAGTATAATAGATTTATGTTTTCTGGTCACAATTTATACTATTCATGTTGGGGGACCATGTATCTTTGGAATTTTGTTTATTCTATGTTTATTATTCCCTATTAAGAATGCATGTATATATTATAAGCATCATTTTGATTGAACTGCATTCTACAAAAAATTACATCCATTGAGAAATTGAAGGATTTTTATAAACATGTAAATCATAAATTCATTTTACTAGAGTACGATTGATTTCTATTTTCTGGTCACAATTTATACTTTTCATGTTTGGGGACCATGTATCTTTGGAATTTTGATTATTCTATGTTTCTTATTCCCTATTAATTTGTTGTACTGTTTTCTTTTTGGGATGTCATTATGATTCTACTAGATCTCCAAATTATGTTTTTTAATATGCCTACAATAGCATCTATTTATCATTATAGTACTTATATTTTTTTTTCAATGTATGAGTTAGAAACATAGAATTTTAATGGAAATTTAACTCAATTTGTATCATTTTACTATTGTTTGAGTGCAGCAACACATCGACATATGGTTTACTGTATGCTCCTGAACTCATCTTGTGTGGCATGAACCTGAATGCTTCATTTTTAACTGGTCATAGCATAAAATATTTGATTTAATGATAACCTAAAAGGAGAATGTCCTAAAATTGTTCTTATTATTATTGTCCATGGTTTGACTATTTCATTTCTTAGTTGATATATATTGACCTACATTACTACTACAATGGGAGCATCATTATTCAAATAGGCCATCAAAATGGGTGGACTATGCCCCCACATGAAGGTTAATTCCAGTATGTTTTCGTTTTCATTTTAATAACGATTATTCCATTCAACTTATGATTATTTAAATGGGGTTATTTATTTTTCCATTATACTTTTCATTTTACAGATTCAGTTATAAATATATTGTTTTTTATCATCTATGCATACACACATGAAGTTATCGATGTTTCCATCGTGACTCGTGAAGCACTCCAAACCAATTTCTAGAGAATTATGGTCCCTATTATAGTTTAATTTGTTATATTAACAATTTTTCATAGTGAGTATGCATTTTAAGGTAGTTATTCCTATTATAATTTATGTATTTTTTCATTGTTACATGATTCTAATCTTTCCATTCTAAATACATGTTATCTGTATCTAATTACATGTAATATGCATTATAATTCCGAACAGTTATGTTTGAACTTACCTTTTTTGGGAATGTCCTCTAGATTTATTTATTTTTCACAATGGTTTCCCAATTTAAATAATTTTTTTGTTTTCTGGATTTAGCATGTTGGTGGGGGATGTAAAGTGCATATAATGTTGAAACCATTAAAGTTGGAGGAATTTGAGAATCCATGTAAATGGGTAAAGTGTATTACCACTTGACAGATATTTCTAATTTATTTTCATTTTAATTTTAATAATGATGATTACATTTAACTTATGATTATTTAAATTCATTTCTTCATTTTTTCCTTAATCTATTCATTTTAAATATTTAGTTATAAATATATTTTTTCACATTCTACATGCATACAAAAATTTAGTTATTGATGTTGTGCTTTAAGATAATTATTCCTATTACAATTTCTGTAATTTGGTATTTTTCCATATTTCCAATCCTTTCATTATGAATACATGTTATACATCTCTAAATACATGTAATTTGCATTCTAATTCAGAGAACATCTGTTTGAACTTACCTTTTCTTGAAATCCCCTACCTCGAATTTATTTATTTTTCAGTATGGTTTCCCAATATGACTAATTTATTTTTTAGTTTCTCAATTTTGAATGATAATTGGGGAATTAGAATGCATGAATGGTTACAACCATTAATGTTTGAGGAATTCTATAGGCCAGAAAAATGGGTAAAATGTACCATTATTTTAAGGTTGGTTCGGTTCTTTTCAGCTAAATGATTATATTATTGGCCACTAACAATGAATGACCTCGCTGTTTCATTGTAATTACTACTGACATAAGTAATGTAATATTCAATTTCCTTACATGAAATTCGTAAAAAACTATGTCATAAAAAGGCCTCAAAGAGTTTCCAACAAGGTAAACTATTCGTCACTCTACAATTAAATTTTTATTCGACTCAATACAAGAGAACTCGTTCAAATTATGAAATAGTTTGGTTGAACTAGAATGATTTTAGACTCTATTTGATCCCTCATCTTCTTCCTCTCTAAATTCAGATCACAAGCTACTGCATGTTTATGTTGAATAGATACATCCTGGAGATGTCGTATGCACCCCGTAACACTCATGAGGTGCATGACCTGATCGCATTGGAAGGCATTTTCCCCACCATGATTGGTGTCCTGGCTTTCCCAATGATCCCTCACCCTGTTAGGGCCTTTGACATGGCTCACTGCTCTTGGTTCCTCATTACATAGTAGAACAATGGTTGGGTACCCCCCCCCCCCATGACTCATTCAATACTGGTATGCTTTGAACTTTTAATATTTACTCATGTTACTTTTGATGTTTCCGAGTTATCCTTTTCTTATTATATCATTCATTTGGGTTTTATATATACCAGTACATTCTATTGCATGTCTCCATTAATCAAAGAATCATATTGGGGGTGATTATCTTGTCAACTACATTTTCATGGTATGTGATTTTACTATAGGGAAATACAAGTCTTATATGTGTTCAAAAATAATTACTGTATTCTATCCTCTTTTCATGCAGGGATTATGATGTTTTAAAGAAGATTTCAATTGCACCCTTTCTTACTGCCTCTATATGTGTTATGCTGCATTATTTTTTTCCTGCCTATATATGCGTACAACTAAATTTTCTTGATTTTTTATGATTCTGTAAACATCCCCCCTGTGAAATATAATGATTCTGTAAACATGAACCTTGGGTATGGCATGATAAATAACATATATATGTACATATGAGTTTTACTTAGTCATCGGTAAACCTAAAATTTGGAATATATATTAATATATTTGTTTTGTTTTGTAGGAAATTTGGTGATCCTACTCTTTTGAACAGAGGAAATGACATCCTTTTTAATATAAAAACACACACCAATCTTTTGGTATTCTATAAATGATTTTCTTCTATAAATTCCATCCTTTTATTACAGATTAAATTCCATCCTTTCGGGCAGTGGGATGAGGGGGGGGGGGGGTTTCTTTAATGTTTTGTAAATTATTATTCAGTCTCTTTATAGATTTATTTTAGGTCCCTTGTTTTATTGGTTTTATTCAATGTTTCTTCTCTTCATTATTAATTTTTTTTTATTTTTTTTCTTGATTAATAAATTTAATGTTTCTGTTGTTTTTTATTATATAAATCTATATGTTATGGATTGTTACTATAATGATGTACTATTTTCTCCTATAGTTCATGATGAGGTGTATGGATGTTAATATTGGCCTTACATGGAAACTGGGAGTTTGGTATATCATTCCTATTTGTTTTTTCAGTACATGTGAATACGTAAAGAAGAATTATAAATGTGTTTGATTACCAGTATTTTTCCCACTATTTTGCTACATGTTTTATTTGTTCGACTTCTGCTGTGTGGATTCTTTTTATTTCAGGAGTTGGGTTCACATAAGCAATAAGAAAATCTATGAGAGATACATTAAATAGGAATGCGGTGAAGATTGGTGAAGTGTACCACCACCTGAAGGTTATTTTTTCATATGTATTTTTACATATTTGTAATTATTAGTCATTTAATTGATTCTAATTTCTTTATCAAACAAAAATCAATTTGATATGCATTAAAAAGGAATGTGGTGATGATTTGTGAAGTGTACCACCACATGAAGGTTATTTTTTTCATATTCATTTTTACATATTTGTAATTATCATTCATTTATTTGATTCTGATTTCATTATCAAACACCATTGTCAATTGTTTATTTTATTCTGATTTCTTTATCAAACAACATTTTCAATTGTGCATTATTTAGAATTGGTAATATTTTAAATGATCCTCATATATATTGAAACTGTTTACTTTTTTACAATTTTGGTTGAAGTTGGTTAGGGGGGAGGGGCAGGGAAGGGCTGGGTAGGAGGGGAGGGGATGAGAGGGGAAGAAATGGTCAGGGGGGAGGGAGCTAGTGGGAGATGGGGCTGGGTAGGGGGAGGGGATGGTGGGGGATGGGGTTGGGCAGTGGGGAGGAGGAGTTGGGAGGGGGGGTGCTTGGAAGGGGTGGGAGGACAAGCTGGGTAAGGGGAGGGGAAGAGCTGGGTAGGGGAAGGTGGATGGGGGAGGTGCTGGGCAGGAGGGGAGGAGTTGATAGGGGAAGAATTGGGCACGGGGGAGGGGGTTGGTGTGGGATGGGGCTGGGCACGGGGGAGGGGCTGGTGGGGGATGGGGATGGACAGTGGGGAGGAGGAGTTGGGAGGGGGAGGTGCTTGGAAGGGGTGGGAGGACATGCTGGGTATGGGGGATGGGAGGTCAAGAGCTACGTAGAGGGGGGAGGGGAGGGGAGGGGAGGGGCTGGGCAGGAGGGGAGGGGATGAGAGGGGAAGAACTGGGTAGGGGGGAGGGGCTGGTGGGTGATGGGGTTGGACAGGGGGAGGGGCTAGTGTGGGATGGGGCTGGGCAGGGGGGAGGAGGAGTTGGGAGGGGGAGGTACTTGGAAGGGGTGGGAGGACTAGTTGGGCAGGGGTGAGGGGAGGAGAAGAGCTGAGTAGGGGAAGTGGGATGGGGGAGGTTCTTGGAAGGAGGGGAGGAGATGATAGGGGAAGAACTGGGTAGGGAGAGGGGGCTGTTGGGGGATGGGGCTGGGCAGGGGGAGGGGATGGTGGGGGATGGGGATGGGTAGTGGGATGGAGGAGTTGGGAGGGGGAGGTGCATGGAATGGGTGGGAGTACATACTGGTCAGGGGGAGGGGAGGTCATGATCTAGGTATAGGGGATGGGAGGGGCTGGGCAGGAGGGGAGGGGATGAGAGAGGAAGAACTGGGCAGGGGGAGGGGGCTGGTGGGGGATGGGGCTGGGCAAGGGGGCTGGTGGGGGATGGGGTTGGGAAGTGGGGAGGAGTTAGGAGGGAGAGGTGCTTTGAAGGGGTATGAGGACAAGCTGGGCATGGGTGAGGGGACTTGAAGAGATGGGTAGGGTGATGGGAGTGGAGGGGCAGGGCAGGAGGGGTGGGGATGAGAGGGGAAGAACTAGGCAGGGGGGAGGGGGATGGTGGGGGATGGGGCTGGGCAGGGAAGAGGGGCTGGTGGGGGATGGGGATGGGCATTGGGGAGGATGATTTGGGAGGGAGAGGTTCTTGGTAGGGGTGGGAGGAAAAGTTGGGAAGGGGGGAGGGGAGGGGAAGATCTGGGTAGGGGAAGGGGGAGGGGGGTGCTGGTAAAGGAGGGAGCAGAAGCTGGTAAAGGGGGAAGGTGCGGGGAAAGTTTTTGAATTGTTGTTTTTTACTTACCATCATTTATTCCACTTCATGAAGTGATCACATGGTGTTTTTAAACCTAATGCATGTTTTTTATTGGCTGCAATTTTCAGTGAATGGAGTCCTTCACTCAATATGATATTGGCTACACCTACAACCATTTATATAGCATGAGTTCTCACAAAATGATGGTGATCAATTATAAGTAGCATCTTCCTCCATTTCAAGGAAAATGATTTCGGAGAAGATAGATCGACCAACTCTCTTTTTCATACCGATAATGCATCTGGATTAATCTACCATTAATTTCATGTTTATAATAACTTCCCATTATATATTTCATATCAGACAGTCAAAATATTATTTATTTTGAATTTTCTACCAAACATTTGATTGCATTGACAATTTTTGTGCTATGATATATGAATGATTGTTTTTTTATAATGTATCAAAACATGCTTGATATTTTATAGTCACCCTCCTGTTGTAAGTGGGACCATTGCAGGAGTCCACTAGATTGCAACTGAAGAGATTTATAGGATGGATGGGTACTTTTGTTTAAGTTGGTTTTCCATTGCCTTAATTTTTACTCATTGCTAGAGTAGTGTATTACGTTATTTTTTCCCGGCGTTTTACTCATTCCCTATCTCTGTTTGAATGGTAGTGGGATTTTTCAAGCAGAGTAGAGGTAGAAAGTGGTTATATTGTGTATGTATGATATCAAAAATTGTTTTCCGCATTTGTAACCTACTTCTACAAACATGTTCAGGTATAAGATTACTACTAACCAGCAACCACCAATACTTGTCTACTGTACCGCCACAAGAAGCCAATTTTGGAATGTTTTTACTACTGCAATTTATTGAAATTAGTTTCATTCCAAAGGGGACAACATATACTAACTGAATTCATGGATGATGGTTGTGGTGGAGTAAAGGAGGGATACTAAATTTCCTAGGTTTGGTTTTTTGTAAACATGATAAAAAAATTCCAGTTTTGGGTTCTATAACATCTTATTACAATTGTTATTGCACATTATGTTACTATTATTCCTCAAATTCATATCATTTGTTCCCACGCAGTTAGTCTTTATAAAAGTTTTCTTCCTTATAAAATGCCACTCACTATTTGACTTTTGTTCCTCTTTATCTGTAACTTTTATTCCTCCATTATGTATTTTTCATTTTTTTCAAATGTTTTCAATATTAATATGAATTACTATATTTTATAAATGGAATTTTATTACTAATAATAAGGATTAATATATAGAACCATGCAAATGCATAGGCGGAGTACTAGTTTGAATTAAAATTCAGTATATTTCACTAATCATCAAAATATAAAACTTCACAGAAACATTCTAAATTTTTCACTAACATAATTTTTATGTTCATCATTAAATTATTAAGTTTATTTTTATATATAATGCTTATAAAATTTCCTAAAATTTAATGTCAAATAGGTTCACCATTAAAAGGTGGGAAAAGTGCCTTAATAAAAATATAGGTTTTTATGTGTGACATTGGGTTTTTTTATCTTATGTTTATCAATTCTATGGGATGAATATCAAAAATATTTAATTGAATTTATAATATATATATATATATAATACATTAATATCACTAACTAATTTTAAATAATCTTATTTATTAGGATAAAATATATTTGTGAGCATAAAAATAGTTTTCTAAAAACAAATCCCTTTATATTCAATTGGTTCATATATTCACTTCTAATTCATTTGTAACTATTGAATTCAACAATTTATTTTCATAATTTAGTTAATATTATCCATACCTATCAACTTAATGAATATTTTATATGTTATTATATTAAATAATAATATTTTTAATAATATATTATAGTTTGGTAACACTCGGTCTTGCATGTTACGCAATCCATCAAGGAAAGTCAATCTTGTGTGTAATGTATGCTAAACATGGTGTTCTATGTAGATAATGTTAAAATTTATGTGTCATGTAATGCATGATAACGTTGTGTTTTTTATAACACATTCCTAACATAGTGATTTAATATAAACAAAATATTATCAGTTTTACATGAAATGAAAAATATCAAAAATATTAAATTAATTAGAAAAACGTTTTTACAAAATAATAGGGTGGTACATTCTAACACCCTTTACAATGATTTTTCTATTGAAATCAGCCTTGGTTATAAAAGGTTTAATACTTTTATGTTCCTTTAATAGAAACCCACATCCTAAAAATGAATAACAAAACTTCCTCTAAAAAAGAAAGTTGGACCCATAACGGTTACCCATAGTAACACATAGCTGGGTTTACATGTAGTAGAACATTGGTAGAAAGTGAAAAAATAGACATGGAAGAGAAATATAATTATAACTTTTTAGAGGAGAGTGATATAGAACATGGTGAGGAGAAAGTTAACAATCATAAAGACATAAATATGTAATTATCTAAGGGACCATTGGGTTCATCAGAAAAGAAGGTACTAGGATATCCTTTTTAGTTTCAAGATCCTTTCCCTAAGGTTGAATAATTTTCATGAGAAGTTTTACTTACTTTATTTCATTCCCTTTCAGAAGTAAATTCTCACACTTTGGTCATGTCTTGACCAATTTACACTTCATCTCTTTCTCCAAAAAGGAAGGTGACTTTTTCATTCCCAAAGAACAAACAGATCATGATATCTATGATAAGTCATCCCATATCACTTTAGTTACCACCAAAACAAAATATTTTAGAGTAGATTATCCAATATTCATAAATCCTCATGGGGTGAGATAATAATTTAATCCCACAAACTTCATCTGAAGTTTAACATAAACTTCCCATAAATGGTTAACCTTATAACTGTTCTAAATGATGAAAATCCAAAACATTAGAAATAATGAAACTAAATCAACTTAACATTGATATCACATATATCACAAAGTATATCTTTATTGGCACATTCAAAACATGTTAATACCCTCATCATATATTCTTTTCAAACATAATAATAACCTAAATTACCATAAATAATTTTTAAAAACATTCAAGATTCCTTATTTTAAAGGTTACTGGATATATTAATTAATTACAAGAATTTATAAACATCATCCATGATGACACATACCACTTTCTCAATAAATCAATAATCAGGTCCATGGTAATCAATGTTATACAATTTACATTATCCAAATTATTCATCTCCTTATCCAAGATAAACACAATTTTCACAACACCATGATCACATTAAAGGTAAACTTCCCTTAATAAAAATATCACTTTTCTAAGTCTTCATGAACATTAAACATATCCTTTTAAATACTTAATGAAAAACATATACTAAAAATACTTATATATTTCATGATTCATATAACATAATATTTTAATTCCAAAACATGTATACTTAAATAATCTAACATTAATCTTATACTATTACATAGGCTCCATCATCTTAATCCTTACTAATTATTTTCTAGAATATGAAATACTAATCATGTATTTTGGTTCCTCAACTGCAATCCAATCATGTTTATTTTTTTTAATGTAAACAATACTAAATGAACATCGCTTACCTTTCAAAAGTTGTTTGTGGTCTCTTTACCTTTAGAAGTATAACCATTACTCATACCACCTTCCTTATTATCATTACAATATTTACACTTGGGAAATCTATTTTCATTATGCCCATAATATGCACATATGAAACAATAAATTATAAACATGATCATTCTAGTTCTATCTATTGACTAAAACCAGAACTCACGGGATGAGAAACACATATCATAGAATAAAAACACATAATCATGAAAAATTACATATAGGATGTCTAAATCATGACACCAACTTTTTAATAGATGACACCTTATGTTAATCCAAGTTTATTCATAGCCAAATTCCATTTAAACCCATCAAGATGGTTCTTGAAGAGTTTGTTAATTTTCAAATCATATACCTTATGAGTGTCAAATAAGGTGCATAGTAAGGCCTATTTTTGTATACACAGTTAAACCAAGTCAGGCTCGAAACACATTTTCAAAGTTTTTACTCCTAGGTACAACTATTCCAAAACAAAATCGCCTTGTAGTATTCAGACAAGGATGTGTTTCTAGGAATCCACACACTCTATCCATTACCAAAATTTATAGGATATTTTCCTAAATGTTAACACATAATTATAATTATCCTTAGAGACATCCCAAGACATATCTTTAGAAATATTCCTTGGGATATCATTAATGTTTTCTTGTATTAGATTCCAAAGTTTTAATAAATTTTATCTATATTATAAACTTTAAAAACCTAGCCTTAACATAGATAAACATCATGTTACAACCCAATCTTCCATGGTACACTTCTCTTTGAATAATACAATAGCGTGTGTGGTACGCAACACTGAGTTCAAGTACACCACGACTTACCGAACTAGCCGTTCAAAACAGGTTATGAATAGTATTAACTGAATTTTAAATATTATATTATCCTTATAATTTTAATCCATATTATGAGTTTCTAAGACATGATTTATGAACAATTTTTTTCAGATAAAAGAAGTATTTTTCAAAAAATGAAATTTTATCGCCTTTTAATGGCGAAGCCTTTTTAAAACCAATATTCGAAACTTTTATATAATCAATTTGGAAAAATTAAATTCTTCTTTAGAATCAGGACATAATAATTTAGTATCAATATTGTTTTGGTGTCTTTCTGATAACTTTCATATTTGTATGAATAGTGAAAAATACTATATTTTAACTGAAAACAAGTTTTTTAATCAAAATAATTTATATTGTTAAATTAAACATTTTAATGGTTTGGAAGTATAAATAGATTATATTTTTACTATTTAATCTAATTATGGTCATTTTAAATAATTTCTCTTCGAAATTGGACATAAACAAATGTCAAAATTTTGATAGTTATTATTTCTTAAAAATACGCCTTTTGGTTTTGAGAGTGGGAATCAATTTTAAATTAATGAATGACACTTTTATGTTTTTAATTTGGTAAAATAGACTTCATTTTTGGATTTGGAAAAACGAAATTAGCCTAGGGTGAAATTTTGGTACTTTTCGGAAAACTTTTATATTTTGATAAATAGTAAAAATTACTAAATTTTAATTTAAAACAACTTTTATAATCGAAATAATTAATAGTGACAAATTATTAATTTGAGTGGTTTTAATTTATATTTAAAATATATTTTTTTATCATTTAATACAATGTGGGTCATTGAACATAATTTCACATTTAAACCAGACATAAACAAGTGCCAATCTTTTGATAGTTATTATTTCTTAAAAACACGCTTTTTGTTTTAACAACAGAAATTAATTTTAAATTAATTTCTGCCACTTCTGTGTATTGAATTTGGAAAAATGGATTCCATATTTGGAATCAGGATGTCCAAATTGTGTAAATAGGTAACTTTTATTTTTAGACATTTTAAATAATTACTTCGGTAAATATTTTATTTACCATGGTTCAAGGGTAAATCCAGTAAATAAGGGTAAATAAATAATATTATTATAATATTAAATTACCCTAAAACGTGTCTTAACCCTATTGGTTGATACATGACCGACCATGGGCATCTTTGGGTCGATTTTGGGACCTCATTTATCCACTTTTAATTGATAATGTCACTTTATTTTAATTAAGTTAAAATGAATACAAAAATGACACAAACATATATCTTTTAGAAAAACAATTGTTACATAGGGTTATATATGTTAGATTTTAGACTATAAGTATTCATTAGAAAGATAAAAATATTTCCTACATAATTATAGTTTATTTATAATTTTTAGACATTAAATAATATAGTTTATTCATTACACAATGATGATGCAGTAATTACCATAATAGTGAAAAATTAAACTAATTGATATTATAAATACCCAAATAAATATAATTTGATACTTTTAATGAATTACACTAATTTTATCGGATAATATGACATATGAGGATTTATTTAATTGACGTTTTTTGAAGTAATAATTCTCTTATGAGTTTCACAAAAATCAACTTTTGAATAGTGTCAAAATTGACAAAAAATAGTTTTTAAAACAAATATTATATTATTAATTGATATTAAATTCCTAAAAATCTAAGGATCGTACAAGAGACTTATATCATTGTATGTGTATCATTAATGGACCACTTGGGGGTCTCTTGGATGTATATAGTATGTTTATTAACTATATAATATAAAAATACAAAGAGACACTGTAAAAGTGAAACTAATTAACTAAGAGTTAATACTTAATGATATGGTTAATATAATGACCAAAACCTGTCTAAATTCTATTTCTTGAGTGTATTTAGACCTTTCCCCACCTTAACCTTTAAATAATAAACTTTGTAGCTATTATAAACCTAATATTATTTTATTACAAATTAATATTTCTAGCTTTTCCAAAGGTGCCGCTCAACCCTCTTATAAAAGGGAACTCCTCCTTCTCATTTCTTCACACCTTCAAAACCTTTTGGTTCGGCCAACCCCTGCCCAAATACTCTCTAAACTTTCCTCAATACAACCTATAGGCCTTAGTTTGATCAGAAATACAACCTAAGGATCCCTTGTGATCAAATCAAAAGGAAGAACCCGAAGAAGAGGTAATGTTTTCACCACCTATTTTCAAGTTCATTTCTTCTTCCACTTATTCTTTATTTGTTATTACCATTCTAAAATAATAACTCCAGTATAATATATATACTGTGATGTTATTGTAAATATGGTACAACCATATTCAGTATTCTATCCACCCTTTGAATAACATGTCACCATACGTGCGTACGTACGACTTACTGTCTCCACGTCGTGGTGTAATTGTTATTCAATATATTATTATTTTGGATGGGTATAATAATGAACTCATGTAAATAATAAATATAACATGATAATGATTCTGTACATATGATATACCATCCAATTATACATTATTTTAATATCAAAAGAATGATATTGTCACTTGTGCGTACGTACGGACTACCGTCTCCACGAACGCGATGAGATTCATTCTCTATCATACCCATTCAAGTATAATTATCATTTGATTATTTAAAAATAATTTTTATGATATTTATATCATTCTGGATATGAATAAGATACAACCTATTCATGAAAAACATGGCTTACGTAACAAAACATATAAAAGAAAATGAGTAAGTTAACACCCGAAACGACGACAATTCTAAGATATTATTAACAATGCAATGTTAAAAGATCATATATGATATCATATTGATGTATATGATTCATGAATAATTTAATAACAATTATTCCAACATTATACAGGATTTTAACCTACCCCCAACCAAGGAAAAGTACAAGGTAAGGGGTTTCTTATCTCACTTTTAATTCCGTTAGAATTCCATTGTTCACCACTTATTTATTGCATGTGGTCTATGTGTACTGCCCATGATTGTATTAATTGTGTAATATAGTTTAATTTATGGATATTTACATCATCATGGTATGATCCTTCTTTCATGGGTGTATGTTTCATAAGTTACCAAATCGATAAGGGAATTAGGAATTTCAATTTCCACTCATTTGGCTTTACGCATATTTCATTGATTATATTACTCCAAGATTATGTGTGGAATCACTATTCATTTGATTATTTCATAATTTCCACTCCCCTTCCTGTGGATATACTATTGATACACATAATCAATCCTTTGATAATTTCTCAAGTCATTGATATGAATTTGATAAGAGTAATTTTAACGCATTCTCCATTTGTTGAGTTAAACATCGAATTCATTGGTGTTGTTTTTACAAGATTATGTGTGAATGTCCTTTGATTGTTTTACAATAAATATCCAATCATATTTAGTGTATTTATATTTTTCACACATAACTATGTCGTTGATTTATCCTTAATGTAAGTATACGGCCTTTATGAGAGATTTCATCTCAATTTACATTCCATTGAGACTTCTTTGTTGTTATACACCAAATAACTTTTATGTGGTGTATATAATGTACTCTGACATAGTATATCATGAATTAATTTATTCTCATGATATTACAATGTTTTGATTAACTCAATTATTTGTATTCAAGTGTCTCTCTTTTGGTTAGAAACTCTAACTAAAATACCATTTTTAAATATTTTAAAGACTTATTCTTCTAAATCTTGCTCATTAATGTCTATGTTTTAAAAATGGTTTTAAGGATTTATTTATATGGACATTAATGTTTTAAAATTAAAAATCCTTTTAAAAAGCTTAAAAGTGGTATGGGACACTTTGATTCAAAAATCTATTTTTAAATGGCTTCTTGACAAATAGTGTGACTTTTAAATGATTTCAAGAAAAAGGGGGATATTTCTCTAAAATAGTTTTGATGATTATTTTCATCTATGTCAACATACTTCATTATTCTTGATTGAGGTTAATGTGATACAATACAATCTTCCATATTGTATCGAATGAGTTATGTTTGACTATGGATATGCTATTTTTATATCATTCATGGTTTGTGGTTAAAGTATTGACATTTCGTATGCTAGTTTTAATACGAATGTTTATGATATGTTTAAACCTATTCATATGAGGAATGAATTGGAATTAATAAGTGACAGGTGGGGCCTTCTAGAGCTCCTCGATGCATCGGTAGGTTTCATGAGACAAACTAGTTTCTTGGCACAAGGCCTTGGCAAAATCTTATTTGTAGTCTTGGCACGAGGCCTTGGATTTGTGGTTATGATGTTCTGCCATTATGCATTCCATCATTATGAAAGTGGTTATTGATATTACATGTGATTGTTTGACTAGTAGAATATCCACGTGAATAATTAAATGGTATTATTTCATTTTATCTTTTCCATATTATGCTGAAGTTCAAGTTTAAAAGGCTTTTGTTTTAATTATAAATTTCCTTAAGTGTTTATGATTATCTATGAAAGCTTCTGCTATAATGTTATCCTTACTGAGCATCTGAGCTCACCTCTTTCAATGTTTTATTTTTCCAGGATTATGAAGAAGTAATTTATAAATGACCAGTAGGGATAGTATGAGGGGATATGAAGACAAGATTTTTTTAGGAAATGTAAAACTTTTTGATTTTATCTAGTGTTTCCAAGGATAATAAACTAATTGGTCTTTTGAGACTTGATCTTTCTTGTGATCATGCCAATGTTATGTAATAATGCACCGACTCTGTGTAACTGGGTCGGGGCATTACAGTTGGTATCAGAGGAAGTTTAGTACAAACCTTGGAAGCCAGATTTAGATAAAATCTAATTAGAGCACGTAGACCTAAGATGAACTTTGAGGATTAGTATAGAATAACTTCCTTGAATTTTGATATTGTTAAGATTTTGTGAGTTTTCAGAGCAATACATCCCTGTCTGGATACGAGCAGGTAGACGCGGCTCTAGAACAGATGTACCTAGGGGTAAAACCCAAAAGAACCGCTTTGAGCTAGACTCAAACGGGAACTGGTGCCCGACAACGGGCCTTACTGCACTCTTGGTTACGACACTCCTCAGGGATATGCTTAGGATAATTTACATTTTCTTTACTAACTGATTTGAAGTATTAAATATATAATATGAGAGTAAATGACCTTTGTTAATCCTAATGTGTTTCAAATTGAGAATATGGGGACATGTTAATCTCTAAATGATTTTATGACTACTGTTACTCACACAATGCTTTCTGGTTTTAGTCAATGGATGGATTCCAAGGAAGTCATAGTGACTTTGATAATGATGTACAAGGTGGGAACGATGGTGGAAATGACCAACAAAATGGAATGTTGATAGGCATAAAAGATATCATCTTTATGCCAAATCAATTTTACAAAAATATGTTCAATAATATATATATTAACCAATTCTCGGACTCAAAAAAAGAAGAAGAGAAAGGTGATGAATGATAAGAGATCCAGCAGTGGAGACCATGGAGAAAGGAATCCTCATTTTCCATTATGCAGGAAATGTGGAAGGAGACACCCAGTAAAGTGTCTCAATGGGACAATGAAATGCTTTACATGCGGGAAGGAAGGACATAAAGTGAAGAATTGCCAAAGAAAAATTAAGAGTACTATAGAAGAAGATAAAAATGGTCCAAAGAGTCCATTTACAGTCATTTGTCGTAAATGTAGGGGACCTGGCCATTACCCGAGTGAATGCCCTATTTTATAGGATATTTTCTTGGTCAAAGAAGAAGCTATGTGGAAATAAATGGTTGGAGAAATGCTTGGAAAGTATTAGTGATCCTTGTTTATTGGTTTACTTTGGAATAATTTTCTCTTGTATTTGTAACCCTGCAGTTTTCCGTGTTAGAATGATATTTGAGGAAGAATTATCTCTTCTCTTGTGGATATAGCTATAAATAACCACTTGGTTTTATATGATCATTGGGTTTGAGACAATTATACGTTATTATAATTTGGGATGAAAATGCAAGGTATGAGAAAAGATATGTGGTTAAATTATGTTATGGTTATTTTGAGGAATTTATCTCATTTTGGTAATGTTATAAAACATTGTTTTTAAAAAGGACAACACGCAGACCGCTTGATAACCCATCGCGTCAGAAAAGGATGTGGGAATCAAACCCACAACCAAAGTGCGATTGGGATTTATCACCTACCACTTGACTACATGAAGTCCCTGGATAGTGTGACTAATCATTTTTAGTTAAATGATTTTATTGATCAATAATAGGTTGATTTGGGTTCTTATGTCTTATCAAATGAATACCCTTGGTATAGGAAAATGATTTGGTGATTAAGTGATAAATGTTATTTAGGAAGATGTTCGCTATGTTGGGAACACTATATGCCCAAGGAAAATAGAATACTATGGGGTTTCATTTGTGGATTAATGGTATATTTTTATCTACATTTTTATTGTGGATTTATAGTGATTTGGGTTATTTATGGAAATGATTAGGTTAATTACTTTTAAGTATGTGACTTTAAGAGTAATTAATGTCATTTAGAGATAAAATTTAATGTGGAAGACTAAATTCTTATAGGTTTTGAGTTTCAATATTAGTTTGGATTATATTGAAGGATTTTTAGGACAATTGATTATTGAATGGTATTTATTTAACTTTGGGGTATTGTTGGTTTAATTTTGTAAATTAAGATTAGTGTTTATTTTTCTCAAGAAATATCCTTTTGGGGGATCATTAGATCTTGTACTAACCATTTTGGTTTTGATTAATCTCTAAAGACAATGTAAATAAATAGTTCATCCTGCATGGATCATGTGATTCTATAGAAGTTTATTCTAGCTCTTCCAGTGTGAACAACTCTTCTTGAATACTCATCGTTTAAAAAATGATTTAGTGGTGGAAATTTATTAAAGAATGAAACTCTACTTAAAATGTAAGTATATATCTTTATATTCTTAGTCAATATCATAAATGAATTCCTCATCCTTACGTAATGTAACTTAAAACAAAAAAAATGTTGTCCGTTTACTTTCCTACTATGAGACTAATGGTCGTTTGCCCCAACACAAGTGTGTGGTTTACTTATTGTTAACTTTCTCATGATCATGATTTCTATCCCTCTCCATCAGAACATGACACTTAGTTTATCATCCATATCCATGTTTTCCTACATGGAATCCGAGTATGGGTTATCATGATTGACCTTTATACCTCTCTTTCTTTCTTTTAAAGTGATAGTTTTATTGAGTATTTTTCCGATGTGGGACTTTCCATTATATTCTCAGGCCCAATTTTTCAAAATTTCGAGGACGCAATTTATTTAAGTATGGGTGAATGTAACACCCCAATATTCCATGGTACACTTCTCTTTGAATAATACAATAGCGTGTGTTGTACGCAACACTGAGTTCAACTACACTAGGACTTACCAAACTAGACGTTCAAAAGAGGTTATGAATAGTATTAACTGAATTTTAAAAATTATATTATCCTTATAATTTTAATCCATATTATGATTTTCTAAGACGTGATTTATGAACAAATTCATTTTTTCAGAAAAAAAGATGTATTTTTCAAAAAATGAAATTTTACCGCCTTTTAATGGCGAAGCCTTTTTAAAACCAATATTTGAAACTTTTATATATTCAATTTGACAAAATTAAATTATTCTTTAGAATCGGGACATAAGAATTTAGTATCAATAATGTTTTGGTGTCTTTCTGATAACTTTCATATTTGTGTGAATAGTGAAAAATACTATATTTTAACTGAAAACAACTTTTTTAATCAAAATAATTTATATTGTTAAATTAAACATTTTAATGGTTTTGAAGTATAAATATATTATATTTTTACTATTAAATATAATTATGGCCATTTTAAGTAATTTCACTTCGAAATTGGACATAAACAAATGTCAAACTTTTGATAATTATTATTTCTTAAAAATACGCCTTTTGGTTTCGAAAGAAGGAATCAATTTTAAATTAATAAATGAAACATTTATGTTTTCAATTTGGTAAAATAGACTTCATTTTTGGATTCGGAATAATGAAATTATCCTAGGGTAAAATTTTGGTACTTTTCGGATAACTTTTATATTTTGATGCATAGTAAAAATTACTAAATTTTAATTAAAAACAACTTTTTTAATCGAAATAATTAATAGTGATAAATTATGAATTTTAGTGGTTTTAAATTATATTTAAAATATATTTTTTATCATGTAATACAATGTGGGTCATTGAACATAATTTCCCATTTAAACCAGACATAAACAAGTGCCAATCTTTTGATAGTTATTATTTCTTAAAAACACGCTTTTTGTTTTAACAACGGGAATTAATTTTAAATAAATTTCTACCACTTCTGTGTATTCAATTTGGAAAAATGGATTCCGTATTTTGAATCATGATTTCCAAATTGTGTAAATAGGTAACTTTTATTTTTAGACATTTTGAATAATTACTTCGGTAAATATTTTATTTACCATGGTTCAAGGGTAAATCCAGTAAATAAGGGTAAATAAATAATATTATAATAATATTAAATTACCCTAAAACGTGTCTTAACCCTATTGGTTGATACATGGCCGACCATGGGCATATTTGGGTCGATTTTGGGACCCCATTGATCCACTTGTAAGTGATAATGACACTTTATTTTAATTAAGTTAAAATGAATACAAAAATGACACAAGCAAATATATTTTGGAAAAACAATTGTTACATAGGTTTATATGTGTTATATGTTAGAATATAAATATTCATTAGAAAGATAAAACTATTTCCTACATAATTATATTTTATTTATAATTTTTAGACATTATATAATTTAGTTTATTTGTGACACAATGATGATGCAGTAATTACCATAGTAGTGAAAAATTAAACTAATTGATATTATAAATACCCAAATAAATATAATTTTAGACTTTTAATGAATTAAACTAATTTTATAGGATAATATGAAATATTAGGATTTATTTAATTTACTTTTTTTGAAGTAATAATTCTGTTATGAGTTTCACAAAAATCAACTTTTGAATAGTGTCAAAATTAACATAAAAGAGTTTTTAAAACAAATATTATATTATTTATTGATATTAAATTCCTAAAAAATATAAGTTTCCGCCAAGAGACTAATATAATGATAGGTGGATCATTAATGTACCACTTGGGGGGTCTTTTGGATGTATATAGTATGTTTAGTAACTATATAATAAAAAAATACAAAGAGACATTGTAAAAGTGAAATTAATTAACTAAGAGTTAATACTTAAAGATATGGTTAATATAATCACCCAAACCTGTCTAAATTCTATTGGTTGAGTGGATTTAGACCTATAACCACCTTAACCTTTAAATAATTAACTTTGGAGCTATAAGAAACCGAATATGAATTTATTATAAATTAATATTTCTAGCTTTTCCAAAGGTGCCCCTCACCCCTCTTATAAAAGGGAACTCCTGCTTCTCATTTCTTCACACCTTCAAAACCTTTTGGTTCAACCAAAACCTTCCCAAATACACTAAAAATTTACCTCAATACAACCTAGAGGCCTTAGTTTGATCATAAATCCAACCTAAGGAGCCCTTGTGATCAAATCAAAAGGAAGAACCCAAAGAAGATGTAATATTTTCACCACCCCTTTTCAAGTTCCTTTCTTCTTCCACTTCTTCTTTCTTTGTTATTTCCATTATAAAATAATAACTCCAGTATCATATATATACTGTGATTTTATTATAAATATGGTACAACCATATTCAGTATTCTATCCACCCTTTGAATAACATGTCACCATACGTGCGTACGTACGGCTTACCGTCTCCACGTCGTGGTGTAATTGTTATTCAATATATTATTATTTTGGATGGGTATAATAATGATGTGTAACTAATATAAATAATAAATATAAAATTATAATGATTCTGTATATATGATATACCATCCAATTATATATTATTTTAATATCAAAAGAATGATATTGTCGCTCGTGCGTACGTACAGACTACCGTCTCCACGAACGTGATGAGATTCATTCTCTATCATACCCATTCAAGTATAATTATCATTTTATGATTTAAAAATAATGTTTAAGAACTTGATATCATTCTCGATATGAATATGACACAACCTATCCATGAAAAACATGGATTACGTAACAAAACATATAAAAGAAAATGTTTAAGTTAACAACCAAAAAGATGATAATTGTAAGATATTATTAACAAAGCAACGTTAAAAGATCATATATGATATAATATTAATGTATATGATTCATGAATAATTTAATACAATTATTTCAACATTATACAGGAGGTTAACCTACCCCCAACCAAGGAAAAGTACCAGGTAAGGGGTTTCTTATCTCAATTTTAATTCCGTGAGAATTCCATTGTTCACCACTTATTTATTACATGTGGTGTATGTGTACTTACCATGATTGTATTAATTGTGTAATATACTTTAATTTATGAATATTTAAATCATCATGGTATGATCCTTCTTTCATGGGTGTATGTTTCATAAGTTACCAAATCGATAAGGGAATTTGAAATTTCAATTTCCACTCTTTTGGATTTACGCATATTTCATTGATTATATTACTCTAAGATTATGTGTGGAATAACTATTCATTTGATTATGTCATAATTTCCACTCCCCTTCCTGTGGATATACTATTTATACACATAATCACTCCTTTGATAATTTCTCAAGTCATCGATATGAATTTGATAAGAGTAATTTAAACTCATTCTCCATTTGTTGAGTTAAACAGCCAATTCATTGGTGTTGTTTTTACAAGATTATGTGTGAATGTCCTTTCATTGTTTTACAATAAATATCCAATCATATTTAGTGTATTTATATTTGTCACACATAACTATGTCGTTGAGTTATCCTTAATCTAAGGATACGGCCTTTATGAGATATTTCATCTCAATTTACATTCCATTGAGACTTCTTTGTTGTTATAAACCAAATCACTTTTATGTGGTGTATATAATGTACTTTGACATAGTATATCATGAATTCCTTTATTCTCATGATATTACAATGTTTTTATTACCTCAATTATTTGTATTCAAGTGTCCATCTTTTGGTTAGAAACTCTAACTAAAATACCATTTTTAAATATTTTAAAGACTTATTCTTCTAAATATTGCTCATTAATGTCCATGTTTTAAAAATGGTTTTAAGGATTTATTTATATGGACATTAATGTTTTAAAATTAAAACTCCTTTTAAAAAGTTTCAAAGTGTTATGGGACACATTGATTCAAAAATCTATTTTTAAATGGCTTCTTGACAAATAGTGTGACTTTTAAATGATATCAAGAAAAATGGGGATAATTCTCTCAAATAGTTTTGATGATTATTTTCATCTAAATCAACATCCTTCATTATTATTGATTAAGTTTAATGTGATACAATACAATCTTCCATATTGTATCGAATGAGTTATGTTTGACTGTGGATGTGCTATTTTTATACCATTCATGGTTTGTGGTTAATGTATTGACATTTCGTATGATAGTTTTAATACGAATGTTTATGTTATGTTTAAACCTATTCATATGAGGAATGAATTGGACTTAATAAGTGATTGGTGGAGCTTGCTATAGCTCCTCGATGCATCGGTTGGTCTCATGAGACAAACTAGTGTCTTGGCACAAGGCCTTGGCAAAATCTTATTTGTAGTCTTGGCATGAGGCCTTGGCTATGTGGTTATGATAGTCTAGAATTATGCATTCCATCATTATGAAAGTGGTTATTGATATTGAATGTGATTGTTTGACTAGTAGAATATCCATGTGAATAAGTAAATGGAATTATTTCATTTTATCTTTGCCATATTATGCTGAAGTTCTAGTTTAAAAGGCTTTTGTTTTAATTATAAATTGCCTTAAGTGTTTATGCTTATCTATGAAAGCTTCTGCTATAATGTTAACCTTAATGAGCATCTGAGCTCACCACTTTCAATGTTTTATTTTTCCAGGATTATGAAGAAGTAATTTATGAATGACCTACAGGGATAGTATGAAGGGATATGAAGACAAGATGTTTTTTTTATGAAATGTCAAACTTTATGATTGTATCTAGTGTTTCCAAGGCTACTAAACTAATCGGTCTTTCGAGACTTGATCATTCTTGTGATCATGCCAATGTTTTGTAATAATGCACCGACTCTAGGTAAATGGGGTCGGGGCATTACACATCATATAAATTTTGTGGAGTACTTAAAACATTACACTAATAGACACCCAAAGACCATATTAGTTTAATGAATTTGGAAACTAGGAAACAAAAACACTGATACATAAGAGAGCTACATTATCTCCCAATATGTTTTAAAAGAATAGAAACACTACTAGAAATATCATACATGGAATATATCTTCATAATATGGGGAATGAATCATAAAATTAGTGAGATTTGATGCTCAGTAAGGGTAAAAAAAAGAGATACGTAAATATAATCATGAGGATATGTTTATGGTACTAGGATCATGAAAATAGAAGATCATTCCATGTATATATAATATCATAAATTGGAATCATGGTATAAATATTTTTAGATCATAACAAATAAATCATATGGAAATAAATAACATAATCCATCAATGCATAACATTGGAATAAAACATGGAATTATGGAAAACACATATGCATATAATATGATTTTCATAGAAGTTAAGGCATATCTTCTATGGCCATATTAGAAGTATAGGTTAACTCACCATACTATATTAGTAGTCATGGTTCACTCTCATGGCCATATTAGTGGCATAAATTCACTCATCATACCATCTTAACAGTCATGGTTCACTCCCATGACTATCTTAGTAGCATGAGTTCACTCCTAATACCATCTTGATAGTCAGGGTTCACTCCCATGGACATCTTAGTTGTCAAGGTTCAGTCCTAATACCATCTTAGTATATCTCATTAGATATAAATATTTACCTAATTCATTAGAGAGATATATAGTTTCCAACCATCTCGTAATGAAATCATACATACATATGAAACAAAAATCATAAACAATCATATCATAACCTGTGAAATTAAATGGGTATCATATACATTTAATCATATCATAACATAATTTAATAAGGTAAAGGTTTAATAATCATTTATCATAATCATTACCTATGAAAGGAAGATGGTTTCAAAAGAATATAACCTCTAAAATTGAAACATGTTTCACAAACATCATTCCATCAAAACATGAAACATTAAGATAAATAATATGAATGTAAACATTGAATAATTTCTCCTAAAAGGTATGAGTAACACTAAAAAATGTCATCTTAGATGTGAAATAATTTTAAAATAACTTTTAAAAGAATTTTTTGATGAAATTATCCTTTCATATTAAAAAATTAATTCTAAAACATTTAACCTTTTTAAAACCATTTTTCATTGAAATCATATGAAATAATCTTTAAAAAGTTTTGAAAAAAAAATTCCTTCAAAACTTATAAGATAAGCATGAAAACATTTTGACAACCACTTTCCATGAAAACATATAAAATAAATATTGAAAAAATTTTGAAAATAATTTTCCTTGAAAATTTATAAATTATATGGAAAACTTTTTGAAAACCATTTTCCTTGAAAAATTATAAAAAAATCATGAAAACTGAAATAAATTTCCATGAAAAATTATAAAAGAATCATGAAAACATTTTGAAAATAAGTTTATTTGAAAAAACATTGAAAAATTATAATGTAATATTGAAAAAAATTAATACCATTTAAATGTAAAACATTTTTTAAAACCTTTTTAGAAAACATGGTATTGAAATAACACAGATTTCTGACTAAAGAGGGGGTAAAGTTGGACTTTCTTAAAAACACTTTCTGAATTTTATTATGTTCATAAGAGTGGAAAAATGGTTCCAATACTTGATTATATCATTAATAAACATAGGAAAATATTTTTCATGAGTTTTCTTAAGATACTTATCATAATATTTCATTAATGAAGGCATAAACATAAACAATATCGAAAAGTGATTATATTGTTTCAATAAATTCTTACCACTTGGTAACATTAAACCATACTCAAAACCTAAGAAAATATAATTACATGAAGATTCAAATAGCATGAAAATAATTATATTTATTATATAACATTTCAACGGCTTTATATACACCTCATGAAAAAATATAGGTGCATAACATGGAATGTATCTCAAAGATGGAAAATTGAGAAAAATTACATTACCGATTTGGTACCTTTTGAAATATAAACCCCATGAAAGAATGATAATATAATGGATATGTAAAGACATAAAAATTTAAGTATAATAATCATATAATACATCTATGGTCGGTATACACACTGCAAAAAATGAATGGGTTCTGAATAAATGATGATTCTCACGGAAATTAAAAGTAACACGAAATTCCATTTCCTTGTGCCTTGACTCTCATCATACTCATACAAACATACTATATAATAAATATAATTTTATCATAAATATATAAAATAACAATATTATTATATATAATACCATATATGGTTTTAATATGACTTTATATTACCTATTTTAAATAATTTCATGTTAAAGTTACACCTCAAGAAATATTCGCTTTGTTTTTCACATGTGTCTTAATTTGTTATATATTTGATCCTTATACATATATCATGATTTAAATAATATAAACCATGATATAAATATCATTTATATTCAGAATATGTTTATTATAATAATCTATAGAATATAGAATTATGAAATGGAATACATTGTTCATGGAGACGATATGTCATATGTATGCATAAATGTTGTTTCCGATTTATTGTCGCATTGAAAGAAAGAATAAATATTATATATATATATATATAATATCATTAAATTTTAATTATAATTTAATATATATCATATTATTTCACTAAACACATTTTTAATACATTACATGTAGTGTTTGAACGAATCACATCGCTTTGAGGGGGTGGTAGCCCACACTTCCTAAAATGAAATTATCATATTTATACAAAAAGAAAAGTATAAAGATATATATTGTAAAACAATTAAATAATACTAAACACATAATAATTATCATATATATTATATATAAATAGGTTTTCTTTCATAATGTACACCTTGATAGGGGGTAAAGGAAGAACAAAGAATCATCATTTTGTGAGGCGGTAGTTCGCTGTACAAATAAATAGTATGTTTGTAATCAATTAGATAGAAGTGTCTGTAAGTGTATGTAAAAAACATAGAATATAAACATATCAGTTTATTGATTATACTGGTTATTTTATACTCATGGAATAAATATAGTGGAGGGGCTGGATAATGAAAATAAGATAAAGGAGCTTGAGGAAGGTTGTTACCTCTTCTTTGGGTAACTCTTTTTTGGTTTTCACCAAAGGGATTTCGTGGATTGATTTATACCCAGATTGAAGATTAAAAGAAAAAGTGAGGTATTTTTTGATGTTTATTTGGTAGAGTTTTTCCAAACCTATGTGGTTTTAGAGGTGTGATAAAGTTGGAGATGTGGTGACCTTTTATAGGGTAGGGAAATGACTCACTTGGTATTTTTAAAAACAAGTTATGTGTACCCAAGTATTTTCCTAAAAACATTCATCCAAAACAAAAAAAACTCATTAATATAAGGTGAATTTCCAAATCATGTCCATAAAATTGATTTTGGATAACTTTTCAGGTCATTTGGGCCCTTATGTTTGAGTTTTATTCCCTTGTTAAGCTTAATTTTTCCTTCATCGTTGTAATTAATTTTAATTTATTTCACTAATATTTTTGGTAAAAAACTAAGTTGAACTTATTAAACATTATAATTTATTTTTATTCATAATATGGAATCCAATTTTCTAAATTCCAATCAGAAAAGTTTCATAAATTAATTAAAATTTAATCCCACTGATGGGACATCAACATGAGTTTTTAAAGTAAAAATGTACAAAAGTTTAATATGTTTTTATTTCCACCATCAATATAAAATCGATTCCAATTAAATAAATTGGATTAATTGAATAAAGTTTAATGTAATTAATCTTTTAATCTGATTCAAAATATAATTTAACCATATAAATAAAATAGATAAAAAAGTAGTATTGAATTAAAATTCAATATTTTTTCACTATTCATCAAAATATGAAACATCACAGAAAAAAAATTACCCTAAACTATTTTTTATGTTTAAATTTAAAATATTAACTTTTTTTCGAAATATATTCTTTATAAAATTTCCAAAAGAATTTATTTAAAATAAGTTCTCCATTAAAAGGTGGTAAACATGCCTTCATAAAAATATAGGGTTTTATGTGTGACACTGGGTTTGTTCCTATATTGTGTTTATAAAATATATTGGATGAATATTAGAAATATTTTATTGGATGTATAATATATATATTAAATTAATATCACTTAATAATTATAATTAATTTAATTTTTAGTGTAAAATTTCTTTATGAGAATAAAAAATAGTTTTCTTTAAAAACATTCCCTTTATATTCAATTGGTTCTTATATTCATTTCTAATTCATTTGTAACTAATGAATTAAACAATTTATTTTAATAGGTTAGTTAATAATATTCATAACCTTCAATTTAAAAGTTAGGTTATATCTTATTATATTAAATATTAATATTTTTAAAAAGATATTTTGTTTGGTAATACTAAGTTTTACATGTTATGCAATACATTGTGGAAATTAAATCTTGTGTGTAATGTACGCTAACCTCGATGTTCCCTGTATAGAATATTAAACTTTATGTTGTTTTTTGTTCACGATGACTCTGTTTTGTGTCTAAATCAATCCAAACATAGTTCTTTAATATAAAAAAAATCTTTTTTTCATTAAATAAAAAATATCAAAAAGATTTAATTAATTCATAAAAAGGTATTTCAAATAATCTCAAGGTCTTATAGCACTAATTCTCATTGTGTCTCAACGAAATCAAGATGATTATTGAGAGTACATATCACATCATTTGGGGGAGGGTTAGTATTTATTTCCCTCTAAATGGACTTTTAGATCACAAAGTGGAAAACAATGGTATAAAGGTGGGAAATCACATTTGTTGACTGGAGAGGGATCCATGGGGAATACCAGGATATGTCTTGGTTGGGTGAAGATGCCATCCTTAATCCTATTTATATGGGTGAGATGACCAGCCTCACTTTGGGTGATCAACCCTAGAGGATTGGTTGACAATATTCCACTGCGAGAATGATGATATTCTCCCATAAATCCTCATACTCTTTATTCTATTATTAGGGAAGTTTGATAGTGTTCCTATTTTAGTTATCAATATCTTGGAGTAAAGTATACATTTTGTTTTTTAGTTTCCAATATGGTCTTGGATGGACCAACGACATCTGTGACTCAATTACCCTTGTCAATGTTTCGACAGATGGGCTCATGTTCCTCAGAAGGACTTTATAGACCCAACATATGTCTCTTATTATAAGTGTTGGAACCTATCAAAAGGTCTGTGTAATATTGTAGATACCCTAGGGGTGGGATTTATTTTTCATTCTACCCTATAATGGTTTAACATTCCTTATGATCAGGTCGATTTATTGTGATGATATTCACAATGGTTGTGGTTTAAGGGGGACTTTCAACATTGAAAAAAGAATTTTTATGAGGGACTTGGTTTATACATGAGAGAGGGATTAATTGGAGGAAAAAAATATTTCATGATAACCTGATATGTACATGAGGATAATGTTTTTCCATGGTAAAATGAAGCATAGTGTGTCTCTCGATACTGGTCTTCTAAAAACTCTAGCTATACCCAAATGAATTATAATGTGGATATACTGGGAGAACTATAATGTGAACCTTTCATAACTACTGATAGAGAGACTAAATTATTTTTTGGATAAATAAATAGGCCAAATGTTGGTCTCGAAGGTGTTTTAACATCACCCATTGATTCTAGTGGAGGCAGCTATGTGATCCTCAACAAGTGACCCTGGGATAGTGAAGTGTAGGGTTGGAGGTCGCTAGAACATGACTAATAACTGGTCGGTGGAGAAAATACACCATAAATTTTATATATCATTTACATTGTTTGAATGTTATTTCTTCTCTTGGTTGAACCAACCTCCAATATTGATAGTTAGAAAGATGGGGGTCAAAGTGATGCAGATCTTATCTACTTTTAATTTTCATGTATAAGAGGCATTAAAAATGCCAATCTTCCTTCAAATGAAGGGGTATATTTTATATGTAGAGTGATCTCTAAAAATATATCCATATATGATTAGGAATACATTATATCTTTATATTTGGTAAGTCCATCAATTTCTTATTATTTGATGAGGTGTTTTACTTTATTATAGTGAGAAGAACTAGATCTTAACATCACCTCTATTTTCAGAGTGGATGTGGAGTGTAAGAAGAATAAAAATGGAAGGGATGAGTGTATTGAGAGTCCCTAATGCGTGTTTGGGATCTTGATCCTAGTATTTTCTAGATTTACCAATTTTCCATGGTGAGGACACCAAATGCATTAGTGATGGAAAGGTGCACAATTTCTTTCAAAGAGGTCTCTCTTCATGTAGGTTTAGCGACCAACCCCTAACATGGGTTCCATACATTATGGACTGAGTTAGGTGGAGTTGGTATGGAATCAACCTAATTGTCAGCCTATGAGGCCATCTTGTATTTTGGACGATGTCGAGAGGTAGGGTCCCTCTTAGAAGACTCCCTAGTGATGACTATTGTGGGTTAAGCCGAATTTTTTTTACCCCCCACCGTATGGGTGAGAGTTGTTAGAATATTCTAGAGAGAGGCTCCCAAAATGGTTTATAGTGGTAATATAGTTTATTTACCATTTATAATCCTTTAAGAAGATGTTGATGGTGTGACCCTAGAATCACCAACTATTCATGAGACATCTCCTAAGTTGGGATGAATCCATCATCATTATACATGAAAATAAGGGCTCTGATAAGCCTCTTCTAGAAAAAATCTGAAGGGATGACAAAAAAATGACTCCTAGGATCCATGGGAGAGGTGACCAATACAACAAAATCATAATTTTATAGGATATTCATATGATATTACATTATAAACCATGACTATTGGTGATTAGTTGTTGAGAATGGATTGTATCTTGTATCCTATGTTCCATACAAAGATAATTGTTAGTACATTTATGGTAAAGTAGATGAACAATATTTCTAATGTTACTCGTCCAATACTAAGTGGAAGATAAGGGATTCATTACAATGATGTCTAGAATTGGAGGTACCCAATGTTCCTCATCCTCACTTTATTATAGGAGAAGAGATCCACATAGACATTACCATTATGTTTTATGATGCCTTCACCATGGTGCATGTGCATGATATAATTTTCATCCTTATACATTTTATGATTTCCATTTCCTTCCATTCTTGTATTCCAATGGTGTTCAACCATTATTATTATGTCTGATGATGTTGGTTCCTTGATCAGAACAAGATGAGGGACTGTTTGCGCTTCCTTCCATAGATTCATCCTTGGACTTAAATTCATAGTCTGGGTCACCATTACCGATATAATACATGACCATGAGTCTCATTCCATGTGCCATATTATTTTTTGACATTGGTTAATTACACGACTTGATATTGTGATAGGGTGGCTACCTACGATTGGAGTTGATTATGATGTTGGGTATTAGTAGAAGGCTTCCTCATCTGAGATTGAGTGGGAATATTATTCTCATCACACAAATAATATCAATTAAAAAAGATAAAGTATCATATTATAAAAAAATTATTTAACTTACATTCAACATGTATGGAATTTAAGTCTCATCAACTCATACATCCTATTTTTTCTGACATGATGGGTCATATTAATCATGTAGGGAACTAGGCGCTCGTAACACATGGAAACTTTTTCTCATCACATAAATATTACTAGAATCATCATATGGGTAATATTGTATTTTTAATATTGGGTATGAACATAGGCTTATCACCAATGTAAAGGGAAGAGAGATCAAATTCCTAGTACATATGACTCTTATACTCATCCCATAAGGAATCTCGTTCTCATGATATGAAGTGGAATTACATACTTATAACATAAGTATAGGGATTAAAGATTCTATTATTTCAACACATACTTCCTATAATCATCACATTCAATATCTCATGCTCAACACTTAAGGTATCATCTCAGGCTCATCACTTGAGTATAGGGAGTAGAGATTTTATTCTTATCATATATAATGACCAGGCTCATCAACTAAGGAAACGTAGGATCATCATCTAATTATAGGTTTCTAATTCATTAGGAGGGGATGAATTTTTAAATATGAGTATATTTTCTCATATATTTAAAGTCTAGTGAGGATATCCTCCCCTATACACTCATCACATACTAGTATAATCCCAAATTTAATGTTGAGTAAGGGATTTCATAGTTTAAATTCCAATGGTTCATACTCATAGATTTAAAGTATAGTAGAAGGATTCTTCATATATACTCTCATCCTGTATTCGGTTGGGCACATGTTAACATCATATAGAGATGCCAATATCTAAGGAGAATTTGGATTTATAGTGGGAGGTTTGGTATACTCTATAATGATGACTAGGATTCAATGTTCTAGACTCCCTAGAAGTAGGAGAGGTGGAAATGTGATTTTTGTTTTTTATATGTTGAAGCCACCTGTTTATATCAAAACATGAAAGGGAGACAATATTGTTGGGATATCCTGATTTAACCTTATAGAGTCATCATACATACCCTTTTAGGAGGTAGTGATCAGTACCGACATAGTTCAATTACACAGTTTATGGTCATGAGTTGACACCATACAATGTAATTTGACATCATGTGGTTAGGATTCTTGCCTCATGAAAGTAGTGATAACAAGATATTGTGTGGAAATTATGCATAGAATGTAACCATAATATTGGGGGATCATTTCATTCTTCTCACATAAGGAATCTCATTCTCATCCCACAAGACATATTGTGCTTATCACATAGGTTTTCTATGCACATCACATAGGGTAAAACTATATTTTAACGTCCTATAATGTGGATGTTGTTATGAAATTTTATATCATGTGACTACGATATAAACATTTCAAACTGATAAATTAAATGGTATTTAGCTGGGATTAAATTTCAAGCTTTTAAATATTACTAAATAGGTAACATAGGATGCGTGTGGGTATTATGCAAGTATGATTTCGAAATGGTGGAAATCATCCCAATATAATTACATGGGGGAACCCATTATCATTACATAGGGCACCCAAAATTATAACTTAGGGAATCCTATATTCATTAAATTGGTTATGGATATAATTTAATATCTTGTGTTGAGTTCGTTGTCATGTAGTTTAATGTCATGTGACTAGGATGTTGGCACTACTCAATTTAAAATATTTTAACTTGGTTTTTGGGGGATTATGAGTAATGCTTCCCATTCCTAGGTAGTGTGGGGGGAGAAATGAATTTTTGGATCTTTAATGTGCTCAACTATTATGATGAAGGTCATTTTACCTCAATAATGTTGGGTCTGGGGTTTATGTATCCACTATATAGATTTTTTTTGAATAAAAAATGCGCAGACACTACCCTTTTTAGAATCTTAAAGGGGTCCTAAAATTAGGATTTCTATTCTTAATATAATAATTAAAGGAGGATTCGCTAACCATGATTTGAGTGTAGGTATTGGGAATAAGGTTCCATGAAAATAGTCATATGTATGAAGTTTTCATGAGTATATCTATTTTGAATGGGTCTATGGCCCATGAGAACCCAATTTGTATGAAACTATGTTTGGAAGGAGGAATTGAATAGGTGATGATAACAATGTCAAAGTCACCGAGTCAATTTACATGATGGAGGATTTGTATTTGCAAGGCCCGATGATGCAAGGGATATTAAAGAGGTTGAATTCTACCATGGGTGCCTATATCACATCATTAATGGACAAACTGATATTTCCTTTCATGGATGGAGAAAATGAGCCTATAATATCACTTATTAAAGCCCAAACATTATGTTTAAATCTTGGACCACATGGTTGAATGAACATGGGAAGACTTGACCACATAATGGATTCTAGAATGGAATCTTTGGACACTAAAGTCAAATATAGTGGGATATGCACTCAAAGTCAAATATGGTGGTCTATAGTGAGAAATTTGTGTGTTAATTTTCTAAAAAGTATTTGGTAGACATTATCCTTTTGAATTTAAGGGAACAAAGTAGTTTAGATTTTATGACTTTTGGATATTATACCCCTAACTATTGTACCACCCCCTTGGCTATAAATATCCACACCCATGGCACTTGTATGGAATTAAATATTCTAATTGAGAGAATATGATTTATTTCTATCTTTTGTGTGATAATTCTTCCATTTTCCCCTATATTTTGTGCATTCTTGACTTGTAAATATGAAAGTTAGATTGGTGATCTGATATCGGAAATCCACTAATTCTATGACTCAACCTAGTTGCATTGTTGTGTGGATTGGTTATCACATCCCTCCATTGATTTTGTTTTCTAAGTACCTGGTCGCACTCTTTATAGCATTGATTGACTACTTGCATCCCTATCCATACCCAATACCTTCTACTTAGCCATAAACCATAACCGTCATTCTACACTATATGCTGTGAAGATCGAGCTGCCCCTAGAATCCCACATCAGTTGGTATGAGATTTCCAATTGACACTGTAGGCATATATCCTCTCATTTACATTAGTTTTATCCATTACCCCTCTTATCAGTTCACATTATCCACCCATTCGAACCCCCCAAATCCCCATTTTCTTCAACCCCCCCCCCCCCCAAATTGGCCTACACTATGCAAGAAAGAAATAATTTACATTGAGCTGATTATCCACCAATATTTTTTTAGCATTTAGTTCAATGTATGTGATTTGTATCTGAAAAAAAATCTTAAAAAAATCATGTTCCCTCAGCCCATCATTTTTTGATTTTCAAGATTAATCACATCCTTTTTCTCAGAGATTCAAAAAAAATTGACTTACTCTTCATTCAGTCATCTTGTTCTTTAAAACTCTAAGAACAACACTTTTAGGGTAGATTTGACAAAAAAAGAAGAAGAAAAGTGGATACAATTAGACATTTGTTCTTAAAATTATTATCAATTTCCATTTTCATACATCAATTTCTCTATCATTTTAATTTATGAACATATCATTTTTGACTCATTGTTATTATTTTTTCTCATATTTCTCAATTGGAAAAAACTCACATACCACCTTGCTACCCGATTTTCACCTTTTACCCATTTTCTACCCACTTTCCCACCCTTTACCATTTTTCTACCTTTTACCACTCAAACGGGTTGTATTAAAACATCATCCAATGTTGTATTGTTTTGGAAAGGATTAGTGGAATGTGATCACCCCTAACAAGGTATTAGACTTCATAAGAGCTTGTGATTTAAATTGAGTGTTGAGAGTAGATATAAATAAGAAAAAAAATCTTGTGTGTGTGAGCGTGTACATATTTTTTTGTTTTTACACATGTGTAAATATCATGTGTATATCCTTGTAAGAGAGAGTGTGTATACTTGTGGGAGTGAGTGTGTATATCTTGTGTGTGTGAGTGTGAATCCTTGTGTGACTGAGTGTGTACATCTTGTGTGCATGTATGCTTACATCTCGCAAGTTTGAGTGAGTGTGTATCATTGTGTGTGTTTCTCTCCATGTGTATTTTTTTGTGTAACTTATCATGGTAGAAGATCATGGGAGTAAAATTTATCATTTTAGTGATGAATGAAGTCAAAGTAGATCTCCCACACCCAAATATTTGCAACTCTAAATGAAAGATTTGATGAGTCACTTCAAGAAGCTTCTTGATAAGAATTTGGAAGTGCTGTGTGAGAGAATTGAAAAATTGGAGAATAAACAAAGCCCAAGTATGATCCATGATAACCCAAAACATGCTCCGACACCACATCGTCACCACATCATGGAGGAGGACATGGGAAAATTTTATAATGATTTTGATGATGTCCCACAAAGTAAGAGGTTTTTCCAACAATGTAGATGAGGATAACAAAGACTGTATGATGATGAAATCCTTAGATGCATTAATGTGAAGGTTCCCTCTTTTCAGGGCAACAATGATCCATAAGCATACATGGAGTGGGAGATGTGGATTGAGAAAGTGTTCTCATACCAATCATATTCTGTTGAGAAAAGAAGTCAAACTTGATTCCCTTTAATTTTATGATTATTATTTAATTTGACGAGATCAAATACAAAATAAGAGACATAGATGTGGTGGACATCCCATCAACACTTGGGAGGACATGATGTTCTCCATGAGGAAGGGATTTTTTCCCTCACAATACCATAGAGATATTTATAACAAGCTTTAGCTCCTCACACAAAGGAGTAAGAATGTTGATGTTTACTACAAGGAGATGAAAGTTGATATGATTCAAGAAAACATTAAGGGGGATCCATAGAAAACTATGGCATGATTCATACATGGGATCAATCGGGAGATTTCCGATCTAGTAGAGATGTACCATTATGTGGAAATACAGGATATGATCCACCAAGCCACCAAGATTGATCAAGAAATCAAAAGGACAAGAAACATGAGGAAACCCACTACCCCTTTCACACCATAGATAAATACAAGGAAGGATATTGTAAAATAATCAAATCCAAAAGAGGAGGTTGATCAAAAAAGTGACAAGTTAATTCTTCCACCTAGGAAACCTAATTTTGAGGATAACCAAAAAATGAATCCAGGTATTCATTATTAAAAATGTCACATAAGGGGTCACATTTTTAGTGAATTCCCAAAACCGCATACCATGATCATCAAAAATTATGGAGAGTGGGAAACTGATGGAGAGAGCTCAGAAGAGGACGAGGATGAATCTCCAAAAATTGATAATGGATAATTTTCAGAAGATGGTGAGATCATTATCATGATAAGAGTTTTAAGTACACAAATGTCCATTGGAGAGAAGGATTAGTGAGAAAACCTTTTCCATGCATGATAAAATATCAATGGGAAGGTATGTAACCTTAATATTGATGGGGGAAGTTGTAGAAATTTTGGCAAGAATTGAGTTGGTGTAGAAGTTGGGACTCCTGAATTTGAGCCACTAAAATACATACCAGCTTCAGTGGTTGAATGATTGTGGGGGACTGAAGTCACCAAGAAAGTTAAGGTATTTTTCACCATAGGTAAGTACAAAGATGAGGTTTTGTGCTATGTTTTTCAATTAAAGGCTTATCATTTTTTGTTTGGATGACTGCAGAAATACGATCGACATGTTACTCATGATGGTTTCGTGAAACCTCACTGTTTTTTACTCTGATGAGAACCTATAACCCTCAAACTCATATCCCCCAAGAAAATTATGGAAGATCAAATATTGAGAGAGAATAAAAAATTAGTGATGAAGAAAAAAGAGTGAAAATGAAAAAGGAGAGAATGAGGGAAAGAGAGAAAATGAGAGTGGAAGATAAATAGAGAGAAAAGCAAAATCAAGAGGAAAAAGGATTTGAGAGATGAGAAAAGTGTGATGTTTTCAAAAAAGAGTGATGTTTAGATTTTTTTTCATATAAAACCCTCCTAGTACTCATGTAAAAAAGTGTTGTTCCTAAACAATAACTACTTACCCCCATTTCCAAATGTTGTTGAGTCTTTTTTACAGGAGTTTGATTATGTCTTTCCAATAGAGGTTCCATAGTGTCTTACACCCATTAGAGTTATTGAGCATCAAATTGACCTCAATCCTAGAGCATCAGTACTGAAGAACCCTACATATTGCACTAACTCAGAAGAGACAAAATAAATTCAAAGGCCAGTTCAAGAGCTATTGGATCTGGGATATGTCAGAGAGAGCCTTACTCCTTGACTCGTACCGGTGCTTCTAGTACTAAATAAGTAGGGAACATTGAGAATTTGTATTAACTATATAGCCATCAATTACACCACAATTAGGTATTGTCATCCTATCCCAAGGTTGGATGATATTCTAGATAAATCAAATGGTTCAACTATTTTCTCAAAAATTGATTTATGAAGTAGCTACCATCAAATTAGTATGGAAGAAGGAGGTGAATGGAAAACTGCATTTAAGTAAAAACATGGACCTTGTGAATGATCATTTATTTCTTTTGGTATTTCCAATTCACCTAGAACATTTATGAGGTTAATGAATCGTGTATTACGTGAATATATTGTAAAATTGGTTGTTGTTACATGGATAAAATTTGAGTGTATAGTAGGAATATTAATAAACATGGAGTTCACTTAAGAAAAGTCCTAGAGGTGTTATGAAAGGAAAATGTGTTTTTAAACATAAATAAGTGTGAATTTTTCCTTGATAATATTGTTTACCTTGGATTTGTTTTGCGTGGAAAAGGAGTTGAAGTTGACACTAAGAAGATCAAAGTAATACAAGAAGGGACAACTCCAACCTCAGTTGGACATGTAAAGAGTTTTAATGGGATTTCTAGTTTGTATAGGATATATTTGAAGGACTTCATCACACTAGAAGCACAATTGAATGAGTTGAAATGGAATAATTTTACATTCAAATGGGGGAAAAGTCAAGAGAATAACTTTCATGATCCTAATGAGAGACTCACCCACACCCCTCTACTTGAACTTCCAGACTTTGGTATGACCTTTTAAATTTAATGTGATGAAAGTGGAATTGACATAGGATGAGTGCTCATGCAAGAAGGTAAGCCTATTGCTTTATTTAGTGAGAATTTAAATGTCCCAACTCTAAATTATGATACACATGATAAAGGATTATATGCATTGTTTATAATATTAGACACTTGGAAACATTATCTTTAGCCACATAAATTTGTGATCCATTATGATCAAGAGGATATTAAAAACCTTAGGATCCAAAATTAACTAAATAGTAGACATGCTTAATGGCTGGAATTCATTGAATCACTTCCATATGTCATCAAGCATATAAAGGGTAATGAAAATATTGTAGAAGATCCACTTTCACATAGATATTATCTTTTATCCTTACTAGATTTTAAACACCTTGTTTTTGAATTTATTAAAGAATTATATACCAATGATAGAGATTTTAGTGAACCTTATGGTCATTCTAAACCTCTAGTTAGTTGGGAAAAGTTTTATTTACATGATTTATTCTTATTCTGGATTGATAAGATTTTAATTCCGAATTGCTTTATCCATTTACATTTACTAAAGGAGGCACATTACGATGGGTTAATGGGATATTTTAGTGTTTTGAAAACATTAATCATTCTTAGTGAGCATTTTTATTGTCCTGTGATGTCAAGAGATGTTGAATAATTTTTGGGAAAGTGAATTGTCTTCCATAAATAAAAATCTAAATTGAACCCACTTGGATTACATTTTTCTATCCCAATCGCAATCACCCCATGAATGGAAATATCAATAAACTTTATTGTGGGGTTACCAAGGACCAAGATGGGGGGGATTCCAATTTTATTGCAGTGGATCAATATTCTAAAACGGAATGTTTTTTCCTTGTCACAAAATTGATTATGCCACTAACATTGAAACAATTTTATTTTAGGATGTAATAAAACTATATGGAATTATATGGACAATTGCGCTGGATCGAGAGAAAAAATTCATCAGTTCCTTTTTGAAGACCTTATAGAGAAAACTGGGAACCAATTTACTATTTTCCACTACTTTTCATCCACAAAATTATGTGAAAACGGAGGTGGTGGATCATACTTTATCATCAATTCTATAAAAAATTGTTAATAGGAATCTCCAAAATTGTGAGGAGTGTCTTCCACATGTGTGATTTTCTTATAATAGGGCCAAGAATTCCACTATTCATTATTCTCCATTTGAAATTGTTTACAGCTTTAACCCCTTTCCCTAATTGATCTAGTTCCTTCGCATTTGTAGGAATCAACTAATGTGGATGTGAAAGGGTGTGAAATGTTCATGGAGAAACTCAATGAAAAGGAATATAAAAATAACAAGCGAATTACCAAAGAATACATCTATTATAAAAAAATGTTAAAAACATTTGTTGTTCGAGCTCGGTGACTTAATCTAGATTCACATGTGAAAGGAATGATTTCCCGACAAGCTAAAATAAAAACTCATGACACAAGGAGAAATATAATTCTTAGTGCATGAGAATGTAAACAATAATAATTACAAGATATATTTTCCAGGTGAGTATGGTGTTAGTTCCACATTCAATGTTTTTGAATTTTATCCATTTTGGGTACATAGGATAAAGAGTTGAGGATGGATCCTTTTAAAGAGGGGTAGGATAACGAGAACCACGTCAAAGGCGTCGAAGAAATTGCTTCAATGGAGGAGTTGAATTTGTAAGGATGAATTATTTGAGGGCGATCAAAGAGGTTGAATTCTACTATGGGAATCCATATCAATTCATTAAATGCCCAATGGTGCTTTCCTTTCATTGATGGAGAATATGGGCCTATAATATCACTTATTCAATCCCAAACATGTTTTTTAAATCCTAGACCACATTGTTGCATGAATTTTGGAAGCCTTTCCCACATGGGGGATTATATAATGGAATAATTGGAACCCAAAGTCAAATCCACTAGGATATGCTATCAAATTCAAATCTGGTGGGCTATAATTGGAAAGTTGAGTGCTACTTTTCCAAAAAGCCTTTGGTAGAATTTATCTTTTTGAATTTTAGGGAACAAAGTAGTTTATCCTTTATGACTTTAGGGTATTATACCCTTTACTATTGTACCATCCCCTAGTCTATAAATATCCACCCATGTCACTTGTATGGAATTCAATATTTTAATTGAGAGCTTATTATTTGTTTCTCTCCATTGTGTGAAAATTGTTCCATTTTCCCCACAGATCTTTTGAATTATTGCCTTGTCAATCTATAAGTTAGATTGGTGATCCAAGATCACAAATCCCCCAATTACGTGCCTCAACCCAAGTGAATTATTGTGTGGATTGGCTATCACATCCCTCCCTTGAGTGTGTTTTCTAAGTAGTAGGTCATGCTCTTTATAGTGTTGATTTATTACTTGAATCTGTTATCCATACCCATTACCTTCCACGCAGCCCCAAACCATAATCAACATCATCCAACCTATGTCGTTATGATCAAGCCACCCCAAGCATCTCACATCAATCAATAACTTGAAATATATGTCATACTACAATGGAGTGATGTAATGATTTAGATTTTCATGAACCATGGGCTCTAGCACAAGGATAGATCATTGACATGCAAGGAATAGTTGCACACAAATTTTAGTGCTGTTTGAGTCATATAGTTGTGTGAATGATTGGTATATTTCATGAACAACCATTTTGATAAATGAAAATCCTAAAAAATCATCTTCAATATAATCCACAGTGACTTAGGTCCTATGTGATGCTTTTCACACAAGTTCCTCAAATGTGGGAACCCATGGGAGACTCTGGTTTCATTAATTCAGAAAATATAGAGTTAAAAAATCTCATAGCATACCTCTTAAACTTCTAAAGGTTCATACTAGAAAATGGGGGGGGGGGTGATGTCCTATTTATAATAATTTTTGGTTGTACAAATCTCATAGGCTTACAAAAATTGAGCTAGACCATACAATACGTGAGTTACACATTGTTTAAGCTTATTTTTGTGAAAATTTCAGTTACAAAAAACTCATGACATTTCTATTAGTGGACATAAGAGACATTCATAGAACTTTATCCATTTTATAACACCTTTACTATTCAAATACTTGTGCAACAATATTAAAAGTTTCATGAAAAAACCGAAATATGTAAAAAAAAATTATCCCCCATTGGCTTTAGAATGGTCATTAGGGATGTGTTTTCCACTCTACTTGGGGATATCAAGAATATCAAAACCCAAGAGGGAATATTTAGTGCCAACAGTTTGTCTATAAACTAAGCATAACATTGAGAGAGTTGCATCTATGATGGGGGAATGAAATCTAATGATTATCACCTAAAAGGATAGATACACAACCTAAGTAGGTTTATTATTTAATAATCTATGTTATCATATCCTACATATGAAATTAGATAAAATTAGTGTTATATTGATTATTTATAAGAGATATATACCTATGAAAAATAGTGCTAAAAGATAATTGAATTATATAGTGAAGGTTTAAAATATCAAGAACACATTAATCCCTAAAAAACATTCCAAATATGGTAAAGGGGATAGAAATAAGGCATTAATGAACAAACCTTAAGAAAATAAAAGACTACTTGTATCTTTTGATATTTTTTTAACCGCAACTACTAATATGTAATGACCCTGACCTATATACCTGAATGATTCCCATGCTATTATAATACTACATATAAGTGTTCCCTGATCCATAGGGGTACCAACTAGCTTTGTTAGACTAAATTTTATCTTAGGGAATTATTTACCTAATTTGGTTGAAAAAATGAGCCATGCAATATTATATAGGGAGGAATATATAATTCATCCATATGCTAAATGTTTGTGAGAAAAATATATATATATCCTAACTAAAAATGTAAAATAATATAAAATAGATAATGGAATCTCTATATAATTTCATTAAAAACTACAAAATATAGAGTTATAGGATATGAAAGAGAGGATAGAAAAGAATTATGGGGCCCAAATAATCCCTATACATGAAATCATGGAAAACTATAGAACACAAAAACCCACAATATCTCTAAGCTATCCTGTATAACACCCAATAGTTACCCATGCACTTTTAATACCTAAAATGTAGTTAGAGAAGATGTATTCCCACTTGAGTGTCCATGTTGAGTGTGAGATTATGAATACTTAGTATGGAATTGCCAACATGACTAAATACAACGGTGAATAATAATTTGTATGCATAAACATGCCTACTAATTTATATATCTAAACATTAATATAGTTTTACAAATATTATTCAATAAAACATGAAAATAATAACAAAAAATTATTTTATATATGTATTAAAGTATATAGAAAGTAACACTCAATTCAAGGATGGTCAATGCCAATACCTACATACTTCGATCCTCAAATTGATATCTAGGATGTACAAAAAGTTCCATACACATTCAGAGGTAATATATATATTTATATATATATGAACCCACAAATATGTATATATGTATATATAACCACATTAGGGTTCTAGAGACACATCCCATTCATTAGGAAAGGGAAAAGGGTATATATATTTTAGGAAATATTATAGACCATAAATTTATGTCACTCTCATAAAACAAATTTTGCATCAATGGGAAAGGATGGTCATAATATGTGTCCTGTGTTCCCACTTTACAAAGGTGGGAAGAATTCCACCATTGGAGTTATGATGAGGGAAGATTTTATTATAATAGAAGTATGTGAGGTCACCTCATATCCCTAAGGATCTTGTTGTCTAGTCTAGCACTCCATCATAGATTTAATAAACTCTTATGAATCCCATTCTTGATTCCAAACTTATGAATATCAGTTAACTACATCAATTTCTTCCTTAGTAGGGTGAATAAAATGAAATCAGAGGTGATGAGTTTGTTGGGTATATGGAATGTTTTTTATCTTACTCATGTTAGGAAATGAGGGCATATTTTTCTTATCACATAAGGAATAATGGGGTTTCTTAGGCTCATTACATAAGTAAAGATGCTCATCCTATTCTCACTATAAACATAAGAGATCCATTTAATCCCATTATATAAGGAAGTATAATCTAGCATATGCTTATCACATAAGGAAAGTTGTGTTAAAATCATTTTCTCATCACATAAAAATTGTTCGGTCTATAGGTTTGTATACTGAAAGGGAGGAACTCATAATTTAGTATACTGTAGAGATTCTTATAATTTAGATTCCATTAGAGGCATTCATGGTTTAGAGTATAGTGAGGAAACTCATGGATTCCGGTATAGTTTGGAAAATATATAGAATGAAACCTTGTATGTAGGAAGTCTTGGAGGTATGGTTATCTCTAAAAAATGGTTATGTTTGGGTTTAAACATATTGTAATGTGGATGTGAGATATAATGAATTATTTATTGAACCTTTGGCAGGTGTTTAATGTATCTGGTTGGAATATAAAGAAAAACCCACTTAGTTTGAGGCATATAGTTATAGTAATGTGTTAAGACTGATCCATGTTGTTTAACATCATGTGGTAAGGATTCTTGTGACGTGAAAGTGGAGAAAAAAAGTGATTGAGTGAGGAATATGAATTTTCTAGACCTCACTTAAAATCAATAAGGATGTGTGTGGGGTTTATCCATAATTATTCAAATCCTTTTGTCATATAAAGGGATCAAATGTGAAAGAGTATAATTCTAGGCATAAATATCAAGTTTTCATGAATGGATCTCGACCAGGAGGACGTGGGGCCCATAATATTTTAAATTTTGAGGATATTTTCTTTACAGTGGAGGAATAAAATGGGATACCATGGTAGAGGAATCATTCATGATATGGGTTGTGTTAAACCTCATAATTCATGAGATATTCATCCCTTAGATTAAGTTTGTTCATCATGGATGATATTTGTGTAAAATAGTCTATAAAATATTCCAATACATTGAAGGGATTACATAAGGAAATTCATATAATATTTTTCACCTATATGAGTCAATGAATATTCCTTCCAAATTACTTTCTTGAGTCATTCATGTTGAGTTTATGATTTCATAGATTCATTTAATTAATTTAAAAATAACAAAATTACATATGGTGTTGAGTTATAGGGAATTTATAGGCTTCGTAACTCATGGAAGTTGTTTCTTACAAAATATTTTCACATGCATGAAACTTTGACTACATGAGGTTATTTAATATATAGACTCATGAATCTTGGGTTGCATAAGAGTTCATTTGAATAATCATTTTTACAATTATTTTCACACTCTTGTGACTTGATTCTTCTTGGAAACATTTTTTTGAGTGTTAAAAAATTTCCCCTAAAAAATGGGAGCACTGAGGGTAAATATGATTAAATTCCAAGGAATAGATTAATATTTATCATTTTCTATCTAGTTATCAAGCTCTTCGGGTAGATGAAGGATCACCCATTCTTCTATAATTAGGGGTGGGGACCTCATTGTGGAAAAAAAATTCATATTAATTTAGTTGATACTATATTTTTAAAAAACTCATCCTTCAAAAAAAATCCCTATGTAAATGACCCTGGAATTCTTCCCATTCACCATTTAAATGATTGGTATTCCATGACTACCATTTTTATGAACTATACTTCAAACAATCATATTCCTAGTAATCTATGTTAGAGAAACCTTTGTGAAATGATTCTTGCATAAAGAAGACTTAAGATAATTATTTACTAATTCAAAAAAATCAGACATAGATAATCAGAGTGCACATGATACTATTTCATATAGGGGATTAATAATGATGAGACTTAGGATTCAATTAGGTGAGTGTGTTTAAAAATGTTCAAGTTTTTTTCCAATATACATTATCCAGATGAAATATAATATCCATTTCCTCAAAGCCTTACATTTTATGGGTTTGATCTACAAAATAATTTTATAATCCTAGAATCTATCCTTGACTCCCAAAACCACTGGTATAGGATTTTGAAAAAACACAATAGGGGGAACATATCAATAATTTAGCACAATGTGAGAGATCACACCATAACATCAATTTATTTCTTATAGAGTCCAATTAATATAACCAATAACCAAATTCACATTGTTAATAATTCACATTTATAGTAAGTCAACATATACCAAGATAGTATAGCAGATAGACTGGAGGGATGGAAAATGTAGTGGGACCTACACCCATAAGGGAACCTCATGTATGAGTGGGCCTTGGACTACAAGATCTAGTATAGAAACGAGGAGTTTTGAGAGCAAATGTGTGAGCTCTGGCTATGTGTGATGATATGGAAATTTCAATTCGATGAAGACCACCACCTAGAAATTCTCCTAGAACTATTAAGAAGGTGGTATCAAGATACAAAACCATACACCTACATAATAATGAGGTTTTAATTTTCTTTTTGAATTTAGAAAATATTAAATAGATCCCAAAAAATGAAAAAGTTTATAATTAATTTCTACTAGCATTGATATTTTGGGGGGGATATTGTGTACACCATAGTACCAGTGCAGGTGCGGTTATAGGAATTAAGGGACATATAGTAGAAGGATCCTATCATTTATTAAAAAATTACCTTCAAAACATGGATCATGATATTCATAGACATTGCAAAGGGTTTAATAATTGGGAGAAAAAAAGTAGTGATAGATACTTTAGGCATGAGTCAAGCCAATGTCATACTGGTTTTTCATGGAGTAGGGCCAACACATAGAGTGGGATTTTGTGTGAACCCTCAGATGATCAAAGAGTCCAGGCTTGAATGATTCATGGATTCTTTTATCAATGGAGGTATTATTCAAATTATGGATGCTACTATGGTGTTGGGATCAGGCATAATCATCAAGGAATCACAGATGATGAGTGTACATCAAATCAACCACTCCATCCTATTCTTTGAAAAATTGTGTGATATTCTAGGGAATATAAATTTGGGGTACACACCCATTCATCAATGTAATAAATTATAAGTCCCCTATGGGTGAGTCATCATTAACATTATAGGTTATACATTCTTGAAACCCATCGGCCGCCAAACACATACTTGAGACCAAAACTATTGAACATCATCAGGGTACAATCCTTGATGATTGATATGATATAGATGGTTTCACTGAAAAGATTAAAAAGGCGGTTAGACATTATCTCCATCATTACTCCAGATAGGGTGATAATGGATGATTACCATGGTAGTGTCAAGGGGGGGTTCATATATGATGAACATCCAAATTGGGGTGTTGGATATATTCATCAACCATAACATCATATGTGATCAATAATTTCCATTGTTTGTTTTGAATCAATTACAAGGACTCCAAAAGATCATGACATAAGTATACACCAGGGTTCAATATAATAATCACATGATGATCATTTGAAAACTATGGTGGATACCAGATCATGAGGGCCCTAGGAATGGGATCACGTTGTTGATAGCTAGTTTCCCAACCAAACTACAATAGAACTATTCCCATAGTTGGATAATTGTGTATCATGGGGTGATCTTGAGGCAACTGGTACCATGGAATGATGCACCAGAAAAATATTGGGGATGACATGGTAGAGAACACACCAAAACCAAGGAATATTTATTGAAAATTAGGAGGGATACTACTAAGGCCATGATAACTAAGGGATATCAAGGAGAGGCCTTGGTGAAAGTTGTATATACTGGTGAAGTGTTCCATAGGTAGAAGGTCTGATAGTAGGGTAAACCCTTAAGTAGAACCAAGGTGATTCCTAGTATTATGTGAATGAACCACCCATGTAAAATTTGTGTGGTTATAGAAGAAAAAATCCTCTAGGAATCCTATAAGACCTAAGACATGGTGCTTTCATACATCATATGAAAAATTAAATGGGGGAGCTCCAAATAGATGAGATATTCCTACATGGTATCATGATTTTCTAGTGAGTTATCATAGTTACCTAGTTAGAACTCATTTCCCACATTAATGAGTTAGAGTAACTAGTATATTTTCATATATGGGAGGGCACATTCATCAACTGGGTGATGTAGACACTCAATGTGTGGACCAATGATGGGTCCAAAAGTTTTGGGTTGCTAGGAGATGTGAATAAAAAGGAGTCAAATGATGAAGACTCAAGGGGATGTGATGCAGAACACATATAATCTGGTATGGAGGGTGAGGAGATTAATTTTTTTAAGGATTAATTAGAGACCTTGCTATACTGAGTAACTCCAAAATCCTATAACTACCATAAACTCACTGAATTTAGAGAAATATTTAATTTTTTTAACATTTGAAAGGGTTAATGAGGTAGGAGACTCTAAAGAATTCCATGGAGAATACATGTTGAATAAGTGGTGAGAATATCCCAAGTTTCCAAGAAGTATAAGAAGTATCACATAACTCACTATCCTTCTAAGTGGTTTTTATATTGTGTCCTCCACACGCTCTTAGAGTTCTTATATGATCAAAAGGTACAATCAAACCCTCTTTATTCCTATAAATGTTTTCCTAAGAAATATATATTTATTTTATTAATATTCAATTATAAATTCTATATATAAATCTAAAGAGTTTCCTATGGTGGCCACTGAGTTTCCCACCAATGTTGACATACCCCTGATAGTGGAGTTTACCACTATTTCTTCAGCTACCAACATAATGGACAATGTGGTAGCTAGGAATGGAAAGGCATCTAAGATACCTCATGTTTCTTTCAAAGGGGGATGATGCTATAATTTAAACTTTTATAGAATGTAAGTCAATATTACGCAATTATTTATTATTTAGGCTACCATAGACTAAAATAATTTCTAAATTCTTATGAAATTATTCATCCCCATGAAGAAGAAGTATTTCACGGTGCTAATGTGGGTGGAGGAATCCATCATTGATCCAATGAATGATGAGGCAGAGCAGGAGACTAATGTACCCAATCCTCATAATGGTGATCCTACTAGAAAATTAGTGGAATATAAGGACTTAGTTAAACTAATCACTCATAAAGTAACTTATATGATCTTGGAGGTTGAGATGATACCTATGGTGGAGAAACCTAAAGAGGAAATACTACCTTTTATATTTGAGCTTAATTAAACAGATATTTTAGCTAAGAATTCATCGATGAAACTCAATAAATTGCCTAAGTATTTTTCTATTATCGAATATAAATCTAACTCAAAGAAACATGAGAATATAAAGAACTGGGTGATCTAGTTAAAGGCATAAAAATAATCTTGGGGATCATTACACATACACCACTGGGTCAAATAGAATGTTATATGGGAAATATTTTCAACTGGATGGTGAACATGAGTTATATTAGTGTATAATACCATACCCTCCATGTCATGACCCATGAATATATAATAAAAAATGATTAAATAGAGACACCACAATTCAAATATACTTGGGTTTCAATTTAGGCTCACACTATGGATTTTTTAAGGTGATTTGGTCGGATATATCTTAGAAAGAGTTAGAGGAGCACCAAAAAAAGGTACAATATTTGGGGAGGGAGGAGGTAGTTCCCCACCTAAGGACTCTTATAGAATTGGATAAAGTTGATCTGGCCAAATATACCTCTCATTTGGTATAGAACATTGCCCTGTAATGTGATATCCAACTTAAGGCATCCCCAGTGTACCTAGAGGTGGAGGTTGAAATGGAGGAGTTGACTAGGCTGAATGAGGCTAAAAAATCATCCTAGTTGTTGTTGAATAGTCTTGATAAGGAAATGGTTTATCCATTGTAATAATCTATCTTATATTGAATAAAAATCTTCAGCATGTTGATGGTCCTACTTAATTTTTTAGGTAATTGAATTACGACTTGTTTGATGTAACCACTTGATATTATAGTATGGTGTTTCCTTTTAAATATATATTATACTGAATAAATTATATCATCATAGAAACCAAACATAAAATGGACCATGATATATTTTATAATTAAAGATAAATATTAATACATCATCAGAATAAAATATCAAATATCATTAAGAAAATTACAAGAATAGTAAAACCTAAAGTTAGTAAAAAGATAGTCAATATGATTAGATATTATTATTATTATTAAAGAATAAATTTATGGGTTATAAAAATAATAATCAATTATATAATTCTAATAGTTATAAGAGAAATTTCTAAGTTCAATGGAATGAGATTAAAATCATTTAATGTTATGTGTATTATTTTTCAAATAATTGTATCTATCTATATATTTTGAATTTTTTATGTTAATAAACTAAATTTATCACTTCTGAATAATGAATTTATTGTTTTTTATAATATATATATATATGAAACTAAAACTTTTTTAATGGTTTTTATTTGTTAAGGAATAATAATAAATTCACTTTTTTAGTATAAAAAATACTTTTATCAAAATGATGTTTTTTTTCTGAATAATGCGTTGTTATAATAATATGAATTTTGATCACATTTATAACTTTAATTAATTAAAATGTATTTAATATTTGGGATTAACATTCCCAAATTAATTAATATGGTTAATTTCATTTTTTCATAAATATGTTTTATCAATGTAAAAATTAGCCACCATGGTAATGGTTAAAATGAGGTGAAAATGTTAAATTATGAGGTAAAGTATCAAAATATACTAAAAAATAATATCTAAATGTGTGGAAGTGGAATTTATCAACCATAAAATATATTTTTCTATTTAATTTTCAAAATTTTTATCCACTTTCCTTGAATAATTCATCCCTTCTTTCATGAAGACATTAATATTTACAAAAATGCCGCATGTCTCCCTTATAAAAGGTCCCTGTAACCAACCAACTTATCCTCAAACATAATACCTCTTAGATTGACCAAAATGTATTATAAAATATCACAAAAATTTTATTTCTTGTTTTATAGGTTCTTAACTGATAAAAACCCAATATAATAATGCTTAAGTAGTGGTATAAAGGAAGATAACCATGGAAGAAGTAATTGTTTTAATTGAGTTATTTCATCTTTCATAATTCTTCCACCTCCTCCAAATGTGTTATACCCATCCAAATATAGTGAAATAAATATCATTAATATGATAATAATTTTATATGTATAAGGATTAACCATTACATTCTCTCCATAAATCCATTATAAAATGATAATGTCGCTCGTGTTATGGTCAGATTACCACCTCAATGAATAACATATTTCATGTGTCATCAATGCATTAGATGGATAGATATACAAATTTATTTTATGAGTAAAAATTATATTTATTTTATTATTAAGAATATATTAACTTAAATAAGGCATTATATATTTTTTTAACAATAAATGGTGATTATAAATTTAACTACCGAAAACAAGAATACTGAGGCACTTTTCTTAATTTGAATTTATTTTTGAAAACCTATTAAGATGTAATTTTTTATACTATAATGATACATAACATTTATCTATATAATTATAGATATTATGGAACTATTTTAGAACACTTTTGAAAAATTTCAAAATGTTGTGGTAATTTTATTAAAATTAAAGAAACAACCCCTTGTGGCTGATAAGAGAAAAACTATAAAATAAAGGAAGGTAACATTAAAATAAATACAACATAAAAAATGAAATATACATGAAAAGCTTTGTAATAAATCATTTAAAATTATTAATTAGGAGGTTAGATGCATGCACCCGAGGATTTGGGACCTACGGTAATGGTTCTTTGTCTCAATTTCAATTACTTCATACATGGTTCTAATAATGCACCAATTTACTTTTATATGGTGTAAATAATAACCAATTAACATCTTATTTGATAAATAATTTTTCATTCCTGGTAGTTTCACTTTTATTTAAGAACTCCCTTTCCTTTTCCTTTTATTCATACATTACCTGATTCGTAAGGGTTGTTGTAAGCTTAATTTACCTTCATTATGTTATATCATTAATTCATTAAATTTATAATTATATTTTTGGTTTCATATACACTCTGATATCATTATATTATATTCTTTATTCTCTTTCTTGGTTTCAAAGGTATTCTTGAAATTTCACCTCCCTTGGGTTCATTATGATACCAAACAATTTTCTGTATATGGAATCAAATTTATATCTTCTTTACGGTTAGAAATATTTCTGTTCCATATCAATATTCTTAATATAGTTTCAAGAATATTATACTCTATATATAAAATATTTCTTATGTTCATTTTATTCTATATTTGGATTTTCTATTTTTTTAAAGGCATCATTTTAACATTTTATTCACATTTCATTTTTGAGTTTCTTTACCAAAGTGTTAAAAGAATATTCTTTTTTTTACATTTTCCACATGAATATCTTTTCCTACTATTATTTTCATTATTTATTCTCATACTTACTTTCCATATTCCCATTTTTTCAAAGATAAACTTATTCCCATTGCTCTCTAAATTTTTTATTTTCAAATAAAGGTTAATATTTTAGAAGAATAAATGAAGGGATTTAATTTCCCTAATATATATATTTACCTTCAATTATACATTATCTATTTTTAATCACATTTTATTAAATGTTTATATTTTTAAAATTATTTCAAATTTAAGTTTTTCAATGTTCTTTTTTTACCCCTTGAAATGTATATGTGAATGCGACTTAGAAGTTTGTTTTTACAAACACATTACAAAATATTTAGGAAAATTATTTTTATAATTTAACATCTATGTTTTTGGAAACATTTAATATATACAATAGTTTTGGAGTTATGTTTTATATATTTACCTCTAAAAGTTCTCACAAATTTATTGTTCATGCCTCACCTTGTTCATAAGGGTAACTTTCTTTACCAATTTTTTTTGTCTCTCTTTAATTTATTTTTCTCCTGAATGACTATATTTTTTTCATAAATATATTATATATCACTTCTAATATTTATTTGTTGTATTTTATAGAATTTACATGACTGTATACCCATTAATATATTTGTTGTTAGTTTGAAGTGTGCTTACAAAAAAATTATCCCATTTATTGACTGGGAATATATCGGCAATCTATATACTAGTTATTTCAATATGTATGTTTATTTATTACAATGGAATGTAGGTTATGTATTGTATTTTTCATTCATTCATTCCTGAAATTATATAGCCCCTAGATGCATCGATACATGTCATGAGAAAAAATAGCTTGTTTATTTGGTGAAAAACATACCCATTTATGTATGCTTCTTGGCATGAGGCCTTGATAATATGTTTATGATGTTTGATATTATGTATTCCATCACTTTTAAATAATTAATTTTTTTCCATGCGATTATTTACAGTTTTATATTATTTGTGGATATATTAAATGTTCATGCTACTAGTTATATGAGCTTTTATTATTATTATTAATTCCTTCCATATTATTCATGTATTGCTTATTATTTTATAGATTATATTTCATGCTACCAATTAATAAGAATTTTATCTCACCCTACTAATATTTCCATTTCTAAAGATATAAAGAATACTATTATTCATAATATCTATAGATTGGCTTCATGTATGTAGAAATTTTTGGGAGATGTTGAAGATGTATTTTAATGTAAGGAATCCATGGGTTCGTGGAAAAATATCTATTGGTTAGGAATGATAAGGGTTTTATTAGTTAAAGGTTTCTATATATCTCTCTAAAATTCTAAAGCTAAAAGGTATTGGGAGTGTAATTGACTAAATATTATTGTTGATAATTTAATTTTAGAAGTTTAAGGTTTGGGTCACATCAGCTGGTTTCAAATATAGTGTGCAAAGGAGTGTGTTTTTAGCAACAGATCTAGGTGTACAGGTAATAAGAGGTCATATTTGGTATCATAAAATAGCATTCTTGTTAATAATATTATCAGTTGAGTAAAATTTAAGAGTTATAGATAAAATCACATGTTCATATTTTTTAGGTTTATCATAAGTGTAAAGGAATATACACCACATTTAGGCTTTCTCTGATTAGTATTTAAGGTTATTAATGATACTTTAAGATATTTTTATCATGTTTTTGAAATAATTAATGATCTATGTGACACCCTAATATTTTAGAATGGATTTTTCTTTAAAGTGTTTTATAGATTGATTGACATGGAAAACATGGATCAAAATGAATCCTGATACATTATTACCAAGGTGTTAAATAAGTTGTGTGAAAAGGAATAACATCCATTATAAAATAAATATGTATCATGGTTTTACATAATGAAAATTTATTTATTAATTTGTAACAAGTAAGTACTCAATTTTAAATAAATTCCTTTTGTGATTCAAAAATACATTTTCAACAAAAATGGATTTTATAATATATTTCTATATGAATATTATAATTAACTTTTACCATTTTGGAAATTTTAATTTAGAAAAATAAATATAATTTTTTAAATACTAATTTTAATTTTATTTGAGGTTGATTTTTTGGGATTTTGTTATAAGGTTTATTTTTTCAATGAAAAGCAAAAAATACTGATATTTTAAAACTACAATTTCAAGTAATATAAAGTAAAATTATTGTTAAAATATTATATTAAAGTAACATAAGTCACATTTAAATAGTAATTATACAATTAATTACATAGTAATCATCAATATCCTTGATTTTGGTATATTTTCATTTTTGGATTATAAAAACATTTTTTTCCTAAAACCCATTATTATGTGTGCAATGTGATTTTATCTCAATTAGTTAAATATAACTAAATTTATTAATGGTTTTAGTGGTATTTATATTTTATATATTAAATCCAATTTTTTAACATTCATTTGAAAATTTTTACCTGGTATGGATGAATAATAAATCTAGTTTTACGCATAAAACGAATTTTTCAAAAAACATTTTCATTAAGTTTTGAGAACTTATATTAAAATTAATTTTTCCACTTATAGAAACCAAATTAGATATAATGGATTACAAATTATTAATTATAATTCCCATCTTTGGTAAATATTTCACATTAATATTTTATCATAATGAATAGTAAAAAAAGTAAAGAGTTTATTACCACAATTATGGCTAAAATAAGTTTTCAGGGGTTAAATTAAGACGTAAGAGTGATATTTTCCATAAAAATTTTCTAAATCCTATCCTTCTATCCATATATAGAACTTATATCTACTAATCTTTGAATATGAGTCATTTTGAAGTATTTTTCATGAGTACAACATTTTTATATTTTCATCTTCTGGAATATTCCATGTGTGTCCTCTCCATCAGTTATAAAATGACACAATTTATCCTCTATTATTTACAATTAAAGAGTATATTATATCCAAAATTAAATTCCAAAATAATTTCTTAACATACCTCCTCAGTTTATAGAGGTCCCAGTTTGATCATAATACAATCCTTTCATGGCTTTTGGTGTGTGCCAAATGATGGCTCTCACCGAAGAGCTATAATTATTTACTGAGTAGTTTCACTTTTATTTCCTCCTCCAGCTTCTCTAAATACATGGTAACCATTAAAAAATAATTAATTATTTTAAAAATATATAATTTTTAATATTATCATGTTTCAAAAAATTTCTCCCTTAGTTTCATCAATTTGGAAACAATTGTATCACTCATGTGTCTGTGTGAACTATAACCTCCACATAGTTATATGAATCATTTTACTCAATCATTTTCATGAATTTTTATTATGATGGATTTAAAATTTATATATGATATTTATGATATAATTGTGCTTTTTCTAATTATAATATATAATCTACCTTCTTTAAATCCCCTTTGTTGAAAAAATATAATGTCGCTTGGGCATAGGTTTGTATTATCACTACCATGACGTGATCTGACTTGTTATTTGTTTTTTACTTACATGGATGTTAATAAGGATACAATTTAATTAATATATATTATATTTATAAAATAGTAATGAATCTATAAATTTAAATTATTAGTTATCTTTCATTAAATCCATCCATCAAAAAGTGGAAACATCATTCATGCGTATGTACAAGCTACAATATCTATAAAGTTATTTAATTCATTTTCGATCATAAATTTATATAAATGTATGTGAAACTATATATAATTATTAAATATGATAATTATGAAATAATTAATATTTTTATATTATGGTATCATGATTAATGTACAAGGACCAAAACATCGAAACTGAATCTTATATGAGAAACGAAATAGTAAACACCCAAAAAAGACGATTTGAATAAGAAATTAGTAATAAATTGGTGTTGAAATGTTATAAGTGGATAATATATTATGTTATATGAATTTAAATTGTTCTATTATAGAATTATATTATATTTAAATTTATTGTACTAGATATTAGTGTGCTTATGAAGCTAGTCAAACTTGAGCTAAGGGTTCTTCATCTCAATATTGTTTCATCGAGACATGTTTGATTTTATGCACCTACTTATGTTTATAATGTGTATATTCTGAATATTTTCCATGTTATATCATGAATATATTTATTTTAGTTATATTTAAAGTTTAATTTGATGGTATTATTTCATTGGGCTTACAATTAACAAGTTCTTAAAGTAGTAAGAGATTTGTGTTTCAATCTCATTTTAATTAAGATTGTTCATGCTTGAATTTACATTTAGAGAAATTATATAGATCATATGATTAAAATACCATACATTTTCTTCTAATATATTCATTTATTATTTTTTTATAATTTTTTTCATTTTCTTCTCTTTAGTACTTAAAAGGATCGAAAAAATGTTTTTTTATAAAAAGTTGACATTATTTTACATTTAGTTGATGATTTTTACCTATACATACTCTTAAAATTAGTTTTCTAAATGTTCTTACCTATATATGAAATGTTATGAAATTTTCATTGTCACTACATTTGTATTATTTTTTCAAAGGTAAAAAATTAAATCCTTTTTATGTAATTCTTTTCTAAGAAAGTAAATTGTTAATTTTTACAATGGTGTGAAAGGAAGTTTTTCATTTAACATATACAACATGAATATATTTTAATAACACCATAATATTTTTATTATTTTAATATTCTTTTATAATTTTCCATGTTAATTTTAAAATATTTTTTCCCTTAATATTTATCATTTTTTTATATTTTAAATAGAGATTTCAAAATGAAAATGATATTTTTTTCAAAAAATATTCCAGTGATATTTTAAAGGAATTTTTTCTATCTATGATAATAACCAATGATGTTACTTATTATTTATTAGGCATATGATCAAATTATACAATCCTTATTATTTATTTGGATGATTTATGATTATTAATGATGATAGTTCTATGAAAACAATTTATTTTCCATGGGTTATGCTACCGTGATATGATGAATTTTTTATGATTATGTGGAATTCACATGAAAGGATTATGATTATGTGTTGGGTGCGACCAAAATTATATATACCACCAATTCATTAGGTAATGATGGAAAAATCATGAAATAATTTTGTTATGTTTGAGCCCTATTTTAAGATAAACACATTATGCATGGACCTAGTTTCGTCTCTAAATGGTTACATGTAGACGTTGTTTCCATATCTTTGAGTTTTTATGTGAACTTGTTTTTAATGTCTATATGTATTTGAATGGACCTAGTTTTCATTTCCATAAGATTATACAATGACCTGGTTTCATGTTCCCAAGGTAATGTGATGACCTCATTTAAATTAATATACTTAAAGAGTAAACCAATTACTCTTTATACATGTTCACAATATTAAAAGCTTATGCTTGTGACACATTTATATGTTTATGATATGATCTCAGGGGTGATGAATAATTTTTTCATTATTCAACATTGTAATAAATTTTTTATATCTTCATGAAAAATATTTTTACCATGGATCATGGTTAAATATATTTAATTGATTGAGTATGACCCCCTTATGATATGTTCATGTTCTCATACCCTTATTATCACACATTTTATAGTATTTATATCACATATGATTACCATTATTGGTTATATAATCTCACCATTTATTATGTTTTCTTTTCCCCAGGATATAAAGAATGGCTTTAAGTATGATATTCCTAAGAAGAGTACTAGTAGTGAATAACTATTTGGGATATATTGTAGATCCTTTATGTACAAGATGTTTATGTATAAAAAGATTATAATGAATCTAAACCATTATGGTTATGGTGTGGATATTAATGTAATTAAATGAATATTAATATAATTAGATGTAATATTTATATATGAAATTCCTTGGTAGATATATTTTGTATCAAAGAAAGGTTTAGTTATTTTTCAAAACTAGGATGAAGAAAACATAGTGTGAAACCTTAATATATGACTAAGATTATGATAACATCACATGTGGTGTTATATAAAGATGTGATGTTTTACTAGTAAATAAATTATTGTTTAGATACTATAAATTTATTTAGTAGTGGAACAGATATACATAGGGGTAAGAATTATGAATGGGGTGGATTGGTTATTAACTCAATCATCACTGGTTTGTGGTGAGTGAGACTAAGACTACACACTTACCTTTACACTCTAGAGGGATATTCGTTCTAATTATATTTATAATGCACTATAAAGTATTTTAATATATGATATCCATGAATTACCTTGGTTAAAACTATGGTTCCATAGATTTAAATGACGGTGTTATGAGTTATACATCCTATGGATGATTTATCATTACTACATAGTCACACACTATGATTATTATTGATCACACCTTTCCATTTTGTTTGAATCATTGCCTTGAACTAGGAGGATTCACTTTAATGTTTAATTTTATGGAAAATTGATTTATTCTACTCATGATTAACCAAATGAAATTAGATGTGGAATATGAAAGATGGTGATTATTCATAATAATATATCTATTTATATGATTAAAAAACTCATCTTGGGAGAGTTTCCTACCACTTATAAAAAGATAAAAAGGAATTTTCAGGGGATTTCAATTGATTTATATCATAGAGGGAAGAAGATTCATCCTCCAACATGTCATGTATGTGTGATGAAGAAGCCATAGAAATGCATCAAAGGAATGATAAGTTGTTTTATGTATATAAAATAAGGGGATAAGGAAAACAAATCAAGGGAAAAAAAAGAGTTTGATATTGGTAAATGAAGTTCATCCTAAGGTACCATTCAATGGCCAATGACTTATGTGTGGGGACATGGGAATTATCTAAGTTAATTTCTATAATCCATGGGTAAACAACTAGACTTAGTAATGTCATATGATGCACCAATTTTTGAAGTGGAATTATTGATGTCTTTAAGCATTGGGATTATATAATTATGTTATCAAAGATTTTATCAATGATATTATGGTTATAAAAATCATATAACATATAAGGATTGTTAAGAAATGGGTTTTCTTTTGGGATTTACCAGAATATATTCAATGGTATTGACAATCTAGAAAGGTGATATAGCAGTAAGGTGATATTTTATGGAAAACATATGATTGATGGATATGCCTAAATATGTTACTGATATTGAGATAATAATGTTTAGTTTGGATAAATGGGTGATTGATATTGATAATTTAAATTTGATAACAATTAATAGTGTGGAAATGACTAGTGATTTGATGAAAAAATGGTTTATGTTATCTTTAATGATGTCTAATATATTAAGTAGTGTATGATTTTATTTTAAGAAAAATTATAGTCTTAATTTTTGGAAGCATATTTTTTTTCTTTGAGGTCTTATACAAATTCAGGTAATTATAATGTTTTAGGATAATATATAATCAATATAATAACTTGTTTGGTATATGACATTATGTGCTACATTATGCTGGTTGGAGGTAAATGTTGTGTTGATTTATAAAATTTAGCGACCTTATTTCTATATTTTTGGGTTTAGAATTTGTTTAGACATATTTTACAGGAGTCTAAAGGTTAAATACTTATAGGATTTTTTATGTTGAAATTTTTTGTGTTATTGTTACTATTTTAGAGATTAATGTATTATTTCATCATATGAATATTTTCCCATGTTGGGTAACCTATTCTAACCATTTTGGTTTTGGTAAATATCTAAAGATTGGAGGAAATAATTTTCTTATTTTATTGATCGTATGATCCATTGAATGTTATTTTTATTTCTTCAGGCATGAAAAATTCATCTTAAATGTTCATTTCATAGAGTAAGAGATAAGATATAAGTATGAATTAATCGAAGAAAAACTAAAGAATGAAATTATGCTTATGAAATGGAAATAAATAAAGTGATTATATTTTATCATTATCTTTATCATGATAGTAAAATAATCCCTCAATTTTATGAAAAGGATCTTGAAATAAATGTTATTATTTTACAATCATTTCTGATGAATTGATGGTATTTTCACCCCAAACTACTTAATGGTTTTTTGTTCATTAACATTCTCATGGGAATGTTATATATAATTATTTATTACTTATTTGATGTAATTCTTTCCTCCATGTATATATTTTAAATTACCACAAATGTTCTCCTTATCTTGTAACCCTATTAGGTGTTATTCAAGGTAACCTCAATGTTTCACACTTCCCCTTTCCAAAGATAGTTTTATTAGTCCTTTGTACTATGTAGGTTTTTGTAGAAGCCTGAAGCTTGACGTACATGGACATTAAATTACTTTTTTAGAATAATTAATACATAACAAAAACAGACACACAAGGACCGTAATAGTTTAGTGTCTTTGGAAACATGGAACGTAATCTTCTAATCCTGGGGAAATATTTTCAACATCTCCCTTAAAGATCTTCCACTTTTTGTTTCCTTACCTAAAAAATTTCTTTTAATCCTAGGGGAAAATAAAACATAAAAAGGGTGAGCTCAAATGCTCAGTAAGGGTAATCATGGATAAAATAAAACATACCATATACATTTGAACTTAAAAAACATGAACATAATGTTTAAACATCAAAATCTTGAGCAACGACATAAAACATGGAAGTACATAAGGAATAGATCATAATGGAACATAAATCATGATAAAACAGAATGGGATTAAAAAATGTAATTGTTGAATCCATTAAGCACATGTAATGATTTCCATAGTAGCCAAGGCATTGCTACCAAGACCATCTTAGTGGACAAAGTCCCTTTCTGAATCGAGTTCACTCCTCGTTCCAGTCTATAATACTGAACCGGATTAACTTACCATTCCAGCCATTTCTATCTCCTGAGATATAAATCATTACCCAATGCATTGGAGGGAGATATAGGTTCCACCCATCTCATAATGAAATCATTCTTATGCCACAAAATAAACATAAAACATTCATCATAACCCAAAGAATAAAATGGGTTTCATAAACATTATCTCATCATCACATAATCCATATAAAATAAATGGATATCATTTCATAATAAGAAAAGTGAAAACATGTAAATCATAGAGACATTATACTTGAAACATACACATATGAAATAATGTCATCTTATATGTAAAAATGGTTTTGATAAAACACTTGAAACAAACTCTTGAGGAAAATATCATTTCTTCTACAAAATCAATTTCTTTTCACAAAACGTCATGCAATTTTAAAAGAAAGATTTTTTTTTGAAAATAGTCCTGAAATATTTTGGAGTACGCTTCATGAAAATAAGGCTTTATAAAACCGTAAAAATCCTTTCATGCTGTATATGTTAAAAAACATTCTTCTCGTAATTTTTCCAGAAAAGTCAAAAAAGTACCCCGTAATGTAAACAAAATAAATATTCCTTACATACCATGTAGTAAAAGTCAAAAATGGGTAAAAAGGACTTTAAATATAGATGAAACCATTTTTAGAAAACAGGGACAAGGATGATAAATATAACCACAGTAAATACCTATGAATAAATAATCTCAAATAAGAATGAGATTGGAATAATTATCCCTTACCTTAGGTCTGATATTCTTCGTACGTATCCAAACCTCCTGTATAATGATTTAAATAATTCCATTGACTTATTACAGAATCATATTCATTGTTATTATATCATATATGGTTCACTTATGACTTTATATTACCCGTTCTTTTGTAAATTCATGTTAAAGTAGCATTTTGGGTAAAATCGTTTCATTTTTAGTTCATGTTTTAACTTGTAATTATTCATATGATTACATAGATCATGATTAATTACATCAAAAATGTAAAAAATGATTTATATATAATATAAATTCATAATATAAATATATATAATAGATCGATAAATGGAAAGAAATACACCGTTCATGGAGACGCTAGGCCGTACGTACGCATGAACGCTGTTTTCATTTCCTTATTAAATTGAATGAAATTAAGTAGATGACATAAATAAATATATATATAAAAAATCCAGTATGATTATTATTTCATATATTTCATGATTACTTATTATATATACTTTATAATCATTTTTGAATGGATAACATGGAGAGTGAATCTCATCGCGTCGTGGAGATGGTAGTCCGTACGTACGCACGAGCGATGATATCATTTTGAAGATCGTGGAATTGTATTAAAGTGTATTTATATTATTACAGAATCAATATCACTTTAAAATAATCTTATATATTTAATACTTTCACCATTATATCCATCCATGTAAGGTGGTGGTGGAAAATAGATTACACCATGACGTGGAGACGGTATTCCGTACGTACGCACGTGCGGTGATTTCGTTTTTCGTAGGATGGATAGATGGTGAAATATGGTTGTTTCATACATATAATAACATATAAGTAGATGAGTGATACTGATGTTATTACCTCATAATGAAACAACTAAAAAATAATAATTGGAAGAGGAAATATGGTTGAAAGAATCGGTAACATACATTACCTCTTATTTGAAGCGCCTCTTTGAGACCTCCTCTTAGGGCACTAAAATTGGTCTTTGAAGAAGACCAGGACCTCTAGGATGTTTCTAGGGAAGTGGAGAAGAGAATTTAACAGGGTTTGGCTGATCTTGAAGGCTCAAAGTGGTGTGAGGAAGATAGGTAGGAGGTTCCCTTTTATAAGGGAGGAGAGAGGCACCTTTGGAAGTATAAGAAATATTAGTTTATATTAAATATAAACCCCACATAAAAACATCCAAAATGACTCATATCCGAATATTAGATGATATAGGGTTGTAATTGCATCAAACAATAAAATTTAGACATGTTATGAATTTATATTAAACATTATCATCATGATTTATCCTTATTTATCAATTTAATTTTATTTGTGGTAATAATATTCTAAGTTTTAAATTATTATAAATAATTACATATGTGTTGTGAATTTTCCATAATTTGACACTTTATTACATTTTCGACCATATAAATTTTAATTTATAATTTTTAAATATTTTTTTATTTTTAAACAATTTTATAATATGTTATTTTTATAAAATAACAATAGTGTCAATTTTGACACTATTCATTTATTTGAATTTAAATAAAATATATACAGAAGATATGTTCGATCTAAAAGCATTAATAGATTCATAAAATGTCTTATGTATCTTGAAAATTAGTGGATCACATTAAATAGTTCATATAATATTTAGTTTAATATTTTTAAAATCATTTATTTGATAATTTAATTAATAAAATAATTTCAACATCACTATTGTGTAACACTTAATGATAATTATTTAATCCTTAAAATTTCTAAATAAATTCCTATGATGTAGATAATTGTATTAGAGTTCTGGAGACTATTCATGTTAGAAGTTTCATTAAGTTTATCACTAAAATAAAATTATTATACCTATAAGATTTAAGAAAGTGATATGTTGTCACTTTCTTTGGTTTTAATAATAATTATATTATTTTCATAGAAAAAAGTTCATTAAATGAATCTAATATGACACTTAGGTGATATGGGTCGACTTTTAGTCATCCAATAGGATTTTGGAAGGTGTTAGGATAATTTTATAATCTTATATTTACCCTTAATTACCCGATTTACCTTTAACTATGGTAAATAAAATTTATCGTAGTTACTATTCATAATGCACAAAAATAAAAAGTAACTTATTAACATAATTTGGACCCACTGATTCCAAATATGGAATCCATTTTTCCAAATTAAATACACAAATGTTCCAGAAATTAAATTAAAATTAATCCCGTTGTCGAAAGAAAACGGGTTTTTGGTTAAAACATTGTAAAAGATTGAATTGATTTAACATAAAAATTCAAGGTAAAATAAATTCTAAGGATATACATTATATTAAATGGTAAAACTATATTCTATTTATACTTTAAACCCATTCAATATTATAATATAACCATATAAATTATTACAATGAAAAATGTTGTTTTTAATTAAAATATAGCGTGTTTTTACTATTTATTAAAATATGAAAGTTATCAGAAAATGTATCAAAACATTATAAAATGTAAATTTTTATATCCTGATTCAAAATAAGAAGTTTATTTTGTAAAATTGAACTTATAAACATGTCAAAAACTATATTTAATGTGGGTGCGCCATTAAAAGGCTGCAAAACTGCATTTCTTGAAAAATAAATATTTTACCCAAAAAAATTATTTTTTTCACATACCATGTTCTATAAATTGAGTAAGATGAAATAATAATGTTATAACATTCAATTTTTAGTTAAAACTATTCATAACAGCTAGTTCATAATAATATTATAACCATATATCATTGTTTAGTGAAACCTAATATTGTGTACAACACACGCTATCGAGGAAAGTCATGATTGCGTGTAATTCAAGCCAAGTAAGGGTTGCGTGTTGTGTAAGACTCCTTTTTTGTTACATTTAAAAAAATCCAACCATATTTCACTTAATCATTGAATATATATATATACACCCAATGTTGTGTAGAATAACTACTATCAAACAAACTTGAAATTGTGTGTATCATGATCCAAGATTAGTATTGCGTATTCTGCAAGCTAATACGGTGTTGCGTATAGAACAAGATAATCTTGGTGTACAGTACATTAGAAGATATGAAATAAATTAAAAATAATATATCTTATAAATTCTCGGGGTGTTACATTCTACCCTACTTAAAATGAATTTCGCCCTCGAAATTCGTCGGGGGTTTTAAATGGTTTAATACTTGAAAGTTTCCTTAGAAGAAACCCACATCGTAAAAAGGGAATACCAAAACTTATCTTTAAAAACTAAAGCTTGAAATGTAATGGCTACCCAAATTAACTAATCATGGGGTTTCCACATAAGATAACATAGGTAAAAAAAATATGGATATGGAATAGAAATCTAACCATCACGTTCTGATGGAGAGTGGTTGAGAACATGGCTATGAAAAAGCCACTAATCACAAAGCCATAGATTTGTGATGATCTATGGTACCATATGATTAATCAGATATAAGGTCACTAGGACAACATTTTAGGTTTTCATGATCATTTCCCCAAAGTTGATGAAATTGGAATTAGAAGAAATACTTTCGTGATTTTGGTACAGTCTCACCCTTGGTCATTATTTGGACAATTTCCACTTCATCTCTTAATGAAATTAAGTTGAATTTGTCATTAAAGAAGTGTTAGCAGATCATGTGATAGAATGTTGTGTCATTGCATCTGTCTCAAACAAAAGGTTATAAATGTTATCAAAAATACATAAGTCCATCTATAGTGAGATTAATCATATATGGTTCCTAAAATGGATTTATACTTCATATATCATTATGCTTAATATAATAAAACCTGTTTCTACTAAACAGTGACTTCCTGTAGTCTAGTGGTAGGTGATAAAGGCCAGTCGCACTTCAGTTGTGGGTTCGATTCCCACAGCCTTGTCCGATGCGATGGGTTGTCACCCATCCTGCAGGTTGTCCTTTTTCTAAAACTACATTACTATAACATCCCATCAATACTATAGAAAAAAATTTTATCCTTAAATAATACTAACTTATGTCCAACATAATCCATTCCAATATTTAGGCTTATCCATAATACTTCAGTTCACTATCATATTATAGTGAAAATTATTACCAGAGATTTCATATATCAAGCATGTTAATACCATCGTTGATCCCCAAATATCATAAGATATGTCTTGTGGGTCACATTCCAAACATTCAAAGGCCTTAATCAAGTATTCTCTTGAAAAATTAATACCCATTAAATCTTAGTGAAAACATGAGTGCTATCAAAAGTTAACTCTTTCCACATACCAAAACCCCAAAATTTTATATACTAAAACCATGATATAAATATTTCCTTATACCAGTCATGAGCTCATGAATACTGTCAAACATTTCATTTTATCCTTATCCCTTCATTATGCGCATATCATCTTTTTTTCCAAAAATATATCAATCACATTCCATGGTTACCGATACCATAAAATTATTGAAAACCATAATAGACCAATACATAAATATTCCATTATTTCATGATAGTATATACAACATTATTTTAGAATCCCATTACATAAAAACTTAATCATTCTACCACATCATTTTCATATTCAACATCACCAATAGTGATCCCATGTGGCATCCCTTAGTCCTTTTCCTTAAGTGGTTTCTCATGTCGATCATCACTAACCCTTTGATTAGGGCATTTATTATCATAATTCCCCATTTCCTTGCACTTGAAGCATTGAAGTGTTGGTGGTGTGCTATCTACAGTCTTTTCTTTATTCACATCATTAGAAACCCTTTTTCCATTACTTTGACACTCAGATGCGCGATGACCTTCGTTTCCACACTTAAAACATTTTCTAGTCCCTTCAATTCAATCTCCACCATGCTTCTTTCCACACTTTGAGCATAAGGAAACATTCATCTTCTTTTCACCATTATTCTGAGATTTCTCCTTGAACTCCATCTTTCGATTCTTGTCAAAACCATGAGATGTATACCTAACACCAAATTCCATTTCTACCTTGATAGCACAACACACAATTTCTTCATAGCTACTGAAGTCTCTTATAGGTAATTACCTTCGAAGACTTGGTTTTAAGCCACTAAAAAATCGATCAACTTTACTTTCAGGCGGGATGATAAATCCAGAAGCATACCTTGCAAGTCTTGTAAAATTCACTTTGTATATACTAACAGATTCACCATCCTTCTGCTTAAGCTCAAGAAAATCCTTTTCCATCTTTAGTCGAAGAATATGATGGAAGTACTTACTGAAAAACATGTTCTTGAACTCGTCCCATTCCATGGACTCAATTTCATCTCTTAGCCTCGTATTCTTGATAAGATTACACCATTAATAAGCTTCAACTTCCAAATGATATAATACTAAGATGACTTTATCTTATTTAGAACATTGAAGAACTGAAAATATCTTTTAAGTGTTACTGATCCATTGTTCAGCAACAAGTGGATCAGAAGACCCACTAAAAGAAGGTGGACGTTGCCTCATGAAGGACTCAATAGAATATTGTTCCCTTCTTAGCTCATTTGGAAGTCCAGAATTATTCATAGCTTGTGTAAGTATAGAAATAATATTTTTCACTCCATCTCCCATAAAATTTATTTGATCAGGGGGACAATCATTGAATTGCCTATTGCATTGATCAACAAGGTTCTTTCGGGTTCCATCCATCGTCTAAAACTAAAAAAGAATAGTGTGAGAGGAAAAAACATGCTAGGGAAAAAAACATAATAAAGGGGGAGTACCTTTAATATCTAACATCTTAGGTTTAATTCTAAGATCATTATCGTAATTCTAGGACTATAAGATATACTTATACATTACCTTAGGGACATCCCTAGACATACCTTAGAAATATATCTAGGGATATCACTAAAGATCTCACATCCTAGTTTCCAAAGGTTGACTAAACCTTTCCTCTGATAACAACTATAGAAGCCCGAAGTTTGAAGTACATGAAAATTACATTACTTTTGCAGAATACTTAATACATAACAAAAACAGACACACAAGGGCCGTAATAGTTTAGTGTCTTTGGAAACATGGAACGTAATTTTCTAATCGTGGTGAAAGATCTTCCACATCTCCCATAAAGATCATCCACTTTTTGTTTCCTTACCTAAAACCTTTCTTTTAATCCTGGGGGAAAATAAATCATAAAAAGGGTGAGATCAAATTCTCAGTAAGGGTAATCATGGATAAAATAAAACATACCATATACATTTGAATTTAAAAAACATGAACATAATGTTTAAACATCAAAATCTTGAGCAACGACATAAAACATGAAAGTACATAAGGCATATATCATAATGGAACATAAATCATGATAAAATAGAATGGGAATAGAACATGTAATTGTGGAATCCATTAAGCACATGTAATTATTTCCATAGTAGCCAAGGCATTGCTTCCAAGACCATCTTCATGGACAAAGTCCCTTTCTGAATCGAGTTCACTCTTCATTCCAGTCCTGTAATACTGAACCGGATAAACTTACCATTATAGCCATGTCTATATCATGAGATATAAATCTTTACCCAATGCATTGGAGGGATATATAGGTCCCACCCATCTCTTAATTAAATCATTCTTACTTATGCCACAAAATAAACATACAACATTAATCATAACCCAAAGAATAAAATGGGTTTCATAAACATCATCCCATCATCACATAATCCATATAAAATAAATTGATATCATTTACTAATAAGAAAAGTGAAACCATGTAAATTATAGAGACATTATACTTGAAACATACACATATGAAATAATGTTATCTTATATGGAAAAATGGTTTTGATAAAACACTTGAAACATATTCTTGAGGAAAATATTTTTTCTCCTACAATATCAATTTCTTTTCACAAAATGTCATGCAATTTTAAAAGAAATTGATTTTGTTGAAAATAGTCATGAAATATTTTGGAGTAAGATTCATGAATATAAGGCTTTATAAAACCATAAAAATCCTTTAATGTCGTATAAGTTAAAAAACATTCTTCTCGTACTTTTGCCGGAAAAGTCAAAAAGTACCTCGTAACGTAAACAAAGGAAAGATTCCATACATACCATGTAGTAAAAGTAAAAAATGGGTAATAAGGACTTTAAACATAGATGAAACCATTTTTATAAAATAGGTACATGGATGATAAATATAACCCTAGTAAATACTTATGAATAAACAATCTCGGAGTAGAATGAGATTGGAATAATTATCCCTTACCTTAGGTCTGATATGCTTCATACGTATCCAAAACTCCTGTATAATGATTTAAATAATGTCATTGACTTATTAAAAGATCATATTAATTGTTATTATATCAAATATGGTTCACTTCTGACTTTATATTACCCGTTCTTTTGTAAATTCATGTTAAAGTAGCGTTTTGGGTAAAATCGTTTCATTTGTCGTTCATGTTTTAACTTGTAATTATTTATATGATTACATAGATCATGATTACTTACATCCAGAATGTAAAACATTATTTATATATAATATATATTCAGAATATAAATTTATATAACAGATCGATAAATGGAAAGAAATACACTGTTCATGGAGACGGTAGGCCGTACGTACGCATGAACGCTGTTTTCATTTCCTTATTGAATTGAATGGAATAAAGTAGATGAAATATATATATATATACATAAATCCATTAGAATTATTATGTCACGTATTTCATGATTACTTATTATATATACTTTATAATAATTCTTGAATGGATAACATGGAGAGTGAATCTCATCACGTCGTGGAGACAGTAGTCCGTACGTACGCACGAGCGATGATATCTTTCCCAAGATCGTGGAATTGTATTAAAGTGTATGTATAATATTATAGAATCAATATCAATTTACAATAATCATATATATTCATTAATTTCACCATTATACCCATCCAAGTATGGTGGTGTTGGAAAATAGATTACACCACGGCGTGGAGACGGTATTCCGTACGTACGCACGCGCGGTGATTTCATTTTCCGTAGGATGGATAGATGGTGAAATATGGTTGTTTAATACTTATAATAACATATCAGTATATTAGTGATACTTATGTTATTACCTAATAATGAAACAACTAAAAAATAAGAAGTGGAAGAAGAAATAAGGTTGAAAGAATCGGTAACGGACATTACCTCTTCTTTGAAGCGCCTATTTGAGACCTCCTCTTATGGCATTAAAATTGGTCTTTGAAGAAGACCAGGACCTCTAGTATGTTTCTAGGGAAGTGGATAAGAAAATTTGGAAGGCTTAGGCCGAGCATGAAGGCTCAAAGTGGTGTGAGGAAGAGAGGTAGGAGGTGCCCTTTTATAAGGGTGGAGAGGGGCACCTTTGGAAATATAAGAAATATTAGTTTATATTAAATCCCATCCCCACTTAAAAACATCCAAAATGACTCATATCCAAAAATTATATGAGATAGGGTTGTAATATCATCAACCAATAAAATTTAGACATGTTAGGAATTTATATTAAAAATTATCAACATTATTTATCCTTATTTATCAATTTAATTTTATTTATGGTAATAATATTCTAAATTTTAAATTATTATAAATAATTACACATGTGTTTTTAATTTTCCATAATTTTACACTTTATGAAATTTTCAACCATATAAATTTTAATTTTTAATTTTTAATTTTTTTTTTATTTTTAAAAAATTTTATAATATGTTATTTTTATAAAATAACAATAGTGTCAATTTTGACACTATTCATTTATTTGAATTTAAATAAAATATATACAGAAGATATGTTAAAACTAAAAGCTTTAATAGATTCATATAATGTAATATGTATCTATAAAATTAGTGGAGCACATTAAATAGTTCATATAATATTTATTTTAATATTTTTAAAATCATTTATTTGATATTTTAATTAATAAAATAATTTCAACATCACTATTGTGTCATACTTAATGATAAATATTTAATCCCTAAAATTTCAAAATAAATTCCTATGATATATATAATTTTATTTTAGTTCTGTAGACTATTCATGTTTGAAGTTTCATTAAGTTTATCAATAAATTAAATTTATTATAATTATAAGATTTAAGAAAGTGACATGTTGTCACTTTCTTTGGTTTTAACAATAATTAAATTATTTTCAAGGATAGAAGTCCATTAAATGAATCTAATCCGACCCTTAAGGGATATGGGTTGACTTTTAGTCATCCAATAGGATTTTTTCAGGTGTTAGGGTAATTTTATAATCTTATATTTACCCTTAATTACCCGATTTACCTTTAACTATGGTAAATAAAATTTACCGTAGTTACTATTCATAATGCCCAAAAATAAAAAGTAGCTTATTAACATAATGTGGAACCACTGATTCCAAATATGGAATCCATTTTTTCAAATTAAAAACACATAATTTTCATAAATTAAAGTAAAATTAATCCTGTTGTCGAAAGAAAACGGGGTTTTGGTTAAAACATTGCAAAAGACTGAATTGATTTAACATACAAATTCAATGTAAAATCAATTCTAATGACATACATTATATTAAATATTAAAAATATATTCTATTTATACTTTAAACCATTCAATATTATAATCTAACCATATAAATTATTATGATGAAAAAAGTTGTTTTTAATTAAAACATAGCGTGTTTTTATTATTCATTAAAATATGAAAGTTATCAGAAAAAATATTAAAACATTATCCAATGTAAATTTTTATATCCTGATTCAAAATAAGAAGTTTATTTTGTAAAATTGAACTTATAAACATGTCAAAAACTAGATTTAATGTGGATGCGCCATTAAAAGGTGACAAAACTGCATTTTTTGAAAAAATTTTATTTTACCCGAAAAATTTATTTTGTTCACATACCATGTTATAGAAAATGAGTAAGAGGAAATAATAATGTTATAACATTAAAAATTTAATTAATAATATTCATAACATCTAGTTCATAATAATATTATAACCATATATCATTGTTTAGTGAAACATGATATTGCGTACAACACACGCTATCGAGGAAAGTCGTGATTGTGTGTAATTCAAGCCAGGTCACGGTTGCATGTTGTGCAAGACTCCTTTGTTGTTGAATTTAACAAAATCAAACCATATTTCATTTATACATTGAATATATATATATACACTCAATTTTGCGTAGAATAACTACTATCAAATAAACTTGAAATTGTGTGTAACATGATCCAAGATTAGTGTTTCATATTCTTCAAGCTAATACGGTGTTGCGTATAACGCAAGATAATCATGGTGTAGAGTACATAAAAAGATAGGAAATAAATTAAAATTAATATATATTATAAAATCTCAGGGTGTTATAGTTTTCAAAAATGGTATTTTCAAATGTTTATCCAATTATAAAAAAGATAAAATTTCTAGGATGTGATTTATTTTAGTGTAAAAATGTAACACCCTAATATTTTAGGATATATTTTCCTTTAAATTTTTTCAATTTCTAGTTTGACAGGAACTACTAAGATTAATATGATTTTTAATATATTATAAACACACTATTAATTTGGAGGTGAGAATATAAATTACCACCATTATAAAAAAATTATGGATCAAGGTTTTACCTAATGCAAATTTATTTGTTAATTCATAATAAATAAGTAATCAATTATCCATAAATTCATATTATTCATTAAAAATCTATTTTCTTTAAAAATTTGGTTATCACATTTTTTTTGGAAATTATTGTCACGACCCGACCCAATGGGGCTCGAGCCACGACTCCCCAAGCCCGCCTCCAATAGGCCAGGGGCTGGCGACCAGCGCCGAGTAGGCTATCACACACATGAGAGGCATTAGCCTAAGGTACCTGTACACACGCACCCACAACACCTCCATGCAACAGTGCAGAGATATAGAAGCTGGAAAGTAAATGCATGCATACACTATCCCACAACCAGAGAGCAACAGCAAAAGTACAAGGGCAAAACAGGGCCCACCAAAAGAAAACTACAAAGCGCGTCCCACCTGCTCTGAAGAAGGGGAACGCTGCCACAAACACCCGCCGGAACGCTCCCTCGACACAGCTCCGGTAAACACCCCGGTCAACTCGCTCACTAAGCTCCGCCTGCTCCGGGTCCTCCTGGGACTCCGTCAAAAGGCTTGTGGTCTGCACAAGACACAACATGTGTGGGAAAAGCCCGTGCAGGGGTGAGTATAAACATACTCAGTAGGCACCCCAAAAACCCAAAACCCAAGGGAGCAGCTGAAAGGAAACAGTCCGCTCAACCCAGCCAGAGGGAACCCAGACGAGAGAGAAACTCCATCTCGTGACCATCCTCTGCTAAACACAACAAGTCAGCTCATCTCAGCTCAGGTGTATGCCCATACATACACTTTGAACAGTCCAGATAAACTCAGCACACTTCACAAAACAATAAGAGGTACCGACCTCGTCACCAGTAACTGTCCACAACCGGGAGAGCACACTCCACGATCACTATCATCCTAGATGACACTAATAGGAGAGATGCATTCCATAGGGTTTCTTACAAACCTCTCAGACGCTCACCCGAGAGATCACGCTCGTCAGATAGCATCACTTAAGAAGCATCGCTGAAACAACATAACCACCAAACTCCTCAGATAGGGGATCGCTGCTTGGGTCCGCTAGGGGATACCAAGACCCACCCTGGTATACGTAGCTCACAGATAGGGGATCAATCCCAGGGTCCGCTGGGGGATACCACGACCCGATCTGGCATACGTAGTTCTCACAGATAGGGGATCACACCCAGGATCCGCTGGGGAATACCATAACCTGATCTGGTGCTCGACAGAAACTCCACACTCAGATAGAGGATCATCGTCCATATAGAGATGGTCACGACGATACCAGCACCCTATCTGGTATAAGTCGCGAAGTAGGGGATCGAACCGACGATGCTGAAACCCTACCGAAACCACGCGCTAAGTAGGAGATCGCATAACCAACGATACCGCAACCCTACTATGAATCACATGCTGAGTAGGGGATTGTATACCCGACGATGCCACAACCCTGCTGAGCACGGCCCACCGCGTAGGGGATCATATTTCTGATGATTCCACAAACCCTACAGGGTTAACCTGCTAGATAGAGGATCGCCGCCCGTAAATAAGCGGTCACAGCGATACCAAGAACCCGATCTAGGGTAAAGATGCTAGAGGATCCACTCGGGGCCCACTAGAGGGATACCACAACTCTAACAGTTTAAACATCCCATTGAGAGGATCACAAACCCATACGAAGGTTGTGATGCCACACGAACACTCGTAGGAAGGAACCAAGGGAGAACCCTCAACCACTGCTGATCCAAACGTCGCTAACCCGAGCGACCCACCCCAACGCCACACTGCGCACCTCCTAGGACGAAACCGAGACCACCATCACGTTCCACGCAGAAAAACATGCAGGATAGGCTGTTTACTCGCCCGAAACGGAGCACAGGTGAAAAAGGCTCTATTCACCGTAGCTAGCTCGTGCGGGGCCCACACTAAGATCCCGAAACCCATCAAGCGGATCAATCCACGGCGATCCCCTCGAAAAAACAAGCGGAATCGACTACTCACTCGTCCAAAACGGACACCCGGTGAAAAAGACACTATTCACCGAAGGCCATCTCGGGTGGGGCCCACGCCTGGATTCCGAAACTCATCGAACGGATTGCACCATTGCGTTCCTCTCGAAAAAACACACAAAATCGACTATTCATCCGCCAAAATTGGACTCCTGGTGCAAAAGCTGCGTTTCTCCGCAAACGCCAAAAACCCAGCCTCATGGGGCCCGCACCCCGTTCTCAGTCCCAACACCCGGAAACCATCTCAAAAAGTCTGTCGTACCATCATGGTCTCAACGCCACTGACGGCACGTCAATCGGACGCTCCGGGTAGAAGTTACAACGGCCCGAAGTCGTAAAATAATAAAATAATATTATTTTACGCGACGTTTCTAGCTCCCGGGCCACGATCCCGAAACTTGAAACCCTCGAACCCACACCGGAGGGTTCGCCTCATCGTCAGGGCCGCGTCTCTGCAAACGGCGCGCGAATCCGGCTCCCGGTTCGCAAGATACGGGGGATTAAAGACCCCCGTATAGTAAAAGAGGTCGGACCGGCCGCCGCCGCCGGCCCGCCCTGGCCGGCGGCCCTCCGCCGCGGGCCGCCGGGATCTGCCGGCGCCGGCGCCTCCGCACCGGTGCCGCGCCGGCGGAACTTCTGCGGACCGCCGGGGGCACCCCAGTGGTCCGTTTTGCGATCCGGAGGCGTCTACACGACCCTCGGGACCCGATCTATACTACAACGGCTTCAATTTACAGAAAAACACAGCAAAAACGGGATCGGGGGTTAAAACTCAAAACCGCCTACCTCGCGGGCGAAACGCCGACATTTTGCCTCAGATCCGCGCTCCAGAGCTTCTGATGCGCGCTCCTGGAACGCCCGCCGTCGAATTCCGAGCTCGTGGGCGCTTCGTTTGCTCGATTCGGCCGAGCGGTGGCGAAGAACGGCAAAGAACGCCGAGAGGAACGATAAAAGGGGGGGGGGCTGATATTTATATCAGCCGCTCGCCGACGCCAAACCCGCCTCGGACCCGACGCCTGATGCGAACAAAAGTAAGGTCACCCCTAGGGTAAACGCGCCATTCTAAACGCAACGACAGACTCAGCTTTTCCATCCGAGACTCCGTTCAGAAGTTATTCGAGCCGACGCTCGCACACTAACTTTGCTACTTATTTACGAGAACGCCCCTGGTGGCGTATCTCACCGCACGCCCGGGCCCACAAAGTTTACACCCCGCCTAGGGTAAAGGACACATTCCGGACGCAACCGTGCCCTGAGATTCTAGTTCTGAGCTACCGTTGAGGAGATATCACACCCCCGCCACGTGCATAGTATAAAAATACTTAATATTTTTATAAAATTAATTTCGGGCACACCGGGCCTCAGAATCGCACGCCGTCTTCGCGCCTAGATCTGGAATTATTCTTAGAAATATTCCAAAGTCTGACAGGGCCAAAAACCCGAGTCGCTACATCCTCCCCCCCTAGAACTTTTCGTCCCCGAAAAGCTCTAAGTACAAGGAAAGCAACTGGACTCTCAACTGGGTCTCACACACCAGTGAGCTCACCCATAAACACCCACACAGGGTCTTACCAACGCCCTGAACAAAACTCGAGCAAGCAAAAAAAGGAAAGAGTAACACTAAACAATGTCTGGAAAACTACTGCAGTAAGTAGAAAAGACACAAGTCGTACCTGTATCCATCTGCGGTGCCTCTGGGTCGACTGCCTCCAGGGCATGCAGCTGTCCTCGCCCTCGGTCACCAGCTCCCTGAGCTTGGCGTGGACGACCTGGGGGTGGGGGTGGTGGAAACTGGTACTGCCTACCACCACCTCCTACTGCACCATCTCTGCCGCCACGTCCGCCACCCTGCGGACCTCCTTGCTCGAGACGCTGCCTCTGCCAAGGAGGTCCATCGACCGACTCCCTCTCAGCAGCACGTCGGGTCGGACAATCTCTAGCAAGATGTCCCCGACCATCGCAAGCGTAACACTGCCTCTCCTGTGGCTGACCAAAACTGGTCTGCGAGCCCTGTGAGCCCTGAGGCTCAGATCCTCCATCCTGGGGTCGCCTCCCGAAACGTCGGCCACATCCAAACCCCTGAGTTTGTCGTCGGCTACCAGATGTCGATCCGACCAACGAAGTCTCAGCTCTCGAGTGCCCAGCACTAACAGGGGGAAACTGCTCAGCCAGAAAACTCTACACCACCAATGCTCGCTCCAGTACTCCAGCATTGGTGGGCAGGCACAAGGAAACCACACCTGCTCGGATGTCCCTGCGTAAGCCCTGCTCGAAGGTCCGAGCCCTAAAGAACGGGTCTCGAACCATATTCAGGGATTAGCGCGACAGGTCTGTAAACCTCGCTGAGTACTCCGACACAGTCATGCTCTCCTATCGAAGCTGCAGAAGCTACTGGATCCGCACTGACCTCAGCGTCACCAGATAGAACTCCTCCCTGAAGAGCCGCTCAAAATCTGCCCACGTGAGCGTCTCCTCATCATGGGACTGCGTCACTAAACTCCACCATCGCCCGGAAAAACCATGCAGAAGGCTCGCCGCTAGGACCACCATCTGATCTGGAGGTGTCCTCATTATGCGGAAAACTCGGGTGACTGCCTCATGCCAGTCATCAGCTGCCTGGGGGTCTGGATCACCCCGGAACCTCGGAGGTTGCTGCCTCTGGAACCCGTGCAGCGCACTCAGCCTGCGTGGAACCTCGTCCTGCATCGCCGACACAACCAGCTGCTCGACAGGTGGAAGTGAAACCTCAGAACCTGCGCCCTGCTCCAAAGACACTACACAGGGCGGGTCATCAGCACAATCCTGCGGCAGAACCCTCGCTGGCTATCCTCATGGAGGCATCCTGAAATACATTCAAGACGCACCACAGTCAAAGCGTATATCTGGAGAGCTGACTCAAGAAGGACAAGGAAAAACCAAAATCCCAATCCTATATGATGCATGTACCATTATGTCCTCGCGACCAGTGTACGAATGTCCCGAGTCGAAAGGAAAGTTATCAGAGTCCTGGTGTATGGATACGTCAGCCGCTGCATCAACACTGGAGTCCCTAGCCTGAAAGCCGAACTTGAAACATCCTAACACTACCGCTATGCAACCCAAACCAAGCTCACAGCTAGACCAGCTACGATCTGAGATACCAAAGGTGGAAACTCCTCTGATACCACTCTGTCATGACCCGAACCAATGGGGCTCGAGCCGTGACTCCCCAAGCCCGCCTCCAATAGGCCAGGGGCTGGCGACCAGTGCCGAGTAGGCTATCACACACATGGGAGGCATTAGCATAAGGTACCTGTACACACGCACCCATAACACCTCCATGCAATAGTGCAGATATATAGAAACTGGAATGTAAATGCATGAATACACTATCCCACAACCAGAGAGCAATAGTAAAAGTATAAGGGCAAAACAGGGCCCACAAAAAGAAAACTACAAAGCGCGTCTAATCTGCTCTAAAGAAGGGGAACACTGCCACAAACACCCACTGAAAAGCTCCATCGGCACAGCTCCGGTAAACACCCCGGCCAACTCGCTCACTAAGCTCCGCCTGCTCTGGGTCCTCCTAGGACTCCATCAAAAGGCCTTTGGTCTTTACAAGACACAACATGTGCAGGCAAAGCCCATGTAGGGGTGAGTATAAACATACTCAGTAGGCACCCCAAAAACCCAAAAACCAAGGGAGAAACTGAAAGGCAACAGTCCGCTCAACCCAGCCAGAGGGAACCCAGATGAGAGAGAAACTCCATCTCATGACCATCCTTGGCTAAACACAAGAAGTCAGCTCAGCTCAGCTCAGGTGTATGACCATACATACACCTTGAACAATCCAGATAAACTCATCTCACTTCACAAAGCCACAAGAGGTACCGACCTCGTCACTAGTAACTGTCCACAACTGGGAGAGAACACTCCATGATCACTATCATCCCAGATGACACTCATCGGAGAGATGCATTCCATCGGGTTTCTTACAAACCTCTCAGACGCTCAACCGAGAGATCACGCTCGTCGGATAACATCACTGAGGAAGCATCGCTGAAACAACATAACCACCAAACTCCTCGGATAGGGGATCACCGCTAGGGTCCGCTAGGGGATACCAAGACCCACTCCGGTATACGTAGCTCACAGATAGGGGATCACTCCCAGGATTCGCTGGGGGATACCACGACCCGATCTGGCATACGTAGTTTTCACAGATAGGGGATCACACTCAGGATCCGCTGGGGAATACCATAACCCAATCTGGCGCTCGACAGAAACTCCACACTCAGATAGAGGATCGTCGTCTATATAAATATGGTCACGATGATACCGGAACCCTATCTGGTATAACTCGCGAAGTAGGGGATCGAACCGATGATGCCGCAACCCTACCGAAACCATGCACTGAGTAGGGGATCACATAACCAACGATACAGCAACCCTACTATAAATCACTTGCTGAGTAGGTGATCATATACCTGACGATTCCACAACCCTACTGAGCACGGCCCACTGCGTAGGGGATCATATTTCCGATGATGCCACAAACCCTACGAGGTTAACCTGCTAGATAGGGGATCGCCGCCCGTAAATAAGCGGTCACAACGATACCAAGAACCCGATCTAGGGTAAAGATGCTAGAGGATCCACTCTGGGCCCACCGGAGGGATACCACAACTCTAACAGTTTAAACATCCCATCAAGAGGATCACAAACCCATACGAAGGTTGTGATGCCACACGAACCCTCATAGGAACGAACCAAGGTAGAACCCTCAACCACGGCTGGTCCAAATGTCGCTAACCCGATCGACCCACCACAACGCCACACTGCGCACCTCCTAGGCCAAAACCGAGACCACCATCGCGTTCCACGCGGAAAAACACGCAGGATAGGCTGTTTACTCGCCCGAAACAGAGCACCGGTGAAAAATGCACTATTCACCGTAGCTAGCTCGAGCCGGGCCCACGCAACGATCCCGAAAACCATCGAGCGGATCACACCACGACGATCCCCTCGGAAAAACAAGCGGAATCGACTACTCGCTCGTCCAAAACGGACACCCGGTGAAAAAGGCACTTTTCACCGAAGGCCAGCTCGGGTGGGGCCCATGCCTGGATTCCGAAACTCATCGAATGGATCACACCATTGCGTTCCTCTCAGAAAAACACACAAGGTCGACTATTCATCCGCCAAAATCAGACTCCTGGTGCAAAAGCTGCGTTTCTTCTCAAACGCCAAAACCCGGCCTCGTGGGGCCTGCACCCCGTTCTCAGTCCCAACACCCGGAAACCATCTCAAAAAGTTAGTCGTACCATCAGGGTCTCAACGCCACTGACGGAACGTCAATCGGACGCTCCGGGTAGAAGTTACAATGGCCCGAAGTCGTAAAATAATAAAATAATATTATTTTACGCGACGTTTCTAGCTCCCGGGCCACGATCCCGAAACATGAAACCCTCAAACACACACCGGAGGGTTCGCCTCGTCATCAGGGTCGCATCGCCACAAACGGCACGCGAATCCGGCTCCCGGTTCGCAAGATACGGGGGTTTAAAGACCCCCGTATAGTAAAAGAGGCCGATCCGGCCGGCCTGGACAGGCTGCCGCCGCCGGCCCGCCCTGGTCGGCGGCCCTCCGCCGCGGGCCGCCGGGATCCGCCGGCGCCGGTGCCGCGCCGGTGTTGCGCCGGCGGAACTTTTGTGGACCGCCGGGGGCACCTCGGTGGTCCGTTTTGCGATCCGGAGGTGTCTACATGACCCTCGGGACCCGATCTATACTGCAACGGCTTCAATTTACAGCAAAAACGGGATCGGGGGTTAAAACTCAAAACCGCCTACCTCGCGGGCGAAACGCCGACATTCTGCCTCAGATCCGCGTTCCAGAGCTTCCACTGCGCGCTCCTGGAACGTCCGCCGTCAAATTCCGAGCTCGTGGGCGCTTCGTTTGCTCAATTCGGCGGAGCGGTGGGGAAGAACGGCGAAGAACAACGAGAGGAACGATAAAAGGGTGGGGGGGCTGATATTTATATCAGCCGCCCGCCGAGGCCAAACCCGCCTCGGACCCGACGCCCGATGCGAACAAAAGTAAGGTCACCCTGGGGTAAACATGCCATTTTGAACGCAACGGCGAACTCAGATTTTCCATCCGAGACTCCGTTCAGAAGTTATTCGAGCCGACACTCACACACTAACTTTGCTACTTATTTACGAAAACGCCCCTGGTGGCGTTTCTCACCGCACGCCCGCGCCCACAAAGTTTATACCCCACCTAGGGTAAACGACACATTCCGGACGCAACCGTGCCCTCAGATTCCAGTTCTGAGCTACCGTTTAGGAGATATCACACCCCCACCATGCGCATAGTATAAAAATACTTACTATTTTTATAAAATTAATTCCGGGCACACCGGGCCTCAGAATCGCACGCCGTCTTCACGCCTAGCTCTGGAATTATTCTTAGAAATATTCCAAAGTCTGACAGGGCCAAAAACCCGAGTCGCTACAATTATAATTAATTTATACAATTTTATGAATTTTTTCTCATTAAATGGATATAATTTTTGGAAAAATATTTTTAGTATTTTCTATTTTTTTTATTTTTCAAAAATGTTTATTTTTCAGTGAATAGTGTAAAATAGGAATTTTTGTGGAACTCTCATTTCAAGTAATTTAAAAGTACCATTAGGTTATGAATTTTATATTAAATTAACATAATTAACAATAAATTTGAAATAATATAATTATTTATATAGGGATCATCATTATACTTGATTTTGGTATAAGTTCATTTTTGGGATTAAAAATACTTTTTCTAAAAACTGTTTTTATGTGCACAATGGTTTTTTATCATAATTAATTAAATAAATTGATATTTATTAATTCTTTAAATTATATGTATATATTCTGAATTTAATAAAAATAATTGATATCTATTTTATTGTTTTTTAATGATATGGAATTGTAATAAATCTAGTTTTATTCTTAGAAATGTATTTTCCAAAAAATGGGTTTTTTTGTGTTTTATAAAATTATTTTAAAATTAATTTCAATTAATTATTGAAATTTTATTTTTTATAAAATATTAAATATTAATAATAAACATTCAAAAATAATTTAATGATGTTATTTTCATTTTTTCATAACGAATAATAAAAATAGTAGAACTTTTGTTACAACCGTTATGGTTAAAACGGGTTTACCGGTGGTTAAATTAAGAGATACAGGTTGTATTGATATATAAAAATGTATAAATACTATTTAATTGACATATTTATATCCTATATCATTCGTTTTTTAATATGAGTAATTTTGAATCATTCTTCATAAGTAAATATTTTAACCTTTTGAAAAATTCCAAACGTGTCCTCTCCATACCATATATGAGGAAATAACATATCATAACTTATTTAAACATTAAGATAATATTATATAATATAATCCCATCGCAAATAAATTCATGAAATCCATCTCTATATCCTAGATGTCTTGGTCTGATCATAATACCATCCTTTCAATGGTTGATGTGTAAGCCAATTGAGGTCTCTCAATAAAGATATACCACTTTTAACTGAGTAGTTTCTATTTTATTCATTCAAAAACATTATCTAGATATATGGTATCCATTATAAAAATATTATTCTAGTATATTATATATAATTAACTATTTTTAGGATGATGGATCAACCTTTTTCCACCTCTTTTCCTTCAAATGTGAAATGAAAGTTTTCCTCGTGTGTATGTGTGGACAACCTCCACCACGTAACGATACGAATCATATTATAGAACCATAATTCATGGTTTATTTTTATAATATATTTAATTTTTATATATCATAATAAGGAAATAAATTATCATTTTTAGTTATATTATATTATTTATTTTCATTCCATCCCCACCTTTAAAATACGATAACATCACTCATGTGTAGGTGTGTACTACCACCTCAATGAAGTCATGTGATTTGTTTTTCATTTTCTATTTACATAGATGTTAATAAGTTGATATTTAATGAGTATATATGATATAATAATGATTCTATAATGTTGATTTATTATTTAACTTTATTTATTTTTATATATTAAAAAGTTGAAACATCACTTGTGTATATGTATAAACAACCATATCCACGAAGTGATGTTATTTATTTTTCAGCACCAAGTTATATGAATCGTAAAAAGACATTTAATACTGAATAAATATGATAATTTTACATTAATAATATTCTAAATATTATCAAAATATCATAAATGTACAATGACCAGAACTGTTGAACTAAAATATTCATGAGAAACAAAACAATTAACACCTGAAAATGACATTTTGAATAAGGAATTATTAATAAATGAGTGTTGAAATGTTATGAATGGATAATATATGATATAATAAGTATATAAATGATTATTATATATAAATATATTAAATTTAAATTTATTATAAAGGAATTTTGACTGCTAACAAAGCAAGTCAATGTTAATGTGAGAGTTGTTCATCTCAATATTGTTTTGTTAAGGCATGTTTGATGTTATGCACCTACTTATGCTTATGAGGTGTATATAAAAAAATTTGAAATATTATATCATAAATATTATTTTTTTATAATATTTAGAGTTTCATTTGAATTTACTCTTTCATGATCCATATAATTCAAATATTACCAAATTAGAAAGGGATTTGTGTTTCAGTCTAATTTTAGTTGGGATTATTTGTACTTGAATTTACATTAAGGAAAATTATATAGATATTGTAAATAAATACCCATATATTTTATTATAATTTTGTTATTTTTGTATTTTCTTATGTATTAGTTCCATTTTAACAAATTTGGTACTTAAAGTGATCAAAAAAATATTTTTAAATAAAAGTCGCATTTATTTTCTCTTTGGTAAATTTTATTTATTCCACATAAATTATATATATTATTATTTTATGAAAGTGAAAAAATAAACTTAAATGTTTTAAATTGTTATTCTCACTACCTTTAACATTATTTATATTTTTTAAAAAAATGAATCCTTTTAAAGTACTTTTTTTCTAAACTTGATGTTTTTATGAATTTTTATAATGGTGTGAAAGGAATGTTTTCATTTAACATATATGACATGAATGAAATTTCATACCATATTGACTGTTAGAATCATTGTATATTTGATTTCATATTTCCATTTTTTTAAAATAAATTTTTATCTCTTAATATTAGGAAAATTTATAGATTTAAAATAGTATTTTAAAAATGAAGAGTATTTTACTCATGAAATATTTGAGGGATCATTTAATGTAAATTTGTAATCTATGATAAGATTAATTGATGTTATTTATGAAATAATAGAGATGTTATCCCATGATACCATCCTTATTCTTCATTTGGATGGTTTATGATTATTTTTTATTAGATATTATGGAAACCCATTTATTTTTCATGAGTTATACACTAATTAAATGATGAATGTTTTATGATCTTTTGGCATGAATATGAATGGATTATGAATATGTGATGAGCAGGTAAAAAAACTATATAACCCTCTAATTCATTGGTTAATGATTTAAAACTAAATAAATAACTATTTAATGTGTGATGCTGATTTTATGTTCACAATATTATGCATGGACAAGGTTTCATATCCATAAGTTTATGCACAGACCTGGTTTTCATGTCCACATGTTTATGCATGGACCTGCTTTTCACTTACATATCATTATTAATGGAGCAAGTTTTCATGTCCATAATAATATTTTTGCACCTAGTTTCATGTCCTTAAGTTAATGAAAAGGCATGATTTTATGTCTATAACATAAAGAGTGAACATGTTATTGTTTATACATGTACAGAGTGTTACAAGCTTATGCTTGTGCCAAATTACTATGTTTACGATATTCTCTCATGGATCATGATTGTTTTTCAATTATTCTTCAATCTTATGATTTTAAATTTTTGTTATGAAAAAGTCCCATTCTATGAATCATTTTTAATGATATTTAATTGATTCAATATGATTTCTGTATGTTATGTTTATGTTCTCATACCCTTATGCTCACATATTATCATTTATTGATATCTCATAAGTTTACCATTATTAATCATAATATCTAACCATTTATTATGTTTTATTTTCCCTATGATATGAAGAATGGTTTTATGTATGATTTACCTAAGAAAGTATCTATTTGTGATGAACTAAGTGGAAGATGATGTAGATCTTTTATGTACCATTTTTTTATATATCCAATTTCCAAATACAAAAAACCTTTATAGTTATAGTATAGATTATAATTTTATGTAATTAATAGTTATCTAATAAGATTTTATATTTATGTATGAAATAATTGGGACTCTATAACCAAGGTATAGGTAACCCATAGGGTTGGAATATTATTTTATGTCAATAAAATTGAGGTTATTTTGAGAAAATGTTAATATCATTTTCAGAGTATATATGATTGAAGTATATATTGATTAATATTTGATTTTATATTTTTTGGGGATTAAATGATATTTTTATTTATGGGTGAATCAGTTTCCATGAATTTTGGGTTGGGATTATAATAAGAAGGATCTTGATTGAACAATTATTAGTAATTAAGATAAGAATACCTTAATGGGAACCCAAGGGATACATCCAAATAAAGGAAAACATTCTATAATTTTGGTAAAGAAGAGAGTGTGTGGTTTTCTAGTGATTAATTCTTTATATATATATATATAAACAAGTGGATGTAGGTTCTAGCTCAGATGAACCTAGGTGTAATAACCCTAAAAAATTTTGGTTGGGTATTAACTGGATCTTACTCATTGCATAATAATTGGGCATAACCGCAAACTTGGTTTTCCAATCCCAGGAGATATAGTTGTATTGGGAACCATGATATTTAAAAACCATTATGATGTATTTTAATAAATTGTTATATGATGAGTATTTTCTATATTAAGATAACACTCACATATTTTCTTCAATGAGTGAAATTAAAATTTACTTGACACAATTTTTTCATGGGGGTAGACTGTAACACCTCATGATTATAGTTTTCATTTTATATTAAATAAAAACTATTTTGAATATATTATATACTATTGAAAATTCAAAAAACATTAACCATTATATATTGTATAATTCAATGAAAATATTAATACTTCATGTCAATAAAATGTGAAATATCATTAAGAAAATTAAATGAAGAGTAAAACATTAAGTAAATAATAGATAGATAAAATTCTTACATATAATTAATAATATATTAAAGAATAAATTTATGTGTTAAAATATAAATTAATTTAATAAATTAAATGGTTATAGGAAAAATAATGAAATTCAATGGGATGTGATTAAAATCATTTAATGTTAAAAGGGATAATTTTTCTACATATTATGCATTTTTATCTTAATAAACTAAATTGAGCACTTTTGAATAATTTATATAGTTAAATTTAATTATAATATATATAAATTATTAACTTACATTTAATGTTATTACTTGGCATGGAATTAGAATAAATCCACTTTATGCTAAAAAATACATTTGTCTAAAAATTATGTTTCCCCGTTATGTATTTTTTAATTAAAATTAATTTTTATCCATTTCATAAATTTTATCAACAAAAATTGATTTAATAATTTCAAAATTATGTTATATGGTCAATATTTTTTTATCAAAAAAATATGTTATGAAGGGAAAAATTCACCACCACAGTAAAGGGTAAAATGAGGTAAAAATGTTAAATCAAGAGGTAAATTATAATCATATCCTAAAAATTCATACAAAAAATGGGTGGATGAGGGTTTTATCAAAATAAATTATTTTTTTATCTCTAGGTATCAATTTTGGATCCACTTTCGATGAATAATGCATCTCTTTTAATACTAAGAAATTAATATTAAAAAAATATACTCCCCTCACCTATAAAAGTAGTCATTAGACATCCCACTTTCCTTATAATTAAAGCCCCTTACCTTAACCAAAATCCACAAAAAACATCCCCAAACATATTTTACATATCATAGAGTTTCTATTTTGACCAAAATATAAATTTAAGAGTTCTTAAAGAGTGGTCTTATAACTACCCGATCTTTTTATAATTAAATATTACATTTTTTAGATAAATATTCAAAACATTTAACAAATACATGCATGAGGACCATAAAGTTATAGTGTACATCAGAACATGTGTACATAAAAAAGGTTCATAGGTGAACTTCATTATATCCCACTATGTTCTTCCTAAATAGAAGCATTCTTAGTCACATCACACATAATACCTTTCTTCAATACTCAATTAAGGGAAAAATAGGAATGAGTGAGATCAGATGCTTAGTAAGGGTAAAAAAGGGATATACGTTAACATAACATGAAAATAAGGGTTTTAGAATGTGAGAATAATATTTTAAAACCATAAACAACATTTTAAATAATATAATATTGAGTGATGGAATAAATATTGATAGTTCGTAAGACAAGAATCATAAATAAATCAATGAAAATGAGGCATGAGAGAATAACATTTTCATAAGACAAGGAATTTTGGCTTCCACATATCCATAAATCATTGTGAACATGTATAATTAGAAAAATGTTCACTCGTTCAGTGAAGGACATGAAATAAATCCCCTTCATATACTTATGGACATGAAAACTAGGTCTGCACATTATCTAATGAAAATTAAAGCAAGGTTTGTGCATAAAATTATGGACATAAAATCCAGGTCCATGCCTAATCTTATGGACATGAAAACCATATCCATGCATGAAAAGGTGAACATGAAACCTAGTTCACACATAAAATATTTACCTCATTAGTAATCCAGCTTTACCTGATGTATTGGAGGGGTTTAATGGATCCAACCATCAAATAATCCTTAACCATACATATAAATGTCACAAGATCATAAATAATTCATTATAACATCATAACATAACCCATTGAAAATAAATGGGTTTCATAAAAATATAATCATTATAATCATAAACCATCCAAATAAAGAATATGAATAGTATCATTTTATAATATCATCATTATATAATACTTAGAGTCACGGTTCTTCATCATTTATTAATAGAAATACCGTAAGAAGATCAATGAAACATTCAAGAGGAAAATAGACTTTCCACTTTGAAAATTACTATCCAAAAAAAAATTCAAAATATATTCTCAAATTAATTTTATTTGAAAATAAAAATAGAAAATTATAAAGTAATATTTAAATCATTGAGTGGTCACAATGGAGGAATATATCATTTATTCCATACACATTAAAGAAAAGATTACTTTCACATGTTTGGTTAAAAGTCAACAAACTCTCATAAAGAAAGTGACAAGAAGATTTCATTTTTTTTAAAAAAATCAAACATTGATGAAAATTCATTTTATAATTGTAAAAAAATTCTTTGAAACATTTTTATAAAACATGGATAGAGAAGAAAAATGTTTTTTCACTAAAGGGATAAATAAATATGATTTTATTTGAAAATTTATTTTTGGTCTATTGAGTGAATAAGGTGAGGAAAATAAAATAAAAAATTGTATTATTTAGAAATAAAAAGTGGATAATAATATTCAATTGTTTCATGATAAGTAGATGGTAATACTTCATCATCAATAACATTGTCATAAAAAATATCTATAAATGATGAAATTCTGACATAAACTATTACCAATTCAGAAACTTTTGAATCATATTCCCCTTGAAAGAATGAACTTTATATGGATATGTAAATCCCCAAAAATTTCATAAAAAGTATAATAAAAGAAATTTATGGGATGTATAAACACCACATAAAAGAAAAAAGTGGTGAATATTTCATTTGTCTCACAGACACTAAAGTATGATGAGAATCCATTACTATAGGACATACTTCATACATGTTTGAACCTCATTTATAATAAATAATTATTTATTATAAAATAATTTTAAAACTATAATCGTATGAATAATAAAATATATGATCTTCCTAATGTCACGACTCATCCTCGGGGCCCGTGTCGTGACTACCCCCAACCCACCTTCCATAGGCCACGGGCTGGCGACTAGCACCAAAAGCGTAAATCCCGGTAAAAGGGAAGGCATTGACTTTATAAAAGTAAACAAACACACCATATTGCACAAGTGAAGTAAGAAATAAGTAAAACTGAGTATAAAAGTAAGTGATGGAAAGAAAATTGGTTAGTATACAAACACAACTGAAAGTACAGTACAACTGAGAAAAAAAGTACAACAGATGTAATGTAAAGCAACAACCATCAAGTCGTCCTCCGGGAATCCCACCTGAAGGGTGGGTGCATATAGTATCGTCGGTACCTCGGGTCCGTCCGTCCACTCCGTGTACGTCCCTCCAGGTGGTCCACCTTCGAATACCGTCTAGCTCCACAAGCATCAACCACGATCAGCATTATCCGTCATCTACAACCAACATAATATAGTGTGGGCATTTCTCATGCAGGGGTGAGTATAATGATACTCAGTAGGGACCCTGAGACCCCCAAAGGACTCCTAGAATCCACGAAGGATAAACCGCAAAGGAAATATTCAAACATGAAATATCAACCAACTCTACTTAGGTATATTCCCATGCATATACCTATGTCATCCATCTTAGTTCAGATCCAACTCCCGAACCCAAGCACAACCCGGTGCACATAGAAAAGAAGTCAATCACATCAACGATAATGATTAAAAGTCAAGACTCAGATCACATAGGTATACTACTCACGAAGAGGGGTGGATATGATTAGATGTAGCCTTTGAATCATCTCCTCTGCCGAACCCACGTAGGATCCAAGTAAAGAAGTCCTCAATGCCAAACCCACATAGGATCCAAGTATAGTCGTCATCACTGCCGAACCCAAGGAGGATCCAAGTACAGTCGTCCTCACTGCTGAACCCAAATAGGATCCAAGTACAGTTGTCATCATCGTCGAACCCATGGAGGATCCCAACATGGTAGTCGTCGCAGTCACTTCAAGCTCTAGGGTTCCCACACACAACATGCTCGATTCCGGGAGGGTCCGCTCCTCTAGTAAAGGGGTCGATACATCAATTGTCACGATGTCCTGAGTTAATGTATCCCAAAGTTCTGTCTTGTCATAAGGGACTCAACGCGACAGACGGCGCGTCAATCAGACTCCCGGTCTGAGAGATATTGGTTTTTTCGTTCCAGGGGCCCGGTTGGAAATATGCTCGTTCAAAACCCAGCCGTTTTCCAAAGTTTTCCAAAACTCATTTAGAGTATCCCAAAAGGACCACCTCATCGAAAGGGTCCTAGTTCCATAGACGGCGCATCGATCAGACACGCGGTCTTTAATTTATTCACGTTTAAGTAAAAACGGGCCAGGCCCATTAAGCCAAGTGGGCTGGTAAGTCGGGTTAACCCAAATTTTGGTGATTCCAACCCAGCAGGGGTGTCAGTATGACCCGATGAAATTCACGGCTTGGCCTAAGGGGTGCAGCCCAGACCGAGGTGGTGCGGCCCAGATCGAGGGGGCGCGGCCTGGCCCGGCAAGGCGCGGCTCGAAAGGGCACGGCCCCGCGGGCTCGGCCAGCGGGCCGAGAAGGTCGGGAGGTGGGGAGGACCCCTAGATATCCGAACCAGCGGTGCCACCCTCCATAACCGTCTAGCCTCATGGTGCAAGAGGCCCGCTTGGGCGGGCCACGGTTCATCCGGCGCGGTGCCCTACAGGTGCCGCGTCTTTCCTCTGCTCGGTCGGCCGACGGGTGGGCCGGTTCTTCCGATGAAGCGTCCCGCGAAGCGGGCCGCAGTTCCTTCCGCACACCCGGCATGATGACGCTGGCTTCTTCCACCGTAGCCTGCCCTGGCCGAGACTTCGCATCCCCAGCACGGCGCGACGGCGTTGTGCTTCCTCCGCCGCAGCCCGCTTGGCAACAACTTTTCTTTGCATGTGTGACGGCGGCCCTTGCGCCACCGGCCTCTTCCGTGTTCCGCCTCCGATCGCCAATTCCAAAAAGATAAACAAGATCCAGCGGAGGTTCATCATTCCATCTTCGTTTGGCCCGCGCCCTCCGAGTTAGGCAATAGAAATAGGTCGGGACAAAAAAAGATGTTCAACATCAAATGAAGAACAATTTTAATCTATTAAAATTGAACTTCATCCCCCTACCTCGAATATGGTTTGTTCATCATAGACGCGGAAAGCGATGTCGCTCCGTCAACATCGGAGGAAGAACCATCGTCGTTGGTGAGTTCCCCACGGTAGAGTCTCCTCCCATGACGTGGAGGAAGAAAAGGATTGGAGAAGCGTGGAGCGTTCTTCTATGAGTCGTTCTTTGTTGAAGGAGAGGATACTTTTCTTCCTATTTCAAGATCTCTCTCCCAACTTTCCTTAACACAAAGAATGCCCCAAAAAATAAAATAATAGTCTAATGACATTATTTTATTAACACATGCAATTTAAAATTCAAAATTCAAATCACTTCGTTAATTAAGTGAAGAGGTTGAATTTATTAATTAGGGTGTGTTGGCAAACAATTATGATAGACAGAGGAAGGGGAAGGGATCCACATAAATAAGGGGGTTGTCATGAATTAAACATGGGAGTTTAATGGTGGTTTGAAAAGAGTTATGGGAGTTGAATGGTTGGGGCTCGTGTGGGAACCACCTATCCATTATCCACACATGGGAAGTTGGGTGGTCGTGGGCCCCACCAATAACTTCACATGGGAGAAATTAACTTCCAATGATATATATAAAATTGTTCTATCAATTTTATTTATCTTCTAAATTTAACCCCAATTTTAACATTCAACCCACAGAAAATGCAACTACGGTAAAGGTACCCTTAAACAAATACTAGTGCTGCGAGTTCATCGGTGCCCTATGATTTCAATTCCGAGCACCGCTTCAAAATATAGAAAAACCCGCTCGTTCGTTCACTGAACGTACCTGAGCTAAAATTCAGAAAATTATTCCAGGCACACCGGTCCTCAAAATCAGGTGCAGTCAGAAAATGCATAATCGTAAAATTCCAAAGAATTTAATAAAAAAGTTTCCTTGAAATTTATGGGTCTTTACATTACCCCTACCACAGGGCTTTACGTCCCTGTAAAGATATAACAAAGACTAGGCAAACAAATGAGGGTACTGAGCACGCATCTGATCTTCTCGCTCCCATGTGCTCTCCTAGAGGTTCTCGTGCTACCAATTAATGCGCACCAGAGGAATCGACCATCCACGTAGGACCCAATACTGTTGATCCTCAATCTCCATTGGGACCTCCATGAATTTCACCCCATCATCGATGTCCAGCTCCCCATGATCGATGATGTGTGAAGGGTCGTGCACGTATCTTCTCAGCTGAGATACATGGAAGACGTCATGCACCCTGTGCAACTAAGGTGGAAGGGCCAGGCGGTAAGCCACCTCGCCTACCCTACTAAGGACCTGGAATGGTCTGATGAAGTGCGGAGATAACTTGCCGCCCCAACCAAATCTCCGTAATCCACGTCAAGGTGAGACCCATAAGAAAACGTGGTCACCATCCTCGAACACCAGTGGTCTCTGTCTCCTATCATCATAGGACATCTGTCTACTCTGTTCAGTCCTCATCCACTCCTAGATAATCTGCACCTTCTCCGTCATAGCCTGAACCATCTCTGGTCTTACAAGTGCTGACTCCCCAGGGTTAGTCCATCATAGAGATGATCTTCAAGGTCTGTCGTACAGTGCCTCGTTTGGTTCCATCCCGAAGGTGGAGTGGTAGTTGTTGTTGTACACAAACTCCACCAAGGGTAGGTGATCCTCCCAGCTATGACCAAAGTCAAGGACACATTCACAAAGAATGTCCTCATGTTTCTGAATTGTCCTCTCCATCTGGCCATCCGTCTGAGGATGGAAGGCAGTGCTCAGACGTAGCAGCATCCCAGAAGACTCATGTAACCCCTTCCAAAGTCGGGATGTAAAGTGAGAATCCAGATCGGAGATGATAGTTGAGGGAAACCCATGAAGTCGTAAGATATTTTGAATTTAGAGGCATCCCAAGCTCTCTACTGAGCCATGCTCTCTGATAGGTAGGAAGTGGGACGACATGGGGAGTCGGTCGACGATCAACCAGATAGAGTCATTTCCCCTGGATGTATGTGGAATCCCCTTCACGAAATCCATGGATATCCCATCCCACTTTCACTTCGGAACCTCTAAGGGTTGTACCAAGGCTGCTGGTACATGGTGCTCCGCCTTCACTTGCTGGCAAGTGAGGCATCATGAAACGAACTCTACTACAACATTCTTCATACCCGGACACCAGTACTGTCGTCTGAGGTCCTGGTACATCTTTGCCACTCCAGGATATACCTCTAGAGGGGAAGTGTGAAACTCCCTCATCACTTCCTCCTACAGTGCAAATGGTACTATAGTAAATCCCATGAATAGGATGTTGTGCTCTCCTCTTTCAGAAAATCTATCAGGCGACTTCCCTATGGAAATCTGAGCATGTCGTGTCTCACAGTCAACTTCCCCACGTTGTGCCTCTCTGACCTGCTAATGTAGTGGAGGAGTGACTATGAGGGACTGTAGAAAGGCTGCCCCATCTTTATCCACGAAGGATATCTGCAAAGCGGCTAACTGCTCTGTCGCCTCTCCAAGTAGCTGAATTCCCGATCTTCTGCTGAGAGCATCAGCCACAACGTTCCCCTTCCCAGGGGTATATACTATCTCAAATACATAGTCCTGGAAGAAATCGAGCCATCACCGCTGTCTCAGGTTCAGGTCCATGTGTGAGAAGATTTACCTGAGATCTGGTGGATAGAGTAGACTATAAAGAAATTTCCCATCGGATTGTGTCGCCACATCTTTAGGGTGAAAACCACTGCTGCTAACTCCAGGTCATGGGTAGCGTAGTTCTGCTCATGCTGCCTCAATTGTCATGAAACATAGGCGATCACTGCCGCTCCTACATTAGGAAACACTCAAGTCCAGTCCCTGATGTGTTGCAGTAAACCACGTACCTAATTCCATCCACCGGTAGCCTCAAGATGGGCACACTGGTCAATCCCTATCTCAGCTCTTGAAAGCTCTGCTGGAATTTATCTGACCACATGTAGGGTTCCGCCTTCTTCATCAAAGTTGAAAGTAGTGCTACCACTCTGGAGATGTCTAGAAAAAATATCCGATAGTACCCAGCCATACCTAGGAAACTCCTCGCCTTCATCACGCTCCTAGGCAGCTCCCAATAAATTATTACCTCGATCTTCGCAGGATCCACAGCAACTCCCGCCTCCGAGATGACGTGCCCAAAGAATTGAACCTCACGAATCCAGAATTGGAACTTCGAGAGATTACCATAAAGTTGGTTCTCTCAGAGTGTGTCCAGTACAACTCGCAAGTGGTATGAGTTCTCCTCCTCAACAGTCGAGTAAATCACTATGTCGTCGATGAAGACTATGACAAAACGATCGAGGTAAGACTGTAAGATCCTATTCATGATAATCATGAACACTGATGGTGTGTTGGTTGCTCCAAAGGGCATATCCAAGAACTCTTAGTGTCCATACTGACACATGAAGGCCATATTCTGCACATCCTAATCTCGAAAACTGATCTAATGATATATAGCACCCCTCCTTTTTATCACATAAACTTTCATTACATTATACAAAACCGATGATCTTTAAGGTTTAGTGTCTTGGAAACCAGGAACATAAAACATGGAAACATAGAAAATTCTTCTTAAAAACTTGGAAGGATTTTTCATATGTTCATCGTACGTTCAATTATAGCGTCTCATATCCTGGAGACATACATCAAAGTAAAGGCTGAGCAGAAGGCCTAATAAGGGTAAACAAGAAAACATTTTACTTGTGATATCAATAAGAACTTGAATAAAAACAAAAAGACATGGGAAATGAAAGTACAGGAATATCATAATGAAGAGAACATGAAAAATAACTTGAAGATGTGGCTACAACATTTAACTTAGACAATCATGAACATATCACCAGGGTCCATTACCAAGGTGTCATTTAAAATTTCCAAGGTTATTCACCAAGGTATCGTTAAAATTGTAATCTCTAGTGGTCACATTATTACACATTGCATTGGAGCATTATCAGGGCACACCCTTAATTTTCCTTTATTATCTTGTGAGACACTTATATCATCATCAAAAATTTCATAAATAACACATATATCAAAAATAAATGGGTTTCATTTTATAGTCATAACAATTTAAAAACTGCTTTAAAGACGTGATCTCTATGTCACTTTAAACCCACAGAAAAGGAAAGCGGGTCTCATGTATGTAAATCCCAGAATTTAAAATAGAAATTTTTTATATATATGTGAATACCCCTATAGAAGAAGTATCTTTTAGTATTCACTTAATAAAATAAATGAATTTGAGAAAAAGAGAGAGAAAGTTTGAGATGAAAATTCTGCAGCATAATGGCTATGTTACAGGGTTTTAGAAAACATTGAAACGAGAGGGGACATGGGTCAAACACTCATAAATGATCCATAAAATAGTATAGGGACATAATATAAAGGATATAATAACATGGTAATGAAATTTGAAAGACATACCATATGAAATGAAAACCATGGAAGAGAGACATAAATAAGATTTCTCTTATGAAAATTCGGCAGCCTAACGACGTCACTTAAAACATCAAAAATTGAATTGATGAGATCAAATAGGGTCTCCCATCATATGAAAATAAAAGAATAGTATGATGGATATAGATATCATACCCCAAAATAATAAAAAGGAACTTTTTCATGAAAGTAGAACTTTGAAAATGGAAAGAGTGAAAGAATCCCTTACAAAAATTTGGAAGCCTAACGATGCCACTTAAACATTCATAAAATGAAATAATGAGAGAAATAGGGGGCCTCTCATCATATGAACATTAAAACTACAGTAAGAGGAATATATATATGAAAATCCCCCAACATAAGAAATAGGATATTAAAAGAAGTGACATAATAGAGAGTACTTAAAAAGAAAGAGAGAGGTTGGATCCCTTACCTTAAAACGTAACTCTTAAAACTCGAATATTGGACCTTGAGGGATTGGTGGAAACTTGGGAGGAATCCTTGCGATGTAAGGAGAACAGAACTTTGTTTAGGATGATTTTGGAATGGAAAGGATGATAGAATGGCATGGTATTTATTGGGGAAGTGAGTGGACAAGGCATTAATGGCCAAGGGACACCTCATTAGTGGTATTAGAAAAACAAGTGGTATTTCCTCATGGTATTGGCCACTTGGGACACCTCATACCTTATATTAATATTCTTAAGTCTACCATCCCTTAAAATATCTCATGAAATCATCATGAATCAGTTATGATGACATTAAAAATACAGAAACCCTTAAACTGTATTTTTACTATTCACTGAAAATTCAACTTTTTCAAAAAACTCCGAAAAATTTACCTTAACATAATATCAATGCTATGAATTCAAAAATAAACAAAATTTTATAAAAATAAATTTCTAAATATTATTAATTTAATTTTTTTAATAAAAACACTATTTATTGAAAATTCTTTTTTTTCAGAAAATTCCCCAAAAATTACCTTAACAAAATATCAATTCTCTGAATTCGAAAATAAAGTCCATTTTATAAAAATAATTTTCTATATATTTTTAATTTAATTTTTAATTTAAAAACTCTATTCACCTAAAAAAACTAATACTTGACTAATAATTTATGAAACAGTTATTTACCCATTTTATTGAATCACATTACTTAATCAAGGTGCCTAAATTATATTAATACTTTTTTAGTGGGATTATTAATACATTTGGTCACATTACTAATCCTAAGCATAAAAACACTATTCATAAATCACTATTCACCAAAAATTATGTTGATCTTATTAGACTAAAAATTTATTACAGAACACCTTTGGAGAAGACCATTTTTTGAAAATCATTACACGTCATGAATTATTTAAGGTTTACATAAATATTTTAAAATATCCCCTTTTTCTAAAATTCATCAATAATATACATCCTAAATTTATTCATACATTTTGAAAATTCACAAACTTCACCATAAGAAGAAATCACAATTTTTATTTATCAAAAGATTACACAAAGCAGTTAAGGCCTCCTTATATAGCCCCTTATAACCCCATCATAGGACCTAAGTGTAAGGTGTGCTAAGATGAGAGAATATGAGGGCGGCACGACCAACATTGCACGAGTAGTAATTTCTAACAGCTTGAACTTCTCGTGAAGGCTATTCTGTTCTAGCTTCAACCGATGAAGATCATCTTGGGTTTGGTCTAGAGCATAGCCCAGTGGTGCTACCTCCTTCCCAAGATCTGTTAGATGGGCTTCGATCGGCCCAAGACTACTATATGAGGCCATCAAATCTTCTTTCTATATTAATTAACCAGGATCCCTTGTATTCGGAGACAATAATCACATCATTTAGTTTCCAACGGTCATATTTACCAATGATCATATAACAGTTGAAACTCAACAGTGTCATTCTAATTATATTAATTTTATCAAATGAAAGAGTTTTGTTGAGTATAAAATAAAATAACTCACAAATTTAGGAAACAAAATTTATTCAAAATTTTGGGTTGTCACATTCTTCCCCCCCTTAAGAAATTGCGTCCTCGCAATTTTTTAAAATTAGTCTTGGAAATTTCATTAAAAGTCCAACATCGGAAAAATAGTCAGTAAAAATATTACTTTAAAATAATGAGAATGAAGTACAAAGTTTACTCGAGTTAACCCATACTGGGGTTCTATGTAGGAAAACATGGATATGGAAGAGAAAATAAATGTTCAAGTTCTGATGGAGAGTGATAGAAACATGATTAGGAGAAATTTAACCACCAGAAAATCACAAACTTATGATGTGTGTAAATAGTCTTTGAATACCCAGTAGGAAACATAAACCAACAACGTTTTTGTTTTATGTCCCTTTTAATAATTTTGAGGAATTAATTTACTACATATAATAAGAATATAAGGAAATATACTTATCTTCAAGTATAGTTTCATCCTTTAATAAGTTTATACCAAAACTAATCTTTTCTCCAAACGATGACCATTCAAAAACACTTAGTCTCATCAAAAGCACAAGAATCATCTTCTAGAGAATCACATAATCCACAAAATATTAACTATAAATTTCTTCTATCTTTAAACATTATCCCAAAAACAGAAAGGGTAAGATAAAACAACTCTTCAAAAGCAAGAACTCCATAGGAAGGGAAACTACTTTAAATCTTCAAAATTCCACAGTACTACCCAAAGTTCATCATAGACCATTCCATAAATAATTGTCCTTAAAATTCCTCAAAATAAACCAAACTAAGATTGAAACCCAAATATAATAATGATTTCATAACAAAGTCTTCCAAGATAAACTTTATTGTTCATCTCTAAACAACATCAACCACTCTTATTGTCTTATAACAAAAGTAACTAACCTAATCACATTTTCCACAAGATAGGTTAATCATTTCCATAAGTAACCTAAATTACCATAAGTTCACCTTAAATTTATCGATTCTTCAAAATATAATTCAACATTTACTCCTCACAGAAAATTCTGTAGTAATCTATTTACCTTGATCATATAGGGTTCCCAAATTAGTGAAGGTCTTCCAAAATAATATTCATCTTTTAATCCTCGAATCATTTTTAAGAAGAACAACTTCACAACATCAACATGAGATACATAAAAATAGATGTTTTCCTTAATGATATAAAACCATCTTATGTAGTGACTCGATGTTCTTAGAAAACATTGAAGATATGTTCATAGAGCATGAACTAAAATACAACATGACATAGAAAATTATTGCGAAGAAGTTAAATGTACTTCAGTCGTCATGATCCATCTCAGCATAGGACATGCATTGTTCCCTTGTCCTTGAAGATTGTTGACGCTCATCATGCTTCTCATTCCTTCCAAGAGAGCATTTCCTTGGATAATGTCCAACTTCTCCACATTTACGACATTGAAAAGTATAGGGTACATTATATTGAACCTTATCTCTATTCATCACATTATCCATTTTTTAAATCAATTGGATACTTTATACCCTATCACCCCACACTTAAAACATATCTTGTTTCCTTCGTGACATTCCCCTTGGCGCCTCTTTCCACACTTTTTTCACACAGGAAACGAGGTCTTATTTCCCTTATCAACTTTATTAGATGAACAACCTTGAGACTTCGTCTTCTTCATCCTTGATGAATTTGGGCATTCAACTAAGTACCAATTATTAATTGTGATTTTAGATAGCTGGTTTGGCATAATCACAATATGTTCAACATGATCTCTCATCATCACTATCATATTAATAGGGAAATCGTCACATTTTCTATCACATTGGTTATTGGGACATGTTCTTTTATTTCCCTCCATTAACTAAGAAAAGAAAGTACAGTTAGGGGGCTTAAATACTTAGCCAACAATCATGAAAAGGAAACTTAAATAATAGAAGGATAAACTTGTAGAAGAAAAGAATACCCTAACTTGTTATCCCCTATGTTCCAATCTAGGTTATCCAAGATCAAATATTCTTATGTGAATCTTTATTTTATTTTATCTTTGTCCCTTAAATAATGGTTAATACAGAACTTATGAATTTACCAAAGCATATCCCCCGGATGTGTCAAAACAAGAGTGCAGTAAGGCCCATTTTTGTGCACCATGTTATCCCGGGTCAAGCCCAAAACACCCTGTCAGAGTTTTCACTCCTAGGTACATCTGTTCTACATCCACCTATACTTGTTCATATCGAGACATGGATTTATTTATTCGGAAACCACTTACTCAATACTTCACCAAAACACCAAGATGCTTTTATATATTTAAAATTTTTTATAGGGTTCTTCCTAAAGTTTTCATATACAAATTTCCACAAATAACTAAACCATTCTTTGATACCAACTGTAGCATCCCACCTTTTTATCACATAAACACTCATTACATTATAAAAAAACCAGGATCTTTAAGGTTTAGTGTATTGGAAACTAGGAACATAAAACATGAAAACAAAGAACATTCTTCTTAAACACTTAAAAGGCTTCTTCATATGTTAATCCAACGTTCAATTATAGCATCTCATATCTTGGAGACATACATCAATGTAAAGGGTGAGCAGAAGGCCCAGTAAGGGTAAACACGGAAACATTTTACTTGTGATATTAATATGAACTTGAATAAAAACAAAACGACATGGGAAAAAAATTATAGGCATATCATATTGAAGTGAACTTGTAACATAACTTGACGATTTGTAAACAACATTTTACTTAGATAATAATGAATATATCACCAAGGTCCATCCCCAAGGTGTCATTTAAAATTACAAAGGTTATTCACTAAGGTATCTTTAAAATTGTAATCTCTAGTGGTTACATCATTACCCAATGCATTGGAGCGCTATCAGGGCGTACCCCAAATTTGTCATTATTGTCATGTGAGCCACATATATAATCATCAATAATTTCATAAATAACCAATATAGCATAAAACAAAGGGTTTCATTTCATAGTCATAATAATTTAAAAACTGCTTTAAAGACGTGATCTTTATGTCACTTTAAACCCACATAAAAGGAAAGAGGGTCTCATTTATGTAAATCCTAGAATTTAAAATAGAAAATTTTTATATATATGTGAATACCACTATAGAATAAGTAGATTTTAGTATTAAATTAATAAAATAAAAGAATTTGAGAAAAAGATAGAGACGTTTTGAGACGAAAATTCTGCAGCATAACGGCTATGCTACATGGCTTTAGAAAACATTGAAATGAGGGGGACATGGTTCACCCACTCATAAATGATCCATAAAACAGTATAGATACATAATATAGATGATATAAGAACATGGTGATGAAATTTGAAATACATACAATATGAAATGAAAAACATGGAAGGAAGACAAAAATAAGATTTCTCTTATGAAAATTCGGCAGCCTAACGACGTCACTTAAAACTTCAAAAAATGAATTGATGAGATCAAATAGGGTCTCTCATAATATGAAAATAAAATAACGGTATGATGGATATAGATATCATACCCCAAAAAAATAAAAAGTAACTTGAAAGACTTGTCATGAAAGGAGAACTTTGAAAATGGAAAGAGTAAAGGAATCCCTTACAAAAATTCGTCAGCCTAACAACGCCACTTAAAGATTCATAAAATGAAATGATGAGAACAATAAGGGGTCTTTAATCCTATGAAAATAAAAATTAATGTAATTGGAATATATAATAACACCCCCCAACATAAGAAAGAGGAGATTAAAAGAAGTCAATAAAAGAGATTACTTAAAAAGAAAGAGAGAGGTTGGATCCCTTACCATAAAACGTAACTATTAAAACATGAAGGTTTAGACCTTTAGGGCCTGAGGGAACCTTGGGAGGGCTCCTTGGGATGTAAGGATACCAGAAATTTGTTGAGGATGATTTTGGAATAGAAAGGATGAGAGAATGGATTGGTATTTATAGGGGAAGTGAGGGGACATGGCATTAACGACCAAGGGACACCTCATTGGTGGTATTGGAAAAAAAGGTGGTATTTCCTCATGGTATTGGCCGCTTGGGACACCTCATACCTTATATTACTATTCATAAGTAGACCATCCTTTAAAATATCTCATGACATCATCATGATGTAGTTATGATGCCATTAAACATACCGTAACCCTAAAACATTATTTTTACTATTCACTGAAAATTCAACTTTTTCAGAAAACACCCAAAAAATTACCTTAACATAATATCAATTCAATGAATTCAAAAATAATCTCCATTTTATAAAAATATTTTTCTAAATATTTTTATTTTAATTTTAAAATAAAAACACAATTCACCAAAAATTCATTTTTTTCAGAAAAATACCCAAAAATTACCTTAACACAATATCGATGCTCTGAAGTCAAAAATAAACTCAATTTTATAAAAATTATTTTCTAAATATTTTTAATTTAATTTTTAATTAAAACACACTATTCACATGAAAAATCTAATACTTGACTAATAATTTATGAACCAATTATTTACCAATCTTATTGAATCACATTACTTAATCAAGAGGCCTAAATTATATTAATACTTTTTTAGTGAGATTACTAATCCATTTGGTCACATTACTAATCCTAAGCATAAAATCACTATTCATAAATAACTATTCACCAAAAATTATGTTGATCTTATTAGAATATAAATTTCTTACTGAACACATTTGCAGAAGAAAATTTTTTGGAAATCATTAAAATCATGAATTATTTAAGGTTTATATAAATATTTTAAAATATCCATTTTTTCAAAAGTCATCAATAATATACATCCTACATTTATTCGGACATTTTGAAAATTCACAAACTTCACCATAAGAAGAAATCACAATTTTTATTTATCAATGGATTACACAAAGAAGTTACAGTCCTCTTATAAATCCCCTTATAACCTCAACAGAGGACCTACGTGTAAGGTGTGCTAAGGTGAAAGAATCCAAGGGCGGCTTGGCCAACATTGCACGAGTAGTAATTTATATCAGCTTGAACTTCTCACGAAGGAGATTCTGTTCTAGCTTCACCCGATAAATTTCGGCTTGAGTTTTGTCCAGAGGAAATCCCAATGGTGCTACCTCCTTCCCAAGATCTGTTAAATGGACTTCGATCGGCCCAAGACTACTGGATGAGGCCATCGAATCATATTTCTATATTAATTAACAAAGATCACTTGTATTCAGAGACAACAATCGCAACATTTATTTTCCAATGGACATATTGACCAATGGTCATATAATAATTGAAACCCAATGGTCTCATTCAAATTATACTAATTTTATCAAATGAAATAGTTTTGTTTAGTATAAAAAAAATTACACACGAATTCATGAAACAAAATTTATTCAACATTTCGAGTCGTTACATGATAGCCTGACCTGAGGTCTATCTTCGAGAACCATCGTGCTCCATTGAGTAGATCAAAGAGGTCTTCAATCATTGGGAGTGGGTACTTGTTCTTTAAAGACACCTGATTCAGGCGATGGTAGTCGACACATAGTCATAAGCTCCCATCAGCCTTCTTGGCGAACAGAATCATAGAAGCCCAGGGTGAAACACTAGGTCGAATGAATCCCTTTCCCTACAAGTCCTCCAGTAGTACCCGCAGCTCAAGAAGCTCGACAGGATCTATTCAATATGCTCAAGTAGATATTAGTGTTGTACCGGGGTACATGTCTATGTAGAATTCTACCTCTCTGTGAGGAGGTAGTCCTGGAACATCGTCAGGAAAAACGTCTTCATACTGATCCACCACAACAGGAAAACTCAGACTCCGCACATCAACTGCTCCTAGGATAAGACTACCCAACATATGTGTGATCTGCTGCCCTCTCCTCTGCATAAGTCCATCCTGCGCTCCAAAGGATCCCTTCTCACTAGTGAAGGTGAACCCGGTCCCATCCGTGCGGACACACCGCACATTGCGCCAAATATAGTCAATCTGGGCATGGACTGTAGATAACCATTCCATACCCATGATGACGTTGTAAGGGCTCAACGCCGCTACAAGAAGATTCCACCTGAAGCTCTCACCTCCTAGAGTAATCTCACACTGCCAGAAACAATGTGTAATCGTTGAGTCTGCTCCCATATGAGTCTCTAGCCATAAGGATCGAGCCAATGGCTCTGTCAGAATCTCCGAGATCCGAACAAGGGTAGCGACTATAAAAGAGTGACTCACTCCTGTGTCTATAAGAACTACAACAAGGTCGGAGTAGACACAGATAGTACCTCGAATCATCTCAGGTGCACCATGGTCATAGGCCGCGACTGCCTTGTGCTGAACCTACCCCTGTCTGCCAGCTCCCTGTAGTCGAGGAGGTCCTCCAGGTGGTGGTGGTGGTAGAGCCTCGAAGCATCGTCCACCACCTGCTGCTCGGCCAGCTCCTCTGCCTCGTCCACCAGCTCCCTACAGACCGACACGGTCGAACCTCTGCCTCTGCCTGGGAGGTCCCTCTAATATCTGATACTCGTCTGCATGGCGAGTAGGGCAGTCACGAGCCATGTGGCCCTACCCACCGCATGCATAGCACTGCCTACCCCTCATATGGTTGGCTCTGCTTCTTGTTCCCGGCACATCCGAACTAGTATCCTGAGGTCGCCCACCTGATGGCCTGGTCTGCTTGGACCTTTGTGACATCTGTCTACTGCCAGCTGCAGAAGACTCCACAGCGTGTCGCCCTGCCATGGGTCTCGCTACTGGCGCCAGCTCAGTAAGAAATCTCTCCACAATAAGGGCTCGCTCTAGCACTCTTTCCTCCATTGGAATGCTGAGGGAGATCATCAAAGCCCTGATCTAATGCATCAGCCCATGCTCAGAGGTCCAGGCCCTGAAGAATGGGTCGCGTACCATGTCCATGGAGTAGCGTGAGAGGTAGGTAAATCTCGCCGAGTACTGAGCTACTGTCATACTACCCTGCCTTAGATGAAGTAACTCCTGGATGCGCACTGCACAGAGGGCGGCTGGAACAAACTCCAAGCAGAAGAGACTCTTGAAGTTTGTCCAATGTAGAGATGCCTCGTCGTGCACCTGGAGCATCAACTTCACCATCTACCTGCTACTGTATGCAGTTGAATCACGGTAAGGATCACCATAAGGTCAGCTGGTGTCCCTACTAATCTGAATACTCCAACGATAGCCTCCAGCCAATCCTCAACTGCTTGAAGGTCCATCTCTCCGCGGAACCTGGGTGGCCTCGGTCACTGAAACTCATGCAACACAATCAGGTGGGGTGCACTCTCTGCTGATGGGGCTGGTGGCATCAGTTTCTTAGCGGGTAGTGGTACCGCTAGTGTCTCCACTATAATGGGGCCCTACACCGAGGCCTTGTCGCTCGGTGGGCTACCCTCTCGCACATAACTAGGAACCCTGGTTGGATGCCTTCGTGGGGAAATCCTGAAAAGAAACAGGTGTTCCACGGTCAAACAGTATACCCGGTGAGGTGACACAAAGTAAACACAATGAAAACATTTGGAACACACATGAAATCCATATTTTCGTGTACTGAGTCCGAAATCAGGATTCAGGGTCCTGGTGTATGGATACATCGGCCGCCGCACCAACACTGGACTCCCTCGACTGAAAACCACACTCAATACTCTTAACAATATTGCTTTACAGAGAAGAAATTATCAGAGTCCAGAGTTCTGCGGTCGAACTGACTCCTCTGATACCAATTTTTCAAGTCTCATCCTTGGGGCCCATGCCATGACTACCTCAAGCCTGCCTTTCATAGGCCAGGGGCTGGCAACTAGCAGCAAAGGCGTAATTCCTGGTAAAAGTGAAGGCATTTCCTTTATAAAAGTAAACAAACACAACAGAGTATGCAAGTGAAGTAAGCACTATGTAAATCTGAGTACAAAAGTAAGTGCTGGAAAGTAAATGGGCCAGTATACAAACCCAACTGAAAGTACAGTACAATTGAGAAAGAAAGTACAATAGCTGTAATGTAATGCAGCAACCACCGAGTCAACCTTCGGGAATCCCACATGAAGGGTGGGTACAGATAGTCTCGTCGGTACCTTGGGTCTTTTCGTCCGCTCTGTGTACGTCCCCCCAGGTGGTCCACCTCCGGATACCATCCAGCTCCACAAGCCTCAATCACGATCAGTGATGTCAGTCGTCTGCAACCAATACAACGTAGTGCGGGCATTGCCCGCACAGGGGTGAGTATAATGATACTCAGTAGGGACCCCGAGACCCCTGAAGGACTCCCAGAATCCACGAAGGATAAACCAAAAAGGAAAGATACAAACACAAAATATCATTGAACTATACTTAGGTATATGACCATATATATACCTAAGTCATCAATCTCAGTTCAGCTCCAACTCCAGAGCCCAATCACAACCCGGTCCACACAGAAAAGAAGTCAATCACATCAATGATAAAGATTGAAAGTCAAGACTCAGCTCACACAAGTATACAACTCACGAAGAGGGGTGAAGATGATTAGATATAGCATCTGACTCATCTCCTCTATTGAACCCACGTAGGATCCAAGTACAGAAGTCGTCGTTGCCATACCCACGTAGGATCCATGTACGGTAACCATCGCTGCCGAACCTACGTAGAATCCATGTACAATCGTCATTGCTGCAAAACCCAATGAGGATCCAAGTACAGTCTTCCTCGCTTCCGAACACACAAAGGATCCATGTACAGTCATCATCGTCATCGAACCCACTGAGGATCCCAGAACGGCAGTCATCGCAGTTGCAGCCAGCACTAGGGTTCCCGCACACAGTGTGATCGATTCCGGGAGGGTCTGCTCCTCGAGTAAATGGGTCGATACATCAACTGTCATTATGTCCTAAGTTGATTTATCCATAAGTTCCGAATATTCAAAAGGAACTCAACATGATAGATGGTGCATCAATCAGACGCCCGGTCGGAGAGATATTGGCCTTTTTGTTCCAGGGGCCCCGGTTGAAAAAATGCTCATTCTAAACCCATCCATTTTCCAAAGTTGTCCAAAACTCACTTAGAGTATCCCAAAAGTAAGACCTCTTCAAAAGGGTCCCAATTCCATAGACGACACGTCGATCAGGCGTGCGGTCTTTATGTTATTCACGTTTAAGTGAAAACAGGACCGACCCATTAAGCCTAGTGGGCTGGCAGGTCGGGATAACCAAAATTTTGGTGGGTCCAACCCGGCAGGGGTGTCAGTCCGGCCTGATGAAATGTGCGGCTCGACCCTAGGGGCATAGCCCGGCCCAGGGGGGCACGATTCGGCCCAGTGTGGCGCGGCATGGCTGGGCGCGACCCGGACGGGCGCATCCCCACTGGGCATGACCCTATAGGCTCGGACCAGAGGCCGAGCGGTTTGAGGGGGGGGGGGGGGGGGGGTTGCCCGAACTGGTGGAGCCCAGCGATGCCTCCCTCCTAAACCGGCCGGCCAGAGCCGGCCGACCTCTTGGCACAAGCGGCCCCCTCGAGCGGGCCATGGTTCATCCGACGCGGCGACCTCCTGGCGCCTCGGCTTTCCTCCGCCCAGTCGGCGGACAGGCCGGCTGGTTCTTCCGCCGAAGCGGCCCGCGAAGCAGGAGATGGTTCCTTCCGCACAACCGGTGCGATGACGCTGGCTTCATCTGCCGCGACCTACCCTGGCCGTGACTCCGTGTCCCCGACACGATGCGACGACGCCGTGCATCCTCTACTTCAGCCCGCTTGGCCGCCACTTTTCTTTGCGTGTGTGACGACGACCCTTACACCACCGACCTCTTCTGTGTTCCGCCTCCTGTCGCCGATTCCAAAAATATAAACATGATCCAGTGGAGGGTCATCAGGATGTGTTTGTTCGGCCTGCTCCCTCCGCATTAGGTGGTAGTAATAGGTCGGGACAAACAAAGATGTTCAACGTCAAACGAGGCACAATTTTAATCCATTAAAATTGAACATAATCCCCCTACCTCCAATATGGTTTGTTCATCGTAGACGCGGAAAGCGATGTCACTCCATAAACATCAGATGAAGAACTGTCGATGTTTGCGAGTTAGCTGTAGTAGAGTCTCCTCCCTTGACGCAGAGGAAGTAAAGGATCAGAGAAGCATGGAGCGTTCTTCGCCGAGTCATTCTTCATTGAAGGAGAGGAAACTTTTCTTCCTTTCTTAAGAGCTCTCTCCCAAATCTCCTTAACACAACGAATACCCCCAAAAATAAAATAATATACTAATGCTATTATTTTATTAACACATGCAATTTAAAATTCAAAATTAAAATCACTTAATTAATTAAGTGATGAAGTTGAATTTATTAATTAGGGTGTGTTGGCAAACAATTAAGAGGGAGAGAGGAAGAGGAAGGGATCCTCATAAATAAGGGGGTTTTCATGAATTAAACATGGGAGACTAAAGGGGGTTTGAAAAGAGTTATGGGAGGTGAAAGGTTGGGGCTTGTGAGGGCCCCACCTCTCCATTATCCACACATGGGATGTTGGGTGGTTGTGTGCCCCACCAACAACTTCCCATGGGAGAAATTAACTTCTAAAGATATAAATAAATTTTTTCTAACAATTTAATTTAACTTCTTAATTTAACCCCAATTTTAACATTCAACACGCATAAAACACAACTACGGTAAAGTTCCCCTTAATCAAATACCGGCATTGCACGTTCATCGGTGCCCTCAGATTTCAATTCTGAAAAATGCTTCAAAAGATAGAAAAACCCACTGGTTCGTTCACACAATGTACCTGAGCTAAACATTGGAAAATTATTCCATGCACACCCGGTCTCAGAATCAGGTGCCATCAGAAACTGCGTACTCGTAAAATTCCAAAGAATTTAAAAAAAATAATTTCCATGAAATTTCAATGTCTTTACACCTAAAACTGTTTATCACACATTTATTTATAATTCTTCATTAAAATTACAATTTCAGGTGATAACAACTTTATTTTACATGTATGTTTTGGTTTGGTAGTTTTTTTCTACATAAATTGTTCATGGTTCTGGTATAACATACTAGATCCTAATTTTGTTTTATATTAAGAAATTATATTTAAGGTGGGTTTATAGGTTTTAGGATAATGTGGGTAAAAATGGATATTTTTGGTGGGGATAGACCATGCACATTGTTGGTGCATTATTAATACTAACCATACAAAAATCACATGGTATGACTCTATATTTTAATAGTGGGGGGTTTTTAATAGTTTTAGAATGGTTAAGGAAACTTTGTGGCTCACCAGGGAAACCATGTGTGGTATAGTGGTTTTTATAAGGGAGTTTCACAGTTTGACAAAAATGTGAAGCTTATCGAAGGAGACCATGCAACATGACTTTTTAAGGAGATAGTAGCCCCTCATTGTTAGTGAATAGTTTTTCTAAACGTGAGGTCTAACCATTCACAGAACTCCAAAAATTTATAAAGATGGTTTTTACTCCCTTTCCATTGGATGTTTTTATTCTTAATCACCCCTTATCTTATTTTGTCTGGACAAAATCCTTACACAGAGATTTAGAGTCTTATCCTTTAAGATTCTTGTTGATTTACCTTCATTATTGATGGATTTATCAAGAAATTTTTAGGTTGTAATTTGGTTTCCTCTTCCTTTCATAGAACCTTGATAGATCACATTTCCCCTTATCTCTTTGGAACCCATGTGGGATGTGGATTTCAGATCTAATGGATTTGATGGTGTTTTTTTCTGTATTTTTTATGGTTCTACGATCATGAGGACCTAATATAATCTTCCCCCATATTCATTTTATAATGAATTTATTTCTACCATTATTATTGAGGTAGGTGTTTCTATAAAAAGGAATAATTCTTTGAATTTATTATTTTTCTTGTAAACTCTGTTGGTTTATTCATTGAATTGAATTGATTTGTGATCACAATGTATTTTTTGGAAAGAAATCATGTTTTTAAAGGGGGTTATATTTAAAAATAACCTATGCACACCAAGTATTTAATTAAATGATTGGATGGTGGTTTTGGTTTTGAAATGGGTTTTTAAACACCTAAGCGGATTCGATTAAATTTAAAAATTTCTTATAAATTTTGACAATGGGTTTTAGATAATTTTGAAAAACATGGAACATTGGGAACCCTATGTGCCTTGGGAACAAACATGTGACTCATATTCTGTGTATTTCTAGAATTGGTTTTGTGATAATGAAAGACCATGATGGGAATCAATATCAGATTGGATCCACTGTATGACTGGTTTACGCTTAGTTTGTGTCTAAAATGTTATCCCATTGTCTGGGTCACAATTTTGTGTTATTTTTTTATTAATTATATGTTTATCACATGATTAATTTTTTCATGGATATTTTCTCAATTGTTTTACCTGAGGTTATTTCACATGGTTTCACATGATGGATTATTTCATGGATATTTTTTAAAAACCTTACCTTGTAGAGTATGGACATGATCCCACGCATTATCACTTATAATTCTCATGTTATTGGATTTTTGAATATGAAATTATTTTATGAAAACCTAAAGGGAATGATTTAAAATTGTTTTTTATTTATAAAGATTATTTGAAAAAAAAATTAATGTTATAATTATTTAATTCTAGATATTGGACATTGTACATACTCTATGGTGTAATTATATCGGGTTTAGTGCTCACATCCACATTTTTTATTTGGGTGGTTGTAGATGTTGTTTTGTAGGACCCAACTAAAGGGAATGGAATTATGTAGCATGTTGGATTCCTTTTTCATCGTAGTCTTCATAGTGGGATGGTTTGGAGGTGATGGTTGGTCACATGGAGACATATTGGCCCAGTCATTTCATTCTTTTTTATTTGGATATATTGTCTTGGATGGTAAAGATATTGAATGTATCATTTTCTTCTGCATTTTACTCTAGTTTTTTGTATTGTTTTTTATATGTGATACTTTTTCTGTTATTATATCGTGAATCACCACCGTGGTGGGCCGAAATGTGTGTCTTGTCTAGTTGGATTGAGATTGTTCATTATAGAATGTAATCAAAGGTATTATCTAATTTAAGTGTGTTAAATCTTATTAAGATTGGTTATTTTTCTTGGTTAGATAGGAATTAGGAATGTCTAAATTTAGGTAGTAAGTGTGTGAGGGTTACTTACCACCATAAATCCATTTATTATCTTGAGTTACCATAGGTGTTCAGAATTTTTTTTACCATGTACGAGACTTAGTTCTTGAGGTCATTTGAATGAACTATATGTGGAGTATACTCAAATGAACCCATTCCTTCTTAAATCAATGTTTTTTTCATTTCATAAAAACAATTAATAATATAATCTAAATATTATTGGTCATTGTATGATAATTAACAGATAATGACTCTAGGAAGATATTTTCCAAATATGAGAGGGATGTTTTAAAGATAGGATCTATAGGTTAATCCTTCAATGAAATCTTATTTTTATTGAATCTTTAATCCACAATATTCATACTCAGGGTCGATTGGGTGTCATGATCATAGGACATGTAGTGGTTCATGGTTCGAAAATCCCTATGAATCATCCACCCATATTCTATGGTGACAAAGGACCCCAAGAGTATAAATAATTTATTATGGGTATTGATAGGATATTCAACTTCTTGAAGACTCAGGAGGATTCTAAAGTTGGGTTTTCCCAATACATTCTAGAGGTACTTAGAAGGACATGGTGGGACTATATTTTTAAAGATACATTGCAAATGGATCTTAACTAAAATTAATTCAAGAAAATATCCAATTAATAGTTTTACCCTAAGACATTACATTCAGTGGATACACAATAGTTTCTGACCATTGAGGAAGGAAAGCATACTATTCTGGAGTATTCCACCCATTTACTATGTTGAATAATTTGGAACTAAATCTTGTAAAAAATGGGTAGCTAAAGTCTTATAGGTTTGATTTGGGACTGAGGGTTGATATTTGGTTGATATTGATTCTAACATGCATTTTTTTCTTCATGGAGGTTATAAAAAATAGCCCTGACATAGGCTAATAGGATTGTAAAGACTAGTTTGCATATTTTTTTAGTTGGTGTAGTTGTTAACTAGGATGTTTCTTATAGAAAAAAAGGTATCACAAAGGTGGTTAGTTTTCTTTAGAACTATATTCAAGGGATTCTTTAGGAAATCAATAGTTTTTTCTGCTACCAATGTGAAAGGAATGGTCATAGGAAGGCTAACTATACAGAGACTTGTATGACTTGTCATTTTTGGGTACAATATGTTCATCTAAAGAATTTTTGTTAAAGGGTATCCCAATATTGTAAGGATATATCCACTATCACATAGGGTTTTTAGGTTCATAATAATACTTTAATGAGTGGTGGGTTTAATCCTCATTCTAAGGGGTATGTTCATGTGTCTATGACCATTGAGACTTATGTAGTATAGTATGTGATTGAGTAATATGAAGTAAGGATATCTAATTTTGTAGGTATGTTGTTTATTTTGTCTTTTATGGTGGTAGTTTTTTTGATAAAGGCATCTGTCATTATTTTATATCATAAAAGTTAGTTTTTGTGATGGTATTATATTTGAAACTTGTGTCATTATTGTTGTATATTTCCACACCTTTTTGAAAGCGGTATAAATAAGGTTTCAAGTGTCTAATTTTTCTAGTGATGATAACTGACTTTGAGGTGGTGTGGAAATTTTATGTTCTTAATATTAAAATATTCTACTTGATACATGGAGTAGATTGGATGATCAGAATTATGGCCATAATAGACTATTATTATTGTTGGGTTTATTTTTATCATCCGATGCGGTCACCCATGTTTTTTTAGGGTGATTAGGACACTAGACGAGGCAATTTGGGTCATGTTGTTATTTTTTATGGGGTAATCTCATTCTAGTTGTTGTTTACCTTTTTTTTTGGGATTTTTTCTTCTTTAAGTTGTGTGTTCATACCCAGATGTATTTCTAGATGATTTTTTAGTTAAATTCTATAGAGAGAGGTCGAGTTTACTATTGACCAAATCCCTAGTATGATGAAAAATTCTATTTCAACATATCAAATAAAACATATAGATATTATGAAACTTAATGTTTAGATTGAGTACTAATAGGATAAGGGATTTATTCATCCTTGCATGTCATAATGGGATTTACATGTACTCTTTTATAAGAAGGAATATGAGAGTCTCAGACTTTGTGCGGATATCAAAAGATGAATTGATTGACTACTAAAAAAATATCCTTTTCCCAGGATTGATTAATTCTTTGATCATATTGAAGGGGAACATTGGTTTTTAAACATTTATATAAGGTCTTGGTACCACTAGTTGAGAGTCTGAGAAGAGGATACACCTAAGATATAATTTAGGATACAACATGGGAATTTTGAGTTTCTGGTTATGGCATTCCATCTCACTAACAATCCTAATATATTTATGGCTTTGATGACTTGAATCATTCAACAGTTCTTGGAATATTTTATTATTGTGTTCCTGGATGGTATTTTTGTATACTTTGAGTCAGATGATGAGCATAACAACTATTTGGATACCATTCAATAAACCTTAAAGGAACATAATTTATATGTTAATATTTACAAATGTGACTTTTGGATATGGGAAGTGAAATTTTTGGGGCATTTCATATATGATAGGGGTGTCTCAATGGATCATGGGAAAATACAAATAGTTATTTTCGGAGAGAATACCATAAATTTGTTTGTGAACCAAAGATTCTTGGTTTTGGTGGGTAACTATGAATGATTTATTTCATATTTATCCATGATCACGTATTTGATTATATATTTAACCCACAAGTGTGTTACGTTTGGATGGAAAGAAAAATTTTAGAGATATTTTCAGGGCCTAAAGGTGAGGTTGTATTCAATTTCAATGGTTATTTTTCCAGAACTAGTTTTGGGATATGATGTTTTCTACAATGATTATTGAATGAGTTTGGGATGTGTCTTTATTCAGGTGGAATTGATGATGGAAAATGTCTCTCTCTAGTTACACCATCATGAGCAGAACTACCCTACCCTTGATCTTGAGTTGGAAGTAGTTTTGCATGTAATCAAAATGTTGAATCCCTATATATTTTGGGAGTTTTTTGTAGTGTATTATGATCATAAGATCCTGAAATACATTTTTAATCACCGGAATTTAAATATGAGACCTAGAGGCTGGGTAATGTATCTTCATACTCATGATATTGATATTGGATATACTCATGGGAAAACCAATGTGGTTGCAGATGCGTTGATCATGAAATTTCCGACACATGTTTTGAAGGAATTGATTGAAGAGTGATCTATAATGAGTTTGTCTTCTAAGATGATCATGGGGGTAAAAGTGGTTGGGGGATATATATTCTTCATATCAATAAAAGATGAATTATATTTTTATGAGTGAGTTATGATTGAGTTAGTGATATAAACTGAGTTCAAATGATTATGTATATGTTTTTATAGTTGGTAGACCTCAGGTGAGTGGTGTCGGTCTTCTAATAGAGCTTTATGCTTTGGTTTTAGGTTGTTTGATTTGATTTCTCAGAGGTTGGATTTGATGGAAAATGGACAGTAGTTATGTAGTTCCATACACTTTGGGGGTACAAGGATGTATTGTGAACTTGGACATTAGTATTGGTGTTTAGAGATGAGATAATCAATTATAGATTTAGTATCATGGTGCCTCACGTGTCATGAAATTATGGGTGAACACTAAAGACCTTATGGTTTGTCATAAACTTTGAATATTCCTCTATGGAGGTGGTATGGGATTTCCATGTAATTAATAATTTTTCTTCCATGGTATTCTAGTGGGAAGAATGAAATTTGGGTGATCATTTATTGAATTTTTTAATAGTCTCATTCATTAATAGTTATAGAGATGATGAATGTGGAATAAGTCAGAGACTTGTACATATAATAGATTTTGAAACTTCATGGGGTTACATTTATGATGGTTTCTAATGGGGATCTGAGATTAAAATGCATTTTATTGATTGTTTTTCAGGAGGTGATGGGTTCCAAGTTGAAATTAAGCATAGATTATCATCCTCGGATGAATGGACATATAGAGAGAGCTACCTAGGATTCTGAGGACATGCTTCAGATTTGCGTGCTTTTATTTTGGTGGATCTTGGGAAAATCATTGTCTTTTTTTTCAAATTTTCCATTAAAATTAGTTTTCGAGAATAAATAATAGGAAAACCTTTGAATCAATGTATGAGATTCTATGTAGATCTCACTTGTGATGGGAAGATTTGGGATATTGGTCCATATTTGGGCTAATTCTCATTTAAGAGATGATGGAAAATTTTCATTTTATCCAAAAGAGGTTAGTAAAAAAATAGATTATTAAAAAATCCAATGAGTACCATTATAATCGGATGCTTGATTTTGAGGATATTGATTGGATTTTTTTCAGTGTTTCACCTCGATTGGGACGTCATCGGTTGGGTAAGTCGGGTAAGTTGGCACCAATCATTGTTGGGCCTTTTGAGGTTGTGGAGAAACTTGATAAGATGATATATCGATTGGAATTTCCATCTCACTAGAATTTGATTCAAAATGTGTTTTATGTTTCCTAGATAAGGAGGTATCCACTGGATCATTCCCATGTGATTGAAGCAGAGGATGTTGATCTTGAACCATATACCTTCTTTATTGAGAAACCAGTTCAAATTATGGATCAAAAGGATACGATAATGTGTAGTAAAATGATTCCCTTGGTATGGGTACTATAGTAGTGAAGAAGGGATAACCATGAGACATTGGAGTAGGAATCATTGATGAACTAGTAGTGGAATCCCTTTTTTCCTATTCCATGATCTTGAGGAATATTTGGGGATAGAAAGATTCTATGGTTGGGAGAATTGTAGCAACCACTAGATCTATGTTCTTATTTAATTTAATATTTTTTTCCATTTAAATTAGTTGTAGGGATTTTTAGTGAACAAGTATAAAAAATGGATATTTTTGGAGGAGGCATGACATGCACACATTTGATGCATGGTTAGTACTAACCACAAGGAAATCGTGCGATATGAATCTATGTTTTAACATTCGAGGTTTTTCATGGTTTGAGCATGGTTAAGGAAACCATGCAGATTACTAGGAAAAAATATGCTGGGACTTGATGTATATCCAAGGTGGTTTCATGGTTTAACCAAACCATACGGCTTTTCCTAGGATACCATATGACATGTCTTTTTAAAGAGACTATATCCACACACACGGTTGGCACACGGTTTTCCTAACTATGTGGACTAACCATGTGCGACACTCCAAACATTTAGAAAGTTAGTTTAAACTTTTTTCTTGGTCATTTTAATTTCTAATCACCCATAATATCATTTTGGATTGAAATAATAATTCCTTAGTGATCTATAGGATTCTCTCTTAGGATTCTTGGTGATTTCGCTTTGTTTATAATATATTTCTTGTGGTATATTCAGGTTATGATGTGGGTTCCTCTCCCTTTCTTAGATTCATTATTTATCACTCCTCCCCTAATCTCATTGGACCCCTTTTGGGTTGTGTATTTTAGATCTAAGGGATATAATGGAGTTTTCATGTTTCTTATGGGTCTAGTATAATGAGGACTAAATCTAATCTTCCCCAGTCTCCATTTTTTTTATAGAACTTTGTTCTACTTATGTTCTTGAGGTAGGCGATTCTATATAAAGGAATATTATTTTAATTTATTATTTTTTATGTAAATTAAATTATGATATTCATTGAATTTAATCTATTTGTTCTTATAATGGATTTAATGTAAATAAATTATGTTTTAAAGGCGGTTTTAATTAAACATGGTTTGAGAACATCATGTATTTGATTAAATGCTTGGATAATAGTTTAAGGTTTAGAAATGGGTTTTAAAAATCATAAGAGGATTGGATTGGATTTTATTTATTTTTTAATATTTATCATGGGGTTTAAGTGGATTTTAAGAAACATGGAACATTGGGAACCTTGGGTGTGTTATAAATAGACATGTCACACATTGTGGGCATAATATTGCTAGAGGTTTTGTGATATTTACAAACCATGATGGGGCTCAATATCAGGTTAGATCCATCTTATACCAAGATTATGATTATTTTATGTATATAATGAATTCCCATAGTCTAGGTCCCAATATTTCATGCTTATTCATTTATGATTTTTTTATTGCATGATGCATTTTTTATTGGTATTTTCCAACTTGTTTTCACTTGAGGTTATTTCACATGGTTTATCATGATGCATTATTTCATCGATACCTAATGATGTATGAATATTATACCTTGTTTTATCAATTAAAAATGTCATATTCTTGGATTCATGAATATTAACGGCTTTTAAGAAAAACTAAACGGAATGATTTTCATGTTGTTTTGGATTTAAGAAAAAGATTAGTAATACTGTATTTTTTTTATAACTCAGACCATTTCATTATTGATATTAGACTTCGTATAGACTATGTGTTGGCATCCAAGTGGTATTTGTGCTCTAAAACAATGGTTTCTTTTGTGTGATTGTTTTTTTCAGGACCATCGTAATGGGAAGGGAATTGGGTAGCATGCTGACATCACTTTTCATCATAGCCTTCGTATCAGGATGGTTTAGAGTTGGTGATTGGTCACATGGAGACTTGTTGTTCTAGTTTTTTAATATTTTTAATTTTGGATATATTAAATTGGATTTAATTTATCTTTTATGTATGTTTTTAGTATTTTATGAACTTTTTTTTGTCTTGTTTTCTTATATATGAGACTTGTTTTCATTATCATGTTGTGCCTTAACACCGTGGAAGGCCTTCTTGGGTGGCTTGTCTAGTTGACCTAGGATGGTTTGTTATTGTTACATCATACATATAAGGTTAAACATGATATTATTATATTATAAATTTATTATATACATATTTATAGTCATCAATATAATCTATAGATAGAAAAACTGAATTTCACTATTAATGGAGATGGTATGTCGTACATATGCGTGAACATTGATTTCATTTTTTTAATGGATGCAATGAGAGAAAAGTAAAAAATAATTCACATTTATAGTATCATTATTATGTCATATATATCATATATATTCATTTAATATATCCTCATTACCATCTGTATCAAATGAAAATGAAAAAATCTATCACATCGCTTTGTGGAGGCGATAGTACACACATACTCATCGATGACGTTATTGTCTTCCAATAGTTTGGAAGGTAAGAATAAATATGATATATTATAATAATTTAATTTTAATAATTTTATAAATATAATATATTTTTATTTAATCCATTATTATATCCATCTGGGATAAGCGGTGAGGAAAAATGAATTACATCGGTTTGCGATGTGGTAGTCCACCATTTTCCCATTTGATGGAAGAGGAGAAGGGTATAGGTTATTATAATAATAATATAAAATATTATTATATGGTATATACTTATGTTATTATATTTTAAATATTAATATATTAATGAAGTTTGTAAGAGAAGAATTAAACAAATAGAGCTTAGTGAAGAAAACTACCTTTGCTTAGAAAAACCTTATTTGGATATCTTATTAAGGACCATAATGTTTTTATTTTTGGAATATTAGAAGATCCAAAAAGTGTATAGGTATGTTGGGGAGGTATTTTGGTTAAATTAAATGGATTAATAAGTGTTAATAAGTTGGGGTAGGAGGATTCTTTTTATAATTGAGGGGAGTGGAATTTTTGTAAATACCCAAAACAATTAAATAATGAGAAGTAAGTTTCCAACCATGTTCGTGACAAGTTGATATATAAATAATTATATGGAATATATGTCAAATACACACCTCCAAAACAAAAATGTAGACATTGTTTTAAAAAATTATTCCCTTAACCACTAAGGTTACTATCCATTAACATTTTTATTTTAATCACAATAACTACTATTTTTACCTAGGTAATTTATATTTTAATACTAAAAATAAAATAAAACTTATTAGAAAAGTTGGACCCACATATTATATATATTTAATAAAATTTATCAAATACAAATCCTATTAAAGTGAAAAAAATAATTTTAACACAAGCGCATGTAACACATAAACCCTTGTTTTAACCATAACATTAGCAATAATGTTTTTTACCATATAGAAGTCAACATAGTTACTATAAAAGGAAAATTGGAAGATGAATTGAATATGTTTTATATTTTAAACATAAAAAATTAATTTATGAATACATTATTTTTAGGAATTTTATATCATTTAATAAAATATTTTTTATTATAAAAAATTTTGTTGTGAACTTTGAGCTATCCATTTAATTTGACATTAAAAATATTATGAAAAATATGGTATTAGAATATATTATCTTCACACATGTATCAAATTTTATATTCATGTAAAAAATTAACTGAACATAATAATTCATTCAATTTATATATCTTTTAATATTTTTAGAATTATTAATTTTATTTTTCCGTTAATTAAATAAATACCGCAGCGATATTGCATAAGAAATTAAGTAATTTTACAACTAATAAATATTAAAAATAAATTTAAATCCTTAAAATAATTTTATTATTCTCAAAATTATGATCAATATTCATTAAAAAATTCTTTTTGTCCCTATGTTAACATGTAAGTGAAATTTGAAATTAAGTGGGTGATATTTTGTCTTTTTCATTACTTAAATTATTTTAAGGTAAAATTAACAGGAAAGTGTCTGAAAAAAATATCATAAGGTGGTAAGTATATAAATAACCTAATACAATAATCTTGAATATGAAAAATGGTATCCTTATAACTTATTTTTAACCAAAGTTAAACCTAGATTACACTTTTACTACAATCACAAATTTTTATTATTTTTATTAGTCATTATGAAAAAAATAACTTGGCCTTATTGAATAATATTAACATTTATTATTATAAATAAAGAATCTATTTTAATAAATTAAATACCTTTATGTGATAAAATTCTTTTTATAATAATCCTACAAAGCACGATGAAAATATATTTTTCCAAAGAAGAAGGTTTCCTAAGTAAAAAAGTATTCTTACCGAAATTCAATATAAAATAGTTAAAATGACCAAAATTGGATTATAAATAATAAAATTGAACTGATTTTACATTTAAAATCATTTTAAAATTAAACTAAATATGTTAAAATATTTAAATGAAAAGGAAATTTTTAACAGGAATTAGTATTTTTCACTATTTGTTGAAAAATTAATATTTTTTGAAAATTATTAAAAACTCAAATAATTTTGACTTGTTGGTTTGAAAAATTAATTTCATTTTGGAAAATATATTTTATAATTATGAAGAAATTAATATTATATTATATTTAAAAAATAAATCAAAATCATTTTTGAATGAATCATATTTTTTGCATAATAAATTGATTTTTAAAAATAATTGAGTACTTATTTCCTAAGAATTTATTATTACATTTATGTTTACTAAGATATTTATATAAATTTCATCATTTATTAAATCATATTCATACCTAGTAATTTAATATCTAGGTAATAAATATCACATTAATTAATAACATATTAATTTTATATTGTGGTTCATTTCAACTCGGGGTTGCGTATAATGCAAGATATCAAAGAAATTAAATTTATTTAAAAATTATATTTAATAAAATATTATGGTGTTAAATTACACCTATTATAAATTTCAACCGTGTAATTTTAAATTGTTCTCAAAATTAGGGGTATAATATTTAAGAACATCATTTTTAAAAACCCACGTCATAAAAAGGGTTGATAAAATGCCCTAAAAAATAGAGAATATGAAAAATGAATATCAAAAATAATAATACATAACTAGGTTTAAAAATAAGATATAATTGTAGGTAATTGAAAATATCGTCATGGAAAAAATTTCATTTCCATATTTCATTTATCACAAAAAGTGAATGTTCATGGGAATGTTAACGAAAAAAAACGTAAAAAAAAGGTGAGAGAAAGACCATAAATTCATCATAAATAAGGGTAATATGAGAAAACATTTTTTTGATAATCCTTTTCATGTAGTTAAGGAATTCCTTTACCAAAAATATATAGAATCATTAGGAAAAATAATTACTGGATATGTGGAATTTTATTTTTTAATCAATTTCCACCACAATCACATTTTTCCTCATAGCGATGAGTATTCAAGATGATTATTTATGCCCGAAAAAAAAAATAAACTTCTAATAGATCATATAAATCGGAATATAAAAAAAACATAATCATATTATCTAGAGACATTACCCAATACCAAACTGGTTAGCATAAGATAATATGATTCCCAAAATGAACACACCTTCATATTAATTTAGAAAGTCAAATTTCAACTTAAATCATTCCATAAATAAATAATGCTAAATCCAAAACAACTATATAATTATTTTTTTATACATGTGTTAATCCAAAATATTATTTTATGTTAAATCATAGGTTTTAACTAAGATCAACGTATACCTAAACCTAATGAAACATTTCAAAAAATATCATTAATCACTTAAAAATCATAAAAATTAAAAAATATTCGATTCTATAATATGTTTTAAAAAATAAAAATCCTATTTATCAATAAAATAATTTATGTAAATGTAATGTCATAGAATCTAGGGAATAACATCACTAATTGTAGTAATTATACACTTTTATCCCTTCAGTTGTGGGTTCAAGGTCCACAATCTTTCGAGATGCGATAGGTTATCACCTAACAAGTAGATTATCCTTTTTCAAAATCTATATTTATATAATTCCAATAATATCCCTAAAATTAAATAATCCAGTATTACCTAAAAATAAAGGATATGATAAAATTTAAGGGTTACAAATAACTTTAAAATTATTGCCTTAAATTATAAAGGCATTCGTCCTTGAATAACTTTTTCACTAAAGTATATACTAAACCAAAGTGTTGTATTCCTTAAATGCCTCCAAAAATATCATTAATCATCTTATAATACAATTACATAAAACCAAAAACGGGGTTTATGAGTCTTTGGACTTATTATCAAACATTGACTCAAATTCCCTTGCTGGTATCCACAACTCTTATGTTAATCTTACACAAAGATATTTATGCTCCCAAAAATTAACACAATCCTTTGATGTTTCATGATTATAATAACCAAAATACCATTGATAAAAATAATTATACAAAATAATTATTCAAAACCAATAAAAAAATACTTTAATCCTTCCAATTTAATTATTATCATGTTATATGTCCTTTCTTGGTCTGGTAGTTAACCATTGGGTTAGGGAATTGACTTGGATAATTCTCATATTCCACAAACATAAGACATTGACCTCTTTGGAAATTAATTACTCCATGAAATTCATTTCCACTAAGAAAAAAAACTTATCCATCCATTTAGACATTTAATGTGGGGTATCTTCCCACATTTCAATCTTGAATTAATTTGAGACGTCTTTACTCCATAATTCCACCACTCGAGCACACAAAAGTTTTTATCCTTATCAACATTGGATAGTATATAAGTTTTTAAGGTGTATTTTTTTAATCGTATATCGTGATAATTGATTTCGAATAATCAAAATATATTTAAATATATTCACCATAACATTTTTCCCCCATAATCACCATATTTTTATTCTCATTCAACATCAACAAGATTCATTTAGGATACATCCATTGAAAAAAAACCAAAAAATCATATTTTGAGAAACAATAATCATAGTATAAAACCACATTATCATGAAAAAATTATAGTATGTCTCAGGAATGAATCCTTATTCTCATCATGTGTGTGAAGACCCATAATTTCTATGTAAATTGTTTTTAAATATATGGGAATTTTATGAGTGTGTGAAAATTGACGATGCATGATTCTGAGGTCTAGTGTGCCCAGAATGAATTTATGAATTTTTTTGACTACGTTCAGTAAACGTATGAGCAGGTTTTTGTTACTTTTGAACCTGTACTTGTAATTGAAACTTTAGGGCACCATTGCACTCGCAACGCCTGTATTCTCTTAAGGAAACCTCCACCTCGACTGTAGTAGGTCGAGGGTGAATGTAATATTTTGGGTTATCGTGGAAGAATAGAATAAAATAAAAATGTTTAACATTTTTATTTTGGTTGAAACTTTCCATTTGAGGTTATGGAGGTGGGGACCACTGAGCCCAAAACCTCCCAATTTGAATTTGAGGGTGGGGACCACCCAAACCCCCTAACTCCTTCGTTAATGGGATAAGACTCTTGAACTCTATCTTTAATGAGGGAGGTGACCTTTGGTATCCTCCAACATTAATAGTTCCAACCACATCAATTAATTAATTAATCCAATTTCAATTTATGCCAAAAAACTAAATAGATAACTTATTCTATTATGTTGGGATTTAATTTTTGGTGGAATTGCCGAAAGGGAGAAGCTTTGGAGAATCCTAGAAAACTCATCCTCAAACAACGAACGGCAACGAAGAACTCTTCTACTTCGACGAATCATTCTCCAAACTTCGCTGAAGGATCCCCAATGGCGACCAATCCGATGATCGAGGAAACACTGTCATCACCGACTTCATCTTTTTTCCTCTCTACACTGATGACATTGGAGGAGACTTGTTTTGAGATCAACAAACGCCACTCCGTCTCAACCGCGGACAATCTTCAACAAACATTCGAGGTAGGGGTGTGTTTTAATTTGATCAATATTAAATTCCCTCTCACATTGAATCATAGTCCTTGAGCCGTATTCTACTACACTAATGGGGTGGGTATGAGCCAAAAAAACATGGACTGACCCCTCTACAAATATTGTGGATCTTTTCGTAATCTTCGTGATGGTGTCGGCGACCGGGTGTCGGAGGTTGGTACCGGTAGAACACGAGAACTACGAAGAAGGTGAAAAACAAAGGGCGGAAGTCAAGCCGTCCGCCGGTGACGGCATGGCTGCACACCACCTCACGAAGCTCCGCCCCCCGTGGCCTCTGAGCCTTGCGGCTCTCCACCTCTCACGGCCTCGGCGCCCCGTGGTGCTCTGTCACCTGCAACACCCCGCCCCACCCCATGGCCTCGCCGTCCCGCGGCACCCCGCACCGCCCTGTGGCCTCACCATCCTACGGCACCCCGCACCGCCCCGCAGTCACCGCCGCACTGCTGCCCCGTCGCACTACCCTGTAGATTGGCTGTCCGTGGTCCGGTCGCACCGCCCCGCGGCTCCGCCCTCTACGGCCCCGCCACGTGGCCCGCCTCGCCGCCCGGTCGGGCCGCCCAGTGCGAGCCGGACCGGACCACCCAGCGGGCCGGACCACAACACGAGTCGGGAAGGACCCAGGGGGACGGTCCGGGTCGACCCAAACCGGGTCGGCCCGACTGGGTTGGACCAGAACCTAACCCACAATGACCCATTTACGCTCTTTTGGCCATAAATTTGGCACATGACATCCGTTTGAAAAACCGTCAGTGGCACTGAAAACCTTGAAGTGAGGCGGTCCCTTGAGTATATCCCACTAGATATTTGGGTAATGTTAAAGTAGGGTTAGGTTGGATCGAGCACGAATCCAACCAGGCCGTCGGAACAAAAACGCTAATAACCTACACACCGGACGTCTGATTGATGCGCCGTCTATTGCGTTGAGACCCCTATGTCATGGTGGTCTATTGAGATACTTCATCGTGAGACTTCATGGAATTTGGAGTACCGAATAGACGCTTCTATAGAGGACCCTCTCAATGTAAGTGATTGTAGTGTGGGAACCCTGAAGCTGGTTGTGATGTGAAGAATAAAGAGTGATCCTGTGTGGGTCAGCACCGAGTGATCCTGTTTGGATCAACACCAAGCTATAATGTGTGGGTGAGCACCGAGCGATCCTGTGTGGGTCAGCACCTAGCGATCTTGTGTGGGTCAGCACCAAGAGATCCTGTGTGGGTCAGCACCGAGCTATCCTGTGTGGGTCAGCACCTAGTGATCCTATGTGGGTTAGCACCGAGCGATCTTTTGTGGGTCAACACGGAGAAATCCTGTGTGGGTCTGCCTCTTAACAGAGTAATATGATTTAGTAGTTACAAATAATAATCTCTACTACTGTACTTAAGTTATACCTGGTGTGAGCTGAGACTGTACCTGTGTGGTACATTCCTTCGTGGTAATACCTTGGTGGTATTCATCTGTGTGGCGTACCTGTGTGGTACTTGCCTTTGTGGTGTTTCATACTTTGTGAAACAATTGAGCATGGGGCTTTGGAGTTGGAATCCGTGTTTTCCCCAGGATTGATATGGGTTTACTTGATAGCTTAGTTAGATGTATGGGCATATACCTATGTAGGGTTATCAGTTGTTTCCTTCCTTTGTGGTTATTACATTGTGGATTTAGTGATACCTTGAGGGTCTCAGGGTCCCTACTAAGCATCATTATACTCACTATTACATGAGATATGCCTGCAATTCATTGTGTTTGGTGTAGATGACAGACATCGCTAACTGAGGATGAGGGTACCAAGACTGGAGGTAGCTCGGAGGTGGTCATTAGACGAGAAGAACCTCAGAGATGACCATTCTTGAGCTGTACCTACCCTTCAGGTAGGATCCCTGGTGGATGATCCATGAGATGCTTTTCACCTATCAGTTGTCTTTTACTTTCCATTTTTTCTTGAACATTCCAGTTGGTCTTGTATTCTGGCCACTTTTGACTTGTTGTACTCACTTTGTTTACTATTTAATTTACTTGAGTCTGTATCTTGCTGTGTGCTTGGTTGTGTGTGTTATAGGTTTTAAAGGCAATAACTTCCCAGTTTTAGGGAACATGTCTTCGGTGCTAGTCTCCATCCCCTGGCCTATGGAAGGTGGGCTTAGGGTAGTCACGGCACAGGCCCTGGGGGACAGGTCGTGACAAATTGGTATCAGAGGAGTCGGTTCTACCATAGAACATAGGAATTTGATCTATATTTTTAACTGAAATAGTGTTAAGTGTAGTGAGTGTGGTTATCAATTTAGGGAATCCAGTGTTGGTGCGGCGGTCGATGTATCCATACACCAGGACCCAAACTTCTGATTTCTGACTCAGTTCACAAAAACACTGATTGCGTGTGTGTTTTGAAGAGTTTTCTTTGTGATCTATTTGAGTCAGCTCACCAGGAATAACTTACTGACCATGGTACACATGTTTCTTTTTAGGATTCCTCTTCGAAGACATCCAGCTAGGGCTTTGAGAGTAGTACGAACTGATAGCCCACCGAGCGATGAGGCCTCGGGGTAGGGCCCTCTTCTAGTAAAGGCACCATTAGAGGCACCAACAGTACCATTATCCATTTGGCCACCGATGCCACCATCCCCAGCAGTAGAGAGTGCATGCTGCATGAGTACGTTTCATGAGTTCCAGTGCCAGAGGCCACCTAGGTTTAGGGGAGAGATGGATCCACATGCAGCTGAGGATTGGATGGAAGCCGTAGTTAGAGTTTTTCGACCGGTAGGTACACCAGCTGATCTCAGGGTGATCCTTATGGCCAGCCTCTACAGGCAGCAGCAGGAAGATGCTGGAGTTTTACGCTCTAAGTTCACGATGTGGTGACGGTTCTCTGGACAGACTTCGATAGCCTGTTTCAGGCAAAGTTTTTCCCAGAGACTCTTCACACAGTGCGCATACCAGAGGTGATTCATCTACAGTAGGGTAGCATGATTGTCGATCAATAATCAGCGAGGTTCACTGACCTATCATGCTACTCCATAGATATGGTGCGAGAACCATTCATTAGGTCCCAGACCATTGAGTAGGGACTCAGTTGAAAGATCAGGGCTTCAATGATCTCACTCAACATCCCTACGCAGGCAGGGGTGTTAGAGCAAGCCCTCTTAGTGGAGAATTTTCTTGCTGAGCAGTCACAAGCAGCGAGACCCACCACTTGACATCACGTATCAGAGTCTTCTATAGCTAGCATTAGCAATATGTCACAGAGGTCCAAGAGGACCAGACCTATAGGTGGACAACAATAGGATTCATGGTCTGTTGTGCAGCGCACCTAAGGCAGAACCGGTCATGACAGGAGTGGGTAGTGTTACACATGCAGTGGGCAGGGTCACATGGCTTGTGACTGTTTGACCCGCTGTATAGATGATCAGCAGACGGTCGAAGGACCACCCAGGAAGAGCTAGAGATTCGACCGAGGAGGTCCACAGGGAGTAGATGGATGTGGTAGAGGAGCTGGTCGTGTAGCTGGCGCTGGGAAACGATTGGAGATGTTACCACCACCACCACCAGGAGGTCCACCCCGACTGTAGGTGGAAAGGGGAGAGCCTAGCTCCAGAAAGATGAGGTCTACAACCCAGAGCTCCGGAGATAATATGAGGTACTATATGTGTCTACTCCACCTTATCTGTAGTACTTATAGACATATGTGCTAGTCATTATTTTATTTCCACTACCCTCATTCAGAGATCTGAGATTCCAATGGAGTTGTTGGCTTGATCCTTACCACTAGAGACTCCTAAGGGATAGGATTCGACAATTACGCACTGGTGCCGGCAGTGTGAGCTTACTCTAGGAGGTGAGAGCTTCGACTGGGATACCCTAGTAGCAGGGTCAAGTCCTTACACCGTCATCTTGATTATGGATTGGTTATCTACATTCCATGCTCAGATTAACTGTATTAGGAACAAAGTATGGTGTGTCCGCACGGATGGGACCATGTTTACCTTCACCGGTGAGAAGGGAGCCTTTGCAGCATAATATGGACATACTAGTAGGAGGATGCAGCCGATCACTCATTATTTGGCTAGCCTTATCCTCGGAGTGGTTGATGTGGAGAGTCCAAGTTATCCTATAGTGGTGGATCAGTACACGGATGTCTTCCCTGATGATGTTTCGGGTCTATCTCCTCGTAGAGAGGTGGAATTTTACATTGACTTGTACCCATGGATGACACCAATATCTACACCAGCGTATCAGATGGCTCCTGTAATTCCCCGACCCCAGTTACCCATAGTCGGTGCATTATTACGTAACATCGGCCTGATAAAAAAAGATGAAGTCTCAAAAGACCGATTAGTTTAGTAGCCTTGGAAACACTAGATACATTAATAAATGTTACATTACATCATAAAGGAAAAAAACTACAATAACATTGTCTCTATTTTCCACACACATATCCCCTTCAGACTATCCCTGCATGTCATTCCTAAAATACATCTTCACATCCTGGAAAAATTAAAATATTGAAAGGGGTAACCTCAGATGCTCAGTAAGGATAACAATAAAGCGGAAGCTTTCATAAATAAACATTAACATTTAAGGCAATTTATAACTAAAACAAAAGTCATTTAATCTTGAACATCAGCATAATTTGGAAAAAATAAAACGAAATAATACCATTTACTTATTCACATGGATATTCTACTAGTCGAATAATCACATGCAATATCAATAACCACTTTCATAATGATGTAATGCATAATGCTAGACTATAATAACCATGTAGCCAAGGACTCCTGCCAAGAATACAAATAAGATTTTGTCAAGGCCTCACGCCAAGACACTAGTTTGTCTCATGAGACCTACCGATGCATCGAGGAGCTATAGCGGGCTCAATCCGCCACTTATTAAGTCCAATGCATTCCTCATATGAACAGGTTTAAACATATCATAAACCACAACATAATCGTATCAAATAAAACATGCATAAAAGAAACATAACATTTCCACATTTCAATCACAAGATATCAATACAACACATTGATATAATAAAAACATTTTCAAAACCATTTTCAATACCAAAATAAAAGAAAATTAAAACATGGTATTTATTTTTCATTTAAAAAAATAGTTATGTCTTGTAGAGGAAGCCAAAACTCAAATAATGGTCATGGCGTCGGGGAAGTCGTTGTCGCCGCATACATAAGAAAAAAACATTCTTTTTGACGTTTAGTAAAAACGCTTCATATAAAAATATTCCTTTTGAATAAAAGTAAAAGTCAAAGGGGTTTATACACCATATAAAAGAATGTTGTGTATAAAACAAAATATGCCTCAATGAAAGGAGATTGAGATGAAGACTCTCAAAAAGATCATTTTTTTAAATAAAATAGATCTATTATGTTTATTTACTATAATTACACATAAATAAAGTACAAATACATGATAGGACATAATAATATCATGACATAATTTGAAAGTAGGAGATTAACAAAAAGAATAGAAATTGGGTAAAGAAGTTCCCTTACAAAGATCATTTTTTTTAAAAAAATAGATCTATTATTTGTATTTACTATAAGTACACATAAAGAAAGTAAAAATAATGATAGGACATAATAATATCATTGCATAATTTGAAATTAGGAGATTAACCCAAAGAATAGAAATTGGGTAAAGAAGATCCCTTACCTCGTGTCCGACTTCACTCGGCCATTCTTTAATCTCCTGAATAATAAACTAGAGTTAATATCTACTTGCTTAAGAACCTTTTTCAAGTTTATTATCCCTTTTATATTACTTATTGAAATGTTACTAAAATTATGTAGTCATTTAAGTTAATAACGGTCGTTTTGTTGATCTTTGGTAATTGAGTCAACAATAAACTTCTTATAATTACAAGTTGTTTATGTGGTAGAATATCCATTATCTCCATAATTATATCCATGATGTAGATATCATATATATCATATATATCCAGTATATACATTCATTCATAATATTACGTAACATTTAGATGTAAGAAATGAAATGCACCGTTCATGGAGACGGTAATCCTTACATACGCGTTAAAGCTACTTTCATTTCGATTTCATATTTAATGGAATTAAAAAGTAATGATATAAAGGTATATTATAATTCCAGTATAATATAATATATAATATCATTTACTCCACCCTTTATACATCCCACATATGGCATTAACAATTCAAATCACTTTGAGGGGACGGTAGTCCGCACTTCCTAAAATGAAATTATCGCGTTTACCCATAATGGAAATCGTAAAGGTATGGAATAAATGAAAAATACAGAATGATAAGGAAAAAAACATAATATATATCAGATATAAAAATAGTGTCAACAAAATGGCCAACATGAGAGGTGTTTAATTAAGATTGAACAATCATCATTTCGTGAGGCAGTAATTCACCACCCACAAAAACAGTATGTTCTTTAGCCATTAGACGAAGGTGTGTGTAAGTGTAAATAAAATCATTTTCATAACAGCATCCTATTATTTTTGAGATACTGTTTTTGTTACAAAATAAAGTAATAAAAAGATTTTAGGGTATTGGAGAAGCAAAATAAAACAAAAGAACACAAGAGAAGACATTACCTTAATATCGGGTAACTTTTTTTGATTTGAGCCAAAGGCTTCTTTGAGAAGAATTATGCCCAAAGTGAGGCTTCTAGGAGTAAGAGAGGGAAGTTGAGAGAGTATTTGCATAGAGGTTGGCCGGGACAAATGGCATGAAGGTGTAAATAATGTGGTAGTGGTGGGGGCCTTTTATAAGAGGAAAAGTGGGGCACTCTTGGAAAGTAATGAAATGTTACATTATTATGAAGTACTTTTCGGATTTCACAGGTCCCAAAATTATATATTTAGAGAATAAGGTGATAAAAGTTATAAATATACCCATACAATAGGTTTTTGACAAGTTTAACTCTTATATTTTACATTTTATTTTCATTTTATTTAAATCGTTAATTAATGAGGTAATCGATGCATCATCATGGTGTCATAAAAATTTTAATTTATTTAATGTCTAAAAATTATATAAAAAATATCACGATGTATGAAATCTTTTTATATTTCCAATGAATATTTATAGTCGAAAGGTTAACTTATATAACCCCATGTAATAATTCTTTTAGTCAAACAACACATGTTTGTGACAATTTTAATTTTACTTTAAATAAAAAGTTATTAATGTCATTTTCTTACCCAAGTGGCTCCATGGGGTCCCCAAGTTGACCCATGGATTCTCTTGGTCAGCCATGACTCATCCAATAAGGGTAGGACAAGTGTCAAGATATTTTAATATTTTTATAATATCATTTTTACCTTAAATTTCACCAATTACCTTTAATCGCGATAAATAGAACTCAAAAGTTACTATTCACCAAATAATATTTTAATCCCATTGAACCAAATTTTACTTCCTAATGAAAACCATGTATGTAGGATTTTTGAAATTCAATACCCAGAAGTGGTAATGTTTCATTTACATGAAAAACTAGTTTATAAACTACCACATAGTGGTTTCACTATTCATCAAAAATTGATGTTTTTCAGAAAAATACCAAAAATTAACCCAAAGATATAATGGATATTCTGAATTAAAAAATGGTGTCTATTTTAAAAAATTCCAAACATATAAGTTGCATTAATTAATTTTATAATTAATTCCTAATTTCAAAACAAATAGCATGTTTTTAAGAAACAATATCAATCAAAAGATTGACGATTGTTTATGTCCAATTTCAAAGTGAAGTTAATTATAATGACCACCATTGGATAAAATGGTAAACTTATATTATAATTATACATTAAAACCACTCAATATAATAATTTATCACTATTAATTATTTTGATTAAAAAAGTTGTTTTTAATTAATATTTAGTAATTTTCACTATTCATCAAAATATAAAAGTTATCCGAAAAGTTCCAAAACTTTACCCTAGGCTAAATTTGATATTCCAAATCCAAAAATGAAGTTAATTTTGATAGATAAAATTTATAAAATTTCAAAAAATATGTATTTCTATTCATAACGGCTACATTGAATGGTTGTGGTGTGTGTTAGAACTCGATGTTGCGTACAACACACACTACTGTATTATTCAAAGAGAAGCGTATCATGGAAGCTTGGGGTGTTACATTCTACCCTCCTTCAAATAATTTTGTCCTTGAAATTTCATATAATATCACTATATAAAAAGACTCAGGTGATTCTTCATCATAAGTTCCTCAGGTTCCCACGTTTCCTCCTCCATCTTATGGTTTCTCAATAGAACATTTACCAGACGAGTCGTTCGGTTTCTCTGCACTTGTTCTCTTATATCAAGAATCCTAAGGGGCTCTTCGCAATAAGACAGATCGGGTTCCAGTTCTAATTCCTCATAGGTGAGTACATGCGTTGGGTCAGGCATGTATTTTCTCAACAGTGATACGTGGAATACATCATGAACTTTGGAGAGACTTTGCGGCATTGCAAAACAGTAAGCTACTGCCCCAATTCGATCTAGAATTTCGAAGGGTCTGATGTACCTAGGACTCAATTTTACCTTGTTGCCGAAACCTATAACTCCCTTCCATGGAGTTACCTTCAAGAAAACATGATCTCCTACTTGAAATTTCAACTCCTTCGTTCGGTAGTCAGCATAGCTCTTCTGCCTACATTGAGCTGCTTTGATGTGGTTTTGGATTACCTTCACCTTTTCCATCGTTTCCTCCACCAGTTTTGGGCCTACAAGTTTTCTTTCACCAATTTCATCCCAACAGGTTGGTGTGCGACATTTGTTTCCATATAACGCTTCATATGGTGCCATCCGAATACTTGAATGCAAGCTATTGTTATAGGAAAATTCTCCCAGAGGTAAATATTGATCCCACATACCCTGAAAGTCAAGTGAGCTTGATTTCAACATGCCTTCTAAGGTTTGAATAGTTTGTTCTGATTGTCAATCTGTTTGAGGGTGGTAAGAAGTGCCCAAACGAAGTTCAGTATCCAAGTCCTTTTGAAGACTTTTCAAGAATCTTGATGTAAAATGGGGATCACGATCCGAGACAATCGACAGGGGTACTCCATGAAGTCTCACAACTTCATTAATATATTTTCTTGCTAGACGTTCAAGTGGTAGATCTTCTCTTATAGAATGAAAATGTGATGACTTTGTGAGACGATCAATAATGACCCATATTGCGTCATTCCTTCTATGAGTATTTGGTAGTCCCATGAAAAAGTTCATCGTAATATTATCCCATTTCCACTCAGGTATGGGAAGAGGTTGCAATACTCCACCAGGCAGTTGCCTTCCAGCATTCACTTATGGACAAATCATACATCTTGAAACAAAATCAGTAATCTCCCACTTCATGTTATCCCACCAAAAATTTCTTTTTAAATCTCTATACAATTTAGTGCTCCCAGGGTGTATAGAGAAATTGGAACTATGAGAATCATCCAACAATTCCCTCTTTAAATCAGGTATATCGGGAACACCAAGCCTCCTCCCAAATTTCAAAATTCCATCTTCATACACAAAGCCACTCAATCGTCCATCATTCAAATCATTAATCTTCTTTTTCAACTCTTCATCATCGGCATGTGAACACTTTTTCCTTTCTAGTAAAGATGGTTTGGAAACCATTTGATATTTTTTTGATGTTTCACCCTCCATGGTGATTCCCATATACATCTTCACTGGATCTATGAAAATAGGATCCCTTTCCACTCTCATCATGTTCAAAACTCCATGATATTTTCTAATTCAAGAATCTGCAACCTTATTTTCCTTCCCCAGGTGGTAGTGTATCGTGAAATCATAATCCTTGAGCAGTTAAAGCCATCTCCTTTGCCTCATGTTGAGTTCTTTTTGTGAGAAAATATATTTCAAGCTCTTGTGATCAGTATATATCTCACATTTTTCACCATAGAGATAATGCATAAATCTCTTCAAGGTAATGATTACAGCAACTAACTCGAGATCATGAGTAGGATAGTTTTGCTCATGAATTTTTAGCTGTCGTGATGCATATGAAATAACCCTATCATTCTGCATAAGGACACAACCAAGTCCTTTCATTGATGCATCACTATAAATAATGAACCCATCATTCCCTGATGGTAGAGTCAATATAGAATCATTCACTAATCTTTTCATCAGTTCTTCAAAACATTCTTCACACTCTTTTGTCTAGACAAATTTAACCTCTTTAGGTGTGAGCTTCGTTAATGGGTTAGCCAATCGGGCAAAATTATGGACAAAATGTCGATAATAACCTGTCAAACCAATAAAGCTGTGTACCTCAGTTATACTCATCGGTGCTGGCCATTCTTGGATTGCCTTTGTCTTAGAAGGATCAACGAAAATTCCATCTTTAGAGACAATATGGCCAAGAAAAAGAAATCTCCTGAAGCCAGAATTCACACTTGCTAAACTTCCCATATAATTCATGACTTCTAAGAGTCTTCACAATAATGCGCAAGTGATTTTCAGGATCTTCATAGATTTTGGAGTATACCAAGATACAATAAATAAATACTACCACACTATCATCAAGATATTCCTCGAAAACTCTATTCATTATATCCATGAATATAGAGGGTGAATTAGTCAATCCAAAAGGCATTACTGTAAACTCGTAATGCTCATACCTTGTTCGAAATGATATCTTTGGAATGTCTTCCTTCTTCACACACAACTGATGGTATCCAGATCGAAGGTAAATCTTTGAAAAGTATTGATCTCTATGACATTGGTCAAATAAATCATCAATGCGAGGTAGGGGATACTTCTTCTTTATTGTTATAGCATTGATCTCCCTATAGTCAATACACAACCTCATAGATCCATATTTCTTCTTAACAAAAAGGAAAGAAGATCCCCATGGAGAAACACTAGGGAGAATGAATCCCTTATTACTCAATTCTTCTAGTTTTTTCTTTAGTTCAACTAATTCCATAGTGTCCATTCTATAAGGGCTATTCGATATATGCATTTATCCAGGAATTAAATCAATGGAAAACTCAACTTATCATTATGGAGGATGTCGAGGTAAATCTTCTGGAAACACATCTACATATTCTTTCACAATAGGTACATCCTCTATAAAAACATTCCTTTCCTCGCCCTTAGTCATTTCATTCTATTCCTCCACAATAATTGAATTTAGTTGAGCTACTGGGGGTGGATCTAAATAAGAATTAGGTGGTGATGGTTCTGCTCTAAAAATAAGGTGTTCCTTATCATCATCATCAAAAATCATAACCTCCTTCTTCTTACAATAAATATTTAGATCATAGTCAGAAATCCATTCCAAACTGAGGATTATATAAAACTCAATCATAGGTATGACAATGAGATCAGCGGATAAAGAATATTTATGTGCTCTAATGGGGACTGATTCACAATTTTTCTTGCAATGATACTTCCCTTAGGAGTTTTGACTGACAATTCTCTTGTTAAATAAAATTGTAAATATCTAATTTTCTTAGAAAACTGGGAAGATATGAAACAATATGATGATCCAGAATCAAATAATGCATTTTCTAAACATGAGGAAACCATTAAATTACCTGCCACCACATCTTTATGAGCTTCAACCTCAGCAGTAGTGATAGCATAAGCTTGGCCTTGACCCCTTGGCCTCTTCTGAGGTAAGTTTCCCTGACACTTAGGACATTCATTTTCATAAATCCACATTTACCTACAATTTTAGCATTCCACATTGACATCAACTTTCTTTCCCTTGCAATCATGAGCTTGGTGGCCTTTTTCACCACACTTGTAACAGACTCCCATTACCTTTAAGAAAATACTGGGGTGTTTCTTCCCACATTTACTGTAGGACTGATATTAAACTTTTCCCTTATTCCCCTTACTTCTATTTCCAGATTGATCAAAAGATATATTCTTTTCTTGCTTTGCTTTAAAGTCATAAGACTTAGAGAATTCCTTTTCCGTCATGATAGCACACGAGACAATATATTTGTATGAAGAGAAGGTTTGTGAGACTAATGCTCGACGGAGAAATGCTTCTAACCCATAAAATAAACAATCAATATTACTTATTGGGTTACATATATAATCTGCAGCATGCCTCGCTAACCTTGTAAAGTTAGCCTCATACATTGCGACATTCTCATCCTCCTTCTACCTCAGACTCAGAAATTGCCTTTCCATATCTGCTCGATGGTCATGTGGAAAGTATATTTCTAAGAAAATTTCCTTAAACACCATCCATTCCATACTTGATACTTTATAATCTTCCTTTGTGTTTTGAATCAATTACCACCATTGATCTGCATCTCCAGTGAGGCGGTAAACTGGCATGTCAACTTTCTCCCTTTCGCTACTCCCCAAGGCGTGGAATATTTTCTCTAAGGAGTTTATCCGTTGGTCAACTAATAATGGATTTTAGCCCCCATTAAATGTTGGTGGTTGTTGCCTCATGAAGCGGTCTAACATTGATCCTCCATGCTATGGATCAGGGTTCTCCATACGAGTAAGGTTACTATTCATAACCTGAGTGAGTTGTCCCAGTATGGTGATAAGTTGATCAGTACCAGTTGTATCTCCAGCTCAACTATAATTATCTTGAGTAGGAGGTCAATACTTACATTGAGTGCGTGCATTGATACGTTTTCCATTACTCCCACTAGGATCCATTTCTAAACAATGGCATAAACTAGATTAGTTTATGAATCAAAATACATAATTACAAATTTTCAAAACACATAACATAAATTGAACTATTTATGGATATAATCCATAATCACAAAAAAAAATTCTTTGAGAAAGTATATACTCATAACCCTTTATAGAGTTTTGTAAAGAAAATGAGAATTATCCTAAGTATATCTTCCGGGAGTGTCGTAAACAAGAGTGCAGCAAGGCCCGTTATCGTGCACCAGTTCCCGTTCGAGTCTAGCTCAAAGAGGTGTTTTCGGGTTTTACCCCTAGGTACATCTGTGCCAGAGCCGCCTCTACCTGCTCGTATCTAGAAAGGGATGTATTGCTCGGAAGACTCAGAAAATCTCTACAACAACAAAATTCTAGGAAGTTCTTCTATACTAATCCTCAATGTCTATCTTAGGGATATGTGCTCTAATCAGAGTTTATCTAAATCTAGCTTCCAAGGTTAGTACTAAACTGCCTCTGATACAAACTATAATGCCCCGAACAGAGTTAACCAGATTCAGTGAATTATTACGTAACATCGTCATGATCACAAAAGATCAATTCTCGAAAGACTGATTAGTTAAGTAGCATTGGAAACACTAGATACATTCATAAATGTTACATTACATCATAAAGTGAAAAACTAAAATAACATAGTCTCCATTTTCCACACTCATATCCCCTTTAGAATATTTCTACAGGTCATTCCTAAAATACTTCTTCACATCCTGGAAAAATTAAAACATTGAAAGGGGTGAGCTCAGATGCTCAGTAAGGATAACAATATAGCGGAAGCTTTGATAAATAAACATTAACATTTAAGGCAATGTATAACATAATAAAAGCCTTTTAAACTTGAAATTCAGCATAATATGGAAAAAATAAAATGATATAATGCCATTTATTTATTCACATGGATATTCTACTAGTCGAATAATCACATGCAATATCAATAACCACTTTCATAATGATGGAATGCATAGTGCCAGACTATCATAACCACATAGCCAAGGCCTCGTGCCAAGACTACAAATAAGATTTTGTCAAGGCCTCGTGCCAAGACACTAGTTTGTCTCACGAGACCTACTGATGCATCAAGGAGCTATAACGGGCTCCAACCGTCACTTATTAAGTCCAATTCATTCCTCATATGAACAGGTTTAAACATATCATAAACCATAACATAATCATATCCCATAAAACAGGCATAAAGGAAACATAAAATTTCCACATTTCAATTACAGGATATCAATACAACACATTGATATAATAAAAACATTTTCAAAACCATTTTCAATACCAAAATAAAATAAAATTAAAACATGGTATTTATTTTTCATTTAAAAAAATACTTATGGCTTGTAGAGGAAGCAAAAACTCAAATAATGGTCACGGCGGTGGAAAATTTGTGGTCGCCGCATACGTAAGAAAAAACAATCCTTTTGTCGTTTAGTAAAAATTCTTCGTATAAAAAGATTCCTATTGAATAAAAGTAAATGTCAAAGGGGTTTATACACCGTATAAAGGAATGTTGTGTATAAAACAAAATATGCCACAATGAAAGGAGATTGAGATGAAGTCCCTTATAAAGATCAATTTTTTAAATAGAATAGATCTATTATGTGTATTTACTATAAGTACACATAATGAAAGTACACATGCATGATAGGACATAATAATATCATGACATAATTTGAAAGTAGGAGATTAACCCAAAGAATAGAAATTGGGTAAAGAAGTTCCCTTACAAAGATAATTTTTTTAAATAAAAAATATCTATTATGTGTATTTACAATAAGTACACATAAATAAAGTACAAATACATGATAGGACAAAATAATATCATGACATAATTTGAAAGTAGGAGATTAACCCAAAGAATAGAAATTGGGTAAACAAGTTCTCTTACCTCATGTCCGACTTCACTCGACCGTTATTTAATCTCCTAAATAATAAACTACAGTTAATATATACTTGCTTAAGAACCTTTTTCAAGTTCATTATACATTTTATATCACTTATTACAATGTTACAAAACTTATGTAGTCATTTAAATTAATAACGGTCATTTTGTCGATCTTTGGTACTTGAGTCGACAATAAACTTCTTATAATTACAAGTTGTTTATGTGGTAGAATATCCATTACCTCCAGTATTATATCCATCATGTAGATATCATATATATCATATATATCCAGTATATACATTCATTCATAATATTGCGTAATATTTAGAGGTAGGAAATGAAATGCACCGTTCATAGAGAAGGTAAGCCGTACGTACGCATTAACGCTACTTTAATTTCTATTTCATATTTAATTGAATGAAATCATAATGATAAAAAGGTATATTATAATTCCAGTTTAATATCACATATAATATCATTTACTCCATCCTTTATACATCCCACATATGGCATTAACAATTCAAATCACTTTGAGGGGGCGGTTATCCGCACTTCCTAAAATGAAATTATCGCGTTTAACCATAATGGAAATCAGTAAGGTATGCCATAAAAGAAAAATAATGAATCATAAGGAAAACAAAAACATAATATATATCATATATAAAAATATTTTTATCATAATGTCCACCATGAGAGGTGTTAAAAGAAGATTGAACAATAATCGTTTCGTGAGGCATTAATTCACCACCCACAGAAATAGTATGTTCTTTAGAAATTAGACGAAGGTGTGTGTAAGTATAAATCAAATACATCTCATAAAAACATCCTAGTATATTTAGGATACTGTTTTTGTAACAAAATAAATTAATAAAAAGATTTTAGGGGGTTGTAGAAACAAAATGAAACAAAAGAACACAAGAGAAGACATTACCTTAAAATCGGGTAACTCTTTTTTATTTGAGCCAAAGGCTTCCTTGGGAAAAATTATTCCCAAATTGAGGCATCTAGGAGTAAAAGAGGGAAGTTTAGAGAGCATTTGGGCAGAGTTTGGCCGAGCCAAATGGCTTGAAGGTGTGAATAATGTGGTAGTGTGGAGGCCTTTTATAATAGGAGAAGAGGGGCACTCTTGGAATGTAATGAAATGTTACATTATTATGAAGTACTTTTAGGATTTCCAAGGTCCCAAAATTATATATTTAGAGGATAAGGTGATTAAAGTTCGAAATATACCCATTAAATAGGTTTTTTACAAGTTCAACTCTTATATTTTACATTATCTTTTCATTTTATTTAAATCGTTAATTAATGAGGTAATCGATGCGTCATCATGGTGTCATAAAAATTTTAATTAATATAATGTATAAAAATTATTTAAAAACTATCATGATGAAGGAAATATTTTTATATTTCCAATGAATATTTTTAGTCTAAATGTTAACTTATATAACCCCATTTAATAATTGTTTTTGTAAAACAACACAAGTTTGTGACAATTTTATTTTTACTTTATATAAAAAGTTATTAATGTCATTTTCATACCCAAGTGGATCCATGGGGTCCCCAAGTTGACCCATGGATTTTCATGGTCGGCCATGACTCATACAATAAGGTTAGGACAAGTTTCAAGATATTTACATATTTTTATAATATCATTTTTACCTTAAATTTCACTAATTACCTTTAATCGCGATTAATAGAACTTAAAATTACTATTTAAAAAAATTATTTTAATCCCATTGAACCACATTTTACATCCTAAGGAAAACCATGTATGTCAGATTTTTGAAATTCAATACACAGAAGTGGTAATGTTTCATTTACATGAAAAATTAGTTTTTAAACAACCACTTAGTGGTTTCACTATTCATCAAAAATTGATGTTTTTCAGAAAAATACCAAAAATTAACCCTAAGCTATAATTGATATTCTGAATTCAAAAATGGTGACTTTTTTATAAAATTAAAAAAATATTAGTTGAATTAATTAATTTTATAATTAATTCCCGTTGTCAAAACAAATAGCGTGTTTTTAAGAAACAATACCAATCAAAAGATTGACAATTGTTTATGTCCAATTTCAAAGTGAAGTTAATTATAATGACCACCATTGGATAAAATTGTAAAAATATATTATAATTAAACTTTAAAATCACTCAATATAATAATTTATCACTATTAATTATTTTGATTAAAAAGTTGTTTTTAAGTAAAATTTAGTAATTTTCACTATTCATCAAAATATAAAAGTTATCCGAAAAGTTCCAAAATTTTACCCTAGGCTAAATTCGATATTCCAAATCCAAAAATGAAGTCCATTTCGAAAGATAAAATTTATAAAATTTTAAAAAGTAGGTATTACTATTCATAACGGCTACTTTGAATGGTTGTGGTGTGTGTTAGAACTCGATGTTGCGTACAACACATGCTACTATATTATTCAAAGAGAAGCGTATCATGGAATCTTGGGGTGTTACAGCTCCGGTGGAGCTTTGTGAGCTGCGGTACCGCTAGAGGACTTGCAGGGGAAGGGATTCATTCGTCCCAGTGTTTCACCTTGGGCAGCCATGATTTGGTTCGCCAAGAAGGCAGATGGGAACTTGAGACATTGTGTCTACTATTGACGCCTGAACCAGGTGACTGTGAAGAACAAGTACCCACTTCCAATGACTGAAGACCTCTTCGATCAGCTGAAAGGAGCACGGTGGTTCATGCAGATAGACCTCAGATCAGGCTATCACCAGCTCAAAGTATGAGACGAGGATGTGTAGAAGATGACTTTCATATGTCGGTACAACCATTACGAGTTCTTATTTATGTTGTTCAGTGTAACCAATGCTCCAACAGTGTTCATGGGACTCATTAATAGGATCTTTCATCCATACCTTGTTTTCATTGTAGTAGTCTTCATCAACTTTATTTTGATCTACTCAACTACTGAGAAGGATCATGCCTTCCATTTACAGGTAGTACTGGACACACTCTGAGAGCAGGAGCTTAATGGTAAGCTCTTGAAGTTCCAGTTCTAGATCCGAGAGGTTCACTTTCAGGGAAATGTCATATCGGAGGTCGATGTTGTAGTAGATCTAGCGAAGATTGAGGCGGTGCGTGCTTGGTAGCCACACAGGAGTGTGAAGGAGGTACAAAGTTTCCTATGGTTGGATGGATAATACTGGAGATTTGTACCAAATTTATCCAGTGTTGCAGCACATCTATCAGCATTGATGAAGAAGGGGAAACGCTTCATGTGGTTGGAGAGATGTCAGCAGAGTTTTTAGGAGCTGAGGCAGAGGTTGACTAGTGACCCCATCTTGAGGCTTCCAGAGGAGGGTAAAAGGTACATTGTTTACTACGAAAGATCAGGGACTGGGATTGGAAGTGTCCTAATGCAGGAGCGAGTAGTGATCACATATGGTTCTCAACAGCTGAGACAACATGAGTTGAACTATGATACCCATGACCTGGAGTTAGCAGCATTGGTATTCTCCTTGAAGATGTGGTGACACTATCTGATGGGAGAATGTTTTACAGTCTACTCTGATCAAAAGAGTCTCAGGTATATCTTTTCTCAAAAGGACCTGAACCCGAGACAAAAACATTGGCTAGAGTTCCTCGAGGACTATTACATTAAGATAGTCTATACTCGTGGGAAGGGGAACGTTGTAGCAGATGCACTTAGAAGGAGGTCCGGTATACAACTGCTAGGTGAGGCGACAGAGCAGTTGGCCTCTTTGCAGATATCCTTTATGGATCGGGATGGAACAAATTTTCTTCAGTCTCTTATAGTCACTCCCCCACTTCTTCAGCAAGTCAGGGAGGCACAACGTCGGGATGCTGACTGCAAGATGCGATGTGCTCAAATATCAATAGGACAGTCACCTGATGGATTTTCTGAAGGTGGGGAGCACATCATCTTATTTAGAGGACGTACCATGGTACCTGTATCACTTCAGGAGGAAGCGATGAAGGAGTTACACACATCGCCTCTAGAGGAACATCCAAGAGTGGCGAATATGTACCCGAATCTCCGATGACATAACTGGTGGTTGAGAATGAAGAAAAAAGTTTCAGAGTTTGTCTCTTAATGCTTCACTTGTCAGCAAGCGAAGGAAGAGAATCAGGTACGAACAGGCTTGGTTCATCATTTAGAGGTCCTAAGGTGGAAGTGGGATGGGATATCCATGGACTTAATGACATGACTTCCACGTACATCCATGGTTCATGACTCGATTTGTGTGATCGTCGACCGACTCACTAAGTCGGCCCACTTCATACCAATCTTAGAGCAGGGTTCAGAATAGAGCTTGGGATGCCTCTATGTGAAAGAGATTGTGTGGCTACATGGAGTACCCTCAGCTATTTTCTCTGATTATGATACACATTTTAATTCCCAGCTATGGAAGGGTTTGAAGAAGTATTTCGGGACGGATCTTCGTTTGAGAACCGCCTTCCATCCTCAGACGGATGGCCAGACCGAGCGGACCATTCAGACCCTCAAGGACATGCTGCGTGCTTGCATCCTCGACTTCGGTCGCAGCTGGGAGGATCACTTTTCTTTGTTGGAGTTTGCATAAAACAACTGTTATCACACCACCATTGGGATGGAACCTTTTGTGGTGTTGTATGGGTGACCATGCAATTCACCTTTGTGCCAGACTGACCTAGGGAAGTCAGCACTAGTGGGACCGAAGATGGTTCAAGATACCACAGAGAAAGTGTAGATCTTCCAGGAACTGATGAAGACTGCCTAGAGCAGGCAGATGTCGTATGCTGATAGAATATGGAGACCTCTAGAGTTCAAGGACAGTGACCACATATTTCTATGGGTCTCACCTTGATGAGGTTTGCAGAGATTTGGCCGAGGAGACAAGTTATCTCTGAGATTCATCGGACCTTTTTATGTCCTCAGTAGATTTGGTGAGGTGGCATACCACTTAGCTCTTCCACCTCAGTTGCACTGGGTGCACAACATCTTCCACGTATCCCAACTGATTAGATACATGCATGACCCTTCCCACATCATCAACCATGGAGAGCTGGACATTGACGATGGGTCAACTTTTATGGAGGTTTCAATTGAGATTGAGGATCGACATGAATGGGTCCTTCGTGGGTGATCAATATCAATAGTGCATGTTCGTTGGAAGCACGAGAACATCTAGGAGAGCACATGGGAGCGGGAGGCTCACATACGTGCTCAGTGCCGCCACTTGTTTTCCTAGTTTTGTGATGTGGCTTTCGGGGGCGCAAAGCCAAGTACAACCCATTTACGCTCTTTTGGCAATAAATTTTGCACGGGACGTCCGTTTGACGAACCGTTAATGACGCTGGAAACCTTGGAGTTAAACAACCCCTTGAGTATATCCCAATACAGATTTGGGTAATGTTGGAGTATAGTCGGGTTGGATCGAGCACAAATTTAACTAGATCCTCAAGAGGAAAAGGATAATAACTTAAAGACCGGGCATTTGATTGACGCGCCGTCTATTGTGTTGAGACCCCTATGACGTGGCGGTACTTTGAGATAATTTTTTGTGAGACTTCATGATAGTTGGAGTATTGACTACAGTATTTTGGATCAAACCCTCCTAGAGACAAGCGAGCGTAGTGCGGGAACCCTGAAGTTGGCTGTGATGTGAAGAATGAAGAGAAATCATATGTGGGTCAGCACCAATCGATCTTGTGTCGGTCAGCACTAAGAGATGCTATGTGGGTCAGCACTAAGAGATCCTATGTGGGTCACACCGAGCGATCCTGTGTGGGTCAGTACCGAGCGATCCTGTGTGGGTCTACCTCTTAACAGAGTAAGAGGATTTAGTAGTTACATCTTATCATCTCTACTACTATACTTATGTTATACCTGGTGTGAGCTGATACTGTACCTGTGTGGTACTTTCCTTCATGGTAATACCTTGATGGTATTATTCTGTGTGGAGTACCTGTGTGTTACTTGCATTCTTTTTATTTCTTCCTTTGTGGAATAGTAGAGATTGTGGATTTGGAGTTGGACTTTGTGTTTTCCTCATGATTGAGATGGGTTTACTTGATAACTTAGGTATATGTATGGGGATATATAGAAATAGGGTTATAAGTTGTTTCATTCCTTTGTGGTTTATCCTTTGTGGATTTTGTGAAATTATCAGGGTCTTAGGGTCCCTACTTAGTATCGTTATACTCACCCTTGCATGGGCTATGCCCGAACATCATTGTGTTTGGTGTAGACGACAGATAGCACTGACTGAGGATGAAGGTACGAGGACTAGAGGTATCTCGGAGGTGGACGTTAGATGAGGTGAACCGCAGAGACAATCATTCATGAGATGTACCTACCATTCAGGTAGGATCCATAGTGGACGATCTATGAGCTGCTTTTCACCTAGAAGTTATCTTGTACTTTCCATCTTTCCTTGTACTTTCAAGATGGGATTGTATTCAGGCCCCTTTTTTACTTGTTGTACTCACTCTATTTACGGTTCAGTTTACTTGAGTTTATATCGTGTTGTGTTCTTGGTTGTGTGTCTTATAGTTTTTAAAGGCAATACCTTCCCAGTTTTAGGGAACACGCCTTCGGTGCTAGTCCCAAGCCCCTGGACTATAGAAGGCAGGCTTGGGGGAGTCATGACACGGTCCCCGTGGGACAGATCGTGACATTGTGACACATTTGTTTTAACCTAGGTCATTCATCGTCATCATTTATTCAAATAATTTATAATTTATTATAAATAAGATTGGAATTAACACTGGCATATCCCATTGGAGTGTCCAACCAAGTGTGCAATAAGGCTTGTTGTCTTTCACTAGGTGACAATTGATTCAAGGCCTAATGAACCCATTTTAAATTTATTACCTATGGTAAAATTGATTAAGATTTATATCCACTTATAGTTTCGAGAAATGGATTTATTTCTGGGGAAAAAATATAATCTCTTCTTTTAAAAAATCTTGGATGCTATCTTATATATAGACATTCCCCAGGGTTTTTTCACCAATGTTTTCTAACCATAATCAGAAAAGGTCAACTAAATCCATATATTGTTACCATCTATAGATAACTAATCATATAATATGTAAATATTATATCTTTTAGATGAATATTTGAAAAATTTCACAAATACATGCCTACGAACCCTAAAGGTTTAGTGTCTTCAGAAACCTAGATATATAAAAAACTGGTTCATAAGTGAACTGCATAATCTCCCATTATTGTCTATATAACTAGTACCCTTATTTTACACATCACACATAATATGATACCCCATAACTTGGGGAAATGAAACATAATAAAGAGCGATCTCATATGCTCAGTAAGGGTAAAAACGTAGATAATTAAACCTAACATGTTCAAAGGTTTATGAGAACATGATAATAACATTTGAAAACCATACCCTTAATATCGAATATCATAATATTGATTCATAGTGTAAATATTGTAATTTTATAAGACATAAATCATAAATAAATCAATGAACATGAGCCATGAGATAATAATATTGGCATATGACATGTCATTGTGGTATACACATATGATTATAACATTATGAAAATTTATAAATAGAAACAATTTTCACTTATTAGGTTAAGGACATGTAATCATTTCATCTAATAAACTTATGGACATGAAAACCAAGTACAATCATAAATTTATGGTCTTGAAATCCAGGACCATGAATAAATAGATGGACATGGAAATTAGGTCCATGCTTAATCTTGTGGACATGAAAACTAGTTCCATGCCTAGAATTGTGATCATGAATATAGGTTCATGCATAACATATTTACCTCTTCAGTAATCCATACCTACCCAATTCATTGGCAGGTTTTAGCATACAAAACTTTCATATAATTATAATATATTCATATAAATTCCACATGATCATAATTTTTTCATAATAGCATCATGACATAACCCATGGAAAATTAATGGGTTTCATAAACACATCATCATTATAATCCTAAAAAAAGAAGTTAATGATTAAGGATAACATCATTGAATCATATCCTTTGTAGAGTATAAGAATAATCCGGGGTTTTCATCAATGATGAATAGAAATATTATTTAAATATAAATAAAGAATTATTGAGGAAAATTTCTTGATGGATGACTGTGAGGCTTATCTTGGAATTCCCGATGGATTACTACAGGGTCTCAGATGGAGTTTTCTATGGATATGGGTCACCATTTTTCATCTAGTTAGAGGCAGATTCTAGGTTTACCTTGTTGCTTTGAAGGTGTTTTTTGAAGCCTTATTCTTCTAGTTTGGGTGATAGTGGTGTCTAATTCTTGCGACATGAGAATAATTTTATGGATATTTGTTTTTTTCATAAGGGGTCTTGGATAAGAATATATGACGATTTGCAGATGTCATGGTGAGAATTGGAATTCACCTCTTTACATTTGGAATACATGTTTCTGTTTCATGCAGATGACGTTGAGTGGGTGGCCTCAAAAGAGTGATGGGTGTCCTGACACACATCATTTATCCCTCTTTCCTCTCTTATTGGATGGATGGGTACCATGTATTTTATTTCTATTTGGTGTTTTCTTTCTGATTTTTCAGCGCATCAAGTTGATAGTGAAACAAGTTCCTCGCTAGCACTGTCGGGTGGGTGGCTCAAAAGAGAGATAGGTGTTCTAGAATCTATCATCCAGTACTCTTACCACATTTCATTATTGTATAAAGGAGTTATTATCCTTGTTGGGTCACTATCATGGAAAAATTATTAGAAGGGTGGGGGGTGGTGGGGTGTAATAACCCAAGCTTGACGTACATATACATTACATTAATTTTTCAGAATACTTAATACATGACACAAATAGACACCCAAAGACAATATTATTTTAGTGTCTTTGGAATCTTGGATCAAAATCTTCTAACTTGGTTAAATATCTTCAAAATCTCCCATAAATATCTTACCCTTTTGTTTTTCCTACCTAAATCCTTTCTTTATATCCTGGGGAAAAGAAAACATCAAAAGAGTGAGCTAAAATTATCATTAAGTGTAAAAATTGAGAATATATAACAAACCATAAACATTAGAATGTAAAGACATGAATATAAAGTTTAAATATCAAAATATTGAGTCATGAAATACATCTAGGTAGTACATAAGGAATAGGTCATAAAGGAACATTTGAAATGATAAAATGGAATTGGCATAAAACATGGAATTGTGGAAAACAGGTGAGCACATAATAAGATTTCCATAGTAGAAAATGCATTGCTTATAGAACCATCATAGTGGATAAAGTCCATTACTGAACTGTTTTATTTTCCATTCCAACCATGTACTACTGAACCAGATTTAATTTTCTTTCTAGCCCAGTATTACTAAACCAGATTTACTTTCCATTCCATTCATGTCTATCTCATGAGATAAAAAATTTTACCCAATGCATTGGAGGAAGATATAGGTCCCACCCATCTCATAATAAAATCTTTCTTACATGTTCCACAAAAACATAAATCATTCATCCTAGCATAACCCAAGAAATAAAATGGGATTCTTAAACATCATTCCATCATAATATAATCGATATGAAATATCATTCCATAATTAACACAATAAAATCATATTAATAATAACAAGTATAAAAAAATAACCCTGTTTAAAGAGATTCATCGTAGATAGAAAACAGTTGAACTTAGTTCTTGAGGAAAATATCATTTCTTCTTCAAAAAACAATTTTTATTCTCAAAATGCCATGAAATTTTAAAAGAAATGAATTTAGTTGAAAATAAAATTGAAATTATATATAGGAATATGCATGTAAATAAGGCATTATGAATTCATAAAAATCCATTGATGTCATATATGTTAAAAACATTCTTCTCATACTCTTGCTGGAAAAGTCAAAAAGTACTTGGTATGGAAAACAAAAGAAAGATTCCTTGCATAGTGTTTAATAAAATTAACAAATGGATAAAATTGACTTTAATAAATAGAATAATATTAAAAAAAATATTTTATATTTATGAAACATGAATTTGGATGAAAAATATAACCCAATAAATACTTACGTATAAACAATCTTGCAAAATAATGGGATTACGAAATTATCCCTTAAGTTAGGTTCGATTTCTTCCACATGTGTCTGAATCCCTTTTATAGTAAATTTAAATATATTATTAACTTGTAAAAAACCATAATAAAATTTATTATATCATATATGATTCACTTATGACTTTATATTAACTGTTTATTTATCAATTACATGTTAAACCTACGTTTTGGTTAATAATCATTTTATTTATCATACATGTTTTGACTTGTTATTCATGATCTTATTACGTAGATCATGATTTAATTAATTTTATAATGTAATACATGATTTATATATCATAAATATTTACGATATAAATATATATATAATAGATAGATAAATGAAATGGAATACATTGTTCATGGAGATGGTAGCCTGTACGTACGCATGATTGTTGTTTCCATCTACTTATTTAATTCAATGGAATAACGTAAATGAAATATATATATATTTATATCCAATTGAATTATTATGTCATATATTTTATTATTATTTATTATATATACTTTATAATAATTCTTGAATGGTAAATGTCGATAATTAATCTCATCGCGTCGTGTAGACCGTCGGTCGTACATATGCACGAGTGACGATATCATTCACTTAATGGTTAAATGGTATAAAATTGGAAGGTATATTAATTATAAAATATAATTATAATATTATATTCATTATTTAAATAAATTATAATCATCATTATAGCCATCCATATTATGTATTGTTGAATAACAAATTACACCATGACCTAGAGACGGTAAGTTGTATGTACGCACACATGGTGATATTGTTATTCATAGGATGGGTAAAAGGAGGTATAAGGTTATATCATAATTATAATACAAAATAATCATGTAGAATATTTTAAATTTATTACATTAGTATGATTCCATCATAATAAGAGGAAGTATAAGACGAAAATAATTTTGAAAGAGGTGATAAAACACTTACCTCTTCTTCGGCTATCTCCTTTTGATTTGCACAAAATTACTCCTTAAGTTGGGTTTCTTAACAAAGGGTGTACTATAAGATGAAGTTAGGGACGTTGGTAGGATATTTGGGTAGGGTTTTGACAAGTCAAAGGTCCTTGGAGGTTTGAATAAAAGAGAATGAGAAGTGCCCTTTTATAGGAGAGGTTAGGGGAAAATTAGGAATGACTTTAAATATTAATTTATTATAATTGTTTTTGGATTTTAATGGTACCAAACTCATTTATTTTGAATATAATATGAATATGAGTTTAAATCATTTCAGAGAATAGGTTTTAGAAACATATAGGTCACCAAATTAACCTTATCATTTAGCTTCAACCCTTTGTTAAAAACATTAACTCTTACCATGTATTCTTATATTTTCAGAATATATGGTTACTATATTTACTATAAAATGGAAATAGAACCAAAAGTGATCATTATTGACATTTTTAACATTATTTAAGCAATTGTTTAGAATAATATATTTTTATAACTATAATATCATTTAATAAAATAGTATTTGTTTTAAAAACTCATTTATGTAAATTTTGACACTATTTAGTAATTGATTTTGGTTAATATAATACAAACATTATTACTTAAAAAAAGGAATAAAATCTTCCCTAAAATTTCAATGTAATTAAAAAAATATGTGGATTTCACCAAATGTACAACTTAAATTTATTTAAATATTTATAATATCATTTATTTTAATATTCATTAGTAATGTAATCACTGCATCATCATTGTGTCAAAAATAAATAAATTTATTTAATGTCTAGAAATTGTAAATTAAATATAATGATGTAGTAAATCATTTCTATATTTCCAATTACTATTTATATTCAAATATATCAGTTATATAACCCATTATTAAAATTTTTTTACTAAAAGGTACATGTTTATGTTATATTTCTATTTACTTTAAATAAAAAATTATAAAAGGTCATTATCACACCCATGTGGCTCTATGGGGTCTTAAAATAGACCCAAGGATTATAATAGTCTGAAATATCTCATAAAATAGGATTAGGAAATGTTTTAGGGTAGTTTTAAATTATTATAATATTATTTTCTTACCCTTATTTACTAGATTTACCCTTTAACCGTGGTAAATTAAAATTACCACTCAAGATACTATTCATGAAGTCAAAAAAAAAGGTATATATTTAAAAAATTTGGAACATATGATTCCAAATATTGAATCTATTTATACAAATTAAAAACATATAAATTTTAGTAATTAATTTAAAATTATTTCTCGTTGTCAAAACCAAAAAGAGATTTTTTAAGAAGTTAAATCTATCAAATGATTAACCTGTGTTTATATAGAATTTAAATATGAAATTACACTATATTAACATAATTGGATTAAATTATAAAATCTTAATCCAATTACACATTAAAAACAATTAAAAATGCAATCTAACTATATAGATAAATTAGATCAAAATGCAGTTTTGAATTAAAAAGTAGTATTTTTCACTATTCATTAAAATATGAATTTTATTAGAAAAATACCAAAAATTCAACAAAGGTAAATTGTTAGGTCTTTATTACAAATAATAATTTTTTTATTTCAAATATAACTTATTAAATGGTCATGAACTATATTTTAAAAGGGTTCGCCATCAAAAGGTAGTAAAATAATATTTTTTTGAAAATTAATTTTTTTATCCAAAAAAATTGAATTGTTTCTTATATCATGTCATAATATTCAAAAGGTGGTTAATAATATTCATAAATTATAGTTTATATCCCATTAAATAATAATATTTTAATAATATATCATTGTTTAGTGATACTAGGAATTGTGTATAATGCAAGCTATCGAGGAAGGTCGCTCTTGCGTGTAACACAAGGCAAGTCAGTGTTGCATGTAGTGAAAGCCTCCCTTGGTGTTCCATATAACAAAATCAAAACATAGTTATTTAATACAAAAAAAAATCTATACTCATTGTTGCGTGTAAAGTATGCCAGGTTTATGTTTCATGTAACATACGACAAGTCAGTTTAGTGTGAGATGAATTTTCAACTTAGTGTATTGCAATATATGAATGAAAAGTTTAATTTTTTTTGGAAAAAATGGTCCATAAAAACTCGGTGTGTTATGGGGGGTGGGGGACGGGACGCATCATCTTTGACAAAATTTTCTGTTACATTATATAAAGGGGGGTGACAAAACTTTTTTTGATTTTTCTTGTTGTGATGATTATCACTTATTTGGAATTTGGGTCTATGTAAGGTATTTGTGACCTATTTTTTATGATGATTTCATATGTTCAATTTAATGGGTTCCTCATTTTCCAAATCATAAAAAATATTTATCTCCTTTTAATATTAAATAAAGGGGGCATGACCCACATCTTTAAAAAAATATTTTTTAAAAATCATTTTATTTTCAAATAACTAAGGAATTTTATGATGGATTCATTAAATCATTAAGTTTCTATTATGGGAAAAAAATTCATGTCGTACCCATTAAAACAAATAATCTTTTGACATTTTCAATAAAACATCAAACGAACATCATTTAGAAAAATGAATGAAAATTTATTTTAAACCATTTTTTAAAAGTGTAATTTTTTTAAAAATGCCTTTAAACAATAATTTTATAATTTAAAGAATATTATTTAAAATATTTATAGAAAAAATGTATATAAAAGAAATAATTTGATTGAAGAGAAAAAAAAGTCAATTTTCCTTGAAAAAATATATTTTTTCTTTTAGAGTACTTAAGGTGAGGAAATTTAAATGAAAACAATTATTCTATTTAAATAGGTATATTATTATGAGATTTTTGATTTTATTTATAGGTATATATCATAATATTTCATCATATAAAACTTGACCATAAAAAACGTGACAAATGATGAGAATTTAACAGAAACCCTTACCACTTCGGATACTTTTGAATCATAATCCCCATGAATGAAAGAGCCATATATGGATATGTAAAACCACATAGATTTTAATATAATTATAATAAAACAAATTAATGGGAAGTATATACACCTTATAAAATAAATATGTGGTGAATATGGAATGTGTCTCACATAAACTAAAGTGAGATGAAAATCCCATACCATTGGTTCGACTTCCATCATACATGTTTGAATCTATTGTATATTAAATATATATATTATAAATATATTATATAACCGTAATAATATGTAACATAAAATATATGATCTACCAATAACCTTTATAATCCATTTATTAACAACTCCTTATTAAAATCACAACTCCATGTGATGACTATTTCATTCATCATATATTCATTGGTTGGACAGTTTTGGTACTTATCCTTTGTCCATGGTAACATAACATTCATATGGTTAATAAAAATATAATTATTTTATATCTTTATTATATTATATATATTTTAATCAAAAAAATTTAGAGATTATAAAATTAATTTCACCATTTATGGAGACGGTAGGCCGTAAGTATGAATGAACATTGTTTTCATTTTGTTCGACAGATGGAACATAATAAAGGTAAAAAGTAACTCACAATTAAATAATTATTATTAATACATACATATATATAATATATTTATTTAATATATCTTTATTACCATCCATTTGAAATTAAAATGAAAAAACCTTATGACATAATTTCAAGGAGGTGATAATCCACGTATACACACGAGCAACATTACCATTTTCCAGTGGGATGGATGAAAAAAAGGAAGATGTGATATTATAATTATAGAATTATAATTATTTATTAAAAAGAAAATATTTAAATTAGGTCCATAAATATATCCATTTATCATAGGCGGTGATGGAAAATGAATTACATTAGTTTTCCAGGCGGTAGTCGTCCATACACATGATCTATGATTTTGTTTCCCATTTGAAGTAAGAGAATATGGGTATTGATAATTTCATTAAAATAATAAAATATAATTATATTTTGGGAAGACAACCACTATATAATTTTTTTAAAGAAGTTCGGGAGACATTTTGGTATCTATTTATAACCCCAAAGGGCTTAAGAGGTGTAAAAGGGGGGGATCCCTTTTATAATTGAGTAGGAGAGATATTTTGGTAAATAATAAAAAATATTCAATAATAGAAAGTCAAAACCAAGACATGTGCCACCAAAATTTCTAAATAATTTATTACATGGAATATATTGTCTATATTCACCTCCAAAAAAATAGACATGGTTTGAGCATTTTATTCCCTTGACCACTATGTTTACTCTTACAATTTTTATTTTCATCAAGATAAGTAGTATTTTTACCTTTGGAATTTTACCTTTATAATTAAATATAAAAAAATCATTATTATATAATATTTAATCATTTATTATAAATATTAAATCAATTTTATCAAATAAAAATCCAATATGAGGGTAAAAATTAATTTTAACATATGTGCATACAACACGTAAAATCCCGTTTTCACCTTAGCCGAGGTAACATAGTTTTTTAATATTATGGGATCAATGTAGTTAAAATAAAGGGATAGGTGTCCCATTAATATAATATGGTTGATATTTTTAAACTTATATAATTAAATTTTTGAAATATTTTTTTTGGATTTTTAATAAATTTTAAAAAATATTTTTTATTATAAAATAACACTAATTTCTATTTTGACACTGTCCATTTAATTTGACTGTAAAAACATCAATAAAAAGTTATAATTAAAATATATTTTATTAAAAAATATAAAAAATGTTATATTTATCTTAAAAATTTATTTAATAGAATAAATCATTCAATTTATATTACTTTTAATATTTTTAGATCATTTGTAAATTTATTCTATTAATTCTATAATTACCATGTTAGTGTTGTGTAAGCATCGAAGGTAATTATATAATTACCAAAAATTAAAAATAAACTAAACACATGGATATCATTTCATTAGGATCAAAATGAACATAAATATTTCTTAAAAATTTCCTTTTCCCACATATGAACACATAGTTGAAACTTAAAAGAATGAGGGTGAAATTTTGTCGTTTTCTTTACTTAAATTATCATATAGGTCACATTCAAGGAAAAGTGTCCTAAATAACATAATAATAGATCCTAATGTGGTACTAGTAAAACTAAATTTATCTAATAAGATTGATGATGAAAAATATTAGCCTTATCGTATAGTTTTAACATAAGTTAATGAAATTTACCCTTTTACTGTGGTCACAAAATTCTACAGTTTTTATTATGGATTATAAAATAAAATTCATTTAAACTTATGAAATAATATAAATCATGATGATAAAAATATTTAATACATTTTACCAAATTATATCTCTATAAGTGGTATAAATTCATTTTATAAAAATCCATCAAAGCGTGATGAAAAGTGGGTTTTCCTAAGAAAATGTTTTCTTAAGTATAACAAGTCATTATACCAAAAAAATAATATAACATTGATTACAATGACCTAAATATGATTAATAATAACATTATTTAAAAACATTTACTTTTAAAACCATTTAAAAAAATGAAATTTTTTTAATTCATCAATTCAAAAGACAAATTTTAATAAAAATCAATATTTTTCACTATTCATTTAAAAATCTATCTTTTCTGAAAATTCTCAAAAATTTACTATAACATAATTTTCATATGTTGGTTTCAAGAATAAATTACATTTTTAGATATATTTTATATATGTTTGTCGGAGTGGATATCAAGAGGGGGGTGAATTGAGTTCCAATTAAAATTTCTGTTAAAATATTGTCTAATTAAAATCCTCTGATTTATAAAATAAGTTATACTGTAGTGAATTTATAATGATTTTGAATGTTCACTTAGCTTCTCAAATATTGATTAGGTCTTAGTTAATTTAACCACAAGCTCAAAATAACTTTTGAAACTAACCTACTGATTTACAATAAGTGTAAACACTTGCTAATTTAACTATCAAAGTAGCTTTAAAATTGTTTTGTATTTCAAAGTAATATCAGCGAAATAAATAACATATATGTAGTATACTTTGAACATAAACTAAATATGCACAACAGATATAACAAGAGGTTCAGTCTCAAGCCGAGACATAGTCTTCTCAAACTTATATAAATTTGATCCACACCCTGGATCAGGGTTAACAACAATTTACAAAACTGTCCAGGCCACGCAAGGACCTCTACCACTGTTCTTCATGGGAAAAAAACAAAGACCAGGACAAACAAGGACCTCTTCCACAGTTAATGTGGGTAAAAAAGAGTTAAGATATTTGGAGTGAGGATTTTGATATCCTCCAGTTCAGTGCTAGAGACAGTGTGTGTATAAGAAATACAGAGTACACCACATTGCTCGAAAGTTAATAAATAAATCACTTAGAGAGAATAGATAAGAGTTTAGAAATCTCTAGTGATTATCAATGCAGCTCTGGACTCGTTGGATTCAGCAAGAATGCTTCTGAGTCCTTCTCTGGTTTTTCTGTTGAAAAATATAGTGTCGTAGTTCAACTTGTATTCTACAGGAATGAAAATGATCTCTGGATTCGTCTTGTCTTATTCAGTGGTGTTGGATTACATTCATAAGAGTTCTTTGAAAGTCTTCCAATCTCTTTCTTGCTCAGGCTTGTTCTTCTCATTCAGCATAGTGCTCTCAGGTGTATGTAAGTTCTTCTCATTGTATATTCACACTTGCACTCCACACGTGTACTTCATCTCAAAATTCCTTATATTCCAAGAGTTTTGGAAGTAGGAATGATTCCCTTTTCATAGGTATGAGATACATTTTCCTGACATGCCAACAACTATCATTAAATAACATCAATTGCATTAAAAACATCAAATATGAAGGTTAGCATTATTTAAATAATATTGACAAAAACTTAAGAAACGATGTCACAGTGATTAAGTAAACAGTTTTTTCTTCACGGTATAGTCTTCACGGTATGAGGTTCACGGTATGAGCTTCACGGTATGTTCATGTCATGCTGTGTAGCTCACGGTGTCTGGATCATAGTTTTTCCTTCACGGTGTCTGGTTCACGGTGTCCGGATCATGGTATCTGGGTCACGGTGTCTGGGTCACGGTGTCTGGGTCACGATGAGTCCTTCACGGTGTGTCCATACTTAGACAAATATCTGTATTTGGACTTAGATAGTAATATGCATAATATGGATTAAGTTTAATCATTAGAGACTTAGAGAACTTGAATAATAAATATAAAGGATTGATAATACATGTGAGATTTGTGATCATGCATAAGACTTGTAAATAAAAAAGAGAGTAATTAACATCCATAAGATTTGTTATCATTAAAACATGATTTGTATTTATTATTGATATTGAAGAGCATTAGCAATATGTGCAATGAAGATTGAGATTAAATAATAGTAATAGGATTTGTGATCATTAAAATATGATTAACACATGAGGACTCCAACAATATCCCCCCTTTTGACGATCAAAAATCATATATAGTCAAAATATAAATGAAATGTAATAGTAAAGAAACTAGAAAATTAGAATAGAAAAAATCATTACAGTAATGACACTTGTAGTTTTTCTTTTTTACTTGTAGTTTTCTCCCCATTTTGGGATTATCAAAAGTAGAGAAAATGAAATGAAACACTACAGTTTGCATTAAAAAAGGGTTCAGAATAGAACATACAGGATAAGTACAAACAGTAAACAAGAAATGACATCCCATCCAAAAGAAAAAAGTCCCTAGACTCTTCAGGGATACAACTTTTCCTTACCTTTATCAGTAGCAGGAGCTGGTGCTGAAGTAGAAGAAGGCATAGATGCGGTAGACAAAGTGGGTAATGGTTGACCTTCAAAAACAGATGGAACCAAAGTAGGAGCAGTAGAAGATCTAGGCTGTGGTTGGTCAGGAATGACTGGACGGATCTGAGAAAGAGCTTGGCTAACTGTCATGGAAGTTGAGGCTAAGGTAGGTAGACTAGGTCTAAGGGGTGCAGCAGCTGGAGCAACTATAGTAGTACTCTGTACATGAGGATACGACTTCAAAAGATTGATGAAATCAATAATGATTTCCCCACCATATTGCATATCCGTTTCAAAATCATCCTTATTCTCCATAAATCTATCCAAAAATCTGGTAAACTCTGTATGTTTCTGAACATGAGCATTAAAAGATTGAGTCACTGGAGGGATTCTCAAATTTTCTACAAGATATATAAAGTGATCTGTCATATCACTTTTAGGGAAAATCCGAGAGAGGTAAAAATCTATTTTCTTGGTGATCTCTTGTTGAGCATCATTGGCTATCTTAGAATGAATCCTAACCATGTCCAATGCTATATCACTGTTCTTAATCACTTCTGACAAAGAATATAGATCCATGCCACTGAAGGCACTCTGATTTTCTTCCTTGATTATGGATCTCAGCATAGAATCATCCAACAAATATGTGGAGGTCTGACCAGAAGTAGGTGAAGCCTTGACAGCTTTGGTTAGATCTTTGAGCTGTTTCAGAACTTTTTGCAGGCATCCAGTGTATTCATCTGTAAGATTATTCAGATTTTCTACAATCTCCCTCATGCATTCAAGCATTTTGGTGTGTCTTTTTCCAATCTTCTCATCAAAAGAAAGTAGATATGGATGAACATGAGACACAATTTCCCTAGCAAGAGGGAATCAGATGGCTCAGGAGAAGTAGAAACTAGTGTAGGGGTAGAAACAAGAGCAGGCATTGATCTCAATGAAAACTCATTCTGCAAGTTTGCTATCATATTTTTCAAATTTGAAACATCATCACTCAGTAGATTATTCTCAACTATGACTTCTTGAATATCTAAGATCATCCTTGGTTGAATATGCAAGATAATATTTTCCAAGAGAATTGATGCATCTTCTTGACGTAACTGAGTCACTGGATGAGGTAGAGTGGAGACAGTTTTCCCAACTCAAGCTAACAAAGTCTCTCAAAAAAATTTCAGATCATCTTTGGTCACAAATGAGTGATGCTCGGATAAGGGTGCAGGTAAAGACAAAGGATCATATTCTGGTTGAGGTTCAGAGTCATCTTCAGAATCAGATTCTGATTCAGATTGAGGTTGGGGATCTAGTTCTGGTTCGGGATGAGCTATATACTTCAGTTGAAATAGAGAAGAAAGATTCATTCCAGTTGTAGTCACTTGATGTGACTCATTTACATCATAAAATCTTGGGAATTCATACCGAGTGTACACAGAATATGTGACAGAAGGTTGAGAAGCTTCAGCAGATCCATCTTCTATAATATCAAGGTTTTGAGGTTCCTCCCCCTCAAATTTTTCTTCCATTTCAGAGACTATAGGAACACCATGATCAAGATCCACAGGATCATCCCTATCTCTTCTGCGAACTCTTACCTTTCCAACTGAAAGGAAATTTCCATCCTCTCTTCAGCAGAGGGAATAATCTCATGAACCGATTGTTCCACTGGTTGAGCTTCCAGACTTGCTTCTTTTTCAACAGAAAGATCCTCTTCAATAGGATCTTCCTCTAAGGTTTCTTGCTGTTCTGAATCAGGAAAAACCAATTTTCTTACAGCATTAGTATGAGCTTCTGGATTGACATTCGCCCTAGAGGAAGAAGCTTCCTCTTCTTTCAAACTAACAGCAACTTCCTCTCCTTGAGGTATTTCAGCAGGGAAAACAGTAGGGACAACCATCCTTTCTTTTTCAACAGGATTTGTTTCCATTGGAGGACTTCTAGCTTCTTCTCTAGAAGAAACTTCAGCTATTACTTCCTCCTCCTCTTCTTCTTCTGAATACTCAGCCACTTCATCTGGTTCCAAACCAGGATCAGATATATTATTAGGCCTTCTTGGATAGTCAACAGGATTAACGTTTTATAGAGTTGATCATTATCCTCAACCCACTGCTTCTTATAGGTGTTCCAGCTAATCTTCATCCTTCTGATGATAAGCAAGGATAGGCAGAAATCAAAGTCCTCTAACTTTTATTCATTTGGTCTAACCATCCCTTTTGCAACTAACAGATCTAAAATCATCCTTGAGTAAAAATGATGTGGATTTGGAAGTGACTTTGATCAGCTCACAGATATGGTTAATAACATACTTACAAAACTTGATCTTATGGCCATTACTCAATAGGTGAATCAGGAACACATCCTGATACTTCATCACAAAAAAATCTCCTTTTCTCAGACTAATCAAATTTTGAACAAACTTGAACAGAAGTCTAGTCTCCCCATCTAATTCAGCAGCTATGGGCCTTCTCTTGGTGCCATTTCCAGTCAGGATTTCCAAATCATTCTCCAGGTCAAAGATGTCGGTTGTTGGAGGAGGGTCTCTCTGGTAATCCTCAGAAACGCCTTCATGTGGAATCCCTAGGCATGCAACCCACAACCTCGAAGAGAAAGAAAACTTTGGACCATTTTTCCAGCTTGTCACCATAAATCTTTCTCCAATCTCAAAGGAAAACATCACATACTGATAGAATTGAGATACCAATCTCGGGTAAATCAGTCTATTCTATCAAGTGAACCATTCAATACATCCTTTTTCTTTTAAACATTCAAAACTAATGATCTTCTAGACATCAACCACTCTAGGCAAACCTATTTTGTAGGTACAACTGTATGGCTTACCAGGTTTGGGTTTAGAGGTCCTTAAGGAGCTATCCTCGGTATCCTCTTCTGTTTTTTAGAGCGGCGCTTCTTAGACGAGGGTGAAGATGGACGATTCATCCTTGGCATTTACTGAAGGTTCAGGCGAGAGGGAATAGATGGTTCAAGAGAGAGTTTGGGTAAGGAATCGAATGAAACCCTTGAGTTTTATCATTTGGGAATGTCAAATGTCATAAAAACAAAAACACGGGAAAACAAATAGTGGTGAAAAAATTAAAAAAAAATATTTATCGCGATACGGGTTAAAAAAAATAAAAAATCTTCACGGTGAGACCATGAGTAGGTATTACGGTGTGATAAAAACTAGTCATCACAGTGAGATAGTTGATAGTCTTCACAGTGAGACAGTGAGCATAAAACAGTAACATTGAAACAGTGACCATGAAACTGTAAGGTAAAATATAGTAAAGTATTAAACATTAAGATCAATAAGATATCTATTTATGATTAATCATACCAAGATCATGTATGATGTATTCTAATCTTTCAAAATTTAATGGTTTAGTGAATATATCAGCATGTTGATATTCAGTACAAATGAATTCCAAAGTGATATCACCTTTTTGATAATGATCCCTCAAAAAGTGATGTTTTACATCAATATATTTTGTCCTAGAATGAGAAACAAGATTATTAGACATATTAATAGCATTTATGTTGTTATAGTTTATCAGGAAATGTCTGAATTGATTTCCATAGTCTAGTAATGTCTGTTTCATCCACAAAATTTGTGCACAACAACTGCCAGAAGCTATGTATTCAGCCTCTGCAGTAGATAATGCAACAAAATTGTGTTTCTTACTACACCATGATACTAGTGACTTTCCTAAAAGATGACACGTTTCAGAGGTGCTTTTACTATCTAACTTAAATCCAGCAAAATCAGCATCCGAATAACTAACTAATTCAAATGATTGCCCTTTGGGATAGAACAATCCTAAATTGGGAGTATGCTTGAGTTATTTGAAAATTCTCTTCACAACATTTAAATGTGACTATTTAGGATTTGCTTGAAAACAAGCACACATACAAACATTAAACATAATATTAGGATGACTAGCAGTCAGGTAGAGTAGACTTCTAATCATTCCTCTATAAGTGGTTTGATCAACAGATTTACCATTTTCATCAAGATCCATCTTACAAGTGGCACTCATGGGAGTGTCACTACCTTTTGTTCTATCCAATCCAAAACATTTTAAATGATCTCTAGTGTATTTACTTTGAGTTAAAATAATTCCATCATCATTTTTAAAGATTTTAAATCCATGAAAGAATTTAAGTTCACCCATTAATCTCATTTCAAATTCATTTTTCATCATTTTAGAAAAATCAGTACATAATGTAGTTTTTGAAGATCCAAAAATAATATCATCTATATAAATTTTATTACTAAAACATCTTTAGAAATTCATTTTATAAACAGATTCGGATCAGATATTCCTTTTGTAAAACCTTTAGAAATTATAAAAGTACTTAATCTATCTTAACAAGCTCTTGGATATTGCTTTAAACCATATAAATCTTTTGATAATTTGAAAATATTATTTGGAAAATGAGGGTTTGAAAATCCAAGTGGTTGTTCAACAAAAACATCCTCAGCAATATATCCATTCAAGAATGAACTCTTGACATCCATTTGATATAGTTTGAAATTTAAATGTGCAACATAATCAAGTAAAATACTAATCGCTTATAATATGGCTACTAGAGAAAAAGTCTCCTCATAGTCAATACCATCTTCTTGACTATATCCTTGTGCAACTAGCCTAGATTTATTTCTAATTATGTTTACAGATTCATCTACTTTATTTATGAACACACATTTAGTGCCTATTGTGAAAGTGTCCTTAGGCCTTTCAACAAGATTCCAAACATTATTCCATTCAAATTGATTGAGTTCTTATTGCATAGAAATTACCCAAAATTCATCATTAATAGCATCATCAATGTTTTTAGGTTCAAGCTGTGACAAGAAGTCTTGATGTTCAACTTGATTTCTAAGAGAATATCTAGTCTGTGTTCCTCCATCATGATTTCCTACAACAGCATCTAAAGGATGATTCTTTAGAATTTTAGTTGATCTAGTAAAGGTAGGACTAGAAATATTAGGTTCTTCTCTAAGTTCAGGATCATTAGGAGCAGATTCCGGAATAAGTCCAGAACTGGTTGTCTTTATAGTAGGTTCATTAGATTTGTCATTAAGGTCAAGAACAATTAAATCTTCTTCAAGATTTTCATGAGATGTTTTAGGCTCATGTGGATCAGTTTCATCAAATTTTATGTGAACAGATTCTTCCACACACTTGATTCTTTTATTGAAAACTCTATAAGCCTTTCTAGTTAAAGAATATCCTAAAAAGATTCCTTCATCACACTTAGAAGCAAACTTATCAAGATTATCTTTTGTATTGAGAATAAAGACTTTGCAGCCAAATACTCTAAAGTAACAAACTTTAGGTTTTCTATTGTTCCCCAACTCATATGGGGTCTTCTTAAGAACATGTCTAATTAAGACTCTATTAATAATATAACAAGCTGTATTCATAGATTCATCCCAAAAGTAGATAGGCAGGTCATATTCATTAAGCATAGATCTATAAATTTCTTGCAGGGTTCTATTTCTTCTTTTTACTACACCATTTTACTGAGGTGTCCTACGGGCAGAAATGTTATGAATATATCCATTATGCGAGCAATATGATTCAAACTCATGATTCTCAAACTTAAGGCCATGATCAATTATTAGGGTTTTAATCTTAAGTCCACTAAGTCTTTTCTAAATTGCTCATTAGACATTTTCAGTTCAGTGTTCTCCTTTAACAGTTGATCTTTTTTTTCTTTTTCAATAGTAATTTTGGTTTTAACAATAGTAGTGAGAGCATGATGTTTTTGAATAATTTTTATTTATCCTTAAGTTCATTGCATGTATCTTCCAGCATATTACAGTATTCAAATGGTAAAGACCCGTAAAATTCAAGGGAAATTTTTTCTTAATTTTCTTTGGAATTTTACAAGAGCGCGGTTTTAGACGGCACCTGATTCCGAGGCCCGGAGTGCCCGGAATCAATTTCCGAAGTTTGGCTCGGGTACGTTTAGTGAACGAACGAGCAGGAATTTCTAACTTTTGATCCGGTGCTCAGAATTGAAATCCGAGGACACCAATGAACTCGCAAAGCCGATATTCGCTTAAGGAGACCTTTTCCGAAGTTGCGTTTATTGCGGGACGAAAGTTAGTTTTGGGAAGAATTATAAAAAGTTGAATAAAAATGTGGAACAATTTTTATTTTACTTTTGTTGGTTAACTTCTCTCAAAGGAAGTTAGGGGTGGGACCCACACCCACTTAACCTCCCTTGAGAGGATTATGTGTAGTGGGGCCCACACGAACCTAACCTTCCATCTTCTCTCAAACTCCCTTTAACCCCTCTTTAAATGACATGACAACTTGTCATTTAATTTTGGAGTTATCTTATTTGAATTTCAAACCTTTGAAATTCAATTTGTAAAGTTTGTGAATAAAATAAGACTCTATCTTATTTTATTTGGTTAGAATTGTTTATCCATCTTGAGAGAATTTTGGGTTCTTCTCATTCTTCTTCAAACATTGACGAAGAACGCTCAAGCTTTGACGAAGAACGCTCAAGCTCCGACGAAGAACGCCGCTCTTCTCTTCTTCGTCTTCCGTGTCAACGAAAGGGAACGCCGCTTCCTCCTCGGACTTCCTTCGTCGGCATACGAAGATTCGCCAACGACGTACCTCTTCGGACATACCTCTTCGTCATCGGATTTGACGAACGACTACCGCGACGCCCGACCTCCGCGACGTTGTCTTCCGCAAGTCGTTGACGATCTTCGAACTTGAACCCAAGGTAGGGGTTATTGTTAATTGTTTATTTATTTATTCTTGTTCGTGGTTATGGCATGACTAACGTGAGGATATTTAAATATGTGTTATCATTTAACATGAGGGGGCCGGACCGCATGAACACGGTCGAACCCCCTCCTTTGTTCTTGTTGATTTATCTTGCGGATGAAACAAGATGGCATGGTGCCGTCACACCACGCGGATATTCGCACACTTATATTGCGCGGTGCCGTCGCGCCGTGCCGTGGAAGGATCATCAAGAATGCGTTACCGTCGCGCGACGTCGAAGGGAATCAAAGGCGCGGCGGAGGGGCGCGGTGCCGTCGCACCGCGCCGGACGACGAACACCGCTGCCGGTTCCGGGCCGCGACGGGACGAGAAGACCGACGACCGGGCCGCCGGCGTCGGAAGCCGGAAAAGGGGACTGGTTTGCCGGTCCCCTTGGAGAAAAACCGGCCGGCCAGATGGCCGGCCGGAAGGTCAAAGGCCGGGGGAATTTAATTCCCCCGGCCAGCGCTCAAAATCCCCCCCCCCATTTAATTGGGGGGGGGGGGTTTCATTGAGGGGGGCAGGCGGCCCCCCGGTTTCCCTCAAGCCGGCCCCCTCGAAGGGGGGCCGATTCACAAAATGGCGCGGCTAAAAGCCGCGCCGCCAACAGGATGCGGGGGCCATGCCCCCCGCGCGTGACCCCAGCGGCGCCAGGCCGCGCCGCCGTGCCGGTCCGCGCCGCCGCGCCGGTCCGCCACCGGCCGGGCCGGGTCGGGTCGGCCCAGACCCGGACCCCCCGTTTTCGTGTCGTCTTCGGTCTTTTGGACATAACTTGAGCCACGGTCCTCCGAATGATGAACCGTCTATGGCAAAGCGATCCATGGATCGAGCGGTCGTTTCGGTATATTACACTCAGGGTTTCGGAATACTTTGAGTTCGACCGGGTTGGTTCATACACAAAACCAACCGGACCTTCGGAGCAGAAACGCTCATATCTTTAGCTACGGACGTCCGTTTGATGTGCCGTCAGCTTTGTTGAGTTCCTCTTAGTGAGACGGATCTTTTGGCATACTCCGCCCGAGGTTTGGACGCAGGTGGAGTATGGTCGGGTTGGTTTTGCCTTAAAAACCAACCGGGCCCCGGGGACGAAAATGCCAATAACTCTCAGACCAGGCGTCCGATCGACGCGCCGTCTGTTGCGTTGAGTTCCTGTTGACGATACGGAACTTTTGGATACATCAACTCTAGAATTTTTGACAGTTGATGTATCAGCCTCTCGGCTTGTGGAGCGGACCCTCCGAACAAGCTTGCTGTGTGTGGAAACCCTAGTGCTGGCTGCGACTGTGACTGCTACTGCTACTGCTACTGCTACTGCGACTACGACGACGATAGTTCAGAGATCCTGTGTGGATTCGACGACGATGACTTCAGCACTCAGCGATCCTACGTGGATCAGTGCTACAGGTCCTGTGTGGGCCTGATCCTGTGTGGGTCCGATCCTGTGTGGGTCTTTGCGCTCAGCGGTCCTGTGTGAACCATCACCTACAGGTCCTATGTGGGCCCGATCCTGTGTGGGTCCTTTGCGGGGGTTAGTTACCTATCGATCCTTCGTGGGTCCGATGACTTATATGGATCAGAGATCATCTTGATCGTCTTTCGAAGAAGTATACCTGTGTGAGCTGAATCCGGTTGCTTTCCTGTGTGGATTGTGTTGTGCTATCCTGTGTGGATTACGTTTTTCTTTCCTGTGTAGAATATGTTTACTTTCCTGTGTGGACTGAGTTGTACTTGGGCTCGGAGGTTGGAGCGTATTTGAAATTGATGACTTAGGTATATGTATGGGCATTTACCAAAGCAGTGTCAGTTGTTACTTCGTGATTGTACCTTTCTTCGTGGTTTATCCTTTGTGGATTTGAGAGACCTTTAGGGGTCTCGGGGTCCCTACTGAGTAGCTTATACTCACCCCTGCACGGGCTTTGCCCGCACTACGTTGTGTTGGTTGCAGACGATGGACAGCGTTGATCTTAGCTGAGGCTTGCAGAGCAGGATGGTACCTGGAGGTGGACCACTGGGCGGGACGTGCTCGGAGCGGACGGCGGGACCCGTGGAGCAGTGGAGCTATCTGTACCCACCCTTCAGGTGGGATTTTCAGTGTGCAGCTCGGTGTAGCGGATTATACTTTTCAGTTGCTGTTTTCCCTTTCGAGTTGTACTTTACTTTCAGTTTGGGTTTGTATACTGGCCCATTTACATTTCCACACTTTCAGTTGTACTCTGCTTTTGCTTAGTGTTTACTTTCCGCTTGCTTACTCTGTGGTGTTTGTTTACTTTACAAAGGCAATGCCTTCCCTTTTTACCGGGATTTACGCCTTGGTGCTAGTCGCCAGCCCCTTGCCTATGGAAGGCGGGCTTGGGGTAGTCACGGCACGGACCCCGAGGGCGGGTCGTGACAAATTGGTATCAGAGGAGTTCGGTTCTACCGCGAACTCTGATCTTTTCTATGTGAAGCAATAATGTTTAGCGTATTGACTGTGGTTATCAGTCCAGGGAGTCCAGTGTTGGTGCGGCGGCCGACGTATCCGTACACCAGGACCCTGACTTCTGATTTCCGACTTAATGCACGAAAACATTGATTGCATGTGTGTTTCAAAGTTTTCTTTGTGATTACTTATACCAGCTCACCAGGTATACTGTTCTGACCGTGGCGCACCTGTTTCCTCTTCAGGATGGCCCCACGACGGCAGCCAGCTAGGGTTCCGAGAGTCGAGTGTGACGACAGCCCACCGAGCGATGAGGCTTCGGTGCAGGGCCCTTTGTCAGTAGTGGCACCGGTGGTAGTTCTACCCGCCGAGCCCCCGATGCATCCAGCACCAGCCGCTGACGATGCACGTCGCCTCAGTGCACTGCATGAGTTTCAGCGCCAGTGACCACCCAGGTTTCGCTGGGAGACGGATCCCCAGGCAGCAGAGGACTGGCTGGAGGCCGTGGTACGTGTGTTTAGGCTAGTGAGGACACCAGCAGACCTCATGGTGATCCTCGCTGCGAGCCTACTACACGCAGCAGCATGACGATGGTGGAGCTTGATGCTCCAGGAGCACGATGAGGCATCACTACATTGGATGGACTTTGAGAACCTCTTCCGCTCAGAGTTCGTCCCAGCCACCCTTCGTGCGGTGCGTATCCAGGAGCTTCTACAGCTGCTGCAGGGAAGCATGACGGTCACTCAGTACTCGGCGAGATTTACTGATCTCTCGCGCTACTTGACCGACATGGTACGAGACCCATTCTTCCGGGCCCGGACCTTCGAGCAGGGTTTGAGACACGAGATCAGGGCATCGCTGATCTCCCTCAGCATACCGACTCAGACAGGAGTACTGGAGCGGGCCCTTCTGATCGAGATCTTACTTGCTGAGTCTACACCAGCGCAGCGACCCACCGCAGGGCGGCACGTGGCAGAGTCATGTGCAGCAGGCAGTCGACGGATGACTCAGGGGTCCAGACAGTCCAGACCTTCGGGCAGACGACCTCAGGGCACTGGCTCAGCAGTGTAGGGCACACAGTGCGGAGCCAGTCTTTCAAGTGGAATACAGTGCTATGCATGCGGCGGGCAAGGCCACATGGATCGTGACTGCCCGACCCGCCATGTAGAGCAGCAACAGACGATTGAGGAACCACCTAGGCAGAGGAAGAGGTTCGACCGTGGCAGTCCGCAGGGAGGAGGCGGACGAGGCAGAGGAGCTGGCCGAGTAGTAGGTGGTGGGCGACGTTTTGAGGCTCTACCACCACCACCACCAGGAGGTCCACCCCGACCTCAGGGGAGAGCACAGCTTCAGGCAGCTGAAGCTTACGATCATGGAGCTCCGGAAGCGGTTGGACTAGTGCGGGACTAGCTCCAGGCATAGAGGCCTTTTCCCATAATGCCTCTAGCTTCGTAGTTTGTGTTGCTTTGTGGCCTTGTTCTTTAAGATGAAGTAATAAAAGACACTTTCCTAGGTGACTTTTGTTTTCTTGTCTTTTGTTTGTTTTTACTAAGAGGTTCCGGTTAAAAACTGTTGACTTGACCCTCACATGCGAGATTCGTACTGGAGGAAACCCAGTGACCACACACTGATACCGACAGTGTGACTCAACCCTTGGAGGCGAGAGTAACGGTTGGATCTCTTGGTAGCAGCGTCGAGGCCTTATGACGTCATCCATGCCATGAATTAAATAATCATGACGGGATTGACTGTTTTAGGCAAGGAACGTGGTTCATACAGGGGATGAGATCGGATTTCACTTTTCGGCAAAGGAGAAATCTTTGCAGCTAGTCTCTTTGCAGATATCCTTCGTGGATAGAGATGGAGCAGCCTTCCTCCAGTCTCTCACAGTCACCCCTCCTCTACTGCAGCGAGTCAGGGAGGCACAGCGTGGGGACGCTGACTGTGAGACACGACATGCATAGATATCCTCGGGGCAGGCACCTGATGGTTTCTCCCTTGGAGCAGAGCACGACATCCTTTTCAGAGGACGTACCATGGTACCAGTCGCTTTGCGAGAGGAGGTGCTGAGAGAGTTTCACACTTCTCCTTTGGCGGTACATCTTGGAGTGGTGAAGATGTACCAGGATCTCATACGACAGCACTGGTGGCCGGGCATGAAGAAGGTTATAGCATAGTTCGTTTCTCGATGACTCACCTGCCAACAGGTGAAGGCAGAGCATCAGGTACCAGCAGGCTTGGTACAGCCCTTGGAGGTTCCAGAGTGGAAGTGGGACGGCATATCTATGGACTTCTTGACTGGACTTCCACGCACTTCCAGAGGTCATGACTCCATCTGGGTGATTGTTGACCGAATCACCAAGTCGGCACACTTCTTACCCATCAGAGAGCAGGGCTTAGTGGAGAGCTTGGGACATCTCTACGTTCAGGAGATTATGCGGCTCCACGGTGTGCCATCATCTATCGTCTCCGATCGAGATGCCCGCTTTACTTTCCGGCTTTGGAAGGGGTTACAGGAGGCGTTCAGGACACAGCTACGTCTGAGCACAGCCTTTCACCCTCAGACGGATGGTCAGATGGAGAGGACCATTCAGACTCTCGAGGACATGCTCCGCGCATGTGTCCTAGACTTTGGTCTAAGCTGGGAGGACCGCCTACCCTTGGTGGAGTTTGCGTACAACAACAGCTACCACTCCACCATCGGGATGGCACCGTACGAGGCGTTGTACGACCGACCTTGTAGATCTCCTTTGTGCTGGACAGAACCTGGGGAGTCAGCACTGGTGGGACCAGAGATGGTCCAGGCCACGACAGAGAAGGTCCAGGTCATCCAGGAGCGGATGAGGATAGCTCAGAGCCGGCAGAAGTCATATGTTGACAGGAGGCGGAGGCCACTAGAGTTCGGGGATGGCGACCACGTCTTCTTGCAGGTCTCACCTCGACGTGGTATTCAGATATTTGGCTGAGGCGGCAAGTTATCTCCACGCTTCATCGGACCCTTCCAGGTCCTCAGCAGGGTTGGCAAGGTGGCTTATCGCCTGGCTCTGCCACCTTAGTTGCACCGGGTGCACGACGTCTTCCACGTATCCCAGCTGAGGAGATACGTGCACGACCCGACGCACATCATTGACCATGGGGAGCTTGACGTTGACGGTGGGGCGACTTTTACGGAGGTCCCGGTGGAGATAGAGGATCGACAGGAGCGGGTCCAGCGTGGGCGATCAATTCCTCTTGTGCGCATCAGATGGAAACACGGAAACCTCCAGGAGAGCACATGGGAGCGGGAGGCTCAGATGCGCGCTCAGTACCCTCATTTGTTTCCCTAATTTTTTATGTATCTTTACGGGGATGTAAAGCCCTGAGGTGGGAGTAATGTAAAGACCCGTAAAATTCAAGGGAAATTTTTTCTTAATTTTCTTTGGAATTTTTCAAGAGTGCGGTTTTAGACGGCACCTGATTCCGAGGCCCGGAGTGCCCGGAATCAATTTCCGAAGTTTGGCTCGGGTACGTTCAGTGAACGAACGAGCGGGAATTTCTAACTTTTGATATGGTGCTCGGAATTGAAATCCGAGGACACCGATGAACTCGCAACGCCGATATTCTCTTAAGGAGACTTTTTCCGAAGTTGCGTTTATTGTAGGACGATAGTTAGTTTTGGGAAGAATTATAAAAAGTTGAATAAAAATGTGGAACACTTTTTATTTTACTTTTGTTGGTTAACTTCTCTCAAAGGAAGTTAGGGGTGGGACCCACACCCACTTAACCCCCCTTGAGAGGATTAAGTGTGGTGGGGCCCACATGAACCTAACCTTCCATCTTCTCTCAAACTCCCTTTAACCCCTCTTTAAATGACAGGACAACTTGTCATTTAATTTTGGAGTTATCTTATTTGAATTTCAAACCTTTGAAATTCAATTTGTTAAGTTTGTGAATAAAATAAGACTCTATATTATTTTATTTGGTTAGAATTGTTTATCCATCTTGAGAGCATTTTGGGTTCTTCTCTTTCTTCTTCAAACTTTGACGAAGAATGCTCAAGCTTTGACGAAGAACGCTCAAGCTCCGACGAAGAACGCCGCTCCTCTCTTCTTCGTCTTCCATGTCAATGAAAGGGAACACCGCTTCCTCCTCGGACTTCCTTCGTCGGCATACGAAGATTCACCAATGACGTACCTCTTCAGACGTACCTCTTCGTCATTGGATTTGACGAACGACTACCGCGACGCCCGACCTCCGCGACGTTGTCTTCCGCAGGTCGTTGACGATCTTCGAACTTGAACCCAAGGTAGGGGTTGTGGTTAATTGTTTATTTATTTATTCTTGTTCATGGTTCTGGCATGACTAACGTGAGGATATTTAAATATGTGTTATCATTTAACGTGAGGGGGCCGGACCGCATGAACATGGACGAACCCCCTCCTTTGTTCTTGTTGATTTATCTTGTGGATGAAACAAGATGGCGTGGTGCCGTCGCACCACGCGGATATTCGCACACTTATATTGCGCGGCGCCGTCGCGCCGCGCCGTGGAAGGATCATCAAGAACGCGACGCCGTCGCGCCACGTCGAAGGGAATCAAAGGCGTGGTGGAGGGGCGCGGTGCCGTCGCACCGCGCCGGACGACGAACGCCGCGGCCGGTTCCGGGCCGCAGCGGGACGAGAAGACCGGCGGCCAGGCCGCCGGCGTCGGAAGCCGGAAAAGGGGACCGGTTTGCCGGTCCCCTTGGAGAAAACCGGCCGGCAAGGTGGCCGGCCGGAAGGTCAAAGGCCGGGGGAATTTATTTCCCCCAGCCAGCGCTCAAAAGCCCCCCCCCCCCATTTAATTGGGGGGGCGGTTTCATTGAGGGGGTCAGGCGGCCCCCCGGTTTCCCTCAAGCAGGCCCCCTCGAAGGGGGGCCGGTTCACAAAATGGCGCGGCTAAAAGCCGCGCCGCCAGCAGGATGCGGGGGCCATGCCCCCCGCGCGTGACCCCAGCGGCGCCAGGCCGCGCCGCCGCGCCAGACCGCGCCGCCGCGCCGGTACGCCGCCGGCCGGGCCGGGTCGACCCGGGGGGGGGGGGGGGGGGGGGGGTCGGCCCGGACCCGGACCCCCCGTTTTCGTGTCGTCTTCGGTCTTTTGGCCATAACTTGAGACACGGTCCTCCGAATGACAAACCGTCTGTGGAAACGCGATCCTTGGATCGAGACGGTCGTTTAGGTATATTATACGCAGGGTTTCAGAATACGTTGAGTTTGGCCGGGTTGGTTCGTACACGAAACCAACCGGACCTTCGGAGCGGAAACACTCATATCTTGAGCTACGGACGTCCGTTTGACGTGCCGTCAGCTTTGTTGAGTTCCTCTTAGTGAGAGAGATCTTTTGGCATACTCTGCCCGAGGTTCGGACGCAGGTGGAGTACGGTCGGGTTGGTTTTGCCTTAAAAACCAACCGGGCCCCGGGGACGAAAATGCCAATAACTCTCAGACCGGGCGTCCGATCGACGCGCTGTCTGTTGCGTTGAGTTCCTGTTGACGATACGGAACTTTTGGATACATCAACTCTAAACTTTGTGACAGTTTATGTATCAGCCTCTCGGCTCGTGGAGCGGACCCTCCGAACGAGCTTGCTGTGTGCGGAAACCCTAGTGCTGGCTGCGACTGTGACTGCTACTGCTACTGCTACTGCTACTGTGACTGCGACGACGACAGTACAAAGATCCTGTGTGGATTCGACGACGACGACTTCAGCACTCAGCGATCCTACGTGGATCAGTGCTACAGGTCCTGTGTGGGCCCGATCCTGTGTGGGTTCGATCCTGTGTGGGTCTTTGCGCTCAGCGGTCCTGTGTGAACCAGCGCCTACAGGTCCTATGTGGGCCCGATCCTGTGTGGGTCCTTTGCGGGGGTTAGTTACCTATCGATCCTTCGTGGGTCCGACGACTTAGATGGATCAGAGATCATCTTTATCGTCTTTCGAAGAAATATACCTGTGTGAGCTGAATCCTGTTGCTTTCCTGTGTGGATTGTGTTGTGCTATCCTGTGGGGATTACGTTTTGCTTTCCTGTGTGGAATACGTTTACTTTCCTGTGTGGACTGAGTTGTACTTGGGCTCGGAGGTTGGAGCGTATTTGAAATTGATGACTTAGGTATATGTATGGGCATTTACCAAAGCAGTGTCGGTTGTTACTTCGTGATTGTACCTTTCTTCGTGGTTTATCCTTTGTGGATTTGAGAGACCTTCAGGGGTCTCGGGGTCCCTACTGAGTAGCTTATACTCACCCCTACACGGGCTTTGCCCACACTACGTTGTGTTGGTTGCAGACGACGGACAACTTTGATCTTATCTGAGGCTTGCAGAGCAGGACGGTACCTGTAGGTGGACCACTGGGCGGGACGTGCTCGGAGCGGACGGCGGGACCCGTGGAGCAGTGGAGGTATCTGTACCCACCCTTCAGGTTGGATTTCCAGTGGACAGCTCGGTGTAGCGGCTTTTACTTTTCAGTTGGTGTTTTCCCTTTCGAGTTGTACTTTACTTTCAGTTTGGGTTTGTATAATGGCCCATTTACTTTTCCACACTTTCAGTTGTACTCTGCTTTTGCTTAGTGTTTACTTTCCGCTTGCTTACTCTGTGGTGTTTGTTTACTTTACAAAGGCAATGCCTTCCCTTTTTACCGGGATTTACGCCTTGGTGCTAGTCTCCAGCCCCTGGCCTATGGAAGGCGGGCTTGGGGTAGTCACGGCACGGACCCCGAGGGCGGGTCGTGACAAAAAATAATTCCTCACTATTCATGTTTTCATAATCAGAATCAGATTCTGCATCATCTCTAGAATAATAAGAATTTAAAACAAAAGTATCAGAGGTTACCTCAGATGTGTTTGTCATGAAACACATGTTGGCATGATTTCTTTCAGAATCAGACATTTCTGATTCACTTGTGATGTCTTTAGAAGCACTCCAGGTAGCCTTCATATCCTTTTTGTACTTACTATCCTTGTAATCATATTTCTTCTTGAATTTTAGCTTTTTCGCAGTCTGTTTTAATGTGTCCTTTCCTTTTTCACTCATATCAAACAACTTCATCACTTTTATCAGGCTTTTCCAATCCTTCTTCCAATTTCCCTTATTGTCATAATTTCCTTTGTAATTTGATTTTCTAAAAAATTTATTCTTCCTATAAAATTTCTTAAACCTTCTAGCTATTTGAGATATTTCAGCATCACTATCAGAGTCTGAATTTTAACTTGTTGAACTGTCAGTTTGTATTTGAGCTTTTTCTTTGTCCTTACTCTTTGAAGCAGTAGTCTTAAAATCCACATATTTTCTCTTAGGTTCATCATCTTCCTATTTATTCACCTTGAGTTCTTACTCATACACCATAAGCTTTGCAATGAGTTATTTAACAGGTAGAGAAGCAATGTCACATGACTCTCTAATTGAAACAGAAGTGCCTCTCCATCGGTGTGGTAAACATCTCAAGATTCTCATAATTTGTTCCTTTGATGGAACAACCTTTTCGAGTGAATTCATTGTATTTACTATCTCAATAAACCTATGATACATATCATAAATAGTTTCATCAGTCTTTTTTTTAAATTATCACATTTAATTGTATAAGTATTTTATCTCATTTCTTTAACATTGGTTGTTCCTCCATGAGAAACACCCAATGTATCCCAAATTTCAAAAGCAGTTTTATAAGCAAAAATTCTATTAAACTCTTCATCTCCTAAAGCACAGTATAGGGCATTCATGGCTTTACAATTATTATTGTAGGCAGTCTTTGTAGGTTCATCCCATGTTACTATTTTAGTTTTTGGAATTTTATATTGTGACTCTATAGCAGTCTAGATATCAAAACCCATGCTTTCTAAATAAATTTTCATTTTAAGCTTCCAATGAGCATAGTTTGTACCATTGAAGAAAGGTGGCCCATTAGTAGCAACACCCTCTAGTATATTATCCATAACTATATTTTAGAAAGATTATTTAATGAGATAAAATTTAGAACTAACAGAAATTGAAGATCTTTAATGATGCAACTAAAATCATAGTTAAAAAATAGAGTATTTTAGAAGTCATTAAACAAAAACAAAACCCTCTGATACCAAATGTTGGTCGGAGTGGATTCTCAAGAGGGGGGGGGGGTGAATTGAGTTCCAATTAAAATTTTTGTTAAAATATTGTCTATTTAAAATACCTCGATTTATAAAATACGTTAAACTATAGTGAATTTATACAGATTGTAAATGTTCACTTAGCTTCTCAAATATTGAGAAGGTCTTAGTTAATTTAACCACAAGATCAAACTAACTTTTGAAACTAACCTACTGATTTACAATAATTGTAAACACTTGCTAATTTAACTATCAATGTAGCTTTAAAATAGTTTCTTAATTCAAATTAATAGCAGCAGAATAAATAAGATATATGTAGTAAACTTTGAACTTAAACTAAAGATGCACAACAGATATAAGAATAGGTTCAGTCTCAAGCCAAGACTTAGTCCTCTCAAATTTATATAAATTTGATCCACACCCTAGATCAGGGTTAACAACAGTTTACAAAACTGTCCAGGCCACGCATGGACCTCTACCACTATTCTTAATGGGAAAAAAACAAAGACCAGGCCACACAAGGACCTCTTCCACAGTTGACGTGGGTAAACAAGAGTCAAGAGATTTGGAGTGAGGATTTTGATATCCTCCAGTTCAGTGCAGAAGACAGTGTGTGTAAAAAATATAGAGTATAACACACTTATCGAAAGTTAATAAATAAATCACTTAGAGAGAACAGATAAGAGTTTAGAAAGCTCTAGTGATTATCAATTCAGCTCTGGACTCACTGGATTCAGCAGGAATGCTTCCGAGTCCTTCTCTGGTTTTTCTGTTGAATAACTGAGTGCCGTAGTTCAGCTTGTATTCTGCAGGAATGAAAATGATCTCTTGATTCGTCGTGTCTTCTTCAGTGGTGTTGGATTGCATTCATAAGAGTTCTTTGAAAGTCTTGCAATCTCTTTCTAGCTCAGGATTGTTCTCCTCATTCAGCACAATGATCTCTGGTGTATTCATGTTCTTCTCATTGTATATTCACACTTTCACGCCACACGTGTACTGCATCTCAAACTTCCTTATATTCCATGAGTTCTGGCAGTAGGAATAATTCCCTTTTCATAGGTATGAGATACAGTTTCCTGACATGCCAACAACTATCATTATATAACATTAATTGCATTAAAAACATCAAATATGTCCGTTAGCATTATTTAAATAATATTGAAAAAAAGTTAAGAAATTGTGCCACAATGATTAAGAAAATGGTGGCTTCTTCACGGTATAGTCTTCATGGTATGAGGTTCACATTATGAGCTTCACAGTATGCTCATGTCACGGTGTGTAGCTCACGCTGTCTGGATCATGGTTTGTCATTCACGATGTCTGGTTCACAGTTTCTGGGTCACGGTGTCTGGTCACGGTGTCTGGGTCACGGTGTATGGGTCACGGTGTCTGGGTCACGGTGTCTGGGTCACGATGTCTGGGTCACGGTGAGTCCTTCACGGTGTGTCCATACTTAAACAAATATTTGTATTTGGACTTAGATTGTAATATGCAGAATATGGATTAAGTTTAATCATTATAGAGTAAGAGAACTTGAATCATAAATATAAAGGCTTGATAATATATGTGAGATTTGTGATCATGCATAAGACTTGTAAATAAAAAATAGATTAATTAACATCCACAAGATTTTTTATCATTAAAACATGATGTGTAGTTATTATTGAGATTGAAGAGCATTAGAAAGATGTGCAATGAATATTCAGATTAATTAACAGTAATATGATTTATGATTATTAAAACATGATTAACACATGAGGAGTCCAACAATATATTTATATATAATTAAATAAAATCTTCTTTAACAAAAGGCATTAAAAATCAATTTTGAAAGAGAATTTTATTTGAAGTGTAAATTGAGTTTACTAACAAACTGAACTCTTATTATCTAATAATTTATCTATAAAGTTTTGTTGAGTTGGATATTTATATAAATTTAATAATTCAGTTATTCTTATTTATACCTGATAATTTAATGGCTAGGTCATAACTACTAAATTAAATAATAATATTTTAATATTATATCATAGTTTTTTTAAATTTTGCGTTGTGTGTAACAAAAGATATCAATGAATTTCAATTTATTTTTAAAAAATATTCCATAAAACATTAGTTCATTGTAGGTCTCAAAGAGAATATCAAAGGAAGAGGTAATGGTTTTAACCTTGTTATTTCAAGTTTATTTCTTCTTCCACCATCTCCAAATATATTATAAATATACCCATATAATGACATAAGTATCATCAATATACTAAAATCATATTATTTTGATGGAATAACCATTATATACCTTGATCAGTTACATTAGAAAATGAAAATGTTTCACATCTTATGATCAAATTATCACCTTCATGAACAACATATATCACTTTTCATAACTTACTTACATGTATAGATCTGAAAATTAATGTAATGAATAAATATGATAGTTATTATATGATTAATATTTTATAAAGATAATTTTTTGAATGATTTAATTAATATTAACAAAAAACTGTCATTACAATTTGAATCTCCTGAAACAAGCATATCGAGATACATTTAATAAATTGAAAATATGTTTTTGAAAATATTTTGATTTATAAAATTTGGGTTCAATTTTTATGATTTAAAATATATATAAATACATTTATAGAGATTATGAAACTATTTTATAAATCCTTTTACCATGATCAACATATTGAATCCATTTGGGAGAAAATGACTGAACAACCCCACATAGCCGATGAGAGAAAAATATATGCAAATAAATAAAATAATTATAATAATAAATGGGCCTTAAAAATGAAATATAAATGAAAAATGTTATGAAAAATGTATATAATAAAAATAATTCGATTATTTTGGAAGTCACACACACACCAAGTGAGTCAGGGCCTTAGGTAAAAGTTCTTTCCCTATATTTTAATTCATTGGGACATGGTTCTTATCACACACTAATTTACTTTTATATTGGGTAAATACTCTTCTATTGAATTCTTATATATTAAATAATGATTTATTATTGGGATTTATACTTTTATTTAAGCTCTCACTAATCCTTTTAATTTGATTCATACATTTTCTAAGATGTAAGGGTTATTGTAAACTTAATTGACATTCATGAAGTTATAACCATTATTATTGAAATTAATCCTTTTATGTTTGGTTTATCTGTAACATCCCGAACCGAGGTTCCACACAACGGGTGCCCCGAGTCCGGTTCGCCAAGTGACCACAAGAGCATTTCACCAAAAGCCAGAGGCTGCCGACTAGGAACGAGGGCCCAGGTCTGATAGTGGGGAAACTATGGCCTCATTTTTCAAAGTGTAATGCAGCAGAATACCAAAATAAACATACAACGACAGCGGAAGCATTAAACCATAAAACTACTGAAATAAAAAAATGCAATGGATATAACCAAAAGTATATAAAAGATGATGCGACATGTTTCAAGTTCTAAGAAAATAGCAAGAACATGTTACACATCAATACAGTACAGCAGAAAGCAGAGTACAGCAAAGAAAACAGCTGGCAGCAGCATCGTGAGCCTAGGCTCGGTCCCATGCCCTCCTACTCCTCAGCAACAATCAAGTACCTATATAGGGATTCTTGACCCTATCAACAGCTACAACAACATAATCTGTTTGGGCTGAAAAACGTGACCCAAATAGGGTGTGGGAAATATATCTCAGTAGGCACCCACCAAAGGCCCATGCCCAACTAAGTGTAAACATGAAACAATAGTGTGAAACAGTAAAATTCAATAAAGTAAGTAGTACTGAAAAATAACTAACTTAAGAATTAAATTTCCATTTTATTATTCATTTAATTCATTACATAGTAGAAATCACCACAGTGAATTTCTAAATAAACAGTCCACGTCCTCAGACAAGAAAAACCTTACCCACAGGTATATCGAATTCCCACATGCAGGTATAGACCTCTGGCATAACAAAAATTTCCCTCAGGCATAGGAAGTGTCGCCCTCATGCACAGACGTCAAACCCTCAGACACAAAAGGTTTCCCTCCGGCGAAATACTACAACCCTCGGGCTAAATAGTGCAATGTCCTCAGGCTAATCAAAACAATTCCCTCAGGCTAAATACAACAATGCCCTCTGGCTAAAAAGGTAACCAGGCCATGCCCAATAGGTAAACAAGTAGTAACAAGTAATTCCTCTAAATGAAAATTCTATAATTACCACTTTAATGGAATACCCTCGGGTATGCTAGCCAAATAGCTAAACAGAAGAACGCACCCCTCGGGATGGTCCTGGATCCAAGAAATGATCCCAAAAAGCATTTTTACAACTTTATATAATTACCTATACTGTTCTAGGTAGTTAAATTAGCCATGGCCTTAGCCTCATGACACCCCAATATGGGTTCGTAGCCCAAAAATGCTAAAAAATGCACGGCAGTTGGAAAAAATAACACCAAGCCACCAACCTTATACGTCAATGAGCGTTATACCTGAACACCAACTCCAGAAATGCCCAAGAACGACATAGATCTGACGAAGAACAAAACCCATTAAAATGTAAATAACTTACGTTAGGAGAAGAATTGGTATGAACGGTACCAGGAGAGGAGAGGGCTTACCCGTGCGGTTCCAACGAGATCGTCCGAAGCCAGATCGGATTCCAGAAGAACTCCTAATGGATCTTCAAAGGTCCGGCCTCCTCCTTTGTCTTGAAAATGGATTAAACACATCCTATACAAAATGAATAGGCTACTACCTGTTTTAAGCCGAAAAAACAAAGTACCCAGCTTGTACTTCTGAGTACACAGCGTGTACTTCTTTCATTTAATTGTTAATTTGGCTGCACCGCCACACTGTTCATCCGTCGACATGAGTACACAACATGTACTCCTGAGTACACGACGTGTACTATTGCCCAGCTGGCGGTGACTCCACCTCCTTACTATTTAGGCCTGCCGACTGACTACACGGCGTGTAGGGTACCACTACACGGTGTGTAGTTGGTTCCTACACCCCTCGTCACCGACAGGGCTACACGCCCCGTGTACTAATCCCTACACGGCCAAAAGTATACGACATTTGGACAAAGTACACGATGTGTAGTTCCAAAATTTAGGGTTTTCCCCATTTTCAATATTTTCTCAAAAACACTTAAGGAATTGGAAAAATAAGAATCCCGTACCTCAAAAATAAGAACCGGGTTCTTACAAACATCCCCCTTATAGAAATTTGTCCCTGAATTTCCCTTACAAGGGTGGTGAAGATAAAGCTCAGAACAGCTCTGGCCACTAAGAATGTACGTCGGCCTCCCGCTCCCAGGTCTCGTCCTACACTCGGCCATGCTGCCATAGCACCCGTACGAGAGGAACTGACCAGCCTTAGAGAACCATCATGCTCCTGTAAACGATAAGGATCAGATTCTCTTCAAAGGACGCATCATGCTGAAGCTTAACCTCCTCAGGCTGAAAGGTGTGAGACGGGTCTGAATGGTAGCGACACAACTGAGACATGTGGAAGACGTCGTGCATGGCTCGGTACCGTTGCGGTAACTGCAACTGATAGGCAACCAGCCCGACTCTCTCCAGAATCTCAAATGGCCCCACATACCTTGGTGAATGTTTACCCTGTCTCCTGATCCACTTATGTCCTAGCCTCGGTGAAAAATGAAGAAAAACTTGATCCTCGACCACGAACTCCAAAGGTCGTCTGCGGTGATCAGCATAAGACTTCTGACGAGACTGCATGGTAGCCATCTGCTTCTGAATCAACTGGACCTGCTCAGATGTCTCCTGCACGAGCTGTGGCCCCAGTAAAGCTGCCTCACCTGCCTCTAACCAGCACAAAGGTGATCAGCATGGCCTACCATATAAAGCCTCGTATAGTGCCATCTTAATAGTCGCCTTAAAACTATTGTTATAGGAAAACTCAAATAAGGGTATATGCTTCTCCCACGAGACCCCAAAGTATAGGACGCATGCGCGCAACATGTCCTCTAGCACATGTCTCGTCTGCTCTGACTGGCCATCTGTCTGAGGGTGGTATGATGTGCTCAGAAGCACCTGTGTACCCAGTGCCCTCTGAAAACTCTGCCAGAAATGAGACGTAAAGCGGGCGTCCCTATCTGAAATGATAGAATGATGGACCCCATGAAGACGTATGATCTCTCGGATATACATCCTTCCAAGCTCGTCCACACTAAAGGTCTCCTTGATCGGCATGAAGTGAGCTACCTTCATGATTATATCCACAACAACCCACACGACATCATTCCCTTGAGGTGACCTCGGCAATCCAGTCACGAAATCCATCACGACATCATCCCATTTCCACTCTGGAAAGGGAAACAGCTATAACAGCCCAGCTAGCCTCTGGTGCTCTGTCTTCACCTGTTGACAGGTGAAACACCTTGTAACAAAACCCGATATCTATCTCTTCATACCTGGCCACCAGTACTGACATCTCATGTCTCGGTACATATTAGTAACCCCGAGATGAACTGCCCAAGCTGAAGCATGAAACTCTCACATCATCTCCTCGCGTATATCCCCTGGAACCCATACACGTCCATGGAAACGAAAAACATCATCATCGCCTATCGTCCAACCAGAAGGAGGGTCCTCACTTGCTACTGACTCCCGTAGAACTAGGCCTTCTGAATCAGATAGTTGTCTCATCCTCACTCTGTCTAGGAGGGTAGATGTCACATCCATATAAGAAAGATAAGATGCCCCTGACTATCATGCACCTCCAGATGCATCTCAGAGAACGAAGCTATGAGTTCCCACTCACCACTGGCCTCCTGCAGTGCCTGGATCTGAGTCTTCCTGCTCAGTGCATCAGCTACAACATTACCTTTAACAGGTGTATAGGCAAGCTCAAAATCGAAGGACTGTAGGTACTCATCCCACCTTCTCTGCCTCAGATTCAGATCACGTCGAGTAAAGATATACTTGAGGCTTTTGTGGTCGGTGAAAACAACAAAATGCCATCCCAATAGATAGTGTCTCCAACAGCGCAACGCATGCACAACTGTAGCCAATTCGAGATCATGCGTCGGGTAATTCCTCTCATGTGGCCTCAACTGCCGAGACCCTTATGCAACAACTCGGTCGACCTGCACCTAAACGGGTCCTAGCCCAATAGATGCATCAATGTAAACTGTGTAGTTCTTACCCTGTTCCGGGAGTATCAGGAGTGGTGCTGATGTCAACCTTCTCTTCAGGTCCTGAAAATCTATCTCACAAGCTTCTGACCAAACGAACTTCACACCCTTCTTAGTCATACCTGTCAACAGTGCTGCTAAGCGGGAGAAGTCTTGTATGAAGCATCTGTAGTAACTCACCAGCCCTAAGAAACTCCGTATATCAAACACGTACTTAGGCTGATCCAGGAAACAACTGCTCTCATTTTCTCTGGGTCTACTGCAACTCCTCCCTCTGAGATAATGTGACCCAGGAAGTGAATCTGGTCCATTCAAAAGTGGCACTTCGAGAGATTAGCATATAGCGGATGCTCTCTCAGTGTACTCAATACGATCTCAAGATGGGTGGAATGGTCGTGTCGAGTGTGAGAGTATACCAAGATGTCGTACACGAATACTACCACAAAAGAATAAAGATATGGATGGAACACATGATTGATCAGAGCCATGAAAACTACTGGCGCGTTCGTCAGTCTGAATGGCATAACTGTATACTCATATAGTCCATACCTACTCTTGAAAGCTGTGATAGGTATATCAGATGACCTAACGCGCAACTGATGATATCCAGATCTCAAGTCAATCTTCAAGAACACTCGTGCTCCATGAAGCTGATCAAACAGATCATCTATCCTCAGCAAGGGATATCAGTTCTTAACCGTCAACTGGTTCAGCTTCCGATAATCCATGCAAAGTTTGAGGGTACCATCTGCCTTCTCGCAAAAAGGACTGGAGAACCCCAAGGAGAAGTACTGGGTCAGATAAAACCCTTCGCTTGTAGCTCCTCTAACTGCCTCTTGAGCTCCTGCAACTCAGGCGTGGCCATCCTATAAGGAGGAATGGATACCGGTGTTGCTCCTGGCACAAGCTCAATAGAGAAATCCACCTCACGCACTGGAGGTAGACTTGAAAAGTTATCCGGGAAGTCATCCCTGAAATGATCGACAACTGGAGGGAAATATGTCTTAGAAGCCCCCTTGTCATCCAGATATAATCTCACAATCTGGTTTGTGGCTCCACCTTTCCCATGATGCTCTAGTCCAACTCGACTTTCCTGAACATCCCATTCTCCCTTGTATAGAAACTCTCCACCCTCTGGTGATGTGAAACACACCCTGTGACGATAGCAGTCTACAAAGGCTCGATAGGGAACCAACCAGTCCATCCCAAGAATGACGTCATACATCATCATCTCCAAGACATAGAGGTCCCAAAGGAAGTGACATCCACCAAACTCAAGGGGGAACTCCTTTAACTAACGCACACCAACTGTTCTAGTCCCCAACGGAGTGTCTAGTGTCATGATATTTGAAGAAGAAGAAACACCGAGCCCAAGGCTCTCCACAACGGGTACAGATATAAAACTATGCATAGAACCCGTATCAAAAAGTACTGAAGACAAGATAGAATCTACTAGAATTGTACCTCTGACTGTAGAAGGTCTGGGATCCTGCTCTTGCTGGGTCTGTTGCACTGCATTTGCCTTCCCAGTGCCACGGTCCTATGACACAGCCTGGCTACCCTGAGCTATCCCGCCCTGCTGCCTCTGCGATCCTGGTGTCTGGCTACCACGGCCAAGACCACCATCTCCACCTGCACACCCTGATGTATTCCAGTTCCCAGACTGGTAAGAAGCCACTGGTCCTGCTCCCGCACACGGAGTCTGCACAGAACCCCTCTCACGAGCTGGTGGAAACTCCCTGCAAAAGCGCTGCAGATGACCCATATTGCTGCAAACTCGGCACTCCACTGGGTCTCGTGGACACTGTGACCTCTTGTTCCCCTCTCTGCCACACTGGTAGCATCTGATCAGGCCACCTGAAGGCACTTCCTGGATGGTACTGCCACCTGGAAGGAAGTCCATCTGCCTCTTTCTCTTTCCAGCAGAAATAATACCAGTAACTGGTGCTAAACCGCCCTGGCCCACACCACTCAATTCCTACAGGTTCCTCTCTATAATCAATGCATGGTTCCCAATCGCGTGTACAGTAGGAAACCTGAAAACATTCACCAGAGCTCTGATGTCATACCGAAGACCATCCTCAAAACTTCTGGATCTCAACGTCTCATCACCCACTAGCACGGGTGCAAAATGCTGAAGCTCTGTAAAATGAGAAGAATAGTCCATCACCAACATAGCGCCCTGCTGCAGATTCATGAACTCTCGAGCTCTATCTTCCCTCAGCGTCTCAGGAAATAAGAAGTCATAGAAGACTGTCTAAAAATCTTTCCACTCCATGTCCATATGATGCTATGACTCGGTGGTAACATCCCACCACCTCTTGGCGGAATCACGCAGCATGTAAGTCGTGAGCCTGACCCTATGCCATGGAGGCGTCTCCAAGTGCTCGAAAATAGTCTGTATCGATCCAAGCCAAGACTTTTCATCCTGTAGTCCACCATCCTCTGAAAACATAGGCGGATGCTGCTGATGAAAGATACACGTCAGATCGGCCATAGATGTGGCAGCCTGCGGTGCTCCCTGAAAGGTCTGCATGAACTGCAATAAGCCTTCACGGAACTGCGCCTCCGCGCCTGTGTTCGGTATAATAGTTGGTGCTGCATCTGGCTCTGCTGAAGGATCAACTGGTAGCCCATGGCCCACCATCTCCGAAGTATAATCATCGCTGCTTTCCTAGAGAACAACTCGCAGTCGTCTTGACGGTATGACACTACAAGGTCAAAAGCACACCATAGATTCAAGATTATTAAGACTGAAAGTGAAGGAACCACAAGGGAACAAGAGGAAGAAAGTATGTCAAAATTTTCAAAACAAGACTACACGGCATGTACAATGACTACACAACCTGTACTTGACTTTCCTTACCCTGCCTGGGTCCTTCAACACGGCTGAGCCACATGACTTCCATTCATCAAAACTACACGGCGTGTATGGTGTTATTTTCCAACTGCTCGTATCATCTGTGACACGGCAGATTACTCGGCTTAACTCCACAAGGTGTGTTACACCCGTACACAGCGTGTACAACACACCGTTTCCCAGCCACATGGCTAACTCCACACGGTCTGTCCTCGGACAAGACTACGCGGCATGTCCCCCGGGTACACGGCGTGTTCATGGAGAGGTGACACCGGCCCATGTAGTTAGTTACACGACCGAGTCCCCAGGTCACACTACACGACGTGTCTATGATTGACACGGCTTGTTCGGTCAAGGAGTTCACCGACCCATGTTGTTAGTTACATGGCCAGACTCTGGGTTACACTACACGGTGTGCACAAAAACTACACAGTGTGTTTTACCCAAGGCCTTCCCTACCCCGTGTCGCCGCCCAAATGGTTTGTGACACGGGAAGAGACTACACGGCGTGTACTCAAAAAGTTCATTTTTCTTCCTGAACAGAAGAACATACACGGCGTGTATAAAGTGCTACATGGCGTTTATACTGGGTTTCCAGACAGTATGCCTCAGAAACTTCTCTGGAACCCAGAAAATACTGAAAAACAACACCTAAGTGTCAAATTCCGCCCTTTGGGGGCCCATACTCCCAACGAATCAATTTTTGACATCTTATATGTGTTCTAACCAATAAACAGTCAATGATCCACCAAATTCTGGTCAATGGGGGCCCATACTCCCCAAAACCAGATTTTGGTGTCCATTCTATAAACAAGCTCAAACAAAAACACCATATCACATGGCAGGTTTTTATCAAGCAGCTATCACAACAACATGATTTTCAAGCACAACAACTATCACAACAACATAAAAATTTCTAAGGCACCTACATGGCATGGAAACTATGAATGGCATGTGATATCTAGCATGTGCCTATATGATGCATGAGATGGCATAACCTCATCTCATCGGGTTGCAACTAAATAGAACCCACAGATAAAATATAAACAGAACAATCTCAAGTGTATCACCCAACGATGAAAACAAATCAACTATAAAATTGCAAAATCAAAAGAATGAAAAATACGAGGTAGACTGGATTTTCCCTGTACACGTGTTAGCTACGCCTGGGCACAACTTATTACCAACTACCATTCCATCCTATCCCTGACTACGGCTCCAAATAGTAAGTCAAAGAAAAGAAACCGCTCTGATACCACTTTGTAACGTCCCGGACCTGGCTGCCACACAACGGGTGCCCAGAGCCCGGTTCGCCACGTAACCTCAAGCGCATTTCCCCAAACGCCAGAGGCTGCCGACTAGAAGCGAGGGCCTAGGTATGATAGTGGGGAAACTATGCCCTCATTTTTCAAATTGTAACGCAGTAGAATACCAAAATAAACATACAACGACAGCGGAAGCAGTAAACCATACAACTACTGAAATAAAAAACTGCAATGGATATAACAAAAAGTATATAATAGATGGTGCTACATGTTTCAAGTTCTAAGAAAACAGCCAGAACATGTTACACATCAATACAGTATAGCAGAATGCAGAGTACAGTAATGCAAACAGCTGGCAGCGGCATCGCGAGCCTAGGCTCCGTCCCATGCCCTCCTACTCCTTAGCAACAGTCAAGTACCTGTATATGGACTCCTTCCCCAATCTACACCTGCATCAATGTAATCTGTTTGGGCCGAAAAACGTGACCCAAACAGGGTGTGAGAAATATATCTCAGTAGGCACCCACCAAAGGCCTGTGCCCAACTGCGTGTAAACATGAAACAACAGTGTGAAATAGTAAAAGGCAATAAAGTAAGGAGTACTAACAAGTAACAAACTTAACAATTAAATTGCCATTTTTTTATTCATTTAATTCATTACATACTACAAATCACCACAATGAATTTCTAAATAAACAGTCCACATCCTCAGACAAGCAATACCTTACCCTAGGGTAAGCAGAATTCTCACCCGTAGGTATAGCCCTCAGGCGTAACAGAAATTGCCCTCAGGCGTAGGAAGTGTCGCCCTCAGGCACAGAAGTCAAGCCCTCAGGCACGGAAGGTTTCCCTCAGGCGAAATACTACAACCCTCAGGCTAAATAGTGCAGTGCCCTCAGGCTAATCACAACAACGCCCTAAGGCTAAATACAACAATGCCCTTAGGCTAAACAGGTAACCGGGCCATGCCCAATAGGTAAACAAGTAGTAACAATCAATTCCTCTCAAGGAAAATTCTATAGTTACCACTTTAAAGGAATACCCTTGGGTATCCTTTCCAAACGGCTAAACAGAGGAACACACCCCTCAGGATGGTCATGGATCCAAGCAACGATCCCAAACAACATTTTTACAACTTTATATAATTACATATACAGTTCTAGTTAGTTAAATTAGCCACGGCCTCAGCCTCGCGACACCCCAATATGGGCTCAAAGCTCAAAAAACGCACAAAAACTCACGATAATTGGAAAAAATAACACCACGCCACCTACCTTATACGTCAATGAGAGTTATACCCGAACTCCGACTCCAGAAACACCCATGAACGACGTAGATCAGATGAAGAACAAAACCCATTAAAACGTAAATAACATACATTAGGAGAATAATTGGTATGAACGGTACCAAGAGAGGAGAGGAATTACCCGTGCAGTTCCAACGAGATCGTCCGAAGCCGGATCAGATTCCAGATGAACTCTCGGCGGAACTTCAAAGGTCCGACCTCCTCATTTAGCTCCAAAATGGCTCAAACGCCTCCTCTGCCAAATGAGGAGGCTGCTGCCTATATTAATCCGAAAAAACAAATTACACGGCGTGTACATCTAAGTACACGATGTGTACTTATTTCATTTAACTGTTCATTTGGCGGCACCGCCTCACTGTTCATCCGTCGACATGTGTACACAACATGTACTCTTGAGTACACGGCATGTACTATCGCCCAGTTGGTGGCGACTCCACCGCCTTACTGTTTAGGCATGCCGACTGACTACACGGCGTGTAGGGTACTACTACACGACATGTAGTTGGTTCCTACACCCCTCTTCACCAACAAGGCTACACGCCTCATGTACTCATCCCTACACGGCCAAAAGTACATGGAGTGTGGACAAAGTACACGACGTTTAGTTCCAAAATTTAGGATTTTTCCCCATTTTCCATATTTTCTCAAAAACACTTAAGGAAAAGGAAAAATAAGAAGCCCGCACCTCAAAAATAAGAACCGGGTTCTTAAATTATCTATAATTTTATTGTATTTATTATTTATTTTATGGGTTTTACTTGTCTTCTTGATACTTTACCACCCTTGGTTTTATAATTCAACCAAATGGTTTCTTGTATGTAGACTGAAAATTATATATTCTTTATGATTAAATTTATTTCTCTTCTATGTCCATGTTGTATATATTTTTTTCAATAAATTTATTTCTTATACTTGAAATATTAATTAAATTTATTTTATAATATTTTTTAATTTATTTAAAATAATTTTAATGAATTATTTTTAAAATTTTCCACATGGGCTAATTTTTACTTTTATAACAAAAGTTTGAAAAGAATATTCCTTTTTAACAGTTTCTTCCAGATCAACATTTTTGAATTTTATGTTTGTTATGAATTATAAATATTTATTTTCAATGTTATTATGGGTTTTCCTTGAAAATCACATTTCCATTTTTCTAGGGATTTTTTTATTTTAAAATAAATGTTTTAGATTTAAATAATAACTAAAGGGATTATGTTACACTTATGTATAATTTTATCTTTCAATCCACATATACTATTTTTAAATTAATTTCATTCAAGGTTTTGTATTTGGAATTATTTTAAATTTTTGGATTTCAATTTCTTCTATTGTCCCTTTGAAATAGGATTTTGATAGTGACTTAGAAATGTGTTTTGACAACTACATTACAAAAGATTTATGAAAATAAATTTTAAAATTTAATTTCCATTTAACCTTAAACACTTAAATTTATACATTTTTAGAGTTAATTTTCATGTTTTACCCATTTAATTATATTCTAAATTTATTGTTTATGTCTAACATTTTTAATAAGTTTTATGTTCTCTATCACTCTTTATCTCTATGTTGACTTTATTTTTATTCATCCTATACATATTATTTATTTTCATAAAAATATTCTATATCAATGCTATAATATATGTATTGTTTTATCTAGCATTAATTTAAGTATATACTCATTACTAGTTACAGTTTTAGTTGGAAGCATTTTTACCATGAAATTTATTCCACTTGTTGTGTGGGGAAATAATTAAAACATGTATAAATTTTATTTTAATATAGATGATTTCTAATATCTAAGTCTTTATAATTATGAATTATATTGATTATTAATTCCTCCATATGATGAATGTATCAGTGTTAATTAGTGATGGGTGGGGATTGAAATTATATATCCCCTCGATGTAGTGGTAGGTCCTATGAGATAAACTAGTTTGGATATTTAGTGTAAAACATACCTATATATATATATATATAAAATGTGTTGGAATTAAGCCTTAATAATATTTTTATGATGTCCAAAATTTTTCATTCCATTAGTATGAAATCTATTATTATTTTACATGTGATTTTTTATGATTTAAGGTTATCCATGGATATTTCACATGCTATTGTTATAAGCTATATTGAATTTAATTGATTAATATTTATTCTTATTAGATTTTTCACATGTTTTTTATTCCATAATAGATTCTATTATATCATATAACTTACCAATAATTTGAGATAACTCGTATTATGATTTTATTTCCCCTAGTTATGGAGAAGAGTATTATATTTTATATTTCTTGAATGGTTTCATATGTATAAAAATTTATGGGTAATGTCAAAGACATACTGTAAAGTAAGGGATCCTAAGTTTATTTAGAAAAATTACAATTGTAAGGGCTTCATATGTGTAGAAATTTATGGTTGATTGATATGTTATTTTATGTTTCATGGGAATTAAAGGGTAAGTTGATTTCTAGGTGCATTGTCTTCCATGAATTTTAGGTTTTTAATGTATAATAAATAACTATATTTAATTATAATTGGGAATTAATATTATAATCCATTAGTGGAAACTTTTGGGATAAATATAAATATTTTTAAACATCATAAAATTTTGTTACATTATAGAGTTTAAAGTTTCATAGAAATGAAAACTCTATCTGGATATGAAAAATTGGAAGCAGGATCTAGCTTAGATGAACCTAGGGGAAAATACCTTGAAAACGGTTGGTACGATATTAACTCAATATTCACTTGGTGAAAAATGAATGATCCTAAATGCACACCTACTTTCAAAATCCTTAGGGTTATTCACTTGATGATACATATAAAAATTATGAACCATTATGGAGGATTTGAATACATTGTTATATCACATGTCATTACTACATTATGAACACTCACATATACTTTCATTGATGAGAAATAAAAATTACAAGGACTTAATTTATTTTAAAATCCAACAGATTCATTCCTGTATGTTCTAATAAATAAATAAAATATTGAATAGATTGATCATACACACCATCAATAAAAAATGGGTCATTATATATTTTATAGTGAAATATAAACATTATTACATAATGATAATATAGTGTGAAATATCATTAAAAAAATTATAATAAGAGTAAACCCTCAAGTTACTAAGAACACAATTAGAATGCTTACATATTATTATTATTATTATTATTATTATTATTTTAAATAATAATTTTCTATGTTATAATACCATGAAATTGATGAAATTTAATGGTTATAACATAAATAATTAAATTTAATGGGATATGATTGAAGTCATATAATGTTAAAAAGGCATATTTTTTTGGAAGAATATTATTTTTCAATATATTATTTACCATTATTATAAAAATGGTAAATAATAAGAAAAATTTTCTATGTTATAATACCAAGAAATTGATGAAATTTAATGGTTAGAACATAAATAATTAAATTTAATGGGATATGATTGAAGTCATCTAATGTTAAAAAGGCATATTTTTTTGGAAGAATCCCATTTTTCAATATATAATCTCACTTTATGATTGAAAAAATATACATTTATAGAAATAATTTTTCTACATTATGTTTTATTATATTTATATATTTTTTTAAATTTTATAAATGGAATTGAGTAATATGGAATATATATATATTAAATATTATGTTCAAATTATGTAATATGGAAAATTTTATTTTTGGTCTTTAAAAAACGTTTCCAATGTAAAAATTAGTCACCATGGTAAGGGTTAAAATGATGTAAAATTGTTAAATCAAGAGGTAAAGTCTTAAAGTAAACTAAAAAATCATCAATAAATGTGTGTATATATTATTTATATATTCTAACTAACATATTATTCAATAATTATTATATTTGGATCCACATTACTCAAATAATGAACCTATTTTTATATTAAGAGATTATTATTTAAAAAAACGAAACAAATCTCACTAATAAAAGGACCCCTTCATTTCCCAACTTCTCTGGAAAACTAAAGAATATTATATAAAAAAATATTCTAAACCCAAACCTAACCCTCATTCGATGTCCAATAGGTTTTGGTCTCTCCAAAAGACTAATCAAAGAAGGATTAAGGAGTGTCTTAATGGTTGTTATCAATGATGAGGTAATTGTTTTAACCGAGTTCCTTGAAGATTATTTATTTTACCAACTCCTATAAATATAGTATACTGATAATAATATAATTAAATGAGTATAATTATTATACCAAAAAGTTATTTTTTTATTTAAAAGTAATTATCTTCCTTCCTTCTATCTATTATAAAATGTAAACATCGCCTATGTTATAGTAACACTACTACCTCCAATAATGACATATATCATTTTTCATCACTTCCTCTTATAGTTGGATAGAAAAATGTATTTAAGGAATAAATATGAAATTTATTACATTATTAATATTGTGTATTGATAAATTAAGGATTTTATTATTAATATTAATAATAAATGATCATTATAAATTTAACTTTATAAAACAAGCATATCATGATTATTTTTATAATTTGTATATATTATTTGAGTAAATATTTAAATGTATAAATTTAGTGATACTATAATGATAAATAACAAACACACACACATATATTTATATTATGAATCGATTTTATTACTCGTTTGAATATTATAAATATTCAGAAGTAGTTTTGGAGAAATTGACAGAACAAACCTAAGATGCCAATGAGATCAAAAACAATAAAATAAATGAAATACATATGATAATAAATTGAAGTTAATAATTAAATCTACATGTAAAAGGTGAAAAATAAAGTATTTATTAAACATAAATTTATTATTTAGGAAGTTAGATTCATGAACTACTCAAGTAAGGACTTGAGCTATGATTTTTTGTCTTAGTTTCAATAATTCGAGAAATGTTTCTTATAATGGAAAATTTTCTTTTATATAGTGAAAATAATAAAATATTCACTTTTTATATCATTAAAATTTGTATTCTTTTATTTCCACTTTAATTTATGCTATCCGGATTCCATTCCCTCTTAATTATACATTACCTAAGTCTTAAGGTCAGCTGTTATCTTTATATACTTTCTTTAGTTTATAAACAATATTATTGGACATAATCCTTATATTTTTTGTTTCAAAAACCATATGAATGTAATATATTTTATTCCATATTCCTTTTATAGGGATTATAAGACTTCCTGAAAATTCACCTCTCTTTTTTCAATTCAACTAATCTATTTCCTATATGCAGACTCAAATGTATCTCTTCTTTATAGTCCACAATATATATATTCCATGTTCGTATTCTTATTATTTTAATAATGTTATATATATATATATATAAAATATTTTTTAAGGTTATTTTTTACTATCATTGACCTTATTTTAAAATGTTTTTAGAATAATATTTTTATCATTTTCTGCATTGATAAATTTTGACTTTATTAAAAAATGTATCAAAAAAGTTCCTTTCTTATGTTTTCCTCATGAAAAAATTTATAAATTCTATATATAATTTATATTATAAAGATTAATTTTAAAATTACACATGTTAATGTAAAGACAATACAGTTCCCATTATTCAAATAATTTTTTGAATTTAAAATAAAGGTTAATTTCTTAGAAAAATAATAATAGTATTTCATTCCATTTATGTATATTTTTATCTTTCACCGAAAATATCCTATTATATCTTCATTTATTTATGATTTCTAATATTTGGAAATATTTTAAAAGAATATCTTTCAATATCCTCTTTTCACCCCCTAAAATTCATTTTGAGAAGTGGATTCAATGTTCTTTTAAAATTATATTATAAAATATTTATGAAAATTATCTTTATAATTTCACTGTAATTTTCTTAAAAAAAATAAAAATAAAATATATTTCTCTATTAGAGTCATGTTTTACATATTATCCACTAAATTATCTTATTAATTTATAGTTCATACATCAAATTATTTATAAGGGTTATGTTATATATAATTCTTTATCTCTCCCTTGATTTTTCATTTCTCCTTCATGAACATATTCTTCAATTTCCTGAGAATATTCTAAATCACTTCCCTTATTTAAATATTATGTTTTTTATAATTAACATAATTGTGTACACATTTTTCTATATAGTTTTTTTGAATCGTTTTTACCATGAAAGTTATTAATTTTATTTTCCAGGTAAATATTGATAATTGATATATTTTTTATTTTAATATGGATGTTCATTTCATTAAAATGGATTTTTTGGAATGTATTTTATTGAATATTTATTCATTAAGAAGATTAATTAATTGGAAATAATTAATTATGGGTGGGGGAAAAAGTATATATCCCCTTGATGTATCATTTGGTCTCATGAGACAAAGTCTCTTGGGGTTTTAGTGTAAAACATACCCATTAATAAATTATGACTTTGTACATGGCCATGAATATTTGATTATAGTGCCTAATTTTATTCCTTCTAACACATTACAATTAATTAATGTTATACACGTGGTTCATTACATTATTATATTTTTCATGGATATATCATATTCGAAGGTTATCAATTATATGAAATTATTATTACTCTTTATTCCTACCGTATTTTTTATTCATTATTAATCTATGATATCTTCTGTAGTAAGACACCCCTTACTGAGTGTTTGAGATCACCCGTATTATGTTACCATTTACCAATCTTATGAAAACATTATTAAATATTATAACTTTATTTGAATTTCATGTGTGTAAATACTTGTAGGATGTTTTGAAGAGTCATTTTAAAGTAAGGAATCTTTGTTTTAGTGGAAAGAATTACCATTTGATATAAAATATATGGATTTTTTAAGTTAAATATTTTTTATAACTCTTAAAAACTCTAAACCTAAAGGTTTGGGTGTGTAATTGACTCAATATTTTATGTTAATATTGTAATTATAAAACGTTATGTTTGGGTCATTTGTGTTGGTTTCAAATCCATTATATAAAAGAATATGATTTTAGCACTAAACCCAATGATTGAGTCCACAGAGTAACATTTTAACTCCACATTTTAGACTTCATTTCAACTTAATTTCTTTAATGATATGATAAAAAATTATAACCCCAAATGTTTCATTCTTTGTTTGAGAAATAAGATATAATAGAAGATCATTCAAAATATACAAGAGTGAATAATATGGTAGGATTGTTCCGGGTTATAATGATTCATTATCCACTATTTGAGAACACATAAAGATGGGAGAATCTAGTTGGATGTGGTTCTAGAAGAATGATTTAGCATTAAAAAAATCAGATATGCTTGAGGATTCTATTCCAATACTGATTAAATTCTACATGAATATCAAAAAGTGAGATATAGGGTAGGTTATGGCTCCAAATTTTGAATAGAAGGATGGAGGAGTTGATAGGATGAGGAAGTCCACTAGGTGACTATCATAATGATGAGATTCCATAATTTTGTACTAATCGAGTGAAGAAAAAATCTAGGGATAAATGTGATGTATATATTTAAAAATATCTTCAATCACATTCTTAGAAAAGTTTTTTCTTTCCGGTTGTGAGCCCCGAATAAGAGATGATCTATGAATGGAAAACCTATTCCCATCATAACAGATCAAGGGGAATCAGTATGAAAAATAAAATTCCTTAAGAATTTATGCCCTAGGTGGGATGTGGTTAGAGACTTGGGTGCTTGTTCGATCACTATAGACCAAGGGAGACCATTATAATATAGAAACATTGATTCAAATTAAAATAAGAATATATAAAGAATGTTTATAGGATAGTTAGATTATCAAAAGGGGTTTATGCACTGTTAGGTTTTTATATTTATTCATTTATCATATTGATAGGGCATACAGAAAATAATGGAGGGCATGCGGGATAGTGTGAGTTTGGGCTTGACGGTAATGCCAACCACATGAGAGACATGATAGTAAGGTGAAATCATATTCTAAGGAGAGGACTGATGGGATCTCTAAGGTTTTATAGTTTAAGTTCATTTATATTAGACCACATGGGACTAGAGCATAAGTATTAAAAAATTGTACTATATTGGGGGATACTAGATTAATGTCACTGAATTCGAACCATATGGTTTTGGCGTTTAAATTTACATAGATTAGAAAATATGTTTTATTTTACTTGTTTAAGGCCATGAAACACAGACCATGGTTGGGTAATAGTTTATTTTTAGATATTATAACATAGTTGTGTTGAATTTTATGGTCGTATAGTTTGGACTGTAGGGGTGATGGTGTTTAAGGTCACACAACTAAGATCATGTGGGTCTTGAGACAGTCTACCTAGTAATGAGGGAAAGGTAATCTTGTTGTGCGTTTAGATCCCAATTATAATATAATGAACCTAATGTGTAGCTTCATATAGTTTAAGGTCCTAATGTTTAGACAACATGGAAAGAGTTTAACATTATATATATTTGACCAAAGGATGAGGATGTTTATATAACAATAAGGGGAAGATAAACCTGATATAAATTGTGTTATCAATAGTATTTTAGTTGATCTCAAGGATTGATATAGATGGATTAGGGTCATGATTCTTAGACCATGTGTAGAGACCCAAAGCTTGACGTACATGGAAAATACATTACTTTTGAAAAATACTTCATAGATAACAAAAACAGACACACAAGGATCGTAATAGTTTAGTGTCTTTGGAAACTCAGAATAAAATATTCTAATCGTGGTGAAAGATCTTAAACATCTCCCAATAAAGATCTTCCCCTTTTTTTCTTACCTAAAACCTTTCTTTATATCCTGGGGAAAAGAAAACATAATAGGGGTGAGCTCAAATTTCCAGTAAGGGTAAACATAGAGAACATAAAACATTCCATAAACATTTGAAAAGAAAAAATATGAACATAAAATCTAAACATAAAAATCTTGAGCAAAGACATGAATCTTGGAAGTACGTAAGGCATATATCATAAGGGAACATCAATAATGATAAAATTTCATGGGATTAAAACATATAAATGTGGAATCCATTAAGAACATGTAATGATTTCCATAGTAGCCAAGGCATTGCTGCCAAGATCATCTTAGTGGACAAAGTCCCTTTCTGAATCGAGTTCACTCCTCGTTCCAGTCCTGTATTAATGAACAAGTTTAACTTTCCATTCCAGCCATGTCTATCTGATGAGATATAAATCTTTACCCAATGCATTGGAGGGAGATATAGGTCCCACCCATCTCATATTGAAATCATTATTTCATGTGCCATAATATAAACATAAATCATTCATCATAACCCAATAATAAAATGAGTTTTATAAACATCATTCCATCATAACATAATCCATAAAAAAAATTTGATATCATTTCATCATTAGAAAATTGAAATCATGAAAATCGGAGAGACATGATACTTGAATCATACACATGTGAAATAATGACATCTTAGATGAAAATGGTTTTGATAAAACACTTGAAATGAATTCTTGAGGAAAATATCCTTTTTTCTTCAAAATCATTTTTTTTCACAAAATGACATGCAATTTTAAAAGAAAAGGATTTTGTTGAAAATATTCATGAAATATTTTGGCGGATGATTCATGAAAATAAGGATTTATAAAACCGTAAAAATCCTTTCATTCCGTATAAGTTAAAAAAACATTCTTCTCGTACTTTTGCCGGAAAATTCAAAAAGTACCTTGTAGGGTAAATAAAAGAATGATTCCTTCCATACCATTGGGTAAAAGTCAAAATGGGTAAAAATTAATTTAAAAATACATGAATACACTTTTATAAAACATGGACATGGAAGATAGCAATAACCCTAGTAAATACTTACGAATAAGAAATATTGGATAAAAATGATATTTGCAAAATTATCCCTTACCTTAGGTCCGGTATGCTTTATATGGATCCAAAACTCCTGTATATTGATTTAAATAATGTCATTGACTTATTACATAATCATATTAATTGTTATGATATCATATATTTTTCACTTGTGACTTTATATTACCCGTTCTTTTGTAAATTCCATGTTAAATCAGCAATTTGGGAAAATCATTTCATTTATCATATGTGTTTCGACTTGTCGTTCTTGATATTATTACTTATATCCTGATTTAAATAATTCCAGAATGTAGAAAATGATTTATATATAATATATATTTATCATATACATATATATTATAGATCGATAAAAGGAATGAAATACACCGTTCATGGAGACGGTAGTCCGTACGTACGCATGAAGGCTGTTTTGGTTTCCTTATTTAATTGAATGGAATTAAGTAGATGAAATCTATATATATATATATATATATATATGTATGTATACATAAATCAAGTAGCTTAATTATGTCATATATTTCATTATTATTCATTATATATACATTATAATCATTCTTGAATGGTTAATAATGGAAAATGAATCTCATCGCATTCGTGGAGACGATAGTCCGTACGTACGCACGAGCGATGATATCATTCCCATGATCGTGGAATTTTATTGAAGTGTATGTATAATATTACAGAATCAATATCACTTTAAATAAACATATATAGTTATTTATTTACACCGTTATACCCATCCATGTAAGGTGGTGGCAGAAAATAGATTACACCATGGCGTGGAGACGATATTCCGTACGTACGCACGCGCGGTGATTTCATTTTCCGTAGGATGTATAGATGGTGTAATAGGTTTGTTTCATACATATAATAACATATCAGTATATGAGTGATACTGATGTTATTACTTCATAATGAAACAACTAAAGAAGAAGAAGTGGAAGAAGAAATAAAGTTGAAAGAATCGTTAACGGGTATTACCTCTTCTTTGAAGCACCTCTTTGAGACCCCCTTTTAGGGAACTAAAATTGGTCTTTGAAGAATACCAGGACCTCTAGGATGATTCTAGAGAAGTTTAGAAGATAATTTGGAATGTTTTGGCCGAGCTTGAAATCTCAAAGTGGTGTGAGGAGGAGAGGGAGGATGTTCCCTTTTATAAGGGAGGAGGGGGCACCTTTGGAAAAACTAAAAATATTATTTTATTATAAAGTCATATTCCGTTTATAATAGCTCCAAATTGGGTTATTTCGAAGCTAAGGTGTGGATGGGTCTAAATAATCTCATCCAATAGAATTTAGACAAGTTTAGGTTTCTATTTTATCCTTATCATTTAGATTTAATCTTAAGTTAAATAATTTTACTTTTACCGTGTCTTCTTGTTTTCTTACACTATAAGGTTAATAAACTTACTATAACATGCCCAACGAACCCCAAGTTGTTTATTATTAATATATATAACGTTATATAAGTAATTCAGATGAACCATAGATTTTTATGAAGAAAATAAAAATTAATAATATAATATTTATTTTAAAAACTTTTTTATGTCAATTTTGACACTATTTGGTAATTGATTTTTTGTGAAAATCATAACAGAATGATTATCTCTAAAACAGTTAACTAAATCAATAATAACATGTCATATTAACCTAAAAAATTATTGGAAGTCATAAAAAGTCTCAAATTACCTTTATTTGGGTAGTTATAACATCAATTATGCCAATATTTTATTAATAAGATAATCACTACATCATATTTGTGTCATAAATAAATTAACTTTTTTAATGTCTAAAAATTATAAATAAAATACCATTATGTAGGATATATTATTAGATTTAAAATGAATATTTATAGTTGAATTTATCTTATTTTTAACCCTATATTAAAAATTATTTACTTATTAAACATTGATTTTAACTATTTTAACCATTCTTTAAATAAATTAATATTAAATGTCCTAATCTAATCCATGTGGGCCTAAATGGTCATATTTTATTCCTAAGTTTGTTTTTGGTCGAATTACATGTATCCAATAGAATTATGAGATGTGTTAGGGTAATAATAATATCATTTTTACCCTTAATTATTCTATTTACTTTTAACCGTGGTAAATAAAAGTAAAAAGTTACTATTCACCAAAAACTATTTTCATCTCATTGAACCACATTTTAGTCTTTGATATTAACCATGTCTCTCAGATCTAGAAATTCCACTCACAGAAGCGATAAAATTATGTTTTATGAAAAATTCAGTTTTTTAACTACCACTGAGTGGTTTCACTATTCTTCAAAAAATGAATGTTTCCAGAAAAATACCAACAATTAGGCCTAATCTATATTTGATATTATGAATTAAAAAATGATGTCTATTTTACCAAATTCAAAAAATATTAGTTACATTAAATTATTTAAAAAATAATTCCCGTCGTCAAATAAATAGCGTGTTTTTAAGAGATAATAACTATCAGAAGATTGACACTTGTTTTTGCCTGGTTTAAATGTAAAATTACATCCAATGACCAAAATTGTATTAAATTGTAAAAATATATTCTAAATACACTTTAAAACCACTCAAATTATTAATTTATCACTATTAATTATTTCTATTAAAAAATTTGTTTTTAATTAAAATTTAGTAATTTTCACTATTCATTAGAATATGAAAGTTATCCGAAAAGTACCAAAATATCACCCTAAGCTAATTTCGATATTACGAATTCAAAAATGAAGTATATTTTGAATGATAAAATTTATAAAATTTCAAAAATTGGGTATTACTATTCATAACGGCTAGTTCATAATAATATTATAATAATATCTCGTTTAATGAAACATGGTATTGCGTACTACACATGCTATCGAGGAAGGTCACGATTGCGTGTAATTAAAGGCAAGTCAAAAATGCGTGTTGTTCAAGCTCCTTTTTGTGTAGCGTACAACAAAAGAGATTAATGAAATTAAAAAAAATATTTTTCATAAAATCTCGGGGTGTTATATTCTACCCCCCTTAAAATGAATTTCGCCCTCGTAATTCGTCGGGGTTATAAATGGTTTACTATTTGAAAGTTTCTTTAATAGAAACCATCATCGTAAAAAGGAATACCAAAACATGGCTTTAAAAACTAAAGTATGAAATGTAGCGGTAACCCAAATTAACTCATCACTGGGTTTCCACGTAGGAGAACATATGTGAAAATATGGATATGGAAGAAAAATATAACCATCATGTTCTGATGGAGATTGGTAGAGAACATGACTATGAAAAAGACATGCAATCACAAAGCCATAAATTTGTGACTATCTAAGGTACCATCTGATTCATCGGATATAAGAGAACTAGGACAACATTTTTGGTTTTCAAGATCATTTCCCTAATGTTGATGAAATTGGAATTAGAAGAAAAACTTTTGTGATTTTGGTACAGTCTCACCATTGGTCATTCTTTGGACAATTTACAATTCATCTCATAAAGAAATGAAGTTGAATTTGTCAGCAGATCATGTGATAGAATGATGGGTCATTCCATCTGTCTCAAACAAAATGTAAGAAAAGTTATCATAAAATACATAAGTCCATCTATAGTGAGATTAATCATATATGGTTCCTAAATTGGACTTATACTTCATATATCATATTGGTTAATATAATAAAACTAGTTTTTACTGAACATGGACATCCTGTAGTCCAATGGTAGGCGATAAAGGCCAGTCGCACTTCGGTTGTGGGTTCGATTCCCACAGCCTTGTCCGACGCGATGGGCTGTCGCCCATCCTAAAGGTTGTCATTTTTATAAAACTACATTACTATAACATCCCATCAATAGTATCAACAAAATTTCTATCCCTAAACAATACTAACTTATGTCCAACATAATCCATTCCAATCTTTATCTAAAATACTTCGGTCCAAGCTCATAGTATAAAGAAAAATATTACTTGAAATGTCATCAACCAACCATCATTTATCCCCCATATATCTTGTTGGTAACATTCCAATCATATGAATACCTTAATCATGTATTCTCTTGAAAAATGAATACCCAATAAACCTTAGTGAAAACATGAATGCTGTCAAAAGTTAACTCTTTCCACATACCAAAAATCTAAAAATTCTATATACTCAAACCATGATATAACCTTCTCCTTATATCAGTAATGAGCTCATGAATACTATCAAACATTTAATTTTCTAATTATCCTTTCATTATGCGCATATCATCTACATTCCAAAAATATCTGAATAAACTTTCATGGTTACTGGTACCATTCATCATACACTTTCAAAACATAAGGAATGACAATAGTGTAACAATCCTTATATGTCTCTTTATTCCATAGTACCATGAGATTACTTATACAACATTACACTTGATAAGCATGTAATCATTCCACTACCTTCTTAAACCATTGACTGAGCTTCAACAATTCTTTCATCTCACATATCAATTGTAGTCTCTTCATCATCATCAACATAGATACTACCCATATGACCATACTGATTCTCTTCATTAGACTATCCCTTAGGGCATTGGTTTGCATAATGCCCGTACATTCCACATTTAAAACATTTAACCATTGTTGATGTCGTAGCAATACCATTATCCTCATCCATGGTGTTAACTGAACCTTTTCCTTTGCACTTACAGGCTTTATGTCCTTTATTTCCACACCCAAATCATCTTCCAGTTCCTTTGAAACATTATCCTTGATGCCTCTTCCCACAAGATTTACACAGGGGATATTGAACTTTCTTTCCCCTATTATCACCATGAAACTCCATCTTTCTTTTATTAGCCGAGCCAGGAAACTTGCCAAATTTGAGTTTAATGATCATATTATGAGATTTCTGATTCGGCATAATAATGATGTTTGGACTTCCAAATCCCATTTCATTTGGTTTCTCATGAAGAATATCATTCCATTGTCTATCATATCCTCCATTATCATGAATCATCTTGTTTCTAGCCATTTTCTGAAACCCGAAAAGAATAGTGTGAGAGGCAAAAATCATAATAAAGGGGGAGTAACTTCAATATCTAACATCTTAGGTTTAATCTAATATCGTTACCATAAATCTAATACTATAACCTATACTTATACTTAACCTTAGGGACATTCTATACATACCTTAGAAATATCTCTAGGGATCTCACTAAAGTTCTTGCATCCTAGTTTCCAAAGGTTGACTAAACCTTTCCTCTGATATCAACTGTAGAGACCCGAAACATGAAGTACATGGACATTACATTACATTTGTGTAATACTTAATACATAACAAAAACAGACACACAAGGATCGTAATACTTTAGTGTCTTTGGAAACTCGGAATAAAATCTTCTAATCGTGGTGAAAGATCTTGAACATTTCCCAATAAAGATCTTCCCCTTTTTTTCTTACCTAAAACCTTTCTTTATATCCTGGGGAAATAAAACATAAAAGGGGTGAGCTCAAATGCCCAGTAAGGGTAAACATAGAGAACATACAACATTCCATAAACATTTGAAAAGCAAAAACTTGAATAGAAAATCTAAACATAAAAATCTTGAGAAAAGACATGAATCTTGGAAGTATGTAAGGCATATATCTTAAGGGAACATAAATCATGATAAAATAGCATGGGAATAAAACATATAATTGTGGAATCCATTAAGCATATGTAATGATTTCCGTAGTAGCCAAGGCATTGCTGCCAAGACCATCTTAGTTGACAAAGTCCCTTTCTGAATCGAGTTCACTCCTCGTTCCAGTTTTGTATTACTGAACCGGTTTAGCTTGCCGTTCCTTCCATGTATATCTCATGAGATATAAATCTTTACCCAATGCATTGGAGGGAGATATAGGTCCCACCCATCTCATTTTGAAATCATTCTTTCATGTGCCACAATATAAACATAAATCATTCATCATAACCCAAGAATAAAATGGGTTTCATAAACATCATTCCATCATAACGTAATCCATACAAACAAAATGGATATCATTTCATCATTAGAAAAGTGAAACCATGTAAATAATATAGAAATGATACTTGAAACATACACATGTTAAATAATGTCATCTTAGATAAAAATGGTTTTGATAAAACACTTGAAATGAATTCTTGAGGAAAATATCCTTTTTTTCTTCAAAATCATTTTCTTTTCACAAAATGTCATCCAATTTTAAAAGAAACGGATTTTGTTGAAAATAGTCATGAAAGTTTTTGGAGTAAGCTTCATGAAAATAAGGCTTTATAAAACTGTAAAAACCCTTCATGCCATATATGTTAAAAAAACATTCTTCTCGTACTCTTGCCGGAAAAGTCAAAAAGTACATTGTAGGGTAAATAAAAGAAAGATTCCTTCCATACCATGAGGTAAAAGTAAAACTAGATAAAAATGACTTTAAACATACATGAATACACTTTTATAAAACATGGACATGGAAGATAGCAATAACCCCAGTAAATACTTACGAATAAGCAATCTCGGATAAAAATGAGATTTGCAAAATTATCCCTTACCTTAGGTCCGATATGCTTCGTATGGATCCAAACCTCCTGTAAATTGAATTACATAATGTCATTGACTTATTACATAATCATATTAATTGTTATGATATCATATATGTTTCACTTGCGACTTTATATTACCCGTTCTTTTTTAAATTCCATGTTAAAGCAGCGTTTTGGGCAAAATCATTTCATTTATCGAATGTGTTTCGACTTTTCATTCTTGATATGATTACTTATATCATGATTTACATAATTACAGAATGTAAAACATGATTTATATATAATATATATTCATCATATAGATATATATTATAAATCGATATGAGGAATGAAATACACCGTTCATGGAGACGGTAGTCCGTACGTACGCATGAACCCTGTTTTCGTTTCCTTATTGAATTGAATGGAATTAAGTAGATTAAATATATATATATATATATCAATTAGCTTAATTATTTCATATATTTCATTATTATTCATTATATAAACATTATAATCATTCTTGAATGGTTAATCATGGAAAATGAATCTCATCGCATTCGTGGAGACGGTAGTCCGTACGTACGCACGAGCGATGATATCATTCCCATGATCGTGGAATTGTATTGAAGTGTATTTATAATATTACAGAATCAATATATCTTTAAAATAACCATATATAGTTATTTATTTACCCCATTATACCCATCCATGTAAGGTGGTGGTGGAAAATAGATTACACCACGGCGTGGAGACAATATTCTGTACGTACGCACGCGCGGTGATTTCGTTTTCCATAGGATGGATAGATGGTGAAATAGGGTTGTTTCATACTTATAATAACATATCAGTATATTAGTGATACTGATGTTATTACTTCATAATGAAACAACTAAAGAAGAAGAAGTGGAAGAAGAAATAAAGTTGAAAGAATCGTTAACAGACATTACCTCTTCTTTGAAGCGCCTCTTTTAGACCTCCTTTTATGGCACTAAAATTGGACATTGAAGAAGACCAGGACCACTAGGATGTTTCTAGGGAAGTGGAGAAGAGAATTTGTAAGGGGTTGGCCGAGCTTGAAAGCTCAATGTGGTGTGAGGAGGAGAGGGAGGAGGTTCCCTTTTATAAGGGAGGAGAGGGGCACCTTTGAAAAAACTAAAAATATTATTTTATTATAAAGTCATATTCGGTTAATAATAGCTCCAAATTGAGTTATTTAGAAGCTAAGGTGGGGATGGGTCTAAATAATCTCATAAAATAGAATTTAGAAAAGTTTAGGTTTCTATTTTATCCTTATCATTTAGATTTAACCTTATGTTAAATAATTTTACTTTTACCATCTATTCTTGTTTTCTTACACTATAAGGTTAATAATCTTACAATATCAATCCCAAAGAACCTCAAATGGTTTATTATTAATATATATAACCTTATATTAGTCATTTGGCTGAACCTTCGATTTTTATGAATTAAATAACAATTAATAATATAATATTTGTTTTAAAAACTATTTTATGTCAATTTTGACACTATTTGGTAATTGATTTTTTTGAAAATAATAACAGAATGATTATTTCGAAAAAAGTTAACTAAATCAATACTAACATGTCATATTAAGCTATAAAATTATTGTAATTCATAAAAAGTCTGAAATTACATTTATTTGGGTATTTATAACATCTATTGTGTCAATATTTTATTAATAAGATTATTACTGAATCATCATTGTGTCATAAATAAATTAACTTATATAATGTCTAAAAATTATAAATAAAATACCATTATGTAGGAAATATTTTTATATTTATAATTAATATTTATAGTCGAATTTATCTTATGTATAACCCTATATTAAAAATGATTTACTTATTAAACATTGATTTTAACTATTTTAACCCTTCTTTAAATAAATTAATATTAAATGTCCTAATCTAATCCATGTGGGCCTAAATGGTCATATTTTATTCCTAAGTTTGTTTTTGGTCGAATTACACTTATCCAATATAATTATAAAATGTGTTAGGGTAATAATAATATCATTTTTACCCTTAATTATCCAATTTACCATTAACTGTGGTAAATAAAAGTAAAAAGTTACTATTCACCGAAAAATATTTTCATCTCATTGAACAAAATATTAGTCCTTGATATTAACTGTGTCTCTCTGATTTTCTAAATTCTACTCATAGAAGTGGTAAAATTACGTTTTATGAAAAATTCAGTTTTTTTAACTACCACTTAGTGGTTTCACTATTCATCAAAAAATGAATGTTTCCAGAAAAATACCAAAAAATAGGCCTAAACTATAGTTGATATTATGAATTCAAAAATGATGTCTATTTTACCAAAGTTAAAACATATAAGTTATATTAACTAATTTAAAAATTAAGTCTCGTCGTCAAATAAATAGCGTGTTTTTAAGAGATAATAACTATCAAAATATTGACACTTATTAATGTCTGGTTTAAATGTGAAATTACATCCAATGACCAACATTGTATTAAATTGTAAAAATATATTCTAAATATACTTTAAAACCACTCAAATTAATAATTTATCACTACTAATTATTTCAATTAATTTTTTTTTAATTAAAATTTAGTAATTTTGACTATTCATCAGAATATGAAAGTTATCCGAAAAGTACCAAAATTTCACCCTAAGCTAATTTCGATATTCCGAATACAAAAATGAAGTCCATTTTGAATGAAAAAATTTATAAAATTTCAAAATGTCGGTATTACTATTCATAACGGCTAGTTCATAATAATATTATAATAATATCTCGTTTAGTGGAACTCGGTATTGCGTACTACACACGCTATCGAGGAAGGTCGCGATTGCGTGTAATGCAAGGAAAGTCTGGGATGTGTGTTGTGTAAGCTCCTTTTGGTGTAGCGTACAACACAAGACAATAATGAAATTAAAAAGATTATTTTTCATAAAATCTCGAGGTGTTACACCATGGTTCTGAGATTTCTGTCATATAACTCAGACCATATAGTGTCGGAGTTTAAGGGATTATAACATGGACTATCTTCATAGATAATATCTATGACTCAGTGTTAGGCAGGTGACAATAACCTAATTGAGGGAAACAAACTACATGATGAGGTGAGGGTAATTGGATATTTGTGTCTGTGCCCCAGATAAGGCATCCAAGAAACACTATCTATCCCATAGAAGTGAATCCATGCCATATATAGGTATTGTAAATGTTGACATAGATATTGATCATGTATGATAAAGAGGGTAAATAGTATATGGGTTCTCTTATGGGGAAAGGAATACCAAAAACATGATGTGAATAGGTAAAAGTATTTTTATTGTTGATAAAATGGGGCATATAGATCAATTATATGGTTTTAAAAAGGATATGGAATTCATGTGTCACTACATACCAATTGATATTGGAATATATCAACATACAATTGTTATGAAAAAGACATCGTGCCAATTGATCTCATACATAGGAGAAGGTATGGGGACATCGTTCGAGTTATGGGTGGTGAGGGGGGGGGGGTGCCTCAACCTAAGTCGAAGAAGTATCCCAAATTCCACGATTGAATGAGGTTGGAATTAATGGTTGGGATTATGATGATGAATTCAAGTGTCAATATATATACCAAAAAACATGAATAAATCCAAATTTTGTTCTTGGGGAAGTGCGTTAGTTGAACCAAACCAATAGAGGGGTGTGGTATGAGACTGATAATACTATGAAGGGAGAATCCCTTTATTTAAACATGGTTTAATGTCCTATAGTAAGGACATTTTCAACATATTTTTGCATCATACAGTGAGGAAGAAGACCATGCATTTAAAAATCATGTATCATCAATAATGGAAATTCATTTTATTATCGTATGATGAGAAATATACGCTAATCAGATTAAATTAATGGCTCTAGAACCAATAGGGAATGTTTATTTTATCATCATTCTTCTTATATGAAGGAAATTTAATTTAAAATCATACATCAAAGTCATATGAAATCCATACTTCATATTATGATATGTCTCAATCACACTAAAGAAACAACTATAGGACCATATGAGTAATTCTTGATGTGAGAAAAAAGATATAGTAAAATATCATTCATATTATGTGAGTGTGTATAATAGGTATAGACGAGTTGGGGTCAGAATTCAATATGAAACACTATAAGAGAACCCATGAAAATGGGGGAATTAGGTAGGATATTGTTATGAAAGACTTATTATCATTCTATAATGAAAAGATGAATCAGGGAACAAAACCAATGGTTTTGGAATTCCATTTGAGAGAATGGGAGTCGAGGAAGGGTAAATTATGGATTTGGGAGTTCTAATCGAGGAGTCACGTTACAGATAGGCTATGTTTATCTATCATGAATGTATATAAAAGAGGTTTCCACTACTATAGCATTAAAAATGGGGGGAAAATAGGTTGAGGGTGAGTTCTAGGTGACTATTTGAAATATGTTATTCTCACATGTTCTTATTGAGGATGTTTCCATTGGTTTGTATTACTTAGATGAGAGGTGAAATGAGACTGAGGCACTAATTCCATGACTCTAGATTGAGGTTAGACCATTCATAAATTAAATATTGACACAATGATTCAATCTTATAGACAGAAAGTGTGTTAAAAAAGTGAAGTAAAATTTTTAATGAGAGATCAATCACTTTGGAGTTATGATATCATGCATTGGGAATATCAATATAGTCTACCAGTATAAGTAGTGATAATATAGGATAATGTTATTATTGTTTTATGTGAATGAGAAAAAAATTATTGGTATAATAAAAAGTGTTTATCAAACCTTGGGGAATGATATAAACCCTACGATTATATTGTTCAAGTACATTTTTCTTGGTACAAGGCCTAAAAATGTTTGAATTCATATAATAGGTATGATACCATATAGTTTAATATAATTTATGATGGACAATATTATATGTAGTTTAAATCCATACATTTGATACATAATACTAAATTGTTTAAATTCATGTATCATGAACCATTATTGTGTAGTTTAACATCGTACAGTGAAGATTAAGACAAAGCAGTATAACTTCATATAGCGAGGACTTGTATGGATAGTAAAAACTATGAATGTACTTCTTAAGAAACCTAACATTTATTGGGTGGGGGGGGGGGGGTGTTTAATGCACTTCCCATCCATGGTTATCATTGTGTATGAACCATTATAGTAATACATCTAAACAGTGAAGGTTCCTTCCTAATTTGGCACAAAATTAAATGTTTTTATTCCAGTTCTCATTAGAATCCTCAATTCCTGCATCAAATTACCATAGAATAATGAGGGAAGAAAAAAATTATTATTGAATTCCCATGACAATTGATTCTGATGGACATTGTTATTTTCTAGCTCTTGGATCTTAATTTCTTCAAGGTATTCTAGTTCAACTATCAAGACTTCAGACTTTTCCTCTCATTCCAAATAGTCATAAGTTGTTTTTCTGGAGTAATGGTATATAATACTTGATTGGTAGAATTTTTTTTATTCCATATATTGGGGAGTAAGGGGTATCCTAGGTGGAAGTATGAGTCATGGTTTGATATGACCACAACACATTGGATATCTTTTCAGGACAAATCTTCTTATTTAGATCCATCATATTTTATATAACGTTTTAGAGAACATTTCACAATCTGTCAATCAATTTATTCACTGACACATGATAAAAAAATTATGGTTGTACCAATGTTATATTAATAATTATCCTGCTTCAACTCAGAGGATTAAAAATTGGTTCCATTTTCAAAGTGAATATTGCGATAGATCCTAAACTGATGAATGTTGTGGGATTTAATAAACTCAATGACTGATTTTTTTTGACCTCCTATAGGGTATTTATTTGACCATTTTAATAAAAAATTGATGCAAGTATGAATAAACCAGAACAAGCACACTATTTATTATTAGTAGGGACCCGTGGAATAGATTACCAATATATAAAATGGCTAAGAGTACTCTGCGGTGTGTAGAAACATTGGAGGCTTATGCATAAATTTTCTGTGTCCAAGAAATGAATAAAACTAATTGGCAATTTCCATACAGGGATGAAACTTATTGATCCAAAAGTGGAATTACCTTTAGAGATGGTGACAGAGATTTAATAATATTTTATGAGCACTAAATTTCCCCAACACGAACCTTGGATAATAATAGATGAATTTAAATTTCCTTTATCTAGTTTATAAGTATTCTATCAAAGATACACTTATAGAGGGATTTATCTATGTTAGGGCCATCATAGAGGGAACATTTTAATAGTAGGATTTGGATCTATCTCACTTGGCCCATCTTGGTAGAAACTTCCCATGTTTTTAGTACTCAACCAAGGGAGTCATGCAATAAAATTTGTCTTCAATCATAGAAGAAATTAATGGTTATACGTGGGAAGAGCTGGTGCCAATTTTATTCACAACTTGGTATTACAATTATATTTTAGGGGCGACCACTCTCTAATGTGCATGTTGATGATCATTTCATATTTATATATATATATATGTAATGGATATAGTAATTATTACATTAGAATCCCCCAATCATTAGGATACCAAAAGGCATAATCCACCTCCGGTTCAATGGGAAAGATGACTATAAACTTGTCAGTGTGATCGAGTAAGGGGATAAGCTCGTGCTTCTCGACATCATAGTCTTCATTTATTTTCTAAATGAACATCCTAGTGTTTCCTTTTATGTAAAACCCTGGGAATCAAATATCAAGGGGTAAATTGAGACTGATAAAGATTGATTTGAATTATTATTCTTTTTGGTCAAGCACTGTAAAAGGAGTAATGTATATGACATGAGGGACTTGGAAGTAGTTATATGGAAAAATATAAGGGCATTGAGTTTAGGATGGTTCATTTTCTTCATAGTTGGTGTTCAATAGGTTTATTAAAACTGAATATTGTAGTATAGAATCGCTTCATCAAAAATGAGAGTAGCCTCATCAGGAAACTCAACATCCCTGGGAACCTCTTAGTGGTTGGGTTGATAATATAGAAATATATAAGTTGTGGTACCTTTATAACTATACAAAAGATGAAATTGATTTTGAATCATTAGGGAATTACTAACTAACACACCAATAATCCAGTAAACATTGAATGTTTCAGGAAATAATTCAATGAGTCAGTTCCGAAGGTCAAATGGACCTCATGATACTTATAATAATGACACAACTTAAAAATCATAAAGGGTGTGAAAAATTAATAATTATTTATGGGAGAATATCTCACCACTATTTCTATAATCATCATAATTATTTAATAAAGAATATTCTCTTTACCTTGTCAATTCTTCTGAGTTGTGAGTTTGTAAAGATATTTCTATAGGGATTTCACATTGAGGATTAACAGTTTCCCATAGAAAAATTCCATCAAAACCAAAAGATTTAGAAAATAATTTTTGATATTAGATAATGTATTATTTCATTCTTGATCTTATTGGTATGTAGTTTATTTCTTTATTAGTTTTAATAAGGTTTTTAAATTTAATTTCATGTTGGAGATAAGACAATATATTTAATCTTAATTTGTATGGAATCCTCTAAGATGCCAGGAATTAAACAAAGGGGTATTCTTAATAATGGAACTTATCTTATCTAGGATTAATTTTATTCCTCAATAAAATATAAAAATGATGATTAATGCCACTTAGGTGGCCCTGAATGAAAAAATCAATGTGTCCAGTGACAGTTTAAATTTTATTATATCTAGAGTATCCATACATTAAGGAGAGGTTCAAGAAGTTGGATGTTGCATCCATTTGAAACTCCGTTCCTATGGTATGAAATCTATCATTTAAGAAGTAGTGTTTGCAATCTAAGATATAGATACATACAATAATAAGACCATTATTCTTCCTCAAGAGGATATTGTTTTCCAACCACATGGGGTACTAGTACTTCTTGATGAAGTTATATCATATCAATTGTCAACTTCATCGTCAACTATGGAACCATGGGAGGTTTTCATTCTATAGGGATCCTTCATATAACCACAATAGCCAATTAGAATACTAGATAATGGATGAATACATGGGGATAAATCCCTAGAATATACTTATAGTTCCACTTGAATATGTAAGAATGTTTGTTCAAGAATGTAATGTACCAATACTATTTATTGGAATACATGGAGACACCAGAAAATGTTGGATTTGAGTCTTCCACGGTATTAAGGTCCACCTATGTCATCTCATCAATGGGGGTGGATACTCTATCGTTAAAATTAAGAGGGGTGTCATCCAGATCTCAATAATTATAAGTTTTAAGGATAGAGGAAGGATACAACTCCACACACATGAATTGTTTCAAGGTTGAATCACATTTCTAGGTAAGGATAGAATATTTAGAATCATATATATCACCATATAGTACCATATATAAAATTTTAGTTAATTTAGTGTTTTAGAACCATTATGATATTCACTTGCATGGTCTTCTCTATATGTTAAAGAACCACAGATCAATCGACTGCTAGTCAATCAACCTCACTCTCCAATATAACTGGTTGATACATTGATTAATTGGATTAGGGAAAACCCTTAGATCTATTCTAGTATATGTATTCTCTAGATTTAGGAACACCTATACCACTTATGAGTAATAGGTGATCTCAGAGTACTCCTTTGTCCCCAACACAATAAAATATTGTCCACGTTTTGTAGTTATTACTTATAGATAATGGATTTGTACTGAAAAAATATACTTCAATTTATCTCATGTATCCGCAGAGGTAGATGTCAAGTCATTAGGTCCATTTATGTTCTCATCTCTTTTAACCTAGGGATACCTATCACTCCTATTGTAATTCTCGAAAACAATATAATAGGTTTCAAATGAGTCAATTGGGTAAAAAACATAGTGGAGAACCCTTACAAAATTATTGAAAGTGTATTCTAGGAACAAATGATGCGATGGGGGGTTGAATATATGTAATTTAATCAAATGACATATTAGTAAGGGAAAAAAGTGGTTTCTTGTAAGACTACAATGAGTTTAATATTGTATACCAAATAACCAAAGTGGAACCTAAAATAGATATCTTGAAGTGTAATTTTTTACTCTTTTTATATACCTAAATTTTTAGGTTTGATAGGGATAGATCATCATTTATGTATCCCAATATACAGATAATCTAGGTTAGGATTATATTGAACCAAGATCCATCATTCACTAAGAATTGTGTGCACATATACACCATTGATATTTTCAAAGACATAGAGGGGGTGAAAGTTTCCCTTATGAGTCTTCCCATATCTTCCTTAGAGAAGGTGATAATGTATCAATAATCTTTATTCTCACCTTATCCTATTTTGTAGGCTTCAGTGGTAGAAAATTATGTTTCACATTCCATAGGTATCATCAATTAATTGTGAAGTTTCTTTGATTGATAGATATAACGGTGGATAGAGGGCCAATATGAGTAACTTAAATGGGGATTGAGCACCTCATTCATTTATACTACGAGAATATTTTTTCCCTATGGATCATTCCTTGATAGTAATTTTGGGGGACCAATCAGATAAAGTAGAGGTTCTTGGTTGTGTCTAATTATATGGATAGTTGGATACCAATAGCTTAGGTTGGTAGTGAACCAATTGGATGATACAAAAGGTGCACTAGAGGATGCTATCGTAAATAGATATTCGGGTTGATCTTAGTGAAACACCTACCTTATTACATGTTAATCATAAGAAACATTTTCAAATATAGTTCCCCAATAATATTGGTTCCTCAAGTAAATTCTTTCCTTTGATTGATATTTTCAATGAAGGACATCAATAGGTGTATATATGTGAGATATATCCCCGGGCTCAAAAAACATACCTTCCAATATGATGTAATTCAAAGTGGTAGATTGATGTTTACCATTAGAGTATACCTATAATGCTTGTAAGACAATTGAATTTCTTACCAATATAGGGGGAATAAAATAGAATAGGGTGCATACAAAATATGGAAGCAATAGTGTATTCTTTTCATCCTTGCGATGTCAGTGATTGATCCATAGATATTTAGAGATTCAAAAATTTGATGGTGTTTTTGGAGAGTATTAACTGGTTAGAGAGGGGGATGACTGATTTATCCCCACATGAAGTATACCAAAATCTATTGAAGATTATTTTTGGGCTAGCCCATTGTTGAACTTATAAAAATCTTGTATCTACACCAAATTCCAATCCTAGGAACCTTATTCATCATGTGGGGTGGTGGAAACACATGTAACATGTTCCTAAGGGCTAACATACTCAACTATGTAAAAATATATCATGTTTTGGAGCCAATCTAATAAGATGAGGTAGTTCTGGATGGAGTGTCAAATGAATGCATGTTTGGGGAAATGGTTGGGGTATTTTTCCAACCAAACTTCATACATCCTATTTATTTATGGATATTTTTTGAAGTTATTTTCTAGGGAAAATATATGGAATCTGGTGACTTTTTTGAGACCTATTGGTACTGAATGGTTTTAAACTATTTTTTGATTGATGAAAAAGATCATGAAAAAGAATTGGAATTTAATATTGAGTACTATTTTGTGTTCATAACATAAATAAGTAAATAATGATAATAGATCACTAAAATTCTTTGAGATGAAGGCAATCGAAAACACCCATTGAAGATTGACCTCATGAGGGAAAAAATGATTGAATATTAGAATATTTTTTCACATGAAAAAATGAGTAAATGTATAATGAGATTGTATATTTTGTAAATAGAACATCCAAATGAAGGTTTGAGAGACCACATGATTGGAAAACAGGCCCCACATTGGAATAAGGAAACTGCATAATGGAATGAGGGGCTACACAATGAGATTGGATAAAACCTACACTATGGTGAGATACTATATGTTTTAAATAGTTCAACCACATGAAAGTTCAATTGACGAAATGAAGGGTCAAGTAATCAATCATTTAAATAGTAAGACCACATGAAGGGGTCATGAGACCATATATTATAATATATCGACCAAAAGATGCATTGATTGGACACATGTTTTAATGAGATTACATATAAAGAAAATAAACCCTTGATATTCTTGGAAATATTGAGAAACCATGGACATGAACAGAAGGTTGAGGACTTTCAGGAAAGGAGGATAACACATATCACATTAAAATTGGGTCCTGCTAACAAAATACACACCACAACTTTACATGGACATTGGGTCCAGGCCTCCCAGGTACCACCGGTTTCTTGGAAGACATGTGGTCCCCTCTCTAGCTTCCACCCACATTCCCGAATGGTTCATCGGACAATTGATTTTCTCCATAGGCCAAACCATGTTCTTTCTAGTGTAATTTTTCCTCACTCACACACACCCTAGAAAAATTCCTAGAATTTCACCCATCCTGATCACATCTCAAGACCAACACTTCTTACCTATGGAGTTCTAGTAAGGTAGGCTTTAGAAAAGAAAGGTGTACCATGTTGACATGAGTCATATAATTTAGTCATTTAACCATTTATCAATCTGGGGAATCATTTGTTACATAATTTTATAATTAATAAAGCCTGGAAGATCGATAAATATAGTTTTGATGGGAATTAGTTAAATTACGTAAAAATTTTAATAAAGGAAAAACATCATTTTTATTAAAAACCTCCTTTACATGCTTTCAGTTAAAACTGCATGGAAGAACCTGGGGAAAATCATAAGAAATGGGTGATCTATAAATCCCAGTAAGGGAATAAGAATTTTATAAAGAAATAAAAGTTAGAAAATAGGAATATAAATAGAGAATGAAAAGGAACATGAATAATAAGTCATGATATAAAATGACAACCATAAAGGCAACATGGTAAATGTTAAAACAACTTAAAACACTACATCATAAACATATGTCAAGGATAAATTCAAAGACATCATTATGGAAAAAATCCCATAAATTAATTAGGTTAAATACCTATCAAAACATGACATATCCTGAGACAAAACACTACCCAATTCATTAGATCACTATATAATTCTGGGTGCACCTGCCAAATTCATATAATTCTCATGCTTAACTATTCCACATAGACCATACAAAATGGATTCATTCATTATAATATATTATTCCACAATCAAGGAGTGTCTAATACATACATGTATGTCCCAATAAAAATATGTATAAGTGTATTATTTTGAATAGCCTAGATAGGAAATGGGCATGGTAAGATATAAATTACATTTATTTCCTGAACTTATGAATTTCTAGGCATCAATCTATGTTATCCATGATCTATTTTCTAACATATACTTCTATTGGAATTTTTTGTTCCATTAATAATGGTTTGTGATGAGATTATGGATTTACCATAGAATATCCCATGGGAATTTCAAACCAGGTTCGCAGTAAAGCCAGTTGTTGCATACCAGGTTATACCAAGTCAAGCCCAACACAACTTGTCTAAGTTATAATACTTCTATTCTAGAACTTTTTCCACTTGTAGTATCCATAAATGTATTTATTTTATTGATATAAAAATTACCATATAATTACCAAAAGGTAGGTAGGTTTTATTTTAATTAGTCTTATCCCTATGTTTTTCTAAACATTTTTCTTATTCTATTCCCAAAAATAACCAAACTTTTCCTTTTACACCAACTATAACAACCATGAACATTATTACACATTCATTATTGATTTATAGAATAAGATTACACATAATAAAAAACATAAGATCAATATGTATACTATATTTGTGAATTAGGTACATTACAATACTATTTAAACTATGTAAAACATCAACTGTATTGAAAACATATTTAACATGCCCGCACATAAAACTGCATAGGATAACTTGGGTACATACATAAGAAATGGGTGAGATATAAATACGTAAAATGGAATAATCATGTAATAAGGTAATCAATGTTAGAAAATTGGCATATATATGGGGAATAAAAATGAAAGTGAAAATGAGACATGATGTGGATGAAAATCATAAAGGCATCATGGGAAATGTGGAAACAACTTAAAATACTTGATCATAAATATAGCTCAAGGATAAATGCTAATACATAAATATAAAAAAGTACCATAAAATAATCTAGTTCAATCCCTATACCAATATAATGTCTCATGAGACTAAACATTACTCAATGTGTTGGAGCGCTATATAATTCTGAGTGCACCCGTCACATTCATTTCATTCTCATGCTTAAGTGTGCTACATAGATCTTACAAAAAGGATTCAATCGTCATAATATTTTATTCCAAAATTAATGAGTCTGGAATAAATACATGTATATACCAATTCAAATAGTTATAAGTGTATAATTGTGACAACCCTTGATAAAAAATGGGTATGATATTCACTACACAATAGTTTTGGTATGTAAATTTTGTGGTGAAATTTCGGTAGCATAAAAACATCACATAAAATTTCATAAAATTGGTTGATGAGTGTGAAATGTGTATATAATAATTTTTATATTATATGGGAAGTGATATGTACATGGATAAATATATACAAATATTTGGAATTGGAAGTATAAGGCATAAGATAATAAAGAATCTTGACTAAATAATTGAATGTGTGGATCCCTTACTTGAGAGTGGACTCCAAATCCTTGGGAAGAGATTATGAGAGTTTGGGGGAACATTAGGAGGAATATATAGCGGGGAGTTCATAAAAATTATGTACTCCAAATAGTTTTGTTGAAGAAAAAAGGGAGCTTGGGTGGGTTTATTTAGGAAATGAGTGGGTATTTCTTTATTATTTATAAAACTTCGGTTTCAGACTCTTTATAATAAAATAATGAAGAAAAAAACATTCCCATAGTTTTTACCATGGTATTCTTGAATTTTAAGTTTTTCTAATTATTTTATTAGGGAAAATGATGAATTTAATAAAATAATAATGTTGATTATGTGGAAGTGATTCATACTCTTAACGAAGTTATTTTAAAACCATAAAATATATTAATGGTTTTGGAGGATTCATACTGGATTTATAAAATTAATCAAATAAACTTTATATATAATTATATTAAAGATAAAACACAGGTTTTTTCTTGGAAACCTTTTTTAGTATTTATTACATCACTTTTGGGTCATTATGATGTCATAAAATACAAAGTATATTTGTACAATATTTAATTTTCCCCCGAAGATTTGATTGTCTTAGAAAATAATGAAAAATTAACCATTGGATAATTTGGAAATTTTGATTCCAAAAATAATATTCATTTCATATAAATAATTTTCTAAATATGTGAATTTTCCCTTTGAAAATAAATCTGGCATTTATTTTGAAATTCTATGTTTTTTGACACCAAAAATTCTCAAACCCTTATAAAAATTACATTTGAATTCATAAAAATTATATAATCATTTATATTTAATAAAAATTATTTAATAATAAAAATTTATTAAAATAGTAATTATCTCATAAAATCCAGTAATTCATCAAAATTAATTCCTTACTTTAGATTGAATATAACAAAAAAATACTACTTGTGTTTTATTGTATAAAAAAATTATTTATAAAGTAACAATTATAGGATGAAAATATATTAATTATTCTTTGAAAGATAATGTACATACTCATATTTATAGGTTCATTATGTATACCCCTTTAATACACCCACAAATTCCCTAAGTGTAAGGTTCACAATAGTGAGACTATAATGGGGTTGTTCGACATACATGGTTTGGGTCGTGATCTCAATGAACTTAAAATTCTCCAATAAATGGTTTCAATCATGCTTATGTTCTTGGATATCAGGTTGGGATTGATCATGGTAATATTCCATAGATTAAATATTCCTTGTAAGCTCAGATAAAAGGGATTCATAGGGTAAGATATTACAGGTTGAGGCCATCACTTCCTTTGTCCATGTCTATTAGATTTGTTAAAACCCTATATTTATACTAACCATGTGATCACTATTCAAAAAAAATATTATAAATGGTAATTATTCTTATAATTAATTTAAATATGATAGGATATAATAAAACCAAATATGTTCATCTGTTTTCTACAACCATAATACATAATAATAAATTTAATTACAATCTAAAGGAAAATTTTATTTCTAACAGTTTGGGTCATTACAATTTAATTGATGATAGATATAGGGGTCTCTTTTCATTTGGACATCAAATAGTAAGTAATATGGACATTTAAAGACATATACTATCATTAGGAATTGGGAATATAAGGCATAATATAATAAAGAAACTTTAATAAAGGGGAGAATGAGAGGATCACTTATAAAAAATCGACATGGTAAAAAGTGTTCATAAATGGTCATTGGAGGGATTAATGAGAATGAAAGGAGTATCTCATCACATAAAAATATAAATTATAGTAAGTGGGTTATAGGAAGACATACCCAAATAACCAATAAATTTAAACTAAGAAGCATAAGATAAAAGAGGCTCTTGAATGGTGATGAGAAGAAAGAAGTCCCTTACTAAATTTTGGCATAGTAACATCTTAGGTAAGGGTCAAAATAAGGGAGGATAAATGGTTTATAATTAAAATAGAATCAACTGGAATGTAAGGTAAAATTTATAAATGAATTAAAATATATCCAATTGAAATTAAAAAGGCTAATATAAATGAATGTTCTTGAATTTAAAGGAGGATATGAAGGTCCCTTACATGAGTGTGTGACTTCAAATGCTTGGGAAGAGATTATTGATATATTGGAGAAACCTTAAGAGGACTCTAGAGAGGATAGGATAGAGTAAAGAAATTATCCAAAGAGTTTTAGTGAAGTGAAAATGGGGCTTGGTCGAGTTTATATATGAAATGGGTGGGGATTTATTATATGATTTCTCAAACCTAGGTTTTGGAATCTGGATAATAAAATAACCAAAACAAAAAACCATCCCATGGGTTTTTCTAATGGTTTCTACCAAATAAGATTGGTTTTAATTAATTTATATGTTAATGTTCCAAACTTATTAAAATAATACACTTTTTTATGAGGAGGTGAGTCATACTCCTAATGAAATGATTTTAAAACCTTAAAATATATTAATAGTTTTGGAGGATTCATAATGGATTTATAAAATTAATCAAATAAACTTTTAAAGAGAAAATGTAGATTTGGTCATTTATAAATTTTATAGTATTTACTACGTCACACTCTAATTTGATAGAAACCAGGGGAAGGTTTGTGGTTTGGGTTATTTTATTATATAGATTCAAAACCTATGTTTCAGAAATAATAAAGAAATCCCAATTCATTTCCTTTAATAAACCACCCATTATCCCATTTCTCTTAACTAAAACTCTTTATATAATTTCCTTACGCATCCCTACTATCTCTAGAGTACTCCTATGATTCCCCAAAGCTCCCAAGTAGCACTCTCCAAGCATTTTTTGTAACACACTCAAGTAACAGATTTTAAACTCTCCTCTTTATATCAAGCACTTATTTTACATTATGTTTATTAATTTCCATTTTATTATTCTGGGATATGTTCTTATATACCCCCTTACTATACATTTTATGTATACATGATTATAGGACCCTTTCACTTTAATTAATTCCTACCATGATCCTTTATGTACAACTGTCACCATGTCGAAATTCAGTAAAGGATTTATCCATTCTCATTCCCATACAAGAACATATTTCATGTTATGCATCTCAATTTCAATTTTTTCATGTTGATATGCTTTATTACACACCCCTTACTATCAATTATATGTATGAATTATGATAGACTCATTTCACTCTCATTAATCCCACTCATGAACCTTTATGTACACCCTTCACCATGCCAAAATTTAGTAAGGGATCCCCTCCTTCTTTTATTTATTATCTTATGACTTATATTTCCAATTAATATTGACGGGATATGTATTTAAATATACCTAATACTACCCATTTTATGTATAAATGAGGAGATACTCCCTTTTCTCTCATATACCCACTTTATGAATTTTTATGTGATGATGTTCTTCTGCTGAAATTTCACCACGATTTTCCATAAAGAAAAAGATGGGTAGTGAATACCATACCCATTTTGTATATAGGGTATTCACCATTATACACTTATAATTACTTGACATGGTAATTTTATGTTTTTATTACACACTTTTTGATCATGGAATAAAATATGATGAAGAATTATACCATGTTGTATGATCTATATGGCACACTTAAGAATGAGAATGAAATGAATGTGACGGGTGCACCTGAAACAATAGTGTGCTCCAATTATTTGGGTAATGTTTAGTCTCACGAGACATCGGGTTGGGTGAAGAGAGTGAACATTATTTCTTTTATGGGACTTTTTACATAATTATATCTTTAAAGGTATCCTTGACCATTGTTTATGATGTAATCTTTTATGTTTTTGCAACATTTCTCATGTTTCTTTTATAATTATCATACTATATCATTGTTCATGTTTATTATCCCTACTACTTTTATGCCCCATTGATAGGACTATTGCATAACATTAATTATTCTCTTATTCCAGGTTTATTCTCTTACTAGGATTTATAACCCACCCCTTTCTTATGTATGTTCTCGGGGTATCCCATGAAGTTTTAAGTGTAATAATATTAATAATGTTTTTAATAAAGATAATTTTTTCATGTTTTATATTTTTATGTAATGTACATAATCCAAAATACACTATACTTTTCAATCATCTAGATTTTATTAAGTGTAATCTTATGTAATAAATAATGTATTAATGTGAAGAAAGATATATTGGTCCCATCCTACATTTAATTAAATTGAGCATGCTATCAACATATCCTCAAGTGTCTGTACAATACTCTCAGTTTAGCCTTCAGTTTGAGGGTGATAACCCTTTATGAATTTCAAATCAGTCTTTAGATAATGTTGAAGAATTTTCTATAACTTGTAGGGGAATCTTGAACCCCAATTGGATACAATATATAGTGGTACTCCATACGGCCTTACAACATCATTGATGTATATCCTTTGATGTTTATCGAGTGAGAAATTATCTTAAATTAAAATGAAGTGTGTATTATTGTTAATATGATCCACCATAACCCAGATAACATTTTCTTCCATGGATTTCGTCAGATGTATGGTGAAAAATTCCATGGATATTTTTCCCATTTACAAGTTGGTATGTGTAATGGTTGTATCATCCCCTTATATTTTTTCCTCTCTGCTTTTACTTTCTGACATACAAGACATAATGATGTATATTCCATGTTATCTTTATTTATATTTTCCCACCAATAGTTCTCTTATAGATCTTGATATATATTTCTACTTCCTGGGTGGATGGAGAAGGCTAAGACAATTCAGAAAAACATGAAGGGTACTTAGAGTCAACAAAATTGCTTTGTCGACAATTTTTGATGAGACCAAGATTATGATGTTAGAGACATGATATTACTCTTCATATCTCCATGGAATGAAGTGATGAGATTTGGGGAAAAGGGAATGACTATTCCTAGATACAACAACACTTTTGGTATCCTTGATCGCATCAGAGAAGTTGCTTATCGATTAAAACTCCCACCTAACAGATATCTAGTACATGATGTATTTCATGCATCCCTCTTAAGAACGTACAAACCAGAACCCTCATAATTACTCAATCAACATGTATTACCATTATATAAAGAACTTTTATAAGAGGAGCAACTGATGAAGATCTTAGATCATATTGAAAAAGTTCTAAGGAATATGAAAATGAACCTGGTAAAAGTGCTCTGGGGAAACCACAAGTTTGATGAAGGAACATGAGAACTGGAGGAGGTGATGAAATAGAGTTACCCTCAACTGTTTCAGTATGGCTAAATAATATTTTTTGGATGGAATTTATTAAGGGGGGATATTGTAATGACCTGAACAATTATAAATAAAATTTATATTATGATTTAATTAAATATATTGTAATGTAACCAATATCCAACCCATGAATTTTCACAACCTAATCATTTAATTACAAATTTGTGGACACATGATCCTAATTTGGAGTTAAAAATTTGATAGACACAAAATTAAAAGAAAAATAAATGTAATTGAATTATAGACAACACATACAACAAAACAGAATCTTGCATGTTGTGTAATAAAATGTTTTAAGAATCATTACATCATTAAAAGAAAAAAATTTATTACACTTGATATGGGTTTGATTTTTACAAAATAACAATGGTTATATGGAATTATTAATTGAAAACATATATTTAATGATTTCCATGTAAATTCTAATACAAACTACTAATAATTTTTTCCAGAATTTATTATTGAGCCACGGTGAAAATGACGAGGAGGCTCTCAAATAATGAATTTGTTGAAATTTTTTAAGATCCCACTAGATGTATATGAATAACAAATTAGATAGAATAGTATATGAGTTATAGAAAATTTTCTAAATTCTCATAAAGTATATAATAGAGGTGTAATTTATGATAAAATTTGATAGAAAATATGTGACGATAGAATGAATATGCACAATAGTGGAAATATGAAATAGTAGTGTGTGTAGATTTTTTTAAACATGATTCAAAACATTGTTACAACAGAGGATAATGAAAAAATAAACATTATCATATTAAATATAAACATTTATAAGATGAAATTAGTATATTTAAAATAATAGAATAGTTGGGTTTGAGATAATGATAATAGAACTTATGATTGTAACGTATTGATCTATGAGATTTAATTCACATTTAAGATTGAGAAGGTGATGATTTTAAAATTATACATAAAACTATAATATAATTGGTTATTATTGATGAATAAATTAATAAAATTTAAATGTAAATTAGATAGGTAAAATTTATGAAGAATAATTTTTTGGGAGAAACTATACAAGTGATGTTTGGAAAAATCTAGATTTTTTTATTTTTTAATTGTTACTTAATATCATCTAAAATTTTTTACCACCTATTTCTACATAAATGATCACCTTTTGAGGCTCTAAAAAAAGGATCCCCTCTATTTTTATATTAAATGGTGGATGTAGGAAGGATCTGTATATATGTAAACTATATTTAAATATTATGAATAAAATGTATGTATATATGTAATATTAAAATATTGAATAGTTGATAAAATAAGGGAACTAAATTATTATGGATAACAACACCTATTTTGAATATAAACACCTTAAATAATATACATGAGCTCTAACTTTTTATTGACATGAATAGAAACACCTATTTTTAAATATTAAACTATGCATATTTTCATACAATAGAAGTTGGAGAACATAATTTTTAAGATAATAAAATGCATACAAACATTTATAAACTATATTCATATATTTATACAAAATTGGTAAAAATATTGAAATATTAAACTTTATTCATATATGCAGGCACATGAAGTTGGAACTCATACAGTTTATACATTTGAAAATAGAGCTCATATATTTGAGGATAATAAACTGTATATATATATATATGCATGATCTAAACACTTTACTATGGATAGAAACACCTTTAAGGGATGAGGGAAGATTGCAGAGAGAAGTTGGAGGTGATCCAAATTGAAGATGATGTCTGGATAGGGTACCGATTTGTCCCGGGCAAGCCACTGTTTGAGGAAGCATGTGCATGTGATGGATTATGACAACAATAGTCTTAGTGTGTGTCCTGAGATTTATACCATTGTCACTCCAGATGCATCGATGGTGACTTAGAGTGATTGTGTTTATTTCCATGATGGGATTTTCAAGCTCAACCCAGTAATAGAATGTAATAGAAATATTTAAATAGTAATGAAAACTAATATGAAATGATATCACAAGACATAAAGAATACCAATTTATTTGACCAGACAGAATAATATAATATTTAATGAGATCCAAATTTAACAAAATTAGCTTCTTGTCCATATTTAGCATTTTAAAACACATATGAGTAAATTAAGTAAAAGAAATAAAAAATGATAGAAAAGAAATAACTATAGATGGTGATTTAAAACCCATAAATATGGTTACATTTGGGAAACCCCCAGAAAAAATTAATGTCCCCTGTTGATTATGATTAAATTCAGGACAACCTAATAACCTACAATAGAACAACCATCACCCTAAAATATGAAATTGAAATTGGTAAATGAAACATAGGGATACCTAATGCACTGAGAAAAAAAAGATCAATTAGGATAATAACATATCTAATGTAGGGATGGATAAGAAATGGAATTAGTACCTGAAACATGGGGTTTACCAAATTCAAGGGCTCCTGGTTGAGATCATCATGATAATTATTTAATGAAATTGGATATTAGTTGAATAAAAATACAATAAACAAATTAGAAATAATAAGCGTTAGTATAAAAATTGGCATATAAATGATGGTTTAACAACCATTGATTTTACTACCCATGGGATCCCGTATTAATTGAAAATATAAACATAATAAAATAAAAATTCTAATCATAAAATTTTTAGTTTTTGATCAATTAATTTTTTTCAAGAAAAATAAAATGAATGAAAAGAATAATCTCATAAATAGCATTAATTGTTTCGACCAGATGGAATCATCTAAAGACTTAAAATGAGATCCAACTTGAACTGTTTTAGATTATGAAACTCTTTTTGTATATTAATTAAAGTAACTCAAAATAGGTACCTCAAAAAACATTTAAGTCCCTTTCGAATTATGCTTTAATTCAGCACAAATTAAAAAAATACATTGAATAATGGAAAAATGAAACTGAAGTACACTGAAAATAACAATTGAAATCATAACAATCATAAAATATTTAAGAGAAGATAATAAAATAATTTCAATGTTAATGTAATGATCATTTTAAATATGAATTTGTAAAATATAATCCATGCATCAAAATAGTTAAAAATTTAATACATCCTTAGAAAAAGAAATTCAATGAAAATATTCATTTTATTGATATGAAATAAAATTTAAATTTATAGAAACTACATATATTTTCTAATATTTAATACATTGGTGATGATTCAATTTGATGATATCTATAAATGTCATTTAATTTAATGTTTATTCCAAAGATGTCAATAAATGAATATTGTATATAAATTTCAGTTATCATGCATGATACAAAATTAAAACTGAGAGATTAAATACTGCTATATTAACTACATTAAATACATCTTCAATACTGTTATTATAGAAAATTTTAATATGTAATTTTCTTATAAAATATTAAGGAAATGTCAATCACATATTCATTATAAAATAATTATGAAGGTGTCCCATGTTTCATGCATAATCAGCCTAGTTTTTTAAATTCAATACAATTTTATACAAGCTATTAAGTCATCTAAAATATTTTTCATATTAAACATTACTTATGAAAGTATCTAAATATTACATTTTTTTGATTCACATAAAGTTATTATAGTATTTGTGATGTAGATGCAGTTAAAGTTCAAATATTTCGTGTCGGAATCTTAATAAATGATGTTTTTGATATTAAACACACAGTCAAATATCCTGATCAAGAATTATAAAAGCCTGTCAATGTTACATATGCAACTATATATTAAATTTTGGGGAAAAATTATTTATAATTTTTATATGTTAATTTATCATATCATATTTTATTATTGATTGAATGATATTCTTTGTTGATAGTTTTCATATTTATATTTATGTATTTACAAGAATTACCTAAATGGGATTCAAAATTTTGGTATTAGTGTATACTTTCCACATAATAGGTACTAAGGAAGAGGTAATACTATTTAAAATTACATTGCATATTTTACTATATAGATAGATCTTACTAATTTTTGATATTTCATCTCATAGATGAATAGTAATATAATTATTTAAATATATATATGGAGTGAGATTACTAAATAATATTTTTCATCAATTATAGTGTCAAATGGACACCAAGAGTGAGTTTATAAAAATTTAAACATGATCAATTGAAACATAAATATATAATCAAGAAAGTCATCATATAATAGATTTATTTTTTTATAAAATATATTAATGTTTAATGGTGACCAATACTGTTACCATAACCTACAAAAGGGATTAAATTAATAGAGACACTACTATTCAAGCTTCAAATGGTTTAAAGTCAATATAACCTTTCTTTAAATCATATTTTTTGTACGTCATTATCAAATCATATAGATATAAATAAAAAATATAAATTACCAAGGAAAACTATACGCATTGAATTTGTATACTAATGATAACAAATATGGTGGAGATAGAGAAAATTAGTGCAATGAACTTGAACCAATAAAAAATTTAGAATATATGGTACATAAAAGAATAATTGTATTAACATAGGATTAATTATTCAATGTGGATCATATTTTAATAGGTCATCATCTTAATGAAGCTTCCATAATGCTAACAATATAAGCATCAACCATAATAATCATTATCAACCTAATTTTTTTGGGCATATAAAACAATATTAGAAAAAACATTTTAAAATAAATCTTACGCACCTCTCTTGCAGACTACATAGAAAAAAATGGAAGTCCTTAAAGAAATAAATTCAATGGTAATAGAGTAAACAATATAATATATGTAAGATTCAGTAGAAACCATAAATAAATAATATATTAAAAAAACCCTTTCAAGCATATATGAATGTGAAATACTGATAGAATCATATATGATTGTGAAAGACCAGCGAAATTAAATGAGATATACCACCTAGTTTGATTCAATTTAAAACATGAATTTATTTATGAAAAATAAAAATCATCATGGTTCAATTAGTTATTGAATAATCATATGCCACCACCATAATAAGAGAGTAAATAGTGAAACACAAAAATAAAAAAAATCAATTTTTCTTTTCATTATGATCATATAGAAGTAAGTGATGGACACCCTCATAATTACTAATTTGAATGATTTATTATTAAAATAGATAATGAAACAAATTTTATTATATTTATTTGTAATATTAAATGTTTATATTATAGTGTTGAAATATTACGTACCTAATCTGGCTTAATCCTTAATGAGAATCTTGTACGAATGGGTTTGAAAACATGAATAATAGATTCCTTCATAACTTCCTAAGTAAAATAATTATTATATAGTAACCTTATTATTATCAAGGGTGATTTAATATGGAGAAAATATAAATATATAAACAGAAGTATAGACCATGGTAGAAGTGATGACCCTCTTAAGGGAGTTAAAGCATAAAAAAACATTAGTCATGCTTTTGTGTTTAAAACTATTTCATTGACGACACATTAATAAAAACGTGATAATATATACATATAAAACACACAAAAAAGACACAAATATATATATATATATATATATAGATAAATCATATATATATATATATATAAATATACAGAACTCGTATGTTTACAAAACACTTAAAGAGAAAGAGAAAGAAAACAGAACATACACACATATATATGAGTGAGAAGAAAGAATATATATATATATATATATAACCCATGTGTATAAAAAAACACACACACAAACACACATATATATATAATGAACATATACAACACATATTTATAATAACATTATCATTATATGTTATCAATTTCACCCTATCCTCTAGGATTAAAAACGAACCATCTTTGACATGAAATCAATATCATGAAAAGTTAAACTTCTGTATGAAATTTTACAAAATCAAGTAATTTGGTCAAACCATTTTATAGGATTTTATAAAATTCTCACCCCTTGATTTCATTAGATTCTCACCCCTGCAAATTTTTTAAAATACCTATAAATGTATATGTTTTTTAGATCGTAAAAGTGAAAAAAAACTCTATTGATTTTTTGTAGATGGTTTATGAGTCTCGATGGTTAAAGACAGAATGATACAGAAAATTTTAAAAATATAAAGATCCACAAAAAATGAAACATGTATTTGAAAAAAGAACATTGATGAGAAAAGTAATCAGTTTAATTAAAACATTTCATCCCTCAAAATAAGAGATACATGTTATTTTAGGAAAAAAATACCTGAATAGTGATTTTTTTTATTTTGTATTATATCAAAATGAAAAATAGATATGAAATAAAAATAATCTTAATGTAGTAATCAACTTCAATTGAAAATAGGGTAATTATTTTAAAAAGCACTTAGAAATTGTATCCAACAAAATTTATCAAAATATCATGGTAACTAAAATAAAAAATGTTTACAAAAGTGAACAACACATATTGTTGATGTTGAAAGAAAATTTTAAAAAACAATACCTCTAACCCAAACTCACATAAAATTGGAATTTTTCAAATATCTGCACCATTGAAAATGATAATATTTAATTTAAGTTGACAATGTTATACATTTTAAAAAAATACAGTTCAAATATGAAAAATAATAAAAAGAACACTGTTTGAAAAGCTATTTGGTGTGTAATGTAACAAGTATAGAGAATAACTTCATTTTTAATGTTTAGAGGATCACCTATAAAAACAAAATAATCATCTAGTATTTCCCCCATGAGATTCCATGGAATGCAGTAGCTATAATATATATATATATATATATAGAAAAGAATAATGATATAAATATATGAGGGAAGAAATGTTTGATGATTCTAGATAAGTTAGAAGAGTATGATATATCAAACATACATTCAATTGTTTCACAATTAATTAGATTATAATACAAATATGATCAGATGAAGTTTAATAAAATGTATATGGGAATAAAAAAAATTAGTAAGTAAATGAAAAATAAATTCATGGTCGGGTAATATACCTTTCACATTGGTACATTTTTGGAATTTTTGGTTGTTATTTTTATTAAAAAATCCTTACTAGAATCTATTGTAGTGATTTATTTGTGTTCATCTCATTTCTAACATACCAGACTAGAAGTTGTTTCTTTTCCACTGTTTCAAAAACTTACAGAATGTTGAAACAAAATAAATTAGTGTAAAAAAATATAAATATCTCAATTATGGCCATGGATGCATAAAAAAATTTCTATAACCCTTCTCTTCCCAGTTTTTCATAGGCGGCCTATATCAGGTTGTAACAAAAAAAATACAAATTTATTATATGGGTTTATTAAAAGTAAACACCAAATTAGTTATATACTTTTTCAGGGAAAACATTTCTAAATTTTATGAAAGGATATATGAATACTCTATATTAGGATTTCTAAATATAAATATGTTAAATCTAAAAACAAACTATGAAAAATAAATTATTCAAATAGAAAAATATTTTTGAATATGCAATTAATTTACCATCGGATTGAATAAATAGATGAAATAAAATTAGACCTGAAATGTATAGATGAACTTAAAATTAACAAACCAAGTGAGGATATACCTTTTCACTTTTTGAGGGTGTGGGGGAGGTCGACATCCACACTAGATCCACTGTGAAAATCTAAATCCTCACATAAATACATGCACTTGTATGTACGTGGTGAGGTGTTGGGTGAGGCAGAGAGGGGAGTCTATGAGAGATATAGGGAATTAGAAGGGAAAGGATATTAATGGAGAATGTTAGGTAGTAGGGAAGTGTGTAAAAGAAATGACATTAGAGAAATATGAATGGCGATGACACGTGTTAGGAGATATAAAATCCAATAGTATATCTAATTGATATAAAGCATCGTAAGTAGACCAATGTTTTGATTATGTAAGAATAAAGAAATCAAGAATAATCATATAGTCATAAAAACAATAAAAAACACATAAATTTAAAATGTATCTAGTGTAATGAAAAAAATAAATTTATCAATAGGAACTTTATAAAAATGATTCATACATATAGTGAAAAGACTTCATATAATGTAGTAAAAGGAAAGTTAAAGATATCAATCTATTATGAAACTAATATAATAGTACATTAAAGAAATTTTTGAGTTTTTATTGTAAAATTATTATCCACATAATCATATATTACACATAGAGAAAAACATATTTGTCAGTGTGTAGATAATTGGAAATCATAATACAGAGAGATGTTTTAGTAGTAAGCTCAAGTAGAGATATACCAATGGAACCATAAATATGAAGAGTTTAAGGTAACACCTACAGTTTCAGAAATATAGAAGCCTTATATTTCATTATTATTTTAAAATAGAGATATAACTTATATAGTAGGGACTTCCTGAACCTATCACAATGGGGGAGAAATAAGAATAAATGTTTTATTGTAATACAGTTACAGTACTAAACATGATATTTGATCAAGAAGTGTGTAAAAGAAAAAATATATTTAATGGAAACCATTTTATAACAGTTGTGATAGATCATAAAATTTAATTGTATTTACTTAAATATATGAAATGAATGGTTAAAATTTAAAAACATAATGTGTAGTGGTACCTAGAATATGGAATCATAAGATTCATGGAAAATGTTTTAAGGGATAATTAAATCACTATTAAACCATAAACCTAGAATTGGACCATTCGTGTAAAATATCATGAGAGTGTAATAAGAACAAATTAAGAAATAACATGGTAGAGTTGGTAGATGAATCACCTGTATCGGCCATAGAGGGAATCACTTCTAGGGGATTCACTATGAGATGGGGATATAAGAAATCATAGAAACCCTATATTTAGTGATGAATATGGTTATGTCAATTGATAAATTCTTGCATTGATAAAAATCATTTTAAATTATAATAAAATAAATTATATTTAATCCAAACATTCCACTGAAGTAGAAAATAGTGTGTGACGTGAGTAAATGGTAACTTTGTAGAGTGGAGTGAGTAAATCTGTTTCTGATGTGAGAAACCCCTAGGATGGAGATCAATGGTGTCTTGAACGAACCAATTGGTTCACCGGGTATGATAAGGGAGGCGAGGATTTGGAGTTAGGGGAATATATAGGGATTTAGAAGTTGGAGGAGGGAGTTGGGAGGTGGGGTTGGGGAGATAGGGGTTATGGTGAGAAGGGGGAATGGTAGGCGAGGCAAGGAGATGGGACATTCGAGGTAGGAGGAGGGAGGCGAATGATAGGAGGTGATAATAGGGATATGGGGGTGGGAGAGATGGGAGGGGGAGTTGGGAGACAGTAGATAGAAATGGGGATACGTTCTTAGAGAGGAACCAAGATGAGAGTTATGTGTATAATGGAGATTCGAGGGGGATGAAGGAGAGGATGACACGTAGACATGGATGAAGGAGAAAGTGACACATAGCTGGAAGATTCACAACATTTAGTATATATAATAGATCTGGATAAAGAAAACACATGCACTTATTTGATATTATTATAACCCCTCAGATTTAAATGTCCTTTAAACATCATTAGAATTGAAAATATATCCATTGAATAATTACCACATGATTAGTATACATAGTGTGTTTTAACAAATCCAATTGACACAAACAAAGTAAGTGATGAGATTAACAAGTAGTATTGGACCCTATGAATCACATTTATTAGAGTTTTAAAGGGAGATAACCTCCTTGGGATATTCAATTAATGAAGACAAAACTAGGATCTAACAACTTATGCATGAGAAAAACCTTTTATGTGATATTTCAATGATCATTGAGACCACAACACAAACCATGTACGCCGAACCACCCCAAGAAAATCTCACTATCACACTCATTACTCATAGGGATCTTAATAGTGAATTAAATGAATATGCATAAAAACCCTAGCTATATGAGTATATATATTATTTTATATATGATAATGATTACATTTTTATCATATTGTTATTACTTTAGAACTGATTTATTTTATAAAATAAAACACAAATAGTATTTTAGGGTAATATTCAAATTCAATCAAGGAATTTATTTTTATGAATTATTGGATATTATAAAATAAATATTATTTTAATAAAATATTATTAATAAATAATTTTTGTTAAATATTAATGATCATATAATTTTTATGAAGTTAAATGTAATTTTTATAAATGTTCGAAAAATGAAATTTTCAATAACATAACATTTATTAATTAATGTTGATTTTGTTTTAAAAGTGAAAATTCTAATATTTATAAAATTATTTATATAAAATTAATATTATTTTTGGAATAAGAATTTTGAAATTACCCAATGGTGATATATTCATAGTTTTTTGAGACAGTCGAATTTTCAGGTAAAAATTAAATATCGTATAAATATACATTGTGTATTATGACATCATAATGATACAAAAGAGATGTCATAAATACTATAAATGGTATAAAAATATATGCTTTTCCTTTAATGTAATGTATTTTAAGTTTATTTTATTCATTTTATAAATTTAGTATGAATCCCGCACATCCATTAAAATATTTTAAGGTTTTAAAATTATTTCTTTAAGAGTATGACTCACCTGAACATATGAAAGGGTATTATTTTATTAATTTATGCCATTGGACATATTAAATAATGAAAAACACTCCAAATTGCAAGATAACGAGTGAAAAAACATGTGAATGAATGTCGTTTGGTTATTTTATTATATAGATTCCAAAAAATAAGTTTGAGAAATAATAAATATGTCCCCAATCATTTCCCATATAAACCCACCCAAGCATCCATTTGAATTCAATAAAACTATGTGGAGAATGTCATTACTCGTCCCTCCACTTTCTATAGTCCTCCAAAGGTATCTCCATGCTCTCATTAAGCTCCTCCCAATTCTTTTTGAGTCACACACTCAAGTAAAGGATCCTCACCTTCACTTCTATATAAAGGTTCTTTGTTATCTTACATCTTCTATTTCTAATTCCTATTGATGGGATATGTCTTTCCATATCCATAATAGGTAAAATTTTATTTCAAAATTATTATAGATCTCTTTATCTCTCATAAACCCATTTTATTAATTTTTATATGACGCTATTCTGCTGTCAAAATTTCACCATGAATTTTCATTCCATGATAATTTTATAGTGAATACCATAACCATTTACTATCAAGGGTATCCACCTTTACACACATATTATTATATGAATTTAGATATTAATGAATTTATTCCACACTCCTTAATCATGAAATAAAATACTATGACGAATAAAACTATGTAGTATGATCTATGTGGCACACAAAAGCAAGGGAATTAAATTAAAGTCATGGGTGCACCCATAATTATATAGTGCTCTAATGCATTGGGAAAATTTTATACTCATGAGTTGTCTTGTTGGGACATGGAGTGAACCAGATTCTTTTATAGTACTTTTATATAATGATTTCATGGATTTTATCCTTAAAATTTGTTTTTAGGCATTTTTATGTTATTTCCACATTTCCAATGTTTCGTTTATGGTTACCATGCTATATCAGGCCTTATTATTCATGTTCTTTTTTGGTCTCTATTGATATTAAAATTGTCTAACATATATTACCTTATGCTAATATTATTCCCTAATTAGGATTTAAACCTCACCCCTTTATTATTTATGTCCAAAGGTTATCCAATGTTGTTTTAAGTGAAATATTGTTAATAACGTTTTCAATAAAGATGCTATTTGTTCCATATTTTAATGTTGTTATGTAATGTATATAATTCCCAAATACACTAGACATATCAATATTCTTGGATTTATTATTTGTAATATTATGTAATAAATCTTGAATTAATGTTTAATAAAGATAATAGTTCCCAACATGGTGTCTCACAAGACTAAAAATTACCCAATGCATTAGAGAATTATATAATTCCAGGTGCACCCGTCACTTTTAATTTCATTCTCATGCTTAAGTGTGCCACATAGATCATAAAAAATTGATTAATTCATAATAATAAATTATTCCATGAAAAATGAGTGTGTAATATAATTATATATGTTTCTAATAAAATAGTTACAAGTTCATAAATGTGAATACCCTTGCTAGGAAATGGGTATGGGTAATCACTGAACATTTGTCTGGCATGGGAAATTGTGATGAAATTTCAGTAGCAAAACAGAGTCACTGAAAATTCATAAATTATTTTTATTAGAGGGAAAGATGTATCTCATAATTTTAAAATGAAATTGGTAGTAATAAAGACATGGAAAGACATGTCCCAATAGTAGGAATTGGAAAATATAAGGCATAAGATAATAATGAAAGCTGAATAAAGAAGAGAAAGTGAGGATCCCTAACTTGAGTGTGTGACTCCAAATGCTTGGGAGGAGCTTCTTGAGAGATTGGGGTCACCTGGAGGGGACTCTAGAGAGGTTAGAGAAGTGTGAGGAAGTTCTACAATGGGTTTTCGTGAAGATAAATGGTATCTTGGGTGGGGTTTTATAGGACATGAGTGGGGCTTTCATTATTATTTATCAAACATAGGTTTTGGACTCTATATAAAAAAATAACTAAAACCATAATAATTACCATAGTTTTTCCCATGGTTTCTAAAAAATTGGAGTGGTTTTAATTATTTTATAAGGCCAAGGGATGTACATGAAAAAATAATTCCCTTTCTTATGTGGAGGTTAGTTATACTCATAAAGAAATTAGTTTAAAATCTTAAAATATATTAATGGTTTTGTAGGATTCATAATGGATTTATAAAATTAATAAAATAAAATTAAAATAAAATTATTTTAAATTTAAAACGTATATTTGGTCGTGGATACCTTTTATAGTATTTATTACATCAATAATGGGTCATTATGATGTCATAATATGCAAATAATATTTATATTGTCTTTTAATTTTAACTTGTAAATTCGACTCTCTCATAAAATAATGAAAAATCACCGTTGGATAATTTCAAAATTTTGATTAAAAATATAATATTAATTTTATTTAAATATTATTTTAAATATGTGAATTTTTACTTATAAATAAAATAAACATTTATTAAAAAAGTTTGTTTTTTTAACAGTAACAGTTTTTGAACCCTTATTAAAAATAAATTTCACTTCCAAAATATTATATGATCATTTATATTTAATAAAAAATTATTTAATCATAATATTTTATTAAAATATTATGTATTTAAAAAATCCATTAATTGATCAAAATAATTTTCCTAATAGAATTTGAATAATACAAAAAATAGAGTTTTTGTTTTGTTGAATAAATTCCAAAATCATTTACAAAGTAACAATAATAAAATGAAAATATATTAATTATTATGTACAATATACATATTCATATTACTAGGGTATTGATAAATATATATTTAATACAATAGAAAACACACTAATAGTAAGGTGCATGAATTTAATACTTTCATGTGGTTGTTCGAAATGCATGATTAAGGTCATGATATCGTTGAGTTAAAAAATATACCATAAATGGTTTCCCCCATTCTTAAGTTGTTGGATCTCATATTCGACTTGGTTAAGAAAAAATCCCAAAGATGCTATATTCTTGGAATCTTTGATAAACGGGCTTCATAGGGAACGATCCTACTAGTTGTGGCCATCACATTCTTTTTCTGTCTCAATTGGATTCCCTTAATAGTATTTATAGCTAACCCTTTTCCTATGCATGTAACTAGGCTATTCCGTGTATTTTTAAAATCCATGGAATATTATGATCATGTCAATGATGTTTTTAATAAATATTATGTATTTCAGGTTTTAATTTGTTATGTAATGTACCTAATTCCCAAATACACTATACTTATTGATCTTCCAAGTTGTATTAATTGTAATATTATAGAATAAATCATGAATTATTGTGTAATAAGGAGTAGGGTTGGTATAATAAAATTTCCCTTTAGATTTTAATTAAATGTCTTATTATATAATATGGTTATAGAAAAAATGCACTTATTTTATTTTATTATATCCTATAAGATGTAAATGATATTTAATCCCCATTACCATTGATAATATAACCATTGAATAGTGATCACATGGTTTGTCTAAATATAGGGTTTTAATAAATCCAATTAACATAGATAAAGGAAGTTGTGGCCTACCCCAACAGGATCATACCCTTTGAATCCCATTTATCATATCTTCCTAGGGATGTATCATCTATGGGATTTTCCCTTTTCCAAACCCAATATTAGATCCAACAACATATACAAGAGCATGCCGATTTATGGGAGAAGTTCAAGCTCATCGAGATCACGGCCAAAACCATGTTCACCGAACCACCCAATGATAGTCTAACCATCATGCACCTTACTATTAAGATTTTTTCATGTGTATTAAAGGGATATATATCAATACCATATTAATATTATTATATACATTATTTTTTATCGAATAATGAGTTTATTTTAATCTTATTATAAGTACTTTATAAATGATTTTTATTTTGATACAAAAAACCAAAAAAATATTGTTGGGGAATATTTAAATTAAATTAAGGAATTTATTTTGACGAAGTAATGGGTTTTTAAAATAAATAATATTTTAATAAAAGATTATTATCAAATAATTTATATTAAATATAGATTATCACTTTATTTTTATGAAGTCAGATGTAATTTTTATAAGGGTTCAAAAACTATTATTGTCAAAAAACCAAGAATTTGTTAATAAATGAAAATTTTATTTTAAAATTGAAAATTCACATATTTAGAAAATTATTTACATAAAATGAATATTTTTTGGATTATTAATTTTTAAATTATCCAATAGTGATTTTTTAATAATTTTCGGAGACAAAAGAATTTTCAGTTAAAAATTAAATACTGTATAAATATACTTTGTGTATTATGAAATCATAATGACCCAAAGTGATGTAATAAATACTATAAATGGTATGCATGACCTAATATATATATTATATTTAAAATTATAAGATTTTAATTTTATTTGATTAATTTCATAAAGACCTTATGATTCCTCCAAAACCATTATTATATTTTAATGTTTTAAAATCATTTGTTTAAGATTATGACTCACCTACACACAGGAAAGGGTTTATTTTTTTATGTTATTACCTTGGATGTATAAATAAATCATAAAAAATTCCATTTTATAGAAACTGTGGGAAAAACATGGGATGTTTTTTGGGTTTTGGTTTTTTATTATATAGAGTCCAACCCATATGTTTGAGAAATAATAAAGAAACCCCCAGTTTTTTACTATATAAAAAAAATCAAGATCCAATTTATCTTCACTTAAAATACTTGGAGAAAATATTTAATATTCCACCATCTCCAAATTCCTCCCATGATTCCCCCAATCTCTCAATAATATCTATCCAATCATTTAGAGTCACACACTCAAGCAAGGGATTTCCCACTTATCATTTCCATTCAAGCACCAATTTTATGTAATGGTTGAGAATTTATTTTTTTGGTTAATTGGGTATGTTTTCTTAGAAAAGTATTACCAAATTTTTTATTTCCATTTTTTGATGGATTCCTTTCACTCTCATTATGTCCTCCCATAAACCTTTAGGTGCTACCATTACCATGCCAAAATTTAGTAAGGGATCTTTATCTTATCTTTTTTATTCTATTTTATTTATTATCTTATTACTTATATTTCCAATTCCGAATATTGGCATATGTTTCTACATTCCTCTATTACAGACCATATCATGTAAAAATTATGATAGACCCATTTCTCTCTCATAAACCCATTTATGAATTTAATGTAACACCGTTATGCTGCGGAAATTTCACCGTAATTTTCCATGCCAAACAATTGGAAAGTGAATACCATACCTATTTACTATTAAGGGTGTTAAACTTTATACAATTATGCCTCTTTTAATTTGTAATTATAGGTATTTATTCCACACTCTATAATTTTGGAATAAAATACTATCATGAATGAATCTATGTTGTATGGTCTATGGAGAATACATATGTATGATAATGAAATGAATGAGATTGGTGGGCCTGAAATTATATAGTTTTCTAATGAATTGGGTAATGTTTCGTCTCAAGATATGTCATTCTACGATATATAATGAACCTAAATCCATTATGGGACATTTTCCATCAGGGTTTCTTATTATTTATCCTGGACTTATGTTTATGATGTAGGGTTATAAGTTGTTTCCACATTTACCATGTTATGAGTATCATGATTAAATATGCCTTATTATTCATGTTTATTTTATTCCCCATTGATATTCCTATTGTCTAACATGTATTACCATTTTCGAGGCATATCAACTTGTAGAGATTCATAGCTTGTCCATTTCTTATACATGTGCATAGGTTATCAAATGAAGTTTATATGCGATCATGTTAAAGAATTTTTCAATAAATATGCTGCATTTCATGTTTTCAGTTGTTATATAATGTTGATAATTACAAAAATACACTATAAATATCGATATTACATGATAAATTCAGTGTAAACATATATAATAAATCAAGTATTAGTGTTTAATAAAGAGAAGGGTTGTTATATTTTTTTAAGGGACTTTGTCCATCATGGTGTCTTAGTATTTATAATTGACCTATGTTTTTTATACCGTGTTTTAAGTAGTTTCCAAATTTCACATGTTATGATTATCATGACATATCATGACTTATTTATAATTTTCCATTTATTCCCCTTTTATATTCCTATTATATAATATTTTTTACATTAGTACATTCCTATTCACTTACTAGGTTTTATAGCTCACCCCTCTCTTATGCTTGTCCCCAGTTTATCATGTACAATTTTAATTATTCTACTGAAATTTTAAAATGACTTTCCATGCAAAAATAATTGTGTAGTGCATACCTTACCCAATTTTTATCAAGGGTGTTCACCTTTATACACTAATATTTATTTCACTTGGGACTTAAATGTATGTGTTTCACACTCTTTAACCATGGAATAAAATATGAAAATGAATGAATCCATGTTGTATAATATAAGCGGAACCCTGAAGAATGATAATGAAACGAAAGTGACGGGTGCACCCATAATTATATAGAACTCCAATGCATTGGGTAGTGATTCGTCTCATGAGAAATTATGTTGTGACAAAGAGTGGACCTAATTCCTTTATTGTACTTTTTATATCATGATGTCTGTATATTTTCATTGACCAATGTTTATGATTATGTTTTTTCCACATTTTACATGTAATGATTATCATGCTATATCATTCCTTATTATTCATGTTCATTTTATTCCCATTTTATATGACTATTTTCTAACATGTTTTACCTTATGAAATGATTATTACCTTACTTGGATTTATATATCAACCCACTCTTATGTATGTCTTGAGGTTATCCAGTGAAAATTAGAAATCCATGGAAAATTACGATCATATAAATGATTTTTTTTAATAAATCCAATATATTTTTTATTTTAAGCTGTTATGTTATGTACCTAATTCCAAAAGACACAAGACTTCTCAACATTATAGGTTGTATATAGTGTAATATTATGTAAAAAATCATGCATTAATTTTAAATGGAGGTTAGAGTTGTTAAATGACCATTAAGAATCATCACCGTTGGTAATATAACTGTTGAACAATGATCACATGATTAGTATAAATATAGGGTTTTAACAAATCCAATTGATACAGAAAAAGGAAGTGATGGACACAACCAATAGGATCATACCCTATGAATCCCTTTTATTGGAGATTTAAAGGGACATAAGGTCTATTGGAAATTCCCTTGGTCAATCCTAAGCTTAAATCAAATAACTTCTTCATGTGGGAAAATGTTTATAGGATAAGTTCAAGATCGTCGAGATTATGACCCAAAAATTGTACATAGAAACACCACATGAATTTCCCACAATTTTGCACCTAACCCTTATGTAATTAACTAGTGTATTAAGAGATATGTATCAAGTAACAATTAATAGGATCATGTAAATTATTTTTTATAGAATAATGAATATATTTTAATCCTATTATTGTTACTTTATGAATGTTCTTTATTTTGATACAATAAAGCACCTAAAGTATTTTGGGGTAATAATAAAGTTCAATTAAGGATTTTTTTGATGAATCAATGTATTTTTGAAATAAATAATATTCTAATAAAATATTATTACACAAATTTTTTTTAATTGTTAATGATAGTATAATTTTTATAAAGCCAAATGTAATTTATATAAGGGTTTGAAAAATTTTATTATCATAAAACCCACCATTTTCAATAAATATCATGTATTATTTTAAAAGTTAAATTTAACATATTTATATAATTATTTTGATAAAATGAATAGTATTTTCAGAATCAAAATGTCAAAATTATCCAATGGTTTATTTTTCATAATTTTGTTAGACCGCTTAATTTTTGGGTAAAAATTAAATAACGTATAAATATAATTTTTATATTACGAAATCATAATGACATAATAGTAAATTAATAAATACTATAAATGGTATCCAAGACCAACTATTTGTTTTATCTTTAAAATAATGTGATTATATGTCTATTTTATTATGTTTATAATTCCTTTTTGAGTCCTCCCAAACCATCAATATATTTTATGGTTTTAAAATCATATCTTTAATAGTATAACTCACTTTCAGATACGGAAGATATTTTTTATTAATTTCATCCTTTTTACTTATAAAATATTTAAACAAATTTCATTTGGTAGGAACCATGGGAAAACACATGGGAAGGTTTATGGATTTGGTTATTTTATTTTATAGAGTCCAAAACCTATGTTTGAGAAATAATAAATACATCCCCACACATTTCCTATATAAACCCACCCAACATCCCATTTATATTTTATAAAAATACTTGGATAACATACTTATTCTAACCTCCCCTCTCTAGAGTACTCCCAAGGTTCCCCTAATCTATCAAGAAGCTTTTCCCAAGCAGTTAAAGTCACACAAACTCAAGTAAAGGATCCTCACTTTCTCTCCTTTATTCAAGTTTTATTATTATATTATGAATTCTAATTCCAATTACTATTGTTGGGATATGTATTTACATTTTTATAATATATCCCATTTGATATAAAAATTATGTGCAACCACTTTAACAAATATCCACCTACATTATGAAGTTTTATATGACGGCGTTATGCGACTAAAATTTCACTGTGACTTTCCATGCCAAAAAAATTGTGTAGTGAATACCATAACCATTTAATATAAATGGAATTCAACTATATAAAATTACAATAATTTTAATTTGGATTTAAATGAATTTATTCCACAGTTATTGATCATGAAATAAAATATGATGATGAATGATACCATGTTGTATGATATATGTGACACACATAAGAATTAGAATGAAATTAAATTTATGGGTGAACCCATAATTATATAGCACTCAAATTAATTGGGTAATTATTAGTATCATTAAAGGGAATTTTGGGAAGCGAGTGTACCTGACTACTTTATGGGTCTTTTTTCCATCTTGATGTTTGGGCAGTTAGCCTTGACCAATGTTTATTATGTGGTGTTTTAAGTTGTTTCCACATTTCCCATGTTTCCTTTATGAATGGAAATGAGAAGAGAGAAATCCATTACTAAAATTCGGCACGGTAACTTGTGTAAAAAATCGTTCATGGGTGGGATTAATAAGATTTAAAGGGACATATAATCATAAATAAATAAATTATTATGTAAGGGGGATAAGGAAGAACATATCCCAACACTTGTAATTGAAAAAAAGGCATAGGATGATGAAGTGCATGGATTGAAAATAGGAGAGGGATGCCCCTTACATTGAGAGTGTGACTTCAAATTCTTGGGAGGAGATTATTGAGGGCTTGGGGGAGCCTTGTGAGGAATATAAAGAGGGTTAGAGAGATTAAGGAAATGATACAACAATATTTATCGAAGGTAAATGGGATAATAGGTGGTTTTATATAGGAAATTAGTTGGGAATTCTTTATTTGTTCTCAAAATTAGGTTTTGGACTCTATATAATAAAATAACAAAGACCATAGACCTTCCCATGATTTTTACAAAGGTCTCTACAAAATATGAGAGTATTTAATTATTTTATAAATTAATGGTCTCAAATTAATAAAATAAAACCCCTTCTTATGTGGAGTGAGTCATACTCTAAATGAAGTGATTTTAAAACCTTAAAATATATTAATAGTTCTAGAGGATTCATAATGGACTTATAAAATTAATAAAATAAACCTAAAATATCATTATTTTTAATATAAAACATATATTTTGTCTTGGATACCTTTTATAGTAGTTATTACTTCACTTTCGGATCCCTATGATGTCATAATACACAATTAACATTTATACACTATTAAAGTTTTTCCCAAAAAATTGAATGTCTTAGAAAATTATGAAGAAGTCACCATTGGTTAATTTAAAAATTCTGATTGAAAATCTAATATTAAATTTAAATGAATAGTTTTCTAAATATATTAGTTTTGACTTTTAAATTAAAATTAATATTTATTAAGAAATGAATGTTTTTTTACAATAATAGTTTTCGAACCATTTTAAAAAATAAATTTGACTTCATAAAAACTATATGATAATTTATATTTAATAAAAAATATATAATAATAAATTTTTATTAAAAAATTATTTATTTCAAAAAAACCATTAATTCATAAAAAGATGTTACTTAATGGAATTTGAATATTACCTAAAAATACTATGTATGTTTTATTGTATCAAAATAAAAAACAACAACCCTACACTTTATTTCACATTAATATATGATTTATTACATAATAATACACTCAATAAAACCCATATGATTGATATGTATAGTGTATTTGGGAATTAGTTATATTACATGACAACTTAAAACACAAAAACATCATCTTTATCAAAAACTTCCTTAACTTGCTCTCACTTAAAACTGAATGGAATAACCTAGGGGTATACATAAAAAAGCAGTGAGCTATAAAGCCCTATAAGGAAACAAAAATGGAATAAGAGAATAATACATGTTAGAATATAGGCATATTAATGGGGCCTAAAGTGATGATGAATCATAAACATGAACAATGATATAGAATAATAATCATAAATGCAATAATGGAAATGTGGCTACAAATTAAAACACAACATCATAAATATAAGTCAAGGATAAATACCAATACATCATGATGAAAAATTTCCAATAAAGTAATCAGGTTCAACACCAGTCCCAACATGACATCTCTTCAGACTAAATATTACCCAATTCATTGGAGTGCAATAAAATTTTTGGTGCACCTGTCACTTTTATTTTATTCTCTTGCTTATGTGTTCCACAAAGAACATACCACATGGATTCATTCATCATCATATTTCATTCCAATATCATGGAGTGTGGAATACATACATGTAAGCCGGAATTAAAATAATTATAATTGTATAAATTTGGACACCTTTGATAGGAAATGGGTATGGTATTCAAAACACAATTGATTTGGCATGTAAAATCATGGTGAAATTTCGACAGTATGATAGTGTAACATAAAAATTCATTAATTCAGTTGATATGAGTGAAAGTGGTATATCATCATTTTGAAATAAAAAGGTTATTATTGGGTACATGGAAATACATAATACAAAAATAGGAATTGGAAATATATGGCATAAGATAATAATTAAACTTGAATGAAGAATAGATGGTGGGGTTCCCTTATGAATTTTTGGCATGGTAACGAGTGTACAAAAAGGTTCATAAGGGGGTTAATGAGAGTGACATAGGTGTATCATAATTTAGACATATAATGGGTTGTAAAGGTATTGTAGTAAGACATATCTATACAACCGAAAATTGATACTAAAAATTATAACATAAAATAGGTTCTTAAATGGATATGAGAATTGATAAATCCCTTACTTGAGTGTGTAACACCCGAATGTTTTATGAAATATTTTCTTTACATAATTTTTATTCTTCTGTATCGTTCTTTAAACACAATCATGAGTTTAAAAGAACCTTGAGATTCCCTTTTTATGAAATATACTATTATATCCTAGCCGTTAGGTTAGTAGGAATAATTATAACTAACTTATGAATATGCATTATAAATTCATTGGAAATCAATTATTAACGAAAAATATAAATCAATTAGATATTTTCATTTCTTAGTGAATTATTTTTGGTAATGAAATTAATGAAATATTTATGTATTATATACATAATGAAATATTTTTTATATTCATCCAATGGATATTTTAGTCATGAAGTATGAATAAGACACTATTTGATGGATAAATATCCATTTTTAAAAGGTTAATATTACACATTTGAATGATGAACCCATTTTAAATTATGATTTTGAATCATTAATAATGTTTATAAAACATCATCAAAATGTTATTTTAAAGTGGGTTATAAATATTTAATATTGATAAATTTATGATATTTTTATGATAACTTCCATGTTTTGAAAAATAGAAAAAATATGATAAACGTTAATTAAAAAAACTTTTTAATGAACATAATTTATATAGTTAAATTATAATATTGAATGGTTTTAAAGTATATATGGAATATATTTTTTATCATTTAATATAATTTATGTCATTATCATTAATTTTACATTGAATTCATAGGTAAAAACATTTCAATCTTTTGCAATGTTTTAACTTTTAAAACATGTTTTCTCAATTAAACAACGAGATTAATTTTAAAATAATTACTAAAAATTTTGTTTTTTGAATTTTGAAAAATGGATTCCATATTTTGAATCAGTAGTTCCAAATTATGTTATTATGCAACTTTTATTTTTGGGCATTATGAATAGTATCTTTGGTAATTTTTTATTACCATGGTTAATGGTAAATCGGGTAATTAAGGAAAAAAATAAAATTATAAAATTACCATTAAACCTATAAAAATATTATTGGATGACTAAATTAGACCCTTATCATCTATTTTTATAAATATAATAACTTTATGGCCACTTACCTATGAATATGACTTGAACGTAATAAAAACTAACAAATGTGACAAATTGTCACAATCTAATTTTACATAAGTATATTAATTTTAATATATGGATAACTAAAAGTTAATATAGACTATATATGGTATATATAAATATATAATAATTACCTACATAAAAGAAATTTATTCATATTTTTTAGATATTAAATAATTACCATTAATAATGACATAATTGTGATGTAGAAATTATTTTGTTAATAGAAATATCAAATAAATGGTTTTAAAAATATTAAAAGAAATATAATATGAACTAATTAATATTCTACACAAATTTTATAGGTGAATATGAAATGTTATAAGTGTATTAAATATTTTTGTTCGAATTTATCTTCGGTGTGAATTTTATTTAAAGTCAAATAAATGAATAGTTTCAAAATTGACAGTGTTGACATTTTATTAAAATAAAATCTTATTAAATTATTTAAAAACCATAAAAATATTTAAAAATTAAAAAGTTATAATTAAAAGGATTAAAATTTTATAAAATATCCAGTTGTGGTCAATTAATACCATATAAGTAAATATATATAACCATCAAATATTTAGAATGTTATTACCACAATAAAAATTAAATAGAATAACTAAGTATTAATTAAAATAATAATGCTTAAATTGACATAAACACTTGTTTAAAGTTAATTGGTTGATTATATTAAAACCTTATCTCACATCCTCTTCTAAATATGGAATTTTTGGAGGTTTTTATATGGGTTTTTATTTTATTATAAATTAATATTTTTGAGGTTTTCAAAAGTGCCCCTCACCTCAATTATAAAAGGGAACCTCGTACCTCACATATTCAGTTCATTTTGAGCCTTCAAGCTTGGAAATTTCCTACCTTTTTTCCTTCTTTACTTCTTTATTTTCATTCTACAGGTTTTGGTTTTCTTCAAAGGCCAACTCTTGTGCCCTAAGATGAAATTTAAAGGAGGCATGTCGAGGAAGAGGTAATCTCTTCTACCGATTCATTCAAACTTATTTCTTCTTCTATTTCCTCTTCATTAGGTGTTTAATTATGAAGTAATAACATAAGTATCACTCATATATTTATATTTTATTATAAATATGAAAAAACCCTATTTTTCCTTCTATCCATCCTATGAAAAATGAAATCACTACGCGTGCGTACGTATGGCTTGCCATCTCCAAGCCGCAGTGTAAACTGTTTTTCCCCAACACCTTACTTGGAAGGGTATAATGGTAGAAATAATAACCATACATGATTTTTATATCATGATAGTAATTTTGAGATATTATAAACTATCCACTTAAATACCATTCAACAATTATGGGAACAATATCGTCGCTCATGCGTACGTACAGCTTACCATCTCCATGGTGCGATGTGATTCATTCTACATAATCTTCATAATTCATGATTATATAAATGAATTGAATGAATAAATATGATATATATTATACTAATACCATTATTTAAATGATGTCACTATAACCTAAAAATAGGAATAAGAAATTATCTGAAAAAACATGCATAAAAACATAAAGGAGTTAATACCCCAAATAGCAAGTAACAATAAAATGTTACCGACAAACGGATGAAAATATGATCATAAATGTTACCATAAAAATGATTATTATTATTTAATAAATCCGTAACAATATTTAAATCATTATACATGATTTTAGGATACATACGTTGCATATTGGACCTAAGTTGAGGGATAAATTTTCAAATCTCATTATATCTGAGATTATTTATTTGTAAGTATTTACTAGGGGTTATTTATCATCCATTTCCATGTTTCATAAATATATATTTCAATATAATATTTATATCCTTAAATAGTTTTCTTAATTCAATTTTACCCATTGTTAAATTTTAACTAAATGTATGAATGGAGTCTTATGTCGTTTTCAGTAAAAGGTAATTGTTGACTTTTTCGGAAAAAGTACGAGAAGTAATTTTTTTAACATGTACGTCATGAATGGATGATTATGATTTCATAATGATTTATTTCCTTGAATATTCCCATACATGTTTACAAGGTTATTTTTATGTAGACTTATTTCTTCTAAAATTGTGTTTCATTTTGAGGAAGGAAACCGTTTTTGAAGAAGAAAGGATATTTACCTCAAGAATTAATTTCAAGTGTTTTCTAAAAATTATTTTCCTTATAATTTGACACTCTTTAAGTAGGATTATATTTATAAACCTGTTATTTTTATTATTTTATTCTTTTTATGATGAATTTCATTTAGGAAATCCATTTATTTTATATCAATTTTGATGTAATGATGTGTATGAAACCCATTTGATTTCATGGGATGTTCTATGATGAATGTTTTTATGTTTTTGTGGTGAACATAAAAAAGAGTTCATTATGAGAGGGGTTGGACCTATATCTACCTCCAATTCATTCTGTAAAGATTCATATCTCATGAGATAGACATGACTAGAACAACAAGTAAATTCGGTTCAGTGATACTGGGTTGGAACAAGGAGTGAACTTAGTTTAGTAATGGACTTTGTCTGCTATGATGGTCATGGAAATGATACTTGGAATATATGAAATGATTTTATATTTTTATGTGTGTATGACACAAAATATAATGTCTCCTGTTTTGAATATTGGGATTAAAAATCATGTTTTTGATTTATCCCATTACATGATATTATGATCTTTTATATGCATGATAAGATTTTAAAATTTTATGTTTTTATGAGTATTATATGATTGATATTTCATTTTTACATTACTATGATTTTGAGCTCACCCTTTTATATGTTTTTTCCCAGGTCATGAAGAAGGGCATTAAATATGATATTCCAAAAAGGAGTCTAGTTATGAAGAAATTAATAGGAGACAGTGTAGATGTTTTATGAACTGGTTGTTTATGTTCCCCAGTTTCTAAAGAAAATATACCTATATGGTCCTGTCATGGTATTGTTATATATTATAATGAATGTAATTCAATTCTGATGTAATATCAATGTATATAATGTACATGTCACTATAGTTGGTATCAAAGGAAAGGTATAGTTAACCTTTGGAAACTAGGATGATAAATCCTTACTAATAACCCTGAGGATATGTATATGTATAGGATATAATTGTTTTTCGAAATGACCATGAATAACCTAGGATATAACCTATATTGTTCTATATTGAAATTTTATTCTTGATTATGTGGTTTTCCGATTATGAATTGTGTTTCTCATGATATGCTTCTTGGATTTAGTCAATGGATGAAACATGAAGGAACCATGTTAATGTTGAATTCCATGGGAAATGCAATGATTTTACCCCTAAATAACCAAATATTATGGGAGATGGAATGAAAAATATTGTAGCCATGCACACACCACTTTCTGAAGCAATGAATCATGCCAAACTTCCAAATGAGCAAAGGAGAGAGAAAAATTATATTGATTCATTCATGAGGCATCGTCCATATTAATTCAACGGGTCTTCTAATCCATTAGTGGCTGAAGAATGGATTAGTACCATTGAAAAGATATTTTATTTTCTATAATTTTCAGAACAAGATAAATTATTTTATTAGTATATCATTTGGAAGGTTAATATGATCAATGGTGGAATTTTATCAAGTATATGAGGTAAAGAGATGAAATTTAGTCCATCGAATGGGACAACTTCAAGAACTTATTTTTCAATAGGAACTTTCCTCATATTCTTCAAAAAAATATGGAGAAGGAGTTCCTTGACCTCACGAAAAAGGATTATGAATTTTTTGGTACCTAAGAAGAAAACATTACAAGACATCCAAGGTACAGTTCTGGAATTATTATCCAACCTGAGAGTAAGATTGATCGATTCTTTAGTAGTGTAAAACCAAGTCTTAGAAGGGCACTATCCATAATGGTTTTCAATAGCTACGATGAAAATTTTCTGTGTGATCTCATAATTGAGATGAATATTGGAGTAACCCACCAATCATATGGGTTTAATAAAAAGAGAAAATTGGAATTCAAAGGAATGTCTAAATACAACACTGATAAGAAGATGAATTTTATCTTATACACAATGTTTGTTATGAAACGTAGAGGTAGTTGTCTTAAAGTGAATAGAAAATGTTTTAAGTGTGGAAAATAAGGTCATCGGGAAATTGAATGCCGAAGTGCTGGAAAAAATATATCTAATGATGAAAATAAAGAAAAGGATACATAGAATTCACCTCCTACACTTCAATGTTAAAAGTGAAAGGAAATGAGGCACTATGCCAATCAATTCCCAGATCTAAGGTTTATTGATGATGATTGACACAAAAAAACTCTGAAGGACAAAGACAAAAAAAAGTCACATGAAATTACTATCGGTGATATTTAGTACGATAATGAAGTCGTGAAAGGTGCACTTACCATCCACTCTAAAGTAGAAAAGGTTTTATTTATTCTGGATCCACCTACTCTTTTATTTATGATGAATTTTCTAGGGGTACCACCATATTACCTCAACAATTAGATGTTGAGTAAGCTGTGAAAAATCCTAATGGCACAACAGTCACATAAAAATTTTATGATTCTTCTTTAGTTAATTTTTTTGGGAAATTTCTTCCTTCAAATCTCGTGATCCTTCCTATTATGGAATTTGATATGATTCTTTTCTTGGACTGGATTTCTCTACATGGATATCATAAAAATTTCCAAGGAAGGAAAGTCACATTTCATATTCCAGATTAATCTATGTTCTCTATTGATGCAAGGATGAATATAACCTTATGGTAGAAATTTTCTTCCATATTATGGGTCTTGATTCATATAAATGATGTTTATTTATCTCAAATTGTCGGGGAGAAACTCATGATTAAGAATAGTCATATTGTATGGGAGTTTGATGATGTCGTTCCAAATTAATTTCCAATCATTCCACCAAATCTTGAAGTTTAGTTTTCAATAGAACTCATACCAGGTTCTAGGACTATTTCAATGAAACCTTATAGAATGACCCCAATTGAGTTGCATGAATTTAGGAATCAACTCTAAGAGAATCTTGATTAGGGATTCATACACCCTAGTGTGTCACCTTGGGGAGAAACTATTATATTTGTTAAGAAGAAATATAGACGAATGAGACTCTTCATTGATTATCAAGAACTTAATGAGACTACTATCAAGAAAAAAAAATACACTTACATGCATTGATAAGATATTCGACCGACTAAGTGGAGCTCAATGATTTTCCTAGATTGATCTTCGTTCAGGATATCATAAATTAAGGGTCCAAATGGAGGATCTACCAAATATGAAATTTCGTACAAGGTATGGACACTATTAATTTATAATGATGACTTTTGGTATTAATAATTCTTCGACTATATTCATAGATCTAATGAATAGAGTCTTTAGATAATCTCTTGATCAGTTTTTGGTAGTCTTTATAGATGATATTTTTGTCTATTAAAAGAGAAATGAAGAACATGAAGATCACTTGAGAATTATATTGAAGACCTTGAGAAAAGAGACACTTTATGCCAAATTTACGAAGTGTGAATTTTGGCTTCTATATAGTTTCATTTTTGTGTCACATAATCTCAAGAAAGGAGATATCTATGGATCCATCAAAAACAAAGGTTATTTCAAGATAGTGGAGAACAATAATAGTAACTGAGATATGAGTTTTTCTTGGTTTGTCAAGATATTATAGACTTTTTGTGAAAGATTTTTCGAGATTATCTAAACCACTCACCAAGTTGACTCGAAAATGAGTTAAGTTAATTTGGATAGAGGAATATGAAGAGAATTTAAAAGATTTAAATAGAAGATTAGAAAGTGAAAATGTGCTCAAACTACCTTATAGTTGTGAAATGATTGTGATCTATAATGATGAATCCATGTAGGGTATGGGATGTGTTCTCATAAAAAATTATATGATGGTAGCTTATTCCTCGCGGCAGTTGAAAGTTCATGAGAAAAATAACTGAACTCGTGATTTTGAGTTAGCTACAGTAATATTTGCATTAAAGACATGGAGAAATAGTCTTTATAGAGAAAGGTGTGATATTTATACTAATCATAAAATTTTAATGTATATTTTTAATCAAAAGGAGTTGAATAGGTTCCAAAGAATATGGTTGAAGTTGATTACATATTACGACTGCTCAATACATTACCAACCTGGGAATGTGAACAAGGTGGCAGATACTTTGAGTCAAAAATACCATGCTAGACTATCAATGATGATGATCACAAAAGATACGAAATTTATGGATTTGAAAATTATGGATCTTGAAATTTTAATGGATGGTTAGAAATATTATATTTCTCAAATGAATGTTCATCCATCTATACAAGTGAAGATTAAAGAGGCACAAAAAGAAGATTTAGAGTTATAAAAGAAGGTGTGAAATGTTCCTGAATTTAACCTTGATTGTGATGAAATAATGAGGTTCAAGAACAAGTTTTTTATTCGTCCAATAATATAATTAAAGAAGTATCTATTGGATGAGGCTCAGAGTTCTTAATTTTCTATTTATCCTGGAAGCACAAAGATGTACAGGGACCTGAAAGAGTAATTCTTGTGGGATGTTATGAAAAGAGATGTCGCCAAATATTTCTCTCGATGCTTGGATTTTCACAAAGTTAAGTCTGAGAGAAAGGCGTATAAGTTGATGTTACAACCATTACCCAAACTATAATGGAAATGTGAAAACACCACAATGGAATTTGTCATTATACTCCCCAAAACATCAGAAGGAAGTAATGATATTTTGTGTTATAGTTGATGACCTTACAAAGTTGAAACACTTCATTTATATTATAGAGGACTTATCTCTTGATCATATTTCCATGATATATGTAAAGAAATTTTTAAGATTGCATGGAGTACTAGTTTCCATTATATCTGATCGGGATATGAGGTTTACCACAATGTTCTGGCGAGGTCTTCAGCATGCTATGGATACAAAGTAATGTTTCAGCACTACTTATCATCCTCAGATAGATAGTCAATCTGAGAGGAAAATTTTAACTCTATAAGCCATTTTGAGAGCTTTCTCAATGGATTTAAAAGGTGGTTGGGATCAACACATACCATTGGTGTAATTTTCATACAAGAATAGCTTTCACTTCAGTATTCAAATAGCTTCTTAGGAATCACTATATGGAAAGAAGTGTAGAACTCCAATTTCATGGGATAAAGTTAGGTAAATAAAGATATTAGGACCTAATCTTGTTGATGAAATGGAAGAAAAGGTCAGATTTATTCAACAACACTTAAGAGTAGCTCAAAGCTGAAAAAAAGTATTGTTGATAATCAATGAACATACCTAGAGTTTGAAGTGGGTGATAAGGAGTTCCTATAAATATATCCCTTGAAGAGAGTAATGTGATTTGTAAAGAAGGGAAAGATGAGCACTAAGTATATTAGTCCTTTTGAAATTCTCGATCATGTTGGGAAGGTAGCTTACCGATTGACAATTCCACTGAATCTCTCTTATGTTCAAGATGTGTTCCATGTATCTCTACTAAGGAAGTACATACCTGATCCATCACATGTTATAAGCTCATAAGTCATACCATTGGAGAAATATCTTTCTTATGAAGCGCGCCAGGTACAGATTCTGGATCGTAGTGAAAATGTTCTACGAAACAAGAGCACTTGTTTGGATAATGTTTTATGGAGAAACTTCCAATTTAAAGAATATACATGGAAACATGAGGATATGATTAGGGATATGTATCCCCATATCTATGTTTTAAAGTGATGACTTCAAAGGGAGAAATTCAGTTTAGTGGGGGTAGAATGTAACACCTAGATGTTATATTAAAAAAATTTCATAAAATAATTTTTATTCTTCAGTAGCTTTCTTTGCACGGAATCGTGAGTTTAAACAAAATTCGATATGACCTTGTTATTATACTACCATTATATCCTAGATGTTAGGTTAGTGGGAATAATTATAACTAACTTATGAAAATGCATTATGAATTCTTTGGCTATTAATTATTTATGAAAAATATAATCCAATTAGATATTTTCATTTTATAGTGAATTATTTTTGGTAATGAAATTAATGAGATATTTATGGATTATACACCTAATAATTTTTTTTTGATATTCATTCAATAGATATTTTCGTCATAGGGTATGAATAAAACCCTCTTTGATGTCTAAAAATCCATTTTTTAAAAGGTTAATTTTACACATTTAAAGGACAAACCGATTTTTAATTCAGATTTTGACACATTAATAATTTTTATATGACAAAATAAACTTGTTATTTTGAAGTGGGATATAAGTATTTTCGTTGGATAAATATCTGTTATTTTTACGTTAACTTTCATGTTCTGATGAATAGTAAAAATATGCTAAATTTTAATTAAAAACAACTTTTTCATCGAGATAATTTATATTGTTAAATTATAATATTGAATGGTTTTAAAGTATAAATGGAATATATTTTTATCATTCAATGTAATTTATGTCATTATCATTAATTTTATATTGAATTCATAGGTAAAAACATTTCAATCTTTTGCAATGTTTTATCTTTTAAAACCAATTTTCTCATTTCATCAACGAGATTAATTTTAAATTAATTATTGAAAATTTTGTGTTTTTAATTTTGAAAAAAGTATTCCATATTTGTAATCATTTGGTCCAAATTATGTTAATAGGATACATTTATTTTTGGGAATTACGAATCGAAACTTTGGTAATTTTTTTTACCATGGTTAAAGGAAAATCAGGTAATGAGGGGTAAAAATAATATTATAAAATTACCTTAACTATGAATATGACATGGATGTAATAAAAACTAATAAATGTTACAGAATGTCAAAATATCATTTTACATAAGTATATTAATTTTAATATATGCATAACTAGGAGATGATAGTGACTATAGATAGTCTCTAGAAATATAAAATAATTATCTACATCAATAAATTTATTCATAAATTTTAGAGATTCAATAATTACCATTAATAATGACAGAATTGTGATGTAGAAGTTATTTTATTAGTACAAATATCAAATAAATGGTTTTAAAAATATTAAAATAAATGTTATATGAACTAATTAATGTTCCCCACGAATTTTCTAGACTACTATGACATGTTATGAGTGTATTAAATATTTTGGTTCGAATTTATATTCGGTGTGAATTTTATTTAAAGTCAAATAAATGAATAGTGTCAAAATTGAAATTTTATAAAAATAAAATTTTATTAAATTATTTAAAAACCATAAAAATATTTCAAAATTAAATTTTTTTTATTTATAATGTTTAAAATGTCATCAAATATCCATTTATGGTCAATTAACACTATACAAGTAAATATTTATAACTATTAAATATTTATAATGTTATTACCACAATTAAAATTAAATAGAATAACTAAATATTAATTTAAATTATAACGATTAAATTGACATAAACACTTGTGTAAAATTTATTGGTTGATTATATTACAACCCCATCTCATATAATCTTTGAAATATGGAAATTTTTGGAGGTTTTTATATCGGGTTTTATTTTATTATAAATTAATATTTTTGACATTTCCAAAAGTTCCCCTCGCCTCAATTATAAAAGAGAACCACGTACCTCATATAGTCACTTTATTTTGAGCCTTCAAGATCATAAAAACCATGAAAAATTTCCTTCGAGGCTTCCATATTTTCATTTTATAGGTTCTGGTCCTCTTCATAGACCAACTCTAGCACCCTAAGAAGAAATTTAATGGAGACAGGTCGAGGAAGAGGTAAACTCTTCTCCCGATTCCTTCAAATTTATTTCTTCTTCTACTTATTCTTCATTAATTGTTTCATTAAAAAGTAATAAAATTAGTATCAATAATATAATTATATGTTATTATAGATATTAAATAACCCTATTTCACCTTCTATCCATCCTATAAAAAATGAAATCACTACACGTGCGTACATAAAACTTATTGTCTCCACACCATGGTGTAAACTGTTTTTCACCGCCACTTTACTTGGATGGGTATAAAGGTGGAAATAATCACTATATATTATTTTTATAACATGATACTAATTCTGAGATATTATAAACCATCCACTTCAATACCATTCAAAAATTATAGGAATGATATTAGCGCTCATGCGTACGTATGGCTTACCGTCTCTGTAGTGCGATGTGATTCATTGTACATAATATTAATTAAAGAATGATTATATAAATGAATTGAATGAATAATATGTTATATATTGAACTAATAAAATAATATAAATGATATCACTATAACCTAAAAATATTAATAAGTACTTATCCGACAAAACATGCATAAGAACATAAATTAGTTAACACCCGAATAAAAAGTAACAATGATATATCACTAACAAATGGATGAAAATATGATCATAAATTTAATCATAATAATGATTATGAATCTATAATAAAATTGTACCATTATTTAAATCATCATACAAGAGGATAGGATACATACAAATCATATCAATCCTAAAGTAAGGGACAACTTTCCAAATCTCATTTTTATCCGAGATTGTTTATTCGTAAGTATTTAATGGGGATTATTTACAATCTACATGCATGTTTCCTAAATATTTATTTCAAAATATTCTTTATATATATAAATAGAATTTGAAATTCAATTTTACCCATTGGTAAACTTTTACTAAATGGTATGAATGGAATCTTTTTTTGTTTTCAATACGAGGTACTTTCGGACTTTTTGGAAAAAGTATGAGAAACATGTTTTTTTAACTTGTATGGTATGAATGGATTTATACACCTTCATAATGAATATTTCCTAGAATGTTACCCTATAATATTACAAGGTTATTTTGACATAATATTATTTTTTATAATATTGTGTGTCATTTTGAGGAAGGAAAAATAATTTTAAGATGAAAGGATATTTTCATGAGGAATTAATTTCAAATGTTTTTCAGAATTATTTTACATCTAAGATGACACTCTCCAAATACAGTTATTTTAATAAAACTGTTATTACTATGACTTTATTATGCTTATAATGAATCTTGTTTAGGAAATCCATTTGTTTTATATCAATTATGACTGAATGATATGTAAGAATCCCATTTGATTTCATGGTTTATAATATGGTGAATGTTTTTATGTTTTTATGGAGAACATAAGAATGATTTCATTATGATATGGGTGGGACCTATATCCCCATACAATTAATTGGGTAATGATTTATATCTCATGATATAGACATGACTGGAATGATACATAAATTTGGTTTTGTAATATAGGGCTGGAACGAGGAGTGAACTCAGTTCAGTTTTTGAATTTGTTCACTATGATGGTATTTTCAATGAGTCTTGACTAATATGAAATAATTTTCTATGATTATGTTTGTATGCCTCAAAATTTCATGTCTTATGTTATTACTATTGATATTACATTTCAGTTTTTTTATTAATCCCATGACATGATATTATGATCTTTTATATACAGGATAATATTTTCAAATGTTATGTTCTTATGAATATGATATGGTTGATATTTCAATTTTATCCCTTAATAAGTAATTGATCTCACCATTTCATATGTTTATTTTCTCCAGTTCATGATGAAGGGTATTAAGTATGATATTTTAAAAGGGAGTCTAGTTCTGAATAAATAAACAGAAGGCAATGTAGATGTTTTATGAACTAGTTGTTTATGTTTCCCAGTTTCGAAAGACACTATATCTATACGGTCCTGTCATGGTTTTTTATATGTTGTAATTGAATATAATTCAATTCTGATGTAATATCAATTTATTTAATGTATGGGTCACTGTAGAGCGTGTGACTCAAAATGCTTGGGAGGAGCTTCTTTAGAGGTTGGGGGAACCTTGGGAGTAATCTAGAGAGGGAAGGGTAGATTAATTAAGTTATCCAAGGATTTTATGTGAATATAAATGGGATATTGGGTGGGTTTATATAGTAAATGATTGGGAATTTATTTATTATTTATCAGACTAAGGTTTTGGTCTCTATATAATAAAAAACAAAATAATAAACCTTCCCATGGTTTTTCCAATGTTTTTTTCCAAATAAGAGTTATTTTAATTATTTTATAATTCCATGGTCTGAAATTAATAAAAACGTAACCTTTATTATGTGGAGTTGAGTCAAATTCTTAAAGAAATGATTTTAAAACTATAAATATATGAATGGTTTTGGAGGATTTATAATGGCTTTGTAAAATTAATCAAATAAAGAAAATTAAATGGTTTAATTATAAAACATATATTTTTTCATGGATACCTTTTATAGTATTTAATACATCAATTTTATGTCATTATGATTTCATAATACACAATGTATATTTATAGAGTATTTATTTTTTACATTAAAAATTGACTGTCTAAGAAAATTATTAAAAAATTATCATTGGATAATTTCAACATTCTGATTTCAAAAATAATATTCATTTTATCTAAATAATTTTCAAAATATTTTAATTTCTACATTTAACATAAAAATTTCATTTATTAAGATAATTCTAGGTTCTCAAGAAACTGAACATTACCCAATGCATTAGGGAACTATACAATTTTAGGTGAACCCATCACTTTCATTTAATTCTCATGCTTAAGTGTGCCACATAGATTATACAAAATTGAGTCATTCATCATAATATTTTATTCCATGATTAAGGAGTGTGGAATACATACATGTAATTCACAATCTAAATAACACCGTCACATAAAAATTTATAAAATGGATTGATTAGAGAGAAAGGGTATATAATAATTTTCTCATAAAATGTTAAGTAATAAACACATTTCAGGACATGTAGAAACATTAATAATTTGAAAATATAAGGCATATGATAATAAATAAACTTGAACAAAGAAGAGAAAGTGAGGATCCCTTACTTGAGTGCGTGACTCAAAATAATTGGGAGGAGCTTGTTCAGGGATTGGGTAGACCATAAGAGGACTCTATATAGAAGAGGTAATAGTAATGACGTGTTATAATAATTTTTAGTGAAGAAAAATTGGATATTACGATGGTTTATATGGGAAATGACTGAGGATTTATTTATAATTTCTCAAACCTTGGTATTGGACACTATATAATAAAATAACAAAATCCAAAATCATTCCCAGTTTTTTGTACATAGTTTCTTTTAAATGGAAGGTTTTTTATTTAATATTTCCATGATTTAAACTTAATAATATAATTCCCATTCTTATGTTGTGGTGTGTCATACTTTTGAAGGAATGATTTTGAAATCTTAAAATAAATTAATGGGTTTTGAGGATTCACAATGGATTTATAAAATCAATAAAATAAACTCAAAATCTCATTATTTTAAATATGAAACATATATTTTTCCATGGATACCTTTTATAGTACATATTACATCACTTTTGGTTCATTATGATGTCATAATATACAAAGTATATTTATTAGGTATTTGAATTTTTACCCAAAAATTTAACTATCTTAGAAAATTATGAAAAATTCAGCATTGTATAATTATTAAATTATTATTCCAAAAATAATATTAGTTTTATTTAAATTTTTTTATAAATATTTTAATTTTCACTTTTAACAAAAAATTGACATTTATTAAAAATGCTGGGTTTTTTTGACAATAACAGTTTTTGAACCCTTACAAAAACTACTTATGAATTCTTAAAAATTATATGATCATTTATATTTAATAAATATCATTTAATAATAATATTATAATACGGTCAATGAGTTTGAGACTTTTATGGGGTGGTTCAGCTTATATGTTTTGGGTCATGGTCTCGATGAGAATGAACTTCCTTAAATTCAATTAAAAAACTTATTTTGATGAATTAAAAGATTTTGGAATAAATATTATTTTAATAAAATATTATTATTAAATAATTTTTATTAAATATAAATTATCATATAATTTTTATCAAGTCAAATTTAATTTTTATAAGGGTTTGAAAACTCTTATTGTAAAAAACCAGCATTTTTAATAAATATTGACTTTATTTTATAAAGGAAAATTAACATATTTTAAATATTATTTAGAAAAAATGAATATTATTTTTGGAATCATAATTTTGAAATTATAAAATTGTGAAATTTTCAACATTTTTTGAGATAGTCAAACTTTCATGTATAATTTTTAATACTATATAAATATACTTTGTGTATAATGACATCCTAATGACCCAAAAGTGATGTAAAGAATACTATAAAAGGTATCCATGGCCTAATATATATTTTATATTCAAAATAATTACAATTTATGTTTATTTTATTAATTTTATAAATCCATTATAAATCCTCCAAAACCATTAATATATTTTAAGATTTTAAAATCATTTCTTTAAGAGTATGGATCACCTCCACATAATCAAGGGAATTATTTTATTATGTTCAGACATTGTACATATAATATAATAAAAAACAAACCCATTTTACAAAAACCATTAGAAAATTCAAGTTACAGACTATGTTTTTTGGTTATTTTATTTTATATATTCCATACCTTTGTTTGGGAAATAATTAATAATTCCACACTCATTTCCTATATAATCCAACCCAAGCTATAATTTAGCTTCATCAAAAACCCTTGTAGAATATAATTACTCTTTCATCCACTCTATATAGTCTACCTATGGTTCCCCCAAGCTCTCAGGAATCTCCTACCAAGAATTTGGTGTCGCACACTCAAGTAAGGGATCCTCACTTTCTCTTATTTATTCAAGTTTCTTTATTATTTTATGCATCTATTTCAAATTACTGTTGTTGTGATATTTCTTTCCATGTCCCTAATAACAACCATTTGATGTAAAAATGATGATAGACCCCTTTCACTGTCATCATCCAATTTTATAAATTTTTATATGATGTCGTTATGCTGCTGAAATTTGACCACAATTTACCATGCCGAAACAATTTTGTTGTGAATACGATTCCCATTTAATATCAATCAAATTAAACTTTATATACTTATAATTATTTTAATTGGGACTTACATGTATTTATTGTATATTACTTAATTGTGGAATAAAATATGATGATGAATTAAACCATGTTTTATGATCTATGTGGCACACTTAAGCATTAAAATTAAATGAAAGTGATGGGTGTGCCCGAAATTATATAGTGCTCCAATTAATTGGATAATGTTTAGTTTCATGTAATTTCATGTTGGTTTAGGTTGTGTACTTGATTCCTTTAAGGGAATTAGTCCATCATGTTTTCGTGGCTGTTAGCATTAACCTAATTCTATGATGCAATGTTTTAAGTTGTTTCAATATTTCCCATGTTTCCATTATGATTAACATGATATATCATGACTTATTGTTCATATTACTTTTATTATCCATTGATATACCTATTATCTAATTTGTATTACCTTATTCCTTGATTATCCCTTTACTGGTCTTTATAGCTCACAAATTTTTTATATATGCCTCCAAATTATCCTGTTCCATTTTAAAAGCCCTAGAATATTATGATCTTTATAATTAAGTTTTTAATAATTATGGTGTATTTACTATTTTAAGATGTTATGTAATGTAACTATTTTATTTTGATATAATAAAACACACATAGTATTTTTGGTTAATATTCAAATTCAATTAAGAAATTTTTTGACGACTTAATGGATTGGAAAAAATGATATTTTAATAAAATATTAATAATAAATAATTTTTATAAAATATAAATGATCATAAAATTTTATGAATTGATATTTATTTATTATAAATATTCAAAAACTATTATTGTAAAAAACGCACCATTTCTTAATAAATGTAAATTTTATTTTAAATGCAAAATTTATTTTAAATTTGAAAATTCAAATATTTACAAAATTATTTAGATAAAATGAATATTATATTTGGAATGAAAACATAAAAATTATCCAATGATGATTTTTTTTATAATTCTCCTAGACAATCTACTTTTTGGGTAAAAATGAAATACTGTATAAATATACTTTGTGTATTATTACATCATAATGACCAATAAGAGATTTAATAAATATCATAAAATGTATAAATGACCAAATATAACTTTTCTCTTTAAAATAATGATATTTTATGTTTACTTGATTAATTTTATAAATCCATTATGAATCCACCAAAAACATTAATATATTTTAATTTTTTAAAATCATTTCTTAGAGTTTTACTCACTTTCACATAATAAAGAGTATTAATTTATTAATTTCGAACCTTGGACTTATAAAACAATGAAATCTACTCCAATTTGGAAGAAACCATGAGAAAAAACCGTGGTAAGGTTTGTGGTTTTGATTATTTAATTATATAGAGTCCAAAACCAAATTATGATAAATAATAAATAAACCCCCACTCCTTTTCAATATAAACCCACACAAGCTCCCATTTATCTTCACTCAAACTTTATAGAGCACATCCTTACTCTTCCATCCCCTCTCTAGAGTCCTTGCATGGTGCCATCAACCAGTAAGATCATACCCTAGGAATCCCATTTATCATATCTTCTGAGGGATACAACATCTTTTGGCTTTTCTCTTAACCAATACCATGCAGATATTCAACAACTTATGCATAAGTGAAACCGTTTATGATACAAGTTCAACCTCATTGAGGTTACATACCATATAATGTATGCAATACTACCTCATGAAATTCTCACCATCGTACAACTCACTCTAAGGGTATTTTTGGGTGTATTAAAGGGATATATATCAGGATCCTTGAATTATGATTATATACATTATTTTTAATATAATAATAAATATATTTTCATCCTATTATTGTTATTTTATAAATGTTTTTTATTTTGATACAATAAAACACACACAATATTTTTGTCTAACAATCAATTTTAATTAGGGAACTTATTTTGATGTATTAATGTATTTTTTAATAAATAATATTTGAATAAAAAACTATTATTAAATAATTTTCATTAAATATAAATGATCATATAACATCTATGAAGTCAAATGTAGTTTTTAAAAGGGTTTGAAAAAAATTATTATAAAAAACCCAACATTTATTACAAATATATATTTTAAATTAAAATTAAAAATTTAAATATATGAATAAAATTTTTAATAAAATTAATATTATTTTAGGAATCATAATGTCAAATTTATTCAATGGTATCTTTTTCAATTTTTTTGAGATAGTCAAATTTTCTGGTAAAAATTTAATACCATATAAATATACTTTGTGTATTATGATATCATAATGACCCAAATGAGATGTAATAAATACTATAAAATATATCCCCAAGAAAATCTATGTTTTATCTTTAAAATAATAATATTTTACATTTATTTGATTAATTTTATAAATCAATTATGAATCCTCAAAAACCATTAGTATATTTTAATGTTTTAAAAAACATTTCTTTAAGACTATGAATCACCTCCACATAATAAAGGGAATTATTTTATTTTGTTTGTCTAATGGACTTATAAAATAATTTAAACCACTCCCCATTGGTAGAAACCATGGGAAAAAACAATGGGAAGGTTTTTGGTTTAGGTAATTTTATTATACAGAGTCCAAAACTAAGTTTGAGAAATAAAAAATAACTCACCACACAATTCAAATATAAACCCACCGAAGCTCTCATTTAACATCACTAAAAATACTTGGATCATGTCTTTACTCTTCAATTAACCCTCTAGAGTCCTCACAAGGTGCTCTAATTCTCTGAAGAAGTTCCTCCAATGTATTTGGAGCCACACACTCAAGTAAGGGATCCTCACATACTCTTATTTATTCAAGTCTATTTATTATCTTATGCCTTAAATTTCAAATTCCAAATTTTGGTAAATTTCATTACATGTCCCTACAACTACCCATTTGATTTCAAAAATACGAGAGACCACTTTTTCTCTCATTAATCCATTTTATTAATTTTTAAGTGATGCTGCTATGCTAATGAAATTTCACCGCAATTTTCTTTGTCACAATAAGTGTGTAGTGAATACCTTACCCATATCTTATCAAAGGTGTTCACCTTTATAAAATTATACATATTTGACCTTGGACTTACATATATTTTTCTCACACTCATGAATCTTGTAATAAAAAATGATTATGATTGAATCCATGTTGTATGATCTATGTGACACACTTAAGAATGAGAATGAAATTAAAGTGATAGGTGCACCAAGAATTATATAGCGCTTCAATTCATTGGGTAATGTTTTTTATCATTGGATGTCATGTTGGTATAGGTAGAGAACCTGATTACTTTAGGATACTTATTCCTTCATAATGTATTGGAAGATAGCCTTGACCTAGGTTTCTCATGGAGTGTTTTATGTTGATGCCACATTTCCCATATTATGGTTATCATTCTATATCATGAATTATTATTCATGTTTCTTTTATTCCCCATTTATATACCCATTTTAATACATTTATTACCTTACTCCATGCTATTACTTTACTAGGCTTTATAAATCACTAATTTCAATTGTACCTCCACATGTTATCCCATAATGTTTTAAAAGTAATGAAATATTATTATCATGTTAAATAATTTTTATGTTTTATGTTTAAAATAATTAGAATTCATGGTTTTTTGATTTATTATATAAATACATCACAAATCCACCAAAACTAGTAATATATTTTAAGTTTTAAAATCATTTATTTAATTTTATGACTCACCTCCCCATAAGAAAGTGAAATATTTTATTATATTCATCCCATGTCCTTATAAAATATTGAATCCCGGTCCCATTTACAAGAAACTAGAGGAAAAAATTCTAAGGTTTATGGTTTTGGTTATTTTAAAATATAGAGTCCAAAACCTATGTTTGAGAAATAATAAATATATCCCCATTCATTTCCTATATAAACCTACACATTCTCCCATATCGCTTCCCTAAAACTCCTAGGAGAACATCATTACTCATCCATCCACCTCTAGAGTCCCCCCAAGGTTCCCCCAAACTATCAAGAAGCTCTTCCTAAGAATTTGGAGTCACACACTCATGTAAGGGATTTTCCACGCTAATATTTTTATCAAGAAATTATTTTATGATATATATATTAATTTCCATTTTCTCATACTGGGATATGTTCTTCTATATTCCCCTTAATATCTATCTATGGTATAAATTCTGAGACACCAGTTTAAATCTAATTAATCCCTCCCATTTTCCTTTATGTACACACATCACCATGATGAAATTCAATAAGGGATTTATCTATTCTCATTTCCATTCTAGAACCTCTTTTATGTTATATATCTCAATTTAATTTTTTTCATGATGGGATATGTTATTACCTATTCTATTACAGTTCCTTATAGGTATAAATTATGAGATACCCTTATTGCTCACATTAACTCCTCTCATGATCCTTTATGTACACCCATTACTACGTAGAAATTTAGTAATGGATCATCAAATTATCTTCTTTATTCATGTTTATTTATCATCTTATGAATTATATTTCTAATTACTATTATGGGGATTTTTCTTTTAATTTATCTACTACTAACCATTTTATGTCCAAATGATGAGAGACCCCTTTGGCCCTCATCATCCCAATTTATAAATTTTTATGTGATTCTTTAATGCTACTGAAATTTCACCACGATTTTCCATGCCAAAAAATTTAGGATGAGAATACCATACCTATTTCTTATCAAGGGTATTCACCTTTATAAACTTATATTTTTTTTATTAGGGATGTTTTAATTAATATTTTATTATAACTATGATGTTTATTTTGTGAATTAATGTATTTTTTAAATAATTAATATTTTATTAAAATACTATTAGAAATTACTTTTTATTAAATATAAATGATCTTATAAATTTTGTGATGACAATTTCAATTTGTATAAAGGATTAAAAACATTATTTAAAAACCACATCATTTGTGAATAAATTTCATTTCTTATTTTAAATGTGAAAATTCACATATTTAGAAAATTATTTTGAATAAATGAATATTATTTTTGGAATCAGAACATCGAAATTATGCAATGGTGAATGTTTCATAATTATCTGAGATAGTATAATTTTCATTTAAAACCTTAAATGTTTTATAAATATACAGTATGTTTTATGACATCATAATAACTCAAAAGTGTTATAATAAATTCTATAAAAGTCATCTAGGACCAAATATATGTTTTAATTTTAAAATATTAAGATTTGAAAATTATTTGGTCAATCTTATATATCCATTCTGAATCCTTCAAAACCATTAATAAATTTTAGAGATTTAAAATAATTTCATTAGAAGTATGATTCATATCCACATAAGGAAGGGTATTATTTTATTTTTTTTAGAAATTGGAGTTATAAAATAATTACAACTGCTCCCCTTTAGAAGAAACCATGGAAAAATCATGGGAAGGTTTGTGGTCACGGTTATTTTATTATAAATAGTCTAAACCTATTTTTGAAAAATAATTAATAATTCCATACTCATTTCATATATAAAACCACCCATGTTCCCATTTCTCTTCACTCAAAATCCGTAGAAAACATCCTTACACTTTCCACCCCTATCTAGTGTCCTCTAAAGATTCCCCCAAGCTCTTAAGAAGCTCCTCCCAAGCATTTCAAGTCACACAATTATGGTTAGGGACCTCTCTCTCCTATTTTAAATTCAGGCTTCTTCATCATTCTATGCTTTTAGTTTCTAGTTCCTAAGGTTGGAATATTTTCTTCCATATCCCCCTTACTTCCCATGTTACTTATTGATGATGAGATACCCCTTTAACTCTTATTAATCCCACCCATGAACTTTTATGTACAAGAGTTACCATGCTAAATTTTAGTAAGGTATTTCTCTCTTCTCATTTCCATTTAAGAACCTCTTTTATGTTATGCATCTCAGCTACCATGGTTTCATTCATTTCATTCTCATGCTTAAGTGTTCCACATAAATCATATAACCTAGATTCATTCATGAACAAATTTTGTTCCATGATCAAGGATTGTGGAATAAATTCATGTATGTCTTATGTCAAATAAGTATAAGTGTATAAATTTGAATATCCTTGATGGTAAATGAGTACGATATTCAATACACAAATGTTTTGGCATGAAAAATCATGGTGAAATCTCAGTAGAATAATGAAATCACATAAAAAATTCATATATATGGTTGATTAGAGGGAAAGGGGTATCTAATATTTTACGTACTTGGGACACAGATAGACATATCCCAAAAATTGGAATTTGAAATTGAAGGCATAAGATAACAAGGAAACATGAATAAAGAAAATAAGGCAAGGATCCCTTACTTGAGTGTGTGCCAAAAAATGCCTAAGAGGAGCTTGTTGTGAGATTGGTGGAACCTTTTTAGGACTAAAAAGAGGGTAATATATAGTATGGATGCACTCCAAGGAGTTTTAGTGAAAATAAAGGGGATATTGGGTGTGTTTATATAGGAAATGAGAGTATATTTATTTATTATTTCTCAAACAAAGGTTTTGGACTTTATATAGAAAAATAAATGAAACCACAAAAAATACCATGGGTTTTCCCATGGTTTCTACCAAATAGGAGTATTTTTCATTATTTTATATGTCCAAGGGACAAAAATAATAAAATATTACCCTTGCTTATCTGGAAGTGAGTCATGATTTTGAATAAATGATTTTAAAACCTCAAAATATAACAATGGTTTTGGGGGATTCATAATGGCTTTATAAAATTAATCAAATAAACATAATATTAAATTATTTTAAATGGGAAACATATATTTGGTATTTTATATCATTTATAGTATTTATTATATCACTTTTTGGTCATTATGATTTCACCACACACTAATTGTATTTTTAATATATTTAATTTTTATCCAAAAATTCGTCTGTCTTAAAAAATAAAGAAAATATAACCATTAGATAATTTTAAAATTATAATTACTAAAAATAATAGTAATTATACATAAATAATTTACTAATTATTTTAAAATTTAAAATAAAATCAATCCTTGATAACAAATGATTGGTTTTTTGGGCAATAAAAACATGCAAAAGATTATAAAAAATACATTTTACCTAATGAAAATTATATGATAATTTATATTTAATAAAAATTATTTAATGATAATATTTTATTAATATAATATTTATTTATAAAATCCATTAATTCATCACAACAAATTCTTTAATTGAATTTGAATATTAACTAAAAATATTGTTTGTGTTTTATTGTCTCAAAATGATAATCATTTATAAAGTAACAAAAATAGGATGAAAATATATTAATTATTTTAAACAAAATAATGTGCATAATCATATATCTAGGGCCTTTATAAATATCATTTTAATACTCCTAAAAACTCCCTAAGAGTAAGGTGCACAACAGTTATAGTTTCATGGGGTGGTTCGATATACATGGTCTAGGATATGATCTCAATGAGCTTGAACGTCTCTCATAAATGGTTTTTTCTCAAGATTCGATTGTTGGATATTATCTTGGAATTTGTCATGGGTAAATCCCATAGACTCTTTCTCCCTCATAAGATTTGATAAAGAGGCTTCATAGGGTATGATTCTACTAGTTGAGGCAATCAATTCCTTTGTCTATGTCAATTTGATTTATTAAAACCCTATATGTATACTAATCATATGATCACAATTAAAAGAATATTTTACCCATGGTAAATATGATTAATAGTAATTTAAATACAATAAGATATAATAAAACCAAATGAGTTCAAGTATTTTCTCTAACCAAATTTCATAAGGATACATTTAATTAAAATATCAAGGGAAATTTTTTTATAACAGTTCAGGTCATTACAATATTCCCCCCTTAAAAAATTTGATCCTTGAAATTTTCTTTTCCCAAACTAAAATAGATGAGGGTAACTTTATTTCATCACTTCTTCCAGTTTCCACATATCTTCCTCAAACTTGTGGTTTCTCTACAACACTTTGACAAGGTGCGTTGTCCAATTTCATTGAACATTATCACTATGATCTATGATCTTTACCAGTTGCTCCTTATATGAGAGATATTTATCTTATGGTACTACATTTGAATTCATTACATGTGAGGGATCTTTTATGTACTCTATCAAGATATATACATGAAATACATCATGTACTTGAGATATTTTAGGTGTAAGTGCTACTTGGTAGGTCACCACTCCAATGTAATCAAAGATCTCAAAGGGGTCGATGTATCATGGACTACGATTACCCTTCTTCTAAAATTATATGACATTATTTGGTTGAGATATTCCAAGGAATACCATGTCTCCAACATCAGAATCAAGGTTTCATCGATAATTGTCATCATATCTCGTATGTTAACTCTGAGTAGCATTGATGTGCTGCTGAATGGTCTTAACCCTTTCCACCATTTCGTTGACCATTTCAGGACCTAGTAGTTTGTGTTCCCCAACTTCATCCCAACATGCAGGTTCCCTACACCTATTACCACAAATATATTCATAGGATCCATTTGGATTCAGGAGTGTAATCTATTATTTTAAGAGAAATAAACTGAAGGAATATATTGATCCCATCCTCAATCGGAGCCAATTGAGCATGCTCCCAACATTCCCTCAAGTGTATGAATAATGAACTCATATTTACCATCCATTTGGGGGTGAAAAGCCATGTTGAAGTAAAAAATCAGTGTTTAGATCTTGTTTTAATCTTTTCCATATATCGGAGGTTAATTTGAGATCTCTATTAGATATAATTGATTTAGGTACTCTATGAAGCCTCTCTGCTTCATTTATGTATATCTGTTCATGTTGATCTAGAATGAAATAAAATCGAATCAAAATGATGTGTGGAGTATTTATAAGATGATCCACCACAACACAAATAGTATTATTCTCTATTTATGTCTTTGTAAGACAAGTGACAAATTCAATAGTGATGTTTTCCCATTTCAAATTTGGTATGGGTAATGGTTGGATCATCCCAGGGTATTTTGATCTTTACTCTTTCACTTTATGACATACAATAGATCTCTATGTATATTCTGTGATCCCTTCTTCATATTGTCCCACCAATAGTGATGTCAGAGATCTCAAAACATCTTTGTGCTTCTTGGGTGGATGGAGAAGGTTGAGCTATATGCATCATCCAATATCTCCTTCTTTAAATCTGGTCTTGATGGTACACATAGTCTTGACCCAAATATCCCAATTCCTTCTTCATTAACATTGAAATCTGAGGATATTCATTTCCTTATAGCTTCCACTTTCTCTCAAATTCCTATATCATCTATTTGAGAATCCCTTAACCTCTACAGAAGGGATTATTGAGAAATAATTTATGGAATGATTTACGATACCTATTGATTTATGATTTTCATGTGCATCCATTATAGATATTTTACGATCAGATCCCTATCAATTATCATCAACTACATAATTATTAGATCCTTTCAACATTGAGTGTATTATACATTATTATATTTTCTTGGATGGTAGTGAATTGAGTAGTCATACTCCTTGATCAGATCTAACCCTCTTCATTAGCACATATTCATATATTTTCATGTGAATATATGCATCATGTTTTTGCAATCCATATATATTTAAAATGTCTCCCCAAACAAATATTTCTGCCATATTTTCAAAGTTAAGATCACTTCTTCCAACTCTAGATCTTGTTTTGGGTAGTTCAATTTGTGAACATTCAACTACCTTGAAGAATAGGCTAAGACTTTTTCATTCGACATTAACACACCACCCAATCCATTTTTTGAATAATCAATAAACACGACAAAATGCTCTCCAATTGTGGGTAGTGTGAGCATAGGTGCATTGGTGATCCTCTTTTTTAGTTCCATAATTCTCTCTACATATTCATCATTCTATGAAAACTTAACCCCTTTTGATTTATCATGGTTATAGGGTTTTACAATCATGAAAAATGTCTTATAAATCGATGATAATACCTATCTAACCCAAGTAAACTATATATATATATATCATAGAGGTTGGCCTCTTATATTCTTCGATTTAATTTATTTTTAATGGTCCCCATATATCCCTTTTATTATGACAATGTGACCCTATAATGACACATTTTCTAATTAGAACTCTCATTTTTTATACTTGGCCTAAATATTCTCATTTTGCATGGTTTTGAGCACAATTCTCATATGGTCCCCATTCTCCTACTTGATTTTGTATAATATTATAATATCATCTATAAATACTACCAAAATATTTTCTAGGTAAAATCTAAAGACTCTATTCATTAATTCCATGAAGACTTCTATAGAATTAGTGAGTTCGAATCACATTCATATGAACTCATAGTGATCGTACCTTGTACAAAATGAAACCATGAGAATATTCTCATTCTTCAATATAACTTGGTAATACCCTGACCACAGATCCTTCTAGGGGAAGTATTGAGCTCCACATACCTGATCGAACAATTAATTAATCTATGAAAGAGGATACTTTTTATTTATTATGATATTTTTTAGCTCATAATAATCAAGGAAAAAATTTATTGACCCATCTTTCTTCCTGAAAAAGAGGACTGGTGCAGCCTATGGTGAAGCACTTAGGTGTATGATCCCTTATCCATATACTATTATAGTTATTTCTTAATCTCAACAAGTTTCAGAAGAACAATTCTATATAGATTCTTAGATATGGTCAATGAATTTTCTATAAGTTCAATTGAAAATTCAACCTCTCAGTTAAAAGGAACACTAAAAAATTCCTCAAAAAACACATCAAATTATTTCCTCATAATGGACATGAATTTGAGGATGGTTATTTACATATTCTCAACCATTTGTGCTATATAGGATTTCTCATAAGGAAATAATATCCATGATGAATATGTTGTTTCTAATGAATATTTATCCTCTTCATTGCAGTTGTACAGAACCGGGGGTCGATTCACAATAAAAAGAGTGATTTCCTTCTCATGGAAATTTCTATTAGATCCATATAGGGGAAAAAAATACATACCCACAATTTTTTCAAATCCAATGAAATGTAGTATGAAAAGGTTCACTAGGATGTTTACCCCAAAAATTATGGCAAGGGAGGAGTTATATACTTGGGATACAATAATTTACTGAATTTTGTGTTTTCACTAATAGCTCTATTTTCATGCTTTTTGGCGGTGTTTGATTGTTTCTACTAACCAATAATGAAATTATTTATTGTGTAAAACTAGAATAAAAAATTATATTGTCAATTATTGAATTAATTACGAACATAAATTTCAACAGTTCATTGTTAGGATCCACCTTAATAGTTGTGATGGAGAAAGATATCTCTTATTACCTTGGAGGTTGTTGGTTGTATCAAAAAACCCTTGGATATGGGAATTGGTTTGATAAATGCTCTACTTCCTTTCATTTGATGAAATGAACAATTCATTGAGGGGTGACTGCAACATTAATTTCTTCTATCGCATTATCTGGTTTCTTTTTTTAGAAATCATTATATATGTAACCCTCCTCCACACACCTAAATTATTTCCTCATTATCATTAGGGAATTTTTTAGTTGCTTTTGTCCACACCTTTGATACGTCAGATGTTACAATTTCTTTAACCATTATATTTCCCTATCAAAGTACTATAATTAAACTCACATTCTGCTTCATATTGTCATGATACCATTGAAATTTTAAGATCTCCATTTAAAATTTTATTGGACATCAGAAAATTTATTCATTGATATCAATGTCACAGATCACTAAGGATTTTCATAGACTATGTTTTAGCCCACCAAAGAAGTGGTAAACCATTCATTGATGGGTAACGACAAAGATGGCAGTTTATCATTAATGACATGTGATGTTTTACACATATTCTTTGATAGATTCATTGCATTTTTTCTTAAGGTAAATGAAATCCCTTTCCATTTTTTGTTAGATGATGTGAGGAAAATATTTATCATTTTTTTGGTATTCATTTCCCCCCATCACTTCAATATCCTCCTCAAGATTAATATTCTTGATTAATGTCCACCATTGATCAGATTCTCCCTTCATATAAAAAATATCCAATAAAACCTTCTATTTTTCATAACATTGAAGGATGAATATGATCTTCTCAATGGAGTTGATCCATTGAAATTTTAGAGGCCTTTTGACATAAATGTCTCAATAACAACTTTTTATCTCTTAGTGATATTTAGAAGCTCCTCCTGATGTAGTTTTCAAATTATATGTTTAGTTATCTAATAGAATATGGTCATGAAGTTAATTATTCTCACTCCCATCAAGTTGGACATTATGTCGGGGCATTCATCACATTTCCCGTCGCATTGATTTTTTACATAATTATTTCTATTTTCAGCCATGGGATAGAATAAAGAGAATGTTTGGGATGAGTATTTTTAATATATTAAAAACATTAAAAGGAATTTAATTACATTAAAGAGACAAAAATAAATTACATTTATTTCATTAGCATATGAATTTCTAGTAAAAAAACAAAAAAAAAAACAAAAAAAAAACAAAAAAACAAATAAAAATAAAAAAAATAAAAAAATAAATGAATTTCTAGGCATCAATCTATATAATCCATGATCTATTCCCTATAATTACATTCCTATGATATTTTTCCCTTAATAATGGTTCGTATTGAGCTTATGAATTTACCAAATCATATACCATATTAGTGTCAAACAACGTTCATAATAAGGCCCATTTTCATGTACCAGGTTACACTGAGTTATGCCCAACACACCTTGGCAGAGTTGTAAGCCCTAGGTACATTTGTGCCAGAACCACATCCACTAGTAGTATCCATACATGGATACATTTTATTAATAAACAAATTACTCTATATTTATCAATATTAAGGGAGTTTTTTCTTATACTTAGTCTTATCCCTAATGATTTTGATAGAGTTTTCTAATCATAATCCCAAAACTAACTAAACTTTTCCTTTGATACCAACTATAACAACCCTTATATTTATTACACATTGATTCATAATTTTTTATATAAGATTAAACTTAATACAACCAGGAAGCTTGAGAAGTATAGTGTCCTTGTGAATTAGCTTCATTATATAACAACTTAAAATAGGAAATACATTAGCTTTATTGAACACTTCATTAAAATGGTCATAATATTCCATGGCTTTTAGAACTACATGAGATAACTTGGGGGCATACTTAAGAAAGGGATGAGATATAAATCCTAGTTAGGGAATAATAATTTCATAAGGTAAAACATGTTATAAAATAATAATATCAAATCGTAATTAAGGGAACAAGAATAATAAGGTATGATATAACATGATAATCATAACATGAGAAATATAGAAACAACTTAAAACACAACATCATAAAAATTGGACAAGGATAATGATCAAGACATCATGATATAGAAATTACTATAAAAGAAGTAGGTTCACTACCTATCCAAACATAAAATCTCATTAGACTAAATATTAACCAATGCATAAGAGTACTATATAATTCTGGGTGCACTCATCACATTCATTTCATTATCGTGCTTAACTATGCCACAAAGATCATACAACATGGTTTCATTCATCATCATATTTTATTCAAATATAAAGAAGTGTGGAAAAAATAAATTTATTTATCAATTAAAATATTTATAGTTTTTTAATGTGAATACCCTTGAAAATAAATGGGTTTGGAATTCACAAGATAATTGTTTTGGCATAGAAAATCATAGTGAAATTTTTGAAGCATACCGGCAACACATAAAAATTAATGAAATGGGTTTATGATAGAGAAAGTGGTATCTAATCATATATAAATAAGAAGGCCAGTATTAGGGACATGTAAAGAAATATCCAAATAATAGGAATTAGAAATAAAAGGCATAAGATAATAAAGAAACTTGAATAAAAATAGAAGGTGAGGATCCCTTACTTGAGTGTGTGATTCCAAATGCATGGGATAAGATTCTTGAGATCTTGGGGGAACCATTATAGAAATATAGAGTAGAAATGGAAGAGTAAGGATGCTATCTAGGGAGTTAAAATGATGATAAATGGGATATTGAGTGGGTTTATATAAGAAGTGAGTGAGTATTTATCTATTTATTCTGAAACATAGGTTTGGGACTCTATATAATAAAATAACCAAAACCACAGACCCTCCCTTTTAATATTCCCATGGGTTATATAAAACAGAAGTGGTTTTAATTATTTTATAATTCCAAGGGCCTAATATAATAAAATAATAAGCATGCGTATGTAGAAGTGAATCATACTATTAGAGAAATGATTTTAAAACCTTGAAATATATTAAATGGTTTTGGAGGATTCACAATGGATTTATAAAATAAATAAAATAAACAAAAAATCTCATTATTTTAATGGCAAAAAATAGATTTGGTCTTGGATACCATTTATAGCATATATTTCATTATATTTGGGCTATTAGGATGTCATAATAGACAAAAGATATTTTCACAGTATTTACCTTAGAAAGTTATAAAAAATTAACAAATAGATAATTTCGACATTGTGATTCCAAATATTATATTCATTTTATATATCAAATTTTCTATATATGTAAATTTAAAATTTTAAAATAAAATCAAAATTTAATAAGAAATGATGGTTTTTTTACAAGAAAAGTTTTCAAACCCTTATAAAAATTTCATTAGGCATCATAAAAATTGTACAATAATTTATATTTAATAAAATGTATATATTAATAATATTTTATTAAAATAATATTTATTTCAACAAACAATTAATTAATCAAAATAACTTCCTTAATTGAATTTGAATATTATCCAAATATACATTTTTTTGTTTTATTGTATCAAAATGAAAATCATTTATAAAGTAACAATAATAGGATGAAAATATATTCACTATTCCATAAATAATAATTTATATAATAACATTTCTAAGGTCTAGATACATATATCTTCAATACATCCACAAATTCCCTATAATAAAGGTCTGTGACAATGAGAATTTCATAGGGTGGTTTGGCGTACATGGTTTGGTCCGTGATCTCAATGATCTTGAAATTATCACATTAATAATTTTTATCATGCTTATGTTTTTGGATCTCATCTTGGTATTGGTCTATAGAAATGTGAATAGATATTACCTCCCTTAGAAACTCTGATAAATGGGTTTCATAGGGTATGATCCTACAAGTTGAGGCAATCACTTCCTTTGTCTATGTCAATTGGATTTGTTAAAACCCTATATTTATAATTATTATGTGAACAATGTTCAATGTCTATTTTATCAATGAAAAACATGATTTATGGTCATTTAAATAAGATAGTATATAATGAAACCAATTTTTTCATGTGTTTTATATATCCATATTACCAAATAAGACATATGATTAAAATCATGAGGGAAATTTTATTTATCACAGTTCTTCATTGGTTTTAATATATTCTATCAGATTTAAATTACTATTAAGTATTATTACCCTTTATAATATAGCCATTAAATATTTATCACATGATTGGTATAAATATGACACTTTAACAAATCTATTTGACATGAATAAAGGAAGCGATGACCTCAACTGGCAGGATCATACCCTATGAAGCCCATTTATTGAATAATATGAGGGAGATACCATCTATGGGATTTTACCTTGATCAATTCGATGTTGAGCTCAAAAAACTCAAGTATGGGAGAAACCATTTATGGGATAAGGTCAAGCTTATTGAGATAACGACCCAAACAGTGTACTCCGAACCACCCTAGGAAAGTTTCACCATCACACACCTTACTCTTAGGGCATTTTATAATGTATTAAAGGGATATGTTTCAAGACACTATAAAAGTTATTATTTAAATTAGTTTTTATCTAATAATTAATATATTTTAAAATTATTATTTTTTACTTTATAATTTTTTTTATTTTGACACAATAAAAAAGAAAGTGTATTTTTGGGTAATCTTCAAATTCAATTAAGTAATTTGATTTCAGGAATTAATGGATTTGTGAAATAAATATTATTTTATTTAAATATTATTATTTAATAATATTTAATAAATATAAATGATCATATTATTTTTATGACGTCAAATGTAATTTTTAAAAGGTTTGAAAACTATTATTGCCAAAAGCCCAACATTTCTTAATAAATGTATATTTTATTTCATTATTGAAAATTTATATATTTATTATATAATTTAGATAAAATAAATATTAATTTTCTAATTAGAAAATTTAAATGATCAATCAAGACTTTTTTCATAATTTTCCAAAATAGTCAATTTTAAGGTATATTTTAAATAAGGTGTAAATATATAGTGTGTATTATGACATAATAATGATATAAAAGTAATGTAATAAATTTTATAATGGGTATCCAAGACCAAATATATGTTTTCCATTTAAAATAATGTGTTTTTTTATTTATTTGATTAATTTTATAAAGAATTTGTGAATCATCCTAAACCATTAATATATTTTAATGTTTTAAAATCATTTTATTAAGGGTATAGATTGCCTTCAAATAAGAAAGGGTGTTATTTTATTATATTCTTCCCTTGTGTATATAGAATAATGAAAACCAATCCCATTTTTAAATAACCATGGGAAAAACTATGGGAAGGTTTTTGGTTTTGGTTATTTTGTTATATAGTGTCTAAAACCTATGTTTGAGAAATATTAAATAAATCCCCACTAATTTTCTATATAAACTGACAGAAGCTCCCATTTATCATAATTATAACCCCTTGTATCATTTCATTAATATGATGTTTCATTTCTAGAGTCCTCCTGAGGTGACCCCAATCTCTCAGTATGCTCCTCTCAAGAATGTGTTCTCACACACTCAAGTAAGTGACCTTCCTCTCCCCCTTTCAATTCATGAAACTTCATTGAAATTAAGCTGATAATTTCACTTGGTTATATTTTAATTCATTTATAAACATTAAATTACTATCCAATTGATGTTATTTTAATTATTTTCAATTTATAATCTCCCATTTTTACCCTTACCTAAGTTGTTACAATGCCGAAATTTAGGAATAGAAATATCTCTTCTCATTTCCATTTAAGAACCTCTTTTATGTTACGTTTCCCAGTTTAAATTTGTGGTTGTTAGGTTATGTTTTCCTGTAACCAACTTACCATATTATTTATTTCCATTTTATTAGGGACTTATTTCACTCTCATTAATCCATCCAATGATCATATATGAACACATGTAACCATATTACAATTTTGTAAGGGATTATCTCACTCTCCCCTTTATTAAAGTGTCTTTAATATCTTATAGATTCTATTTCCAATTTCTAAAAAATTTATATGTCTTTACATGTCCCTATTAATTAGTAATATATGTGAAAATTATGAGATACAAATTTCTCTCCCATCAACCAATTTTATGAATTTTTAAGTGACGTCATTATGATGCCAAAATTTCACCACGATTTTCCACGCTGATATAACTATGTAGTGAATACCATACCCAATTTCTATCATGGGTATTCTCCCTTTATAAACTTATTCATATTAGAATTCAGACATAAATGTATTAATTTTACACTCCTTAGTCACATAATTAAATATGATGATTAATTAATCCATGTTGTATGATCTATGTGGCACACATAAGGATGAGAATGAAATGAACCTAATGGGTGCACCTAAATTTATATAATCATCAAATGCATTTGGAGATGTTTTGTCACATGAGACTTCATGTTGAGATAGGTAGTGAACCTAATTCATTTATAGGACTTTTTTCATCATGAATTCTTTGTATTTAGCCCTGACTTATGTCTATGATGTAGTGTTTTATGTTTTTCTACATTTCCCATGTTAAAATTACCATCCTATATCATCCTTTATTATTCATGTTCCATTTATTCCACATTAATTTAGATATTGTATAATTTTTTTTACCTTATTCAATTCTTATAACCTTAATAGTATTTATAGCTCACCCCCTCTTCTGTATCATTTTTTTATATTATAAATGATTAAGTAGCAATTTTGATAAAAAATATATTTTTATACAATAAAACCCACATTATATTTTTAGATAATATTCAAATTAAATAAATATAATTATTTAAAAAATTAATGGATTTTTAATATAATTAAAGTTATAATGAAATATTACTATTAAATAATTTTTATTAAATATAAATGACCATATAATTTTAATGAAGTAAAAAATTCTTTTATAAGGGTTCGAAAATGGCTATTTTCAAAAAACATAGAATTTCTCAATAAATGTTGATTCTTATTTTAAAATTGAAACTGAACATATTTATAAAATTATTTTGATAAAATGGATATTATTTTTGGAATAAAAATGTTAAAATTATTCCACGGTGAATTTTTCATAATTTTCTAAGACAATATATTTTTTCGGTAAAAATTAAATAAGGTATAAATATACAGTGTGTATTATGGAATCATAATGAAAAAAAGTTATATAATAAATACTATAATTGTATCCATGGATAAATATATGTTTCCATTTAAAATAATGTGATTTTATGTTTAATTGATTAATTTTGTAAAGCTTTCGTGAACCTCCCAAACCCTTAATATATTTTAAGTTTTAAAAATCATTTCTTTAATAGTATGAAACACATCCACATAAGAAAGGGTATTATTTTATTAATTTCATAATTTTCCCATAAAAACAATTATAACCACTCCAATTTGGTACAAACCACAGTAAAAACATTGTATTGTTTGTGGTTGTGGTTATTTTATTATATAGAGTCCAAAACCTAATTTCGAAAAACGAAAAAGAATTCCATATTATTTTAATATATATACCAACACAAGATCCTATTTATCATAACTTAAAATACATGGATCACATACTTACTCTTCCCTACACTCTCTATAGTCCTCCCAACTTTCACCCACGATCTCAAGAAGCCCCTCCCAAGCATTTGGAGTCCACATTCAACGTAAGGGGTTTCTCTCTTTTCACTTCCATTCAAGTACCTATTTTATGTATTGATTATTAGTTACAACATTTGGTTGTTTGGGAATGTTTTCCTATAACCATGTTACTGTAATTTTTATTTGAATGTGATAAGAGACTTCTTTTACTCTCATTAATACCTCCAATGAACCTTTAGGTTCACCCATTACCAAACCAAAATTTAGTAATAGATCCTCACATTTTCTTCTTTATTTCAGTTTATTTACTATCTATGAATTAAATTTCTAACATCTAGTGTTGGGATGCATATTTCTATGTCCCTATTTCTAACCGTTTTTCCCTAAAAAGGTTTTTTTGAAAAAATAACTTCATCAGGCTTTGTGGTTTTCTTTTAAATTAATTTCTTCCACCTTTGTGAATTTATTTTTATAAAATGGATTCCATTTTTTAATCATCATTATTAATATTAGGTAATGATTTAAACTTTATTTTAGAATAGTATGAACAATAGCAGTAGTAAATATTAATTACAATGATAAAAAATAATAATTAAGGGTAAAAATAACATAACGAAGACTAGAAACTATGTATACCTAATAGTTTGAATATTTATATTTTATTTTATTTTTAATGATCATTATATTTATTCCTTATTGTTTTTACATTATATATTATTCTGTAATCAATTTTATGAAAATTATATTTTAATACAATAAAACAAAAATTTTGTTTTCAGGTAATATTCAAAATAAAATTAGGAATTTATTTTTTTAATTAATGAATTTTTGAAATAAATAATACTTTAAGAAAACATTATTATAAAATAATTATTATAAAATATAAATTATTATATAATTTTTATGAAGACAAATATAATTATTATAAGGATTCCAAAACTGTTACTGTTAAAAAAACCTCCATTTCTCAGTTAATATCAATTCTTATTTTAAAACAAAAAATAAACATATTTAAAAAATTATTTAGATAAACTGAATTTTATTTTCGTATTCATAACATTTAAATTATCAAATGTTGAATTTTTCATAATTTTATGAGACAGTCCAATATTCAGGTAAACATTAAATACGGTATAAATATATGGTGTGTATTATGACATCATAATGACAAAAAAGTGATGTAATAAATACTATAATATATTTTCATGACCAAATAAATGTTTCATAATTTAAATATGGAGATTCTAATTTTATTTTGTTTAATTTATAAATTTATTTTGAATCTTCCAAAACCATTAATATATTTTATAGTTTAAAACCATTTCATTAAGAGTATGAATGAACTCCATAAAGGAATGTGAATTATTATACATAGTTTAGCCATTCACCTTATAAAATAATAAAAACAACTTCATTTTAGAAGAAACCATGGGAAACCCATGGGAAGGTTTCTGGTTTGGGTTATCTAATTATATAGAATCCAAAAGCTATGTTTGAGAAATTATAAATAAATCCCCTCTCTTTTACAATAAACCACCCAAGATCTCATTTCTCTTCACTCAAAATTCATAGATAATTTCCTTTCTATTCCCTCCCATGTCTAGTGTCCACCCAAGATTCCCTAAGCTCTCAAGAAGATCCTTCCAATCATTTGGAGTCACACAGTCAAGTAAGGGGTCCTCACCTTCTCTTCATTATTCAGGTATCCTTTTTATATCATGGATTATATTTCCAATTAATATAGTTGGGATATGAATTTCCTTATTCTGACTAATTACCATTTTATTTCCAAATGATGAGACACCCCTTTCGCTGTCATCAACCCATTTTAAGAATTTTTCTGTGATGCCATTATCCTGCTGAAATTTCAAAGTGAATTTCTATTCCAAAACAATTATTTAGTAAATACTATACTGATTTCCTATCAAGGGTATTCAAATTTATAGGCATATACTTATTTTACATGGTAATTACATATATGAATTATACACTCCTTGATTATGGAATAAAACTTGATGATGAATGAATCTATGTTGTATGATCTATGTGGCTCCCTTAGGAATGAGAACGAAATAAAAGTGATGGGTGCACCCTAAATTATATAGAACTCCAATGTATTAGGTAATTTTTAGTCTCATGATATGTGATTTTAGGAAAGGGAGTAAACCTTATTTCTTTATGGGGCTCTGTCCATCATGATGCCTTGGCAGTTTTCAATGACATATGTTGATGATGCAATGTTTAAATTTATCTCCACATATCGAATGTTATGATTATCATTATATCTCATCTATTATTATTAACGTCCCGTTTATTCCCCATTGATATTCATATTATCTTATATGTGTTACCTTATTCATGTTATTTCATGTTTATTCACTTACTGGGATTTATAGCTCACCCCATTCTTATGTATACACCCAGGTTATCCCGTGTAGTTTTAAAAGCCATGTAATTTAATAGGAATGTTAAGGAAGTTTCAAATAATGTTTCTTTATCCCATGTTCACGATGTTATTATATGACCTTAATTCCCAAATACACTATACTTATGAATGTTTCAGGTTGTATTAACTGTAATCTTATGTAATAAATCATGAATTAATGTGAAATAAAGAGGAGGGTTGTGAAAAGTCCTAATACGATTTTAATTTGATTTCAATGTAACAGAAGCATTATTTTGTTATATGAAATTCAATTAATTATATTTAAATCATATTTATATTATATTTTAATACAAGTTGATTTTTTTGATTATAGAAACATTTTTCATTAAACTATTTTAAAATAAATAATGTTTCTCTATTATAATTATTTAAAATAACCTCTAATGAGAAATAATTTAGATTAAATGTTTAGATTATATATCTATATTTTTTAATTGAAATTAATAAAATGATTATTACTAGTTATAGAGTTAATGTAAAGTCATATTTTCTTTTAAAAATGTGTTTCCTGGAAAACTTCTTTCCATCATTATGGCGGGTTTTATTTTAAATTAAATTCTTCCAAATATTTGAATTGATTTTGATAAAATGAATTTTTATTTGGAATAATCATAATTAATATTAGGTAATGATTTTAACCTAATTTTTGAAAAATATGAATAGTAAATTTAGTAAATATTTATTACCATGGAAAAACAAAAAATAGTTTAATTAGGTTTAATTTTTTTAACAAAGACTAGAAAAAATAACCCTAATAGTATGAATATTTATATTTAATTTTACTTTAAATTATTATTATATTTATTCCTTATAGTTTTTACTTTATAAATTATTATGTAATCAGTTTGATAAATGTTATATTTTGATATGATAGAACACAAATTGTAATTTTAACTAATATGAAATTTTAATTTAGAGGTTTTAGTAAATACTATGGACAGAAAAGTTATGAAATGGACTCAACCTGTAGGATCATATACTATGATTCTAATTTATTTTAGCTTCCAAGGAAGATAACATCATAGGGATTCCCCCCTGACCAAGCCCAAGTTGAGATCAAATAACTAAAGCATGAGAAAAACCGTTTATGGGAGAAGTTCAAGCTCATATAGATGACGACAAAAACCATGTATGCTGAACCACCCCATGAAAGTCTCACCATATCACACCTTAATCATAGGGAATTTTAAGGTGTATAAAATGGATTTGTATAAATAACCAAGAAATACAATTATGTATAATATTTTTTATAGAATAATGTATATATTTTCATCCTATTACTGTTATATTATTTATTATTTTAATTTTCATATAATAAAACACAAACAATATTTATGGGTAATATTAAAATTCTATTAAAGAATTTATTTTGATGAATTAATGGATTTTTTGAATAAATAATATTTTAAAAATATTATTATTAAATAATGATTATTAAAAATAAATGATCATATAATTTTTATGAAGTAAATTGTAATTTTTATAAGGGTTCAAAAACTGTTAATGCCAAAAAACCATCATTTCTAAATAAATGTAGGACTGATTATAAAAGTGAAAATTCAAATATATAAAAAATTATTTAGATAAAATTAATATTATTTTTGCAACTATAATTTAAAAATTATCCAATGGTGAAATTTTTCACAATTTTCTAAGATAGTGAAATTTTCAAGTACAAATTAAATTCCATATAAATATACATTGTGTATTATGACATCATAATGACAAAAAAGTGATGTAATAAATACTATAATGGGTATCCATAGAAAAATATATTTTTTCCATTGAAAATAATTTAATTTTATGTTTATTTTATTTATTATATAAAATCTATTATGAATCATGCAAAACCCTTAATATATTTTATGATTTTAAAATCATTTCTTTAAGAGTATGACTCATCTCCACATAAGTGAGGGTATTATTTTATTAATTTTTGAACATGGATTGATAAAATAATGAAATTCAATCCCATTTGTAATAAACCATGGAAAAAACCATGGTATGGTTTTTTATTTCATTATATATAGTCCAAAACCTATGTTTGAGAAATAGTAAAGAAATCCCAACTCATTTTGTATATAAACTCACCCAAGGTCCCATTTCTCTTCACTAAAAATCCTTTGATCATGTCCTTAAACTAAAATCCCCTCTGAAGAGTCCCCAAATGGTTCCCCCATGCTCTCTTGTATCTCCTCCAAATCATTGGGAGTCACACACTCAGGTAAGGGATCTCCCCTTCCTTTTTTATTCAAGCACATCTTTTATGTTATGCCTTTTAATTAAATTTTTTCATGTTGGAATATGTTTTTAAATATCTAAATTAAATTTAAATTTTATTTCTAAATTATTATATGCCCTTTAAATATCATTAAATACCTTCTGTTAACCATTATGTACACTCATCACCATGTTAAAATTTAGTAATGGATCCTCACTTTCACTTTTTTTTCATCTCAAAATAATTGTGTAGTTGATACATTTCCCATTTACTGTAAGGGTAGTTCACATTTATAGACTAATAATTCATTGAATTGGGAAATACATGTATTTTTTCATAATATTTTATCATTTAATAAAACCTGATGATGAATGAATCCATGTTTTATGATATATGCAGTAGAGTTAAGCAGCATAATTGAATGAAATTAACGCGTGCACCCAACATTATATAGTGCTCCAATGCATTGGTAATATTTTGTTTTATAAAACACCATGTTGTGATAGGGAGTGAAAAAGATTCATTTATGGTACTTTTTCCATCACGATTTATTGACAGTTAGCCTTAACCTATGTTTGTGATGCAAGGTTTTAAGTTATTTCCACATTTCCCATGTTATGCTTATAATGATATATCATGTCATATTATTCAAGTTCATTTTATTCCCATTTTATATGATTATTTTCTAATATGTTTTAACTTATTCTATAATTATTTACTTATTGGGATTTATATATCATATCTTCCCTGTGTATATTCAAAGGTTATCCCATGCAGTTTTAAAATCTATAGAATATTATGAGAATATTAAGGAAGTTTTCAATAAAGATGAGGTATTTCTAAATTTAAATTGTTATGTAATGTACCTAATTTCCAAAAAAAACTATACTTTTAGATCTTCAAGGTTTCATTAAGTGTAGTCCATGGTAATAAATCATGTATTAATGTGAAATAATGAGATATGTATTTATATTTGGAATTATAAAAACCCTTTTCATTATTACAAATTAATTCATGATTTATTACATATGATTATTATTAATACAACTTGAAATATCAAGAATTACAGTGTCTTTGGGAATTAAATACATTACATAACAACCTGAAACATTAAATACATCATCTCTATTGAAAAATTACATAACTTGGTCATAATATTCCATGGCTTTTAAGACTGCACGGGATAACCTGGAAACATATACAAGAAATAGGTGTGATATAAATCTCGGTAGGGTAAAATCTTGGCATAAGGTAAAACATATTAGAAAATAGGCATATTAAATGGGAATAAAAGTAATTAAAATCATAAACATGAAGAATTATACATGATACTTCATGATAATAATAAATAAAACATGGGAAATGTGGAAACAACATAAAACACAATATCCTAAGCATAGGTCCAGTCTAACTGCCAAGATATCATGATGGAAAAAATTACTATAAAGGAATCAGGTTTAATCCCTTTCCCATCATGATGTCTCATGAGACTTAACATTACCCAATGTTTTGGAGTGATATATAATTATGGGAACACCCATCACTTTCTTTTCATTCTCATGATTTAGTGTTCCACATAGATCATATAACATGGTTTCATTTATCATGATATTTTATTATACAATCTAGGAGTGTGGAATAAATATATATAAGTACCATGTACAATAAATATAAGTATATAAAGGTAAACATCCTTGATGGGAAATGGTTATGATATTCAATACACAATTTTGTTTCCATGGAAACCCACGATGGAAGTTCGACAACATAACATTAACACTTAAAAATTAATAAAATGGGTTGATGAGAGTGAAAGGGGTCTCTCATCATTTTGACATCAAATAGAATGTAATAGGAACTTGGAATGACATGTCCCAAAATAAGGAATTGAAAATATAAGGAATAATATAATAAGTAAGTTCTAAAAAATAAGAGAAGGTGATGAACCCTTATTAAATTTTAGAATAGTAACATGTGTACATTTAGGAAATGACTGGGGATTTCTTTATTATTTATCAAAAATATGTTTTGGACACTATATATAAAACAACCAAAACCACAAACCTTACAAAATTTTTTCCATTTGTTTCTCCCAAATGGTAGTTGATTTCATTATTTTATAAGGATAACTGACAAACATAATAAAATTATACACTTTCTTATGTGTAGGCGAGTCTTAATATAAATGAAATGATTTTAAAGCCTTAATATATATTAATGGGTTTTGAGGATTCATAAAAACTTTATAAAATTAATAAATTAAACATAAAATCTCATTATTTTAAAAAGAAAATATAGATTTTTTCAGGGATAACTTTTATAGTATTTATTACATAACTTTTAGGTCATTATGATATAATAATACACAATGTAAATTAATACAGTATTTAATTTTTACCCAAAAATTCAACTATGTGAGAAAATTATAAATAATTCAATATTCGATAATTTTAACATTATGATTCAAAATATAATATTCATTTTATCTAAATATTTTTCTATGTATGTGAAGTTACACTTTTAAAATAATATTGAAACTTATTAAGAAATGTTGGATTTTTTTATAATACCAATTTTCATACCATTATAAAAATTAAATTTGAAATAATAAAAATTAAATGATCATTTATATTCGATAAATATTATTTAATAATAATATTTTATTAAAATATTATTTATTTCAAAAATCACTTATTCCTGAATATAAATTTCTTAATTGAATTTGAATATTAACCAAAAATATAATTTGTGTTTTCTTGTATCAAAATAATAATCATTTATAACGTAACAATAGTAGGACAAAAAAATATTCATTATTTTCCACAATATAATTTGCATACTCCAATTACTAGGGTGTTGATACATATCCCTTTAATACACTTGCAAACGTCCTAAGGGTAAGGTGTATGGTTGTGAGACTTTCATGCAATGATTCAACATACATGGCCTTAAACGTAATCTAAAAGATCTTGGACCTCTCTTTTAAATAGTTTTTTTCATGCTTAAGTTATTGGATATCTTCTTGGGCATGTTCAAGGGTATATCATAGAAACTCTATCTCCTTTAAAATCTCTGATAATTGGTCTTCAAATGGTATGACCCTACAGGTTGAGGTTATCACTTCCTTTTTATATTTCAATTATATTTGTTAAAACCGTAAATTTATACAAACCAATTGATCACTAATCAATAGCTATATTATCAATTGTAAATATTCCTAAAAATATTTTAAATCCAATTAGATAGAATAAAACAAATGAAGTGCATGTTTTCTATAACTTTATTACATAATAAGTCATTTAAATAATCACTAAGAGAAATATTATTTATAATAATTCAGGCCGTTAAAATATCCCCCTTAATAAATTTCACAATTATAATTTTCATTACCTAACTAAAAAAGATGAGGATAACTCAGTTTCATCACTTACTTGATTCGTACATCGCTTCTGAAAACTTGTGGTTTCTCCACAACACTTTGACAAGGTGCATTGTCTTATTTCGTAGAACATGGCCTTTATGATATAATATCTTCACCGACATCTAATCATAGAAATGGTCATTCTCCAATGGTACCACTTCTGGATTGAGTTTATATAAGAGGTCTATTATGTACTTTCTCAAAAGGGATACAAAGAAAACATCATGTACTTGAGATAGGTTTTGGGGGGAGTGCAATTTGGTAGGTCATCACTCTGATGTGATCATGTATCTCAAAGGGGCCAATGTATCTTGTAATAATATTTCCATTATCCCCAAATCTCGTCACATTCTTCCATATATATATTCAAAGGAATACCATGTCTCCAATATTGAACTCTATGTCTCATCAATTATTGTCAGTTTAGATATTTTCTGACTATGATTATCCTTTATGTGATGTTGAATGGTCTTAACCTTTTCAACCATTTCCTTGACCATTTCCATACATAGCAGTTTTCCCCAACATCATCCCTACATATAGGTGTTCTACACCTATTCCCATAATGGGATTCATAGGAATCCAATTATCTTTCTCAATTGGAAATTGTTGTTGTAAGATAACTCGACTGGAGGAATATGTTAGTCTTATCATACTTTTGAGTCAACTGAGAATTCTCTAAATATAACCTCAAGTGTTATGATAGTTTACATAGATTGGCCATTATTTTAGGGTGATAATATGTGATAAAGTCTAGCACAATGTTTAGAGTTTGTTGGATACTTTTCCAGAACATAGAGGTGAATCTCAGATCCTAATTAGATATAATTGATAATGGTACTCCATGATTCCTCACCACTTCTATGATATATATCTATGAAAGTTGATTCATTTCGAAATCCTCTCGAACTTAAATGATGTTTTAGGTATTTTTAATATGATCAACCAAAAATCATATATAATTTTACCCCTAGATGTTTTTGGATGTCTGGTGAAAAAAAATCCATAGTTATGTTTTCCCATTTCCATGTTGGTATGGGTAATAGATGCATCGTCCCCTTATATTTTCGCCATCCACCCTTTAGTAACAGACATACCAGACACATTGATGTATATTCAATTATATCCTTCTTCCAATTTCCTCACAAATAATATTCTGGGAGATATCCATATATATTTCTGTTTCCTGGATGAGTGGAGAAGGTTGAGATTTTTGCATCTTCCAACAGATCATTCATTAAATAAATATTTGATGGTACACATAGTATTGAAAAAAATCTCACAACTCCTTATTCATTAACATTGAAATACTAGGATTTACATTTTTTTGGTGTATACTTTCTTCATAATTCTCACATCTTTTTTTTGAGCATACCTTATCTTCTATAGAAGGTAGAATTGAGAAATCAATTGTGAAAGGATTGATGTTGTTCCTTTCTTTTTGATTCCCATGTATATCCTTTCTTAATATAAGAAGATCAGATCCCTCTCAATTCTCATCAATGGTATAATTGATGGATCCATTCTATATAGAGTGTCATTTACTTAATTTATTTTTTAGTATCTTAGGAGATTGAGAATTCATAGTCCTTGATCAGCTCTAACCACCTTTATTGGCTCATATTTATCTATTTAAATGTGAATACATACCTAAGGATTTTGTGATCCGAATATATTCTTCACTTCTCCTAAAAGTGATATTACCACCATATCATAAATGGTAATATCACTATTACCATCTCTAGATTATACATTGGGTAGTTCTATTCATGATCATTTATCTACTTTAAAGAATAAGTTATGAATTTTTCTTTCTCCATTAACACACAACCCAATCCATTTATTGAAGCATCTATGAACACCATGAAAAGATCTCCACTTGTGGGTTGTGTGATCACAGGCGCAATCATAATCCTTGTTTTGAGGTCATTTATTCTCTCTTCACATTAATCATTCTATGAAATGTTAATCCCTATACAAGTTATCTTGGTTAAGGGGTTTTACAATCATAGAAAATTTCCCACAAATTAGTGATAATACCCCGCTAATACAAGGAAAATATAGATATATGTCACAAAACTCTTCCTAAACAATCCTTAAATTACTTTTTTATGAAGGGTTCATAGATATCCCATTACTTGTGATGAAATACCCCAGTAATGAGATTTCTTTCAACCAGAATTTATATTTGATGTACTTTTCATAAATATTCTCCTTTTGCAAGGTGTTTAGCCCAGTGCTCCGATTCTCCTCATGATACTCCATGCGTTCAAAGAATATTATATTATCATCCATAAATACTACCACAAATTTGTCATGGTATTATCTAAATAATCTATTCATCAATTTCATGAAGATTTCTAGGACATTAGTGAGTCCGAATGGAACTACTATAAACTCATAATGATCTTACCTTGTACAAAACTACTATTGTAGATATCATCCTCCTTCACCCAAACTTTGTAAGTTCTTGATAGTATATCTACCTTAATGAAGTACTATGATCTACGTAACTAATTGAACAAGTCATTAGTCCATGGTAGATGATAAATGTTTTTTATTGTGATCTTGTTGAGCCAATAATAATCAATGAAAATGTGTATTGACCCGTCCTTCTTTTTGATGAAGAGGAATTGTGCACCCCATGTTGAAGAACATAAGAATATTAAACCTTTATCAATATTCTTCTTTAGTTGATTCTTCATCCAATTATGTTCCACAAAATCTACTATATAAAAATTGTTGGATAATCGTAATGCCATAGGTTAGAGCTGGATTGAAAACTCAAACTTTCTGTTAGGTGGAATAGTAGACAATTCCTTATGAAACACATCAGCGAATTGCCTCACAATAGGTATGTCTTTAAGGATGGTTCATTACTTATACTCAACCAATTTATCTAGATAAGATTTCTTATAGTGAAATAATATCCATCATTGAGATGTTGGGGATAATTAAGACCCATACCCCTCCTAAATTTGTATATAATCTATGGTTGATATGTAATACAGAGATTTATTACCTTCTCACAGAAATTTATATTAGCTTTATATAGGGAAATCCAATTTAAACCCAAAATTACATCAAATTCCAAATGGCAGCATATAAATAAAATATCCCTTGATATTTTAATTAAATGTTATATTATGTAATACTTTTATAGAAAACACATGCACTTCTTTGGTATTATTATATCATATTAGATTTAAATAACCATTAAGAATAATTTTCATTGATAATATAGTCATTGAAGAGTGATCAAATCGTTAGTATATATATATGGTTTGAAAAAATCCAATTGGCATAAACAAAGTAAGTTATGGCCTCAACTAGTAGGATCATACCATACAAATCCAATTTATCAGTGCTTCTGAGGGAGATAGAATCTTTGGGATTTTCCCTTTACTAAGACAATGCTGAGATCCAACAAATTAACAATGAGAAAAACCATTTATAGGAGAAGTTCAAGATCATTAAGATCACTTCAAAAACTATGTACACGAATCCACCCCATGAATGTCTCCCCATCACACAACTACGTCATAAGTCATTTTATAGTGAATTAATGGGATATGTATAAATGACCTAGAAATACCGGTATAATCATTATTTTTTTGGGAAAAATGAATATATTTTCATCCATTTTTTTTACTTTATAAATCAATTTTATTTTGATACAATAAAATACACATAGTATTTTGGGTAATATTCAAATTCAATTAAGAAACTTATTTTCATGAATTAATGGATTTTTTTTAAATTAAAAGACCGATCATCAAATCACTATTAATTACAACAATCCAGAAAATTAAAATCAATTTTTTATTAAAAAATGGGATTGTGTTTATAATTTATAATATGAATTGAGGTAGATGTTTCATGAATTCATGTCTCCATTTTCTATAAATGTGAAAATAGTAAAAGGCTAGTATAACAGAAAGTTATAATTGATGTGATTTATTTTTGGATTTAGTAGAATTTTTCAAAGAATTTTCAATGAATGAAGGAAGATGAAGATGGTGATAAAAAATAATGAAGGAAAAGACAACCACTAAAGAATAATAAATAGAAATAAAATACTTATTCAAGAGGAATGAATATTATTTTATATAAATATTAAAAGAGAGTTTTTTCAAATTTGGGGAATATGATAGGAGTGATGAATAATTTGAAAATAAAATTTCTAGTGACATTGATATTGAGACGTGTTTTATTTGTAAGAATAATGATGAGACCTTTTCCACTTATGAAATAAGGAAAATATCAAGAATAATTAGGTTAAAATCATATAGAGTTCATGTTAAATAAAAAATAGAGATGACATACCTTGAAAATATCTAAACTAGAGAAAGAGATCAAGAAGTAAAATAAAGGTAGCAAACAAGTTAATAATCAAGAAAGAGCGTATGAAGAAGAAAAATATATATTGTTAGAATATATTGAAAACTTGAATACACTTCCTGATAATGAAAAAAACCTCAACAAAATTCTTGAGAAAAATGTGGGGGAGAAGGATAATAAATTTGACCTTGTACCACCATAACATGTTAGAGCCAATGAATGAATTTATAACTTCCAAAATTCAATTCCATTAGTTGGTTAAGGATATACATATTTTAAATCCCATATATATCAATAAATATCACACTTAACTGTCAATAACACAGGTTAATATGTTCCAAATAAGAATAAGTACAAGAGGACCATGTATATATCTAAAATGAATGAATTAAAAAATTGTAGAATATAATAGAAATTGAACATTTAAGAAATTAATGATATATTTAGAGACTCTATTAAGGATATAAATAAATATAATATAATGATTAATAAATTTTAGTCTAACAAAAAAATTCATAAAAAAGACCCAAAATTTATTATAAAAATGTTCTTGAAATATAGTTACATAGTTCTTGATTGCCTGAATTTTACAATGGAAAACATACTTTTTATGGATATTTTAGTGTGGTGAAGTATTTGGGAATATTGTGAAAGTATGATGGTTCATTCATCAATACATTAATGGATTTTAGTGGTGTATGAGGTAGAGTTTGAGTGGGATTTGGCCCACTCAATGTAGAGAGAATCAAAATAAATATTAGAAATAGAATATGAATACTAAGAATAGATTCCAACCTCTTAAAAACATTTATGAAATGTGTGATCATCCTAGAAATCATTCTAAATGGTGTCTTGTGATACTTTTATCCTAACAAGGTTTTGATAACACAATTAAAATGCATTAGGTTATGGAAGAAAATGGAAAATAAAATCATGTTGTTGTTGAAATTGTATTCAAGTATACAAAAGAATAAAAACATTCATTTTTTAATGTGGGTGTTCATCACACATGAATGGTGAATTGAATCTATTAATGAATTTTAAATACTAATAATATGTAATAATTATTTTTAAAAATGAGGAGACTTTTATAATTAATGATATTGATATATTGTCATTGGAAAAAAATAAATTGAAATCCAGAAGTTCATTATTTTCTGATAGACTGTAACTTATTCTGTTGAGTTTTTATAGCATTTTGATGATTCCAATTATTTTATATTTATTAGAGATGATTTTATTTTTAAAATATGTGAAGATGGTGATGTTTTGAAATGAGGAAATCAAACCAAGGGAAACCATTTCTGGGATGGAGATGCACATAATTCATATTATCTTGGTATAATGGATGAAAATCAATAATGGAATATAATTATTGTACATATTTTCTAGAGAAATATGAAAAGTTTAACACATATAGGAGGTGTTAAATATGTCCCTAATATTATAAAAATTATATAGTGGTGTTGTTTTATATGCTATAAATAAACATTTTAAAATTATTTGTATATGAAGGTTTAGATATATACTTCTATGCATTTGGATATTATTCATTATGACATATGTGGGACCATAAAATCATAATTGAAAAATGATATACATAATTTATTACATTTATTTATTATTTCACTCATATTATATGTATTATGTTTTTAAAATATTTTTCATAGGATCCAAATGTTTAAAAAATTTCAAGAGATGTGATGAAAATATATGTGACTACAATATAAAAAGGATCTAAAATGATAATGGAATCCAATTAAAAAATATAATGTTTAAATTTTATCATGGAAGGAATAAAATAGAATCTTTATTTAGATAGCTGTAACCATGTTAATTGATAATGATACCTCCAGATTCTATTGGAGTCTAACTATTTTTATAGCAATCCATTCTCAAAATCCCTCCATATACATACCAAATTTGGGCATGTCACCATATGAGATGTATTATACATAGAACCCAAGTTTTATGTATATTAGGGTATTTTAAATCCCTTGAATTATCAAAGTTAAAGAACATAATCTTGGGATGTCTAATCATAGAGGTGTTTGTGGTTTCTTCCTTGGATTCCCTTTAAATGGTGGATGAAACAAATTCTATAAAATGAAAACAAGGTGAATCGATAATTATATTGATGTGAATGTTTTGGAACATATTGATAGAAAGGCCTCATAGTCAGGTGTAGATATAATAGGAAGTAAAGATAAATCTATTTCTATTAGACAATCTAATACTTTTTCTGATATAAATTATGATATAGAAGTTGTACATGGCTCAAATATTTATCCAACTATTTTATGTGATAAGGGAATATTTCATTCATCTTATACGACGTTGATGAATAATGTGGAGATAAAAAAATATAATTTTATATCTTGGAAAACATGTTTAAATTATAATAACTCTGACTAAATCACAAACTTATTTTTTTTCATAGTTTAATCCAAGAAATATTTAGGAAGCATTGGATTATCAAGAGTAGATTGGTTAAATGAATGATGAATTGGATTAGATTGAGAAAAATAAGACACAAGAGATGGTACCCAAACATGAAAATAAAATTTTATATTAAAAATTGTTCCTTTCAGAATAAGTTTAATAAAATGGGTGATGTTCTTTGGAATGAGTAAAGACTACTTTTTAAGGGTGAATCATAGGTTGAAGTCATTTATTTTAATGAACCTTTTCACTAGTTAAACGAATTTAAAGAATAACAATATATATTTTTATTTTTGAAAAATAGAGATACATGATAATATAAATGGATTTTAAGATGAGATTTTAAAATGGAGAGTTAGAAGGATGAGTCTATATTAAGAAACCATGTTGTTTCTTATTAGGAAAATATTATAACTGTGTTTTTAAATATAAGAAGGTTTTATATGGGATGAAGATTGTCACAAGATCTTGTTATTCCAAAAAATATTATTATTTAAATAAAATTTAATTAAATAAGTTAAGAGTGGATAATAACCACTATATAAAATCAAATAATTAGGGTTGTCTCATTGTTATTGTTTATATTGATGATATCATATTTTCTAAGAATAATGAAGAAAATGTGATTTTTTTCTAGAGATATGAATATTATATTTGAATTTTATATGTTAGGGGAGAAGATGTACTTTATTTTTTTTTAAATCTCTTAAAACAAGATAATAGTTGGTTACCACAAATGAAATACTCCCAAGAGTTACTTAAAAAGAACAGGAAAGAAGATTCATAAACTATTTCCATACCTCAATCCGTGGGATTTATTTAAGGGTAATATTTAAAATTATATGTTCTTAAATAGTATAGGATATTTATTTGGATACATCTATATTTAAATTATTCTTCACTAGATCATGATTTTGTTGTTACCCAATGTGCCATATTTCAAAGTGCACAAAAAATGTCACATATTTTTGGGAGAAAAATAACCCTCAGACACGTTAAGATAATTTTAAATTATAAAATAAGGTATGATAGTAAGGTAATGTTGGAAATTATTGTATATATTTCTAGATATTCATAGTTGTGATAATAAAAAAAGACCCACATATGAAAGTGTCATATTTTTGGGGAAAAGATGTGTGAGATAACACACTTAAAACAAACATTCCTCATGTTACAGTACCACTAAAGAAGAGTATGTCACTGCCACTCAAGATATAAAAAAATTATTGATAAATACATATTTTTATGATAATATATTTTTTGTTAAAATTTCACTTGTCTTGGGTTTTTGTAATCTATGTAACATCAAAATTGTTTAGCCTATTTGTGGTATTTTTTATCAATGATTCAATATGTATTGGTGAATAATGATGAATAATTGATTCATAGAGAATCATAATAGATTATTTTAATTTAAATGGATTTAGTTATAGGGAAATTATCCTAGTATATATATCCCGATTGTTGAAATGGTCATAGGCTCAAAGAGATGTGTTAATTGTGTTGAAGAACCCAGACAATGTTTATGATAAGTGAAAAAATACCGTGAAAAAGATAATGTAATATTAAATCATTGCATGAATAGATTTATTTTGAAGGGAATTAAAAATATGGATATCCAATAATACTATTATTTCATTCAATGATATTGAGATTTATTGAGAAGGAAGGGGAAATTAAAATTCAAAATTAAAGGCATATTTTATAATGACAAGAAATGAAATTTATTATTGTGTATTATTTATTTTTGGGAAGGACCTTGATGATTTTGAGATGAATTGGATAACATGATAAGAGTGATTATCTTTTTTTATATATTTCATTAATGTAAGACTCATTTTATACCAGCTGCGTAAGGGTACATTTAAATGCATAATGTTATACTATTGTGATGTGTAAGGATGTCATGTTAATAATTTGTTTCGTATGGTTATATTTGTGGCCATGTAAGGTTATATAGAAAATTTAATGAGGGAAAACATTGATTTATATTACCAAAATAAGGGTATCATGTTTTGTAGAAGTGTAGAAGGTGTTGTGTAGGGGTACCAGGAACAACATAAAGGTAAATAGGTGTGTCCATGTAAGGGTACTGGGTGATTCGTAAAGGTTATCTTATCACATTTTATAGGTACTAGAAGATATCATAAGTGTATATCTATAGTTATTTAAGGATATAATGAGGTTGTACAAGGGTGAAAATTAGTTTCTATTACCCATTTAAGGGTAAATGATACCGATATAATTGTAAAACCATGTTTCCAAAGCTTGTGTATGGGTACTTTGAAGATGTGTAAGGGGAAAAATGAGTTTCTATTACCACATGTGGGTAAAAAAATTTCCATTTGAGAGTAGCCATGTATGGTTCTTAACATAATATTAGTTATACCATTGAGAAAATTCTTATACCATAGAGTGGAATCTACCACCATGTGTGCTACCACGGTGTGGTACCGCTAGTGTTTCCACTCTATGCTACCACTAATGATGCTACTGTGTTCTACAACAGAATATTCTATTATTTTATTCCTCCTCATTGTGCTACTAAATTTTTATAGCATTGGTATGAAAATATGAGATGTGATTCCCTAAAAAATAGAGAATTTGAGTTTCATAAAAGCAATAATTATCCATGGTATTTTATTGGAGATCAAGAAGATCTACTTGAATTGATCGAGTCGGTTCCCATAATCGATCCATTTTACCATGATGAAAAAATAAAATCCAGTATGACTATATATACATGATTAATGAATTATATTTTCATGCATCCATACTATTATTAAGAAACAATGGAAACACAATTATAGATTATAATCCAGACATTCTAATGATTGGAAATCTTGGATTAATGCACTAATATGTTCAAAAATATATTATATACATGTATTTTCTCTTGAATTTATATACATATAATGAGAAAAAACAAATAAATTCATGTATGAAAATCAAATGCATGTAATATTCATGCATGCAAGGTATTAAAATAGAGAAGCATAACTTTTAATCGAATTTCAAAAAAGATACACAACTTGAATAAACATGATGATGAAAATATTTAAATGAGGATAAAATTAATTTTGTTTGAGATCATATTAATAAGAGATGAGTAATTTTATTTCTTTATCCCCATAATCATTAAATAATTCCTAGTTTGTTTGAGTATTTAAAATTGAAGATGTTAATGCCTGCATGCTGAAATACCATTTGAATAAATAAGTGAATCTTGGAACCATTTGGTATTTAAAATTAACTTCATGAATAATACCTAGATATTATCAGGTATTTAAAATAAGTAAATATAGTACCCAATACTTTGATGGTATTCATATTTTAAATGATGCATAATAAATATGTTATTTATAAAAAATTTAAATTAATGAATAAGTGAGAAATCACTTGTACAATTTCTGTTTCTTACAGATAAATGTGTGTTTGTAGGAGATTAAGATATGTGGGAGAATAGATAGGACTATTGTGTTTTGTGAAAGACACTCTGAGAGAAACCATTAAAAAAATTAATCCATGAATGGAGTAAATTACAAGAAATTCTACAAGAATTTAAGAAAGGATGATTGTAATGATATTGTAAAAGACTAGTGTGTCCATACTTGAAGAAGGAAAAGGGCTTATAAATCATTGTATCAGGTGATAGTGGATGTTGATGACCTATTAAATGGAGGTTGGTATGACCATTAAAGAACATTCATGATACTAGTATAAAAACAAATTCTTTTAGGAAGATAGTTCAAGTAGTGGGTTTTATTATAAATAACACTTCTAGGATTGCAGTATAAAGAACTCATATAGAGATGTCCCATTTTAATCATTATTGATAAGGATTTATGGGAGTTTTTCTACCATTAATTTAATGATATTTTACTTACATGTAATAAATTTTCCTTAGCAGTGTTGAATCTATGACTTTGGTCACCCATAACTTTGTAAGGATGTAGTCACATAAATTGAGAGAGAACATTATAAAAATACATGTGTGAATTTTATGCTTTCTCATTTATTTGTATATGGGATAGGTTGTACTTTGAAAAATGATGTATTGATTTACATACCAATCACAAAGGTATATTTAAAAAGATTAAATTTTAGAAAGAGGCCACTGATTCACCCCCCTCTCAATAGCTCATTAGGCCTGGGGTACTTCAAGTGTTTTTATAAGGGAAACCCCAAAAAAGTTACAACCTTCACTATATACCAATGATGGGAATTTTGAATTTGGAAAATAGTTGATGAGTTCATTTCATTGATGGAAAAATAATTTATTGATAGAAGAAGTAAATTCTCCTGTATCTGATTTCACAATGCCATAATATTAGTGATGTTGTAACAATTGGTTTTATCATACCTAGAATATAAACTCATGAAACATGCTGATAAGATAAAATTTTAATTCCATGGGAAATACAAAAATACTAATTTATCATTCTTATCTGATAAAGTGATCACTAATTTAATTATAGTATAAACAACCGTGGAGATGTGGAAAAAACATGAGAATATATATTATGGGAATGTGAAGATCGAAGAAAACAAGCTACAAATCATGAGAGCTAGGTTTTAATATATATGAATATATAATGGTTACATTTTAGACAAAAAATTTACCGGCGTAAATGATATAGTAATTCATATAAAGGGGTTTGGTGATACATTCTAAGATTCATCTATTGTCAAGAAATTAATGCTTAACATTCCTAATAGATTTGATCTAAAGATTTATACCTTTTTAAGAAATTGGATACCTATTTTTTGATGAGTTGCATAATACACTTCTAATTTAAGAGATGAAAAATTATCCCATGTTCAAAAATAAATTTATGTTAGAAATTAATTTCAATGAAATGAAAAGTTTAAAGACAATTTAAAAGAAGTATGAACCATTATCAAAATGTTTAGAAGAGCAAAGGTAAAATTTATAGGGTTTGTCACATTAATGTTCATTAACTATGATCAAATTGGTAATTTTTCAATTGATTTTCCAGAGAATGAGTCTAATGATTATGAGAGTGATGAAGAAGATGAAAAATACACTAAAATATGATCTAAAAAAACTATACAAGGAGATTCTAGAAAGAATAATATTTTATATAAGTATAACAAAAATCAGATATTTAGAAAATTTATTGAATACTCATCAATATATAGTCAATAATAAGATAAAGGTTGAACTAAAATTCATAAAACCATCATAAAACATTTTAAGATACATTTAGATTCTCCATACAGTGATGAGAAATAATTAGAGAACAACAATGAGTATATGATGAGATCTGAACATGTAGTGTGTCATGGTCAAACCACCACCTTAGGAAATGAATCAAATTTCTCATGAAAGTGAAAAGAAATAAAAATTATTATAAGAATGATATTTTTGAGGAGATTATAAAATCCAAGGTGAAATATTCATAACATGAAATGATGTTGAAATAACTCAATAAAAATGTCCAGTAAATTAAAAACAACTAAATACAACATAATTTATATTTATTAATATAGAAAACACCTGGAAAATTATGAGAGATGATTTTGATAAATAAGTGAATATTCAATATGAAACATCTAAATTATCTATGATGACCAATCAAAATAATATGGTACATGTTATTTATAATTATAGTAAAGATTTTAAATCTATTTTATCTAGTTGTGTATGTTCAGACAAAAAAATAGAAATAACATGGATTGATGATGGGAGCGATAAGATAAATGAGTTTGAAAATAAGCATTCCCCGTGAATAGGGAAATTTTTTTGGAGGACTGTATCTAGAAAGTAGGCAGTTTATCACAAAAATAAAAAACAGAATTATGGAATATATAGGTGAGGAGGTTATTACTAGTGTTGTGGTAAATATGGGCACAAATACTATAGTTTATGGTATAATATTTTACTTCCTTAAAATTGGGATAAATCAATTGGAGGTATTCTATATTGAAAGGAAGTATCTCTGTAATAATGAGAAACATTGTTAGAATACATATGTTTGATTCTAAGAAATCAACAAGGCTATTTAATCAGAATATGTTTTATTTTATATAAAAATATCTATGAAATATGTGTCCAGCAAAGTCATTATTCTAAAACATTCATGAAAAAACATCCAAGATAGTTACTTTAGGATTCTAATGAATATAATGATTTAAGAAGGTAAATGTGATCTGACTATTTTCATAAAAGTAATTCTTATCATAAAGTAAAGATGAAAGAAATAAATGAAAATGTTTATGATAAAGGTATACAAGAGAATTCACCAGATGATCCCGAAACCCATATAAAATTTCCAAAAGATCATATCCAATAAGTTCATTAGTTTATGGGTAGACAATGAAAAAAACATTCCAGATTACAAATAACTATCCGATTTTATACCTACATAAGAATGAAAAAAAAGAAATTAAAAAGGAAAGCATATTATGATGCATTATCTTTCGTAGATCATAAAAGGAAGAGGAGTAAAGCCATTACATCCTCAAATTTAAAAAACATTAATTTCAATTGAGATGTTAAAATAATGACATCTTCTATTGAATTAAAGAGATTTTATAGGTTGAGAAAATCTCATCTCGGTTTCTCTAACAAGTAATAATTAAAGAACCACATTATTCTTGCTTATTTTATGTTTTTTATCTAATATAAAGGGAATTGAAGTTTTTATTATGGTCTTCACAACTAGGAAAAATTAATGTGTTTTCCTTCATGGAGTATTATTACTATTATTAAATAAAAATAGAGGAGTTCATCCCTTTAGGGTGATTTTTTAAAGGAAGTTTCAAAAGCATTTTGTATGAATCAAGAATTTTATAGACATCCTAGTAATTGTTTAGGTTGATGTAGGAAAATCATAGTCTAAAACAACCATTCCGAATTGTACTAATCATATGTTGGGTGGAATTATTTTTTGATTAAGAGATGATACACATGGTGATATACTGTTTCCTGCACCTAAAATTTATGATCTGTTCCAAAGTGTGTGTAGTATATTATATAGATTTTTTTAATATCCCATATCTTGAAAATGGAAAACTTATAAGCATGATATCACATGAATGATAGTTTATGGATAATGTAGATCACCTTGATTACATCACTGTTGTTTTCTATAACACGATTTTCTACGTAGGTAGAGAGTAGACCAACTAATGTCTCTTTTCTAAGAGAACAATGTTGTATCATCCTTCTTTAAAAATAGAGGAATATAATCCAAAATGACTTTAAAGTATAATGGAGATCTAAGAAAAACCCTTAAATTCCATTTTAATATGATTATAAATAAGTGGGATAATGTTTGGGATGAAATATTGACTTTAAAATTTTGAATAGATACTGGTAAAAAAATAAAAAGTTTGGGATTGTTGATCATAAGTGTTGAATTTTTTATCAATGAGTCAATATGTGTTAGAGAGTGAAGATGGACTAGAGATTCTTGAATAATTTTTATGGATTCATTTAATGGAATTGGGATTCATGATTGGGAAATTTTTCTTTTATATATCTGATGATTATTGGAGTGTTTTAAGCTCAAAGACATGTGTCAGTGGTATTGAAGAACTAAGATGAAGCTTAATTCAAGTGAATAAATACCTTAAATAATTATATGAAATATTAAATAATTTCATGTGGTTATTTTTTTAATGTAATTTAAAATAATACCATGAGATATTCGAATTAATACATGAAGGGATATGAACAGTTTTTGTGAAGGAAGAGGAAACTAAAATTATGAATTGGAGATATATTTTCTAATGACATAAATTTATTATTATTATTTTTCTTGATATAATTTTGAGAGGGCCCTAGATGATTTTGAAAAAAATTGTATAGATACATAAGGGTAATTATATTTTTTTACACCTATAATAAAGGAATGTATAATTTTCTACATGTTACGTAAGGGATCTTTTACCAATGTAATGGAACACTACCACACTGTGAAAGGGTACCGTGTTATACTACACTGTATAATGTAATTTTTTTGGATATGTAAGGGTATCTAGAAACAAGAATATGGGTAATATATGATTTAAATTACTTACATAAAGGTACTAGATGCTGCATAAGGGTATCAAGCTCTACTAAAGGGTACCAAGTATGGTATAAAGGTAACTAGGAGAGGTCTTGTAAGGCTAATTGAGATTGGGTAATGGTATTTGGCGCTGTATAAAGGTTAGATAAGTGTTGTGTATAGGTAATGTTAGCTCAAAAAAGGGTATCTATATTGTTTATAAAGGGTACTACAAGTTATAATAAGGGTAAAACCGAGTTTCTATTAGATATGTATGGGTAATTGACACTTTTCTAAAGGTAATCCTAATTTTTCAAATCTTGTGTAATGGTACTTTAAAGATGTGTAAAGGTACAATTGTGTTTATATTAACCACATAATGGAAAAATTATATCCACATGAGGGTAATATTAAAGGGGTTTTAACACTAAATCATCTATGCTATAAATACAAGGCTTACATCATAAAGAAGATGCTACCACAATGTGTGAAATTTCAATTTGTTACCACCAGTGCTACCACAGTGTGCTATCACCCATGATACCATCTTGTGATACCGTGAAATATATTACCACATTATACACTACTATGTTGTCCTACAACCATGTGATAATAACAAGTGACACAAATTTGTTTTTCTACTATGTTCTACCAACAGGTGGTACAACTGGTATGAATCTCTGAGATGTGATGCACTAAAAAATAGGACATCTGAGATTCATGTAGAGAATAATGATCTGTTTAATTTGATTAGTGATCATGCCAAACCATGTTCATTGATTGAGAAGGATTCTAGGATAGATCCATTTCACATTGATGAAAAAAATAATAGGCTTTATCTAGATACAAGATTCTTGAATGTGATTTACATGCATGCATTGTAACATGATGAGTTTTAAGAAAGAAACACTATGTTCAATTGCGTACATGATATTCTACATTGAGCTTAACTGAACAACTAAATATTCTTATTTAAATGTTACTATTATAACCTAGCTATTGGAATAGAAGGAATTAATAGTAACAACTAAATTTTAAAAATATGTGTTAAACATGATTAAATAATGATTCACTGGTTACCAAATTTAATAGAAATGGAAATAAAAACCAATTGAATATAAAGGATGTGTTTTAACAAAAACCTAATTAAAAGAGAATAATTGTTTTAATAAAATCATATCAATATTTAGGAATTTGTATATATTATATACTCAATTTAATGTTTAAAATTTATTCTATATGATTCCAAGATATGATATAAGATTAAATTCAATTTTCTTTGGATAGAAGAAGTATTTTTAAAAAAAATATATTTTTACTGCCTTCTGACAGAGAACCCTTTTTAAATTGATTTTTTTCAATTTTATATAGTTTATTATAAAAAATAAACTTCTTATTTAGAATATTGAAATCAAAATTTACATTGGTTGATTTTTTTTATTTTTCTGGTAAAATTCATTTTTAATGAATAATAAAAAATACTACAGTTTAATTCAAAACTTCCTTTTCATCTAATTTATTTTCATTGTTAAATTAAAATTTTTTGGGATTTAAAGTTTAATTGAATTATGTTTTTATCATTTAATAAAATTTTTATAATTTTATGTAATTTCACATTGAAATTAGATATAAATGCAGATCAATATTTTGATGGTTATTACTTTTTAAAAACATGTTTTATCATTTTAACAAAAGGAAATTATTTTAAATTAATTACTGAAAATTCTATGTTTGGAATTTGTAAAAATGGATTCCATATTTGGAATCATATGGTCTAAATTATTTAAATGGTTCCCTTTTATTTTTGGACATTATGAAAAACAAATTTTGTAGTTATTTTTATTTACCATGGTTAAAGGGTAAATCCGGTAAATAAGGGTAAAAAGTAATATTTAAATAATATAAAACTACCCTAACATGTTTCATAATCATATTTGATGAGATTTAACCGACCATGATCATCCTTGGGTCAATTTTAGGACCCCATGGGGCCACTTGGGTGTGATAATGACATGTTATAATAGTTAATTTGAAGTAAAGAGAAATATAACATAAACATGTATATTTTTATTAAACAATCTTAATACAGGGTTATATAACTGATATATTTGACTATAAATATTAAATAAAAATATAATTATATTTAATAAATCATGTTATTTAATTTAAAATTTTTAAATATGAGATAAATAAATCTATTTATGATACAATGATGATGGAGTGATTACCTTATTAATAAATGATTGAAATAAATGGTCTTATAAATATTAAAATAAATTTAATTTGAACATTTTTATTCCATACAAGAATTATCTATAAGATTATGTTTTTTTATATTTTAATTAATGTTGTTTTTTATAAGGCATAAAGTTTTTATTACTTTAACAAAAATCAATTACTAAAAAGTGTCAAAATTGACATGAATGAGTTTCTTAAAAAAATAGTATTTTACTAAATGATATAGTCATAAAAATATAATATTTGGAAAAATAACATATATAATGTTAATAATATCATTAATGATCTACTTGAGGTTCTATTGTAATTTTATATTAACTATATTAACCATATATTATAAAAACACAAGAAGAAATGGTAAGAGTTAATTTATTTAACTTTGTGTTAAAGCCAAAAGATAAGGTTAAATTTGTAAACTAAACTTTTCTAAAACCTATTTATTGAGATGATTTAGACCCATCCTCATATTATCCTCGAAATATATCACTGTTGATATTTTATAATTCTAAAAACAATTTATAATAAAATAACATTTCAAGACTTTCCTAAAGTGCCTCTCCTCCCTCTTATAAAGGCCACCACCTCTACCCAATTAATCACACCTCTCAATCCCCTTGGATAGCCCAAATTCAACAAAAATAATCTCCAATAATCCATAAAATCCTAATATAAGCCTTAAATTGTGGTGAAGGAAATTCAATGAATCCTTTTGGCTCAAATCAAAAGGAGTTACACGATTTAGTGGTAACATCATCCCTCATACTCCTTTCATTAATTTTACTTCTCCAACACCTAACCCCAATTTTTTCCATTATTTTATTTAAAACCATTATCATAAATATATGAGAACGCTGTTATGATAAATGTTCTATATTCACTTACACATATCTCTATACAAGGGTTACAAACATACTCTTTCTATGAACGGTGAACTACTGCATCACGAAATGATGATTTGTTCAATTTTCCTTACCACCTCTATTGGTGGCCATTATGATGTAACTATATTTAAATATGATATATATTATATTCATATTGTCTCTATTATTCTGTAATTTCTATTTAAAACATACTTTTATTCTTTCTATAATTTGTAAATATGATAATATTTGAAGATTTTATAATTCTAAAATCATTTTATAATAAAATAATATTTCAAGACTTTCTTGAAGTGCCCCTCATCCCTCTTATAAATGGCCACCACCTATACCCACTTAAGAACGCCTCTCAATATCATTTTATAGAACAAATTATACTCAAATAATCTCCCAAAATTTCTCACTTCCTCATATAATCCTTATATTTGGAAGAAGGCAACTCAAAAAATCCTTTTTGCTCAAATCAAAAGGAGTTACCCAATTTAGAGGTAAAATATTCACTCATGCTCTATTCATTTATTTTCCTTCTCCACCCCTCTAAAACCTCATTTTCCATTATTTTATAATAAAACATGTATCCTTAATATACTATTATGTTTTTATGCTAATTTTTTTTTCTTCACATACACACACATCCATCTAATTGTTACAAACATATTGTTTCTGTGTACGACGAACTACTGCCTCACGAAATGATGATTATTCAATTTTCCCTATCACCTCTCGTGGCGGACATTATGATGGAACTATATTTATATATGATATATATGATATTTATATTTTCTCAATTCTTTTGTAACTTTTATTTACAACATACCTTTATGCTATCTATAATTGGTACATATGATAATTTCATTTGAGGAATTGTGGACTACCATCCTCTCAATGTGATATGACTCATTCATTCCATATATGGAATGTATAATGTATGGTGTTAATGAAATAATTTAACATATATAAAATAGATATTATACAGGAATTATAATATACCAATGTATCATTTATTTTTCATTCCTCTCATATGACAAAGAAATTAAGATAGCGTTCATGCGTACGTAAGACCTACCATGTCCTTGAACGGTGCATTTATTTTATTATCTAAAAATGTTGTGGACTAGTATAACTACATATATATGGGATATATATGATATTTACTTCATTAATAATATTATATAGATGATTTATTTTTTACCACATTGGACAATTTACATCAAAATAAGTTCATTTTCGACTCATGCACCAAATATCAACAAAATGACCGATATGAACTTAAATAGTTATATAATTTTTATAACATGGTAATAAGTGAAATAAAAGGAATAATAAACTTGTAAAAGGTTCTCAATAAAGTATAAATTCATCTACTTTTATTATTCCGGAGCATAACGATTGTACGTGATGAGTCAGACTCAAGTTAAGGGAAATATTAACTGAATTTACATTCATTGAGTTAAAAATCAATGTCATTGGTTTTTTTCTTCCATGAATATGTGTGGACGGAATAATATTGTTTTATAATGAATATCTACTTATATTTAGTGCATTTATATTTTTCTCACATAATTATTTCATTAATTTATCCTTAATCTAATGATATGATCTTTGTAATGGATTTCGTCTCAATTTACATTCCATTGAGACTTATTTTTAGTTATGTACCAATTCACTTTTATATGGTGTATATACTTCCCTGTGACATATTATATCACAAATCTACTTATTCTCATGATATTATACGTTTTTTTAATTTTCTTATTTAATTATTTTTATTCAAATATTTTCTCAAGTGGTAAGGGACACTTTAACTAAAACATCATTTTAAATTTTTTAAAGAATTATTATTATAAATATTTCTCATTAATGTACATGTTTTAAAAATGTTTTAAGGATTTATTTATATGGACATTAGTGTTTTAAAGTGTAAATCACTTTCAATTTTCAAAGTGGATTGCTATTTTTTTCAAAACTATTCTTTTTGAATGTTTTAAATTAATTGATTATATCAATATCTTGAAATGATATATTGTGATCACAATGTAGAAATGTTATTTTTTATTTGTGATTGTCTTATTTAGTTTGATTATGTTATTGTTCTTAGTAATTTTTTATGTGTATGGGCAGTTCCTTAAAAACCAAGGGAGGGTGAGCCCATGATAGATCTACAATGAATTTGGTAACATTATGGAGGTAAACGAAAGGTTTCTCCTAATAAATTTAGGGAATATACTATGATAGGTATTCTAAACATAAACACTAATTTTACTCCCTATGCATCTATTAAAGAAACAATGTATGTATAATATGAATGAAACATGTTACCTTTATGTTCTATGATTTCTATGAATTTTTGAAGGAAAAATATGATTGCATTATGTAAACTAAGTAGTTTATGTTTTATGGGTGAAAATAATGATTTTATGAAAATGTGTTCATGGGTTTTAATTATTCATAGACTAATAGTTTTATTCCTTATTTTATATTCCATACTGATATTTTTATGCTAATCCCAAGTTTTGAAATGTTTTCCATATTGTATAATGATGAGTAAGAGAAAGGAAGAAGTAAGGATGATTTTTTTTTCAAGAAAATAAACCATGTTTTATTTAAAGGGTTTCCTTTAGTGGAAAAAGTTAATAATGAGTGTAACTGTCTTCATGTAGTTTAAGGGACTATTATGTAATAGTTATGGCCTAATTATCTAAAACTACAAATCTGAATAGATCTTTAACATTAATTCTTGACTTAAATCAATATTATTTAATGTTTAAGGTAGGGGAATTATATTTGGTATGATAGGATGGTTTAGAAAACTTTGTATATTAAAATGGTCTCTTACGAGTAGGGGATGTCATCATGGGTTTATTCTTTTAAGGGTGATCATAATTTCAATGTCTAAAAAATAATTTTTGAGGATTTATGTTCTGAAACATATAAGAGACTAATGGTATTTTTGTAGACATTCACCTTTGACAAAATTAAGGCTTTTTAATTTTTGGGATGTAAAATGTGAGGTATGAGACCACCTTTATGGTTAAAATATGTTATGGTTATTTTTTAAGATATAATCTCATTTTTGGGAATGGTATAAAATAATATAGTTTTTGAAAAAGGATAACACACAGACCGTGTGAAAACCCATCACGTCAGACAATGATGCGGGAATCAAACCCACAACCGATGTGCGACTGGGATTTAACACTTACCACTGGACTACATGAATTCCCTAGTTAGTATAACTTATTATTTTTAGTTAAATTATTTTATAGTTTAAGAAAAAGTTGTTTTGAGAACATACATTTTATCAAATTGGTATCCTTACTATAGAAAAATGATTTGGTTATTAGGTGATAAATGTTATTTTGGAAGACATTATATATTTTAGGAATAATATATGCCTAAATAAAATATAATAATATTGTATTTAATTAGAGGAGTAATTGTTGGATTTTATTTTGGAAGAATCTATGGTTTTATTATAGACTTATACTGATTTGGGTTATTTATATAAGTGATTAACCTATCATAAAGAATATGTGATATGTTTAATTACTTTTTCGAATGAGACTTTAAGAGTAGTCAATGTTATTTGTATATAAATGTTAAGATTTCATGTAGAAGACTACATTATCAAATTCTTATGAGTTTTGGGTTTCAATCTTTGTTTTGATTGTTTTGAAGAATTTTAAGGACATTTGTTTTCTAAATGGCCTATGTTGAAAATTGGGTATTACTGTTGAATTTTAGAGATTAAAAATAGTCCTTATCTTTATAAAGGAAAATTATTTTTGGGGGATTATCTGATCTTGTACTAACCATTAAGATTTTTTTAATGTCTAAATACAAGGTAAATATATGGTTTATCTTTTTGGGATTATGTGATTATCTATAAGTTGATTCTAGTGCTTTAGGTGTGACCAAGTCATCTTAAATACTCATCAATTTTGGAAAAAGATGAGTTTTTGGTATAATTTGATTAATGGATGAAAATATACCTAAAAATTTAGTATTTTTTCCTTATGTTCATATTCATGACGGTAAATAAATTCAATAACTTTATAAAAAGAATTTGAAAAAAAGTTTTCCATTTAATTTTCTTACAGCAAAATCAACGACCATTTAACCCATCATAGGTTTGTGCTTTTCAGATAGTTAAATTTCTCATGATTATGTTTTCTATCAATCTACATCAGAACTTGAAACTTCGTTTTTCTTCCATATCCATGTTTTTCTACATGGAACCCTAGTATGTTTCATGTCAAGTGACCTTTGTACTTCACTTTCTGTATTTTAATGTGGATGTTTTATAAACCCTTTTTTCCGATGTGGGTTTCAATAAAGATATTTTATTCATACTCTAGTTACTGACTCCAAATTCAAATTGAGAGGATGCAATTTATTAGGGGGTATGTAACATCCTATGTTTTAAGAAAGAAACACTATTTTCAATAGCGTACATGATAAGCTACATCGAGTTTAAATGAACTAAATATTATAATTTAAATGTTACCATTATTAAATAGACATTGAAATGGATGTAATTAATAGTATCAACTAAATTATAATAATATGGTTTACACATGTTTAAATAATTATTCATTGGTTTCCAACTTTATTAGAAATTGAAATTAAAACCAATTGAATATAGAGGTTGTGTTTTAATGAAAACAAATTTAAAAGAGAATAACTGTGTTTATAAAATAGTATCTTTATTTTTGGTTATTTATTTGTTATATATTCAATTTAATGATTAAAATTTATATTATAAGTTTTGTAGATATGATATAATATCAAATACTATTTTCTTCGGGTAAAAAGAGTATTTTAATGAAAAAATACAGTTTTACCACCTTTTGATAGAAAACACTATTTAAATTGAGTTTTCTAAATTTTATATACTATATTTGAAAAAATTAATATTCTTCTTTAGTAGAGGGAAGTCAAAATTTACTTTTGTTGATTTTTTTATTTTTTTGATAAAATTCATTATTTAATGAATTGTGAAAAATACCACCTTTTATTTCAAAACTACATTTTCATCTAATTTATTTGTATTGTTAGACTATATTTTTAGTCGGTTTTAATGTGTAATTATATTATGTTTTAATAACATAATTCAATTTTGGTCATTGTATGTATGTTAACATTGAAAATAGATATAAACACACGTCAATCTTTTGATGGTTATTACTCTTAAAGACCCATTTTATCAATTCGAAATCAGGAAATAATTTTAAATTAATCACTGTACATTATATATTTTTAATGTGTAACAAAGGATTCCAATTTGGAATTAGAAGTTCCAAAGTATTTAAATGGATCCCTTTTATTTTTTGGACATTATGTATAGTAACTTCAATAATCTTTTTATTCACCATGGTTAAAGGGTAAATCAGTTAAATAAGGGTAAAAAAATAATATTATAATAATATTAAACTACCCTAACACATGTTATAATAATATTTTATAAGATATGAACGACCATGAGATTATTTGAGTCTATTTTAGGACCCCATGGAGCCACTTGGGTGTGATGATGACATGTTATAATAATCAATTTAATGTAAAGAGAAATATAACATTAAAATGTATATTTTATTAAAAAAAATTTAATATATAATCATAAAACTGATATCTTTGAATATATGTAATAATTATAATGGAAATTTTTTTTCCTACATCATGGTATTTTATTTCTAATTTTTATACATTAAATAAATAAATTTATTTATGACACAATGATGATGCAGTGATTACCTTATTAATGGAAGATTCAAATAAAAAATATTATAAATTTTAAAATAAATGTAATTTGAAATTTTTTTTTCCATCCAAGAGTTTTCTTGATAATTATGAAAAGTTATATTTGATTTAATGTATTTTTTTCTAATGAATCTCCTTGTTAATACTTTTATAAAATTAATTTCTAAATAGTGTCAAAATTGACATAAATGAGTTTTTAAAACAAACACTATTTAAATGAATGATATTATTGTCATTAATATATAATATTCTTAAAAATAACATATATATTGTTTAAAATGTCGTTAATGATCCAATTGGGGTGCAATTTCAATTTTATTGCAACTATTATAACTATATAGTGTAAAAATACAAGAAGACATGGTAAGAGTTAATTTATTTAACTAAGTCTTAAAACCAAAAGGTAAGGTTAAATTTGTGACCTAACTTTTATAAAACATATTTCTAGATATTATTTTGACCAATAATAATCTTATCCTTGAAATATATCACTTTTCATCTTTTATAATCTGAAAATCAATTTATATTAAAATAATATTTCAAGACATTCCAAAAGTGCCCCTCTTCCCTCTTATAAAAGGCCACCACCTATACGCACTTAATTACACCTCTAAATCCCCTTGTATCGCCCATATTCTACTAAAAAAATTCCCCAAAATTCTTCACCTCCTTCTAGAATCCTTACATTGGGAAGAAATAAACTCAAGGAAGCCTTTTGGATCAAATCAAAAAGAGTTACATGATTTAGAGGTAACATCTTCCCTCAAGCTCCTTTCATTTACTCTCCTTCTCTAAACCCCTAACAACTATTTTTCCATTATTTTAAAAAACAATTATCATAAATAACTGGGATGTTTTTTTTTCTAATGGTTCTATCTTCACTTACACACACCTTTATCTAATGGTTATGAACATATTGTTTCTGTGTACGATGAACTACTACCTCTCAAAAGGATGATTGCTCAATTTTCAATACCACCTCTCATGGTGGCCATTATTATGGAAATATATTTATATATGATATATATTATATTTATATTTTCTATATTCATCAGAAATATTTTTACAGCTTAACTTTATGCTTTCCATAATATGTAAATATGATAATTTCATTTGAGGAAGTGTGGACTACCACCCCCTCAATGTTATATGACTCATTCATTCCATACATGGAACATATAAAGGGTGATTTTGATGAACTAATATAATTAATATAAAATATTTATATTATAATTTAAATATAATAGACAATTATATCATTTATTTTTCATACCTTTAAGGTAGCATTCTTGCGTACGTATGGGTACCATGTCCATGAAAGGTGCATTTCATTTCTTAGCTCCAAATGTTATGGACTAATCTAAATCCATATATACAGGGTTTATATGATATTTAAATCCTTAATATGAACTATAGATGATTTAATTTTTACCACATTGAAAATTTACATCAAAACAATCTCATTTTCCACTCAAGTACCGAATATCAGCAAAATGACCGATATGAACTTAAATAATTATGTATTTTTTATAAAATGGTAATAAGTGATATAAAAGGAAAAATTAACTTTAGAAATGTTCCCATGCATGTATAAATTAACCTAAGTTTATTATTAAGCAACATAATGATTTTACGTGATGAATCAGACTCATGGTAAGGGAAATATTAACACAATTTCCATTCATTGAGTTAAATATAAATGCCCTTAGTTTTTTTCAAAGAATATGTGTGAATGAACTCTTATTGTTTTTAATTTAATATCTACTAATATTGTGTGTATTTATATTTTTCACACATAATTATTTCATTGATTTATCCTTAATCTACGGTTACGATCTTTGTAAATGATTTCGTCTCAATTTATATCCCATTGAGACTAATTTGATGTTATGAACCAATTCACTTTTATATAGTGTATATAATTCCCTATGAAATATTATCTTATGAATATTTTTATTCTCATGATATTTTTTAATATAATTATTTAATTATGTTTATACAAGTATTTTCTCAAGTTGTAGGTGACTCTTTATCTAAAAAATCGTTTCTAATGTTTTAAATATTTATTCTTCTAAATCATTATCATCAATGTCAATGTTTCCAAAATGGTTTTAAGGATTTATTTATATGGACATGAGTGTTTCAAAGTGTAAATTAATTTCAAAAATTCATAAGTGGTATGAGGAACTTTGATTCAAAACTCTTCTTTTTGAATGTTTTAAATGAATTTATTATAACAATATCTTGAAATGAAATCATGTGATTAAAATATGGAAATGCTATTTTTCCTTTATGATTTTATTATGTGTTGTGATTTTGTTATTTTTCATCGGAAATTTTTATGTATATGGGTGGTTCATTAATAAAATGAGGGTGGGTGAACCCATGATAGCTCTCCAATGTAATGGGTAACATGACGGGGGTAAACAATAAGGATTCTACAAAGAAATTTAGTTTATGTACTATGATAGTTATTCCAAACATAAACATCAAGGTTACCCCCTATGTATATGTGAAATAATCAAAATAATTATGATATGGATTCCACAAGTTAACTTTATGTTTTATTAGTTCTATGAATTTTTGAAGGAATATTATTATTACATTATGTAAAAAAGTAGTTTATATTTTATGGGTGGAAAGTATAATTTTATGAAAATGTGTTCATGGGTTTTAAATATTCATGGACTAATAGTTTTATTCCTTATTTTATATTCCCTAATGAAATTTTTATGCTCATCCCAAGTTTTGAAATGATTTACACCAGGTATAAGGATGAGAAACAGAAAGGAAGCATACCAGAATATTTTTATCAATAAAAAGAAAGCATCTTTTGTTTAAATGGTTTACTTTGGTATAAAAAGTGTATACTGAGTGAAACTTTCTGCTTGTAATGTCTTGGTAGATTATGTAATAGTTATGTCATAACTCTCAAAAACTATAAACCTGAAAAAATCCTTAATGTGAATTATTGACTTAACTAAATATTAGGTAGTGTTAAAGGATGTGGCCTTATATGCAAACTGTTATGAAGAAACGTAGATGAAACAATTTTGGAATAAAAGCCATACATTTGGGTGATTCAAAATGTTTTATTAATGTGCATGTATTTTTTAAAAATATTATATACATATAGTTTCACATTCATATATATACATTTAATGAGAAAATAATGAAATCCACCTATGAAAATCCAGTGCATGTGATATATTAATATGGAGAAGCCAATGTTGTAAGGGGATTTTAAATGAGATACATGAGATGCATAAACCCGATGATGTGGGTATTTAAATGAGTATAAAATAGATTTTGTTTGATACTAAATTAATAATAGAGGATTCACAGTATTCATTTATTTGTATGAATAATAAAGAGAGCTTAATTCCATTGTGTATTTAAAGATAAAGACGACACTAATTGAATGCTTCAATGATGTGTTAATAAATAAGGATAAAAAACCATCAGGTAATTAAAATGAGTTTCATAATGATTACCCAAAGGGTATTGAGAATTTAAAATGAGGAAATATAATAACCAACACCTTGTGGGCAATCATATTTGAAATGAAGGAAAATACATGCAATATTAAAAACATATTTACATTTTGGAATAAAGCATATATCTTTTGTAGAATAATTTTTTTTTCTTTTTGGATAAATTTGTGCATGTAGTTGATAAATATTTGTGATATAATATTGTGAAATATTGTTTTTTGTGAAAGAAAATTTGGAAAAATGTGATACACCAATGTATCAAAGAAATAATGAGTCAATGATGGGAAATTAAATATGTTGTTGAGAAAGACTGAACATACTTGTATTAAAAAAATTAGTGAGCTTAGACTTGAAAAATTTCAAGGCTAACAGATCGTTGCAACAGATACTTGGGGAATTTGAATATATATTCATAGGGGTTTTGGGAACACAACTGAAGAACTTGTGGGATACCAGTAAAAATGACTAGATTATTTTGGGAGTTAGCTCAATTGGTGGGAGTACACAAAAAGAACATTGGTGGGATGCCAATCTAAATATACAACTATCTGATAACCCACTATAATTCTTAGTTATCATATATTATGATTATTTTTGTTAAGAATTTCAAGTGATTGTTTGTTATTGTAATTAATTTTCTTTAATTGTAGAGAAATGTGCCTCATATCAACCCGAAAAAATAAGGATATTGTCACCCACATTGTGGGATAACCATATTAAAATCACTATGTTCATTTTTATTTCTTTAATTTGTTTTCATATGATAGGTGTGGGACTTTAAAGAACGAGGGACTGAGATCTGAATGAATCATAGAAGTTTATTTGAAAAGAATAATGTCTAAAAATATACCTCTGATTCACCCCTATTAGTGGTTCATCAAGCCTATTGATGTTGAAATATCATAAATAATCTAGAACAACATTCATTATAAATGTATATTGATATTTAATATCGCATAATCAAGGTTATCATTGAAATAAATGAATGAAAACTGGAGTTTCATACTATAAAGTAAGTGGTAGATGATATTTTCACCCAACCACTAATAAAGCATATATTTGGGAAATTAAGGTTGATATTGGGTGTTCAACGTCACCCTCTTCAAGGGTAAGGTATTTGATGTTTTTTATCCTCTCTCATCTTTCCATTGGATATTATTTTCAAAAGGGAAAAGATATGACAACATTATTCAACACATCAATATTTTATTTACCTACTAAGGGAGTGCATATATTTAGTGGGAGTTTATTAATATGATTAAATTATAATATCAACATGTGTGAACTATTTTAATAGTTTTTTGATCTAGTTTTATGATATGTTTCTTATAGGTTAGAGCCTATTTTAGAGGGAGTGTTTTTCTTTAATGATTCATGTTCTTACATAGATCTTTCTCATATATGCTTATAATTATTGGATAGTGATCCAATGAGTGAGTTTGATAGCTTCAGTGATTTATGTTACTTGGTTGATAATAAAATCGAAAGAGGGAGATTATGGATACCATTAGAGATAATGAGGTTCTGAATGAGGTACTTTTAAACCTTTTTAAAATAATTTCAATGTAATATTTTTATTCTTATACAAAATTTACAGAATTACCTGCTATCATGACCACTCAACTCAATTAATATTCCTTTTTATGTTTCCAAGGTGCTTTTTAATTAAATTTTTTTAAATAATATTTTGGAAAGTTTTATATTTTGAAGAATTTATATTGAAGAAAAAGGGTATTTTTCTCATGAAGTTTCCTATGAAATATTTTAAACACATTTTTATTAATGATGACAACCTTAGATGTTATGGGTTAATTTTAAATTATGTATATATTTGTCACACATATATACATAACTTAATCTCTCTTACTTTTATGGGAGTAATACATGACTTATATGCATATCTCAGATTCCTTCATTATGAAATTTCATTTAATTATAATATGATAAAAGATTATGCAACCCATTTGAATCCATGGGTAATTATTATGTTTTAGGATTATGACAGATTTCCTTTTATGAGACACATAAATCATGAACATGTAATTATGGGTTCACCTAGAGTGTGCTGGGTGATCTCCATATAGATTAAATGATGGGTGCATCCAAATTTCACTCTAATACAATGGGCAAATATAAAGCCTTATGAGGTGTCATGTATGGAATTTTCAAGTAAACCTAATCTATTATGGGATTTTACACCATGTGAAATTGTCTATAAAGTTATCCTTAACTCATGTTTTTATCATATTATATATTTATTTCATATTTTGTATAATTGCATGTTAGTATAATAACATGATATTTTTGTTATGATTTGATGTGATTACTCTTGAGCCTTACCTTTTGGCCGAGTAAGGAAATCCCCATTCCAATGTTATAGATATACCACATCCATTTGCCTAAAATAGCCAACTTGAGAATGAAATTTGGATGAATAGTCCATAGCCAAACTAATGTCGTTAGGCCTTGATGGTTCCACCAAGAGGTTCCAACCAAAACTCTCACCTCAAGGGTCAAATCACACCGTCAAAATTAATGTTATTATTGAGTATCCTCCCATAGGTATATCCAGATGTAAGGATCAAGTTAACAGTTTTACTGGAAACTCTAGGTCTATAATAGGATTCATGACACGAAGGAATGATTATCACCTATGTCTATAAATACTGCAGCTAGTAATAGTAGGCACAGACTGTACCTCAAATAATTCATGGAGACCTTTGGTCGAACTCCTTAATGGCATGTAGCTACTACCTTCCCCTATGCTCCATCTCCCTAAACCCAGTGTGGACCACGTTGGGGTTGTGTTTGTAAAATTTTGAAATGTATACCACCTCCTTCTACTCTCCCAGCTCCTCTGTCACATACGCCACCCTACATATTCATCTGTTCCTATCACTTCTTATGCCCGAATGGCCTATCCACTATTTCACTATCAGCACGATGGGCTGGAAAATATCTAGTAAGATGTACCCTTCTATATTTTAAAAATAATTATCTCTTCATAGGATGACTGGACTCACCCTAGGATCCAAGAGATATAGATCCCCCGTCATGGGACCTCTTCTTGAAATGTTTTACACATCCAAGTATCTAAGACTGACGTTGCCTGCCTACTTTCCCACTACTAACATCCACTGGTTGTATCTGCTTAACCAAAAGACTTCCAACCACAAGGGTTATCTCTAGTACCCTAACATAAGTAGGAATTAATAGAAGAATGATGTTGGCTCAGATTTCCCTAAACACACCTTGCTCAGGGGTTCAAGCCCTGAAGCACTTGTCATATCATATTCATCGAGAACCTGGAAAAGTAGATTTGCCTCTATGGATAATCAACTGCCATCATGACATCCTTCCAAAGCTATAAAAGCTATTTTTCACACATAACCTATAGCTTTCATGGAAATATCACTTTGTCTAGGAGAGGTTCTCAAGATTTGACCACATAGGTGTCACCACATCGTAAGATCGGGTAATATAAACCCCATCATATCCTTGTTGAGCCACATCGAAGGATCTTTTCCAAGACCAAAATATGACCTAATGGTGTCCTGACTAGGAAGAAAACATGGTCACCACCTCATGCCAGTCCTTTGCCACATGTGAGTCGGGCTCACCTCGGAACCTGAGGGGTCTCGGTCACAGAAACTTGTGAAGTGCGCTTTTCCCGCACATATCTTTTTCTGGTACTAAGAGTACAATGTGCTACTCCAAAGGTGGTGGTATAGCTAGTACACCACCTGATGGTGAAATTATGGAATGAGACATTGTACCTATTTTGTCACCCCATAGATCATAATTAAGATAATGCGATGAAATGCTGACTCGTTGTCTATATTGAAGCATGTTAAAAAAACAAGATGTACCATGATCAATATATTATACTTGGTGAGATGACTCGGTTTTAAAAAGAACATAAAAAACACACAATTCTTATATGTTGCATACAGCCGGAATTTTTATAAATAGAGATGAAAAGCATAATTCAAGGTCCTTGTGTATGGATAGTCCAACCACCCTAACAACAATGGACTCTCCGAATCTGAATTAATAACTCGAAACATTGAACACTATTGTGCAAAAACAAAACAATAGATTCTCGATCTTTGAGGCAGAACCGAACACCTCTAAAACCAATTTTTCACAACCCATTCCCTGAGGCCCATGTCGTGACTACCAGAAGCCCGCCTCCCAAAGGCCAGGGGCTGGATACTAGCACCAACGAAATTATCCCATGAGTTGGTGGCATTTTCTTGAGTACCTATGTGCATTCACACACACACACACAACCACGTCACAAATAGCTTGAAAGGAAAACATGCATGCCAATAAACAACCACTGAGTAAAGGTACATGCTGTAAGTCAAATGGGTAGAATCCAAACCCAAAAAAAAGACAATATGAAAACAATAATGTAAAAAAGATCTCTATAAGAATTCCATAGAAGACCCCACCTAAAGGGTAGGAAAGGACTAGCTTCCTATAGCTGTAGAAGTACGCCCATCCATCCTATCTAACTAAGCACCGCCTAGTCCCAGGCAACAAAGGTCTCCATCAAAGCGTTTGTCTATCCCGTCTCACTGAGAAACACCTAGTCTTGGACCACCAAGGTCTATATTGAAGTGTTTATGACCTACAAGAGACACGATACATGTTGGTGAAGCCTGTGAAGGGGTGAGTATCAAAATACCCAGTAATGATCTAAAACCATAAAGGATTGACCACAAAGGAAGTTATGCATAAGGTTCTAACAGTACACCACTGAGGAGAGTACACAAAGTACACTAAGTACACCACTAAGGAGAGTACACCAAGTTATCTAAGTACACCACTGAGGAGAGTACACCAAGTAAAATAAGTACACCACTGAGGAGAGTAAACCAAGTACGCTAAGCACACCATTGAGGATAGTACACCAAGTACACAAAGTACACCAAAGAGGAGAGTACACCAAGTACTCAAAGTACACCATGAATCATGATCACGAAGTGAGACAACTCACACCATGTATAATCTAGAGTATGGAAAATAGGACCATCAGTCATATCATCAATAACCTTTGGGTACTATAGAATTCCTCCTCTATGAGTACAGTTGGCCTACCGGGTCACATAGAGCCAATTCCCACTAACTTTGGACGGTTGTGGTCCTCATCCCTAGTGAGGATCATGGGTATGCTGGGTCACACAAAGTCGCTCCCCACCATGGGAATGTCAGGTCCCACAGAGACTCTTCCCACCTTGGCCATACTGAGGTACTCCTCCTATTGAGTACCGGGGGTCTCCCAGGTCACATAGAGACGCTCCCCACCATGGGCCTATTGGGTCACACAGAGATACATCCCACTCGGTCATCATATCTAATCTACACAGAGTCTCTTTTCAGCCATATTTAGGTCTCAGCCAACCATAGGGTTTCCACACATAGTGTGCTTGATTCTGGGAGAACCGATCCTCAAGCCATTCATTGTATTTCAGCTTCCATGAAAGCCTCCAAAGAGTATTCCAAAAGATCCACCTATTATTATTTCAACTTCCATGAAATCCTAACAAGATTACACCCAAAGATCCACCTCTTAGTGAGGGTTCCAATGCTACAAACAACTCATCAACCAGACACCCGATTTTAAATATATTGACATTTTAGTAAATAGGGGCTGGTTATATCTGGCCCTAGTCCAACCTAGTCGGACAGACCAGACCAACCCGGAATGGGGGTCCCATATTCCTCGATAAAGTTCAACTGACCTGACCCGACCCGGTATAGCCTGCCAGTGGGCCAGGCCCATTGGGCCTGCTAGACCTGGATCGGTTCAGCTGGAGGTCCGGCCCGCAGGGTCACCCGGTGACCCAGTCTCATCCATCTAGGTGGCCGGTTTGTTCCTAGTATGGGCTGCTAAGAGGCCCAATTTTATTTCGTAATCCCGACTCGGAACGCATGAAGGAAAAGCTTCCATGCCCAGGTTCTTCCCTCCTACTGATGAGATCCCCTCTACCTGACCAAATAGAGCGAGTTAGTTCTTCCTCCAGCCCGAACACCTAAGGAAGTCTGGTTCGATGCGCCACGATCAGCTAATATGACCACCCTTTGGTTCCTAAATGTATTCACTGGACCACAAGCTAGAAAGGGACCACAAATCATATTTTCCATCTACTTCGTCAACATGACTGGGTGGTCGTGTCTTCCACTGCCATCCGCCTCACCGCGACCTGAGCCAACCGCAGCTGCTGCCTCTAGCATGCCGTCGTGGTGCACCACCCACCATTCGTGGCCACTGCCGTCAGTGCTGGATTTTAGCGAGTTATTTAGGGGACCACAAGGTCCAGTTCGGTGGTCTTTTCTTCTCGTTTTCTGTGCCTCTATGCTAGGTGGGGTGCTTCCTTCCCTACTGAGGCCTCAAAACCTTCTTTCCACAAATTCTAAGGTTTATCCATGAAGAACACAGAAGGCGGAGGGGCTCGATCATTTTTCCTGTTGGAACACGCTCTCCTCTTTAGTGTTTTAAACATGGAGAGGTTTGGGATTGAGGTTCTATCAACAAATAATTAATCGCATTATAGAAAACCAAAGAAAAACACCCTTCCGCAAGGACGAGTGATCCGCGGATCAACTCATTCATGGTTTGATCCGTGTTCTTCATTTTAGAAAAAGATTGGGGAAATTGTGAAAAAAATAAATCCCTACCTCAAAGGTGTTCTTTGTTGAAGCACTCTGTCTGTGTGGGTTCATGTTCTATTTTCCTTCGTCGCTTTCTGTTTTCATTCTTCGAGGTGTGTCAAAGTGGCTGGTGATTCGCCTGTGTTCTTCATTTATCTTTGTAGAGAAATATTTCCATAGTTTATTTAGAGGAACTCCACCAATTGATAGTCCTTTCTCTAAAGCGTTAACCAATTAAAAGAAAACATGTCGTAGAGTTTCTGTTACACTGCGTCGTTATGCTATTTCATTTATGAAACTGTATGTCATTTACACTACATTTAATCCATCATTACACTTTAAGTTGAAGAGGAATTAATGAGATTTATTTAATTCGACTTGTCGTCACTATGTCACCGCACCATAGAGCGATCGTTCCACCACCCAACGGTTGGAAAAAAAAAAACCTTTTAAGTTGTTTTATTTTTTTTCTGCCAAAAATTCCAAAAGCTATCATTTCCAGCCGACCCTCAATGGTCGAAGTTAATCCCATTCTAGGAAAATCTCGCCACTTTGATTTCAGTGGTGCCCTCATATTTTTGATTTGAGCACCATTTTAGATGTTTTCAAAACTGGGCATGTGCGCCATTTTAATTTGCTTAAAAAAATCTCAAAATCTATTATTCACTCTCGACCCGTGTCGGTTGAGGTTATGTCCTACATAATAAGAACATCTTATTACGAACTCAATGGTTGTCTCAACCTTTTAATCTGAGTTACCTTCTTTAAGTTAGGAGGATTCAAAAATTAAATAACTTTTATTTAAATTATTTTTTTATGGTCTCGTCCCAAAAAAACATTCATAGCCATCCTATGCCAGCCAATGTTAGGCTCCACCTAATGGAAGCTTACCCTCACAAACTCAATGGTACTCTCGTTTTTCTAATCCTAGTTACCTTTTATAAATTATAAGGATTTGAAAATAAAATAAATTTATTCAATTATTTTATTTATGGCCAAAAACTATTTTCCACTGTTGACATGTGCTGACCAATGCTAGGCTTTACCTAAGGAAAGCATACCCCCAGGAGCTCAACGATGGTCTCTTATTTTCAATATGAGTCCCCATTCACGAGTTATAAGAATTTGAAAAATAAAATTATTTTATTTAATTATTTTATTTACGGTTATGCCATTTTTGGTTTTCATACTTGAGGCATGCACCGACTAAACTTAAGGCACACGTAGGGTAAAACCACAATCTTAAATGAAATGGTGCCATCATATTTTGGATTGGGGAACCCTTTTAGGAGTAAATACAGTTTTTTCAGTAAAACCGCATACGAACGCTATTTAAAACACAATATCTTTTTTGACGGATCATTCCGGGCACTCCGGGTCTCAAAATCGCACGTTGTCTCAACGCATGGTCACAAAATAATCCCATTTAATAAAAAAACATAAAATTGAATTTATGGTAAATTCCATAAATAAATTTTTAATCCATCATTGTAGACAGCTGTTAGAGGTGGTGATGGAAAATTAATAACATCGGTTCATGAGGCTGTAATCTACCAAGAATAATGATTTTATAATTCATTTTATGGAAGAGGAGATGGATATATGTAATCAAATCAACATTAAAAATATTAGAACATATAATATAATTATGATATTATATCATTATTATTTAATAATAATTTGATGAGGTGGAGGAATAACAAAAATTAAATGCTCTATTGGGGATGTTACCTGTTCTTCAGACAACTTCTTCTGGTTTACACTCAAATGACACATAGGATGGATTATTGAAGAAAATAAGTGTTATAAAATAATAGGAATAATTTAAGGAAGTTATTTGATCTTATATTATCTAAAAAAATGGTTTTGTGAGTGTAAATAGGATAAGATAATGGTTGTACTTTTATATGTGAGGTGAGTGGTAAACTTGTAAATTTTGGAATGAAAAATGTGTACACATATTTATAACATGGAAAAAGGATCCAAAATCGACTATTCTAGATAAAATAAGATATATGGTATATATATTGTTATAAAACGAGTTTTGGGAAAGTTTTGGGTATTTTTTAACCCTTATATATTTAGTTTAACCCCCGGTAAACCCATTTTTACCTTAATTGTAAGAAATAAAATTTCATTTTTTTATTATTCATTATAGTAAAAAAAATATTTTACATTATTATATAATATAAAATACTATTATTCCAAATATAGAATCCATTTTTCCAAATTCTATTAATAGAATTAGAAAATTTTAATTCGACATTAATCCCATAAACGCGACGAGAATATGGGGTTTAAAAGTGTAAATATTCAAATGTTTAGAACAATTTATATTAAAATATATGAAAATTATTAAAATAAAATAATTGGATTAAAAGATATATTATTGAACTAATTTTTCATTTAAATCCATATTAATTCAATTTTTATGTTTTTAAATTATTTATTATAAATGCAAATTCATTAAAAACCCAATATTTTTTACTACTCATAAAAAATGTTGTCTTCTAAAAAAATTAAAAAAAATTCACCCTATGATCATTTTGAAATAATTATTTTTAAAATTCAATATATTTTCTCAAATATGTTTTCTAAAATTATAAAAAATATTTTTAAAAATGTGTGCAAAAGTTGATGATACCGCTTTTTAGAAAAATAATGTTTTTAATCATAAAATTTAATTAATTTCGATACATTTTCTAGAAAACACATAAGATAAATGTTAAAGAATTGATTTAATATAATATATATAAATTTAATAAAAAAAATTCATAAATTTTTTTTAGTGAGATAAAATATGTTTTTCTGTATAAAAATGGTTTTTAAAAAATATATCTTTGTTTTCAAATGGTTTTTATTTCCATTTTTAATTAATTGGACACCACAGATATTGTTATATAAACCTGTGTAAAAAATATATTATCATGATTTAGTTAATCCTATACATACCTGCCATTTCAATGGATAGAAGATAACTATCATATTATATAATAAATTTTTAATAGTTTTTCATGTTTCATTTAATATCAGAATTATGTGTAATTAAAAGGATATACTCAGTGTTTCTTGTAACCCAAGCTAAAAAAATATGTCATGTGAAATAAGGTAAATCTATGTTTCATGTAAAAAAATTTGAAATCAATTTTTTGTCTAATGGAAAATATGCAAACTATTAACATAATTTGAAAAAAATATTTTCATAAATTCTCAGGGAGTTAATTATAACCCACCTTAAAAATAAATTTCACCATCCAAATAAACACTTTTATACCAGAAAGTGAAAATATTATTTCCTTGTTACACCCTAAAGTTACCACATATCTTACTAAAGATTGTGGCTTAACGACAAAACATTGACCATGTGGGTAGACTAATTTCATTTTACATTATCTGTATGATCCAGAATCTAAACATATTATTCCTTATAAGAAAGATTACGCTCTAATAGTATGACTTATGAATTTTTTAAATGTAAAGGAAATGAAATTTACTTCCTTAGTGGTGGTAAATTGAATTCATTGTGATCTTGATAGAGTTTGGTGGAAGTCCCAAAATATAAGCTACTCTCTCGATACGATCAATTATTTCATAAGGTTTGATATACCTAGGTATTATTTCCCCCTTTTTTGATGGTGTAATTGATGGAAAGAACTTCTCACCAACTTTAAATTCTAGAATGATTTGAAAATTATCAAAATATAATTTCTATCAATGTTTGAGTTTTATTTATGTATTACTGAATGGCCTTTAGCCTTCTCTTCCATCTCATCATCTTTCTACGGTCCTTACAGATTTTCATCTCCAACTTCATTCTAATAATTTGGAGTTCCACAATTCTTTCCATAAAGGACTTCATAAAGATACAACTGAATTACTGAGGGAAGTATATTATTTCAAGAAAACTCAACTTGAAGATGGTGTTGATCCCAATCATAACTAAAATACATTGAATACGAAATTTGTATATCTTATAGGGTTTGAACTATTCTATCAGCCTGACCATATGTTTAAGATGATACACAGTGTTGAAAATAAACTCTATATCAAGATATTTTTGAATATTTCTCCGAAATTTCAATTTAAAATCCAAATCCCTATCAGATAAAATTTAATCACATTCCTATGAAACCTCTCCACTTCAATAATGTATATTCATAAAAGTGGATCTAGAGAGAAATCTTCGTTGATAGTAAGGATGTTTTCTAACTTCATAAGGTGATCAACTACAACACTTAATTATATGAACATAAAATATGTAATAAAAACTAAATATTACCAATATCTTTAATAAAGTATTCAAAAGATTTAAATGCATTTCTTCCTAAATAGCATTATCAATTAAATATATACAAAACTAATGGGGTTTATTTCCGTAAATTTCTTTTAAAACATCCATAATCATGATAAACTCCCATAACAAAAATCCTCAAAAGGGGAGTCAATTAATTTGATCTTATTATCAACCTTAAACTCATAAACCCATGAGAGTATCTATTAATATTAGTTTAATATTACATGAATACATTCATGCTTCTAAAAATAACACAATCCTTATATGTTTACTGATTCTTATAACTGAAATACCATTATTGAAATATTTAGACAACATAAATCATGAATACAAATATATATACACTTCAATCCATTAACATGATCAGTTTTAATAGCATATGTATTTCCATGGTACAGGGGACCACAATTATTTTAGATTATTGACTTGGATAATTACCATGTTACTTATATATAATACATTAAAATCCTAGACAATTTGTCACTCTATGAAATTAGTTTCCGTATAAATATCATCTTTCACTCCACTTGAGGTATTCCTCTAGGATATTCTTCCCACCTAATTTAAAATTATGAAGTTGAATAATCTTTCCTATATGTTTATTACCTCATGAAATTTTATAAAATTCCATCTTCCTCTCATTCATTACTTTAGTAATCTCATATAAGTTCACATTTATAATCATCTATATTGATATATGATTAGGATTAATCATAATATCTATATTTCTCAGAATCATCCAATTTGGTTTCACGTTGTCACCAAATTTTATTTCTGATTCATTTGTAAAATGATTATTTTATGTTCTATCCATTGACACTAACCAAAAATCATAGTACCCGAAATAATAATCGTGGTGAGAAATAACATAATCAAGTTAAAAATTAACGGAAGTCTAAATCATGACACTATATTTTAAATTTAGGACACCTTAGGCCTAACCTATGTAATTAATGGTCATTATTAAAATACTTTAGGATATTTCACAATGTGTTTTTGAATTTACACAGAATATTTCCACATAATGATATTTTAAAAGCAAACAAAATGCCAAATATCATATAAGTTTCACCATATCAAGCTTCATAAAATGAATAAATATGATTATATGATAGTTATCACATAGCCATTGGAATGATAGGAAAAATGATATTAACTAAATTATGAAAATATAATTTAAACATGTTTATAAAATGAATTAATTGGTTACAAATTAATTATAAATGAAAATAAAAGCTAATTGAATATAAAGGTTATGTTTTAATGAAAAACTATTTATATTCCCACAAAGGTATTTTATCATTATAAATAAAATTAATCACTATTAATGAAATATTTTAATCAAATTTATATGTTTGTTATCTAATTAAATGTTTTTAAAATTGTCTCATAATTTTTTATAGGCTTATAATTAGAATAAATAAAATTTAAACCAAAAGATATATTTTTTTAAAGGAAATTTTGACACCATTTAAGGGTGCACCAATTTTAGAAATAAATTTTGAAACTTTTAAAAATTTCATTTCAAATAATATAATTTATTTTATTAATCACAACATTTAAATTATGTTCTTGTGGAATTTTGTTATTTTTTAGAAAGGATTCATTTTTGATGTATAATTAAAAACAATTAATTTTCAATAAATATTTATTTTCATCTTATTTACTTATATATGTTGATTATATTTTAAACTGGTTTAAAATAATAATTAGTTCAATTATACATTAATAAATCCAATTCAGGTCATTGGAATCAATTTTACATTTAAAATGGATATAAAAACATTTTAAGGTTTTTATCTTTTCCTTTTAAAATTGGCCTTTTCATTTTGTCTATGGGATTGATTTTAAAGATAATTTTTTAAACTATGTAAATTGAATTTGGTAAAATTAATTTAAAATTTTGAAATACAAGGGTAAAATTTGGTATTAAGGTTATTTTCATAATTAGGCAGAAAAAAGTTACCATGATAAAAAATTATTTACCGGAGTCTAGGTAGAAAAATGAAATGTGTAAAAGATAAAAAAGTAATGTTTTAAAATAAAAAAAATCAAAATATAATGTTGGTATGAGGTATTTATTCACTCTAAAAGACCATATAATATTAATTATTAGCCAAATTCATTAAAACAAATTTCTCCTCATTGTGGTTGGAGTTAACTATAAAATAATCATTATTTATTCACTAAAACCCACCCCTCCCTGTGTATAAATTCCTCTCCTCACCATCCCATTTTCCCTCACAAGCCTTTAATCTTCTAATATATCTTCCCAAACTATCCTCATATCTCTCCCCACATCCTATTTCTACTGGTCTCACCAAAATCCCCAATCTAATGTCATCAAGGGTCTTTCAAAGAGGTGATATTCAAGAGGTAATGTTTTCCAAATGGCCTCTCTTAATTTCCTTTCTTATTCTATTTTCTCCCAACCGCCTCTATACATCAGGGAATAATAACTCTAGAGTACTTTATATACTGTATATTTATGTTCATATTGGAATATCTCATAACAATTTCATTTCTCAACTCCTCTTCTTCAAAGAAAGGAAACTGGTGTACAAATTATTGTGTTTTAACATCTACGTGAACAATGATTATTTTATTTCCTTTACCACCATCATGGAAAGTCCTAAAACAACTATTATGGTTAAATAGGAATATAATAAGTAAATTATAACCCATTTTATATTCTAAAACTAATATATAGACATAATATTAAATAAAACAAAACTAGTTCATGGTGTTCGGAAAACCTCCAAAATGAACTTAACATTTATCATCAACATTTTATCAAATGAATCATCCTCATGCTTGAAATAAAAATAATACAGAAGACCATTTATACTTATAAAAGTTTTATAATACTATTTAATTCCAATTTTTTATTTGTAATTACATATTTCAGGAACATCCAAAATTTTATACAAGTAAAACCATCCATGAAAAAATGAAATGAAAACATATAAAACCATACAAATAATGAAATATTATTAATTAATCATTCATAAGATGTTATAATATCATAAAATAAGAGATAATAAATATTAATAAAGTTATTTAATGATTTAATATAATTATTTATACCATTATACGACAAGGTTGAACATGTTTGAAGGAATTCAAACGTGTGGTAAGGGAATTCTTAACCAAATTTCCATTCTTTGTGTTAAACTAAAACTTATTGGATAATATCTTTTTAATATTATGTGTGGATTTTTTTTATTTTATTATGTTGTATTTACACTTTTTATGGGGATTTATAGTGAATATACATAATATATTCCTTTAACATTCACTCACTTCAAAGATATGAAATTTCTAAGGGACTTTCTTATAAAAATTCTATATTAAAGTTCCTTTTTCAAAAATGATGTTTCTATTAATTATATGTATTTATTAGAATTTACCACTTTAATGCCAATTTAAATTTTTGAATTTCAACTTGGATGTTCATATGGACACTTTCAAAGAATTTATTTCCATTGTACGTACACATTTTTTCAAAATGATTGATTTCAAAATGAAAAGTTTATTTTCTTCAAAGAATTTTTTTATGATGCAATACTTCATGATTTTTATTTCATTTATAGTTCTTCGTTATTGTTTATAATTATTAGTTGTTAAATTATAAACCAATGATAGTTGGTTACATGATAAACAAATTATATGTGGTTACATGATATTCTAATGATGGGAGGATTTGTTATAATCCAAGGACGGGTGGTTACTAGATAACCTCCAATGCATTGGGTACTCCAGAGTTGGAGGTTGGCCATACTTGTTACTGTATTTGTAAGAGTGAGATGTTAAATGACTTCCCAAGTCACCAAATTATATTTTAGATGATTTATAATTAGTTTTAATGAAAATATATTCATTTTAAAAATGATAGATATTAATCCTTCTAAAAATATGATTCCATTTTCAAAATAAAAATGTATGTTTTTATGAAAAAAATTGTAAGGATTTTCACTATACTAACATTTTCCATTATTTTTTGTCCCTTAATGATCATTTTTATGCTCATCCATTTTTTTTAATTTTTTTCAAAGTTTAATGGATTAGTTGGGATGAATATGAGGACATGATTAAAATTTTGAGGACATGTCATGAAAAGAAAACATGTTTTATTTTAAAAGGCTTTCCTTGGGTGGAAAATGGATACTGAGTATAAGTGCCCACATATAATTTATTGGGTGATAATGTAAGTGTTTTTCGTAAGTATATAAAACATTAAACCTAAGATATATTAGAGAATGAAGGAAATATTTTTCAGGTTTAAAATCACTAGAATATGTAATGTTTAAGGCTGAATCCTTATAGATTATATCAGATCAGGGTTTAGAAAACTCTATATATAAGAATATTTCCATGTAAGGTTTTATTATGTGAATAAAATAGAATATTTGATTATAATTTAATAATATTATAAACCCATTTAGTTGTTTAATGTGACAAATTTCAAAGTGAATAGAAATATTTTTTATGAGATTGGATTTAGAGATGTAATCAATTGAGGTACAAAGTATTTAAAGGTTAAAGAGTTATAGAGTTTCAAAGGGTATTATCTTTTAAAGTAACATTTTAATTTTAACAATTAATAATTCATTCCATGTTTTAATGATTTTATTTTATAAATATTAATTATAATTAATCATTATGGAAGGAAGGAAATATTTTCTAACATTATAATACTTTCAGGATGATTTGATTGTCACTATTATTGCCAAATCTTGCTTAAATGATTTTGAAAAAATTCAGATTTTTCAAATCACCTAAAAGAAACTATTTGACTTATCTTACACCATTTATTTCCTCCAAAAATTTTATGGTTCATGGTATATTTTTCATTTTATTTTAGAATATCATCATTACCAAATCTATTCAAAATAGAAATTCCATAATGGAAATGACCATTTACTTTTTGGTAGTTGGGAATCATGTTAGAAGATAAAGGGGTTATCAATGAAATCCTGATGTTTATATATAATTTATGAATTATCTTTTTATGTTCTATATATGAATCATTTATGGGTTGATATTTATGAATTATATGTATATAAATCATATTATTTTTTGTAGGAATTCAATATGAAGGAATAAGATGACAATGTATGGTTAATGGTTTAAGATGGAGGTCGAATGAAGAATTTGTTTATATATTGAGTTTGAAATTTTATTTTATAGTTGTATTTTAAAAATGTTATGGGATTAATGGAATGACTAAGTGTTTTTATATGATAGGTTTAATTTTCCAAAATGTGGATACATATGTTAGATGAAATTGATAAATTTTAAAAGTGGTAAAAAGTTGATAAATTTAATGATACATTAACCTATAATTTTATGACATGAAAAATGTTATTTGAGGGAAAATTACTTTAATTTTGTTGAAAATATGTTTAAAGGCATTGGAAATATTGTTTTATATGATATCTAAATTTGAGGTAATTAAGGGTTTTTACATTTTGGGATGAAAAATGAAAGGTATGAGATAACCATTTTGTTTAAAATAAATTATTATTGTTTTAGGACATTCATAACATTATATAATTTTATAAGGATTATATTAATATATTTTTAGAAGAAAGTAATCCAATAGGATGGATGAAAACCAATCACATCTAGAAATGACATAGTGATTGAACCCACAAACAAATGTTAATAAGGGTTCATTTCTTACCACTAGCCAAGTGATTTAAGTGTTATTATGTTATTTTTATTATTAGGTAAATGATTTTATCAAATAAAAATAATTTTATTTTGGAATAATATGGTTTATCTCAATGATAAGAATTCTATTTGAAGATGATTTTTGGATTATGTGATCAATGTTATTTCATATGAAATTCCCTATTTTTGGAAACTTATATGATAAATTTAAATAGAATAATATAGTATTCTATTTGAGAAATAATGGAAAAAATATATTTTGGAATCATATATTAATTTTTTTTATTCAGGTTGTTTATGTAAATCACTAGTATATATTAATGATTATGTGATTAAGGAAATTACATTTTGGTAAGATAATTTAAGAGAGATTGATATTATTCTAAGATAAACATTAAATTTATATTGGAATTATATGTGATCAAATCCATCTGATTATTGGGTATCAATTTCAGTCGAGAATATTTTGATGAATTTTTAGGATAGTTATTTTTTGAATAATATATGATGAACTTTTGGGTATAACTATATACTTTTTGAGATTAAAGTAGTTTTTCGTAAAAAAAGATTATTAATTTTGGAAAATTAATTTATACTATACTAATTGTTTTTATTTTGGTTAATTTAAATATATAATAGGAATATATTGTTATAACATTATTAATTTTTTGATCTGTAAAAGTTAATTAAGATTCTTAACATATGAAAATTCAATATGAATATACTTAATTTGAAGAAAACATGATATTGTGGTGAAAATGGATTAAGGAATGAATTTATAATTTTAAAGAAAGTATGTGACCTTATGTTCCTATTCTTGTTTGTCAAATAATTCCTCAATTTTTTAAAAATTATTTTAAAAGAAAAATGTTATTTGTTTAATTTTATCAACGACCTTATAAACCATCACATATTTATGGTTTTGTGATGTTTAACCTTCCCATGATCATGTTCTACATCCGTTTATATTAGTCCTTGATAATTATTTTTCTCTTCCATGTCAATGTTTTTTTACATGGAATCCAATTACATGTTTTCTTAGGTTTCCTTCATTTTTTCCATTCTCACTTTTCAAGTGGAAGTTAATTCTTTTTAAGATGTAAGATTTCAAAGAAAATATTCTAAAAATTCACAAACGTAGTTTTGGTCCCAATTTCAAATCGAGATGATGCAATATATTAAGTTGGGGGGTTTGAATGTAACATCCTAACATTCTAAAAGGGATAAATATTCTCAATATCATACAAGATACACCAAATCAATCTTAAAAATAATGACTAAATATTATTATGTAATAGTTTTTACATAGCCGTTGGAATTCCCGGAAAAAATGAGATTAACTAAATTATTATAATATAATATTCAAATATTTCAAAAACTAATTTTATTTGATACCTATTAATTATAAATGAAAATAAAAACCAATTGAATATAAATTCCCTATTTCTATAATAATTTATTTTTATGCCCATAATTGTATTTTATCTTAATAAATTTTAAAAATAATTAATAGAGAAAGATATTATTGAAATTTATATGTTTTATATCCAATAATTTTTTTTAAATTTATCCAATAATTTTTATAGTCTGATGATAAGAAAAATTACAATTTTAAGCATAAAAAGATGTATTTTTCTAAAAGGTAAGTTTTCCTCCTTTTAATTGAAAACCCACTATAAAGGTAAATTTTGAAAATTTTATAAAATTTTAATTAAAAAATATAGTTTATTTTTTAATTTATAATTCCGAACTTACCTTCGGGTGATGTTTTAAATTTTTCAAAAATGATTCATTTTTTGATGAATAGTGAAAAAATATTCAATTTTAATTAAAAACTGCATTTTCATCTAATTTAATTACAATGTAAAATTATGTTTAAAATAGGTTTTGAAGTTTAATTATTTAAATTATACGTCAATAAATCCAATTTATTTCTTTATAATAATTGTCACTTTGAAATTGGATATAAATTCATTTCAATGTTGTTAATTTTACACCTAAAGAAACCTCTCTTTCGTTATGTCTTTAAGATTAATTTTAAATCTATTTTTTCTAATTTTATGAATTGAATTTGGTAATATGAATTACATATTTTGAATTAAATTTTTGAAATTAGGTATTAATATCATTTTCTTTTCATGCAGAAAAACTTATCTATAGTAAAAAAATTATTTACAACGGTATAGGTAAAAAAGGAAGGGGTTAATGTTAAAACGGTGGAGTCTAAAAAAATCTAATAACTAAAAAATTTAATATTTATTTGAGTTAGTCCATTAACATAAATAAAATATAAAATATTAATTTCTAGTAATATTTTTGGGAGTTAATTCCACCTCAATGCTTTTGACTTTAATTTTAAAATAATCAGTATTTAATCACATAAACCCACCTCACCTCAAGTATAATACCACTCCTCACCACTCCATTCTTCCTCGAAAGCATTAAATCTTCTAAAATATATAACAAAAAATCTACTGCTCAGTCTAGTCATTCACTAGTTCTAATATTCTCACAAAAAGAACAATTCCAATGTCCTCAACAGTATCTCAAAGATGTGATATTAAAAAGACTGTTTTCTCAAAGTACCTATCTTAATTTTATTTTTCATCTATTTTCTCCCCACCTCTATCATCCATCAAGTTATAATAACTCCCAAGTCATGTATATACTATAATTTTATTGTTATAATGTCATATCTCATATCCATTTAATTTCTCATCTATTCTTATTCAAATAAACAAAAATATTTTCTAAATTATAGCGTTCTAACGTCTCCTGGAATAATGAATATTCTTTTCCCTTTACCACCTTCATGGATGGACATAAAAATATAATTGCAATTAACAAATATTTTAATAAGTATATTATAGTCTATTTAATGTTATTTAACTAATATATATTTTTAATATTAAATAAAATAAAGATAGTTGTTTATGTTAGAAAAAATTTTCAAAATGAACCAAACATTTATCCCTAATGTTTTATAAAAGATTACTAAAAATTATACATGGGACCATTTAAAATTATGAAATTTTATTAATACTATATCATTCCACTTCTAGATTTGTAACTCCATTTTATGGGAACATCCATAATTTTTTACAAGTAAAACTGACCATGAAATGATAAAATTAAAACACCTGAAACTATAAAAATAATGAAATATTAATAATGAATGGGTTATAAGATGTTATAAAATAGTCACATATGGTATTATAAATATTAATAGAGTTATGTAATGAGATAAAATCTTTATTTAAACCATTATATTGTATGTTTTAACAAGTTTCAGGGAAGTGAAACAAGATGTTAAAGAATTGTTAACCCAATTTCTATTCTTTGGGTTAAACACCAACTTCATTGGAAATGTATTTATAATATTATGTTTTAAATGAAATTTTATTTTCTTATGTTTTATTTCAACTTTATATATTTTTATTTAAAATAAATATACATAATCTATTATTTTTATTTATACTCACTTCAGTGATGTGATACTTGTAAAGTACTTTCATAAAAAAATAATTTTTTGTTCATTTTTTAAAAAATGTTTTTTTAATATATGGAATGAATTGAATTTTCCAATTTAATGTCCCATTAATATTATTAATATTACATTAAATATTTATATGGTTACTTTAAAATATTTTTTTTCATTTTTATGTGGGTATTTTTTCAATATCATTGATTTCAATTTCTTCAAAAAAGAATTTATGATTAAATATTTCAGGACTTAGGTATATGTTATAGTGATTGGGAATTATTTATAATAAAAGATTATTATGTGATAAAAAATGATGGGTGGTTACATGCGAATAAAATTAAGGGTGGTTACATGATAAACCAATTATGGGTTGTTCCTTGATAAACCATGAATAGGTGGTTACGTGATAACCTCTAATGCATTGGGTACTCTTGATTTGGAGGTTATCCATACCAGTTACTCCATTTGAAAGACTGAGATATAAAATTATTTCTCAAGGTAAATACTTATATTTTATATTCATTCTAATGAGTTTTCAAGAAAATAATATTATTTTCAAAAGGTAAAATAGAGATCTTTTCGAAATGAACATTCCTTTTTTAGAATAAGTAGGTTTCTTTTTATGAAAATATGTTTACGGGTTTTCATTAGACTAAAATTTTACCTTCTGTTATGTAAATTATTGACATTTTTAGGCTAATACCATTTTTATAATTGTTTTAACAGGGTAAAGGATGAGTAGTTTGATGATGAGGACAATATGAGAATTTAAAATATATTCCATGAAATGAAAAGATGTTTTATTTTAAAAAGGGTTCATTTTGTGGAAAAAATGGATAATGAGTATAAGTATGTACTTGTAATTTATAGGTTTAATATGTAAGGATTTTTCCTAAATCTATAAAACTCTAACCCTAAAGTATGTTTGAGAATAAAATAAATAGAATTATAGTTTAAAATCACTAGAATATGTAATGTTTAAGGTCATATATTTACAAATATCACCCAAGAGTGTCAAACTAGGTGTATAACAAGGTCTGTTCTCATGCACCAGGTGATGATCACATCCAGTTTAATTCTACCTTTATAGATTTATTACCCCTAGGTACCTATATACCATAGCCTCACCCACTTGTTGTATCCAAAAAGGAATGTCATTACTTTGGAACCACTCGCTCTATCCTTTACCAAAATTCTAGGATATTTTCCTATACTTTAAATCTTTCTTTGATACAAACTTAGAGATATTCATAGAGTCCTCACTAAACTTTTCATATCATAGCCTCCAAATGTTATCTTAAACTTTCATCAAAAACCAAATATGAATACCCATTCTTCTCATATATAAATATTTTATCTTTTTAAATGAGTATTTATTACATTAAAAAAATATTTTTTTGAGGATTGTATTAGTTTAGTACCATTGGAAACTAGACATAATATCTATTTATTTCTTGAAACATCTTTAACATATCCCATAAATATCTTCTAACATAGTACTATTATTAGACAGACCCTATCGAAAACCTTTTCCCATAACACGGGGAAAGGAAATATAAGAATGGGATTGCCAAATTGCTCTGTATGGACAGTCAACAAAGATATATAAACAAAACATTAGAATAAGGGAATAAAGACATGAGAATAACATCTGAAAACTATACTCTACATTTTAAAGACCAAAATATTGAGTCATGTAAACAAGATTTGCAGTTAAAAACACATGAATGGTAAGGAAATCAAAGAACATGATCCATGAAATCATGACATTTACACAATACATTGAATTTTTTAATACACATAATCATGGAAAATCATTTCTATAGTAGTCAAGGATCATTGTCAAGGTTATCATAATGGAATGAGTTCACTCCCCAAATCATCATAGTAATCAATTTCACCCCCAATACCATCATGGTGGACAATGTCCATTATTAATTAGGGTCAGTTCCAATTACATTCGTATCCATATTATTAGATATAGGCCATAACCAATAGATTGGGGGAGATATAGCTATCACCCATCACATAATAAAAATCATACAAATTTATTCCACAATATCATAAAACAGTCATAATATCATAACCCATGAATGAAATGGGTGTAATAGTGCAGAAAACATTTACCACGTTGTCATTATTTACATCAGTTTTATATAACTGATGTGCAAAGATGTAAAAATTGGTTGATCACGTCGGTTATTTTTTAACCGATGTCATAAATGTAGGGAATTGATTTATGATGTAGGTTTTTTATAACTGACATTATAAATAAAATATTGGCAATTTATCAGTTCAGTTATTTTATAAAGGACGTGATAAGGTAAATTTCAGTGATTTATGACATCAGTTATAAAATAACCGATGTGATAAATTAAAACTCGATGATTTTTCACATTAGTTATAAAATTGACTATGTGATAAACATAAAAAAATTGTATATCATGTCAGTTATTAAATAAATGACATGATAAACATAAAAAATAGTTTATCATATAGGTTATTAAATAACTAAGGTGATAAATCATTTAATTGATTTATCGGGACCTATATTTTTTTGTTATGTTTACTTCGATCGGGCAACCTATGACTCATCTCTCTCACGAGGAAAACCTAAAAATGATTCTTCGAATTCATTCCTTCCAGAAAAATTCTTCCAACATCATTCATCATATTTATTATCACCGGATCTATCAGGTTGACTCACAACACCCAAGTAAACCTCAAGCACCTCAGTCTCATTCTTTATTTTTCCCGATACCCTAAATTTATGTTTTGAGATATTATTTTTCAATCTTTTTTCTTACTATCATGGTATGTGTCACAGTGTTATTTTATACCATTTTGTGTTCTTTTCTAGTACAATGAACAATGGGAGTGATATCATGAATGCTCTACTATTTTTTTCTACCATGTGTGTTCTATCATGTGTGTGTGTACATCCATGTGTGCTACCATGAAATAATTAGCATGAAAGTTCTGACCTATAACCATAGAGACAAGAAATTTATTAAATACATTTTTTAACATCAATAATTGTATCATTCTTAAATTCTTAATTTTGGTAATAAATTCAATGTAAAATTCATTTTATATTAAATATTTTATTTTTTCTTATATGATAAAAATCTATATAAATTGTTTGAATATAAAATATCTTACTCAACCATTCTCTTTAAAAATAAACATGGTTGGAATAAAGAGATATAGAGGTGAATATAGTCATCATATTGAGCTATGTAATCCTCTCTTATTTTCTCTAAGAGTTATTGAATAAAAATAAATTGATGTTGAATGATTGTACATATTTCTTATGTGGTTAGTCATTCAATGATAAGGATATGTATATTTTTCCCAACTAATGTTATCTCATTCTATCGTAGAATATTTTTTTACTTCTATATACATGTTGAATAAGAGTATAGAGAAATGAAAGACTTCAATATTGTATTTTCTGTGCATAGTAGCTCACAATATCATTGAATAAATGGGTTATGTAATTTTAAATCCCCCATTAAGGTGTATATGATGTTTACAAGCCAATTTCCTTATTGTACATACAAGGATTCTTATTAAGGAATCTCTTCGAGAGCTCACTAGAGATGATAACCCTTGTATACCTATTTTTTTGGATCAAGATGGTGAATTTATACATATTTTAATATTTATACGTTATATTTCATGTTTATGGAATGTTGAATTTGGTATCTAGTTTCACCGGGATGTATTATTTGTGTACCTTAAGAAGAATGGATCCAAGATGAATTTATATTATTATATCATGATCCATATGAGAGAGATATGTAATCCTAAAATGATATTCATATTATCCATCCAAACATTGTTCTATTCAATAGATTATTATAATTTAACAATAAGGTTTACTCTTCTATCATCATCAATGATTTCATAATTAATTTCTTGAATATTTTTTTGATTATAATAGAGGTAATAAATTATTACCAGAAGTATTTATTGTTTTCAAACTCATCCACCACAAATTATTTGAAGATAACATCTTCTTGTTAAATAAATTCCTTATTTCTAAAGGATTTACATTCAAAATTAAACTTTCCTATCACTCCATTTGACAAATTTTTCATGGGTTTTTTTATCATCACCATATTATAATCTCATTGGATAGTTTTCTATAAAATAACTAACTTTTATATATCGATAAAAATTGAGTAGAATAATTCCTTTGGATGTTCCCCAATCCATGATTACTAACACATATATTCCCAATTGTTTTTCAATTTTTTTTACTTTATATGTATCTGAGTATTTCATATAAATATAATACTATTAAATATAACTATATTTTCTTTATAAAATTATTTCCATTCATATCTTTTTCAAATATGCATATATTCATTTTATGTTTCAAAATTTATTTACATTCAAATTATGATATTTTTTATATAAATCTAAAATTGGCTTATCTTAACAAGATGTATAATTTTGATATTTGTTATAGGTAATAATGAGTTGAAGTGGGATTACATCACATTAAATGAGTAATGAATATGAGCAAGGTGTTGATGCCTTTTTGGAATTTTCTAGACGAAATGTTCTAAGAAACAAATTTTTTTTATTTCCATGACTAAAATATTTGAATATGATGAAGTTGAAAAGTAGAGAGATCAAAGACCATATGATTTTTCATGGTTTTAATCTGAGTTTCAACCCTTGTATTTGGAATTTTGAAACTGAATGGAATGTTAGATCTACTGATGATGATGATTTTCAAGATGGTAACTATGATGGAATTGAAAAAATGATTCATGATATTTCATCAGAACAAATTGATATAGAACTGATAGTTTATCATCTACATTGTGATGCTGAAAAACGATTATATCATAGTTGTATGGATTTTATGGTTTTTTTGGATGTGTTATGATTGATTAACCTGAAGGAAAAACATGGATGGGGTGACAAAAGTTTTACATAGCTGCTACAATTTTTGAAATACATTCTTCCAAAAGACAACGATTTTTCAGATTCACATTATAAGGCCAAGAAAATATTATTCCTAATGGGATTGAGATACAAGAAAATACATGCCTACTTGAATGACTGTATGATACATAGGAAAAAATATGAATTTCTATCTGAGTGTCCTAAATGTGGCACATCACGGTATAAGTTGAAAGAAAAATCACAGGTTGATGTTGAGATTACAGAGATCCCTACCAAAGTATTTTGGTATCTTCCTATAATTAATCGTTTGAAACATTTATTTGATAATTCACATGATGAAAAATGGTTAAGATGGAATGTTGATGAGATGATATGTGATGGTAAAATAATTCATCTAGATGATTTACCACAATTGATGAAAATTGATGAGCATTATCCTATATTACAAAATAAATTTAGAAATCTCAAACTTGGGTTGTCTAAAGATTGAATGAATCCATATCGAAGCTTTAGTAGCACACATATTTCACGGCCTATTTTTATTGTTAATTGAAAAACTCTCTCCCATAGTTTGTATGACACACAAATATTTCATGTTGAGATAATGATCTCTAGTCCAAAGTAACCCTGAAATGATATTGATGTTTTCTTGTCACCATTGATAGATTATTTGAAACTTTTAGGGGAGAATAGTATTAGGGTGTATGATTCTTATAAAATGGAATATTTCCAACTGCATGGAGTGTTTATGTTCATGATAAATGACTTCCCAGCATATATATTTTTTGGATACATTGTTATGGGGCATAAAGCAAGTCCAATTTGCGAACAACAAACTTCATATTGTCAATTGCATCATGGGAGGAAAATATTATACATGGTACATTGGAAGTTTTTTCCTATGGAACACTCTTATATAAGACTAAAAAAAGAATTCAATAGATCACAAGAATTTAATATCTCTCAAAAACCTTTATCCCCTAATGTTTATTTTGAGTGGGTGCCAAACCTTGATGTGACATTGGGAAAGACAAATAAATCTGGTAATGATAGACATATTGAATGAAAAATTCAATATTTTTATTGATACCATATTGGAGATACCATGAAGTGAAACATAATATTGATATCATGCATATAGAGAAAAATATATAAGACTGTTTTATAGGAAAATTGTTAGAAATTGAAAGAAAGACTAAATATTGGTTGAATGCAAGATTATACTTACAATCAACGAGAATACGTTTGGAGTTAGCTCCCACTCATAATAGAAGATGAACATTTCATCCCCCACCATGTCATACATTATCCAAGAAGGAGAAAATTATCATTTGGTAGTGTCTTCATGATATCAAGGTGCCTCAATGTTATTCTTAAAATGTAAAAAAAATTATATTTGAAGTATTTTATGTTTATAGGTATGAAACTTCATGATTGTCACATCATGTTGCAACAACTTCTACCAGTTCCATTACAGGGAATATTTTCCATTTTTGTTAGACAGACTATAATGAAGGTGTGTTATTTTATTAATTCAATTTTATATAAGTTGATTGATGTGAATGATTTGAAAATTTTGGAAAAGGATTCAATTTCTATACATTTTCTATTGGAAATGTATTTTATTCTTTTTTTGATATAATGGTGACATTAATGGTTAATCTGGTTCGAGAAATAATGATTCGTGGACCTCTATATAATCGTTGGATGTATCCTTTTAGAAGGTATATGAAAATATAGAGGGGGTATGTTAAGAATAAATATCGACATGAAGTCTCCATTATTGAAAAGTAAATTTCCGAGGAGGTTTCAGAGTTTTGTATGAGCTACTTGGCTGCGGCGGAGCACATAGGCTTGCCTCCATCTCACTATGAACGAGTTAATAATGAGGGAAAGAGGATTCGTAGCATGAAAGTCAAATTGTTGCCAGTTGAACAAATATATAAGGAATATTTATACATATTTAATAATATAGGAAATGGTCGGTCATATATCACAATGCATATTAATGATTTAAAACAATGTCATCCCGAGAATAAAGAAATGTGGATTTTGAATGAGCACAACAAATTTTTTTACATGGTATAAAAAAACCTAGATTAGTAGATCAAATGTATCAGAGACATTAATATGGTTAGTGGGTGGTCCAAGTTTAAATGTGATAACATGGTCTAGGTATGACATGAATGGCTATGCATTTCATATGAAAGATCAGGACAACAAAAGTGCAGTTTTGAATAGTGGTGTATTGGTGTTTGTAGAAGCAATTTACTTTTTGAGTTCTAATGAAAAAAACCCAATTTCGGTGTCAAGTGAATATTATGGAGTCATTGAATAAATATGGGAGGATGATTATTTTAAAATTAAAGTTCTTGTTTTTAACTACGAATGGTTTATTAGTAACAACAGTTTCAGACATGATTAATTTGGAATGACATTTGTGAATCTGAATAGATTAGAAGACAAAGAAGATTCTTTTTTAATGGAAACAAATGGAAAATAAATCATATATATAGTTGATCAATCATATATGCAGTGGTCTGTTATTTTACAAGGAAAAAATATTATTTTAGTGAGGATCAACTTGATAAAGATGATGATTTATGATAGATCTCTACTTCTATGAAAATATTAGTAGAAAATAATGACGAGCATGTTGAATACATGGTTTGTGCTATAAGTAACGATCATGATGATGGAATTTGGAGAGAAAATCCACTTGTACATTTCTAATATTAATGGTTACATATGTTTATTTCTTTTTTACATTAATTATTTTCATAAAATGTTAGATATTGTAATTTTTTCCTTTATTAAAATGCGTATTAAAACAAATAAGTACAAATTTTTGTTTATTTTAATTTTTTTAGTTTAGTTTAGCATGTTTACCATTATGTAATTTATATATCTATTAATTTTGTTGAATGAAAATTACATTACCATGTTTACCATGTTTACCATGTTCACCCTTGTTTACCATAGTTTACCTTTACGTAACACATATATTTATTGATTTTGTTGAATGAAAATTACACTACGATGTTTACCATATTTACCATTTTTTAACATGATTACCATATTTACTATGTTTACTATTATGTAACTTAGTTCAGGTTTTAATTTTTTTTTACATTAGTATTGTAATATTTGAATTTGTATATTTGTGAACTAATGTCTGCTTTTTTGATTTGAAGGATAATGCCAGATCAACCAGTTGATCAACCACATGATTCTGTAGATGAGAATAATGATCATACCTATGGGTAGGAATATTCAAATGCTCTTATTGATGGTCCCCAATCTTCCTCATGTGCTCCCATAAAGACAAAGAAGATTTCAATATTAGGTAAATGTGGATGCACACATTTAGAAACATTATCACTTGCTCATAGATAGGAATAAAGGATACTCATTGTGTTTGATGAGAATGATATTCCTAGAGGTCCCAATGAAAATGATTTTATAAATTTTGTCTCAAATTAGGGTAAAATCAAAGTAAGCATTTCATATAATGATTGGAGATGTTTGGACATAGCGATAATATCACAGTTTTGGGAGACATTTTTGGTAAGATCTTTAACTATTGTATGTCTAATATTTAAATGTTTATAGTATAATATGTTTTACCTATTCTTGATCCGATGACATTTGATATTCTTTATAAAAGAGGATTTAGGAAGCAATGATCATCGATAGCTACTTAGAAAAGGAAGAATTTCAAATCAACGCTCATATCTGATTTCATTTGTGGTCATAGGAACCATGACAACCCATGCCATATATATCATTTCATATATGAAGAAAGATGGACAAAATTTTTTAAAGTTGAAGAAAAAAATCATTTTTGGTAAGGGAAATGTAAACTTTTACAATTTATCTTATATAAAAGATCTTATTAATGTTTTGTTAATGATTTATTATTCTTAATTTACACAAAACAAGGACATCTCATATGGAGATCCAATCTAAAAATGTATAACCACACAGTTTATCTTGGGGAGGGTATAGTTTGTTGGAAGAACAAATGATGGTGAAAAAATTACAAAAAATTATAGCAGAGTCTTCAAGATCTGGAGAGGTTTCTCCTCTATCCTTTCCATATAGACATAAAAAATGGAAGAGAGATTAGATGAGAAAAATGGGAAATATCTTTCGTAAGAATCAAGAATCATAGCTAAGATAATTGTATGATATTTTTTTTATTTAAGTCAATTATATTCATTATATACTTTGAATATTTACAGAAATGTTCAATTAATTAATAAAGGATTATTTTGAGGAGAAGAGCATATAGAGCGAATTTACAGCTACTGGGAGGCAAGATATTTTATCTATAGTATTGGGAAAGACTGAACATCCCATTTGTGTACGAGGATACCCGACCGGTGTATCAGTGAGAAAAGTGAGGTCACGTTCTTAAACTTCTTCCATTGAAGGTGTTTATCAAAAAAATAGAACCCTTTAAGGCAGAAGTTCATAATATTAATGCAACGATGGAGGATAAAATTAGGGTGTCGGTATAGTCTATTATTGCATACATGAAAAATCAATTTCAGACTACAGCTCTCTCTCTTCCACCTCCCCCTATGAACCCCATTATTTATCATCCACCTCTGACAGCAGCTCCCACTCTCCCACCTCCAGACCCCATTATTTATCCTCTGCCTCACCTTGTATACCCCATTTTTAATCCTACTCCACCACCAAATCATTCTACTTATTATGAGTTGTATGTTGATGATCCTATCCATTATATAGTTGCATATGGGCTGGTATATTTTGTAGGAGATACAAATTATCATCCACAATTAGAGTTAGAGAATCATAGGGTCACTGTACATGATATTATAGATAGACTAGATCATGTACCATTACCTACAGATGACGTGGTGATATTTGGACATAGTATTAGCCACTTTTTAGTTTTGATATCTGGACTTCTGCGACTCATTACCAAAGAGGTATGTATATTATATATTATATATTATTTTTTATTAATGTTTTTGAGGCATTTTAAAAATAATAACGTTTTCTATTTATTTATAGGAATACCTCAAAGGTAAATAAATAATATATAGACAACAATAGAGAAAATCACTATGACATCAGATACAAATTTTAGTAGTCTGGACAGATTGTCAAGATATTCAAATTTATTGGTGGGTAATTATTTGTTCCCAATGGAAGCTCATGTTTGTGGACGTTCAATAAATGTGGGGATGGTTAATAATGATATCATGAATCTTGTTACTGGAGATAAGTTGGGCATTAATGTGGTGGAGATTTTTTCCATGTAAGTCATAACACCTTTCTCTACATTATATTTGTTAAAAATTTATATTATGTCTATTTTATATTAGGTATATTTATAACATGTGTGAGAAGAATGAGCTGATATATGTATATGGATTCATGGAACCACATATGATTTCCCTTAAATCACATGCATTGGATAAGGAACAAAGAACAATTTATATTGTTGAATGATTTGAACAAGATATAATCACGCAATGTTGGATGATTCATTTTTGAGAGAGGTATGAAACATATATCTGGAAAATTGTTCTTTATCTTTTAACATAAAGAACCACTACCATTATATTTTCTTTTATATTTGTGATCATTGGATGTTAGGAGTTTATTTTCAAGGGATAAAATACTTTATTGGATATTCTCCATCCATGGTGATGTGTAGGGATGTTTTACGAATATGTTGAAAAGTTAGTTTCAATTTCTTAACAGTTTTTTATATTATAATGAATTTTAAATTTATCCTGTACATATTATTTTCTAATAGGGGATGAGCCTAGTTTCAAAAAAACAATAAGAGAAAGAGTTCAAAGATAAAATATATAAAAGTAAAGGTAAATATCCATTTATAATTTGTACTTTTCGATGTATTTCATAAAAATGATATTTTTAATTGACACACATTTAAATAGAATTTTCATGAACATCAAGGCATTATCGAATGTGGATATTATATGTTATGATTTATGTACGAAATAATTACAACTAGAACACTTTTGATGTTTCACCAGGTAAGATTTCCTTATAAACCATTCCATAATATTTCATTTGATTTATTCATTATACATGTTCACTAGTTCCCTTTTAATTTATAACTATTTGATGACCCTCAACCCTATAGTGCTCTTGAGGTAAAACACTTACTAGGGGAATTGTCAAATTATTTCACAGGTTTGATTGGATTTTTGTTAGTTTGTAGTGGAAAATTAACATTTTGAATATTTTAATTTTAATGGTGTATTTGTTAGTAGTTTTGGTTTGATTTAGGTTTTTTTAGTTGACATTGTATGTTTTGATTGTTATAAATGTGAATGTTTAACTTCGATCTGGTTCTTCTTGTTTTTGCCTAGTTTTTATGTTTTTCTATTATGGATTCTAGTCCTGTTTTGGTATAGTTTCTTCTTGTTTTAGGTCTACATTGGAAAATCATAGTAATGGTTTCTTGGTATTATTTAAAAAAATTGATTTTTTACATCAGTTATTTTATAACCCACGTAATAAATTCCTGGGTAATGGTTTTTTACACTGGTTATTTAATAACCGATATAATAAAGGCTAAGGGAAATTTTTTACGTTGGTTATTTAATAACCTATGTCGCATATCATTTTTCACATCAGTTATTGTATAACTGATGTGAAAAATGCTTTAGAGACTGGTTTTTACATTGGTTATTTTATAACCGATGTAATAAGTGCCTAGGGGATGGTTTTTTTACTTCTGTTATTTCATAAATGACGTAATAAATTTCTAGAGAATGGTTTTTTTTGTTGGTTATTTAATAACAGACGTCATATATCGTTTTTCACGTGAATTGTTGTATAAAATATGTGAAAACATCTTCAAAGGCTTGATATATTTTATCAGATATTACATAACCGACGTAATAATCCATATACCACATCGGTTATTAAATAATCGATGTAATTAATCAAGCCTTAGAATCTTATTTAACACCGGTTATACTATAACCGACGTGAAAAACACATCAAATTTTTAATTTTTACATCTTTTTTAAAATAAAATATGTAAAAAACAATATTTATAATGCACCTCTAATAAATCCTAATAAAAAAGACGTAAAAAATAAAAAATAACAGACTTAAAAAACATTTTTTGTACTAGTGGTGTCAAAAACATTTCATCACACAATAACCTATGGAAAAGAGACATGCCTTAAAATAATTTCATCTATTAATCATAGAATAACTTAAAAAAATTATCCAGTTAAAATGAATTTTATCATTGTATAACCCATGCAACAAAAAATAGTTTTGTAAATATATTATCACAGTAATGATAAACCATTATAAAAAATAATAACAATTGTATTATTCACTCATATACCCATTAAAGCATAAGTAGTGTCAATGGATTATATCATATATGGAAAATGATTTTGAAATTCCATTTAAAACATTTATTAATGAAAACAAATTTTATTTGGTAAAAAATTATCAAAACTAAAAAATCATAAAATATTTTCAAAATCTTATTCCTTGAAAATAATTATTAAAACATATAAAAGACTCTTTAAATATAATTTGAAACATTTCTTGAGGAATATATTATTTCTGCTTCAAAAAACACTTTGTAAACCATAAAATTTTTTGAAATTGAAATTTTTTGAAAATTAAATTGAAAAATTATAAAGGAAAGTTCAAATAAAATAATGGTCATAGTGGAGGGAAATTATGTTAATATATTATTAATTAAAACAAATATTGCTTTAACATTCATTGTAAAATCAAAATAGAGATTGTTTAGAAATTGACAAGAATATTAAATTCAAATACTTTTTTAAAAATTCAGCATGGGTGAAAATTCAATTAATAAATCAATAAATGAATTTTAAAAATATTTTAGAAAAATGTTTTAGAAAAAATGTTTTTGGAAGAAAACAGGCTTTCGTCCGATGAGAGAAACAAAGTCGAATTTTCCAAAAAACATTTTTTTGAACACTTGAGTACACAAGAAGATCAAAATGATGTGAATGAATGAATTTTAATGAAATTATTATTAGAGGATGAAATTAATTTTTTTTCTAAATATATGGATCATATGATTTCATTATCTGAACCATAAGCATAAACAATCCTGATAAACGATGATATTTTATCATAAACCCTTTACCACTTTAGTAACGTTGAATAATAATCCCAATGAAGAAAAAAAATGAAACACAAAATATCATGATAATAAATAATTTAATGATATTTCTTATCAGAAAGACTATATATATACCTCATCAAAGAATATATGTGAATAATATAAGATATGTCTAAAAGAAGGTAAATTTATACAAAAACCCCTTCTAAATTTTGTCAAATTCAAATCATAAACCTTATGAAATATATAAACTCAAATATATATTTAAATCCCTATAATTTTAATTGGAAGCATCATAATATACATTCATGGGTAGTGTATACACCACATAAAATAAGTACATGGTGATTATGGAATGTGTCACTCAAAAGTAAAAAGTGAGACATAAATCTCGTATCACTTTAGGTAGTTCTGTCTTCATAATATGATTCTCTGATGAAAATACATAAGATAATATATATATGTGGTATTCAGTGTATATGAGAAACAAATTTTCATGTAGTTATAAATAATTTTATGTGTAATATAAAATAAATAAACATAAATTTTTTCAAAAGGAATGGTGTTCTCAATACTATCTATGATAATCCATCAACGTAAGATAGAAACCATGCCATTGTAAAATTTTCCTGATTCTTATAAGAAAATATTTTATTTCCCATGATAAAATTTCACCATGGAGACATCAGATTCTGAGAACCTAAAAGATAATGATTGATCTTTATAAGTTAAAGTAACTTTATAACAAACTAAATACTTCACACATCAAAAGTCTAATTTTTATAGAATCAATCATTAGATAAGTTATTTTGACTTGTTTTTAGACGCTCAAGACAAATTTGTTAGAATAATAATTTGGATTTTGTGAGTCATCAAAACAAATAATCTGATATAGGTTGGAACAATATAAGTCTATCTAATAGAATGTATTTCCTCCTAATGTGAAATAGATACTATATTCTTGGATTATGATTTATCCCTAATTTTTTTGTTACTAATAGTGTTATAATTCATTCATGATGATATATACATATTTTTACTTCCCCTTAAAATAAATTGGATCTTTTAAATATATCATATATACAAGCTCTGTCAATATCTTTATGATGAATCTCATTCCATTGACTGGGTTGAGTGGGAAATTTAAGATTTAATGATGTTTGAAGAATGTCCTATTGAGATTAAGGAATTTCATATGATGGACGTGCATTGGAATTACATTCCTTTATTTTATATCATATGGATGAACCAAGGAACTGTAAAGGGATCATGTTAATGTGAGTTGTAGATGCCTACCCAATATTACATCTTATTTTATGATTGATTTTAATGATATGATATGTATGAATTCGACCCAATTAATGGGATAGTGATGATGTTAAATGATTTTTATGTTTTAATATAAGGAACTTATCCTTCTCTTTTATAGAAATATCCATTTTGGAGAGGCATCTCATTAAATGTTGTTTATGGCCTCCACTATTTTTTATTCCCAGGATAAGTATTGATTTTTTAGTATAATAATCATTTTTGTGGTATCTAAAATATTGGACAATATTTTATTTGACCTTTTTTAACTTTTAATGGGTGTATTTGGATTCAAGGAGTTTTATAGTGGTAGTATTATTAGTTCATATATGTATTTTGGATGGTTTTCTAGGATTCATTCCATGAAATCTTTATTGTTTTGTGATTGTCTATGTTACAACATGAAGATGTGTCATATCATGGGGGTGTTCGCTATCAAAGTTATATACCCCACTATTATGAGTTATAATCCATTCATGAAAAGAATAGATTAACTCATTACATGAATAGTCTTGAAGAGGATTTTGGAAAAAGGGAAATCTTATATGATTCACCCTTACATATCACCCAGTCAAGATTAACTGTTACATGTGCAACCCTCACATATCATTCCATTATCATATAGTGATTCATATTTATGTAACTCCTAAATGATGCCTTTTACATGTTTTTGGTTAGGATATGAGGTATAATTATCATGCTATAATTCCCTGAAGGTTGAAATCTATTATTTTATCTCTTTAGGGGACATTGTTTCATGGTGCATAGGCCACTGCATAGTTACAAATGTTTGTTGGTTAACAAGAGGATAAAAAATCATGAATCCCTCTATGATATCCAAGGATTATAAGGGTGTTGAGTTACACCATTTTTCATATAATGAACTTCCTTATTTCCATCGATGGTGTGATCATTGTCTTCGAGGAAATGGCTGGTCGCCTAGGGATATTGCACTATGATCATCTGATTTAGGCCTGTCATTGAATTCAAAATCCTTATAATGTAATGATTTTTTTTCTATACCTATCTAAATTTTTTGGTTGCCTCCCAAATTCATTGTATTTACTCGTTCTTCCATGAAATCCAAAGTGGATATAGGAGCATTTGGGATAAACCAATTCCAAAATTATTGATCCATAAGACATTATTTGTGAAAATAACTACCATTAATCCAAAGTATCACTCTATAAATCTTCACTGATTTAATCCTCTCTCATTGAAATCCTTATGATTTCTATGGTTATTTATTGACAATTTAAAGAGGTTTCATGAAGTGATGTTTTCTTTAAGAATCATGTGTTCATTTTCCAGTTTATGTTACTAATGTTCTTCAATCATTCTATTCTAGTTCAGTGACTATTGATGATTTTTATTGAGGTTGGGGATTTGAGAATTTTCCAATTAATTTTGATAAAATATGGGATTAGCAGTCATTCATTTATAATGGGTAAATAGTTGTGATTTAGCTAAAGATGATAGTAATTTAGAATTAAATAATTTATGGGATGGTAGTAAATTTTCACATGATATTATGGAAAATATTCATGACATATCCTCATTAATTTTTTTATATTTTTCAGTATCATATTATTATGATAATCTCTGTTTCATTGCGTTATTAATATACAAAAAATATGACTAGTAAGTCACTAGTGAAGAAAATGGTTTTTACATCAGTTATTTTTTATTTTTTATGTCAATTTTTAGCTGATGTTATTAATGGTGACGTTATAAATCTTTATTTTTACATCAGTTATTTTAAAACTGACAAAAAAACATAAATACGAAGCCTTTTTCACGTCGGTTATTTTATAAACGACATGAAAAATGCTTCAGAGGCTTGATTTATTATGTTGGGTTTTTAATAACTGATGTGGTATATAGTTTATTACATCATTTATGTAATAACCAACATAATATATTGTACCTCCGAAGTGCTTTTCACATCGGTTATTAAATAAACGATGTAAAAAAAATTCTATAGGAATTTATTACGTCGTTTATGAAATAACTGATTTAAAAAACCACCCCTGGAAGTTATTACATTGGTTATAAAATAACCGATGAAAAATACAGTATGCGAAGCATTTTTCACGTCCGTTATAAAATAACCAATGTGAAAAATAGTATACGATGTTGGTTAATAAATAAACGACATAAAACCACTCTCTATGCCTTTATTTCATCATTTATAAAATAACCGACGTAAAAAACCATTCCTACAACATTTATTACGTTAGTTATAAAATAAACGACGTAAAACCCAATTTTTTTAAATATAACCAAGAAACCATTACTATGATCTTCCAAAGTAGACCTAAAACAAGTAGAAATCAGACCAAAATCAGACAAAAACTAGACCAGAATCCCAACCAGAAAAACATCTGAACTAGACCAAAATAAGAAGAACAAGAAAAAAATTAAACATTCACATTAATAACATTCAAAACATACAATCTCAACAAAAAAACCTAAATCCAACCAAAAAAAACGTCCAAAAGCACAATTATAATTACAATATTCAAAATTACAGTTTACACTACAAACAAACTAAAATCCAATCTAACCAATAAAATGATTTGACTATTCCACTTGTTAGTGTTTGATCTCTTGAGAACTATAGGGTTGAGGGATATCAAATAGAAACAATTATAAGGAAGGTTTTTATCATTTAAAAGGAATAAATCAAATCAAATATTATGTCTACGTTTATAAGGAAATCTGACCTCGCCAAAGTTAAAAAGTATTCTAGTTGTAATTATTTCATACATACATCTTAAAATATAATATCAACATTCAATGATGCATTTTTTTCATTAAAATTATTTTTAAATTAGTGTCAATTCAAAATAACATTTTTATTTAATATATTTAAAAGTATAAATTATAAATGGATATTTACCCTTACATATATATATTTGATCTTGGCACTCTTTCTCTTTGTGTTTTTTCAAAAGTATTCACATCCCATATTAGAAAATATTATGAATGGGACAAATTTAAAATACATTATAATATAGAAACTATTAAGAAACTAAAACATATTTTTCCAACATATTCTTAAAACATCCTCGCACATCACCATGGATAGAGAATATCCAATAATGTGTTTTCTCTCTTGGACTAAAATCACCTAACATCCAATGATCAATGATATAAAAGAAATTTTAAGGTTATTAGTTTTTTATTTTAAAAGATAATGAACACTTTTCTAGATATATGTTTTATAGATCTCACAAAAAGGCACCATCTAACGCAGCGTGATTATATTCTATTCAAATATTTCCACAATATAAAGAATTATTTGTTCCTTATCCAATTCATGTTTTTTAGGGTAAATCATATGTAATTCAACGAATCCATATACATCTGTATGCTCATTCTTCTTATACTTGTTACAAAGATACCTAATACAAAAGAGACAGAAGTACACATTTTTAAAAAATATAATGCATGGAAATGTGTTAAGACTTACATGGAAAGAATTTGTACCACGTTGATTCCCAACGTATCCCCTATAATAAGCAAAATGATATAATTTTTCCCAATCCACGCATTTATTTCACATCTACAAACATGAGCTTCCATTTTAAATGTATAATGAACCGCCACAAATTTTTAATATATTGACAATCTGTCAAGACTGCTAGAATCTATATCTGATGTCATACTCATTTTTATTTGTTGTTGTATATACAGTATTTCATAACTTTGTAGAATTAATTTAAATAAATAGATAATATATTAGTTTTTAAATGTTAAAAAAACTTAAATAAAAATAAAATTAAAGATATAATATACATACCTATATGGTAATGAGTTGCAGAAGTCTGGATGGCCAAACTAAAAAGCGGCTGATACTATGTCCAACTATTTCCACCTCATCTGTAGGAAATGGTACTCAAGATGATCTATTTATGATATCATTTATAGTGACCCTATGATGCTCTACCTCCAACTGTTGATGATGAAATGTATCTCATATACAACATACCATCCCATATGAAACTATATGATGGTAAGGATCATCAACATACAACTCATAAGAATTAAGAATTTGTGGCAGAGGAGTAGGATAAAAAATGGGGTCTACAGACTGAGGTGGAGGATAAATAATCAGGTCTGGAGGTGGGGGAGTGGGAGCTTATGGCAGAGGTGGAGGATAAATAATGGGGTCTGTAGGGGGAGGTTGAGGAGTGGGATATACAGTATACAATTGTGTTTGAAAGTCTGAAAATATAGACTGTACCGATGTTCCAATATTTTCCTCCATCGTCACATTAATATTATGAACTTCAGCCTCCAAGGATTATTTTTTTTGATAAACACCTTCAATGGAAGAAGTTAAATAATTCGGCAACAATTTTCTTACCCATACACCCATAAGGTATCCTCATACACGCCCCGGGTGTTCGGGCTTTCCCAATGATATAGACAAAATATCTTGTCTCTCAACAGCTGCAAATACCCAATGTGTGCTCTACTCCTCAAGAGAATCCTATATAAATTAATTGAACATTTCATTAATGATTCAATGAATATAGATAACACAATTAACATAAAAAAATAAAATAAATATCTTACAATCCTCTCAGCTACGATTCTTGATTTTTCAGAAAGATTTTTCCCTTTTTTCCCATCTTATCTCTCTTCCATTTTTTATGTCTATACAGAGGGGATGGAGGGGAAAACTCTCTAGACATTAAAGACTCAACTCTAGGTTTTTGAAATTTTTCCACCATCATTTGTTATTCCAACAAACTATACCCTCCCAGAGATAAACTATGAGGGTATGCATTTTTAGATTGAATATCCTGATGATATGTCCTTGTTTACTATATATTAAGAATAATAAATCATTAAAAAATTAATAAGATCATTTATATAAGAATGATTATAAATTTTTACATTGCCCTTTCCAGAAATGATTCCTTTCATCTAATTTCATCAAATTTTGTCCATATGTCTTCATCTATGAAAGGATATATATGACATGGATTGTCATGTTGCCTATAACCGAAAATGAAATCAGATTTGAGGGTTGATTTGAAATCCTTATATCTTCTATAATTCAATAATAATCACTTCTTCCTGATTCCACCAGTCTTCGGAATATCAAATTTCATATGATAAAGAATAGTTAAAACATATTATACTATAAAATTTTTAAGATTAGTTAAATAATTGCGAAATATCATATTTAAATTGTCTCCCACAACTGAGATATTATCGCTTTTTCCACACTTCTACAAAAATTATACAAAATTATTACATTTATTTTACCCTGAGTTGATACAGATATCTTAAAAGATTTTGAATTTGGACCTCTAAAAATATCAATCTCATCAAACTCAACATGCATCCTCTGGTTTGGGCTATGTGCATGTGATAATTTTTTTAAACGCATGAATCCATGTTTAAAAATTCTTTAATCTTATTTGTCGTTATGAGAGCACATGGGGATGATTATGGAACATCAAGAGGAGTATGTGAATGTTCCTCCCTAGAGGTATGATCATGATGCTCATCTCACGAATCATGTGGTTGATCAACTGATTGGTCTCCATTATCCTTCAAATCAAAAAAGAAAATATTAATTCACAAATATACAAATTTAAATATTACAATACTAATGTAAACAAAAAATTAAAAACTGAACTAAGTTACGTAATAATAAAAAAGGTTAATATGGTAAGCTTGTTAAAAAATGGTAAACATGGTAGTATAATATTCATTCAATAAAATCAATAAATATATAAGTTACATAAATGTAAACAATGGTAAACTATGGTAAACATGGTAAACATGGTAAATAGGGTAAAGTAATTTTCATTCAATAAAATCAAAAGATATATAAGTTATGTAATGGTAAACATTATAAACTAAACTATAAAAAATTAAAATAAACAAAATTTCTACAAATTTATTTTTATACACATTTTAATAAAGAAAAAAATTACAATATCTAACTTTTTATGAAAATATTAAATTTGAACACGAATTAAAAATTTGTTACCTATAATATTAAGAATTTACAAATGGATAGTTTTCCCAAATTCGATCATTTTGATTGTTCCGTATGGCACAAATTGTGTCTTTAACATACTCGTCATTATTTTCTACAAATATTTCCATGGAAGTAGGGATCTCACATAAATCAGAATCTTCATCAATTTTATCCTCACCAATATATTGTTTTTTTCCTTATAAAACAATAGACTACTAAATATCTGATTGATCAACTACATAGAAAATCTGTTTTTCATGTGTTCCCATTATAAAAGAATCTTCTTTGTCCTCCAATCTATTCAGAATAAAAACTATCATTCTAAATTCATTGAGTCTGAAACTATTTTTAGCGATAAACCATTTGAATTTAAAAATAATACTTTAATTTTAAAGTAATCAACCTCCAATATTTCTTCAATGACTCCATAGTATGCACTTGATGCCAAAATTTTGTTTTTGTCTTTAGAACTCAAAAAATGTGTTGTTCCTGCAAACCCCAATACACCACTATTTAGAACTACACTTATGTTGTCCTGATCTTTCATATTAAATGTATATCCATTAATGTAATACCTGGACCATGTTATCACATTTAAACTTGGACCACCCACTAAGCATAAAAATGTCTCTGATATGTCTTATCTACCAAGCAAGGTCTTTTTAAACCATGAAAAAAAAATGTTTTATTGTCCTCATTAAAAATCCAAATTGCTTTCTTCTTTGGATGACATTGTTTTAACTCATTAATATTCAATGTGATATATGGTTGAGCATAATATATATTATTCAAGATATATAAATATACCTTCTTCATATATTCAGCAGACAACGATTTGACTTTCATGTCATAAATACCCTTTCCCTCATTAATAATCATTCATAGAGAGATGGAGGAAAACTTATGTGCTCTGATACATCCAATTAGCTCGTATAAAACTCTGCAACCTCCTTAGAGATATAGTTTTCAATAATGGAGGCTTCAGGTTGATCTGGATTCTTAATATACCCCTTAAATATTTTCATATACCATTCAAAATGATACATCCAACAGAGATATACAGGTCCAAAAATCTTAATTTATCGAACCATATAGACAATTAAATGCAAAAAATATATCAATGAAAGATGGAGGAAAATACCTTTCCAGTTGATAAAGTATTGAAATGGAATCCTTTTCCAAATTGCTCAAAGTATTCACAACATTCACTTTATTAAAAATTTAATTGAAAAAGTAACACACATTCATTATAGTTTTTCTGACATGGATGGTCAATATTCAACATAATGAAACTAGTAGAAGTTGTTGTATCATGACGTAAAAATCAAGAGATTTCAAACCTATCAACTTCAAATCCTTAAAAGATACAAATTTTTTTACATTTGTAGAAAAACCTTGAGGTAATTTGATATCATTAAGACACTAACGAAAGCTAATTTTCTCCCTCATAAATAATGTATGACAAGTGGGGGGAAGAAATGTTCATCTTCTATTCGAAGTGGTAGATAACTCCAAACATATTCCCATTAATAGAGAGTATAATCTTTCATTCAACCCATTTTAATCTTTCCTTTAACATCTAACAATTTTCCAATCAAACTATCACAAATATTATTCTCCACATGCATGGCATCAATAATATGTTTCACCTCATGATATCTCTAATATGGTATCTCAAAATATATTGAAATTTTCTTCCAAATATGTCTAACCTTACAAGATTTATGTTCCTTTCCCAATGTCACATCAAGGTTTTGAGCCCTCTCAAAATACACATCTAGGGATAAAGGATTTGAAGACATATCAAATTCTTATGATCTGTTGAATGCCTTCTTTAATCTTCTATAAGAGTGATACATAGGGAAAAAATTTCGATAACCAATGTATACTGTTTTCCTCCCATGATGCAGTTGACAATGTGAAGTCTGTTTTTTGAAAATTAGACATGCTTTATAACCCTTAACAATGTATCTAGAAAACATTACATAGCTAGGGAAGTTATTTTTATTGAATAAAAGAACTACATGCAGTTGAAAATATTCCATTTTATAATAATCATACTCCCTAATACCATCCTCCCATAAATGTTTCAAATCATCAATCAGTGGTTACATGAAAGAATCAATATCATTTCCATGTTTCTTCAGACCAGAGATCATTATACACAACACTACATATTTGTGCTTCATACAAACTTTAAGAGAGAGGTTGTAACTTACCAATAAAACGGGCCATGAACTATTTTCACTACTGGGGCTTCGATAGGGATTCATTCCATATTTTCATAACCCAAGCCTGAGATTTCTAATTTCATTTTAGAATGCAGGATACTACTCATCAATTTTATTCCATTATGGACAATCCGCTAGATGGCGTATTTTTTCATGACATATCCTCTCATCAGCATTCCATCTAAACCTTTTTTAATCATGTTAATTAGAAAATAAATGTTTCAAATGATGAATTATAAGATGATACTGAAATACCTTTGCAGGGATCTCTGTAATCTCTATGTCAACCTGTGATTTTTTTTCAACTTATACTGTGATGTTCCAAATTTAGGACACTCATACAAAAATTTATATTACATCCTATATATCATATATCTATTCATACATGCATGTATTTTCTTCAATCCCAATCCATCGGGAAAAATATTTTCTTGGCATTATAATGTGAATCATGAAGATCATTGTATTTTAAAAGAATGTTTTTCAACAATTGTAGCATCTCTATAAAACTTCTATCAATCCATCCATTTTTTTCGTTCTGGTTAATCAATATTAAAACATCCAAAAAACTGTAAAATCCATACAACCAGGATACAATGGTTTTTCCACATCACCATATAAGTGTGAAACTATAGATTCAATCTATGTTTCTTATGCTGCAATATTACGAATCATTTCTCTAATTCCATCAGAGTTATCATCTTGAAAATCATAATCATTAGTAGATCTGACATTATTTCCAGTTTCACCATGCCAAATCTACGAGATGTAACTCAGATTAAAACCATGATAAATTAGATGATCTTTTATCTCCTTAATTTTCAAATTCTTCATATTCAAATATATCAGGTATGGACAATTCACATGTCATTTCTTGGAACATTTTGTTTTGAAAATTCCAAAAAGGAAACAATACCTTCCTTAAATTCACTACTCATTCCATGTTCCATAATCTAATTTCAACTCATTATTACTGATAACAAATATTAAAATTATGCATCTTTTTAAGATAATCTAATTTTAGATTTATATGAAAAATATCATAATTTGAATGGAAAACAATTTTGAAATATAAAACAAATATATGAATATTTTAAAAAGATATCCATGGAAATAATTTTAAAAATAAAATATAGTTAGATATAATAGTTTTATATTTAAATGAAATATTGACACAATTTGAAAGTAAAAAAATTTTGAAAACAAATTGGGAATAGATGTGTTAGTAATCATGGATTGGGGAAAATTCAAAGGAAATAGTCTACTTGATTTTTATTGATATAGAAAAGTTAGTTATCTCATAAAAAAGTGTCCAATGAAATTATTATGTGATAATGTTAATCAACCCATGAAAAAATTGTCAAATGGTTTGAATGGAAAGATTAATTTAGAATGTAAATCCTTTAGACAGAAGAACTTACTTTCCAATGAAGATGTTATCTCCAAATAAGTTAAAGTGGGGGAATTTGAAAACTATAAGGACTTATAGTAATAATTTATTACCTCTATCATAAAAACAAACCTTTATGAAATTATTTATAAAACTGCTGATGTCAATGGAAGAGTAATTCTGTATATTAAATTAGAATATTCACTTGAATATATCAATGTTTGGAGGGATAATATGAAAATCAATTTTGGATTACATATCTCTCTCATATAGATCATAATATAATAGTATAAATTTATCTTGTATCCTTTCTTATCAAGGTACTGAATGAATACATCCTGGTGCAATGAGATACCAAATTCACCCTTCCATAAACATGAAATATGAATTATAAATATTAAAATATGTATACATTCAACATCTTGATCCTAAGAAACATGTATTCAAGGTGAACATCTCTAGTGATCTCTTAAAGATATTCCCCAATAAGAATACTTATATGTAAAATATGGAAATAACCATGTAAATATTTATATACTTCTTAATGAGGAATTTAAAATCACCTAACACAGTAATTAGATGATATTATGTTCTATTATCCACAAAAAAAATACATTATTGAAGTATTTTATTTCTCTAAACTCATATTCAACATGTAAATAGAAGTAAAAAATAGTCTATGATATAATGGGTATCATTATTATAGAAACATATACCTATCCTTATCATTGAATGACTACGCACATAAAAAATATTTACAATCATTCACCTTCAATTTATTTTTCTTCAATAACTCCTAGAGACAATAAGAGAGGATTACATATCTCAATATAACAACTATATCCACATCTATATCTATTGTGTCCATCCAAGTTTATTTTTAAATATAATGGTATTGTAAGTTATATTAGATTCAAACACTTAATAAATAGTTTATCATATAAGGAAATGTAAAATATTGAATATAAAAGGAATTTTAATTTGAATATATTTCGAAAATTAAGAATTTAAAATGAAACAATTTTTTATGCTAAAAAAATGTATTGAATGGCTTCCTTGGTTGTGAGGTTATAGGGAATAACTTTCATGATATTGATTTCATGGTAGCACTCACATAGAAGTACACACACACACGTGATAAAACACACATGATATCAAAAAAATAAAAGAACTTGCATGATATCACTCTCATGGTTTATTTTACCAGAAAATAAATTAGAATGGTATAAAATAACACTATCACACTTACTATGATAGTGATAACCTTGATAGAAAAATAATTTCTCAAACCATAAATTTAGGGAATTGTGAAAAATAAAAATGGAAACCGAGGCGAGTGAGGCATACTTGAGTGTTGTGAGCCGACCTAATAAATCTGGTGACAATAAAGATGATGAATGCTGTTGGAAAAATGTGGTTGGAAGAAACAAATTTGAATAATTGTTTTTAGGTTTTCTCTGCGAGAGAGACGAGTCATAGGTCGCCCGATCGAAGAAAATAGAATGACAGAATACAGGTCCTGATAAATAATTTAAAAGATTTATCATTTCTATTATTTAATAACCGACGTGATAAATTGTTTTTTAATTTTTATCACGTTGCTTATTTTAAAAAGGACATGATAAATCACCGAGATTTGATTTATCAGGTCGGTTATTTTATAACCTATGTGATAAATCACTGATATTTTTATTATCACATCAGTTATAAAATAACCAACGTGATAAATTAAAAATATTTTCTTTATCATGCTGGTTATAAAATAACAAACATAAAAAATTGATTCTCTACATTTATGATGTCGGTTAAAAAACTAACCGATGTGATAAACCAATTTTTACAACTTTTCACGATAGTAATATATAACCAAAGTAAAAAAACACTGATGTGGTAAACATTTTTTTCAGTAGTCAACTTAATAACTATAAGAAAAATTAGTAAAAAAATTATACATTTACGGAGTTTATTATTCTTTCACAGAAATAAATTAGACTATAATTCATTTAATTTTGTATATTATATGGATGATTATTGAAAATATTATTTTATGATTTAATATTTTTCATATCATTGAAAAATAAAATATTAGTGAATTTATAAATTAAAATAACAAATAACATTTTGTTTGGAATTGATGCTAGTGGATGACTACATTTAGGGTTTTTTATAAGATTGAATGGATTGATTGAATAATTATTATTTTCTTAATAATACTATATCTATAGGAATTGTGATGTTCAAAATATTTTATATATTATAATATATATCCATTAATATGATTAAAATAGAATCATGGTATGGTAAGTTGATATGGTGGGGGTGGATCTTTGTTTATATTGGTATGTCGGTGGATTGATGTGGTTGATGGTGGGATAATATAGATGGTGTGAAATGGTATTGGGGAAGTTGGGGGAATGGTGGGATTAGGTTGGGATCGAACCTTGGTTGATATTTTTTTCCTTCTAATTTCTTATTATATTTTATGTATGTTTATCTATGAAGCAGGTTTAGTTGTGCCTTAGTTCTGGGAATCATGATGTTAATAAATGATGTATTAAATAAAGCTATGGTAGTTGATTATTATTATATAATTTTTATAATTTAATACAACATAATAATTAATTAAATTTATGAATTTTTAAATGTATTAATGTTCATGGATAAGGAAATTAAAATCTTAATGTTTAATAAATGAAATATGGATTAATATAGTTGTGTGAATATTAATCCATAGTTGATGTGGAGATAGTATTAAATGATTTGTGATGATTAATAATAATTGATATGTGTGCATATTTAACCTTGATGCCTGTGGGGTTAGAAAACTATAGGTTTCTTATACTTATTGATGGTGGCTGGGTTGTCACGTGGGATACTAATTATCATTGTTGTTTTGGATGGGATAGTGTTCCTTTGAGTGGTTGTGTGCTATAATATTATTTATTATTATTTATTTCAAATGCTCCTCCAAATGAGTTGGATATTGTGAATGATTCCCATATTTGACCTTTGGTTCTAGGCATTTTCTCAACATTAATATTGTTGAGGAATCAGATGTCTGTCAAGTCCCCCAATCCCTCTATGTCTTATTAATGTGGAAGTTATGTGTACTATATATTCTATAATGGAATACAGTTACACGATATGTACTCATAAAAGCTGTAATAGATAGATGCATCACATACATGCATATTTGGGTTTGGTATCATAAGTTTTAGTGTATTCTTATTCCTATGTTGTAATGGATTACAATTTTTGCATGTGTATATACACATGGTCTTTAATGACTTCTAGTATAGTGTATATTTATACAAGATTTCATGGATCTAAATTTTGTTATATGATTATTGGGGAGTGTTGGTGATGTGTAAATAGTTATGTGGATGTGGTATTCATGTGTTTTTATGAATGTGTGGTAAGAATTATCAATGGGTTTAGAGAACCAGGATTCAAGACATAGGGTTTTTTGAAACCGGTACAATTTTAAAGTGCTAATGTGTAAAATTTATTATATATATTTATTAGACATTATATAATCTACATTTATCATTACATGGAGATTCATCCTCATTGAGGATGGGAATATAGTTTACCTCGATAAGGTTATAACTTAATGTTATTTTTTTATTCATTAGGGATTATGTTTTTTTCTTCAATATTTTCACAAGTGGTTTTGGGGGTATCCAACCTAGTATACGTGTATAATCAATAATATATAAATTTATGTGTATTTTGGGTGTTCTATTTTAGGTCCATATGCGGGACTTGGTGATCGATCTATTCTATATTCACCTTTTGAGGTTATCTGATCGTTATTGGTGTTCATAGTTGTTGTTATAGTAATTTCTTATGGTATTTATCATTTTTTTCGTTCATTATGTGATATTATACATATTGGGATCGTTTTATTAATTATTTTGGGGGTTATTTATTGATTATTTGTAATTTAATGTTAAATTAAATGAAAGTTATCCCCCTTGTGTTTATTGTAAACCATTTTCGTTAATTTCCAGCCTATGTTCTTTTAGGGGACATTTCTTTAGTCACTCTAGTATTTAATCACAACCATGGTGGGGTACCAGGGGTGGAAGGATGTGATATACTTTTATAATAAAATTTTGATGAGAACCTATGATATAAACATTAACTACTTTTGGTACCTAGTTCTTTTAAATTGGTTTCATAACATTTTGGTTCCTGATAATAGGTTGCACTATTCGGGTGATAGAATAGGGTGTGCATGGGCTAAGTGTTTGAGAATAGGGTGCACATCCCAGGCTGATATGTGATCTTTTTTTTGAAATTATTATATTTCTTTTTATAAGATATATGGAGTTCCCATTTGACTAATTTATAGTGATGAAACCATTAAGGAAAAATGCGTAATGATTACATCACTCTGTTTGTTAGAAAAAAATATAAGAAAGCAAACATCATCATTTCCTTTCATAAAATATGTAATGGATGTAAATGTATCTTTTTTATACATAACATATTTATATATTTAGATAATAATATTTAACTAATGAATTATAGGTATATGTAATTTCATAACCAAAAATTACATATGATACATAAATACATATGTATGCTAAATGAAATATATTAAGAATCCATTTAAAATGATTTCAAGATTAACTGATTGATGTAAAAGGGTTTATATAATATTTTTCATAATTCTTATATAATAATTTTTGAGATATGTAATCAAATGGTATTTAAAATTAAATCACACCAAAGAAACATATAATAGTATAAAATATTTTTGTAATTCTATAAATATAATGTCATATATAGTTAATATTTTAGAGGAATAACCCAAAATGGAAGAAAAATCATGAAAAGTGTTTTCATAAAATGTTGGTAAAATTTAAATAATAAATAAGATATATCACAATTGAAATAATTTTCCATGGAATTAAAAAAATATTATATCATTATTTTTATTTTATAATATATCCATAATTTATATTGTTTAAAATAAATCTAAAGGAGCTGAAATGGGAAGGAAAAACAACAAATGGTTGGATGGTTGAAAGAAATTAATTTTTTAATCTTTAGATGGCTTGAATTAATCCATACCAATCAAAGGGATATTAAATAAACATTTTAATAAGATTAAAGTGATATATGGAGGTGTATAAGACAATAAAAATATAACTTTTGAATTAAGAAAAAGGAATATTTATGGAATGAATGATCATGGAGTCAGATGAAAAATACAAAAAATAGATTATAGAAATTATCCTCTAAAACCATGAATTTGAAGAGATAATAATAAATAAAAAATTTATTTTTAACAGAATTTCAATTCACATAGTAAATATAAGTAAATAAAATATAATAAAGTGTTTTATTTGATGGATAAAATTCTTTATGGAACTTCTTTATGTGATGGATCAATCGTTTTATTTGCTGGTTTTCATTCAAAGGGTTAATGCTCATGTGTACTAGGGGTTTGCTCCCTCTACACTCTTCAGTCTGATATGCCTCAATTCTGCGTTATTCTATTTTTTGGCAGGTGACCCTGGTTCAGGTAGTAGTAGGTGGCTGTTCTATCCTAATACTTCTTGTTGATGTATTGTAGATACACTTAATATCTTCCCTTGTTTTCTTGTTTCTATTTGTCCTCACTTTTTGAAGGATGCATGACACATGTTTATATTTTTTTTGAAGCTTTCACAGCCTCAGAAAAGTCCATTGATATCTTTCTATGCACTAATATGCTTACTTTTAAACTGCACTTTTGGATCTTCTTCTTTCCATGTTGGTAGGGATCTACTGTGCACTTAATTGGATAACCTCTTTTGATCATGAATATTTGGATCTTGATTGGAGTCACTGCTCTTTCGACTCGATGTGATTCCTTACTTGAAGACATGAAATCTCAAGTAGTTTGAATGAAGTGCGATTTGAGCTTATTTGAATTAATATCATGTATTTCTTTCATTTCTTGTGTTGTCTTTGGTGTAAGCTCATTGCACCTCGATCACGTACTGTAATACTTTTGATTTAATAAATTTATTTGGGACATAAATTGGGTGACCAATTCATGTCCCTATTTGTGTAATATATATATATATATATAATCATTACATAAAAATTTCCATACACTAATAATAGTATATTTTGAAAGGAGATATATATTTCTATATTTCTAAATGTTTTTTTACACTATATAGTATATCTCCATTATCTTAAATTGTTCATCATCCTTATTCATATAAAATAGATGAACTTTTAAATCCATAAAATGAGGTACTTGATAATTAATATGATCAATGAATTTGATAGATGCATTTCATTTCTTTTAACACCTCTTTTAATGATCACTAAAATCTCATATATAAATTTTAAAATAAGACATAAACATGAAAAAATAATATTTTGTCTCAAATACCTTTCATAGTTAATTTTAAATTTATTTTCTATAAATTTTATTTTAACCTAATATTATTCACTCACATTATTCTCCTTGGAAGTCATTACTATTATACCTTTATCTTCCATCAATAATAATTACCCCATTTTATTACATTATCCTCTATATATAAATTTCTTTATATCCACCATAATGATGAGTTTAAATTTTCATATCATTATCATCTATTTATCACAAGTAAATTTTCTATGATTTAGTCTATCCTTCACTGCAATCATAAAAAGGTGGAGATTCTTAAGCCATCTATTAGATAACATAATTACCATATATATATATAATAGTTCTAATTATCCTTAGAAGCTTATATTTTTTTAATAAAATTAGCTAATTATTTTCATTAGATGATATTTTAAATGTAAAATATATACAAAAATGGATAATGGGAAAATAACATGACTGGATACCTAACTGAACAAATTATACCATAGAGAACAATAGTTGATTAAAAAATGATATAGTTTATAAATTTTTTAATTAAATTTGAATTGAAAATATATAATAATGTAACATATATTAATCAAATAAAATTCAAGTGATTTTCAAAAAATTATAATATGTAACTAATAAAAGAAAAAGCTATGTTTTGAAATAGATTAGAATGAATTACATAGTATCAACCTCAACATTTAATGATACAAATAATAGAATATGAATATAATGGATAAAGTAGAGTTAGAATATGATGTCTGTCAAGTCAACCTCATCACATAGATATTATATTGTAAATATATGATTAATCTTAAAACTAAACTAAAGAATATTAGAATATCTGCATAAAATATGAAGACCACAAAAGAGTTTTATCAAAATTAACAATCCTTTAAGACCTAGAGTATAAGAAGAAAATGTGGCAAACATTTCTAAATATAAAAATGCGTATAGTGGATATATTGTTTTCTATATAGAATCAAAATTAAATAGTCATATTCTGCATGTTATAAGAGAAAATGATGTTTCTTTTCCAATTTAAATAAATAAAATTGAAATATTATTCAAGATAAATATTTATTCATCATAATGGTGAAACAAATGAATGGTAAAATATTCAATGATGGTTGTATTAGTCAAATGAGTGATAGCTAGATATGATTCCACGTAAAAATATTTTGTAAATATTATAAAATACATGGATTCTGACTGTATAAATTTAATATGAGACATTATTCGAAAAATGGACCATGAATGATCTTTTATGAAAGAGACATACTTACTGCAAGAATGGGGAAAATACTTAGAGATCTCATTCATCACAACACCTACATATTTTCCATAATTCTTATATACTTTTATTAGAGAGGGGATTTCTTCTAGGTTTTATTATTTTTCACATCAATACACTGTGATTTATGTATTTCATTCTTTGTCTTCATTTCCAAAATGATACAAGAGACCATTTAATTTGGATTATTTCTATCATTAAATCCTCTAATATGTTGATTAATGATTTCATGTAAATTGGAATTTAAATAATCTACATGAGATAACTTGATATACTCTCCAATTCAATATATCATATGGCATGAAAGAAATTCTTGATCCCCATAGGCTGGGACCCATTTCAAGGTTATTAATAATGAAACTTGAGGAATGATTTCAAATTCATTTAAACAATTATCATGACCATGATCCCATTGGGAAATCCAGCATGACATATATATAAATTGGATTTCCATACTTTTAAATAATAATTTTTGGAATAAATGATGCAAGTAATCGAAGTAATACATAATGACAAAAAATGAATCAATGAAGATCAAAAATAATAACAATAATGATTCTCAATAAGTTTGAATACAACAATATTAGAAATAAAATCATTTTTCTCAATGGGACTATACATAATCATCCCCAAAATAAAATAAAACAAACCACCAAAACATATCCTAAAGTGCTATAGTCACATACCAAAAAATAACCAACCATCAATGGTCCAAATTGGATAGAACCTGAAGATGATCAAAACCATGGAATATCAAAAGATATGAAATTGAAAAAAAACATCCTATGTGCACATAATAGTGTATACAGGGTGTTAGCTGAACATGCTCCATTAGATCCTACTTAATATTTTTTAAATTTTATTTACAAAACAATCTAATTGATTCTATTTTAAAATATAAATATGAAATATGTTTTACTCAAGAATGGTTAATAAAACCATGTATCCACCCATTATTAAAACTTTAACCCATTATTAAAATTTTAAAATCCCACCTTCTTGGGGAAATAGTGGGATTGAAATATTTTCTTAGAAAAAAAAATTTATCATGAAAATATGATCTTTTAAACTTTGATTAAATAAGTTCAAACTTATTTCATATTTCAGAAAAATTTACCAAATAACATATCCTAGTTTACTATGAATTTTCATTTTCAAATACCCCTTAAAATTAAAAAATTGATTTAAAAGTAAACCAAATTTATAATAATAATAAACATAAACACAAGCGTGAACCTAGGACATCTACAAGGTATAATAAATAAAAAACTTCAATAGTTCCATAAATAAAACAAAATTTTATGGGGAAAAAATACATAATATATAGAATACTCTAGGAATTTCCTAAAATTAATCACGCTCTCTTTGGAATAACATTGTAACATCCCCAAATGATAAAGGGTTAAATGACTAAATGATAGGACTAATGTCAACAAGGTGCACCTTCCTTTTCGGGAGCCTATCTGATTAGAACTCCACAGTTAAACATGCTTGGCTTGGAGTAGTGATCAGGATGGGTGACCTCCTGGGAAGTTTCCTAGGGTGTGTGTGAGTGAGGACAAAACACACTGGAAAGAACAAGTGTTGGCCTGTGGGGACTGTCATTAGTCAGATAACCCATTCAGGCATGTGGGTGGACCCTGGGGTGGGCCCCACGTGTCTGCGGGGGCAACTAGTGATATCTGGTGGGCCAGGACCTGAATGCCATGTTAAGGCAGGGTGACTGTGCTGTCACCGGGTCCCAGTTGCCACATTTGGTATCAGAGGAGGAACCCAGCCTTAAGTGTGGTGCACTTCCTGGGATGAGATGTAGGGCCCACAACGAGGGCGTTGTGCTCTATAGGGGGGTGATTGTAACATCCCCAAATGATAAAGGGTTAAATGACTAAATGATATTACTCATGTCAACAAGGTGCACCTTTTTTTCGGGAGCCTGTCTGATTAGAACTCCACAGTTAAGCGTCCTTGGCCGGGAGTAGTGATCTGGATGTGTGACCTCCTGGGATGTTTCCCAGGGTGTGTGTGAGTGAGGACAAAACACACTGGAAAGGACAAGTGTTGGAATGTGTCGACATTCATTAGTCAGATAACTCGTTCAGGCATGTGAGTGGACCCTGGGGTGGGCCCCATGTGTCTGCGGGGGCAACTGGTGGTACCTGGTAGGCCAGGACCCGACGACCATGTTAAGGCAGGGTGACTGTGCTGTCACCGGGGCCCAGTTGTCACAAACATAGGTTCTAACATTAGTGAAAATAGACTAGGGTGCTTCGGTTCACATCATTTCTAGACCCCCTAAGAGTAACCTGAATATATCTTTCAGTACTCCCTTAGGATTCTAAGTACAATATAAACACTAAATACGTTCTAATATTTAATGGAACATACTGGTGAGGGAACACTAGGATAAAGTAACATGAATAGAACATATACATTTCTATGAAGGGTTCCATGATAAAAAAAATTCATATAAGAAAAATAACATTTCAAGCAATAATAAATTTTAAAAAAACATTATAAAAAATCTCAACCACCACCTACACCCCCATAAGAAACAACCTCTTTACACATCTAATCATGAAAACCACATAAAGGTGTAGTAAAATAAAATATTACCTTAAAGTGGGGATATAATAATCAATAATAACATCAATCATATGAGGATAAACTAAGGGTCTCATGTGTTTTAAGATGAAATTAGTTCAAAGGTCCAAATATTCTATTCACTCTAAAATGCCTATGGATTCCATGTCATTTTACACCACATGAAATCCCATTTCAAATATATCTTCAAAAAAATATAAATATTATTTTAATATTCATCATTGGGGAAAATATAAATAAACTTATTACCAAATATCCATTTCTATTTTAATCCCACTAATGAAACCAAATCAATTCCTTATCATTAAAGGATTCAATGTGAAAGCATAATTTTCCATAATATCTGACCCAAATGTGGTAAAATACCATTAATGATCATATTATATTTGAACAAACCTCTTAGGAAGCCATTAAAAACAATTTTCATTCAAAAAAATACTCTAAAAATATAAAAAAAATAAAACCCATTATTCCAAGGGATACCACCATTAAATTTTTTTTAAAAAATCACTTCGGAAATAATATATGAATTTTATATATAAAATAATTAATTAAAATCATTAATCATTCATTTTATGTGAAATTAAAAGAATTACAAAAAAAATTGATTTAGAAAAATGATATTGAAATATGTCACCTTTGATAGAGAATGATCAACTTAGTAATTAAAACCCATCAACAAGACATAGAAACCAAAACTCCTTAGGTAAGATCACATGAAACTTAAATATATACAAGTAATGAATTTTGATTTATCGGATGCATCCAAAATATGGAAAAATAAGAGAAGTGAGGAGTAGAATTGGAAAATAATGATAATGAAGGGATTATAATGGATTTTTATCTTAAAATCATTATATATAATAAAAAATGATAGAGGAAGGGTGGGATGGGACACCCTTTGTGTTCCCATTGTTGGTAATGTAAGGCATAATGAAGAGGGGGACAGTATGCCTTAACATTGAAGGGAAAAATGAGAAATTTCTCCTTTAAATGAAATATTTATATCTCATATTGTTAGGATCCATTGTTTAGTAAACCATGTGACAACTATGTAAGAACCAATGGATAATAAAAGTAAACTCACATGGTGTGGAAACAATGTTTCCAAACCATTAGCAGACCATAAAAAATCATTACAAAAAATATATCACTGACCGGAATTATTTTATAGTTTCCCCAAACTATAATTTGTGCACCCACAATTCAAAAAAAAAGGATGCATGGGTTTCATTATATTTCACATATCTTTAACTAAACCTTGTAATACTCATGTAGATGAATCATTAAAGATAAAATTTTTACTAGATATGTTTTTATATAGGGGTCATCAAATTGTTTTCCCTAACACGTGTGCACTAACTTTTCAATAGAGGGAAATTTTTAAAAAATAACGATTCAATCCCAAAACAAATAAATTCAAATAACCCAAAATAAATTAAAATATGAAAAATTTTCTACAAGATGGTTTCATAATTATCCTAACCATGCCTCTTTATAGGTCTATAAATTCATTAAAAAAACCAGAAAAAAGTGGATTCGAGAACCTCTACCCCCACATATGAGGTTGGAAGGTTGGGAAACATAACACGTTCTAAGAGTGATAGGGCCCCATGAATACACATGACTCATCAATAGATAAAACTCAATCATAAAACATCATCATTAGTATACAACTAAGATTCAACCTAGTACCACTAGATTACAATGTTCGTAGAAAATGGATAACTACTTTTGGTCTCTCATCCATTTATAATCTATCTAAAATGGTGAGAGACAATATAAAGACTCCCAATATAAAGAAACACTACCAAAGGATCTAATGGAAAAACAATCCTCTAACTTCATAACCTTAATGAAACACAACACAAATGATACCTTCAAAATCATGAAAGAAGTAGAAACGCCTAACAATGATAAAGGGTTAAATGACTAATTGATATAACTCATGTCAATAAGGTGCACCTTCCTATTCAAGAGCCTACTAAATTAGAACTCCATATTTAAGCATGTTTGGCCTGGAGTAGTGATCAGGATGGGTGACATACTGGAAATTTTCCCAGGTTGTGTGTGAGTGCAGACAAAGCACACTCGAAAGAACATGTGTTGGCTTATGGGAACTGTCATTAGTTAGATAACCTATTCGGGCATGTGGGTGGGGCCCTAGGGTGGGGGCCACGTGTCTATGGGGAAACTAGTGGTACCTGCCTAGCCAGGACCCGACAACCATGTTAAAGGTGGGGTGTCTGTGTTGTCACTGGGACCCAGTTGTCACATTTGGTATCAGAGGAGGAACACAGCCTTAAGTGTGGTGCACTGCCTCGGTTGAGATGTAGGGCCAACAATGAGGGCGTTGGGATTTAAAGGATGGGGTGATTATAACACCCAAGAATAATAAAGGGTTAAATGACTAAATGATATGACTCATGTCAACACGGAGGACCTTCCTTCAAGAGCCTACCTAATTAGAACCCCACAGTTAAACGTGCTTGTCCTGGAGTAGTGATCAGGATGGGTGACCATCTAGGAATTTTCCCAGGGTGTGTGTGAGAGAGGAAAAACACACTAAAAGAACATGTGTTGGCCATTGGGGCTATCACTAGTAAGATGACCTGTTTGGGCCTGTGGGTGGGGCCCTAGGGTGGGGACCACGTGTCTGTGGGGCAACTGGTGGTACTTTCTAGGAAAAGACCTGACGACCATGTTAAAGGCAAGGTGTATGTGCTATCACTAGGACCCATTTGTCAGATAAGTTCACCTAAATTCATCACACCCCATATCATCAAAATGAGAAAATATTTCCAAACTAAAAAATTTATCAAAAATAGAATTAAAAGGGTTCTACCATGAGGTTACACGACTGAGTTAAAGGTGTGATCTAGGACCTCATACCTAGATTAACACCTCGCAGTGACCCAAACATGATCTAAACCAACAAAATTTAGTGAATAATCTCAACAAGTATCTTATCCATCCTAGAAACCCTAACTAATACCCCTTTCCATATAATTTCCAAACAATCAAAACTCAACCATCAAAAGCTCGAGTAAAAATATCCTTCATGGAAAAGTTAAAACACTAAGGAATGAAAATAAAAATGAAAATAAACACCACATAAATATGGAAAATTGAATGCACCAATGAATACACCCAATGGATACCACGTCAATAACCTCAACCCATTCTAAATCCATGAGCACCAAACCTAATATAAAAAATATCCCATGATAATATTCGTTATTTAAATCACTTATTTTTTGAGTAAAACCTATCAAATTAATTATGTAAATAAGAAATTGATCACCGTTGAAAAGAAGACTAAGACTCAAAAAATATTAGAGAAAATAAGGTTCTATATACACCATACCTTCCATAGTCTAAAAAGAGTTAACCATTAATATATATATATATATTTTCAAAAAATAAATTCACCCTAGAATATGGAATTTTATATATTTCTATGAACATTATGGGAGGGAATAACAATACATGAGACATGAATTTATCCCATTCATTTTTAATAAACTGAAACAAGTAGTTCTAAGCCACCACTATGGAGAAATTGAAATACATAAAATTTACCAAGCTCAAACCATACAAAAAAATAATTCTGAATTTGTATTTTGTTTTAAATAAGAACATTTTCATAAAAATTATACAGTTTATGGAAGCTCGAAAATCAATTTCAAAAACGCATTCACTTGATTTAAAATAATTATATTTCTAAAAAATCAATAAGAACATATGAAGGTTCCCATTTAACTAAATAATAACTCAAAAATTTCATCATAAAATAATGGTCCCAATGAACCCTATTTCATATTAAAATGATTAAGTGAATTTTACCCCCATTTAAAGAGGTTTTTCATATTTTCATCATGAATTAATCATTTTTCAAGAATTCAAAGTTAATAAAAATTCATTTTTAAAGGTTAACTAAACACTTGTTTTCAAAAACTAAATCGCATTATAATTTCCCTCTTTTGAACATTATGTAAAACTTTAAATTCGAATAAAAGATGAAAACTAACAACCTAAAAATATTCTACACATAAAAATCAACTTTTTCAATCATCAAATAGTTTCTTCAAAACAAAAAATAAATATCTTTTTCAAATAAAAGGCCACCAAACCGTGCATAAAAAATCTATCAGAAAAACAATCGATAACATCAGTCCATAAAAAAATACCTTAATCAACATCATACCATTTGTATGATCTATTGAGTTCAATTTAAAATACAATGAAGCCAAACAAAATCTGGGTAAAAAAAAGATGTATGAATTGATATTGGTGGCATGGGTTGGTGAATCATGCTCAAATGTGAAACAATGACCACAATGGAAGAAAATAAAAAATCATGGGCTCAACACCAATTTATAGTTTATTTGAACTGACCATGAAACATTGGTTCTTCCTCCCTTTTAACACTGTAATCCCAGGTTGACCATAAAATTCACTAATGAAATCATTGGGGATTACAAATGTTATACCAAATAAAAAATACATCAAAACAATTAATAAATTGTGAATCCAATATTAAAGTTCCCAAAACACATTAAAACTCTAGGCTTAGAGATATAATGTTATTTCAAAACTCTCCATGCACAATAATAACATGTTCTTACTCTCATTTTCTCTATATTACCAAACATCCCAAATAAAAAGAGGCACTCTAAAGAACCTATGTATTCAAAAAACCATGATTTGATACAATTTTTCAACGAACTGTCTCTAGTTGACCTGACACATCACCTCAACTGATCAATCCTAAGGTGCTAAGGGTATTATTGATCATGAAAGGCGGAAAACTAGTTCTACGGTGTCATGAATAAATCATTTGGAATTATTTTACCATCTTATAAAAAAATAATCTATACTAGGGTCCCACATAGTAATAAAGTTTTCTCTATGCATAAATTAGACATCCTCTCCATCATATAAATATTTTTAAAACAAAGGAAACATTGAAATAATATAATATGAAATAGTGTAAATAGAAAAACTAAATATCAAAAAATAGTAATAAGAACAAAGAAATGAAATAGGAAAAAATAACTATCTCTCTATAATGGTTATTACAAAATAATCTAAAAATTAGAAAAAATAAACCACTAATATTGTCAATGCATGGACCATAACCCCACACCATGAAAAAATTGACCATCGTTTGCCCAAAGTAGACATAAATCAAAGGGTATCAAAAACAGGAATATCAGAATCTATCCTCCTAAAAGAAAACATGACAATATTTTATACCTAATGGTGTATTTTTGGGGTGTTATAAACATTCTTAGTAATATTACACTAATTATTTTGTTCCATTTCACATAAAAAGAAATCTTATTAAATATAGTTTGAGACCCCAAAATATTTTTTATCATGAAATGTTAACAAAACTGAGTAAAATTCCATGATTACATTTATAAAACAGGTGGAATCAAACTTTTTCATTAAAATTACTTTCAATCATGATAATAGTATATTTTATGAAATTAATGTAAATAATTTCAAACACCTTCAATATTCCTTAACATTTTACAAATACATATTTCTAAATTTCTATGTAATTTCATTTTCATGTCCCATTTTACAGGGAAATTTCAAAATATGATTAAAATTAATAGAAATATATATCTAAATAAATATAAAAACCAAGAAGGCACCAATGAAATATATAAGGTATAAAAAATAAATAATCAAAAATGGTTCTATGTAATAAATCAAAGGGTACGATACATGAAAATAATTATATATAATCCCTTAGGAAATTCATCAATGAAATAAAGGTATAATGGGAACACACTAGGTTCTAACATGAATGAAACTAAACCTAGTCTCCTCAGTTAAGTCCTCTCTATGGTCCATTAAAATAAGAGTAAAAATACCTCTCTACACCATCTTGTTTCATCGAGTTTAATGAAAACCCAAATGATCTATTAATATCCTAGTGAATTGGCTTGTGAGAGTACACTGTGCTATAGTAATATGCATCTAGACTGTCTACTTAGATTCACCATGTCTAATGATATAATATAATAAATTTCAGAAAATAAGAGGCTAAAAAATATTCAATTTATCAAAATAAATCATTACCAATAAATATCACCTCACCACTAACAACCTCATAAGAAACAACCCCTTTACATATAAAAGAATAGAATCGCATAATGGTATAGAAATATAAGACATTACCTAAATGGGTTTACATTCTATAATAAGCACATCAATTATAAGGGGATCCATAAGGAGACTCACATCTTTTAAAATTTCTTCATTGAAAGATACAATTTAGCCTTTCATTCAAAAATTGCTCCAGATTCCAAGAAGTTTTACACCAAAAGAAATTTGATTTCATGAATCCATTGAAAATGATTTAAAATATTATTTGACTTTTAATGAAGGAGATCCACATATAACACAATTTAAATATAAATTAACATTCTATATTAAACAAATATAAGAAACACAATCAATTTCTTACCTTTATTGTATTCTATATAAAACCATGAATTATATAAAATTTGATTCAAATGGTGTAAAATAATATATATCATAAAATTCAATTTGAATATGCCTCTTAAAAATCCTATAAAAATGAATGGCCTTTAAAAAAATTCTCTCAAAAGTTAAAAAAACCTACATGTCCTTTATGGATAGTTAAAATAAATTCAGGTAATTTATGAAATTTAATTGTCACGACCCGTCCTCGGGGCCCGTGTCGTGACTGCCCCAAGCCCGCCTTCTATAGGCCAAGGGCTAGCGACTATCACCAAGGCATAAATCCCGGTAAAGGGAAGGAATTGCCTTTGTAAAGTAAACAACAAACACCACAGAGTAAGAAGGCAGAAGTAAACACTAAGTAAAAGGTGAGTACAACAGTAAGTGCGGAAAAGTAAGTGGACCAGAATACAAACCCAAACTGAAAGTAAAGTACAACTGGAAAGGGAAAACAACAACTAAAAAAGAAAGCCGCAACGTCGAGCTGCCCACTGGAAATCCCACCTGAAGGGTGGGTACAGAAAGCCTCCACTGCTCCTCGGGTCTAGCCGACCGCTCCGAGTACGTCCCACCCAGTGGTCCACCTCCAGGTACCATCCTGCTCTGCAAGCCTCCACCACGATCAGCGCTGTCCATTGTCTGCAACCAACACAACGTAGTGCGGGCATAGCCCGTGCAGGGGTGAGTATAAGCTACTCAGTAGGGACCCCGAGACCCCTGAAGGTCTCCCAGAATCCACAAAGGATAATCCATAAAGGAAAGATAAAATCATGATGTAACATCTGACACTACATAGGTATATGCCCATACATATACCTAAGTCATCAAATATCGTTCGGCTCCAACATCCGAGCCCAAGCACTACCTATTCCACATAGGATCGCAAAACGTAAATCCATACAGGATAGCACAACACAATCCACAAAGGAAAGAAAAAGGGATTCAGCTCACACATGAATACTTCTTCGTATGATGATAAAGATGACCCGATATTGCCACTGATTCATCTAAGCCGTCAGACCCACAAAGGATCGATAGGTACTAACCCTCGCAATGAACCACAAATGATCTGACCCACAAAGGATCAATAGGTACTAACCCCCGCAATGACCCACAAAGGAAATGACCCACAAAGGATCGATAGATAACTATCCCCCGCAATGACACACACAGGATCGGACCCACATAGGATCTGTAGGCGCTGGCCCACACAGGACCGCTGAGCGCTGACCCATACAGGATCGGACCCACACATGATCAGTAGAACTGACCCACAAAGGATCGCTGAGTGCTGTAGTCGTCACTGTCGAATCCACTGAGGATCTCTGCACAGTCGTCGTCATCACAGTAGCAGTCGCAGCCAGCTCTAGGGTTCCCGTACACAGTAAGCTCGTTCGGGAGGGTCCGCTCCACGATCCGAGAGTCTGATACATAAACTGACACATAGTACCGCGTTGATGTATCCAAAAGTTCCATATCGTCAATAGGAACTCAACGTCGCAGATGGCGCGTCAATCGGACGCCCGGTCTGAGAGTTATTGGCTTTTTCGTCCCCGGGGCCCGGTTGGTTTTTAAGGAAAAACCAACCCGACCGTACTCCACCTGCATCCAAACCTCAGGAGGAGTAAGCCAAAAGATCCGTCTCACTTAGAGGAATTCAAAAAAGTCGACGGCATGTCATTTGGACGTCCGAAGCACAAGATATGATCGTTTCCACTCAGAGGGCCCGGTTGGTTTCATGTACGAACCAACCCGGACAAACCCAAAGTATTCCGAAACCTTGAGTGCGACATACCGAAACGACCGTCTCGATCCAAGGATCACATCTCCATTGAAGGAGCGTCGTTTGGAGGCCCGTAGCTCATGTTATGAGAAAAATACCAAAAAGGCCCGGAAACTGGGGTGGGGGCCTGGACCGACCCTGCCCAACCCCCCTGGGTCGGCCTGAACCGGGTCGACCCGACCCGGGTCCGCGTCCGACCCGGTTGGGCGTGACCCGGCCCAGCGGGTCGGCTCGGCTCGGCTCGGCCGAGCGAGGGAAACCGCGGGCGGGGGCGCGCTGCCCCCCGCTTGAAGGATTCGCGGCCCTGGTTTGCGCCACCTCTCGCCAACAGACGCGGCATCCAGCTGCGTCCCTGCCTTCAGTTCCACGCGGCCACGGAACCGCACCTCACCACCGTGGCTTCAGCCACAGCGGCTCCTTCCGGCGGCGCGCCAGGGCGCCGCCACCTCCGGCCACCGGTGGAGTCTGCGGGCCACCGGAGTTGCTCCGGTGGTCCGATTTCATTTCTGTCTGCGCCGTAGCTCATCCCGGGTCCCATTCTTCACTGCGGAATCAGCAAATCATCTATGCGGCCCGTTTTGTCATCGTCCGCCCTTCCACACACCAAGAACAAAAGGGCGGTGGGTTCGGACTTCTTCGTTGGTCCGCACCCACCGCATTAGCGGTTTGAAACAACACCATAATTCCCAGCAATTGATAAACCTCGACCCACAATAATAATCCGCGAAACAACTTGTTAATTGGTTGGTCTGTGTTCTTGCCTTGGATGAAAACAAACATGGGTATTATCATTTTCAAAATGACCCCTACCTCAACGTCATCGTCGGACGCGAGTTCGTCACAGAATTGACCGTCGCGGAAGAAAAAAGATCATCGCATCGCGGAAGGGCGTCGCTGTCGCGCGGTACTCAGTGTCGCGTAGACAAACTCTGAGGATCAAGAACATACAGATTTAAGTATAACAATTAAATCCATGTTTATGTTATAATCCACAAAAATTAAAAGGACCGTAATCCCCTACCTCAAGATGTCGATCGAAGATTGTCGCGGGGATGGAACGTCGTGGAAGAAGCGTCGACGTCGCATCGATCTTCGGGGGTCTGGCGTTCTTCGTCGCCCTTCGTCGGAGGCCGGCGTTCTTCGCGTTCTTCGCGAAGGAGGATGAAGGACTTAATGTTTTGGTCAAATCCTCTCAACGAACAATCCTCAAGAAGACATGTGTTGGTGTTATTTCATTACATGCCCACAAATGAAAATTAAAGATAAGTAACGAAAAAATTAATTAATAGAATTAATAGCAACGAAATTAACCTCCCAATTAAAAGGGGCGTTAATAATTTAGAAAACGCGTCAGTTGAATTTCATTAAAGAGGGGGGGTTGCAGGTGCGTTACTTAGGGGAAAAGAAACAGTGGGGCTCATGCGGGCCCCTCCTCACAAATATCCTACCAAGAGGGTAGGATATTTTAGGATCCACCCTATCTGCTTCAACTCAGATTAAGCATCTTAAAGCGGCTTTAAGCAGTTTTAAGTGAAATAAAATAAATTTGTCGAACGACTTTATTTTATTTTCTTCAATTAACCCCCAAAAATTAAAAACCACACCCGAGAAAATGCAACTCCAGAAGAGGAGTTTATAAGAAAGTATCGGCGCTGTGATTCCATTGGTGCCCTCAGAATTCGATTCCGAGCACCGGTTCAAAAGTTAGAAAAACCTGCTCATTCCTTCACTGAACATACCCGATCCAAACTTCGGAAAATGATTCCGGGCACACCGGGCCTCAGAATCACGTGCCGTCAGAAACTACGTTCTAGTAAAATTCCAAAAAAAATTAAGAAAAAAAATTTACTTGAAATTTACGGGTCTTTACATCACTCCCACCTCAGTGCTTTACATCCCTGTAAAGATACATCATAAGTTAGCGAATCAAATGTGGGTATTGAGCATGAATTTGAGCCTCCCACTCCCATGTTACCTAATGGAGGTTCCCGTGCTGCCATCTGATGTGCACAAGAGGAATCAATCGTCCACGTAGGACCCACTCCTATCGATCCTGGATCTCCACCGGGACCTCCGCAAAAGTCACCCCATCATAAACGTCCAGCTCCCCATGGTCAATGATATGCGTTGGGTCAGGCACATATCTCCTTAGCTGAGATACGTGGAAGACGTCGTGCACCCGGTGCAACTGAGGTTGTAGAGCCAGGCGATAAGCCACCTCTCCGATCCTGCTGTGCACATGGAATGGTCTGATTAAGCGTGGAGACAACATGCTGCCTCGGCCAAATCTCTGTAATCCACATCGAGGTGAGACACGCAAGAAGACATGGTTTCCATCCTTGAACTCTAGTGGCCTCCACCTCCTGTCAGCATAAGACTTCTGCCGGCTCTGAGCTGTCCTCATCCGCTCCTGGATGACCTGGACCTTCTCTGTCATGGCCCGGACCATCTCTGGTCCCACAAGTGCTAACTCCCCAGGGTCTGTCCAGCACAAAGAAGATCTAAAAGTTCTACCGTACAATGCCTCATATGGTGCCATCCCGATGGTGGAGTGGTAGCTGTTTTTGTACGCAAACTCCACCAAGGGTAGGTGGTCCTCCTAGCTGTGACCAAAGTCGAGGACACATGTGCGGAGCATGTCCTCGAGAGTCTGAATGGTCCTCTCTGTCTGACCATCCATCTGAGGGTGAAAGGCGGTGCTCAGACGTAGCTACGTCCCGAACGCCTCCTGCAACCCCTTCCAAAGCCGGGAAGTAAAGCGAGAATCTCGATTGGAGACGATAGATGATGGCACAACGTGAAGCCGTACAATCTCCTGAACGTAGAGATGCCCCAAGCTCTCCACTGAGCCCTGCTCTCTGATGGGTAAGAAGTGAGCCGACTTGGTGATTCGGTCAAAAATCACCCAGACAGAGTCGGGAACTCTAGAAGTGTGTGGAAGTCCAGTCACGAAGTCCATAGATATCCCGCCCCACTTCCACTCTGGGACCTCCAAGGGTTGTACCAATCCTGCTGGTACTTGATGCTCTACCTTCACCTGCTGGCAGGTGAGGCATCGTGAAACGAACTCTACCACAACCTTCTCCATGTCTGGCCACCAGTGCTGTCATCTGAGATACTCGTACATCTTCACCACTCCAGGATGTACCGCTAAGGGAGAAGTGTGAAACTCTCTCAGCACTTCCTCCCGTAAAGCAACTGGTACCAAGGTACGTCCTCCGAAAAGGATGTCGTGCTCTGCTCCAAATAAGAAGCCATCAGGTGCCTTTCTTAAGGATATCTGTGCACGCCGCGTCTCACAGTCAGCATCCCCATGCTGTGCCTCTCTGACCCGCTGTAGTAGTGGAGGGGTGACTGTGAGAGACTGAAGGAAGGTTGCTCCATCTCTATCCATGAAGGATATCTAAAAAGTGGCTAGCTGCACTGTCGCCTCCTTGAGTAGCTGAATGCCCGTCCTCTGGCTGAGAGCATCGGCTACAACATTCCCTTTCCTAGGAGTATAAGCTATCTCAAAGTCATAGTCCTAGGGGAAATCGAGCCATCGTCGTTGTCTCAGGATCAGGTCCTTCTGAGAGAAGATGTACCTGAGACTCTGATGGTTAGAAAAGACTGTAAAGCGCTCTCCCATCAGATAGTGTCGCCATGTCTTCAGAGCGAAGACCACTGCTGCTAACTCCAGGTCATGGGTAGCGTAGTTCTGCTCATGTGGCCTCAACTGACGTGATCCATAGGCGTTGACCGCCCGCTCCTGCATCAGGACACATCCGAGTCCGGTCCCTGATGCATCGCAGTAGACTACATACCCTACTCCCTCCTCAGGCAACCTCAAGATAGGGGAACTGGTCAATCTCTGTCTCAGCTCATGGAAGCTCTTATGACATCTGTCTGACCACACAAAGGGTTTCCCCATCTTCGTCAAAGCAGAGAGTGGTGCCTCAACTCTGGAGAAGTCTGGCACAAATCTCCGATAGTATCCAGCTAGTACCAAGAAACTTCGCACCTCCGTCACGCTCTTGGGTGGCTCCCAAGCTAGCACTACCTCGATCTTTGTAGGATCCACCGCAACTCCGACCTCAGAGATGACGTGTCCCAAGAAGTGGACCTAGCATATCTAGAACTAAAACATCAAGAGTTTCCATAATGATGGTGCTCTCGGAGTGTGACTATTACAACCCGCAAGTGGCATGCGTGCTCCTCCTTAGTCGACGAGTATATCAAAATGTCGTCGATGAAGACTACGACAAATCGATCAAGGTACGGCTGAAAGATCCTATTCATGAGGCCCATGAACACTGCCGGAGCGTTGGTCACGCCGAATGGCATAACCAACAACTCATAGTGGCCATACTGACATCTGAAGGCCATCTTCTGCACGTCCTCATCCCGATCTCTAAGCTAATGATAGCCTGACCTAAGGTCTATCTTCGAGAACCACCATGCTCCCTTGAGCTGATTGAAGAGTTCATCAATCCTTGGTAGCGGATACTTGTTCCCCACCATCACCTTGTTCAGGCAACGATAGTCGACACAAAGTCGCAAGCTCCCGTCCGCCTTCTTGGCAAACAATATCGGGGAAGCCCAGGGTGAAACACTAGGTTAGATGAATCCCTTGCCCTACAAGTCCTCCAACTATACCCGTAGCACTCGAAGCTCAGCGGGGGCCATCCGATATGATGGAGGGGATATTGGGGATGTCCTGGGGTACAGATCAATATAGAAGTCTACCTATCTTCGAGGAGGTAGCCCTGGGATGTCGTCGGGAAAGACGTCCACATACTGATCTACCACTGCTGGAAAACTAGGACTCTGCACGTCAACTGCTCCAAGGATGAGGCTAGCCAACTGATGAGTTATGGGCTATACTCTCCTCTATGGAAGTCCATGCTATGCTGCGGAGGCTCCCTTCTCGCCGGTGAAGGTGAACCTGCTCCCATCGGTGCGCACACATCGCACCTTGCGACTAATACAGTCAATCTGTGCATGGAATGTAGATAACCAATCCATTCCCAAGATGTCGTCGTAAGGCCTCGACGCCGCTACAAGAAGATTCTAGCCGAAGCTCTTGCCTCCTAGAGTAAGCTCACACTTCCGGAACCAGTGTGTAATCGTCGAGTCCGCTCCCGTAGGAGTCTCTAGCCGTAAGGATTGAGCCAACGGCTCTGTCGGAATCTCCGAGCTCCGAACAAGGGCAGCGGCTATGAAAGAGTGACTCACTCTTGTGTCTATAAGAACTGCATCAAGGGTGGAATAGACACAGAAAGTACCTCGAATCATCTCGGGCCTGCTGTGTTCGTAGGCCTCCACTGCCTGGAGTTGTGCTTGTCTCTGCCCGCCAGCTCCCTGTGGTCGGGGTGGACCTCCTGGTGGTGGTCGTGGTAGAGCCTCAAAGCGTCGCCCACCACCTGCTGCTCGGCCAGATCCTCTTCCTCGTCCGCCTTCTCCCTACGGACCGCCACGGTCGACCCTCTACCTCTTCTTGGGTGGCCCCTCAACCATCTACTACTCCTCGGCATGGTCGGTCGGGCAGTCACGAGCCATGTGGCCCTGCCCGCCGCATGTGTAGTGCTGCCTGCCTCTCGAAAGACTGGCTACGCACTGCATGCCCAGTACTGCTGAGCCAGTGTCTTGAGGCCGTCTACATGAGGGTCTAGTCTGCCTGGACCCCTAAGTCATCCATCGACTGCCTGCTGCAGAAGACTCTTCTACGTGCCGCCCCGCGGTAGGTCTCGCTACTGATGAAGGCTTAGCAAGGAAGCTCTCGATCAAAAGGGCTCGCTCCATTACTCCGGCCTGAGTCAGAATGATGAGGGAGATTAGCGATTCCCTGATCTCATGTCTCAATCCCTGCTCAAAGGTCCAGGCCTGGAAGAATGGGTCTTGTACCATGTCTGTCGAGTAACTCGAGAGATCGGTAAATCTCGCCGAGTACTGGGCGACCGTCAAGCTACCCTGCCCCAGCTGAAGAAGCTCCTAGATGCGCACCGGAAGGAGGGTGGCCGGGACGAACACCGAGCGGAAGAGGCTCTCAAATTCAGTCCAGAGAATAGATGCCTCATCGTGAACCTGGAGCATCAAGCTCCACCATCGGCCCACTGCCGCGTGCAGTAGGCTTGCTGCGAGGATCACCATGAGGTCTGCTGGGGTACTCACTAGCCTGAAAACTCACACCACTGCCTCCAGCCAGTCCTCTGCTGCCTGGGGGTCCGTCTCCCTGCAGAACCTGGGCGGTCGCTGGCATTGGAACATATGCAGTGCTCTAAGGTGACGTGCATCATCAGCGGCTGGGGCTGGAAGCATCGGTGGCTCAGCGGGTAGAGGTACCGATGGTGCCTCAGCTGTCAAAAGGGCCTTGTACCGAGGCCTCGTCGCTCAGTGGGCTGTCGTCACGCTCAACTCTCGAAACCCTAGCTGGCAACCGTCATGGGGCCATCCTGAAAAGGAAACAGGTTCGCCACGGTCAGAACAGTATACCTGGTGATCTGATACAAAGTAATCACAAAGAAAACTTGAAACACACATGCAATCAATGTTTCCGTGCATTAAGTCGGAAATCAGAAGTCAGGGTCCTGGTGTATGGATACATCGGCCACTGCACCAATGCTGGGCTCCCTGTACTGATAACCACACTCAATACGCTTAAAACTATTTCTTCACATAGAAGAAATATCAGAGTCTACGGTAGAACCGAACTTCTCTGATAACAATTCGTCATGACCCCTCCTCGGGACCCGTGCAGTGACTACCCCAAGCCCGCCTTCCATAGGCCAGGGGATGGCGACTAGCACTAAGGCGTAAATCCTGGTAAAGGGAAGGCATTGACTTTGTAAATTAAACAACAAACACCACCGAGTAAGCAGGCAGAAGTAAAAACTATGTAAAAGCTGAGTACAACAGTAAGTGCGGAAAAGTATGTTGGCCAGAATACAAACCCAAACTGAAAGTAAAGTACGACTGGAAAGGGAAAACAACAAATGAAAAGTAAATATGCAACATCGAGCTGCCCACTGGAAATACCACCTGAAGGGTGGGTACAGAAAGCCTCTACTGCTCCTCGGTTCTAGCCGACCGCTCCGAGTACGTCCCACCCAGTGGTCCACCTCCAGGTACTGTCCTGCTCTGCAGGCCTCCACCACGATCAGCGCTGTCCGTCGTCTGCAACCAACAAAACATAGTGCGGGCATAGCCCATGTAGGGGTGAGTATAAGCTACTCAGTAGGGACCCTGAGACCCCCGAAGGACTCCCATAATCCACAAAGGTTAATCCACAAAGGAAAGAAACAATCACAAAGTAACATCCGACACTACTTAGGTATATTCCCATACATATACCTAAGTCATCAAATCTCGTTCGGCTCCAACATCCGAGGCCAAGCACAACCCAGTCCACATAGGAGAGAAAAACGTAAATCCACACAGGATAACACAACACAATACACAAAGGAAAGAAAAAGGGATTCAGCTCACACATGAATACTTATTTGTATGACGATAAACATGACCAGATATTGCCACTGACTCATCTAAGCCGTCAGACCCACAAAGGATCGATAGGTACTAACCCCCGCAATGACCCACAAAGGATCTGACCCATGGAGGATCGATAGGTAATAACCCCCGCAATGACCCACAATGGATCTGACCTACAAAGGATCGATACGTACTAACCCCCGCAATGACCCACAAAGGATCTGACCCACAAAGGATCGATAGGTAACTAACCCCCGCAATGACACACATAGGATCGGGCCCACACAGGATCTGTAGGCGCTGGCCCACACAGGACCACTTAGCGCTGACCCAAACAGGATCGGACCCACACAGGATCAGTAGCACTGACCCACAAAGGATCGCTGAGTGTTGTAGTCGTCTCCGTCGAATCCATTAAGGATCTCTGCACAGTCGTTGTCGTCACAATAGCAGTCGTAGCCAGCTCTAGGGTTCCCGCACACATCAAGCTCGTTCGGAAGGGTCCTCTCCACGAGCCGAAAGAATGATACATCAACTAATGCATAGTCCATAGTTGATGTATCCAAAAGTTCGTTATCGTCAACAGGAACTCAACGTCGCAGACGGCGCGTCAATCGGACGCCCGGTCTGAGAGTTATTGGCGTTTTCATCGTAGGGGCCCGGTTGGTTTTTAAGGAAAAACCAACCCGAACATACTCCACCTGCGTCCAAACTTCAGGAAGAGTAAGACAAAAGATCCGTCTCACTTAGAGGAATTCAACAATGTCGACGACACGTCATTCGGACGTCCGAAGCTCAAGATATGAGCGTTTCCGCTCCGAGGGCCCGGTTGCTTTCATGTACGAACCAACCCGGCTGAACCCAAAGTATTCCGAAACATTGAGTGTGATATACTGGAACGACCGTCTCTATCCAAGGATCGCATCGCCATTGAAAGCACGTCATTCGGAGGCCTGTAGCTAAATTTATGAGCAAAAGACCAAAAAGGTCCGGAAACGGGGGTCTGGGCCCGGACCGGCCCGACCCGACCCCCACTGGGTCGGCCCGAAGCGGGGGGACCCGACCCGGGTTCGACCCAGTGGGTCGGCTCGACTCGGCTCGGCCGAGTGGCCGAGCGATGGAAACCGCGGGCCGGGGCGCGCTGCCCCCACGTGAAGGATCCGCGGCCCCAGTTGGGGCCACCTCTCGCCAACAGACGCGGCAGCCGGCCGCGTCCCTGCCTTCGGTTCTGCACGGCCGCGGAACCGCACCCCGCCGGCGCGGCTGCACCAGCCACCCGCACCGCCGGTGGAGTTTGCGGGCCACCAGAGTTGCTCCGGTGGTCCGATTTCATTTTCGTCTGCGCCGTAGCCCATCCCGGTTCCCGTTCTTCACTGTGGAATCATCAAATCGTCTCTGCGGCCCGTTTTGTCATCGTCCGCCGTTCCGCACACCAAGAACAAAAGGGCGGTGGGTTCGGACTTGTTCGTTGGTCCGCACCCACCGCGTTAGCGGTTTGAAACAACTCCATAATTTCCAGCAATTGATAAACCTCGACCCGCAATAATAATCCACGGACCAACTTGTTAATTGGTTGGTCCGCGTTCTTGTCTTGGAGGAAAAAAAACATTGGTATTATCATTTTCAAAACGACCCTTACCTCAACGTTGTCATCGGATGCGAGTTCGTTGTGGAATTGACCGTCATGGAAGAAAAAGGATCGTCGCGTCGCGGAAGGGCGTCGTTGTTGCGCGGTACTCGACGTCGCGTAGACAAACTCCGAGGATCAAGAACATACAGATTTAATTATAACAATTAAATCCATGTTGATGTTATAATCCACAGAGAATTAAAAGGACCGCAATCCCCTACCTCAAGACGCCGATCGAAGATTGTCACGGGGATGGAACGTCACGGAAGAGGCGTCGGCGTCGCGTCGCGTCGATCTCCAGGGGTTTGGCGTTCTTCATCGCCCTTCATTGGAGGCCGACGTTCTTCGCGTTCTTCACGTTCTTCACAAAGGAGGATGAAGGACTTAAAGTTTCTATCAAATTCTCTCAACGAACAATCATCAATAAATCATGTGTTGGTCTAATTTCATTACATGCCAACAAACAAAAATTAATGATAAGTAACGAACAAATTAATTCATAGAATTAATTGCAACGAAATTAACCACCCAATTAAAAGGGGTGTTAAGAATTTAGAAAACGCTTCTGTTGACTTTCATTAAAGAGGGGAGGTTGGGGGTGCGTCACTTAGGGGAAAAGAAACGGTGGGGCTCGTGCGGGCCCCACCTCAAAAATATCCTACCAAGAGACTAAGATATTTTAGGTTCCACCCTATCTGCTTCAACTCAGCTTAAGAAGCTTAAAGTTGCTTTAAGCGGATTTAAGTGAAATAAAATAAAGTTGTCGCAACACTTTATTTTATTTTCTTCACTAAACACCCAAAAATTAAAAACCACACCCGAGCAAACGCAACTCCGAAAGAGGCGTTTCTAAGCAAGTACTGGTGCTACGATTCCATCGGTGCTCTCAGAATTCGATTCCGAGCACCAGTTAAAAAGTTAGAAAAACCCGCTCGTTTGTTCACTGAACACACCTGATCCAAACTTCGGAAAATGATTCCGGGCACACCAGGCCTCGGAATCACGTTCCTTCAGAAACTACGTTCTTGTAAAATTCCAAAGAAAATTATGAAAAAAAATTTCCTTGAAATTTACGGGTCTTTACATTAATCTTGAAATCATTTTTACATTTTATTTAGAAAATAATCCATTAAAATCTTCAAGCATTCAATGACATGGAATCTGTTGGAAAAAAATCTATATCTAATAAAGAAAAATCATTAAGAAACACATAAAAAGTAATAGAAAATGATCGTCTAAGCAATAAATCACCCTAATCAGGACATATAAACCACAATACAAAATTTTGGGTAACTATGAATCATATTTTTAACCATGGTAGCCACTAGTGTTTGTGAGAGACATCCAATCTGAAGAGAAATCAGTGAATAGTGGAGAAGAAAATGAAAGAAAAAGAAATGAGGGTTTACCTTGTAGTATCTTCCTGAAATCAATAACAAGGAGACACAAAATGATTGAGGAAGAGTGGGATGGTTTAATTGCATAGAGTTCATGATTTATGTTTATTTCTTGAATAGATGGGAGTTATAATATATATTATTAAGAAAATAAAACAAATAGAAAAATGAATATAATTTTTTTCATTTATGCATATCGTTACATTATTCAACAACTAAACTGATGAAATGTTAAAATGTTATAAGTGAAAAATAATAATAATAATTATAATGGGGAAACATAGATCATTCCAATCTTCTAGAATCATCACTTCCATAAAAGGAACTATAGAAAAGAAAAAAATATTAATAAACAAATTGACATTAGAGAAAAAGATAACACAAAGAATTTTTTGTAATTTTAGTGAAAATTGAATTAAGGAATGACGTGGAATTTATATGTGGTAATAGGACCATTGGAATTGTAATGTGACCATTGGAATAGTAACTTAGCCCTTAAGAATAATACACCAACCATTGAAAATACTATGCTTACTATTAGAATATTAGATTCACCTAAAAATAAAAAAAGTAATATAAGTAAAATTCATCATGAGTATTTTAAGAAATATAATTATTATAATTGATTAAAAAAATATCTATATTAAAATCAGAAATACACTATAGGTACATATTTAATAAACAATATTTAATTTTATTTTATAAAATCATAATTTTTTATATTAAAAATCTAAATTACCAAAGCTTGAAAATTATTTTGATGAGATGAATATCCTTTTTTGAATCATCATGTAAAATATTTTTAAGGATGGTTTTTTTGAAATTTTTTTTGAAATACTTTATTTTTTAGGTGAATATTAAACATTCAGTTTCTTCATAACCAATGTATTTTAAATTAAATCAGTCCTGAAGTAATAATGACTTAATCAATTCTATAAATGTTTCCTTGAAAAGTATATTTAATGATAAAATATAGTAAATATAATTCAGTAAACATTATTTCCAAATATAAAATTTATTTCCTAATGTCAAAAGGACTAAATTTCCTCTTTATATATACATTATCATTCATTTTACTCCATTCCATTTTATTAAACAAATAAATTATAATTTAAAAATGATTCCTTTCCCTAAAATAAAATTATTTAATTAAAATATATTTTATATTGTCAAAAATATTACTATTTAAATGTTTACCATCAATATTATTTATTTAATATTTTTTCCTTAAAATACCCCTCTCAACAAGTTTAAATACCTCATCTCCCTCCCTTTGGAAAACCACCTCACATCCACTTATGAAAAAAATAAATTCCAAAATACAATCTCTTAATCCCCTTATATTCCATATGTATATTCAAGTTCCACTTCTTCCCAAGAACTCAAGGAGTTTAGTATCAAAAGAAATAAGAAAAACAGAGAAGATTGTATGTTTTCATCAACAATTTCTCTCATTTTCCTATCATGTTCCACTTTCCTTATGTATCCCTTTGAAACATAAATATTCTAAGATTAATTGTTTTGTTTTTAAAATTAGAGTAATAATTTTATCATATAATAATTATTATATTGATGAAATATTCCTATGCCAAACATCTCTTTCCCCCACTATTGATAATGTCTTATCTATGGACAATTAACCACCTAAGGGGACATTACCAACTCCCTAATTATCACTACCATTATAAATGAATATAATAAATTATTTATAATATATAAAATTTTAAATATATATAATTTTATTCTTATTTCATTATTATTAATATTTTATAAATACTACTAAAGTGAGATCATTAAATCGAATCAAGACATGATATGTTATTTAAAATATGATATAAAAACATTTCACCTTCAACAAAGGGAAATATGGAGTAGAATCCAACAATTATAATTGATCAATAGTGAATAATTAAACAAAATAAAATTCTTCGTACATGTTATAATAAACCTAATTTTATTATTAAAAAGGACAAAAATTTATTAAATACAGGGGGATTGATGTTAAAGGTATTATCAACCCCAATTATCACTTTTTAGGGTTATCTCATTTTTCAAAAAATTTAATGTATAGATGCTAATAAATTTTACTTAAAATTCCCACAAAATATTATTTTACTTTTATTTATTATCATTTACATGATTTTTTCTTTATTTAAATGAACTTAAAGCCAAATTCAATTATTTTTTAAAGATATATTATTTTCAAACAAACTAAATTGAATCTCGTTGAGCTATTTATCCTCCTCTAAAAGTTTATGATCTTTGATGAAAAAATATGATTTCCCTTATTAGTTTGGGAACCCCATAGGTTATTAAAAAAATTATTCTTTACAAAAACATCATTAAACCCATTCCTTTCAATGACTTTATTTCAAGACTATTATTGTTATATATTTTTTTTCCAAGTGGAATATGAGATTATAGAAATTTTAGGATGTAGTGGGTGGGATTAGAATTATATATCTAAAAAATTCATTGTTTAATGTGACATATATCTGCTGATTGTGTGTGTTGTGCATGAACATGATGCTATATTTTTTAACAATTATGATCTTACAATTTATGCCCATTTGTTATGTGTGAACATGATGCAAAATTTTTTAACAATTTCATTTAGTATTTGGACACTATGATATGATTTTTCATTGTTATTCATATTCCAAATTCCATAAAATTAAATTTTTTTATATATACTAAAAGTTTATGTGGCTCTGGAATAGGAATACCTCAATATAATAACACCAAAAAGTGGATATTTTGTATTAACTAAATCATTACCTAGTGCATGAAAAAGATACATTACTATACACCTATATTGAAACACTCAAATTTTCTAAATTAGTTAATACCAATTTATATAGAAACCATTAAATATGATATGCTACTAAAGTATGTATTTTTATAAGGTTAGAAAATATTAATGTACATTATCCTAAAAGTAATTTTAGAGCATAGTCCAAACAAAGGGATCCCATAAGATATGAATTTAGAAATAATTTTCATATTATAATAAATTATTTATTCACGATTTATTAACATATGTTTTTAAAATCCATTTCTATTTTATAAAATTGTGGGAACTAGTAGAAATGAAACCACAAACCCATGCGAGGGATAATATAATAATTGTCTGGTTTAAATTCCCAACGAAATGGGAGGTGGAGTTAAAACATCATTGGGACGATTACCCATATATATCAGGATATGAACAATAATATGAACAATTTAGAACACCCAACATCACACAAGAAATATCCACTAGACATTGATTTCATTATATAATTATGACCATCAATTTTTAGTGGATATTCTGATCATCATTTCATGGAATAGTGGGTTAAGTCAACGAAAATGATATTTTATGTTCTCTACTATTCTAATAAGGATAATGTTATATTTTATCTCTGTTATTTATTAGGAGAGTATATGTAATAGTGGGTTTATATAAAATATACACATCCAAACTATGAAATTGATGGGAAGAATTTGAGAAGTTGTTTATTACCAAGTAATTCCACTGACTCTTCAAAAATTATGAAGAGAGAATTATAGATCTTATGAAAATTTATGTTAAAATTTTAAAGACTTATGAGTAAATATTCCCCATACATGCAAGTTATGCCTCGTCTTTTGTTATAAAAATTGATAGTAAAATAAATAGATTCTTTATTTTTTTTAAACTACACCCTTCAAAGAATATACATATATATGAATCTGGGGAATATGAAGAAGTTGTATGAGGTGGTCTAAAATTATAGATATTGTTTTGGAATGGTCAAATAGGAATGGAGATAAAAAGAGAAGAATGGAATTTCAAGATGAAGGATCAAATATAAATAGATGAGAAAATATCAGACCAACCATATGAATAAAATGTGGAAATATGAATCATGATAATTGACTCAATGAGAAAAAAAAAATTAGTATGGGAGATGAGGCTACCATGATCATGAATGACCAAGAGTATAGAAGAATATGACCAATGTGATTGAATAAAGGGAGGAACCTTCTAATGCACCACTCATGGTTCTACGATTTAACTATATAGGGAAAGATAATTATTCAAAATAATTAAATAATCTAAAATCCTTTGAAGGAAATCATCTTATGCAACCACCAATGATGAAAGAGTAAGGGAAAGCTTATACTTTTCTGACTACTAAGGTGGAAAATGAAAACAAAATTATACATGGTATAATTCATATTCACTAAATAATGGGAAATGTTTTATTTTATTATGGTTATACACATTCCTTTACGTTGTTTATGTTTTATATAACTATTGAATCATGAACACAATACCTTGATGTAGAGATATACATAAAACAACTAGTTGCGTGATCAATTCCACCCAAGTGTTGGATTCTTCTAATGTTATCATCCATTATATGATTATCCCAATATATATCATAAACCTTACCTTAGATGAATTTGATGATATATGGGAATGTATTGGATCTCTTTATATAGATCTCAAACAAATATTCATGAAAAGGAAATATCTTTATATATTTTTATCCATAATGTGATCCTATAGAAATTAAATAAATATCATGATTTTCATTTCAAAAATCCCTCAAAGGATTGAGTGTTGATACCCTGTGAAAAATAATACCTTTCCTAAATGGTAAATTCCTAATGTACTAGAATATAATGGTGTATTTTAAGATGCATTTTCCTTAATTTCACTATATCATGAGGTAGAGATCACAATAGATCTTATACCCAAACCAAAAAATCTCTACAAATTCTAATAAAGGATGGCCCTAATCAAACTAGGGGAGTTAGGAAAATATATTCCAACGAACATGGGAAAAGGGTTCATTTACAAAAGAGAATCAACTTAGGGTGGTCAAGTTCTCTTTTTTAAGAAAAAGGATGGTCAAATTTCATTTTATATTTATTACGTGGAGCATAAAAAATAAATAAGTTTCCCCTTAATAGGATTGAATAATTGGTTGATTAACTTTTCAGAGCTCAGTACATCTCAAAGATAGATCTCAATTCTAGATATTATCAACTATAGGTGAAGAAGGAAAATATTCAGAAGATAACCTTCGATAAAAATTATCGACACTTTGAGATCAGAGTGATTCCCTTCATAATTAATTACCCTTAAATCTGTAAGGATTTTATTAAAACAGTATTTATAGACTACATTGAAATTTTTTGGTAGTCATTATTGATGATATTATAATTTACTCTAAGGTAAAGGGGGAACATAAAGAGAATATAAGTAATTTTATGGTGACATTAATAAAGGGTAACATGCTTTATATGTTCAGTAATGTGATTTTTGATTGCATAAAGTCTCATTATTGGGTAATGTGATCACAAGTGATGGAATTCACTTGGATGCATCAAAGACAAAAGAAACTAAAGATTTTACTATAACGTAAAATTTCATAGAAATATATATTTTTTTCATCAATTATTTATGTAAAAAAATGATTTTTGAGAAATATCTCACTATTTTATAAAATAAAATCTATGTTAACATAGAAAGGGATAATGTATGTCTGGATAGAAGAATGTGAGGAAAGCGTTAAGAAGCTCCAAAAGAGGCTGGTCACTGTGCTTGTACTGACACAACCATAAATTGGAGAAGGATTTTTGATATATAGTTACCCTTTAAAGAATGTATTGGGTTCTGTACTCATGAATAATGATAAATTGATAGCCTACAACTCATTATAGTTGAAGATCCATCAGTAGACAAACCAGATGCATGATCTGAAGTTAATGGCTATGATATTTTCTCTTAATATTTCGTAATACAAAAAATTTGTTAAGAATTATGAAATATATAGTGATAAAAAGATTCTAAAGTATATATTAAAATATAAACCATCGACAATTTATCAAATAATACGGAAATAACCTATTAATGGATATGATTTCTTTATTAACAACAATCATGGAATTACATTTACAGTAGCTAATTCTATTTGATAAAAAGAAAATGATACACTATTCAGGATGAAAATTTGGAAAGGCCTTATCCTCGTCAAATATAAAAATGATAGATCTATATTTCATATCTAATGAAAATAAATCCTACCGTAACAAAATTATTTCTAAATATATATCCAAGAGATGATCAAGGAAGCATAAATGGGTGATTTAGGTAATCAAAAAATTTTAAATATGTAATGTATCAAAAGCATCCTGAATTCCACACTATTGATCATGATGTCATTAAGTTTGTAACTACACTTTTTTTCCTCAATATTTTGATATATACAAAGAGCTATTATATAATAAAGATTCTTTATAATTATCCATCAATCATGGAAATTCCAAACATACAAAGACATTAAACAACATTTATGATAGGAAAAAACAATGAAGGAGATCACTGAGTAGACCTCAAAGTTATTGGTATTCTATCAAGTTAATTTAGAGAAATATAAGTCTATTTGGATGTTGTAACCATTTCCTATATCCATATAAATATTAGAGAACATCATTATGGAATATTAACTGATCTCTCAAAGAATTTCAATGGATGAAATGTGATATGGGTTCTAGTGGATTGGCCCCCCAATACTACAAACTTCATCTCTATTTAGTAATATTTCTCACCTGAAGAACATGATATTATAAAGATAAATAATTTGTTGAGGTTTTGTGGAGAACCACTTTCAATGATCTCTAATCATGAACAATTTTTTACATCTAAATTTTAGAGTTATATTCTACATGATCTGAATACTAAATTGAACTTCTATATAGTTTGTCACACCTAAACCAATGACTAATATAAAAGGACCATTCATAAACTCAAGGAAATGATGAGGGATTTCTTATTGTAATTCAAAGGATGATTGGATCAATAAATCCCATTAGTTGAGTTTTCATACAATAAAAACTATAGCGACTCGGGTTTTTGGCCCTGTCAGACTTTGGAATATTTCTACGAATAATTCCAGAGTTGGGCGCGAAGACGTCGTGCGATTCCGAGGCCCGGTGTGCCCAGAATTAATTTTATAAAAATATTAAGTATTTTTTATACTATGCACGTGTCAGGGGTGTGATATCTCCTAAACGGTAGCTCAGAATGGGAATCTGAGGGCACAGTTGCGTCCGGAACGTGCCGTTTACCCTAGGCGGGGTGTAAACGTTGCGGGCGCGGGCCTGCGGGGAGAAAATTCCACCATGGGCATTTTCGTAAATAAGTGGCGAAGTTAGTGAGCGAGCGTCAGCTCGAATAACTTCTGAACGAAGTCTCGGATGGATAATCTGAGTCCGCTGTTGCGTTTAGAACGGCGCGTTTACCCTATTGGTGACCTTACTTTTGTTCGCATCGGGCGTCGGGTCCGAGGCGGGTTTGGCGCCGGCGGGCCGCTGATATAAATATCAGCGCCCCCCCCCTCCACTTACCGTTCCTCTCGGCGTTCTTCGCCGCCACTCCGCCGAATCGAGCAAACGAAGCGCCCACGAGCTCAGAATTCGACGGATGACGTTCCAGGAGCGTGCAACGGAAGCTCTGGAGCGCGGATCTGAGGCAGAACGTCGGTGTTTCGCCCGCGAGGTAGGCAGATTTGAGTTTTAACCCTCGATCCCGTTTTTGCTGCGTTTTTCTGCAAATTGATGTCGTAGCAGTGTAGATCGGGTCCCGAGGGTCGTGTAGACGCCTCTAGATCGCAAAACGGACCGCCGGGGTGCCCCCGGCGGTCCGCGGAAGGTCTGCCGGCGCGGCCGGCCGCCCAGCGCGGCGGCGCGCGGCGGAGGACCACCGGCCGGACCGGCCAGTTGGGGCAGGTCCGGCCACTTTTCGCATACGGGGGTCTTTAAACCCCCGTATCTTGCACTTCGGGAGTCGGATTCGCGCGTCGTTTGCGGCGACGCGACCCTGACGACGAGGCAAACCCTCCGGTATGGGTTCGAGGGTTTAAAGGTTTGGGATCGTGGCTAGGGAGCTAGAAACGTCGTACAAAATAATATTATTTTATTATTTTACGACTTCGGGCCGTTGTAACTTCTACCCGGAGCGTCCGACTGACGTGCCGTCAGTGGTGTTGAGACCCTGATGGTACGACAGACTTTTTAAGATGGTTTCCGGGTGTTGGGACTGTGAACGGGGTGCAGGCACCACGAGGCTGGGTTTTGGCATTTGCGGAGAAACACATCTTTTGCACCAGGACTCCGATTTTGGCGGATGAATAGTCGATCCTGTGTGTTTTTCTGAGATGAACGCAATGGTGCGTTCCGTTCGATACGTTTCGGAATCCAGGCGTAGGCCCCACCCGAGCTGGCCTTCGGGAAATAGTACCTTTTTCACCGTGTCCGTTTTGGTCGAGCGAGTAGTCGATTCCGCTTGTTTTTCCGAGGGGATCGCCGGGGTGTGATCCGCTCGATTGGTTTCGAGATTGTTGTGTGGGCCCCGCACGAGCTAGCTATGGTGAATAGTTCCTTTTTCACTGATGCTCCGTTTCGGGCGAGTAAACAGCCTATCCTGCGTGTTTTTCCGCGTGGAACGCGATGGTGGCCTCGGTTTTGTACTAGGAGGTGCGTAGTGTGGCGTTGTGGTGTGTCACTTGGGTTAGCGACGTTTAGACTAGCAGTGGTTGAGTGTGCTCCCTTGGTTCGTTCCTATGAGGGGTTGTGTGGAATCAAAACCTTCGTATGGGTTTGTGATCCTCTCGATGGGATGTTTAAACTATTAGAGTTGTGGTATCCCTCCGGTGGGCTCGGAGCGGATCCTCTAGCATTTTTACCCTAGATAGGGTTCTTGGTATCGCTGTGACCTCTTATTCATGGGCGGCGATCCCCTATCTAGCAGGTTAACCCCGTAGGGTTTGTGGCATCATCGGAAATATGATCCCATACGCAGTGGGCCGTGCTCAGTAGGGTTGTGGCATCGTCGGGTTTATGATCCCCTACTCAGCATGATGTTTATCGTATGGTTGTGGTATCGTTGGTTATACGATCCCCTACTCAGCGCTTGGTGACGGTAGGGTTGCGGTATCGTTGGTTATGCGATCCCCTACTCAGCGCGTGGTTTCAGTAGGGTTGCGGCATCATCGGTTCGATCCCCTACATCACGAGTTATACCAGATAGGGTTTCGGTATCGTCGTGACCATCTTTATATGGACGATGATCCTCTATCTGAGTGTGGAGCTTCTGTCGAACGCCAGATCGGGTTGTGGTATCCCCCAGCAGATCCTAGGTGTGATCCCCTATCTGTGAGAACTACGTATGCCAGATCGGTTTGTGGTATCCCCCAGCGGATCCTGGGTGTGATCCCCTATCTGTGAGAACTACGTATGCCAGATCGGGTTGTGGTATCCCCCAGCGGATCCTGGGTGTGATCCCCTATCTGTGAGAACTACATATGCCAGATCGGGTCATGGTATCCCCCAGCGGACCCTGGGAGTGATCCCCTATCTGTGAGCTACGTATACCGGAGTGGGTCTTGGTATCCCCTAGCGGACCCTAGCGGAGATCCCCTATCCGAGGAGTTTGGTGGTTATGTTGTTTCAGCGAGGATTCCTCAGTGATGTTATCCGACGAGCGTGGTCTCTCGGGTGAGCATCTGAGATGTTCGTTTGGGACCCAATGGAGTGTATCTCTCAGGTGAGTGTCATCTGGTATGACAGTGATCATCGGGTGTATTCTCCTAGTTGTGGACAGTTTCTGGTGATGAGGTCGGTACCTCTTGTGGCTTTGTGGCGTGAGCTGTGTATATCTGGTTTGTTCAAGGTGTATGTATGGGCATACACCTGAGCTGAGCTAAGCTGAATTGTTGTGTTTAGCCGAGGATGGTCACGAGATGGAGTTTCTCTCTCACCTGGGTTCCCTCTGGCTGGGTTGAGCGGACTGTTGCCTTTCAGTTTCTCCCTTGGGTTTTAGGTTTTTGGGGTGCCTAATGAGTATGTTTATACTCACCCCTGCACGGGCTTTGCCCGCACATGTTTGTGTCTTGTGCAGACCACAAGCCTTTTGACGGAGTCCCAGGAGGACCCGGAGCAGGCGGAGCTTAGTGAGCGAGTTGACCGGGGTGTTTACCAGAGCTGTGCCGAGGGAGCTTTCTGGCGGGTGTTTGTGGAAGCGTTCCCCTTCTTCAGAGCAGGTTGGACACGCTTTGTAGTTTTCTTTTGGTGGGCCCTGTTTTGCCCTTGTACTTTTGCTGTTGCACTTTGGTTTGGGATAGTCTGTATGCATGAATTTACTTTTCAGTTTCTTTATCTCTGCACTGTTGCATGGAGGTGTTTGTGGGTGCGTGTGTACAGGTACCTTAGTCTAATGCCTTCCATGCGTGTGATAGACTACTCGGCGCTGGTCGCCAACCCCTGGCCTATTGGAGGCGGGCTTGGGGAGTCGTGGCTCGAGCCCCGTTGGGTCGGGTCGTGACAGAGTGGTATCAGAGAAGGTTCCACCTTTGGGATCTCAGAGCGTAGCTGGTCTAGCTGTGAGCTTGGTTTGGGTTGCATAACGGTAGTGTTAGGATGTTTCGAGTTCGGCTTTCCGGTCTGGGACTCCAGTGTTGGTGTGGAGGCCGACGTATCCATACACCAGGACTCTGATAACTTGCCTTTCAACTCGGCACATTCGTACACTGGTCGCAGGGACATAATGGTACATGCATCATATAGGACTAGGTTTTTGGTTCTTCCTTGTCCTTATTGAGTCAGCTCTCCAGGTATACTCTTTGACTGTGGTGCGTCGTGAATGTATTTCAGGATGCCTCCATGAAGACAGCCAGTGAGGGTTCCGCAGCAGGATTGTGCTGATGACCCGCCCCGTGTAGAGGCTGTGGAGCAGGGCGCAGGTTCTGAGGTTGCACCTCCAGGTGGTCTGCCAGTTGGGCCACCACCTGTCGAGCAGCTGGTTGTGCCGGCGGTGTAGGAAGAGGTTGCGCGAAGGATGAGTGCACTGCACGAGTTCCATAGGTAGAGACCTCTGAGGTTCCGGGGTGATCCAGACCCCCAGGCAGCTGATGACTGGCCTGAGGCAGTCACCCGAGTTTTCCACCTAGTGAGGACACCTGTAGATCAGATGGTGGTCCTAGAGGCGAGCCTTCTGCATGGTTCTGACGGGCGATGGTGGAGTTTGGTGACACAGTCCCATGACGAGGAGACGCTCACATGGGAAGAGATTGAGCGGCTCTTCAGGTAGGAGTTCTATCCAGTGAAGCTGAGGTCAGTGCGGATCCAGGAGCTTCTACAGCTTCGATAGGAGAGCATGACTGTGTCAGAGTACTCAGTGAGGTTTACGGACCTGTCGCGCTACTCCCTGGATATGGTTCGAGACCCTTTCTTTAGGGCTCAGACCTTCGAGCAGGGCTTACGCAGGGACATCCGAGAAGGTGTGGTTTCCTTGTGCATGCACACCTATGCTGGAGTGCTGGAGCGAGCGTTGGTGTTAGAGAGTTTTCTGGATGAGCAGTTTCCCCCTATTAGTGCTGGGCACTCGAGAGCTGAGACTTCGATGGTCGGATCGACATCTGGTAGCCGACGTCAGACTCAGAGGTTTGGACGTGGCCGACGTATCAGGAGGTGACCCCAGGATGGAGGATCTGAGCCTCAGGGCTCATAGGTCTCGCAAGCTAGTTTTGGTCAGCCGCAGGAGAGGCGGTGTTACGCTTGCGATGGTCGGGGACATCTTGCTAGAGATTGTCCGACCCGATGTGCTGCTAAGAGGGAGCCGGTCGATGGACCGCCTTGGCAGAGGCAGCGTCTCGAGCAAGGAGGTCCGCAGGGCGGTGGACATGGCAGCGGAGTAGGTGCAGCAGGAGGCGGTGGTAGGCAGTACCAGTTTCCACCACCCCCACCCCAAGGTGGTCCACGCCAAGCTCAGGGAGCTGGTGGCCGAGGGCGAGGACAACTGCATGCTCTGGAGGCAGTCGACCTAGAGGCACCGTGGATGGACAGAGTTATGCCTTGTGTCTTTTCTACTTACTGCAGTAGTTTTTAGACACTGTTTAGCGGATGGATAGAGGTACTCTTTCCTTTTGTTTCTTGCTCTAGTTTTTTCCGGGCGTTGGTAAGACCCTGTGTGGGTGTTGGTTGGTGAGCTCGCTGTTGTGTGAGACCCAGTTGAGAGTCCAGTCGCTTTCCTTTTTCTTAGGGCTTTTCGGGGACAAAAAGTTCTAAGGAGGGAGGATGTAGAGACTTGGGTTTTTGGCCCTCTCAGACTTTGGAATATTTTTAAGAATAATTCCAGATCTGGGCGCGAAGACGGCGTGCGATTCCGAGGCCCGGTGTGCCCGGAATTAATTTTATAAAAATATTAATTATTTTTTATACTATGCACGTGGAAGGGGTGTGATATATCCTAAACGGTAGCTCAGAACGAGAATCTGAGGGAATGGTTGTGTCCGGAACGTGCCTCTTACCCTAGGCGGGGTGTAAACTTTGCGGGCGCGGGCCGGCGGTGAGAAACGCCACCAGGGGCCTTTTCGTAAATATGTGGTGAAGTTAGTGTGCGAGCGTCAGCTCGAATAACTTCTGAACGGAGTCTCGGATGAAAACTCTGAGTCCGCCGTTGCGTTTAGAACGGCGCGTTTACCCTAGGGGTGACCTTACTTTTGTTCGCATCGGGCGTCGGGTCCGAGGCGGGTTTGGCGCCGGCGGGCCGCTGATATAAATTTCAGCGCCCCCCCCCCCCTTTAGCGTTCCTCTTGTCATTCTTCGCCGTTCTTCGCCGCCACTCCGCCGAATCGAGCAAACGAAGCACCCATGAGCTCAGAATTCGACGACGGACGTTCCAGGAGCGCGCAGCGGAAGCTCTAGAGCACAGATCTGAGGCAGAACGTCGGCGTTTCGCCCGCGAGGTAGGCATATTTGAGTTTTAACCCCTGATCCCGTTTTGATGTGTTTTTCTGCAAATTGAAGTCGTAGCAGTGTAGTTTGGGTCCCGAGGGTCGTGTAGACGCCTCCGGATTGCAAAACGGACCACCGGGGTGCCCCCGGCGGTCCGCGGAAGGTCTGCCGGCGCCGCCGCGCCGGCAGAGCCCAGCGGCGCGCGGCAGAGGGCCACCATCCGGGGCGGGCCGGTCCAGGCCGGCCGGACCGGCCGGTCCGGCCACTTTTCGCATACGGGGGTCTTTAAACCCCCATATCATGCACTTCGGGAGTTGGATTCGCGCGCCGTTTGCGGCGACGCGACCTTGACGACAAGGCGAACCCTCTGGTATGGGTTCGAGGGTCTAAAGGTTCAGGATCGTGGCTCGGGAGCTAGAAACGTCGTATAAAATAATATTATTTTACTATTTTACGACTTCGGGCCGTTGTAACTTCTACCCGGAGCGTCTGATTGACGTGCCGTCAGTGGCGTTGAGACCCTGATGGTACGACTGACTTTTTGACATGGCTTCCGGGTGTTGAGACTGTGAATGGGGTGCGGGCCCCATGAGGTCGGGTTTTGGCGTTTGCGGACAAACACAACTTTTGCACCAGGAGTCCGATTTTGGCGGATGAATAGTCGATCCCGTGTGTTTTTTCGAGAGGAACACAATGGTGCATTCCGTTCTATGAGTTTCCTAATCCAGGCATGGGCCCCACCCGAGCTGGCCTACGGTGAATAATACCATTTTCACCGGGTGTCTGTTTTGGTCGAGTGAGTAGTCGGTTCTGCTTGTTTTTCTGAGGGGATCGCCGTGGTGTGATCCGCTCATTGGGTTTCGGGATTGTTGTGTGGGCCCCACATGAGTTAGCTACGGTGAATAGTGCCTTTTTCACCGGTGCTCCGTTTCGGGCGAGTAAACAACCTATCCTGCGTGTTTTTCTGCGTGGAACGCGATGGTGGCCTCGGTTTTGGCCTAAGAGGTGCGCAGTGTGGCGTTGTGGTGGGTCTCTTGGGTTAGCGACGTTTGGACCAGCAGTGGTAGAGTGTGCTCCCTTGGTTCGTTCCTACGAGGGTTCGTGTGGCATCAAAACCTTCGTATGGGTTTGTGATCCTCTCGATGGGATGTTTAAACTGTTAGAGTTGCGGTATCCCTCTGGTGGGCCTGAAGCGGATCCTCTAGCATTTTTACCCTAGATCGTGTTCTTGTTATCGCTGTGACCGCTTATTCACGGGTGGCGATCCCCTATCTAGCAGGTTAACCCCATAGGGTTTGTGGCATCATCGGAAATATGATCCCATATGCGGTGGGCCGTGCTCAGTAGGGTTATGGCATCATCGGGTTTACGATCCCCAACTCAGCATGATGTTTATAGTAGGGTTGCGGTATCGTTGGTTATACAATCCCCTACTCAGCGCTTGGTGACAGTAGGGTTGTGTTATCATTGGTTATGCGATCCCCTACTCAGCGCGTGGTTTCGGTAGGGTTGCGGCATCGTCGGTTCGATCCCCTACATCGTGAGTTATACTAGATAGGGTTTTGGTATCGTCGTGACCATCTTTATATGGACGATGATCCTCTATCTGAGTGTGGAGCTTCTGTCGAGCGCCAGATCGGGTTGTGGTATCCCCCAGCAGATCCTAGGTGTGATCCCCTATCTGTGAGAACTACGTATGCCAGATCGGGTTGTGGTATCCCCCAGCAGATCCTGGGTGTGATCCCCTATCTGTGAGAACTACGTATGCCAGATCGGGTTGTGGTATCCCCCAGCGGATCCTGGGTGTGATCCCCTATTTGTGAGAACTACGTATGCCAGATCGGGTCGTGGTATCCCCCAGCGGACCCTGGGAGTGATCCCCTATCTGTGAGCTACGTATACCGGAGTGGGTCTTGGTATCCCCTAGCAGACCCTAGCAGCGATCCCCTATCCGAGGAGTTTGGTGGTTATGTTGTTTCAGTGAGGATTCCTCAGTGATGTTTTCCGACGAGCGTGGTCTCTCGGGTGAGCGTCTGAGATGTTCGTTTGGGACCCGATGGAGTGTATCTCTCGGATGAGTGTCATCTGGTATGACATTGATCATGGGGTGTATTCTCCTGGTTGTGGACAATTGCTGGTGATGAGGTCGGTACCTCTTGTGGCTTTGTGGCGTGAGCTGTGTATATCTGGTTTGTTCAAGGTGTATGTATGGGCATACACATGAGATTAGCTGAGCTGACTTGTTGTGTTTAGCCGAGGATGGTCACGAGATGGAGTTTCTCTCTCGTACAGGTTCCCTCTGGCTGGGTTGAGCGGACTGTTTCCTTTCAGTTGCTCCCTTGGGTTTTGGGTTTTTGGGGTGCCTACTGAGTATGTTTATACTCACCCCTGCACGGGCTTTGCCCGCATATGTTTGTGTCTTGTGCAGACCAGAGTCCTTCTGACGGAGTCACAGGAGGACCCAGAGCAGGCGGAGCTTCGTGAGTGAGTTGACCGGGGTGTTTACCAGAGCTGTGTCGAGGGACCTTTTCGGCGGGTGTTTGTGGTAGTGTTCCCCTTCTTTAGAGCAGGTTGGACGCGCTTTGTAGTTTTCTTTTGGTGGGCCCTGTTTTGCCCTTGTACTTTTGCTGTTGCACTCTGGTTTGGGATAGTTTGTATGCATGCATTTACTTTTTAGTTTCTTTATCTCTGCACTGTTGCATGGAGGTGTTTGTGGGTGCGTGTGTACAGGTACCTTAGGCTAATGCCTCCCATGCGTGTGATAGCCTACTTAGCGCTGGTCGCCAGCCCCTGGCCTATTGGAGGCGGGCTTGGGGAGTCGCGGCTCGAGCCCCGTTGGGTCGGGTTGTGACAGAAACATTTAATTGAGTATTCAAATATCTCTTTATGATGATCTGTATGATAATAAATGAAGAAATCCTACCAATTATGATGAATTTATTGAAATGAATATTCATGGAACTTATTTTTTTTAGAGATGACAAAAAAGGGTCAAGACATCCAACAACATAATAAATTTACATAGAGTCGGAAAAATATATTTGCTAATAATAATTAAAGGATCATGGTGTTTGATGTTTGGTAGAAAATGTTTCCTTAAATAAACCATGGAATAGAGTCATATGGTTTGAAATGAAAGAAAATTTTAGCCATAAACACATTGGGCCCTTTGAGATTGTTGATCACATAGGAGTTAAAGAATATTTTTCAACCCTTACACAAATCATGGATCAAGTTTGTGACATGTTTCACATATCTCTCTGGAGGATGTACATACTCAATCCCTCACAATAATTGAATTTGGAGGTGGTTATACTAGATCCTAAAATCACATAGAGGATCTAAATGTGAAAAACTTGGACCATAGAGACAATGTTATACACAATAAGAAATCCACCTAGTAAAATTGTTTTTGGAGAACTGTAAATATGAAGAGAAGACATAATAACCATATGAAACAATGATATATAAGTACAATCATTGATTGGTAAATGATAATATGATTTGTAATTTTGGGGATGGAATTTAAATTTTTTTAATAATGTAACGAACCATATTTTATAAGTGATATTTGTTTGTTAAACGAATTTTTGTTATTTTATATATTATTATGTACATATAGAACATCATAAAATGAAAAACATATAATCTCATTAATGAATATCACTGCATTAGTCAACAACAAAACCCATGAAAATTCAGAAATATTACATTTGAAAAAATAAAAAATCAAAATAGAATAATGAGAAAATTTAGACCATTCCAATTTTTAAGAATCATCAGCCCAATAAACAACACTTTTGAAAAGAAAAATTATATTTGAAAAACAAATAGATATATTTGAAATGGAAAATATAAAATCTGGAGAGGAATTGTGGTTAAATTTTAATGAAATAATTAATTGGTATTAATAAGAGGTAATTTGACCACTAAAATTGTAATGTGACCACTAGATTGGTAAACTGACTATGAGAAATAGAAACATGATTTTTTGGAATAGTAATATAGAAATTTGAATATTACTTTTTCCTAAAAAGTTAAAAAAATGTAAAATAACTAATATTTAACATGAATAAATTAATATAATTAAAGTATTATGTTACTAAAATATAAATACAAATATAAAAAACTTAAATAAACTATATGATCATTTTTAATAAACTATATTTTAGTTTATTTTATATAAATTATAACTTTTATATTAGAAATTAATATTACCTATGTTATAAAATTATTTTTGTAAAATTAATTTTTTTAGAATAATCATGCTTAAATTTTCCAAGTGTTACTTAAGATAAATTTTTTGATATACATCAATTTTTATGTGAATAGTTAATATCCATTTTTTTATAACAAGTGTATTTGAAATTACAACATTCATGATGTAATAATGAATAAATAAATAATGGATAAATTGGGCCAACCATTGAATATTTTGATGATATAAATATGTGATTTATATAAAAAATTAATGTTTTTTATAAACCTAATGAGTATTTTCCAAGGTATCAAAGTCTAAAGTGTCCCTTTAAATAATAATAATTTTTATTTATGTCCATTAATTTTCATCAAACTAATAAATTAGAAATATATATTGATTTAAAGAAATAAATTCAAGTTAAATTATTAAAATATATTTAATAATGTAAAAAATATTACTATTTAAAGTTCTACCATGGATATACTATATTAGTAAAAAAATTATCCTTAAATACACCTCTCCTCAAGTATAAATTACCCCTCTCCCACCCTCTAAAAACCACATTACCTCTATATACTAAATACAATGATATAACCAATAACCCTATAATAATTTTATTAGTATACTTAAGGATTTTTGGGTGTCACAAAACAATAATAACTCAATGTGTTTAGTGCCATTGAAAAGAAGTATCACTGAGAAGAGGGTACGTTTTCATCAACAACTTCTCTCATCTACCTTTTCTATTCATCATTTTCTATAACTATTTCAAACCCAAATCAAAGAATATTTGTTCAATAGTTGTTTAAAATTATATTTATGATATTAATTTAGTATAATCTCTTTATTTATATCACATTTTATGTCATACTCTTCTCTACCCCTCTTTTACACTGTCCATTCAACGGATGGTAATCCCCATGAGGACATTGTAAACTATAAAATTATCACAATAATTTGGGATTATAATATTAAATTATTTACAATATATGAATTCATAAATATATTAACTTATAATATTCAAGAGTTAATCTTATTAATTTATAAATAATAATAAATAAATATTGCTAAATTAATGGAATAAGGGATATTAGAAGGAAAATATGATATCAAAATGTTTTCCCTTTAACATGTAGAATTAATTACTAGAATAAATTTTTATAAATTATCAAAAGTGATAAATATGAATATAATTCACTTGTATTTATATGTATTAATTATCCTATATTTATTATTTAGAAGGTATAAGAGAGACCAAGTAATGCGAGATTTAATTTTAGGGGATTCTCGAACCCAAATATCTCTTTTTTTCGGTATTTTATCTATAACATTATTTTATATACGATGTTATTATAATATCCCTAAAATGACTTTCAACTATTTTTTCCATTATATCTATAGGTATACACTTTATTTTACCTTGATCAACTAATATCCAAGCTACGTACAATGAAGTTTTCAAAGGGAATTTATTTTCAAAAATCCATATTAACTCCACTTGATATATTTTCCCTAAACTAAATAATTAAAATGATTTATAAAAAATATTATTTCCATTGTTCATTTCATTACCACAATGTTTATTAATTAAAGTATCCTTAAAAACATTGTTATGAAACCCAATCATTTGTGTGGGTTTATTTGATGTATATGTTTTTAATATGTTTTATTTACATGTGGAATGCATGATTATGAACATTTTATGATATGATGGGTGGGCCAAGAATTATGTAGACCTCCAATTAATTGGGTTATTTGAGGTATCTCGTGATATTATGCTTATTATTTTTGAAAAATATTCTATCTGTGTTCACAATTATGAGTTTATCATTTATAAATACATGTTATGCATACAAATGTTGCATGGGTTATTTAGAACAATATGTGCTATTTACCCACTATGATATGATGATTAACTATTTTTAATATTCCAAATCTCATTCCTTTATGAACTGATTCACTTATTCTGATAATGAAGGTCATTTTCTTTCGATATGACATTGTTGATTTTGCGGACCCATGTATTATTGATTGATGTCCCTTATTCTTCTGATGTTATTCATCACCTTACTAGGTTTTTAACCCACACCATTATTTGATGTGTATCCTCAGGTGATATCATGTTCTAAAGAGATTATCAAAAATGTTTTGGAGGGTATTGAAAAATATTTAAATAATATTTTTTATAATCTCCATGTGACATATGGGCCTAATTTTCCAATGATATTAATACATTGGATCCTAGTTTTTTATCAATATTATGTTGTTTATCTTAAAAAGGATTTAATAGTCATGTATTAAAATGTTGTGTTTCAATAGAAGGAGACCCCTTTGTGCAACCTATTTAGGATGATCATGGAGAAAGGGAGAGGTAGAAAACCACTTAAATTAGGTGTTTAAATGTGTAATTTTTTTGTTAAATGAAATTTAGTAAACATTCATGGTTAATATTCATAGTTTGGTAAACCGTGCCTGAACGATTTAAAAGAGACTAAAAAAAAAATATACTAGAACAGTTTGGCTGCATTGTTTCCCAACTATGTTCCAACTATGTGAAAAACCTCTGCTAAAAATTGTAGCATAGAGGCATAATTCAAACATTATTTCCCCTAACCATGAACAAGTCATGTTCCCACTATTCAATGAAAAATAGATTTCAATGTATTCACAAGTTTAATTATTGTTTTGTCTAAACCATGTACTAAAAATAAATAAAATCATCAGAAGAATGATAATAAATTAGAAAAGTTTTTAGGTTAGATTAATCACAAAATTTCTCCTAACATGTGTGAAGAAAACATGTAACCGAATAAAATAATTTGAAATTTTTTTAATCCTAAAAGATATAAAAATTACAAATACCCTAAATTCATATATAATATAAAACACAAATTATATATAGGTATCCCAAGGGATTTTTTTACATCATATAATTGATCAATGAATTAAAGGGGATTTGATATTTTCATACACTAATCCTTAGTTGAAGAAGACCAAGGGATAAGGACTTGAACATTTGATCTGAATGTGGGGATTGATTTCAAATATATTTGTCCAGATTAATTCAGAACAACCACTTTTCACTATGGTTTAATGAAATAAAACATACAGTTATTTTTAATTTTAGTAATATAAAGTATTAGTTTTAGGGATTTAATATCCCAAAATACATTATCATTTTCAATGTCCCATCATTTGTACCTATTTTAATTATTTATGTTTAATTTTGTTACTATTTTATTTCTCCTAATTTACATTAATTAAACATATTGACATTGTAAAAGGATATGTATTAAGTGTAAGACTAAGGATTTCCATCATCATAAAATAGTTTTTTCATTTAATTTTTATATGTTATACTACCATATAAATTATTTAATATTTTCCTTAAATAGTTCATATTTACTTGATGTTTAGGAATTTAATTATTCAGAATGTCATTTACAAGACACTCATTATTATATCAAATTTTAGGCTTTATTTATCCATCCAATTTAGTTATCAATTTTTCATTTTTCAGTATACAGTTTATTTTCTAGTCTAACTTATTGATTTAACAAAGAAGTTTCTAAAGGGATCTTTAATAGTATTTTTTAAATTAACCTACCCTCTTGAATATTCACACTAGCGTTTATCATTGTTCCAATAAGGGTTAGAAAATTAGTGTTGGAGCATAACCCTACAACATTCATGGACTCTAAAATATTGAGTAAAAATTGGTATTTATAAATATTTTATTTATTTATAGTTAAGAAAGTATTGTCAAAGATAATGATTAGAAAATTATATCTTTTCTCAAAAGTAATGAACCACTTATAAACATTTAATTTCATGTTATTTTATAATTATTTTTTGTCTAAAATGAGTATCAGAGATAGTTTTAATTCTACAAAAATATCATTCTTAACAAGTGATATCTACTATTTCTTATTTTTGCTGCTCTTTTCGAAATCCATTTTGTTTATTTTTTAAATGTATTTCTACATTCATTTTGTCAATTTAACTAATTATTCAAGATTAGAAGTCATGATGAAGTCATTTTTTATATCTAAAATTATTCATTATTGGATAATTATAAAAAATATTTATTGGGTTCCTATAATGGATTTAAAATCGTCTCATCCTTAAGAAATTTTATATTTTGATTTTAATATTTTAATCCCTAATATTTTAACCTCCAACATGTGTATTATTGTATAAAAATTTATTTCACAACTTAACACTACTCATCACATCATAAAATTTATTAAACTCACTTTTAAATGGGATCCAATGAAAATTGGTACAACTTTTATTTCATAATTTTATTCCAATAAATTCAAGAAAAAATTAAATAATTAGTCAATATCTCATGAAACTTTTGAGTATTAAAAAATTGAAGATAATGATGGTCAGATGACGTTATTGGAATATAAATTTTTTTAATCATCAATCAATGCTATATATAAATATTAAGTTTTATCTTCAATATTTTTTACCATCATATCATTATGATTAATAGATAAAACATAAAAAATTAGATGATCTATTAATAAAATAACTAAATCCAATGGAAAAAAACTCATATACATTTAAAAAAACAAAAAATTAATGAATAAAATTACTCTATATATATAGAAATTAAAATGGATATTGAAATTCTGATATATTATATTTTATATTATTTAATAAAATAGTTAAATGAAATGAAGATTATTGAAGTCATTTACCAATGATTCATCCCATGAATAAAGATGCAATGAAAAATAAATTTAGGTCTCATATCACAAGAACCACATGTATAAAATAAAGTTAGCAAATTCCAAAAAGAAATTATTCTCAATATTATTAATAAATTAGAATTTATATCTTTACAAATCATTGGAATATCTATGCAATTCATAATAAACTAATTCAATTAAGGTTTATGTTTTTTTAGAAAATTTGACATTATAAAAAAATCATTGAAAATATCCGTCTTCAAAAATAAAGAATTGATAAATAACCTAAAATATAAAATTATAGATCCACATATGTATATGAGAATATATGATAATGAACATAAAAATCCAATAAAACCAACGACCTTGTACCCTATTGGTTCAGGCTCCTGGTTGGCATCCAAAAGACCCAGGATCAAATCCGGGTAGGGGAGAATTCTCGAGTACTGTAGTAGGGTATTGTATCAGTGCTCTAGTAGAGGCGGACTATAGCAGTGGAAACACTGTAGTGGTGGAGGGACTGTAGCAGCGTACTAAAGAGGCATAGATACTATAGCAGGCACTGTTGCTGCACAGTTACTGTACCAGTACTGTTCACCGGGGGGGGGGGGGTCCTTTGGGCCAAAAAATGGGCTTTCTAGCCCTGTATGCAGGCCACTTAGCCTTGGGCCTTCAGGATATGTAATGAGTCACCCTTTACCCAGTCTAATGAGGTCTTTTCTTTAATAATAAATTGAGGCTTCGGCCCCAACCTTTTAAAAAAAATCCAAAAAAACAACTCAAATTCCAAAAATCCTCTAAATAATGATATGTAATTCGATATTACATGGAAAATGAATGAATGGTTAGCTAAATGAAATTTTTTCTAAATATTATTCTCAATTAACATATATGAATAGAAAATTTATGGAATCAAATAATACATCGTTTTTAAGGGAGTTAAATAGTAACAATTATGGGATAAAGAATAATTGGGTTCTAATTCGAATTATATCAAATGGTCATTATAAGAACACAAAAGACAAAGATAATACCATATTTCCAATACATCAAAATTGAAAATACCACAGAGTAACAGCTCTTTCATTTTCTAGAAACACAGTATTGAAGTTGTAATAATGAACCCCAGAAATTTATTCTATTCATTTTTTTCAAGAAATTTGTTTTACTTAATTTTATTATATAGAATATATGATTACTATATAAAATAATCATAAAACACCTGAAGATTATATTTGGGGCCAGATCATAAGTGTTTTTTCATTTTCCCATAAAATAATTTATTTTCTTATTCCAATTATGAATCATTGAAATATTATAAGACTGTAGTATAATAGCCTTGAACTCGAACTCCCAAATACAATGCTAAAAATTAATCATTACATTTTTGTATTTGAAACCAATAAAGGTTACCAAATTTTAGCTGATTAAAACATATACAATCAAACCAAAATATTTAATCATTTTTATACCCATGTACCTTTTAGGTTTAATGTTTTAGTGAAATAGAAAAAACTCTGACATAAAAAATTTGTAATATAAACAAGTGGTTCAAAAAATCTACATCATCCCTAAAAATGTTCATCACATTTATTAACCTTTTTAGGAATAACCAAATTAAAATATCTCTCGAAAACCTAGGGAAAAGGAAAAAATATAATGGTGATTTTAAATTCTCTATAAGGGTAATCATAACCACTAAAAATCGAATGTCATCATTGACCATAAGATTAAAAAAAACAGTATGATGTCAAAATAAATGTGTTTGAGAATAACATAAGAGAATTTATTCAAATAAAAACCTAGAATAGTAAACAAGTGACTTTGAATAAAGAGTTAATAATGGAAATGATCAAATTAATTAATATTCATGATCCCAATGGTATTGATCATGGTAAAATTAATAATTAAAACCCCTTTGAATGAATAAAGAAAATTTGTCTGTATCTTGGAAAAATAATAATTCATCATAGAATCAACTAAATAGATAAATACAATATATATTTAGAGTATTCTACAATTGTTAAACTCTAATATCTATTATGAGTAACATAACACCATTTTCTCTTAGAAGTAACTTCTATCTAATTATCTATGTATTATTCTCCAATGTATTAGAGGGCCATAATGTACCAACCCATATATAGATTATAATGGAATTGTCTGTCCTTGTATTATAATGGAACATAACTTCCTTAATTTTTAATATAACCAAGTATCATCATAAAAATATACAAATTAATATAAAATGAAAAAAGTGAATATAGAATATATTTCATCATAAAAATATTAGAAAAAACAATTACTTCTTTCATAACATGATTATACCATGGAAAATGAACAATAAACATGAAAATATATTTAAGAAAATAATTATCAATATATGGGAAGAATTTGGATGCAATCATTGAAAAATATTCCCAGTGCAGTGCATGTAATAATTGGATTTATTATCAATGACGAATAAAAATTCCATTAAAAGATCAATAAAAACATTCTGGAAAAATTATGTCTTCAAAATTGAAAATCACTTTATAAAAAATCAAAAATCAAAAACATATTTATTAAATATATAATTGAAAAAATATAATTGAATATTCATAGAAAATAATTGTCATGATGGTTGGAAAATACATTAATATTGTAAATGCTACAAAAAATAATTTTCATACTTTTTTAAAGAGAGTCGAAATTGAACCATATGGAAAGCATTAAGAAATTTGATTTTAAAAGTTTTAAATAAAGTTGAAAGATCATTTAATGTAAATTTCATTAATTTTTTTAAGTTGATATTGTTGAAATCATTTTAGAAAACATGAATATAGAAGAGAATGATTCCCGATGTAAAATAAAATACAAGATCAATATAATATTCAAACAACTTTATTGACGTTCACTTAATCAATAAGGGTTAAAATTGAAACTAAACATGTAAAAAACAATAATAAAAATATGTGAATAAAATATACTTGGTTCAATAAAATAAGATCATATGATTTACTCCAAAGGAACCGTGAACAGAAACATTCATGAAAATAAAGAAGACTATAACGTAAATCTTTTACCACTTTGGTAACCATCAAATAAAAATTCATTGAAAGAAAGAGTATGATATAGATCTATAAATCCCAATAATTACCTGAATAAAAATTTAAAAATTAATTCATGGGTTAGAAATTAAACAATTCAATAAAATATTAGTTCATGGCATGAAACATATATTAGGAAAATGAGATTGAGACAAAGAAAACCGTTACAATGATCATAACTATTAATGTGATAATTAATCCATGAAGTGATTATGTGAAAATATATGAATAAAATTAAAAAAAATTTAAATAAATAATGAAAAAATTAGATATCAAATCACTTATATTCATGTCATCATAATGTCAATGAACTAGATGTATAATCCAATGAATTAAAATTTAGTTAAGAAAACCTGAATCACTTGGAAACATTCAAGTCAAATACCCTTGATTGAAGTAATTTTAAATGAAACATAAATTACCATGAAGTATTATGGATGTATTATAATAATTATTAATGTATTTTATATTCAATATATATAATAAATTAGGTTTATACCATTAAAACATGCCTCATTGAATGGAATCTATGATGAAATCCCTTACAACTATTTCGAACATGCTATGCGTGTCCTTTAAAAACATGTATGACAAACTTATAACAATAATTTTATTTATTAATAACCTTTTTGAATATTTAATAATTTATCCAATAATGTTTTCAGATTTATTTTAATGAAATATTTAATTTCATAATCATTTAAGTGCATCTCTGGTGTTTTGAGAATATTCTGTTCATAATTTCTAATCGAATTTAGTATGTTGACCATAGAAAAAGGGTTTATTTTCCCAAAATATCTATAGTAATAATCTTGAAATAGTTATCATTTTTAAGTATTAATTATAATTTTTAACCCATATGTAAATTTTTTACTAGAAATGACCCACATTACAACCAGGATGATGGTAGTCCGTACAAACACATGAGTAATGTTTCCATTTTTAAAAAGATATAATAAAAAGATGATAATTATTATTTTTATCATTATATAAATATTATTTAATAATAAATAAAAAATTAAATGCTTAAATAAACATATATATACCATCATTATAAGGTGTTAATGAAAAAAATAATCATATCACTATATGGAGTGGTAGTCCGAACATATGAAAAATGATGTTATCCTTTTTAAACTATTGGAATGCTATGAAAAAAGATAAAATGTTATCATTTAATATTGATAATAATTTCATTAATATCAAATAAATAGATTAAATGTATCATTATGATGAGACATGAAGGGGTAATATGAAAATAAAATTATATCGGTTCTCGAGGTCATAGTACGTTGTACACACAAATAATGGTTTCATATCTCATTTAATGAAATAGGGATATGGATTAAATTTAAGCAATCAACATAATGAAATATTAGTATATTGATTTTTTATGTTAATATTTCATAATGATTGAAGAATATTTAAAGGAGGTAGAAAAATTAAAAAAACTAACACATTTAGTTAAAATTTATACCTCTTATTTGGACAACTTCTTTTTCATTACACCATAACCCCTTTATTGCTGGTATTATTACCAAAATGAGACCAATATAATTTTGGGAGCGTTGTTTGGAATATATGTGGGTGGGTATTGGTAATTTTAAATTGTTAATTATGTGTGGTGGGTAGAGAAGATGGGATTCACATTCATAAGTGAGGGGAGAGGATCTCTGGGATTTACATAAATAATTAAATAAATATAGATTAATTGTCAATTTAAAATTGATAAAATTGATATAATTAAAAGATAAGATGAGTATGAGTCTAAATTGACTCAAAATATTTTTTTAACAAGTTTATTTGATGTTTTCCCCTTATGTATTTGTTTTAACCCCATGATAACACTTTTGATAAATACCATGATATAGAAGAAATTATACTTGTTAGGTGTCAGGAAAGTTACTATGAAAGATTAGCGACCCATACATATACCATTTTGATATTTTAAACCACATAAAATTCACTTGTATAAATATCGTATTTTTGTGAATTTTAATTCATTTCATAAAATATTGTAAAATATAGAATGACATTAATGAAATTATAAGAAAAAAATTAAATATTAAATTATTATACATGTCAAAATCATGTAAAGTGGTTCCAAAATAAAATTTATTTAAATATAAGGAATATATGAACATAATATAATAATCAAGTCAAATTTTTATACATATATATATCATTTTAAACCTCATATCTTGGTTATTACAATGGTTATTAAATTTTAACCTTAGATGCGGTAATGACGTTTTCAATATTTAAGGGATATAACCTTACTTATAAGCTGATAATTACATCGTTAATGGATAAGGGATGAAATTGTGGTCAGTTTATCATCACAATCACCTTCCTTTTTTTATTTATATAATTTTTAAATTAAAGTGAACCAATATTTTAAAACATCAATATTAAAAGACAATATATGAATATTGTTTACATAACATTACAATCCACAACAGAACTATAAAGGTTTTGTTTCATTAAAAACATGGATACATACACAGTTGGTATATAAAAGATCTACATTTTCTCCCACTATGTTTTCCATAACTATCACCCCTCTTAACCACACAACATAGAAATTTTTTTCATATCCTTGGGAAAATAAAAGAAACCAAAAGTTGATCTCTAATGCTTAGTAATGGTAAAAAATGAGGTTTCAGTGATCATTAAAACATAATATGAGCATGAAAGTTATAATAAAATTTTATTTACAATTGAAAATTATACCAAAAAATTTAAATATCATAACACGAGTCATAGAATAATGTTTGGTAGTTCATAATACCTAAATCATAAAGGGGCCTAAGAACATAAGCCCTAGGAATATAAAAATGGAATAAGATTATATTATAACAAAATGAAATAATTGTTTAAAAATTATAATTATATAGATATTAGGCCAAGGAAACCCACCATGACATTCATAATTTGTTATAATTGGGATAATCACCCATTTACTAGTTTGAGTTTGAAGAAAAATACCCATGTACCCTCTTTTGAGCACTGGAAAACCTATTATGTACCATATATTGGGATTTGGATAAAATATTATGTATTATGTTTGATCATTGAAAATTAATTTTTACCCAATTAAATAGAGGGAAAATTAATTTTGGGCATACCCATCACATAAGAAAAAATCCATTCATATATATATATCTTAAGATCAAATAAAATTATCATAAAATACGCAATGGAGCAGAAGAAGGGTTTCATTGATAACTTTTTATCATAACCAAAATCCATCTACAGAAATAATAAATATGGTATCATTAAATCAAATCACAAGTAGTACTAATGTAATGTCAAAGGATATATAAAAAATTACATTAGAAGGTCACTGACACATTTCTTGTGAAGAATACATTTTTCATTTTTAAAATACTTGCTGAAATATAAAACATTCCCATATATTAAGGAAAAAATATTATTTTATAATAAAATTGGAAAATTTTAATTTATTCGTTAAATCATGAAGGTTTCATGATGGCATGATAATGCTTTCAAACAATATATGTTAAAATAATGATTTCTTTCACATTATCAGTAAAAATTCAATGTACATTATTTAAGGAACATAAAATAATATTCATTTTAAATATTTTTTAATAAGTAATTATTTAGAGAAAATTAATTTAAATTATTATTTAATAAATATAGAAATATTTTTTAAAACATTTATAGAAAAATGGGTTACATAATAAAAGTGATTTTAACACATGAGTGGAATATTTTCATTTTTTATTAAAAATATTATTTCGGTCTATTAAGTAATTACGTTGAGGAAAATAAGAGGAGAACCTATGTTATCATTAATCAACCAGAGGATATTAAAATTAATGTAATTTATCAATAAATGGTTATATAATATTCTTCAATGGAAATTTAATAAATACAATCATGATTGGAATGAGATTGAAACATAAATCCCTTACATCATGTTTGACGTTCATCCAAGGAAATATATTCTTATATATATAAATTAAATTTTATTACATTTATACAAATAAAATAATATAAAATAATATAATATAATATATGATCCACTTATAATAATTTTTCACTTGTTTATTATGAATTACTTATGAAATTTATCATTTTTGGGTGTTAAATATTACTTTTTTCTATAGAATTTGTGTTCTGTAGTTTTGTTCCTTGTACTCAGATCATGGATCCATCATATATAATTTATTAATAATGATAAAAATATTATAAAAATTATATATATAATATACACCTACAATCAATCATAAATTATTGAAATAGAAAAATGAGTTACACCCTTCAAGGACACTGTATTCTATGAACACACATGAAAGTTATTTTCAGATTTCAATGGATGGAAGTAATGAAAGTTAAATAATAAATAAATAATTTATAATCATTATTGTTATATATATATATATATATCATATATTCATAAAATATATCCTCATTACCATCAATGTTCAGAAGAAATGAACAGCTGATCACATCACTTCGTGGCGGTGGTAATCCACACATATGCTCACGAAATGTCATCATTTTCCAACAGATATGGTGGTAAGAAGGTAAATGTGATATTATATATCATGAATCATAATTATTTCATAATAATAATTTAAAAAAATTAAAAAAAATCATATAATTCATCCATAAATGATGTTGATGGAAAAATAATTATATCATTAGGTGGAGGTGGTAGTCCATACGTACATAGAAAAGTTACATTAATGCCACATTTTATGGACAAGAGGAAATTTGTTGGTGGTCACATATTACTATGATTAATTTATACTAATTACACATAATTTATTATTTTGTGGTGAATAACATAGATTTATAATATTTAGAAGAAGAAAATAAAAATAAAAAAGGCTGTGTAAGATAATTACCTATTCATCAGTAGGCCTTCAATATATACTTTTCCAAGGAACATTGTAATGTTATTTTCAAATGACCATAAACCCAAAATAAATGATAATGAATTTTTAAAGAAATTTTTTAATATTTTGGTTGAGTGATATTTTTCAATGTCATGCAATGAAGAGAAAAGAGGGGTGAACTTCTATAAGTGATGGGAGGGGCATACATATAATTTATAGAAGAAATATCATACAATAAATCAATTATATAAAAAAATTCATCCAAATGAAAATATTTTAGATGCTAAGGTACTATGTCGATGAAATAACATAAACTATTAAAATATGGATAGGATTATGTAGTATTTTAAACCATATCTTTTGGTTTAACCCCTTTTATAAAAATTACCACCGCAATCAAAGTAATGCATTTTTCACTATTAATGGATTATAGTTTTACATATTAGAAAAAAATTGGCTCACAAATAGAAAATTAAGTATTTTTAAGATAATTTTCCCTACCAATTTTCATATTTTATGTTTTTATTGTTTTTTTTATTTTATTAAAACATTATTTTGCATAAAATATCTATACATTCATTTTTGACAATATTCATATAATTAGACTTTGAAAAAAACATGAAAAAATAGATTTTTTTATAAAAAATTGATAAATTTATAATATGTTATATTGATTTATAAAATTCAAGAAACACAATAAATCATCCAATTTTTATTACTTCTAATATTTTTATTATTATATATTTTATTTTCAAATTAATTAATTTAATTTAGTGCCGATGTTGTGTAAACATTTAAGGTAATTATTCAATCACTATAAATTGAAAATTAATTAATATAAAAAAATAAATTAATCTATCTTTGAAATGAATATTTATAAAAGAAAATGATCTCTTTTTACCCATACGATAAAATATTATGACATTAAAGTACAGACAGTGACTTTTTGTATTTAACTTTTTATTAAAAAATATAAATGTCCTAATCAATGAAAAAATGGTACCAAGTGATCATTGTTTCAATACATGGGTGTAAATTATCAAAATACAGTCAGCCAATAAGATAAAGTCTTGTTTTAGATAAATTCTGAAGCTATATATGAATGTTTTAACCATCTTTTACATATTTAACCCTTACCGAAGTGACAAATATTTACCAATGTTTCAATTCATAATGAAAAAAATTATTGATACCTATTTTCTTAATATGGTACATTTGATTTCAAAAATGGAATCATTTTTCAAAAAATAATTCATAAATTTTTTACAAATTAATTTATGATAGAAACAAAAAATGCAACTGAAACTATTTTTTCAGAAATAAATTCCCTTTTAATTATAAAAATTTATTTATACCAAATTAGACCATAAAATTTATTCAAGTAAAATTAAATGGATTATTACTAACATAAAATAACTAGATAAACTTTTATATAATTTTGAAACAAAATTCACTTTTTTAAAAGATTAAAACAAAAAATCAGTTTTGAAAATAATATCCAATTTTATAAAAATTCAATGTAAAATCAATATTTTTCAAAAAAAATAATCAGAATAGATAATTCAAAGCTACCATTTACATTCTCATCTAAAAAATGAAGTTCAATTTTAAAAATGATTTTTTTAAAATTGGAAAAAATATATTTATATTATTTTCTCACCAAAATATAAAAACCCATTATTGAGGAAAAATGAATATTGATGTATATAATGACATTAAAAAATTTATTACTTATATATCAATATTCTTGTTTAATAAAAAAATTAAACACAAGTTTCAAAATATATTTATTCCTATTCACATTGCCAATTTAAAAGTGAGGTTATAATGATATATTATATTATGTTTCATTTATAATATGTGTTACATGTATCACCAGTTATCAATGAAATTAAATTTATTTGAAGAGAAATATAACACAAAATATTTGGGTGTTACATTATACCATAAAATGAATTTGTCACAATAAATTACATAATTATGATACTAAAAATGAGAATATATCAACATTATCACATTTTATGGTTTCTAATGAGATTCATTGAATATCTGATTCCCTTGGAGAACAATAACCAGGGGAATAGTCTTGTTCTATAAAAAAATTTCTCGATGATCCAAAAAACTTTATGGTTGTTATTCAAATAAAGTTCATGCTCTAGTGGTATCACCTCTGAGTTTAGTACATGTTATGGATCATGTATATACTTATCTTGGAGGGGTACATGGAACAAATCATAATCTATAGAGAGGATCGGGGGAAGTGCCATGCAATATTCTACCATCCATATATAATGAGGAATCTCAAAGGGGCCAATATACATAGGTATCAAAATTTAATTCATCACAAATCTCATAACTTACTCCATGGGTAAATTCATAGGACTTTATTATAACCAAATTTAAATTCAATATTTCACTGATGATTATCAACCTAACTATTCTATCGAATTTGAACTATCTTGAAGTGATACTGAATAACTCTAACTATCTCTACCATTTTATCATCTAGCTCAGGTCACAATAGATTTATTAATTCATTTTCATCCCATAACCGTATATTTCAATACTTCTTTCCATATAGGTATTCATAATGATCCATATGAATTCTTGATCAAAATCTATTATTGTATAAAAAATCCATTATAGGATGGTGTTTAACCCCAATACATTTAAAATACTTAAAATATGATCTCAATATATTTTACAAGGATTTAATTCTCATATTAGACTACCCTTTAGTAGGATTTTGAGAAGAAGTATTTCATCACAATTCTGAATCCAGGTCATGTTTAATTCTTTACTTGAATTTCAATGTGTACGTCTTATCACAATTATATACAATAGAATGTGGTACACTATGAAACCTCCCCACTTATTTAATATATTATCTATAAATACGATATAGGGATAAATATTCTCTTATATTAAAGAATATAAATTAATATGTATGGTGATAAAATAAAACAAAAATATCATAATTTCTTTCATATGTTTTGGGGATTTCAATGAAAAATTCCATAGTGATGTTTTACCATTTCTACTACGATATTGGTAATGGTTGTAACAACACCTTAAATTTCAATATACTATCTTTAACATGTTGAAATACTAAGAATATATATATATACTCTATAATATCTCTCTTCATGTTGTCTCACAAGAAATACTATTGTATAAATCTATACATCTATGATTAATAGATTATGTTAAACTATGAGCTTCATTTAATAACTCCATATTAACAAATGGTTTGGATAAGATAAAAAAATGATTCTTAAAATTTATCATTCCATAAAAATCAAGTTTTATCTTAGTAAAATTTCTAACCTTATTTTCCAGTCCTATAGCCTCATTTTCCAACTCTTTAATCATCACATGGATAGATGGTTCATGTCACATTTGAATAATATAATATATGTCTACTTCATTCAATATTTATATATCTATCCTTTCAAAACCTAGAAATATTAGGCCTCTTTCGATCATCAGGACAGATAAGATTTCATGATCCAGTACACACATAAAATGTTAAACATTGTTTTCCTTCCCATGGTTGTAATGAATTGATTTATCAAAATCACTTATTAACTCCAACCATCTTCTGTAGATAATTTTCAGCTCTTTTTTATTATATATGTAAATTAAAATTTACTGACCACTATATATGTCACATGTTTCTGTATAACGTAAATTTCTCATTATATTCAACGCATAAATTAACAAATCTTACTTAAAGTCATGTATTGGGTAATTATTCTCATGAACCATTAATTTTTGTAAGGAATAACCTATATGAGTATAATTCCCCATGAGGATTAATCTAAGTCCCTTTTTTGATGCATAAATATAGATCAAAAACCCTTTTCAACTATATAGCAGTGTAGGAATAGATATTATGACTAAAATTCTCTTAAGTCCCTTGAAATATTCCTTACATTCATCTATCCAAGGAAACATGCCTCCTTTCCACGTTACCTTAGTGAGTAAATTATATATCCATGATAAATCCCCCAAAAGCATTGATAATTTCAATCAAAACCAATTAAACTATAGATCTTAGTCTCTGTGGTCAGTTTAGGCCTATATTCAATAACATATTTTATGATATAACCATTGATACACCCTCACTGGAAATTATATATCCATGAAATGAAACATTATATATCCAAAATTCATGCTTGGTATCTTTTTCATACAACATATTCATTCCCAGGTATTAGTACAATTATCATGTAATATTAATTCTATTATTTTTCCTTCTAGATATATAATAATATCATTTATTTATACTACTCCAATTATATCATAGTAATATTTAAATAATCTATTCATTAAATCCACAAATATTTCTAGAGAATTTGTAAGACTAAATGAAATCACTGTAAATTCATAGTATTCATACCTCATAACAAAAGTCATCATGTGCAGGTATTATCTTATGACCATCTATTAATAGTATCTAGATATGATAAAAATCATAGAAGAATACTGATCTCCTCATAATTTATTGAAAAAATCATTAAAATATGGTGAATGTTACTTAATGTCGATTTTCATCCTGTTCTGTTCCTGATAATCAATCTAGAGTTGCATTTATATGACTTTCTTATTAAAAAAGAACATGTGAACCCTATGGTAATGAATATGGCCAAATAAATCCTTTACCAAGATTATCTTGGAGTTTATTCTTCAATTCCTATAATTGAATCCAGGACATTATATATAGTCTTTGAAATATATGTTTCACCAGTTCTAAGTTCAATTTAAAACTCAACTTCACAAATTTGAGAAATACTAGAAAAATGTTTCAGTAATACATCAATAAATACCACATAATAGATATGTCATCAATTTGTAGTTTCTCCCCAACCATATGGGATAAAAAAAACCTTTCAAATAGGAATCAATATCTATTCAATGGATGTAATTTCCATTGTAAGTTCATATTTATCAACTCACTGATAGTCAATGAAAATATTATTTAGAATATTGAATTTGACTTCAATTAGTAAACAACAAAAATTGGATTTATATAATTAAAACCACAACATTTACAAAATAAAATTAAATTATACTAGAGGGAAAATAAAAATAGTTATAGGAAGCACATTCCAACAATTTTGAATTATTGAAGAATAATAAATTTTCTACGTTATCATTATACCATTGGGGGATTTCAAGGTGAATTGAAAATCTAATCATTATGGTGGTACTTTGATCTCCTTATAAAATTCTTCAGATATAATAGATTGGGTAGATCGAGAATCAAATAAGGAATTATCCATTCTAGAGTTTATGGTGAGTATACCTTTCACCACTTTATATCAATCCCCACATTTGAAATAGTGATCACATAAGATTTCCCTTTTTTATGGGATTAAGAGGACGCTAACATCGATCATCATCTTTAACCTCCAGATTTTGGAACCGGTTAACACAATGGAATACTCATTTAATTAGAAACATTAGAGTGTTTTTGGTTATTTCTATAGATATTCCTATCTATCATTGGAAAAATACTTCTTCCTGTAACATTAACATTTGTTTTATCAATGAAATTTATTTCCATAATGAAAAAAATTTATAGTTCTCTTATGAAAATTTCCTCCACATATCCTTTAACTCCATGAAAATAATTAAAGTCTCATCATTTTCCATCCATGGTTATTATCATTATAATTTCCTTTTAATTTAGCCTTTATTTTATTATCCATCAATGATATTGATTGGAAACTCCAATCCCCATTTCTACCTTTGTAGCACGTCAAATGGTTTATACATAACTACTTAAGTCCCTTTTTAACACACCCTTAATATATATAGTTATACTCCACTGATGAATCAATAAATCTTATTTTCTAGTTCAATGATAATACTAGAAGCATATATTTCAGGTATTAAAACATTTTACACATAATTACTGATGGATTCATGATCCTTTTACCATTTCTAAGTAAAATCTCTCTTCATTTTCGTATGTATAATATAATTTGTATACATACAGAAAATAAAATTCAATTTTCATGCCATTCCATATAGTCAATTTCATCATGTTTCCACATTTTCTTAATGAGATTCCACCAATTATCTACATCTACTTAAAAGTAATAGATTTTCAAAATTACATTTTCATTCTTTAAACTCCAAAGAATGAAAAATATCTTTTCAATGGTAATAATCCGTATCAATGTTACTAAGGGATCAAAAGAAATAAAAAATGAACATGGATTTTTCGATATTAATGACAATAAAGAACATTTTCCCTCTGTTTCTCATTTGGATGCTCATTATGTTTCATTGATTAAGAATGTTGTTTAAGAATAATAACGAGATTTATTATTCCATCTCAAAAAATATTTTCCTATATTATGTAAAATCATTCCTTTCTCTATCTCATTCATTATTAACAATATTTATTTGGATTTCATCCATTAACTATAATAAAAAATAATAGTGTGATAAATAATAATCATAGCGTTAAACCATATAATCAAGAAAAATAATTTATTGGATGCCTAAATCAAGACACATTTTCAATCAATGAATCCTATGGTTTAACCCCGGTCATCCATGGTCATTATATGTTAAAATATTTTATGATAGTTCATATATAATATGTGAATTAACCTAACTCTATACCCTAGGAGTATATCGGGTTCAGTATAAGGGTATACCCACCATGTAACAGAATGATGGTTGAAATATACTCAATCAAATGCGGATAATGGTCCCGATGGTTAGATTTTTGTGTTGCTTCCTAGTTTTTAATAACATCATGATCTGAAGGGCTACACTGTAGGATATTAAAGTGTTTCTATGTGGAGAATCAGAATATATCATTGTGCTATCAGTGGTTGGTTTCAGCAGTTCTTCCAAATTCATTGTAGCTATGTCATTGTGTATAGGCTGCAGTGTAGCCTATTTTTAGCAGCGAGGATCTATGGTGTGGTGGTCTCAACTTACCCATATCCCCATATACTAGGAAATAGGATCTAGAAAATATTTCATAGATACAATTTTTACCATAAGGGTTGCGGAATGGTCCTTTACAATCCACTATAGTTCTTTTTATGTTATCAAGTTATCTGTCATTGTCTGGGAGGCTGAACTATGGTCTCTTATTTTATAGACTGAATATAAATAAATTAAACCCATATAAACCTATTCTCCACCAATCATTACCTATTGAACTCCATGAATCAAAGGGATATTTTTTATGGGAATGGAATCCCCTCATGATTAGAATTTAACCCCAACATTAGGAGATTGATTCTTAGGGATTCCTCTCTTTTATCAAGGGAGTTTTCCCTATAAAGTTGTTATAATTTATGAAAAACATGATTTTCTAGTGAATTTAGTTGGGTTTAGGAGTAAAATTTATTAATTTGACATCTAAATGGATTTTATTCTAGAGACATATGTTTTTTAAGTGGATTCTCTTAAAAAATAAAGCAATTTTTTGTGATGAGAAGAAATTCATTAAGGTGGTTTTTGTTTTAAAGTGTATTTTCAAACATGGGGGTGGTAATTATTTACTGTGAAATAACTTTATGTAAATTTTTAAATGGAAAAGGAATTTCAATCATGGAATGGGTAATTCATTGTTCAGAATATTTCTTATGAATTTTGAGATACGTTTTGAATGATTTTTTAATCATAACACATAAGGAACAGTGGGGTGTCTGGAAATAGACGTGTCAAACTAGAGAGTTTGTTTTACCACTATGGGTTTTATATAGGTTTTCAGGATTTAGTAACTAACTGATTAGTTACATAATATTAATAGACTATGGACGGAATCATTATTGGAAGGAACCAAATTGTTCTTAGTTTAGGATTTTCTGTTTCCTTGTGTATATTCCTCTAGACAAGATCCCAAATGTTTTAAATTGTCATATTTTCATGGTTTATTGCATTATGGTATATTTCATATTTTCTCACTCACTGGTTTATCTTATTATGGATCAGTGGATACTTTTGATTTTTGATACTTGTTTTCTTTCATAATTTTAATATTGCTTCCTTTTTTTAATTGAAATTATTTTATTAAAAAAATAGATTTATTAAAAATGTTTTTACCCTTAAAATACATCATAAAATATTTTTTTTAAAGATAAATATAATGTTTCCATTATAATATAATTTTTATATATTCTATGGTGAAATCCTACTAGGCTTTATTATCACACCCTACTTTTACATTTGGTTGTTTTCATATGTAGTTTTATTGGAAATTGGTGATGGGATGGGAGTAGTATAATTTATTGGATAGTATAAAGTATCATTGGATTATTATAATAATGTGTTGGAGGTGATGGGTGGTCATATAGAGACTTATTTTATTAATGTATTGTTTCTCATTATAGTTTTTCGAGTTTCGATTGATGATGTATGTCTCACGGATATGTACTCGTCCTTCTCTTTGTAATTTGGTTGTTTCTCAATATAAATGCTAATTTTTGGTTTTTTTGTTAATACTAACCTTTTTATGGACCTTCTTGGGAGAATTTTCTTATTGGACTAAGTTCGTTTATATAAAATGGTATCAGAGCCATACCCATCATGATGTGTTATGAAAACTCCTAGGTTTGGTTAAGGGTGTTTGTAGACATGATCTAGGAGCATCAGAATTCCAGTACTAATTGAGGAAATGTACTTGGAAATATAAATTTCGTGTCTGAATTATTGTTACCATTGGTGGTAGGATCATACAACGGCCCGAAGGCCTTTATTTTTTTTATAGATAAACCCCCTTTTAAGGGAAGAAGAGGACAACCCAAAAGACTTCATTGACAAAAGACAAACCATGAATCGAAGGTCAAAGAGAGAAAAAATAAGAGTGGAAACATGAAACTGCCCCACCCTAGCATGTGATCTTGATGACGCTCTCAACCATTGCAAGGTTGTTTGGAAAGAAAGTGTCCTATGTCAAAGAACATGCACGATCCAATGGCTGACGCCATACCCTATCAAACATCCAAATATGTACAACTCTGCAAAGATGAGACGCCAGCTCTAAAACCTCTTCTGGGACCTGTTCCATGTGGTCGAGTACAAACAAGCTGAAATACCATAAAAATATTCACCGTCATCCCATAATCACCATTAGAAAAAAAAATATAACCACATATGATCATATCTTGGACACCTGACCAGCATAACAAGCCCCATCACAATGAACCCACAACCACACTTCATCTCCGCATCAACAAGAAACTTAAAGGGGTAGGAGATCCAATATGTGAGATGTCATTTCAATTCCACCTAGGGCTAGAGGACCCGACAAACACACTAGAGGAGTTCCACCAGAAAGGGAAACCATGTCGACCTGCCCTAGAAGCGTCGCTCAAGGCTAAATATATGTTTTTTGTCTTAAAGTCCCATATTTCACTCATAATAATTATAAAGGCTTTAAATGCTCTAGGATTAAATGAATTTGTATGGATTAGTTAATTTATTATTCTAATATAGGAATTTTCTATTTAGTTTATTTGATAATTTATTGTATTAATTAACCAAAACCTCTCGAAAGAGCTCTTCTGAATCTGAGCGAGGAAGCTTCTAGACAATTTCTATAGGAGAATCCTCTGGTGGATCCTTTTTTAGAAGCTTTAATCTAAACTATTCAAGCACTAAATCAAGTAGTTGATATAAATATAGGAATATGGTGGGTCAGAGCTCGAAATTTACTAGTAATAATCCAACCATCATACATGGTTTCAATGGACACAAAAAATATGAGCAATGGACTGAGAAGATTAAAAAGATCTTTATTTTTTTGATAACTCCAATGGAATATAAGGAGGGGTTTCCATACATATTCTTCAATAACCAAGAAGTAGTTGGTAAGACTCCATCATGTAATCTAAATTGAATGAGGGCCTAACCTGGACTTCTTTCATGAAAATACTATAGCTACCATTTTATCTAGGGATGTTTTGTGTAGTGAAGACCCTTGATTTTTTACAATAGATTAATGTCGGAGAATAGTTATATATTATTAAACCAATTTCACTGAGGGAGTGAACTTAAAAGTGATGTTTATTGCCAATAATTACATTAAATAATGGAGGTGTGAGACAGAAATGACAGATGATAATTAGTCCATGATAATTGTCTTAGGCATTATCACCTTTGTGGAGGTAGTTGAAAGAGATGCCGGTTATTATGTAGAAATATAAGGGAAGATAGGTCAATATGGATATTATATTTCTATAGATGTTATATTGGGTGTGTCTTCTAGCCATAAAAACAAATTTAGGGGTGTATAATTTTCATTAGGACCTGTTTTATTGGTCTTATTAGGGAAACAAATGGTTTTTTTCTATCAGTATGGAAGGCCTGTTCATACCAAGACTAATTGTATGGCTGTGGTATGAACATTTCACGATTGTGGATAATTTGTACATGTCATTTGTTTTTGTTGTAGGATGTCCAAAGGTATTAAGGACAAATACACACTAACCAATGGTTCATATGTTCATGCTAACTCTTCAATGGGTGGTTGGTCTTATCAACATGATACATGGGATGTTTATATGTATAATAAATCTTAGGAAGGATTTGAGACAAGATGTATTTATTTAGTAGAGTAAGAACTAGAGGAATTTGAGGTAGGTCTGACTACTGTTATAGGTACAATGTTTATATCATTGTTAATGGTGTTATCTATACTTGATATACGTAATACTGATTCTGTTATATAATCAATTGGAATTTACATGTTGGTATTATGTTAGCAGCTTCTTCTATTCATTTTTATTCTTTAAATTCCTTTGTTAAAGTAGTATGAAAAATGTTTTTGATGTACCATGTGTTGGGTGAAAATATCTTTCTTTGAAGTGGTGTTGGACTTTTTCAATCATGATCATGATATATTTTACTAGATTATTGGTATATAGTGGATGAATAGGTTTAAGGCTTATATCAACTTTTAACATCGATGAGTTTAATTTCTATCTCATAATGGGGTCTCTCATGTATTTTAGGGTGAGTTGGAATCCTGATCAAAAAAGGAATGACTAGTTGTTCTATATGATGTAGTGATAAAATGAATGTTTTCAGAGAAGTTCTATGTTGCTGTTAAAACCTATTTAATTATACCACATATTTTTATGGTGCGTTTTTACACGGAGTGTGTTCTGGATGATTTTTATGGGCTACCACCTTAGAGGGAGTTCAAGATCCCTATTAACTATCTCCGGGATAGGATTCCCATCCCCTTGAAACCATATCTCATAAAACCTTTTGAATTAGAAGAACATAAGGTTTAATATGAGGACCTTAAGGATAATGGATTAATTCATCCTAGAATGTCACATTGGGATACAACCATCATCATTTCTAAGAATGTGGAAGGGAATCTAAGACATTTTGTGTATTATTGAATGTTAAATGAGGTGACTGTAAATAATAAGTATACCTTAATAGTATTTAAGGTATTTTTGACCAACTCAGTGGGGATCAATAGTTTTCAATGATTGTTCTTTGTTCAGGCTACCATTATTTGAGACACTATGAGTAGGATATACCAATGAATGAATTTATGAGCTGAAATGGGAATTCTATGTTCTTAGTTGTGTCATTCAGTCTCACTATAACAATTATGGTATTTATTGAAATGATGAACTGAATCATTCCTCAGTTCATATAATAATTTATAGTGGTGTTTGAGGATCATATTTTGGTATACTCCATGTCAAAGGAGGAGAACATGGATCATTTGGGTACCATCCTTGGATTATCGAAAGATCATTTCTTGCATGGTAATAATTTCAATTGTGACATCTGGATCAAAGAGGTGGATTTTTTGAGGAATTTTATATTATAGAGGGGAATATCAATTGATTATGAGAATGTGTATGTGGTGATTTATTCATAGTATCCCAACAATATCATTGAGATCTAGATATTCCTGGTTTAGATGGTAATTACATGTGTATTATTATAGACATTACCAAGATTTCATCATCGAATAAATTATTGACTTATAAGGGTGAAATGATTGAGTTGAATGAAAAATGTAATATATCTTTTGAGTAATTAAATGTGATTCTGATTTCATCTCCCATTATGAATCTTTTGGAACCAAATATGGGTTATAATGTTTTCCACTATTCTTCATGAATTTGTTTGGGGTGTTTCATAATGCATGAGAAGTAGGTGGCATCCTAGGAATATTCCCGGTTATTCCATCATTAAATAGAATATCCTACCCATGATCTCGATTTAGCAGTGGTTTTGAATGCACTAAAAAAATGTATAAATAATACCTCTTTGGGGAGTGAATTCTGGTATATTATGATCATAGAAGCTTAATTTATATTTTCACCCTAATGGATATAATTTTTTTAATAGAAAAACTACATTTATTATATTTCATTTCTTTATTTTTATATTACATATACTATTATGAATGTGAATGTGGTAACCAATGAATTGAGTAGGAAATTACAAACTCAATCTTTTAAGGAATCAGTGGAGTAATGGTATCTAATGAGTTTTTTCACTGAGATGATATTGGGGTGGAGGAGGCTAGTGGGAAGGTGTTCTTATGTTTTATAATGGATGAATTGTCATTTTATTAGTGGGATTAGATCGTTTATGTTTTAGTCACAAATTTCAAGTGTTTTTAGAAATCCATAATGGTGTAGAGACCCAGAGTGAATTTTCCCAGTCTCCCATTAGTGTGTTTTATTTCAGAATCAGATTAGTTGTACCTATATCTATGAGGAAGGAATTGATAAATGATGGAAAAATGTTTTACTGGTCTATATAACCTAGTAATTTAATGATGTACCATGATTAGAGATGTTTGTATTAGTGATCAGGGATGAGGAGGCCATTTTAAAATTTTATGTCATTGTTACTTTCTTGATAAATAATTAAGTTAGAGAAAGAGATACCAACTGGTTGGTGGAAACCATTTCTTATTTTAGTATGGTAGTTGGATGATATTTCAATGAACTTCATGATTGGTTTTCTATAAAATATTATTGGGGAGGTTGTGATTTCTGTGACCATTGGTTAGCTTTAAAAATCATCTCATTTCCTCCCTATCAAAAACACAAAAAGGTGTAATAACTCAAAAACTTGTATGTCACTATGGTTCTGAGACGTCAGGGGGTTACCTGATAAATTTTTAATGATAGGGACCCATTGTTTGCATCTTTTTAATAAAAAGGTTTGTAAGAGGAGATTGCTTCCCTTTTAAATAGTGCATAATATATCATCCACAGATAGATGGGTAGACAGAAAGAGAAATTCATGTTCTTGAGGACATATTCTAGGCATATTTTTTTTTGAATTCAGTGGTTCTGGGTAAATATTTTAACTATAGTTAAATTTTCCTATTATAATTTTTATTAGGATTTTATTTATATGGGTCCATTTGAAGAATTTTATGGTTGACTATTTATATCTACCTTTTGTTGGATGAAGTTGGAAGAGCGGACCTTGGTTGGACCAAGCCTTGTTTGCGAGATGAATAAAATGTGATGCTGATCCGGAAGATATTAGTCATGGAATGGGGTTTTCATAAATCCTCTTCATACCATTTTCATCAGTTACTATAATTTGAGGTTCACTAGTGAACAAGTATTTCTTTTACTTTCACCTTTTCTAGGACACAATTAGTTTAGTAAGATGGTTACGGTGACACCAAGGATTGTTGGATGCTTTGAGATCATTGGACAGATAGAATAATGATATATTGGTTGGACATTCCATATCACTTTATGTCGATTCATGTATCACTACTAGGGCGTTATCAAATATACACTTCCATTTGATTGAATGGGTGTATATATATCTTAATCCTCACACCGCTATGGTTGAGAAACAATTATAGATGTTGGATTTCTATGAAATTAACCTATGCAGTAAAATAATTTCTATAGTCATTAAACTATGCTAGTGCCTATTAAATATCCATGATATATGGGAGCAAGAATCATTGGTGAGGAAGCAATGAACATCTATTTTTACAGTCCAAAAACCATGAAAACAATTTGGGGTTAGAAAGAATTCGTAGTCGAGATAATTATAAAACACTCCAGCTTTTGGAAAAATATTATTTTAATGTATAAGAGGTGGTATATTGAGTAACTAGGTATTTAGGGATGATGTTTTGTTTTGGGAATTTTTTTTATAGAATTTAAAAAGGGGTTGTGGTGTGGGGTTTGGCATACTGATATGTTTAGTGGGATTGGAGAGGTGTGGGCAAGATGAATGTTGCATAGCATCCTAATAGGTGGATTTTGGTGTTACTACCAATTTAGGAATAACTCTATTGTGGAAAAGGATTATGGTGTAGGGGGGTCACATATTGTGATGTGGAGGATGAAGATGTTCTATAGTACTCTAAGGGTTCTGTTTTAGTGATTCTATAAAATACGGGGTAGCTACACCATGGGGTGCAGACTATCGTGTATCCTCTTTTTGGTAGAGGGGCACATTGGCATGGTTGTCATAGTTTCATATTATTCCCTCATCCTTGAAAATATGATCTACCCCATGGTTCTGATATACAATTTACAAAATAAGGTCTATGGTATGTTCCTCTATACTATGCTACAATACTCTAAGTGTAATCCAATTATATGGCATGGTTTAGGAAGTTCTATCATGGTATTCTATTTTACATACTAACAAAAAATACCCAATAACAATCCTAGACTATTATCCTTCCATCATTCCATCTTTAATTGTAGGAATATATAGGCTATTTTCAAATCCATTTGAATCCCCTCTTGATTTCTAACTAACACTAGATTTTAGAGATCGCTTTTGGGTGATTCCTCTCCATTATAAAGGCAACTGTCTCAATACAAGGCTTTTAATACATGAATTACATGCTATTATTATAAATAATATTAGTTTGTGGTATGAAATTGATTGATTTGAAATAAAAATCTATTTTCCTATCAAAATTTATATTTTAAGGTGTTTTTATTAAAAAACTGCAATTGAACACATTTCTATGATGCATGGAATTGCCTTATGATGGTTTTGATTATAATGTGATTTTCATGAATGAAAGTGGTAATACTGCATTGAAAAAATATTTTTTAAATTCATTAATGGTTTTATAGAAATCAAAAAGTATTTTTCGGAATAGAAGAAGTAATGATAAACTAAGAAATTATTTTATAAAATTTGAGCATGGTTTTTAAATGGTTTTTGAAACATGGAAGAATGGGAATAATGGGTACATCACGAAAAGGACATGTCAGATTAGTGTGATTCTTTATCGACTAGGTTTTTTATAGGTAATAATTATACTATGAATATATAATTAGTAGATTGATATAACATGACTATTAAAGGACTCGATATTAATTTTGATGCGAGACACAGGGTGTGGAACGATCTTCACGGCATAGGGCGGAAGATGAAGGATATCGTTATGGGATAAGTGGAAATGATGGTTAAGGATAGTGGATGAAATTAGTCAACCAAATCTATAAGGAGAATAACCTACTTCTTAGACGACACACTCAATGGAGGGATGTTATAGCCAATCTACACAAATACTCACTTGGGTTGAGACACATAATTGGGGGCTTTGTGAGCTTGGATTACTAATCTATCTTGTATATTGACAAGGAAGGAATACACAAGAGCTACAGAGAAAACCAGAACATTCCTTAGACAACAGAGAGAATCAAAGCATAATCGCTTAATTAAAATAATGAATTCTATAGAAGTGACATGGGGTGTCTATATAAATCCAATGGGGTGGTACAATATTTTAAGGTCTAGTAATCTAAAGTTATAAAGGATAAACTTCTTTGTTCCATTAAATTAATAAATAAATTCTATACCAAATAATCCTTTTGTAAAATTAGAAAAAAAATATTCCAAATAAAGCCCACCTTATTTGAATTTGAGTCCATAGCCCACCATATTTGACTTTGGTTTGCAAAGATTTCATTCTAGAATCCTTCATGTGGGAAAGGATTCCCAAATTCGTGAAACCATGTCGACCTAGATTTAAACATCATGTTTGGGCTTGAATAAGTGATATTTTAATCCCATTTTACCCATCAGTGCTAGTAAATATCCATTGGAATTTTAGTGAAGTGAGATGGCTATCCATTATAGTATTCATCCTCTTTAATCTTCCTCATGTCATCAGGCCTTTTAAATCCAACTCCTCTATTAGGGAAATTGACTCGATGCCTTTGACATGGTTTTCACCATCCTCCCATATTAAAAGGTGTTGTCCTCAGCTGTTCATCCTGTATGCCTAAAAACAGAGAAATATTAGAATCATTGATAGTTTATCTTACACCATACTCACCAAGAAAAGCTATCTTTTAAGAATTGTTATTAATCTTCTTGGTCACTCTGAATGGTCTATATCCCCATGACATGAGTTTTGTTTTAAGATTTTTGGGAAGTCTCTACCTTTTCTTATGAATATAGAATAACTCACCAGGCTCAGAAAACACTTCTTTTCTACTATTTTTTCCATGATCAACATATTTCTGGGTCATCCTCTTGATGTATTCCATTTCCTTTTCATGGAGTTTCTTAATGAATTCTACACTCGCTTTAGCATCCATATTAGTTTTTTCTCACAAAGGTAATAGAAATAGATCATCATCGGAAAGGGGGTTAAAGATGTAAAAAATTTCAAATAGAGAATAATGAGGAGTAGAATTCTTGGCACTGTTATATGAAAATTCCTCATGTGGCAGACTGTCCTCCAAACTTTTGAGATTTTTTAACAATTGTTCGCAGAAATGGATGCTAGTTTCTGATTCACCACGTCTATTTTCCCATCGGGTTGCATATGAAAAGTAGTGGAAAACAATAACTTGGTACCTAGTTTTCTCCATAAGGTATTCCAAAATTTACTTAGGATCATTTTGTCTCAATCCGACATAATATTCATAGAATTCCGTGGGGTTTGAGTATATCCTAAAAGAATTGTGTTGCAATGTTAGTGGCATCATCTATTTTGTGACAAGAAATAAAATGTGACATTTTAGAAAACTAATCCACTACAATAAAAATGTAATCTATCCCACTCTTGGTCCTTGGTAACCCCATAATAATGTACATTGATATATCCTCCCAAGGGGCATTGGGAATTGGGATAAAAAGATATAATCCATGTGGGTTCAATTTATATTTCTCTTTATGGTAGGCAATGAAATTTCCCACAAACTATTCAACATATCTTCACATCCTAGGACAATAAAAATGTTCACTAATAATTCTAAAATATTTTAAAACACAAAAATGTCATATTAACCCACCGGAATGTGACTTCGTTAGTAAATGTAAATAGATGGAGCTATTTGGAATGAAAAGATTATCAATCTAGAATAAGAATCCATCCTGTAAATATAACTTTTCGCAACTAAATCCAGGTTTACAATGACCATAAGGTTCAACAAAATCTATATTAGTGGCATTAATTCTTTAATAAATTCATAACCAATGTGTTTAGAATCTAGAAAAATAAAAGTGAATATCTACGTGAAATTTTATCCACCGTAGTATTTTATGTACCCTTTTTATTCTTGATGACACATGGAAATGAATCAGTGAATTACATCCATATATCATGTCTCCAATTTAGTTTTTATTATCTCTTAAGGTATTTAAGAGCCTCATGTTCCGAACTGATCAAAATTTATTTTTCCCGAAGCTAATGTTTCCATGTTTATAGGACTCTAAACAACGCATAAAAAACTCTATCATATGTTGCATAATTTTGATTTGGGCCATTTAACTTGTCACTAAATAAATAAACCAATTCATCCTTAAACTCAATGAAAAAAATAAAAAGTGAGGTATGCTCACAAATATAATAATAAGGAATATAAATATAAATAAGGAAAAATGAAATTTTATTTTCAAAAAATTAATTCTTAAATAATGTTTTCCATTAATAAAACAAACATTGAGCTAAAAAATATTCATTTACATGAACTTGAAATAAATAGTTAGGAAGAATTATTTTTATAAAAAACTTAATAAGAAATCATAAATTAAAAATGATAAAAATAAGGTTTTCTTAAAAATATGACAGCCCATGAAAACACTTTCCCAAGAACAAACGATTTTTCATAAAGGTCATAATTGTTTTTTGAAAACAATACATATTTATCTTACCTTTTGAAATGTAACCATTTTCAAGAAAACACCTATGAAATCATAAAAAATTCATGTATGTTCCTTGGAAAGTCATTTTCATAAAACCCATATAAGAACCCTTATAATTTGAATAACCGTGTAGTCTAATTACAATATAATACTCTTGAGAACAATATAATTACCAAATTTAATTGTAGGGATATAAATTACCAAACCATCCTTAGTTTATAATATAACCACCCATCCTTGGTTTATAAAAGAACCACACATCCCTAGTTTATGACAAAATCACCCCTCCTTAGTTTATATTGGAACCATACAAACTTGGATAATAATATAACCACTCATTATCATAAAAAATTTCCCCAAACCATATAATTATTAAGAAATTTTCATCTTGAAACTTTTCATTATAATACCCTTGAAAAAAACATAAAAACTCATATCGCCCAAACTTTCAGATAATAAAATACCATTTCTAGAAAAAAAAACAAAACCTAATTGCCCCGAACAAAATAATTATTGGTTTTATTTGAATAAATCAATAAATATTATAAATGAATCTTAATATAATTTTTTTTTCTATGGTGGGAATTTTTTAAAACATATATACATTAATATAATACATTCTTTTTGTTATTTAAAAAGAAAGTAAAAAATATTCCCCATAAAATATGTAAAAATATTTATTTTCAAAAAATTTGAATGAAATTAAAATATGAGATAAAAATTTCTTTATAATTCCAAAAAATATACCAATAAAAAATGTTAATAATATGGATAAGGAAGAAAAATATTTAAAAATCAAACCTTTAAAATATTTAAAATGATGTTTCTAATATAAATTGTCTCTTTCCATGATTCTGACTCATAAAATACATTTTTTATATTCCTAAATAATAAACACATGTTAATTATTTAATTTTATAAGATCCCTTTTCAATTTAATTATTTCTCATATTTTCTTATTTTGATGTTATATTCAATAAATTCATTAATTTTTTTAAGGTATTTGTCTCATATGTACAGAATGACACGGTATGTCGACAATAATCAATGGTATAATGATTCAATAATCTATAACATAATAATATGTTTTATAAATTAATTATACTTTTGTAACCAACCATGAATGGTTGTTATGATTAATGAACTACATTTCAATCAGAGAGATGGTAGGTCGTATTTATGCAATAGTAACATTTTTATTTTTTAATTATCAAGATGGAAAGAAGTTAAGAAATATTTTATATTTTAATAATGATTAATATATCAAAAATATCAAATTATATCATTAAATACCCTTATATAAACCTAACTTGGGATTTAGTGATGAAAAATGAATCACATCCCTTCATGAAGGTGGTAACCACACGAACGCATGAAAAAAATTACCATTTTTCAATGAATGTAATAGTATTAAAGTTCATTAAATACTATAAATTCATAACAATTAACATGTCATCAATAAAATTTATTAAAATCAACTCTATCATTATGACCATCCATGATTGGTGGTGGTGGAAAATTAATTACATTGGTTCGCAAGTTAGTATCCCTCCAATCACATGAATGATAGTTTCCATTTCAATTCGACAGATGTGGAAATGAATATAAATTATTCCATTAACATAAAAACATATCCAAATAATAAATATAATAGTGTTACTATTTACAAGTGTTTGAATAATATTTTATAAGGTAAATAAGAAATAAAAATAAAATTCTTGATTAAGAACTATACCACTTATTTGGACAACCTGTTAAGGTTTAAAACAAATGATTTCCCAGGAGAGATTTTTGAAAAAAGAATGACTCTAGAACATTTGGAAGGATGTATGTAATGTATTTTTCAATAATTTTCTGAAACCAAATTTTTTATGTGTCAATTAATTTTGATAAGAAGTTCCCTTTTATAAGGGAGGGGAGGTTCACTCTTGGAATTTTATAATGTAACAAATTAATTTATATTAATTTTTATGTATAGATGGCCCCAAAATGATATTATTATAATATAATATGTGTTTGACTCTAAATAATCTCATAAAATAAAAATTATACATATTTAGGTTATTTTTTATCCCATATCATTATGATTCAAGAGGTGTTAACTAATTTTTATAATTACTGTGATAAAAATGTTGTCTACTTTTTATAGATCTATATATTTACTTTAAAAAGAAAATTTTCTCACAAATGGGAAATGGTTAATATTTTAAACCATTTCAAAATAACTTATCTTAATATTCGTGTTTTTTGAAATTTTTATTCATTTAAGAATTTTTATTTACTATAAAATATCATTAATGTCATTTTTGGAACTATTAATTTACGTAGAATTTGAAAAATCATGATATCAAAGTAATTAGAGTATAATCCATTGAAACATCCAAAAAAATGTAATATTTATCTAATCATTCATGAAAAATAATTGATCCATATTATATTACCTTCATTATGTTTGGAATTAATCATATTATTTTGAAAATAATTTAATAAATAACGTGTTAGTGTTGCGTAAGAATTTATGTTAACAATTTAATTAAAAACATTAGAAATAAAAAAAATTATTATTTTAATTTTAAATAACCCTCCTATTATAAAAATAACTATATTTACCCTTATGTTAAAAATTTAGAGGTAATAAAATAAATATAACAAAACATTCTATCTTTCATTACATAAAATAATATAAAATGTAAAAATCAAAGAAATATGGCCCAATGGAAAAAATATCTGTGTGACATTGTAGGCCCACGATGGGAAGCACTTCTGTGTGACTTTGCAGGCCCATTATACGTGACGAGGAGGAGTACCTTAGTTGGCCAATATTTGTGGTAAGAACTTATGTGTGACTTTATAGGCCCATGTTACGTGAGGAAGAGGTGTACCTAAGGAGTTCAAGGTTAGTGGGAAGCACTTCAGTGTGACTTGGCTGGCCCACTGTACTCAACAAAGGCGGAGTTCTCCAGTAGATGAGATGTTCAATGATGTGATTACTGATTCTTCTATCACTACCATAAATGTATACCAGGTGTGAGATGACTTGTGCTTTATGCTTTACTTTGAGGACATTTTTGTGGTCTTTTCTTTTTTGTTCCGGCATCCTTAATGAGTATTTTGTTACTCACCCCTCTATGGGCTTTGCCAGCACGTGTTGTGTCTGGTGCAGACGATCGACATTTTGACAGAGACATTGGTGAACCTGGAGCTAGAGGTGTTCAGGGAGATGGGATCGACAAACACTACGATTATGTATTTCTTGGCCTTGGACCAGGTGGGGCCCAGTAGGATTGGGTGGATAGGATGTTCTGATTTCTCTTAAGTAGCTACACTACTCTTATGATTAGGTGGGATTTTTCGCGAGTGGCCATCAGATTTTTCTTCTTGTACTTTTATATTTTCATATCTTCTCTTGGGTTTGTATTCTGGACCACTTATATTAGTTGTACCTGTACACAACTTTTTTTAGTGATACTTGTTCCTTTTTTATTGTGGCGGACTTGGTTGGGCATGTGTTAGCTTACAAGTACTCAGGCAAATTCCTCCCACTTATAGGTTGACGCCTTCGGCATTAGTTTCCATCCCCTAGCTTTCAGAAGGTGGGTTTGGGTAGTAATAGTGCAGGCCCTGGGGGACGGGGCATGACAAAGTTGTATAAGAGAGTGGTCATTCCTACCATAAAGATCATGAGTCTATGTTTTGTTTTGGGGAAATACTGTTAAGTTTTTCGATTATGACTTCCAGAATCGGGGAGTCTAGTGTTGGTATTGTAGTCAATGTATCTATTCACTAGGACATTGAATTATGTTTTCAGGTTTATACATGAGAACACTGGTTGCATAAATGTCTCCTTATGTTATTTTGAATAATAGTCAGCTCACCAGGTATATCCTTCTAACCATTGTACATATTTATCTTTCTCAGGAAGCCTCCACGTAGATGACCAACTAGGATCCTGATACGATGTTATGATGACAGTCGTCCTAGCGACGAGGCAACCGTTTAAGGTCCAATTCTAGAGATGGCCCCACTGGGTGGTGCACAAGTGCTACTACCACCCGATGGTCAGAATCTACTGCTGATGGTTTCGGCAGATGACTTGCAGAGACTCAGTGCCTTACACAATTTTCAGGGCCAAAGACCTCCCAGTTTTAGGGTACAGACAGATCCATACGTTGCTGAGGACTGGCGGGAGGCAGTGATGTGGGTTTTCCACTTACTGAGGACACCACCTGACTAGATGGTGATCTTAAAAGTGAGACTTCTATAGGCATCAGTAGGGAGATGGTGGATGTTGACCACCCAAATTCATGATGAGGTGACCCTCACCTGGTTAGACATTGAGCGGCTTTTCCAGGATGATTTTTCCCTTTGACCATACACTCTATGTGCATTCAGGAGCTACTTCACCTACAATAGGGTAGTATAACAATAGGTGAGTACTCCGTGAGGTTCATCGAGGTTTCTCGCTACTCGACGGATATGGTTCAAGACCCTTTCTTCATTTCTTCTGCCATTGAGAAAGGTCATTGGAAAGAGATCTTGGAGTCGATGTTGTCTCCCAACATCCCTACTCAGGCTGGGGTGCTAGAGAGGGCCCATATGCTAGAGAGCTTCTTGGTGGAGTAGGTGCCCATAACTAGAGCTACATGAAGACCCCATGCAGTAGAGTCTTCAATAGGCAGCAAACAACAGACGTGGGGGCCCAATCATGCTAGGTCTTTTAAAGGATGACCCTAGGACTTTGGTTCGTCAGTGTGGGGATCCCAGAAAAGAGGGAGTCAGTCAGGAACTGGGACATGCTTCTCGTGCGGCGGGCCGGGAAACATGGCATATGACAGCCTGACTCACCATACAGATGACCAGCAGACGGTTGTGGGGCCGTCGAGTCAGAGGAAACTGTTTAAGTGGGGAAGTCAGTAGGGCGACAGACGGGGAAGGGGAGTAGGTCAAGCAGCAGGTGGTGGGTGATGGTTTTTCGTGTTACCACCACCAACCCCAGGCGGTCCACCCCAACCTCAGGGAATAGGTAGAAAGGGGCACGAACATCTTCAAGAAGAGGAGAATTATTACCACAACACTCCAGAGATGATAAGAGGTATGATCTGTATCCTCTCCACCCTAGATTTAGTTTCTATAGTCACAGATGCTTGTCACTACATCCTTGCCACGACTCTCGTTTAGAGATCAGACATTCTAGTGGAGTTGTTAGCTCGATCCTTACAGCATGAGACTCTTACGAGAGGGGATTTGATTATTACACACTAGTTACAGTAGTGTAAGCTTACTTTAGTAGGCGAGATCATCGGTTGGGATCTCTTAGTAGCAGCGTCAAGGCCTTACGATTTAATCTTGGGTATGGACTAGTTATCCACAGTCCATGCTCAGATCGATTTTTTTAGGCGTACAGTGCGGTGTGTCTGTGGATATTGAACCAGGTTTTCCTTTACTAGTGAGAAGGTAACCCTTGTAGCAAAGGAAAATTTTTTTAGAGGAGGGTGCAGCCAGTCACTCACCAATTGGCTAGGCTCACTCTTGGTGCAATGTATGAGATGATTCCAAGATTTCATATAGTGGTGGAAGAGTACAAGTATTTTCTTCCTAAAGATGTTCTAGGACTACCTCCACAAAGGGATGTGCAATTTTTCATCGAACTATTCCCCAGGATGACACTAATATCTACACTCGCATATCAAATGTCTTCCAAGGTGATTCGTGAGTTGAGGGTCAATTTGGAGGACTTGCAAGAGAAGGGGTATGTAAGGCCCATCATTTCATCATGGGTAGCCCCGATGATTTTTTTTCAAAGAAGTCAGATATATGTTTGATGTGGTGCATGGACTTTTGGCATTTGAACTAGGTTTCCATGAAGAACAAGTATCCACTGCCGATAATCGATGATCTCTTTGAACAATTGAAGGGGGAAAAGTGGTTCTCAAATATTGAACTCAGATCAGGATATCACGATCTTCGTGTATGAGATTAGGATGTGCCTAAGACAACCTTTATGTTCTGATATGACAACAACGAATTCCTAGTTATGCCTTCTAGTGTGACCACCTCTCCAATAGTGTTCATGGAACTCATGAACATGATCTTCTAGCCTTACCTTGACCAGTTTGTTGTGGTCTTCATTGATGAAAACATAATATACTCAGCATCAGAGGAGGAGCACGCTACAAACTTGCAGATAATATTGGATACACTCTCATATAACTAGCTTTATGGTAGGCTCTCAAAGTGTTAGTTTTGTATACAGGAGGTCCACTCTCGGGGACATGTTATCTAGTAGGCTTGGGTTGTAGTAGATACAACAATGATAGATGTGGTGCTTTCTTGGATTCCGCCCAGGTGTGTGACTAAGGTGCATATCTTCTAGGGGTTTGCTGGGTACTATCAGAGGTTTGTGACCACCTTATCCATAGTAGAAGAACCCTTATCGGCTTTTACACAGAAGGTACATCCCATTGTGTGGATGGAGAAATGTCATCAGGGTTTCTTGGAGTTGAGATCGATACTGAATAGTACCCCCATATTTGGACTACCAGAGGAGGGAATTGGGTATGCAGTTTACTGTGAGACATAAGAGACCAAAATGTGTTGTTTTCTGATGAAGGAGTGAGCAGTGATCGCCTACGACTCATGCCAGTTGAGGTAGCATGAGGAGAACTACGTGACCCATGACCTGGAGATAGTAGAAGTGGTCTTTTCCATAATGATGTGGTGACACTACTTGATTGGTGAATGGTTTATGGTTTATTCTAACCATAAGATCCTCAGGTATATATTCTCCCAGAATGACCAAAACATGAGACAACAACGATGGAATGATTTCCTCTAGGGCTTTGACTATTATATATTCTATACTCATGGAAAGGGAAATGTTGTGGTAGACACACTCAGTAGGAGGACCTATTTGCAACTGCTTAGTGAGGAGATAGAGTAGTTGGGCAGGATGTAGATATCTTTCTTGGATGATGGTGAAGCTTCTTACCTTCGGTTGATGACTGTTACTCCCCCACTCATACAGCATGTCAGGGAGGCACAACTGGTGGATGTTTACTATGAGGACTGACATGCTCAATTATCCTCAAGATGTGATCTGGATGAATTTTAGATAGGTGGGTAGCACATCAATTTCTCAAAGGGTGCACTATAGTTCTAGTGAAATTGTAGTAGGAGGTGTTGAGGGAGTTCCATACATCCTCTTTGGTGGTACATACTGGAGTGGCAAAGATTTACCAGGACCTCCGACGTTAGTACTGGTGGCCAAGGATGAAGAAAGAAGTGGCTGATTTCATTTCAATATGGCACACTTTTTAGAAAGTGAAGGTTGAGAATCATGTTTCAGTAGGCTTGGCCCAGCCACTTGAGGTACTGGAGTGGAAATGGTATGGTGTCCCAATAGAATTTGTGATTGGGATACCGTACATATAGGGGACATGACTCTATTTGGGTGATCATTGACTGAATCACCATGTTGGTTCAATTCCTACCCATCTATCTAGTATCAGGGACCGATAGAGTGCAAGCGACGAATATTTGTCTAGGAGATAGTGCGACTTCATGGGGTGCCTTCGACGATCGTCTCAGATCATGATGTTATTTATACATCCCTGATGTGGAGAGGATTACATGAGGAATTTGGGATAAAGATACTCTTGTGCATAGCTTTTCACCCCCATATGGATGGTCAGACCGAGTAGAACATACAGAACTTGTAGGATATGCTACGTTCTTGAATCCTAGATTTTGGTCACTGTTGAGAGGACCACCTTCAACTAGTGGTGTTTTCATACAACAATAGCTATCACTCCACCATTTTCATGTCACCATTTGAGGCCTTGTAAGGGCGACCTTACATATCACCCATATACTAGATAGCCCCAGGGGAGTTGGAACTTATGGGTCCAGAGTTGGTACGGGCTACCACTAAGAAGGAGAAGATCAACCAAGAGAGGATGAGGATTTCACAGAGTAGGAAGAAGTCTTATGAGGATAGGAGATGGAGACCCTTGGATTTGAAGGAGGGTGATCATGTATTTTTTTGGGTCTTACATCGATGAGAATTTCAATGATTTGGTAGGGGCGGAGAACTACCTCTAAGGTTCATCAGACCTTTTCAGATCCTGAGCAGAGTTGGAGAGGTGTCTTACCACCTATCTCTTCTCCCAATGATGCATCGGGTGCATGATTTTTTCCACGTATCGCAGATGAAAAGGTACGTGAAATATCCATTTCACGCCATCGACTGGGGCGGGCTAGACATTAATGATGGGGTGACTTTTGCAGAGTTCTCGGTGGAGATAGAGGATCGACATGAGTGGGTCCTACTTGGGGGATTGATTCCTCAGGTATGTGTTTGGTGGCAGCATGAGAATCTGTAGGAGAGAACATGGAAGTGGGAGGCTCAAATTCATGCTTATTACCCCCATCCATTTTATTAATTTTTTTGTTTTGTCTTCTGGGGACATAAATCCCTATGGTGGAGAGAATTTAATGTCTTATAAATTACATGTAATTTTTTTAATTATATGAAATTATTTAGAGACCACACGCTTTGAAGGAATGTGATTCTGAGGCTCGGTGTACCCGGAATGGAATTTTGAACATTTTTTAGTTCACATAAAAAAAACGTGAGTGGGATTTTAAAACATTTGAACTGACAATTGGATTGAAAATTCAAGGGAACCATTTAATTTAGAATTTTGGGATTCTCCTAGAAAGGGCGTAACATTGGCCCCCAAGGGCAGAACATAAAAGTTAATTTTCAGATATTTCATAGAATAATAAAATAACATTAAAAAATTATTTTATTTTATTTTATCATCAATTTTTGGTGGACGGTGACACTTTGGTGCAGTGACGCGGTTCATTGAAAAGGCTCCTTAATGTCTCATTAACTCGTAGTGTAATAACGCTTTAATGAAACATAACAGTGATGTTGTTTCATAAATGAAACAGCATAATGATGCAAAGCTGTAGTGTAATAGAAATGTTTTGATATGTTTTCCTTTTATTTTGGTTGAAATATTGATGGAAGGAAGAATAAAAAATGTGAGTTTTATCTGATGAACCTCTGATGAACATCGTCTCCAATGATGAATGACAAAGACTGACAAACACCAAATGTCTTCGATGCACCGTGAAGAAAAGAGCATGAAGTGACGAACAACGTCGACGTCTTGAAACCTCAAGGACTTAACACTACAGAAATGAACGTCAAAGAGGTATAAGATAATTGATTTTAATGTTCTTCCCCATTTATATTTTAGAAATGATGAAAGCAGATCAACCCAAAAATACGTTGATCCATGAATCGTGCATTTATGCAGGAGGGTGACTTCTCTTTTGGAAGTTATTATCCAGGATTATTTTATCTATTATTTGATTGATCCACAACCCCCTAGCCTCTCCATGATTATTAACCTCTAACTCAGAGGGCGAAGGCTGACATGAACACAGATAGAGCTCCACAGTCATGTGCATCCTTTTTGGATGCACCCTCAATGTGGTGGAAAGATGATTTTGGGACCTTTTTGGTGAAGATGACGTTCCCCGGAGAGGGAATGCGCAGGAGGCGTGAATAACAGACCACAGGAGCGCTTCAGACAGTCTTCCAAACATCTCCTGATGCATAGGTGGTCACTTTCGGCGGCGACTCGGGGCAGAGGTGGTGGCGTGCTTGTCGGTGCGCTGCAGCAGTAGTGGGGAGACAAAGTGCCTGCCTGGCACTACCAATAGGGATGACCTGCATCTGGGCCATCCTAGTGGTTCGGCAAGCCATGGTTGCACGATTGCGGTAGGAGGTCCCCACGTGTCCGCGAGTCCATTAGATGCCATACACGGTTGTAATGCCCCGGGCCCACCATGTCCATTACTTTGCCAAAATAAGGCTCCACCAAAATAGTGGCACCAGTCACGGTGGAACCATGAGGGTGAAACCTTGATGGTGGCACCGTAAGGGTGACACCATGAAGGTGGCTCTGTGTCCTCACCCACCCCTCTGTTTCCTTTTTCCACTCCCACTCCCGCAACATTTGTTTTGACACAAATTAATTCTTTTACCCTTTTTAAATCCATTTAAAGACCATAATTAATTCCTAAAAATCCCGAGAAACCTCTCCAATGGGGGGGGGGGTATTAAATAACACCTTAATATCATCATGTGTCACTTCCCACCCACATAGGAAACCACGATCCTACTTTCCAGGCATTTAAAATTCCATATCTCGTAACAGTAGGATCTCCTCTTTATATCTCCCACTAGAGTTTCTGTTTTTCCATCTTGTCTGGATATCTTTCTTCTTCCTAGTGCGCCGAGAGTTCCTCTATTCCCGTGACTTGTGTCTCTCCTCTGTTGGAGCTCTCTACACCTCTTGGAGTCCACAAAATTCATCCCCTGCAAGCCGTGCATCCCCTCTTCTTGGCGCGTGGAGAAAAACATAGATCCTTGATCAACCAGGTAGAGATTTTCCTTCGTATCTCCTTTCTGTGTATCATGTGCGGTGGGTACGCTACTGTTTCTCTGGGAGTGGGTGAAACCAAACGTTAATGTAGATAACAAATGGATCTTAATGAATGAAGGGAAGGAGTGTCAACGATGTGTTGTTGTTCTGTTTTTCCTCTCTTCCTTGATGATTATGTTGTGTACTATTGGGATATGCTCACTGAAAATCATGGTCATTAGTGGTCTTTCCTTTGCACACTAATGAACCCTTTCCTTCTGTGATGATTAAAGGATTGTAACTTGGAAATCAGTTATTCACATAAACTCATTGGATTAAATGGATACCCAGTAAACATAAAGCCCGGTGTGGTCACCCCGACTAACCAATGGAAAGAATAAAATAATGAATGATGTGATTGAACCTGGAAGATTCCCTACTATGTTATATTAGTAGTTGTGTTTTTCTATTTTATTGCCTATGGGGTGAAGTGGGTGAGGATGGGATCATCTTGGTTGTGAGTCTGAAAGTGTGTGGTTTCTCTACTTGTGATGCGAATTGGGGTAGAATCCTCTACTGTTGGCATATCGTTGGATCATGTTTTTGGGGATGTGGGGTTGTATCTTGAAGACTTCTTTGGTTCCAATACTTTGAGTGATCTCACTTATCCCCTTGTTGTGGTGACTTTACAAGAGAACCAGGTGTGAATGCTTAGAATTTCTGTTTGGCTGTTTCTCTTTTCCTGGCTAGTGGTTATGCCCGTTAGTATCCCCGTAGTGTAGATTTCACCTAAATGGAATTGCATGAACATGAAAACAGGAATGGTTTAAATGTGGAATTGGTTTTGAGAGTGAGTTGTGACTTGGCCGTGAGTACTATGCCTTATTTTATGAATGAATAATAACAATGGTGTTGTGCTTAGGTTGGCTTTGGAAACCCTAGGTTGGGAAAAGTGCTTGTTACTTATACACATATCTTTAGTTTTTATGTTTCTTATTCTTGCACCACCCAAGTTGAGAACTTTAGTGCTAAACACCCTCATTTCATGGGGGAGGGTGTTTTCCCCAACACTCCTATGAGTGGCTAGTTATTAGTTCCTTTTCTTCTCCCTTTCTTGAATTGCCTAAGACTCTTCGAGTAGGTAGTGATGGCCTGAAGTCCATTATTAGACCAAGAATCATTATGAATGGTAGTTGTGGTGGTTCCGGCCCAGGTGTTTGCGGGCGGGATGTGTGGTTGTGGCCCAGGTGTTTGCGGGTGTGATGTGTGGTTGTGTCCCAGGTGTTTTAGAGCGGGATGGGTTTTAGTGGCCTAGGTGTTTGCTGGCAGGATGTGTGCTTGTGTCCCAGGTGTGTGCAAGCAGGTGTGGTAGTGGGACTGTGGTGAGAATGGCAAGATTAGTTCAATGTGTAGGATGTCTTTAATAACCAGTGGTAAAGTGGCACGGGGTACCCAAACGTCGATGTGCTATTAATATATATTTCTTACTTGTGTTATTTGGGGAGTGTGCCTTAGTGAGTCTTGGGTGGTTACTTTCCCTTACTTGGTGCTTTGGTTATTTCTTCTCTCACAGGGAATTATAATGCCTCTCCAATTGTGCATGAGAGCCTTTGGTTTTCACAACTGAGTATACTTGTATGCTCACCCTACATATATAAAACTGCTTTCAGGTTTCCAGGGGGGATTCTGGGATCGTGCAAGGCTTTACTAGCTCGTACGTTGGGACAATTTTTGTTTCTGTTTTTCATTTTATTTGGTACTTTAACATTGTAGTATCCTTGTACTTTTGTATCATTTACTTTTGGAACATGCATATGGGAATGGTTTGTTTGTCCATTACATGTACTTTCAGTTTTGGTGTTATGGGATTTACAATCTTATCTCCCGATCCTATTAATGCAAAAGGGTAATTCCTTCCATCTTCTGATTGATTATATACCCTTGGTGCTAGTCGCCACTCCGGGACCTATTGAAGGTTGTTCTTAGGGGTCATTATCTATCCTTCAACATGAAGAAGGAAGGGTCTGGAAATCATCTGTCCCTTCCCTCATCTTGGTGATGGCGGGTGGTGATAGAATGGTATCAAAGGTGATGGTTGAGAGATAGGATGAGGTATGGAGTTAGGCACCATGAGGATTGAATGGGATAGTATAGAAACAATGTTGGGTGATCTTGGTTCATGAATTAGGTTAGGGAAGACAGACTAGGACACGAGATTTTAGCCCCCCCCCCCCCCCGTGATCCGATGCAAGGACTCTGGACCTACCGAATGACCAAGTGTGGATACAATGATTTCAGGGTAGAGACCCTATAAAAGGTACATGCATCATAATGAATTGTGTTCTTTTGTTTCATGGGTATTTGGGGAATATACAATTAAATAATAAGTCCAAGAAAAATTTAAGAACAGTATTCTCTACTACTCGGGCTTAGGAATTCCTTGTTACCTAGTAGCTATGGCACCTGGGAGAGGACCACGAGTAGTGCGGGCGATTGAGGCCCAAGAGGTTGATTTTGATGATCGAAAGAGGATGGATCGAGAAGAATAAGATGATTAGTGGAAGAAGAAACTTTGTGCCTTTCAGCGGCAGACACTCGGGAAGTATGAGGGCAACATCTCTGATGTGGAGACAGAGAGCTGGCTAGGGGAGCTGGTGATAGCATTCAGCTTGATCTAGGCTTCGACAGAGTACTGGGTTCCTCTGGATGTAATCCAGATGCATGGAGCAGTGTGTCAGTGGTGGATGGTTTATCTTGGGGATAAGAGGGAGGCTGAGGATACGTGGGCTGACTTCGAGAAGGATTTCTGGGCAGAATTCCTCTCTTCCAAGATGAAGGCTGAGATGAGGCAGGAAAAAATCTCCCTCCAGCAGGGTATTTTGTCATTGAGAGAATTTGGGATCAAGTTCAAGGATCTCCTTCGCTTTCCTCTCGACCTTTTTCCAGATGAGGAGTCTCAGGCGAGATGTTTGGAGGAGGCACTTCGACCTTCTCTTCCGTATGTGGTTACTCCATTCACCTTACTGACCTACATGGAGGTCCAGAAGAAGGATGAAGTGGTGGAGAGGATGCACAAGTTGGGAGGTGTATCTCGAGAGGGAATCCAGTTGGGCTCGTCGAAGGGGAAGGCCGTCAGTAGTAGGCCTCCAGCATCAGGGCCCTCTAGGTTTTGACCACCAGGGAGCAGGCCTCAGAAGTTCCAGTTCTGATCTCCTGGTCCTCTCCCTTTCCTTTCGGGCCCAGGACCGAGGTTCTTCTTCTATGGGAGCCATGGTCACCTTTGGAAATAGTGCCCAAATAGGGTGTAGAAAAATGGGGGTTGGCCAGTGTAGCACCCACCCCAGCCTCAATAGTTTCCAGCCAGGCCCTTTCAGTAGCAGTAGGGGCAGTGAGCTCCCGCTCCTCTGAGGGCAGACATTGCGGGAGGAGGCCGACCTCAGGGCGCTCCTCTAGGACCATGACCCAGACATGGTGGGAGAGGTTTCCGATAGACGGGAGGCAGAGGAACTGGGTGTGGGAAGTTTCACGCTGTGGAGGCACCAGTTACAGCAGGGATATAGGTCGTTCGAGGTACGATCAGCTTGTTTAGTACCCTGGTTTATGCCTTGGTCTATACAGGAGCATCACACTATTTTGTTGCACCCAGTCTAGACCGTGCCCTTGGTTTAGACGCTGAGAGACTTCCAGTGCCCCTGGTGCTGAGCACAACAGTCGGAGGTCAGACTGACTTGACTTATGTTTGTCGTGGTGTAGACTGATGATAAAGCCACATCAGTCAGTCAGGAATCTTCTACTATTGCAGATACATCCAAACGATTTCATCCTAGGTATTGACTGGTTGTTCTCTGTATTTGTCGTCATTGACTTCAACCGAGGAAGGGTCATGTTTTCATACATGGGTGGCCGATGTGTAACTTTTATCGGTGAGCGGGGTGGCCAGAAGAGTAGCAGGAGAGATGAACCCCTCCTTTCCATGTTAGCTAAGCTGTTCGTGGAGTCGGTGGACGTAGAGATGGTGGAAGTTCCATGGGTCATTAGTGAGTTTATGGACGTCTTTTCTGAAGAGGTGACAACTCTACCCCCTTGATGTGATGTTGAGTTTGGGATAGACATTCAACCTGGTGCCCATCCTATTTCGATGGCCCCCTACCAGATGTCACCTTCTGAGTAACGATAGTTGCAGATCCAGATTGATGATTTGATGAAGAATGGTTTTGTTCGTCCAACTGAGTCACCATGGGGTGCTCCTGTTTTGTTTGCGATAAAGGCAGATGGAGGTCTCATGCTATTCATAGACTACCGGAGACTAAACTAGGTACCGGTCAAGAACCGTTAACCCCTCTCGAGGACAGATGATCTCTTTGACCAGCTGAAGGGAGCAGGGTGGTTCTGTAAGATCGATCTACGATCTGGATATCAACAGGTGAGGGTGAATGAGGGTGACATCTCAATGACTTCCTTAGGTGCAGGTATGAGAACATTGAGTTTGTAGTCATTTCGTTTGGTGTTATGAAAGCTCCATCTGTGTTCATGGGGCTCGTGAACTCCGTCTTCCAGGAATACCTGGATCGGTTCATAGTCGTGTTAATTGACGACATCCTAATCTACTCAAGATTAGAGGAGGACAACTCTGAGCACCTAAGAATGGTTTTATAGGTCCTCCGACTGCACCAACTCTATGGGATGTTGCCAAGTGAATGTTCTGTATGCTAGAGGTACGCTTCCTTGGGCATGTGGTATCCGATCAGGGGATAACAGTGGACCCATGTAAGGTCGATACCATTGTTTCTTGGGTAGCACCCAAGAACGAGGCGGAGGTTCATAGTTTCCTCAGGCTGGCAAGATACTACTGGAGGTTCGTACCCAAATTCTCTCGAGTTGCAGCACCTTTGAAGGCTTTGACCAAGAAGGAACTTGAATTTATATGGAACGGGTAGTGCGAGGCAGCCTTCACCTGTCTAAAGGAGAAGTTGGTTAGTGCCCCAGTGCTGAGATTTCCAGAGGAAGGGGCGGCGTATAAGGTATTCTGTGATGCTTCAGGGCAAGGACTCGGGTGTGTGTTGATGCAAAGAAAAGGGGTGATCTATTATGGGTCTAGGCAGTTGCGTCCTCATGAGCGTAATTATGCCACCCTCGATCTGGAGCTTGCGGTGGTTGTTTTCGTACTAATGTTGTGGCAGCATTACCTCATCGGGGAGTGCTTTGTGGTCTTCACGGATCACAAAATCTTGAAGTATATCTTCTCACAGCAGGACCTGAACTTACGGAAGTAGAGGTGGATGGATTTCCTTCAAGACTACGACTTCATAATTTCCTACACCTCAGGAAAAGGAAATGTGGTGGCTGATACATTGATCAGGAAGTCGCAGAAGGATGCGGTTTGAGAGTCGGCAGATGCTTGGAAGGCGATGGAATAGTTGGCTTCCCTACACCTGGGTGTGAGGATGGATAGTGGTAGAGGTTTCTTGTATCATATTATAGTGCAATCCTCTCTTCTGTGGCAGGTAGAGGAGTCCGAGTGGGGAGATTCAGAAAGTGAAGTGATGCATGACCGGGTTTCCCAAGGCGATGCTCTAGAAGGGTGTACAGAGGATGGTCAGAATCATATGATTTTACAAGGGGAGATGTTTGTTCTAGAGGTGATGCATGAGAGGGTCCTTGGTGAGTTTCACAACTCACACCTAGCGGTGAACCTGGGAGTTTCCAAGATGTACCAGGGTCTGAGGAGACAGTCTTGGTGGCCCGATGTAAAGTGGGTGGTGGCAGAGTTCATGGCCAAATTCCTAGCGTGTCAGCAGGTGAAGGGTGAACACCATGTTCCAAGCGGTTTTTTTCAGGCTTTAGACGTCCCCGAGTGGAAGTGGGATGACATCTCGATGGATTTATTCACAGGGCTACCCAAGGTTCAAGGAGGCTACGACACTATCTGTGTAGTGGTGGACCGGTTGACGAAATCGGCTCACTTTCAGGCGATCAAGGAGTCGGGTGCAGGGGATGGCTTAGCATGGAGGTATGTGGATGAGTTGGTGTGGTTTCAGGGAGTTCCGAGGTTGATAGTCTCGGATAGGGATTCATGGTTTACATCACTAATCTAGAGAGGATTGCAGCATGCTTTTGGATCCCAGCTACACCTTAGCACTGCTTTCCACCCCCAGACAGATGGGCAGATAGAGCGCAGTATCCAGACAATGGAGGACATACTAGGGCCATGTATTCTAGATTTTGGGGGATTGTGGGTGCGTCACATTCCACATGTAGAGTTTTCCTACAATAACAGATATCACTCTACCATAGGAATGGCTCCATTCGAAGCCTTGTATGGACGACCATGTTGCTCACCCCTGTGTGGGACCTAGGTTGGGGAACCAGGTGTTCTTGGACCAAAGATGGTGCAGAGCACGACGGAGAAGGTTCAGCTTATACGGGAGAAGATGAAGGCATCTCATTAATGGTAGAAGTCATATATCTAAAATAGGAGGAGACCCTTGAAGTTCGAGGTCAGGGACCACGTATTCTTGAAGGTATCCCATCGGCGTGGACAATAGAGGTTCGACAGGGGGAGTAAGATTTCTCAATGGTTCATCGGACCCTTTGAAGTGTTGTGGCAGGTCATGGAAGTGGATTATCAGCTAGCGCAACCACCACCGCAGCTAAGAATACATGACGTCTTCCATGTGTCATAACTCTGACGGTATCTACATGACGATTCACAAGTCCTCGAACGGGGAGAGCTAGATATAGGGGAAGATGAAACGTTTGGGGAGCGACCAGTGATGATTGAAGGTCGTGAAGATAAGGTTCTTCGTGGATGGAACATTCCTTTTGTTCGTGTGTTGTGGAGACATGGTGGGCTTGAGGAAGGTACCTGGGAACAAGAGACGCAGATGCATGCCCAGTACCCAGAGCTGTTTTGAGATTTTTTCGGTTTTGTTTTTACATGTTTGTGAGGGAACAATTTACTTTGTTTAATATAGAACACGTGGTTTTCCTTATTTTGTGGATGTGTGTGAAGAGTCATGACTATGGGGAGGGGAGGACCTGATCCCTAATCAAGACCCATTAATGAGGATGCGATTAAACACGTGCAGGCGAGTTAGTGCCACCCAAATCAGATAATATCTTGACATAGAGGAAGAAAATCCATATCCCATATGACTGGATAGTTTGAACATCCAATGTTTCCTGGTAAAATGAGGGAGAGGTGTTCCTAGATATCGTTGAGGTTCACTCATGAGTGGTATCATTCAATGTAGTTGTGCGGAAGCCCTCTTTTCTTTAGGTCTAGTTTTTATTCTCGAGTGTGAGAATAGTTTGAGAGGCATCTGATGTAATGGCACGGGCCCACCTTGTCCATTAATTTTCCAAAATAAGGATCCACCAAAATAGTGGCACCAGTCATGGTGGAATCGTGACGGTGACACCGTGATAGTGGCATCGTGTCCTCACCCAGCCCTCCGTTTCCTTTTTCCAGTCCCACTCCCGCAACGTTTTTTTTACGTAAAATAATTCTTTTACAATTTTTAAAGCCATTAAATCCCATACTTAATTCCTAAAAATCCAGAGAAAACTCCCTGATGGGGGGTGGTATTAAATACCACCTTAATATCATCATGTGTTACTGCCCACCCGCATAGGAAACTGTGATCCAACTTTCCAGGAATTCAAAATTCCATATATCATAATAGTAGGATATCCTCTTTATATCTCCCACTAGAGATTCTTTTTTTTCTTCTTGGCTGGATTTATTTATTCTTCCTAGTGCGCCTGGATTATCTCTCTTACCGTTGCTTGTTGTGCACCTTTGCTGGAGCTTTCTGCACCTCTTGGACTCCACGGAATTCCTCCCCTGCAAGTCGTGCATCCTCTGTTCCTGGTGCGTGGAGAAAAACATCGATCCTTGGTCAACCAGGTAGGGATTTTCCTTCGTATCCCCTTTATGTGTGTCATGTGGGGTGGGTACGCTGTTGTTTCATTGGGAGTGGGTGAAACCAAACCTTAATGAATATAACAAACATAAATTAATGAATGAAGGGAAGGGGTGTGAACGATGTGCTGCTGTTCAGTGTTTCTTCCCTTCCTTGATTCTTATGTTCCGAACTGTTGGGCTACGCTTGCTAAAATTTGTGGTCGTTGGTGGTCTTTCCTTGCGCACTAATGAACCCTTGCCTTATGTGATGATTAAATTACTATAACTTGGAAATTTGTTAATCATGTAATCTTGGTGGATTAAATGGATACTTAGTAAACATAGAGCCATGTGTGGTCACCCTGACTAACCAACAACATGAAGAAAATAATGAATGATGTTATTGAACTAGGAAGTTTGTATGCTCAGTTCTAGTAGTAGGTGTGTTGTTCTGTTTGATTTCCTATAGGGTGAAGTGGGTGAGGATGGGATCCTCTTGGTTGTTAGTCTGAAACTGTGTGGTTTTATGCTTATGATACGAATTGGGCTGGAATCCTCTACTATTTTCATATCGTTGGTTCATGGTTTTGGGGATGTGCAGCTATATCATGAAGCGTAGATTGGTTCCAGTACTTTGTGGGATCCCACTTATCCCCTTGTTATTGTGACTTCACAAGAGAACCGGGTATGAATGCTTAGAATTCCTATTTGGATGTTTCTCTTTTCCTAGCTAGTGGTTATGCCCGATAGTTTCCCAGTAGTATAGATTTCACCTAAATATAATTGCTTGAACACGAAAACATGAATGGTTTAAATGGGGAATTGGTTTTGGGATTGAGTTGTGACTTGGTCGTGAGTACTGTGACTTCTTTTATGAATGAATAGTTACAAGGGTGCTATGCTTAGGATGGATTTGGAAACCCTAGGTTGGGATGAGTGCTTGTTTAGTATATATAGATCTTTAGTTTTTATGTTTCTTATTCGCGCCCCACCCAAGTTGATAAATTTAGTGTTGAACACCCCCATTTCATGGGGGAGGGTGTTTTTCCCAACACTCCTATGAGTGGATGGTTATTATCTCATTTTATGATCCCTTTCTTGAATAGCCCAAGACTATTCAGGCAGGCTGTGATGGCCGGAAGAACCTTATTAGACCAAGAGTCGTCAGGTAGGGTAGTTGTGGTGGTTCTAGCCTAGGTGTTTGTGGGCGGGATGTGTGGTTGTGGACCAGGTGTTTGTGCGCGAGATGTGTGGTTGTGGCCCAGGTGTTTGCGGGAAAGATGTCTGGTTGTGGCCCAGGTGTTTGTGGGAGGGATGTGTGGTTGTGGACCAGGTGTGTGCGGGTGGGTGTGGTAGTGGGACTGTAGTGAGAATGGCGGGATTGGTTCTATGCTTAGGATGTCTTCAATAATTAGTGGGAAAGTGGCATGGGGTACCCAAACGTTGATGTGCTATTACTATATATTACTTGACTTTCATTATTTCGGGAGTGTGCCTAAGTGAGGCTTACGTGGTTAGTTTCCCTTACTAGGTTCTTTGGTCATTTCTTCTCTCACAGGGAAATAGAATACCTCTCATCTTGTGCACGAGAGCCTTTGGTTTTCCCTACTAAGTATACTTGTATGCTCAACCTATGTATATAAAACTTCTTTCAGGTTTACAGGAGGACTTTAGGGATCGTGCAGGTCCGTACTAGCTCGGACGTTGGGACAGTTGTAGTTGGTGTTTTTCTTTTCTTTGGTACTTTACCTTTGTAGTCTCATTTTACTTTTGTATCATTTACTTTTGGAACATGCATATGGGAATGGTTTGTTTGGGCTTTACTTGTACATTTAGTTTTGGTGTTGTTGGATTTACTATCTTTTCTCCCGATCCTATTAATGAAAAAGGGTATTTCCTTCCATCTTGTGTGTGATTATATACCCTTGGTGCTAGTCTCCACTCCTGGGCCCATTGAAGGCGGGTCCTCGAGGGTCATTATCTCTTCTTCAACTTGAATAAGGAAGGGTCTGGTAATTTTTTGTCCCTTCCCCCATCTTGGTGAATGCAGGTCGTGACAACGGTAGCTGACCACATCCCTTTTAGGAGACACAGTAGTGGCCCGCACCGCGTGGGCGGGACCTGCGCCCTTCGGGTTGGGCCAGACGTGATCGGGTTGCCAGGCAACTCGGAGGGCTAAACCCTCAGCCAAACTGAGTCAAGCCCAATGAATCCCTTTGGGCCTGTCCCACTAGCCAGGCAACACCAGACTGACCCAGTCCTAATCCAGGTCAGTTCAAGTCATTCGAAAGAAAACCAAGGATTATAGGACCCCCTAGGCCAGGTTGGTCATGACAGTCCGACCGGGTCGGACCGAGCCCAAACAAAATTGGCCCCTATTTACTAAAAATCTAATAACATGCAAACTAGGTATCCGATTGATGATCCATTTAGGTTTTTTGGACCCTCTAAATGAGGAAAATATTTTTTCTAGAGGATGATTTCATGGAAGATGAGATGTGACAAATTGCATGAGGAATGGTTCTCCCAGGTGCACTACATTCGTAAACTTGTGGGTGGATGAGACCTGAATACTGCTGACATTCAACTCTATGAGACTCAAATATGTCCCAGTGGGAAGCACTTATTTGTAACTTTTCAGGCCCATGGTGGATATCACATCTTTTTTACTTTTCAAGACAATGGTACACAATGAGGAGGAGTATCTCATTTCTCCAAGAATAGTGGGAAGTACTTCTATGTGACTTTATAGGCCCACAGTATGCGATGATGAGGTGAACCTAAGTAGTCCAGGGTTAGTGTGAAGAACTTATGTGTGACATGGCCGGCCCACTTTACTCGAAATAGGAGGATTTCTCCAGTAGACAAGGTGTTTGATGATGTGAATATTGACTCTTCTATCACTACCCTAAAGGTATACCTAGTGTGAGATCACCTATTCTTCGTGATTTAATTTGAGGATTGTTGTGTGGTCTTTTCTTTTTGTTTTGGGGTCCCTACTGAGTATTTTTTTACTCACCCCTCCATAGGTTTTTCCCGCACATGTTGTATTTTGTGTAGATGTTTGATGTTTCGATAGAGACAATGGTGAACTAGGACATAAAGGTGCTTAGGGTGACAGGACCGAAAGACACTAAAACAATAGACATGGTGGCCTAGGACCAGGTGGGCCCCAGAAGTATTGGGTGGATATGACGTTCTACACTGGCTTCTAGTAGCTACACTACTTTCACGACCATGTTGGGCTTTTCGTGGATGGCCATCAGAGTTTCCTTCTTGTACTTTTTTGTTTTAAATTCTTTGATTGTGTTTGTATTATGACCCACTAATATTAGTTATAATTTTACTCAACTTTTTTAGTGATACTTGTTTGCTTTTTAGTGTGTGGGACTTGGTTGGGCATGTATGTGCGTACATGTACTCAGAAAAATTCCTCCCACTTATATGTTAAAGCCTTCGACCCTAATTGTCAGCTGCTGGCCTTTGGGAGGTAGGCTTGGGGTAGTCATAGTGTGGGCCTCGAGGGACTGGTCATGACACTAGAACCTAAATTTTTTACCTCTATATTAACAAAATCTAACCTTAACTATGGTAAGTATATTTTATATATTGAGGGGTTAAAAGTGTACTAACATGGTGAAAATTGATAAATTAAATTCAATGTTATGAAATTATAGATTATTTTTAATAATAATTATAATATTTTGGAATTTTTATAATTTTATTTAATTTATGAAAATAAATTTTAACGTAAAATATCCTAAATTTCATTTTTGACATTATTCACATAATTTTACATTGAAAAGAGTATGAATGAAATGTAATTCAAATATAAAACTTTCACATGCCTATAATATGTTATATTGATGTTTGAATTTTGTGAAAACTTTAAATAACTCAAAAATATTACATTTAGTAATTTTAAAATAATATAAGTGTTTTTTTATTTCATGCACAAACATCGTGTCAGCATTGGGTAAGCATTTGTAGTAATTATTTTATCACTAAAAATTAATAATAAATTAATAGGATAAAAAATTCATTCGAATATAAAATAAATCTTTATAAATGTGAAGAATTTGTTTTTATTCATATCATAAAATATTATCATTATTAAATACTGAAAAGTGGAATTTTTTACATTATCCAATACTTAAAAAATTATTAAGGCTAAAATCCATGGTTAATGGTAAAACATAATATATTAATTTTTTTGATGATTATGTAAGAAATACAGTAATAAAATTAAACAAATGAAAATGTTTTAATGAATTTGAATCCTTATCACAAGAGTTTTAACCCTAATAAACCCATTTTACCTTTACCACGTTAACAAAATTTTAAAATGGTTATCATTTATTTGACCTAAAATTAATTTGGCCAATTTAAAAAATATTAATTTTTATGTTTCCAAATATTTACTACATTTTATCAAATTAAATTCAAAAAAATAGCTGAATTTGATTACAAATTGAAACCGTAAAATGAGAGAAATATGGATTTTGGAGAAAAATGCCTTTTTATGTATAAAACTTTTGTATACCAAATTCAACAATAAAATTTATTCCAATGATAATTGGATTATTAAAAATATTATAAAAATAAATTTCATTTCAATTTTTTTTAAAATGTTAATTTTTAAATTCTCCAATCAAACAAAGAATTTTCAATAAAAAAAGTATTTTTCACTATTCAATGAAAATTAAATCTTTTTCAAAAAAGTATAAGAAAATCATTCTGATATAATTTTTACATTATTATTTCAAAACATATTTCTTTTTTTAATAATATTTTCTTAAATATAAAAAAATTAATTATAATGTTCAGTTAAATAATAACCGAAATTATTTACGCTGAAAATTTATTTTGAGGCATTAAATGACATTACAAAAAAGGGTGATTATTTTGTAATAATTAATCATTAAATTTTAATTTATGATGAAATTCAATTAATAGGTTATAACTGTTACATTTAAATAATAATATTTTGTGGTACAATTAAGGTCGGTGTTGTGTATCATATACACTATAAAACATAATATATTTTTTTAAAAATATCATGATATTAAAATAGACCATATTTTAATAAAATTATTCCATGGGATCATATTACTAATAATTTCATGATATATCACTTTATAAGACTCTCATCATCCATTATAAAATCTCTTTAACCATTTTCATACTTCAAATTCCTTAATGAGTGTTTTTAATTTTTGTTTTGTATTGGTATGATCAACCCTTCTTGATATTTTTATTTTTCTTCTAGGATAGAATTTTTGAAGGAATTTATTTAATAATATTCAAAGTATTCATTGGAAATTTATGTAGAGTTTCCCTTGTTTAAAGGAATATACTTTTTTTGTTATATCTTGTATACACATTTTTTATCAAAAAGGTACTTGAGGAGTTGATGAGAAATTAGGGATAATAAAATATAAATAAGGAAACACGTGTATTTAATAAAAAGTAAACAATGATATTGGGTTTTAATGAGAATAATATAAATGAATAATTTTATGGTTATTCATTTTTAATCATATTTTTTAATGCATATATTATACAATCTTTAATCCATTAGTTCTATAATTTAAAATAAAAGCGACATTTTTATTATAAAATGAAATGTTTAAATTATATATGTCACATTAATCATTTTTTGAAATTATTTTTGGGGACCAAAAATTAAATAATATATAATTTATGTTAATTGATAATATACTTAACAAAAATGCGAATATGAACATTCAAAAATGTTCTAATAATTTTGGATATTAATAGTTAATGCTAAATCAAAGAAATGAATTATATAAAAACATTCAAACTCATTTTTTCGAAGATTAATTCTCTATAATGATAAAATGACCAACAAAAAACAATAAAATAAAATGATTCTTTTTTTTATTCATATAATATTGACCCGACACTATAAAAGTAAGAAAACACTTTTTTATTTAATTTTTTAGGTAGTATAATTTATTTACTTGCATGTATATATTTATTATAAGAGATTATAAATTATTATATTACTATAAGTGTTATGAAATATTTTATATTTTTATCTTTTATTAAAAGTATGTTTGTCAAAACACATATTATTGACTATTTTCTTTATGGTTCGTAAATTATTTTTTAGATAGTGGGTGTTGAATAGAAATATATTTTTCAATATGTTTTTTATATGAAAATAATTCATATTTTTTTCAATAGTGATATATATTCTTATACCTACCAACTAAATCATTCAATTCACATAGGAGATATAGGTATCTGATACCTTCATCTTTCCTAATAGAAAAGTGTATGATTTAGAGAGGAAATATGTTGACCATAATTTTTTATTATCAAAAAGTGGGATAGTTTATTCAAATCTAATGCATAGTAATAATGTGTGGATACATGAATATATAACAATTTTGTATCAAACATTATAAAATTTAATAAATGAAAACATAAAAATTCTTTTGTGATTGGCTTACTCTTTATAGTACCATGTATTATGATCACAAAAATGTGGTTATTGTTGGGTCATCCTCCAGTTATTGATTTTTCTATATTGGAAAGAATAACATGTTTAGAAGATCAAAATATACCTATTGTAACAATATAGTTAATTATATAATAAACCACTATCGTATTCATTTTTATTCATGAGGTAGATATTTATTTTAATTATAAATTTAAAAAAAGGAAAGGGGTTTATCATACACTTTTATACAATGGTATTCTTTCAAAATTAAATTTTCAAATTATTAAATTTGAATTGGTAAATAGTAATATATTTTTTGAGTTTTTAAAGTAAAAATTTTCATAGAATAATTTTTTGTAATTTTTAAAAAATCTTCAATTTTCAATGAATTGAAAAAAATAATGATTTTTAATGAATAATGTAAATATTGTATTTTATTGAAAATTTATATTTCGATTTTTATTATTTGAAATATAAAATTATAGTTTATATTATTTTTTTAAAATTTACTTAGTTACTATTTATTTAAATTAATCTATTTATTCTTTTAAATGAACTTTATACATGAATTTAGCATCAAAACATTTTATACTTAAAAGGGAACATTTCTAAAAAGCATCATTCTATTTTTTGAGTTTAACTATAAATTAAATTGTGAAAATTATATTTTTTGAATCATGAGAAATAAATTCAATATTTGGAATCATGTGGTATAAATTTGATAAATAGGTACATTTTATTTTTAATCAATTGAATAGTAATCATAATAATTTTGTTACTATGTTAAAGGATATATTATGTAATTAATGTTAATACTAAAATTATAACATCTATAAAATTAACCCAAAAATTTTATAAATTATATTTTATGAGAACATTTCTTCCATAATCATGAAATATTATTATGTATGGCCTTTTATAAATTTTTATGTTATTATTACCTTTATCATATTTTATTTAATGATAAGTAATGAATGTCCCACTATTTTTTTGAATAAAATTAATTTTAAACATAGGGATAAATAGTGGATAAGTTTGGTTATTAAATTATCATTTAAATATAAATTATTTATACAAATCATGATAATTTAGTTTTAATATTTAACTGGGAAAAAATTACCTAAAATGCTACTACAACACATTCTTGGTAAATATTTAATTAATGGAAAAATAATATAAATGAAATTAAAAATATTAAAAGCTGTATAATATGAATGATGTAATGTAAAATATAAAATTTAAAGAAAAAATAACATGTTATGGATTTATTAAAATATTTTATTAACATTTAATTTTTTGTCTTGGTTATATAAAATACAAAGTAAAAGAATAGTTCCAAAATTGACACTATTGATAGTTTATGGAAATTATTATTTTATTAAATTTTATTAAATTATAAAAAATCATTCTATATAAAATATATTAGAATATGGTTTATCATGTCTTCCATATTCCATTTTTTGGAAATTTTTCAAGTATAAAGTAACTATCTTGATCCTCAATGAGTAATAAATATTATAGTCATGGTATGGGTAAAAATGGTTAACAGGTATTAAAACCAAAATATATGTTTAAAAATGAGATATAAACTTTAAAAAAATTATTTAATGATACTATTTAAGCTAATACACATATTTTATACTAACATTAAATTTTTGGAGACAGTTTGAAATTAAAATTAATTTATAATAAATTTAAATTTTAGTAATTTCGAAGAGTGCCTCTACCCTTTTTTATAAAAGGGCACCACTAATGATCATTTATTCACACTCCAAAACCCTTCTGGATTGACCAATATCTACCCAATTACCATTATAAAATCCCTTCCAATGTTTTAGAGGCCATATTTTTTTTCATAATACAAATCACATATGTCTTAAGGTGTTATGAATTAATGATCTTCCAAAGAAGAGGTATAATTTTAATCGCATTTTTTTATCCATCAAAATCCTTGAAAATTTATTATTTAATTATAAAATAGTAATTAAAATATATTACATATACTAAGACTTTATTATGTTAACTTCTTAACCCATACCCATATCTTCTTCCATCATATAGGAACCAAAACCATCATTCGTCTGTATGGGGGACTACCGCCACTCAAACTGATGTAATTCATTTTCAATCAGCATCTCTCATGTCTAGATAATGATTATATAATTAATATTTGTGAATAAAATTTGTGAAATATTTTCTTTAATAAAATATAATATACCATTTAAACTCTCACATTTCTATTCATTAAAAAATTAAACCTTTGTCCATGCGTACGTGTGGACTATCACCTCAACGAAGTGATGTGATTGATTTTTCATCACCACATCACATAAATAATATATATATATATATATTTATTTATTTATAAATAATTAATATTATATTAATTATATTTTTATATTTATTTAAATATAAAATAATAATTACTTACTTTCCATAATGACCGTTGACAAACTGAAATGTAACTCATGCATATGTACGGTATACTGTCTCCATGATTATAACATAGTTCATTTTTCATATCCATATTTAATGGTCAAAATTATAAGTATAATTTTTTTGTAAAAATGATAATTATATCATGATTATTATATTATAGAATATGGAATATTGAATACTTTTACCATGATAGTTCTATCGAAGTCATTTTGGACATACAAACAGATTGTCATCAAAACATATGATATAAACATAAATGATTTAGAAATTCTCAAAACATGTTAATATGAGAGATATAAGAAATAATAAACTTGAAATTTTATTTTAGTATGGATTTTTTCTTCATATATCTTTTATTTAATATGATTAATAATGTACATGATGAGTGAGACTCAAGGTAATGGTCTTTCTTTTAAATATCATCTTTTAATGTTTCTTTTATGACATTTTTTTTGATGTCCAAATTTTTTAAAATTATTTTATGGATGTTTTTATTTGAAAATAAAATATTGATATAGGAAATTTAAGGTCTCTTTTAGCATTATCTCAATTAATTTTAAAATATTTATTTGGAAATATTTTATGTTCTTTAGAAAAAGGATAAAGGAATGTTCTATTTTAATGTATATAATGACAACAGATTTTCCCTCCACTATAGTAGCTAAATTATTATAAGATCCCATTTAAATATTTCAAATTTTATTCAATGAAAAACCCTCTTTCCATATATTATAGTTATTTTCAAAATCAATTTTTTAAAATTGATAAGATATTTTAGTATGTAGAAATGTTTTCTTATGAATGAAAAAAAGAATTTTCAGTGGAATGTTAGAAATAAAATGATTTTATGTTTTCTGATTATGTTATGGTAAATGGTAATTATTATTATGATGTATGGTTTTGTTAGAATCTATTTATGGGTGGTAACATTATCAACTAATGACAGGTTGTTTCAAGAAAAACCAATAATGGGTTGGTCTGTGGTATCCCTCAATTTCATTGGGTATAGAAGTTGATCATATTTTCATTCCATTTGGAATATTGATTGTATGATATATTTGGAAATATTATCACATGTAACCTAAATTTTTGTCTATTATTTCTAGGGTTTTTCCAAAAATCATATTATTTCTCCAGGTAATATAAATATATTATGTTTAAATATAAGTATGTGCTATATTTTATAGTTGAAATGTATATCTTAGAGAAAATGATTTTATGATTCTTTCATAATATCAAAGAAACCATTATTAGATTTATTTTTCATTTATAATTTATTTTTAATTCATGTTTAATATTATTTTTAAATATAATGTGATTTATTTGGTAATAAATGTTTATTTTGAGGCCAAATTTTATTTTAAAAAATGAATATATATATATATATTCATGGACTAATGGTTTCATTGTTTTATATGTTCCTTACTGAGATCTTAGTGCTCCTCTCATGTTATAAAATGTTTTTAATAGGATTTGAGGGTGGTTAATGGAAAATAAGTGGTCAACTTGAATGTTATGATGATTTTTCATGAAAAGAAAATCTGTTTAATTTTAAAAAAATTATATAATTGGATTAATTGATCTAAATTAAAAATTTATGCATTGTAATATATCTGTTTGTTATGAATGATTTATGACCTAAATAATTAAGAATATAAAAAGAATTATTGAGAAAGTAAAAAAATTGAATTCCAGTTTAACGAAACTATAATATTTAATGTTCAAGTGTAGGTCCTTATAGTTGGTCTCACAATGAGATTTAGATAATATTAGAGGCTAGGATAATATTAATAGAATTCCATTAATTTATTTTCATTATGTTTTAGTATAAATTATATAGAATTTGAATATTATCATATTTATTCATCTTATTTATGTCTGTTTAGAATGGATATCCATAGATAGAATATATAAGATGATGTAGAATGACACCATGTGGATGATGTCATTCTAAATCAAAACCCTGTATTTGTTATAATTAGAATAGAGTAGTTCATCCTAATAATGGATTATTTGAAATGGGCTATAAATGGTAATGATATCCAAGGGAGAGGGAATTTTGATATACCATAGATAAAAATGATGATTGTGGAGCAATTTATGAGATAGAACCCTCATGTATTAAATATATATTCTTAACTAGTGATAGCTAAAAGATGGATTAACTATTTAGAGAAGATATTTTATTTCATTGTTTGTTCAAAGAATCAAAATGTAATTCCTTGTATTCAATATTTTGAAAGTGAAGCTGATAAATGCTGTAAAATAATTAAGAATAATAAAGTAAGTGAAGATATTGATATCATTTGGGATCCGTTTTCACAAAAAAAAAATAATTTACATTATATTAATATTTAAATAAATTCTAAGAGTGGCCCTTTCATATTTTATAAAATAGAACAAATTATTCTCATTTATTAAAACATCAACAACCATTTTCTCAGAATATATAATAAAAAATTTAATTCTAATATTTTTCCCACGTTCTAGAAGAATTATTTCCTCTTGAATAACAATATTAGATATCTAAAGGTGTTAAACCTTTGATATTTTTTAAATAATAGGTATAATTTTTGTAATGACCAAGGTATTTACAGAATAATAAATTTTCATATCTATTAATATTTATGAATAAGTTATTAATTTTATGTTAAAGGGTACGCTTTGTCTGATATCTTAGTCAACTAATAATAATGGGTTTCTTTGAAATCTTACTTTGCACACAGTGTTGAGTTATACCAAAAAATAATATAAAAATAATATTGTTATTTTAAGTAGTAGTTAAATCCTTGATATTGGAATAGCGGGAATAAATAGTATCAACTGTATTATGAAAATATGGTTTATTCAGGTTAAAATAACGATTATTTAGTTACCAAATTTAATAAAAATGGAAATAAAAACCAATTGAATATAAGAGATTTGCTTTTATGAAATCCCATTTAAAAGATAATAATGGTGCATATAAAATCCCATTACTATTTATGGATTTTTATATATGTGATATATTCAATTTAATATTTTAAATTCATCTTATATGTTTTCTAGATATATTATAAGAACATATTTAATTTTTCTGAAAAAGAAGAAATTTTCTAAAAATGGATTTTGGCCATCTTTTGATGGTGAACCCTTTTTAATTTTATTTTTTGACACCATTATATGTTATATTATAAAAAAAGTACTTTTTTATAAGCTGTACGTGAAAATTTAATTTGGATGTTTTTTTGATATTTTTCTGATATCTATCATGTTTTGATGAATAGTAAAAATACGCTAAATTTAAATTGAAAACATCTTTTTCCATCAAGATAATTTATATGGTTAAATCATTTTTAAGGGTTTTTATGTTTTAATGGATCATATTTTTATTATTTAATCCAATTTTAGACTTTACAAGAAATTTGACATTGAGAATAGACATAAACACTTGTCAATCTTTTGGTAGTTCATTGTTCTTTAAAACACGCTCTCTAGTTTTGACAACAAGAATTAATTATTAATTAATTACTAAACTTTCTGTGTTTTGAATTTGGAAAAATGGATTACATATTTGGAATCAAAAGATCTGTGTTGTTTAAATATGTTCCATTTATTTTTTGAAATTATTAATAGTAACTTCAGTAATTATTTTTATTTATCATTGTTAAAAGGTAAATCAGCTAAATAAGGGTAAAAATAATATTATAATAACATAAAACTACACAAAAAAAGTGTCATAATCGTTTTTAATGACATATTTCAGACCATGACTATCCTTAGGTTGATACTTTTGCATTTTGGAGCCACTTGGGTGTGAAAATGACATTTTATAATTTTTAATTTAATGAAATGGGAAATATAACATTAAAATGTATCTTTTAATAAAAAAAATTCAATATAGAGTTATATAACTGATACCTATGCCTATAAATAGTCATTAGAAATCTAAAAATATTTCTTACATCATGGTATTTCATTTATATACTATAGACAATAAATAAATAAATTTATTTATGACACAATGATGATGCAATGATTAGCTTATTAATGAATGAACCAAATAATTTATAATATAAATATTAAAATAATTGTAATTTGAAAATTTTTATCTCATTAAAGAATTTATGGATTTTTATGAGATATTATATTTGATTTAATGCCTTTGGTTTGAAGTAATCAAGTTTTTATAACTTAAAAAATGATTTACTAAATGGTGTCAAAATTTATATAAATGAGTTTTAAAAAAAATTATTTTATTAATTTATATAATAGTCCTAAAAATCTATGATTCTTCCAAATAACATAATTAATTTTTTAAATTTCATTAATTATCCAATTATGGATCTCTTGTCAATTTATTGTAACTATTGTAACCAAATATTATAAAAATACTAGAAGACATGGTAAGAGTTAATGTTTATAACAAAGCGTTAAACCAAAAAGATAAGTATAATTTTTTTCTTTAATTGTCTAAAAATTATTGTATGATGGGTATTAAAACAAAAATTATATTATATTTGAAATAAATTAATTTGGTACCATTTGAAACCGAAATTCAATTTGTAATAAAATAATATTTCAAAAGTATCCTAAAGTGCCCCTCCTCCCTCTTATAAAAGGACTCCACCTCTAGCACACATAATCAAACCTCTAAAGCCACTTTTCTCGTACAAATTCTACTCATATAATCTCCAAAAATCCATCCCTTCATCCTAGTATCCTTACCTTGGGATGAACACAATTCAAGGAAGCCTTTTGGATTAAATCAAAAGAAGTTACTCGATTTAGAAGTACCGTCTTCTCTCAAGTTCATTTACTTTATTTTCCTTATTCACTCCCTATGCACTTATTATTCATTGATTACATAACAACAACAGTTTCATAAATATTATAGTATCTTTTATGAGAAGTATTTGAACTACACTTACACACACCACTATCTAATGGATAAAAACATATTGTTTCTGTGTATGACGAACTACTCCCTCACGAAATAATGATTGTTCAATTTCCCATACCACCTCTCATGGTACCCATTGTGATGGAATTTTATTTATATATGATATATATTATATTTATATTTCATCTAGATTCCTTAATTTTTATTTACAATATACCTTTGTTCTTTCCATGACGTGTAAATATGATAATTTCATTTGAGGAAGTGTGGACCACAGCCCCCTAAAAGGGATATGACTTGTTCCTGGAATACATGGAACGTATAAAGGATGGTATTATTAATCCTATGATACAAATATGATGTAAATATAATACAAATATTTATATATACATTTATATCATTTTATTATTATTCTTTTAATATGACAAAGAAATGAAACTAGTGTTCACGCGTATGTACAGCCTAAGTCTCCATGAACGATGCATTTCATTTCTTATATCCATATGTTATGGACTATTATAAATACATATATAAAGGATATATAAGGTATTTAAATTATTAATAATATTTTGGAGATTATGTAATTTTGACTACATGGACAATTTTCATCAGAACAAATTCATTTTTGACTCCTGTACCGAATATCGACAAAGCAACCAATATTAACATAAATAATTATGTAATTGTTATAACAATGTAATAAGTGATATAAAATTAATAAATAAGTTTAAAAAGGTTCTGAAACAAGTATAAATTAAACTATTTGTTTTATTCATGAATATAAAGAACGAATAAGACAAGTCAAACTCAATGTAATAGAACTTCTTAACCCAATTTCCATTCTATGGGTTAATATTATACTATATTATATTGTGCACTTATTATGTGAGAAATTACTTTTGATATCCTATATTTTATTTATAATTTATTTATGTGTATTTATAGTGAATACACATAATAGATCTATGTTATTACGAAAATGATCTTTGTAAGGGAATTACTCAACTCAATTTCCACTCATTGGGTTTTATGCATACTTCATTGATTATATTATGACAAGATTATGTGTGGAATAATTGTTTATTTATTTATGTTATAATATACATTTAAATTTGTTTGGATATATTATTTCTACACATAATCACCCCATTGATAAATTCTTATGTCATTTATATGATATTTCTAAGGGAAATTTTAACTCAATCTTTATTCATTGAGTTAAATATCTATGTCATGGGGTTTGTTTTTTCAAAGAATATGTGTGAATGACATATGATTGTTTTAAATTTAATATCCTATTATATTTGTTGTATTTATATTTTTCACAAATAATAATATCATTTATTTATCATTAATCTAAGGATATGATCTTTGTAGGGGATTTCATCTCAATTTACATTCCTTTGAGACTTATTTTTTGTTATGCATAAATTTACCTTTATATAGTGTAAATAACACAATTTTACATATTATATCATGAATATAATTAATCTTATGATATTATAATTTTTTAATATGATTTTTAATTATTCGTATTCAATTATTTTCTCTTGTGGTAAGGGGGTCTTTAGCTAAAACATCATTTTAAATGTTTTAATGATTAGATCTTCAAAATCCTACTCTTTCATGCCCATGTTATCAAAATGATTTAAAGGAAATATTTATATGGACAAGAATGTTTTTAAGTGTAAATTACTCTAAAAATTTTCAAATTTTTTTCAAACACTATGACTCAAAAATTGTTCTTTAAATAGTTTAAATGTGACTTTTAAATTCGATTGATTATGTAATTATCTTGAACTGATATCTTCTGATTACAATGTTGAAATGTTACCTTTCCTTTATACTTTTTTTATGTGTTACAATTATGTTATGGTTCTTGGGAATTTATTACATATATGGGTGGTTCCGTGATTAACCTAGGGTGGGTGAGCCTGTGATAGGTATCCAATGCATTGGGTAACATGAAGGAGGTAAACTTTAATGTTTCTCCATAGAGATTTTGGGAATATACTGTTATGGTTATTCCAAATGTAACCATGAAGGTTACTCCCTCAGTATCTATGAAAGATAAAATGTATTTATGTTATGGATTCCACAAGATACCTTTATGGTTTATGATTTCTATGAGTTACTCATAAATATTATGATTTTATGAGGAATTTTAAAGAGATTATGTTTTATGAGTGAAAAATATGATTTAATTGATTTGTATGTATTCATGGGATAATGTTTTCTTTCCATATTTTATATCCAGTACAGAGCTTTTTAGGCTCATATCAAATTTTAGAAAAAATATTCATAGGGTATAAGGAAGGGTAAGGGAAACAAAGAATTCAAGAAGATTTATATCAAGAAAAGAATTATTATTTTATTCAAGGAGTTTTATTATTTTGGAAAACAATTAGATAGAGTAGAAGTGTATAATTTTAAATATTTGAGATTTAATTTAATATATTTGGGATAATTCTATAAAACCCTAATCCTAAAAATATCCTAAATGTAAATAAAAGTTAAATTATTGACTGATCTCAAGATTATGTATTGTTTTAAGGGAGGGGCCTTATAATTTTAATTGTATACTTTAGTTTTATTTCTCCTAACAGCACCTTGAAATATTATTCATACATTTTAAAATAATAAAACAAGTATAATAAATATATTGGGATATTATTATGTTAATTTCTTATCCTATATCAATCTCATATTCCCTTAAATGGAAATAGAAACCATTGTTCTTGTGTATAGTAAACAACCACCTCATGCACTAATGTAATTCATTTTCTATCACCGTACCTCATGGTTAGATTATAATGATGGATTAAATTTTATTATATGATATTAATTAATTATTTATCATTATTTAAAAGAAATATATTTTTTACCTTCACACCTTTACAGCCACAATAAAATTAGAACATTGTTTGTGCGTACATGTGGACTACCACACCCCCGATGCGATGTGATTCATTTATACTCACATAATTTGATGGATGAAATATATATGTATATTTTAAGAAATAATAGAATATTTATTATATTATAATCATTATTTAAATATAAAATAATACTGACCGTCTTTCCATAATTATCATTGAAAAATAGAAACGTTACTCCTGCATACGTACAATCTACCATCCCCATGATTGTAAGATAGTTCATTTTTTATAACAATACTAAATTGCTCGATTGAAAAGTATAATTATTGAATTAAAATGAAAATTATTTCATGATTATTATTCTAGGGATTATAGAGTAATGAAATATTTTTCCGTGATCATCAAACCAGAGTCATTTTGTACTAAATAACTGAATATTGTCAAAACAACTGATGGAAATATAAATGATTAATTAATTTTTATAATTGTAAATTAAACTAAATAAAATGAATAATATAAAAAAATAGGTTCTCATAGAAAAAAATAATGAACATAATATCATTATTCAAGAATACAAACAATATACATGATGATTTATACTAAAGGTAACTGATTTTCTTTTAAAAATACTCTTTTGATGTTTCCCTTAAAACCATTTTATCCCAAGTATAAGTGTTTAAAATTATTCTATGTATTTATTTATATGGGAATAAAATATTGATAAAATAATTTTTATTTTTATTTTTATTTTTTCAATGATTTTCAAATGGAATCATTTTCTGGACTATTTCGATGTTTTTTACCAAAAGAAAAAAGCAATATTCTATTTCAATATTTTTTATGACAAAATATTTTCCCTCAACCAAAACTATTATTTTATTTTTGGATGCTATTAAAATATTTAATATTTAATCCTCAGATAAAAACCCTCTTTCTCTATATTTGGGTTATTTTTAAATTGTGGTTCGAAATGTATCAGATATTTTAATATCCAGAAATGTTTTATTATGGATGCATTGAATATTTTAGGAGTTTAGTGAAAGAAATTGTAATATTTTATGTGTCTTGATCGTGTTATAATTTTTGAGAAATTTTATGATGATGTGTGGTTCCATTAAAAACCAAGCACATTTGGTGATATTATTTACTAGTCAAGTGTGGTTTCATGATAAACCAGGGATGGTTGGGTCTTTGAAACTACTCTAATGTATTTGATACAAAAGTCGACTGTATGGTTGTAACATTTTCAAGTGTGATTTTAAGAGTGATATTGAAATGGTGTTCCACAAAACAAACATCTTTTATATTTGTTTTCTATGTATTTTTCCTAGAATCATATTAATTCTCAATTCAATATAATGAAAATATATTTAATGAAACATATATGCTTTTTTCTGGGAGAAAAGTATAACTTTGTGAAAAACAAATTTATGGGTTATTCATGATTTTTTTTAAAATAATTTTGTGTTTTATTTTCCCGTTAAAATTTCTTATTAATTGTTTCAAAAAAAAGTTAGATAAGGCAATATATATGGAAAAAAGTTATTACTTTAATACCAATATTTATTTTTTAAAATGTAAATTTATATATATATCCAAGGAGTATCCCTTTATTCCTTTATTTTTATATCCCTTACAGAGAATTTAATTCCCATACCAGATTTTAAAATCTTTTCAATAGGGTTTATAGATGGGTATGGTAAAACAAGAAATCATGTTAAAGGCCATGAATAATTTTCTTGAAAATAAATTTTTTTCATTTTAATTGTTTTATATCATAGAAAAATGGATACTAATTATAAGTTTACACAATTTAATATATGTATTTTTATGTACTATTTATGGCCTACCTCTAAAAATCTATAAACCTAATATATATTTTGGAATTTAAGAAGTTAATTTTTACATGAAATTCAAGAGAATATGTATTGATTAGGGAAGGCTCCTTACAACCATACTATTTACAGAAGACACTTTATTTTGCTTTAAAATATGATACGTGATGCAGGTCACACTGGGAAGTATCCAAGGAACCTTGTATAATGTTCGAGATTTGATCACCTGGATCGCTGCAAGAAAATAAGTGAATGTGGTGTGCAGGTAGTGAAAATGAGAATAAAGGGGGAAATGGTCAAGGTAGAACCCAAAAAGAAATTGTCTCTAAAAACTCTATTCACAAGATTCCAAAAAGGATGACCAATCATTTGATAAGTCATGAATTAATAAAGAACACAAAGGTTTCAAGAATAACTCACCATAATAATATTACATTCATTCATGATGTTTCAAGAGTACAAGGGGTGGCTATTTATAGTCAAAGAGAGAAAGAAATTTGAATCACACCATGTGGTGTCTTTTACATTATTCTAATTCCTAGTTTTCCATAGCAAAAAAGCCTAAAGGATTCTTTTGACAACAATGGTATTTTCTCGTGACTTTAAGAGATAATTAGCACACCCTTTTTGGAAAAGTAAAGGCAAGTCGCCCACCACCTTTTGACATTGAAGATCCCATGGTGGTGTGGGATTGAAATTAGTAGCACACCATGGGTTGGGTCATTAAATGAATATATAGTCATCAATTAAGTTAATTATCGGCCTATATGCTCCCCCTAAGAAAGGGTGTTGGGCCTCCTCTTAGAATTCCCCAATTAACCCATTTAAGGTATCCTTCATTCTATTGGTATTCTCCCTTGTCATTGGGACTCCAATTCCACAAATTGGGTCTTGTCCACTTGTGTGCATTATACCCTCCCCATCAAGTCCTCCTCCAACCCTGTGATGCCCATGTGTTCCAGGATCCTCATTAATATGTCATCCCAAAAGAGCATCAAAACATGTTACATTATTGTTATATCCCACAAATAAAACAACTATTATCCGGATATCATGATTAATATTATGGAACATAATACACTTATACTTTTATCTAAAAAATATAACAATTTATTTTTGTTAAATGAAATTATAAAAAACAAATACATCATACAACTGACAAAGTAAAAATATGTTGACCAACCAAATTATTTGAAAAAATAAAAAAGACCAATAAAATAAATAATACAATGAATAAATTCTATAGATCTATGATATAATAATAATGTATTTAGGATGAATATAATAACAAAAATAAACATTTATGAATATTGAAGGATTTAAAATGAAAAAAAATTAAAATTAGCATGAATTGAAACCATGAGAAGAACAATAATTGAAATAATTATATGATATCAACCTCGAACTTTGGTGTGAAAAATTGGATAATGTTTTAATTATTAAATATAAGTTAGTTGTAAAAGACTATTATACTGACCCTGTCATCCAAACCTAATCTAGATAATCTAAGATTAATTTTGTAGTAGAAAAAACTAATCTTATAACATCAGTGTAAATTTGGAAGACAACCAGAATCATTAATCTAGTATATGACTCCAAATAGACCTTGATAACATTAAGAATAAGTTGAATAATTTGATGACTAAATAAGGATGTAAGATAATATTTTTTTTATAACATTGTATTTCTTTCAAATAATTATATTTCACATGTATTGAATGTTAAAATATAATCCACAATAACTCAACAAAATGTTAAATATAAAAAATGAAGCCACATAAAACACCATAATCAAAACAATATAAAATAAGCAGTGATGGATGTAATGAAGAAATAAGTGAGGGTTATTTCTTATATAACATCAAAAAATAATGGATATATTTCATACTGATAATATTAATCTATTTAAAGTTATATTAAGAGATATGATATGAAATATGGATTATGGCTTGAAAGATGGAGTAAGAATGGGTTGGTTAAGAGTATGTGTAGTATTTTTGACGAAATTTTCCATAAATGCACTTATTTTATTATTTATTTTTAATTTCATTCAATAAATAACCTTTTTTCTTCTATGATTTATGGCCTTTACCACAAATCATTTATGACTTATCTTGATCTCATTTTGTATGGATTTCAATATATCATAATGACCACTTCTACTAAATTCAAACTATCATTCTAACTTATAATCATGTGATTGGATATGTTCCAAATATAGGAAATTTCCTTCTATAAATGCCAAATTGAATAAGATTCTAGAACAAGAAATTATTACTTTCTAATATCGGGAAAACAAGCCATTCAGATATGAAAAAATCCATTTAATTAAAATATGGGTATTTTATGGAATAAATGGGGTTTGAATATGATCATAGGATCCTTATACTATATTAGGTTAAATGAAAATAAGTTCATGGGGATAAGAAGTTTTTATTAATATATAATATGTTATATATGGATTTTATTGTCTAAAAAATATTTTATAATGTCAATGATCCATATTTATAGAATTTTTTTTTCTTATTATTAAAAATTTGGCATATCCCAATATTTACATTAACTCATTATGATTAGGATGAAGATGATTATGTTTATAGATAAATCCTAAATCATTCACTCCACATCCATTAGAATATACGTTAAATATCTATAAGTGTTGCTACATTATCGTTTGTTGAATATTTTCCTTAATTAAATCATAAAAAATCATGACCCAAGGATTAAATTTTATGGAAATTCATTCCCCAAACACTCATTTTAATATTGAATATTTAACAGAAATTATCAAACCATAAATGTTTTCAAAATATAGTTTTAATGTTTGGTTCTTCATTATTTTAATTTTGACATTTGATTTAATTATAATGGTTTAAATTGGGGTTTTATACCTATATTTTCAATTTCTACCCTCTTGAAAATTCCCATTTGAGTATATAACATTTCATTTCTGCTATGAAAAAATTCCCCTTACTTTTTAAAAATTTATTTTATATTGGAGCTACCTTCCCCAAATTCTTTTTTTCCTCTATAATTTATAGATTTGTTTTTCTAATTCCTTCAATTACCACTTTAGTATGATTTCTCTATCTCTTGACTTTTACTCTCTATCAGCATATAATTCTTTGTCATAAATATGTAATAAAAATTTCCCATTTTGTCTACTAAGTAATGAAACATATTTTATTTATCTACCATTACAAAAGTCTTCATCCATTATATGAAAAAAGAATCTTCACATCCTTTCAATGTTTCCATTTATTTTTATTAGTAAAGAAACACTGATCTGTTATATAATGAATAATTTCTACATGGAAGCTTCATTGATGAATGAAAATCATTTTTATCATCATAATCCTTTAACACATAAAAATTAACACATAATTGAAATAATTTTACACAATTAAAGAACATAAATGTAAATATAGAATGATATATTACCTTTCATTTGATAACATTTATTTAAGGTAAATTAAATTATTATATTAAAAATAATGTTAATTTTCTTATTTGATGTATAAATTTACCCATATTCCTTAACATCCTTAGAGTATTTTCAATATTTAAGGACTTGAAATAAATTTCATTATATCCAACATATTATATTGAATGATAAAAATTCATTTATCATGTACATGATCATCAAACATTGCATGGTATCTAGTAAGAATAAATTCAAATCAAACCTATAATGGAACAAATCATTTATTAAAGCCTATCTATTATGATATTGAATATTGTTTTAATAAACTATATCATCATCTAGAGTTTTTATAAAACCATTTATGGACTAGAGAATAATATTCACTCTACTGACTAAACTAGTTTATGTTTCTCTATAATCTATGAACGTTATTTAAATTTTGGTATTCTAGATTTAAATATTTTACCCATTAAATTCATAATTTTATTAATTAATATTGTATAGAAAATGAACTAAAATATTCAATATCATGTTCACCATAAATATTAAGAATTCATAATATAAAATTAAGGTTATGAGGGCATTTCAAACATGATTTCCATTATCAATATTGTTCATATAAGTCTAATTCATCAAAGGACCTTATAAAGTATGATTGAAATATTCATTTATAACATTAACCATATCTATAAAAAATTATAGTATGAATAGAAATCTAAACCACTTACATATTAAAAAATATTACTTTTTTGAATAGATTGTAACAACCCAGTCTGGGATAACAAGATAAGTCACCCAAGGTGGGCTGCCACATGGTGAAATGCAGAGAAGAACCAAATGTATCATGAAAAACTAAAGAAAAATCATTGTAAAACATGGAAGTATTAAAAAAATTTCCATGAGAAATATATTTTAATGATACACCATAAAAACATAAAGATAAAATAGTAAATACTAAACAAGTCTCCTTGTGACAGTCTATCACCACAAATCCATCCTAATAAGTTGGAGACAAATAGTAAGAGAACATGTAATGATGCATGACGACCTTCCCTTTATCTATGTCCTTCAAAATAAGGTGTATATACACCCAATGGGAAATTTAATATGTTAACATATATCCCAAAAGTGTATCAACCAAGAGTACATACATGTTGTAACATCAAGAATGCACAAGTTTTTCTATTATAAAAAAAAATATAGTTTGTAAATAATTTTCACAAATCAATACTTTTTTTAACATTACTTTGATTTCTGTAAATTCATATCCTAATTTATAAATACATGAATATATCAGGTATAAACTCAAAGTAGTTAAACTAAACTTGTGACAAAACATCCATCAAATAAATCATTATGTGATAAAACAAGTATAAAAAACAAAGCACCCCTTTTGGACAACAAGAAATGGTAATAATTAATAAAAAGAAAAGAATCCTAAAACATGAATATGATAGTTATAACCAATATATTTTCTTTCCATAGTATTTTTATGTCACAAAAGTAACCACTAGTGGTGCCACAACTAATACGGTTACCTTTTTCGATTTCCTAATGCACCTAAGATCCCCAATGTGAAAGGTTCATAAAAACCAATTTACAAAATCTATGATCAAATTTAATAAAAATCTTCTTTACATAGACGAAAATTTAGTTAAATGAAAAAAGAAAAGGGATCCACAATAACATATAAAAATTCAAGAATTATAAACACTTTCATAGATAAATGTACCGCAGGAATGTTGGAATCCAATCCACTATCATCAATTGAGATTGAAAAAACAAGGATCGACCTTTGAATACAATGAAATGAAAAGAAAATATGATTGATAAACATAAAAAAAATTCAACATTAATATGAATAAAAAATTATATCCATGACACCCTAGAAAACAATGGAAATAATGTAGACGGTATAATTATTACTATGTATATATGTTACAAGTGCCACATGAGTTAAACATTTAACAAAGTGATCCAAATGGAGGATGGTGACCCAACATCACCCAATGAATCAAACGAAAAACAATTTAAAAATGAATCATATTTAAAAAAACTATACATGAGATATTAATTTCATGAATCCTTTTAACAACATGCAATCCCATGAATTATTAATACACTAAAAGGAATTTCTCTAGGTTAAATTAAATCATGGTCAACATTTTATTTTCATATAATTGTTTTTTGGTCTAAATTGTTTCCCTCCCTACATAATAATAATGGAATCATACTTATATTATATTCACAACTTATTACCCATTTATATCATCAATGTATCTAGAAGTAAGTAATTAATATTACTTTTATTAGAAAACCTGCGAAAAAAAACTTCAGGCCATCTGGTCCAAAGAATCATCCATTAAAACCATCTACTTATTTATACATCGACCCCATTTATCCAAAAAAAAACATACAACCTAAGAATTCAGTTCATTTTCCATTGAAAATTCTCTGAATTTCTGAAGAGCCCGCAATTCACCCAAACAATAAGGGAAGCAAAGACAAGAGTCATAGAATACTTGAAGGAAGATAATGGGGTGCCACAATCTCCCCACCATAAATGCATACTACTGCTAGAATCCCCCCAATAACCTGTATTCAAATGAAGTGAAGGCCACTGATGCCTCATCAACAATTCCTACTCACAGGTCCCATGGATACCTTATCTGCACTTCCAAATTACACAACGAAATGGAATCATTTTATCTCCCAATGAAATCTCTCAGCGATCAATATTGTGAGATGGTTGCATGACCATAGTGTTGTCGGCTTGGCGATCAACATCCTCCCATTAAAAAACATGTGAATGATTTGACTGATACCTCCTTAGTTGGGAAACATGAAACCCTTCAAGGATTGATTTCAAATGACATTGTAGATATTACCTATAGGCCACCTTTCCAAATCCTTCAAAGATCACTAAGGGTCCCAAAAACCATAGTCCAAACAAACCCTTCCAACTGAAACAATGTTTTCCCATGTGAGGTGTAACTATAGGAAAGACTAAATCACCAACCTCCAACTTTAGAGTCTGGTGTTAACGGTCCACACATGTCAATGGATGACTCTGTTCTGTGATAAATCTCTTCTAGATTGACTAAACCATCCCCCTCATCTCTAGGATAAGACTTTCCTGAACCAGGACCACTTTCTAAACATTAGTTAGCAGAAGGTAGAGCTATATGAACAACAATGAAAATACTCAAAGGGAAACATTTTTATGAAGCCTTTCTATCTACTTTCAAAGGGAAAATTTACAAAGTGTTAATTTTTTCCCAATAACCTCCAAAATCAAGTACATAATCCCAGATCATATTCTTAAGAACATATATAGGGCTCTCTATCTATCTATCCATCTTTAGATGACCTTATTTGTTCAATTTTAATTTGGAACCCATAGTCTCATTCAAAAAAATTCCAAAACATATATATGAACCTCATGTCCATATAAAAAAACTATATAGAGAACCCCACAAAGTCTCACAATCTCTTGGACATAAACATTCCCTAGGTGTTCCACCATTATTATCTCATTAATAAGGTTGAAATGCACCAATTTATTAAGTCTATCAATGATCTCAAAAATTTCATCCTTACCACTAGTGTTCTATGGTAATCCACTGATAAAATCCATGGAAATATTATCCTACTTCCAAACTGGAATGGGAAAAGGATTATACAGACTATAAAATATTAGGTGTTCCACCTTAATTCTATGATATCTAAGACACCATGATAAAAAAATCTACAATTTCCAATCTCATCCCTGAAAACCAATATCGAAATCTCAAATAATGATAAATATTTGTAATACCTGGGTGTACAGACTGACAATAATAGTTTTCATTGTCCAATATAATATTCCATAGGTAAAAAGAAAAAAATAAACTATTTAAAAAACATAATGAAATGCTCAGATACCGAGACCACTCACATGTAGTCTCCACAACATAATATACTTTACTAATTCCTATAACTCAGGGTTAGACATAATATTGAACTGATCTTTATAATAAAATTATAATTCATCCTTTATCAAACATTGTCATACATTTTATCCTTCTACATCCATTCCCAAGTTTATATTAGCTAAAAAAATTACCAAAGACCACTAATATAATGATTCAATCACTAATTGTGTCTTTAATTTATTTCTTAGAACATCAGCGACTATATTCCCTCTTCCAGGAGTATAAGAAACATGAAAATCAATGGTCTGTAGAAAATCCACCCATTTTATCAATAACATTTTCAAAACCCTATGATGGAAAATATATAATAGGATCTTATGATCAAAATATACTAAAAACTGTTCCCAAAATAGGTACTGACTTCATATTTAGAGTGCATGTATAACCATTACCAACTCAAGATCATGGTTAAGGTATTTATTTTTATGATGAAATAAATATAAAGAGATGTAGGCAACCACATGCCAACATTTCATCGAAACACACCCAAAACCTATGTTTGAAGCATCAAATAAAACATTATAACCCAAAAAACCAATGCATATAAGAATTAGATCTTCACCAAAATTTCAGGCGTCCCATAAGTCATAAAATCCTATACATTTCTTGGATCCATTGAGATTACCCACTCAAATATAACATTCCCTAGAATATTTAGTTTCTAATTCCAAAACACAAAATTGTATGGCTAACCATATTGACGATGTACCCTCAATGTTATGATAATGGTATCTAAATGGTCTATTTGATCCCCCTCTAACATAGAGTAAACATAAATGTTATCCCTAAGAACAAAAAAAGAGTCTAAGAACTGATGAAATATCTGGTTCATCAATGCCATAAAAATAACATGTGCATTAATTAGTCAAAATGTAAAAACCAAACCAATACCCACTTCTATACCCTATATTAGGTATATCATATTATTGTGCTCATAACTAGTTGTACTCTAATTGGAATTCAATGTTTCCAAACCAATGAGACCATATAAGAATATAAAATAGATCATAAATCCTAGGAAATATATATTTATCCTAGAAAATCATTTTATTTCAATTTCTATTGTCAATACATTGTCTAAGGCTCCTATTTTCATTATTAGAAAATAGGATAGGAGAATAAAAAAGTGACATGCTAGGAATAATAAAACCCTTAGCCTCGAGATCCACAAGCTAAAACTTATGTTCTAAAAACTTAGTATCCTCCACATAGTAACATGGAATAGAAATGGGCATCATACTCGGTATGAATTATATGGTAAAAATATATAGTAAGCCGAAAAAATTCATATGGAAGGTCCTAATGGCACACACAAACCACAACAGGTAGCTGAGTACCCAAAAAGGGTCAAGAACATTATGAAATGTTTTTAAAAATTGGAATGAGATTTCCCCGTCCAAGGGAACAACATGTCATTATATTCATGATCTAGAGACCCACTCACCCAAAAAAATAGAAGTGACCCCATCGACAAAAAAGAATTTAACTTGATAGAGAGAAAAATTTATCTATAATTTAACAATGATCATCCAATAAATGCTGATAATCAATTCAAATATTTCATGATCTAGGAATATGAAGTCTCACTCTACCTCATGGTCTACTATTGTCACTCGACATGTTTGGCACATGAAACCTTGTTCGGTCCTCTTTCCCAATGGCATGAAAGGATCCAATGAGAATAATATAATATCCAAAAACAGTCCGAACATGTAAACTATATTTAATGAAATTAAACAATGGGTATCACTTGTATCAATCAAATCTATCACCAAAAATATGAAATAAACACCATACCTCTATCTGTGGTTAGATATGCTTTTTTCCTTCGGTGAATACCCCACAATATAATGAAATTTGGTATCAATTCATCCCTAGTCTTTCATAGCCACATTAATATCTATCTTCACGCAAGGATATAATCTACTACCCTTGGATTATTCGATAAGATCCTATGCTTCCTTGGTAAAAGTGGATCCATCCTTACATCCCTGGTAAATATTGTTAGAAAAATTCATCAGGTGGCCATATTTTTTCACAATGATGATAATTCATGGGATCTTCTATAAAATTAGTCTTGGTAGGACCCAACCAACCAAACTAATAACAAACCACATACCTTTCCCCAAAATAATCCCCAAACACTTTTCCTAAATAAATGTTTTGACCTTTATCCTTCCTTTTCATACTAGAAGGTACACCCTAGTTATCAACAATAAAACCCGAATCTCCTCCCAATTCTATTTTTTCTACCTATTTCATCACCTTCTAATGATTAGTTATCAACTACCTTCACAATGGTTTGAAGGCACATGAGAATATTCTTTGACAAAATATTGTCCCTCAATACCATATAAAATATCTAATCCTCCAGGTAATCATTGGTGACAAGCACCAGTGTCTTGTGAAAGAAGTCATAAAAATAGGTCGAATATCCTAGAATATTATACTCTCCATAATCTAATATCAAAAAATTATGGGTCCTTTCCCCATATAATGTCTCATGATAATACAACTTGTTGAATATTTTCTTGAAAGATAATATATGATAAATTATAAAAACAATAAATCTTTTCAAATCATATACTATTTTAAAAAATACCATGTGTATATGAAAAGATAAAAAACTTCCCTTTCTATTTAAATAATCTACTTATTTCTGGATATCCAATGTTGACCTTTTAAAATCCATAAGAAATATTAAAAAACAATAGGGAATCATGGGAAAATATATTCATTCAAATCATAAAAATCACCCTAATAATAACATCATCAATTAATTCAAACAACATTTAACTATAGAATAAATCATTATTAATGAATTCATAATCTATATATTAGGCTCACCTATCATCATATATTATTCCTATGAACAATAATTTTTACAAAACATTTATAAGATTTTGGTTTTAATCATAAAACTAATAATATATTTGATTCAACATATAATCAAAATATTTTGATCTAAACCTAAAAAGTATGTTAACATTAATAAAACACATGAAACATTTTTTATGTTCATAAAAAAGAAAAATTCATCAAACATAATTTAATGAGTGAAGAGGAAAATAATTTAAAACAACATAGTTTATGTTTTATAGAAAAAAACTCCATTATATTTTTAATTATTTTTATTTCAGTGGAATATTTTTTATAAAATTGTGAAAATAAATATTTCATTAAAGAATAGTGATAATATAGAGATGATTTTTTTGAAAGAAAAATGATGATGTAAGTAAAGTGAGACTATGTGGAATATGATAAAAAATATTCTTTTAACAGTTCTGAAAAGAATACCAATTTCAATGCAAAATTACATTGATAAATCATATAATTATAGAAAAAACATCGTTAAAATACATAATATTGACATCAAAGAGATGAAAATATATTTTTATTTAATGATAAATGACATAAAATTACCCCAATAGAATTTTAGAAGTAATCAATATCAACTTCAATATGAGATTTAAATTTAACACTTATAATAATCCTAATATGTGAAGTAAGATTATATCAACGAATACATTATTTGAAATAAATATAAATCCATTAAAAAAATTGAAATACAACATAAAAAAATATAATGTTGTAATGAACAAAATCATTTAATTATATAGTCAATCAATAAAGGATATAACTAAATGAAAGGAAATTTGGTTATAAATCCCTACACCATGAAATTATAGTGGTTTTAGGATCTTTTAATTTGTTCCCAATGATCATAATGAATGTCAAAGTATTATTTTAAAATAATTACTATATAATTAAAGATTACTGCATACATAATATGAATTAAGCTATCAATACTTTATTTATATGAAATGGAACATTTAAATTATAGTATGTGAAATGAATTGTTGAATAAAATGTATTATAACTCCCCATTGATGATTTTATCCACTAAAATAACAATAATAAATATGGGATATTAAATTTAAAATAATAATATCATTAAAACTAGAAACATCCTTGGAAAACAATTTACTTTAAAAATCACCATTTAAAAAAAAACCTATAATGATAAATAATAACATGAAATGAGAAATATTTTTATGAGATATAAAATGAAAAGTATGGAAACGTGAATTGTGGAGTAATAAGTGAGTAATGAATGAATGATTATAGTATTCCTATATATAGAAAGGTAATTTGACAATTTAAAGTATAATAAATAAAAATATGGTATTTGAAAAATTGGTACATAAAAATATTTTCCTTTTATAAATGGTTTTTGGATATAGAGGAGTAAAATATTTATTCCAGTGTTATGTATTTTTATAAACGAAATTAAATAATACATGTTAGAAATAACAATAATGAAACAAAAAATATAATCTCATTTTATAATTTTTATTTTAAATGCTAAAATATTTTTATTAAAAGAATGATTTCATAAAATTAAATGAAATATTTTAATATAAATATTTCGATAAAATTAAATTATTAAGATATATAAGATAAATTATAATGGAATTTATGATAAGATCTTTTTATACATAAAACATAATTTTTTCAAAAAGATTATATTTTCATGTGCTATTCATTTTTTAGGAAAGAAAATATATTATTGTAAAGTGAGAAAAAACAATTTTCATTAAATATATTGAAAAATATTTTATTACTAATTTGTTTAAATAATATTGAGAACACATGGATTCAAAAAACTTATTTTAATATATTACTAGTTTTCTTTATTTTTCTATATATCAATTTAAAATAAAAAATTATTGTAAAAATTATTTTTATTTGATTAAAGGAACATAATTATTTAATTATATATATAATCATTATCATATTGTGATTTTATATCTCTTTGAAAAATAATAAATTTCTACATGAATAGTGAAAAATATTATTATTATTTTCAAAATGGAGACTTTTATTATTTTATCAATATATAAGATATGGTTAAAATTTTATAAAAGATTTTAATTTATCAATTATTTCTTTAAAGAATATTTTTATACATTTAAAAAATATATTTTTAAATTTAGAAAACCTCTGTTTAACCTTATAAAATAAAAGTAATAATTTATTCTAATAATAAATTTTATTTTGTTTTTCATTAAGGTAAATATTATCATGGTAAAATTAATTTTTAACTTGTCTTGAAAGGAACAATAAAATTATTATTTTTTTATAATAAACTATTTAATTTCTTCATTATAAATAATATTGATAATTTTATCCCTCACATAAATTTTAGGGCTCAATTTTTTTTCTACGAAACTATTTCTACGTGTTACGTTCAATAATGATAAAAAAAATTAATCTAAAAAATAGAAATTTTATTTTAAAAAATTATTTTTATATCTAAAATCATCATTTTCAAAATAATAAATAATTTCATTTTTAGTCTCCATTAAAATTAGTTACCATGGGTAATATTATAGTGTCACAGTAAGATTAAATTAGGGTAAAAGTCATTTAACATATTGAAAAGGTTAAAACACATGAAAGAAAGTATATTATTTGATTGTTTAGGTAGGATAGACCATATCTATTTCCACACACAATTATTAGAAATTATTGGAGCATTGTTTCTCGAATTATGGAATGACATATTTGAAAACCAATGAAATGTTAGATGAATTCCACTCTCTTCACTTATGAAAGGATCTCACCTAATTCACATTAACCCATCTATTAAAAATAACTGTCTACACAAAACTAACTTCCCTATATTTTCCTAAATATCATTCACATGACAATGAAGATATTTTATCTCTAAAATAATGTGATATGGATACTAGTGGAGTATCCCATGGGTGAACTTCAAAGGGAGAAGCAATACTTTCAACCTAAACTTTCTAGTTCTTTTCCTCTTTAACTCCCCTGAAGATCCATAAATCTTTTATGTTATGAAACAACATAATTTTTATTATTCTAAAATATTATTATACTAATGTAATATCCATTTTATACCTTCTTCAAAAATCCTTGAGAAAAATGAAAACATTGTCATCTATATGAGTGGGCTCAAGCATCCCTGAATGAAATGATAAATAATTCTACAACACATTAAATGGAACATTAAAAAATGGTAATTTAATTAACAAATATGGTATTTTTAAAAATAGAAAAATACTTAAATGACAATTATTTTCATTTCTAACCCCCTCTCATTCCATATAAATTTTAAGTGTTATCTGTGCGTACGTGCATTCTACCGCATATATGAAAGGGCATGTTTTTTTAAACTTGACTATCTAAAATTGATGAATTTAAAAATTTATTTAGTATGTAAAAAAAATTTATGTGTTGTTTTATTGTTTTAAATAAGATGTTAAAACAGAAAGATATTTTATTTGATGAAGTTACCTTAATACACCTTTGAGAATGGTCATAAAACTAGAAGGGTTACATAGAAAATAACTAAACAACCCTAAGACACTAACATAACCTGAGACGCTTTTAAAAATAAAATATATATATTAAATGGAAATAAAAATATATAATATAGATGATTAATTTTGTTCTGTATGTATTTAATGAACATAATTTTAATATTTAGGTTATTAGGAGCATGCTTAAAATGAATCTAGAATAATGTGAGAGTTACTCTCAGAATCACCTTTCATTAAGGGTTCCTTTGATATTATTCTAAGATCATGATTTTTATGTTGTAACTACATAAAATTTAAATATAATATCATAAATTTTTATTGAAATTATAATATTCAATATTATTCATGCTCTTCCTCATTGAAGTAAAATATTGAAATTGTCCCTAAAATATATGAGATATCTTAACTCAATCTTCTTATTGCATTATAATATTTATCTACTAGATTAATAATTCATTTCATACATTCTATCATAAACTATATTATGAGATTAATTTTTTCAATTATTGATTAGTTATTAGTTCCCTTACTTATTTAAAATTAAACGATATTAATAATAATTCAGAACCACTTAAAAACGTTACCCGTCATTATTCGTAATTTCCCTTCCCATCAATGTTATTATTTTTAATTTTAATTCTAATTTAATGTTATATAAATATACCATCATATATTACTTATAATATTTAAAAAAAGTATTATAATATTTTTAATAATATTTTATTTCAGTAATGGTGTTTTAATAAAAGAGAAAGGGACCTTCTATACTACCCTTTACACATATCGATTAGACACGTTCTTTATTTCGATCCCTTTTATGAAATCATATTATTATGATTTGAATTTTTTTATATATTACACATTAATAAATACCTACTAGAATATAATTTTCATTTCTTGGGTTATAAATATTTTTAGTTCAATTCCAAATTCCCACTTTAATGTAAACTCGATTTAAGGGAACTTCCCAATTTCCAGTTCATGTCTTGAATAACCCCTAAAAATATTTTTAAACCATGAATATATTTATCAAAGACTTAATATTTCTTAGAGAACCCCCTTTTATAAATTATTATTTTCCATGAACCAATTTAAAATTTCTTTCTTTAAAGTGGACCTATACTTATTCTATAAAGAAACACTATATTAATTCATTTTTATTCTTTCTTCTCCAGAACCATCTAAACAATTTTCTACATTGTAATTTAATGTTCAAGTACTATGTTGTTTTTTTAATTATTAAAGTACAAAATAATTTAACTCCTTTTTAATTAGGGAATCATTAAGAATAATCCTTATATTATTCCTTGCATTTGAATTATGAAACCCACTACCTTCCAATGGATATGATTATGCTTATGATGTATGTATGGTTTCTTTTATCATATGGCACACATATGTGTGATTTTCATAATATGATGGGTGGTCCCATAATTATATAGCCATCCAAATGAATTAGATAATGTTGTATATCTCATGAGATATTTTTTAGTGATTATGGAGTTAACCTGATACACCATGGGACTTTTTCAACTTTATGATGATGATCTTGGGAGTTACCAATGTAAATTCTTATGATTTGGCTGCATATTCTATGATTATATGATCTTATGATTTCTATTCCTTTTTCCAGGTTTTCATTGTTTTGATAATTATTTTTATGATATATTTTCATGCCTATTAAATCTAATGTTATAATATATTTCCATATTCGTCCCCTTACACATCTTTCTAGTTTCCCCCTTTATTTATGTTTTATCCAGGTGTCCAATTAAATATTAAAAGGAATATTGGAGTAAATACAACTATATTAATTTTTAAAAAATTATTATTTTTTTAAATTTAAAAATTTGTATTTTTTTAATCCTCCATTGATACTATACGTCAATATCCTTAGCTTATATTATTGAAAAATTATGTTAATGATCAGCAATTAATAAGTGCTTAAGGATTTAGTCACTATTGTTGGTATCCTATAATATTATGGATATTTTACGAGGTTAAAATGAGATACAATTTGTTTAATCCCAGGGATAAGTCTAATAAAAATATAAAAACATTACATTTTTATAAATTAGAGTTAATGTGGTTTTCCTTGAAATACATACCTTTTAAAATACTATAAAGTTAATATAGCTACGACATAGATAGACCTTGGTCTAATCACTGTAAAAGGGTTTATTTAGGGTTTAAATGATCACCAGTTGGATGCATAATTACTATTCTTAATACTAAAAAACTAGATAGAAATTCGAATGGGAAATTTTTATGTTGATCATTTCCCTTTATGAACTAATATAGAGGATTGATTTCCAGGTTACTTTGAGGGACTATGTTGAGAAGCATAAGATAAAAAAAATAATATAACCCATGAAAAAAAATATTGATATAGGATGAACTAATTGATTTATGGGCAAATGTGAGGATATAAAAGGATGAATTTTTTTAAAGGTTAATCTGTTTTATGAAATTTATTTTGATAATGCCCTTATGATAGTAATTGTTCTTCACTCATGTAATCCTGAATGGTTTCAATGATGACTAAAACCAAATTTATCAATGTTAAAATAGATGTGTGGGAAAATACAGTGAATATATAAATAATCAACCTATTATAGTGGAAGATGGACTAAGAAATATTTTAGTAATTCTAAATTAAATATCACAAAATATGATATATATATATATATATATATATAATTGAAACACCAAAAAATCCAAAATAGAAATGGATGAAGATTGAGGAATTTTTGGGTGATAAGGACGATTAAGTAATGAATACTCAATTTCCTTCACATTGAATGTGTGGGAATAGGAACTTACGGGAAGGTTTCAAGGAAATTGGAATATGTTTGATCTATAAAAAAGGAAGTAATTAAAGAACAAGACTTTGAAGAAAAAGGAATAGTCCAGTTACCATAAGGGGGAAAAATAATGTTCTTCATAAAGATCCACTAGTAATATGATGTTTTAGATGTGAGGAAATAGGGAATTATACAAACCTGTTCACTAATCGAATGTATTAAAATGAAAAATAACAATAAATACATTATGAACAATTTGAACAAGGAAAAACCAATTAAATAACTAGTATTGAAGTGAATAGTGATAAATAAGATATTCTAGTTACACATAATAATCTTTATATATGTTTGGATGTATTTTTTCATGTATTGCTTCACTAATTTTTAGCATTAAAAATAAACATAATTGTGGAATTATTATTGTCTCCAGGGAATGTGAATTATATTCAAGGTTTTTCATATTATGATTCATATGAGTCTTACTATCCTTCCACAAAATATATTTAATGGGATTAAATGAATTTATTTTCTCTCACTTATTATATAAAAAAAAAATATTTTCTTGTAATAAGGAAATAAAATTTCATGCCATCCTATGATAATCTTTCGAAATAAGGATTACTAAACATAAAATATTAACTAAAATGTTGGGAGAAAACTCAATATTGGGGGCTATCCTACATTAAGAAAAATTATATATTCCCTAGGTTTGTATGTTTTATAATTATATATAAATTATGAATTAAATCATGAATACTAGTTAGATAACCTCAACTATTTTCCTTAATATTTGATAATAAAAATTGTGGGGAAGAAATTTTTTTGGGGGGAGAATATAATTAACCACTTTTTAAAATCCATTATTTTTCCCTATAAATATATATAAGGTTTATAGATTCATTAAAAATATTTAATACTTGATCAAAGATTGGGGAATACTAGAAATGAACCAATATAATGACACATTATTCAATTATAATGGAACATTACAATGAATGTATATGAAAAAATGTATCATATACAACAGATTATTACACATCTTGGATTACTAAGAGCATTAAAAAAATAAAAATAAAAAGTATTAAATAAATGGGAATTAGTAATATCATTAGAACTATCAAATCATATGGACCACCTTCAACTTTATGAATATCAATTAGTAAAAAAACTATCAATGTCATAGAATACCATTAAGGAGAACATACATTGTGAGATTTAAAATGAAAACTCTGGAAATGAGAATTCTTACATAAGGGATAACAGAATTAATTGATATAGTGTCCCTATATATATAATTTGACCATTGAAAACATGGTTGTTGCAAATATGGTCATTATAGATATGGTCATTACAAATATGGTCATTGAAAAATTGGTAATTGGATATACATGTGCCAAATATGTTTTTAGGTGTAATTTATTTTTAGTAATAATTTTGAACAATATATATTATAAATAAAAATAAATAAAAATGATAATAATATCCAATTAAAATATTTTATTTTTATGTAATAATATATTATTATAAAAATAATTATTTCAAAAAAAATTTTAAAATATTTTTCTATTAATAGATTGATGAATTAAATGATTAGTATATAAATAAGTAATTATAATTATATTTTAGGTAAGATCATCTTATAAATTAAAATAATCATTTTCTAAAAATTGGTTTCTGATGCACTATGAATTTTATTTAGTGGATAAATATATAATTTTAAAAAATATATTGATTATCATTGATATATATTGTAAATAATTTAATTAGTAATTAACACTAAATATGATTAAGAACACATAACGTATGAAATCTCATTTTTCTATATAGTTAGTTTTCATAAATTCATTTGATATTTCTTTAAATAAAAATATATAATGATAGGAATTTATTTCATAAAAATATTACCATTTTTGGAGTTCCACTTATCCAAACCATAATATGATTATTTTTGGGATTTTATTAAACATATTAATTTTTAAAAGAATAGGGAAAAATACATTATTTTTTAAAAATGGTGAATTTTTTTCATTATCACAATATAAGAGAGATTTATAATTTTATAAAAACATTTGATTAATAATTATTAAGTAATAATTTAATGCATTTTTATTTTTTAATAATTCTGTTAAGACCAATGTTTATCCTTATAAAATAAAATTAATTTTGTAATTATATTTAAAAAAGATTGTTTTTGTGTTTTCATTTACATAAATATTATTTTGGTGAAATTAGGTTTTAGATTGATTTGTAAGTCACAAAAAATAGGGATTTTTATAATAAAAAAATTTATGGCTTCAAAATAAAAAACATTGATAATCACATCTAACACATAATTATTTATATTATAATGAATTTTTTCATAAATATATTTTTTTATGTGTAATCTTCTCTAATAAAAAAATTAATTTCAATAATAACGATTAATTTATTATTATTAAATTGTATCCATATTTGAAATAATCATTTTCATACTAGCAAACAATGTTAATTTTAATTTTTTAAATTCAAAATAGTTACTCTGTGTAAAATATTATTAACTGTGGGTTGGGTAAATTATAGAAAAGAGGTTTAAAATATTGAAAAAGTGTAAAACACGTGAAATACATGTATTAAATTATATTTTTAGAGAGTATTGACTTATCCCATTTCTATAAAATTATTTATCCTCTGACCTTGAATAATGTAATGACTTTATTGAAAATTAAAAACATTTTACTAAAATTCCACTCTTTTTTGGTTATAAATAAACCAAAACAACATCCCAATTATACACCAATTAAATAAACTTGGCTAAAAAATCTAACCTAGTATCTTCCGAACACCCTTACCATTCCCTTGAGTCTTTCCCTCAACAAAAGATCAAGCAAAGGATCAATAAGAAGTTTCCCAAGTGAGAACATAAGAGGGAGATGTAATATTCTCAACCCAATATTTCTATCTCTGTTTATATTCAACAACTCTCAAGTAACATATAACTCTGAAGGTAATATAACACCATCATTTTTTTATATATTAATTTTTCATTATAAAAATAGAATATCTATTTTATACTCTCCTCTAATATCATTGAGAAAAATGAAAACATTTTCGTGCATATGTACTGACTTCTACCACTAAAAATGAAATGTTCACTTTCCACTCACCACTTAAAATAAAAGGATCATGAATTTTATTTAATTAAATAATCATATTTAAACAGGATTATAATTCTTCTATGCGGATTATTTAATTTCACACCTATGACAACCCATGTCTTTATTATACATTAATCCATGATTTATTACATAAGAATACTCATAATAAAACCAAGAGTATTGAGAAATATACTGTATTTGGGTAATTAAGTACACTAAATAAGAACATTAATAGTCGGTACATTAACATTATTTAATAATTCCAAAATATTCTTATCATATTCTATTGTTCTTCAACATTCATGGGATAACCTAGAGAAATACATATGAAAGGGTTGATCTATAAAGACCAATAAGGGAATAAATAAATCAAAGCTTTAAGAAGGTATTACATGTTTGAAAAAAATGAATTTTAATGGGATATAAAAGGGGTGAGAATCATAAACATGAATAATGTAGAATGATATTTCATTATAATATAATGGTATCATAGGAATGTGGCGTCAACATTGAACATGAAAACGTAAGAAGAATTCAATGTTAAAAAAATATATGACAATATAATGTGCTTAGGATAACCTACCATTCATTATAAATGGAATCTCATGAGACTGAAACATTACCCAATACATTGTAGTTCTATCTTCAATAACCTATCATAATCATATCATGTACATGAAAAAGTGAGACACATAGAACATATAAAATAAAAAAACATTTAATTAAAAGATCAATGAGTCTGTAATAAATAAATATATAGCTTCAATAAAATAAATATATGAAATTATAGATGAATACCCTTTAGTTTAAATTCTTTGGTATTCACAATAAAAAAAATTCATGAAAAAATTGTAGTAAATATTCATCAGTATAACACATGTACTTAAGGATTCATAAAATTGTTTAGTGAGAGGGAAATGAGTCACTCATGAATTGAAAATGAAATGAAAATTAATAGGAATGTAATATAACATATATTATAATTATGAATTGGAAATAAATGGTATAAAATATAGAATATTCGGGAATAAAGAGGAGAATGAGAGGATCCCTTACCAAATTTTGGCATAGTAACGTCATTTGAAAATAAAACAATGAGAGATGATAAATGATCTCTTTCCATTATTAAATAAATCTAAATGTACATGAATCTATATTAATTTATGAAAAATATAAAAAATTTATATTCAAAATTCTAAATATAAATAATGTACTTGAATTGAAAAGACGAGAGAGTGGTCCTTTACTAAATTTCGGCACTCTAATAGATTAGGAAAATAAAATAATGATAGGGGATAAATGATATATAATTATTAGTAAAAATGTTGTAATGTATAGATATCTTTATTAATTCATTAAAAAATAACCAATTTAGATTCAAAAGGCTAAATACAATGAAGGTCCATTAATTGAAATGAAGAGAGTGATAGAGAGGCCAATTGCTAAATTTTGACACAATAATTACATATGTAAATAATATAATGTAAAGCGGTAAATGATATATCATTATTAATAAGTCAATTTAAAATTATAGGGATATTTTTAAATAGACGAAGAAACAAAAAATTGATATTCAAAAGGTTAATTACAAAGAAGTTTCTTAAATGGAAAATAATTGAGATAAATAACTTACCTTGATATGGTGATTCCAAAATCATGGGTGAATCTTCTTGAGATATTGGGGACACATTAAGAGGACTATAGAGAGGTAAAGATAAATTAGGTACACCCTAATATTTGTTTTATAAAATAATAATCAATGATTTTGTGGGTTCATATAGGAAATAAAGAGATCACTTTTATTTCCCAAACATAGGTTTTCGACTCTATACAATAAAATAATCAAAACCACAAACCAATCCATGGGGTTTCCCATGGGATTCGAGAAATATTAGTGGGTTTAATTATTTCATATGTCCCTGGGAAGAATATAAAATAGTATTACTCTTAGTGTAGTAGATATGTGTTGTGTTTATAATGAATTGATTTTAAACATTATAATATAAAATTGGTTTTGAATGATTCATAAAGGACTTATAAAATTAATCAAATAAACTAAAAAATTTATTTTATAGTATAAAAATATTTTTGGTCTTGGATATAATTTATAGAATTTTTAAGTCACTTTTTTATTCAATATGATGTCATAATAAATAGTATATACTTATACCGTTGTTAGATTTTACTCGAAAATTCGAATGTCTCTGAAAATTATGAAAAATCAACCTTTAGATAATTTAGATTATTATATTAAAAATATAATATTTATTGTATAACAATTATATTATAAATATTTGAATGTTCACTTTTAAAATAAGAATAAACATTTATTAAAAATTGATGGGTTTTTTTAATATAAAAGTTATCAAAACCTTAAAAAAATTAAATTTGAATTCATAAAAATTATATTACCATTTATATATAATAAATATTATTTAATTTTATTAATTTATTAAAATATTGTCCATTTTTTAAATTTTTGAATTTATCAAAGATGATTATTTTATTTGAAATTTTATATTACACAACAATACAATTTTTTTAACATATAAAAATAATACAATTATAAAGTAAATATAATAAAAAGTAAATATAGAATAAAATAAAATATTCATATTATTAATGTCATGATAAATGTCCATTTATTTAACCAAAAAATTCTTTATGGGAATGGTGTGGAATGGTGAGAATTTTATGGCGTGGTTCAATGTATATGGTTTGGGTTGTGATATCGAAAAGCTTGAACTTATCACGTAAACTGTTTCATTCGTTCTATAGAAATTGGATCCTGGATTGGGAATGCTCATGGGAAAATCGTAGTGATGTTATCTCCCTCACATGCCATGATTAATAGGCTGCATAGGGCATGATCCTTTTGGTCAAGACCATAACTTTGTTTCTGTCAGTTGGATTTATCAAAACCATATATTTATATTAATCATATGATCGCCATTCAAGAGATATATTTTCAAGGGATGTGATTCTTAATGTAATTTTAAATTTGATATTATATCTTAAATCCAAAGAAGATTATGTGTTTTCTATAACTATAACAAGACATCTAATTCAATCATGAATGAAATTTTATTTGTAGAAGTTTGGGTCATTACAATATTTCCCCCTTCAAAAATTTCACTCAACATTTTTAGTTCACACTCAAAATTATATGAGGCTAATTCAACTTCATCACCTCCACCAGTACCCATGTCACTTCATCAAACATGCAGTTTCTCATTTGGAGATTGAACAACTACATTGTGTTATTTCATAGAATATTGTATCTATGATCAAATATCTTCATCAATAGATCTTTATATAAAATATCAATCTCCGATGATACCAATTTTATATTATGTATATTAAAGGGGTGTGGTATGTATATCCTTAAGAGGGATAAATTTAACACATTTTTTACTTAAGATAGGTAAGGTGGGAGTGCTACTCGATAGTCCACCACACCAATGTGATAAAGGATCTAGAATGGAATAATTAATCCTAGACTAAGATTTATCATCATCCAAAATTCCTGGAAATTATTCTTTAGAAATATGATGATGAATAATTTATCTCCATTATCAAACTCCATGTCTCATAGATGATTTTTCACATAGATAATTTTTTTGGAGTCTAAGTAGCCCTCATGTGCTGTTGAATGATTTGGACATTTTCCACCATTTACAAGGCCGTTTAAGGACCCAAATTTTTTTGTTCCCTAATATTAACCCAACATACAAGTATTCTATACCTTTTTCCCACAAATGTATTCATAGGGAGTCATTTGTAAGATTTATTGGAAATTACTATTTTATAAGAACTCAACAATAGGAAGATGTTGATCACATCCACTTTTAATGTCCCTTGGGAATTCTCTCAACACGCCCTCGAGTTTCTGGATAATCATATCATTTTGGCCATCGGTTTGAGTGTGATAAGTTGTGTTTAATTTCATCTCATAATTTAGAGAATTTTGGAGACTATTCTAGAACATTGAGGTAAATATTAGTCCTCAATTAGATATAAAAGATAATGGTTTTCTATATATTCTCACCATTTCACTAATGTTTATCCTTGCAACCTAATAAAGTGTGAAGTACTCAATATTTTCAATGAAGTGAGAAGTATTTTTATGATGATCCATGACAACCAATGTAGAATTAATTCCTATTTATTTATTTGAATTACTAGTAACAATGTACAGAATTATGTTTTCCCATTTTCATGTTGGTATGGTTATGGTTTCATCTTCCACTTGGATTTTTTTTCATTCAGCCATCACTTGAAAAAATAAAAGACACATTGATGTATATTCCTCGACATTATTCTTTATATTGTCCCAAAAGTTGTACTCTTGGAGATCCTAAAACATCTTCAGGCTTCGTGGATGTATAAAGAAGGTCATGTTTTGTGACTCGTCCAATATATCATTCTTTAAATCATGATTTAATGGTACACATATTTATGGCCCAAATATTAAAACTACTTATTCATTAATTTTTAACTCAGAGGATATACCTTTTCTTATATCTTACGGCTTCATCTGAATTCCAATACTGCCACTTTGAGAATAATTTATCCTATCAAAAAGGGATAGTTGAGAAATAATTTGTGAATGGAATGATGATGTTCTTCAATGTATGATTTCCATGTATGTCCTTTTAAAGAAAAATATGATCAGATAGCTATAAATTCTCAACAATGATATAATTTTTAGATCTTTTTTACATAGAGAACCTACCACATTATTTTATTTTCTATGATGGGAGTGGATTGAGCTATCAAAGTCCTTAATTAACTCAAACAATCTTCACTACTTCGTATTCTCCTATTTTTTTGTAAACATATACTTGAGTATCTTATGATATATATATATATATATATTATTATTATTCGTCCATTGAAAATGTGGTTTCAATGAAAATATTACTATAGCCAAAACCAAATAATGATTTGGGTAGATCTATTTATGATCCATAAATTTACATTAGGAATAGTCTATCAGATTTTCATTGTATATTTTTACACAACACAATCTTTTTTCTAAAGTATCATTGTATACTAGGAAATGTACCCCAATTGTGGGTAGTGTAAGTACATATGTAGTACGTTGGGGATGTATCTCAAATGGTAGAGCGCCCGCTTTGCATGCGATAGTTACAGGGGGATAAGTACATGTGTAGTGATAAGACTTTTTAAACTCCACAAATCTCTCTTCATATCCATTATTCCTAAAAAAACATAAATCCCTTGAATGTTATCTTGGGTAGAGTTTTCAACAATCATGATAAATTTCTTACAAATCATTTATAATAACCAGATAGTCCATGGAAACTATAGATATATTTCATAGAGTTTTTCCTCAACCATATTTCGATTTCCTCAATTTTGAAGGGTCCACGAATACTCCTTTCTTAGTGATAACACTACCAAATAATGAGACTTACATCAACTAGAACTAAAAAGTTATATACGTTTCATATATATTCACCTTCTATAAGGTCTTTAGTATAATGATGAAATAATCCTCCTTGATTTAGAAGTATATTATAATATATTCAATAGAGACTACGAAAAATGTATCCATGTAATTTCTAAAGAATATATTCATCATGCATTTTATTATTAATATATTATTAGTGATTTTTAATGGAATTAATATAAACTCATAGTTCCCATAACTTCTACACACATTAGTCTTGGGGATATCATCCTTCTTCAGCTTTGCATGACAATAAAATAACTGAAGATCCACCCAGAAGAAGTATAGGGAACCACATAACTGATTGCAACAGTCATCAATCCATGGTAGAGATTACTAGTTCTTCATCATGATCATGTTGATACCCCAATAATAAATCCAAAGATTCATCAACTAGTCCTTATTCTTGAAATGAGAATTGATGTACCACTTGGTGAAGCACATTAGTGTATGATCATTTTATCCATATAATACTACATATAATTATTTAGATCCTAATGTTCTACCACAAACATTCTATATATATTCTTGGATATTGGAATGTCTCCATCTAAAAAAATTTATTGAGAATACAATATGATTAACTAGATAACTTATAAATGACATTTTAATCTATAACTTATGAATTTATGGGCTTAAGTTTTTGTTATTAAGACATATTTTCTAACATAATATCTTATGGAATTTTTTCTACTATAATAATGGGTTATAATGAGATTTTTAATTTACCAAATCATCTCATGTGGGAGTGTCAAATCAGGTGTGTATCCTGACCTATTATCAATCACTAGGTGATGATCGAGTCCATCTCAATCTCTCCTTTTGGGATTATTAACCCTAAATACATATATACCAGAGCCACATCCAGTTGTCGTTATCATACATGGATTTATTTTCTTGGAAACCACATACACTATACTATACTATAATTAATCGATGATTTATTATTTTTAGAATTATCCATAAGGATTTTTCTATAGTTTCCTAATTTTAGTCTCTGAATTAATTAAAAATCCATCTAATACTAATGATAAACCTTTTTCATTATTAAACATTAGTACATGATTTATCACATAAAAATAAAAACAACACAACCCCTATAACTGATAATTATAGTCTTTATGGTTAATTAGGTACATTATATAACAAATTTAATAGGGGTTCATCATCATTATTTAAAACATACTTAAAAAAATAAAAATATTCAGTTGTTCTTTATGGTGCATGAGATAACATTAGGACATACAAATGAAGGGGTGACACATAAATCAGAGTAAGGTAATAACCATATAATAACATGAAGAAGGTGTTACATGTTAGAAAACATGCATTTTAAAGGGAGAGAAAGTCGGTGATAATCTTAAACATGATTAATTCATCATGATACAACATGATAACATAAAAGAAATATAGGAATGTGGAAACATCTTTAACCATGGGATCATAAGAATAAATCAAGGTTAAACCCCAATAAATCATAATATAATTTATTAAGTTAACCTCAATTTACCATAAATAGCATATCATGAGTCTAAATCATTATCCAATACATTGGACTGCTTTCTAAGTGCACCCGTCAAAATCATATCATGTACATGCATAAGTGTTCCACATATATCATATAAAATAGGAACATATTTAACCACATTTAATTAAAAGATCAAGGAGTGTAAAATAAAACCATACATTTCCATATAGAAATAAGTTTAGTTATGTCTAGGTGAATAACCTTGAGTGGAAATTATGACGGCTTTCAAAATACAAAGGTTTGGTATGGAGAAACCAACCTGAAATTTTGGAAACATAACACAATATATAGATATTCATAAAATAGATTAATGAAATACAAATTGGTATTTAATTATCTTTACATCATACTTAATTTATGATTGATGTGAAAAAACATATCCTAACATTAGGAAATGGATATAAAAGGCATAAATGAAGAAGATTCTTGAATAAAGTGGATAAAAATAGGATAACTTCCTAAATTTTGGTATAGTAATGGATTAGATAGATTCTATAATTAGAGAGGATAAAAGATAAATAAATATTAGGACATAAATTAGACATTAGATGGTTTTTTATAAAGTCCTGATAACATGACAAACTGAGCGTCAAAAGTCTAAATGAAAATATGGTGATTCAAATAAAAATAAGAGAGATAGGCCCCCTATTATATTTTATCATAGTAATGACATAGAAAAATGAAATAATGATAGTGGATAATTTATCTATAATTATAAGGATCTAAATTGGAATTTATAGGGATTTTTATAAATCCAGGATAATATAATCAATTAATATCCAAAGGATTAATACAAAGAAGGTTATTTTTTGAAAAGGATGGAGAGATGCCCCTTACTAAATTTCATCACAGTCACAACTTAGGTAAATTCTATAATATGAGGGGATACATGATATATAATTATCAAGATATAATTTTTATAGTATATGGATATTTTAAAAGTCATTAAAAAAATACCATTTGGGATTCAAAAGGATAATTACAGTGAATACCCTTAAATGTAAAGGAAGATGGATAAATACCTTACCTTGAGAGGGTGATCACAAAAGCTTGGGAGGCGTTTCTTGAGAGATTGGGGGAAAATATGGAGGATAGTAGAGTGGGGAGGGGATAGTAATGACCTTCTACAAAGGTTTTTTGAGTAAAGAGGAATGATATATTGGGTGGTTTTATATAAGAAAAGATATGGGAGTTCTTTATTATTTCAAAAACATAGTTTTTGGACTCTATATAAAAAAACAATCTAAAACAAAAACCATCACTTGGTTTTCCCCCATGTTTTCTTCCAAATAGAAGTGGTCTTCATAATTTTATATGTCTAAATTCATAAATCATTAAAATACTACCCTAGGTGATGTGTAAGTGAGTCATGTTTCTAAAGAAATGATTTTAAAACCATAATATTCAATATAGGTTTTGGATGACTCATAAAGGCTTTAATAATTCATAAAATAACCACAATTTTTTTAAAAAGAAACATTGATTTGGTTTTAGATAACTTGTAGATAATTTATTAAATAACTCTTGGGTTATTATGAGGTCATAACAGACACCATATATTCATATCGTAATTAATATTTTTGTGGAAATTCATCTATCTCAGGAAATAATAAAAAATTAACTAATTGAAACTTTTTATTTTCTGATTCCAATAATAATATTTAATATATAAAAATAATTTTCCTAATATTTCAATTTTCACTTTTAAAATAATAATCGACACTTATTGAGAAAGGAATTGTATTTTTTTAATAATGTCTTTAAAAAACTTATAAAAATGTCATTTAAGTATATAAAAATTATATAAATTTTTATATTTTATTAAAATGGTTAATTTATTATTTTATGAAAATATCATATTTTTTTAATATTCATAAATTCATCAAAAAAGAATATCTTAACAGAAATTGGATATTAGAAAAAAATTAAAATTTTGTTTTATGTTATCAAAATTAAATTAATTTATAAAGTAACAACCAAAATAGGTAAATATAAAATAATGTATTCATATTCATATTATTATGATCTTGTTATGTATCCCTTTATTACACTAGAAAACACCATAAGGGTAGGGTGTGAGATGGTGAGATTTTCATGGGGTGGTTTGTAGTACATGATGTGGGTTGTGATCTCTATGAGCTTCAATTTCTCCAATAAATAATTTTTGCTTGTGCTTATGCTATTGGGTAATAACATTGTCTTGGTAAATGAAAATTCCCATAGATTTTATCTCCCACTATTACAAACCAGCCCTGGTACCCAGGTAACCCAATAACCGAGCCAGTCTTGACATGGCCCTAAGGGTGTTCCCGATCCCTGTGGGTTGGATACTATCACCTTGAATCATAATAAATGAAAGTGGTAATGATTTTTTTCAATATATACTGCGGGAGTAGATAAACAAGTCTGTAAGCATACAAAAGGAACTCCACATGGAGAACCATACCAGATGTCAAACAGGTAAACAACCAAAAGTACTAGCATAATTATCCATATAATAGAATAAAATACCAAGTCTCAAAGGATGAAACTCTCCAATACTAAAGGATCAATAGATACTACCACAAGTGGTACGTTTCCCCTTCTTGAACCTGGAAGAAGATATTCTACAAACATTGAAAGGCATAGGTAGGGTGTGAGAGGATAACCGAACAAGGTGTCACCAAGGACTCCATGATAGATGCCAACATTTAATTACCCAATTAAATATTTCATGTTTAATTAAACTGGCATGTAAGTTCATAGAATAATTAAATCAGTTTATTATTTACATTTCAAATAATAGAAAATAATTTTCAAAAATGTGTATAAAAAATTTATATTAAACAGTTTCTATAAATTTAATATTCATGTGAAATAGTTTACAAACATTGACACACATTTATATCTCATACATAAACAAGTGAGCAACACGGTCATCTGCCCAAAGGTACGATTGTTCCAGGAAACTATATCCTTAAACACTCAAAGGTGATGAGGAAAATATTTGTATATACACATCCCTATGACAATGGCCAAAGGGGACTCATCACCATCACATTAGGGATGTGACCTTCTCCACTATGTTAGGTCTTAGTTGTAAATCCTCAAAAGAGTGTTATCCCAATAAATCAATAATCACATTGGCTTGCGTGTTCTCTAGTACAATCAATAATGGGAAATTTATTTTAGAACTAATAAAAATACAATTCATCCAATTACCCCATTCCAAAAGTTTCAATTTTCAATTTAAATACCAAAATAGGTTTTTAATCAAATCATTCCTTTTGTAAGATAAACCCACTGGGGTTTTATCAAAGCATTTTTAATAAATTTTCACAAATAAAACATTTAAATGAATATCAAAAAATCAATTTCATTATTTATATTCAAATAATTATATTCCACAAATTTCCATCATTTTCTCAAATTCATTCCAATTCAATGGAATTGGTGGTTTTCATAGTTTCCGCTAGAAATTCAGTTTCAAATTCAAAACCCCCAATTCAACGGAATTGGTTTTCGACAAACCTATTGAAAGAAAATTAATTGAAATGAATTGAAATTAAACAATTTAATTTAAATCAATCAATTCAGGGGTAATTAAATTTGACCTCCATAATGGAACCACCTACCATTTAAAAAAACATAAATCCAACTACATAATGTACCAACAAGAATTAAGGTGTATAGTATCTAGTAACTAAACCTATAAACAAGATTAAAAAACATGGATTTTCGATCCTTAAATCCCAAGATGATCTATAAAACTCCATTAAGGGAAATAGAAAGAGATAGAGGGATTGGGAGAACACATACCAGGTAAGTCACTCCTCAACTACAATAATGAAAAATTAATAAACAAAACAACCTAGAAGGGTTTCAGCTCACTGATAGTTTCTTGGTAATGGATCATGGTCCTAGAGAAAGGAAACATGGATATGTGGAAATAAAATTTTCAGCCAAACTTCATGTTTGAAAACAAAACTCAGGGTTTTACATGGAGTGTAATTCAATTAAATGTTGTGTAATTAAACATTACCAAAATCATGGGAAATCATGTATCCTTTTTTTAAAAGGTATTTTTTATTATTATAGTATTTACACAGAATGTAACTCTATTACACTACATGTAAATCCCAATCAGTCTATAGAACAAATAGGTTTCCTCTAAAAATTCAAATAAATATTTGACATCACCATTATAGGTATCCTTTCAATTCCTCCTTGGACCAACATAGATAAAAAAATGGAAAACCATGATAAGGCTTTAAACATAACTAATAGAAAGGTAATGGGATGTTACAACCTCACCACCATAAAATGTTTTTCCCCTGGATCATTTCATAAATATTCCATGCCAAAAAATGAAGCCACCTCTCTCTCATAAATGCCTCTATCTCCCACATATCATGAGAATAAAAACCATCTTTCCATAGATCTCAAACCCAAGGTATCACTCCCTAATAAAGTACCTTTGTTTCAGAATCATCAATCTTGACTGGTCATTTAGTCAACAATATATCAGGATTGACATTGAGAGCACTCGATCTCAGAATATGAGATTAGATAGATTGTTACTTAAAGATTTAAGATACATGGAACACGTCATGTATTGATGTTAGCTATGATGGAAGTTATAAATTGTAAGAAACATTCCTCACTTTCTTAGCAACCTCAAAAGGTCTCACATAATGAGGATATAGTTTACCTTGACTCCTAATTTGTCGATGACCCAATATAGGTAAAACATTTAAGAACACCTCAGAACTAGATAAAAATTTAAATTGTCTATGATGATGATCATAATAATATTTTAACGGGATCTGTTCTGTAAACATTCTATGAATAATCGTATAAATCTTTACAGTCATATCATAGACCAAGCTTGGTCCAACCAAATAAAATTCACCAATATCAAGACTAATACAACAGAGCTCCACAACACCATCTATAAAAGGCTTCAAAAGGATCTAGTCTGATCAAATAATTTTAACAAATAAAATAAGCTTACCCAACAATCCCCAAATGATCAACCCATGCCCCACCAAATCTGAGAAAAAAAGTGTGGAGAATATAATTAGAAATATATATAACTCTTTCTGTATGGCCATAAAATTATGGATGGTATGCCATACATGAAAGAACCATATATTATAGTGCCTCCTAAGGGACTCTCCAAAAATGAGAAGTGAACCAAGGATCTCTATCAGAAACTATCGCAGACGAAACTCTATGAAAATGAACAATTTTTTTCACATAGAGATTTACCAACTTATCAACGTTGGTTTTATTATAAATGTTTATAAAGTTATCTAATACGGATAGATGATCAATCATAACCCATATCAAATTATTCTGTATCTGGGTACATGGAAACAATACCAAAAAGTCCATAGATATCTAATCCCACTTTCAAGTAGGATCTATAAATGGAAGGGAAAAACCTGATGGTTTCTGGCGTAAGACCATGTCCTTTTGAATCCTATAACAATGAGAGAAAAATTTATAAATGACTTATATAATACCCGACCACAAGAATCATCCCTCAATGTCATATAACATCTTCATGTTTCCTATATGAAAATCCCACTTGGATTTATGGAATTACCAGTTCAAAAATTTCCTTACCAGTAATGACACAACCAAGTGGTTATGAAATGAATAGAATTTCTACTTTAGAGAAAGACCCCTCATAAACAGTCTCCATACATAAAAATTTATCTAACACTACAAAAATAATCATCAATTTTCTATTCTTGAAGAATCATCTTGAGAAGAGATGATGTCAACAAAAAAATATCTGAAGAAGACTGAGTCCCTGATTTAGGGACTTCAACATGAAATTGTGCAAAGATTTCGAAAAAGTTTCAATCTTACGAAGATTATTTCATGACTTCAGTGGGAGGTTTTCTGACCAAATAATTTTTAATGACATTACCTTTCCTCAGGGTATAGTTTTTTTCAATGTCAAAAGACTACAGGTACTTTTCACAATTCCTTTGGAGGATATTCAAAACATTTTGAGAGAAGATATAAGTCAAGATCTTGTGTTATAAAAACATGATAAACCTTTCTCCATAAAGGTATTTACACCATCTCCAATGTGTCTTCATCACAACTTCATGTTAAGGGTCATGGGTGAGATAATTATTATCGTTTCACCTAAGCTGACAAGATCCATAAGCAACGACATGGTCACCATGCATAGGAACACAACCCACACCTGAACCCGATGCATCACAGAAGACCACATAACTTTTCCATACCTCTAGGAAATTATACACCAGTGAAGTTATTAAAAAAAATTAGATCAACAAATATACTCTTAAATATTTCATCATAATAAAAAATTACTCCCTTCTAAGTTAGATAACTCATCGCTGAATCCAATATTGAGAAGTCCTTAATGAACCAGTGATATTACCCAACTAGACCAAAGAATATCATAATCTCATAAACATTTTGTGGTTTCCAACATTTCATAATAGATTTTACCTTATCACGATCAATGAATATAACATATTCTTACACCATGTGTCCCAATAAAACTAATTTCTAATTCTAAATATCCTATTTCAAAATATTGGCATAAATTCGGTGATTCCCAACAATTCTCGAACTCATATCAAATGGCACACATGATTCTCCTTATACATAAAGTAAATAAATATTTTTTCCACAAATACTACCAAAAAAGTATCCAGATAATCATAGAATATCTTATGAATTAAATTCATGAAAGCTTCAGGATAATTAGTTAGACCAAAGGGTATGAAAAGTTACTCATAAGGGTCATACCTTCTCCAGAAGGCACTAATCTGAAGGATAGATTCTTTTATTCTCACTAGATGGAAACTAGATGAAAGGTAAACCTTCTAGAACCACTTCAGAACTCTTAATTGATCAAACATATCATCTATCCATGTAAATATATACTTGTTCTTTACCATGACTCTAATGAGTCTTCCATAATCCACACAAAGATCAAGGGAACCATCAGCCTTTTTAGAAAAGATAACTGGTGCTGCCCAAGGTGCCACATTTGGGAATATAAAGCCTTTCTCTAGTAGATCATCCAACTATATCTTTATCTCCATAATTTCAGCTGGTTCTATGTGTTATAAAGGGATAGAAAATGGTTGAGTATTAGATAAAAAATCCATATATAACTCTATATCCCTTACTGATTTAAAACTAGTGGAGTTATATGGAAACACGTCAGGAAACACAATGAAAAATATATAGATCTCCCTGCTCAAATATTCTCACTCCAGATTAATTTCATACACTAATATCACTTTCCCTACCTCTGGATAAGAATGTGTGGCTCTACGCAACCATGGGTCTCATTATCCTTGGATGAAATGGAACATGCAATCATGTGTATCGAAGGAGACCTGTTTAGGATAACAATGAATTTGGGATGTATTGGAAATGAACCAATCGATAAAAAAAAGATGTCAAGTGGTTTCATGTTGAGAACCAAAAAACTCCAAGAACGATTTAAATTTTATAGAGATAAAACACAAATGGGACTATAGAGACCCTTCTCTTTCTTCATTCCAAGGGGTGTTGCAATATCCATCACATAAGGTAAAACATCATAGGATAATTTATCAAATTAACAATGCATGTTAAAATAAACGAATGAGATGCACCCGTATCAAATAAAGCTGCCACTATCGATGAAGCTATAATGATGATACCTCTTACAGTGAAGTGACATGTATATTTTTCTTTAAGAGATTCATCTACTATTTAAATATGTTTCATTCCAAATTACTACTTATGAAACCCCATTATACGTGAACCATCAGATTACGCCACAATTTTGGTTGGTGATGATGATACCATTCCACTAAATGGAGTGGAATATGAATACAATAACTCTTATAATTGAATTGAACATCCGTAGTAGCCACATCTCTTTGGTGCCTCTGTGAAAACCATCTTTGAATGGTCAGGGTTTCCACACTAGTAGAAAATCAATCAGAATATACCAACCACTATAGGAGTTCTATAAAATACCTTATATAGAGATCCACCATGAGAATTACCATGCTTTCTTTTTTTACCTTAGAGGAATTCACACAACCAATAGTTGAAAAAGGAACTCCCGAAAACCCTGAATTGAAAGCCAGGTCTATTTTGATCATGAAGAATCTATCCAGCACATCAGGATAAGAAAGAATCTTTAGTAAGATAACATGAGAATGAATATCAGCTCAACATACCAACTCAAATTGTTGAGTGTGAGTATTCTCATCGGATACTACCTCAGGTGAAAACTATAATATCTCAGTAAAACAGTTTGCATATTCTGACATGGTTCATTCATCCTGCTCTTGTTTGAAGAACTCTAGAGCCTTGGCTATTAATATCCACTCTGGATAGAATTGGTCAATCAAAAGATCCATGTTGTCTTTCCACTCTAAGACCTGATACATCTACACTGTCAACATTGTGTCCCACATTCTTCTACTCGGTCCCTCAAATACAAAGGTGTCACACTTCACCTTGATTTCACCAGGTGTTTACAACAACTCAAACTAACATTTAATTCTACTCAACCGTTCATATACCTCTTTAGTATCATTGGTGACTTTTAACATTGGTTTCTTCTAGAGAAGAAATAGTTGAGAATGATCCTAAACAACATTCCCCAGAGGTTCCATAGTTGGATCCTGAATGAGAACATGTGATGGTGCATGTCCCAGAGCATGGACATTGTGCAAGATCACCACAACTAGACTCGGTTCCGTAAGAGTATTCAATCTCTATGGTTCACTATTAGCTTCCTCATTGATATTATTTACTTATCTTCACAGAGGTATGGTGCTAAACAAAATAATAAAACAACAAAGATGACACAATATTAACAATAAAATATAGAAATGGGGAAAATTAATACCAACTGATAGATAAGAAATATTAGGATTTCTATCATATCCAAATCAGTAGTATGGAAAAGACTAGAACTAATACTTAATACATAATACCCTAACCACCCTTGGTAATTTATTGTTCATTATGGTGAGACATTTTCAGTCTCTTGTTCATAACTACAACCTATTTCCTGAAAATCTTTCATATTACAAACTATCATCACGACATGAATCTCAACCAGAACCTCTGATACCACTTTGTCATGAACTATCTCGGGTGCCCTGGAAACCCGATAACTGAGCTAGTCCTGACATAGACCAAAGGTTGTTACCAAACCCCACGAGTTGGTTAATGGCACATGGAATCATAAAACAATAAAGTGGGAATTATTTTTTTACTCAAACATTTAAAAAGAAGATAAACAAGTCAGTATGAATACAAAAGGAACTCCACAGGGAGTACTTTATGAGAATTCAAATTGGTAAACAACCCAGTGTAATAAATCGAAGTACTATAAATCCGAAAAAAACCTATTTCCCAACGAACTCAACTCTCCCAGACCTAAGTATCTATAGTTACTACCAACATGTTGCGCATTACCCGTACTCAAACATGGAAGAAGAAAATCTAAAAACAACCAAAGTCATAGGTAGTGTGTGAGATAAAAGTCCATTAGGGGCCCACTAAGGATTCCATTATTGATACCAACATTTAATTAACCAATTAATGGTTTAAATCTTCATTAAAGAGGAATGGAAATTCAGATCATCATTAAAACGATTCATGATTTACATTTCAAGTGATGAATTTTTTTTAAACACATGGATTTCAAAATAATTTGTATATAATAGTTTATATAAATTAATTAGGCTTTCAAAATAGTTTAAAAACATTATCTCACTTTTATATCAAATATATAAACGTGCGAGAAACATGGTCATATGCTAAAAGGTATGATTATTCCAGGATATGACATCCTCACACAATCGAAGGGCATTGTAACAATATGTGTATACATACATACCTCTCACAAAATCCAATTGATCCTCATCACCATCCCATTATGGATATGGCCTACTACAATATTTTATGTTTTAGTTGTAATGCATCAAAATATTTCTATCCTAATAAATCAATAAATTCATACCCTTGCATGTGTCCTATAAAAATAAATGATGGGAAACTTATTTTAGAAATATTTAAAATATTATTCATCCCATTCCTCCATTCAAAAGGTTCCAACATTCCATTTAAAAAATAGGGATTTAATCAAATCATACATTTTTCTATGAGAAAACCATTGGGTTTCTATTAAAAATATTTTATTCCATTTTATCATCTAAGAAATTTTAATCAATTTCACAAAATTAATTTCAAAATATAAATTCAACAGTTTAAATTCCATTATACCCCATCAATTTCTCAAACACACACCAATTCAATGGATTTAAGGGGTTTTCCCAATTTCGTGCTAGAAATTCAATCTCACATTCAAATCCACCAAATCAATGAAATTAGGTTTTTATAATCAAATTGAAATAATTTTCAAGTAATTGAATTTAAATCAAGAATTTTAGGGTGAATAAAATTTGACCATCATAACGGAACCACCTACCTTTTTCTCAAAATCAAAAATCCCACAACCTAGCCCACCAACAAGAATGATGGAGTAATGGATCAATTAAATCAACCTAGAAACAAGATTTAACAACTTGGATTTTAGATTAAAAAATCCCAAGATGATCTATCAAACTCCAGGGAGGGAAAGAGAAGGAGAAAAATATATCAAGATAACACTTACCTGAAAAGTCAAACTATAAACACAAAATGATAAATTGTTAAATGAAACAACCCTAAGGAATTTTAGAGCTATGAAGCTGTTTGGGAATGGCTCCTAGGTTGAGAGCAAGGAAATATGGAGGGGAGGAAATAAAATTTTCATCAAGGATTCAACTATAAAATCCACACTTTTGACTTTACATGATTTGTAACCCAATTGCATGTCATGTAATTGAAAAATCCTATTATCACCTAAAACCCTTATACTTTTTAAATAAATTTATTATTTATTATTTAAGAATTTAAATGGTGTTTAAATATATTAAAAGATGTGAAAATCCCCATAAATCTATAGAACCAAATTTTTTTTCCTTCTGAAAATTCCAAAAAAAATCATTATCTTCATCATTATAGGTATCCTCCTAATAACTCCTCAGCCTTACCCAGATAACAAAAAAAGGAAATAATGAAATGGTTTGAAAATTTCTTAACATAAACGTAACAGGATGTTACACCATTAGAGGATCTGATAAATGGTCTTTTATGGTATAGTCTAAATGGTCCACACCGTGAATTCCTTCTTCTTTATCAATTGGATTTATCAAAACCCTATATTTTTACAAATCATATTATTTTAGCTCAATGACTATATTATCAATGAATATAATTCTTAATAGTCTTTTACATCTGATAGGATATAATAATAACAATAAATACATAGGTCCTCTATAACTATATGAGGTCAAATAATTCAATTTCAAATGGGATTTTATATAAAATATGGTTAGTTCATTAAAATACACCTCACATTGCATAGAAAATTAATGTGTCATTCATGCTTATGTATGGACTACCACCACCATGAAATGAAGTTTTATTATATCCACGACCATCAAACATGGAAGAAATTAAAAATATATTTAGTAAGTGAAAAATATTTTTGAAAAATATTTAATTTCTATGATAATAATATTGCGAATCTTATAAGCGTGATTAACAAGAACGATTCATAATTACTCTAACTACCTTAAATAGAGTTATCAAGACACCTTTCTTAACTTGTGAATGTTTTGGGATAACATTGGAAACTATATAAATATTAATAAAATGGAATAATAAAGGATATAAACATCCAAAATTATATAAATCATGAATTTATTTTACAATAACTGTTAACATGTCATCCAACATGATGTTTTTTTAAAAATTAACCAAATATCCTCAAGTAAATGAAATTATCCAAAAATATATTAAAAATAAATAACAAAAGAAAATCAATGGACTTTAGAAAAATTAAATATAGATGAATAAGGTTATTTTTTCTATATCTAATGAATACAATTTGATTATTTAGAAATTTAGGTGAATGTATAAAATGAATCCCAAACAAGGTATGTTTTCTATTTCAATCACCCTTACATGATGAATCCTTTTTATTATGAATAAATATTAATTTTTATGGAATAAATACTTCCCTATTTAGCTATAATATAATAATTTTTTTTTGAAATTTGATAATTCACATTCATTCATGTTATTCCTTTTTGGGGTCTATGGTTGATTACTTCTCTAAAATATACGGTTTTTTCCAAAACCCAATCTTATTTCTTAATTTATAATATATACCCTTTATAATTGTAATTAATTTAATATTATATACAATATTTTTGTTTTATATGATCTATTTTGATTCAAATATTCTTTATTTATGATTTTCCTTTCATTCTTGAAAATGAAACCGTGTTATGAATAGATTTTATCATTGTAAGTGACTATTTCCCCTCCTAATCCATAAACTTTCACATCGTTAAAATTCTCCTTTTTAACTGGAGACCCCGTTATATGTTATACAATTTCACCATCATATATCCATTATCCTACTTTTGAAATAATGTTTTATTATCATTTTTCATGATTTTGGATTTCAAAAATGGTGTTTTAATACATAATGGGGAATCTTTCATAATACCCATGTTATCTATTAGTTAAATTTAATATTTATTTTTATCCATTTTACATAATATTATTCAGTTGATCTTCTTATATTTATATATAAATTCCCCTCAAATATATAATTACACAAATATCTTTTTAATTTATAGGGTCATATATGTTTTTCTTCACTTATATATTCAATACTTAATGTAAACCTGATTTAATGAGAATTTATGAGTTCTTTTCTTATGTAATAAATCACCCCCAAAAAATATTTTTAAATCAGTAATATATTCTAAAAACCATGATTATTTTAAGTACAACCCTCTTGGTTAAATTCTGATTGTTTTGGGATAATAATAATCTATTTCATTCCTTTAAAATTATGTTTACATATTTCTTAAATCCTTATAGATGTAGTTCATTTTTATTCATTCTTCTCTAGATCCTTCTCATAAATTATATTTATTAGAATTCCTTGTTTATGAACTATGTCCCTTTTTCAATTATGATAATGTAAATAAGTTTAATTCCTTCTTCTTTTATAAATCCATATGATTTATTCTTATATTATTCATTGAAATAGAATTATGAAACTGACATACTTCTCATGGGGTTTTTCATGACTATGATTTATATATGATTTCTTTTATCATGTGTCATGAATATGTATGATTATAATTATTTGAATGGTGGCACCGAAATTTTTTTTCCCACTAATTCCTTGGGTAATGAATCTTATCTCATGATATGTTATGTATGGGATTAGGGAGTGAACCTAATCCACTATGTCTCTTTATCGAATTCGAAATGACAAACATGGAATTGATCCATGATTTATATTTATGATGTCATTTATTATATTGTCTCCACATTTCCACAATTCCATGATATTATGATATAATTTTCCTTTTCCATGGTTCAATTCTTATTATTATTCTATTTATAATATCAAGTTATGTATCTTGACACAAATCATATGGTGTATATCAATATTTATTCCCTTATTGGGATTTCTAGCTCACCCTTTTCCTTATGTATTTTCTTTAGGGTATTGAATTCAATATTAGATGGTTTATGGGATTTAGAGAACAATAATGATTTTTAAATAAAAATTACATTTTATGTTTAATATAATGCATCTCTATGTTTATTCTTCCATATTAATTATACCTCAAGATCCGTTTCCAGTACTGTTGGAAAAGAACATGAAATATTATGATTTAATGTTTGTTTAAGTATTGATCATATATTTACCTCTATTCCCAACTCACCTCACATTTTCTCCAACATACTGAATAATTAAATTATATTAAATTATATTGATTAATCATTTCCATGTTATTTTTTGTAATTTTTTTGTATTATAATTATAATTATCAATGGTGATTTTTCATTGGTTCCATAATCTCAAGGTAGTTCATGGTATTTTTTCAATAGAATTCCATAAGAAAATTAACTCTATAGGCAATGAAATATATACCACTAAGATAATCTTCCATGATTAGAATGTTATTTTTGGTTGAAAATGACTATGATTGTTTATTTTTAATTTTAATCTTTTAATAGAAATTTTACCATTGTAAAATCATAATCATGAAAATAATTGAATATTATTTTTTTATTCAACCACAAAATAGAATTTTAATAATATAAATGAAAAATTTAATTTTAGGAAATCATTATCATTTACATGGGTAGTGTAAAACTACCAAGATACAAATATTTTTTGAAAATGATTAAAATAAGGGAAACCCCAATAAATATTTCATTTTAGTAAAAATATGAGATTATAATTACAATACTATTTAACTGTTATTTTAAATACTCATTAAGTTAATAAAAAGAGTAATCTAAGAATTAAAATGAAAATATATAGTTCCTAAAAAACATGTATTTTAATATTGTAATGACTTATCAAAAACATATTGGTGATAGGTAATGGGTGATCTACCAAAATTTATGTATCAAAATGATTCCAATATAGTGATAATTTAATGAAAATAGTTATGTAATATATTATTAAAAATTAATTATCATACATAATCATAAATAAGAAAATGGAAATTGTCTTGGAAACCCCTAAAAAATTATTTGAGATAAATCGCTAAGATGTTTTTTTGAATGGTTAGAGTGTTTCCCCATTTATATTCCTACATGTAGGAAATTTTAAAAAATATACAATCTTTATGGGTGAAGATTGAAATTCTAAAACAGAGAGTGGTACATAAATAGAAAATTTATGATATTTGGAAACATTAAACATGAAAATTAATTTATGATATGGAATTATTATTTTATAATAGAAGTTTATATATTTTTAACATTAAATCCACTTTGGAGTAATTTTGAAGGTTATCCTAGTAATTTTATTTCCAATATATCTTGATAAATATGGAATTTAAATTTAAGAATTTAAATATTTTATTACCTATAACTTATGAGCTTTAAAATCATATAACACCACAATTCATTGAAATTTCATCATTTTAATTATTTTTGGGAAAAATTATAATGATTTATATTCTGATTTTAGAAATATTGCACAGAAACTAGGTAATCATTTAGAATAATTATCCTATTAATTATTTTTAAATTAATATAGTAAAATATATATAATTATTTATTCATCAAAATCATTATCTAAAACCATTCATAATATTATTTATTCTAATATATATCATGATTTCATATTTCAGATAATGATCTTTTTTTACCTTATGAAAGTATGTTTTGTTGGGTTTTGATCTAGAACATGGAATGGTATTACCTTTTATTGTTGTATTGTGGGGTATTTTATTTCTTCATTCAACTGTGCACATTGGGTTTTCCATTTGTTTCATATTCCCTAGAACCTCCCAATGGTTCCCTTACCCATAGCTGGGTAAATACCTGATTTCTGAAGGCTCGTGTTCATATGGGTTTTTAGGCTGAGAAAATTCTGGGGAATCACATTGGTCGAGAGGATTAAAGTTCAGGTTCATCATACCCTGGGGGAGGGGGGATGTTGCCTAATATGAGACTCTCTTATAGAATTAAAATATGTTTCTGAATCTCTACCTAATCTCAATACGGGAGTAGTTTCCCTAAAAATGGTTATAGGTTAATTCTATTTTATATAAAAAGTACGAGGATATATTTAGTGAAGCCATCTGTATGAATATGAGGATCTCCGTCATTTTTTTAATGAGAGGCTTCTTATATGCCGAAGCTGTATAACCAAGTGCTTTAGAAGATGATTCCACATAAGGAAGTGGTTAATATTATAAGGAGGGGACTAAGATATTATGTGGAATCCTACATATTCGAATAATTAAATGAGTAAGAACCCATGTAGTTAATTTACGTCATTGGGAGAGACCCCAAGGTATATACCCTTGTATAAGGGCTGTCCATAGTACTTCTCTAGGTAATGGAATTTCGTGATGCACAATGAGGTGCTCGTTGCATCCCCAAAGACCACATGAGTTATGATCAGTGTGTGTAACAAGGGGGTAGAAAATGATTAGCCTCATATCTTGTAGATATGTGGTATTGGTATTGGAACAGTCTTGGGGGTGTTCATTATAGATATCGGGCCTTGAGAAGGCGTCCTATGTATCCTAAGTATGATAGGAATATGAGTCATCATAGATCGATTTCTATCAAGGTCATACACACTAAGGATACCATAGATGATCAATATGGAAGTCATACCTAAGGGATATGTTTCCTATTTATCCTGAGTATTGTAAGAATCAGAGATGTCATAGTTCCCTTTTTATGGGGATTACAAACTAATTTTTTCCTAGATCATGAATATTTATGATGCCTAAGGAGGTGTTCATTTCACCCCACCTAAACTCATTTGAACTATGATAAGTGTGAGAAGCATGGGGGAGAAATTGATCAGCCTAATGGTGTAAGGATATGAAACTTGTGTATTGGGATAACCCTCAAGGTGTTTGGCATATAACTCCTGCCTTAGAATGGCGTCCTACGTATCCTGATTATGGCAGGAATCAGAGTTCTTGTAGTTCATATTTGTCAGGGCTTGCAAACTGAGGCTTCTTGGTTGTTTGTGGATTACACTCTGAGGAAGATATATATTATTGAGTCATAGGATACCCTATTGACATGGCCTTCTTGTAGAGAGGGTGTCACATGATCCAGTTTGTATGTCCTGGAAGCCATCGCATAACCTGGAATGAAACATATAGAGGGATCTATGGGAGCCAATGTGGCATATTCTAAGGGGTGTCACATGTGTTGGATGTCACATCTGAGAGAAATAGCGAGACATGGCCAACATGTTTGGAGGATATCTAAAGTCCTATATGGCTTGCCAAGAGGGTGTCTCAAGATCTTTGTTACCATGTCTAGATGCTTTTGTGAGACTCATCTGTCATGGGTGTGCACCATTATATGAGTCAGGTGATGTGTCTACAGTACATCATGAGTCATGGTTGATAGACCCTTAGGGGTTGTTATAACAATTTGGTTGTTGCGGGAGAACCACATAAATTGTTAGGCATTCATGGAGTATATTTCATGTCCCATATGGTACATTGGAAGAGTTTTGTGATATACAAGAAACATTCCTAGGTGAATTCACGTGTATTTTGATGATTCATGTGAATCACATGAGGTATAGTGAGCATGAATGTTTTTCTTATGTCCTCCACTTTTAATGTCATCCCTATCCCTCACATCATTGATGCCTTAGTTTTATTCAGTTTCGGTTTGTCTTGAGTCTCACATGATCTGGTGGGCTTGTGGAATTTTATTTGCATAACCCACCCGAGGACCTTCATATGATCTATGGATGATCAAATGATTTTATTTATTTCTAGATAATGAGTACTATGACATTAAATCAATATATTACCTGATCGAAATATTACCCGTCATGTGATCACTCCGAGAAGTCTGTAGAAGTCGATAGTCAAATCCTGCATAGTCTTGGAATCTGGTGTGCATAATAGCAGTTATATTTCAACCATTTTTTTATATTGGGGATGGATATTTATAGGCTTCTCTGACTCAGATACCTTCCATTTGTGTGGAATATCTAGTGTGAGTCTACACTAGAGCTAGTGAAGGGACCCAGCGCCACACAATTTCACAAGTCTTTGATTAGGATTTCTTCGAGCGTATCTCCTGATTTTCAGCGGTCGTGAGTCTAATCTGTCAACCCTTCCTTTATCAAATTATTTAACGATTATTTAGGACTTTGTTTTCATGAAGATTTGTCAAAGTACCATCATGTTGTAACGTTGACATCCCAAAGCACCTTCGCAAGATCCAGGGCCTGTTTAGAGGCATCCGTGAGATTCTCGGTGACTTGTCTTGGAGTCCCACGAGAAAATGATGGTATGTATAGGAGACTCATGTGATAGAAATTTGGGTTCTCCAGGCACATCACATTCCATTTAGTGACCAAAAAAACCTCTTGATCCCTATCTTTCTATCCCATTTGTTTCATTTTACAATGGTTGTGAGTCATACAATATTACATGTGTGTGGTTGTGGATATTTCATCAATTTTTCGGTGATGCATCAAATGGCCAATATGGGTCATATGAGTGACCATGATAACTTGATGGAAAAAAATTTTCACTCACCCTTGACATTTTGAGGAGTTTTTTAAAAATTCAAATGGAATTCTGTAAGGCACAGATGACAAACCATAGGGTTTGAACAAGGCAAGGTAGACATGTCACTGAGGAATCATGGTGGGCATGTTGAATGTCCTTCAGCAATTAAGAAAACCTATTTTCTCATCCATTTTTATATCCTTTTTTCTATTTTACAAAGTCTAGGGACTATGTGAGTTTTCACAAGTGGTGTCTAAGATTTTTAGTCTCTTTTTTGAATGATGCATCTTGAGACCAATATGGGTCATATAAGGATTGTGAAAGCATGTAATTTCAAAGTCTATCTGCCTTTCCTTAGAGTGCCACATGGTTTCATGGAAATAGATCAAGACTTTTATACAGTGAGGCTGAAAAACCAAAGGGTTTTCACAAGTTCATGCATACATGTCACCGAGGACTCATGGTTTCTCATGGATAACTTGTGTTGTGTGTTCTTATCTCTCAGCAACAGAAAACCCCTCTCACCTAATTTTTGTAATCTACCCTCTTTGATGTGATGATTGCTCATGGTGTGCATCACATGTCTCTAAAAGACCACGGAACCCTCTCAGTGTGGGTACAAGGACTCATTTATATGGAAAAACTAATACCCACCAGAGTATTTGGAGGTTTTGCGGACTAGAGCTTCAGTTGAAATTTGGACAACCAAGTGATGTTGATAATTTCTTACTCATACAAGGTTCTATATTGAATTTTTTTTCCATCTATCTTTATATCACATAATTTGTAGATGGATCATCTATTTAGTAGATATTTTCTAAAGAATGAGTCCATTTTATATCTATATAAAGTAGCTCGGACGTGATAAGCCCATATAGTGGGCCTCACAGTAATTTCCATGTGCTTTAGTTTAAGGAATTTTAGCTCAGACCAAATTTTTCTTTAGTTTACGGTCTTGTATATCAAAATTTATGTAGATTTATTTTATGTTCCTTTAGCTCCATCCTTCAGTTTCTTTAGTTTATGATCATTTAGCTTGGACCTCTTTTTGTTTTTGTTTAAGGACTTTTATCTCAGACCTTCTTCTTTTTAATTTTATGGTCTTTTACCTCAAACCTTCTGTTATTTAGTTTAACATCTTTTATCTGGGACCATCTATTTATTTAATTTATGAACTTTTAGCTCTGACAATATTTTTCTTTAGTTTAAGGTCTTTTAGGATACAAATGCTATTTCTTTAGTTTATGGACTTTTAACTGGGACCTTTTTGTTTCTTTAGTTGAAGGACTTTTATCTCAAACAATTTGTTTCATTAGTTTAAATTATTTTACATTGAACCACGTTTTTCTTTATTTTAAGGTCTTTTAGCCCAAAACATATATTGATTTAGTTTAAGGACACTTAGCTCAGATTATCATTCACTTTAGTTTAATGAATTTTAGCTCGAACCACCTATTTCTTTAGTTTATGACATTTTATATCAGACCATACAATCATGGGATATGGTGAAAACATGATAGGAATGACCCAAAACACTCCGAGGTGATGGATCCTACTACAATGTTTCTTAGGATCATGAGGATCATAATGACCTTTTTGCAGAGTGAAAAATTTGGATGAAGACCATAGGAACATGTGAAGGATCCATTCACATGTATACATAGTGAAACAAATGGTCCTTGAAGTCGGGTATCATTTCTATGGGTTTTGAAATATTTATGGTGGTAATATTGATGAGGTTGGAATACAAGGGATACCAAAACTACTTGGATTTTTGTAGTATGGATGTTGTAAATCATAACCCGAAGGTTTGAGTCCATGTATATGGGATGGTGTAGAAATTCTGAGTCTGTCCCATGACATTCTAAAATTCTAGGTTCTGTTGTGGAATTTTAATGGCTCATAGGTATTGAAGATCCTTCATTGAAAGTAGATTATTCTTTTAGTTTGAGGGTCAAGGCCCTATACATCTGTAGCATTCTAAAAGAAAGATGATCTCCGCTTATTTTTATAGGCTTTGAAAGATTGATGAAGACTCAAATGTTTGAAAGAAGATGTTGCGTATGGCACGATGGATATCCAAAGGGTTGTGAAACCCTATGGGAAATAGCTCTTGAAGTGAATCTCAATCTCTACACCATGTGGTTTTGAATCATGGAAATTGGTTCATAAAAGGTTAGGAAATGAAGTTTCACAGTACTTCCTTAAAGAAGTTCACAAAATACGATGACGTAACATCGACCATATCGAATCTTCATGGAAAGTTTTATGCGGGGACTATAAATCATAACACGAAGTGCTCGAGTCAGTAAAATGATATGGTAAAATCATACAAGGAGAAGTTCATACATACTGGGATGTTGAGTGCTATTGTGATGATGTCAATTATCACAAAAATTAGAATGTCGTTTTTCAGTGTGACTCATTTGGTTGATGTCCAAAGGCACATATGCGGGAGCCATATGTATGTATACGTAGTTAAGAAGTAGCCACATAAAGAAGGATATCCTTTCCATGGTATATTGAAGTTTATGGTTATTCAAGACACCCTAACTCAAGATGTGTCTCTTTTAGAAGATGTAAAATCCATGGAGGGTTTGAGTACCCAAAAAGATGCATCATCGCTTAGAAAACATATTCTTGTAGTAAAAAAACGTGACAAATACTGCCCTAACGTTTTCCTAGAATGGTCAGTCCAACAAGCGTTGCCTATATTTTTCTAGGGTTATAGACCCTATGATATTTCTTCTGTTTCTGTTTTCACCTTAATTTTCTCCAAAACCTTGAGTGTGAGTTGTTTAGCAGGTGGAGTCTCGTCTTTTTCTCATGTCTCCCTTTACGTGGTTTCAGCCTAACTAGTTTTTCAACTCTTTTGATAGCAGTTTAAGGTTTTGAAATTTGAACCATTAGGGGATACAATTTAAAGATGTATATCATTGACTGAAGCATAGACAATTTAGGGCCATTAATCTCATGGACCTAGTATGTAAGATGTTACACAAGAGCCTAATTAGGATACTTAGGGAAAAGAGTATTCCAACTTCCCTCTAAGAGAGGGCTGAATATATTCAAAATCACAACTTGAGTCCCTCTAGTAATGATTAATGATTCTTGAAAATCATACAAGGTGTAGTTTATACACATCGAGATGTTGAGTGATGCCACGATGATGTCAATTCTCATGAGAATTGGAGTTCCCTTTTTCAGAGTGAGGCATTTGGTTGAGGGATATAGGTGCATATACAGGATCCGTGAGCATGTATGCATAGTAATTCAATGGTTCCTTGAATCTAGATATCCCTTCCAAGGGACATGGAAGGTTAACGGTGACCCATGACTCTCAAGACATGAAGTGTGGTATATGGGTTTGTTGTGCTCTTAAGTGATAGTGGAAGAACCCCGTACTCTACTTGACGGAAGAAAGGTAAGTCTCCTATGGTCCTTTGATAAGGATTGAAAAATGGGAGATGGTCTGCACTGTTTATTATCATGTAATGGGGACATTCGTCTTCATTTTTTTAACTTCATGTGGTACGGATGCATTTCTGTTCAGTTTAACATTATGCGAAAAGAACATATTTCTATGAAATATAATTTCATGATGTATAGATGCGATTACATGGATTTTATTGTTATACGGTGAGGACAGATGTGAATTGACATGAATAGATGAGATTGTCATGGTTCACCCCAAGGATGGAGACTGGGAATCACCCTATATCTAATGAAGATGAGAATCAAACCACACATTTTTTTTTGAAATCCAAGATGTTTAATGTCTTGTGGTGAGGATGATACATCACAGTTAATGTCATGTTTGTAGGGACATATGTGGATGGTTTAGGATCATGTTATTCAAACTAAGAGATGAAGATCATAATGTGGAGATGCATAGTGTTGATTCATGATTCAACCCGATGTGAATAAAGGCCAAAGAGGTCTCATGATCACCATGCACCCTTCCAGAAAAACTCAATTCAAGGGGCTGAAAATAGGTATACCCATGGATATGCATGAGGGTTAAATTTTTGGGAATCTTTACGTATCTCATGAGGATAAGAATCAATACATACATAGTTCTGGGAGATTAATGTAGTTTAATATCATGAGATAAGAACTAAAGTGAACTGTCGTGAATTGATGCGGGAATTGCGGATAGGCATGAGAGCGGAGGTCTGGACTTGTTGTTCACCTTTATTCATTTTTTTGAGGGTATGATATTGAACCAATTCATAAATTCATGTGTATTATTCTTGGTGTGATAAACAAAGAACAATGCAGACCTTACAATAGTGCAAAGACAGAAAATGGGTATAACAAAGGCATTTCATACCATGTAATGGTTGGACAGAGATATAGATTCAAGGAATCACTACGTATCCCATTTGAAACGGGAATAAAGCCATACATAGTCCTATAAGAACTTTGTAGTTTAACATCATGTGGAGAGGACCTGGGTGACAAGACGTGAATGTAAAGGGGAAGTTGCGGATCAGTGAAATTTTTGGTCCTGAAGTAAGGACATGGGACAACTTTTTGTGAAAGGAAGATAATCTTATGGCTAGGCCTAGTAATGGTCTGGGCATCACTACCTATCCAATAATGATAGCAATCAATCCATATTTGGTTATTGATATGTCGTGCAGTTTAACATAATACAGTGAGGATGAGCCCCCATACACTTTAACATGATTTGGTTAGGATGAAATTGAAAAGATTAATGTCATTTACTCATAATGAGACATACCATACAGTTTAATGTCATGCGGAGAGGAAATTTGATGGGACTTACACAGATTTGGATGCCCTATTTCTATCAGTTATGAAAAGTATTTCCTAAGAAATATCACATTGGTGGGTTGTGTGACACACTCTGCATCCATAGTGTTTAGTGAATATGCTCTTTTATGATATTCCTTATGTACGATGTTAAGTATTTATCACATGGTCTCCAATTTCAAGGCCTTATTCCTCAGTATCATTGGAGTTCTGAGGACCAGAACCAGTTCTCCATGGAGAAATGAACATTGGGGAACCTTTTTATTTATGTATCATTCAATCTGGTTCTAGGGGACCTCAAGGTTGTGAAGTGTGCGCACCCTTTTCTCATCTAACTGGTACAAATCATCCAACAGCTTTTGTTATTATTCATCATCTGAGAGCTATCTACAAATTCTTATATGGAGTGAGGGATGTTTGTCTTCTATGTATAACACTTCCCCGATCACGTACACTAGTGAGTATGGTGTTTCTTATGTAGCAGTATGCATGCTGGTATGGTATGCCTATAAAGCATAGAGGAGTTTGTCTGACCAAAAACTATTATCCTTGTTCACCACCTTCTAGAGTATATTGGATAGTATTATTAAAGGAATCAATATATCCATTGTCCACCACATGATATCGATATGAGTGATTGGGATCAAAATCGTTGAACTGGTATATCTTCTTCAACTTTGTAGAATAGAAGTTGGTGTTGTTGTCTATCAATATTATGTGAGGGACTCTGAACTTACTAATGATATGATATTTCATGAAGTTAATGATATTCGTCATTCCAACTTCTTTGAGGGGTATTGCCTCATCCCATTTCGAGAAGAATTTGGTATCAATAAATATGTAGTTGAACTACTTAGCTATGGATTGGGGATACAACCCCACAATATCTATCCCCCTAACTGTGAATGGAATGGAATATCTACCCATGACCAGTAATTCCGAGTGCGGATAGATAAAGTTTTCATGAATTTAACAGGCATGAAATTTTCAGGTGAATTGTCTGTAATCATGTCTCATGGTTCTCCAATAATATCCTAACTTCTGGATTTAGTGGGAGATCCCAGTTGCATATTGATGGCCACTGGAAGTGATTACATGGAATTCTTCCATGATGGCGAGAGCTTCTCCTTCTGCTATGAACATAAGTATAATTCCATCAAAGCCACATTTTAGAGCACTTTTTTCATTTGGGTCATCCTACATGGTGAATTTTGCTACCCGGTGTTAGATCTGTTCCATTCCAGCATGATCCATTGGTAGAGTCCCACCTCGATGATAGATGATTATCGGCCCCATCCATCCAGAGGAGGTCACTAGTTCATCACGCTCTGGGGAAGTTTTGAATAGATTGATCTCTTCCATATCATATATGAAGGTTGATTATACCATTATTCTATGTGTGATATAGATGCTTACTTCCTTCTGATCAAGGTTAGTGAGGATTGTGGCAGGTTTGGCTTATGCATCGACACAAGCTTTCTGTGATCGAAGAACACAATATAGTGTGCACTCCAAGGGGAATCTGCAATCAATCCCCTAACATATCTTGTACGAGGGGCTAGTTATTCCTTAATAATTTTATATTCACCATTGATCTACTTTATCACTAGTTTTGAGCCCCCTTTGATATTCAGGTAGGCTATATATGTTTGTATGGCTAGTTCCAATCCTGTGATGAGGGCTTGGTATTCAGCCTCATTATTTGTGTAGCCTTCAGATAGTGAGAAAGAGTAGGAAAAAATTCTCTGTCTTGGGGGAAAAATACAATCCCTGGATCAAAATGATTGAGGTCTGGGGTTTTCATTATTGAGTCGGAAGGACTCTGAGAGATTCCATCAAAATACAACTATCATGTATAGATATTTTCATGGGAATATAAGACATATTCATTAGGGATCTCGGTGTCCTACAATGTATTTTCTGGGGCAGGATGTGTTTCCAAGAAGTTATCGAGGGCTTTACCTTTCACCGACTTTTGGGATAAATAATGTATGTCATATATCTATAGAATAACCATCCATCAAGCCATTTCTCAGTGAGTATAGGTCAGCTAAGGATGTACATAAGAGGATCAATATGAGAGACTATGTGGACATTGTGGTGCCTAAAGTAATTCCTCAACATTGACACTGTGAAGATGGAGGAAAGGAAGTTATTTTCAACATCATAATATCTCGTCTTAGTAGGTATCATGGTCTGACAGAGTTAATAGACACTATTCCAGCTTCCCCCATTATTCTTTTGTTAGAATATGGTTCCAATAATAAATTCCATGGTGTCCATATATAAGATGAGTGGCCTTCCTTCCATTTGAGGAATTACAATTGGTTGGTGTAGAAAGTACGTATTGAGATTTTCAAAGGATTTTTGACATTCATTGTCCAATTGGTAGGAAAATCCGTTCTTCATTAGCCTCAATAAGTAGATATATTTTCTAGATAAGCTGGGTAAGAATCATTGAATGTAGGAGTGGTTCCCTTAGAGTCCCCTTGGTTCTTTCATATTTCTATGGTCAACATTGCTATAATAGCGCTAGTAATCTCTAGTTGTACTTCGATGTTGTGGTGGCATAAAACAAAGACGAGAAACATTCACACTATCACCCCAAAAGCACACTTTAACATATTATATCTTTAGACTATGTTGTCATAGCTTGACGAAGAATTCTCAGAGGTTTTTGAAGTGATCACATTGATGTTAGAATTTAATGAACCAGTAATCGATATAAATCTTGGTTGTCATTACCCTAAATGGATTAAATATGCGTTGGAGGTATGTAGATATATGATGCCCTAATTATTTAACCAATAGGGAATAACATGATAGAAAAATATCCATTGAGGAACATTGAAGGACGTGTCTTCTTCATCCTCGAGGGCTATCTAGATTTGATTATACCCTAAGTACCCATCCATGAAATAAAAGAACCTAGAGGCCTGCAGTTTCATCGATCAAGATTTTCGTGATCATCAATTGGAAATATTTCTTTAATAAATATGGATTATGGTCTCTAAAATCAATGAAGACCCTGATATGTCCATTCTTCTTATTAAAAGGGACAATGTTTGAAAAAAAATCATTGGTAATACACTTCTCAAACAAAACTGACTTTGAAAAATTGGTCAAATTATTCCTCTACATTTGTAGTATGAGAGGGGTGCATCATCCTAGCTGCCTACTTGAAGCCTCGATGCTTGTCGGGTAGTCCAAGATGGTCTGTAACCAAATCTAGATTTAGTCTGGGAATCTCTATATAATTCTAGGAAAACAGATATTTGTGATTCTTTATAAATGCAATGTACATTTCATTATCTCCATAGTTCTTGTCAGTAAAAATCATAGTAGAATATAGATCGTATTATATCCCCATGTCTATATACCTAAGCTCATCTATAGTAGTGGAAACACCTTCCACTAATACTAGAAGGTTGTTCCTGAGATCTTACTCATCTTCTTATACTTCATAGTCTATGAGAAATCTTCAAGAGATGATGAAAATTTGGGGGCCTCTCTATCACTATAAGGGTGAGGGGGGATATGAGAAGAAACATAATCAGCCCATACCCTTTGGTTTGCTGTGGTGAGAATCCAAAGTTTAATTTTGTTTAGGACAAGAGTGAATTTTACATCTGGAATTAGATCTTCTATTTCAACCATGTATTTTTGGGAGAACATATTCATCATCAATAATTCTCTAGGGATTCGTATGGGGAGGTCCCTAGACATTAGAAGCTGCAAGTTATATATCAAACCCCTGGATGGTCAAATTTGTAGAGATAAGTCCCATTTTCCATACCCCAAATGTTTTAGATTTTCGTCTAGAACGAGATTGATCCCCAATCCAGTATCGATCAGAACCCTTTGGATGTTGATGTTAATGAATCTTCCCAAGATGTAAAAAATTCTGATGTGCCCTTGGATGGCCTCCTTCTTGTCTTGTTCAGTGACTGGGATAGAGACATGACATCGTAGGGACATAGTCTCCACTAGTTAGACCTCGACTACAATGACTTTTGTATCATATTCTTGTAGGTTCCATAGGGTTTCAATAAGTTCCTCCCTCAGTCCTTTTGAAACATGAAGTGAAACAAGGATTTATATCTTGGACGGGACTATAGTTATCTATTTTAGTGCATCATTCATTTGTGTGAGAGGTCTGTGCTTCCCTATGTGGGGATGCTTATAGGCTTGCTGCTCAAGGGATAAAGCATTTGGTTCAAGAGATGAAGCAGATGAGGTAGATGCACCTGTTGATTGTGAAAAGGATGATGTGGTATCTACTTCCACTGGAACAGGTCTTTCCGACCATCCCAATTTCCAAGGTTGATCAGTTTGAACCCCCTATAAGTGGTCATGCAAGATGATCGGATGTGAGCGACTGCTGGAGGGCTCTATGGTAGTTTCATACCTTTTCTGATCCTATTGGAGATCTTTTCCCAGCGTTGTGGCTATATATATTTCCACAATGGTGATATGACTAGAATATTGAGTTTGACCATATCTGTGTTTTCCCATATAAACTCGTCTCTGTTCCATGTGGACTCTTGTTCCCCAATTATATGTAGATAACCAAATTTGAGGGAATACTCATCGTTAGAGAATGATTTTGTCAAGTGTATTGTGTTTTAAAAACCAAATATGAATTCTTCATCCGATGAGGATTCCATTTTGCGGAGTGGTTCCCATGTCGTAGATGTTATAGAGATAAAATCATCAAGAGTTTGGGCTTCCCTTAGATCATAATACCACTATTTTTCTTCTATATCTTCATGATTATTTTGGTCACACTCACCATTAAGAGGCACATATGACATCTCTTTCATAGATGGTGGAACTATTTTGAGTTTTTGTGACTATGCCTTTAGGGTGCCATGAGCTCGATCAACTGTTGTCTGGGACATACAGTTTTCATAAATTTTTTCTTTCTTGGTAGGAACGTTCTGTTTTCCTTCATCTTTTTCTGACTGGGTGATGGTTATGTAAGCCAAATTTTCAAGATAATTGTTGAACATCACTTATCCAGATTCGACCATGCCATTAAAGACATCCTTGAAGATGAATCAATTTTGGATATTATGACCCAGCCTTCTATGGAAAGGGATGTAATCAGAATGGTGGGTGAGGTTGACTTCATCCAGCCTCCTGGGATGAAAAAGCATGAGAAGGTGGATATTTATGGCTACCAAGAAATATCCTAGGTCCTATTCATTTCATAAGTAGTCTTCTTTTTTCATTTTTTTGTGTAATACCCGGTGAACTTAATTTCTATTTACTTCATGAAGGTGGAGATTCTGTGGTTTTTGTCGCTAAAAAGGAGGTTCAAGGAGGTTAAGAGACTGCCTTGGTGCTTGAATGGGAACCACCGTGGGATTGAGAGCAACATCTACAACTTCTACTCTAGCTAAATTCATACCCTTCATTATGGGGATCATGGAAGACTTGGTTTAGCTTTATTAAATAAAATCCTCAAGACATTGGGTGGTTTCAATGAACTCTATGAACCCACATGTATATTTCATGGGGATTAGGGGTGTCTACAAATAATCCCAGTTATTTTCAACAAAGAGTTCTAATAGTTTCTCTTGAGAGAGAGGGATCCTATGTGAATATGTCAAAACCATCCACCTTGATATTAAATTAAACACCCTCTCATTCTCACATTTCATGTAGTTCATCAATTCCATGATTATTTTCTACCATAGTGTTGAACTGAGCTGATAGAGGAACTGATGATGAAGGTCTTCCCATTACGCATCAAATACCGCTGGTAGACTATAGTACCAAACAAAGGTCAGCCCTATCACAGTCTATATGATACACCTTATATTTGTTGCCTCATGTTGATCTTGAGGGCCTGTCATCATCCCACATCAGGATATAATGTTTGTGAGATGTTGTTCATGGTCACCAACACCGTCAATGGTAGAATAGTTAGTGTTGTCGAAGTTGGGTGGAGGTGGGTTATCATTTACCCATTTGGGATATGGATTCCTTTCATGCTGCACAGGTTGTCACCCCTCCATGGATTTTATCTAATTATCCAAGCTTCAATGGTGGTAAGTAGATCTAGGGGAATGACTACCAAAGCTGCCTCTCAACCACAGGGAGCGGGTGGGGGCCAATGAGGTGGTCCCACTTTCATCTCTTGCGAATACTTGATTCATCGTATGACTAAAGGATTACCCTGGAAACTAAGAGTATATCGCTACAACGGAGGGATGTCCCAATAAATTTTGGCTTCCCCATTTATATATAGTAACTATAAAGATGTAAATAGAATCTGATGCTCAAAATATGCTCTTCCTAGAAGATCGACCATGGGTGGGAGAATATTTGCCTCTTATTGGAGACGATACACAGTGGGTATGTTTCCCCTGGGTAGCTCGTCATTGAGTTATTGTAGAGATCTTATTTCATTATCATATTGTGAAAACTATTCTTCTATAGACTCAAATGAGATGTAGTTTCATATTTCTCTTTATCATTTCCAATATTCCATAGAGGAGGTGGAAACTCATTATTTGGTGGTGACAAATTTTGAAGCGTTCTTTGGTTCCAAGTGTATGAAATATCATTTGGTGCTTCCAAATCACCCTCCTCCTGGGGTATGTTTTCCATGTTTCAGCCCTCTACATCTGCATCTTGACTAATTTATACCCTCTTAAAAGTGAATACATTCACATGGGTATATCGGACAATGGTGGTGATTCCATTTTTTCCATTCTACAGTTTGATCCATCATGGACTCCATCATGGTATTTAATTGAACCCCTGGCCTTATTGGGCCATTTTTGGATGGTGACCCAAGTAGGGTTTGATTTCCTTTTTTTTGTATGCTCCTATCCTCTTTGTTTAAGAATAGTGAAATTGAGGGGGTTCTTGGTCATGATTTTTGAATGTGTCCTAACCAATAGTGGGTTTTTCTCGAAGTGGTAGGAACTAGAAGGACATCCACTGTTGATTCTTTCCTCCCAACTTACATGAAAATGAATCCCTATGTGGTGTTGATGGTGATGAAAATTTCCCCAAACCTATGGGGTGGGGGTTATTCCGGGCCTCCTTGGTATCAATTGCTACTGTTTGTCGAGGATCCAATGAATCCATTCAGGGAGTAGATAATTACTAGGATAAAAAGAAATATATAAATTCCCCCATCCTAGTGGGATGAGGACTCTCTAGAATCCCCACTTATGTCTCTTGCATTATCTCAGGGGATTATAATCCTAGGGATGGTGATTGAGATATAAATTCCCCCAGCAAAGCGTGCTGGGGTACACAGGTAGCTTCCAAATTTATGTCTTGAATCCTTTCAAGAATTGATGAACCGAGGGGTGGAGGTGGTGGTAGATATTCTCCTAGACCATGGGGATGAGTGAAATGCTGGAAACCTAATATGGAATTTAATATTATGGTCTTCATGATGTGGTACATCTATGATCGAGTGGGAGATGGTTGTGATGACAGCCCATGGTGAGGATCATTCCTTGTGAAACATTGTCTGGGTGATCACAACTTTGATTTCCATGTTCTCAATGCCCTCTTATTTCCTTGAGGGGCCCAGTTTGAAGTCCATTTAGCTATATAGAATCCCCATCCATGGTGTCTAGACACAATTGGACGGGGGAACTCTATTACAGTCATTAACAAGCGAAATAATTACCTAGTCCCATGATTTATCTGGAGGCTATAACATTGCATGATTATGTATCTGAATAAATGTGTAGTTCTTGGGGAGTGGCAAAGTGTAATTCTCCATTCTATCCCCATCCTCAAATTCAGATGTCTAACATTTCTTATTAGATTAGCTACAAAATTATCACAATGAAATGATGGAAAATATGTATATATTTTCACTATTCTTTTCATGTTTTGTATCCCGAACCATTGAAATGGAAAATTGGTAGAGTATGAAATACAGAATCCAGATTTTTTATAGGTGACACTCATATAATGGATAAGTGAGACACTGGTCCTTTAGTCACTGATGAGTAGCCCACATATTCTTGGTAGAAATGAAATTCACTCATTTTCTAGCTTGTATGATATCTCATAGTTGGAAGTAATAAGGGGCCAAAACATGATGGGGATGTTGTTTCTAGATAAATCTCCCCATATGTCAATGTTGAACTCCTCCTCATCAAACATACATGCCTCTATCCGGTCACACCATAGAAGATATCTCATATGGTCACCTACAGATGCGAGTGGAGTTTCACAAGAAGTTGATGGGTAACTATATACAGTTAACCCTTGTGTTTTGAGAACCTCTGCGTATGAAGGTGTCTGGGTTTGGGTCACCTATCAATATAGATGTTTTTGTAAAATGGGATGATTTTCCTTACCCATGGGAGATATCATTATGGGGAGGTTGACCATGGTGGGTGTCAGGAGTAGAGTCCCTGCAATCCATCTCCCCACTACCATAAGGGGGTTATCATAGTAATAGATTCCTTCTACTTACAATTCAATAGATGATATGATAGACCCATGTTGTGTATATAATGTGTCTCAAACAACCTCAATGACACTTCAATTGAGAAGATTAGGAATATTATTCATGTTCTGCATCATGGCCAGAATATGCCAACCTACTTTTTGTGGGTTGTGTAGGGGTATGAGCCTAAAGTATGATAGTTTCTATAACAGGTATATAACCTTCATGTTCCATGGGAGTATGGGCCCACTATTAAGAAGCTGTGGGAATATACCGATAAGGAGTCTCATTATTGACAGTGATATGAGTATGTCATGAGTCTTTTACTACTCTCACTTGGAGAGCCTTAGCCAATATGATAGTATGAGCCTAATCTTAAGCCTTTGAAATATATTGTTGGTATTTCTTGGCAGGAATGTGAGCCTACCCCGAGGAGCATACTTCCCTCACCTAGAGAACCCATGTAGGAAGGGAATAATGATCTCAATAAAAATTTACATTCACCCTCATAATATGCTGACGGACCTCCAGAATGTGATAATGAATGTGAGCCTCCTCTTATATTTCCTTAGAATGATGCTGGTGTAGTTATTCTTTGATGGAAGTAAGAATATGCCCCCATGCATCTATGATCTATCGTAGTATGCCGAATGTATTCATTGATAGAAATATGAGCATGTCTTGAGGCTTGAGCCACTATCACATGGTCTGGCTAGTCTATAATGGTGATATATGCCCGATCTTGGGCCTTTGGTGTATGCTGCCAGGGTTTTATATAGGCATATGCCCTTATCCTAAGGTGTTTTCCACTCTCACATGGTTGGACTTGATTAGAATAGTAGTATGGGCCTGATCTGATGCCTCACACTTCATTGGAATATGCTAATAATACTCCCTAGTGGGAGCATGAATGTGCACATTCTTTGGTACAACCACTTGTACTCAAGTATCAGAGTGTGGAGTTGTCCTTATTGTAGGGATAAAAGTACGTGTCTGTCCCTTTATCTGTAACAGTGCAAAAATATGCTAACGAATCTCTTCAGCTGTTTCAAAAATATATTGGCATTTTAGCAAAGTGTGTTTTGGGATGTAAGTGTACACTTTTTTTCTCCTTTATCTATTGACAGATATATTTTATTGAATTATAGATATGCGCCCACCTCTATCATCCTTGTTCCCTTAGAGTATGACGATGAACTTCATCAATGGGTATAGAAGTATGAGCCTCCCCTATATTGGATATAGCAATATGCTCACCGAATTATTCTGAGTGTGAAGGGGTATGATCCTGTTTATTGATTCTTACTCATGTATGCTAGTAGAAATTATTGGTAAGAGGGGGGATATAAGCCCTCTCTTGGATGGTTGTAGCAATATGATTTTAGATTTATTATGAGTCACCAAGGATATGAGGTTGTTTACTGGTTCCTGCTGGAGTATACTGGTAGGAATCCTCGATAGGAGGAGGAATGTGAGCCATATTCTGAATTTCTCATTCCCTCCTCCTCTATTGAGTCTTTCTTAAATCCTATTCATGGGTATTATAGGCGATTGTGTGTCGTATGGTACCTTAATAGGAAATTGATGGGTACTGCTGGGATGATGCTGGAAATGGTGGGTAGGTGGAACCCTAATCGGAGTCACCTAGATAAAATAGGATCCATATAGGGTTTCTTATTCCACCTTAATCAGATATGGAAGGTGGAAGTTGTTGCACACTAGGGATAAGCTCCCAAAGCATTTGGTAGAAGCGATTGGTTCTTCTGGCTTAGCAGAAGCCTTCATCGGGTGATGCAGACTACCCAACTACCGTGATTGAAGGATCTCATGGGTATCTCACATAGTAAACCTTGTAAAATATTGGTTTTACACATGAATCATTGTATTCTCTACCTACAGTTGGATCCTTTTTTCAGGAGGGATCTCTTTATGGCCTGCAGGGGACATTGAAGTTGATGAGGTATCGAAACAAGTGCTGGATGATGAAGACATTTCCTCATGTTGGGATGTTTTAATCACGCAGACAACAAGGAACAAGGTTATAGATCAGTGCAATATCATAAGCATGAAAATTCTCAATCATCTTTGCATGGATAACTCAATTGTTTATATTCCCATTATATCTATTCTCATCATGTGGACTTATCAGTGCATGGAAGGACGTAAAGGAATCCAAGTTTATGATGCTCCTACTTCTTTGATTGTATATGTATTTCAAAACAATATGGCTTAAGAGATTCACATCAAGCATGTGATTTCTATTTTTATATAGAGGAAAAGCACCATGGATCGATAAATTTTAACCCAATAAATTTCTATTAGTCATATTCAAGTTAGGTTCACCATTTTTGTTTCTTTGGGTTTTGGCATGGAATGTGGAATGAGATTCCCTTTTATGGTTTTATTTAAGCGTATTTTATAACTTGATTCAATTGTGCGCATTGTTTTTTTTTCATTTGTTCTGTCTTCCCTAGTAACTCCCAATATTTCCCTTAGCCATATCAAGGTACATACCTTATTTCCAATTCCCAACGGTCATCTGGGTTTTAAGGACCAATGATTCTTGGGGACTCGCATTGGTCGAGAGGATGGGAGGTTTGGCTCATCAGAACATTTTGGGGGAATTTGTTGCCTACTCTGGGACTCTCTTATATATTTACGATATGTTCACAAATCTCTTCCAAATATCTATATGGGACCTGTTAGCCGAACCAAAAAACTATAGGTTAATACTCATTTATATGAAAAATAAGAGGATCTCTTTACTGAATCTATCTATTTGTACCCTAGGTTCTCTATCATTTTCTGATAATGGATGGATTCTTATATGTTGAATCCAAATATCCAAGCTTTTAGAAATATGATTCCATGTATATAATTGGTTAATAATCTAAGGAGGGGACTGAGCCATTATGTGGTGACTTATGTATATTAGTTATTGTAGGAATCAAAACATGTGATGTTTTTATAAAGGGGTGTCCATAAACTTTCTTTGGTTAATGGATATTCATGATTCTCAATGATGTTTTTGTTGCGTCCCCCCCTAAGACCACATGATCTATGCTCAGTGTAAGAAACAAGAGGGGTAGAAGATGATCAAACTCAGGAAGTGTAGATATAGAGCTTGATTACTAGAATAGTCCTTGGGGTGTTCGGTATATGGCATGAGAATTGAGAAGGAATCCTATATATCCTGAGTATGGAAGGAATCATATTAATGATAGTTTAGTTTTTATTAGGGTATTGCACACTAAGGCTACACCGGATGATCAATATAGAATTGGAACCTCAGGGAGAGGTAGCCTATGTATCTTGAATATGGAAATAATAAGAGACATCATGGTTCCCTTTTATCAGGGTTTACACACTAAGGTTTCCCTAGATCATAGAGATTTATGATACCTAATGAGGTGTTTGCTGGATCCCATTAAGCTCACGTGATCTATGCTCAGTGTGAGAAGCGAGGGGGAGAAAATGACCAGCCTCAGGTCATATAGATATGGGAATTCTGTATTGAGATAGCCCTGGGGTGTTTAGTATAGAGCTCAGGCCTTAGAAATGCATTCTACATATTCCCATTATGGCGGGAATGAGAGTTCTCATAGTTCATATATGTCGGTTCATACACAATGAGGTTTACCAATTGGTTGGGGCTTACACACCAAGGAAGGAATATATTATCGAGTCCTAGGATTCCCTATTGACATGGTCTTCTTATAGAGAGGGCATCCCATGACCGTGTTGGAATGTCCTGGAATCCATCACATGACTTGGATCGATGCATATGGAGGGTGTCATGGGAACCAGTGTGGCATAGTTTGAGGGGTGTCTCATGTCTTGTATGACACCTCTGAGAGACATTGTGAGACCTATGTGACATGTTTGGAGGCCATCGTTATCTAAGCTGACTTTCCCATAGGGCATCACAAGAGCTTGGTTGTCATGTCCAGATGCTTTTGTGAGAATCATATATCATGGGTGGGTGCCATTATTTGAGTCAGAGATGTGTCCAAAGGACATTGTGAGCCATTGTTAATAAAAGCAGACAGTTTGTTTCATTAATCTAGTTCTTGAGGGAGAACCTCATGAATTATTATGGCATGTCTGGAGAATTTATCATGTATTGGATGGTGCGTTGGAGGAGTGTCGTGATATCCCATCGATATGCCTTGGTGATATCACATGTCTTTGGATGATTCATGTGATTCTCATGAGGTCCTGTGAGAATTTATTTTTCTTAATTCCTCCACTTTTAACCTCATCCCTAGACCTCATGTCTCAGATTATATGGTTTTATTTAGTGTTAGTTTTTCTTGACTCTCACATGATCTAGTGGGAATCCAGAAAATCCTTCACAAAATACAGTAGAGGTCCTTTGTGTGATATATAGATGATCACTCAAAGTGATTATGCCAATAACAAGACTACTCTGGCATCATGCTAGTATATTACCTGATGAAAAGCGATCAAGTCCTGTGAGAACACTGAGAAGCCTGTAGAAGTTGAGATCTGAATATTGTAGAGTCTGGGCATCCAATGTGCATAATAGTTGCAACAGTTTAACCATTTCTTCATGTTGGGGTGGGGAATGTATTATCCTCGCCCCTCAGATACTCTCCATTTTTTGCGGAGTATCTGGCATGGGTCCAGGATGGATCCATCAAAGGGGAATAATGCAAAATGGTTTCGCAAGTATCTGTCATGGAATGATTCGAGCATATCACCAAACATTTGTCGATAGCAGGTCTCATCCATCAACGGTTCCTTTATAGTATTATTTCCTGATTATTGAATATTTTTTTGATCATGATGACATGTTGAAGAACCTCCCTACTGTCACATTTATATGTCGATGAACTTTAGTATGATCTAGGTGCCTATGGAGATGCATTCACAAGATGCTCGGTAACGTTTCAGGGAGTCTTCCGAGAAAAGGATGCTCTGTCCGAGGGTCTTCTGGGACAACACTACGGGTACCCTAGGCTCATCGCATGATTTTATGTGACCCAAAAATCCTCTTTCCTCCTCTCTTTCAATCCCCTTTGTTTAATGTGAAAAATTTTGGGATTTATGATAGATTTTGTGTGTGTTGTTGAGGATATTTCTTATATTTTTTGTTTATGTGTTGCTTGACCAATATGGGTCATATAATGGTAAATGAGCACTTGATGGGAAAATATGTCTGTTTTCCCTTGACGTGTTTAGGAGATTTCTAGACATGTCTGAGGACTTACATGCGGTTAGGATAAAAAACCATAGGGTTTTTGTGAGGTGAGGTATAATTGTCACCAAGGAAATGTGGTGGGAGCATCACATACATTTCAGCATCCATGAACACCTCTTACCTCCACTCTTTTTATCTCGATTGTTTTAATTTACAAAGTTCATGGATTATGCGATTTTTCATGAGTGAAATATATGATTTTTACATGATTTTTGGATGATTTATCACATGACCAATATGGTTCATATGAGGAGTGTCCAAGAATGTCATTGGAAAGTACATCTATCTATACATAGGGCGTCGTGGGGTTTCCGGGACTTGTCCAAGGACTTCTGTACGACAAGGCTGAAAGACCAGAGGGTTTGCGTGAGGAGAGGCGAACATGTCACCAAGGACTTATTGGGTAACTCTGATCACTCGGTGTGCATGTCACATGTGTATCAGTGATGAAGAACCCCATGTACCTCCTCCCATATGTCTAATTCATTTGATGTGATGAAGGCTCAGTGGTCTTATGAGTTGGCTCAAATATCAATAATGGATTTTAAGCTTCTCAGTGTAGATTTGGTGTATGATCATTGCAACCAATGGGGGTCTATATCTTTGAGTCTCATCCCTGTTCATTTTAGAAGGATTTCAGACGAGTTTGTATGCACTTTAAAATGATGAATCTTACATATTAGGGGTGCTCATTCAATTTTTTAGGGGGCCTTTACAAAAGCAAGTTTTTTTTGAAGGGGAATCCATGAGACATGTTGAATGTTACAAACCATGCCTGTATCCTTCACATGACCTTAAAATGGTCACCCAGTCGCAAGCCCTTTGTAATCTCATACGATCCACTAGTCTTGACCATATTCTTCTTTCATTACTTTTCCAAGGAAAATAATGGTATTTCATCCTTTTTCATTTTTTCAATGTCAACGTGGAGGGTGTCAACAATGTGGTGGGTATAAATTTGGATAATAATAATGTTATATAGATTTAAAATCAACAAATAAACATCAAAATAATTTATTTGCAATAATATATCCCTTTAAATTTGATCATATCATTCACCCACTTAAATATTATACCAAAGATACTAATTTTTTAATTTTATAATTTTTCTTATAAACTAATTCTACACCAATAAATGAATTAATATTTATCATGATAAAAAATTATGTAAATTGAATAATATTTCGTTGATTGTTTATGTATATAATCATGTAAAAGATGTTCAATATGTTTCAAAAAAAAATTTCAATATTAATCTCATGATAATGTCATAAATCAAACAAATATGATAAAAATGCATTTTTTTAAAATAGTTAGTAAAATTCAACTTTTTTATATTAATCCTAAAATATTTTACCTTGAACCAATTTGAAAAACATTATAACAAAAATGAATCTAATTTATCAATTTATATTTTTAAATTTATAAATTTAAGTATTAAATAAAATCTTATCTTACATTGAAAAACTATTTATTTAGAATTATAAATATTTTATTCTCAAATTAATTAAATCATATTCTTACATCTTATTTTGATAAAATTATATATATAAGTATCAATATAATTCCATTAAATTAAATTAAATATAAATTTATAAAAAATAAAAGAAAAAATAATTTTTAAAATTTATCACAACAATAAATAATTTTAGGAAAAATTATTTAACCCGTAAATGAAACAACTTTTATATGATGAAATAAACATAAATATTTTAAATCTATAATTTGAATCTAATTGGTAATATAGTTTGAGACATGATATAAATATATATACGTATATATATTTGTGTTTTTATATTAAATACATAAATTCTTAATTCTGGATATTAATAAACCATTAATGTTATATGTTATTAAAAATAAGTAGGTTGTCACATCCCTCCACCATAATGTAATTTATCTTAAAAATTTTATCTTCATGAAAATTCAACTCAAATGATATGTACTTACCCCACATCAGGAAGATAAAAACTTAAATTATTAAGTATTTTATGATTTATTCCATCATAAAACCATTATATGTGAAGAATAATATTACAAAAATTTGGATCTAAAAATGGTTTCAAAATAAAAAAACAAGCTCTCACTTATTAAGATGAATTCTTATATTACCAGAATCCAATATAACATTTATTCCATCATCCCTGATGAGATATGGTTTATGATGTGTAGTAATACATTAAAATATTTTCCAAATCCATTTAAAGGGTTAATAATGAATTCAAAAACAATAAATTTCAAAATAATCTATAATAATGAATCCTTGATAGGAAATAAATTTAAATAGATGAATTGTCAATTTTATGATAAAATAAATATACATAAGTAGAAAGAAATAAATTTATTGATTTTATTAATATTTTTATCTATCATTAATAAAATAAATATAACATTTCTTTTTAGATAGAGATTGTTAAAAAATGGTTGGTTCTGAATAAAATACATAATTTTATTAAATAATTAAATATGAGAACATTTAGGGTCATTCTAAGAGAATTTGGAAAATTTTGGTTGCCCAAGGGGCTATGCACGTTTGGATCCATGTTATGGAAAACTGTGTGGTTGGACCTGGAAAACCATGTTCTTTAATGTGGGACATTTAAAGGGGGTGCACAGTTTTCACAAAACTGTGTGGCCAATCCCTCCAAACCATGTATGGTCAATCAATAGTGGTTTGTGTGGTTGGAACATGAATTAATAAACTGTTCACCTAGCTAAGAGAAACCATACACTCTTCAATCATGGTCCCACATATAAGGTGAAATTTTTTTCTAACCATGAATCCCTACCTAGAAACCCACGAATGAGAGTTCTAATTACTCCAAAATTTTATTTCAAAATTTTGAAACCCTATTTAATACCCTAATTATCCAATTCATCCCCAAATCATATTCCTTGGTTGTGAATTATCCCAGGAGGTGATTTTGTTTCCTCAAACCCCTTTTCTTGGTTGATTGAAGCATCTTTGATCTCATTCAACCTCCTCGAAGTTATTGGATCTCCTATCATGTGGTTTCATCAAATATGTATTTATATAATCCTTATATGTTGAGGGATCATCATGATTTTTGTTGATATAAACTATGTTTTGATGGATCATATTTCAAGGTTGTGCTCCTAAATTATCCATACTTTCTTTCTTCATTGGTGTTCCCCAATGTATGTGTTTTGCATTGTGAAGCCTTGTTCTAAAGGTAGGTGGTGCCAAAATCTTTTAAGTATGATTGAAACCATAATTTCATTTATTTAATTCATATGATTTTTTAAATGATTTCAAAATACTAATTTCAACGGATATGATGTGTGATTTTAAATAGCATTAAAATTGTTTAAAACACCCAAATTCTTTGGAATTGGAATTGTGGGAAGGACATAGAAAAAATGATGGCTCTATTTTAAAAAAGTTTTTCTAAATTTATTTGATGTTGAATTTTTATGAAATAGGATTAAAGAGAAATATTATTTGAAATTGTTTGAATTGATATAAACCAATGTTTTGTTTTTGAAATGAGAAATGCAAGTTGAATATTGAAAACTAGGAAATTCTATTTTGAATTAATTTGAAATGAATAATTTTACCTTGTTTTATTGATTGATTTTTAGAATAACATGTTATCTTGGGTAGTTAGTGGTATATAGGGTAAACATGATTGACCACAAATCCCTAGAAATTGATGGAAATGATAACATTTACTAAAAAACTATTACATGACTAAGTATGATGGATTTTACTATTATGGAGTAGACTACCCATCACGGGTTCCCATATTTTGTGTGAATTTGTGCGTGTACATAAAAATAGAGCAGTTATCACTATTCAAATGTGTTAGGATCCCATTACTTGAAAACCTAACTTACCAAGGTGATTTCTAACATGGTTCATTTCTATGATTTTTTACATTATTATACATGTCATTAACTATCAAAATATTTTATTTGTACCAAAAATTTAATATTATCCTTTTATATAAATTTTTATTTAATCCAGTTGTGATATGGTTTCCAAATCATTTAATGTGAATACATTTTTTGGTTTAAAATATGAAAGTGTAATGCTACAACGTATTTTATTTTAACAATTTGAATAAATGATAAATTTTTATGTTATTAATTATAGAGAATTTTGTGAGACCATATTAGGATATAAAGATCACACCCACCATTATCTTTGTGTTTCTGTCGGACTCCATATGCCTCGTCTGTGAAAAAATAAAGTGCCACTTGAAGTGGTGGATGTTCATTATCCTTACTAATTTGGAGTATTGATGGTGACTGGTAGAGATGTTGTTCACATATTACACACAAGTCTATGAGAATTTTGACTGTGGGTGAGTTTAAATACCCATCCAAGTATGGTTTTACCTATTTTTTTGGTACTTATCCATTCAGAGTGTTGATCATGATGACATGTATCTTTCATCATCCATTATATTTGTGGAAAATATGTTCCCTTAATGATTTTTTGATGCTAGGATATATTCAAAAAGCCTTGGGGATTATGAATTTTATTTGGTCTATGTCAATCAAAGCTCTGATATCAAGGTTCTAGGTTATCCTAGATAGTTCAGGACAAATTGGTTTTAGAGGTGAATGTTAAGCAACTTTACATGATGTTAGTATGTGGTTTGGGATGTCATGATGTCATTTAAGATGTAGTTGGTATTAATTGTCTAGCCATCCTTCATCATAATGAGTTGTATGTTAACATAGGTGTTTGGGAAATATTTATTTGAGGAATTATTCAAACTAATTATAGTATTTTCCATACATTTGATCTAATAATGTTGAAATCCAAATACAAAATCTCTATATGACAGAAGTGAGATTCATATATCATTGTTTTGTAGATCCTTTTTGGTATCATTTTTCTTTTCTATTGATTTTATTTTTCATCATGGATTCTAGAAGATGTGTGAATATGTTCTAGGTGGAATGTACTAGTGAACCAAAATAAGAAATTCCTTAAGGGGAACATAATCTTACTGAGATGGTCATGTAGGATGTCCATGATCTAGGATATGTACCATTACTCGTTCCCATTTAAGACCCAGTAGTGGATCCTCAAAGGGATGGATCTCATGATTTTGATCAATATTTCTTTCACTAGAATCATCCTGTATTCCAAAGCTCTAATGACCCTCAAGATTTTGAGAGAGGCAAAACAACTTTTTGATTTCCTGGAAATTTCTAAATATATTATTGTGAAGTGTTATACCTTTAAGCTATAAAGACCATGAAAGAGATGCTGAGATTCATTGGTAATAGAGAAAAAACATGAGGGATTATAATGGAAGGAATATAGAGTTACTTTAAATTATCAAGTAAATCAATAATCTATGGTCTTAGTGGAATTCTGGGAGTTTTTCAAACTCCAGTAGAATGATATGACAGTTACTCAGAATGAATACTACTTTGATGTGATTATTCAATTTTCTCTTATGATTGTGACTAATGTGTAGCTGAAGGCAAGGATATTTGGGATGGGTCTTTAATATGTCATGTGATATCAGATTTCAATGCTGATTTTGGAATATTATGCTAATGTGTTGGACAGGTCATTGATGGTTGAGATTGATCTCGTAGGTATGTCAGGGTTTATGCGAGATCATTTTTTTTGAAGTGGGAGTTTCATGAGTTATTTTAAAGGAAATAAGCTCCATGAGGATTCTCAAGGTATTTATATAGATAAGGAATCTTCAAAATCTTCTATTGTTCATAAAATATGGCCATTTACTTGATTTTAGGGTGGCAAGGTTTCGTAATCAAGATGTGTTTGTAACATAGTACCACTGATCTATAGTTCTTGAGGCCACAGAGGAAACTTGTAGATGTTCTTCCACTTATTTCCTACTCTTCATAGTGGAACATGATCATCAACTCTAAAATTACTATATTTTAATCAGATTCTTCTAAATCTATGGGGATCTAGCCACATGCGTCTAGAATTAAGCTTCTTCACACAGTAAAAGATCCTCTAGAGGAAGTTGATACTGCTGTAGTGAATATGATATGTACCATCATTATAGATTCATATTTAATGACTAATTTTTTTCATACTAGTTCATGACACCCATTTATATCAACTTACATTAAAAATCAACTAAATCTTCTAATAGGGATTTTTTCTTATGTGATAGAAATTACTACGCCCCTCAAAATGAAGAGGGAGTAGTGCTTCGATTTTCATGCTTTTATATAACCTTTTTTCAGAGATTGACCATACTGGGAATTTTTTGGTTCCCAAAATGGAAAATATTGACATATTTTTCCAAATGGATTGGCTAATTTCTTGTCAATTCCGAATTGAATGTTACATTTGACAGGTCTCCTTTACTATTATCAATGGGGTGTGTTATGTCTTTTAGGGATAATGGGACTCAAGGTTGAGTAGATATGGACTTCAATTTTAAGAGTTTTTAAGGGTAATATATATGTTTTATTTTTACATGGAGAGATAATTTTGAGTGATAATCTCTGAAGTGTCTTCTTTGAGTTTCCCTATATGTTTTCTTAAGATTTCATTAGACTTACACTGGAATGAGAGGTAGTGATCTATATTGATTTAGTACATTTTAATCATCCAATATCATTTCCTTCTTACGATATAGAACATGAATAGTTGAAGGAGTAAATAAATAGCTGGATTGTCTATTATAAAAAGGTTTTATATTCAAAAATCAGTCACCTTAGATGTGTTATATTTTATTTTTAAGGAATGTGATAGAATACTTCACCTCTTTGTCGACTAACAGATTCTCAACTGATTTATGGTAATGAAAACGTATCATTTACCATAGAATGATTTTTTGATCATTTTAATGGTTGAAGACAGTTATCCAAGATTGAACATGGGCTTATTTATCACAAGTTTAGAATAAAATAATATAATATTCATAAAACCACCTTCAAGAGAAGGTATGGACATTATGAGTGCCATGTCATTCCATTTGGTTTTAAAAATAATCATGCTATCTTAATGTATATGATGAACATTATTTTCCATGAGTATATCAACTTGTTCATAGTTGAAATTGTGGATGAAATCTTTGTTTACTTTAGGACTATAGTGTATCATGTGTGTTAATAGGAATAATACCTATAAATCATAATAGATCACATGATTTATGTGAATATTTAAAAAAGTATTTTTTGGAATAGAGGAATTGAAATTAATGGGTCATGTGGAATAATAACATGGAATATTAGTCAATGATTAGATGGTGAAGGCTGTTATTACATGGTAGGAACCACATAATGTATTTGGGATATAGAGATTATTGGGAATGGATATGTATTACAATAAGTTTGACAGAAATTTCTCAAAGTGGTCTCCTATATTGAATGCCCTCACTATTAAGGGAGTGATGTTTTTGTGAAATGAGAGATATCAAAGTTATTTTTTATTGTTGAAACAACTTCGGACTTATGCACTACTTATATCCCTTTATGAGGCCGGGGAGGACTATGTGGTCTTTTGTGAGGCATCATGTTTGGTTTGGGCTATGTTCTTGTGATTGGAGACCATGTTTTATTATATGGTTATAAATATAATAGGCCACATGGGAAGGTTTATTCAACCAAAAATATATAACTCATATATGAAATTCTTACTTTTAGTAGTTAGAGGAATTACCATTTTGGAGAATGGTTTACCATTTTGTCTATCCAAAAAATATTCAGTTATGTCTTTTCTAAAAAACAATTGAAACACCATCAATGTAATTTTGTTGAGAAACTATTTTATTTTGAAATAATCACTTCCAAAACCTCGGGGAAGGGAAATTTTATATATAATTCTTTAGGTAAGGAAATTCCAACCTAGTCCATGAAATAATCATCATAATGGTGGATCTTGATGGATATTTTTCACAATTTTATTTGGGAGTCTCATAATAAGCGATTGATTCATTCTTGAAATATGTTTAGCTGATCTCCACTCCTCATGGAAATATTATTCATGAGAAGAATCTTGATTATGTATTCCAAATAATCAGAGATCTTCATTATAGTGGGGATACTATGGATGAGTGAAAGTTCTATTCTGATCAAATCCATAGTTTTTATATATTTTTGTACCTTTTCACATAAGAAATTTTGTAATGGGAGATATCCTTCATTCATAGTGGGAAGTGTAACATAGAATCACGATGATGTTTTATAAAATGAAGCAATCATTTTGGTATCTAGGTATGAGTCGAGACATTGAAGAGTTTTTTTCTCAATTTTATACCAACTAGTAGGTCAAACAAGATAACCAGATATATTATTGATTGATTGTTTCACTTCTAGTTTCAACTTGGATGTGAGACGAAGTCTCTATGGAATTTTTTGATACGTTTTCAGGAACCTATAATAAGAAGAATATGACATGATTTGTGATTGATTGACTAAAAAATCAGCTCACATTATACATATTCATGAAACAACCAATGTTATGGAATTTGGATGTGTCTATGAATAAGATATTCTTAGATTTAATATATTACCTCCTACTATAGTCTCCAATAAAGATCCTCAATTTACCTATCGCTTTCAAAGAGGCTTTAGGGGTACTACGATCTTATGTGAGGTTGAGAAAGACATATAATCAAATGATGTATATCCATACAGAATGATCTATATTAATTCTTGAGGACTTCTTACATGTCTAATTTTATTATTTTGGTGGATTTTGAGATGTTTATTAGGGATTGTTTTTTTATTTTAATTATGGTTACCATTATAAAATTTCTATGGACCCTTTTAATGCCTTGTATAGTTTTCCTTGTAAATCGTTGTTGTGTTGGTGAGAGATTAGTTATTTCTCTTTGGTTTGACCATGTTTTTTGATGAAATGATTGAGATGGTTTAGTTGATTTGTAAATAATTTTAACAAACTAGAGATGTTAAAAATATTATGATAACCATAGAAGGACACCGATTGGTTGTTCAGTTTCTGACTGGTTTTTTGTAGAGTATCATCCCATTTGGGTCACCATTGGATTGGGAAATAGGGGAAATATACACCACGGTTTGTGGGACCTCTTGAGACTGTTGAGATGGTAGGGAAAGTGGATTACCAATTATCACTTCCACTATAGTTTACATCGATACATAATTTGTTTTTTGTATCGCAACTTTAGATGTACCTTTTTTAACTATCTTATTTCATAGTTGGGAGTAACAATATGTTGAGCCTAATTTATATGTGAATGTGCATTTATTTAGGATTTTTTATTTTATGACAATGATGCATATTTCGAGGATGCTTCCTTTGGTATATGCGTTTTGGAATCATGGTTCCAACTCAAATGAGACCCGTGATAATGAGACACTAATGAAAGAGAAGTGAAATCAAATATTTTACATAGAATAATAATTAAAATATTTTATGGGGAAAAGTTTTTATGGTGGGGAGGTTTTAATATCCAGATACTTTCTAAGTATTCTTTGACCCTTGTTTTGATCTTGTGAGGTCATTTTTTTTGTTTTTATTAGATAATTCCAAAAATTTATAATTCATAATGATTTTAGAATGATTGGAAAATAATTATGTAAAACCATGAGGTTTGAAAAAAAAACAATGTGCCTTGATGTGAGCCACTGGAAAGGGGTGGAAAATTTTCCCAAATAATCCGTCCAGCCCCTCCAAATAGTGAGACCACAATCAGTGGGGGGGTTTTCATAGGTGGAACATAGATAAAAAATCTTCCACTATCCTAGGAGAATACACACACCCTAGCTATAACGAAATATGATTAGGGAAGACATTATTCTAACCATGCAACACTACCCAACAAACTATGCATGCATGTATTAATACCTCAAAAAAATTAATTAAAAATCATCGCATACCCCTTCCCATTTTTATGAAGTCCAATCACCCCATTTATCCCTAACTAAAATTCCTTAGTTTGGAAGGACCCAAGAGGTTATTTTGGATATCCAAATCTCATTTATTAATAGATTGAAGCACCATTGATCTAATTAAATATCCTCTAGGTAAGTGGATATCCTCTCATGTGGCTCCTTCTAATATGTATTTCTCTTGACAAAGAGTGATGTATCATGTTTTTGATTTATCTAATCTCTATTTTGTGGGATAATTTTTCAAGGTTGTGATACTAGATATTATACACCTTCATACTTCATTGGAATTCTCTATTGTGTGTGTTGTGTGTTGTGATTAATTAATTACATTATAATTGGTTACATAATTCTTTTACCTAAAAATAGAACCATAAATTTATTGATTGAATTGAAATGAGGTTTTAATTTATTTAAAACCCATTATTGAAAATATTTTATATGTGATGTGATATTCCATGGAAATTATTTAAAACCCCAATTCAATATAATATGAATTTTGGGTAGGATTTCATAGTAATGGTTGAATTATTTTAAGATATATTGAATATATATATTTAATGTTGATTATTAAAAAAATGTATTAATGTGGATGATTATTTGAAATGGAATGAATTGATGAAGACCGATTTTTCTTGGATTTAAAATGAGAAATTGAAGTTGAAAACTGAAAATTAGGAATTTGTAATTTGAATTTACTTGAAATGTTTGATTTTTTCCATGGATAGTTATATTATTTCATAAAAAACATGTTTTCAAGGGTAGTTAGTGGTAACTAGGAAAATGAAATTGGGAACCAGACTCCCTATTAATGGATGATGATGAAAAATATTACAGAAATAATTGAGTAAAGAGGTTACCAAATTTTGGTGTAGAATTCACATGATGGGTTCCCCTATTTGGGGTGTATTGGCATGTGCACATCTAACTAGATCCCAGATCACTATTGATATGTATGTACATCATATTACCAAAAAACATACTTACTACATGGCTTTTGTAGTAGATTCAATGATAGGATTTGTGACTTTATAATACATGTAGTTGATTATTAAACAGTTTTATTCATGAATAATATTATATATATGTTTTTTATATAAAATTTTCATTTAATCCAATTTTGATATATCTTTCATATCTTTTAATGTGAAATAATATTTTGGTTTACAATATGAAATTTCAATGTAATGGATTGCCTTTTCATATTTTAACTGATTGAAATAATCGTAATTTTTTATGGTATAGATTTTGGAACACATGGTGAGACCCTACTAGGATTTATATCTCACAACCATCCTTTTTCATTCTGTCATTGTAGAATTTTTTATGGTAGGTACAAGAAAAGGAAAAACACCACATGTAAGTGGTTAATGTTCTTGATACCTATGACCATAGAGTGATGATAATGATTGATGGAAATGATTTCCACTAATTTCAAGTGACTTTTTGAGGATTTTTTCATGATGATGTTATTGTTTCCTTCAAGTTGTTTATCTATATGTCTGGGTATTGATTTAGTTGTTTGTTTTCAGTACATATCCTTTAAGATTGTTGAACGTTTTGACATGTATATTTTATCTTCTACAATTTTTATGGAAAATATTTTCTCTCTCTAATACTAAATTATTCTCAGTTGCAGTTTCTAAGCTATGGGGGTCAGGAATAACATTCAAGATATGTTAAGACTGTATTGGGAAAGAGGGTACTGTAGGATAGAAATAGTAATGTAGATGCTCAATATACAAAAGGGGGGGTGAATTGTATACTTTAAAAATTCCTTTGCAACCTTTAAAGTTAGTTAAGAATAAATAAGTTTTCCTTAAGCAAATGAAAAGGCTAAGTTTAACAAAGTTAAACTTAAGCAAATTCACAACACCTCTTAACAATGAATGCAAACTAGGAAAGAGATTCCGAATGAGGGTTCCAGAAATATGGTTCTGGAAATTGAATCTTAACAAAAGATTACAATATTAGATTCTACCATAAAGCGTATAGAATCTAAATGAAACAGAGTACAAATAAGGAAGTATAAGAAAGTTATACTTTCCTTATAATACAAAATGCAGCGGAATAGAAACAAGTAGTAAAACTACTAGTAACAAGATATAAGTCTTTTAACCCAAAGAGAAGGGTATCCAACAACCTTGGATAAAGGTCCCTTGATTTATACTTTCAAGCAAGTCTGTCTTACCCACACCAGGGTAAGCCCTCGATATGAAGATCAGAGTCTCTGTCTTGCTATCCCCGCAAGCCCTCAACTTCAAGGTAGTTGGCAACCTCTGTCTTCCTCAGCAAGAAAGCCCTCGAACTTTTAAGGTAGTCGGCACCTCTGTCTTCCTATCCCCGGAAGCCTTCGAATGTAATCACCAACATTCGGAGTCGCACGAAGCTTTGAGAGTTAATAAGATCCTCTCTCTCTAGAAATCATTTCAAGCAAATTAGTCAGTCTTTCAGCACTTTCATCAGCTGTCAGCCGCCGCGAGCTCTTTCAAATGAGCTCCTATTTATAGGTAAGGTCGGCTCCTTCTCCAACGGTCATATTTTCCTTAAAGATCGGAGGGACCTGTACACGTGTCACTTAGACAACGGTTAGTTTATAACAAAACAAACGACATCGTTTTATAACAAAACAAGTGTAACAGAATGTACGACATCATTTTAAACTCTAACATAAAATTTCGGAATGAAAACTTCGGAGTGAAGGTTCGGAGTATAAGGAACAATAGTAAAGAGTGGACAAATTTTAGAAGTGTAAGCAATATAAAAGTTCGGAGTCTAACAAAGATATTTTTCGGAGTCTGAATTAATTCAGAGTGTATAAAACAAAGATACTCAAATTCTATTTAATAGGTGAATTTAGAATGCAATTTCGGAATAAAAGTTCGTCATCAGAAATCATAATGAGAATTCATCATCAGGATTCGTAATGAGAATTCGTCATCAGAAATCGTAATGAGAATTTATCATCGGAATTCGTAATGAGAATTCATCATAGGAATTCGTAATGAGAATTCATCATCAGAATTCGTAATGAGAATTCTTCATCAGAATTCATAATGAGAATTCATCATCAGAATTCGTAATGAGAATTTGGAATGAGATTTCTTCATTAGAACTCGTAATGATAATTCTTCATTGGAGTTCGTATCCTGAATCTGGAATAGAACTTAGTCAGTGTTCATATCCGGAATTCGGAATGAAACTTCTTTATAGTTCTTGTCCAGAATCCGAACCTTAAAAAAGAATGCTTTATATCAAAGTTTCAATGATTCCGAGAAAATGAATCCGAATCTCATACTTATGAAAAATATGGATGAAAATATGATAAGGATAATTTTTCTTATGAAAGCGATTTTCCTTAAGAAAGCAATTTTCCTTATAAAAGCAATTTTCCTTAAGAAAGCAATTTTCCTTAAGATAAGGTGTTTGTGATTTTCAAAACAAGACGGAATGGAAAAGTCATAAGGAAAACCTTATTGACTCAACAATCTCCCCCATTTTTGAAAGCACAAACATCCTTACGAAAATGAAATTCTAAGAAGAGAGAAAAATATTAAGGCTTGTCTCCCTTTGCTTTAAGGATATTGATGAATACGACTAACTCCCCCTTAGGCTTTGAAAATCTAAGGATCGTATTTAGATTTCCGGAGTGATAAAAAGGAATGTCTTCTTTAATGAAAAAGATCCCCCTTAAACAAACTCTTATTTAGAGTTTTTATTTTTCTTAAGGATCTTTTTTCTTCTCCCACTTTGATAAACTCTTATTAGAGTTCTTCTTTTTCTTAAGGATCTTTTCCTTCCCCCCCTTTGTGATTTTCAAAAAGAATTGGAGGGAATGGAAAAAAATAACAAAGTACCTGAAATATTAGTAATGACAACAAAACAAACGACAAGCACAATTTTCATTACATTTGAATTCTCAGAAACAAAGAAATACAACAAAAAGATCGGATTAGGTTATTTCGGATCTTTTTCCTTTGACATGAGCCCTTTTAGAATAGTCTTGATCTTCATTAAGTCTTTATGATCTTCTTCATCTTGCTTCTCTAAGACGACTATTCTTGCGGACTGAGCTTCAATTTTTTCTTCCTGGGCTTTCAGCTTTTCTTCCTGAGCTTTGATTTTCTCTTCCTAAGCCTTCATCCTTTCTTCAAAATCAATCTGATGATCCCTTTCAAACTTCCAGTTCTGAGAAATGGAATTGAGTTTCCCATTCAGATCTCTCACTTCTTGAATCCAGAAGTTCTTTTCATCAGTCAGCTTCTCTTCAAAGGAGTTAGTCAGCTCATTTATCTTCTTGTCCTCGGTCTCAAAAGCATCTTTAACATTGTCTTGAAACTCATCGAGCAACCTCATCTCTTCCACAGTCTTCTTCGACCAGTTTGTCATTCTCTTGCATTATTTTCTATGAGCTTCGTAACCAACAAAGAAGGTTTTGAACTGAGCTTTAATCTCAACACACTTGTCCATAACCATAGATACAGAGTCAGTTTTCTGATTCAACGCATGTTGGAGCATCTGGAATCTTGAGTCAATACTTGAGAATGTCGGAATGGATCCCACCAACTTCTTTAAAGACTGGACAACAAAATCATGCCCCACTGAAGATGACTCCGAATCTGAGACTTTGCTAGGCAAAATTTCTTCTTCAATAAGTTCAATCTTTCTCTTTGAAGAGCTACCAACTTCCTTCCTCTTCCTCACTTCTGAACTCGGAGTATCAGCAATAATTTGCTTTCCCTTGTCTTTTTCCGGAATTGAATCCTGTTCTGGAGTTCTCTTCTCACTATCAGAAACTTGAACAACATCATCTTCTTCATCAGCGACTTCCTGAACACGAACCCCTACGATTTCCTTTTGAGTAATATCAAGTAAAAGATGTTCTTCTTCTCGATGATAAGAAACTTCTTCTTCTCCTTTCTCTTCTTCCATTGCTGGAGTAACTAACTTTGAAGATTCATCTTCAGAAGTTCAGAGTGATAAGTGTTCCGAAGGTGTCCCCTTGTAATCATCAACTTGTTTCAGCACATCTCTGGTTTCACCACTTCCTTCAGCACCCTCTTCTACTTGTTCTACTTGCTCGACTTGCTCTACTTCCTCAGTATTCTTAGCAATAGCTTCTTCCGGAGCAACAAAATTTCTTCCTGGAGTCTCAGGTAGAGATTCCAAGGAGAAAGATCTCGGAACTGGAATAGTTGCTGAAACCATTTCGTTGAATTTCAACAAAGCCTGAGCTACCTCAGCCTCAGACATCTTCTTTTTGAGCTTCTTTTGCTTTACTTGTTTTTCAAGCTCATCAGCAGTTCTCTCCTTCAAGGCCTTAGCCTCTACAGGGTCTAATCCGAACTGCGGATCCCCTTCTTTCCTTTTCTCTTTATCAGCTCTCCACTTTGAAACAACCTCATCAGGATAGGCTTTTTTCTTCTTAGGCTTTGGAGGTGCGGAATGGACTTCCTTAGACTTAGGATTCTCTTCTTGTACTTCCACTTCTTTCAGCTTTCTCTTCCTTACTGGCTTAGATGATTCCGGTTCAGCTACTTTCGGAGCCGCTTCTTCTTGACATGGGAAATCGAAGAACTCACCCGTTTCCTTGTTGAAAGCCACATCCATCCTCTTCATAGTACCATCGCTGACCATCATGATCTTGCAAACTCTTGGCTTAGATTTGCAAGCCTCCTTGAAAGACTCAAGGCACCGAACAATCAACTTGGAGAGGATTGCTGGATACATAATAATCTAAGCTCTTAGATTTCCTTTCATCAAATTTTCAATAGTAAGAAGAATATGCTTCATCAAGTTGAACTTTCATAGATTTATCAGGAAATCTAAGATATAGATCTCACTTTTCTTCAAGATATCTTTATCACCTTTCCTCGGTACGATAAGTCCTTGCACCCATAACTCCAGAATCCGGAAATTTGTAGATAGACTTGAAATCTTCGGAGCCTTGTCATCAGCAAGTCCGAGAGTTTCTAAGGCTTTTTCCTTGTTGAAGCTACCCTTAGAGTCTGGCAACACATGTGAAATAAACTTGGTTTCTCCTTCATAAGACAACCCTACCAAGCTTGCAGACTTGGTGTGAGAAAGCTTGTATGTCTTGCCATAAGACTTAAAAGAAAACTTCTCCCTATTATCTTCCTTGAAGAAAGAAACTGACTCATAAAACTCGACAAGTATGTCTGAATATACTTTATTTTGGTTCCCGATTTTTGATACCGCAACATCTTCCCAGCCATTTAACTTGATATTCTTTGAAATGATAGAATCGTAGTTGCTGAAGAAAACCGGATGAACTAACCTTTCTCTGTAAACTAACCACTGAGAAATAGGCCTAGTGGATGACATTTCTTGAGATGCTAACTCCGCAGACATTCAGATCTGAAGTCCTCTGAGAAGTTCGGAACGGAGACAACTGTAGTTCGGAACGGCCTTAAATCAAATAGGCAGAGATTCGGGACGCGAGAGCTTGAGATCGATGTGGGACGAGTATTTGGGTCCCCTTTATATAGGCAACGAGATGATGGTTCACCTTCCATAGTTGATCTAATGGTTAGAATGAGCTGAGATCAGATCTGAAGGTTGAAAACTTGAATCCAATCTTTTTGAGGTTTTTATTAAAACAAAGAGTTAGGAAAACTATAATCCAAAAACATAGTACAAGAAAATTCCAGCAAGTAAAACATGACTACGAAAACATGAGGAAGGAAATCATACCTTTCGGATTGGCTTAGGGGATTATTCGTAATGGCATATTTCGCAAAAATTTTACTATGAAAAATAATCTTAGTACGAAAAACTCATTACGGAAAACTCAGTACGAAAAACAAACTTAAGACAAAAAACAGTGCGAAGAACATAGTACGAAAAATACATTACGAAAAATTTGGTATGAAAATTCCTTTATGAAACTTTTAGTATGAAATTTTCATTCTGGAAATTTTCAATATAAACACTTCCATTCCGGAAGTATTCTGTACGAGAATGTCCATTTTGGAAAATTTTAGTTCCAGAAGTTCTATTCCGGAAATCTTCGTTCCGAAAAGTTTGAAAACAAATTTTGAAAAACTTTGTTAAACAAACAATAAAATGTACTCCCCCTATGAAAAGGAGTTTATTACTGTAAGGAGACTTTTTCAACAGAAAGTTAATTAAGAATGATTACCTTACGGTTATCATTCCTAACTTCTGTTTAATATATTCAAATCTATCAGAAGGCAGTGATTTTATGAAAATATCAGCAAGTTGATCTTGTGTTCCGATAAACTGAAGAATAATATCCCCTTTGAGTGTGTGATCCCTAAGAAAGTGATGCCAAATATCTATGTGTTTTGCACGAGAGTGATGTGAAGGGTTCTTACTGAGGGCAATGGCACTGTGTTATCACACAAAATTTGAGTTTTAGTAAAACTCAAGCCATAGTCTGTGAGTGTGTGTTGCATTCACAAAACTTGAGCACAACAACATCCATATGCTACATATTCAGCTTCAGCAGTGGAGAGTGCTACAGAATGTTGCTTCTTGCAGGACCAAGAAACTAAAGAATCTCCTAAGAAATGACATGTTCCGGATGTACTTTTTCTATCCATGCTACATCCACCAAAGTCAGCATCAGAAAATCTTTTTAGAACAAAATCATTTCCAGAAGTATAAAATAATCCTAGATCCATGGTTCCCTTAAGGTAGCGAAAGATTATTTTTACTGCCTTTAAGTGAGATTCCTTAGGATTGGATTGATATCTTGCACATAAGCATACTGAAAACATTAAGTCTGGTCGAATAGCTGTTAAGTAAAGTAGACTTCCAATCATACCTCTAAAAGATGTTTGATCTACTGGTTTCCCAGATTCATCAAGATCTAAAGAGTTTGAGGTACCAATGGGAGTACATATACTCTTAGTGTTGTCATAACCATACTTTTTAAGAAGATCTTTAATATACTTATGTTGAGATATGTAGGTTCCTTCTGGTTTTTGAGAAATTTGAAAACCAAGGAAAAATGTTAACTCACCCATCATACTCATTTCAAACTCAGATTTTATAAGACTAGCAAAAGAGTCAGTCAAAGATTGATGAGTTGAACCAAATATAATGTCATCAACATAAATTTGAACAATCAAAACATTTTTCTTATCTTTCTTTATAAAAAGGGTTGGATCTGCATTTCCCTTAACATAGTTATTTTGAAGCAAAAATCCAGTGAGTGTATCATACCATGCTCGTGGGGCTTGTTTAAGGCCATACAAAGCTTTGGTAAGTCTAAAAACATGATCAGGATGTTTTGTATCTTCAAATCTAGGAGGTTGTTCAACAAAAACTTCCTCTTGAACATAACTATTAAGAAAAGCACATTTCACATCCATTTGGAAATGTTTGAAATTAAATAATGCTGCAAAGGCAAGTAGAATATGGATAGATTCAAGTCTAGCTACTGGAGCATAGGTTTCTTCATAGTCTATTCCTTCTTGCTGATTATAGCCTTTAGCAACAAGTCTAGATTTATTTCTAACAATGACTCCATTTTCATCACATTTATTTCTGAAAACCCATTTTACTCCAATAAAAGAAGTTTCCTTAGGTCTTTCAACCAAGGTCCAGACTTTATTCCTTTCGAATTAATTTAGTTCATCTTGCATTGATTTAATCCAATCATCATCACCTAAAGCTTCATCAGTGCTTTTAGGTTCTAATTGGGAAAGAAATGCTAGATGTTCTACTTTATTTCTTAAGGAACTTCTAGTACTTACATGTTGGTTTACATCACCAATGATACTATCACTGGGATGATTCTTAAGAAACACCTGACTTGGGTTTTGTAAAACCTTTTCATCAACATAGGGTAGAAAGTCTTCTGGGGTAAATGTTTCAGAAGTATCTTCTAGAACAATTTCCTTATCAGAAGGTTCTTCCATCAAAGGTTAACAATCAGTTTTTGAAAATATATCCGAATATGTTAGTTGTGATGGTTTAAAAAAAAGGATCTGACTCATCAAATTTTACATGTACTGTTTCCTCAACAGTGCAGGTATTTTTATTAAAAACTCTATAAGCCTTAGAAGTTGTGGAATAACCTAAGAAAATTCCTTCATCAGATTTTGGTGCGAATTTATGTAAGTTATCTTTAGTATTCAAAATGAATACTTTGCAACCAAAAACCTTGAAGTAGGATAGTCTTGGTTTTCTACCATTCCATAACACATAAGGAGTTTTATTAAGAAAAGGTCTAATCAAAACTCGATTTATAGTATAGCAAACAGTACTTACAGCTTCAGCCCAGAAATGTCTAGCAATAGAATATTCACTCAACATGGTTCTAGTTATATCTTGAAGAATTCTATTTCTTCTTTCAACTACACCATTCTGTTGAGGAGTTTTAGGTGCTGAAAAATTGTGAGTAATACCTTTCTTACTACAAAAAGTTTCAAAATCAGAATTTTGAAATTCTCCTCCATGATCACTATGAATAGTTTTCAATGGAAGGTTTTTCTCATTTTTAAATTGATCTCTAAAACTTTTGAAATAAGAAAAAGCTTCATATTTCATTGCTAGAAAAAAGACCCAAGTAAATCTAGTGTAATCATCAACTAGAACAAACACATAGTATTTGCCTCCAATACTTCCAGTTTGTGTTGGACCAAATAGATCCATGTGCACTAACTATAATACATCAGTTGTTGAGACTTCACTGATTGATTTAAAACTATATTTATGTTGCTTGCCATATTGACAAGGATCACAAACTTTAGAAGAATCAAATCTAAGCTCCGGTAGATCCTTAACTAGTTTCTTCTTAGAGAGTTTATATAGGTTTCTAATATTACAGTGACCTAGTCTTCTATGCCACTACCAAAAATGATCTTCCATTGCACTTAGGCAAGGTAAATCTTGACTCCTGAGGTCTTCTAGGTTCAAAGTGTAGACATTCTCTTGCCTATTGGCTGAGAGAATAAATTCTTCCTTGGAATTGTGAACTAAACACTTATCATTCCTAAAATTCACAAGGTAACCTTCATCACATAACTGACTTATGCTAATGAGGTTGTGCTTAAGACCCTTGACAAAAAGAACATTTGAAATCAAGGTTTTACCTAAAAGAACAATATTACCAATACCAACAATCTCTCCCTTAGCATTGTCTCCGAAAGTTACCTTTCCTCCTTTCGTTTTGATAATCTTTTCAAAAAAGCTTTTGTTACCAGTCATGTGCCGGGAACATCCACTATCCATGTACCATGTATTGTTGCTGGTACATTCTTTATTATCCTGAAATCAAGATGAAAATTAGACTTTCAGAATCCAAACTTGTTTGGATCCGAGATTTCCAGACAATAAAATTTTAGGAACCCACATCTTCTTAGAAAAGTAAGCTTTGTGAAATCCTAGAGATTGGGTTTTGTTTAAGGAACAATTCTTTGCCCAGTGACCACCACATTGACACTTGGTACAAAATGGGGCACTTTGAGGAACAAAATAATTGTTACTGAAAATAGGTTTTGCATGGGTATAACCAAATCCGGATTTATTTCTTAAAGGTCGTATTTGGGAATACATCTTATCAAAATTTTCTTTAACATGGGTAAAGTTTGATAAACACTTATTTAAGGAAAAAATTTCAGACTTGAGTTTTACAACCATGTTTTTATCCTCAAAATCATTAGTTTTTGAACTAGAGTTAGGCTCAAAAACATTTTTCTTAGAAATTACTCTTTCTAATTCTTTAGAAAGTTTGTTCTTCTCAGAACATACTTCCTCAAGATTTTTTAAAATATTTTCAAAATCAGCATTTTTCTTATCAAGATCTTTAGAAAGATCTGATATCTCTTTTGTAAGAATAGAATTCCTAGAGTTTGCCTTATCAAGTTTCTTATTGAGTTTGGAATTCTCAATCTCAAGAAGTTCAGCAAACCTAGAGACTTCTTCATAAGTAGGTAAAGTATTTTCCTCATCAGAGGATGATTCTTCATCAGAAGATTTATAATACTTACTATCATTAGAATTTAAAGAAACATTGGTCAATGATTCAGCATTTCCTACCTTAGCCATAAGAAAATGATTATCAATAGGTAATCTGGCTATAAGACCATGATTCTTCTATCCTGAAGAATCATAATCAGAAGATTCATCTGAAGAGTCACCACCACTGGCACTCCAGGTGTCATTAGCTTTCAGAACATTCTTAGCTTTAGCTTTATAATACTTCTTTCTGTTCCTGTCTGAATGTCTTTCCTTCCTTTCTTTCTTTTTGAGAAAAGGGAAATCTGGTCTAATATGTCCAGCTCTTTTACATTCATAACAAGTAACTTACCCATCTTTCTTATCTTTCCTTTCCTTTTTCATATACTTAGATTGAAAATTTCTCTGCCCAGCTATCTTGTTCATCCTTCGAGCAAGATTTGCTAATTCATTTTCTGAGACTTCACTCTCACTTGATTCGGATTGTAAAATAACTTTCTTAGACTTGGATCTGGTTATTCTCTCAGGAGTCTTAGCTTTCATCTGATTTGAAGTTGTAGTAAAAGAAACAGTACAATTTCTATTCTTCTTCTTGATGTTGTCAGCATATCTCTTCATTCTTGTTTCATGTTGTAGCAGAGTTCCAAATAATTCATCAAGAGTAATTTGAGTGACCTTCCTGTTCTCATCTATAGCTGTTCTCTTGGATTCCCACTCATTGGGCATAATATCAATTATCTTGTCCACACGATCTTCATCATCTAAACCTTTCTCTCCCATAGATTGTAGACTGTTGACGATAGTCATAAATCGTTGTTGAACTTTACAGATAGGTTCTCCATAAGGAAAATTGAAGCCATGATATTCAGCTCTAAGCATAGCTCTTCTAGTCTCAATCACCTTAGAAGTCCCAAAGTGTGTAACCTCTAACTTCTTCCATATATAGTTAGCTACTTCACAAGAAGAAATTTGGCTATATATATTTCTAGTCATTGAACATAGTAAAGTGTTGCGTACCTTATAGTTTAGTTGATATTCTTTCTTTTCCTGGTTAGTAAAGGTTCTAACTTCCTTGTCAGGAATTTTATAATCACCAGTAAGCATAACAAAGTTGTCTACTCCGGTATTGATAACAAAAGTCTTCATACGATCTCTCCAGTATTCATAGTCATTACCATCAAAGATAGGTGGTCTTGTAGGATTCATATTGTCAATAGATCCAACATTAATTCCTGCCATACTAAAATAAATTTCCACACAAACTTGTTAGTAGAAATGAATCGTAATAACAATGTTTGGAGTGGAAAAGTTCGGAATAGGAAAAACTTCGGAATGAAAAAGCGAGAAAGAAAAACTTGTATGTGAGTACAAGTATTTTAGAGACCTCCTCTGATACCAAATGTAAGATTGGTATAGAGTAAGAGGTTTCCAACCTCTAATACCAATTGTAGGATCGAAATAGTAATGTAGATGCTCAATATACAAGAGGGGGGTGAATTGTATACATTAAAAACTCCTTTGGAACCTTTAAAGTTAGTTAAGAATAACTAAGTTTTCCTTAAGCAAAGGAAAAGACTAAGTTTAACAAAGTTAAACTTAAGCAAATTCACAACACCTCTTAACACCGAATGCAAACTAGGATAGAGATTCTGAATGAGGGTTCCGGAAATATGGTTCCGGAAACTGAATCTTAACAAAAGATTACAATATGAGATTCTACCTTAAAGCGTATATAATATAAATGAAACATAGTTTAAATAAGGAAGTATAAGAAAGTTATACTTTCCTTATAATACAAAATGCAGCGGAATAAAAACAAATAGTAGAACTACTAGTAACAAGATATAAGGCTTTTAACCCAAAGAGAATGGTATCCAACAACCTTGGATAAAGGTCCTTTGATTTATTCTTTCCAGCAAGTCTGTCTTACCCACACCAGGGTAAGCCCTCGATACGAAGATCGGAGTCTCTATCTTTCTATCCCCGCAAGCCCTCAACTTCAAGGTAGTTGGCAACCTCTGTCTTCCTCAGCAAGAAAGCCCTCGAACTTTTAAGGTAGTCGGCACCTCTGTCTTCCTATCCCCGGAAGCCTTCGAATTTAATCACCAACATTCAGAGTCGCATGAAGCTTTGAGAGTTAATAAGATCCACTCTCTCTAGAAATCACTTCAAGCAAATTAGTCAGCCTTTCAGCACTTTCATCAGCTGTCAGCCGCCGTGAGCTCTTTCAAATGAGCTCATATTTATAGGTAAGGTCGGCTCCTTCTCCAATGGTCATATTTTCCTTAAAGATTGGAGGGACCTGTACACGTGTCACATAGACAACGGTTAGTTTATAACGAAACAAACGACATCGTTTTATAACAAAACAAGTGTAACAGAATGTACGTCATCATTTTAAACTCTAACATAAAAGTTCGGAATGAAAACTTCGGAGTGAAGGTTCAGAGTATAAGGAACAATAGTAAAGAGTAGACAAATTTTAGAAGTTTAAGCAATATAAAAGGTCGAAGTCTAACAAAGATATTTTTCGGAGTCTGAATTAATTTAGAGTGTATAAAACAAAGATACTCAAATTCTGTTTAATAGGTGAATTCAGAATTCAAATTCGGAATAGGAGTTCGTCATCAGAAATCGTAATGAGAATTCATCATCAATATTCGTAATGAGAATTCGTCATCAGAATTCGTAATGAGAATTCATCATCAGAAATCGTAATGAGAATTCATCATCAGAATTCGTAATGAGAATTCGTCATCAGAATTCGTAATGAGAATTCGTCATCAGAATTCGTAATGAGAATTCATCATCAGAATTCGTAATGAGAATTCGGAATGAGATTTTTTCATTAGAACTCATAATGAGAATTCTTCATTGGAATTAGTATCCTGAATCTGGAATAGAACTTAGTTAGAGTTCATATCCAGAATTCGGAATGAAACTTCCTTATAGTTCTTTTCCAGAATCCGAACCTTAAAACAGAATTCTTTATATCAATGTTTCAATGATTCCGAGAAAATGAATCCGAATCTCATACTTAAGAAAAATATGGATGAAAATATGATAAGGATAATTTTTCTTATGAAAGCAATTTTCCTTAAGAAATCAATTTTCCTTATAAAAGCAATTTTCCTTAAGAAAGCAATTTTCCTTAAGATAAGGTGTTTGTGATTTTCAAAACAAGAAGGAATGGAAAAGTCATAAGGAAAAAATTATTGACTCAACAGGTACCATTTTCATCTTGCTAGTTTGTGGAAGATAACATGGACATAGTGGATAAAATAGTCATAATATACATGGTTAATAGTTTATAACAATATAATTTGGTTCCTGAGACTTATAATTTATCAAAGGTTAAGAATATGACCTAAAAATGTAATTTCTTCATAGAATGAGAGGAAATACTATTTAATAAAGCTAATGAAATATATATCAATAATATAAAATATAAAAAATTGATAAATATTATGACTCATGGAAAATATATTGATTCAAGAAAAAACATTATGTATTTGTTAACATATGAATAAAAAACCAAGGAAATATAAACCATGAAATGGAATGGTAAATACCTTTGTTCATATATAAATTAAGATAATACATTTCAATAGAGTAGTAAGTACTACATGTAAAAGAAAATCTACTGAACACTATGAAACATAACTCATGGAAAGCTATTTTAAAAAAACCCTTACGAACATCACAATTTTTAATTTATGAATCGTCCAGAAAAGAAATTATAATAAATCTATGGAAATACCAAGAAATTAAATTGAAATACAATAAAATAAAAACATATTATATAATAAAACAAAACAAGATGAACATATTCAAATAAGAGAGCATATGACTACTTGAATAATTATTGAGTAAAAGAAAACCCTTCCAAACAACATGGAATGTGAAATATAAATATTTAAGACAAAAAAAGAGACCACTAATTCATCATAAATGAATAAAAACAATAAAAAATTATTTTATGTTCTTCTATTTGAGATATAGATTAAAAACTATGAAATATAAAAAAACACTTGAAAAGAAAAGAGTCACAGAAAGGAAACCCTAACAATATGGAAAATAATTATCAAATGTGATCCCAAAATATTAACATATCTTTTATCCAAAAAATTATTGGTCATAAATAAGCATAGAAATATTTCATACTAAATTTATAATTCCAAATGAAATGATCAAAAAAATATATATTTTACCAAAAATTACCTCAATCTTTATCCCTAAAATAATATTAATCAAATAAACATAAAATCACACCCTATCCAATTTATTATCAAATACCAAAAATATAGGAAGCTTCTCCAATATAAATTTAATCACTGTATTTCCACATAATGTTTCGATCAAGAATGTTTATCTATGCTACTAAACTCACATCACAAAATCAGGCAATACATCTCCCTGAATAAACCTAATTACCTCCACATCAAATAATAATAAAAAAATAATGTTTATGTATCCATCAAACATATTTTCTTCCAAAAAATCAATAAAAACCTCCAAAAATATCATTAATATTCTTAAAATCTAAGCACATAACACCTCAAAATGTGTCTATGGTATTGTATTATGATAACCCATAGACTATTTAACCGATGATGGTATCTAAAACCTATAAATTAGAATCATCCAATATGACATTAAATTTATGAAGAAACTAATTTGATAAAAACAATAAATAATTATACATAACTATCCCATAAATACATTATTTATAATGAAAAATTCATCACACATTTTCCAAATACAAATTACCTTTAGGTTTAGATAAATAAGAAAATCCCATATATGTGAAAAATAATATTTTTACTACCAAATTAATATTGTTCCCAATAAAAAAACTCATTAATCGATAAACCTTCTTCACCCAATGCTAAAAACTGTTAAATGAATCTCAGACATCATAATGTATTCTAATCGTCCTTAAAATGAAAAAAAATCATTTGAAATGTGGGATGAATTCATAAATCTTAGTATGGGTTAAAGAAGAACGATAAAACACAATATTCCATTAAAATTGAAAAAACATTGAAAATTTATTTTTTAAACATAGAACATCGACCTCATTTGAAGCATACAGTGTAAAAATTAACCAATACATTTTCCCAAAATTGTTTTGTAATAAAAACCCATAATCAAGCATAAAAAAATGAAATAACTATGAACATTACTTGAAATAACATGATGACAAGTGAAGATATTAAATCATTAAAAGATAATATCAATTATTTTAAAGGAAAGATATTATATTCTGAAATATTAAAAAATTACAATTTTCTCAAAAAATTGTCTTCTTATTTCATAAAATCAAAATTGTTTCATTTAAAACCCATACTAAATCTTAAAAAACATGTATATAGGTTATGAAATTATATTCATAACACTTAGATAAACCATTAATATAATGGAATAATAGAAAGTGATAATTTAAATATCATTTATCTAGAGAATAAATCATAATGAAATGTGATTTAGAACTATCTCTTAGGCACACCGATAATCATATATGACACACAAGTATCATAATTTGAACAAAATAATTGGAATCTTGAACTTTTAATCATATAAACAATGATAATTATTTTTAAACATATATCCATAATTTTTTCATCAATCCCTTTTAAACAACCAATAAAAGAATGTTTACTTTTATATAAAACAAGAAACATTAGTTAAGATTATGGAAAATATAAATTCATAGAAAATATCTCACAAAGATTAATGGAAAATAATTATTAACTTATGTGTAATTTTTTTCAGGGAAAACTACCAAATTAAAATTTTAAAAACACCGAAATAAAAGGATATAAATTATAAAATATTGTGAAAAAAGTGAATATAAATTAAAACATAGAGCGGAATCATAGAAAATAAAACTAAATAATATGGTTAGAATGTGATATAGTGCAGATTACATTAAAAATTATTACCATCACACTTTTAAAAAAAAATAAAATTCAATAGAAAATATCCCTGAGAAATCATAGAAGTGTTGAGAAAAAACAATAAAATAAATAATTTGGAATGAGTGAGATGAAATTAGTTTTGTTTTTAAATATAATTGATATACAATTTTCTATAATGGAAGTGCAGTTATAAATAATCATGATTTCAATGTGAGATTGAAAATAAACCCTCACAATGTTCATAACATGTGAAGTAATAATATATCAAGGAAGACATTATGAGAAAGAAATATAAATCTATATAAAATAAGAGGAAAAATAGGATAAAAATAAATGGTCATCAGGAATATAACCTTAGTATAAAATTTTCAATGAACAAAAGATATAACTCAATGAATGGAAATTGAGTTAAGAATTTGTTTTCTTCAGGTCCCGACTCACCACGTATATTCGATAACCTCATGAATGATAAAATTATATTAATTATTTAATATCATTAGAAACCTTTAATAATAATTCAATTAATTATATTCCATTTATCTTACATATCTTTATATTTAATTGATTTAGTGAATTAGTATTGTTTATGTCAATCATTTTAACAGCGTTCAGTTCATAATTTTAAAAAATAATATAATATAATTGTAATTGAGAAATGGAATTGTAAAATGATTCCATGATTTTTATAAAATTCATGGTATTTTTTATATACCATTCTAATGGAAAAGGCGTTTAATGGGTCATAAAATAGATACCATTAAGATAATCTTCCAAGAAAATCCTGTTTTGATGTTCATAAATTAATGTGATTGTTTATTTTTAATTTTAATTTCAATTTCATAAATGATATACTACTATTATAGAATAATAATCATTATATTATTTAGAAATTAATATTATATTAAATATAGAAATATATTTTTTAGAACATCAATGGAAGATGTAATTTTATTTAGACATCATTGTTTACTTAGTTATAGTAAACCTACCATGATAAACTCTTTTTAAAGGGTTTATAAGAAAGAATTTTAATAATAATATTTTTGGAAAAATTAAATTTTAATAAAATTTATATATTGGGATTAATTTTAAATAATAATTTTTTATTTAAAATATTAAGTGATAACTTGAAACAAAAATAATAAATTTTTAATATGAAAAGCATTATGGCGTAGTAATGGCTTGCAACAAATGACTTGTCAGAGGTAATTGTTTCTCTATCATAATTCAATGATAAAAAATATTACAATAACATGATAATGTAATAATTTAATTAAAATAAGTGATGTTTTAAAATAATTTTATGATAACAAATCATAAGTAATAATATTGAATGAGGATTAGAAACCATCAACTTTCTCTTTGAGTCACCTCATTCGTATTAAGGCTAATGATTTTAGGGAATGGACTTTTCAAAAATCCATATCCATGTGAACGTGGAAAGGAATGTTTATAGAGGGGCTTGGGGATAGTATAGAGAAAAAACTATCCTTGAGATGTGTTTTATAAATGTTAAAAGCTGCACCATTTTATAGGAAAACATTATGGAATTTTTTTAATTATTCAATAGATGCAGGCCACGAATGTAACATTATAATGAAAATTAGTTCATAAATAGATAAAATATGGAATCATAAACCATTAACCATAAAAATTTATTCATGATATGGATTTACAAATTTTAATAATTTTTTTAATATTATATACCATTAAATCCCCTTAAAATTCATTTTATGAGTTATCCTCGTTATTTGACATTAAAAATATCAAGATAACTATGTAAATTTTATTTAAACATTTGTATAATTTATTACCTGCCTTTTTTATCCATAAAAATCATGAAACATAAGAATTGATGAAAATCATATCATTTTAAATATTTTTTAAACAATGAATTTTTACTATTCAACTATTTACACAAGCACTACATTAATGTTGCGTAATTGTTTTGAAAAATTATCCCATTAAATAAATTTAAGATTAATTAAAAATAAAACTACTTTTTATTCATCAATATCATCATCTGGAACTATTCATAATACAATTTATTCCCTTTTATATCATGGAAACAAGATAAGGATTTCAACTTTTTATACCTTGTGCAAGAACTGAGTAAGTATTTGGATAAATATCTCCTAATAAGAATTTAATGTTCAAAAATATAATTTTATTATTATTATTAATCATAACACCCTTGAAATGTATCCTCTTCTATATATTATATTAATGACCCTAATTATGACTTCACTTTTTTGTGTAAGCACTCATTCAACACCAATACATGATTTTTATATATATTATCATATAAAATTTATTACATATTAACTAAATTTCAATATATTTATATTTTGAGTATATAACCATGGATGATAATTTACCCAACTTCAAATAAATTTTTTCCATATTAATATCATGGTGATTTAATATAATATGCAGTAGTCATAAAACTGTATTTTTTTTATAATTCACCAAACAAAAGTTAATAAAAATACAAAATATTCACCTGAATATAATTCAACATGTTGGTATAAAAAATAAATTACATTTGATCAAATTAAAATTTTAAAATTTATAAATTTAACTTTTAATTGAAACTATAAAGTGTATTGGAAGAACATTTATTTATAAAAAAATAGATTCATCTGCCAAATGATTAAATAATATTCTTATTTCATAAAATAATAAAATAATATATATATTAACATCAATATAAATCCATTGAATTAAAATAATTATCCTTTAATAAAATATATAGTAATTATTCATTATGATAATAAATCATATCAAAAAATCATTTTAAGAAAACATATTTATCCCTTAAATAAATCATCTTTCATGTCATGATGTAATCATAATTATTTTAAATTATAATTGGTATATTATTAATAATTTATTTTGAGACATGATATATAAATATATAATTCTTTAATGTAAAGACATAAATTTATAATCATGAATATAGATAAACTGAAAAAGTGGTCAAAATCCAATATGAAATTTTATCATTTCTACCATTTTTAAATGATAATTTCCCATGATTCATGTTAGTTAATTTATCACATAATGAATCCAATAACAATAAATATTTTGATAATGAGAGGACATAGATAAAATTCACAAATACCCAAGGGATTATTATGTTCTTAGAACACATTTAATGAAGTGGATATGTTCATCGTGAATCCCCAGTTATAATCCCAATGACCACTTCATCACTATATTATAAATGATGAATGAATCAACAGAAGGATATAGGTTGTAACCATAAACACCAATAGAAATTTCATTGAAAATTAAAATTGAAATAGATTAGATTTACAAATGATATTCATAATGTGATATCCTTCCTACGTCTTCTTGAAATCTCTCAAGAATTTGGACTAGGTGTACAAACATGTTCTTCCCTCAAGCTAGATCTAGAGAAGTGGACTTCTTATAGATCCAACCAATCATGTACTATGTCAATTTCATAATCCATTATCTAGAACCATAAATAATACTTATATAGATATATTTCGTATCTCCATATCATTAATACCAATCCTGATCAATCCATGAGTTCTATATCTTCTTAACATTACTCAAGAGATATCATCACAATATCCTTAATAAAATTCCTCTAGTTTTCAATTGATGTTTCTTATTTTGATTCTTTGATTCATGAATAATTTAGAGGTTATACAACTTTAGGATATTATAGAAATAACATGATTTTGGAATTGAACATCAATGTTTTTCAACGTGTGTGGTGCTATTTGAAGATATATTTCATCATGGTGAATATTGCAATCAAACATCAGATCTAAATATCCTAGTAGGAAAAAAATCCATGAATATATATTTATATGGACCGAATCAACATTCTATAGGAACTATGATGACATAGTAAGTGGGATGGAATTTATATTTTCTCATGTTGGTCACCTCACGCTACAATAAGACCTGGCCTCCCTGGTGTGAGAAATTTATAAATTCTAGAACCACTATATTATCAAATTCTTAACACATAATGCATTGATACCTGACTTACTCTTCTATTACATAGCCTATTTTAGTTAACGAATCAATTTTGAAAGAACCTCTGCATATTAGTGTAAGAATACATGATTCTGAAACCAACGATCCATCAAAAAAAAAATCTTCTTGATGAATTGAACACCTTATTAATTACCTATATTTTAATGTCTTATAAATTACATATAATTTTTTTAAAATTATATGGAATTATTACGAGATCGCGAAATCTGAAAGTATGTGATTCTAAGGCCTGAATTTCCCAAAATGATCTGTCGAAAAAATGTTAATCTTAAAATAGCGTGCATGAGTATTTTTCCTGAAAAAGTGGAATAAATCTTAAACGGGTGCCAAGATCAGAAATATGAGGGCATCGTTGTGTTCAGGATGGAAGTTTTACCTTATGAGAGACTTATGTTTAGTCGGTTCATGCCTCCAGTGAGAAAACCCAAAAATGGAATAACTGTAAATAAAATAATTAAATAAAATTATTTTATTTTTCAAATGGTTATAACTCACAAACGGTGACTTGGATTAAAAATCTAAGACTACTGTTGAACTCATGAGGTTATGCTTTCTTTAGGAAGATCCAAAACTATGGCCAGCCCGAGCCAACAGTGGAAGTTAGTTTTTGGCCGCAAGTAAAATAATTGACAATTATTTTATTGTAAAATTCTATAACACCTAAACGGTAACTCATAATGTAAATCCAAGAGCACCGTTGAGCTCGTGAGGGTGTGTTTCCCTTAGGCAAAGCCTATCCATGAATAGTGCGGGTCGAGGGTGACTATTAATAATTTTTTATCCTTTTTTAAAAGAACGTTTAGTAAACGCATGAGCGACATTTTCTATCTTTTGAACTGGTTCTCAGAATAAAAATCTGAGGGCACGGTTGAATCCGCAGACCGGGATTCGCTCAAGAGAGGCTTAACTTTGACCACTGTTGTTCAGGTGAAAAAGATAGTTTTTACGACTTTTTAAATAAATAATAAAATAACATAGAAATTGTTATTTTATTTCTTTTTTTCCTACCACCTGTTGAGTGGCGGTGGTGGGGACCATTGTGGTAGTTTGATATTTAATATGGGATATTAAATTCTCATATACACTTTGGTTTCATTACCACCTCTCATGTATTTAATGTTCCACATTAATTAGGCCAATTAATGAACATCATTAATTCATCGGTCTGTTACTCACCCTTTCTCCCCACTATTTAAATTGGGACTGGGGTAGTGTTTTTGTCACAACTTTATCAAGAAAGGAATCAATAGAGAAGTGACATAACACCTTCAACCGATGGAGACAGATGCTCGGGAAAAAATGAAACGGGAGTGACGAACGACGACGACTTCATCAAAGAACGAGTTCTCTTTCCACCATAGCGATGACTCCAACAATTATAGAGGTAGGGGTTTTCATATAATTTAATAAATTCCCATGATTATTCTCCTCGTTCTTGATTTTTCAGGTGGACATTGAGGGGGGATTTGAATGGGGTTTATTATTATTATTTTTATCTTGAGAAATTAAAATTTCTCCAGCTTGTTATAATGAAAACGTGGAGGGCGCATGCCAAATGAACAAGGCCCAGACCCTCTGCCTCTTCGTTTCCTGAAGCATTCATCATGGGACAATTTTTAACACGATAAAAAGAAGACACCATGAGGCGCGCAATGACAACAACATCCCGAGAGGGCCGTAGGTGGGTCTGTAAGGAAGGACATACTACTATAGCTGACCTGGTGTCCTACGGAAGGTTCACCGACACAACATCGGTGACCAGCACCAGCGGCATAGGCAGTGACCAAAACTCGCCTACTGCGGAAGAGGGCAGCGCCGGTTCGCATCGCCGCTGACCCAAAGGGGTGGCCAACCACCGTCCGATTGTGTTGGCGAGGTGACACGATGTCGCGCGCTTCTTTGAAGGGTTACAACCGTAGGGGGACCTGCTCCAACTGGGTCCCACAGACCACGTCGCACCGCTAATTGAACAGCTGAACAGCTCTTCTTCAGCCGTTCGGTGTGCTGGCAGCCACCCTGCTGGCGAGCCGCACTAGCACATCGGGACGCATCACCCGGTGGGTTTCCCCTAGCTGATGGGCTGGGCCGGTCCATGACCCAGCGGTCCGAGCCCTCCATGGCCCAGCAAAACCAGGCCTAGTTGGCCCATGTCAGTCTGACCGGGTTGAGCTGGACCCAGACCCATTCGGTCATAGATACGCTCAAATGACTGTATATGGCCATCCCGACGACTATTTGACAGAGGTTCTACGGAGAAGGGATTTTTGGAGAGAGAAAGTCCTTTTGAGATATTGTACGATTGTTTTGGAGAAAGTTGAAGTATGGCCGGGTTGGATCAACTCTGAATCCAACCGGGCCCTCAGCTCTAAAATGCCAATAACATACAGACCGAGCTTCCAATTGACACACCGTTTGTTGTGTTGGATCCCTTATGACATGAATGATCATGGGGTAACTTCTACACTAGGCTTCGTTCCAGTTGAAATAAAATCGATGGTTTGAGGAGCATTTTCTCCCAGAAACAATAATACTATGAGTGGGAATCCTGGGTCTGGATGAGACATGAAAAATGGATATCGATTCTGTGTGAATTAGCATCAAGTGATTCTGTGTGAATTAGCACTGAGTGATTCTGTATGAATCATCACCCATGGAATCTATGTGAATCATCACCTAGTGATTTTGTGTGAATCAGTAGAGAGTGATTCTATGTGAATTAGCACCCAACGATTCTGTGTGAATTAGCACTAAGTGATTCTGTGTGAATTATCACCCAGTGATTCTTTGTGAATCAGCACCCATCGGTTCTGTGTAAATCATCACTTAGTGATTCTATGTGAATCAGCACCGAATGATTCTGTGTGAATCAGCACCGAGCGATTCTGTGTGAATCAGCACCGAGCGATTCTGTGTGAATCAGCACCCTGTGATTTCGTGTGAATCAGCATCGAGTGATTCAGTGTGAATCCGCACCCAGCAATTCTGTGTAAATCAAGACCAATCGATCCTGTGTGGGTCTTGCAGGGGTTAGTACCTATCGATCCTGAGTGGGTCAACAGATTTTCCTCTAGACAGAGTAATATGATCTAGCCTTACAACTAATCATCAGTACTATTGAAATTTTGTTATAACTTGTTTGAGTTGTGTCTATTTATTATTTCTTTCTGAATGAAATCATGTTTTTTATTCCTCTATGGAATTATGAGAGACCATTGGGGGTCTCAAGGCCCCTAATGAGGTTTGTAATACTCACCCATGCACATGTTTCACCCGTACGTTGTTGTGTCTTGTGTAGATGATGGTTATCCTTGACTGAGACTCAGGGAGCAAGTACCTGATGGTGGATGATGATGACGGTTGATGTGGAGAGCTGTGGAGACAAGTTGTACCTACCCATCAGGTAGGATCCTTAGTGGACGATTGCAATATCTATTTTCAATTTTCATTTTTAGTTGTACCTTTTCAGTTGGGCTTGGATTCAGGCCCCTTTACATTCAGTACACACTTTTAATACTACAGTTTTACTTCATGGTTGTATATTGTTGTTTTCTTGGACAGTGTGTTTGTATAGGTTTAAAGGAAATACCTTCTTGTTTAGGGATACACCTGTCCGATTCTAGTCACCAACCGGTTTCCTATGGAAGGCGAGCTTGGGGTAGTCACGGCACGAGCCCCTGGGGATGGGTTGGGACAACGTGGTATCAAAAGGGTCATTTATACCAAAATAAATAAGTGTCTATGTTTTCAATGGAGAAATAGTGTTAAGTGTCTTGAGTACGAGTTTCAGTTCGAGGAGTATGGTATTGGTGTTGCGGCCGACGTATCCATACCCCAGGACCCTGAATTATATTTTCTAACTCGGTACATGAAAACACTAGTTTCATGTGTTTTGAAGATGTTTTTCTATTGATCTCCTTTGAGTCATCTCACCAGGTATGACCTTTTGACCATAGTATGACTTGGTTCTCTATCAAAATGCCTCTAAACTGAGAGAAAACTATGATTCCAATGTGTGACCATGAGGATGGTCCATGGTGTGATGAGGAATTAGTACATGTACCGGTACGCAAGATGGTACCTTCGAGCGGTGTCCCAACGATACCATTTTCATTGGTTAGTAGTTACTTCTGGCGCTTCTGGTAGAGGAAACATATAGGCTCAGTGCCTCACATGAGTTTCTGTGGCAGATACCCCATAGGTTCTGAGGAGATCCCAACTCACGGGAAGATAATGACTGACTTGAGGTTGTGACCAAGTTTCTATCTAGTCAGGGAAAAATTAGATCAGATGTTGGTCTTGGCAGTGAGCATTATTTGTGGCTCAGTATGGCGATGGAATGGTTTATATTGCCCCTACCTTATGATAATGTAACTTTTTTGTCGATAGAGATTGAGAACCTTCATAAGTGAAGGGGTATCATTCCATAAAAAGATATGGGGTTTTTGTTCCCAAGAGAATCTACAGCTTTGGCAGGAAAAAATGTAGGTAGCTAAGTATTCATCGAAGCATACCAACCATTACAGGTACTCGATGAATACGATATGAATAGTGATTCAGGGCTCATGCCTCCGTGCGAAATGAGTTTAGGGACATCTGATCTGGAACTATTTCCTCTGTGCTTTTTTACTTATGTTAGGATGTTAAAAATAACCATTTGGTTGAATGTTCATTGGCTGAGTAGATAAAACCAGTGAATGTTAGTAGTGGGAATGAAAAAAACTAATGCCAGTCCTAGATGCTTGGGTGTGTAAAATGTTTCTAGAAGAGGAAGATGTAGGGATAAATGAATATTTAGGGAAGAAGACATGGAAGATGAGATAGGAGAGAAAAATGAGGTGGTATACATTTCAAAGTGTTACAACCACCACCCTAATGTGGTCCCCACCAGGATCAGGGAGCTAGAGGACAGGGGAAGGTAGTAGCTTCATGCAGTCAAGAAGTGTGACCGATGTGCTCCTGGAATGATTTGAAGTACGTTATGTGTCTACTACTAGCTACTGTATTAAAAGACATTGGTACTAATCATTGCTTCTTATCATGGATATTGTTCAGTTCATAGAGTTTCCAATTAAACCATTGACTTGAACCTTACGTCTAGAGTTACCTATGGGAAGAGAGTCAATAATCCCACTTATCCAGATGGTGTTAACAGACCATTGAGGCAAGGGTTTCAGTTGGAACATTTTTGTGGCAACGTCGAGGCATTAAAATTTTATTTTGGGCATGGACTGGTTATCCACAGTTCATGCTCAGATTGATTGTCTTAGGAAATAAGGCTATGGTATATCTATAACATTGGAATGGGGTTTTCCTTGGTCTGCGAAGAAGGAAACACAGGTAACACAGTTTAAACTCATACATAAGAGTGTGAAACTTATCAATCTTTAGTCGGCCAACCTTACCCTCGTGGCGGCAGGTGTTTTGAGTTTTCAGTTCCCAACAGTAGTGGAAGAGTGCAAGAACATCCTTTCAAAATATGTTATCAAGATTACCTCTCTATAGGGAGAGGGACATCTGTATTGGCGTATACCCAAAAAAACACCAATATCTTCAACTACATATTGGATGGCTCCTGCGGTGCTTTGGGAGCTGAGAGTATAGTTGGGTGAACGGTCTAAAGCCTATTATGATCACAAGAGTCTCAGGTATATCTTCTCATAGAAGGTCCAAAACCCGAGACAATGAATAATGATAGAGTTCCTCCAGGACTATGACATCGAGAGAGTCTACACTCCTGGGATGGGGAACGTAGTAGAAGAGGCAATCATCAGGAGGCCTGGTCTACAGTTGTTGAGTGAGGCGATTGAGTAGCTAGCCGCATTGCAGTTATCCTTCATGGATTGTGATTGAGAAGCATACATCCCGTCTATGACAGTTACTCCCCCACTCTATCAGCGAGTTATAGAACCACAACTTTGGGATGTAGACTGTGAGGCCTAACATGCTCAGATATCCTCAAGATAGGATCTTGGTGAATTTTATGAAGGTGGGGAGCACGTAATACTCTTTAGAGATCACACTATGGTACTAGTGCGGCTATGAGAGGAGGTGTTGAGGGAGTTCCAAAAATACCCCTTTGGCGGTACATCCGGGTGTGGAGAAGATGTACTAGGATCTCCGGCATCAGTACGGGTTTCTAGGGATGAAGAAAGTGGTGGTAGTGTTTGTATCATGATTCCTCACTTATCGGTAAGTGAAGGATGATCACTAGGTTCCATCACGCTTGAGCACAAATTTTTAGCCCCCAAATGAGGGTCAGATGGAGTGGACCATAGATACCTTGGAGGACATGCTACGTGTTTGTGTCCTAGATTTTGGTCATAGTGGGAATGACCACCTTCGACTGATGGTGTTCACATACAACAACAGTTATCACTCCACTATCATCATGGCTCTATTTGAGGTCATGAACGGCCGACCATAGAGATCACCTCTATGTCGGAAAGACCCAGGGGAGTAATTAATTATGTGTCTAGAGTCGGTACGAGCTACCACTGAGAAGGTGCAGACCATTCAAGAGTGGATAAATATTGCACAGATCTGGAATAATTATTCTGTAAACAAGAGATAGAGACACATGGATATTGAGGTGGGATCACATGTCTTCTAATGGGTCTCACCCTGACGAGGATTATAATGGTTTGACCAGGGCAGCAAGCTAACTATGAGGTTCATCAGAAGATTCTAGATTCTCAACAGAGTTGGCAGGTGGGGTACCGCCAAGTTCTTCCCCCACAGATGCATCAGGTGCATAACAATTTCCATCTGTCGCAGCTGAGGAGATTCATGCATGATCTATTGCTCATTATCAACTAGGGAAAGTGGGAATTTGATGATAGGATGACTTTTATAGAGTTCCCAAGGGAGATATAGTATCGATAGGATCAAGTCCTTCCTGGATGGTCAGTCCGTCCAGTGTGATTTTGGTGGTAGCACGTGAATCTATAGGAGAGAACATGGGTGCGGGAGGCTCAGATTCGTGTATAGTAACCTCATTTCATTGATTTTCCTTTTTTTGGATTTTGGGGACGTAAATCCCTAAGGCAAGGAGAATGTAATGTCCCATAAATTCTGTAAATTTTTTTAAAATTATATGGAATTATTACGAGACTGTGAAATCTGATGTCTTGTGATTCCATGGCCTGGAGTTCCATGAATGATCCGTCAAAAAAATGTTAAGCTTAATGTAGTGCACATGTTTAGTTTTACTGAAAAAGTGGAATAACTCTTAAACGGATACCCATATACGAAATATGAGGAAACCTTTATTTTCAGGATCATGGGTTTACCCTAGGTGTGACTTAAGTTTAGTCAGCACATGCCTCCAGGGGGAAAACCCAAAAATGTCATAACCGTAAATAAAATTATTAAATAAAATTATTTAATTTCTTAAATGCTTATAAATCATGAATGGTGACTCAGAATAAATATTCATGACCACCTCTGAACTTGTGATGGTATTTTTACCTTACGAAGATCCAAATGTTGGTCGGCGTGAGCCAATAGTGGATGTTAGTTTTTGGCCGCAAAAAAAAATTAAGTAATAATTTTTTTTATTGTTAAATTCTATAACTCCTAAATGGTAACTCAAAATGGAAATCTGAGATTACTATTGATCTTGTGAGGGAGGTTTTTTCTTAGGCGGAGCCTAACCTTGACCGGGGCGGGTTGAGGGTGACTGTTGATAATTTTTGAACATTTGTAAAGGTATGTTTAGTAAACTCGTGGGTGAAATTTTCTATCTTTGGAACCATTGATCAGATTAAAAAACCAAGGGCACCATTAAATCCATAGTGTCAGAATTCACTTAATTGAGGATTAAATTAGACCGCTGTTTTTCGGGCGAAAAGGTTATTTTTTGCCACTTTTTAATGAAATAATAAAATAACATAGAAATTGCAATTTTATTTCTTTATTTTTTTCCTAAAACCTATTGAGCGGTGGTGGATGGGACCGAGAGGTAGTCAGAAATTCAATATGGGATAATAAATTCTTGATTACACTTTGGTTTTGAAACCACCCCTCATGACCTCATTAAATCCTCGGTGCACCACTCACCCTTTCTCCCCTATATTCAAATGGGGATTAGGTTAGAGTTTTTATCACAGCTTCATTAAGCAAGGAATCGCTGGTGAAGTGACATGACACCGTCCACCGACGGAGATAGAATCTTGGGCAGCAACGAACCAGGAGTGAGGAATGTCGGTGGCTTCTTCAAATCATGGGTTCTCCTTCCACCACTATGATGACTCCGACGATTCTCGAGGTAGGGGTTTTAATTTGATTCAAGAAATTCCCATGATTTTTCTCCTCAATCTTGAATTTTTAGGTCGTCATTATGGGGGGATTTGAATTCGGTTTATCAAAATTTTTTATCTTGATAAATTAAAATTACTCCCACTTTTTATAATGCTAACATGGAGGGCATGGTCCAAACAAACAAAGCACGAACCCTCCACCACTCCGTTTATTGATGCGTTCATCGCGAGACAATTTTCAACTAAATGGAATGCAGAAACCGTGAGGCGATTAGTGACAATGAAATCCTGGTAGGGCCGTAGGTGGGTCCGGATGGAAGGATGGACCACCGGAGCTCACCCAGTGGCCCGAGGAAGGTTCGCTGGTGCAACACCAGCGACCGACGCCGACGGAGAAGGCGACGACTGGTGCCGCCTTCCGCCGCCATAGACCCGAAGGGGCGCCCGACAACCAGCCGACTATGTTGGTGAGGCAGCGCACCCTAGCGCGCCATGGTGAAAGGGACATTGTTGAAGGGGGCACGAACCTCGTGGATCCCGCGGACCACGTGGAGGCGCCACATGGAACCACTAATTGAAGAGTCAAAAAACTCTTTTTCAGCCATTTGGGGAGTGAGCGGCCACCCATATGGCATGTCGTGCTAGCGCACATGGCCGCATTGCCCGGTGGGCTGCGCCCAGCAGGCGGGCCGAGCTCGCCGGAACCCGACCCAAACTGGTTAGCCTAGGTCGGTTCTGGCTAGGCCGGGTTAGAACCGGGTTATGTGGGGTTGAACTGAAATGGTTTGGGTTAGCCGAGGCTGGGTCAGGTTGGGTCAGTCCAATTGGGTCGGACCGGCCTCAGACCCATTCAGACCTAAAAATTCTCAACTGATCAATTATTGCAAACTAAATGGTAATTTGACAAATAGTATGCGGTGTCGGGATCCTTGGAGTGAGACGATCCTTTTGAGATACACCACGATAGTTTTGGAGAATGTTGGAGTATCGCCAGATTGGATCAACTCTAAATCCAACCTATCCCTTGGCCCTAAAATTCCAATAACATATAGTCCGGGCATCCGGTTGGTGTGCCGTCTGTTGCGTTGTAACCCTTATGACATGATGGATCATGGTGTAGCTTCTACATGGGGCTTTGTGCCAGTTAAAGTATGACCAATGTCTTAAGGAGCGGTTTCTCCAAGAAACAAGCGTATTATAGGTGAGAATCCTATGTTTGGATGAGACGTGAAGAATGAAGTGTGTTTCTATTTGAATCAGCATCAAGAGACTCTATATGAATAAGCACCGAGCGATTCTATATGAATCAGCACCGATAAATTCTGTTTCAACCAACACCCAGTGATTCTGTGGGAATCATCACCCAATAATTCTATGTGAATCAGTCGCGAGCGATTATATGTGAATCAGAACCCAGTGATTCGGTGTGAATCCGCACCGACTAATTCTGTGTGAATCAGCACCCATCGATTCTGTGTGAATCTTCACCCATTGATACTATGTGAATCAACACCTATCGATTCTGTGTGAATCTGTAGTGAGCGATTCTGTGTGAATCAGCACCCTACGATTCTGTGTGAATCATCACCCAACAATTCTGTGTGAATTTGCATTGAGAAATTATGTGTGAATCAGTACCCAACGATTCTATGTGAATCAACACCTATCGATCTTGTGTGGGTCTTGTGGGAGTTTGTACCTATCGATCCTATGTGGGTCATTAGTAGTTCCTCTTGACAGAGTATGATAATATAGTATTACGATTATTCATCTATACTACTATAATTTTTATACCTGGTTTGAGCTATGTCTATTGCTTCGTGCACTATGATGGAGATCATGCTTATGTTATTACACTTTGGAATTATGATAGACATTCGGGAGGCATCATGGTCCATACTTAGTATTGTTATACTCACCCTTGCACGGGCTTCTCCCACACATTGTTGTTACTTATGCAGATAACGAACAACCTTGACAGGGACTCAGGGAGCAAGTACCTGATTGTGGACGGCGGTAATGGTTGATGTGGAGAGATGCAGAGATGATTTTTACCTACCCTTTAGTTTGTATCCTCAGTGGATGATCGCAGTAGCGGTATTCTGTTTTCTGTTGTTGTTGTACCTTTTTAGTTGGGCTTGTATTCTGACACCTTTACTTTCAGTACACTTTTTTACTATTGCAGTTTTACTTTATGGTATTATCTTGTTTTGTTCTTTGACTATGAGATTGTACTGGTTTAAAGGAAATGCGTTTGTTTTTAGCGATACACCTTTCTGGTGCTGGTCACCAACCCCTGGCCTATAAACGGTGGGCTTGGGGTAGTCACAGTATGAGCCCTTGGGGACGGGTCGTGACATAGATGTATTGTCACTATATAAGCCACATAAATATGGAGTCATTCATTTCAGATTATATTAACATAATATTATAATCAACATGAATAAGAATTTCTCAAAATTCTATCAATATCATAATTTAATGACTAAAACGATTATGAGGTGATCCTTCTCATGCCATAATAAACTCATTCCTAAATAAAATAAACTCAATATGCTTTTTACTTTTTTCATAATCATTCACACTTTGATTTATTCATCCTCATCGTTAATTATTCTCAACCATAATAGTATTAGTACATAGTTCTTAATCTAGGGTGTAAGGAATCTATATAAGAATAAATACTTCATCTTGGTCAATTGATTACAACAAAATAATATCCCTTTTGTTTTCATATTCTTCAAAATAGAAAATTAATCAAATACAAGACTACACTAATTCTTAAGTCCCTTCCAACATCCATATTCTAAAAAATCATCTTAAGATGGTATATTTAATTTTTTCCTTGATCTTCATCATTATTCACTTTTTCCACGCGAGAATATATGTGATATTTTAATCTTAATTACAATAAAAATGACAAACATTCATGAGTTCATAGAGTTAAAATCACAAATCATGCATATATAAGATATGTCTGTATATCATAAACTCTTAGTTAATAATTTAGAATCTATAACTGATATTATTTGATTTTAATGCACAAATCCATTAGAATTGATAATTTTTTTAAAATACCATCATCCTTTTGGTGAACATAAAACTATATGGCCAGTGGAAAAATTGTTTATAATAAAATGGAGTTACAAATTCTTTCTTTTCAGGCATACTCCTTGAGACTGTTCTTTCATTGGTATTTCATCATAAGATAGGGATGGAATGTGTTATTCAATGAATTTATTCCAAAACTACCCAATTAATATATTCATGAATCTTATCAATATGTTTGGAAAGGAAAATAGTTGAATCAATCTTTTTATTTGGACATAATAAATATCATCAGACCTAATCCCATTGAAATAACATATTAGATGCTAGAATATCTAATCAACTTATTCAGAGGATAGAATACCCATTTCATCGAGCTTCAACTCACTATATGATGACCTACTTCTATATTCATCATCATTGAAAAATATAACATGTTATAGAAATATAAATCTCCCAAATAATATCAATCCCATCAATGTATTCCAAATACAGCCTATTTAAAATCATTAATAGTGAATGGTGTAATCGACCATGGACAACAAATACAACATGAAATAATAATATGAGTCGAACAACGACATCATATTGATGACATGAATGGGAACATCATGATTCATAATTTATCCCCACATTATGGTGTGACCACATTCACTACAACACAATGGGTTGGTATATACACTTATATGAAACTCATAGATAGGTTGAACTAAGACTATACTTTTCATGGAATGATTTATATTTTATAAACAAATAAAATATATTCTAAAATTCATATATTTTCCATTTTTGATTGAGTTACTCATTATCAACATTGATTTATTGTTACAAAATACAAAATGCATTATGAATAAAATATTTTAGAATGAATTAAAATTTTCATTGTTATGGTTTACTTTTATACATGACCATTTGGGGAATGAGATTAATTATCATATTTCCAAACTCCATCCAATACACTAGACCTACTCATTGTTAGATCATCATGTAATGGACCTTGATATTTATCATTCTTGAAAAAAATACTTTCAAACCCTCAACAAAAATATCCATATTAAAAAAAACCATGAACATCTAATGAATAAAATTCCCTAAAAATCCAACACTAATACCATTAGATAAAATACGTGACATTATAGAGGGATATACAAAAATTCCAAAATATGTTGTGAAATTTTCATGATCAGAGCAAGGAATTGACATAAGGACTTCATACCCAACTATAATAGATAAAAAATGAAACAAAAAAATGATCTTCACATAATTTTTATGAATGAATTTCTAAATGATTATATCTTTTTCATATTGAAATACAAATGGTTTTTTCATAAAAAAATGTTTTTTACTCTTACTATAAATATTTAATGTTGATGAAATAAGAGCTTTAGGTGATGTATATAAAGGAAATATAATTTGAAATATATATGTACCCTGATCTTGGTCTTTTTCATTTCATATAATTCCTAATATAGCATGACTTATATAATTTCTTTTTCCATCTCTTTTTTAGAATAATTAACTAAAAAAATAAGAAGTGACATGTTATGGTATAACAATTGCCTATATTTGTGTCTTTAAAATATGTATTTTGGTAGTTTAATTGATACATGATATGATATGTTGAAATTGAAATGAAATACATTATATATAAGTTATTGAGTGGATGTTATAAATTTGTGAAGACCTTGAAAACCCACTAGTAGAAAAAAATATCCACGTAAGATTCTAATTTTTCCACTCATTAAAGAAATATAAAAAGGGGATAAAGTTGATTTTAGGTAGATCAGAATTTATTCCTGTGTTATGGATTTGATGTCAAAATATAATATCATTTTAAGAAATGAATTTATACATTCCTCAATAAATAGTAATAGTTTTTAATATTTCAGTGAAATGATCCAAAAATAAAAAATATATATCAAAGGGTCTCCCATATACTGAAAAACAATCCAAAAAATATCATGGATTTATGTGAACATACCATAAAATATCACTATCATATATATATACATATATATATATATTAACTAAATCAAAATTAAATAAATATATTTTATAAGTGGGATAATTCAAGGTTGAGGTAGGTGGTCATTATGATTTCTCATTAGTTTATATAAATTTTCAATTGTATTTTGATGGGCGCAACCTATTAGGCATATGTGAATATTCTAGTATAAAAACACTTGCAATTTATTTATATCTGATGAGTATTTTTATAATTATTATGACTTTTCTAGTCTTTCTGAGTATGGTTATTGATTCCATGATCACCGATGTATTGTTTTGTTAATTATTTTGTGGGAATGTGAATAGGGAACAGAAAAGGCATGTCCTCAGATATGTGATGATATAATGAACACTAATAAGTTCCCATAGGATATATCTTGATTATGAAATGAATCCAAATTATAATATAGTGTCAATAATCCCTTTATTGATATTTTAATGTTTTATAATGGTTTGTATGAGTAAATAAACTAATCATAATATAAATATATTTACTTAAAAATTACATAATATTGATTTTTTAAGTAATTAATTCATTTTATTTCATTTTAGGAACTATTTAGGTTTACCATTTTACATAATTAAGACATATATCATACATAAAAACCATGTATAATAATGTGGAAACTTCCAATATGTGCCCATTTTTCCAATAATAAACAAAACTTTAAAAATAAACTTTCATTATTTTCATGATTTTTTTCATTAATTTCAAATTGACCTTTTGTTTACCTTAACCCATACTTAAACTCTATGATTTTTTTTCTAAAATGTGGTATGATCAATAAAAAATATCAGTAATGGAAATAAAAAGAAGAAATATGTTAGTCAAATTAAACAAATACAAACACATGAAATTTTAACCTCTATACTATGTTGTTTGTCTGAATAAAATAAATCATTCATTGATTAAAAACACACACTCTTTTTCCCAAATGATAACATTGAAGACCATATCATGAAAATAGAAACCCTTTTAGAAAATTAGGGAAATTATATTCAATACTGGTTTTATACTCTGTCATAAATAAAATGACAGATGTTAAAGCTACATTAAAAGTAATTTTGTAACCCCTCATTCATGCTTAATAAGACCTGAAAAATTCCCAATTTAATGAGGAGATATAATTAGGATATCCTTCTTAAAAGTTATATTAGGATAAACCTTTATTTATGAGATATAATAGGGATCAACCCATAATATTATATATATTATAATCTTAAATCTGTCATATATGATACCCTGATTAATATATTTTATCTCTTCCACTTTTTATCTTAAAAACTATTGAAAACATTTTTAAACCCACATTAATGAAATTTGATATATATAAAAAATATTTTAAAACTCCATTTGAATACCAAAATATCCAAATAATTGAAAATATGGTTTTTCATTAAAAATGATGAAATATTTTTATGGAATACTAAAAAAATAATATCTACGACACTGGGATTTTTTATTTCCTCCATATATGTTCAAATAAGAAAATATTATTTCTTTTGTGAGGAAAGTTAAAACTATCCTGAAAAATAATTCTTGGAAAAAATTTAAAACAAGTGAGAGAAGATATGAAAAATGTCCATTATGTTTATTTTATCTCTATTTACATAAATATATAAAATATTTTAAAAAATAATAGACATGGAATAAAAATAGTTGGAAGTGAAACATGAAGAGAATTTTTTAAATGATTGTCCCTTTCCTTATTAATGAATTATCATTTGTATATCTTATCTCTAGTAATATTAAACATTTTTTAATTAATAACACTATTAATATATTTTATCATGTTTTTTATTTATTTTACCATGTTATAGTAGATTACTAAATCAATTATGATCACATTAGATGTTTTGATGAAATTTAGCACGTATGTCCAAAAGTATTTAAGAATATTTACTGCTGTCAAAGATGACAATATTCCATAATATATTTAATAAAAACAATGAAATAATTATTTTTTATACATCCGTTAAACTATTTTAACCAACCATGAGATATGATTTGGAAAAATGAACTGGTATACAATCATAGAGAAGCTAGGCAGTATGTATGGATGAGTAACATTTCTATTTTTCAAAAATCATTATTCAAAGAAGATAAGTATTATTTTAAATTTATATAATGATAATAATAACAAAAATAAAATCTTATTTTTTGAAATGTACATATATATATATATCATGCATGTGATGTGTTTATTAATATTGAATTCAGTCCCATTGTGGAGGTTTTATTCCCCATATACACACAAACGAGGATATCATTTTCTATGAATGGAATGGTATCAAAATAGGTGTTGTATTATCCTTATAGGAATATAAATATGTCATGAATAACATATAGGTACATAAAATCCATCATTATAACCATCCATGAGAGGCAGTGATGGAAAACAATTACATCAATTTTCAAAGAGGCAGTCCACTATACAAATGAACGATTGGTTCCTCTTGCATTTGATGGTTGTTGGAGATAGATATAGGTTATGAAATTAATATAAAAATATCTGATTATGTGTAAGATAATATTATTATATCATCTTATTTGAGGGATATTTTGTAGAGGTGCAAGAAGAAACCAAAAAAATGTTCAGTTAAAAATTATACCTCCTCTTCGGAAAACCAACATTGTTTTACACCTTATGACCTATATTGTGTGTCATCTAACAAAAATATGACCTCTAGAATGTCTAATGGGATTAAGTTATTGAAATTCATCCTTTATTTTCAAAAAATGTAATTTTATTTGTAATGAAATGAGAATAAGCAATTCCCTTTTATAAGAGAGGGGATGAGTAATATTGGAATTTCACAAAATATGAAATTAATATGAACTAATTTTGATGTTGAAAGGCTAAAAATTGTTAATATTTTAATATATAATGAGTGTGAGTTGAAATATTCTAAAATTTTTGTTGAAAATAATTGGAAGAAATTTTGACACTTATATTTTTTTACACTTCATTAATCATTTTAAAAAAATTCAATTATAACAATTTTTTACTATTAATGGGTTAATAGTTAATATAAAAGGAAAACACTGATATAGAGATGTGGATTAATTTCATAATCCATATCCAATTTTTTATTGAATACAATATTTTTAGGAACATTAAATCATTTAATAAAATATTCATTGTTATAAATTAACATTAATGCCCATTTTAGGACTATTCATTAAATTTGATTTTTTTTTAAAAAAATATAAAATTCAAATCCCAATAAAATTAATTAAAAATAATAATATTTAATTTTTATCTAAAAATTTTTGGAAAAAAAAATCAATCAAATAATATTATTTTTAGATTCTTCAAAATCATTTTATATAATATTTTACTACATGTTGAAGCACTATATCAGTATTTCATAAGCATTTAAGTAAATAATTTCACCACTAAAAATATAAAATAAAATACCATGATGAGAAAACATATAATTATTTAAAATTAATATTTATAACCATGCATATCCTCATTTTAACCCTAAGTGAAAAATTTATTGATAATAAAACAAAGACACATACATTTTCTACTTTTCTTTCTTATAGTAATATATAGGGTAAAAATCATGGAAAACTGGCATAGAAAAACAATATATTCAAATTTTTTATGATTATGGATGATATATATATATTTATTAAAATTATGGAAGGTTTTATGGTTGTTCATTAATCCTTATAATTATATTTTTTCCTAAATTACATGATATAACTTTTACGATGGTAACAAAAAATTACTAATATTAAAATTTATATTATGAAAAAAAATAAAATGAAACTATTTTAAAATTTTATAAAAACTTATTAAATATTTTTAATCCATTTTAAAAAATTCAAAACACAGAACTGAAAAATTTTAATTAAAATTTAATCTTAAAAAATGCGATGAAATTGTTTTTTCCAAATAATGTCTTTTTTAAGTATAAAATTTTTGATACAAAATTGAATAATAAAATTCATTTCAAAAATAAAAAGTTTATTATATTAAATATTATATAGGTAATTAAATTTTAAAACTAATCCAAAATTTATCATGAATCTATAAACCCTATAACACTATGATTTTTAATGAAAATTATTCTTTTCACTGTTTTTTTTAAATTAAATCTTTTCTGAAAATTATAACAAATTATCCCTAAGATAATGTTTACACGATGAATCCAAAAAATATTTTAGTTAATTCAAATTAAAATTAAATAATTTGGTAATTTTAATTTTATATAAATACTTATAATAAAATAAGTGAATAAAATTATTTTTGTTACAATTTTAGAAATTATTTCACATAGTTTTATTCAATATAACTATAATAATTAAGCATACTAATAAATAGGAAAATTATTTACTCTATAATTACCCAGGTTATTACATTCTACCCCCTTGAAATTGTATCCTCATAATTTTATTCACTTACTAAATAAGTGGGGATGTCTTTCACTCATATCATTTTCATATTCCCATGTTGTTTCTTCAACCATATGGGTTTTACATAAAACCCTAACATGTTGAATAAACTTATCCCACCACACATTCTTCTTATGGTTCAGAATAGTTATTGTTTGTCTCATAATAAAGATTAGGTTTTATATGAACTACATTAGGGATCAAAACATTAGATGAATCTGTAAAAAATTTAATAACATTGAACCATGAAAAATGTTCTATACCTTTGATAAACTATAATGAAAATTCAAATTTTAAGAAATTTATACAAAATTTTCAAGTATTTAATATGTTCTAATGAACCATTTTCTTACATTAACTTTTTTACTAGATCACATAACACATTTCTACTGAGATACTTTAAGAAAAATATGATCACCTACCTCAAATAATGATATTTGATCTAGTTATTTTCATAAATTTCATAATTTTCATGAGTCACCATCATGTGTTGCTAAATTATCTTGAACTTCTCAGGTATTTCATCTTTCATCTCAGGTCCCTTATACTTCCTTTATCCTACATCATCCAAAATATCTAGAGTCCATCAGTTCTTTCCATGTAATTCCTTAAAAGGTTCCATCTACATACGAGAATGAAAAATATTTTTGTAAGAAAACTAATTGAAGGAAGGATGTTGATACCAAAATAAATGGTAGTCCACTAAACAAGCATGGATATTTTCCTACGTGGTCGGAATATTTTAATAAGACTATTTAACTTGGTTGGGAGGAAAAGTTATAAGGAAATTTAGTTCAGTACCGAATGATTTATAAAGTCCTTCTGAAAACATTAAAGTAAAATTTGGATCTCTATAATATATAATAGAGAGAATTAATATAGGTAACCAAATTATGTCATCGGAATACAGTTAAAAAAAATTATCCAATGATATTAGAATTTAAATGAGAATGAAATGCATATATTTAGTTAATCAAAAAATAATAACCCAAATCATGTTATTATCTTGAAATGTCATTGGAAATCCAAAAAAATACACAGATATATTTTCCCATTTCCAATATAGATTTAGAAAGCACTGAAGAATCCACACACTTAATCAACATTATCCTTTAACCTATTGAAAATACTAATATTTTAATCTAGATTATGTGATAAATATTTTCCAATAATCGCACCCGAAGTACTGTTTAACATCTATTTACATATTAGTACTACTATGATAAACATGAAACAGAGAACTATGAGATTCCATCAACAATTATTCCTTCAAATGGGATCCACATGGTAGTCATAATATCTTCCCAAAAATAAAAAAAACATTTTTTTTCAAAATTAAATTATGATAACTTTCTCTTATTAACTAATTATTCCTTTTCGTAAAACTCATAGTCTTCCTTCTTAGGTTCCTTTTTTTCTTTCTACTAGAGATGATTATACTAAATCATGAAACAATATATAATAAGTTCTTACATCCAGAACTTCTAGGATTAAATTAATCTACAAATTAACAAAAGGGTCATGTTCCAAATGTACCAAGGTCAATGAAGCATTATTTTTGTAGCACGAATCATTAGGTAAATTTTTTTCTTTTCCATTGTGATAATTAATTTAGTAGCCATAATCCTTAATCAATTCTGTTCATCTTCACTACATTGTGATTAACTCATTTTGTGTACATATAAACATTAATCTTTTATTATCGAGATATATTTCCCACATTACTCTATATAAATGATTTGTCCAAAAAACAAGAGAATAAACCATAAATTATAATTCCAAAAAATGTGTAGGATAGATTAACTCAATTGGTTGTAGTATCCTAGAAGTATATGATATTACCTTATCATTCTTCATTTGATAGAATCCATGTACCTTTAATGACGAATAATTATTAATGAAAAATTCTCTATATCTATAGGGAAAGTTAAAAGATAGAGAAATTAACAATTTTATTTTTAGTTCATGAAAATAATCTTCATATTATTTTCTCTAGAGGAATTTTACTCTTTTTCGAGTTAAATTATTCAACTCCACCAAACTATTTTCTTTGGCATCTTCCAAATAAAATCAATTTATGGTTATGTGATAACCAAAAAAGTAGATTAAAAGAATATGAAACATGTCCAAGGGGATCCACCCTTACAGACATGATCCAAACCAACATACCAAACAATTAACCACCTTGGATCGTGCCTTGTCGGACACAACACACCAAAAAATAGTTATTCTAGTTAATTGGCTAGATAGTCGAGAAATTTTTTCAATAATCCACGGTTAGTAACATTAATAACAATGAAAACTATGAATATATGTGACATGTTTTGGTCCTTTCCATTCTCCAAAAACATGTGTTTTAGTAGGTTTAAGAGTTATTCCATAATTAGAAACAATATTTTCAAGGAATCATATATTTTCTCACTAAAATTCACATTATGAAATTTTCCATACAGTTTCATTGCATTTAAGGAATTAAAAACAATCTTTTGGTTCCTTTTATGATCATCATAGATTATGGGATATACCAAAATCAAAATGATAGACAAAATAACAAACTTATGTATGATATCATGTACCACCCCATTCATAATATCCATAAACAAATCTTGGAAATGGGACAACCCAAGGGGAATAACTACAAAACTCTTAATGCTTGTACTTAGTCTAAAACACTACCTTTATAATATATTCATCTTTAATTTTTAATTGATGGAATTTGGTAATAATATCAATCATTTAAAAGTATTTTTCTCCATGGAGTTGATTAAACAAATAATCAATATAAAGCAAAGAGTGATTATTTTTACAAAAAAATTATTCAATTATATATAATAAATAAAAAGTCTCATTGAAACATATTTATTTTTAACATATAAATCTAGGGCACCCTACGTTGATGTGGTAGAATGAATTGAACCTTTATATATCAACTATTTCAATAGATTTTCCAATTCCAAATGTTTTAATTGTGCCATTAGATATGGGGGATTTTAATAAGGATTGGCATTGGGTACATATTTAATAGTATATTCAACATACTGATTATGAATAACACCAGGAAAATCCTTAGAAATTACATCTATATATCTATTTACTATTTCTAACTAGCTAATCTAGACAATTTATTTTTTTTATCAACATGATAATGATATATTTCACTATCATCTCTTATCAATAACATAGATTTTTTGTTAGGTTAGAAATCGTGTGATATCATTTAATAAGACATTCATAGATCTACAATCTATCATATCATGATATACTAAAATACAATCCATACATTAATAAATATAAAACTATTCTATTATTGGTTCAAAAAAATTCTTTAGAATGGCCATTCCACTAATAATAATGGGATGGTTCCTATAAATATTTTTTTCTTTAATATTTCTACCTAGAGTTGTTCAAAAAAATTATCTTATTTAAATGTGTTGATATTACATTTTTAAAATTATTTTTTTTAATTGAAGGAATGAAATGGTTCATATTAAAATATGTCAATGGAATAATTTGAATAAATAGCTAACATACCATTCAACACTTCATTCGATGGTCTAACCTCAACTGTAGTAGTAGAAAATGATTTTTTCACACCGTTTGATTTCCAATCATGTTGATTTTGATAATTTTTAACAAAATTTTATCACAAGTTATGATAATAAACGAAATCATTACAATTTAAACATCTCAATAATGTATGGATATAATTTACCCTTTTCATGGATTGGTTAGTTATTTTATCATTATAGTCACAAGACTTTTTGACCAAACTAAAAAAATGGTAAAAATCTCCACATCCACTCACACATTCCATTAAATGTCTTCTAACATACTTGGAACATGTTGGTGAATTACCTAAAGACATTTTAGTTAGTTTCTTCTCTGTTTCTTTCCACCTTGAACTATTATTACTTTTTTCATCTTGAGGAACATAAGTGTTATCTAAATCTATCTCAACTTTCTTAACACAATGAATAAATTTCTCATATTTTTTTAAATATAATTGATAATAAAATATTTTATTGAATATTTTATTGATAATAAATGATATAATTTCCTCGCATTATGTTAAATATGTACAATTCGAAAGTATTTGGGATTAGATCATTCATTTGAATATTTGATGAAAATTCTAGTTCTACCATTTCAAAATCACTGTAGTATTTCAATCATAAGTATTTTTATTTGAATTATTTGAACATAATATTTTGTAACTGTGTTCCATAATTAATGGGATACAACTTTTATTCAGTACACTAGATCAAAATAATGCAGTTGGATAGAGTAATTGGGCTATGAAGTTAAAGGTGGGATGGACACTCTAGAATGGAAAAGCTTCTGTATTTCAGCCATAAATTCTTCATATATGATTGTATTGAGACCAACCATTGAGAGAAAATAAAGGACCCTTATCCAAACATATTATACTTCGAGAAAAAGAGCTGAATCTCGCGTTTTGGTTGCCAAATGGGCAGTGCAAGTTGGATTATGATATTTGGCCGAATTTCCACATTCACACTTGAAACCACTTGTAACCTCTCATCCCCTCCCCTCAATAAATTATTGTATTTATCAGTTGTAAGGGTTGGGACGTGAATTGATCTGTTTAGGGTATATAAGAAGAGGTTACACTCCAATTATCCAAGCAATTAAATAAGGGTATCTCTTGAAGCAAGGATCCCTTCGTCAAAGCCCTATTCTTCTTCCTCATGTTGTAGTGTTTCTGTTTTCATAATAAACATCATTTTTCTTCTTTTATTTATTCTCATTTATTCTGTTTTGTTTAATTTTATTCTTCTCTTAATCTATCTATTTGGGATGGAAATAAATAGTGGAAACAAGATTGTGTTATACCCTTTCTATACCATTGCAAATGCTAAATGTTTCTACAATGAATACACCGCTCATGGAAGAGTAGTTTTTTAATGTAATCGATCTAATTCTCACCAAATTAATTAATTGATTTTGAATCAATGAGATACTATAATTATAATAATATGGTATATTAATTGAGTTTTAATTTATATGAAATTAAGCATGAAATTGAACAATTTACACAAAAGAACGCGAGGTTGAGATTTTGGGTAAATTATGAGAGTGCAAACTTACTCTGTGAAACCAAGTCACACGGGATAAATTTTAAAGTTCAAATATCATCCCTAAACACAATTCAGCCTCATTTCCAGAATGGATATGTTCTATAATTAACCACTGACCATAAGCTAACCTTAAAAAATAATCAAATCAGGGTGCTGTGATTGCATGTTCCGAAGCTAGGCTAGGGTTTATGTAATTCCATTATTGTGGTTAAGTTAACTCTTATGGGGTTCAAGGGTTAAAAATTAAGGGATAATAATTAAGTAAAAATTTATTTAAATGATAATGATTAATAATTAAATTATGAGGTATAGTATGATCGATTACGCCTTTAAAAATATTTTCTAAAAAAGCATATTCTTGTTGTTTCTTTTTAATCAAACTTCATTTCGAAATTATAAACAAAAAAATGCAATCTACATATAGAAAACTTCTTCTATATTTATAAACTATAAACAACGCCCATCCTTTCAAGTAGTGTTTTAATTATACTCTATTTTATTTTTATAATACCTTTAAGAAGTTGTTTTAATTTACTTCCTCCTTTGAGAAACGACCTTGGTCAGCCACTGTACTGCACCTAAGTACCCCAAAATCACATTAATAATTTGAGGGTGCCCACGACAGTTCTCTTTAAAATTGATGCCATTTCTGGGGAGGCAAGTAATTATTTCAACCAATTAGAAGTATTTATTTTATTTTACGTTTTATTTGCTTCCTCTCTTCTTTCTTCCTTCTTTGCACAATCTGGTTTTTTCTTGTTATTCTTTTATTTTCATATAATTATTTTTGGACCATCAAATCAAACTTATTATTTTTATTTTACTATGGTGAAATTTATTTCTTTTCATTTTTATTTGATTTATGACATGAACTAGTCCAAAATATATCTTAGATATTGACCCTGAGATTGAACGTCACCTTTAATCTCAAATCAGACATTCTCAGTCTATGAGAAGTTTTAACATTCAACCAGTTGGAGAATTACTCCAATATCAGAACATTAAAATTGGAAGCATTTCAAATTCAACTATAAAGCAAGAACCAATGGCGGAAAATAATGGAAATGAACTTAATAGAACCATTCGAGAATTGGCTGCACCTGATATTAACTATAAACCAAATTGTATTGCATACCCAAATCTCAAATCGGACTTTGCACTAAAATCTGGGATAATTCAGATACTTCCAAACTTTCATGGCCTCTCTGGTGATGATCCCAATAAACATTTGAAATAATTTAATGTGGTTTCCTCAAACCTAAAACCTATAAAGGTCTCAAAAGATCAAATTAAATTAAGAGTATTCCGATTTTCACTTGATGGAGCTGCGAAAGACTGGATGTATTATTTACAAACCAAAGATGTAACTTGTTGGAATGATTTGAAATGTCTTTTCTTGTAGAGATTTTTTCCAGTATCAAGGACCACTTCCATTCGTAAGAAGATCTTGGGGATCAGGAAAGCACAAGGGGAGTCAATGTATGAGTATTTTGAGCGATTTAAGAAATTGTGTGCAAGCTGCACACATCACCAAATCAGTGATAAATTAATCATCCAGTACTTCTATGAAGGACTCACACCTATGGAGAGATGAATGGTTGATGTTTCAGCTGGAAGATCATTGGTGGTCAAGACCCCGGTAGCTGCACATGAATTGATCGACAAGATGGCCCAAAACTCCCAACAATTTGGCGATAGAGGTACACCACATGTTAGGGGAGTACATCAGGTTAGTCCATCTTCTCTTAAAAGTCATTTGATTGATACCAAGTTGGAATAATTGAAGTCTATATTGAGACATATTTCGTTGGCACAAATGACATCTCAACCCCCTTCTACATGTACTTGTGGTATTTGCACTGAGACAAGCCACCCAACTCACTGTTTCCCACAACTCAAGAAATAGAAGATTATGTAGCAGTGTTCCCTGGGAGACCATATCAGCAGCAGCAACAACAACAATATACCCAAAAGAAGTTTGATCCAACATAAAACCAAGGGTGGAAGGATCATCCAGACATGAGGTATGGCTCTGGACAACAACAAAGGCCCCTGTTTCATCCAAACTTCGTACAGCCTCCACCATACCAGCAGGGTTCCCAACAACCCCAAATGAGATTTGAATCTCAAGAATCAACAAGTCAACAACTAGGGAATCCCCCACCTAAGGTAGATTCTAACACTGATGAACTTTTGACGAAAATTGTTCTTAATCAACAGAATGAGCTGAAAAGTCAAGGTTTAGAGTTGAGGGAGTTGAAGACTAAAATGAGCCAGATTGCCACTGCCCTCCATGAACTAGTTTGTAAGAATTTTGGGAATCTTCCTTCCCAACCTACTCCCAATCAAAAGGGGAATTTCAGTGACCTTACATTTAGTATTGGGAAGCAAACAATTGATACTTCTTCACCTATCATTCCACTTGGATTCACCTCAACACCAAAGAAGCCCCATTCCATACGAACTGATGAGAAACCCAAGGAGAAAGATAAAGGTAAGAAGAAGATTGATGATGTTCCTCCTAGATGTATTCCCTTTCCAAATAGGGTTGTTCAAACCAAGAAGATGGTTGAAGAGGCGATTCAAAAAGTGGTTTTTGACACATTCAAGCATGTTGAGATCAACATACCTCTACCTGAATCCATCAAACAAATACCAAGGTATTCCAAATTCTAAATAGAACTATGAACCAATGGAATAGGGCTCAAGGTAAATGAGAGGATCAACCATGTAAGGAATGTCTCAGCATACATTACACCTACTCTAGAAATGCCAACAATGTGCATGGATTTTGGAAATTCACCATCCCTTGTACCATAGGGGAGTTGCACTTCTCTTATGCTCTTTTTGATTTAGGAGCTCAATAATTGTGATGCATCACTCTGTATTCTATTCATATACAGGTTGGTGAGTTGAAGCCGACGAGAGTAGTGGTGCAATTGGAAAATATAGCTACGACATATCCAGCGGGTGTCCTTGAGGATTAACTTGTCCGGGTAAGAGACATGATCTTTCCATCAGACTTCTATGTGCTCCAAATTTAGGATGATCAGGTCAGTTCTCGTGACCCCATTATCTTAGGTATAAATTTCCTCAAAACTGTAAAAACTATCATAAATGTCAATGAGGGTACACTTTCCATGGAATTTGGGGATGAAGTTGTGATATTTAATGTTATGGATTCCATGAAGTACCCCTCAGAGGATCATTCTGCATTTGTTATCTCCTGTTTTGAACCTCAAAGTAAAAACAACATCGAATTGGACTGTCCTATGCTTAGGGAGATTATGAGTATTGGTTCTAGTTTGATGTCTAAGAGTACTTCCACACACATTTCTAAGGAACAAGACTCTCTAAGATTTGATTTTGAAATGGAATCATATTCTGATTTTGATTAGGTGAACTCTAATTATGAAATGGCTATTGAATATACTGATGGATTTGATGATTTATTCTCGGATTTTGATGATATATATTATGATAATGATGCTCTTTGTGCTCATATTTAAGTTCCTTCTATGAACCCATCTATACACCACCCCCCTACACTGGAACTCAATCCATTACCACCAAATCTATAATACTCATACTTGTTAAGTGGTGAGAAATTAAAATTTATCATTGCTAACAATCTCCCTTTTGAACATGAAGAAAAACTTTTGAATCTTTTGAGGGAGAACATTAGGGAATTCGGGTGGACCTTGGCAGACATATCAGGTATTAGCACCTCCATTTGCATACATAAGATTATTTTAGAGGATGAGGCTAAACCAGTGAGGTAACCACTAAGGAGACACAATCCAACCCTTCTGGAGGTTGTCAAAAAAGAGGTTGAAAAATTGCTCGAGGATGGTATAATCAATCCCATTTCAGATTCTCTGTGGGTAAGTCCTATTCAGGTTGTGCTTAAGAAAAGTGATGTTTCTGTTGTTAAAAATGAAACAGACGAGTTAGTTCCAATGAGGGTACAAAACAGTTGGGGTGTGTGTATTTATTATAGGAAACTAAATAATTCCACTTGAAAATACCATTTCCCCCTCCCATTTATTGATCATATGCTTGAGAGACAAGCTGGGAGGACACACTATTGTTTCTTGGATTGATTTTCTGGATATTTTTAGGATCCCATTGAAACAGAGGAATAGGAGAAGACGACATTAACCTACCCATTCGGTACCTTTGCTTACCGAAGGATGCCATTTAGACTTTGCAATGCCCCATGTACCTTCTAGAGATGCATGGTGGGGATTTTATCAGATTTCATTGAAACCAGCATGGAGGTATTTATGGATGATTTTACAGTTTATGGATCCTCATTTTCTGAATGTCTCTCTAGTTTGGGTGATGTGTTGCATCGTTGTATTAAGAAGGATCTGGTCTTAAATTTTGTAAAATGTCATTTCATGGTCGAAAAGGGAATTGTATTAGGTCATATAGTATCACAACATGGAATTGAAGCTGATAAATCTAAGGTAGACATTATTTCATCCCTTCCATATCCTACATGTGTGCGTGATGTTCGATAATTCCTTGGACATGCTGAATTTTATCGACACTTCATCAGATATTTTAGTATGGTCGCTCTAACCTTATCTCGATTTCTTCAAAAAAATATTGACATAAATTTTGATATTTGTGTAGGGCATCATTTTATGATATAAAGAAGTGTCTGACCACTCCACTGATCATACAGCCCCCAAGGTGGGACATTCCATTTGAACTTATTTGTGATGCATCCAACTTCATGGTTGGAGCTATCATATGTCAGAGGGTGGAGGGACGTTCACATGTGATTTCGTATGCATCGAGGGCGTTGGATTCTGCCAAATCAAACTACAACACAACATAAAAAGAGTTTCTTGTTGTTATATTTGCTTTAGATAAATTTCTTTCATATTTATTGGGATTTAAAGTAGTTGTTTTTTCTGACCATGCAGCATTGAGGTACCTCCTGAAGAAGCCAGATGCAAAGACATGACTTATCTGTTGGATGCTCCTTCTTCAAGAGTTTGACATCGATATAAAGACAAGAAGGGGTCATAAAACATGGTGGCGGACCACATGAGTAGTATTACTCACACACTAGAGGATGACACATTAGACCAGGTACCACTTCGGGACACTTTCCCTAATGATCATATTTATTCCATCTCAGGTACGCATCCTTGGTATACAGATTTAGTTAACTACATTGTTTCCTATGAAATCCTTACAAATGTAAAGAAAAATCAAGTACAGAAATTGAAAAGTGAGTCTTGGTATTATGTTTGGGATGATCCATACCTCTGGCGCATGTGTAGTGATCAAGTTATTAGGAGGTGTGTTCCTGATCATGAGATGGAGTCTATTTTACATTTTTGTCATACACTTGATTGTGGTGGACACTTTGGACCCCAACGGATAGCTGGAAAGTCTTAGACTCTGGATTATATTGGCCTAGCTTATTCCATGATGCCCATGTGTTTTGTAAGTCATGCTCTCGTTTCCAACACACTGGGAAGATTTCTAGGAGACATGAGATTCCCCAACAACCAATTTTATTCTGTGAGATTTTTGATGTTTGGGGAATTGATTTTATGGGCCCATTTCCAAGATCATTTGGTTTATTTTATATCATTGTTTCTATATATTATGTGAGTAAATGGGTAGAGGCTAAGGCCACCAGGACTAATGATTCTCATGTTTTTGTAGACTTTGTCAAAGAACATATTTTTTGCAGGTTTGGAGTACCCAAGGCCATCATCAGTGACCAAGGGACACACTTCTGCAATCAGAATTTTTCCTCCCTTCTTCGGATGTATAGGGCGACATACAAAACATAAAAACCATACCACCCTCAAACAAATGGCCAGGCTGAGGTTTCAAATAGAGAATTGAATCAAATTTTGGAGAAAACTGTGCAGCCAAATAGGAAAGATTAGAGCATGCACTTGGATGATGCATTGCAGGATTATAGCACAACATAAAAAACACCCATTGGTATGTCCCCATTTTGGATTTTTTTGGGAACACATTTCATCTCCCCATGGAGGTTGAGCATTAGGATTATTGGGCTATAAAGAAATGCAACATGGATTTGGCCCAATCTGGAATCCAAAGAAAGCTGCAAATTCAAGAGCTTGAGGAGCTTCGATTGTCTTCGTATGAGAAATCAAGGCTCTATAAGGAAAAATCAAAAGCATATCATGATAGAATGATCCAATAAAAGGAGTTTCATATTGGATAGAAATTCCTTCTCTACAGTTCATGACTGAAGCTGATGTCTGGTAAGTTGCATTCCAGATGGTTAAGTCCTTATATTGTATATATTTTTTTTCCTTATGTTGCAATGGATATCACACAAGAGGACATTGGAAGAAGCTTTAAAGTCAATGGGAAACATTTGAAGAGATACATTGAGGGACTTCCTACTGATGCAGTGGATTTTATCACACTACATGACCCCATCATCACTTGAGCACATCAGACTGTTCCTAACCCTTTCACTTTTATATTATTTTTCCAATTTAAAAATTCGGCATTTCATGTGCGTATATCATCTCATGGGTTCACATTGAGAACAATGAAATATTTTATGTGTGGGGGAGGGAACCTTTTAGTATAGTAATTTTAATTTTTTTCCTGTTAAAAAAAACAAAAAAAAACAAAAATTGTGTATTTTCCAAATTTTGTGATTTTATTTTTCATATTTCATTGTGTTTTTTGAATTTTTTGAGCTGAAATGATTCTCATCACCACTTGGAAATGCATATCAATGAATGAAACAATTTATCCCATGAAACTGAGCTTAAATGAATGCTGAAAATGACTTTGTTTCAAGTTAAAATATTTAGTAATTTCATGAAAAGTACATTGAATTTTGAATCCCATGCAACAAATCACTGTCTTTTTATATGAAACCACATTCTTATGAGGCTTCTAAACCATTATTTTCATATTCATTACATTCACCTCACTTATTGAGAGAACCAAACCATGAATAATTTAACCAGAATTTGATTTATTTCTGTGAAAACATGAGGGTTTGAGGTACTTATGATTAAATGATTGAGGAATTTGTTTGGCATTAAAGCCCCTATTTCAAAGAATCCTTTTATATATTTTCCCACCTTGAAAATTTAATCCTTGTAGCCCTTAGAAGCCATGCACATCATGTTAGGTTTGCCACGATACAAGGAAATATTACCTATCCAACCAACTCTTGAAGTGAAATTGCATAATCTAGTTGAACTTAAGTTTGGGGGAATCTATGTTGTGTTGTGCTACAACATTCTGTGATACATTGGGTGGAAAATTAAATTCTGAAGAGATGTGTTTGCATTTGAAGAAAATAAATTTATTGAAAGTTGTGCATTTTATGGAGATTTCATGACAAGTGACGTTATGCCTTTTCTAGAGATTTCATGAAAAGTGAAGCTCTGCCTTTTCTGGAGCTTCTAATTGAGGTAGAAAGTTGTGCATGTATGGAGCTTTCAAGAAAATCATGTTTGAGAAGATTGAAAATTTTTGATGCTGAAATGATGAAGGGTGTAAACCCTCCATGATTTTTCATGATTATGGAGCTAAATTGATACTGTGGGCATTGAGGAGAAGACCATATTTATGTGAAAATTAGATTAATGCAATCTTGCTTCAAAATGAGTAAATCCCTCCTCATTCAGCCTCAGAATGTTTCACACATTAATCCTACCAACCGAAACCACAAAAGAACCCTGAAAATTCCTCATGATAAACATATATTTTTGACTCATATAGGGTGGATATGTAGGAATTTATCCATCCTATGGTGACCCTTGTATGTGTTAGGATGAGAATTACATTGCAAAGAAATTGATATTTGAGTGATGAAAGAAAATTCAAGCGAGGTAAGTGTTTTGTGCAAGGGAGGATAAATTAAGTGGAAATATAATGAATAATATAAATGGAGAACTTGAAATAAGGTTTTTTTGAGGCATGATATCTTTTGATTCTTGGTGTGGAATTTATGGATCTAAATGATATGTGTTTTAAATTTTGTTTTGATTTGATATTGATGTTTACTTGATATGAGGTTTTTCCCAGGAGTGAAAAAGGGTATGTGTAGGGGAGTTGATAAAAAACTATTTTATTAAAAGGGGATATTTTTGTCAAATAGTTTTACGGATTATTTTCATCTATGTAAATATCCTTCATTGTATTTTATTCTTTATTGAGGTTGATTTGTTATAATAAAATCTTCCATATTGTATTGAATGAGTTATGTTTTACTTTATAAGTGAAATTTTTATACCATTCATGGTTTGTAGTTAAATAATTAACATTTTGTATGCTAGTTTTAATACTAATGTTTACATTATATTTCACCCTTTTCATATGAGGAATGAATTGGAATTAGTACGAGGCAGGCAAGGCTCGTTATATCACCTTGATGCATCAGTATGTCTCATGAGACAAAGTAGTGTCTTGGCATGAGGCCTTGAATTTGTAATTAAAAAGTATGACATTATTTATTCCATCATTATGAAATTATCTATTGATATTACATGTGATTAATAGACTAGTAGAATATCCATTTGAATAAGTAAATGGAATTATTTGATTTATCTTTAATATATTACGTATAAGTTTACATTTAAATGGAATTTTTTATAGTCTTATAAACCGGCTTAATTGTTTATGATTATTTATTAAAGTTTATTACTATATTATTATCCTTACCGAGCATCTGAGCTCACCCCTTTCTTATGTTTTATATTTCCAAGTTTGTGAAGATGTATATTATGACTGACCTACAGGAATTGGCTAAGGGATATGAGTGTGTTCAAAGGGGACACAATGTTGTTGTTTTTACATTTCATAATGTAATATAAAACTTATATATGTATCTAATACTTCCAAGGCTTCTAAACTGATCATTCTTTCAGGATTTAATCTCTTGTGATCATGCCAATGTTATGTAATAGTGCACTGACTCTGTGTAACTGGGGTCGGGGCATTATAGTTGGTATCTGAGAATGTTTTGTAACACCCCCAAAAAATAAAGAATATTAATTTTTTATATTTATTAATAATTGTGAATTAAATATTAATTATACTTTAAGGGGGATTCTATGTTCGACGACATACCAGATACGTAACAATGGGTTTCTTTGAAATCTTACATTGCACACTAATAATATAATATTATTATTTTAAATGGTAGTTAACGCCTAGATGTTGTTTAAATGGGAATGATTATAACTAACTACAATATGATGATACATGTTTGTTGAACATTTTTACATTTATCCAATAAAATTTAAAGGCTTAAAATAAGTAAAGAATTCGATTTTAATCATAAATACTCTAATATTCACTAAAAGATCGATTTACGGCCTTTTAATGGAGAACCCTTTTTAAATATAGTTTTTTTCATTATTATATGTTAAATTTGACAAAATAAAATTCTTCTTTAGAATCGGGACATCAAAATTTACAATGGAAATTATTTTTGAATTTTTCTGATAAAAATCATTTTTTATTGAATAGTGAAAAAAGATGGTACTTTAAATCAATAGTTCATATAAATATAATTTATTTATATGGTTATATTATCTTTTTAATTGGATTTAAAGTGTAATTACAGTATATTTATAACATTTAATCTAATTTTGGTCATTGTATGTAATTTCCTTTCGAAATTGGACATAAACAAGTGTCAATCTTTTGATAGTTATTATTTCTTAAAAACACGCTATTTGTTTTATGAGCTGGAATTAATTTTAAATTAATTTCATCCACTTCTGTGTTTTTAAATTGAAAAAATGGATTCCATATTTGGAATTAGTAGGTACAAATGCTGTAAATAGGAAACTTTTATTTTTAGACATTTTAAATATTTACTTTAGTAAATCTTTTATTTACCATGATTAAAAGGTAAAAATAATAAATTAGGGTAAAATATAATATTAAAATAATATTAAATTATCTAACATGTATTCTAATCCTATTGGATGATACATAGCCAACCATGGAAATCCTTGGATTGAATTTGGGACCCCAGGGAGCCACATGGGAGTAATAATGACACTTTATATTAATTAATTTAATGTAAAGAAAAAAAATGTGACAAACAAATATCTTTTAGTAAAAAAAATTTTCATGGGGTTATATAAGTTATCTTTTTGACTATAAATATTCTTTGGAAGGATATAAATATTTCCCAAATCATGTTATTTATTAACTTTTGGAAATCAAATAAATTAACTTATTTATGACACAAAAATGATACAATATTTACCTTATTAATATTTACCTCATTAATATTAACATTTATATTAAAGAATAGTTGACCTTTTGAAACAGAATATGAGGTTATAATAAAATAACTGTTTCAAACTTTCCAAAAGAGCCCCTCCTGTCCCTTATGAAAAGATCTCACTTCTAACTCATTCCTCACACTTCTCAATCCTTTTGATCATGAAACATCTGCTTCAATAAACTCTCAAGACCCCACTATCCATGGAAGAAGACTTAACTTAGGAAGAAAACACTTCAAGAAACCATTTTGGTTCAAACAGAAGGGAGTTACCCGGTTTAAAGGTAACATCTTCTCTTATGTTCTTTTGTTTTATTTTACTTCTACAATCCCCTAAACTCTTTATATTCTTTTATTTTAAAAAAAGACCAGTATCCTCAATATACTAGGATGTTGTTATTAAATTATTTGATCTACACTTACACACACCTCCATCTAATGTGTGAAGAATATACAGTTTCTGTGGATGAAAAACTAACACCTCAGGAAGTGATGATTGTTCAATTATATCCTACCACCTCTCATGGTGGCCATTATGATGAAACTGTATTTATATATAATATAAATTATGTTATTTATTTCTATATTCTTCAAAAAAAATTACATAAAAACATACCTTTATGCCATCCAATATGTGTAAAGATGATAATATCATTTGAGGATGTGCAGACTACCGCCCCCTCAAGGTGATATGATTCGTTCATGACATACATGGAACATATAAAGATGGAGTTATTGAAATTATGTAACAAAAATTATATATGATATTATACTGGAATTATAATATACCTATGTATCATTAAATTTTCATTCCATTAAATATTAAATAGAATTGAATGTAGCGTTTGTGCGTACATACAGTTTACCGTCTCCATGAACGATGCATTACATTTCCTATCCCCAAATGTTATGTACTAATATAAATACATGTATATATTAGATATATATTATATATATGATATCTAAAGCATGAATATCATTCTGTAGATATTGGAGTATTGACCACATGGACAAATGGTAATTATACAAGTTCATTTTTAACTCAAATTCTGAACATCGACAAAATGTCCGATATAAACTCAAATAATTAACTAACTGTTATTGAAAGGTAATAAGTGATATAAAAGTAATAATAAAAAATAAAAAGGGTATGAAGAAAGTATAAAATAACTTAGGTTTATTCTTCAGGAATAAAAAGGAACATACGAGTCAAGTTGGACATGAGGTAAGGGGTTTCTTATCTTACATTTAATTACGTGAGATTTCCATTATTCACTACTTATTTATTGCATGTGGTGTATTTTGTACTACCGTTTGATATATATTATCATTATTCTATTTATATTCATGGTATTATGTGATTCATTTGGTGGTTATTAACTTTTCTCATATGACTCGATTGATTACAACGTGGTAAGAGTTTTTCATCTCACTTTTTATTCTCGTGAGATTCATGCTATATTAGACACTATTTACTTTTTCGCGGTGGATGTACTACCCATGATTGTATTCTTTATGTAATATAATCTAACTTATGGGTATTTAAATATTCATTGTGTGATCTTACTTTCATTGGGTTTATGTTTCGTAAGTTACAAAATCAGTAAGGGAACCTTTCACCCTCCTCTTTTTAAAAGACTTCTTTTTTTATATATTTTAATTTACATATTATTATGTTGGGATATGTTCTTATAAATCCTTATTGATGTAAATTTTATGTCCAAGTGATTATATATACTTTTCTCTCTCATCAACTTATTTTCTGAATTTTAATGTGACACTGTTAGGCTGTAAAATTCTTGTAAGAAAACTTCTTTACCCAATTTCAATTTTTGGGTTAAACATCTACTTATTGATTATGCCATGCTATAAATATGTGTGAATAACATATTATTGTTTTACACATAATATACACTTATATTTGGTTTATTTATATTTTTCACACATAATTATGTAATTGATTTATCCTTAATCTAAGGATACCATCTTTATAAGGTATTACGTCTCAATTTACATTTCTATTGAGACTTCATTGTTGATATGCACCAATTCACTCTTATATGGTTTATCAAATGTACATTAGAATATTATATCATGAATACCTTTATTCGAATGATATTATTTAGTTAGGATTAAATGTTTTTCCACAATTATTTTTATTCTAGGGTCTATCATGTTTCTTAAAAACTCTTTAACTAAAAAATTGTTTTAAATGTTTTAAAGGATTATTATTCTACCTGTTTCACATTAATGTCCATGTTTTAATATGTTTTTAAGGATTTATTCATATGAAAATTAATGTTTTTAAATTTAAATTTCATTCTAAATCTTTAAAGTGGTATGGGACACTTTGATTCAAAAATCACTTTATTTAATATTTTAAATGGTTTAAAAAATGGCTTAATAAAAGCTTTGATTTTGTCAATATTTTGAAATGATATATTGTGAATTCAATATAGAAATTTTATCTTTCCTTTATGATTATTTTATTTTTTATGAATATTTTATGTATATTGGGCATTTTTTATATATACGGGTGGTTTCGTGATAAACCTAGGGTGGGTGAGCCCAAGAAAGCTCTCCAATTCATTGGGTAACGTGACAGAGGTAAACGTTAATGTTTATCCTAAGAGATTTAGGGAATATAATATGATGGGTATTCCAAATGTGACTCCCTCTATACCTGTGATAGTTACAATATAAGTATGATATTTGAGTCGTAAATTAATTTTATGATTTATGATTTGTATGTGTTGTTCATAAATCTTATTATTTCATTAGATATGTTATGATTGAAAAGTATGGTTTCATTGTTTTGTAATTATTGATGGGATAATTTTTTCATTCCTTTTTTTATATCCCTTACTAAGATTTTTATGCTCATCCCATGTTTTTTAAATGTTTTCGACATGACTTAATGATGAATAATTGTCAAAGATGAGATCATAGAAAAGTCATGCTGTCTAAAACAAGGAACTAGACATGACTCTTTTTTCAAGAGTTTTTATTTTATGAAAAAATGGATATTGAGTAGAATTGTATACATGTAATTTTCATGTTGTTATGTAAATGTAATGACCTAATTCTCTAAAACACTAAAACTGAAAAGATAATCAATGGGAATTATCCTTTTAATTCAAGATTATGTAATTTTTAAGGATGAGTCCTTATAGTTGGTATCAAAGGCCAGTTTAGACAAATTTAAGGATTAAGAGTTTTCGTTAAACACATGGTTAGTCCCTATGTATATTATTTCCACTAAATCTTTGTTTAATAACTTTTAGCAGATCAAGGAAAGTTATTTACATATGGAAGGAGGAGGACCTCAAATGACATTCCTATCTCTTTTGGATGACTTAATTGAAATAATTATTGCAAAGTCAAGTTTGGATTATTGTGAAACATTTTATAACATACAACTCAGTTGTAAGAAATTTTTTGAGATATCAGACAACTACACTATACCCCGATATCATCATGGATCATGGGTTGTATTTAATCAAATCCTATTTTTACAATATTCAAAAAAATTCAATAATGGTAAATATTTTCATGGAATTTTCAAATATTTTATCTTATCACAAGATTTTGAATCATATTATAATTTTAAAAAAGGCTCTTAAGAAAGAGACCCTTGCACAACCTATTTATATGTGATTTTACAATATAGTCTCTCATGACATACTTATGGTATTTTTAAAGGACAATTAATTGATTGTTTCAACTCAAATTCCGTCCGACTGTTTTATAGATGTCATATTCTATCAGATGTTCTGAAATTATATGTCATACATGATTATTTTCCCAAAATCTTTTTCTATGAACAACTATATGACCCATGTTGTAAAAGGTGTATTTGGATGAAGGAATAAAATGATTTTGATTGATTTGTAAATCATTTTTTCAATGCATGGACCTTCTACCTATGTGAACAAGATGACGATGAAACCAAATGGACACCGTGATCAAGGTATGATGTTCTTTATTCTGGATATCGTTTTATTTTATCATATGGTGGTGAAATAAGTCATCAAGAATTAAGATTTTTAGATCATACTAAATTGAAATGAAATTGAGTGTTATAAGGAAACCATTGTGGTTAATACATGTTAGGGTGATTTTTGAGTTTTATAAAAATGACAACACACAGACCATGTGACAACCCGTCGTGTCGGACAAAGATGCGGGAATCGAACCCATAACCAAAGTGCGATTGAGATTTATCGCCTACCACTAGACTATGTGAATTCCATGGTTAGTATGACTTATTATTTTTAGATCAATGATTTAATGGAACAATAATAAGTTTATTTTTTGTAACTTTTTTTTATCAAATGTATATACTTAGTATAGAAAAATTATTTTGTGATTAAATGATTAAGGTTATTATGGAAGACGTTATCTCTTTTGAGGAAAAACTATATGCCTATAGAAAATAAAATACTTTGGGATTTCAATTGAGGAGTAATGGTTGAAATTTATTTTATAAGAATATCTAATTTTTATTGTGTATATATAGCGATTTGGGTTATTTATGGAAAGGATTATCCTATCATAGAGATTATGTTATTTTGTTAATTATGCTTCAGAATCAGACATTAATAGTAGTCTATGTTTTTAGAGTTAAATTTTATGATTTACTGTGGAAGACTATGAGATTAAATCCTTCTGAGTTTTGGGTTTCAATCTTAGTTTGAATCATTTTGAAGAATTTTAAGTACAATTATGTATTGAATGGCCTTTCTTGAACTTTGGGTAATTTGTTGTTGAATTTTGGAGATTAAGAGTAGTATTTTTTATAAAGGATTATCCTTTTTTGGATTATTGGATCTTGTACTAACCATTTTGGTTTTAGTTGATGTCTAAAGGCAAGGGAAATATATAGTTATTCTTTTGTGGATTGTGTGATTCTCTAGAATAATATTCTTGTTCTTTGATGTGACCAAGTCTTTTTGAATGCACATTGTTTGGAAAAAAGATTAGTTTTTGGTAGAAAATTAATAAAGGAAGAATCTCTACATGAAGGTAAGTTTATTACCCAATGTTTTTATTCTATGTAGTAAATGAATTCCTCAAAATTATGAAAAGGAACGTAAAAAAAATTTGGTTTTTTTATGTTTCCTACTGGGTAATCAAAGACCGTCTAACACATCATAAGTTATTGATTTTCATGTGCTTAACTTTCTCCTAATCACGTTTTCTATCACTCTCCCTCAAAACATGACCGTTTTTTCTCTTTTCTATATACATGTTTTCCTATAAGGAATCCTAGTATCGGTTAACTCAGGCGACCTTTTTACGTCTCTTTCCTTATTATATAGAGATAGTTTTACTGACTCTTTTTCCGATGTGGGACATTAAATGTGGTTTCAACGCCCAATTTTAAAATCATGATGACTCAATTTCAAAAAGTGGGGAAGAATTTAACATCCCAAGAAAATAAAGAAAATTAATTTTTCATTTTTATTAAAAATTGTGAATTAAATATTAATTATAGTTTAAAGGGGACTCTATGTTCAACTATGTACCCTATATGCAACAATGGGTTTCATTGAAATCTTATGTTGCACACTAATAATATAATAATATTATTTTATATGGTTGTTAATGCCTAGTCTTTGTACTAGCAGGAATGAATAAAAATAACTAAAATATTATGATACATGTTTTTTGAACATTTTTACATTTATCGAATAAAAGTTAGAGGCTTAAAAGAAGTAATGTATTTGATTTTAAGCATAAATACTCTAATATTCACTAAAAGGTCGATTTACCATCTTTTAATGGAGAACCCAATTTAGATATAGTATTTCTGATTATTATATGTTATATTTTTCAAAATAAATTTCTTCTTTATAATAAGGACATGAAAATTTACTTTGGATAAAATTTTGGTATTTTTCTGATAAAATTCATTTTTTAATGAATAGTGAAAAATACTGTACTTTAATTCAAATGTGCATATTAATATATTTTATTTATATGGTTTTATTATCTTATTATTTGGTTTTAAAGTGTAATTAAAATATATTTTTACCATTTAATCTATTTTTGGTCTTTGTATGTAATTTCATTTTGAAATTCGACATAAACAAGTGTCAATCTTTTGATAGTTATTATTTCTTAAAAACACACTATTTGTTTTAATAGTGGGAATTAATTTTAAATTAATTTCATCAACTTCTATGTTTTGAATTTGGAAAAATGGATTCCAAATTTAGAATCAGTTGGTATAAATGGTGTAAATAGGTAACTTTTATTTTTAGACATTTTAAATATTTAATTGAGTAAATATTTTATTTACCATGATTAAAAGGTAAAAAAACGAAGGGTAAAATATAATATTATAATAATATTAAAGTACCCAAACATGTGTTCTAATCCTATTGGAAGATACATAACTAGGCATGGGCATCCTTGGATTGAATTTGGGTCCCCATGGAGCCACATGGGAGTAATAATGACACTTTATATTAATTAATTTAAAGTAACGACAAAAATGTCATAAACAAATATCTTTTAGTAAATAAATTTTTACATGGGGTTATATAAGGTATAATTTAGATTATAAAAAGTATTTGTAAAAATAAAAATATTGCCTACTTCATGTTAGATTTTTTATAACTTTTGGACATCAAATAAATTAAATTATTTATGACACAATAATGATATAATATTTACCTCATTAATAAATGATTTAAATAAACATGACTATAAATATTAAAAAAATATCCAAAACCAGTCCAATTCTTATTGGATTACTTTATTTCGACTATGAGTAATCTTAAAATTGATATTAACTAACAGTTGACCTTTTTCAATCGAATATGTGGTTATAATAAAATAATTGTTTCAAACTTTTTTTTAAAGATCCCCTCCTCTTCCTTATAAAAATCCCTCACTTCTAACTCATTTCTCACACTTCTCAAGCCTTTGTCTCATGAAACCTCTACTCAAATATGCTACCAATATCCCTCTATTTATCATATAAGCCTTACCTTAGGCACAAAACACTTCAAGAAACCCTTTTGGATCAAAACAAAGGAAGTTACCCGATTTAAAGGTAACGTCTTCACTTATGTTATTTTATTTTATTTTACATTACAATCCCCTAAAATCTTCTTTTTATTTTATTTTATAACAAAACCAATATCCTCAATATACTAGGATGTTTTATGATAAGTATTCGAACTACACTTACACACACCTCCATCTAATGGGTGAAGAAATACTATTTCTATGGATGGAAAACTAACGCCTCACGAAGCGATGATTGTTCAATTATCTCCTACCGCCTCTCATGGTGGATATTATGATGAAACTGTATATATATATGAAATATATAATGTTTTTTATTTATATATGCTTCTGTAATTTTTATTTAAAAACATACCTTTATGCCTTCCAATATGTGTAAACACGATAATTTTATCTGAGAAAGTGCGGACTACTGCCCCCTCAAAGGGATATGATTCGTTCTTGACATACATGGAATGTATAAAGATGGAGTTAATGAAATTATATAACATATATATAGTATGATATTAAACTGTAATTATAATATACCTATGTATCATTACATTTACATTCCATTAAATATTAAATAGAAATGAATGTAATGTTCATTCGTACGTACGGTTTACCGTCTCTATGAACGATGCATTTCATTTCCTACCTCCAAATGTTATGTACTAATATAAATAAAAATATATACTGGATATATATGATATATATGATATATACATCATTAATATCATTCTGGAGATAATGGAGTATTTACCACATGGACAAATGGTAATTATAACATGTACATTTTTGACTCAAATTCTGAACATCGAAAAAATGTCCGATATAAACTCAAATAATTAACTAACTATTATTTAAATTTAATAAGTGATATAAAAGTAATAATGAAAATTAAAAAGGTTATTATGAAAGTAAAAATTAATTTAGTTTTATTATTCAGGAAGAACAAGGAACATACGAGTCAAGTTGGACACGAGGTAAGGGATTTCTTATCTCACTTTTAATTCTGTTAGATTTCCATTGTTCACCACTTATTTATTGCATGTGGTGTATTGTGTACTACCATTTGATATATATTATCATTATTCTATTTATATTCCGGGTATTCTATGATTCATTTGGTGGTTACTAACTTTTCTCATATGACTCGATTGATTTCAACGTGGTATGTGTTTTTCATCTCACTTTTTATTCTCGTGAGATTCATGATATATTAGCCACGATTTCCTTTTGTGCGGTGGATATACTACCCATGATTGTATTCGTTGAGTAATATAATTAAACTTATTGGTATTTACATATTCATTTTGTGATCTTTCATTCATGGGTGTATGTTTCATAAGTTACCGGATCGGTAAGGGAACCTTTCACCCTCCTCTTTTTAAAAGTCTTCAATTTGTTATGTCTTTTAATTTACATCTTATTATGTTGGAATATTTTCTCCTATATCATTATTGATGTAAATTTTATGTCTAAGTGATGAGATATAATTTTCTCTATCATCAACTTATTTTCTGAATTTTAATGTGACGTCGTTAGGCTGTCGAATTTCTGTAAGAAAACTTCTTAACCCAATTTCAATTTTTGGGTTAAACATCTACTTCATGATTATGTCGTGATATAAATATGTGTGAATAAACTCTTACTGATTTACCCTTAATAACCACTTATATTGAGATTATTTATATTTTTACCACATAATTATGTAATTTATTTATCCTAAATATAAGGATACCATCATTATAAGGGACTTCGTCTCAATTCACATTTCCATTGGGACTTCATTGTTGATATGAACCAATTCACACTTATATGGTGTATATACTGTCCTTTGGAATATTATATCATGAATACCTTTATTCTCATGATATTATTATGTTCCGATTAAATGTTTTTCCTAAAATATTTGTATTCTAGTGTCTCCCATGTTTTTTAAAAACTCTTTAAATAAAATATTGTTTAATATGTTTTAAAGGATTATTCTTCTAACTCTTTCACATTAATTTACATGTTTTAAAAATGGTTCTAAGGATTTATTCATATGGACATGAATGTTTTTAAATTTAAATTAATTCAAATGCTTCAAATTGGTATGGGACAATTTGATTCAAAAATATCTTTATTTAATATTTTAAATGGTTTTGAAAATGGGTTGATAAAAGCATTGATTCTGTCAATATGTTGAAATGATATTTAGTTATTGTAATATGGAAATGTTATCTTTCCTTTATGAGTATTTTATGTGTTATGAATATGATATGGATATTTGGCATTTTTTAGGTATATGGGTGGTTCCGTGATAAACCAAGGGCGGGTGAGCCCGAGAAAACTCTCCAATGCATTGGGTAACATGACAGAGGTAAATGTTAATGTTTCTCCTAAGATATTTATGTATTATACTGTGATGAGTATTCAAAATGTGACTCCCTCTATAGCTGCGATAGCTAAAATTTAAGTACAATATTTATTTTGAAAATTACCTTTATGATTTATGATTTCTAGGTGTTGTTCATAAATTTTATGATTGCATTAGATATATTATGATTGAATAGTATGGTTTCATTTTTTCTGTATTTATTGATGGGAAAATGTATTAATTTTTTTTTTATATTCGTTACTGAGCTTTTTATGCTCATCCCAAGTTTTTTAAATGTTTTCCACATGACATAAAGATGGATAAGGGTCAAGGATGAGATAAAGGAAAAGTCATGATATCTAAAATAGGGAACTAGACAGGACGCTTTCTTCAAGAGTTTTTATTTTATGAAAAAATGGATACTGAGTAGAATTTTATATATGTAATATTCATGTTGTTATGTAAATGTTATGACCTAATTCTCTAAAACTCTAAACTTGAAAAGATCCTCAATGTGAATTATCCATTTAATTCAAGATTATGTATGGTTTAAGGCCGGTTCCTTATAAGTTTAGTACAAACCATGGAAACTAGGTTTAGAATAACTCTAATTAGAGAATATTACCCTAAAATTGACATTGAGGATTAGTATTGAAGAACATCCAAAAAATTTGGTAATGTAGATATAATGTGGGTTTTCAATGAAATTCATCCCTCTATAAATACTATAAGTGAAAGTGGTTTTGGCACAAGTGTACCTAAGAGTGAAAACTCTGACAAAGAGTTTTGAGCTTGACCCGAGGTATCTCGGAACACGATAATAGGCCTTACAACGCACCTAGTTTGACACTCCTGGGTGATATTCTTAGGGTAATTCACATTTTATTTACAAAATGATTTGAAGGATTTTTTTATAAGAGGAGAATAAATAACCTTGGTTAATCCTGAAGTTTTTTTGATTGAAAAAAATGTGTCATTATATTCTTTAAATGATTTTATGACTATTGTTACTCACACTTGCTTTCTGGTTTTAGTCAATGGATGGATTCAAAGGAAGTCATAGTAACACTGAACATGATGTACAAGGTGGGAACATATATAGAAATGAGCATCCAAATGAAATGTTTATAAGTGTAAAATATATCGTGTTCATATAGAATCAGTTTTCAAAAAATATGTTCAAAAAGATAAACATTAACCAACTCCCGAACTCAACAAAGACGAGAATGGTGGAGAATGATAAGAGCTCTAGTAGTGGAGACCATAGTGAAAACAAAGATCAGTTTACATCATGTAGGAAATGTGGAAGGAGACACCTAGGAAAGTGTCTCAATGGAAAGAAAAGAATTGCCGATGAAAAATGAAGAGTAATATGGACGAAAAAAAATGTTCTCTAAAACACATTTACAGTAATTTTTCATAAATTTAGGGGGCCTAGGAATTACCCAATTCAATGACTTATTCTATAGGAAAACCTGTTGGTTAAGGAAGAACCTGTGTGGAAATAAATGGATGGTGAAATGTTTAAAAGAATTAGTGTCTTTGTTGATGGGATGGATTTGGAAGAATTTTCTATTGTATGTGTAACCCTGTAGTTTGTTATGTGAAATTTCTATTTGAGGAAGAATTATCTTATCTTTTGTGGATATAATTATATGAGTAATTTGGGTTTATAGGATCCTTTAATTTGTGGCAATTATTGGTTATTATGTTTTGGGATGAAAATGTGACGTTTGAGACAACATTTATGGTTAAAATTTGTTATGGAAATTTTTGAGGAATTTATATCATTTTGGGAATGTTATAGAATTATATAGCTTTCGAAAAAATGGAAAACATGAAGACCGTGTGACAACCAGTCGCATCATACAAATCTGTGGGAATCGAACCCACAACCAAAGTTCGACTGGGATCTATCTCCTACCACTGGAGTACGTGAATTTCGTGGATTGTTTGACTAATTCTTTTTAGTTAAATGATTTTATGGATCAATAATATGTTGATTTTGGGAACTTATGATTTATCAAATGGATATCCTTAGTATAAGATAATGAGTTGGTGATTAAGTGACAAATGTTATTGTTGTAGCTGTTCGCTCATTTGGGAACACTATATGCCAAAGGAAAATAGAATACAATGGGAGTTCATTTGAGGAGTAATGGTGGATTTTAGTTTTAGAAGAATATTTGTTTTTATAGTGGACTTATAGGGATTTGGGTAATTTATGTAAATGTTTAACCTATCATAGAGAATATGTGATTGGGTTAATTACTTTTACCTGTGTGACTTTTAGAGTAATCAATGTTATTTGGAGATACAATTTATCGTGGAGGTCTACATAATCAAATCCTTCTAAATTTTGGGTTTCAAAAAAATATTGGATTTTTTTGAATAATTTAAAAGAAATTGTTTATTGAATGGTCATTATTGAACTATTGGTATAGTTTTTTTAATTATGGAGATTAAGAGTAATATTTCTTTCTATAAAGGACTATCCTTTTTGGGGATCATCTGATCTTTAACTAACCATTTTTGTTTTTGTTAATGTCTAAATACAAGGGAAATATATAGATTTTTTGGATTATGTGATTCTTTATTAGTTTATTCTTGTACTTCAGGTGTGTCCAATTTATCTTGTATACTCATTGTTTGGAGAAAATATGACTTTCTGGTAGAAATTTTTTAAAGGAAGAAACTATACTTGTAAATTAAGTATATCTCTTTATTTTCTTAGTCAATATCATAAATAAATTCTTCAAAATTATGAAAATTAACTTAAAACAAAAACTTATTCTGTTTACTCTTCTTACTAGGTAATCAAAGACCATTTAACCCATCACAATTTTATGTCTTTCCATTGTTAACTTTCTCTTAAAAATATTCTATATCACTCTACATCAGAAATTTATGGTTACTTATCTCTTCCATATCCATTTTTTCCAACATGGTACTCTAGTATGTGTTATTTCTGATAACCCTAATACTTACATTTCTATATTTTAAAAAAGAGGCCCCATTAATCCATTTTTGGATGTGGGATTTCAACAATGAAATTTTGAAATGTCAAATCACTAGTTTTCAATCCCAAGTTTAAATTGTGACGACACAATTTATTGAAGGAGGGAACCCAATCTTTCATGGTACACTTCTCTTTAAATAATGAAATAGCTTGCGATGTACGTATCTCTGAGTTCTAGCACACCACAACCAATCAAACTAGCCATTTTAAAAGATGTTATGAATAGTAATACCCACCTTTTAAAATTTTATAAATTTTTATTTTCAAAATGGGCTTTATTTTTGGATTCGTAATATCAAAATTATCTTAGGGTTATTTTTTTGGCATTTTTAGGAAAACATTCAAATTGTGATGAATAGTGAAAAAAACTGTTTTATTGTTTAAAACCAAATTTTTATATAAATAATTATTTTTTAATTCAAATTTATTTTAAAGTCAAAATAGGTACATAATACATATATTAATCCAATTTAATTCGTTGGAGTCATTTTATAATAATATTATATATATAAAATTTTATTGAACTATTTTACGTCTTTTATCCACCTTCTAGTCACATTATCAAACTTGCATAAAACATAATTTTTCCTCCTCATTGAATTGAATTTAAAAAATTCAAAATACACATTTGACATCAGTATCTAAAATGTGGTTCAATAGGATGAAAATTATTTTTTTTGAATAGTAACTTTTGAATTTTATTTACCATTGTTAAAAGTAAATAGGGTAATTAATGGAAAAAATGAAATTATAATTACCCCAAAACATGTCCGAATTCTATTATATAGGTGCATTTTAACCAGAATAAACCTTTGGACAAATATATTATCCTTTCTGATTCGCTTGGATTTGATTAGGATATTTATTATATTTTATTTCAAGAGAAGTGAAAAGTATTAAATTTTTATATTAATAACTAATCCATTTTTAACATAGGGTTATACATAAGATAAATTCGACTATAAATATTATTTAGAAATTTAAATCTATTTCCGATATCAGGGTATTTAATTTATAATGTTTAGAAATTAAATAATTGAATTTATATATGACACAATGATGATGCAGTAATTATTTTATTAATGAAAGACTAAATTAATTGGTATTATAAATAGTAATATTAATGTAAATTGAGACTTTTTATGCAATAAACGAAATTTATAGGTTAATATGACATTATAGGGTTGATGAAATTAATATTTTTAATGTGATAATGCTGTAATGGATTTCTCAAAAACCAAATACAAAATACTTTCAAAATTGACATAAATGTGTTTTCAAAAAAATACTATTTTATTAAATGATATAATATTCCTAAAAATATAAGATTTGTTGAAAAGATTTATATTATGATAGGTATAACTTTAATTATCCGCTTGTGGTTATGTTGACATTTTATTGTATGATTATTAAACATGTAATATAAAAATACAAGAAGACATGGTAAATGTTAAACAATTTAACTAAGAGTTAAATCTAAAATATAAGGTTAATATGGAGACTTAAACATGAATTAAACCTATTGTTTGAGATTCTTTTCGACTAATACACACCTTACTTTATAAATTAATCCATTTTGAGCTTTTAAAAAATGAAAATGATTTGATAATAATGTAATATTTCAATCATTTCCTAAAGTTCCCCTCACCTCTCTTATAAAAGGGCACCTCACCTCTCGTAATTTCACACCTAAAAAGACATTTGGTTCTACCATACCCTAATAAAATATCCTACCAAATACCATCAATTCCAAATAGAGTCTTTACATTGACCAAAAAGCCAACCTAATGATCCCTTTTGTTCAAATCCAAAGGAAGAACCCGAAGAGGAGGTAATTATTTAATCCCCTCTTTCAGAGTTCATTTCATCTTCCACTTCCTCTTTATTTTTTTACAAACCAAAATTATAACTCCAATACCTTATACATACTATGATGTTATTATAAATATGGTATAACCATATTCAATATTCTATGCATCCTACGAATGAAAAAGTCACCATACAGGCGTACGTATAGCTTACCGTCTCCACATCGTGGTGTAGTTTGTTATTCAACACTTCATTGTTTGGATGGGTATAATAATGAATATAATAGATGTAAATAATAAATATAACATGTTAATTATTATTTATATATAATATACCATCCATTTAAATATTATTTAACAATAAATAGAATGACATTGTAGCTCATGCATACGTACGACTTACTATCTCCACGACGTGTTGAGATTTCATTCCCCATCATAACCATTCAATGATAATATTCATTTTATGATTAAAAATAAAGTTTAAAGAAATTAATCTCATTTTTCATATAAATCAAAACAAACATGAGTTACGTTACAAAACATATAAATGGAAATTAATCAGTTAACACCCGAAACAATGATACTATTAAAATAATATAAAAAAAGAAATATAGAGGATCATATTTGATATCATATTTTTTAATGTGGTTCTTAACAAATATTTAACCATTATACAGGAGGTTAAAGTGCCCTTGAATAAGGAAAAGTACAAGGTAAGTTGTTTTCATCTCACTTTTTATTCTCGTGAGATTGAAGTTATATTTGCCACTATTTTCTTTTGTGTGGTGTATGTACTGCCCAAGACAGTATTCTTTGTGTAATATAATTTAATTTATGGGTATTTACATCTTCAATGTATGATACTTCTTTCATGGGGTGTATGTTTCATAATTTACCAAATTTGTAAGGGAATTTCTAATTTCAATTTCCCCTCATTGGGTTTTACGCACACTCCATTTATTATTTTACTCCAATATTATGTGTGAAATCAGTATTTATTTGTTTAAGTAGTAATTTACACTCCATTTTGTGTCGGTATAATTTTGGTACACATAATAAATCCATTGATAAATTCTCAAGTCATTGATATGAACTTGATAAGGGTAACCATAACTCAATTTCTATTCATTGAGTTAAACATCCAAGTCATTGGTTTTGTTTTACAAGAATATGTGTGAATTTCCTTTGATTGATTTACACTTAATGTCAAATAATATTGATTGAATTTATATTTTTCACACATAATTATTTCATTTATTTATCCTTAATCTAAGGATAGAATCATTATATGGGATTTCATCTCAATTTACAATCCATTAAGACTTCTTTATTGTTATGTACCAATTCACTTTTATATGGGGTATATACTTTCCTATGTCATATTATATCATGAATCCCATTATTATCATGATATTATAATGTTTTGATTAATGTTATTCCTCAATTATTATTATACAAGTGTCTCTCATTTGGATAGTAACTCTGTAACTAAAATATCCTTTTAAATTTTTTAAGGATTTATTCATCTAATTCATTCTCATTAATGTCAATGATTTAAAAATGGTTTTAAGGATTTATTTATATGGATATTAATGTTTTAAAATTAAAATTCTTTTACAAAGTTTCAATTATGTTTGGGACACTTTGATTCAAAATTCTATTTTAATGACTTCGTTGATAAATAGCACGAATTTTAAATGTTTTCATGAAACAGGGAAATTTATCTCAAATAGTTTTACTGATTATTTTCATCTATATAAATATCCTTCATGGTGTTTTATTATTTTTTGAGGTTGATTTATTATAATACAATATTCCATATTTTATTGAATGAGTTATTTTTGACTGTGGATGTGTTATTTTTAAACCATTCATGGTTTGTGTTTAAATTATTAACATTTGGTATTCTAGTTTTAATATGAATGTTTAAATTATATTTCACCATTTCCATATGAGGAATGCATTAAAATTAATAGGGGATGGGTGGGGCCTGGTATATCCCCTCGATGCATCAGTAGGTCTTGTAATGACCCAAAAATTAATTAATGAAAATTCCTCTTGGTCTATTTAAATGTCTTATTTTGGTTATCTAAAAAGTATTCACTTAATTGGTTGTATTTTATGGTTTTTAAAATATAGTTATGTATTGTGACTGTAGATAATATATCCATTGAACAGTGATCATTTGATTATTATAAATATCAGGCTTTATCAAATCCAATTTACTAAAACAAAGGAAGTGATGACCTCATCCAGTTGACTTGAACCATACAAAGACCATATGTTGGAGCTCAGAATGGAGGTGGTGCCATTGGGATTTGCTCTTGACCAAGACCAAGTTGATCTTGAAAATGTTATACTTTAGCGGAACTGCCTACGAGAGAAGTGGAAGTTGAGAGAGATTACCACTCGAGCAATGTTATCTGAGCCACCACAAGATTTTTTCACCATAGCACACCTTACACCTTCAGTATTATGTGGGTGTTATAATGGGTTATGTGACAAGACCATATCACTATGATTATGTGCATTGTTTTTGTATAAAATTAATAATATACATTCATTTTATTATTGTTACTTTGAAAATAGTTTTTAAACCACAAATATTATTTTTAGTTAATATTCAACTAAAAAATCAATTTTGATAAATTAATTGATTTTGTAATTAAATAATATTTTAGTAAAATATTATTATTATTAGTTAACTTTTAATTAAGTATAAATTATCATATAAGTTTTATGAATACATTTTCAATTATTATTAAAGTTATAGAGTTGTTTTTGTCAAAACACATGAATTTTCAATAAATTTCAATTTTCATTTTAAAAGTGAAAATTTAAATATTTAGAAACTTATTTGGATAAAATGAATATTGTTTTTGGAATCAAGATGTTGAAATTATCCAATGGTGAATTTAACATAATTTTTTGAGACAATCAAATCGTTGGGTAAAAATTAAATACCATTTAAATATATAACGTGTTTTATGACGTCATAATGAACCATTAGTGATGTAATAAAATACTATAAACTTTATTTTTGTCCAATATATGTTTTAACATTAAAATAATATGATGATAGGTTTTTTTGATTTATTTTACAAAGCTTTAGTAGACCCTTCAAGACTTATAAAACATTTTAGTTTTATAAATTGATTTCTTTGAGCATGTGACTCACCTACACATAAGAAACCCTATTATTTTAAGAATTTCGGCCATTTCCCTTATAAAATATTGTTTTTGACTCCCCTTTTTCAAAAAAATGGGAAATAACTGTCGGATGGTTTTTTCGTTTTGATTAGTTTATTGTGAGGTGTCCCAAACCTAAATAATAAAGATTTCCCTCTCCTTTCTTATATAAAACCACCCATGTTCCCACATAATCTTCAATAAAAGTCTTTGGAGTTCGTCTAACCCCTACCCTCCTCTCTCTATAATCCTCCCAAGGTTCCCCAAGCTCCCATGAATCCTCTTTCAAGCCTCTCCGAAGCCTTTGGGATCACACTTTCAAGTAAGGGATTCCTACCTTTATCATTTTATCCAAGTTTCTTAATTTTGTTATGCAATTTTATTTTCAATTATAAATGCTGGGGTATTATTTTCACCTCCCCCATAATTCCATATTTATGTTTTAATTATGATATACCCCTTTCTCTCTCATTAAATTCCTCCCATGTACACCTGTTACCATGACATCATTCCGTAAGGAATTTTTTTCTCCTCATTTACATTCAAGTAATTATTTTGTATCATGAATCTAAATTCCATTACTGTTGATGGGAAATGTATATATATGACCCCCTTACTATAAATTTATTTTAAATATGATGATAAAATACTTTATCTCTCATCAACCATTTTTATGAGTTCTTATGTCACACCATTATGCTGCAGAAATTGCACTGTGATTTTCCACGCCAAAGTCATTGTGTAGTGAATACCATACCCATTTCTCTATCAAGGGTATTCACCTTTACGAATATTTAAATATTCTTTAAAGAGTTTCATGTATTAATTCCACACCCCTTTATCATGTAATAAATGATTATGCTTAATGAATCCATGTTTTATGATCCATGTGGCACACTTATGCACAAAATAAAATGATTGAGAAAGGTGCGCCCTAATAGCGCTCCAATGCAATGGGTAAGTATAATATTAAGATACTTCATGTTAAACGGGTTTTGACTCCTGATAATTCAAGTGAAATGAGGTTTTACTCGTGCTTCATGTGCTATAGGGTTTACTCATGCTCCATGTGCAACGAGGATTGGCTCACGCTAATTCCATGTTAAGTTTTGATGTCACATTTCCATGTTATGATAATCATAATATATCATTCCTTTATGTTCATGTTTTTATTGTGCTCCATTGATATTCCTACTTCCTTACATTTATTTTAATATTCATGTTATACCATTTTTACTCCCTTACTGGGCTTTTTATCTCACCCTTTTCCTACAAATGTCCTCAGGTTATCCCATGCAATTCTATGTACAAGGAAATGTAGTGGTCATGTAAAGGAAGTTTTCAATAAAGATGTTGTGTTTCATGTTTTAAGTCATTATGTATTGTTATTAATCTCAATATACACTATACCTCTAGATCTTCCATGTTGTATCAAGTGAAGAGTTTATGTAATAAATCATGTTTAAGTGTGTAATAAAGAGCATAGTTTTCATAGTTGGTATTAGAGGATATATCTAGTTATTTTTGGGATTTTCATTAGAAAACCCTAGTAAACCCTAAAATAATAGAATAAGTATAAAATACATCTTTATGTTTTGGTGAGTATTTATTAATTGGTTTATAATGAAAATACATCCATTATGGATACGAACAGGTAGAGGTGGCTCTGGCACAAATGTAGCTAGGATTGAAAACTCTGACAAAGAGTTTCGGGCATGACCTGGGGTATCCTTGTATATGACAATGGGCCATACATCACTCTTGGTTACGACACTCCCAGGGGATATGATTTATTAAATTCAGAAGCATAGTATGAACCATTATTATGGAAATTAAAAAAATACCCCTAAGAATATATGTTAGAAAGTAGATCACAGAAAATATAGATTGAAGCCTATAAATTCATTAGATAAGGAAATAAAAGTAATTTATAAGTCATTCATTTTTGTATTTGGATTCCCCTTTATGTTATTAATATTTTAAAATTACTCATCCCTATGTCTATATTGGATAGAGTAGAACCAGAATCAAATAGGGAAAGGAAGGGTTGTTTCCCATATTTCTACGCATTCATTTATATCCTGAAAGTTTAGTAGAACAATCCAAAAACCATCACAAATCATGGAAGTAAAGATGTTGGCGAGTAATAAAAATGGGGAAATCATTTCATCCCATGAATACAACTCCTCCCCAATCATAATAGGTGGATTGAACTTCCCATAAAACCTCAACATACTCCCCATGGTAGAATTTGATGCAATTTTCAGCATGGATTATCTTTTTTTATATAGTGAAAACATAAATTTTTATGAGAGGGAAATAACTCTCCATTTGGAGACTCGAACCATGATTTCATACATGTGCAAGGAGGGAGATGAATCTTCTTTATCACCATCATCTCAAGTGTGGATATTACTACCCTATGATGACACGTATCTGGCTCAGATGATTGAGTGCAAGGAGGAAACTAACCTCGAAGACATGACTATTATGAGGGAATTTGATGAAGTGTTTCCCAGGGAATTTTTTGGTCTTCCTCCTAGAAGATAAGTTGAATTCTCAATTTACCTTATACTTGGGGCATTTCCAATATCCATGAATCCATATAGAATCGATGTTATGGAGCATGAGGATATGAAGAAAAAAATACAGGAGAATCTGGATGAAGGCTTTATACCCCCAAGTGCTTCACCATGGGGTGCTCCAGTCCTCTTCGTCAAGAAGAAGGATGGGTCAATGCGCTTTTATATTGATTATTGTGAGCTCAAAAAAATTATGATAATTAACAATTATCCTCTTCCATGAATTGATGAATTGTTTAATTAGCTTTATAGAGCACAATATTTCTCCAAGGTGGATTTGCGGTCAGGATATTATCAAGTATGGGAGAAGAAGGAAGATATCCCCAAGACTGATTATTGCACAAGGTACGGGCATAATGTATTCATAGTAATGCGTTTTGGACTCGCTAATGCTTCAGAAATCGTCATGGACTTGATGAATAGAGTATTTAGAGATTACCTCAACAAATTTGTGGTAATTTATATAGATTATATTCTAATATACTCTAAAACCAAGTAGAATTATGAGGATCATCTATGAACTGTACTAGATACCTTGTGATAGGAGAAAAAATATGCAATGTTCAACAAGTGTGAGTTTTGATTAATGGAAGTCTCATTCTTGGGATATATCATCACAAGTAATGTAATATCTATGGATCCCTCCAAGAAAACTGCAATAGATGGATGGCCAGGAAAACCTTAGTAACAGATACCCGTAGCTTCTTGGGGTTACCTGGATATTATCGCCGATTTGTGAGAAATTTCTCAGGATTTTCCAGCCCTCTTACCAAGCTCACTCTGAAGGGAGAATAGTTTCCATGGAGTGATGAATGCAAAGAATGATTGAAGGAGTTTAAAAGTGTCTTATCATTGTGATCATTCTCACTTTACCCACAAATGGAGAGCTTTTTGTGGTATTTAGTGATGCTTCAATTAAGGGAATGGGTTGTGTGTGGATGAATAATGACCAAGTCTTTGCCTATGCTTCAAGGAAATTGAAAGTTAATGAGAATAATTATCCATCACATGATCTATAGTTGGCTATGGTGATCTTCACAATAAAAATATGGTGGCATTACCTATTTGGGGAGAAGTGTAAAATATACACGGATCACAATATCCACAACTATATATTCACATTGAAAGAGTTGATCATGCGCCAACGAAGATGGTTAGAGCTGATTAAAGACTATTACTGCTCAATCCTTTACCACCCTGGGAAAGCGAACAAGGTGGAATATTATCTATCTATAAAGAACCTAGAAATTCTTTCATTAATGAGAATTGAGAAGGATACAATCTTCAAATATTAGATGAAGATGTACATGGGCATCATAAGGAAGGGAACATCACCAATGCTTTCACAAATTATTGCTCAACCGTCTATTTTAGAATCGTTGAAGGATGCTCAAAAGTATGATGTGGGAATTCAGGAGAAAGTGGAAGCTATCAAAAAAGGGAAATCCATAGATTTAAATGTTAATGAAGAAGGAATTATGAGACATGAGAAAACAATATGTGTTCCATCAAGTATGGACCTGAACAAGGAATTTTTGGATGATGCACATAGTTCAAATTTTTATATTCTCCCCAGAAACACAACGATGTATCAAGATCTCTATGAGAATTATTGGTGGGATAATATGAAGAAGTAAATCACTGAGTATACATTATTGTGCCTACCGTGTCAGTAAGTGAAGGCAAAGATGCGGAAGTCGAAGGGGATGACACCACCATTTCCCACACCAGCATGGAAATTGGAGAACATCACCACAGACTTTGTCACATGACTTCAGAAGACATCCAAAGGAAACAACGCAATTTGGGTTGTTGTGGGTCGTATAACAATGTTTGCACAATTCTTGCAATTCAGGAGGATTTATCATAGGATCGAATGGAATAGATATACATTAGATAATTGGTAAGGCGACATGGAGTACCACTATCTAATATTCCAAATCATGATCCAAGGTTGACATCTATGTTTTGGAAGAGTCTTCAACATGCTCTGGATACTGTAATAAACATCATTACAGCCTATCATACTTAATCTGATGGCCAATCTGACTTAACTATTTACACACTATAAGATATGTTAAGATCAAGTTCAATGGACATTAAAGGAGGATGAGATCAACATCTTCTTCAAGTTAAATTATTCTATAACAACATTTTCCACTAGAGCATTTGAATGGAATCTTATAAATCCTTGTATGATAAGAGGTGTAGAACACTGGAATGTTGGGATGAAGTCGGTGAGCATAATCTTCTAGGACTCGAAATTGTCGAAGAAATGCTGGGAAAGGTGATAACCATTCAGTAGCATATCAAGGTAGCCCAGAGTTGAAAAAAGAGTTATGTAGATAAATGTTAATGATACCTTGAGTTTAAATATGGAGACATGTTATGTCTATGAATTTCTCTATGGAATAAGGTCACGAGGTTTTGAAATAAAGGGAAGTTAAGTCCGAGTTACATTGGCCCCTTCCAGATTCTTGATCGTGTAGGGGTTGTAGCCCATTGACTAGCACTTCCACCTACCATGTCCATAGTACATGATGCATTTCATGTATCACTCTTAAGGAAGTATATACCAGACCCTTCACATGTACTCTCTTCAGAGGTAGTACAATAAGAGGATGAATTTTCATTCAAGGAACAACTAATGAAGATCTTAGATCGTAGAGGAAAAGTTCTAAAAATAAGACAATACCCATTTTCATGGTGTTTTGAAAAAACCACAAGTTTGAAAAATATATGCGGGAATCCAAAGAACCAATGAGGAGGAGTTACACACATCTGTTTTAGTGTGGGAAAAAGAAATTTCTTAAGGGGGGAATATTTTAACGACCCAAAAATTCATTAATGAAAATTCCTCTAGGTCTATTTAAATGTCTTCGTATGGTTATGTTAAATTTATGCACTTATTTGGTTCTATGTTTTGGTTTTTAAAATACCATTAAGAATTGTGACTATTTATAATAGATTCGTTGAACATTGATCACATATTTAGCATATATATAGGGTATTAAAAAATTCCAATTTTCCGAGAAAAAGGAAGCAATGGAATCATCCAGTAGACTTGCCTCATACGAATAAAATATGTCGGATCTCGGAAAAGAGGTGGCATCATTGGGATACGCTCTTTGCCAAGCCCAAGCCTAGCGTTAATAGTTTAATCTTGAGTAGAACCACCTTTGAGAGAAGTGGAAGTTGATAGAGATTACCACTCGAGCAATGTTATCCGATCCACCCAAGAGTTTGTCACCATCGCACACCTTACCATTTGGTCTTATGCAGGTGTTATAAGGGGTTATGTAACAAGACCTTAACACTATGATTATGTGCATTATTTTTTTAAATAATAATTAATATATATTCATTTTATTATTTTTACTTTGAAAATATTTTTTAAAGCTGAAATATTTTTTTTGTTAATATTCAACCGAGAAATCTATTTTGAAAAATTAATGGTTTTTTGAATTAAATAATATTTTAATGAATATTAATATTATAATTTAACTCTTAAATATATATAAATGATCATATAATTTTTATGAATTCTATTATAATATTTATTAGTGTTTGAGATTTTTTTTTGTCAAAACCCAGAAATTTTTGATTAATGTCAACTTTTTATGTTAAAATAGAATATTATTAAATGATAAAAATTATTTGGATAAAATAAATATTATTTTTGGAATCAATAAGTTGAAATTATCCAATAGTTATTTCTTCCTGATTTTCGGAGATAGTCAATTTTTGTGGTAAAAATTAAATAATGTTTAAATATATAATGTGATTTATGACATCATAATGACCTTATTGTGCTGTAATAAAATACTATAAACATTATGTTCGGCCAATATAGGTTTTACCATTAAAATAATGTGATTTTATGTTCGTTTGATTTATTTTACAAAGATTTAATAGACCATTGAAGACTTATAAAACATTTTAGTTTTTCAAATTGATTTCCTTGAGAGTGTGACTCACCTCCACAAAAGAAGCCCTATTATTTTAAGAAGTTTGAAAATTGTCCTTATAAAATATTGTTTTCCACTCCTCTTTGGAAATAACCATGGAAAGAACAATGGGATAGTTTGTGGTTTTGATTAGTTGAATGTGAGGCGTCCCAAACCTAAATAATAAAGAATTCCCTCTCCTTTCTTATATAAACCCACTCAAGATCCAACTTCCTCTTAAATCAAAGATTTTGGAGGTCATCTAACCGCTTAACTCCTCTAATTATAATCCTCACAAGGTGCCCCAATCTCCCAAGAATCCTCTCCCAAGCCTCTCCCAAGCCATCGGGATCACACCTCCAAGTAAGGGATTCCTAGATTTCTCTTTTTATCCAAGTTTCTTAATATTGTTATGTCCTTTTATTTTAAATTATATATTTTGGGGTAAGATTTAAAACCTCCCAAATACTTCCCTTTTTATTTTTTAATGATTAGATACCCCTTTCTCTCTTATTAAATTCCTCTCATGTGCACCCATTACCATGCCGAAATTCCATAAGGAATTTATCTCTCCTCATTTACATTCAAGTAATTATTCTGTATCATTAATCTAAATTCCATTACAATTTTTGGGAAATGTATCTATATTAACACTTACTTTCAATTTCATTTAATATTAGGATACACCACTCTCTCTATCCTCTACCATTTTTATGTGTTCTTATTTTATGTCGTTATGCTGCCGAAATTGCACAACGATTTTCCACGCGAAAGTCATTGTGTAGTTAATTACATTCCCATTTATCTATCAAGGGTATTCAATTTTATGAACATTAAATTATTGGTTAAAGAGATTCATGTATAAATTACACACACTTTTGTCATTAATAAATGTTAATTTTTAATGAATCCATGTTTTATGATCCATGTGGCACACTTATAAATGAAATGAAATGATTATGAAGGGTGCACCCTGATTGCACTCCAATGCATTAGGTGATATATTGTATCATGATACATCATGTGAAATGGGTGTTTAATCATGATAATCCAAGTGAAAAAGTGTTTACTTGTGCTTCATGTGCAACGAGGGTTTACTCATTCTCCTTGTGCAGTGAGACTTGGCTCATGCTAATTCCATGTTAAGTGTTGTTTCCACATTTTCATTTTATGATAATCATGATATATCATTCCTTTATGTTCATGTTTCTATTGAGATCCATTTATATGCCTATTTTCTAACATGTATTGTAATCTTCATGTTATACATTTTTTACTCTTTTACTAGGCTTTATAGCTCACCCTTTTCTTATGCATGTCCTCAGGTTATCCCATGCATGGTTAAGTATGAGGGAATATAGTGGTCATGTAAAAGATGTTTTCATTAAAGATGTGGTGTTTCATGTTTTAAGTTGTTATGTAATGTTCCTAAGCCCCAAATACAGTAGACCTATCGATCTTCCATGTTGTATCGAGTGAATATTTTATGTAATAGATAACATTTAAATATGTAATAAAGAGTAGGGATGTCATAGGTCTCAAATGAAAAACTAGTGTCTTCGCACAATGTCTTGAAAAAATTTATATTTAGGATCTTGGCACAAGGCCTTGACTTTATGGTTAAGATGTGAAACATTATGCATTCCATCATTATGAAATTAGATATTGATATTACAAATGATTATTAAACTAGAATAATATCCATGTGAATAAGTAAATGACATTATTTGATTTATCTATTCCATATTATGTAGATGTTTATGTTTTAATGGATTGTTTTATATTCTTATACATTGGATTAATTATTTATTCGTAATTATGAATATCTATGCTATATTGTTATCCTTACTGAGCATCTGAGCTCACCCATTTCTTATGTTTTACTTTTCCCAGGATGTGATGAAGTATATTATGACTACCCTGTAGGAATAGGCTAAGGGATATGAGTGTGTTTAAAGGGGACACAATGTTGTTGTTTTTCTAGTCCATAATGTAATTTAAAACATATGTATGTATCTAGTACTTCCTAGGCTACTACAATGATCGTTATTTCGGGACATGACCTTTTTTGATCATGCCAATGTTATGTAATAATGCACTGACTCTGGGTAACTAGGGTCAGGGCATTACATTAGTACTTAAAATAGAATTAAATCTTTGAATAATGGTAATTTTAAAAAAATAATGTGGGAGGATGAAATCCTCAAATTTTGGAGAAGGCTATGTGTTCCCTCTATACCCGAGCTAATAATTTATTTATTGGATGATTCCCATTCCTTTAATATCTCTATACACCCTGGTAGAACTAATATGTGTAGATATTAGAATAAACATTTCAGAAGGGATAATATAAAGGGAGAAGTTGATAATTATGTAACAAGATTTTTAGTCTGTCAATAAGTGAATGCTAAATAAAACATTCAAGAGGTTTCATGAAATCCCTGTATATTCCTACATTGGAATGGGATGACATCACTATGGATTCATTCAATGTATTAAAAAAACGTCGAGAAAGAATTATGCAATATGGGTGATTGTTAATCGACTTACCAAATCTGCACATTTCCATGCTGTAAGGGAATATTTCTCACTTGTGATCCATTGAACACCTTATATTGATGAACTTTTAAGACTTTATAGTGAACATATTTCTATTGTGTATGATTATGATACATTATTTACATTCAAATTCTGGAATATTCTTTAGATTGATGTGGATAATAAGCTTCGTTTGAGTACTTCTTATCACCCTCAAACTGATGGGATTTATGAATGGACTATTAAAACATAAAAATTCATGTTGAGGTCATATACCTTTAATGTTAAATTTATTTTAGATTATTATTTTATTTTGGTATATTTATCTTAAAATAATAGTTACGATTCATGTATTCAAATTATACCATATGAAGCATTTTATGGAAAGAGATTTCGTACACCAACATGTTGGGATGAAGATGGTGAAAGGAACCCTCTAGGGTCATAGCATGTGGAGGAAAACATAGAGAAGTTGAAGACTATTCAAACCCATATCAAACTAGAAGAAGGAACTAATCTGATAATCAAAGGAGGGATTTGGAGTTTCAAGTTGGAGATCCTGTTTTCTTGATAGTATCTCTAATGAATGTTGTTATAACAATTGTGATGAAAGGGAAACTGACCCCTAAGTACATTTGTTCCTTTTGAAATTATAGAAAGAATCATATATGTGGATTATTGTTTGAAAATTCTGCCTAGAATTTCAAAATATCACAACGTGTTCCAAATTTCATTGTTAACGATGTATACGCTAGAACAACGCATGTTCTCACATCTAATGAATTATAATTGGAACCCAATTACTCTTACTGTGAAGATCCTATCTAGACTCCAGACACTAAAGAAAACATGTTGAGGAATTAGATGACTCATATGGTAATTATACTTGGGAAAAATCATAAAATTGATGAGGTGACGTGGAAACCAGAGGATCTTATGATCAATAACTAACCAAGTCATCTTTATTGGGTGACATTTTGAAAATATCGAGGATGCATTTTTTTAGGGGGGAGAATGTAACACCCAAAATTATATCAATAATATATACCTTCATATGTTTATTTCATATAGTATAGATCACATATATAACACTATAAAAACATTATAAATATATAATGAATGTAAAAATAGGTATTTATAGAAGTTTACGAACCCATATTAATGAAATAATAACTGGACCATAAGAATATTAACATGACCCTTATGAATAATAAATCGACTGAATGAATAGAAACCTCAAATATGTTTTAATAAATAAAATTTAAGGATCTTATAATTGAAATAATGATATAAGTATATTATAGTATAAGTAAGTGAATATTTTAAAAGTTACAAACTAATTGTTGGTTTTTTTGTGTTTTGTAAATATATAATTACAATTTTATAATTAATAAAATGATATAATGAAAATCAATTTTATTAAAATGTATTAAAAAATAAATATTTTGTTTTCTTATCTTTGTCAATAATATAATGATCCATTATTAAATTTATCATAGTGTTATAAAATCAGTTATATTTTTAAAAAAAATGTAATTTTTGAGTAAATATTGATTTTAATTAAAAACTAAATTTCTCATATTTAGATAAGTATTTCCATAAAACGGTGTTATGTTTTGAATTCTACACATCACAAAATATTTAGTTTGAATTTTTTGGATTTTTCTAAAATACTCAATTTTTATGAATAGTAAAATATGACAATATACGATATAAATATATTATATATTAAACACACTATTCCTTGAGTCATGAATGATGTAATAACTATAATCTCTATCTTCCTTTAATTATTTTAAAATATTTGGTGATAATTCTTAATCTATTCATAGTCTTGAGAAAAAATAATAAACCAATGAATTAAATATTCAAAAATCACCCCTCTCATTCACTATAAATACCACCCCTCAACACCCCTTCTCCTAACAACTATAAGCCACTGATCCCTATAAAATTTCATCCCAATATTCTTTCCAAGCCTCTCCCCCATTTCCAATATCTCTTGGTCTCATTGAAATACCAAAACCAATCCCCTCAAGGAGGATTACTCAAGAGGTAAGATCCTCTTCATTTTCCATTTAATATATTTTCATTTTATTTTCTATTTCTATACTCACATACTATATAAAAATGATCACAATCACTCTAGTATAATCTATATATATGAATTATTTAATGTTAATGAAATATACTCCCCCAAACTCCTTTCTCTCTCTCTCTCTCTTTTATTTTAAAAAAATGATTTCATTATCATTGAGGTGTGATCTACAACCTTTGTGGAAGAAATATTTTTGGACATCCATATCGGCCTACTGAATATCCCTAATGTAATTTTTTCCCTTGATTTTGAGGAATAATATTACTGATTTTGGGTGAACTGTTCATTGTATATTGGGGGTTGCTGCATGAATGTTTTTAAAGGGATTCCAGATTTCAATCCCTTTTCCAAATCCCCTATAGCTCTGATCTGGATTGGTTTTCATGGGATATCATTGCATTGGTTTAAACAATCTGCTTTGTTTCTGATATCTAAGCTCATGCGAAATTATTTGTAACTAGATACAGTTACATGGACTCTATCAAGGCAGTCTTTAGCTAGCATTTGAGTTGAAATTTGTTGTATCTAAGGACCTACCCTATCAAATTCCGATCTAGAATGGTGATCTTGGATTTTATCAGGAGGTTTTTTATGAAGGGGTTTTAGATTACTATGATCTTTTCATGAAACTTGGACATGATTTAAAAGACTATGGCAAGAAGACTACACCTAATAAGGCCAAAAATCCACCTGGATTGTAAAATATAAGCAGAATATTGGATTTTATATGGCCAATGTTAGGAATAATACTAGCCCATCTAGTTTTCCTAATGAAGGGAAAAAGACTGACGTGAATAAGGAGATTCTGGTCTATAATTAACAACCTTCTAATGTTGATGTACTATTATGATTTTTTAAAATGTGATTTCTAAAACATGTACAATCCATATTCCTACAAACATGGAAGATGATCCACTTATATATCGTTAAACACATTATACAAGAGACAAAGAGCAAGGTGTTCTCTTGGATTGTAACGACTCATTTCAGAAGGATGATGACCGTATTAATAAAATTGATGAAGAATATCTCAAATCACAAGCTAGGAAAGTGAAAACATGATGTGTACACTGATGGATACATCACCCAAAATCCAATGAAAACAAATAAATGTAGAAACTATTCTGACATTGAATGAACCACAGTTTCATGATTGTTCAAAGCCCCGAGGAAAGAAAATTCCGAGCTTCCTCAACAACCGGTAGAGCTTTTTACAACCTCTGGTTCATAGGAGGTGGTATGTAACAAGAATAATGATCATGTGTAAACAAATGCCTACTTTATTGAGGACAATTTAAGTGATGAGTTGATGCATGGATAGATGAACAAGTTGAAATTACACATAAACAATACAAGAACTATGTCATTTCTACAGACACATACCATGAAATTTTAAAACGTATGTACATAAGGATGGTTGAAGAATACAAGAAGAATAATAATTTCAACTTTAGAGACATACCATGGGAATTATTTATACCGGTTAAAATCATGCTAGAGAGATATTGGTTTTGTTTTTTTTATGATGATGTTTTTTTCCATGGGAATTTTGGAGTTGTTTTGCTGCTAGGTGGTTTTTCTCTATATGGTGTCTTTCATTGACATGTATGTTTGGATTGTGACATGGATCAGGTTTGAACCAAGGATTCTTTCCTTGAGGCTCATGATGAGTATATGTTTGATCACTTGTATGATTTTGATGGTTCATGATTTTTCCATCTTGATGAGATTGTTGGCATGAAAGGCCCTGTCTCACATTTTCAAGGAAATAATTTACCTGTTATGGAACATAATATTATTTTCCTTAGATTTATATTTTTTAGGATTGTGCCCCTGTCTATTTCTATCTATTTGGATTCTTATATTACCATAAACCACCATATGGATATTAAGATTGGCTATTGTGGCAAGTCTCAGTGAGGCCCAATGTTTGTAGAATGCAGTTGGTGATAAAATACTGAAAATAGTGGTGGGTCACATGGCACAACGGAGACCATGAATTTTTTTTGTGGTTCCAAACCCCGTTAATTATGCATATTGTGAATGTTCCATTCTCAGAATTTCAATGAAGATTTTTTCACGTGAAATTGATTTGAGGATCCATTTTTTTCTAATAGAAGATGTTCAATCCCACGATGATAGTGTCCGCCTTCATCGTTATTATTATTCTAGGTTTAATGTGTAGTTTTTATCTAACTTAATGTTGGTGTAATCTCATTACATATCATTTATTAAATATAAATTTTGTTTTATTTAATGTAGTTTGGGATACAAGCTGAGAGACCAACCCATATCTTAATTTTTCTAAAAAAGGTCAAGTGGAAGACACATTCAAACAAAATCCAAGGGATTCTACCCGAATCATCATTTTTTTCATTCTTTTTATTCTTCCACAATCTTACCCCAATGTACTATTTCTTTATATTCTTTTTATTCGTATATATTTTATGTATATGTTTCAAAATCATATATCTAGACCAGTTTAACAAAATTTTATGGGGAAATAGATGTTTTATAAGGTTTTCTTCTCAATTATTCGAGATATGAAAACCTAATTAAAGAAAACATCCAAATTTATTACCATTTTTGAAGAACTATACATAATCTATTATAAGACGCCATTATTTTTCATAATTCAATAATTTTTTCCTAAAAACAATATTTTTTCATTTCCTGTTTTATACAAACAATCACAACAAATACAAATGATTTTTTATATGACATATTCTATGTAATGTACAAAGTGTATTTCTCTCAAGAATTTATTAATTATTTTATTAGAGTATGCTCATCTATTTCAACACCTATATTTAATTTTATTATTTATTTAGGTTTATCTCTTATTTTCAATATCCACCATATTTTATTAAATTGTTTATGATCAGTTTGATTGTGGATGTACTATCTTGATACCATTCTCTATACTACACAAAATAGAAAGTGATTACATTTATATATTTGGGAATGTTATTTGAATTTAATATGTGTATATTTTTTTATCACCATTCATTATGAGGAATGAATTGGAATTAGTAAGTGAAGGGTGGGGCCCGCTATAGACCCTTGATTAATAAGTAGGTCCAATGAGACAAAATAGACTTGTTTTTTACTAAATACATATGGTGTGATTGTTGAGGCCTTGATGTTATGTTTATGAAGTCTGGAATTAATAATTCCATCACATTAAAACTAGTAATTGATTTTCTATCTGATTATTAAACTAGAATAATATTCATGTTTATGTTTTATTATGGATTATTTAATCTTCTTTTATTCCTGCAATATTATTCTCAAGATTATATTTTAATGGCATGTGAATTTGTAGTTATTCATAATGCCTAATTATATATGATTCTAATGTATTAATTACCGTTAAATAGTATCTAAGATCACCCTTTCATATTTATTATTTCTACCCCAGATTCAAAGTGGTATTTAATGAATGACTTGCAGGGATCATCTTGGAGTTATTGATGTTTCCAATAAAATTTATATATTGTTTTAAATTTCAAGTTATAATGTAAAGTTCATATATATAACCTAGCTTCCAAAACTGCTTATCTAATCATCCCTTTGGGATGAAACCTTCTTGTAATCATACCAATATAATAAAGAAAGGCACTGCACCCAGGGTACTGGGGTCAGGGTCTTTACACATACCTTAAAAAACAATAGATTACAAGTCTACAAATATGAAAAGGATTATATATAAGGTGCGAGTGAAATCCTTTTATGATTACAGTAGTAGTCTATATAATTAATTTTATAAGTTATACCTAAAATGGTAGTTTGAAAAAAACTAGAAAATACCTTGGATTACTTTTAGATATTAAATTAAAAAACCGAGTTTTAGAAATTTAACATTTTGAACTATTTTACCTTGATATAGAGTATTGTAATCGAGATTTTAAGTTGAATCCCATAAAATTACATAGTCATAAAACATATGTAAACAATACCTTATTGTAAACATAATCATAAAAGATGCCCAATTTGAAAATCAACACCAGGCTTGGAGTGATAGTCTATGAGGGCCCTAGTGAAACCACCAAGTAACCCATACTGTGAACAAATGGACATAAACATGTATATACCCACATTTCCCTCATTAAGTTAAAATTCCCTAGATAGAAAATTAATTACACATGGGGAAAATATTCTATGTAAAATATAATCTAGAGTAGTTCTCATCCTAATTTCACCCATAACTACCCATGGAACTCATGAAATTCTAATAAAATCATAATCTTAATGAAACCAATCAACATACCATATATCAAGTCCATATCAATATATTCACTATAATAAGACCAAAAAATATCTATAAAATAAAGAGAATAATATATATAGAATCACATTATCAATATTAATACAAATAATTCCTAAAATGACTTTATGATTCATAACATTACATAAATCCATGAATCATTTTTATTTAAAACAATTCAAATCTCAAAACAATAAAAATAAAAAAATTTATGTCAACATAATTCTCAAGACATTTCATCAAACATTATTTTTTCATGAAATAAATTTTTTGAGAGTAATACATTAAATAACATGAAATGATATTTTATAAAAATATGAATTCATATTAAATATCAATAATAATTTCACTTAGACCAATGGAAAAAATAATGTAATTTATCAAAATTTCTTATCTGTAGGAAATGAGGTTTTAAGAATACAATGACTTAGTACTTTTTAATATTAATTCAGGTTACCTTTAGGTGAAGGATAGAGTTCCTAGTAAATGTATTATGTTGTGTAATGAATTTTGAATATTACATTAGGTAACCTTGATTCTTAAAAAAATGTTTGGGGGTGAATTATGTAAAAAAAATGTATAAAGTGATGGATTCCCATTTATTATGGGTATTTAATATGAGAATTTTAAAATCTTGGAATGTAATTTGACGTTCACAAGATTGTGAAAGGAAATTCATGGTATTTCATATGCAGATATATTTGAAGTCAAATTATTGCATGAAGTTATTAATCTATGGATTATTGTGAATGATGAATTCTATATATTTTTGTTGGTTTGAGATAATTTTAATTGATTTTAAACTACTAAGAATGATTTAAGATTATTTAAAGATGTTCTAAATATTCTATGGGTAGATGGAATTTATTTTTAGAATTTGAGTAGCCTAAAAATGGAAAATCAATAAACTCTATGTGATACATAAGGGTATAGGCTATTTGTATAAAGATACATATTTTATCATAAAATATATGAAAAAGAAACCTTAATATGTTATAACCTGCATAAGGATAATGGTAAATTATAGGAGGATTTTTAAGGGCTATTTATATTTTACATCAAGGTAATTCAAAGAGTCAATTATGTGTGTTAATGTATGATTGAACATCATAAGGGAAAAAATACTCATTTAATGGTTCTACTAAGCCATGTATAGGAATAAATGATCTACAATTTCTTAATTCATGGGTACGTTGGACTATATAAAGGTCATTATAGAGTTAAAATAGCTACCTAAAGGTCATCATGATCTATATATGGGTCTTTGGGATATTGTTTAATGGTATTTTCTAATTTCAAGAATTATATTATGAGATGAAGAAAGTATGAGAATTATTATAATGAAAATGGTAATTAATTGGAAGTTAAATATGATGTTGAAAGAATTGTATGATAAATCTAGGAAAATCACGTTACCAATGATCAACAATTCATGATAAGATGATATAAATGGTGGAGAATGAAGATAGAATATAATCAAACTGAAGCTAATGTAATTTCCCAATGAATTAACACAAAGAAGGATAGGGTATAATATTATGTAGATGATATTTCCCCTTAAAAAATAATGAAGGGAAGATGTCCTTGTTGTAATAGAATCCTTTTTGATATTTTTAGTTGAAAAATGATGCGTTGGTGAAACACCATGATATAGGATAAATTTTTTTTATTCATATGGAACATGCATACCTGGAATAATGAAAATGAGAAGTTTTATTTTATGAATAAAATTAAAAGATAGGGAAACCAAGATATTTCCATATATCATGGAGGGAATACAGGATGTACCAAGTCATCATATTATTTTTTTGGGAAAAGGATGATGAAACATAAGTGTTATAAAATACCAAATTTATATAAATTCTCAGTTGTCACTTGAGGTAGATTGAATATGAGGAATTCCAGATGATTCTGAATGTACTATATAAAATATAAATAAATTTCAAGTCAAAGAATATAGTGACTGAGGGAAATTTCTAGTATAATTTCCTATTTGAGGACTTGTGTATCAAATGAATAGAAGTATTAGAAAATAAAAATTATTTATTTTACTGCACTAAAAAATAATAAAGTAACTGAATAATAGAAAAACATATGATTTTCTAAAATAGATTTCTAGAAGATATATCTAATGTGTCAATGAAAATATTATTCCTCACACTTTTATATAGAATATACTAAATTTTATTGAATAAGAGTAGAGAATAAGAGATTTTGCTTTGTATACATAAATTGATTATATACAAGATGATGTTTTGAGATGTTTAGAAAAAAAATACATATACTGTAGAAGTATAAAGAATAATATATGTATCCTAGTAAACAGAGGAAGTGGATTTGTTTCATTGGTTACAAAGGGACTATAGGCTTCATTGGTGATCTACATCACAAGGATTTTGTAGAAACATGTATTTTATTGATATTAGAGAATGATAATATAGTCATTTCATTGTACCAGGCCAGTGTTAGGGTAATGAGTTAAAGTCCATATAGTTTCATATGATATATTTTTTATTATAATGATGTTTTCTACTTAGGGTAACAACCACATGTAACTTGGGATGTAGTCATCCAGAAAGAGCTGAACCTAAACAAATCTAGCTATTCTTGACATGTAACTTTTCTTGTTTATTTCTGTATGTACAATAGAAAGGGAGAGAGAAATAAATAGTTAAATCCATTGATTTTATATGTTTATAGGTGACGAGTGATAAAATATTATATTATTTTATAAGTATACCAACATTGTTTCACCCCCACCCACTTCATGTTCGGATGATCCTTATTTTATTTTAACATTTTTTATTAGATCTACAATCATTCCTTTATTTTGGATATTCAATTATTTTCAAAATATTGACTTTTATTTGGATTTCTCTTGAAATGGAAACATAGATTAAAAAAATGGAGAAGTCATATCATCAATTAAATAAATTACCATCCCATAAAAAATGAAGAATAAATGAAATAAGTAGTAGTATATAATGAAAAATAAGATCCCCCTTTATATATGGGAAATAAAATACATTTTCCACTTTCAAAAATAATGATGATATCTTAAAAAGTATAAATAAAGGATAACAGAATAATAAGTGTAGTTTAATGAAGGTAAACAACACTTAAACATCAGTTGAATCAAATATCATCCATGAAGATGAGGTAATTATAAATTCTATCGACAATTTTTCCTCTTATGAATCATAAATAACTGGTGAAAACCATATTTCTAAGGACAAGGTTGAAAAATCATATGTTTATTCATGTCTGTACATTGATGAAATCCTTTAAGGGTTAGAAAAGGATGTTGTTGATTTTATTTATGGCTCTATTAAAAATTTCAGGAGGAATTTAAGGACCATAAAAAAATCACTTATAAATGATAATAACTTATGTAAAAATGTTCTTGAATGAAAAAAAATATTTTAAATGAAATAGAGGCCAAAGAAACAATTCATTTAGAGTATGAAGGAAAAATTCTCTAGACTTAGGAACGATTAGATGAAATTGAACCATAGTAAATAAGAATACCTGAAAAGGATAGATGAATTTACCCATGAATATGAATAAGTAGTTTCTACCATGAATACTCAACTGATGGTCAATGGAAATATAATTTAAGTGATCGAGAAACTACTACATGAAATGAAAAAATTAACGATGATTAAATTGATAAATTCAAGAAGACTAGTGAGTAAAATTTCAAAATAGTATAGAATCATATAAAAATCAACAATATGAAATTATTATAGAGTGAATTAAAACATGAAAATCAGAAAGCCACTCTTGCTAGGACATAAAAACATATAGTAAGATGTGTTGATAGAACACATTTTTATAAGGGAGATTACTGAGAAAAAATTATCTAATAGGTAGGAAATATACCATGATACCATTTGATGAGAATTTTATAATATTTAGACATAAATACACTATAAAAATTTGAAAAAAATAGTTGAATGAAATATATTTCTATCTACAATTCCGGTGTAAAATCAAACAAATTTCGAAATAATGGATGATAAATAGATTGAATCCCACCACTAGATCTACATTAGTTTAAAAAAATAATTGAGTTTTTACTCCCTTAAATAATAGTAATTTTTTCTAGAAAATTCAAAAAAATAACATGCCTCTAATTCTATAGAGATTCTATTAGTAATATAAAAAAAGGAAGGTAAGGAAAATCTAATGTAATTCTAAAAAAATTGAAGAATATATTTTCTTTAAACATATTTATAGTCTTTGAGTATCTATATGAATCTAAGACATATGTTCTTCACAAAAATAGAACATGATTATCTAAACACAAAAGTTCATGTATCAATAACAAATAAGAATAAAAATCATAATAGCTAGTGATAAGAGGAAACACTACCTTGGGAAGGATTTTAGAAAATTAATTCAATATAAATACTCCCGTGATGTTAGTTAATTTTTTTGGTGAGTTTTACATTGGATTTAAGAAATTTAGTCAATCCAGATTACTTAATTTGTTCAATATGTGTTCCATATCAAAAGAAAAAAACTGCTTATTCAGTCATATAAGAGGAAGAAAAATGGATCTTTACGAATGATCCATGGGTAAAAGAATCAATATATGTAAGTTAAATAGAATTAAGTGAGTCTATAGGAATGAATACAGGACCAATATAGTTAAAGGTTCACAATAGAGGCTATAAGAAGAATGAATAAATCTGATTATGTCTAAAAAACGACACAATTATCAGTCAAACTGATTTGGAAAAAGAAACCAATTGTAGGATGAAAGTGAAAAATCATGTATTAAAGGGAAAGAGAATATTCCACATTAAGAAATTGAATTTTGAATATTTTTTTCATCACAAGAAAACCCAATTCTTGTAAAATAACATTTTGTGTGGCGCAATCTTATTGAGAAATACTCAAAGGAATATATAAAAATCACACCAACTCCATAAGGAATCATTAAGAACTTGAATTCAACCCATGTGATGCATATTACATGATAGATAATATTAAATGTAATATCCCAAATAATGAGATAAGAAAAGTACCCATGATCCCTAACGAAAAAACATATTTGGAAAAATTTTGTGGATGATTAACGATCCTATTTAGGATTGGAGCTAAATTGATGGTGCAGAGTTAGTTGAGAAGAAACTCTTATCCCAACAACTCACATTAATGATTAAAGATATTCCAACATATTAAGATATCATTTTTGTTGTATTTTAATGCTAACCATATTTGAAATTGATGGTGACTCTAGTTCTTAAAGGTAGACTTAATGAAGTGAATTATGATGGAATAACTATACCAGATCTAAATAAGATCCCATCATGGTATTATTCATGAATTTATATTATAAATATAATTTTCATTAAATATATACCATGAAAAATTAGAGATAGAATTCATCATTTAATTGAGAGTATATCTTAATAATCTATAAAAAATATTCAATCTATATAAATATAGGGTTTCTAGTTGGAGATTAATACACTATCCTTGAAAATGTTGTGAATTATTACTCTCCAACAAATTATTTATCAAGAATCAATTACATTATTAAGATGTATAAATTAATTTTATAAATGAATTTAAAAAAATAATGAAAAATAATATATTATTTCAAAAAACCGCCATATATAACTGAATGTTTTTAACATGTATGTTGATACTAGTATATGATATTTGGTTATTATTCAAAATAAAATAATGTTAAAATTTAAAATTATTAGGATTCATCTTAAATACATATGAGATTTTGCTGAATTAGTTGATGTAATAAATATTAGTTGGTATCAAATTCATAGTGTTATATAATGAATTATTGTCTAATTCTATCCCTCATGTTATCGACACCGGGTATAGATCATGTAGAATTTGTATGGGAATAATGATACACAATTACTAAAAAAATTAATCCATACCATCCTCAGCCATGATCTATATATATTTAATCAATAATGGGGATTAGAAAATGAGAGAAAATAATGAGAAATGGGAGATATGAGAAGATTATGAATCTATAATTAGAAGGACATATTGAAATATATATTTTCCTATTTGTGTTGAGAAAGAATTCAAAGGGATATATTTTTTAGCCAACTTTTTGGTTCATTTATACATATCTTAAATAATATGGTGAGTGTAAAATTCATTATGAAAATATTTATTGAAGGAGGGACAAATTGAAAAAATAATGGAGTTCCCAACTGTGTTGAGAAGATGGTGTGAAATCCCAATCAATGTACTATATTGTGTAATGGATTGAATATATTTCACAAGGTTTATTGATTTACCATAAGACATGAAATAAGTGTTGTGTAAATATGTTAGAATCTGACAAATGTATATTTTCAAGGATACCTATGTGTCGATGTAAAATAATTTTACATGTTTGATTGCTTGGAAGGTATGTGGAAGATCCTAAGCTAGTGGAAGATGCTTCTCTGTATTTCATATATAGAACTATTTCAAGAATAATTATTGGAAGAAGAAATTGTTCCATTATGTGATTTTAATGATTAATTATATGTCTTTTTGAAGTTCAAGAGATTATTTAAGAAGAGTTTAAGTTATTTATAATTCCTTATGATCAGTTTAAAGTGTTTTACTAATGTTTCAGTTATATATAATTTATTTTAATAATTTGAGAATTTGACTAAATGTAGATCCAAAACATATATATTTTACATATTTTTAGTAGAAATATCAATAAATGAAACTTAAGAATCATAAAATAATCATAATGGTAACCTTAATATTGTATAATCTGTTTAAGGGTAATGCATAGATCTCAAAAGAAACGTAACGATTATATAGACTCTATGTCAAAGTAAATTATAAATAAAACGAGTTGTAATGAAAAATTAAACATTGGAAGGATAAAATAACTCTCATAATGGTTACACTAATCCACAAAAAGTTAATTCTATCATATAATACACTACAAAAATATCATTCCAATGGAAATTGAGAGATGTAATGATCATTAAAACACTAGTAAAGGTCTTAGTGATGTTGGTAAAACGTTGAATAAAATGATGGAAAATGAGAATGAAAATAATGATTCATTTGATGTTAAATATGATGATGAAAATTTTGTGTAATAAAAGTAGAAACACCTTTATTCTAATAATCCATGTTTCAATCTGAGATAAACTTATTGGTAGAGAATAAATATGGAAGACATGGCGGCATGATCTAAATAAATAATCTGAGGAGAAATGATGTTAAAGGAGAATATCCCTAATCATGGAGTGGGATATGGTCATTAGAAAATGGATAGTGACAAAATTACATGTTTTAGTAAAAACCATAGCGATATTTGTGGTTGAAGAATTATGAATTAAAGGAAATCCTTTCCTGAGGACACATGGTGTTATGGTATGCCACACATGTATACATGGGATTATTAATAAAAAAATTGAAGATTATGTAAAAAATTAATGAATTTGAAGCCACGATATTTCCATATATTATAGATATTGTAAATAAAGTATCAATTCATCAGTTTATTTTATAGGGAACATGAATATGAAAGACATTCCTTGTGAAATATAGAATATTTTTTTCATTTAAAGGATGATATTTGAGGGTATTTGAATTTGATAAATATATATAAATACTAAAAACATTATCTTGAATTATAAATATATTTTTAGGTCAAATAAGATAGTACATGAGATAAATACTTGATAAAACATTATTACAGACCATGCATATAAATGTAATAGAACCAATTCTGTATGAAAAGTATATTTGTATGTTTTAATGATGAGTGCAGATAAATGAAGAAGAAAAGAAGAAGAAGAGTAATAGAGTTTGTATTATGATATTTTGTTCAATATGATATGCATTTTTTGTAAAAAAAGTACTCCCAATATTTTTAGTGTATATCATTGAACACATTTAAGAAAAATAGGAAAGAAGATATCGTGTGTGCCATACATCAACCGATCATACATAAGATGAAGTTAAATGAAGAATAGTCTACAAAATAAATATTTTATATAATCCTGAGTAAAAATTCATTACCACCACTAAATTTCTATTTTTATAAAATAGTTTAATTCATATTGGCCCATGAGGTAATCAAGGATTTACTGATAGTCCACTATAGAAGGAGAAGATCCAAACCTGTATTCTTTTGAGATAAAAAAGTAAAAATGAATTTCTTGTTGTTTACATTGTGGGATATAGGATAACATTTTTTCTATACACATTTTTATTCTTCCATTAATTATATTAATGAATCCATTCTTGTGGGATAGTTACCATGTGTCCATAATGAAATTGTTATCCTCAAATTGATGAAATTCATCAATACTTCCTTATTATCTTTTGATGTTCATTTTAATGTTTATATCTTCAAAAAAAAGTGTAGTATAAATATACAAATATAAAATTATACTCATTAAAATTGTTAATACATGATAAGAGATAAAAGATCAAATTGATTTAAAAGTGTTCCCACAGTAGTTCAACTTCTCTATGTATAGGGTTTATCCCTATCTGATGATAAAAGATCATATAAGGATATTGTGAAATAAGAAGAGTGATATTGATTTCCTCCCACAACAATCATGCAATTTTTCGAAGAGGGGTAGAAATTGGAATTTGTCCTTTGTATTTTCAAGGGACTCCCATAATAATAATAATAAAAAGAACAATTATTATTATTATTTTATATCACTAATATATAAAATCCAATTATATAAACACACATTTATAAAAAATTCATAACCAATAATAACATCATCTATTTATTATAATGTCACGTCCACTATAGTAATTACTCATTATAATAATACCAACGATTACAATATTGTGATAATAGAAAAATATGATTAATTTTTGAAATAAAATTATATAATAATCATCATAATATAACAAGTCTTTATTAAGGATAAAAAGTTCACCATCAATATATATCATTTGAAACTCCTTTACAAGGGCAATATATAAAAATAGTTTATAAAATATAAATGCAAAATTCTATCCATAATAATATTTTATAAATGTATAATAAAAAATAATTGAAACTCATTCGATAAATGTTATATAGAAAATAAATAGTCAAAAAATTATAATATTCAAAAAATTAATTCCAAATAGTGTGGGAAGTTTAGAATATAAAAAACATTGATTGTGGAAAACTTGTTAGTATGCATAGTAATCATTTACAGTTCTTATAATTTCCCAATAACTATGATTCAACCATTGGTTCTACATTTTAATAATATAAATCTACTATAAATCATTTTAAAATAGCTGAAAAACTATTCTCAATTAATTATTTCCAAAATTTGAGATAAATCTATTTCAATAAAAATGTTTATTATTATTATAACATCTATATTAAAAATAAAACATGTGGTTCCACACGATGCAGTATGAAATTATTTATTTTAAAAAAATGGTGTGATTATATGTAACATCATAACTTCATAGTGCTTCCCAAAACCATGATAAATTTTTTAACATAGGAAATGTGTGGATTGATGTGATGTGGTTTACTGATCCCTATAGTGTGGTTATTGGAAAATTGAGTATAGACCATACTGTGGTGGAAATAAAAATTTCATGATCTATGATATGAAAATATAACAATTTTTTTTTAAATATACTTAAAATGGTAATGGTTTATAGTGTGACCATATAATAAAAATGAAATGGCTATAAGAAAAAAATGTAAACTATTTTACAATGACAAGACATATCCTTTAGGGTTGAAAATTTCATCTCCTATTTAGGAAATTCTCAATAGTTATTCAACATAAGTTTGTATTTCTAAAATTATCATTTAATTAGCTTATTTTTGGACAAATTATTCATTAATTTATGTTTTAAATTATTAATATATGTCAAATTTAGTTTAAATATCCCCTAAAAACATCATAACATTATCGTACATGTATTTAATGGGTTATATACATGGTATGGTAATTGATTTATATTTATTATACCTTCACATGGGATTTTTTAGGGGTTACGATTTTGAATTTATATCTTAATGATAGTTTTTACATCTTAAGTGTTATGATTATAATGGAATTCCTGACCCTTTTAATTTTTCAAACATGGCAATGTGTACTTTGTCTCAATCAAGTCATTATAATGGCAGCTTAGTATCTATCAATAAAATTAAGGGTTTTTTAATCTATTATATAAGGATAGCTGTGATGGGGATCAATAATTTCATAATATTGAAAACCTTTACAAGAAAGGGTTTCATACACATTATCCATGTCATTCATATGGGAATGAAAAATTATAGTTTCCTTCAAATATGGGTTAGTAATAGAATATATGAGTTATGTAATGAGTTACACATTAATATGAATTAAACATATTGATATAGTGAAAGATATATAAATTTAAAACTAATTAATTAGAATCATTCATAAAATATAATGTAATACATTAGATAATATGGTTAGTTTTGAACCCCCATAAAAAATAAGTGTTAAATTCCTTATAAGAAAATACTTACCAAAAACACAATAATCCAACTGGGAATGTTCTTCTAAATCAGGTTTCACATAAATTATATTTTTTTATGTATTGATAATTATAGGTAATCATAATAGGATTTAGTGTACATATTTTTCATGAACATTGGTTTAAACTTAGCCTGAGAACCCTAAAAATTATAATACTAGAGGAATTTTAACATGATTCTACCTTCTTTTAGTTATTTCTCATTAATCATTTGTTTTTACTCATGAATTTGGATGGTATTGGAACTTTTGAACATGGAGAGTCTTTTCTATGAGAAATGACCTAAATATCAGGGATTTATGTTTTTTGAAACTAATGGAGTATGGGTATAAATTTTATAATGGATTATGAGAATTTCATTTGGTGTTTTGTTTAACCTGTGGTCTTTTTCTATCTGTTTCAAAAGAATCAACATAAAGAATGATTAAAAATCATGAGCAAGTTACATGACAAGAATCTATTGTCATGTTGACAATGTTAAATTTTTTATAGCATTAAATGTTTACATTTGTTTAGAGTTTTTCACATCATGAAAAGATTTATCAGTTTTTTTCTAAATACAGTGATTCATTTTTTTGGAATATATGGATTTCATGGACATCACATCATGAACTACATATTCATATAATTTAATTTTACCATCATATATGTTTTAATGCATTGAACATGTAATTTATTTTTTACATGGCACACATGATTTTATCTAAATAACTAGGACCTATCCCAAGATATTTTTGGGATATCTGCTCCTTCAATATTTTTTTGTTCAGAAATTTATTTTCATTGTGGATGCACTAAGTTAATCTATGTAAGTGATATTTATTATTTATTATTTTCATTGGTCATAGTAGTGTGTTACACTATGTTTTCAAATCTATTGGTCTTGTGGTGTTGATTCTCTTGATCCATTTTTGATCAATTGTGTGATTTTCCTCTAAAGTATGAACATTGTGTTAGTTTGGATGTGAGTTTTGAGTTTATAGTAGTACAAGATGGGTTATCCTCCCCTCATACCATTTTACAAATTGAATTTATTCTAATTTGTCAGGATTTATTATGGGGAATTCATTATCGTCTTTGCATTCATCTATGTTGTTGAATACCATTGTGGGAATGTGAAACCAGATATCGAGGCTTGTGGTTTTGTCTCTAGTGTATGATGGATGAAATGAAATTATATTATTTTTAATAATTTTTTTTATAAATAAATCAATAATATTAAACAGTGTGTGGAAATGGGGTTTTGAGAAAATATTTTCTTCTCCTTATTCTAATAAAAGAAAATGGTATTTTAAAATAATTTTCAAATTTATTTATAAAATGTTTTCCAAATCAAAGTTTTAATTAATTGTTTTGTAAAATTTAGAACATGGTAAACCTTGGTTATTTCTATGTAAGGTGTATTAAGATGCCTTATCCATTGATACTGTCATGGGGATCACTCATGGGGTGTTCCGTTTCTCCCCAGGACTATTGTTTTGGGTATTTTTTAGACCTGATGGGAATTTCAATTGTTGGGGTGTTCCTCTTCTGTCAAAATTTGAATAATATTTCAAGATACATGATGTGTTCGATTGTTTATGTATTGATACTAGTACTTTGGCTAGCCTAACTTGTGGTGATCCATGGCATGATGTAACATGTGAAATTGGTTTTAACACTATTTAATTCATAATATATGTTATCCATGATTTAGTTTGACTATTTTAATATATGTCATATGTTTTGAAACTATTTTACCTAGATTATTTGGAACTGTGGAAAAAGAGGGAAATATTTTATAACGATTTTGATAAAAATAATATTTAACTAGTTTCAATTCCTTGTTTTCATTAATTTTGAGAATATTGAGAATTTTATACAACAACATTATACGGAAAACATGGGTGGGACCCTACTAAGAATATTTAAATCACACCTTACACACCCCTTAAGTGCTATATATACCTTGTTATTTGTTTTATATATGGAAGGGAAAGGTGCTATTGTGTGGTGATGAGGTTTCTATAAGATTTATATTGGTTTCTGGAAATGATATTGTGGGAGTTTTCCAGGGAAATAACTTAGAGTGTCTATTTTGGTTTGTTTTACTATACTATTGGACTTGTCCATCGGAGATTATTCAGATACATTTTTATTTTATCACTTATGTGGTTCCCTTGTTTCTATGAAATATATATCATTATTACACTTGCACTATTTATTCCAATCATGTGTGTATATATATATATATTTTGTGGTATACTCTAGGTTAAGATATATCGTTCCCTATTCTTGTTGTTTTTTTACTAGGATCTAGTAACGAGTCCATGGGGATCAAGAACACCCTATTAGTATGAGGCAGTTTGGTAGGGGTACTAATTTAAGACAGTATATTGGGTTAGGTTCCCAATAGTTTAGAATTGTTGGCATGGTTTTTATTTTTATTGGATGTTGGTAGACTAAAGATAAGATTTTAGGGACATTAGGGATAAATTTTTGTTAGTAACTTTCATCTCGTTCCATGAATATATTCATGTAATAATGGAATTTGGATATGCGTCTCTCCTATTCGCAGTTATTGATCTCAATCTTTGTTTTTATAATGGTTTTTAGGGTTGAACTGAGATTATCTCATTGTGTGATTATTTCTTCTATTTTTTTTGTTTTGTGATATTCCTCTAACAAATATTCTACTTATTCCTCATGAGGGTGTAGTGGATTATCCTTATGGTAATTGAACTATAGATAATAATATTTATAGGGGTATCAGGCTGTCAATTCGTGCTATTGACCAAAATGTACCGCAAGTCAATAACATAGTTGTTTTGGTAGAGACAAGAGTTTTAGGTGAATGGGATCGATCATGTGAGTTCTTACATTGGAAGACTCAATCTATTAAGGGTAATAATGAACCTCAAGAGGCCACGGTTCTGCTAGACTTGATCGATCAGATCCTTGACTTCATGGATACACCTATTAATATCAATTTGACAAGTGCAGTATTTAGACTTGAGGGTCCTAGTATGAGATTCTGGGATTCAGTTCTACAAGAGTATGTACACGTTGGCTTATAATGGAAGGTTTTTAAGACAAAAATATTCTAGTATTATTTTTCTATTTTTCTAATGATTGTGACATATTAGGAGTTACATTCCCTATAGTAGGAGGAGAATTCTAAGTCTGTGTACAGAAATCGGTTCACGAAACTGGTTCGTTTTTTTTGAGGTAGTAAATAATTACTATATGAAGGCATATAAGTAAGATTACTATTTTATAGTGGATTTAAAATCACTTGTATTAATGTTAAATATTTTTACCTATGTGGAGAGAGTATATAGGAAAATTATTGTAGATAAGGAAGTGGAAGGTAATGTTGGTTATTATTCCCCTTCTCTTCCAACCAGTGAAATATTTTCTAGAGAACATGGGAGGAAGTGTACGTGGAATTATCAATACAATAGTGGTGGGAGTGGTTCTCAATAACAGGACTCCTCTACACCATCATTTTTATCCAATAGTTTGACCCTAAACTTTTATCAGTGTTCCATGGTTGTGCACACACAACATGGTTATTTTTTACCTAGGAATTTGTGTAATAATTGGAGAAGCTATAACCATTTTAATCATTTCATTCAGGTTATGTCTAATCATCATTATTAATATAGATATTTAGCTCCAATGACTACTGTAGTTTCGTCATATGATTTAAAGAGTACAAAGCTTCATCCATATGCATTAGGAGTCACACACCACCACAGAGTGGATGATTTTACAATAAAGGTAGATTGGGTTATCGTGATAGGGATAAGTACCATATTTATTGAATCTTGAGTAGTGTATCTTCTCTAGATCCATGCTACCACTGTTCTCTCTGAGGTGGAGATGCACGACAGTCTTCAAGGTTAATTGGAAAGTGAGATTGAGATGGCCGTTTTGGGAGGTGACGGTGACGATGATTGTTTTGTGGCCGTGAGGAGATGGTGTTGTCTGTGATGATTGGATTGTCTGTGGACTAGTGGTCATGACTCTTCGATGATGGGAATCACTAAATGAGGACGCTGATGGTTCTAAATCGACGATTTCTGGTGGGTCTCACCAATGAGGTTGGTAGATCGTGTGTTGATGGCAGAGACATAGGTGATGAGATGTTCATGATGACGAAGAATGGTTCGAGATGATTAGGTTGGTGATGTTTTGGTGGTTTTTGAGGGTGGTTCGAAGTGGTTTGCTCCAATGGTGGTAAATGGTTGTTTTTATTTTGATTTCAAATTTGGAATTGGTTCTATTGTGGAAGCAATGTCGAAAGTTGTTTGGTTGGTTCATGTGGTGGTTTGATTTTGGTAAGTTGTTTGAATGTATTTATTGGGAATGTGCTGGTGAAAATGTAGAATTTTTGTATAGTTCAGACTTACCCATAAAGCGGTTTCAATAATGGAGAAAATGGATTGAGTAGTGACTAATTATTAGATATAGGTACTTACCATTTATTTATATCCAGAATATTTTTTATATGATTATACTTCTAATGAGAAATATAATGGGTGTTATTGTTGTTCTTATTCTCTATCAGTTGAGTAGGTAGAGTTAGTCAGGGATTTCCTCATTCTAGGTATGGATATATTTGGAATCATCACCAGGATGGATTTAATTATCTCTCATCATGATAATGATTATTATTATCATTAGAATGTCTCGTTTATTATGGCTGATGGGAGCTATTAGGTGTTTTAGGGGAGTGGAATCCAATTTCATTTAATATAGGACATTCCCTATAAGTTCATATTTTTTTCTATTGTTATAGTTTATATCAATGAAATTACTTTTTTGGGTAATATTACCTAGGTTGTAGTGGGGTTTCTCGATTAATTCCTAGATGATTTACTTAATTATCTAATATTGAGGGAGGTAAATTTAACAATTTATCTAGTGCGAGATATGGCCAATCTCAACACCCTCTTATCATATGGAACATGTGGATTTTATAGAGATAAATATTCATTTTGATCATCTAATGGAGAAATTTTTGGTTCCCTATAATGTTTCTCCTTGGGAAGACCCTCTACTTTTTTCCAGGATTGAAAATTCGTTGATCCAATTGTGTGTGGAATATAAGGAGTTAATCTTGGTAACACTTAGGAATATGTATAATTTACCATTTGTGGATGAATTAAATGATTATTTAATGTTGTAAAAGTGGTTTTAAAAATTGATCTATGGTTGGGTTATGATTAACTCTGATTTTGGGAGTCTGATATATCAATGATGGATTTTAAGTTCATGTATGGTCATTAAGAATATCTTATCATTCCTTTTGGTCACACTGATGTTAAAATAATATTCTTCAATTTGATAAAATATATATTCCTTTAGTATATACGTAAATATTTAATAGTTTCCATGGATGATGTTTTGGTTTATCAGATATCTGAGCATGAGAACAAACACCATTTCAGTTTGGTTCTAGATGTCTTGAGGGGTCACTGTTTGCATGGAATGATTTTGAAATGAAATTTATGGATCCAAGAAGGGTAGTTCTTCGGTAATGTTATTTTTGAGTATGAAATATCAGTTTATCATGAGAAAGTGAAGTATATATTGTCATGGGAAGAGCCATAAAATGTCTTTGATATTTAGAGTTTCGTTTTCCTTGTTAGATACTAGTAATGGTTCTTCGTGGATTTATAAAATTTGGCATAACCATTTACATCTCTTACAATGATTGGGGTGAAATTTATATGGGATGAAAAATGCTAGTCTTATTAAGTTGATTTGAGATGAATTATGAAATGAGATCCTATTATGATATTTACTCACTCCTGTACGGGGTATGTGGTTTTATTTCAAGCTTCTGGTTCAAGTATGGGAAGATTTTTTATACAGTATGGTAATGTGGTGGATTATTGCCCTCACTACCTTGGACTGCATGAGAATAATTACCTCACTCATGATGTGGATATTTCCATAGTTATACATGCACATAATTTTTGGTAGGACAATCTTTTTAAGGAGAGGTTCAATATCATTTTATGGCCATAAGATTATAACCTATAACATTACTGATAATTAAATAAATATAATAAATAAGGGATGGGTGGAATACCTTAATATGTTTGACTTCTACATCACCAAGACCCCATGGAAGGGATAAGACATTAAATATGCTCTCAGTTGGAAAGTACCATCATATGATATTCTGGAATCAATGAATGAGTGAAACCTTATGAGGATCTTCACTCAGATGAACATAGATGCTCAGGAGGATGTTTCAGGTTTCCTCTGACAATTTTTCAGTTGTCAATATATCTCTGTGATCATATTATGCAATTTTAGTAGCATAATGAATAATTCATAGCATTTTCAGAAATGCAATATAGTGGGGATACTATTTAGGGGTTTTCACTCTCTTTAGATTGTATTATCCATTTTTGGGATTGTATTGTCATCCTAGAATTTATGTGGATATTTTTTTTTAATTTCCATGTTCTTCATGATCTGTTCATCCAAGAACTATGAATAATTATTATGACATGGGAAGTTGAATCAGTTGGTTATGTATTAAGTGGGACCTCTTTTATTATGTGTCCCAGTTTTACACCATCCAGTAGATAAAGGCAAACATCTAAAAACTCTTTCATTGTTCCAGAACCTACTGATGTTGGTTTGTAAAAAGAATGAGGTTTTTGTAGATTTGTTTTGTATTTCCATGTACTCTCCAAGAGATTAATTCAATATAGGTGGTGATTGATTGGTTGATAATAAACGATAACATAATATTAATTAGGGGAAATAATGATGTTGAAGAACTAGATGAGATGTATGTGTAGGAGGATGTGGGGATGTATGGGGTTCCCTATGTCACTATTTTGGAAAAGGATACTAGGTTCACCTCATAGTTATGGAAGAGACTCTAGAAGGTAATGAGGAATCAGTTTATTTTGATCATTACTTACAATCAGAAGATAGAAAGAAGACAAAGCATTATTTTTAGAACCTAGAAGATATTCTTTTCCCCTGTATCTTGGTTTGTAGAGGATCTTAGATTTATTGCGTTTTATTATAATAATAGTTATTAGTCATTGATCAAAATGGATCTCTTAAAGTATTTTTTTGTTCTCCCATGCATGTCACCTCTTGGTTGACTAGAGGTCGGTAAAGACACTATTATCAAAATAAGTATCATTCAAGAGATTTTGGTAAGGATTCATTATATTTATCGGTGTCTAGTAACATCCTAGATTCAGAAAAAATCATATGTCTATCATCAGTGACATTTATTCATGTTTTTCATTGGTGATAGGGTTTTCAAGAAATTTATCCTCTGTTGGGTCACTTTTAGCTAAGAAAAAAGAGAAATTTTTCTCTAAGATATGTTGCTCAGTTTGAGGTAACTGATTGGCTCGATATGTTTTCTTATCTATTAGAATTTTCATTTTTTGTTGGGTATTCATGATGTTTTCCCGATATATCATCTCATAAAGTACTATTTTAATTCACCTTATGTTTTCATTTGGAAAGAGATCGAAGTGGAGAAATAATTTTTAATTGTTTAGAAACCAGCGAAGATCATAGACCATCATGTAAAAGCCTTATGTGGGAAGTTGATTTTGGTTTCATATTATTATGGGGACATAGATTTTATTCTCAAGGGAATTTTGGAGTGTGATTCGCTAATAAAGGATTAGTGGCCTCAACTCTTTTTTGACACCATTATTCCACAATACATATGAAGGAAATAAATTCTTATGGTGGGGGGTTTTTTTAATATAATGTTACCTTTATTAAATTATTTTTCATCCCTCTTTTCTTTTTTCTATTTTTTTGGATGTGTTTTGGGATTTTAAATATGGAGAGCCCTTTTTGGAAAAATAAACTATATATAGTGGATGTATCGTTTTTAAAATTTAAGGATCCTAGGTTAAAATGTGAAAAATTATTAAGAGGATATCGTTTGTGTTAAGGGTTGAAATGTGGGAATTTTTAATTTGTTTCTTTATAATCTTCTAATAGAATGATTTCACATTATAAATCAGATACATGGCATGAATGTGTTATCAGGATGATGTAGTGAACGGGTTCTGAGAATGAAATATTTACACATCATAACACTAGTTCTCATTATAAAGAGTTAATTCTGTATTTTTTTAATTGAGGAAATTTTGTTTTCAATTTATATGGATTTCATGGATTTCATAATGTGAACCCATAATTCACATCATGTGATATTCTTGGACTATAGGTTTTTATGCACTACACATCTGATTTATTTATCTTTTGGATTAAAGTATGTTATCTGAAAATCTAAGATCAACTAAGTGATATTGGGGATTGGCTCTCCTTTTAGATCATTTCATTTGGTGATTGATCTTTATTGTTTTTTTACTACATATCATAAGGTAAGTGATCATTTTTTCTATTTTTTTACCATTGGTCATAATAGTGCCATTTTTCTATTTTTTCTAATCATTTTTTCTTATGGTGTTAGTTCCCTAGATCCTTTCTAGATTTTTGTGAATTATTCCTCCATTGGCTGACCTTTAGGTTGGTTATGGTGTGTCGTGTTAGTTTCTCATGGTTCAAGTTATGTTTCCTTCTCCCCAGACCATTTATCTTATTGAATTTATTCTAAAATTTAAGGACTTATTATAGGGAATCAATTATTGTCTTCATGTTCATCTATGTTGTTGGATCCTATTGCAGGCTTCTATGACCCATGTTTGATGTATGAGGTTCCATATGTAGACTATGTTAAATGAAATGTTTTGCACTTGTTTTTTATAAAAATGTTTTATAGATGAATTTACATGATTGAATGGTGTGTGTACGTAAATGGTTTTTTGAGAAAATATGGTTTTCCAATTTTTTGGTGAAAGAAATTGGAATTTTACAATTATTCTGAAATGGATTTATGAATTTGTTTTCAAATCATGGTTTTGATGAAATGTATGGAAAAATGAATAACATGAGCAGACTTATGATCTTAGATGGAATGTATATTAATAGAAACCATCCATTGATACTTTTTGGTTGTTCACTAATTGGTTTTTCCTTTCCTCCAAAATCATTTTGTTATAGGGACTTGTTATACTTATTCTGAGGTTCACATGATGGGAGTTTCTTATAATCTATTGATTTTATGCATACATCAAGAGAATTGATGTGTGTGACTGTATATGTTTGGGTACAAGTGTTATATAAATACTGAAATATTGTAGAAGTGTTATAAATATATTTGTGTTTGAAATCAAGGTAAATATTGGTGGATATTTTCTTTTTCATTTAAATATATTATAAACAGTTTCTATTATGGAAATTTAGAGTGAAAATGAGTATTTTTTCCTAAAAGAGATTTATATAATTGTTGTATATTTTCATCTTATTTTTTATTATATTTAAATGGATGTTGTTTGTAAAAAATGTATTTTAATAAAGAAAATGAGATAATTGTTTCAATACCAATGGTTTATCATTAATTAGATTATTTATCATATTTAAAAAATAATATACAAAGAAAATGATTTTTATATATGTTATTATAATTTATCTGAGATATTCTTAAAATAATGTGGAATATTTCACACCACTAAGAAATGGAAAATACTATGTAATTAAATATTCATTTTTAAACATTAATACAATATCATGGAATGGCTTGTGAGAGATGGGTGAATATATAATTTTTTTTTATTTATTACTACAATAGGAAATAAATTTTATTTCCTAATAGAACATATTTTTTATATCTTTAAATGATATGTTAGAGAAAATATTATTTTTGAGAGGATAGTTGTAGTATATTTGGATATAAATATTATAAAATTATATCAAGAAAAATATTAAACCTATTATCTCAAAAGTATAATTCACATGATATACTACAAATTTTGAGGGAATTTTTGTAAATAATAGTCCAAATTGAAACTGTAAATTATAGTTTTATTAATAAAATGATATCAAATAAACGTGTAAAAATAATGCTCTATTACTATGATAATAAACATAAGAGTTTGATGGTTATTCATGATTTTACCACATATATTGTCATAGTAAGAACCATTTGGATTCATCTTATGTTCTGATTTGGGAAGAGATCAAAGTGGAGCCAAAATTTTTAGTTGTAGAAAACCCCGTTGTGATTATAGACTCTCAAGTAAAAGTATTCTACAAGTATTTGATTCTATTTTTGAAAGTATTATAGTAACAGGGATCACATTTTCAAGGAATTGGGAGTTTATTTTATTGATGATGGTGTAGGTGCCTCAAATCGTTACTAACACCATTATTTCACATGACTTACAGGGGAAGGAAATTCTTATGATATGGGATCCTTTAATATCATGTTACTTTAATTCAATTATTTATCATCTCTATTTTTATTTCCCACTTTTATTGGGTTTGTTTTGGAATTCAAAATATGGAGAGCCCTTACTGTGGAAAATGATCTAATTATAGGAGATGTATCATTGTTGAAATTCATGGAGTCTTATAATAAATGTAAATAATCATTATTTACTTCAAGTTGAGAGAAATCTATGTCATGTATTTCTTGTTTACACTTCTACGATTTCTTCATTTTATGTATATATATATATGTCAATTTTTTTGCTTCAAGTTGAGAGAAATCATTACTTATGGTGTTTATTGTTATTTATGTTCTAGAATAAAATTCATTGGGATTATGAGATCTCTCTAGGAATGTAATTATTCAGGTGGGTTAGTGAATTGAGAAGGTATCTGGGGTATGTTCTTCAACTGAATATAGTTAATATATTCAATTTGATTGATTGAGAAAATAATTTTCCACCAAACTATCCAAATTTCATATATTATTTTATTGTTATAATAACATTCTTAAATAACTATGTTTTGATATAAAAAACAAATTGGAATCATTACATTGTGGAATATAGAACATCAAAATAAAATAGATTTTACATATTTTAAAATGGGATCATTATTTTAATGGGTGTAAATTTATTAAAATTTATTATTAAGTAAATAAAAAACATTGTACTCATTTAATAAAATATTTAATTATCATTAAAATAGAATCTTCATTATATAACATGGACATTGATTCAAGTTCATATAAAGAAAATATTAATGGAAGAATATTTTTTGAAATATATATGAACAAAATAAGTTTTCTTAAGAAAGATGGAATATTTATGTTTTTCTGAAACCCCTTACTGAAAAGTTGTCTAGTGAAGTCATTCAACAAATAGATATAAATTCTTATGAGATGCATATAATTATTTATTGATGTTTTAAGTTAATTTTTTAAATATAAGATGACCAAATTCACTTCATTGGTGCTCATATGTTCAAGATGATCTGGAATTTTAGTGACATAATTAAACTATAGATCTCTATTAAGGGTTTTGGGTTTATTATTTCATTCAATAATTATTATTTTTAAATTATTCTAAAAATTAATATGAATTCGATAAAATATTATCCAATATAAAACAAATGATCATTACATGGGATTCCTATGATTTTTAATGTATTTTCAATAAGAATAGTGAAAATTAAAAACAAATGGATTGCCTGATTTTTATACCATTCCATTGAGACCCAATGGAGGTGTCAAGAAGGTTGGGATGTAAATTTATTGGGTAGAATTATTAAAAATACATGAAGAGGTATAAATAACTATATGGATAATCTATATTAGTTGTCGATGTTTTAGTAATAAATTTATTTATTTTGAAGGTTATTTGTTACCAAATGTATATTTTGGAAGTGTTGTAAATATATATTTGTTCAATATCAAGGTAATAATTAAGGGAGATTTTATTTTTCATTTTAATATAGTTGAAATCGTTTCTGTTATATAAATTTAATATTAAAAGGATTATATTGTCCAAAAGGGATATATATATATATATATGATATATCTTTTTATATTATTTTGTCTTATATTTAAAGTGATGTTCTTTGAAAATAATTTACTATAATTAAAAATAGAGATAATGGTTTAAATAAAAATGTATTATCATCCATTAAAATATATATCATATTTTAAAAGGAAGATTCAAATAAAATGATTTTCATCCATGGTAATGGAAGTTATCGAAGATATTTATAAAATTATGAGGAATATTTCCCACCACCAAAAATTTGAATATTCCAAGGAATAAAATATTCATTTTTTATCATTAATAAAAATTCATGGATTACAATGTGAGAGATGGGTGAAAATATTTTATTTTTTAAATATTTTTACTAGAGGAAAAAAATTAATTCCAAAATAGAAAATATTATGTGTATCTTAGAATTATATAATAGAGAAAATATTTTTTTGAGAGTATTATTTAGTATATTTAGACATAAGGAATATAAAATTATAATGAGAGAAATATTAAACCTCTTTTGTCTAAATTGATATTCACATGATATACTAAAAGTTTTGAGGATAGTTTGGTAAATAAAAGTCCAAATTTACATTGTAATTGATAAATTTATTAATAAAATTATCCCAAGGAAATGTGTAAATGGATATTTTATAAAATTGTGATAATAAACATTGTATTCTTAGGTGGACAAACTTTTCATCTGTATCATAACAGTAATTTTATTATGTAAATAACTTTGAATATTATGTTCAACTAATTTAATAATTGGATAATGAATTTGATCTCACCATTATTCAAAAAATATATCATAATATTCATTACCCATTAAAATATTTTAATCGGAGATTTTACAAAAAGGTCACTTAAAAATTCTCTATACATAGAGATCTAATGAGATTAATAAAACTGTAAAATTCCAATGAGCATATAGAATATGTATAGTTATATAATATAATATATAATTAGATGTGTTTTTATTAATGGTTTTGTTAGTATTCATAAAAGTGTTTAAGTGTGAAAAATATATCATGTCACACCAAAGGAGTCTTAAAATTATGATTTATTCTGGTTGGTTGTACATATTTTTTAAGATAACTGATAAATTACCTATCAATGTATGAAACTGATATAACTAAAATTTATGTTCATATTTGAGTATTATATTTTGTTACAAATTTTTTTGGTTAGTGTGGGTAAGACATTATATCGATATATAGACATGATCATTAGAAAAAATATTGTCTTTTTTTGTGTTTGATGATTCACAATGTGTACCACAATATGTTTTATATGCTATAAATTTGTTTATGAAATGGGATCATGTATCATATTGAATCATTATATATAAGGTTATTAATATTCATATAATGATATCCATCATAATATTATATGTTTATTACACCATACTTGAGGATAATCTAGTCATGGGGTGGTTATCTATATTCTTAACCATGTCATCGATTGAATTTTAACCTAGATAGGATATATACTCTAATATAATGAGTATGAAATATGGTCCCTTGATTGAGATAGAATCATGAAGCTTATTTAAATAAATAGAGGTGGTACATGTGATTTAATTATCTATTTTAATGTGGGGGGGGAGGTGTTTTGTGAGAAATCAATACTGTGAATGACAAGAGATGTGTTCAAATTCCAGTTACTTATATACATGAATTATCAAGATGTTATGATAATGACATGGTATTGAAGTACTACAAGTACTATGGTCACAAGATGTATTTAGAAAATAGAATATATGATTATTATACATTTATATGACATAGATGGTGGATATAAGTACAGATATACATGTATTCAATAGAGATCAATCCATATCCCCTTATAGATTATGTTTTTAAATAATATTTCAATAGTCCTATTATTGAATAATATTTTTGATTAGGTAATGTGTAATTGTATTCCATACTATAAAGGCTCATTGGATCATAGTTTATTCTTCATTGAATTAAGATTAAATTATTAAAAATGTGATGTTTTTTTACCTTTGATATATAACCCAAAATTTGTTGGGAAGATATCCAAAGAATATTTTGATAAGTATTCTTGCTTTTTTAACATTTTATGAATTTGTGGAGAAAATGATTGATTGTTTTTTAATGTAATTTATAAAATGTAGGAAATTGTTATTTTAAGATGGTTTCATATTTTTTTTATATATGATATAGTAAAAAATAAAAAATAAAATAAATATTCCCTAAAGATAATATATCATGTGATGTATTTTGGTGACTGAGACCTTGAGGTCACATTTCAATATAATGAAATCTATAGATGTGTCCGGGGAATACATTGACTCTAATATATTATTAATTAATTTCTTAAGAATAAGTAGACCCCAATATAACTTAAAATGAACGATATGAATTTCATAACGATTCATTGGTATAATATACTATTGGATTACCATTGTACATGAATAAATATCTATACCTTCAATATTATAGTTGACTGTTAATGGATAATAATCAAATGATCCTCCCTCAAAATCTACTAATAAGGGAACTGTTACATGAGATGTAACATAAAGGATGAGTCACATTCATTAATGCGATGAATATAAAACATTGAGTCATGAATTATACTACATGAATTAATTTCTTCATTATCGAGGAGAATCCTAATGGAAATACAGATGACAATTCTATGGGATTTATGGTTTTTATGGTTTATGTATGATTTTTGGCCAAGTATTCATGCGACAGTATGATCCTCCTCTTATATCTCATTTTCAACATGTGGTGACAAAACAACATGGAGAAATAATACATTCCATTTTGATCACTGAAAGGATCCTTTCAACTTTTATATACCTGTGTATGATGGAGGACATCATCATCCACCTTGGTGATCATTATAAAACTCATTCAATGGAAATAATCATGAATTAGGAGATTCATCAATGAATGATATATATGTATTTATAGTTCTACTATTCTAAATTACATGTATTTCATATATTCTATTCATATAGTTCTTAGTAATGAATCCTAATTACTTCTATTGGGTAAACAAGTTCTTCTTTATATTCAGTGAATCCTATGGTGGTATAACACATAATATATCCTAAGATATTTTAAATCATGAATTAAATGAATGAAACATAAAATAAACTTATAATAAGAATTGTTATAATTTCAGGAGAATGATGCAGTGTACAGTATTATGATAATATATCCTTTAATACACAATATAGAAAATAGTTCATAATTTTCCCCTTTCTTAATATTGTGTTGAGTTTCAATGAAAAATTGGGGAGTGGTCTAAACATGACATTTTGAGACAAAAAATATCTAGTGCACCATCCATCACACAAACATAAATAATGAACACTTTTGGCTTAAAGTAAGACACACACCATAATTTCACACTTACTGGAAATTCTAAAAAATATATATAACTATATGGGGATTCAATTTAATTACCTTGAAATCTCCCCACTACAAGGCCACAACTTTTGTGTTGCCCCATACTATGGAACATTTTTCAAGAACCAACCTTTCCACTTCCAACTAACTCCAAACTATATTGTCCCTCTATATTGAGGAAATACATTTAGGGGACTACCTAATGTTGAGTGAATATTAAAAAATATAATATTTATATTTAGTTAATTTTTTATAGTTTATATATTTTTTATAATTGATATGTGATTTCATAAAAATTATAATTAAGAGTTTTTTGGGACTATATGAATTATTAAATTTTTATAGGTTAATTATTTATTCAATTATTATAATTAAATAATTATTTTTTGGAATATTAACCAATTAATATACACTAATATTATAATTTATTATTATATATAGTAACTCATAATTTTTATATATGAATATTATATCATTTCAGATTAATATTCAATACATTTCACAATAATACATGCCTAATGACCTTATAATTTTAGTGCCCTTGGAAATAAGTATATGTAAACAATTGGTAAAAAATACCTATATCATTTCTGATTAATTTGTTCACAACTATAACCCATATTAGACATATAATACATAAATCCTTTTTTCATTACCTCGGGAAGAGAAACATAAAGAAATGTTGAGGTAAAATTCTCAGTAAGGGAGATCAAAAGAGATATTAATCGATGATCATACGTGAGCATAAGATAAGAATAAGTATATGTGGAAATGATCAGGAACTACAGTAGCCAAACTAAGTAAGTCAAATATCATTAATCCTTGATAATGGCATATGGTTTTTTCTAATAAATGAAATTATACATAAGAGTGAAATCATCAATCAAAAATATTGATCCTTGAGAAAATTTCATAAGAATAAGAAACATGTTTTTTTCGTACACATATAAATATTGAATAATTTCCTTAGTCATGTATCACTAGAATGACTATCCTGTTGGAATGGTTTCTCGACACATTTCACTATTTCCATGGTCATTATTTACTCCCAATACCATATTATTTGAAAATTACACTTACTAATCTTATTACACTCCGAATTATAGTACTTATAATCTCACAATTTATCCTTTTTTACATAATTAATTAGGGGGATAAATAATTTTTGGACCACCGACCCCAGAATTAAAACCATAAAAATTTATTCTATAAGATCGTAAAACAATAATCATATCATCAAATCATATCCTATAGATATGATATGTGTTTCAAAGACATTTCTCTGTCATAATAATTAAAAATATTGAGGAAATATTTTTTGGTAACAGTGGATCATACCCCCGTTAAATCATAATAAAATTAAGTGTATATTGTTATCGATAATAATAACTCTGAAAGGTCACTAGAACATTTTTTTAGGAAATACCATTTTCATTTTCAATATCTTCTTTAGAAACTAAAGATTCCAAAAACATAATGGAAATAATTTTATTTGAAAATTACCTTCGGAACGTATGATATAATGTTAAATGAAAATATTATTCATGATGGTGGATAAATTCATCCATGTAGTATACCTTAAAATCCAAATTCTTTTCACAATTTTGGTAAAAATTCATAAGCACCGCTTCTAGAAATGATTAAGAAGATGTCATTAAAAGAAATTATATAATATAAAACATGGTAAAAATAATTTTAATAAATAGTTAATGAATAAATATATCCATCACAAAAACATTTTAATGAACATATTTACATGAATGAAAATATCCCCAATCATAGAGAAAAAATGTGATATTATTTCCTAAAAAAATATTTTTCTCTCTTGACTACATAAAGATATGAAAATTCAATGAAAACATGAAATAAATATATAAAATCAAAGGAAAAGGAAATAAATTGGACTGAGGAGATACATACCATATAATCTCATCATTAGAAAATTTGATAAAAAACAATCACAAAAAATGTGGTTGAAACAAAAAACCCCTTCCATAAGCGTGCCATGATCCATAAGATCTCTATCCTATAGTATGATAAATAAAATTTTATTATTATTTATAATAGAACCATTATAATATAAATAATATCCTACATGGTTTAATTATAACATATTATCACATGTTTATTATGAATCTTTCATTATCAAAAGAATTTTGATAATTAACTATGTTTTTCATGTGTGATTTTGGTCAAATGTTACGGTTTTTGAACATCATTAATGGTTCACTCTCAATAATAAAAATTAAAATATAAATATCATATAATTTTATTATTTAAATATTTATAACCATTCATATAAATCAGTGATGAAGAATTAATTACATTTCTATGTGGAGATGGTTGTCTGTATATACGCAGGAGAGAGGTTTCCATATTTTTATGGATTGGATGAAAGATAGGTAAATAATAATTCATTTTCCTATAATATTTATCATAACATCAATATAATATAAAAAATAAAATCTATCCTAATAACCATCCAAGAATTATGGAGGATTAATTTTTTTTGAATCGCTATGTAGAGGTGGTAGTCAATATGTACACATAGGCAATACATTCATCACCCATTAGACTAAAAAGTGGTGATAAATGGTTTTCAAATCATCGTTATAACATAAAATTAATTTTATTATAATGGTTTCATCATTTTTTTATGGTTGATACATCTGTTTTGTAATAATTATATGACGAAGTAAAATTTCTTGAACTTATTTATGATATATACATATTCTTTGAGAGACCTCCTTTGGATTACTATTTATGTTTTGAAGGATTTGAATTGGGAGAATTAAAAAACATTTAGGGTGAAGAGAATTATTATTTCAAGGTAATAGAGTAATTTTAGTCTGATATATATGGAAAAAATTTTGTTAATAAGGGAGTATAAGAGGTTCTATTTTTTATTGGAGGGAAGGGACAGACATTGAATTTCTTAAAATATTTCAACGATTTCGAGTCACTTTAATAGAGTAGTGGCACCAAATGGACTGGTATTCATGTATATGATATGTTAGTTTTTAAATATATTCAATAAATAATACTCTTATATGTTTTTTTGCATATCATATCCTTATGTATTGGTTTAAATCCCTAGTAAACCCATTTTACCATAACTATGGTAATAAAATGTTACAATTTTAGTTATTCACTATGAAAAATATACGTTTTACTTAATAAGTAATATTAATGACAAATATTAAAAATATTAAATACATTTTACTATATTAAATTATTATATGTAGATGAATTTACTTTCAATTATGTTTGTAAACGACAACAAAAATGAGTTTTCAAAAAAATAAAATTTTTATCATAAAACATAATTTAATTCTAATTAATTACATTTAAAAAATATAAAAATAATATTAAAATATTATATTGAATATAAAATATATAAATTTCACTAAAATAATTATTCAATATAGATTAAATAAATCAATTAATAATTAACACAATGCGAAAAAATATGATTTTTGAAAAATCATTCTCGAGGGTATCAAATTATATTATACCAAAATAATGTATAACAAAGATTCATAATATATTACTAATATAATATAAAATTAAATTATACATAAGTTAATTTATTATTAAATTAAAAATTTAATGGTACATTTTATTGAAATTAATTGCCAAATGCTTTTTAAAAGTCTAATTTTCAATTTTGGTAGAAAAAATTAATATTTTTTGAAAAATAAAATAAAATTCATCATAAGAAAATATTGACATGGTGATTTTAAAAATTATATTCATTTCAAAACATAAAATAGAAAAAATTATTATTAATTAATTATAATATTCATGTGTTAAAATGTAACAAAATCCATTTATGAAGAAAATAGAATTTGGAATCTTTAAAACTCAGTATAAAGAATTGTACTTATTTATTATGAATTTTTCTTTACATTTTTACTAATAAAAAAATTACTCAAATCATTAATAAAATTCTTATTTCTATTCATACCTTTATATTTAAATGCTAGGTTATAATGGGTTTTAATATTATTGTTTAGAGAAACTTGGTGTTTCATATATGGAAGCTATCGAATACACCATGTTTTATTGAAAAAGAGATACATATAGGATATTGGTGTATTATATTCTACCCCTTAAAAATATTTTTTCAATTAAAATTAAATCACTTTATTTCAAGAAAATGATAATATATTTTCTTTATCACATCATCCCATTCTTATTTATATTCCTCAAGTTTATGATTCATAAAAAGAACCTAAACCATGTGGGTAGTATTATTCTACAGAATTTTATCTCTCTAATTAAAGATTTATATCAGTTGTTCTACATAATAATGACCAATATTTAGTGGCCTAACCTCTATGTCTGGTAAATATGAATGATAAATTATGTAATTCCTCAGTATAGATACATGATACAAATCATAATCTTCGAATTTTTAGTGGATGTTCTAAGAGACGAGTTACATTTCATACTTGATAAATAATATTTAAGGGGCCAATATTCCTAAGGCTCATATTTTACTTCTTTATGATTATAAAAACCCCGTTCAATGGATACATTCCTAGAAAAACTACCTCACAAACATTAAATTCTAGATATCACAGATGATTTCTAGCATAAATCTTTAGTATACTCTAAGGAATCATAATATGTTACTAAATAAACATATCTATATATGACATTTACTTAGAAACATCAGGTCAAAATATATTTACTTCTAAAACTTTTTCCTAGTATGACCGAGTTTAAAAAATCATTCAATTTTGGTATTTAAAAGGATTAATCTTAATAATTCATAAAAGGAAACTATTATAAAAAAAGTCAACTATAGGAAGGTTTTTACCCAAATAACATTTGAAATATATAAAATAAGATATCAACATTTCCTCAATGTTTTTAATGTTATTTTTTGATGACCATCCAACTAAGGATAGTAAAAATGACTAAAACACAATTTTTCATCTAGATATTATTAAACTCTTCTCTAGAACATTTAGGTAAACCTAGAATCTTGAATATATATATATATATAAGATGTGGTACCACATGTAACCTTAATACATACATAATGTATATTTTAGTATTTTAATCAAGAGAGAAATATTCTCTAATATAAATGAATTTCATTAACTTCATAAGGTGACTGATTACTACAGAAATAAAATTATTTCCTTTATATATTTAACAAGCCAGACATTGAAATTCATTAGGACGTGTTCCCAATTCCATTAGGGTATGGGTAATTGTTGTAGCATCCTTATAGAATCTATCATCTTATTATACACTTTCTTACATGCCAATCACCAAGATACACATTTTTCAATATCCATTTTCAAGTTTTCCGACAAGAATTATATTTTCATATCTCTATACATTTTCATACCTCTATGATGAATATATAATGACGAGATATTAGCTTCTTAATATACTTACTTCATCAAAGTTGGTATTGATGAGACATGTACTTTGTTCATAAACATTATCATTCCATCAGAGTCAATATTAAACATAGGAGTATTTCTTACCATCTTTAATAGATCCACAAACTCCCCTTTACCCTATTTAACATTTACATGGATAGAAATATGAACACACATATGTTAAAGATAATTTTTCTCCCCTAAAAAATTTCCAGGATCATACAATTAAAAGTAAAAAATTATTGGATCTTTTTCTATCCTCATCATACTTAATCAAGCATGATCCTAATAAATCAAACCATAATCTATTTTTCTATTTTCCCAAGATTGTATTATATTGAGAAATAATAGTAATTAGTCAACTCCATCCATCATCTTTGGAGCATATATAAATTATTTTTTGGAAAATATATATTAGTAACTTATTATATGTAAATATTCCAATAATGTTTCTATAAATATAATCTATCCATACATTTAATTTATAGATTAATGCTGTTAACTCTAAATCACATGTTCAATAATTTTTCCCGTGAACCACAAATTTGTGTGAGTAAAAAGATATAACAATATCATTATACATTGGAATAAATTTTGAAAACTTAATTATTGAATCAATGTAAAACCATAACCATTTTCCACAAAAAAATTGCGTGACCAAAGGTGAACTGACCAACCTTCTATTTAGTTTTTTAAATTTTTTTCACATTCATAAATAAAAAGGCACATAACTCCCTTTATAATAAAATGATGATTAGATGATATATGTGATAAATCCATCAAAATGTGTCAATAATATACATCCAATATAAGAAACATTTCAATTTTAGTCAGAATGTTCGTTATGGGACCTTTTTTAATAACCTCCTTCATTGATTGATCCACTAATATATCCTCTAATCAGATTATATAACCTAAAAATTAAAATTAATTCATCCAAAATATATAAATTTAAAATCTTTAACAAAATTATCCTTTTTTAGGGACTTCACAATAATCCTAAAGTGGTCATTTTTATCTTCATTGCTCTTATAATGTATAAGAATATTATCAATAAATTCTTCGATAGACTATTCATGGTAATATAGAAAGTCTATATCCTTAAATGCATGATCATAGAAGAATAATTTGTAAGAAGAAATAGAAACACATTAAATTAATAGTGGACAAACTTGAATTGGAAGGCATTCTTAGGTATGTATTCAATTTCCATCTTCATCTAAATCTATCAACATCACAAATTAATCATGAATGTATTCTAAACTCCTTGCAACTGATTAAAAAAATAATAAATACAGGGGAGAAGATATTTATTATACATGATGATATTGGTAAGTTAATAATGATAAATAGAATGTTTTATTTTTCCATATTTCTTCTTAAAAAAAGTACATGTATGTAACATGTTTGAAAATATTTTTTAATGAATTCATTATCATGATTCTCCCATAGATTCTTTTTAAATTCATGAAAACTCAATCGATTCCATTTTGTATGGATCCTTTGATATAAGTGTACAATCTGGTATGAGTTCTATTGAAAATTCAACTTCATGTTTTGGAGTAATATTGGGAATATATTTTGAAGATACATCAATAAACTTCCATAAAAAACTAATATCATATAATTTTATTTAATCCACAATATTATGAGACAAATACCCGCAATTAATAGGCATAAATACCTATGAAATGGATGCAGTTTCCATGGGATGTTCATATTTATCCATTAAATGATATAAATTATTCTGTTTTTTTTAATAAAAAAGGTGATTTTTATTCTGCAAAAATTGATATGGGATTTATATTAAAAAAATTACAATACATTCCAAAATTTGTGTTAAATTCAACTAAAGGATTAATAACATGTTTTCGTGGTAGAAAATTTCCACAAAAACAAATTAGGGAAGATCTATATAATTGAGATCCATTCATTGTATACTTAGAAATGAATAAAATTATTTCAAAATCTATTCATTGAGGTTGTAATGTGATATCCTTAATTTCATTTTCAGATATAAATTAATTGGTTGACATTGAATAAAATATAACATTTTTAGTTCTAGAGAGGATAGTTGTTGTACATTTAATAATGTTGTTGTCAAATCCCACATCGATAATAATGATCACTAGAAATTTACCTTTATATCGATGATTAAGAGATTATTGACATTGATTATAGTAATTAACCCACGGATTGATGAAATTTTTAGAAAAATATCCATACACCTTCTAATTATAATGTAAGAGTGTTGGTGGTTCATTCTGTGGATATTTCACTCCATTTGAAACATGACATATCTTTTTTCTATTACTCTGAAATTTGATTTTTTTGATGGACATATATTAAATTTTTTTAAAAAATTCTAGTCCCCTTCATAAAATTAAGTACATTCTTCTTTCCAAATTTTTTAATAAGGAAAAACTCACTTTCCTTCCTCAGGGGTATATAGTATTCGAATTTCAGTTGATATAATGTATATTTTCTTATCAAAACTATGATATTTATGAGTGAATCCAATATCTATTTCCACCATGAAATCACATTGAATGATTAATCAAAAAAACTGAATCACTTATAGAATAAAAATTCATAGGCTTGGGTTTAATCCACATAGTAATCAATCAATATTACTCTCCAGTTCAATAATAATACCAGAAGTGTTCCTCTGATTTCTTGTAAAAGATTCCTTATAGGTACCAGTTAATTCATCATTCTTATATATATGCTTAAATAATTTCTTATCCTGCTTCATATAAGAAATACAAGGAAGATAATTTTAAAAAATATTATCCTAAACTAACCCCACTTTATGAATTCAATTTACTCCTCTACTCTCATATTCTTCATAATAGTCAACCATTGATCTACTTCACCTCCAAAATGATTAGAAATAAGAAAACCCTTTCATGTTATGAGTAATGGATAACAAAAAATATAATTTATTGTACTTATTTAATTCACATCAATCAATAGACTGAAAACCACCTAAATAAATATGAACACTTCATCAAGAAGGAATCAACATTACATTCTTCATCTATTACTAACATATAAGACCAAAACAATTCAGGTCATGATAATGTTTTATAAGAATAAAACCAATATTTTTACACCCACAACCTTTAAAAATGGATTATCAGGGGGAAAATCATTTCCTTATCTATTAAATTCAGATTTAACATGGTTTTTTCTATTTATAACCATTTAATGGAACTAAAAAATAATTGTATGATAAAATCTATTCATTGTAGTAAAACATAAAATCACTAAAATCACTAATTAAATGTCTAAATCTTGAAATAATATTTTCAACATGTTCTATATTATTTTTAAACTAGGTCATCCAAGGATAATATCTATCAAATCATTCATAATAAATCTGAAGGAAAATTGGAATTAACCTCTGAATATCCCCATGGAGTTTCAGACTAGTTGTGTAGTAAGGATCCATTCACTATGAACCCTCATAATGACCAAGATATACTCAAAAAATATTTTCCGGGAAATTACTCCAAGATACATATGTTTGAAACTTATATCCACATGTTGTATCCCAAAATGGATGTATTTTTGTTGGGAAGCCACACTATTTTCTCAAAAATGTAATGGGATGATACAAAATACTTAAACATATCCTATGGTTTCCACTATGATTTCCTCATCATAGCTTCTAAAATATAATAAATTATTCAAATAGTACAAAAATATTAACCCATAGTTTTCATACATACATATTACATAAATTTAGTTGAATATTCAATAAATTTTATATTAATATGTGCGTAATGGCCATAGAGTTATAGTGTCATCAGAACCTTATACATATAAAAAATTGGTATCTAGAAGATCCACATATTTTATTAATTTCATTACAACTAATAGTTATCTAATACATATCATACACAAAACATTTCTTCATAAGATGTGGATTTGGAAAATAGGAAATGGTTTGATTAGATTCTAAGTAAGGGTAAAAATAAAAGATACCAATCAGGGTTTTAAATTTTTTATAAGATTAGTATAAGGGAATGATAACACAGTCAACAATACAATAATCATAAACGACTAGGAAATTATATTCAGTCATAAAATAAATTATAATATTTTTCAAAAAAAAATGATATTAAAATTAATAGTGTGGAGCCATGAATAATAAATCACATGACATGAGAACATATCATAATATAAAGGCACTAGACTGTGGAATAAAAAATAGCATATAAAAAATTTCCTTAGATTAGGATCACTTTCGTGACTATAGTTATGGATTGGGTTTACTCCCCATTTTATTATTGATTAGTCATGTTTAACTCCAATGTTTATCATATTGTGAAAAGTACCTTACTATGTAGGTTCAATCCCAATTCTAATCCTTATTAAATATTCATATATCTTTCACTACATAATAAATTTTACTTATATATAATTCTAGTCCCAATGATCACATATTGAAAATAATATCAACATGTTCCATAAGATCTAACTGCATTCATCATATCATCAGATCATAACCCATGGAAAGGATATGTGTTTCCTAATTAATTTATCATTACAATAATAAACCATATTAATAATATATAAATAATTTAACACTATATTATATCCCCAACAATTGATAATAAACATCAAATTAGTTAGGTTGAAATTAAAATAAACATAAAAGTTCAAAGGGAATTTTCAAGAGGAAAATACAATTTTTATTTGAAATCAATTATTTAGATTCTAAAATTTTCCAAAATATTAATGGGAAAATTTTCATTGAAATAAACATTGTACCTTATCATTTAATCTTAATATTTTAAATTATTCATTATGAAGGAAAATGTTTTCTATAGAGTGTATAGTAAAACCAAAATTTCATTCACACAGTTGCTAAAAACTCAAAAGGGACTCCTTTGGAATACAATAATAAGTTTAATTTAAAAAATATATATATAATGTGAGGAATTGGTAAAGATAACTCTAATAAATATTTTGATAATATTAGAATAATTTCTGAAAACGATTTAATGAAAATATTGTCATAAGATATAATTTTCCAGATCTAAGATAAAAAAACATGGGTAGTTTAATTTAAAAAAATTATTTCTATAATTTGAGTACGTAATTAAAAGGAAATGATAGGAAAATTAAAATAAACAAAAGAAAACATATGAGATGAAAATATATATTACTTGTAGAGATAGATCATATAATTTCTTCATTTTAAAATTCAATCATAAAAAATCCTGGTAAATATGAGATTATAACATAAAACCCTTACCTCAAGTGTCTTGATTTAAAAGAGATATAGTATCATGTGTAATAAATATAAATTAATTATACATATATTATAGAACCCTAATCATATCTATCATAAAATTAATGTTTAAGTTATAATATCTTATCACTTATTCATTAACAATATTTCATTAACATCATCATTTGGAGTGTCAACTACTTCATTTTTCATGTAGGTAATGTTCTATAGTCATGTTCTTTTCACATTTATCATGGAAAAATACTATCAATAATTTTAGTAATGATGTCAATATCATATATATTTATGATATACACATTTATAACCAATCATATGAATTCGTGATGAAAAATAATTTACATCACTATATGGAGATGGAAGTCCATATGTACTCCAATGTTACGTTTCAATTTTTCAATGAATGAAATAAATGAAACATAAATATTAATTCATAATTACATAATAGTTATTACGAAATAAATATATTTTATAAATTCTAAATCTTTCAGAGTAACGAACCATGAGTGATGATGGTGAAAAATGAGTTGTATAGGTAGCTGTCCACACATATGTATGAGATATACTTTCTTGAAAAATTGGGTTTTGATGAGGTGGTATATGAATGTTACATCATATCAAAAACATATAAGTTAATATATAATACTAAATTCAGAATTTTATAAAAATAAAACATGTTTTTAGGTAGTAGAAGATGAACTAATATTGAAAAACCCCCAGTTATGATCTATAACTCTTCGTTGAGAGACCACCTATGGCCTACTACATAATCCTTGAAGGATTAAATCTAAGAGAATAAAAGATTTTTTAGAGTGAAGGAAAAGATATTTTATAGGTTTTTATATTTTTTATTTCTTGATCTATAAGGCTCAAATACTGTGAATACTGGAGGACTTGATTTCCCATTTTATCAGTGAGTGGATGGATGCATTTAGAATTTCCAAAACACATTAATGATTTTAGGTCACATTCTTGGGTAGGTGGAACCAAATGAAAAGGTATTAAATGTTAGGATACGATAATTAGGAAATAATATAATCCGATATGAATTTGAAATTATTGGGTGGAAATGCTACCTTTATCCAATGGTTTAAAACCCTTAGTAATGTCATTTTAACAATTACCATGGTAAGACAATTATACTATTTTTACAATTCCCTATAGAATAAAAATAATGATGTTCCTATTATATTATATTAATAATAATATTCATAAATATTTAGATAATTTTATGAGATTTAATTTATATAATTGTAAGATTTTAATTTTAATTAAGTGCACAGACTACAATGAAAATATTTTTTTATAATTGAAATTTTAAGCATCAAAATAATTTTCTAAAATTTATTTCATTCTAAATCCAATAAAATGAGTGTTAATAATTATTATTGAATAAATAATCTATAAATATTCAAAATACATTATTCAATAGATATTAAATTAATTTATTAATATAATGAAGTGCACACAAGAAAACATTTTTTTAGAAAAATGTGTTCATAAACAAAAAAGATAATTTATATTAAAAACATGTATAATGATGAATAATATGGTATTAATTAGATTAATTATAAATAAAAAATATTTTAATAAAATTAATATAAAATTCAACACATAATGATACGTTTTATTTAAAATAAATGATATTTTTTAATAAAATTTCTACTTTTCACTATTCACTAAATATTATTTTTAAGAAGAATCTTGAAATATCACCCCAAAATAATATTTAAATTATGATTTTTAAAATGATTATCATTTATAAAAATAAATTTTCTAAAATTTCTAATAAATCATTTCAAATTTTAGCATATTTGTTTGATGAAAACCATTTTGAAGAAAACATAATTTTAAATTGTAAAATGACATTTTTAAAAATTGAGTAATTATTTGTTATATATTAATAAATTAATTTGAGTAAATAAAAAATTATAAATTTTATTCATAAAGTGGTTATTTATATTCCTTATTTCAAATATAGTCGATAGGTTATAAAATTTACTAAAGTATGGTTCATATTTACTCGGTGTTCTATATAAGAAAGCTATTAAATAATTCTTGTTTTATTTCAAAGGAAATACCAATAAAATATTTGGGGATTATATTAAACAAAATTTATAACATTATATTCCATTAATTTGGAAATATAAAAAAAATTTAATTTAGAAATAATAATAGGAAATATATAATGTTTTTATAAACTATGAAATATAGGAAAATAATAAATTATTTATATTTTAAGATGATGTACTATATATAATAGTTAATGTAAATATCATAATTAAATGATTTATTTAGGATGTTATGTAGCACACATAAAAAATGATTTTATTATTGATATGATAATGGTTTAAATAAGGATTTGTATATGATATTTATAATATGTGAAATGTTGACATAATATAATTAGAATTATAAAAATGTTGTAATTAAAAAATATCATATATTTAATTTAAATTTCATGTAATTGACAATATAAAAAGGTCATATTATAAAATGAATATAAAGGGTTTGTTTTTCAACATTATGGAGTATCCATAATTCTTATCCAATTTATAAATTTTTTATAGGTATTTTTTTATGGATTGATAATAAATTTCTATCTCATGATTATATATATGAGATGGTAAATTATATAATGTATATTGTCAATATTATTTATAGTTATAATGTTTTTATATTATGAATGCTTTATGATTTATTTTAAATGTTAAATTGATTATAAGAGATTATCATTCTTTTATTTGATTAATTATATGATCATTATGATAAATTTATATAGTTTCCCTAATCATTGACTTTAGTTTGAAATTGATTTTATAAAATTTAAAATAGTTGTTGGACATAGTTTTTATATAGTTTTTATTATATTTATGACAAATTAAATTTTATCTTGAGTAAGAATGAACCATAAAGATGGACTTTGAGTTGAACATTATAATGTTTTTGATACTTATTCCTTCTTATATAAATAAGGGGATTATTTATCTATCACTTCAGTTATACTCATATAGAGACTATCATTATCAAATAATTTTAAACCACTAACAAAAAAGTTACTGTATAATTTTGATATGTATATAAGTTTTTGATATGTATTTTTAGGAGACTGACTCAAAATACAGATTCTGTAAAAAGTTACACCATGATATGTTTTCAAGATGTTTATATGGGGGAGGGAATTTAATTCCAATACTAATTTATTAAAATAATGTGTACAATAACGAAGTAACATGAGATAATAGGGTGATATTTAATAATCTCCAAAAAAATAAATGTTATATTGCTCCTAAATTAAATCCTTTCATTCTTTCAATCATTATACATAGTTGGTCACACTAATATTGGGTTCCCATGGATTATCATGTGTATGAAAATAAGGAAATGAGGTGACCATAATGGTTTGGTTCATTATTTTTGTTGTTTTATATATGTTACACTAAGTTGGGAAACCCAAATAGTCAGTAGACTAATGGAAAAGAGTTTATTTTATAAGAATGATAGATTCTGAATGTGGGTATCCACCTGACTATCACATATACATATATGATATTTTTATAGGTTTTTTGGACATGATATAGTCATGTATTATTTATTTTAACAAGTTACTATAAGATATAATTATGTATGGTTCTGAGATCACTATTATATATGACTTATTCTAAATGGTTCGTCATTATAGTGGGATCGTATTTGGTAAAATTACTTGATAAATTATAATAAACGATGATAATTTTCCAATAATATATTTTTATAGATAATAGAATAATTATGATGAAGATTAACATTGATCTTAATCATTATTAAGGAAAAGAAGAATGTCTAAAATTATTAAGAATGGTAATATAAGAATAGTTCTTAAGAAAATGATATTTTATGTGTTATAGAAATCATCCCATGTAACAAGTTATTTACATTGCTTAACAAGTTCATATTTATACTTATGAAGTATATAATGATTAACTATAATTTTCTAGGGAAATAAAAGTGAAATGATAAGATAATTTTATTCTCCCCCTGTATACTCAGTATGACTATGTATGCTTCTGATTTGGTGAAAGTATGAATTTTATTTCAAGATTGTTCTTTCTAACTTATTCATTAAATTTTCATCTATGGAAATGTTTGGAAAAGATGAATGATTTTGAGACATGTTTTCCGATAATCAAATAGTTTACAATAGACAAACTATAAATGTGATATATATGTTTTGATGTTAATAAAAATAGATAATGTTTTAAACTGGATGAAGAAAAATTAGCTTGAGTGTCCAAAATAGTTTTTTTAGTAGCTTGTTATGGTCATTTAAACCAAGATATTATCACGAAGGATTGATTTTTTCATGTAATGAAATTTTAAAATATCATAATGGTTATTTTAAACTCCATGGAATTTTAATGATAAGAATTAGTTTTATAGAAATTTATATTTTAGTTTTCAAATATATGTGATAAAAACTGTATTTCGTAAAAATATTTTGAGTATAAAAGTGTTCAAAATATTGTAATATTGAATATGACTTGTAGTATTCATTCATGTTAAGAATAAATGTATTTACACATCAATGGAATGAATATAAATTAGTTTTTCCTGCTCAGATGATTCACAGTAGAGGGTATGAATCTTCATTTCATTTCACTTATGTGATAAGGGAATTTGTTTATTAATGTATTATTTTTATGAACAAAATGAGATGATTTATAGTTTACACATGATTTTTTATGCATTATATTTCATAATTTTTGCGAATGGATACAAGGATAAAAATGTTTTACACAAGATAATTTTTTTATCCAAATGTTTAATAAAATATTACAGAATACATTCTCTCCACCCATCACTGGAATATTTTAATGAAAAAAATATAATATTTAGAAGAAAATTCCTCCAACACATAGAATACTCTATATAAATAGGAGTAATTATATTTGATTAATTTTACGACTAATTGAAAATAATATTTATTTTTTATGAGAGAATGTATTTTTTATACCTTAAAAATCATATTTCTAAGAGAATGTAATATTTAAAAGTCTTTTGCGAGTGTGTAGGAATATAATAATGTCAAATTTAACCAACATAAGGTTATACTATTTTAATGATAAATTTATAATCCCTTAATTTCATAATGATTTTGGGATATTTAATGGTAATGAATATGTAAGAGTAATATATATTTTCCATTTAAAGTGAATATCAATATTTCCTAAAAAAATCTTGTTAGAGTGAATGTATCATTGTCATGAAGAATGTTATAATAAGATGCTAAAATTTTTTAAATATAATTAAATTTTTTCTATGAAAAGTTTAAAGATTAGGGATTCATGTATGATCAAAATAAAATTAAAAAAATTTCTATATATGAAACACAATGATTTAATCATAGAATTTGATTTTGTGGATATAAAGAGTTTGAATATTTTTCAGGAGTTAAAGTTTATGAATTTGATTCATAAATATTTCCATTATTCAAACTTACTTCCACCATATAGTTTTATCAATAATGTGTTTATTTCGATGGTTTTATCTAGTGTTTACATAGAAATATGATATGAATTATATATAGATGCATTATGTTAACATTATTATAGAAATTGAAATTACCATAAGGATGATCTTATACATTATCATATATTATATGAAAGATTAGTTCTTATATTATGTCTTATTATTTATTAATTTTTTTTATTAATATGTAATGTTTATAATAATTGGTGATCTATATTTTATTATTCGTTCATAATAACTATACAAATACTTATATAGGTTTATATTATGTGAGGTGTAATGATAATTGAATTCTCAAGGGGAAACATTGAGTTATCCCTAACTAATTATTTCCATTAAGTATTATAGGTTATGTTGAAATGTTTTGGTTAACATGAGTAGGATTCATGTATAGAGATGTATAATATTTTCATGAGGCAGAAATGTAAATGAATACTTTTCTTCTGTGAGGTCGACAACACACAATGTGTTACTCTTGGGGTGTCACACACTGGGATCATGTATATATTAGGTAATCATAATGTGATTTTGGTGAGATAACTAGAATGAAAACCTTCGTACATTGGATATTTTATTTTGTAAAACATTGTAGATTAACTAATCAGGCGATGGTTATTTATTTTGATGATAATATCAGTGGTTAATGATCATACAATATTGAATTTCTCCTATCATATGATGTGTACAAATTTGAGGCCCTTTAGTGAGATATATTGATGAGTGTGTAGTCTTACATCAATATTAGATATGATTTAATTATCTATTAAATTGAGTGGTATGTGATATGATCATGAATAAAGTTTAAGGATATGTGATTTATTCATCATATTGATTAGTTTATACAGAATTGAATTATAATGTTTGAGTGGGTTATATTGGATTGACATACTTAATGTCCCATAGATAATGATGTATTGGATAGAGGGAACAAATTGGAATGCATTATTATAGTTGATAGAGATGGAGGACACATGTATTGAGATAGATCTATTAGATATAGATTATTCTAGGTAACATTATATCTTTGATATCAATGATTCATGGAGAATGCCTACTATTTGATTACAATTATTAATTTAGTGATTAAAATTATTATTAATGATAAAAAGTTATATTGGTTAACACATTATGGTTGACTAAATGAAGATTTAGTTTGACCTAGAGTGATACTATATAGGTGTTTTAGAGTTTAATCAAAAAGATTCTGGAAGGGTATTCTTGTAGTATTACATACAATGTGACACGAGGTGAAGTTAGTGATGTCTTTCAAAAAAGATATTACGATGATATACAAATGTATTTTTGGATATGATTCCCCAATATATTGTATACAATAAAAAATATGGTAAACTGGAACAAATATTTTTAGAATTTAGTGTACATGGAATATTAAAAGAAATATTCCCAAAAGAGAATATAGAATGTGATGCATTTGGGTGATTACATCCTTGATCGTATGATTAGATAGAACATAGTCTTAATCGGTTTCTTGAGAATACATTTCCACCGATGTATTATTACGAAAGGTATTAGGACTATCTTGACAATAATATATTCAAAACTACATGAGGTTCATTTATAATGATTTTTGGTACAATATACATTGTTATTACAATTATGCATGATATGTTGTAAGTGGCTTCAATCATATAGTCAAATGTTATGTTTTAATGTAAAAATAATCCTCCCATATAATATATCAATAATGTAAGTGTTACATGAGATATAAAAATTAGTAGGAGTTGTATTCTTGAATCTGATGAATGTACTTTTTGATATATTAACTCATGAATTAAAGTGCATATGTTAGTGTTTTCATCAACATGAAGCATAATTTTGGCTTCATAAATACAACTGCTATGTTATGAGAAGTGTATCTGATTCTCATAGGATTCTTTACCAAGTCCCCCTATAACTATATACTCTTCTTCTTCTCCTTTATTTCCAACATGATGTTCTATCACATCCTAGAGGATGATGAAATCCAATTTATATGATTAATATGATCCATCCAACCTATGGATACCTTCTTTTGTGGGTGTATTTGGTCTTCTAATTTGATAGTAGTCATTAAAGTCATTAAAAGAAAATTAATATGAAATAGTATCTTCTTTGGTGAATAATTTACATAGTTAAAATGTTATTATTATATAAATTTTATGAATTTCATATATTCTATAAATGGGGATTTTGTGATTGTGTTCTAATTACTTCTGTTGGTTAAAAAGTGTTGTTTTTTTACCTATGAAGCCTAAAAAATGCTCATGCTCTATGAGGAATTTGTACAACTGGGTTCTTATTTGAAAGTTTACTAAAATAAAGACTATGATATGATGGTTTATACTATGGATTAGTGATTTTGGCCATGTAACGAAACAGGCTAGGATAGACTATGTCATGCTGATTGTCATTGTCATGGTGTAGTGTATGAAATTTAATAATTTATGGGATACCACATGGGTCAAACAACCTTCCATACATAAAGCTATCATGTTTGTATTATCATAATATGTTGCTAATTTATAACATTTTTAATAGATAAATATATTATTTAAATTCAAAATAATGAATACAATTATGAGTAGTTCTGAAACATTATATATTGAATACCATTGATAGTTGAATACTTTGTGAAATTAATTGTCTATATAAACTATTCATGGATGGGATGTTTAAATAATATCATAATTTGTGTGGTGTGAGAGAATTATTTTTGCATTTGAATGTTTTTATGCTTCTTAGGCAAAAGATATCTCCAAGTATCTATCATTACATATTTTAAAATCAGAGGTTTTAACACTATAAGGGGGTGATGATCCTTCTTCGGTGTTGGTAGATTTACACATCCCATAGATACCCAAGGTGGAATGATATCATTAGTTTATTATTAGTAATTTTTATCACACCCATTCAAAATATAATGAAAAATGTAGAACAATTGAGAAAAATCACATCAATAACTAGTTATTTTATTTTGTATTATAAAAAAGGAATGATCTTGCGGTTTTTTTTATTTTGGGATTATTTTTCCACAGTGTTTTGAGAAGAGTTATCCCCTCTAATTCCCAAGAATTACCATTATATATTCCGATCATTTCAATGAAATTGTATATGGTGTAATCATTGTATGATAGTTGAAAGACCATTCTGTTAGTTTTATCAACCGCATCAAAAGTAGTTTTAATAACAATAGTAGAATATATTACCACTAGAACCAGAATAAAAAGATGTTCCATAGAGAGGAAATCATATTGGAGGTTAATAAAAAGATGGATATTATGGAGATATAGTTAGGCATTAGGGATGGAAGGTAGGATGTGTTTTCCAAGGGAAACTCTGAGTCATGGGATTTTTGGAGGTGGAGGGATGAGAGGTGATCGAGGTATGATTTTATTTTATTCCACTCATTAATATATTTATATCTATATTTTAGTATCATTTTATTTTTTCATCACTTCTATTTTATATAGTTAAATTATTCTAATATAGAAACTTCTAATTCCATTTGAGTTTATTACCCATGTAGGAAGTTGAAACAGGGTGTATGAGGTGCACACTTTTAAAATAATGACCCCAGATTTTGGATTAATTAAATAAATACTATGTTTGATAGATTTAATCAAATATAAAACCAAACTAAAAAAATGATACCACATATTCATTATTAAGAAATTTTAATATTAAAAAAATAGAAAATAAAGAAAATATTTTCATCAATTATAATATTCATTCAAAATAAGATTAAGAGTAGTTAATATTTTAATAAATCTTTTTAAAAAATTTTATTTTTTCTATACATATACTGAGTTTTAAATAAAATTTTAAATTTAAAAATTTTATAATTTTAGATTTACCTAATCAACATGAGTTTTTTAATTTCATATAATAAATTAGTTTGGGAATTATTTTTTTTCTATAAAATAATTATTTTTATGTGAATAGTATAAATTATAATGATTCTCTTATTCTATGGTCATTTTTTTATTGAAAAGTCACTTTTGAATATGTGGGATCAAAATAAAAAAATTCCTGAGTGAATCATAACCCCAAAAAATAAAATTTCAATCTTAAAAATTCAAAATTCCAAAGTCAGTTTAATATTGAATACATCATCACTTTCTCGGGCTGTGTACCACCTACCCTTGTGTACCCTGACACCCGACTTACCCATCAACCACAATAGTTTTTTTCAAAGATACCATTCACCCGAATCCATCATCGCTACAACAAAAAAAGAAAACATATCCCCAAAATCTACCAAAATCATGAAGTTGAAAACACTCCACAATTCATCATGAAGATCAAACCCTTGGGGAACCTAGGGATAGAGATGAATACTACATTTAGAAACACATCCTAAAATTCTATCAACTACTCTAATCATCTTGATTCACTTTAATAACAACAATAAAAAACCCACTAGTTGTAGATTGGTGGACCCAAGGTTATAGAATAGAAAAGTCCTTGAATATATATACAAGACCACTACCATGACCACTGAAACTTCCTTTAAAGCCACCACTAAGAGAATAAAAATAGGAAAGCAATGTCATAATCATGGAAGAACCTTGAAATGAACTATAAAACCATTTGGATTAAAAAATGAACCAAATGAACCAAAAAATGATTGAAAATCCATCAAACGGAAAATACAATAACTATGCTTTGGGAACAATATTACACGAAGAATGTGGAAAAAAAGGAAATGTCATTTTCATCATCATCTCCAACCATGGAGATGATGTATTCACTAGACCCCAAACCCTTCACCGCAAAAAGAGTACTCGTCACTTAAAAACCAATCAATAAAATAGAAAAGAAAAAAAATAATAACAAAACAATAAAACAAAACCATAAAAGAAAGGAACACCACAGATATAAAACAAAACACCATTTTAAGTCATGTCTCCCTCAGTCACTCATTCAAAACATAGGAAGCCACCACAAGATCCCCCATATGACACCAATATGGGGTCGAAAATGAAGGGTAAAGAATAAATCCCAGAGAGGAAGAAATATACAAGATCAATAATGATCAACATCTGTAGGAATATTACTAGTGAATCTATAACCAAAAAAACACCAAGAAAGATAGGGAAAATCTTTGATCCAGAAGGGAAATTAGGAGGAAAGGAAGAATCCAAGTAATAAACCAATGTCCTATAATAATGATCCAACTTAACTATACCATGTCTCCATGAGAACCATCACACTAGAACGATATGTGTTCGAGCATGATGGGGTAGGAGAAAAGTGAAGAGGAGGTGGGAGTCAAAATCATAGGATGCATAATAACAAAAAACACTGGAAAAGATGATTAAACCATTGACAAGAGAATAGGATGAAAAATATAGAGCATATGTGACGATAATGGGAGGAAGAAGCTCATCCATAGGAGGTTTTATCAGGAACTCAAACAATCACCAAGAGAAAAGGGAGTAAAGCTTCGATGAGAAATTGGACCTGTCCCGACCTATAATGATTTTTCAAATACCGTTACTTTTATGAAACAATAATATCACATGAATGAATTAATTTATTTTGAATTATTTTCTAGAAAATATATTTATTCATAAATTAACCAAAATAATTTTAAAATAATATGTTTTTTTATTAAACACATGACTATTATTTTTGAATGTTATGTATTATTTCACTCTAAAACTATACTTATTCACTTAAAATTGAAAATTATTTTCCTCGTGTTTAGATATTAAATCAACAAAAATATATTTAATATTTTGGATCAAAATCATCATATTATATAATAAGGTCAATTTAATTTCTAGACATAAATGTCTATAAAACAATGATTAATGTTAAAGAATATAATAATTGTAAATATTTAATTTCTAATGAGTTATATAATCAATATTATTTACTAATATCTCATAAAATAAAATAATTTCATCCAAAAATAAATTTTATATAATTTTTTAACCAATTTATAAATATATTATCACCCATCCCATTGGTTATTGGTACTGAATAATATTAATAACACATACCTATAATAAAAAAAATTCTCTTACAATACAATTCTCAATATATTAAATATCTTAATTTTAAATTATATTTTCTATTATATTGAAATTGAGTTTTATTAAACCGAGGATAATGTGATTCTCATCACACGAAAAATTTATAAGATGGGTTATTTTATGTATTTCCTTAAAAAATATATTAGTTAGGGAATGAATAGGGACATTCATAAAAAATAATAAAATGTAAATACGTAACATTAAATGATATTAAATTGTTTAAAACTTGTTTTAAAATGAGAGTTAGATGCTTTGTCAGCATAATCCAAACAATAATTGATTTATTTGTCACTTTTGGAGTGTTTGAACATTTAATCGTATCATTCCATTATTAAAATATATTGGTTGTTCATAGAAGCACAATTTTCATTACATATAAAAGCGAAAAAATTCCCCCCATTCCCACTACATCCATTCAATCATTTTTTTGAAAGTCATACATTTTATTATTCCACGAATAAATATAATGTTCATTATCTAGTAATCTCAATTTGTTATACTAATAATATCATTTCCAATGAGACATTCACAGGAAATTTTGAGGCCCCAAAGATATTAGGTGCATGTGCAGAGAAAATCAGGACAATATAAGTTTTCCACATATTCAGAGTGAATTAAGACCATGGTAAGGGTTAAATGTCTTAAATAATTACACATTGATAAATATTTATTATTTCACAACATGTTTTAATTTTAATAGTGTGTTTAACATCCAATTAATAGTTTATATCTTGATCCACTAATTTATGAAGATATTTAATGTTTTATTTGAAATTATATCCTTTAAGGGGGTTTTCATCAAACTTTCTAATGTGATAAGGGGTTAATTGTCTCATTTTAAAATAAACTAGGCGTGCTTGATATTTCATACCATAAGGTATCTTATATGGTGTATTCTATTACATTTTCCTTCATGTTTAATGAATATCATTAATTTCATGATATTTTAAGGGTCATTTACAAGTAGACCACTTATTATTACATTAAAATTAACATAAAGGTATGTGGAAACTATGCTCTCATTTATTGGCTTATGATGGTTCATCTTGCATATATTTTATATTAGATGAGAAAACTATACACTTTTATTTTTTTAATATTGAATATTGAATTTTTATTTTTTTAATTCATAATTATACTGAATAAATACCTTCTTAAATGTTTATTGGTTCATGAATCATGGATTATGTAAGAGATTTTGTAAACTCATATTTACTTTAATTGAGTAAAAATTTTAATCCATGAGAACTATTATTCATCTTTTAATAAATTATCCCATTTCATATTACATAAGTTATTTACTCTTTCACTATTAGTAAAATTATGTTTTTAACTCAAATGCTCATTCCCAATGAATTTATTTTTCATAATAGTCAAACATTTTTTAGAAACAAATATAATTTTTAATAAATGGTTCTTAAATATTTTCATGTTAATTACTTCATAAAGTGTTGTTATTTTATAATTTTAAACCCAAATATATGATTACTCATGTGTAATTTATATTTAACTTACAATATTGTAATAATAATGTTTCAATTGCACTTTTTTAAAATGTGGGAATTAATCAATATTATTTTAATTTATAAAAATATTTCCCCTCATTTCATAAAAAAACTATCTTCCAATACACATTTATTTTTAAACCATTATATCTTTTTCATGGAACCACTATTTAAATTTCCTATTAAAATTAATGGTATTTAAAAAACAACAACTATACCTATTCATATATGAATTTTCTATGTGACAGTAGCTTCTTCTTTAATTACAATGATAAAAGAATTTTTCTAAATTTATTTTTACAATTTTACGCACATTTTACCCCATAACTCTTTCATTTTTCTTTTCTTTGAAATTATTTTTTTGAAACAACCTTTAAATATTATTAGTAAAAACTAATTTTTTATTGAATTTTGGATATCAATAGATAACACTATAGTGGTCAGCTTTTTTGAGACCATTTACAAATGTCATAAAACCCATTTTTTATTCCATTGGTTCCTAATTATGTGATAAATTTTTATGTTCAGGTGACATATGTATGTTTTGATGAGTGATGGGTGGGATATTATATCTCCATATAATGAATTGGTAATTTATTTTATCTCTTAATACAAAAATGGTACAAGTATTTAAAAAAATAAAAAAGATAATTGGGAGGATTTTTCGTAATGAAATGAATATATGAAGGGATTTAACTCCAATTAAATGTGTACATAGGTCATTTTATCTAAATCCTTGTGGTATAATAGTGGATTATCGTAGTCCCAAGAAGGTACATGAGTGATTAGATCTAGCCTAATATGGCTTGAATTTCATAGTGGGTATCCTTGACATATGATTTCGATACTTATTTTTATTCCACCCTCTTATATTATAATATTTTTCCTATGATTATGCACCTTTACTCATGTTTAATTCCTCATGATTCCCACAACTTTTTTCTTGGTATATGTTTTACCATTTATGATTACATGTCCTTATATCATAACATATTGATAATGATTATTGTTCTATGCTATTTTCATAATACATTTTACCCATTCTCGTGTTACCTCATATTCATATGATTGATCCCTTGTTGAAATGTTGATCAATTTTCTCTTACTGGGATTTTTATTTCACACCATTCTTATTTTTTCATTCATTGGTATATTAAAATATGTATAACGTTTTTTTATCTAGAAGGGAGTCTAGATGAGTTTTATTATTGTGAAATGTTAACATGAGTTGTAAAATTAATTCCTTATTTCAATAGTTCTCATATAAATTAAACCAAATGGTTCCATGAGTTTGGTAAGGTTATTTTACAGAATTAATACTAATGTGAAATTTGATTAAGTGTATCATTGATCATGCCACATAACATCAAAGTTAATTTTTAATGTATACTTTCTTATATCTAGACACTTGATTGTGAGTATATGGAACATGATGTGATTTTTTTGGTGATATAAATTATGATGGAACCAAATGTTTATACAGATACAAAAATATATGGTTAACCTAAGAAATTATATGTTTCATTTTGTATTTTTGTAAGAAATCGGATATTCATTTCAGGTATGGATCTTGATTTCGTGTGTTTAAGGGAAAATGGGAAAATTTGGAAATATTTCTATGTACACTCCATGTACTTCTAAGTACATTCTTTATACAATGATATCATGTCCAGCAATGTCTTGGGCGTGTAACGGATGACACATGGCCATATGGGGGGACGTGGAAGACCGCAAATGTCGGGGGTCAGTTGAGGAAAATACATGATGAGTTCATTAACAGTACACACACTGTAATTTTACTTTTATTTGATATATCTGATCGGGGTCATGTCTAACCCTAATATTTATCTTCTTATGACCGCAGTTCATCTAGGAGAGACCGAGAGTGAAAAATCTTCTCAGAGACACCATTTCTCCATCCATGGTTCGATTCAATCATTGACAGGTGCGTTGGAATCCCCTGGGTGATTTATGACTTCTTTAAGAGAATCTCCTCTAGATTTAGTCTCTCTATTGAGTAATTCAAGGTTGATGGTTTTTGATGTTTTTGTAGATCGACGATATTCTAGTCAGATTCAAGGGCCAATATTCAAGAGTGTTCTTTGTACAATGTCAAGGTAGGGGGTTGGTTTCCTTTCATTGTTTGTATTTGAGTTTATATTCCAAAGTATTGATTACCCATGTTTCGGGTATTGCATGTGAATGAAATTGAACCCTGTTTTATCTACCTTAGATTGATTATTGTAATAAAGTATTTTTATTGTTGTATTATGTGAAAATATATGTTTAAGGATCACCCCATGAGTGAGTTTCCTTGTTTGAATGTTTATGGCCAGTTGGCCCAGGCTTCTTATGAGGTAGACCTTGTATCCGTGCCTTTCATGATAGGATGTAACTGATTCCATTTTTTGTAGTTAAATTATTGTGAAATGTATTAGAATTGGTTGTCCTTGTATTAGTTGATATTACTTGGTACTGCTTGATGTCATATATGCACGATTGAATTGCACATGGCTATGAGAACCTGGGGTAGTTAGACCACATGGGGAATTGACATCGACTGCTTCCTCAGAGCGTCTATTATATTTCCCACATCAAGACCACAATGGGTGGGGGTTGATGGTGAGTGTTCCCTCAGAGTGTCTATAGATTATGTTACAATACCACATGGGGAATTAATGTTGAGTTCTTCCCCAAAGATTCTGTAGTTATTCTAGAAAGACCATAGTGAGAATTGACGTTGAGTTCTTCCTCAGAGCGTCTTTTCCTTTATTGGATTACTTGGTCAGAGGGGTTAGACTGTGTGAGAAACCTATAGGGTTAATGAATATATTTAATTTTAGAGACACGTATGCCAACATAAAGCACAATAGTGTATTTGGTCCCGTTAGGTAGTCTACTGAGATACCTATTTGTGATACTTACTTGACTAAATGTTGAACATTAAATGATAATTAATGTAAATGGAAACAATAGGATTGTTTTGTTTTGTGTAATCGTAGTTCATTGCGGCATTTCCATTATTATATTCAATATATACTCACTGATAGTTAGGCATAGATATTTTGTTGGTTGCCTACTGAGATTATTATCACACCCTATTTGTGTCTTTTTTGGACACAAAAATATTATATGGTTTTTGGTATATAGAATCACAAGTTCTCTTCTTCATTAGGTACTTGATTATCATGGTGCTGGAGAGCATGGGACCAAGATAAGGTTTGGGATGCTGGAGGATTTTTCTTTTTATCCTTTGTACTTTGGTTCAGTTTTATTTCTATCACATTGTCTTGTTTGGTTTCATTCCTAGACATATGTGACATGCATCATTCATATATGTTCTCTAGTTGTTATGTAATTTTAGTATTGTGTTATTTACTTGTTTTATGGTATTTTTCTTCTATTGTTTATAATTTGTCATTCTATTATGCATTCCCTTCCAATGAGGGATTTGTTTCCCGACTATCACACCCATGTACCTCACTTCTAGTCAGAAGCCTCTGGTGTTCGGGGAAATGCCGTTGAGGCCATGTGACCAACCGGGTATGGGGCACCTTTGGGCGGCACCAAGAACTGGGATGATATAAAGTGTTATCAAAGGCATTTCTTTTCTTATTTGTCTTATTGTTTTGATCCTATAGATAAGAATAATATGGAATGGGTAGTTGGTAATAAGTTGTTCCCCGGAGTAGCTAACCAATGTATAGGGGAAATTTAAAAAATCTTGATTATTACAATGTTTTTGTTTTTTCAATTATAACAGTTGATTTGACTTCACCATTAGGTGATTTACATGTTTTGTGCTATTATCGTTGATATTATTGTGGTTCTATTTCTTTTGAAACCTTGTGAGGTGAGTTTATTCCATCTCATGCATCATATATTCACTTTCTATAGATCACGTGTCATGCATTATTGTCATGCCATTTGGGGTGCATTAGCGATTGCATGTGGTTCTGATAGATGTTGTGCTAGATATATGTGTTGTTGTGATAGATTCCTTGATATAATACTTTTTATTTGATAGGGTATTTATAATATGTAAAATTTATTTTAGATAGATGCCATACTTTGGTCCCTGAGGTGCATGGGCCCTCTTGGATCAGAAATTAGTGGATCATGTATGAACTCTAGTTTATCCTTGACTAGTTGTGAGGTGAATAAGGATTCAAAACTTTTATTCATGGGAGTATAGACTCTCACGTGTTGGAATTTTTCATTCCAGGGAAAAAATCATAAATTTTAAGGGTTCTTGAGAAGTTTCAAAGGTATACTGTCCAGAAACCCATACTACCCGACGTGTGGTATTATGAACACAAACCATGTGTTGTTCTGTTATAGAAGAAACAAATTTTCTTATGTACACACCGCGTATTTAGAGTACACTCCATGTAGTTCTTAACTGTGTGACTGTCTGTGTGAGTAGAGACATGGGTTGATTAATTTTTGGTAGAACATGTCGTATACTAGGTGTACATGCCATGCTGAAGATACCATGTATCCGGCCATGTGATGAACTACATGGTTGGATAACAACTTAGTTTTTACACACTTTATATTATTCTTTCATGCCTTGTAGCGTCGACCGTGTCACCTTTCGTGTGACCAATGACATGGGAGGTTTAATGTTAAGTGGTACACATCGTGTGTATATCATGTAGTGTTTCCCAGTAGATAACTGTGTGGTTTAACCATTTAGAAGAAGTTTGGTAGGTGAGAACGTTTAAGTACACATCATGTCTTGAGGAGGAACACACCATGTGTATGGGTGTTATACAACCCTTTTTGGCAGTGGTACATGCTATGTTAAAAGCATAAGGGGGAGCACTATGTATGGGTAATACACATAGTGTATCCATGTATTTAGAAACATGAATTTTGTCTTTCTCTTGTCCTATTATTGATCTTAAAAATTTCATTCCTTGATAATATTAAACTGAGGTGTGTGATTGACCTTGAGGAGTCATTCCATGGAGACGTCCTCCAGTTGTAACCCAGATACAAGGAAACAATCATGCACCCAAAATGGTAGATCAAAGACTACAAGTAGATCCTCCCATCATGCATGTCATGGAACCCGCTATCATACCAGACACAGGTGTTGAGGCACAATTCTGTTTAGGATTTATGAGGATGATGTAGACTTTCAAGGGAACATCAGATCCTGCACCATATATGGAATAGATGATGTGGGGTTTTCAATAGGAGCATCTACCCACTTTCTCATGGGATGAAGGACCTCTGGCTACAGAATCAAGGATAGATTCCATGTTGTCTATCATTGAACCTCTTAAGACTCCTCTAGAGAGGAAGATGAATCTTTCTACTTACATCCTACATGATTCATCCATGAGATGGTGGGATGTGATACCACAGGTGGGACTCTAACGATTTATGGCTATGGTTGAGTTCCAATGTACCATCTGTGACTAATTCTACCTAGAGACCTTGATAGATGTACGAGACTGATATTTCAAGAGTTTTGAGAAGGGTAATCTCTCATTCATGGAGTATTATTCTTGCTTCATAGAGCTGCAGTGCTTCACACCCATTTGATGGTGATGAGTTATTTCTGCTGAGAATGACTGAGGATGGTGTCAGGCATGACATCTGATCTTAGGTGAACATATTCGAGTTGACTTCCATATATTCTATAGTCAACCAGGCACATATCACCAAGCCCTACCTGAGGGATTCTGGATCTGTGGGCAGGACAGTTCAACATCCATAGTTGGTACCCTTCTGAATGATAGTAGTAAGCACCACAAGGAGTCAATGCATGGAGATCCAAGTAGGCATGATTTTTCTTCAGGTATCCAAGTGGTGAGCTACTAGTGCGGGAAGGGTGTACATAAAAAATCTCAGTGCCTGGGAGACCCAGTTGAGTTTCAATCATGTCAAAAGATGGGATATATTTAGCGTTTCTGCAATTCCCCCTCCTAAATTCTAGTGAGGTAGGATTTGTTTTGACTCCTCATATCAGAGAAAGACCACCAGTCTCACATCAGACTAGGGGATAAAGTTCTTCAATCCATTTATGATGAAGTGGTTGTCGTGGCCACAGTGTTCAGACACAGGGTTTTCAACTGCCATAGGTTGGATTGGCTCAAGGATCTCAGACAGCATCACAGGGCCACAACGTAGTTTAGGATTTTGCACTAGAGCAGATCTAGCAGGAGTAGGATCCTGAGACCTCTATGGTTAGAGGTATGATTTTGGTCTCCCTAGTTTTATCTTCTGCTCTCTTCGATATAGGGTCTTCCCATGGATTTTATCTATGCCTATTTTGAACAACCTTGGGATCATTATCATTACTTCAGCTGATATCATGGCACTAGACACTCCATTAGGGACAAGAACATCTAGTGTATGTCAGTTAAAGGAGTTACCTCTTGAGTTTGGTTGGTGTCACTTCATATGGGAACATTATGTATTATAGATGAAGGGATATGACATCACTATCAGAATGGAATGGTTAGTTCCCTTCCAGGTTTTTTTCGATTACTATCACTGAAGGGTGAGTTTCACGTCACCAAAGGGCATATTGTTTCTACATAAGCGTGAATATTATGTTCAAGTGAGTAGATCTGGGCCCGATCATCTTGGATTGAGAGGGGTAATAGCACAGAATGGTAGTCTATATCTTCTTGACCGAGGAACTTAGGAGGAGGAATTTTCTCCAGTGGTCAATTATTTCAGGGATGTCTTTCCAGATGAGTTTTTAGTTTTTCCTCTGAAGAAAGAGGTAGTATTTTCTATTGATCTTGTTTCAGGGGAAGAACCAGTGTCTATTACTCCTTATAGGACGGCTACACCAGAGTTTCAAGAACTCCAGAAGCAGTTGGAAGAGTTACAAGAAAATGGTTTCATCCAACCAAGTACTTCTCATTGGGCTCTGCCAGCCTATCTGAAAAGAAGGTGGAAAGTACCCCCATACTTTGAACGAAATATAATAAGTTTAACTAGTTGACTGTTAAGAGTCTATTTCCCTTACTGAAGATTGATGATCTCTATAATCATCTTCAAGGAGCCTGGGTGTTCTTGAATATTGAATTTAGATCCGGTTATTATGAGTTGTGAGTTAGACCATCAGATATACATATTATAAACTTTCGGAGTAGGTATGGTCTATATGAGTATGAGGGTATGTCATTCTGTCTCATGAACGCCCCTATAGTTCTATGGAACTGATGAAATGAGTGTTACATCCTTACCTGGTCTCCTTTTTGGTGGTTTTCATGGATGATATGTTGGTGTACTCTCAAACTCGACATTACCATCTATCCATCTTGAGATCATTTTGAGTACAATGATAGAGCATCAATTATAAGAAAATCTCTCAAAATGACTCTTTTGGATGGATCTGATTCACTTGTCGGGTCTTGTTATCTAAGAGACTGAAGTATCAGTAGACCTAGAGAAAGCATGAGCAGTAGTTTCATGGGATCATCTTAAGTACTTTTTGTTATATTCTTGTGAGTCAACATTTCAATAGCTCAAGAGAAGGTTGAATTCAGCACTGATAATGATTTCTCTAGAGGTGGGAAAGAGATACACTATTTACTACGATGCATCTGATATCGGGGCTGAGAGAAATTATTATGCAGGGGGAAGGATTCATTGCATACGGGTCTTGGAAGTTGAGGCCACCTCCTAGGAATTACCCAATGCGTGATCTCAAGTTAGCTGTAGTAGTGCATGATTTTCACAGTTGGAGAAATTATCTTTTGGGAGATCATGTTTTGGTGTACACTGTCCAAAAAAGTCTCAAGAATATTTATACCTAGCCAGATCTGAATTTAAGACATCGAAGTTGGGTTGAGTAACTTTAGTCCTTTGATTTTGATCTTTCCTACATGCCTTATAATGGAAATGCAGTGTCTAATGTATTGAGTAGGAGATCTTAGATAAAAGAAGCTCGGGTGTCCAATAGTGAGTGAAATCTTATGGATTTGTTCTCTAAGATGCATTTGGAGGTGCACGACAGACATGGGTAGTTGTTTCTTTCTTGTGTATCTGTTACCTCTACTCTATTGGATTTGCTGTGAATGAGGCAGCTAGAAGACTCTGAATGCCTAGTATTATTGGAGGGTGTGTTAGTAGAGGAACCTAGTCCTGGGTGGACCATAGGCAAGGATGAGGTCTTTCTCTTTCATGGATGCATATGTGTGTCAGTTTACATACATTAGGAGATGATGTTAGACTTTTATACTTTAGCTCGGGAAGTTCATTTTGATGTCACCAATATGTATCGAGATTTGCGTCTTCAGTATTGGTGGACAAGTATGAAGAGGGTCATAGCTGGATTTGTTATGTGATTTTCCACCTACCAGCAAGTGAAGGTAGTGAACCATCGACTAAATCAGATTCTACATCAGTTATGCATTCCTTAGTGGAAGTGGAATGATGTTGTGATAGATTAAATAATAGGTTTACCGAGGTCTCCTTGACAGAATGATGCTGTTTGGGTTTTCATTGACAGACTCACAATGGTTGCATAATTTTTACCTATCAAGGATACATTCAGGGTTGATGATCTTGTAAGGTTGTACATATAAGATATTGTATGTTCACATGGGGTTACCAACTCTGTCATCTCAGGAAGGTATTCCTGGTTAAATTATCGTGTCTGGTAGGGACTACAGAGGGCTTTGGGTATATAGATAATTTGGGTACATATTACCATCCCTAAATAGAAGGCCAATTCCAGCATATGATTTAGGTTTAGGAGGAAATACTTCGAGCAAGATTCCAAGATTTTAGAGGTTCTTTGGATAAGAACATACATATGGTGGAGTTTTCCTACAATAATAGTTTTCCAGAAACTATTTAGATGGAACCTTATGAGTCTTTGTACGATAGGCCATGCCGATAAACCCTATGATGCATGGAGGCAAGAAAGGCATCTATGATGAGACCTCGTCTTGTCCAGGAGACCACTGAGCAAATAGATTTGATTTGGAGTAGGATTTATACTAAAAATTCTTTTCAGATGTCTTATGAATATCGACAGAGAGGATATCTAGAGTTCGAGGTTGGTGACCAGGTTTTCCTACGCGTCACATCGAGGTTGGGACATAGTGGGATCAGGAGGCACATAAATATTTCACCGAGATATGTTGGGCTGTTTATGATTTAGAGAGCGTTGAGCCTATTTCCTATATGTTGTAGTTACCTCAGAGGTACTGGGTCATGGAAGACGTCATCCACATTTCCCAGCTACATAGTTACTTCTTAGACTCGTCTCATATTTTTCAACCTGAGGAGGTTTAGATGGAGGTGGATACATCCTTCTAGGACCATCCTATCCGGATTGTAGATCGTAGCACAAAGGTTATTTATGGACAGTCTGTTTTTATGATATGGGTGTTGTGGCAGCAGGACCAAGTGCAGGATGAGACTCAGGAGACAGATACCGATGTGCGATCACAGTGGCCAGATCTGTTTGAGGATTATACTCTGCAACCTTGTTTGGAAAATTTGGGTCCAAAATTCATTAATGGGGTATGTTTGTAAGAACATGGATCTTCATTTCAAGTATGGATCTGGATTTCATATGTTTATGAGAAAAATGTGAGAATTTGAAAAAAAAAATTAACTACACGTCATGTCCTTTTGACCACACAATGTGTACCCTGATACTATGTCCAGCCATGTCTAAGGTGTGTAACGGCCGAGACATGTCCGTGTGGGGTGATGTGGCAGACCGCTAATGTTGTAGTCCGGTTAAGGTAAATACATCGCCTGTTCATTAATAGTACACACTGTGTATGTTTGATTTTATTTGGCATATCAGGCAGGGGTCACATCTAATACTAAAACTTGTCATTGTCTCTCCTTGGTTTTTCCAAGAGTGACATAGAGTGACAAATCTTCTCAGAGACACCATTTCTCTATCCATGGTCCAATTAGATCTCTAGTGGGTGTGTTGGAATCCCCACATTGAGTTATTTTCTCTTCTTAAGCCTCTCCACCTGATTTCTTCTCTCTCTTGAGTTATTTATGGTAGATTTTTTTGATTTGTTTGTGGATCTACAACATTTTAGTAAAATTCAAGGGATAAAGTTCAATAGATTTATTTATACAACATTGAGGTAGGTAGTTTGTTTCCATTCATTTTTTCTCATTGAGTTTATATACCAAAGTGACAATTACCCATGTTTTGGGTATTTTGGTTATAGAAATTGAACCTCATTTAATCTGGATAAGATTGATTATTTGATTAAAGGTTTGTTGTTTGGGTATTATGTGAAATTTTTTATTTAAGGAACACCCCATGGGAGGATTTATTTATTTTAATGTTTAAGGCCATTTGGTCTAGGTTTCCTATGAGGTAGACCTTGTTTCCTAGCCTTTCATGATAGTATGGAACTGATTCCCTTTTTGTACAAGTTAAATGCATGTGATATGCATTGGAATTATTTTTCCATGTAATAGATGAGATTACTTGGGGCTGCTTGATATCATATATTCCCAATTGAATTGCACAGGGATGTGAGAACCTGGTGTTGTTAGACTAAAAGGGGAATCGACTTTGAGTGCATCCTTAGTGTGTATTATATTTCATGCCATGAGACCACAAGGGGGTTTGATGGTGAGTTCTCCCTCAGAGTTTCTATAGTTTACGTTATGAGATCACTTGGAGAATTTACATTGAGTGCTTCCCCAAAGAGTCTGTATTTATTCTCGAAAGACCATAGGAGTGAATTGACTGTGAGTTCATTCTCAGAGATTCTTTACCTTTATTACATTACTTGGCCAGACGGGTTAGACTGTGTGAGCTACCCAGAGGGTTAATGTAAACATTGAATGGTAGTGACACGTCTACCAAGCCAAATCACAATATTTCAGTCTATCCTGTTAGGTATTCTTCTGGGATACTTGTTTATGATACTTAATCTATTAAATATTAAACAAAAAATGATAATTAATATAAATGGAAACTGTAGGATTGTTTACTTTTTTGTACTCCTAGTTCTTTACATCATTTCCATTATTACATACTATATATTCACACTGAAAGTTAGGAAAAAATGATGTGGTGGTAGCCTAATGGGATTGAACTCACACCCAATTTCGGTCATATTTTTTTACACAAATTGATTATATGGCTCCAGGAATAGATATGGGAAATCACCCTTCTTCATCATGTACATGATTGATATGGAGTTAGAGAGCATGGGACTAAGCTAAGGCTTGCGATACTATAGGAGTTTATTTGTTTTCATTGTACATTGGTTCAGTTTTATTTAATTCATATTTTCTTGTTCTGATGTTTTCCTAGACACATGTGGAATGAATCATTCATATATGTGCTCTAGTTGTTATTTACTTTTATTCTTCTGCTGGTTACTTTTTGTATGATATTTTGGTTCCACATGTATTTATTATTAGGTATTCCATTGTTCATACTCTTCGAATGAGGGAATAATTCCCCCACAATAACACTAATGGCCCTCGCTACTAGTCGGAATCCTATGGTTATTGGGGAAATGTGATTGGGACCATGTGACCAAACGGGTACGAGACACCATTAGGCGGCAACCGGGAACATGACATTACAATTTTTTGTATCAATTATTATCAACTGAGAGTTTTTAACATTAATTTTTATTATGATAGTATAGTTTTTTATGTGGAATTATATTTTTATTTGGGGTATACATGAAATTTTCCATCTAGTATTACATCATATTTTTCATGTTTGATTATTTATGAAACTGGTGTGAATGCAATAAATTTTACACATGTTGTGATAGATTGTACTAATGTGTTCTCAAAAGATGTTATATGTTTACCTATTATGTAATAAATTGTGTTTGGGATTGATCTGTTTTATTATGTTTTTTTAATATAAATGGCGACTTATTTAATGCCACCACCTATATTAGATAATCGAGAATCCAAATTGATAATCATTTTTCGTATGTTTAGTTCATTTAGCTTAGTATGTCATTATTTAATTATCTAATGTCTTCCATGATAAAAGTGGTTAGGATCAGAGGATTATTTATAAAGTAATTGAGGTTGAATCAAGTGATAATCTAGAATATTTATCCTCATTAAAGGAAAAATGAGTTTTTTACTAATTAAGATAAATGAGTTAGTTTTCTAAGATTGATTCCAAATCAGGATTTCCCCAAAAGAGGGTTGAGGAAGAAGATATCCCTATGACACTCTTTTTATAGAGGTATAAGAAATTTGAGATTGTAGTGGTATTTTTTTAGAGTTATGAATGTAGCAACCATGATTATGAGATCATTTAATCGGGTGTTTGAATAATATATTGATAACTTTATATTGTTGTTAACTAATAATATTTTAGATTATTTGATTATATATGGGAGTTGTGAAGTTTACATGTGGTAAGTGTTAGAGTTTACTAGATATCATCCATTATATATAAATATGTATATATATTGGTTTTAGTAATGTGAGTTGTATTTTATTTTTCATGTTAATCTATATAATGGTATAATAGTTGACCAAGATAATTGTTAGTTTTTTTTCATAGATTCTACAAAATAATGTTTATCACGTAAATAATTTCTTAGTCCGAGCATGATTATATAATATATTCCAACCCTTATTTTGTCAGATTAATGATTAGACACTAAAATAGTATAATATTTATTGTTAAGATATATATTTTTCTTGTGCTTCATTATTCATAAATAACATTTTTTTGCATCTAACAAATTGAAAATTATTTCAGATTATGATGGTAATTCCTTCTCAAACTGTACAGTTACATGGTACATTTTTGAACACCATATAAAAAAATGGTATTCATTTTGGTTTAATATTATATTTTAATGTATCCCACACTCTAAAGAACAATTCACCCCTCTGGAGAACTTGTATATTCCCATTAGAATACCACCAAATATAGCATTGAACCAAGAACACTATGTGTGAAGTGAACTATACAACAACCAAATAAAATATTGATAGAGGCCAATATCTAGACATAATGATTCTAATTTTTGAACTAATGATATAGGAAATGATTAAGATCATTTCATCCAACATTAACAAGAGCTAAATAAGTGTTTTGAACGGTGTTCCAGGTGGCCAAATTTTGCGGATTAAATTATATAGAAATTTATGTGGCCCATAAAAATATCCCATTATTTAAAAAATATCTCAATAATAAAAAAATTATTTGGGATTAAATTTCCCAAGATTATATGGTACATCATTATCCTCATTATATTATTTTATGTCCCACACAAATTTGGACACCTAGAAGGGTTTTTTGGAATCTCTGTTTAGTGGATACAAGATGCCTCAATTTTTTGTCAAGGGTTAAAATGTATACTATCAATTGACTTTACACCCACCATAGAATACCACTATTAATTAGGGTGACTTCCACTATTGGAGGCTCTACCCAAGTCTTCCAAATTTCATATTTATGTCAGTGTTCTAGTTGGATTTATGTATGCTTCATGCTTTGTTTCATTGTAATGTCATTCTTCCACTTTTTCTTTGTAATGTTATTCATTAAATTGAAAGTTATTTGAATAACCATAGAATCTTAATAAAACTACACATTTTTATAATTTTGTATTATTTTGTAAAAACATTAATACCATTTTATTAAGGTTTTAATTTATTCACACAGTGAAGAGATAAATCCTTCAAATAATGATGGATTGTTCATTGATTCAATATTTTTTTACTTCTTCAATTACACACTCATGAGTCTACTTCCAAATTTCATTGAGATAATAGTATCAACTGAGGGATAACCCTCTTATTGGTTGATACAATGGTGTATCAAGGGGCCAGATTGGATGTTATTTCTCACTCTATTAATATCTAATCCCTTATTTTAATTGAGAATATCATTTTATGATCATAAAACCACATTATCCATTATGAATTTTAATTACAGAAACATGAAGTAAAAATAAGAATATTTACCTTGTAGTGATAATAAAATTTATCCTCCAATAGTATAAGTGGTTAATATTATTGTTTTCTGGTATGAAACTAGTATGTTATGATTTTATTTTTACATTGTTGAATGAACTCATCTTAAATGTATGAAATTAAAATAGACTAAAAAGGAATTCATCTAATCAAAATAGATGAATAATGTAGGATCAACTCATTTTATAATAATTTATACTCACATAGATATCATAGTGATATTCTAAAACCATATAAAATTGACACAAAGTTGGGCACTTCATATCCAAAAACAATCCATAGAATGTATGTGTCTATAGGAATATTCATAGGTCTTTGAAGATTCAATAACACAAGATACAGTACAAGTGACCTATTGACCATAAAAACATATGAAAATTATGGTGTGAAAAAATTGTGACAACATTTTAAGGGACCCAAATAGGTTATCATAGACACTGTCATCATTTTCTCACCAAAATTTCTCTATTCTCACCCCCATTTCTCTTATCATTTTATCTATTTGTTTTTGTGTGACTTAGGAATCTCGAATACAAGATTTAGTATACTCTAATATAGTATCATTAGCATTACACCAGCATAAACCCATTCTAGAATCAAATTGTATATCCGCATTTGGATGCCCCAAACATAGGATGTTTCATTGATCAAACCTTGAATTATTTTCCGAAACCCAGTGAGATGTACAATAATTGGATTTTTCACACAAATTTTTGAAAATAGGATTTTGCATGAAAATTTTTTTAAACCAAGAATCAATCTCAGTCTAGCAGAAGTGGTAAAAAATATGGTCTTTAAAATCATTAATGTTGGTATTGGGTAAGTTGGGGATGGGTCTAATAATATATAAAAATTTTAAACTAACCATATTGAAGGATTCAACCCCACATTAACATGGGTTTTATTTTATTTTCATTAATAATTTTTTTGTTCATTTGTATGTAAAAAACAATTTCAAAAAAATTCCAATAGTTCCCTCTATTTAAATTTTTTCTTTTTTTCTTTTCTATATTTTAAATTTTGTGTTCTTCTATGTAATTTATATTTTATTTTATGTTCTTGTATACATATATCTATATATATATATATATTAAAAATTTAGAAAGAAAATAAAATGAGTAAATAAAAAAATAAAAAATGATATATATATATATATATAAATCTATTTGTGAAAACGCCACACTGTTGGTCATGTGGGAAACCTCATTGTGACTTGCAGAGATGTGGAATTATAACCAGTAACTAAATAGAGATGGAGGAGTGACCCATCCACTAAATTGATGTGAGATGCATGTGGTGTCCCAATCTTCACGGTGTTGGGTGATAGATTAAAGATGCAGTTCGGGGCTAAGTGGCAGATGATGGGTATGTATAGTAGATAAAAGTAGTCAATCAATGTTATAAGTACCATGACCTACTTCTTAGAAAACACACTCAATGGAGGGAAGTGATAACCAATCTACAAAACAATGCACTTGGGTTGAGGCATTATTTTGGGGGATTTGTGATCTCATATCACCAATCTAAGTTGTATATTGAAAAGGAAAGAATGCATTAGATCAAGGGGGAGAACCACGAAAATCCTTACCCAATAGAGTAAAAAAATCATAAGCTCTCAAAAAATTCTTGAATATCATAAAAGTTCCATGGGGGGAGATTTATAGAAAAGGGGGTGGTACAATAGTCAAGGGTCTAATACCCTAATTTCATAATGTCTAAACTACTTTTTTTCCCATAAATTAAAAACGATAAAGACTAACAAAGACTTTTGGAAAATTTGAACAACAATTTCCATCTATAGCCTACCAGATTGTTCTTTGAGTTCATATCTCATCAGATTTGACTTTGGTGTCCAAAGATAAAATTTCTATTGTCCTCCATGTCAGAAAGGCATCCAAATTCGTGCAACCATGTGATAAAAGATTTAAACATCAAGTTTGGTCTGAAATAAGTGATATTAAAATCCCATTTTCTCCATCTATGCAAGGAAAGATCCATTGGGCCTTTAACGAAGCAAGATGGGTTCCCATTGTAGTATAAACCCTCTTTAATCTCCCTTTCATAATTTGGCCTTGCAAATCTAACTCCTCCACCTATGAAATTGACTTAGTGCATTTAAGGTGATTCTCATCATCCCCCCCCTCTTAAAAGAAGTCACCCTAGACGCTTCATCCTCTACACCCAAAAAAGGTGAACGATCAGGAACATTGAAAGTGACACTTACACCATACTCACCTAGAAGATATATCTTATAATAATTGTTCTTAATATTATTGAGAACTCAGAAAGGTCCATCTTCCCATGGAATGAATTTTTATTTTTGCTAGTTAGGAAATAAATCCTTTTCTATATAAATTCAGACCAAGTCCCCATGCTCCAAAAGATATTGTATGTGATCCTTGTTTGAATGATAAACATATTTCTGGGTGAACCTCTTGATATTTATCCTTTCATTTTTCTGTATTTTCTTGATGAATTATGAATTCCGTTTCACATCCATATTAGTATCTTTCTGTAAAGGAAAATGAACTAGATTAATAGGGGAAATGGGTTAAACCCATAAACAATTTCAGAGGGATCAAATTATGTTGTTGAATTCTTGGACCTATTATTTTAAAATTACACATGTGGAAGACACTCCTCCCAATTTGTGATGTTATTCTTGAAAATTGTTTGTAGAAAGGCTGATAGCTTCCAATTCACCACCGTTGTTGGTGAATCAGTTTTTGGATGACAAGTAGTGGAAAGTAGTAAATTCGTTCCTAGTTTTCTCCCCTATGTCTTCCAAATGTTACATAGGAATTATTTGTCTCGATCCAACATAATAATCCTTTTAATTCCATAGAGTTTGACTACCTACTAAACAAAAAGTGTTTTAATATTATAGGAATCATCTTTTATGTGAGATGGAAGAAAATGTTCCATTTTTTGAAACAGATCCACCACAAAAAAGGAATCACTCCCACTCCTGGTCTATGGTAACCCAATAATAATTTCTATTGATATGTCCACCCAAGGGGTTTTGGGGATCGGGAGAGAAAGATATAGTCCACATAGGGTCAATTTTGATTTGGATTTATTGTATACAATGCACTTTCGCACAAATTTCTCATCATTTCTAGATATCCTAGGCAAGTAAAAGTACTCACTAAAAACACTTAATGTTTTCTGAAAACCAAAACCCCCCATCAACCCACTAGGATATGACTCCTTTACTAAAAGTAAATGGATAGAGAAGTTGGGAATATGATGTTTATTAATCCATAATACGAATCCATCATGAAAATAGTAATTTTACCAACTAACTCCAGGTTTACAAAGTCTATATGGTTCACTAAAATCCCTATCTTTACAATATCGACCCTTAATGCATTAAAAAACAAGGATTTTTGAATCTAACAAGGATAAAAGAGAGTATTGACATTAAATTGAATATTCCACAATATTTTCTTTACCCTTTTCATGCTTGATGACACATGGAAATGATTCAACGAATTATACCCATCTATCATGTCTTCTATTTAGTTTATTTTGGCTCCTAAGGTTCATAAGAGCCTCGTGATCAGAGTGGATGAAAAATTATTTAGGCCAAATATATTTCTTCCATGCCTTTAGTACCATTAAAAAATGCATACAACTCTTTATCATATATAGCATAGTTTAGAGTTGGTCTGTTTAACTTATCACAAAAAAAAGAAATATGGTTACCTTCCTGCATTAGTAATCCACCAATACAAACTCCACTTACATCACATTCATTCTCAAAGTTCTTTTCAAATACTGAGAGTTCAATTAGAGGGGTGTGGATGATTTTATCCTTGAAATCATGGAAAGACTTCTCTTGATTTGTCCCCATTTAAAAGAAACATTATTCTTTGTCAATTCATTCAATGGTGCAAATAGTGTGCTAAATTCCTTCACAAATATCAAGTAAAATCTAGGAAGTCCATAAAAACTTATTACTTTCCCAAGAGATTTCAGAGTTATCCATTCATGTATTGCTTTGATCATCTCAGTTTCCACTTCAACTGTAATCCCACTCACTAAAAATCTGACAGAAAAATATTATCGTGGAAAAATTACGATTTTTTAATGTTTCCAAACAAGTTTTTTTCCTTAACACTTCTAGTAATTTTCTTAAGTGATATAAATGTTCATGAAAAGTTCTACTATACACTAGAATATCATCAAAGTAAACAACCACTAATTTTTAAATAGATGCACATAAGACATGATTCATTAAACTAATAAGTGTTATAAGTGAATTGGTGAGTCCAATGGGCATGACAAACCATTCATAATGTCAACGATCTCTCTTAGATTTTGTTTTCATATCATATCATTCTTTCAATATAATTTGATGGTATCCAGTTATTAAATCTATTTTTGAGAAAATAGTAGAGCCATTTAACAAATATAGCTTGTCATCTAACCTGGGGATAGGATGACGATACCTTACCATGTTGTTATTAATGGCTCTATGGTCAATGCACATTCTCCATCTCCCATCCTTATTTGTTACTAGAATCATCGGTACCAAACAAGGATTAAGGCTATCTCTAATATACTCCACATCCAATTTCTCTAGAACATTCCTTTTAATATCTTTTTTCTCCTATGGGTTGGAGCGATTTGCAGGGCTGTTTGGTAGTGATGCTTTGGGTATGAGGTCAATTTGATGCTCAACACCTCTAATGGGTGGAAAACTAGGTGGAACCTCTTCATGAAACACATCATCATATTAATTCAACAAAGACTCAACATTATATGGAAAATGAAATGTTATATTGTAATTATTTAACATCACCTCTTGGTATATAAGTACTAAAAGGTTTTTTGATAAATAAATTCTTCCTTAAACGCACTCTTTTATGCCAAAATCAAACTTTTATCTCCTCTCAAATCTTTTTCCCCTCTTGATTTTTCTTTTCTCTCCATTTTTCTTCCTCTCCCATTTTCTATTTTCCCCTCATTATCTCCATTTTAAATTTATCTTTATTTTTCTTCATCACTATTTTTTTTCTTTTCTCACAAAATGTGATCTTCCAAAATTTTCTTAGGGACATGGGGTTGAGGGATATATGTTCCCCTCAAAATACAAAAGAATGATGATTCAAAGAACCTTCATATGTAAAATATTGATCATACGTCAACGATTATCTCAAAATGAAATGGAAATCCTTTATAGGAACAACATTGAAAAAAACCTCATCTTAGTACTTACCAATGTTGAACAATGCCTTTTCATTATTTGTGGCCTTTAGATCACTATAATCATTCTACCACAAAATCTGGTGTGCATTTTAATTCCTCAATGTTGGGTTTCCCAACTTCCCCTCTAACTCGGTGCTCACCACATTGTTACAACTTACCCTTTGAATAATAATGCTACATACCTTCTCATTGATCTTTCATTTTGTATTAAAAGGTTCTCTCAATGATCCTTCTCTCCAACGGTAATTTGTGAACTTAAAACTCTCCTAGTGGCATGAATATCACTGTCTTCCACAAATTCTCCATTATTAATTTCTAGAGATTCATCCTCCTCATCTTCCAAGATCTCTCCACCAGTCTCCTATTCTCCAAACTTGTTAATGGTCATGGTGCGCCGGTTTGGTAACACACTAGAAATGTGACCCCTTCCTTGAAATTTGTAACACTGAATATCCTGATTCCTAGTTTGGTTAGCCTCAAAAGCAGGTTTCATAAGTGAAATAATTACCTTGTCACTTTTGCGATCACCCACCTATTTTTCCTTTGATGGTACCCAAACATCCTTCCTCATTTTTATCTGTGGTGTGAAAGGGGCAGTGGGTTTTCACATTTTGCTCTTCCTTTTTATTTATTTCTCTATCTTGGTGGATTGATGAATCATATCTTGTATCTCCACATGGTGGTACATATCCACTTGATCAGAAATATCCCAATTAAGCCCATGTTAAAACTGTGCCATGTTTTCCACCATATCCTCCTCAATGTTTTCTCAAATCATGGAAATACTCATCTCTTTGTTGTAATATTTTACTCTCTTACATCCTTGGGTGATCCAATTATGTTCGTTGTGGATATCTCTATGGTAGAGTGAGTGAACAAACCAATTTCACATTGAAAAATTCATATCTTTCAATGTTTGGATATGATGTCCTCCATATTGAGCTCTCACCTTTTAAACATGACCTCACCAAATTAATGCACAATAAATGAATTGAAGGGATGAATTCTTTACCTCTTTATCCACAGAATATGTATGACATGAAAACACATTCTCAATCCACATCTCCCCCTCCAAGTACGCTTCCAGATCCTTTTTCCCTCGAAATAATGGGACCTTCACCTTGATCCCACCACATAGGTCATCATAATGTGGTCTATTTTTGACTCCTCTATGTTGTTGGTATAACCACTTCCTTTATGGAAATCATCACGATCATCATTAAATTTTACAGTCTCTCCCTCCACGATGTGGAGGTGACATGGTGCCAGAGCGCGTACTGGGTTATCATGGATCATCCTTGGACATGATTGATTATCCAAGTGGTCAATACTCTCATGTAGCACCTCTTTCATGCTATCAATATTCTTTTACAAATGGATCACCAACAATTTAATTTGGAGTTACGAAGCATTCGGTGTGAGAGACCTACTCTGGCTTCCTTCATCACTAGCATGATCAATTTTATTCCCACGATCATTAGCCATGATATATTACACAAAAACATACACACACAAAGAGAAACTCACACAATGATACACACACACACACACACACACACTCATTCACATGTACACACATGCAAAAGAGGTGCTCACACTCACACACAAAAGATGTACACACTCACACACAGAAGGATACACACTTTCAGACACATGAAATAAACAGTAATGCATATAATCAGACTCAAATACAAATGTAATAAATACATACTCACGCACAAAAGCATACACACTCACGAGTTTTTTTCAAATTTTTCTCCACTGTCAACAGTCTATTTAAATCCCAAACTCTTAAGAAATATATAACATTGATTAGGGTGATCAATTTACACCAATCCTTCCCCAATCAAGATTGTGGCAGGGGATAATTTAATACAACTTGTATGAGTGGTAAAGGGTAAATGGTGAAAAGAGAGTAGAGAAAAAGATAAAGGGTGGGTGGAAAAGGGGGGTAGAATGGTGGTAATTGGATTTCCCCAATTGTGAAAGATAATAAAAATTATTTAAAATATGATACAAATTTAATATGAAAATGAAGTATAATAATAGAGAAAGTGATGTACGAAAATGGAAAGTGCTAATAATTTAAAGAACATTGAAGTAATTGGATCCACTTTTTTTATTTATTTGGTCAAATCTCCCAGAAAAGTGCTTTTCTTGGAGTTTTAAAACACAAGATGATTGAAAAGAGTGTAAGAGTTTTTTTAAAATATCTCGAATAAAGGATGTGCTTAATTTTGAAAAGCACAAAATGATGAGTTCAGAGAAATATATTTTTTTAATTTTTTTGTCTGGATACAAATCAAATATATAAAATCAAATGCACAAAGAAGATGAAAGAAAATTTGGATCATTTAATAATAATCCAAGCTTGGGAAAAGTATGCCAATTCAGAAGGCTTTCAGGAAAGATATTATTTGTTGAAAGGGTGAATAATAAGAAAGGATAGGAAGGGTAGTAGATATATTCGATAAAATAGGGTGATAGATGACTACCATGTAAACTGTATCTCTGATACCAACTGATGTGAGATGCATTGGGTGGGCCTATCTTCATGGTGTAGGGTGTCAGATGAAGGATGTGGTTCAGGGATAAGTGGTGGATGATGGGTACACATAGAGGAGTCATGTAATCAATCAATGCTATAAATAAAATTACCTACTAATTAGAAAACACACTCATGTGAGAAATGTGATAGCCAATCCACACAAAAAAGCCCTTGGGATGATGCATGGAATTGGGGGATTTGTGATCTCAAATCAACAATATAACTTGCAAATTAAAAAGGCATGAATGCACAATAGCAATGGGAAAAACTAGGACAATCCACACACAATGTATAGACACAAAGACTAAGAACTCAAATAAATATTTAATTCCATACAAGTTCTATGAGGGTGGCTATTTATAGACAAGGGGGTGGTAAAATAGTAAAGGGGCTAATACCCTAAATTCATTAAGTCTAAACTACTTCGTTCCCTTAAAATAAAAAAGATAAAGTCTACCAATGTCTTTTGGAAAAGTTTCACACAACATTACAACTATAGCCCCCCCCCCCCGCAAGATTAGACATTGAGTACATAGCCCACCAGATTTAACTTTTGTTTCAAAAGATGTCATTTCTAGAATCCTCCATGTGGGCATGGCATCCAAATTTGTGCAACCATGTGGGAAAAGATTTAAACATCATTTTTTTTCTTGAATAAGTTATATTATAGGCCCTTTTTATCCATCCATGAAAGGCAAGATCCATTGGGCCTTTAATGAAGCAAGATGTGCACCCATTGTAGAATTGAGCCTCTTCAATATTCCTCGTGTCATTGGGCCTTGAAAATCCAAATCATGCTCCCCGTTCAATCGAATAGGTGCCATTAACATGATTCTCATTATAAACTATTCCTTATAGTGCTTCTATCTTCTATGTTATTTATATAGATACTTTTATTTTGAAATATTATATATATATATAAAATTTAATATTATTATTTTTACTTGATCCTTGTATTGATCATTAGTGCGCTAAAATAATTAGGTACATTTTTTACTTTTTATTTTATCTTTGTTTGGTTTTATTTAAGGTAACCTCAAGTGATTTAAATTATGTTATAATGGTTTTGGTGTGTAATATTTCAGTGTTATTGAGGATTAAGTATTTTTATGCAAATAAAATATTTCGTCACTAATTAGGTGTCTCTGAATGACATGGATATCAATGGAGTAACTAAGAGAATCATGAACTTCAACATAAACAATAATGTGACTTTGTACTTTGTTTATTATTTCAATTTCCTTTTAAAAATACTATCTTCTACCTATATCCCATTCTAAAAGATATTTTATTAAAAAAAGGCGGACAATGTTATTCTACGATGGGGGGTATGGAAAAAACTTCTTTTGTGTGCATGAAAAAATGACAAAAAAACAAAAGAAAAAAAATTATATTTGAAATTGAATAAATGTGTTTTAATGGAAGGAAAATTACCTTAACCATGATCATGATAATTGAAATTTCACACTTTGAAACTAAATATAAAAAATTATCATGTTGTGATTTTGATTTTAATGATTTTTGATGTTTAGGGGAATACATTTTTGAATGTGTGGTTGTCTGACATGATTTTCCACTACTTATATTTTAATAAAATTAATAAAAAAATAAAAATACAGTTAATTTTGATTGTGGGATATTAATTTTAGTTCTTTTGGTCCCATAAAATATGGAATAGGGTTGGTGATCATTTTTATTGTAACATGTGTATTAAAAAGAAATCAATTTGTTTTTAAAACCAAAAAGATAAAATTGAACATAGAGAAATGTATTGACCTTATGTGTGTATTTCAACACTTGGGTTTTATGACTTCATATTTGTATGGCATAAATTTTGGTATTTTATCTCTAGTTTTGGTCTTTTTAAATTTTTTATTGAGTTAACTTGAGCTAATTCCCGAGTATGTGTGATTCAATTGGTTCTTTATGGTCTTTGGGTATTGGAGTATAGAGAATGTCTCATTGCATGGGTTAACCTGATTGATTACAATTTCAATTACCAATGAAAAATTAAAAAACACAAAAAAAATGAATAATCATCTTAAGATAAAAATATGAATCCACCTAGAGATTCCATATTCCCCCTTGAATAAAAATGAATCCCCACGTCTAGTGTGAAACACGTAACATCATCATGCATAATTGAAATTTGAAGAAACGTGGTGATGAGTTTTAAAAAAGAATTGAGCTTGGGATTGGGATATTTTTTTGACCTAGAATTTATTAATTTTTTATGGGTTTAGAATTATTTTTTGTATGAGGATTTTTTATGATAATTGTATATGAAAAAATTTTTAAGAAAAAGATTTCAAATTTAATATTTTTGAGATAAAGTTTGTGCAGCACTATAAAAACTCATATTTTGTGTATTATTAGCGACTATAATAGGCTAATATTCATGTTTAATATATATAATTCCCATGTGAGTCATTATTCATAAACAAAATTTTTATTTCATTTTACAAGTTGAATACTACTTCAAATTATGATTATAATTCCTTCTTAATGTTCACTATCACATTTTCGATTTTCGAACACATCATAAAACAAATAAGGGAATTTATATTCATTTAATATTTTATTTTAATGTATCCCATGAAATAAAGAAAAATTCTTCATTTTTGAGCACATGGAGATACCCATTGGAAGACCACTAGAGTGGGCCTTGAACTAAGAACATTCTTGGGGAATTAAACTGGAAAACAAGCTTATGAAATTACAGTATCATCCAATATATACTCCCAATGATACTAATATTTCAATTAGAGATATATAAAATGATGAAAAACATTTCATCTAATAGTGATAAGAGTGAACTATGAGTTTTAAAGGGAGTTACAAGAGGCCCATGTCGAGGATAAAATTTAGGGCCAGATTCTATGGCCAAGAAAATATCCCATTGTTTCAACCATATCTCAAATACCAAAAATCATGTTGGTATTAAATGTTACATTCTATTAGGGTAAATACATATCTTTTTTTTCGTCATCTATGTACCACCCAAATTAGGCAATCTAGAATTCAATTCATCTACTCTATTTAGTGGATGCAAGACATTTGAGATTTTTAAGGTTGGAGAATTATATTCTCAATAACCATTTCACCAAAAAATGACTACCACCATTAATTGGTGAGTTCTACTATTTTAGGCTCTACCCGAGGCTTCCAAATTATTATATAAGGAGGGGGTTTGGTAGTATTTAGGGATGCTTTCTGCTTTGTTTCATTGTAATGTTGCACTGCCACTTTTTCTTGGTAATGTTCATATTTCAATTATAAGTTATTCAAATCACCTTATCCTCTTAATAAAACCTCTTATTATTCTCATATTTTGTTATTTTTGTTAACATGTTGATATTGTTTCACTAATGTGTGAATTTATTCAAACAAAAAGCTAAAAATCCTACGAATAATGGTGGAGTGTTCATTATATAATTTTTTTTACTTCTTGAAATCTACCATCATGAATATACTTCCCACTTACATTGAAATCATAGTATCAATAGAGGGATAACTCTTTTATGGGTTTATCCAATGGAGTAGCAAGGGGCTGTATTGTATTTTATTTATTACTCTATTACTATATAATCAACTATTTTCATAGATAATTTCGTTTAGTGATCTTAAAAAATATTTATCCTTGTTAAATTTTTAGGCCACCTATTTCAAGTGATAATATGAACCCTTACCTTGGAGTACTTATAAATATGATCTTCTAAGTGTATATTTGATTAGTATTGTGGTGTTTTTGTATTAAAATTTCATGTCATTATGTTCATTTTACTTCTTTGAATGAACCCATTTAAAATGTATGTAATTTTAATAGTGTGAAATGGATTTCATCCAATTCGGCCCCAGAAATAACCTATAATCAACTTATTTATCATAATTTCAATTCCTTTAGATCTATTCGTGATCTTTTCAACTCATTTAAAATCTAACAAATGTTGGACAATTCATAGCCAAAAATAATCCATAGAATGTACGTGTCTTTAGGATTCTTCTTATGAATCACACAACTAAACAACCCAAGCTACAATACAAGAGATCGAGTAAGCCTAAAAATTGTGTAAATTTGGGGAGTCCAAATACAAATTCTTTTTCATCCCTTACTACACAGTTGAATGATTTTACCCATATATAGTGTTTTAAATCATCTTTTTAAGTATTTATATTGAATGTTAAAAGTTTTTTGATTCTTAAGTTTCGTGAGGATATAATACTTTATGAATTCTTTTAAGATGCCTCTAATTAGTTTTTTTATATATTTCTTAATAATGGAAAGAATATTAATTTCTTACCAGTATATGAAATTACTTCCCTATGAACATGAATTTTCTACCTATGATATAGATTGTTCAAAGGCAGTGTTTGTTCTTAATATTTAAATTCATTAATTTATTGTATAATGCATTACAATTTATACTTATGATAATTTATTATAATATATATTTTCTTAGAAGGATTGTAATTTACCAAAGTAAGGTGGGAATAAATATTTCCAAGATTATTACATTGATATCATATATATTCATGGAATGTATAATGTCATACCTTAAACCATGAGATATAATTCTTAGGGTGATAATTCTATTCAGTTGAAAATGAAATGAAAAACAATTGAACAACTTAGATCTCATAAAAATAGAAATAATAAAATTGATGGGGGATATACTTTATTAGGTCATTGTGATAATCATTAATATTGAAGGTTGAGGATTCACAATTGGGATATTCTGAGGTGGATGTATAGAGAGATATGATCATGAATGATAACAATTTGGGGGGTTTGTCTATGTATGAGGTTCATTGGGTATTATTTAATTATGTTTATTCCCCATAGGTAAAGGGGAAGAAGTTATGTGTGGATTATATAGTTCATCAATGGTAGTAAATTCATGTTATTCATAATGTATAATCATTTGTTTTATTATTTTTTTGGTTTAGGGTGAGTATGACGATAACTTTGTTTCTCCCCCAATTATGTGTTCACTTGTAGGTAAAATACAAAAATAAGTTTATAGTTTTACTATTTCATAGTAAGAGAATTTCTTAATAGAAGTGGTAGGAAGAATATATAACATTGACACATTTTTTACTATGTACGATAATTTTTTTTATGAAATTTGTGTTATTATGGGTAAATTGATGTTGTCGTCTATTTTCATACCAATTAATGAATTGATCATGGTGGGTAATTTTTCATATAATTATGTGATTGAGGTTTCAAAATTCAATTAGTTTTGAGTATTATAGTGTGTGATCATGATTATCTATTTACATCATGAATGGGAAGGTATTTTATAAAGCCTTCAAAACCTAGTTTGAAAATATCATTTTATTTCATCCATACACAAATAGTAAAACTATGTTTAAGATCCAGACATTATACGATATTTTTAGAAGTTATATCATTTAATGTTGTGGATCACGATATCCCCTTTTATGATTGGTATATTTTTATTATAAATGTATTTTTTCACCACTAGTATGGAGACTTTTGAGCCTATTTATTGATGACCATATCATTTTACACTATGTTGGGTTTGGTATGGTGAGGCCACTATATTATGGATCATGAGAGTTCATGATATGGTATAGAATATTCTTTTTATATAGGATTTCAAGAAACTCCTTGAGTAGATAAAAATTCTATGAATATCAGAGGTGTAGAACATTAGAGATAGTGGTTAGAGAAAATGTATTCATATAAGAATATCCTAGACAATGATATTGTTGGTTGGATAAGGTAAGAGTGTTACAATTGAGATTTATTATTACATATAATATATTATAATAGGATGGAGGGGTATCATATTTGTTGGAACCACCCACATGGTTAGAAAATTTTCATCATTTATTTTATGTGTCAATTCATTAAAAGTGTTATCAAGATCGAAAACATGTATTATATCTCAGAAATATTAATATCAATGATGAAATAACCTTAATAGATATCTAATATGAATTTTGTGTTGAAGATAGAACAACATACATTGGTCATCCATTTCCTTATTAAGGGTTCTTTGGTGGAATGAGGGTATATAGAAGAACACCTCATAGATGGAATCAAATATGCAAGATCAATTTCTTAAATATATTTAATTATTATGGTAGGATTATTATAGATTATTTTAATAATGATGATCGTTTATTGGAAGTCATTGTATAGTTATTACCCTTATTTTGATTATGGTTTAAACTTTTATTAAATGAATTCATTAAATGTTAGTTTAATGTGGAGACCAAAATTTGGAAGTTTTGGGAGTTTTTTATATAAAATTGAATATTTTTATTCATCAGAATGCAGTTTTTACTACATCATGGGATTCAGGTTATAAACATTAAACATGGGTTATAATTTTGTAATTTTTTGAGCGGGTTAATATTCTTAAAGATGTCATGTATTAGTGGATTATTATTATTTATTTTTATTAAATTAATAAAGTGATGTTGAGAAATTTTTATGGTGATAGATTGGAAATGTTAGATGACATGGTTTTAATGACCCATACATTACATTCATTGATATTTCATCAATGTTGAAGAATATTCATTTAAAAATACATAAAATCCATGGCATTACCATATAATTATAATGTCTTTAGAAACTATGAAAAAAAATAAATAGTTTATAATACATATTCTTTGTCTCCTGCATATTTCATCATAACTAGACCCCTTTTTTACATATCTTATTTATTAACCTTATTCATGACTTGGGGAAAAGATACATATGAATGGGTGTGCTCAGATGGTCAGTAAGGAAAAAAGGGAGATATCAATCATATCATAATCATAATACATAAGAACACAAAATTTGAAAATATTATTCACCATAATGAAAGATCGTGATATAATTCCATGAGATATATCATGAATGTTCATAAGAATAGATGAACATAATAACAAATATCATAACAAAATACATGTAGTTTTGAGGAATATAAATAGGAAAAAACACATTTCTTATTATTCAAGGCTAATTTCCAAGACCATCATAGCACACAAAGTTCATTACTAACTTGAGTTCACTCCTCGTTCCAGTCCTGAATTAGTGAACCAAGATCATTTCTCATTCCAGCCACATCTATCTCATGAGATATAAATATTTACCAAATGTATTGTAGGGAGATATATGTACAACCCATATCATAATTATATCATTCTTACGCGTACAAAAAAACATAAATTATTAATAATTGCATAACCCAAGATATAAAATGTGATTCTTAAACAACATTCCATCATAACATGACCCATATACATCAAATGGATTTTATAAATAGAATTACATCATAAAAATAGTCAAACCATAGTAATAATTGGTATAAAACATAACACTATTAAAATTCTGTCATCTTAGATGGAAAATAATTTTGATAAAATTAAAGATATTAATTCTTGAGTATTATATCCTTTCTTCTTTAAAAACATTTTATTTTCTCAAAATTTCATTTAAATATAAAATTAAATAATTTATTTTGAAATAAAATGTAAATCATGTAGAGGAATATCCATTTAAATGTGTTGTTATGAAGATGTAAAAACCCGTTCAATACGTGTAAGATAAAAAAATTATTCTGATACGATTGCTCGAAATGTTAGAAAGTACTTCGTATATAAAATGAAAAAAAAGTGTTTTTCAAACCTTTGAATAAAAAATCACCAATGGGTAAAATTGAATTAAATTTTTTTATAATAATATAAATAATATTAAAATTTTAGGATAACATGGATGTGTATGATAAATATAACCTTGTAAATACTTATAAACAGTCTCCTATAATAATGAGATTGTGATATTATACCATACCTTAGATCCAATTTCCAATGTATATGTCTAATCCTCTTGTATAATGATTTAAATAATTTTATTTATTTATTTGAGAATCATATTAATTTTTATGATATCATATATGATCAAATAATGATCCACTATTCTATAACATTTCATTTTTTCATGGTATTCGAGTATTAACTACGTCATTTTCTTATGCTTGTTTTGTCAAATAAGTTCTGGTTATCATTCATTGATAATATTTATATGATTAATAAATGATATCAAAATTATATATATCATATTTTTTTATTATATACATTTATATAATCATGATTTAATGATGATCATCTAAAATGAATCACATCACACGTGGAGATGATATATCGTATGTACGCACGAGCAACGATATCATTACAATAATTGTTGAATGGTGTTGAAGTGAATGATGTAAAATATTTCATAATAAATATTATTTTAAAATTATCATATATAGTTATTATTCCCTCATTATACCAATCTATATAAGGTGGTGGTGAGAAACAGATCACACCACGACGTGGAGACGGTAAGTAGTATATACGCATGTATGGTGATTTTATCAGTCATATGATTTATAGACGGAAAAATATGGTTGTTTAATAATTATAATAACTTGTAATTATATATTTTATATTGGAGTTATTACTTTAAAATGAAAAAACCCATGATGAGGACATAGAAGAAGAACGAAGTTTGAATGAATCGGAAGGGGATATGACCTATTCTTCGACGTGCTTCCTATAAATCTCCTCCTAGAATCCTAGAGTTGTTATTTGAAGAAATCAAGAAACTCTAAAATGTAACTAGGTAATTTTATAAGGGAAAATAATTGGATATGGATGATCTTGAAAGCTCAAATTGAAGTGAAGAGGTGAGGGAGAAGGTTCCCTTTTACAATCGAGGTGAGGGGCACTTTTGTGATATCCAATAAAATTATTTTATATTTAAATCTATCTTCTTCCCTGAAACCACCAAAATGTTAAAAATTAGATTATGAGATTAGATAAGGTTTAATTATCATCAACCAATAAATTTTTGACAAATATTTCAGTAAGTTTAATCCATATCAGTTTAATTATCACTTAGTTATCTTATTTAATTTTTAACCAGGGTAACAAATATTTCTATATTATAGGGGTCATATATTTGCTTATTTGATTTAAATTTGACCATAAATTAATACCATTAAACATTTTATAAAATATAATAATTATAATATATTTTTAAAAAAAATTTATGATTTTTTTATAATTAAAAAAAACATTACTTTGATAAACAATCAATAGTGTCAATTTTGACAGTATTCAATTCATTGATTTTTAAACATTTTAAGATAACAAGTTAAACACTAAAATTTTTTATTTATTAAAATAATGAGAATAAAATTTAAACTATTAAATTAATTATAAATATTTTTTTGTCCCGAATTATATTTATTTTTATCATATTTATTACATATATTTTTCATCTCTATTAATAAGATAATTACTACATCAATTTTTGAGAAATTATTTAATATCCTTATTTATTGAATAAAAATTTAAAAAAAATAAAATGATGAATCAAAATCTGTTAGATTCTATAATAATACTATTAGTCTAAATTATCTTCTAGAAAATCCAATATTTAAAATGTTATACTCGTTAAATTATGAATGTCACAGCTTTAACATCATATTAAATAATTTAATACAAATGTCCAAATCACTTATATAAGGATCCCAATGGTCACTAACTAGACCCTTGGATTTTTATGGACGATATATAATCTAAAATTAATATTTGTTCATGTGTTTGAGTCTTTTTATGGTTATTAGTATTTTAATAATAAAATAATTGATTTCTCATAAATTAATTAATTTTTACACAATGAAACTATAAGTATTAAAGGTCCTTATTTATTTCCTAAAAATTGTAAATAAATTTACTTGATAAATAAAAATATTTTATATTTAAAATACGTTTTTATAATCAAATTTATCTTCAATATATCTTTATATAAATAATTATTTAGTTTTAAAATTTGGGAGAGACATATTTAAGCTTCCTATAAATAAAATAACTTTCATGTACTAATCTAATCCAAGTGCCTTCGAAAGGAAACCATTTTGACCCAAGGAATATTTAATTCTAACCACACTTATCCAATGATATTGCGATAAGTTTTAAGGAAATTTTATAAAAGTATTCTTACCCATAATTACCTGCTTTACCCTTTTACCATATTAATAAAAATTAATAAGGTTACTATTCATAATGACCAAATATAAAACAAATCTATATACACAATTGGTACCTAATGAATAAAGTTGTGGAATACATTTATTGGAATTAAAAACATATAAGTTGAAGTAATTAATTTAAAATGATTCCTATTTTCGGAAAGAGAGAATGAGTTTTTAAAAGTTAAAAAATTCCAAATGATTGAAAAGTTTTTACATACGAATTAAATATAAAATTAATTCTATTGGAATAAATTAAATTTAATTATAAAAATATATTTTATTTTTTACTTTAAAATCATTCAATATTATAATATAACAATATAAATTATTCTGATGAAAAACCTATTTTCAATTAAAATTTAGCGTTTTTTACTATTCATCAAAACATAGAAGTTATTAGAAAAAGATTAAAAAATCATTCAAAGGAAATTTTTTTATACATCATTCAAATAAAATGGTAATGTTTTCATATAAAAATAATTAATGTTTTAAAATATCAATTTAAAAGTGGTTCTCCATTAAAAGGTAGTAAAATTGCTATTTAAAAAATATAGGTTTTTAGACATTAAATAGGAGTTATTCATACCCTATGAAAAAATATCTATTGTATGAATATAAAAAAATATTATTAATTATATAAGATATATATTTCATTAATTCAAGTTACTAATAGTAATCCACTCAATTTATTAATAAAAAAATATAGTTTATTTATATTTTTCAGAAATAATTGGTAGCGAATGAATTCCCCATAGAATCTCATAAGATAGTAATATTTAATCCCAATTATTGAATTATTATGTTATAATTGTGATTTTATATTAAGCTAGTATCCCAGTTCATTTAGACTCATGATTGCGTGCAATGAAAGCTATTGAAGAATTAATATTATTTAGAGAAAATATTTCATAAAAACAACCGGGTGTTAAAGTCTATCGCCCATAAACTAAATTTTTCCCTTCAAAATTTTCACTTGGATATAAAAAGATGAGGATATATATCCCTAATCATATCCTCAAGTTTACACATTTCTTCGACAAATTGGTGGTTATGGCTCAAAACATTAACAAAGTGAGTGTTCTTGTTTTATAGAACTTCTTCACTACAATCCAGAATCTCTATAGGTTGTTCTTCATATGAAGGATATTTATACAAAGGTAAAATTTCTGAGTTTAGTTCATGTTAATTTCCAGTATGTACATTCTCAATAAATATAAATGGAACACATCATGAACTTTATAGAGATTAAGTGGAAGCACTAAACGTTATGCAACCTTCCCAACACCATCCATAATATCAAAAGGACTGATATATCTAGGGCTCAGCTTACCCTTTATTCGAAATATCATTACTCTCTTCCAGAGAGATATTCATAGAAACAAATTTTCACCAACTTCAAATTCTAGGTCTTTTCTTTGGTTGTAAGTATGACTTTTTTGTCGACTCGGAGTAGCTCTTATGTGTTATTGAATATATCTAAACTTTTCTGTCATTCCATCAACAAGATCAGGTCCTAATAGCTTTATTTAACCAAATTCATACCAGAATGTTGGACTTCAACACTTCATTCCATACAGGGATTCAAAATAATCCATCTAAAAACTGGACCAAATTCTATTGAAGTAAGAAAATTCCACCAAAGGTATGTGTTGATATCAACCACCATTAAAATACATAGAGAAAGATCTCAACATGTCTTCTAGAGTTTGAATTCTCCTTTCAGACTGGCCATCTATTTGAGGATGATATGAAACACTAGTACATAACTCTGTATCTATAACCTACTGAATACTTCTCTAGAACATTTTGATAAACCTTAGATCCCCATAATATATAATGGAGATTGGTACTCCATGAAATCTTACCACTTCCTTTATATATATCATGGAAAGCTAATCAAGAGTGAAATTCCCTCTAATATAAATGAAGTGTTCCAACTCTGTATGGAGGTAAACTGTAATCCATATATAATTATAGCCATTAGATGTTTTGGGATGTCCAACGACAAAGTCCATAGTGATGTTTTCCCATTTCTATTCTAGTACGGTTAATGGTTGTAAGACCCCATTAGACTTATGTCTCCCAGCATTAACATACTAACAAACCACGCACTGAAAGTCATATTTTTAAAATATCTATTTTCATGCCATCCCTCTAGATATACATTCAAATCCATCAATGTATTCATGCTTCCAGGGTGAATAGAGAATGAATATCTATGAGCCTCATCCAAAAGATCCTTCTATATGTCAGGTATGAGAGGAATGCACATATCATTCCTAAACCCAATTATCCCATCACAATCAAGGTTGAATTAAGTTATATTTATCACATTCTTTTGTAGATCTACATCTTCGTTATACACCTCCATAATCTTCACTTGTATATATGGATGAACATTCAATTAAAAAAGACAATATTTCTCCCCACCCTTTAAAATTTCATGATCCATCATTTGAAAATACATAAATATTGGATCTTTGGTTCTCCTCATAATTGATAGTCTAGCATACTCTTTTCGACTGAAAGCATCTTCCCCCTTGTTTACTTTACTAGGGTGGTTATATATTGAGAAGGAATAATATTTAATCAACTCCAAGAATTTTAATTGATGCGTATTCACCACCATTCGTGTGAATATATACATTATAATTTTATGATCAGTATAAGTATCACAACTATCACCATAAATATAATTCCTCCATATATTAAGTGTAAAGATTACCATAGCTAACTAAAAATCCTGAGTTGGATAATTTTTCTCATGGAGTTCAATTTTCCTGAGGCAGAAGCTATCAAAATAAAATTTTTCATGAGAAAAAAACCAACCCCTCTTGGATGTAGTACTTTAGATCACAAACGTTTCTCCACTATAAGGTTGTGTGAGAAAAGGGGCACAGACAAACGAAATTTTTAGCTCTTGGAAATTCTCTTCACATTCCTCCATCTACAAAAACAGTAGTCCTTTTTGAGTCAACATAGTGATTTGCTTATATAATTATGAAAAATCAATCAAAAAAGATAAATAATATCCAAAAAAACTATGAGAATAGAGGATCTAAGTTACAATTTTTAGTCTTGACCAACTTTTAATAACTTTGGTTTTTTGATGGATCCATCGTTATGTCCTATTTTGAGATTATGTGACCCAAAAATGAAACTTTATGAATCCAAAATTCACACTTGGTTAATTCTACATAATTATTCTCGTTTCTCAGGGTATGGAAGACAATTCTAAAGTGACATTCATGATCATCCTTTATCTATGAATATACAAGAATATCATATATGAATACTAAAAAAAGATCAAGATAGTCTGTACATTCTCTATCCATTAGATCTACTACGATAGTAGTTGAATTAGTTTGGCGAAAAGGAATCACTATAAATTCATAGTGACAATTCCCTGTACGAAATTATGTCTTTAGTATATCCTCCTTCTTGACCATTAATTGATAATATACTAAATGAAGATCAATGAAGGAAAAGTATTGAGCACTACATAGTTGTTCTAATAAGTCATCAATGTGGGGAAGATGATATTTTATTTTGATAGTGATCTAATTTCGTTCTCTATAATTAATGTAGAGTCTAATTTATCTATCTTTCTTCTGAAAAAAATAAAATAGTGTTGGGCGGAAGAAAAGCGGGAATGATGGCAAGAGGGGGGGTGAATTGCCTTTAAAAAAAAATAAACAAATTAAAATCAAAGTGAAAGATGCAGCGGAAATAAGGAGGCAAGACACACAAAATTGATAACGGAGTTCGGCCAAAACCCGGCCTACGTCTCCGCTCCCAACTCAACCGTTGAGAGATTCCTACCGCTTGCTTTTCAATGGTTTTAGCAAGAAACCCACTAGGCTTTGAGGTAGCACTAGGACCTATTACAGCTTGCTTTTGTTGGTTAAGCAAGAACCCACTTGCTTTTAATGGTTTAGCAAGAACCCACTATCCTTCTTACAGGTGAAGGATAGCTCACCTATGTCTCAAGCTTTTTAAAGGAAAAGCTTGTGAACCTCTTCACACCTTAATGGTGATGTGAAACCCAAAAGAAAGAGGGATGAAGAAAGAGTTTGGGGTTTGTAGGCACAAACCCAATTTTAAGCTCAAAATAAATAAAACAATAAAACCCGTATGTTGAGAAGCCTTGGGCGCCTTTGATTGATTGGAGATGTTGAAGGCCGCTTCCAAGCTTCTTTGAAGGAGCTCCTTGGATGTGGAAGTTGTTGGAGCAAGGTGGGTTCCTTTGAAGGAAGTCGCCGGAGGTTGGCCAAATGATGAGAATTGTGTCCGTTGGCTTGGTTATGGTTCCGGTTAGTGTCCGGGGCTTCTTTGGCCTTTATTTATAGGCATGGAACCCTTGGGGAGGCTTCGGAGCCGTTGGAGAGGCTAAAAGAGCCGTTGGGAGCCAAGTGGGCAGGCTGGTCAACAGCCCAACGGCTAGTTTGACTGTGTCCACCGGCTGGCCGGTACAGTCCCACCGGCTGGCCGGTGTGTGAAAAAAGGCATAGGATTCTTGTCCAGGGGCCACCGGCTGACCGGTACATCTCCACCGGCTGGCCGGTGCCTTGATAGAGAAGAAGAGTCTTGATCCAGGCTCCACCGGTCGACCGGTGAGGAGCCACCGGCTGGCCGGTGGCAAGACAGTAGCAAACACTATTTGGGCTGGGTGCCACAGGTCGACCGGTGGCAGAGCCACCGGTCGACCGGTGGGGAGGCAGTAGCTTCCCTTTGAGTGCAGGTGCCACCGGCTGGCCGCTGGTGTTCCACCGGTTGGCCGGTGGACTGAATTTCAGTCCATTTCTTGTCCATTCTTGGGCCAATCCTTTGGCAATCTTTTTCCTATCATCCACAACACTTAAAAACAATGTTAAACACATATGAAAGTGATTGTGGGTTAGATCGTAATGTTTTTGATTGTATTTATTCTTGCACATCTTCTCATGATATTTGGAAGCTTTTAGAACTTACCCATGAAGGTACTAGCAAGGCTCCAAAGCAAGAACCCAACAACAAGCAAGAACTCGACGAAAAATTCAAACCCGCTTGCCCACTTCACAAGAAAAGGGCCAAGAAGAAAAAGAAGAAGGCTTCAAAGGCAACATGGAGTGATAGCTCCACCTCTTCATTCTCCTCCTTCTCCTCGAGCGACCAAGGTAAAAAATGCCTAATGGCAAATCATGAGGTATCATCTTCCGACTCCTCCTCCTCTTGCTCTTCAAATTCAAATTCTTTAAATCATCTATCCTATGAAGAACTCTCACATGCTAGAGATCAATTAGAAAAAGGTTTTCATGAACTATCTTCAAAATTTGTTGCTTTGAAAAAGTCTTTCAAAAAACTCTCCTCCGAAAAAGAACAACTTCTCAAAGAGAAGGAGGAGATGTCCCTTAAAATCCAAAATTTTCCAAATGTTGATTCCATGGAATCAACCATCAAAGACCTTAGGGAGACCCTAGCCAAGTTCACCCAAGGTGAACAAAATTTGTCCAATCTCCTTGGTTCTCAACGTGTTTCTAGAACCACACATGGACTTGGCTACACCAACCAAGCTTCCTCCTCCCATGCTCCAACTATTTTTGTAAGGGGGAGCTCCGATTTTAAATTTTGTAATTATTGCAAAAAACCCGGGCATCTCATTTATGAGTGTAATTGTAAAAACGCCCGGTACGGTCAACCCAAATCAATTTTTTATTCGGACGAATTTTATAGGAGAAGACCCGCCATGAGGCAAGTATGGATTGAAAAATCCCTATTGGCAAGTCTCTCCGGGCCTAAATTTGTTTCGGTTTCAAAAACCACTCCCCGGTGATTCATTGTTTTTATTTAGGGGGAGAACTTTCTCATTTTTGATTCAAAATCTCAAAATTCAAAAATTACATTTGGTTTCAAATTTCAAATTTCAATTGGGTTTGATTCAAAACTTTCAATTCAAACTGTTATTCAAATTTTTCAATTCAATTTTTCATTTCAAAATTTTCAACAATTGATATCGTTTTCAATTGATTTAAAATCTCGTTTTTTATTACTTCCCTCAATCAAGTTTTATGCCCCATTCTATTTTGATAATCACAAAGGGGGAGAAATTTCTTGATTGATTGGGGGAGAATCTTTTCTCTCATGCTTAGTATCTATTTTCAATTTTTCATTTAAAGCATGCCTTTCATTTAAGTTTTTACTTTGCTTAGATAAGTGATTGTGATCATCAAAATAGGGGGAGATTGTTGTACCCCACACTCTTTGATTTTCATGATCACAATCACTTTCATATGTGTTTAACATTGTTTTTAAGTGTTGTGGATGATAGGAAAAAGATTGCCAAAGGATTGGCCCAAGAATGGACAAGAAATGGACTGAAATTCAGTCCACCGGCCAACCGGTGGAACACCAGCGGCCAGCCGGTGGCACCTGCACTCAAAGGGAAGCTACTGCCTCCCCACCGGTCGACCGGTGGCTCTGCCACCGGTCGACCTGTGGCACCCAGCCCAAATAGTGTTTGCTACTGTCTTGCCACCGGCCAGCCGGTGGCTCCTCACCGGTCGACCGGTGGAGCCTGGATCAAGACTCTTCTTCTCTATCAAGGCACCGGCCAGCCGGTGGAGATGTACCGGTCAGCCGGTGGCCCCTGGACAAGAATCCTATGCCTTTTTTCACACACCGGCCAGCCGGTGGGACTGTACCGGCCAGCCGGTGGACACAGTCAAACTAGCCGTTGGGCTGTTGACCAGCCTGCCCACTTGGCTCCCAACGGCTCTTTTAGCCTCTCCAACGGCTCCGAAGCCTCCCCAAGGGTTCCATGCCTATAAATAAAGGCCAAGGAAGCCCCGGACACTAACCGGAACCATAACCAAGCCAACGGACACAATTCTCATCATTTGGCCAACCTCCGGCGACTTCCTTCAAAGGAACCCACCTTGCTCCAACAACTTCCACATCCAAGGAGCTCCTTCAAAGAAGCTTGGAAGCAGCCTTCAACATCTCCAATCAATCAAAGGCGCCCAAGGCTTCTCAACATACGGGTTTTATTGTTTTATTTATTTTGAGCTTAAAATTGGGTTTGTGCCTACAAACCCCAAACTCTTTCTTCATCCCTCTTTCTTTTGGGTTTCACATCACCATTAAGGTGTGAAGAGGTTCACAAGCTTTTCCTTTAAAAAGCTTGAGACATAGGTGAGCTATCCTTCACCTGTAAGAAGGATAGTGGGTTCTTGCTAAACCATTAAAAGCAAGTGGGTTCTTGCTTAACCAACAAAAGCAAGCTGTAATAGGTCCTAGTGCTACCTCAAAGCCTAGTGGGTTTCTTGCTAAAACCATTGAAAAGCAAGCGGTAGGAATCTCTCAACGGTTGAGTTGGGAGCGGAGACGTAGGCCGGGTTTTGGCCGAACTCCGTTATCAATTTTGTGTGTCTTGCCTCCTTATTTCCGCTGCATCTTTCACTTTTATTTTAATTTGTTTATTTTTTTTTAAAGGCAATTCACCCCCCCTCTTGCCATCATTCCCGCTTTTCTTCCGCCCAACAAATAGGTGGTCTCAAAAGTGACACACTGGGGCATTTGAATCCCTTTTCAAGATTATATTAGATTTTCTTCTTAAATTCCTTCAACTCAATTGGGACTATTCTATAAGGGTTCTTTGAAATAGGAATTGCTTGTGGTTGTAGTTCAATTCAAAACTCAACTTCATGATTTGGTGGAAGACCTAGAAATTATTCTATAAAGACATAATAAAACTCCAAAAAATTGGCGTATTAAAAATTGATTGTTTCTCCAAAACCATTTGAGATAAATAACCATCATTTACAGGGATCAAGACCCATAAGTTGGAATAAATTTCTACTAGAAGGTTATATTCATCCTTGCATCGAAAGATGATCATAGAATGATCATGAATATGAAATGTGACTTCTCTTACTTGGAAATTGATATATTCTCAATATATAGAAAGAAAATACATGCCAAGAATGAGATAAAATTCCATTATAGGAAGGATCACACAATAATGTTCAGAAAGACATTCCCACAAACATCAAAGGGAGGAGAATTGCAAACTTTTTATGAGACTATTGTCCCATTATGAGCTGTCAAAACTGACTCAAAATCTAATTATTGAGGTAATAAAGAGAGCACATGAGCCTCAATCCAGTTGGTGAGGACTCCTAAAGGTCATCAATGAGACCCAAGTTCGAAACTAGGAGGATGCATAATTCCGAGTACTGTATCAAGAACAGTAGCAGTTATTTTTCAGTACTGTAACATGTACTATAGCAGCCATAACTATTCACATTGGGCCACCATCGTGGGCTTGGAAAACTTAAGGCCTTATGGACACCCAGTACTTTAGGTTAGTAAGGATTTCGAGCCACCTTTAAGGATTTAGGGTCACCTCAAGGCTTTCAGACCACACAATCAGTGCAGTTTCCCTAGATAGACTCCACAAAAAAGGAGAAGCCCCAGTGGAGGATTCAGAGAAAGTGAACTCACCAGAGTAGAACCAAATGGATTTAGAAGAATTATTGGGTATGTATATGCCATCAAGACCAGCCTATGCTTGCACGGGAAGCCTAGTTAGAGAACCATGCGAAGGTGGAGAGCTATTATCACGATGCAGATGCTGAGGAGGGGCAGTTCCTTGTAGTTATAGTCTGATTGAATTCCCTAAGACCATTGGGTCATGTAATATCATAAGCCTAAAATCCATGTAATCTCTTAACCTAGGGGCCTTGTAAGGGTTCCGTATCATCCCTTGAAGTTTTGGTTATCAAAAACCAATAAAAATTAAGGCCATCGGGCCATTCAGGTAGGTAATAAGGAGATAGGGTTAGAAAATTCATCTGAAATAAAAGAGTGGGTGGATACATAATCAAATAAAACATTTTCTACTTTATATTAGATGGTAAGTGTACGTTTCACCACTTCATTATCATACTCCATATCGTCGGTAGATATTTTTTCTGACATTCCACTGTCTTTTTTCTTAAGAGTTTTTTGACATCGATCATCATCAATGACCCTTTCATTAGGGAATTGATTGGAACAATACCTCATTTTCTTGCACTTGTAACATTGATGTGTAGGAGGCGAATTCTATGTAGAAATTTCTCAATTAAGATCATTATACATATTTTCCCATCACTTCAGCATTCAACTCCTAGATGAACTTATTCTCTAAATTTAAAAAATTTACTTGTCCCTTTAAGATAATTTCCTCCATGTTTCTTTCCACACTTTGAGCATAAGAGAAAACTCATATTCTTTTCAGTGTGGTATTTATATTTTCTCTTGAATTCCTTTTTTTTATTCATATCAAACCCATAAGATTAATTGGTTACTCAAATATCAATCTCTACATTGATAGCACATCAAACGATTTCCTTGTAATTATTTAAGTCCATTATGGATAATTCCATTTAGATTCTTGGTTTTAAGACACTAAATAATTGATCAATTTTACTCTCTGGTTAGATAATAATCCAGAATCTACCTTTGATGTCCTGTAGAATTTTTTTTGTAAGTACCAATGGATTAAAATTCCTTTTCCTTAAGTTCATGGAATACCTTTTATATATTTGTTTTAATGATATGAGGAATGTATATAATAAAAAATATTTTCTTGAATTCATCCCATTCCATTGATTCAATTACATCTCTTGACCTGTGTTCTTGATAAGGTTCCACCATTGATAATATTCATCTTACATATAGTCGATTTCTATATTAACTTATCATGTTATGAACATTAGGGAACTGAAAATATCATTTCTGTGGTATAGATCCATTTTTAGCCACGAACGGATCAAAAGACACGCTGAAAAAAGGTAGAGGCTACCTCTTGAAGGACTAAATAAAATATTGTTCCCTCCCCTACTCAATTTTAATTTCTATATGATTCATAGATTGAGAATGTTTTGTGAGCATAGGTATATGAAATTTCACTCTAGAGGTCATAAAATGTGGTTCCCATGAGGACTATCATTTCATTTCTTATCGCATTCAACATTAATGCGGTTCAGTCGGGTTTAAGCCATTGACTTAATCTGCGAAGCATAGTGTGAGAAAAACAAATCATAATTGGAAAACAACATCATCAAGAATAAAATTTCAATTTATGAAACTTTAGGGGTTTTCCTAGTTTATTCACAATCTTTTATATGACCATAGTATTTTATCCTATACTTTGACATATCCATAGGGTTATTTTTAAGGTTTTCTTTTCCTAGTTTCCAAATGATACAAATACCTTGCCTCTAATACCATCTACAACAACCCATACATTACAAAAAATTATATTACGTCAATGTTAAATAATATTTATTAAAAAATATAAAAAAGCCACTACAAGACTGTATAGGTATAGTTTATTTAGAAAATGGGAAACATAAACATCTTCTTTATAATAAATCTTTTTTGTCTCCCACTAATTTTTTTATAAATTGAACACTTTTTGACATATCATACTTTGTACCCTTTTACATGACCTAGGGAAAAGATACATATGAAAGGGTGAGATAATATTATATGTAATGGAAAACAGGGGATATATCAATAATATCATAATGATAAGATATAAGAACATAACATTTGAAAATATTATCGTACATATGTAGGATTGTGATATTTTGCCATGTGATACAACATGAAAGTTAATAAGAATCAATGAACACAATCCCAAAAGTGATAACATAGGACATGATGTTTTGTGGCATACACACAAGAATAGAAAATCATTTCATATTAGGCATGGCTCATTGCCAAGACCGTCATAGTAGACAAAGTCCATTCATAATGAAATCATGTTCACATGTGCTACAAGAATATAAATCATTCATCATAGCATAACCCAAGGAAAAAAATGGGTTTCTTAAAAATCATTCCATCATTTCGTGGTCTTAAAAAAGAAAATGGATTTATTAAATAGAATTTCATTATAGACCCAATAGATACATACTAATAATCAGTATTGAAACACAGCTCTATTTAAATAATTTCATCATATATAGAAAATAATGTTGATAAAACACATGATTTTACTCTTGAGGAAAATATTCATTCTTCTTCAAAACCATTTTATTTTCTCAAAATTCTGTGATATTTAAAAGAAAGTAATTTATTTGAAAAAACAAACATTATATCATGTAGAATAAGATTCATGGAAATAAAGACATATGAATAAATAAAAATCCATTCATGCCGTATTAGTTTAAAGAAATCTCTTTGTACGATTGTCGAAAAATTCAAAAAAGTACCTCGTATCGAATAATGACAAAATATTTATTTCATACTATTTAATAAAAAATTACCAATGGGTAAAATTGACTTTTAAAAATTGAATAAGAATAGAAATAATATTACATATTTAGTAAAACATGGAATTTGATGATAAATATAACAAATAATTACTTACATATAAACTATCTTGGATAATAATGAGATTACAAAATTACCCCTTACCTAAGGTCTAATTTCTTTTTTATGTGTCCAAAACTCATGTATAATGAATTAAAAAATGTAATTGACTTATTTAAAAATAATATTAATTTTTATTATGTCATGTTTTATAATATTATCATCTATTTTTTAATATCATTTTATTATTACTTCTTATTCAGGTATAAACACCATCATTTTCTTATGCATGTTTTGTTGAATAAGTTATGGTTTTCCTTCATAGGCCATATTTATTTCATTAAAAAATAATATTAAAATTATATATATCATTATTTTTTATTATATAAATTTATATAATCATGATTTAACTAAGATCATGTAGAATGAATCAAATCGCAATGTAGAGACTGTAGGACGTACGTACACACGAGTGGCCATATCATTCCCATAAGTGTTGAATGACATTGAAGTAAATGTGGTATAATATTTCAGAATAAATATAATTTTATTATAATAATATATAGTTATTAATATATCATTATACCCATCCATATAAGGTGGTAGTGAAAAACATATTACACCAGGGTGTGGAGATGGTAAGTCGTACGTACGCACGCGTGGTGATTTCTTTTTTCCTAGGATGGGTAGAATTTAGAATACAATTGTATCGTAATTATAATGAAATTTCATTATATAAGTGATAATATGGAAATAAATTTGTAATGAAAAAAACCATTAATATGAATTAGAATAAGAAAAAAGATTGAAAGAATTGGTAGAGGGGATTATCTCTTCTTCGGCATGCTTCTTCTAAATATCCTCTTAGAGCACTAGAGTTGGTATTTGAAAAATAAAAGAAAATATATAATATAACTATGTATTTTTATAAGGTAACAATTTAGTGGATTGCAGGGAATGAAGGCTCAAATTGAAGTGAAGAGGTGAGGGAGGAGGTTACCTTTTATAATTGAGGCGCGGGGTGCTTTTGGGATCTCCAAAAATATTAATTTATATTAAAATAAAACCACATCCAAATCCTTCAAATTGACCAAAATTAATATATTATATTAGATAAAGTTTCAACAACATCAAAAAATAAATTTTTGACAAGTTCCCCTATCAATTTAATCCTTATCATCTTAATTAAAGCTTAGTTATCTTATTTAATTGTTAACTCGGGTAAATAATATTTCAATATTTAAAGTGTGCCATAATTACTTATTTCAAGCCAATTAGACCATAAATAATTACCTTATAACATTTTATATCATAGAATAAATATTCAATATTTTTTAATATGTTTTATTAATTTTATATAATATAATAAAACATTATTTTGATAAATAATCAATAGTCTCAATTTTGACACTATTCGATTTATAGATTATTTAAAATATTAAGATATGATGTTAACTTATAACAAATAATTTTATTATATTTATAAGAGGAAAAGGTAATAAATAAAATTAATTATAAATATTAATTAACCAAAATAATATTTATTTTAACATTTTTAGTAACATTAATTTGTTATCTATTTTAATAAGATAATTACTACATCAATTTTACGTAATTATTAAATATAAATATTTGTGGAATAAAAATTTAAAATAAAATAAAATGATGAATACAAGTCTATATGATTTAATTTGAATATTTTTAGTTGAACTCATCTTCTCGAAAATTCAATATTTAAAATGTTATCTTTAATAAATTATTAATGTGACAACTTTAATGTCACTTTATATAATATAATATAAGTTTCGAAATATCTTCTATAAGGATACAAATGGTCAATAACTAGACATGTGGATGTTTATGGCCAATAAATATTCAAAAAATAATATTTGGTTTAGTGATTTTGTCTTTTATGGTTATTAGTATTAAAAAATTGTTTTATTGATTTCCCATCAAATAATTAACTTTAACACCCTGAAACTATAAATCTTTAAGATAAATATGTATTACATAAAAATTATAAATAAATTACCATGATAAATATAAACTTTTTATCTTAACAATTAGTATTTATAATTGAATTCATCTTATGTATAACCATATATAAAAAATGATTTATTGATTAATATTTGATTGAGACATATTTGTCTTTTCATTAAATAAAATAAATTAGATGTCGTAATCAAATCCAGGTGGCTTGAAAAGGACACCATTTAGACCCAAGGACTATTTATTTTGAACCAAACTAATCCAGTAATATTAATAAATGTTTTGGTGTCATTTTGTAATAGTATTATTACCCTTATATACATAATATATCTTCTTACCATATTAATAAAAATTCCCAATGTTACTATTCATGTTGACCAAAAATATAATAAATCTATTTAAAAAATTGAGATGTAATGATTCCAAATATAGAAATCATTCTTAAAAATTCAAACAAAAAATTTCAAGTGAATAATTTAAAATTATTCCGGTTTTCAGAAAGAGAGAACTGGTTTTTAAAAGTTAAATCATTACAAATGATTGAAATGTTTTTACATCTGAATTCGATATATAATTAATCATAATGAACTAAATTATATTGAATTATAAAAATATATTATATTTTTACATTAAAACCATTAAATATTACAATTTGACCATATAAATTATTTTGATGAAAAAGTTGTTTTCAATTAAAATTTAGTGTGTTTTTACAATTCATCAAAACATGAATGTTGTCTGAAAAATATTACAAATTCATTCAATATAAATTATTTTATCTCAATTCCAAATAAAGTTATTATTTTGTCATATAAAAATTATTTATGTGTCAAATTATTAAATCAAAATGGGTTATCCATTAAAAGACAATAAAATTGCCCTTTAAAAAATATAGGTTTTAATATATTAAATATGGTTTATTAATACCATATGTGAAAAATATCTATTCGATGGATATAAAAAATATTTTATTAATTATATAACATATATATTTCATTAATTTCCTTTACTAATAGTAATACACTCAATTTATTAATAAAAAATGAAAACATACAATTGAATTATATTCTTCATAAGTAATTCGTAGTGAATGATTTCACCATTTATTTTTCTAAGTTTTTTATATTTATTCCCTCCAACATAATGGATAGGTTAAAATGATCATTTTATACTAAGGGAACCTCATGGTTCGTTTATACTCATGACATCGTGCAATGAAATCTATTGAAGAATTATAATTATTTAGAGAAAATTTTTCATAAAACAAATTAGTGCTACAATGGTAGAGAGAGATTTTTTATGGTATTATTTTGGATAGTTTGAGATTAAAATTGATTTTGATAAATTGAATTAATCATAATTTAATTAACTGTTTAAGTTGCAGCTATTATTGACATTAATGATTATAGTTAATGGAACATACATTTGAATAATTAGAAAATATATTTTTCCCATATTTTATTAGGTTTTAAATCCATTAATATATTATATATTCATTATTCTATGAAGAGGGAGTGGAAAATAATAGTATTGGTGTTTTGGAAGATTGAAAGATATGGGGTTGAATGAACAACAAGATTTCTGAAGAATTAATAGAGGTGGTCATTGGATGATTAATGGATTTTCTACATTATCGAATCGAGGTAGATGACTCGAATTATCATTTCTTTTAAAACCATATAAATCTAAAAATCGTATAAAAATTTTTTTGGGGTGGGTGATTCAAAATAATATATAAGAATGATTTTATTATAAAATGAAATCAGTGATTATTGAAGGATATAGAATCGGTGAGATATTTATTCTTAATTTAAATGAAAAATGAGATAGATTATAAAATTGTTAGATTGTTATTGATGTTAGTAACTGTTGAAAATAGGATTTTTTTTAAAAAAATATTACTCTAGGAATATGGATAATTAAATTGAATATATGGAAAAGATATAAATAGTCAAAATTATTATATAATGATAAATGTTTTTAAATAATTTTCATAAAAAAATGAGTTATTTGACATAATGTAAATTATAGGAGTTAATATTTATATTTTTTGTTGTTTTGTGGAAATATTTTTTATGTAATCATGAAAAATGTAGATCGTATAATAATAATAATAAATATTTAAAATATATTAATTTTGATATGGGATAAATGGAAAAACAATGAAAATGGTTATTCTAATATAGCTTGGGGAGAATCCTCTTTCGGTAAAAAAGTATAGAAGTGTTGTTATTTGTTTTGGGATAATGTTGAAATATGATACATGGGTATGTACTATATATACATGATGTGTTGTGAATTTCTTATGTTGGAAGACCATTATAGATTCGGGTTAGATGGGGTGGGATACTTCTACAAGCTTGTGCCACATTGGAATTGGACCATATTATTTCTATTTGGGGAAATTGAGATACATATTCTTATGATACAATGATTATGAGAAGTGAGGATAATGGTGGGGGTATATAAATATAATATAATCCCATTTATAACCTCAATTTTAAAAATGTATAAAGGTATGAATGTGTAATAGTGATGTAAATGATATAGTTTTGTTAATTAAGGTCAATTTATTTGTATTACTAATTTTATGAGGTTTTCGTATTCCAGTTATAAGGGATCACAAATTACGTACATATATATTACTTAAAAATAGAATAATATTCATTTTAAAACATAACAAAACCACTCTAGGGCCGTACAAGGTTAGTGACTTTAGAAAATGGGAATCATAAACAATTGTTCATAAGACATCTACATTCTACCCTGCTTATTTCTTCATAACAAGACCCCTTTTGACATATCTTACATAATACCCATGTTCATGACCTTGGAAAAATAAAAATTTGAATGGGTGATATCAAATTATAAGTAAGTGTAAACAAGGGAGATATCCATCATATCATAATCATAAGAAATAAGAACATGGAATTTGAAAATATTATCATGTATATGGAAGATTGTGATATCATTTCATGGGATAAATCATAAAATTTCAATAAAAAACAATAAAAATATAACTAAATGTAATAACATATGATGTGTAATTTTTTCATACCTACAGTCATGTAAAATCATTTCATATTAGTCTAAGCTCATTGACAAGACCATATTAGGAGACAATGTATGATACAGAACCTGGTTTACTTACCGTTAAAGCCCTATATTATTGAACAAATATAATTTCCAATTACATTCCTATCAATCTCATGAGATATAAATTATTACCCAATTTTTTGAATGGATATATATGCCCCAAAATTCCTATAATTAAATCATTCTCATGTGCACCACAACAACATAAACAATTCATCCTAGCATAACCCAATGAATAAAATAGGATTCATAAACATCATTCCATCATAACACAATTTATATAAATAAAATCAGTTTAATAAATATAATTCCATTATAAAAATAATAAAACATATGAATAATAGGGATATTATACTTGAAACATAACCCTATTTATGAACTCCATATTAGATAGAACATAGTTTTGATAGAACAATTGAAATTAATTTTTGAGGAAAATGTCATTTCTTCATAAATTTTTATTCCTCTCTCAAAAAGAATAACATTTTATTTTAAAACATAGTTTTAGGAAAATATGGTGTTAAGAAAACATAAAAAACCATCATATCATATAAGTTAAAATATAACATTCTTCTCGTCCTTTTTTTAAATAAGTCAAAAATTACTTCGTATCAAAAATGATAAAAGATTCATTTCATTTCATTTAAAAAAATTCACCAATGGTTCAAATTGAATTTAAAAAATTGTATAAAAATATAAAGATTATTTTTTAATATATATTTAGTAATCATGGAAATGTATGATAAATGTTCCCTATTAAATACTTACATATAAATAATCTTGGATAATAACAAGATTGTGAAATTATCTTTTACCATAGGTCTGATGTGTTTTGTATGTATCCAAACCACATATATAATGATTTAAATAATTTTATTATCTTATTTAATATTCATATCCATTTTAATTATATCATCTATGATCATATTATCAATTGTTTGTTAATAATATTTCATTATTACACGTAATTCGTATATAAATGGCTTCATTTTTTAGGCATGTTTTGTAGAATATTTTCTGATTATTTATCATATGTTATAGTAATATAACTTCCAGAATTATATTAATATATTATATATTATATTTATTCATTATATGAATTTATATAATCATGATTTAATAGATATCCTATATAATAAATCACATCATATTATGGAGATGGTAGGTCGTACGTATGCACGAGCAATGATATCATTCCTTTAATTATGAAATGGTACAGAAGTAGATGGTATATAATTTGTTCCAGAATAAATATCACATTATAATAATAATATATATTAATTTGTCCATCATTATACCATTAAAAGTAAAATGGCGGTGGAAATATATTACACAACAGCGTGGAGATAGTAAGCCGTATGTATGCACATATAGTGATTCAATTTTTTATAGGATGGATATAAGGTGGAATAAGCTTCATCCATTAACATAATAAAATATAATTATATATTTTATATTGTATTTATTTCAAATAATAATTGAAACAACAATGTATGTGGATGTAAAAGAAGAAATGATATTTAGAGCGCTAGTAAATGAGATTAACTCTTCTTCGATTAGCTCCCTCTCGATCTCCACTTAAAGGCACTAAAGTAGATATTTTGAGAATAAAAGAATCTATAGAATATAAATAATGAAGTTTAGAATGGAAATGTAGAAGGGGTGGATGAACTTTAAGGCTCAATGAGTATTGATGAAACGAGGTAGGAGGTGACCTTCTGTAATTGTGGTTCGGGGAACATTTGCAATTTTCCAAAAATATTAATTTATAATAAATTAAAACGACATAAAAACCCACCAAAATGTCTTATTTTTAAATATGATACGAAGTAATTTATTAATAAAATCAACCAATAAAATTTAAAAAAGATTTAATGTCAATTTAGACCTTCTCATTTTAATTAACAAATAGTTATTCAATTTAATTTTAAACTATGGTATCAATTGTTTCAACATTAAATGGGTGAAATATTTACTTAATTGATGTCAATTAAAAAATAAAAGATTAATTTGGAACAATTTATAACATATCATAATAATTCTATATTTTTTTGAAAATTATTTTTGAATTTTAAATAATTTAATAGTACATTATTTTGATAAACAATCAATAGTGTCAATTTTGACACTATTCACTTCATTTATTTTTAAAAATATGCAGATGACAAGTTAACTTCAAATGAAATATGTTATTATATTTAAAATATGTTAAGTTAATCTAGAAAACTCATTTTAAATATTAATTATTACATATAATATTTATTTTATTATGTTTAATAACATTCATTTGTTTTCTCCATTAATAAAATAATTAAAAATAAATTTTCTGTAATTATTTAATATACTTATTTGGTGAATAAAAATAAAAAATTAAATAATATAATGAAGTTAAATCCTCTATATTTTATAATAATACTTACAGTCAATTATATCTTCTGCAGAATATAGTATTAAAAGTATTATATTTATTTAATCTTGGATGTGATAATTTAACATCACATTAAATAAAAAATTATAATTGTAAGAAAATTTTCCATATTTCAATAAATAGTAAATAAATAGACCCTTGGATTATTATGTTCAAGATATACTTGAAAAATAAGTCTTATAGATGTGTTTGTTCTATCTAATGTTTATTATCAATTTAATAAAAAATAGTTTATTGATTTGTCATCAATTAAATAATTTCTGCATCATCAGGGTATAAGACTTTAAGGTAATTCCTTTTTTACAAAAAATTAAAAATAAATTATCATAATAATTTAAAAATTATCTTTAAAATGAGTATTAATATTAAAATTTATCTTGTGTATAACCTTATATTAAAAATTATATAGTTATTAATATTTGAGTGAGACATATTTTTTCTTTCATTAAATAAAATAAATCAAATGACCTAATCTCATAAAAGTGGATTACAAATGATACCATTTTGACCCAAGGTTTATTTTTGTTGAAATTATTTCATCCAATGATATTTATAAATGTGTTAGGGTAATTTTATAAAATTAGTTTTACCGACTATTACCTAATTTACACTTTCTCCGTATTAAAAAAATTACTGATGTTACTATTCATAATTCAAAAAAAAAACAAAATTAAGTTATTAATATAATTTGGGCCAAATAATTACAAATATGGAATCTATTTTTTAATATAAAAAAAACAAAAATCAGTAATTAATTAAAAAATAAACATATTTTCTAAATGAGAAAACGAGTTTAAAAATATTAATCATTGCAAAAGATTAAAATGTATTCACATCTAAATTCAATGTAAAATTAATACCAATTACTTATATTTTATTAAATGATAAAAAAACATTCTATTTATTCTTTTAATCAATTAAATAACATAATTTTAACCATATAAATTATTTTAACGAAATTTTTTTTTTAATTAAAATTTAGTATTTTTTTACTATTTATCATAACATGAATGATTTATGAAAAATAACAAAAATAAATACAAAGAAAATTTTTTTATCCCAATTAAAAATTATAGGTATGTTTTTTCATATAATAATTATTAATGTATCAACATTTTAATTTAAAAAGTTCTCTCTTTTAAAAAGAAGCAAAATTACCCTTTTGAAAAATATAGGTTTATATAAATAAAATATGGCATATTCATACCCTATGAATCAAATATGAATATAATTTTTTTTTTAATATTGAACATATATATTTCATTAATATCATTTAATAATTTTATTTAATTAAATTTATTAATAAAAAAATACTTCCTTCGCAATTAATTGGTTTATATTCATCATAAATAAATTTTCACCAAAAAATATACCATTTAATTTCATATTTATGTTATATTTATTCCAATTAAGATAATCACTAGGTTATAATGGTGATTTTATACTAAGGATGTCTTGTAGTTTTTCTAAACATAGGATTGTGTGCACTGCAATCTATTGATGAATTAAATTTATTTGAAGACAATATTTCACAAAAACATCTGGGTGTTACATTCAACCCTCCATAAGCTGAATTTCTCCCTAAAAAAATTATCGCTTGGATACAAATAGATTACTATGCCTCTACCTCATCATATCCTCATGTTTCCACATAGTTTCTTCTTGTTGTTTTTTCCTCCACAAAACTTGAACCAATCGAGTGGTCTTGTTTCTCATTAGTTTTCACTATGATCAAGAATATCTATCTGTTTTTACTCATAAGAAAGACCTTTCTCCAATGGTATGACTTTTTATTTTATTACATGTGAAGGATCAGGTATGTACATTCTTATGAGAGATATATGTAAAAAATAATGAACTTGAGATAGATTCGTTGGTAGTGTCTATCGATAATATACCTTCCCAACATGATCCATTATTTCAAAATGACAGACATACCTAGAGCTTTGATTCCCGTTCATTCCAATTATCATTACTCACATGCATGAATATATTAATAGAAACACTTTATCACCCACTTAATATTCTAGGCCTTTTATTTGGTTGTCAGTATATCTTTTTTTCAAATCTGATCTTCCATTATGTGGTGTTGAATATATCTGACTTCCACTACTATTGCATCAAAATAATCAGGTCATAATAGATTTCTTTCTCTAGCTTCATCCCCACAAGTTAGAGTTCATCACTCCATTCCAAAGAGGTCATCCTAAAGAGCCATCTAAATACAAGAGTGGATCTTATTTTTGTATGAAAATCTTACCAAATGTAGGTGTAGATCTCAAAAAAAATTAAAGTCCATTGAGAAATATCCCAACATTTATTCTAGAGTTTGAAATTTCCTCTCAGACTGAACATCTATCAGAGGATGATAAAAAGTGATGAAACAAAACTGTGTATCTAGAGAAATTTGAAGTCTTCACCAGAACATCGAGGAAAACCTCGGATCTTGATCAGATGTAATGGAATGTGGTACTCCATGCAATATTACCACTTCCTTTGCTTATATTATATCATGATGATCAAGAGATAAACCCTCTCAAATATCAATGATGTTTTTAGACTTCATAAGGAATTAAACTATAAATCATATAGCATTATGGTCTTTAGATGTTTTGGGAAGTCCGATGAGAAATTCTATAAAGATGTCTTCCCAATTCCATTATTGTATGGGTAATTGTTGCAACATTCCCTTAGAGTTCTTTCTCCCAGCCATAACATGCTGAAAAACCAAGCACCGAGGGATATATTTAAAAATATCACTTTTTAGTAAAACCCACCAGAAATACTCATTCATGTACTTATACATTTATTTACTTCCAATATGAATAGATAAAGAAGAACTATGAGCCTCATCGAACAAATTTTTCATTAATTCAGGTATTCGAGGAATACAACCATTGTTCCTGATCCTTATATATCAATTATAATGTATGTTGAAATTACGAACATTTCTCACCATCTTTTGTATCTCCACATCTTTATTATGTGCCACATATACTTTACATTTATAGATGGTTGAACATTAATTAGATAATGATAATATTTCACCCATTCTTTTAAAATTTCATGATCTACCATTTGGAAATCCGCAAATTTTGGATCTTTTGTGATCGTCATAATGGATAGGCTAGCATGGTCTATTCAACAAATAGAATCTTCCATGTTGTTCACTTTCCTAGGGTGGTAATTTATTGATAATTTATAATCATTAATCAAATCGAACCATCTTCTTTGGTGCATATTCCGTACTATTTGTGTAAAAATATAATTTAAACTTTTATGATAACTATAAATATCACATCGTTAACCATAAATATAATGCCTCCATATCATTAATTGAAGGATTATGGAAGATGAATCCAAACCATGAGTATGGTAATTATTTCCATGTATTTTCAATTTTTGTGAGGAATAATTTACCACAATATCATGCTATATGAGAGAATATCCCAACCCCTTCTTGGATTCATCACTATATGTCACAACCCATTCTCCAATACAAGGAAGTGTGAGCATTGGTGCACTAGATCAACTTATTTTTATCTCTTTGAAATTCTCTTAACATTCCTCCATCCACATGAACATAACAACTTTAAAATTCAACAAGGTGAGTGGATTAGATTTTCATGAAAAAATTTCAAAAAATTCCAATAATATCCAACCAAACCAAGACAATTTTGGATCTCAGTTACTACTGTTGGTTTAGGACAACATTTAATAACTTTTTTTGGTGTATCAATAGATATCCCTTCTAAGAGAGATTACATGACCAACAAATGAAACTCTATGAAGCCAAAATTCATACATAGTAAATTTTTCAAAAAAACATTTCCTTTCTCAGGGTCTTCATTAAAATTATCTTGTGATATTCATGATCTTCCTTATTCTTCAATTAAAACACAATATCATCTATAATTACAACCAAAATCTAATCAAGATAGTCTCTAAAGTCTCTATTAATTAGATACATGAAGATAATAGGTGAATTAGTATGACAAAAAAGAATCACTATAAATTTCTAGTGTCCATACCATATACAAAATTTCATACATTGTATTTCCTATTTCTCATCCATTAATAGATGATATCCTGAATGAAATTCAATCATGGAAAAGTATTTATACCACATATTTGACTGAATAAGGCATAAATGCAGGAAGGATGATATTTTTTCTTGATAATGATTTCATTTTGTTCTCGATAATCAATGAAGAGTCTCTTCATTCCATCTTTCTTATTAACAAGCAGAACCTATACACCCCAAGGAGAAACAATAGGTCATATGAATCCCTTATCAATATTATCTTGTAGCATCTTCATCAATTCCAACAACTTAATTTGGGAGATTTTATAAGGCTTCATTGAAATAGGCATAAAAATTTGTATGAGTTATGTTAAAGACTCAACTTCAAGATTTCATGGAAGAATTTGTAATTATTCTAAAAACACATCATCAAATTCTCATACTATAGGAGTATTCTTAATTGTGGGTTTCGTCCAAAACATTTGAGATAGATATCCTTCATTTTTAGCATCCTTGATCAATAATATGGAAGAAATTTACGCTAGAATTTAATACTCATCGTTGCATCGATTTATGATCATAGATTGATCGATAACATGAAATGTGACTTCCCTTCGTTGGAAATGGATATGAGATCCATATAGATAAATCAAATACATGATAATAATCACATGAAATTCCACTAAAAGAAGTATCACAATACTTGTAGGAAGGAATTTTTAACAAACTTCAACTGGAGAAGAATTATAAACTCTTCATATGAATGTTTTACCATTAGGAGTTGTCCTCACTATCTCAAAATCTAATTATTGAGGTCATATATTGGTATCCTTCAATTTTTTTTATAAATAACGTATTTGTTGAATCAATAATCCTATAAAACATTTTATACTTTATAGTGGATGGTAAGGGTAACTTTCACCACTACATTTTTTGTATTCCACTTCGCCGATAGTGATCACATGTGTCTTTAAATTTTCTTTGTCCTTAAGAGTTTTCTAATGCCAATAATCATTGATAACCCTTGGATCAGGGAATTGATTGGAATAATTCCCCATTTCTTTTCAATTGTATCATTGAAGTGTAAGAGGTTCATTTTGTATATGATTTTATCTATTTGTTTCAGTATAAATCCTAATCACATCACATGATAATTCAAATACACAATGAAATTCTCTACCACACGTAAAATATTTTCTAGTATCTTCAAGAAAATTTCCTCCATGTTTCGTTCCATAATTTGAGCATAAGGGAAAACTCGTATTGTATTTTGTTTTGTCTTAATATTTTCCATTGAGTTCCATTTTAATCTTTATATCAAACCCATAGGACTGATGGGTTACTCCGATATCCATAATAGCCTTGAGAGAATATCAAATGATTTCCTCATAGCTATTGAAGCCCCTTATAGATAATTCCCTTTAGAGACTAGGTTTGATGCAACTAAATAATCGATCAATTTTACTATCGTGTTGGATAATAATTACATAATCATACCTTAAATATTTAGAAATATTTTCTTCGTTGGTGCCAATGTATTATTCATCCATTTGATTAAGAACAAATAACTCATTATGTATCTTTGTTTGATGAATATAAGGAATATACTTGTTGAAAAATAATTTCTTGAACTCGTCTAATTCCATGGATTCAATTTCATCTCCTTGACTTGTATTCTTTATAAGGTTCTACAATTGATAAAATTCATTGTCCAGACGATAGGCTACTAAGACGAATTTACCATGTTCTTAACATTGTAGAACTAAATATATCATTTTAGTGGTACTCATCCATCATTCAACAATTTTTGATCAGAATACCTACTGAATGATGGTGGACACTACCTCTTAGAGGACTCAACAGAATGTTGTTCTGTCCCTTATTATTTGGAAGTGTTATATAATTTATAGATTTATATAGTTTTTTGAGAATATATACATGATTTTTAATCCTAGCTCCCAAAAAATTTGGTTTCTCAGTAGATAAATCATTACATTTCCCCTCACATTCATCATTACTACAGTTTGTCCAGGATCCAGCCAGTGAATATAACCAAGAAGAAAAGTGTGAGAAAAACAAATAATATTGTAAAAACCACATAATCAAGAATAAAATTTCAATTTAGGACACCTTAGGATATATCCGAGGTTATTTTTAATCGTTTTTAAAATTCTAGGATGGTATCCTATAATTTGACATATCCTTAGGGTTTATTTACTATGAGTTTCTCATCCATGTTTCCAATGGTATACTATACCAATGGATTGATTCCAAATATAATGGACCATATTTTTCATAAATAGATATTATTTCAAAATTAATGAATATTTATTACAAAACATAACAAAACCGTTCCAGGACACTATAGGTTTAGTGTCTCTTGAAAATGGAAAATATAACAACTGTTACATAAGAAATCTACATTGGCTCCCACTTATTTCATTATAACTACACCACCATTGGAAAAATATTACTTAATAACCTTCTTTCAGGACACGTGGAAAAGAAACATAAAAAAGGTTATCTCAGAAGCCTAGTAAGGGTACACAAGGTAGATACCAATCATATCATAATTATAATGCATAGGAACAAAAAATTTTATAATATTATCCTTCATTTGAATGATCATGATATCATGTCATGTGATTAATCATAAAATTTCATAATAAAACAATGAACATATTACCAACAGTGTAATGTCTCGGACCTCTCCAGTCCATTACTTTGTGTAATGTTGGTGCTAAAGGTGTTCCGAGAAATCAAGGTGACTTGGTGTGCTTTTGGGTCTACTGATAAGGGAAGCTAAAGGGGTATAGCTTTCGCATGGGAGGTGCACAGTTTGTCTAAACCTTGTGGCCAAACCATGCAATGTTGGTGTTGGAGTCAAGGGCTAATGCACGGTTAGCGCACGGTTTGTCTAAACATGTGAGGAGTGTTGACGAGGTAGAATCTGACACACGGTTATCACATGGTTTGTTAAAACATGCGGACTAACCATGCAGGCACTTAATCTTAGATCCTAAAATAGTGGATATACTCTTTTTGCCTCTAAATGGTTTATTTAAGCCTCTAAGAGGTCATAACTCAGGATTACCCTTCCTTGAAGGTAGGAGAACCTATCCCAAGCATTTTTGAGGTGATCCGAAGGCTTCTCTTGGCGAATCGAAGCCGATTTCTTGAGGTATGTGATCATTATTTCTTGGTTTCATAGATCTACATAGATCTACTCCTACTCTTATCTTGGTTTCTTATACCTACGCCCGGTACGGGTAGATCTAAGTGTGGATGTCGAATATGATGAGATTTGGTATTGATCATTCTAGGAGGATAGATCTAAGGCGGGGTTTTGGAGAATTGGCCCGGTTTTCTTGGGCGTTCTTCAACCCTTGCAGTTTTTCATCAAAAACCACTGAGGTAGGGGATTCATTGCATCTATTTCATTTACGTGCAACCGTATTGTTAGCATGTTGAATCCCGCTGGATTACAATGGAATTAACCTAATAAAATACATTGAACCGGATAAAGAAATCGTATCAATTGTATGCTATTGCCACATGTTTTTCTAGATAGTGTGATATCTATGCTTGCCTTTCTTAGTGGTTGTTCTTGGTGGAAATTGGTAAAGAACGTATACCAGGACTAATTGATATTTGTTTGGATATAGATAAAGAGGAATGTGAACAAATATGGTTCATGTTTTAATTTGATATTAATTGAATTGGCATAGTAAGCATGTATGATCTTTTGTGATAGCTTACTGGTTAGGTTCCCAATTTTGGAACAAATGGATTAAATCTATTAATTATAGATGGTTTAAAGAATGTGATTGTTTGATAATTCCTTGAAGGGTTATGAGTTACCATCTTGTTTGTTGAAAGGGAAATAGCCTAATTGATGTGATGTTCTATTTCTTGTTGCTTGTGTTGTGATGTGATCCTAAAGGGGTGTTAAGATATATGGAGTCACAAGGGCCTTTTGGTTGTGGCAGATGATGTCTCCTAGAGTGGAGAGATGCATCTATTTATGCATGTGGGTGTCGGGGAGGACACCAAGGATGATGGAATGTGATGGATGTGATTATTGGATGCTTGTTTATTCTTTGGTTGTTTAATGGTTTACATTTCCCCACTGCTCAAGGAAGATGGTCTTGCTTACCCTTCTTCCGAAAGAGGAGAAGACACGCGGGGTATGCCACATGCTTTCTGTGTTTAGCCCCTCAAAGGAGAATGGGTCTATACTCTTGCTATATGGGGAAAAGACTCAACGGGTAGTACATCTACTCACCATGTTGAGCCACCTTATGTTTAGTAGTATAAGATGCTTTTCTAGAATGCTTGGTAATATGGTAAAGTAATTCAGTAATGAATGTTTGAATAAATGATGTTAACCCATGGGGTTGGAGTTTTTTGAAACTTAATGATGAGGTTGAGAACTTTTGAAGGGTTAGTGAAATTTTTGGATGTGTTGTTAACGGAATTTAATGTGGAATTGTTCATGGTTAATTAATGTATGAAGAATTAATTAACATAAAATGGAATTGATAAAAAGGTAATGAAGTAATGTAAAAACCCTTTAATTGGTTGTATGCTTATAGGATACCAAGTATTAGAAGTGGCTTCCCAGAGTCCGAGAGATGTTCGCTACAATTGTGTCTAAGACTAGGTAATTCCCATAGTGTGGTTGTGAGGTATATATTATATCCTATACTTTTTGTGTTTCCGTACGCTACTCCACCCAGTCAGTAAGGGAAACTGACACCCCATGGATTCTGAGTCCTGGGGGGGTGTTTTCCCCAACATTCCGGTGGGAGGAAGAATGGATGACTACCCCCTTTGACCCTGCTCTCTTATCTTGGTAGATACTTTTGCCATTAGGACAATGATTATTTTTCCCCATATATGTGTGTACAGGGATGTAATGGCTTGCAGTTATTCCCACACATATATTCTGGATATAGTATCATGTTGGCTACTATAGGTGTAACGTGTATAGGTTGTGATGGCTTGGGGATCCTTACTCGGTGTCTGGGTTGTAATGGCTTGAGTTATAATACCCAATGTATGATACATGTTATGTGAGATGTGGTGGCTTCTGGAATATACCTGGTTACTTTTGGTTGTGGGGATGGTGTGGTGCTTCGCCTAGGTGTCTATGGGCAGGCCATTGTAGTGCACGAGGTGCAGATTGTGGTGCTTCGCCTAGGTGTTTCTAGGATAGATTTTTTGGATATAGATGCTTAGGACGTGCGATGTTGGGGAAAAGTGGATAACTAGGGGGAAAGTAGTGCAGGGTACCCTTGATATTCTTTAATATATTCTATATTCTTGTATGCATTACATGGTGAGAGTAGCCATGGTGAGGTTGGGAACATATTATACCTGTTTAGGTGCTGGGTTAGTTTCACTTGTTGTTCAATGGGCTTTAGCATGATTTCTGCACTTTTTCATGAGAGACTTTGGGGAGGATCCTGCTGAGTATACTGTTATACTCACCCTACATATATTTAAACTATTTTTCAGGTCACTTAGAGCAGGTTGGAGATCACGCTGGTTTCTACTAGCTTGGGGTTGCAGGAGCTATTAGGGCTTGTGGTTGCAACTGTTTTTACTTTCTTTTGGGTACTTATAGTATTTCCCCTTTTGTTGTAGTACTTTTGCATGACATTCCATTTTTCACTTGGGTTTCTTTTATATTTCTAGTTCTGAGTTGGAGTTGATTGGTGTCTATCTTATCTTTCTCTTCTGCATGTGTTCTCTTAGAGGGTAATGCCTCCCATTTGTGTGTTACTTTTCCCTCAGTGCTAGTCGCCATCCTGGGGCCTACTGGAGGCAGGACTCAGGGTTCATTATATCCCTTCTCACATTTATGGCACAGGGGAGTACACTTTGTGGGGAGGGGGTCATGACAGAGTGGTATCAGAGGTTTGGTTGAGGGATAGGATTGAGTTTGGAGTTAGGCACATGTGAGGTTTCATGGGTTGGTAGGGAAAAAATGTAATTCATGTTTAGTAAGTGAGGTAAACATTGGAGACCGACTGAGACATAGTGTTTTAGGGACCCATATGATCTGATGTACGGAACTTTAAGTTTACAATGGAAACTAAACAAGGTGATACTGGTTGTAGAGTAGAGACCTAGGAATGGATCATGCATCATTCTTCTTCGTGATTGTGTTTGAAGGGGTATAACTTGGGATAGGTTAATCTAAATTGAATAAAATAAAACAATTAATTAATTAATGTTGAGTCTTCTGTATTCCAGGTTTAAGAGATCTAATTGTTGTTATTTTACAGGTATGGCTCCATGTCGACGTCCTCGTCAGGTTTGTGTAGAAAATGTATAGTAGGTTATTCAAGAAGATCTCCATAGGGTAGAAGTTGATGACGATGACATTTGGAGGAAGAAACTTCGAGAGTTTCAGTGCCAAAGTCTGCATAATTATGAAGGCTCTGTTTCAGATGCAATCACGGAAGACTGGTTTGGATGAGGTCGAGATAGGATTCAGTTCGATCCGTTCATGAAAGGAGCACTGAGTGTCCTTAGCTGTGACGATGCTGCGTGGAGTAGTGAGGCAGTGGTGGTACTTGTTCCTCGGGGATCGTGAGGAGTCCACGATATCATGGGGGGAGTTTGGAGACAAGTTTAGAGTCGAGTTCTTTTCCTCGACTGTGAAGGCATCTAGTCGCCAGGAGCTTCTTACCCTTCAACAAGGGAGCTCTAGTGTTTGAGATTATGGAATCCGTTTCAGGTACCTTTTATGATATGCTTCGGACCTGAAGCCATATTAGGAGGCTAGGGTGAGGCATTTTGAGGAGGCATTGCATCCATAGATCCAGTGCCATGTCACCCCATTTATGCTGAAGACATATCTTGAGGTGCTGCTGAGGGCAGAGGTTGTCGAGAGTACATTGGCCATGATAGGATCATCATGAGAGAAGGATCTTCATGATTCCTCACGAAGAAGAGATGTGGTCTAGGGTTCCCGGTTTTCAGGGATGATGGGTTTCCGTTCAGCTATGGGAAGGTCCAACCCTTCACATCTTGTTTCTCCGGGGGGAAAAAACTCTCAGGTCTATGCCAAAGGATCATGAACATGTTTTTTTGTGGTGGTTGTGGCCATCACCAGAAGGAGTTCCCGACCTTTCAGAGTTTTCATCGTGCACCAGGTGTTAGGCTCTAGGTTCCTCTGTTGCGGCAGTTCCATTCGAGGCAGCATCATCCAGTTGCACCAGCTTTAGATTAGCAGAGGATTGATGCGGTAGAAAGAGGATAACCCCATGATGCTCCCCATCCACAGAGAGCAGAGCGCGGCCATGGTGGTGGTCATCATCAGGGTCAGAGAGGCCAGGGAGGAGGTCGTGGTCAGCTTCATGCTCTAGAGTTGCCCGCACCAGACGATCCAGCCATTGTTTGAGGTACCCTTTTCTTGTTTTCTACATTGGTGTATACCTTGTTTGACACAGGAGTGACACACTCCTTCATATCACCTACCCGGGTCCAGGCATTGGGACTTGAGGTTGAGAGGCTTCCTGTGCCCTTGGCGTTGACTATGCCAGTTGGAGGTCAAGTGGACTTGTATGATGTATGTAGAGACTATGAGCTAGTGTTGGGGAAACACTCTTCTGGAGGATATTTCATATATTTATGAATACAACCATATGATGTCATGTTCGGCATGGATTGATTGTATTCAGTTCATGTTGTCTAGATTTAATAAGGAAGAAGTCCATTTTCCTTGGTGAGGATAGAGAGAAAGAGGTGTTTTTTGGTGTGCTAGATCCTTAGATGGGTCATAGGCGCATTCCTTCCTTGTCATCCGTGATGGATGAGAAGATGCTAAGTTATTCAGAAGTTCGACAGTTGGCGTTTCCAAGGGTCATATAGGAGTACCCTAATGTTTTTCTAGAAGAGGTTGTAGCCTTAACCCCTCGACGAGATATCGAGTTTGGGATAGAGCTATAGCTAGGAGTGTCTCCTATCTCTATGTATCTGTATAGGATGGTCCCTTTTGAGTTACGAGAGCTGTGTATACAGCTTGATGGCCTGTTGTAGTGCAGTTTTGTTCATCCAAGTGTGTCACCATGGGGTGCACCAATTTTGTTCATGAAGAAGGCCGATGGAAGTTTGCAGTTGTGTGTTGATTATCATCACTTGAACAAAGTGAAAATAAATAATCTCTATCCTCTTCCATGTATTGATGATTTATTATATCAACTTAAGGGTGCAAGTTGGTTCTCAAAGATCGAATTTCGGTGAGGATACCATCCGAAGTTTGTGAAAAATGAGGATATTCCGATGACTGCTTTCCGTTGTCGTAATGGGCATTATGAGTTTTTTTTAATGTCATTTGGCATGACAAATGATCTATCTATATTCATGGGATTGATGAATGTTTTGTTCCGTGAATTCATTGACAAGTTCGTGGTAGTTTTCATCGACGAAATCCTTCTGTACTCTACATCTGAAGAGGATCATACAGAGGATCTTCGAGCCGTTTTGGGAGTTCTTCGCTAACATCAGTTGTTTGGGAAGTTGTCTTAGTGTGAGTTTGGGGCATAAGAAGACCGTTTCTTGAGGAATGTTTTGTATCAACATGGAGTACCAGTGGATCCACCGAAGATTGAAGTAGTTGGGTCTTGGGTATCCCCCAAGATAGTTTCAGAGGTGCGAAGTATCCTTGGTATCGCAGGCTACTGCAGGAAGTTCATAGACAATTTCTCATGAGTTGTGACTCCTCTGACAGCTTTGACCAGGAAGGATCAGCCAATCATATCGATTGATCAGTGTCAGAAACCATTCAAGTATCTAAAAGAGATGTTAGTACGTGCTCTAGTCTTATGTATTCAAGCTGAGGGAGTTCAGTTTGATGTCTTCTGTGATGCTTCACATCTGGGGTTAGGTTGTGTTATCATGCAGTAGAGGTAATTTGTTTCTTATGGGTCTGAGAATATGCAACCCCACGAACACAACTATGCCACCCATGATCTTGAGTTGTCAGCCATGGTGTTTACCATGACGTTGTGGAGACATTACCTCACCGGTGAGGGCCTTGTGGTTTTCACCGATCATAAGAGTTTGAGGTATGTTTTCTCCTAGCATGACTTGAACATACGACAATGTCGTTGGATGGAGTTATTACAGGAATAAGACTTCAAAATATCATATACACTTGGAAAATAGAATTTTGTAGATGATGCGCTGAGTTAAAAGTCACATAGTGATGCTGTGCGTGAATCCGGCAATTCCTGGAGAGTAATGGAAGAAATGTCAGCATTTCATGTTCATATAGGAGATGTTGGGGGTAGAGGTTGTCTTATTCAGATGATTGTACATTAATCCCTATTGAAAAATGTGGAAGAGTCCCAGAAGGGGATCTGGAGGTGGAGGTCTGGAAAGAACGGGTTGTTTGTGGTGAGGCCCCTGATGGTTGGTCGGAGGACGAACAACAATGAGTGTTATATTATGGAAGGCTTTTTATTCCCTTGACGATGCATGATACGGTTATTATAGAGTTCCATATCTCACCCATAGTAGTACATCCAGACGTGAAAAAGATGTACCGATCCATGAGGAGTCAGTTTTGGTGGCCTAGCCCAAAGAGTGCGGTTGCAGAGTTTGTGTCTCGATGTTTAGTCTACCAGATGGTGAAGGCCAAACACCGTGTTCCTGGTGGTCTTCTCCAGCCATTAGAGATTCCTCAATCGAAGGAGGAGGACTTCTCAATGGAATTTGTTACAGGTTTACCTCATGCTCCAGGAGGACATGATGGTATTTAGGTGGTAGTGTATAGTTTAACAAAATAGTCCCACATCATAGTGATCAAGGAGTCGAGCTCAGTGGAATTTTTATCGAGGTAGTATCTAGACAAGGTGGTGAGACTTCATGGAGTCCCAAGGATGATCATTTCTGATCAGGACCGTCATTTTACCTCCAGGGTGTGGAGAGGTCTCCAAAATTCCTAGGGTTCTCAACTACGCCTTAACACTACTTTTCACCCTCAAACAGATGGTCAAAAAGAGCGAAACATCTAGACTCTTGACGACATGTTATGCTCATGTGTTCTTGATTTCAGATGTTCATGGATGAGGAACATACCCTTGGTGGGGTCCGCATACAATAATAGATTTGACTCCACCATCGGTATGGTGCCGTTTGAAGCATTGTATGGCCAACCTTTCCATTCTCCGTTGTGCTAGACTGGGGTCGGAGATTCAGCAATTCTCAAACCGGAGCTAGTGAAGAATACAATAGAGATAGTTTAGGTGATTTGTGAGAGGATAAAGATGGAACAAGATCATCATAAATCATATGTTGATCAATTAAGTAGAACCTTAGAGTTTAATGTTGGGGATCATGTGTTTCTAAAGGTGACTCCCCATCATGGGCAGCGAAGGTTTGGTCGTAGAAGCATGCTTTCAACCCAGTTTGTCGGGCCTTTCGAGGTGTTAGTTTGTGTTTGAGTTGTGGCGTATTGAGTAGCACTCTCCCCATATATGAGTCAGATACATGATGTTTTCTATATATCATAGCTTTGTTGTTATCTTCATGAAGACTCTCACATATTAGATTGCAGAGAGATCGATGTTGATTATGATGAAACCTTTGAGGAGCAACCATTCGAGATCCAAGACTGCAAGGATAAGGTGTTGCACCGGAGTTCTATCCCTTTAGTTAGTGTCTTGTGGTGACATGGTGGCATAGAGGAGAGTACTTGGGAACATGATTCACAGATACATGCTCAGTACCCATAGTTGTTTGATGTTTAACTCTTTTCATGTAATGATGATTCTTTATGTCGTTATGAATCCTTCATGTTTATGAGATGGACCCCTTGGTTGTTTTTGTGGATTTCTCTCATTTGAGAGGGATCTCGGTGGATGGTTGTTCCGACCCTGTTTCATTTTCTCTTTCGGTAGGTTTTGGATTCTCGAGGATGAGAATGATTTGAGAGGTATCTAATGTAATGGCCTGAACCTCTCTAGTCCATCACATTGTGAAAAGGTGGTGCTAGAGGTGTTCTGGGAAATCATGGTGACTTGGGGTGCGTTTGGTCCAACAATTAAGGAATACTAAAGGGGTATAGATTTCGTACGGGAGGCACACGGGATGTCTAAACCGTGCGGCCAAACCGTGTGAGGTTGGTGTTATAGGTAGTGGCTAACAAACATTTAGCGCATGGTTTTTCTGACCATGCAGCCTAAACATGCGAGGAGTGTTGACGATCCAAAAGCTGATGCACGGTTAGCGAACGATTTGTTGAACTGTGTAGGCTAACCATGCAGGAACTTAATCTTAGATCGTAAAATTTTGTATCTAACTCATTTTTCCTCTTAATGGTTCATTTAATCCCCTAAGTGGACATAACTCAGGATTACCCTACCTTGAGGGTAGGAGAACCTCTCCCAATCATTTTGGAGGCGATCTGAAGGCTTCTGTTGGCGAATCCATGCTGGTTTCTTGAGGTATGTGATCGTTCTTGCTTTTTTCATAGATCTACTTAGATATACTCCTCCCCTTCTCTCAGTTTCATAGATCTATGCCCTTTATGGGTAGATATAAGTGTGTGGATCTCAAATATGATGAGATTTGGTCTTGATCTTTCTTGGAGGAGATATCTAAGGCGGGGTTTTCAAGAATCGGCCCATTTTTCTTGGGCATTCTTCGACCGTTGTTGTTTTCGACAAAAACCTTTGAGGTAGGGGATTCATTTCTTCTCTTTCTTTTATGTGCAACCGTATTTTTAGCATGTTGAATCCCACTAGATAAAAATGGAATTGACCTAATAAAATACTTTTAACTGGATAAAAAATCGTATAGATTTTATGTCATTGCCTCATGTTTTTCCATATAGTGTGATATCTATACTTTCCATGCTTATCTGTTGTTCTTGGTGTAAATTGGTAAAGAACATAACCCATGAATAATTGATATTTGTTTGGCTAAAGATAAAGAGGCATGTGAATGAATCTAATTCCTGTTGTAATTTGATGTTAATCAAATTGTCATAGTAAGCATGTATAATCTTTTGTGATAGCTTATTGGTTAGGTTCCCGATTATAGAACCAAGCGATTAAATCAGTTAATTCAATATGGTTTAAATAATGTGATTTTTGATAATTATTTGAAGGGTTATGTGTTACCCTCTTGTTTTTTAAAGGGCCATAGCACAATTGATGTGATATTTGATTTCCTGCTTCTTGTACTGTGATGTGACCCTGTAGAGGTGTTATGATATGTGGAGTCATAGAGGCCTTTTGTTCATGGAAGTGGATGACTCCTAGAGTGGCGAGATGCATCAGTTTACGCATTTTGGTGTCGGGGAGGACACTAGGGATGATGGAATGAGATGGATGTGATTTTAGGATGCTTGTTGATTCTTTGTTTGTTTATCCTGTTTACTATTCCCCACTGCTCAAGCCAACTGATCCTACTTACCATTATTACGAAAGAGGGGATGAAACGCGGGGTATGCCACGTTCTTTCCTTTTTTATCCTCTCAAAGGAGTATGGGTCTATGCTCTTGCTATATGCGGAAAAGACTCGACGGGTAGTAAATCAACTCCCCGTGTTGATACCCCTTTTTTTAGTAGCATATGATGCTTTTCTAGAATGCATGGGAATATGGGAAAGTAATTCTGTAATGGATGTTTTAATAAATGATGTTAACCCATGGGGTTGGATTTTTTTGAAACATAATGATGAGGTTGAGAAATTTAGAAGGGGCAATGGAATTTTTGGATGTGGTGTTAATGGAAGTTAATGTGGAATTGTTCATGGTTAATTAATGTTTTAAGAATTAATTAACATATAATGGAATTGATAAAAAGGGAATTAAGTAATCTAATAAATCCCTTTAATTAGTTGTATGCTCATAGGATACCTAGTTATAGAAGTGGTTTCCCAGAGTCCAAGAGACGTTAGCTGCAATTGTTTCTAAGACATGTAATGCCCATAGTGTGGTTGTGAGGTATATATTATATCATGTACTTTTTGTGTTTCTATATGCTACTCTACCCTGTAAGTAAGGGAAACTGACACCCTAGGGATTCTGAGCCCCAAGGGGTGTTTTCACCATCATTTTGGTGGGAGGATGAATGGATGACTACCCCATTTGACCCCACTCTCTTCTCTTGGTAGATACTTGTGCCATTATGCACAACAGTTAGTTTCCCCCTTATATGTGTGTAGAGGGCTGCAATGGCTTGTAGTTATTCCCACACATATATTCTCGATATAGTATCATATTGACTACTATAGGTGTAACATGTATAGAATGTGATGTCTTGAGGATCCTTACTCGGTGAATGGGATATAATGGCTTGAGTTATAATACCCAATGTATGATACACGTTATGCGAGCTATGGTAGCTCCCGAAAACTACCTGGTTAATTTTGGTTGTTAGGATTGTGTGGTGCTTCACCTATGTGTCCGCAGGCAAGCCTTTGTGGTGCACGAGGTGTAGATTGTTGTGCTTCATCCAGGTGTTTGTGGGCAAGCGTTTTTGGAGAGAGATGCTTTGGACGTGCGGCGTTGGGGAAAAATGGCAAACTAGTGGGGAAGTAGTAGTGGGGTACCCTTGATATTATTTAATATATTCAATATTTTGGTATGTGTTACTTGGTGAGAGTATCCTTGGTGAGGTTGGGAACTTAGTATACCTATTTATGTGCTGAGTTAGTTTCACTTGTTGTTCACTTGGCTTTAGCATGCTTTGTTTACATTTGCACGAGAGGCTTCAGGGGGATCATACTGAGTATATTTTTATAATCACCCAACGTATATTTATACTATTTTTTAGTTCACTTAGAGTAGGTTGGAGATCACGCTAGTTTCTACTAGCATGGGGTTACAGGTGCTGTTCGAGCTTGTGGTTGCAGTAGTTTTTACATTCGTTTGGGTACTTATAGTATTTCCCCTTTTGTAGTAGTGCTTTTTCATGACATTACATTTTTGCACTTGGGTTTCTTTTATATTTCATGTTCTGAATTGGAGTTGATTGGTGTCTATCTTATCTCTCTTTTCTTCATGTTTTCTCTTAGAGGGTAATGACTCGCATTTGTGTGTTACTATACCCTCGGTGCTTGTCGCCAACCCAGGGCCTACTGGAGGCAGGACTCGGGGGTCATTATCTCCCTTCTCACATTGTCGGGCCATGAGGGGTACACTTTGTGGGGAGGGGGTCGTGATGAAAAGTTATAACATAAGACATAGAATTGTTTGACATAAACATATTTATAGAATGTCATTTCATATTATTCAAGGATCATTTCCAAGACCATCATAGTGCACAAGGTATATTACTGAACCAAGATTACTTCATGTTTCATCCCTATATTACTAAACCGAGATCATTTCTAGTTATATCCCTATCAATATCATGATATATAAATCATTTCTGAAGGAATTTTAGAAACATATAGGTCCGACCAATATAAAAAAATTATTCTTAAATGTTCCACAAAAACATAAATCATTCATCACAACATAACAAAAAAATAAAATTGTTTTCTTAAACATAATTCCATCATAACATAATCCATATAAAACAAATGGATTTATTAAATACAATTCAATTATAAACATAATCAAACAAAGTAATAATATGTATAATATACTTGAAACACAACCCTATTAAATAATTCTATCTTATATGTAAAATAATTTTGATAGAAAAAGTGAAATTAATTCTTGATGAAAATATCCTTTCTTCATAAAAAACTTTATATTTTGTCAAAATTAAACACATTATTATTTAACAAGGAATATTAAGGGAAATAAAGTGTTACAAAAATGTAAAAAATCAATCTTTTCATTTAAGTTAAAAGAAAATATTCTTCTCATACTTTTTTAAAATAAGACAAAAAACATCTCGTATCAAAAATGAAAAAATATTCCTATATTACCATTTAATAAAATTATCCAATGGTCAAAATTGACTAAAAAAATTAAATAAAAATAGAAATAATACTTTTTAATACATATTTTGAAAATATAGACATTAAATATAAATGTACCGCAGTAAATACATACATATAAATGATTGCAAACAATAATGAGATTGTAAAATTATCCCTTACCTTAGGTCCGATATCCTTTGTATATATCTGAACATATTATATAATAATTTATATAACATCATTTACTTATTCCAGAATCATATTAAAATTTAATGATATCATATATGATCATATTTTCATGTCTATGTTAATAACATTTCATTATTACTCGTTATTCGGGTATAAATGACTCTATTTTCTTATGCATGTTTTGTAAAATATGTTCTGATTATTCTTTATAGGATATTGCAATATCATTTAACTAATTATATTTATATAATATATATCATATTTATTCATTCTATACATTTATATAATTATGCTTTAATGGTTATCCTATAGAATGACTCGCATCACATCGTGGATATGGTAGTCCGTACATACACCCAAGTAGTGATATCATTCATTTAATTATTTAATGGTATGGAAGTTGATTCTATATATATTATTCCATAATAAATATTTTTTATAATAATTTTATATTGTTATTATTTCCATCATTATACAAATCTATGTACAATGGTGGTGAAAAACATATTACACTATGGCATGGAGACGGTAAGCTGTACATACACACACATGTTGATTTTGTTTTTCATGGGATGAATAGAATGTGGAATAAGGTTGTTATATAACCATAATAAAATCACAATTTAGAGGAGATAATTGAATTATTACTTAATAATATAAAAAACAACAGTAGAGGAAATAGAAGAAGAAAAGATACTAAGAGAGTCGGTAATGGAGATTACCTCATCTTCGGTGGGTTCCGTCAAGATCTCCTCTTAATGGAAATAAGGTTAGACTTTGGAGAATACCATAACCTATAGAATGTGACTAGAAAATTTTATAAGGCATATTGGTAGGGTATGGATGAACATGAAGGCAGAATGTGTTATGATTAAATAAGAGAGGTGGTTCCCTTTTATAATTGAGGTTGCGTACAACTTCAAAATTTCCAAAAATATAAATTTATAAAAAACTAACACCATAATAATAAAACACCTAAATGTCTTAGTTTAGAATATGATATGAGATCATGTTGTAATGGAATCATCTAATAATTTTTTGAAATTTTTTACTTTCAATTTAGACCTTATTGTTTTAATTAACACTTAGTTATTCTATTTAATTTTTACTAAGGAATCAAATATATCAAAATTAAAAGGGTGAAATATTTAATTAATAGTTTTAAATTAGACCATACATGATTAATTTGGAACATTTTAGAAAATATCCTAATTATTATATATATATTTAAAATATGATTTCTAATTTTTAAATAACCTAATAATATATTATTTGATAAACAAACAATAGTTTCAATTTTGAAACTATTCAATTCATTGATTTTTAAAAATAGGAAGATAACAAGTTAAAATTTAACAAAATATTTTATTATTTTCCTACGATGTGAAGGTAATATTTATAATTCACTGGAAATATAGATTATTAAAATTATATTAATTTTAATATTTTTAATAACATTTATTTTCTATCTCCACTAATAATGTAATTACAAATAAATTTTTGGTAATTGTTTAATATAATTATTAATCAAATAAAAATTAAAAATACAATATTATAATTAATATAAATTTTAAATATTTTAGAAGAATACTTATAGTGAAATATATATTCTTCAAAAAAAACATTAAAATTTTTATATTTATTGAAACATGAATGTGATTTCTTTAATATCAATTTAAATTAATTATAATAAGTGTCAAAATATCTTCTATATGCATCCAGATGATCAATAACTCAACTCTTGAATGATTATGTCTAAGATAAACTCAAAAAAATAAGAATTGGTCATGTTTTTGTTTATTTTAATTGATATTATCATTTTAATAAAAATTATTTTATTGATTTGTCATCAATTAAATTATTTATGCATCATCAATGTAAAAGAGTTTAAAGTATTTATTTATGTCCTAAAAATTGAAAATAAATTATGTTACCAAAGAAAATCATTTTATATTTAAAAAGAGTATTTATAATTGAATTTAGCATATGTAATACCTTATATTAAAGATTATATAGTTAGTAAAATATCGGCAGGACATATATTACATTTTTTTTAAATTAAATAAAATTAATTTACTAATCTCATCAATGTGGCTTCCAAAGGATACAATTTCAACCATGTAATGATTTATGTATAAATAAACTCATCTAGTTATATTAAGTAAAGTGTTAGTATAATTTAATACCATTGGTTTTACCCTTAGTTACCTGATTTACCTTTGTATCATATTAATAAAAATTACTGATGTTACTATTAAGAATTCCCCAAAAAAAAGAAAAATATTTAAATAATTTTGACCCTCTAATTCAAAATATGGAATCCATTTTTAAAAATCCATAACATATAAATTTTAGTAATTAATTTAAAATTAATATCATTTTAGGAATGAGATAATGAGTTTTATAAGTTAAAACATTGAAAAAGATTGAAATGTTTTTACATCTAAATTAAATGTAAAATTAATGCTGATGTCTTAAATTATATTAAAAGATGAAAATGTATTATATATATACTTTTAAACTAATAAATAATTTAATTTAACTATATAAATTATTCTAACGAAAAATGTAGTATTTAATTTAAATTCAATATATTTTTACTATTCATCAATACTTTAATGTTAATGGAAAATTTTCCAAATTTATAAAAAATATATTTTTATATCAAACATACGAGGAAGTGGTTTATGTTATCATAAAAAATTTATTAATGTATCAGGATTTTATTTGAAAACTTGTTCTCCATTAAAAGGATTTAAAATTACCCTTTTGAAAAATATAGGTCTCTACACATAAAATAGGGTTTATTCATACACAATGACTAAAATATAAATATATAATATATTTTATTAAATATATAACACATATTTTTCATTAATTTAATTAAATTATTTTATTTCCCCTAATTAATTAATGCAAAAATAAAAATACTTCCTCTACATGTAATTATTTTATATTGTTCTAAAATAATTTGTAGCCAAATAATTCAATTTACATTTTCTTAAGTTAGTTATATTTATTATTTCTAACTTAACAGCTAGGTTATAATGGTAATTTTATTCCAAGGGTGTCTCTAGGTTTAATTAAACTCACAATAGTGTGTAATTTTAGCTATTGAAGATATAAAATCATTTAATGAAAATTTTTCATAAAAACAACCGGGTGTTACAAGGGTATTCAAAAGATATTGTCATTATTTTGTTATATTGTGTGGAGATACTTCCTAGGATTAGATTATAGTAAACATTATTGGGAGTATTGTATTTAATTTAGCATGATTACATTTTTCTACATTTGATCATGGTGTGGAATTCCTGAAATATTATTAGGTGATTCAATATATTAATTATGAACATGATTACAGTTATAATACTAAATTGTATAGGTAGACATGGTGGATATGTGATTCACTAAGGATGAAATAGTTTGAGGAGGAATTATTCAATGAGGATGGATACATGGTAAAATTGTGATAGCCCATAAGGGTGAAAATATTCCAAATAGTTTTGTGTTATGATAATGAGTGTCCCACGGGTTGAACACATACAAAACTAATGAGAATATCTATGGGTGAATAAATTTTCAACTAAATGTTTTTGGTGATATCTTAATGATTTTTCTCATTGGTGGATAACTAAATTTTTTGAGGTTTAAATTCATTGTTCCCTATGGGAGGATAACTACATGTTAATGATGGTGTCCATAGTGAGTTCATTATGGGTAAATACTAATAGGTTTACAATGATGATAATTAAGGGGGTTCAAATTTCTTGGATAAATCATTAGTGATGTGGATGTTGATGAAGATATTCATGGTTTTCTATATGGGTGGAAAGATTTCTGAAATTGGTTCATATTAGTGAGGTATGTAACAACTTGATATAGTAAAAAGAAAACTATGTTTGATATTGTATATTACAGGCATCACCAAGCTTAAACGAACACTGAAATATTATTATTCAAATATAACCATTATAAGAAAGACAAAAAATTGGTGGGTATGAATATTATTAAATAAATTATATAAAATATATAAAAATATCCTTCTCAATCTAAATTTATAACAAATTCCTAAGAAATAAATTCTCAATTATTTGTAATTTCATTTATTTTTTCAAAATTAGGTTTTTTAGAAAATGACACTTATTGTTTTTGGTATGAAAATATTTTAATTAATTTTTGTTACTTATATAAAGTTTATTTTATGAAAATTATATCATTTTGGATTTAAAAAATTTAATAATACAAAATGGTGGAATATTTATATTTTTCTAAAAATGATAGAATTTTCAATTTATAGGGAAAATATTAATATTTATTGGAACATTATTTTCTAATAAATTAATTAAAAAATTAAAACTATATATATAATTATATTTAATATTAAATTAGTTCATTTTGATTAAACAAATTCCAATTATAATATATGGACCAATTGTTTTAAAAGGATTTATTTTAAAACCATTTTTATAATTAAAGGAATTTTTCTGAAGAACTATTTTTCTTTACATTATTTGTTTTAATAATTAAATAATTTAATATGATTATGGCTATTTAATATGGAAAAATTGATTCTATATTTAAAATTATCATGTTTCATTTTTTCATATTGGACACCTTTATTTTTTGTACTTATGAACATTGACCATAGAAATTAATTTTCACCGTAGTAAGCATAAACACAATTATTAAAATTAAAAATAAAAAGATAAGAACCAAAAATGGACCTACACTTTCCTTTATCCTATTGGATGGGTGGAGCTAGGACATTTATTCCATATTTTCAATATAAGTCAACATGGTTCCATATTTCTTTGATTTTGATATTTATAATACTTTCACTAAAGAAAAGTAAAAAATTACATTCTATTTGTTTTATAATATCGCTATTTAATAAAAAGGTATAAATAGAATAGATAATCAGTTATAAATGTTTTATGTGAAAAACACATTATTTTTTAATATCATGTTAATTTTTTTAAAAAATTTGAAGAATAATTTCATTAAATGCCTTTGTATGTGAAAGATAATATTTATTCAATAAATATAAAAATAAAAAAACTGATTTTCAAAAAGATAAATGTAAGGTAATTTGAATTAATTATTATGTTACAGGAATTTTTAAGAGAAAAGAACAATATTATATTAGTTTTAATGGGTTATATTATAATTTTATTTTTGTAACGTTCTTTTCAATTTTCAGTTAAATGAATAATATTTTATTAAATGATATAAAAGTAAAAAAAAATAATAATTTAATCTATTACCAACTAAAGGACCATCATGCCTTTTATGGTGACTATATTGATCTCTAATGAGAAAAAATTGTTTTTTGTAGTAATTTTCAAAAAGGGTTTAAGCATGTTAAAATCAATAGATAGGGGTAAAAACAAAATTTAAACAATTTAAAATGTAATTGTATGATTTTAAAATTATCCTTACACAAACTATATTCTAATTATGTGATTTTTTATCCTTAATTAATTGAAAATTATTTTATATTCATTTAGTATTTAAAGGAATTTCAGGAGTGCCCCTCCCATATCTTATAAAAGAAACCCTACACTCTTCTTTTCATCCCCAATCAATAGCCTTTTAGTTTTACCCATACCTACCTAAATATATTCCATACATCCTTTATCACATTATAGATACATTTTTATCATAAAACCAACCTTGTAATGATTTTAGTGTAAACCTTAAGAGGTTGTCCTAAGAAAAGGTAGAGTTATTAACTATATTTCTTCATTTTATCTCATATTCAAACTCCATAAAATCTTAATCAACCCTGATGAAATTAAAACACTAGAATATTTAATATAATTATATATAATCATGTTAATTTTATAACTTACATCCATCTCCAACCACTATCATGTGGGAAATGAATCCATCATTCATGCGTACGGAGGGCTACCGCCTCACGAATCGATGTAACTCAATTTCCACCACCACCTCCCAATGCTAGTTATAATGATGGATTTAATGTATATATATATATGTGTGTGTGTGTGTGTTTGTGTATTTATACATATATATGATATCCATTATATATTTATCATCCATAAATTATAACATATCACATATTTTCTTAACATTCCATTTCTTGAAAAATGATATTATCGTTCATGTATATGTGTTGACTAAAATCTCTATGAAGTGATGTGATTAATTTATCATCAATGAATCAGATGGGTGGTATTTATAGGTATTTTAAAGAACAATTATTTAATATATGACAAAATTATCATTATATAAAGATAAAATAATAATTACATTGTTTCCATCATGATTGTTGAAAAATGGAAATGTCACTCATGCGTAGGTAGGACCTATAATTTCTATGATTATAGCTTAGTAAATTTTATATAAAAATCATTTTTAGTTTATTTAAAAATATTAATTTATGTATAAAAATTATAAATAATTCATTATTGTTAATCTAGCGATGATTTAAAAATTATATCATTGATCATAATCAACATACAAAAAGTAATTCTAGAATTTTATGCAGAATATCATCAATGAATATGATTCGAACATAATTAGTTAATTAATTTTATATAAGACGATAATAAATTAACGAAATATAGTATTTATCATTATAATGTTTCTTAATTAATTGAATTATTATCAGGATTTCATAATTTATAAGTTAATGAATTTATGTGTTGACTCAGACACAATTTAAGGGATTTCCTCTCAATTTCCATTCATTCTGGCATATCTAAATGTTATGTACCTATTTTTTATAGGGTGTTTATAATTTCCCTATTCCATATTATATAATTATTACTTCCAAAATCATGTTTTATTATATTAAAATTCACTTTAATTCATCCAAGGGTATTTGAATTCAATATTACAACATGGTTTGGCTTTTCTTAACTCTATTTACATTCATTGGAATATACATATACTTCATCTTATTTTTTATGCAATGGTTTTGTTTGAATGGATATTTCAATCAATCTATTATATGTTTTGACTGATTTTTATGTATTTACATATGAGTATATAATCATTTTAAGGTTTAATTATCAATTAAAATGTTATAATCTTTGTAAGTTTCTTATCTTCCTTGGTCATCTGTTCTTGAGACATGTATGACATCTTGCACCACAATTTCGTTGTATGGTATAAAAACATCCACAAAAATAAATATTTACATATTAATGAAATTTATACATGGGATTTACATATCAATATCATACACTTTCTTCCAATAATTTTTTACTCAAATGTATCGAATAAAAAAAAGGTTTAATGTTATCATATTCTTTCATTCCATGAATATTTAAGTTCAAGGTTCTTTTAGGTGAAATAGTATACAATTATTTTCTTAAGAATCAAACCATTTATTCTCCATAACTAATTAATTTTGATTATATTTTTTGTTTCCACTTCCTCTATTGTTTGATAAGGAATCCTAAAGAAGTTTGTTTGTAAGTGATTGATATAATATCTTCCATTAGATATAGAATCTTCCATGTCCATGTCAATATATTCCATAAAATTTAATAAATAATTTTTTAAATTATCAAATGATTTATTAAAAACATTGTTACCCATATTTTAATTTATACCAAATGGTTTGAAGAAATCATTCTATTATTTTCTAGTCAAGGTACTTTTTGACGTTCTTTTACAAAAGTGTTAAATGAGTAATTAATTTAACATATGTGGTATGAATGAAATTTAATTATATATAGATTTATAAAAGAAATGAACTTGATAGAAAAATTTTACATTATTGTATTGAAATTTTTTAAATATACTATTTTTGAAAATTTTGAATTTCAAATAATTAATTTTAATGTGAAAAGGGTATTTTTGTCAAAAAATATTTCTTATGTTATTTTAAAGACTTTTTAATAAACAAAAGTAACATTTTATGTTGAAGAATACTTTTAAATTCATTCTATATTTCAGTTAATTATATACCTAATTCATTTTCCCTTCTAAGATGGGGCAATACATTAATTATCTTCATTTCTCAAATTCCTTCTTTAAGAAATTTTATTATATGATGATTTTTGGAAAGGCTAAGAAACCCATTTCATTCATTGAGTAATTATAACGATTATTTATTAAGCTTTATTTCATTTTTTATAGACATAATAATTTATTTGTTATGATGGGTGTGAATTTATAGTAGTATAATGAATTGGGAAAATCTTTTCTCTCAGGATACCTTTTGTATGGGATTAATTAGTAAAAATTATCCATTATGGGAGATATTCCACAATTTGATGGTGTCTAGACAATAGCCTTGACTTATGCCTACATCAAATTATGTGGACTTGGCACATTTCTTATGATTACTAGATCATATGAGACCATGATATATATGATATACTCCTATGTGTTTATTCACAAGCCTTTTCATTTATGATATTTGGTTATTATTCATTATCATATTTACTCCCTTAGTGGGATTTGTTTCTAACTCCATTCATTTATGTATTCCCTATGTTATAATGTGATGTTTGAGGAGAAAAAATGGATTTTGGATCTCACTAAGGAGAATAATAATAAAGATGTTATGTCTTGTTATATTAATTTTTTAGGAACCATGTCTTCCAAATACAATTGGACCCTCAATCATTTGGTTGTAATTTTTGGAAATTTATATTAAAAATCATGTAATTATATGTGTAAAAGGAATGGATCTCTATTGTTTTTATAATAGGTAGGTATAGTTCATTTTTGCTTATCTTGATTAGAGATCTTTCTTAAATTTTTTTTATATGACTATGTATTGGACACCCTCTTAATGTTTGGGATAGGAAGTGATTATATAGATATCATATACATACATCCATGATTGGATACTGTATGTGGACAAGGTTTTTTTACATATCAATGAATGGGTGAAACCCACAAAAAAGAGTTGGTTTTCTAGGACTCAACCATCATTCTGATTCACGGTGAATATACCCTTACTCCACTACTATTTTTACCCCCCGAGTGAAAAACTATGGTTTATTCATTTTTGTTTATACAATAATATGAGGAATGATGGAATTATTCAAATAGAAACCTATGATATTACATAGTGACATAGTATAAACCTAATGTTCCTTTTTTTATGATAATTTTATGGTTGATCATAATTTCAAATGTATAAATATCTCTTTTGAGATAATAATTTATGGAATACTAAAGTGATTAAGAGTGTTTTAGAAGATATTAATGGTAATAAAACCCACTGGGTTTAGTTAATTTTTGGGTAAAAAATTTTATTTGAAGAATAATGAATTTAAATTTTGTGGAAATATGTATAGAGTTATTGGTAAACTTTAGGTTTTATATTTTTATGAAGTAAGTTTAATAATTTACAATTGAGATTATTTAAATTTTAAAAAACAATTTTAGAACACCGTAGTTCATAAAAAAATGATTTTGTGATAAAATATATTTCTAAGGATTTCAATCATAATGTTTGAATTTTTTTTAGAATTATATTAATATAGTTTTAGATAAATAGAATCTTGTAGGTCAGGTGACAACATGAAACATTCATCTCGGTCGTGAGGCTTGAACTAATTGTCGAAGGGTGATAAAGATTCATCTTCTATAGAAATCCTATTTGATTTCCTAGTAAGTAAGACTTTTTACATCATATATTTGAAAGATAATTAATATTATGATTTTAGTTAGCATATTATAGGATCAAACCATATAGAATTTTTGTATTTCTCTATAATTAATGATAATTTTAGAGATGATTTATTGGGTTAACGTATGTATAATAGTTAAAAATTAAATTAATGATTAAATTGGAAGACTGAATTTAAATATTTTAGATTAAATTTGAAATTATTTATATCTTCTATTAGGTAAAACAGATCATATTTAGGTTATTGATGAAATTAAGAAGTAGGATTATGAAAAGATCTAAGTTGAACCATTGTCTTTACTATGGAAATTTTGAACTAAAATATATTATTAATTTTGGATATTATATTACCTTAGGATAACCACTTTGGTTAATGTTCAAGGATAGGAGGAATTTTTTCTAATATTTATTTGATTTTTTATCTGTTATATGTTGGTTTTAGTGCTTCAAGCATTAAAAATTCATATCGAATAATCTTCGTTTAGAGAAACAGATGAGGTTATAGTGAAAATATATTAAAGGAGAAATTATAATTATCATGTAATAATATTTTATTATTTTACTAGTATATATAGTAAAATAATTTATGAAAATCTCTTAATAGGACTATGAAAGAAAATGTAATCCTATTACATTCATTTTTTACAAATCAATGGCCTTTTCAAGCATCATAGATTAATGATTTTATGGTCATTAAATTTCTTCTAACCATGTTATATATCACTATATTATATTTAATTGGTGTTATTTTTTACCTCCGTGTTCATATTTTTAAATCCAACTAACTTTCATTTACTTAGATTCTTAGTTTTTTGGTGACCTTCATATTTTCCTTTCCCACTTTTTAAGTGGAAATATTATTAAAAAAATTTATGACATGGTATTTCAACAAAAGTATTTTATAAAGTATATTCCTTGATTATTGAGATTGATTTAATATTGTAGGAATAAAATTATAAATAAGGGAAAATTTAGTACCCTACAATTAAAAAAACATTTTTGATAACGCATATAACATAAAACATTTAGCTTAAATGATCCTTGAAATATTATACTTTAAATATGATTATCATAACCTATCAATAAAATTGGAATGTATGAATAATATTTGTTGAATTATGAAATATATATAAAAATATACTACTAAATAAAATTGTGTTAAATAATTATTAGGAAATAATAAATAAATTTTTAGTAAATTAATTTATTTAGTCAAAAATAAATTTTCTTCCAGAAAGATTTTATTTATTATTAGAGAATATATAATAATTAATTTCGAAATGTTATAAATATTATTTTTAAGAATATATTTTCTTATAATGTATTTACAAATTAAAATTCAATTTTGGATAATTTTAAAAACATGATAAGATAATTTGGTTAAATATAATCAAATAATTTTAATTTGGATGAACTATATACAAGAATTTTTTATAAAAACATTTAAATACTTTAGAATATATTTTTTTTGAAAAAACTATTTTTCCTTGTTTTTTTAATTTTAATCAAAAATTAATTTCATCTAAATATAGGAATTTAATCGTGAAAAATTGATTCCATATTTATAATCACGAGTTAAAAATTTGGTAAATATGTCAATTTTATTTTTTTTCCCTCAATAATAGTAAATATAATAAATAATAATTCTCACTAAGATAAGGGTAAACCATGTATTTGGGGTTTAATATAATACGATGCAGATTAAAATTGACATTAAAACATACATTCATCCTATTTGATGTATTAAGTATGTAAATTTCTAGGAACATTTTGAAAACATGGGAAACTGGTGCCATATTTTTTTGGTATTTACCCTTATAGTATTTTATGTATAGAAATGTCTAAAATTTCATTCTCTTAATTTAATTATCTCTATTTCTTGAGAGGGATAAATTGATTATATTGTCAATAATAAATGATTCATTTGAAATATAAATTATTTTTAAATAATTGAAATATATTTCAAATATTTAGTTATAAAATAATTAAATTAATCTCTTACGAAACACTAACATAATATTTATTCAATTAATTGAAAAATAAACTAAATGATTTTAGATATGTTAAAATTTATATAATTTGAATAAATTATTACATTAAAAAAATATTTTTTATAAAAATATTAAATTTTATTGGCTTTACTCAATTATATTTGATTTTTTTCCAGATGTTTTCAATGTCAAATTAAATGAATAGTTCAAAAAATAAATTAATTCTATTTTATATTAAATAATATTATATTATGTTTTCTAAAACTAATAAAAATATTATATTTAGTTTTGTGGTGGTATGTGTTCAAAAATATCAATAATTCTCCATTAATGCACATTTTTATCTTTTGTGGAAACTATATTGGCCACTAAGGTGTTATAATGTCATCATCACAAAAAGTATCAACAAGGCTTAATTTAGGTTAAGAAAAATAGATAAGTGAAAAGGCTAATATAAAAATTGAAAATATTTATTTTATAATATTATTTAAATAAATACTCCTCTTGTATTTGAATTATATCTATGTAAAGTATTTTTTCAAGGATATTAATTTATATTATTTATATATTGAATGAAATTCTACGAGTGTACATACCCTCACTTATAAAAATGGGCCACTTTTACTATTATATTCACACATCAAGAGTCCTTTATCTCATCCAAAAAAACCAAAATCCCCACATTACATCCACTCTCATATCATAGAGTTAGTTTTTCATCAAGCAAACCTAGGAAATCATTTCCTGTAAACATTAAGAGGCTGGTCGAAAATGAGTTATTGTTAATAACAACGCCTTTTCATTTTATATTTTATTCTAACTCCATAAAATTTTCTTAAACTTTAACAAAATGATAAAAAAATTATCATAAATAATATGATTTTAATAGGTTAATTTATTTGTCTAAATCCATCTCTAAACTCCCTCAAATGGGAAACAAATCCATCATTTGTGTATATGGCGGACTACCTACTCGGAGAACCATTTATTTTTTTTGCACCACTGCATCTCATGGATGGTTATGATGATGGATAAAAAATATAAATATGAAATACATGAGATATTTATCATTATATAATGATAATATGTCATCTATTTTATTATATTTCCACTCACTAAAAAATGATAATATCAATCGGGTGTATTTGTAGACTACTACCTCCATGAAGATATACAATTATTTTTTCATCACCTCATCATACGTATAGAATATATTAGATTATTTAATGAAATAATATAGTGTTTAGGATATCATTTTAATTATTTAATTATTAAATAATACTTATTTTCTCCCTATCATGATCGTTGGAAAATGGAAATGTCACTTATGCGTACATACAACATAACATCTCAATGAATGTAACCTATTATATTTTTATATTAATCATTAAAAGATGGTTTTAAAAGTATAATTTATGTAGAAAAATTATTTATTTATTATTATTCCATACATTATTTTTCTAAATAACCACTTTTACCGTAGTTATCTTACCAAAGTCATTTTAGACTTACAATCAAAATATTATCAAAAAATCTGATGTGATCATAATCGATTATGTAATTTTGTATAACATGATATTAAAACATTAATGAAAAAATTAATTTTAAAAATTATACAAATAATGTAAAAATTTTAAAAATTTTAATTATTGAACTGTAATATAATGTAAGAGATGATTCTAAGTTAAGTTATGGTATTTTATATCAATTTCCCATCATTTAGGCATATTTTAACGTCTTTAACCTAATTTATTTTAAATGGATTTTATATTTTTAGTTTTATATAGTATTTAACTATAAATTTATACATCATTCTTTTGTAAGTTATAATTACTTTTAACACATCCAAGAGAATTTTATTACAAATTTTCCAAGTGGTAAAAATTTTTTTAACCAAATTTCCATTCATTGGGTTACCCTTCTACTTCAACATCTTGGTTATGACTTTATTATGTGTGAATGAATCTATAAATGGAATTTTTCTAACTTTTTTTATTTACATATTTTACCATAATAAATTGATAAATTAATTATAACTTCAAATATTATGATTATTAAATGTGTTTTGGTTGTCTCAATCTCTTTTTTTGAGACATGCTTCTTACTGTGCATAGTAATTTCTAGGTATAGTGTATTTTTTTACCCATAAATTTATTTATATTTATTAATTAATTTTATTAATGGGATTTATATAATCTTATACTAATATATATTATAGTGTGTTTTGATTCAATATATATTAATTCATTACATGCTTTATATTATAATCTCTTTTCTTTTCGATAATTTTTATATTCAAGGTTCTTTTTGGGGGAATAATATACTTCTATTTTCTTGAATAAATTCAAATTTTTGATCCTCTTGTGATGAATGTGGTTTTTTTGTTTCCAATTCCACCATTAATTAATAACAAAACATAAAAAAAAATTGTATGTGATACCAATCTTGTATCTTATTTTAGATATAGAATCTTTCTGTTCAATGTCTATATTTTTCATAATATATTTTTTATATAATTTATTTACTATTATTAGATGATTTATGAAAGAAATTTTTACCATTGTTTGACTTTTTTAAAAATCATTTAAAATTAATCTTTCAGTTTTTTTTCTGATTGGGATTATTTTTTACTTTTTCCACAAAATTTGGAATGGATTGTTTTCTTTTAATCAAAATGACCTGACTAAAATTTAATACTATCATAACCTATCAATTATTTAAATATGACAATCCTTGTTTCAATTATTATATTCAAATAAAAAAATTTCTACGATATTTTGGAAAATTTTATATTTTAAAAAAGTGTTTCCAAAGTAGAATTAATATTTTCGTCATGACTTATTCCATGTATTATTTTAAATAAATTAAAACGAATGATGAAAACCCATGATGTTATGGATTGCATCTAAATTCATTAGAGAGTCCTCTTACATATATTCTGAGAACATTATCCCTTATTTGATGGGTAATTCATTCCTTATGTTTATTTCTCAAATTCATTCTTTATGAAATCCAATTTCCTTATAATTTGAGAAAATATTATGCAGACCATTTATTTACATGGATAAAATGTATGAAAACACATTATAATTTATTTCCTTTTTTTGAAAAAAAAAATCATAACCATGTTTTTATGGGTACACCAATATAGTTGTTCATTATATTAGCTAGGGGTTTTTCCTCATGAGACATTATGTGTCAAACTAGGGAGTGAATCTAATCCACTATGACACACTGCCCATGATGTGATGTTGTCTGCAAAGTTATTTAGGACTTATGTTTATGTCATGATAGTAGTTTCTTCAATATTTCTTTTATTTCTGTTATCTTATGATACAATGTTATTTATTTGATGCACTTATATTAGAATTTATGATACTTTTACTTTATGATATCATGTTATGTCCCATTATCATGATTACTCCATTACTTGACATTATATATTTCTAGGTTCATTTTTTCCCCATATTATGATATAATGTTTTCGGTGTTAAATGAGACTTAAGAGCTCCAAAAGGAGAATAAAAATAATTATTTCTTTTCTTTTTTATGAGTTTTGAAAATAGTCCTACAAAGACACTAGGTCTCATTGTATTTGGGTTATAATAATATTTTGTTTTTCTTAAAAATCATTTAACAATTTTTATAAAAGAATATGGTTAGTAAAATATATCTATAGGTGGATAAAATAGTGAATGTTATAGGGGTCCCTCTGGGTACAAAATTGCAGGGTTATAAGATGAGGATAAATAATGGGTGGTTTATATTTGTGTTTATGGGATGATACATATAAAGAATAGAGATCTCATTTTGAATTTTTCGATTTGGTTGTATATAATGACAATTATTTGAGTGTGGTCTTATATGTGATGGTTTTTTGTTAATTAATTTGTTTTCTTTATTCCATTCATGGATTGATTAGTATGATTTATTCACACAGACACATGATAATTTCCTAGAGGAATATAATTGGAATATTTATATTCACCCCCCTACAGTATATATATATATATTTATTTATTTATTTATGTTTCCTTGATAAATGTGGGGGTGGTCTTATGAAATGAGTGTTTTGTTGGAGGAATTTGTTATATTTTAACTTTCCAAATATATGAAATTGATTATATTATTATGGTATTTTTTTGGTTGTATCCTAGTCTTATTTTCAATCACATAATATTATATATATTATTCATTTATTGTGGTTGGGTTATTTATAATAAACATTTTGATTCAAAAATGTCATTTATATATTGATCTTCTTTATATATATGTGTGATGACATACCATTATATATAATCCCCAACTAATGTAAAATTTAATGTTCCCTTCAGTGGCCATGCTCAAACGCATTTCTAACTCTAGAGGAGTATTTTTAGGTTCAGGTCAAAACACTATGTGTCTATAACACCCCTACAATTTTAAGGTATGTTTCTCTTAACTACATTTTATTCATAAGATATCCTTTATTTAAAAAATAAATATGTTTTTTTTGAAACAAAACATGGTTATTTAAGAGATATTCATAACATAGCCTTTAAACATAAAATTTCCATTTTTGAGTTTGGAATTTGGAAAAACAGACATTAACAATTGCGATCAGGATGGTATTTAGAGTTCGATAGAATTAACATAATTTTGGGTGAATAATAACCTACCCATATGAATAGTAACCTACCCTTATGAATAGTAACTTACCCTTATTAATATTAATATGACTCTTATGAATGGTATCCATACCCATGAATGTATAAATAAATTTATGCATCTTAAAAATAGACATGAATATTTTCAATGTTTATATTTTTTTAATAAGTAATGATTTTAATTAAAAATTAAAATTATCATATTTAGAAAATTAATTTTGAAATATGGTGTTCAATTTTGGATTCTACACATCAAAAATTTCTTAGGGTGAATCTTTGGGATTTTTCTGAAATACTTGAATTTTTTATGAATATTAAAATACAGTAAATTACGATAAATGATAAATATATATTTACCGCTTAATTGGTTATTCAAGGCTGGTTCAAGCCAACATGGTTTTAAATCACATGTATTTATTACTATTTGGGGTAACATGAATCAATAATATTCATAGTCTTGATCAAAAATATTAAAATAATAATTAAAATAAGGTAAAATCCCTCTTCCCCTCCACTATATAAACCACCCCTCACCCCCTCTTCCTCCCACACAACTCAATCTTCATGCCTTACCTAAATTATACCAAATAATATTCCCATGCCCTATTCCCACATCCAAGGAATGATTGTCTCACCAAAAGGAAAAAAACAATTGTCTTAAAGAGTTTTTCTAAGAGGAGTACTCAAGAGGAGAACCTCTCTTCTCTTTTCGTTCAAATTATTTAACAAGTTTTAATATTATGTTTCTCTATTATAACCTCACCTCATCCAAATGACATTTAACACCCCCAACATCAATGGTACACTTCTCTTTTAATAATACAGTAGCGTGTGTTGTATGCAACTTCGAGTTCTAACACACACCACAACCAATCAAACTAGACATTATGAATAGTAATACCCAATTTTTAGAATTTTATAAATTTTATCATTCAATATGAGATTAAATTTTGGATTAATAATATTGAAATTAGAATAGGGTTAATTTTTGGTATTTTTATGAAAACATTCAATATTTTATGAATAGTGAAAATTACTAAATTTTAATTAAAAACTACTCTTTTAATCGAAATAATTAATTGTGATAAATTATAAATTTGATTGGATTTAAAGTATATTTGGAATATATTTTTACCATTTAATCCAATGTTTTTCATTGTACATAATTTCACATTTATACCAGACATAAAAAAGTGTTAAACTTTTGATAGTTATTATTTCTTAAAAATATGCTTTTTGTTTTGACAACGGGAATTAATTTTATATTAATTTCTGCAACTTCTATGTTTTGAATTTGGAAAAATGGATTCCTTAATTGGAATCCGGTTGTAAAAATTGTGTAAATAGGTAACTCATATTTTTAGACATTTTGAATAATTACTTCGGTTAAATTTTTATTTACTATGCTTAAAGGGTAAATCCGGTAAATAAGTGTACAAAAATAATTTTATAATAATATTAATATACCCAAAAACGTGTCCTAACCCTATTGGTTGATACATTTACGACCATGGCTATATTGGGATCGTTTTTGGGAGCCCATGGAGCCACTTGTAAGTGACAGGGACACTTTATATTAATTAAGTTAAAATAAATACAAAAATGACATAATCATATATCTTTTAGAAAAACAATTTTTACATAGGGAAATATATGTTATAATTTCAATTATAAATATTTATTAGAAATATAAAAATATTTCCTACATAATGGTATTTGTTTTATAATTTTTATACATTTAATAATTATATTTATGTATGACACAATAATGATGGAGCATTTTCATTATTAATGAAAGAATCAAATAATTGGTATTATAAATGATAAAATATATATAATCTGAAGGTTTTGATGACATCCACGTATTTTATTGGTTAATATGACATGTTAATATTTATTAAATGATTTTTTTAATTCATAAAGTTGTTATGACTTTAACAAAAATCAATTATTGAATAGTGTCAAAATTGACATAAATGTGTTTTTAAAACAAATATTATATTATTAATTGATATTATATTTCTAAAAATCTAAGAATAGGACAAATGACGTATATAATTATAGGATATCAATAATTGACCACTTGGTGGTCTCTTGGAGGTCTATAGTAAGTTTATTAACTATATAATATATAAATACAAAGAAACATGGTAAATGTAAAACTAATTATCTAAGAGTTAAAACGAAATGATAAAGTCAATAAAGTGACCCAAACCTATCTAAAACCTATTGGTTGAGTTTTTGGTGATGTATTCCCACCATATAATTTTAATAATCCACTTTTTAGCCATTATAAACCAAATATGAATTTATTATAAAATAATATTTCTAGCTTTTCCAAAGGTTCCCCTCACCCCTCTTATAAAAGGGAACTCCCCATTCTATCAAATTCATACCCTCAAAGCCATTTTTCTCAGAAAAAACATTCCTAAATACCCTCCTGAATTCTCTAACTTCATCCTAGAGGCCTCATTTTGATCAGGAAGGCAACCTATGGAGCGCTTTTTATCAAATCAAAATGAAGAACCTTATGAAAAGGTAATGTTTTCACCACCCTCTTTCAAGTTCCTTTCTTCTTCAACTTCTTATTTATTTTTTATTTCCATTCTAAAATAATAACTCCAGTATCTGTGATGTTATTATAAATATGTTACAACCATATTCATTATTCTATCCATCCCTTGAATGACATGTCACCATACGTGCATACGTATGACTTACCGTCCCCACGTCATGGTGTAATTGTTATTCAATACATTATTATTTGTATGGGTATAATAATGATGTTTAATTGATATAAATAAAAAATATAACATGATAATGATTATGTATATATGATATACCATTCTATTATATATTATTTTAATATCAAAAGAATGATATTATCGCTCGTGCGTATGTACAGACTACCGTCTCCACGAACACGATGAGATTCATTCCCCATCATATCCATTCAAGAATAATTATCATTTGATGAATAAAAATAATGTTTAAGGACATGATATCATTCTGTATATAGATAAGATACAACCTATCTATAACAAACATGGCTGATATAACAAAACATATAAATGAAAATGAGTAAGTTGACAACCAAAACGACAATAATACTATGATTTTATTATCAAAGCAATGTTAAAAGATCATATATGATATCATATTAATATATATGAATCTTGTATAATTTAATAACAATTATTTCACTATTATAAAGGAGGTTAACCTACCCTCAACCAAGTAAAAGTACAAGGTAAGGGTTTATTTCCCAATCTCTTCATTATCAAAGGTTGTTTATACGTAATTATCGACTAGGACCTCTTTATCATCCACATCCATGTTTCTTAAAAGTGTATTTCAAAACATTATTTCTATTTTACAAATTATGGGGTAAAGTAATTTATAATCTTTTTTGACTTTTTAAGAGATTTTTATAAAGTAATCTTTCAATCATTTTCCAAACAAGGTCTTTTTTATCATTTTGACAAAATTAAGGTAAGAATGTATCTTTTTTACTTATATTGCGGGTGCATCTATTTTCTACCATTATAAAATTGTCAAATCATCCCACACAATATTATAATAATAATTGAAATGTAAATGTTTTATTTTATAATTATGTGACTTTTAAATGATTTAAAAATGAATATTTTTAGGAATTTGTGACAGGTACTCTTTATCATGATTAGGATTTAAATTTTTTTAAAGATGTATCCTTATAAATATTTTTAATTAATGTCCATTTTTTCAAAATGATTTTAAGTATTTATTTATATGGACTTTAATTTTTTGAAATTATTTTGGTTTTAAATTGTTTCAATGTGGTATGGGACACTTTGATTCAAAAATATCTTTCAGATTACTTCCGTTATAAATCTGTGACTCTTGAATTATTTCAAAAAAAGAGATATTTCTCTCAAATATTTTTTCTTTCATCTATGTCAACATCCATTGATTGATTTTTAGCTTATTAGAGGTTGATTTATTATGATAAAAAACTTCCATATTGTATTGATGGTTTTGTGATATGTTTTATTATGGATGTTTTGTTTTTATACCATTCATGGTTTATAGAGAAAGTATTGACATTTTGTATTCTAGTTTTTATACGAATGTTTATGTTAGGTTTCAACCTATTCATATGAGGAATGAATTAGACTTATTAAGTGAAGGGTGGAGCCCTCTATATCTCCTCGATTCATCGGTAGACATCATTAGTCAAACTAGTGTCTTGGCACAAGACTTTGAGAAAATCTTATTTATATTGTTGGAACAAGGCCTTGACTATGTGGTTATGATAGTCTGGAAATATGCATTCCATCATTATGAAATTGGTTATTGATATTTCATGTGATTATTCGACTAGTATAATATGCATGTGAATAATTAAATGACATTATTTCATTTTAACAGTGCGATATTATGCTTAAATTCATGTTTATATGGATTTTTTAGTTATACATTACCTTAAATGTTTATTTTTATTTATGAATGTTTCTGCTAAATTTTTATCCTTACTGAGCATCTGAGCTCACCCCTTTCAATGTATTATTTTTCATAGGATGTTAAGAAGTATTTTAGGAATTACCTATATGGATAGTATGATGGGTTATGAATACAAGATGTTGTTGTAGTTATTTTAACATAATGATGTAATGTAAGACATATGAATGTATCTAGTTTTTCCAAGGACACCAAACTAATCAGTTTTTCGAGACTTCGTCTTTTGTGATCATTACAATGTTATGTAACAATGCACCAACTCTGTGTAACTGGGGTAAGGGAATTACATGACTTGATATTTTTAGTAGATTACGTGTTCTATATTTTAATTATTATAATCGATTTTTTAATCATCATCTCTTTTCCCCCTCTTTTATACTATAAATGAAAACACTACCTGAGATGTGTTAATTTATCACACTCAAGGAATACTGGTTCTCAATTTTCATTAAAATCATCAAGATAGGTCATGAAACATTTTAAATGGTTGAACCTGATCTTAATATATTTATTTTACCTTATGAAATGTTTTTGAATCCTTACACCCTCATAATACAAAATATTCACACAAAACAATTTCATTATGCACAAAATTGGAAAAGGTAATCGAATCTTTTATCAATAAATTTTTACTAATGAATAATCCTTAGGTATATAACCCAAAATAATTATAATATCATTTATAATGTCACTAATGTTATATTTTTTACAATTGTGTATTTTTGACCACATTTAAAAAAACATAAATTCATTAACACAAGTAAACACGTCATGAAAAACCAAATAAGAAAATGCTTCCAAAACCATAAAATTGAATCCCTTAAAACCCATTAAAATGCCATGAATGAACCTAATAAGGTTATACCATATCAATTATATGATTATGAGGTTATGTATATATTAATTAATGAATATAAATTTGAATATTCAGATCATTAATAACAATCAAGAACACTTTCGAGCTTAAGGTAAGGGATATCTTAACTCAATTTCTATTCGTTGAGTTAAACATCAATGTCCTTGGTTTTTTATTTTCACAGAATATATGTGAATGGCCTATTATTTTTTTACTATATATATCTACTTTTATTGTGTGGTTTTATGTTTTTCACACATAATTATGTCATTTATTTCTCTTCAATATAACAATACGTTCTTGGTAAGGGATCCTCTCTCTCACTTTTATTCTACAATCCCCCATAAGTTGTGTCCTTTTATTTTTAATTCCAAATGATGGGGTATGTTTTTTAACCATCCCCATACTTCCCTTATGATATATAAATGATGGTATATCCCATTACCTCTCATTAATCCCTCTCAAAAACACCTGTTACCTTATCGAAATGTTTGTAAGGGGTTTCTCATCTCAGTTTCAATTTCGTGATATTTCCATTGTTCGCCGCTTATTTCTTGTATGTGGTGTATGTGTACTGGATATTGATGAATAATATCATTATTATCTTTATATTCATTGTATATAATGATTATATTTATTGTTAATATCTTTCAGTCATATGATTCGATTGACTACAATGTGGTAAGGCACATTGTATCATTTTCCATTTGGTTGTGACATACTTTATATTGTGCACCTAATAATTCTTATGTAGTGTAACTAATGAAAATTTTAGATCACATTTCATTCAAAATTAAATTTATATTATATATATATAATGGTTTCATGGATATGATTATTGTCTTATGTTGTATACCCTTTCGCATATGGTATTTATTTGTAATGTTGTTTTAACTATGGATGTGTTAATTAATTTGTATCATCTATTATATATAGATAATGTAAAGGAAAATTGATAATGTATTGAATCTATGTATAAATAATGAATTGGAAATGAAGTGATGGATGGGGACCAGAATATCCCCTCAATGCATCGACATGGCTCATGAGATAGTTAGTTAGTGACATACCCACCATGTTTGATTCCAAAAATCAAATGGGTTTCTACCCACAGACCTAAATCATTTAGATGGTATAAAGGTATCATGTTCCATATACATAACATAAAATTAATAATCATTCAATTTAGTCATTATCTATTATTACTATCCATGTGGTTTTCACTATAAAAATATATATGGATGGAGTTTCATACTCAGTTTACTAATGGCATTTGTTTTCTTTTTATTCCCCATGAAATATTGATTATGTCAAATTTTTAATGATTAAATTATTATTGGATTCATGATTACAAAATTTTTAACCCCTAATAATATTTTTATCTCACCCCATTCATTTTTTACCTTCAAAAGGTTATTTAGAGGAGGTTATTTATTGAGTTTCTCTGAATGTGGTTTTTAGTTTTTGTTATGTATTGTATTTTCTAACATTTCCCAATGTTATTTAAGTGAAATATATGTCATTAGTTTCATAAATACTACTAGACTGATCATTCCTTTGGGATTTGATTCCTTCTAACAATTCCAATGTAACATTTAATGCACCGGCTTCGGTCAAGAGGGGTCGATGTGTTATAGTTCGTATCCGAGGAAGGTTATTAGAATCCTTGTAAACAATATTAGAAAATGTAGATTAGGAAAAAAAGACCTAAGGTAGTATATTAGGAAAAAAACAATAATTTCCAATAATTTTGGTAAGGAATAAATTATGTGGATATTTCTAGAAAATTTATCCCTGTTTGGATACAAATAGGTAGAGGTGGATCTAGCACATTTTTACCTTGGAGTGAATACTCTGGCAATGAGTTTTGAGATTAACCTGGGGTATCCTGGTACACGACAAAATTCCTTGATGCACTATTGGTATTGACACTCACGAGGGATATGCTTAGGATAATTCAAATTTTCATTACATGACATTATGAAGGATTACAACGAAATTTTTTCATTAGAGAAACTATGTCTATGAGATTAGATATGAATAGGATTTCAATTTATGCTATGTACATTACCAGTAGAGATTATAAATAATGATTCATAACCTAATCTAGTGAATTCCATTATTTCTAAATGGCGCCTAATGGATGAAGGGAAATCAATACTCATGGACAATGTAGGGATTTCCCCACTGAGGAAGTCAACATAGTAAATGTTGGAGTAGATCGATTCATGACCATATTGGGACAACTTTCTCAGGTTGGGATGAATAAGCTTGCTACACCTGTGCTGCATCATTTCGCGTGTAAGAAGCCCCCATCTTTTAGTGGGACTACTAATATAGTGGAAGCTGAGCAGTGGATCAATTCCCTTGAAAAGAGTTTCATAGCATTAAGATGCAATGATAATGAAATTTTAGTGTTGGAATTATATTGTCCCAAGTGTGACACTGATCAATGGTGTTCCATGAACTAGAATACCATAGAGGTAGAAGAGATAAAATATATGGTATTTAGAAATTTTATGGGAATATTCTTTCAGAAAAATTTCCCTCGTGAGTAGAAAACTAAAATGAAGGTGAAATTCATCAGCTTGAAGAAAAGGGAAGAAGACAGTGTTGCAGAGTATGAGGATACGTTCACATGACTATCCAGGTATGCCATAGATTATGTAGGTGACACGGAAGAAAATATTGATCATTTCATTGAAGGTCTTAAGACAAGTCTTCAATGTGAACTATCTTCTCAAACATTTTAATCATATGATGAAATTGTATTAAGTGCCATCAAAATAGAGAGAGATTATTCTAGATCAAACATGTTTAAAGGGAAAAAAGATAAGAATAGGCCATCTGATAACCATGGAAAGGTGATGTTCCAAATAAGAACAATGGAATGAATCAATTTTTGTTATGTGTGAAATGTGGAAAGAATCATCCAGGGAAATTATTGAAAGGCATGGGAGTCTGCTATAAGTGCGGAGAATAGTGTCATCGATCTGATGAATGCAATAGGAAGGAACAAGTCAATGATATTCAATGAAAAAATTTTAGAGATATGGGACACTATAAAAATGAGTGTCCTAAGCGCCAAGAAAACTTGCCTTAGAAAAGGCCATGAGAGGAAGGGAAAACATATGAGATTACAACCGCGGATGTTGATGTTCCTAATGATGTGGTGGAAGTTACTTTAATTGTTTTGTCCAACTTTTCCAACACTTTTTTTATTCTAGATCATCACATTAATTTATATCTTTATAGATTTCGATGAAAATTAGATCTACCCAATTTGATTTTAAAAAGGAACTTTCAATAAAAACTCCTAGGTGATGTATCACTACAACAAAGGCATGTCGACTAGCCCCCCTAATGACACATAAACATGCTTTAGTTACTAACCTTATCATCATTTCAATTAGTATCTTTGATATAATTATCATAATGAATTGGCTGTCAAATTATGATTTGAATATTTATTGCAAGAATAAGGAGGTAAAAATCATAAAAAATGGTGTAGAATTACTTATTTTAGAGAAAAAACATCAAAATATGATTCTTATCTAGATCCACCCCAAGTAGCTCCATTAAACGCAATTCTTGTAAAGGAATAGAAACCAATGTCTAAGGGTGAGGAAATAAATCTTCAAATTGAATATGTACGTATAGTGCAAGAATACACTGATGTACTCTCAGATGATTTACCAGGACATCCTCTAGTGCGAGAAGGAGAGTTCTCTATTGATTTAATTTCTGGTGAAAGACCTATATCAAATACTCCCTATAGAATGAACAATGTGGATTTAGTGGAGCTAATGATACAACTAGAGGAATTGAGAGACAGATGAATTATTCGACCTAGTGTTTCTCCATGGGGAGACCCTATCCACTTTATCAAGAAGTAAGATGGATCCATGAGGCTATGCATCGATTACAGAGATATCAATTCTAATAGAATAATGAATATGTATCCTCTGCTCGGAATTGATGATTTATTAGATCAAATTAATGGAGAAAAATACTTTTCAATGATTGAACTTCGATCTAGATATCACCAGCAATGTGTGAGTAAGGATGATATTCCAAATAAAGTGTTTCGAACCAGGTATAGACAACCAATCCATGCCCACGATGACGTCGTAAGGCCTCGACGCTGCTATAAGAAGATCCCAGCCGAAGCTCTCACCTCCTAGAGTAAGCTCACACTGCCGGAACCAGTGCGTAATCGTTGAGTTTGCTCTCGTAGGAGTCCCTAGCCGTAAGGATTGAGCCAACCGCTCTGTCAGAATCTCCGAGCTCCGAACAAGGGCAACGGCTATGAAAGAATGACTTGCTCCTGTGCCTATAATTACTGCATCAAGTGTGGAATAGACACAGATAGTACCTAGAATCATCTCGGGTGCGCCGTGGTCGTAGGCCTCCACTACCGGGAGCTGTGCATGTCTCTTCCCACAAGCTCCTTGTGGTTGGGGTGGACCTCCTAGTGGTGGTGGTGGTAGAGCCTCAAAGCGTTTCCCACCACCTTTTGCTCAGCCATCTCCTCTTCCTCGTCCTCCTCCTCCCTACGGAACGCCACTGTCGACCCTCTGCCTCTGCCTCGGTGGTCCCTCAATCGTCTGCTGCTCCTCGGCACAGAGGGCCGGGAAATCACGAGCCATGTAGCCATGCCCGCCGCATGAGTAGCACTGCCTGCCTCTCGAAAGACTGGCTCCGCGCTGTGTGCCCCGAACTGGTGAGCCAGTGTCCTGAGGTCATCTTCCTGAGGGTCTGGTCTGCCTGGACCCATGTGTCATCCGTCGACTACCTACTGCAGAAGACTCTGCTACGTGCCGCCCTGCAGTGGGTCTCGGCGCTGGTGTAGACTCAGCAAGAAAGATCTCGATCAAAAGGGCTCGCTCCAGTACTCTTGTTTGAGTCGGAATGCTGAGGGAGATCAGTGATGCCCTGATCTTGTGTCTCAATCCCTCCTCAAAGGTCTGAGCCCAGAAGAATGGGTCTCGTACCATGTCTGTCGAGTAGCGCGAGAGATCAGTAAATCTCGCCGTGTACTGGGCGACCGTCATGCTGCCCTTCCACAGTTGAAGAAGCTTTTGAATGCGCACCGCACGGAGGGTGGCTGGGACGAACTCAGAGTAGAAGAGGCTCTCAAAATCCGTCTAGAGAAGAGATGCCTCATCGTGCACCTGGAGCATCATGCTCCACCATCGGCCCGCTTCTGCCTGCAGTAGGCTCGCTGCGAGGATCACCATGAGGTATGCTGGTGTCCTCACTAACCTGAAAACTCTCACCACTGCCTCCAGCCAGTCCTCGGCTGCCTGGGGGTCTGTCTCCCCGTGGTACCTGGGCGGTCGCTAGCGCTGGAACTCATTCAGTGCACTAAGGCGACGTGCATCGTTAGTGGCTGGGGCTGGAAGCGTCGGTGGCTCAGCGGGTAGAGCTACCGCCGGTGCCCCTGCTGACAAAGGGCCCTGCACCGAGGCCTCGTCGCTCGGTGGGCTGTCGTCACGCTCGACTCTGGGAACCCTAGCTGGCTGCCGTCGTGGGGCCATCCTGAAAAGGAAATAGTGCGCCATGTTCAGAACAATATACCTGGTGAGATGATACAAAGTAATCACAAAGAAAACTTGGAACACACATGAAATCAATTTTTTCATGCATTAAGTCGGAAATCAGAAGTCAGGGTCCTGGTGTATGGATACGTTGGTCGCCGCACCAACACTGGACTCCCTGGACTGATAACCACACCCAATACGCTAAACATTATTGCTTCACATTGAAAAAGATCAGAGTGCCAAGTTTTGCGGTAGAACCAAACTCCTTTGATACCAATTTGTCACGACCCATCCTCAGGGCCCGTGCCGTGACTACCCCAAGCCCGCCTTCCATAGGCCAGGGGCTGGTGACAAGCACCAAAGTGTAAATCCCGGTAAAAAGGGAAGGCATTGCCTTTGTAAAGAAAACAAACACCACAGAGCAAGCATGCAGTAGAAGTAAACACTAAGTAAAAATAGAGTACAACTGTAAGTGCGGAATGTAAGTGGGCCAGTATACAAACCCAAACTGAAAGTAAAGTACAACTCGAAAGGGAAAGAAACAACTGAAAGGTAAAGCCGCAACGATGAGCTATCCTTTGGGAATCCCACTTGAAAGGTGGGTACAGAAAATCCTCCACTGCTCCTCGGGTCCAGCCTACCACTCTGAGTATGTCTCGCCCAGTGGTCCACCTCCAGGTACCGTTCTACTCCGCAAGCCTCCTCCACGATCAGCGCTGTCCGTCGTCTGCAACCAACAAAATGTAGTGCGAGCATAGCCCGTGTAGGGGTGAGTATAAGCTACTCAGTAGGGATCCCGAGACCCCACGAAGGTCTCCCAAAATCCATAAAGTATAAACCAAAAAGGAATGATACAATCACGAAGTAACATCCGAGACTTCTTAGGTATATGACCATACATATACCTAATTCATTAATTCCATTACACTCCATCCTTCATACCCAAGTACAACCTAGTCCACACAGGAAAGCATACGTATTCCACACAGGAAAGAAAAACGTAATCCACACAGGATATCACAACACAATCCACACAGGAAAGCAAACAGGATTCAGCTCACACAGGTATATTTCTTCGAAAGACGATAGAGATGACCACTGATCCATCTATGTCGTCGGACCCAGAAAAGGATCGATAGGTACTAACCCCCGCAATGACCCACACAGGATCGGTAGGAAACTAACCCCCGCAATGACCCACACAAGATCCGACCCACATAGGATCAGTAGGCGTTGGCTCACACAGAACCGCTGAGCGCTGACCCACACAGGATCGGACCCACACAGGATCGGTAGCACTGATCCACACAGGATCGCTGAGTGCTGTAGTCATCGTCGTCGAATCCACTGAGGATCCTTTCAGAGTCATCATCGCAGTCACACTAGCAGTCGCAGCCAGCTCTAGTGTTCCCGCACACAGCAAGCTCGTTCGGGAGGGTCCGCTCCACGAGCCGAGAGGCTGATACATCAACTGACACATAGTCCAGAGTTGATGTATCCAAAAGTTCTGTATAGTCAACAGGAACTCAACGTCGCAGATGGCGCGTCTATCGGACGCCCGGTCTGAGAGTTATTGGCTTTTTCATCCCAGGGGCCCGGTTGATTTTTAAGGCAAAACCAACCTGACCATACTCCAAATACGTCCAAACCTCAGGGCGGAGTAAGCCAAAAGATCCGTCTCACTAAGAAGAAACCAACAAAGTTGACGACACGTCATTCAGATGCCTGGAGCTTGAGATATGAGCGTTTCCGCTCCGAGGGCCCGGTTGGTTTTGTGTACGAACCAACTCGGCCGAACTCAAAGTATTCTGAAACCTTGAGTGCGAAATACCAAAACGACCGTCTCATTCCAAGGATCGTGTCGCCACTGACGGCGCGTCGATCGGAGGTCCGTAGCCCGAGTTATGGGCAATTGAACCCAAACTGTCCGAAAATGGGGGTTTCGGGCCCAGACCAACCCGGCCCGAGGCCCACTGGGTCAGCCCGAAACGGGTCGACCCGACCTGGGTCCGGGTCGACCCCGCCCGGCCCACTAGGCGCAGCGCGGCACGGCCTGGGCGCGACCCGGCGACCCGTGCGCTGGGCGCGCTGGTCGGTTGCTCGGCCAAAACGGCCGAGCCGTTTTTGGCTCGCGCCGGGGGGGGGGGGGGGGGTGCTGCCCCCCACCCCCCCCCCCCCCCCGGTTTCTTGTAACCACCCCACTTAATTGGGGTCGCATTGATGGTCGGTCAGGGGATTCAATTCCCCCGGCTTCTCCCTATCCGGCCAGCCCGACCTGGCCGGCCGATTCCTGCTTAATGGGACTGGCGATGGCCGGTCCCCTTCCAGCTCCGACGCCGGCGGCCCGGTACCGGACGCCTGTCACCATGCTTCGCCGCTGCCTGGAACCGGCTGCGGCCCTTGTCGTCCGTCGCGGCGCGACGGCGCTGCGCCCCTCCGATGCAGCCCCGGTACCGACCGTGGTATTTTCAGATGTCTCCAACGCGGCACGATGGCGTCACGTCCTTGTATTAATTCACGACGGGGCGCGTCGGTGCCACGTATTTATTGCCGCAATAATTCTGCACGGTGCGACCACACCGCGCCACATCCATTTCAATCGAAAAGAATCCAATAAGAAAAATAAGGAGGTGGGTCGGCCGTGTTTGTGCGGTCCCCCCCCCCTCACGTTAATCGATAGCAGTTGTTTAAATTTCACGAAGAAATTCAGGGAAGTAATCACGAACAAATTAATTAAATACAATCCCCTACCTCGGTTTCAAGAATGGTGCACGTCAATGATCCACGGAAGACGAGCGTTGCGGAGGTCGGGCATTGCGGAAAACCAATGTAGATTCTGTTGTCGTCGAGGTGCGTCCGAAGAGGAAATGTCATTGGAGAAGTTCTCCATGTTCTTCGGCGGAGATGTTCTTCGTTGAAGAATGGTGTTCTTCATCGGAGTCCGAGGTGTTCTTCACGTTCTTCGTCGAAGATTTTCTTCGTTGGAGATGAAGAAGATCTTCACGCTTCCTAAAACCTCTCAACGTGGCATAAACTATAACATTAATAAAATACGCCCATGTCTTAATTTATTAACACAACTTACCCTTTTGAATTTCAAGAGTTTGAAATTCAATTAACCACACATAACTTACCTCATTAAAATTACACAAGTTGTCAAATTAAACGAAGGGGAGTTAATGGGGAGTTGAAGAGTTGAAGAATATGAACGGGTGGGGTTCGTGTGGGCCCCACCACCCTCATAACCTCCCAAGGGAGGTTGGGTAGTTACCCAACTTCCACCCATAGCCTTAAAACACAAAAAGGAAAATAAAAATTGTAGAATAATAATAAATTAACTTCCACAATTTTTATCATCCACACCCGTGATAACGCAACTCCGGAACAGGAGTTCCTAAGCAATTACTGGCGCTGCGGTTCCATTGGTGCCCTCAACATTCGATTCCGGGCCCCGGTTCAAAAGTTAGAAATTCCCGCTCATTCGTTCACTGAACGTACCTGATCTAAACTTCGAATTGAAATTCCGGGCACTCCGGGCTTCGGAATCAAGTTCCATCTGAAACTGTGTTCTTGTAAAATCCCAAAGAAAATTAAGAAAAATTTTTCCTTGAATTTTACGGGTCTTTACAAGGCCCACGCCGACTAAACTTAAGTCATGAATAGGGTAAACCCACCATCATGAATGCAACACTGCCCTTAGATTTCTCATCCAGGAACCCTTTTAAGAGTTATTAAACTTTTTCAAAAAAAAACCGCTCATGCATGCTATTTAAAACATAAAATTTTATGAAAGACCATTCTAGGAACACCGGGCCATGGAATCACACGCCGTCTCATCACATTGTCTTGAAATAATCCCTAAAAATAAAAACAAACATGGAATTCTTGGACATTACATTAAAATATATATAAAATATTATTGTATAACAACTGACCCCATAATGAATCATTTTTCTATTAGAAATTTCATTAAGCCTCCACTTCTGGAAAACTATTCTTCCATTATTTCCACGTCATATATTCTCTCTCAAAAAGTTATTTTTAGATATGTCCATGGAATAATATTACCTAATCCAATGATGTAACTTTCCACAAATTTTTTTTTCAAACCACTATATGAATATTTTTCTGCAGAAATGATGTATCTGAATATAAAGAAAAATTATCCTAGATTATGATATGTGAATGTAATATTATTTATTTTTTTCAATTTAGTATCAAAGAAATCATTATTAATAGAGTTGTATTGGGGATTTAAGCCTAAAATTTGTGTAATATATTCTATGAATAGAGGTTCCAAATTCCCTTTTTAATGAATAATTTAATATCTTAACTAGGAAAATACTTTTAAAAATATTTCAGGTAAAAAAATATAAAGGTAATCTTCAATGGTCGACATATGATTTTTTTTTATGTTAATCAATGTAAATACAATTTATTATTCAAAAAAAATTCATTTTTATTATATAGAGAAAAATAACATCTAAAATATAAATTTACCCCAATTCCATCTAATGTAAAGTATATTTTCATGGAATACCATATTGAGATGTAAAATCTATCATGAACCAATAGGGATCATCCATAAATAGAGCACCTAAAATGGTCCATGGAAAACCCAAAATGAAAGTCTCAATCCCTATAGAATTAAAACTAGTTCCCATGACTCATTTAAAAATTCGTGGGAATTATTTCCACCCCAAATCAAAGAAGACTAAGAAAGATATCTTTACTAAATATATTGCTTGTTTCATCAATACATTTATTGACTGTGAGAAATAAAAAAAATAGATCCAATAAAATAAGAAATCTAAATGATTCATAACCAGTGCAACTGTTCCAATTCATTTCATCCATCACATATTCTTATATCATAAATACATAGACTAAAATCAAAAAGAAATAAATATGGGATGCCTTGGATAGTACATCGATATTATAAAATAATAACAAACCTGATCCAAATAAGAAAAACACCTCCAAGTGACCCATTTGTGACTCTCTATATCCACATACGACAATAATTGGGAACTTATACACTCCAAATGGTGAATACCAAATCTATGGTACATAAAGAGAATCCAAAAGCGTTGAATATAAAGAATTTTGTAAGTAGTGTGTGATAAAAACTAAGCATAATTGGACCCTACAATGGATTTTGTGAAATTTTATTCAATACAATATCAATTTATTAATGTTTTAATACATTAAGAAAATAGATTTTTCTTATATAAATACATAAAATTTAACATCATAGCCAATGTTATTTCATAAACATTAAATTTCTTTCCTTAAATGAAAAAAATAATTTGAAAACCATTTCCTAAACCTAAGGCATATTTTCTAAACCACCAATAAAACATCCAAATTTAGGAATCACATTAGAAATACTCTTTTTAGAACACATTTTAAATACATTGAAAAAAATAAACCAAATAACATGAATAATAGAAAAATAACCAATGAATCATATGAAAAGGGAATTAATTTCATGGGATGGTTCCATAGAAATCAATAAAACTAGGTAATACAAGGGATTAGAGGTCCCAATAGAAGTCATCTAGTTTCATGTACATAAAATTAGGTCATAAAGTGAGACATTCTAGTATTTTACCAAAAAAGGACTAACAATTTTCTTATATTGCATATATTACACAAGTAACCTAATTAGAATTCATTTAGAATATAATTTGGGCACTCATCACTTGTCTTGACAAATAACTCGAGGAAACTAGAATCATGTTATTATCTATTATATCATAAATATAAAACTATGACTCAAATCCTATAGAACCCATAAATATAAAAAATATGAGGTTGAAAATTAAACAAAGTGAATCACATGAATCGTGATCATAAATATATAAACATCACCTCACCAACAACACCCTCTCAATAAACTGCCCTATTCAAATAATTCACATAAATGTTATCCACCTCATAGGTATCTATCTATATCAAAATAAGGGGATAAAGAGGATCTAAAATTCTCACAATGAAATAATTTTTAAATTTTCCCAATAGGACTTATTAAAACAATGTTTCAGTTTTCCAATTCAATTCTCATAATTAGAAATTAATGTTAAAATGATTTTTTAAAATCAACCCTTTAAAATCCATTTGTAATCATTCAATATATTTAAAAACTAATCTTGAAAACTTTTAAAAAAATAAATCCATTTTACTAAAAAGTATTTGAAACCCAAAACCATTCTATAAACCAATTCATGACCAAAATGGGGTTAAATACCCTTTACTAGACCAAATTATTTAAAAAAAATGAAACCCCTTTCTAACAAATTGGATTTAATAAATTATTATAAAAACAATTCCTCATAAATAAACTTTTTTTTCAATGTAAATAAATGATGGAAAATTATTTTAAATTTCATTTAACTGTCACTTAGGGGAAAAATTTAGCAAAAAACCCAATTAAAATTATAGGAAAAAAATGGCATGAAAATTTTAAAAGGTACAAAAAAACACCTACATAAAACAAATGTAATTGAAGATAGAAGTCATCTCATTAAATGGAGAATTATCAAACAATAAATGAGTCTACCTAATAAATTTATAAAAATAAAAGACCCATATTATATTCATCTTATAAAATATATTGTACATGCACAATGATTAGGGTTCATGGGATGGGTAGAAAATAAAGGTATAGAGGGGGTGGAATATAAATTAAATATCTATTTATATGTACTGATAAGTTTAATATAGTAAAATTCTACGGGAAAGAGATATTCCTCATGTTCCCTCTACTTTATTCGAAGATAAAGAGAATGGAAGGGGGTACTAAAAACATAAAAAACAATGATGGGGAAATATTATAAACTCAAAAAAAATTCACCCTTGGGGAGACCACCCTAAAATAAAACATGGAATGCACAATTATATCATGTTTTTATATTTATATCCTTGAGAAAACTAATAATGATCAGTGTTATAGTTAAACCCCTACTATGAATTTTGGAAAAGCTCCCCAATCACCCACTATGGCCAGATCCATGGTGTGGAGCTCCCCATAGTCCTTTCAAACATCCATAAAGAATGGAATATGATAATATTGTCTTAATTTGACATATGAAAAAAACTATAAAGTTCTTCCCATGCATCCAACACCACCACAACACCCACACCCCACTCTCCACAAAACATGATCAGTGAAATTCCCAATGTGTTCATTTCAGTCAACCTCATTTCTTAAAGGGGAATGACAAGAATGAAATTCCCACTAAAATGGAAAAATAAAGGGAACTCGAGGGAGGTGAGGTATCCCATGTACAAAAACCCTTCAAGGATTCTTGAACCTCATAGAAAAACATCAAGATCGCTTTAAAAATGAAAAATAAGAATAAATGGAAAAATATTAAATTAAAATAATATAAAAATGATTTTGGGGTGTGAGAAATATCCCAATTATTCCTTATTCTTCCGCTATAAAGTCCTTGATCAATGTATAAGACAAAATAAAATTAAAACCACCACACTATATGTAGGTGTGGTTGGATTAGTAAAAAATAATAAGGGTATAGTGGAAAATGATCTATAGAAACCCAAAAAAAACTCAAATCATAGATCCACAATCCTCATGTTATAGAAATAATCTCCATTCATAAAAAACATATCTCATTATAACTTGGAACCCTTATGTAATGGATAACTTTCCTAATTCACCACAAAATTTATTGCGTTAGAATGACTATTAAATTGTATGTCTGAAATCAATTAAAAATATTAGTAAAAAAAGTATGGGTTGAGGTAATTATCTAAACTAAACTAAGATGATAATGGAAATGATCCACTAAACATAATTTATATTTTCTCTAATGTGGGGATAATAATGGAAAAAAACCTTAGAAGGAAACCACTACCCAAGATAACCTCATCCAATAACCATGAAATGAATCATGTGTTTGATGGAAAGAAGTCCTAGTTATCCTATAATGGACCCAAGGTATTCCATGTAATTTAATTATTAATATATCCAACACTATAAAATAATCGACAAAAAATGGTTATCAAGAAAAAATAATCCCCCAAACAATAATAAGAAAACCATAAAAAAGTAGATATCCAATAAGAATCGATAAAAGAGGCACCTAGAAGAAAATATCCAATAATAATTACCTCACTAAATTTAATTTAATTCCATATCAATATAAGTAAATCACTAAATAGAAAAACACCCCAAACCAAACATACACCTCCGACTTCATCTAAAAATCTCAACTTATTAAACTTGAAGATATAGTCTATAATAACCCTTATATCTATTACAATATAATTCATGATTTATTATATAATATTACACATTATAAAACCTAGAATATCATCATTTATAGTGTATTTGGGAATTAGGTACATTAAATTAAAACATAAAACAAATAATACATCATATTTATTGAAAACATCCTTAACATTTTCATAATATTCCGTCATAGTTAAAATTGCATGGGATAACCTGGGATCATATATAAGAAAAGAGTGAAATATAAATCCTAGTAAGGGAGTAAAAATGAAATAACATGAAAAATGTAATACATGTTATACAATAGGAATATCAATGGGTCATAAAAGGAGTGAGAATCATAAACATGATCAATGAGGCATGATATTGCATGATAACATAAAGGCTCCATGGGAAACAAGACAATAACTTAAAACACAGCATTATAAACATAGGTCAAGGATTACTTCCATGAAATATTGATAAAAAAATTATTTTGATGGATTAGGTTCACTAACTAATATATTTAATGATTCCTCATGAGTCTAAAACATTTCCCAATGTATTAGAGCACTATATAATTCCGGACACACCAGTCACATTTATTTCAATATCGTGCTTAAGTATGCAATATAGATCATAAAAAATGGAATCATTTTTTGAATCTTATTAGTACATGATCAAGAAGTTTCAAATAAATAAATATAATAACCCAATGAAAAATGTATAATTTCATAAAGGTGAACACCCTTTATAGGAAATGGGTATGGGTATTCACTACACAATTTTTGGCATGAAAAAACACGGTGAAATTTCTGCAGCATAACAGGGGCGTATAATTGTTCATGGAAGGGATTCATGAGAGTGAAAGGGGTATAAAATAATTTATGAATACTAAGGTAATTAAGGGGGATATGGAACAAGATATCCAAACATTATTAGTTTGACAAAAAGGGAATAATATAATTATGATACTTAAATAAATAGGAGAAAGAAAAAAACCCTTACACTTGGGGTGTGTCTCCAAATGGTTGGGAGGAGCTTCTTGGGAGCTTGAGGGAACCTTGAATACAGATAGGGGAGGGAAGATTAAGGACATGATATAAGTATTTTTAATGAAGATAAATGGGATATTTTGTGGGGTTGTATAGGAAAATAGAGGGGAGTTCTTTATTATTTCCCAAACATAGTTTTTGGACAATATATAATAATTAAACCAAAACCACAAACCTTACCATGGTTTTTGACCATTGTTTCTACAAAAGATTGGTGGTTTTAATTATTATATAAGTCTAATGGACTAACTTATTAAAATATTACCCATTCTGATGTGGGAGTGAGTCATACTCTTAAGGAAATGCTTTTAGAACTTTAAAATATATTATAGGTTTTGGAGGATTCACAAAGGCATTAGAAAATTAATAAAATAATTAAAAAATATAATAATTTTAAATGGAAGAAATACATTTTTCTATGCATAAAATTTTTAGTATTTATTACATCACTTTTGGGTCATTATGATTTCATAATACACACCGTATATTTATATGATATTTAATTTTTACCCAAAAATTACTTTCTCTCTGAAAATTATGAAGAATTCACCATTAGATAATTTTGACATTATGATTCCAAAAATAATATTTATTTTAAACAAATAATTTTCTAAATATTTTAATTTTAACTTTTAAAATAAAATCACCATTTATTAAGAAATGATAGGTTTTTTGAAAATAACAATTTTTGAACCCTTATCAAAATTACCTTTGACTTCCTAAATATTATATGATCGTTTATATTTGATAAAAATTATTTAATAATACTATTTTTTTAAATAATAATTATTTTAAAAAAAATTAATTCATCAAAATATACATCTTAATTGAACATTATTCTATTGAAAATAAAATATAAATATTTATATTTTTGTGGTATTAATAACAATCCATTTAATAAAAAAGAAAACACCCTTCGGGTAAGGTTCATAAAGGTGAGACTTTCATGAGGTGGTTCAGCATACATGGTTTGGGATGTGATCTTGATGAGTTTGAAATTTTCTTATAAATGGTTTTGATCATGCTTAAGCTGTTCGATCTCATCTTGGTCTTGGTCAAGGGAAAATACCACATATGCTATCTTCCTTGATAAATGGGCTTTATAGGTTACAATCCTACTAGATGAGGCCATCACTTCCTTTATCTGTTTCAATTGGATTTATTAAAACCCTATATTTATAGTAATGATGTGATCACTGTTTAATGGCTATATTAACAATGGCTATAATGTCCTTAGGATGATTTGGGAGTTTATCTTTGTCACTAGGGCCAGAGATAGAAGAATTTGGAAGAAAATCAACTGAGAAACTTAAAATACCAAGTGGAAAATGTTAAATTCTCACTTTTCAATCAGGTGCATCGTGTTCCAAACAGTGTTCCAACCTCTATCCAATAGGGGTCTAAGTCGCATGATAACCTGAGGATCTTGCTTAGTTTGAAAAACCAAGATGAATTCCATTGTCTGAGGCTACTTGGTTTTTCTCTCCCCCTTTCATGTTTTAATAAACCACGCACCCCTCCTCCATGCTAGCACGGTTTGGGCGCATGATTTCCTCTAACCATGATACATGAACTAGATGACCATTGTTTTCCTTTTCTTTCAAGTCTCGAACCCACAAAACACTCCCGAACCTCCACATACACCCAATAATCATTCCATTGACAAAAAATAAGATATTAATAACAAAATTTAAACAGTATTATAACTCCATGAAGTTCGTTATCTTATATTGTGGTTCATATTGAGGTCATTGGATAGGTGGAGAAAGAGGATTATCATTTATCACTTCCACTACAATTGGCGTAGATACATAATTTTGTCCATGTATCTCAGCTATGAAAGTATCTATATGATTCATCTCATGTTTTTAGTATGAGTGATCTTGAGGTTGAACCTAATTTATCCATGATTGAACATCCTGATAAGATAGTTGATTCTAAAATGAAGGTACTTCATGGGAGGAAGATACCTTGGGTTTGAGTTCTATGGAATAACTATTTTGATTATCATGAGATATGGGAGAGGTAGGAACTGATGAGAGAGCATGGCCTCTTTTTTTGACATTGAAGGTTATGATTATGATTTTTGGGGATAGAAAGGTTTTAAGGTGGGGATATTGTAACATCTTATTACTATTTTCAGGTAATCCTAAACCCCACTTTCATCATGCTTTGGTTGGAATTCATTTAATGGTTCTTCGAGTGAAATTTTTGGAAATTTTGATAGTTTGTAGGTTGTGCACAATTGAAGAATAGTTTTCCCAACCCATGATCCATATCATTAGAAAACATGCAAACCCAGAAAGTGGGGTTTTTCATGTCTAGCATAAGGTTTGATAAATTGTGCACCCACATAGTAGAAACTGGGAAACCCATTTAAAAGGGTAACATGGCTAGGGCGCATAGTTGGTCTAATCATCTAGCCCTTATTAGTAAACCATGTACCCAATTTAATTAATCTTAAAATATTTTCTAAAAATATGAAAAATCCTTTTTAAGTTTCTGATGGACTTACCTCGAGCCCCTATGGTTTATTCTTCCTCAAGATCACCCTAGAGGAAATTTTGGACCCTCTACACCCTTTAGATAGCGGATCGAAGCATGAAGAATGAAGTTCAATGTCTACCTATTATGTTTTCTCTTTCTGTTTTCGTTATCTATATCTCTCTCTCTAGTCCTCCTTATGGTATTATAGATGTCCTTGTTGTTGGAGGATCCAATCCTTGATCTTTTGGATCTTGAATCTACGTTTGATTCTAGGATCTCTATAATTGATGATCTTTGTTGGAGTTTCTCATTTAGGGATTTTTGTTTTGAGGACCCATGATCTTGAGGTATGAGAATTTGTTATGATGGATACATTTTATTAATTATAAATTACATGAATTAAATTCAATTGCATGATAAATTTATTTCAATTGGTTTATTAAAAACAGAATTCCATTGAATTGGGGGGTGGATTTGAAATTGGATTTTCCATGAAATTCGAAAAACCCCCAAATTCTATTGAATTGGGGAATGTTTTGAAAATGGATTGAAATTGATTAAATTAAATTGTGGAATTTTAATGGTGAAATTGATTTGATTAAATTGATTTTAAATTGGTATTTGATAAATATAGATTAATTTTTTTGATAAAATCCCATTGGGTTTATCTTGGAAATGGTATGCTTTGATTAAAAACCTATTTATTAGTTTCTAATAGGAAAATGGAATATTTGAAATGGGAGAATGAGATGAATTTTATTTTAATCCATATTAAAATAAATTGAACATCATTGAATTGTATAAGAGAAAATGCAATACTAGTTAACGAGTTATTGGGATAACACTCTTTTGATGCTTTAAAACACTAACTATACATGCACAACATTTACATCCCCGATAAGATGGTGATGATTTCTCTATGACTAGTGCCAAGGGATGTGTGTACACATAATTTCATGAAAACTATTTGACTATGAGGGAGTCCCATATCCTAGAACTATCGTGCTTTTTGGAATATGACCATGTTTCTCTCTTTTTTTAAAAGAATATATATTATATTATTATAAATTATTTACCATGCCTTATGAATTTATATAGGTTTTTTTATATAAATTTTCTATTAAGTCAATTGTTTAAATTATTTTACATCATTTGAAATGTAAATCATGATTTGTTTAAATATGTTTTGAAAATAAATGCTTGTTATTTACAATTGAATGATTTGTTTGGTTAATTAAATGTTGTAATGTATTATTGAATCCTTGGTGAGACCCTACTATGCTCTTATACTACACCCTACCTTTTCCTTTGGGTGTTTTTAGATTATCCTTTTCCAGTTTTGAGCAAGGGTGTGGAGGCACTTAGAGGTGGTAGTAGCTTTTGATCCTTGGGCACGGAGAGTTGTGTCTGTTGGGACTTCGGTTGTTATCTTGTTTTCATAGTACATTACTATTGTGTCTTTGGTATTGTTTTCCTATTTGAATTATGGTACAATTTATACTAATGGAATTTTTCTAATATTCATAATGACTTATTATCTTTCTTCTACAATGTTTGTGGAACAATAATTACCACCTTCATTTTGTATGATTCTAGGTGACAGTCACCAACACACGAGGAATGAGAATTCCCTTTGGGCTATGTTAGTGACTCTCTATAAATCTAGGTACCTGGGTGTCTAGGACAGTTCGTGATAGATTAATACACATATTTTAAAGCAATATATTACCTGCCATAATGTGTAGGAAAAGATGTCTCCTCATGATGACCAACAAATGCATCCCATATTTGTTGGTTTATTAGGAGTCCATAAATCAATGGTGGGTGTGGGTATATTTTGAATTCAATATTATTGAGATAAAACATCATTTGAATTTTGTGAAATCCTCTGTGGTCCTTTCCAGTGAGTATTAGTACAAATTTCATTCGATATTCAACTAGTATAATTGAATTTTTCAAGGGATAATGAAGAGTAAGTCGGCATTTAATTATGTTGTTTTCTAATAAAATAAGGAAAATATATCATAATGTAATCCTAATATATTCTCTAATTAGTGTCATAATCATTATAACAACATTGTTCCACGAATATACATCAATCGACACATGTATGAGAGTGGTGAGCCCAATGTTACAACTAAACATGGCCTTGTTAGGTTTAACAGATTGGCCACATGCATTCCATCCACCCTATAATTTGATTCCCTATTTCTTTCCAAAATAATTTTTCTAACACCATCACACAACGATACTCCTATTTTTTTTGGGACATCAGTTTTCACCATTTACCATTTCATTGGATTCAACATCATCAATATGTGGTTCTTATGTATTTCTAGCATCGACATGCGTAAAAGATTGTGGTTCCACTACATTGGGAGCACTGGTATTTTATGAAACATGGTCTTCCGCTGGATAGGGAGCATTGACATGTAAACAATTCATTATCTATAGAAATGGTTGAACATTTAATTTAGATTATGTAATTGTAGAAGTGAAAAAAATAATAATATGAGTTATCACTTTATATATTACAAAAAATATAAAAATTGGTTAGTTAACTCTTTTTTGAAGGTTGAAGGGATTTTTCCTTTCTATTGAATATCAAAATCCCTTCAATGTGGTATCATCTAACATACAAGACCCAATTGACAATGGAACCAGTGCAAAATGATTGTGACATCCCAATGAAATGATCATCCTTAGTTTAATTGACATCTGAAACTTCAGTGGTTTGGGTCAATAACAGAATAGTTTACCACTTCTATTTTATAGGAATTGGAACATAAAATGCATATATTGTACGTGATTGCATTATAAATGATTTATCTTTGTACCCTTCCTTATTGAAATCCACTTTCACATATACAAATTTGTATATTTTAACAACACACTTGTTATCAACCCACATTCATTAAAAAACTAGAACTTATAATGTTGTATAACCCAACTACCATAGTTTTTTTAATTATTCTAAATCATGAAATAATTTCATAAATTGGATTTTTTTTCATGGTACCGAATACATGCATCGCTTCAACAACAAGTGTAAATCTATTATTTTTCATGGTACTTTGTTCATCATGTTCCTTTTTATAGAGAATATACCCATTAATTACATAACCATTAAAATATAATATATGCACACTTGGTATTATGAATAGTAATAAATGTTTTGAAATTGAATTTGGATTTTTAGTTGACTCCATAAAAATATGTTCTTGAAAACATCTTATAAAAAGTATTGTATGTGTTTTTGATATCCAAATTTCATCCCTTCATGGATTCAAATGACTAAGAATTAGTTTGTGGGTTTCAAATTATGAGGAAACCTCTCAAATTTCATTAAAAACATAAATATGGGTATACTATTGATCTGTAAGAGTAATTATTACAATATATTTTGAAAATTCCTCCTCCGATAAGCTGCTAGTTATGATGAGATATTAATAGACCAGTTCTTTCCACACAGAATAGGTAGTCAGTGATAAATTCAATGGATTCCATAACAACACATCACTCCAAAATACAACGTTCATGCCATATTCAATTTTTGATATAACCTTTCAAAATATTCATAAACAGTTCAATGGGGTACATCCATCTATAATGTAAAGATTCATATACTCGAATCTCGATTACCATGTGACCCATCAAGTTAACCTTCATATCAAAGAATGCTGATTGCTAGAACATACCCAATTCACATAATATGATTGAAATTTCATTTTATATAGATGGAAATTTTGTTGGGTCTATAACATTGATACATATATCTTTGAAAAATAAACATATCATGGTTAATTTAAGATGAACATTAATGGGAAAAATTAATCATAAAGATGCATCTTGTATCAAAACATGACAATAATGTGATATCAGACCCTTTAACTTTAAATTAGTCATTTAGACAATATTATTGATATTCCAAAAATAACCTTATGTAACATTATCATCATTCAAGATGTTGATAAAATGATATCTCTCTTTCCTAGAAAGAGTGTAAGAATTTAGAGGAAGAAAATTCTTTTTTTCATCCTTCACTAGAGCCAACTATTCATGTATTCTCAAGTCAATCATGTCCAACCAAGAAATAATTCCATCATATTTTTCTGGGTCAATTTAGTAACATTCCAATGAAACTATCACATGAATATTTTTCAACATGCATGACATCAGGAAACTTCTCAATGTACAAACAATTCCTGTATAATAATTTAACAAAATAGTCTCTTTTCCAACTAGTATTTTGTATGTTTTTTCAAAAAAGGATTAACAAAAGTAGTTTACTTATATTTTAAATTGTCAAATATTTTATCACATATTGGTGGAGACACTATTTTATATTCTTCTAAAATCTAATTTAATGATGTAATCCAATATTGGTAATTATGTCATTAGGGTAGAAATCTACAATTTCCTAGAAAAAATAGACTTCTATAAATGTTTAACCAAATTAAATGTGTATATTATTCATAAATGATACACTCATCAGTTCTTTAAATTATATATCCTATGAAATTTCCATAAGTAGGAATGTCATTCATCATTTTATACAACATGGATATCAATGTAAAATCTTCATTTCTGTAAGCATCATACAACATAACACTTGATTCTCGAAATAATTTTAAATCTTTGATCAATGGATCCAAATAAACATCGAAATATTTTCTTGGTTGTTTTGGTCATGATATAAGCACATATATAATAATGTTTTTTCATTAAAAAATATGGTATAGAGTTATAATTTACCAACATAAAAATAAATATAATACGAGTGCTGCAAAAAAAAAACCAAAAGGATTCACTCCATCTGTAGATAATGCAAGCCGAAGCTTTCTCGGCTTGCTTCGAAATTTAAGATACGCATGATAAATTATCTTCCAATGAGGAGAGTCTTCTGGGTTATAGAGTTTCCCATATTTATTTCTTGTATCTTCATGCCACATCAATTATATTTCAGCCTCCTCACTTATGTATTAGTGCTTAAACTATGGAATGATTGGAAAGCACAATAAAATTTTTGAAGGACCCGATTCATCTTTCATGTATCGAGAAGCACCACACTTTGGGAACTTTTAAGTGACTTTTTTTCCTTGAAAATAGTATACAATCATTTTGATAGGGATGTATTATTTCAGAGATCATACCCATTGAATGTAGCATTTGTTTAGCATCATATTTTTAGAAAGGATGATCATTATATTTTAGGAGCTTCTCATTCAAGAGAGAAATTAATTCAATAAAAATAGTGTCACTCCATATGTTATCTACATTTAAATTATATAGATTTTGTCTAGATGATAATGTTTTATATTTAGTACAACCATCATACAATGGAATCTTTGAAAACCTCTCTATCTTCGAAAAAAATGTTGGAAAATCACAAAGTTCATCTTCAATGATCATTTCCATTTCCTCAATATGATATTCATCATCATTCACACATATTATGACATCCTAAATATGATCTTCATCATTTTCCACACTTTTTATCATATCATATGATTCATAAAACAATGTCTTATCCTAGTCACAAGCTATATTCAATTTTTCCCATGTTTAGTCCAACATTTATAACATTGATCAATTCCATGAAATGTAATGTGTTCCTCCCAAAACCTCGAGAGTAATTAGTATTGAATAAAAATAGTTTAAACATAGACAAAGGATTTGAGAAGGGTCACATGCATGATTTTTTTCCAAACTTGATGAACTCTTTCACACCATACTCATACTCTTTTTTCATACGATTGACTTACATCCGTTTTTTATTCATACCATCCTATTTTATTCAGTAATATAAAATTTTTAATAAATAAATATAGTGTAAAAAGTGTTTCATAGGGAAATTTCACCTTATGATGAAAGTATTAGTATAGGGTAAGATTATTAATTGTTATTATTTTAAAGACATAAATTGGGGTTTTAATGGTTATGATTTCACTAACATGGGTTATCATTAATATTTTCCATATTATATGAACCTAATATACCATATCTTTCACTAATTCAGGTCACAAGAGAGACCTCTACCCTATCAGAACACAACATATAGGTGATTAATATATGGAATTTAATATAAATCTTCCAAACTAGCTACCTATATGAATGCTTGAAAAGTATTTTTATACAAAAATTACAATTGGTCAGATTTAAAGTATCCTATCACAACGTTTGGCACAATATACTTTCCATATTTTGGTTTCTTGAAAATAAAAAAATACTGAAAGTTGATACTCTAATGGTCACTAAAAATAAAATACACAAGGAACTAACATGTTTTAATGAGATATTGTGGTTTTAATCCATGAGAGATGGAGGGATACTTGAAAGTAAATGGAAAAATAGTTTGATTTTAATCTATGAGAGCAAGAGGGATACATGGAACTTGGATCTAATTAACAGTTTTTCACTGTAGAAACACTACCTACTTATCATCTTCAGTCACCACCTTACACGATAAGTGGACAATGTTTCCATGGTGCACAACTAGGGGCTCCAAGCAATCTGAGTGAGATATAATGATGAAGGAGTGAAAATGAATGTGAAGGTGAGGGAGATGGTAATCCAACAATGGATCTAGGAAAAATAGATTGGGAAGAACACTGGATTAGGATGAATACTTAGAACTTGAAGCCGACTACCAATTGCGCACTATAAAATCTCCATCTACTTATCATTTGCAGTCACCAACTTACATGATAAGTGGAAAGAATTTTTGCAGTGCACAACTAGGAGCTCCATGAAATCAGAGTGATAAATAAAAATGAATGAGTGAAATTAAATGTGATGGGGGGAGGGATGAACCAACAATGACTTAAATAAATAGATATTAGGTGGAGAATCCAAGAGGTAGATCATAGAAAAATTAGATCGCTTACGTGCGTTCTATTCAAACCATTTGGAAAAATTAAAAACAAACCAATATGTTCAAGGGGGAAACAGATCACAAGTGATCATAAACCTTGATTTTAATATATCATTATAATTTCAAGACAAATAAATTAGATAAAAATTAAAAAAAGAAAAATATATTAAGAAAAAATTCAAATAATTCTATAAATAAAATGGTAATTATTTTAATTTTCTTTTTATTTTTTCAATGAAATTTTTTTAAAAGAAGAGAAATGATTGTGATTTCTCTCTGTCTTTTTTGGTCAAATTTTTTAAAATAGAATAATTTTTTTTTGGAAATATGGAAAAAATAACCCTTATTAAAAATAATGTTTTCGAATACTCAATTATTCTAAATAATAAAATATTATAATTTTAAATTGTATCATTGTTTGTTAAATAAATAAATATATTTATTATAAATATATATAAATATATTTAAAAAATATTTATATAATTATAAATAAATATATTTAAATATATATTTATATAATTATATATATATATCGTTATAAATATATGATTTATTATATAATTATATATATATATGAGTGTGTTCATAAAGATATATATATATATATAATAAATTTATTGTTATATAAATATATATGTTTTTCAATATATTGAATATATATTTAAAACTATATTTATAGTTTTTTGTTATTATTATTTATAAATTACATTTAAAAAATTATTTATATACAAATAATAAAAATTATTTATATAAACAGAATTAAATGTAATCAAAATTATTTATATAAACTTAATCAAAATTATTTATATACACATAATAAAACGTATCTTTTCAAGGTAATAAAAATTATTTATAATTTATTCATATAATTATTTAATTCAAAAATATTAATTGAAGATAATAAAAAATATTAATTCAATTTTATTAACTCAAAATAAATATTAATTCAAAATAAATATTAATTCAAAATTATTATTAATTTAAAATTATTTATAAATTATTTATAATTATCTATATACACATAATCAAAAAATTTAATAATTATTTGTTATTATTAATTATAAATTATGTTAATGTTTTAAAAAAATTATTTACAAATTATTTTTAAAAAAATATTTATATACACATGAAAATGATGTTTTTTATTATTAAGAATCACAAAGATGATCATTTATATAAATATTAATTTAAGAAAAAATTGAATAAAATACCCCCAATGGGTAATGTGGAAAATTTAAAAAAATGGCATAAACTCCATGGGATTCCTTCCCAATCACTGTGATTTTGGGGAGATTGGAAATATATAGTGATGAGATGGTGATGAGTGTGAAATGAGAATAAAATACAAACTTTAATGAATTCTGTGTGACATGATGATGATGTTTAATCCTGTCAAGAAGGCCATGAATGGGAAAGATTTGAAAACAGAGAGGGGGGTAACGGGGGGTGTTGGGGTTGGCGTGGACGTCAATTTCGGTGTTAGAATATTTGAAGGTGAAGAAATGGGAGAGAGTAGAAGTGGAAACAAAGACACGGAAGGAGCCAAACTTATCAAATATGGCGGAGAAGAGCAGCTCCTTTAGATCCCAAAGTGTGGGTACACAGTCACTCATGTTATCCACTCCCCCGCTCAAAATCTACTCCACCATTTTTGTTCACTGGAACAACTCCACACATGCATATACTTATGTGTGTGTGTACATATATATATATATATAATGGAAACTGTGTGATCATGTTGCGATGGGATAAGGGATGCAGAGAGAAATGGATCTTCAGGCTCTATCAAAATAATTCCACAAATACCTTAGCATTTGAAAGGATAGGCTCATCCAGAAGATCAATGATGAGCAGCGAAAACAATTTTATTTCATGACGACCTGAATCTCATGAGGGAGGAGGACCCTACTAGGGTTCTATTTGAATATTTGTTAAGGATTTTATTAATACTTTAAAAAAAGCTGATAAAAATGATCTTTTTGAGTGCTTTTTTAGCACTAATAATGATATATCTTTAACTGTGGTAAAAAGGTGCTGATAAAAAATATCAGTATCAGTTATAAAACTCTAGCAGTGATAAAGATATGTTTTATCAGTTCCTTTTTAGTGTTGAAAAAATTAAATCTATATTAGCACTAACAATGCCAGGATAAAGACCTAAATTAATTACATGATAAATATAATTAAAAAAATAAATGTATATATTTATAAATAAATATTTAATGAATTTAAAATATTTACTTTTAAATATAATTATAAATAAATATATTTATTAATTAAATATATTTATTATAATTTTATAATTATTCAAATATATTTATATAGTTATATATATTCATATAAATTTATTAATATATTAATATATATAATGATAAATATAATAAATATATTTATTATAATTTTATATTATATATATATACTATATATATATATATATTTGGTTATTGGAGGTACAATTACATCAAACACACACACCTCACATATAGGTCAGAAAGGAAGACCATAGACCCACATTGGGGATAACTCACCCATCATACCTTATTTTATTTTATATGGATGGACTGAAGTCCCAATAGGCATCGAAAACATTACATGGCCCAAAGGCCCATTTATTAGCCTAAAGTCTCAATGAAGCGTCGTGATTGCATCATCCAGCCTGTGTCACCAGTCCTGTGTCATGTTTGCGATGCCGCCTGCCCGCATAATTCTTGTGTCAGCACCTGCCCGCATCATGCCTTCATCATTGCATGCATCATAAAATACCCCAAGGGGATTTTCAATATTCGAATTTGGATCTATTAGATACATGATCATGAGGATTACCATTCAGGCGCCACCCCAACTACATTTTCAATAAATATTGTTAACAATATTTGTAGATAATTTTAAATATTAGTATATAATTGTATATATTTATATAAATAATTTATTTATTAGTACATAAATAAATATAATTTTTATTTAATTATATTTATTGTATTTTTATAATAATTTAAATATACATATTTATAATAATAATTATAAAAAAATATAATTAAAAATATTTATACATAATTATTATATTAGGTGCTTGGGGGTAAAATTACATTCAAACACACCCACTGCATACACACCGACCTGAAACGAAGGTGATACACCCTAGGGATAACCCATCCAACCATCCATTTTATTACATTATATATTATTTGGAACGAAGGCCCAGTGGGTACGAAGCCCATAAAATGGCTCATAGACCCACCATTAGATGGTCTGAGATCCTTTATTTCATTATGCCTATGTCACCACCTACACATCATGCTTGCATCACCACCCAAATGCCTGCCATTGAATGGACATAAGTCCCTTCTAGAATCATGCATGTGTCCCAAATTATGAATTATTGTACCACTTTTCAGTTATTTACGTTGTCTGGTATGTAATGGTAGCATGAAAGTGGGTCTCACATAAATTTGTGCGATATGTGTGACCACTTATCAATAGCAGAGGTTGGTGTCTGGGGGAACAGTGGTCGTTGATTCCAGAAATGGTGGTGCTGTGTGGCAGTGTGACGTTAGTGTCGGTATGCATAATTCAAGACAATGCACAATTGGTGTTCTATTGAGGGCACAAAACAATGGTTGGATTTAACTTGAACAATGATGAAAAGTGATACAGGGGGTTGACACTCTTTGATGGAGGAGACCACTAGTGGTATGGGATTTCAGGAGTGAAATACCTCCCGGAATCATGATTGTTGGTGGTATGGGATGCGAACCGTGATATATCCCAATCAACGACATGTGGATTCTAGCATCTTTGGTGATGATCGTCAATGATGAACTTGATCGTGCGACTGGAGGCATTGAAGGTGGACACAACGACAACATCAATCAAATGATGGTGTTGACAACCACGACATTTATCAGTGTTTCTTGGATGATGAACCTATAGTAGGGTGAATGGCTTGCACTCATTGATGCTGGGGATCAGGATGCACGAGGTGGTGTGGCAGGTTCTCTTGTGGAATTTCTGGCTTGTCTTTTTGAGCCTTTGGCCCTAGTCTTTGTGGGCCACCAATCTTGATAAGAATTAATGGGGTCTATGGTCCTATACAAGATATGAATAAATAATGGTCTTGACTTGTGGGTTATCTGTTAGGGGGGCTATGACCCACACTTCTGTCCCATGGGTGTGTGTAGTATGAGTATGTTTCATTATAGTTGTACCCCTTATATCTAATATATATATATATATATTTATAAATATAATTATTATAATTCAACAATTATATATATATATAGTTATAATTATAAATAACTATATTTTATTATTAATGATTGGGTGGAAGGATGCAAATTCAGGTGGTTATCCATGGTGAGTCGCAATGTGACTAGGGTTCTTCTTTGAGTATGAATATGCCACACTTTATGGGTTTTCATAATCTTCTTAATAGTGGTTCTTACATCATGATTCATCCTTATATGGCCTCTAGTGGGTTCTAGGTTGTCAATATGGTCTCTCATGATGGTATTTCTTCAGTAGTTGATGATTGAAAGAATCTCCCTTTAATTTCGTTTGAAGAAACTATGGATCGAGCTGTGAAAGTTTATTCACACCAGTCTAAGGGTAATTTGGAATCTATTTAAGAGGAAAATATGGATTTTATGGATATTTATTCCTGATTTGTGACCTCATTTGGAGATTCAACAAGAGGATGAATTACATGGAAATGTACAATTGAACATGTCTCAACAACTCTAGATTCCATTTTAGAAAGGTTGGATCTATTCAAGAACTCTCTTGTCCATAAACTTTTCCTTTTGAAAGGAACTAAGACTTTTATCTTGGATGAACTTATAAGACGCGTTTCTTCGATCTGGATTTTTTCTGATTGGAAATGTATTTCTATTGGGTAAAGATTCATCCACTATTTATTTCCTTATAATAAGTTATTCTAGAAGTAAAGGTGTTTTGGGCCATTAAATGTGATGTCGGGATCCATCCATGTTCAATTGTAGTTGATTTATTTTGAACCCATTTCATCTAGTAATTCTTTTTCACATGTATAGATCATGATCTATGGATTTTCTTGGATCCCTAGAATCAACAAATATTATATGATATTATTGTTGTAGTAGGAGTCCCCATTTGAATGGATACGGGAACCGAGTTATATAGGTATGGAAACTATGATAGAATCTTGGAATAAGGGGATTTAAGTCGTACAATAATTGAAAAAATGATTTTATTGACACGTAATGATGACATTAATTTGGGGATAAATTATGAGAGGAAGAATTTGTTTTGTGATTTTTGTAATATTATTGGACACTCCAAGGGAAATTTTCCCAGTCCATTGACATGTGATGATTGCCTCATTAAAGGTCATGTAGAGAAAGAATGTAGAATAAAATCTAAGAAAGGTAAATCCTCTTAAAAGGATCGGTTCTACTATGGGGGTGCATGAGAACGAGTTTCTCAAAAGATTGATGTTACTGGGATTCTCCATTCTTAAGAACCTGATTCTATTAGAGGCAATGCTTCTAGGTAGAAACAAGATTATGCTGGTGGCCTTGGGGATGGTTTAGTTGTTGATACCACTGATATGCTGGATAAAAATTATGTTTCCAAGGGTATTCCTTCTGAATGGACTCAGAAAGAAAATCAACAAAAATACCATGGTATGTTGATGGGTAACGTTAATATCTCATGTGATGATAAAGGTGAGGATGTAGTGGAACCTCTTAATGTGGTTACATACATGGAGAACACTGATATTTAGGTAGATGGGGTCTCATGATTTTAAGATTATGTTCAATGGAAGGTTGATCATCAATTGATATAGTAGAAAATATTGCAACTTCTATATTCCACAAGGGAAAAAATATGGTGGAAACTGAGATCCTAGTTAAATCTAAATCTATGAGGGGATCATTCCCTTTGGAGTATGAGAGAATTGTGAATAATTATAGTTCTATGAGGATGAATACGGAAAATTACCTAAGAATAATCTTTATAAGGATCGTATCCTTCCGAATGCTAAGGATATCATTATTTTTTGGGAGAAATATTACTAAGAGATGATTCCCATGAGTATGAAGCATGGTCCCACCTCCCGGTGGTCCGTATTTATTCAATTAGAATGGATGCTGAGGTTGAGTTGCTATTTATTTCAGAAGTTGGTACACCTTAATTAGAGGATATGTTTCGACACCCACAATTCTATGTGGGCATTGTGAATGTATTGTACGTGTTAAGGGTCAAACTAGAATTACATGTAAATGTCCATCTCATTTAATATTAGTGATAATGATGGAAAAAAAGGGAGGGTGAACCTTATGAAATAGTTGAGAGAAATATCATGGATGATGAGATAGTTAATGGGGAAGGTGGGCCATGGTAGCCGACCATGACATGAAGGAGAGGTCGACATCCTCGTAGTCATGGTTGTGGGTGTCAAAGAATTTATAGGGGAGATGACACAACACGAGCCTTTGATCTTAGGTAGAACTCAATGAAAGACTTGGTCTTTGATTGTTTTTAATCTGACTTTTGTTGTTGTTTTGGGCATGGCTTTTTTTCTTGTATCTGTGTTTCGACCTCATCCTTCTTTGCACTATGTTTCTTCTTTAATAATGGGGATTTGACCCCAATTTGTTATAAAATATATAAATATATATATATATATATTAAAAGTATTTTTAAGTAATTTTAAATATATTTAAATAATTACATTTAATTACAAATATAATAAATATTTTTATTATTTAAAGATATTTATTACAATTAAATAATTTTAAATAAATCTATATTTATTTATAATTTTAATTATTAATAATTCTATATTTATTTATAATTATAATTAAAAATATATATATTTTAAAAGTGTTTATATATAATTACAAATATATCAAAATAATAAATATGTTTATATATTTATATATACATAATTATATATATTTATCAATATATAAATATATATAATTATAAATGTAACAAATATATTTATTATAATTTTATCATTATTTAAATGTATATTTATTTATTAATAATAATAATTATAAAAAAATTATTTATAAATATTTGTATATAATTATAAATGTAATTAGATAATAATATATATTTATATATATTATATATATTTATATATATATTTATATTAATATATATATATATATATATTAGGCATTTGGGGGTATAATTATATCGAGTCTCAGACACAGACGCGTGCCTTCACCCACATGCTGATGCACGGGTCATAGACCCTATGGATAACCCACCCATAAAACCCTCTTTATTTGTATTATGTAGGCCTGTAGTATCCAAGAATAACCATAGGACTAGTATCGATCGATCAGACCTCCCCTAAAAACCAGCGATGGATAAACCTCAATCGTGCTTGCCTTGTGTGATCCCCACATCGATGCTGCCAAACCAACACTCACAATCACTCTATTGGATGCCAGGTTTCACTGCCACAAATCAACCGCTAGAACATCATATGCACTGTAAATCAGGGGTTCACCAATCCAAATCACCAGTCAATATGCTCAAAATTGCACCAACACCGTTAATTTTCATACGTCTCCACAAATCACATCTAAAAGCATGGCCACCATCATTGACCCCCACATGGAGATAAGTCCACTACCACTGCCTGTGGGGTCATCGAAACTATGGTCCCCACCACCGAAGGTCTCTTCCCCTTATGACCACCAACCTCAAGCATCATCGCCCATTGAAACTAGCATAGATCCAATGCCACAATGCCTTGTACCGCGTCAACGTCACTATCGTCGGGCTCCCCCCATCACCGTCGCTGGAACAACACCACCTTAGAGAACATCCATCACCATCACCCTTATGCCATAGTAGGCCCATTTGAATTTTACACACCAAGAACATACCAAATATTATAATCCTTATGTTGGAATCGAATGACGCCAACCCCACAACATAGCCCCTGAAAATACTTGAGAGGCCACATATGGATTCCACTAGCATATGAATGCCTGCCTTGATGCACTGGAGGGGGTCTTGAACCACTCAACTACACCCTCACATGCTATAAATATATATAATTATAAATATAATAAAAATATTTATTATTTTAATTTATTTATTATAATTTTATAATTTTCTAAATAAATATATATATATTATTATAAGGTCATCAAAAAATATATTAATATTATTATTATAAATATATATATTTAAAAATATTTTTAAATAATTATAAATAAATTTATATAATCATATATATATTTAATAAATATATTTATTATAATTATATAATTATTTAAATATATGTATTGTAATTAGTGTTATAATTAAATGTATTTAAAAAATATTTATATATAATAATAACTATATTTGTATAATTATATGTGGTAATAAATATAACAAATATATTTATTATTTAAATATATTTATTATAGGCCTATAATTATATATATATATATTTATAATCATAAAAAAATATTTAAATAGAATTTATATATAATCACATATTCTAGGTGATTGGGGTACTAGTACAGTGAAACACATACAATCGACACACCCACAGGCTGAATGAGTAGATTGTATCCCCTAAGGTTTAATCTTCCCATTAAGCCATTATTTATTATAAATATTAGGCCAGTAGACCCCATACCTATTAAATTGATTGTCCCATTAAATATTTATTTTATTGCCTATAAAAGGCATGCTGTATCATCATCCATGAGACCCGCAACACCCGCTGTATGTGTCTTCATCATCATCATCATGAACCCTTCATTAACACTTCCACTAACACCCCTTCCTTTTTCAACCATGGATTTGCAGCTCACCATAATCAATCCATAGAATTGTCACTGTTCGTAGTACAATGCCACCACCAAGAACCAACAAACGGGCCTCCCATGTAAAAAATGATGGACAAGCCCCCTCCCATTATTTTCTCCCCAGACGTCGTGTCAGTGCCACAAATAACCACCAAACCACCACCTCAGTCATCGAGTGGGGGTTCACCAATCCCATTTTCTGATCAAGATGCCCACCTCCATAGTCTTATCTACCGCCTATACCTATCAACCATCCATTCACAAAACATAAGTTGCTTCCACCATCATCACTAGCATCACATTGGTCACACCGGCGCAACCCGCTGCATCCTAGGTACCGTCGAAGCCATTCCTTCACACATCTCTCCTGAAGCTACGTCGTTGCCTATGTTCATCCTGCACCAATGTCATACTGCCTGATGCACTCCCTTGGCTCCACCATTAATGTCTGTTAACCTGCTGCCTCAACATCGAGGATGTTGGATCCACCACCCTTACTATCAAGCGGGGATCCCACTATTATAAACCCACAAGCGGCCCACCAAACATCGACCCCCCAAATCGGGCATTCATACAAACAATATGCTAAATAGGAGAAAGCATGATTTGATCCCTAATCAAATGCAGTCTAACAGTGTACCATAACTAATAGGGAAAACCCAAGTTGCTTATATATAATTATATTTATACAATTATATATATAATTATATATATATTTATTATGTATATATATATTTATTAATATATAAATATATGTAATTATAAATATAATAAAAATATTTATTAATTAGTTGTATTTATTATGATTTAATAATTTATAATACGTATATTTATTTATTTATAATTAAAATTATTAATATATATGATTATATAAATATAAATATATTATATATATAGTAATAAATATATTATAGATTTTTATTATAAATTTATAATTATTTAAATATATATATATATATTTATAATTTTTCAAATACTTTTTAAAACAGTATATATATTTATAATTTTAAAATTAACTATTTAAGTACATGCCATACATACACATGTACACATGTTATATATATATGTACGTCCTAGGTGCATGTACATATATATATTCATAAAAATAAATAAATATATACATGCACAACATGTATGTATACTCATACACAAAACACACACACACACACACACAGAATATAATTCATGCACATATATACACAAAAAATTGATATAAATATATTATTTCAAATACCACAAATATATTAACAATACATCATTTATATATATATTATTATTTGAGTTATTAAAAAATATATATTAATATATCATATGTATATTAATTATATACAGGTATTTTGTAATTAATGTATATAAATAAGCATTAAAATTTGAATATTAATATGATAATTTTATATAAATTAATAACATTTTCTGTTAAAAGTTTTTATCAACATTACGAAAATAAATGATAAAGATGTACATTTATTAGTGTTGAAAAATACTGATATAGCCTACACTTTTATCAGTACATTTATGATCATTATTAAAATAATTTATCATCTCTTTTAGCCATCATTGATAAAGGTTTCATTCTCTATTAGCGTTTTATGGTTAGCACAGGTAAAACCCAGCGCTGGCTAAAGCACGATCTGTTGTAGTGGCAGTTCAGTAGAACCAACGATTTCTAAAAGTTCAGATGATAATATCAGTGATGGAGGATTCCAAATGATGAAAGTGTAGAATAATCCACTATATAAAATACATTTAAACATGTTTTATTAGTGTTGTTTTCTCAAAAAAAAATCAATTATTGAATTTTGTAATGTTTTCTAGAAAAAGTTGCTAAATTAGTTAAAAAAATAACAACATTTAAAAATGATGCTATTTTTGATTTAGAGATTTTTTCTAAAAAACCTAGCTGAATTAGTGATTTTTTTATCAATGTTTTAAAATATTGTAAATTTTTAATTTAGAAACATTTTCGGAAAAGCATGGCTGAATTAGTGATGTTTTTTTAAAATGATCTCTTAAAAACAAGGCCAATTTAGCCACATTTTTGGGAAAATGTGGCTAATAATATTTATGTGTGTGTGTCTATATATGTGTATGATATATTAATAGAATATTTTTATTTATCATTATTATCAATATATATTGTATGTATTAAAAAATATATCAAAAATAGTATATATATACACATACAACAATATTATATATATTTATGTGTGTGTGTATATATAAAATAATATAAAATATATATATGTATATATACAATAATATATTTCATATACAATATAATATATATATATATATTGTATATTGTATATTTTAAAAATACTATTTTATATATTTTATATATTGTATATTGTATATAATATATTTTGATTGTTGCATGTATATACTATATAAATATTATAGGTACTTTGGATGTACAATTTTAGCGTAACGTACACACTGTTGGGTGCCTTCCTGGTTGGCGCACCGCGTAACGCCTCTTCAATTGGAGCACTGTGTGGTTTCACTGTTAATGAGGTGTTTTTAATGTAGGCCAAGACTATGTGAATTAATTCACACGGTGACACGATTTTGACGCTACAACATTATTTGAGGCAGATTCTTTTTCTTATATAAGGAGGCAGGGGTAAGGCATTTCAACACACCAGCATCAACAACACCAAAAGAAAATCCCATTTGGTGATCATCTTTGTTCGATAATCATCTTTCTTTCTCTCTGTCTTTGATTCACTACTTTTATTCTTGAGTATTACTTTTGAGACCCCTTACATTTTTGGGGAGTCTCTACCATGTACCTCTTGATTTTAGTGGATCCCTCTTTCTGGACTAGGTCCTGTGGTTTTTCCCTTTTGGGTTTACACGTACAAATTTCTGATGTCAACATTATATTATGTAGTTTTTTTGGTCGTTGCGCATCCTCATTTATTTGAGGGTAGGATTTTATTTTCATTGTGTGTTCTATTTTCGATTGTTTGTGTGTCCGTCTCTTTGACGTCTTTCCCAAAACAAACTCACACCTCACAAATAGGATGTGCGTAGGTTATAGCCCCCCTAAGGGATAACCCACCCATCAAACCATCTTTATATAGGCCTATAGACACTATACTAATATCAGACCGAAGACCCATACAACTTATGCCTTGCAAGGCCCATTCATATAGCCCATAGGGCCTAGAGAACCATTTCCCATTTGGCCAAAACTCATCCTAGATCTCCTGTCAGCATGTCACCACCATATCACTCCAGCCACTAAGACGTTGTAACCATGAAAAAAGAATTTCCACAAGTGATCGAGCCTCCCTGCAAATCAATCGTGAATAGAGCCCCCTCCATGCCCTGTCTGAATGGCTCAAAGGACTTATTTTTTATTGATTTTTGATAACTCCCCTTTCAAGGGATGAGGGGGAACCCTTATAAGGCCCATATTCTTAGATATTACATGACTTGTAGGTCTTATGAAATATAAAGACTATACATGGAACTCCTCCTCCCATCTTCTTCATCATGATATCGTCTCTCTACCTTTGCATGGCTGTTCGACTAGGCCTCTCATGCAAGCACAGGCTAGTCTCGATGGAAATTCCATAACCTCTCTTTCTGAAAAATCCTCTTTCCTTTTTCTTTGGTGAACGTGCATGCTCTGAATCCTTATCTGGAGTCCTCTCCTTATAAATTCTGTCTGATCATTTAAGAACAATTTCAGGTGGCCTGAAGGGCTTGAGGTGGCCTGAAGGACTTGAGGTGGACCAAAGGCCATGAGGTGGCCAAAAATCCTTACTAGACCGAAGGCCTTGGGTGGCCCTAAGGCCTTAAAGGACCCAAGTCCCAAACCGGTGGGCCGAAATCCCCAACTGGTGAATAGTTTCGGCTGCTACATTACTAAATAGTTCCTACTACAGTGCATGATACAGTACCTACTATAGCACTGCTATAGTATTACTATAGTACCCTAGAAATATCTCTCTACCCGGTTGTGAAATTGATTCTCTTGGATTCACTTGCTGAGTCCTAACCAACTGGGTTGAGGCTCTTGTGCCTCCTCTATGCCATTCATTGTGCAATCCCTACACTGATGCAGCCAAACCCACACCCGCCATCATCTCATGGGACACCAATTTCCCTAACACTAACGAACAGAGGGACACCACCCCATTGTCAAGCAGAAGTTCACCAATCTCAATCATTGGTTAATAGGCATACCACCGCATCAGTAAAAATCCCATACAAAAGAATCCATCAACAATACCCCAGTCGCGGAGAATGATTTTCTGCTGTTGTTGGGGTCATTTAACTTACGACCACCATAGAAGATGGTCACCACCACACATACTCCACCAACCACAGAGCACCATCACCCTTCGAAACTAACACAACCACAATGACGCAATGCCTTGCATCACCGACACAATCATCGTGCTCCTCTTACATCGCTGTTGTGGGACTAATGCCATTCTGAAGCACCATCATCACATGATCTTCCTATTATATCAAGCCCTAAATGAATATATTATTAATATATATATATATATTAATATGTATATTAATAACATATATATTAATAAGATGTATATCAGTAAAATATATATTAATAATATACTAATAATATGTACGTTGTATATCTAAGCATTATAATATATTAATAATATAATAATATATATATAATATATCAATTATACATTTTTATTTATTATTTCCAACAATAATATTTTTGTATATATATGTGTTTATAATATATTAATAATATATTTTAATTTATTACTATTATCAATATTTATATATATTTTTGTATGTATTTATAAATATAACAATAATATTATACACACACACACACAATAATGTATTATATATTCACATAATATTATAAAAATATATATTGTATATACAATAATATACAATATATATAGTATATTTTATACGTTAAAAATAAAATATATTGTATATATTTCATATTTTATATTTTATATTGTATGTACATATTGCATATATATGTACTATCTATTATATATATTGTATATTTTGTATTTCACATCATATACAATATATATTTTATACGATATATATTGAATGTATATATTGGACATATAATGTATATTGTCTATATTGTAAATTGTATATTTTATATATTAACGCCAATGTATATGTTTATGATATATTAGTAATACATTTTTATTTATTATCATCAACTATATATATATATACATTTTATAATATAATAATGATAACGTATTTTTATTAACAATATATATATTTTTGATTAAAATATATTAATAATATGTATATATATATATGTTTATTAATAATATATTATTATTTATTATTATTAATGATATATATATTATTATACAATATATTAATGCAAATGTATATTTATTATAGCAATATACAATTTATTGATAATATATTTTATTATTTTAAAAAATACATAAAATATATTTGTGTGTTCTTATTATACATATTAATAATATATGAATAATATACAATATGTATGTGTGTGTGTGATGGGAAAAAATCCCACATCAAAAAACGTTGTGGGTAATTTTCTCTTAATAAATAAAAAGGGGGAAGAGATTTCTATAGAGTTTTTTGGGGAACTGAGGTGGGTAGTAGGTAGGGGAGTATATCGTTGCACGAGCATGTTGGGTGGGGTCAATTACTTACGTGTAGGTAGAGGGGGTTGTGGGATCGTGTGAAGTCATCTGCGGTAGGGGGTGGTGGGAAAGCAAGGTTGATCACCGACGATGAGATGAGGGGGGGGGGGGGGGGTAGAGGGTGCACGACGTGCAAGGAGAGGCAGGGTGGAGTGGTGGGGTCACCATCTAGGGGTGATCATTTAAAGACCCTGACTCTAGTAGCCGAGAACCAGTGGTTACTCTATTACATTGGCATAAGATACAATGAATCATATCCCAAAGGACCAAATAGTTCAGTAGTCTTGGAAAACTATATACATATATGATTCCCATATTAAATTTGAAAACACAAATTACAATATTTTTTCTAGAATAACATTATTTCCTATAGAATATCCTTTCATAACAGTCCTAATATATATATTAGGTGCTTGGGGGTAAAATTATATTCAAACATGTGCACACAGGCACACATTGCACACACAAGATGGAGATGGAGGCCATATCCCCCCAAGGGGATATCCCACCCATCAAGATTCATTTATTTAGTACATGGACCATAGACCGTGTGGACATGAAACTCATGACATGGCCTGAAATCCTAGTTCAACGTCATGCCTACATCATCTACTATGCCACTACTTACATAGTACAACAATAATACATATTCCCAAGAGTTCATGAACGCAAGATCTCCTAGATTCCAAGTAAGAGCCTCTACCACTCAAGCACATGCTCATTAGTAAGAACAATATCAGTATACTATGTATTATTGGATAAAGGAAATAAAATAAGGATGAGGTAAAATTATTGGTACAGGATAAATATAGTAGAATCTATCATGAATCAGAAAGACTAATCAATATGTAATGGTATGAAATTGAACCACATTCCATTTAGTCAAACAAGAGTATAATATGGTAGGAATAATTGATGATCGGATAATGCCATATAAATAATCAGAAGAGAATGAAAATTAACCATGAAAATTATAATAATCAAAAAATCACATTGAATATCAAAAAATAATCTATTAATGATTTAATTCATAATGATAGACATCATAAACATACTTTCAAGGCTTCGACCAAGACACCATACATAAACGAGTAAGGGTCCAACCAATACCCAAACTAGTTTGTCCCATGAGAGCTACTGATGCATCAAGGGGTTATAGCGAGCCCTACCCATCACATGCTAAGTCTAATGAATTCCTCACATGTAAGAGAAGGAACATAGAAAACAAAAAAAACATCCATATTATAAAACAAGCATATGAAATGTGAATAGATTCCTTAATTAATAAACATTACCATAAACCATCCTGAGTAATATGGAGAATGGTATCAAAATAGCACATCCACAGTCAAACTGATCATAAACCATCCAATTAAATAATAAGAATTATATCAATAAAACTTATCCCTATTTTATTATAAGTACAATAATGTTTTGATGTCATTAATGAATATAAATACCATAAAAAGTTCCTTAATTTTTTTTTATAAAAGCCAGCTTTGAGTTTTGAAAATCACTTTTTAAAAATATGTTAACAAAACATTTTGAAAATAATTTACTTTGAAAATATCCTTTAAATAAGTTTTTGTGACGTCCTGGACAAGGTTCCACTCAATGTTTCCCCAAAAATGGTGGGCCACCTGGCCTTTAGCGCACCTTCCCATACAATAGAGGCTCCCAATGATTAGTGAGGGCTAAGGGTTTGTTAGTGTGGAGACTATTCCCTCATGTTAGTGTGGAACACAGTAGATAAGTAATAACAGATAGGTAGCAGAATTGTAAAAAAGAATTTTAAATGATTGAAAGAGATGATATATCTACTGGACTAGTAACCCACAACAGCATAAACCGTATATCCTAATAAGCATGGGAAAAGAGGATTAAACATCCAATAAATAATAATAAACTCATTACTAGAAACAAAATCATATTAAAATGATGATAATGTATTCTATATCTATATAAAATTGGAAAATAGGTATACATGGTAGTAGAAAATACATGAAATACAAAAGAATCCAAAAGAAACATAAAACTATATATCATCTTGAGCACTGGTCCAGTCATCTTCTACCATGGTCCATCCTAAGAAAGAAAGGATAATCAAGCGTCAATAGTGGTATGCTACCCCTTGTCAGCACCTAATTACAGGTCATCTTCTAGGGTACCGATGGAGACCCAGATAAGGTCTGAGATAGAACTCATTAGGGAAACACCAATGAATTATAAACTATACATTCTATGGATATAAACAAACAGTGTGCAGGCATATATAAAAGTATAAAAATTCAATAATGATAATTGATACCTACTTCAGCATCAACAGGTAATGTCTTTGAACACGAGATAATTTAATTAATTATTTTATATTCAGTTTCAATTGTTAAGTCACGTGAGGTTTAAAAAATTAAGAATATATCTTAATAATAATAATAATAATAATAATAATAATAATAATAATAATAATAATAATAATAATAAAGGATCCAAGGTATAACAATGCATCCTGTAATAATGATAACAGTGAAGAGGATCCTAGGTAGTAACCAAGACATCCATCAATGTAGGGGTTTAGAGAAATTATAAATAACATGCAACATGACTATAAGGGTTCTAGGTGTAATCCAAGGTGCATCTCCCAAGGAATTACGTTAAAATACAATTCTAACTGACTCCAAGGATCTCGTCCCAGGTAAAATGGGCTAAGAAATATTAGGCCCAATGGGGTGAATCCATGGCACCACATGTCTAAATACATCAAGATAGATCCAAGGAGTGTATCCAAAGAATCCTATTATCTGGAAGACAGTGAAGGGATCCTATGGCAGCACATCAAGCATCCTCTGGTAGAAAAGGTCCATGTTCTAAAGTTGGAATATCCCTCAGAAACCAGAACCTTGAATCTGAATGGCATCCTCTAAGTGCTTAAGGAATTCCCTTGAGAATCTAATGCTGGATCAATTAAAACTATTCTCCCATTGATAATATGGTCTATATTTAATAGGCGCCTTATACTTGATTCATTATATAAACTAGGACACATAATACTCAATACTTTTAATAATTTAATAGATTTAGTTTTTTATCCTTTCATATATGTGACTAGTCTAATAGGACATTACACCATTTATTGCTTTCAATTACTTAATCAATTATTTGGTTCATTACACTTCCTTCCATTAAGAAAGGAAATATCTTCTATAGATATAAAACCAATCAATTTTATTACATTAAATTAGGCCAAGATATATATATATATATTATACTTTCAACTTACCATTTTAAAGGTTCATTAATTAATAGATCAATTAACATAAAAGGGTAAAGTGAAATATATAAAATAAATGTTAGCAATTTATTCATTTAGCTAAACACTCACCTTTGTGAAGGTTAAGTTAAATCACACTTGAACAGTGTCACAGATATCAAACCATGGCCACTAAAGCAATAACTAAAGGAGAACCCTACTTGGTGTGGAAGCATTGACGTCTCAACCCCAATTACGCAATGATCATAAATAAAAAGTTCTTCAGAACATGATAATGATTAATATAAGAAATTTTTGTGAATTTAAATAGGAAATGATCGATGAAATCATCATGCACACCATGAAATTAGTTTTAAAAATAGCAAAACATGACGGAAGAATCACAAGCCACCAATATTTATCTGATAAAACTATCCTTATCTAGTATCATCATTTGGTTTGTCCTGTACTAGAAGAAATCTGAAGAATGGATCAATGCCTTGAAATTAAGTAATATGATCCTACATAAAAATAGTGTAATCGATATAAATAATAATGATGAAAAAAGACTAAGGATGAAAGTGATTAACTTGAGGAATCCAATGAGGCCAATAGTTCTTGAATCTATGCTCTAATAATGAAGATATTGAAGAGCCTAGGAGGAGGAATCTTTGGAGCTCCAATGTGTAAGAAATCATTTTCACATTATAAATGATAGGGGAGGAAAATAATTATAGGTTTCTATGATTTTTAGGAAAAAATCACAATTTTACTAAAGGAAAAAGGGGCACAAGGTTTGTAAATGTAGTTGGGAAAACCATGTGCCAACTGTGCATGGATCAATTCATAAAGAGGGTACCCACACGGTTAGGCAACACAGTTAGAGAAACCATACACCAAATGTGTAAAATACATCTTCTACATTTTAATGAGATACATGCATGGGCATGAAGCCTTGGGATCATGGTTTTGGAATCCCATGTGCCCTTCTCAGTCCTCAATCCAACCCCACACGGTTAGGAGATACTGAATGGGCTGGGTCCCATAGTGTGTACTAATCGTGCGACCTAGTGTTTTTCTCCACCATACGAGGTTATGTGCTCTAAAAAATTCGTGTACACCATCGAAACCATTATATCCTCTTAGGTAATCCAATATTGGTTCATAATAAATAATTAAACCAAATTTAAAAGGATACATACCTAAGATAAAAAATAGGTTCTTATAGTCTTCCCTTTAAATTAAATCATCCCTGATTTTACCTTCCAATGGTGGAAAACATCATCTGGGTAGAACTCCAGCCACTGTGCATGTACATCGGCCTCCCGCACATTTTTATCTTCCTATACCCGGTCGTACTACCATAACACCCATAAATAAGGGACTTACCGACCTCAGATAACCTTCATTCTCTGGTCAAATATGTATATACAATACTCCTCAAATGAAGCATCAAAATCTATCTTAACCTCCTCTGGATCAAAATTTTGAGACATTTTAGCATGATAATGATGAATCCATGAAACATGGATGATATCATGTATGGCATGGTACCTATGTGGTAGTAGCGATCAATATGCTACCATCCCGACTCTCAATAATCCCAAACATCTTGGTAAGGGAGATAACAACTTCCCTTGCTTCTGTATCCATCTATTCCCAAGTCTTTGTGAAACCCATAAGAAGAAACAACCCCTGACTTAAAACTCCATAGGTCATTGATGACGATTGACATGTGATTTATATCTATTCTAGGAAGTACACATACGCTTTATGATCAACTTAACCTGCTCGAAGTCTCCTATACAATACAAGGACCTAGTATCACTGGCTATCTTACCTCTATCCAACATAGGGGTGAAATACGTGGACTAACATACAAGGCCTCATAAGGATCAATATGAATCATTTCCTGAAATATATTAATATAGGAGGACTCAAGAAAAAGGATATGTTTCTTCTAATAACTTCCGAAGTCAAGGAATAATTCCCAAAGAATTTATTCAAAAATATGTATCATCCATTCTGACTGGTCATCAGTCTAAGGGTGAAAGTATGTGCTTAGATGAACATGTGTACCCATAGGTATTTTTAACCCCTACTAGAATCATGACATGAAATGAGTGTCCCTATCTAAAATGATAGTACAAGGGACCCCATGTATTCATACAATCTCATTGAAAAACACTATTATAATCTCATTAAAATAGAAAGTCTCCCACAATGGATGGAATGTGATACTTTTGTTAGTCGATCCATGACTACCCACAGTACGTTTCTACCATAAGGTGACCTCTGTAAGCTGATGAAAAATCCATGGAAACATATTCCCATTTCCAATATCTGACTAGCAGTGGGTGTAAAAATCTAGAAGGTTGATGGTGATCAACATTCACTTTCTGATAGGTGGAAAACATACTAATAAAGCCTACTATATGAAATTTTACCCCAAGAAATCAATACTAGCGTCACATATCTTAATACATCTACTATATGCCTAAATGGATTACTCACTGAGAAGCATGGGATTCGCATATCAATTCCACTCTAATATCTGTAGGAACCTAAACAAGACTATGAATACAGAGGATGTAATCTCTATCAATAAGACAATCCATAGGTGGGTCCTAACCATCAATACTCTCTCACAGGACTAACCCCTCAGTATCTAAAAATGTCCTACTCTTTACCCCATCCCGGAGAGAAGAGGTAAGTGTCGAGGATGAAATATAAGAATATTTTTTTTGTCATGAAAATTCATATGTGGGTTAGAAAATAGGGCCTTTAATTTCTATTCATCACTGGATTCATGTTTGGATTATGACTGAGTTTTCTGAATCATCACATTTGCTACAAAATTTCCCCTTCTATTCTAATATGCAAGATCAAAATAGAAAGAAAGAAGGTATTAGACCCATCTTCAATATATGAGACTCAAGTAACACTACATAAATATTTATTTGAGGTTCGTGTGGTCTGTATACACCACAATGTGCTCACCCATAAGATAGTGTCTCCAGTAGCGTAAGGAATGTACAACAGTTTCTATATCAAGGTCGTGTGTCAGGTAATTCCTCTAATGAGACCTCAAATACTGAGATCCTTACACAATGACTCTATCATCGTGCATCAGTACTACACCCAAAACAATTCTAGATGCATCAAGAAACACTATATAACCTCTTTATGTATTTGGAATAATTGGAATAGGATTTGAGTTAAGCCTCCCTTTTATATTTTTAAAGGATTTCTCATACACTTTGAACCACATGAACTTGACACCCTTATTTGTAAGACTTGTAATAGTTGAAACAAGCCATGAGAAGTCCTGTATGAAATGCCTATAATATCCATCCATCCCTAAGAAACTCCATATATCAAAAATATTTTTTATATACTCCCAAGAAATCAAAATAATCACCTTCTCTAGTTCAATAGATACTCATGGTTTTGTGAAATTATGACCCAAGAAGTGACCTTTTTTTATCCATAAGGGGAACTAAGAAAGATTGACATAATGCTGATACTCTCTCAGTGTATTCAAAATGATATCAATGTGATTATCATGATCTCTATGAGTGTGATAATACACTAATATGTCATCCAAAAATTTCCAGATTAAAGAATCTAGATAGGGATGGAAAACTCTATTCATCAAAGCCATAAAAATGAAAAGTGTGTTCTTATGACCGAATGTCATAAAAAGATACTCATTCAAACTATAAATGCCATGGAAATATGTAAGAGCTATTTATGAAGGACTGAATCAAACATGATGATTTAATGATCTCAATTTGATCTTAGAAAACACCACAGATTATTAAATATGGTCAAATAGATCCTTTATTCAAGGTTGTGGATATTAGTTCTTAACTGTATGCTTATTCATCCAACAGTAATCCACACATAAACAAAAATTTCTATCCACATTCTTAGAAACAATCATGGTTGATCACTTGGATGAAGTATTGGATCTGATATATTATTTAGAATAAAGATTCTACAACATTTCCTTGATATATTGAAGCTCAATAGGTTCCATTTTTTATAGAGTAAAGGACACTGAAGCTACTCCTGGAATACGATCAATCGTGAACTCTACCTCTCTCTAAGGTGGTAATCTGGAAAAATCATTTGGAAATACATTCCTAAAATGATGTAATATGGGAGAAAAATTTATCAGATGTATTCTCTACTCCTCTATAAAAATACTAGTAATATGGTTGGTCACATCACCTATGATATGATGATATGTTCTATGTCTACCTGTCCAAACATTCTACTATCCCTTGTGAAGATAACATCTACTTTATGGTGATGTAAATGATAAATTTATGTGATATTACTCTATAAAAGGTATTATATGTGACCAACTAATCCATTATATGAATGACATCGAAGCCTATCTTCTCAATAATAAAGAGGTTCCATAAGAAGGGGTAACTACCTACCTCAAGGGGGTAGTCCCTACATTGTCATATTCCCTCATATTACACTCCCAATTGTGTGTCCAAGGTCATCACACCGCATTAATATTTAATTTCAATCCCGATAATTTCCACAGTAGAAAAATCGATAAAATAGTGTGAAGAAAAATTTTCAAATAAAGTATATACCATATTGTAGGATACTGGAATAGTACCATGTGCTCTAGACATTCCTGCACTATGATCCTCGGGTATCGACTATAATTCATAAAACTGACCTAATCCACAACCATATGATACAACTGGAATACCTTTATTAGGTTCACTCTGTAGACATTGATGATCATAAGTCTGGATACCATGGGCACAAACTCCTCCTTGGCCAGTTCTGCTAATGCTACTCCAACTCCCCACCTGACGCGGTGTAAATGATCTTACCCCTGAAGGTAGTGCTGATGTAGATTCTCTTCCACTATAAGCAAATGGAAAGGTCCAATATAATATTTTAAGATTCCTTATATGGATACCCAAATGACACTCTATTGGGTCTCTATCATTATGAGGCTTAATATTCCCATGTCGTTGACACTGATGGCTAATAACAGAGCTATCAGAATAGATACTCTAGCCATCATTACTCTGATGTGAAACCTCAAGGGAACACTTCCTTCTATTAGAAGAACTACTAGCCTACCTCAACACCAATCATATGTTCTCAATACTATTGCCTTCCCTCCTGATTTGATTAGTGATAAGATCCTAATTAATGATAATAGAATAGGTAGGTGGGTGAATGATATTCACCTGAGTACAGATGAAATATCTAAGTCCATCATTGATGTGTATAGTATGCGATAGCTCATCACCAGCTAGAAGTGGTTCAATGTTCTATAACTGAGAAAAAAATATGGTTATCCCATCACTAGCATAAAACCCTACTCTAGGTGAATGATCTCTTGGGATTGTTCATCTCTCAGCATCCAAGGAAATAAGTACTCATAAAAGATAGTCTGGAAGTCATCCATAACATTCCCCAATGATGACCAACCTGGGTAATCACATCCCACTAGTGCTTGGGAAAATCACCCAACATATAGTTAGCAATATTGACCATCATCTTTATAGGTGTCTCCAGATGATCAAAGATAAATAGAGTTCCATCCAACAAAGACTCAAAAACCTATAGAACACCATCCCTAGAAAATATGGGAGGATGCTTCTACTGGAACTCACATGTGAGATCAACCATATTAGGTTCAGGCCATGTATCACCCTACATAGACTACATCATATGTATAGAACCGTCTCAAAGATGAGTGTTAATGCATAGTTTTGGTATAACTAGTATTTCCTCAAGGGGAACTCTAGGTGGTAAGACTGGTGGCTTAGGTCCCACTGACTCGGATGCATAGTCGTCGCCGATTTCCTACCACATAGCACAAGGATATTGTGGTGGCATAGCTCTAAAAATTCCAACCACATGCCTCTAAACAATATTAAATATTTGATATAAACACTATTGGAATAAGATCATAAGAATATGGGATCAATACCCAAGGTATTACCTAATTACCTTCTTATATGTCCAGGGTATTGGTAAGCATTTGAGTTTAATTTTCATGGTTTCTAGTAGGTGAAGGGTCAATCACATATTTCCTCTTCATTTACTATCATCTATTTCATTTTATAAGTTAATATTTACATTTAAAACTTTCAATTTTTTATATACATATATTAAGGCTCAATTAAATGAGTCACTATTCCCAATGAATAAGGGCCCATACACCTTTTAACTGAAATTGACACAAAATCAATTTCAATTTAACCCCATCAATATTCGGTTTCAAAATGTAACTGGAGAAACATGATTGCTTGAATTAGTTAATCACCCATTGTAATCCATGAGGTACCATACACATTATGAATTGAAACTAGAAATCACTCAATATCAACCAAAGAGAATCTCATGTAATTATAGGTACATAGATGACGTGGGTAAAACCCACTATTTAAGATTCCACCATCATCTTATATAGGAAAAATCTATTTAGACTGATGTTAACACTTTAAATAACTAACTCTATACGCTTTAGAAGATGTTATAAGGACAAATATATATAAAAAACCATATATCAATCAACAATCACAATAAACACAAGTAATGCAAGATATTAAATGCACCTATATGGCATGCCAATTTCTTGACATGTGAATTATAGGTTCCAATGAATGATGCATGTAACAATGCTTCCTTGCGCTCATATCATATGTACAAGGATGAATATCAATAAGCCATATCAAATATTGGAACCCATGCACATCACCCAACAATGAATGTATAACAACTGTAATAAGAAAAAATGAAAACAACATTTCACTTTTGACGATACTCAGTTTTTACCCCAAACATGGGTCAACTACTACCAAGCATGACTTATAATCAAGTTCCAAATCATTCATAAACTCTTTTCAGTTGTCTCAAAAGAGTAAATTAATAAAAGAACCCTATTATACCACTTTATGACATCTCAAATTAGGTTCCACTCAAGAGTGACCCAAATCCGGAGGGCCACCTGGGCTTAAGTGAACCTCCATGTATGCTATAGGTTACCAACTAGTAGCTAGGGCCGAGAGTGTGTCTGTGGTGTGACTATGCCCTTATGTTAGAGTGGATCATAATAGATAAGTAAAAAAAGATATATAGTGGATGCATGAATAAGAATAAAAAAACAACTGAATCATATGCAATATCAATTAGACCTATAACCCATCATAGAAGTAACAATATAAAAATAAGAAGCAGTAAAAAAAGGAGTTAAAATCCAAGAAATAATCATCATCTCAAAACTAGAAACTAGATCATACAATGATAATGATAATCTATGTCATGTAAATATAAATCCAGAAAACATGTATACATGTAAAAAAAGAATACATGTTATAAAAAAGAAGAAAAAAGAAACCAAAAACTATTATGCATCCTAAGAACTCGCCCGATCATCTTCTTCCAAGCTCCATCATAAGAAGGAAATCAAGTTCAAATGTTTAAAGAGGAATTCTTAACCTTGTAAAAACCTGAATACATATAATCTTCCCAGGTACCAATGGATGTCTGGATAGGGTGTGAGATAAATCTCAGTAGGCCACCACCAACATCATCTATACCATAAAATATGTGGATATAAACTAAAAGTGTGAAGAAATATATAAAAGTATATTAATTCAATAATGATAATTGATAGCTGCTTCAGCCTCAGGTTGTAATGCCTCTAAACATGAGATCATTTAATTAATTATTTTATTTTCAATTTATATATATAATTCACATGAGGTAGAATGAAAACTTACATGATATCATGATAATATTAATAATAAAGTATCCATGTTATAACAAGGAATCCAGTAATGATGATAATAGTGAAGAGGATCCAAGGTAGTAACCAAGGCATCATTGACCATAGGGGTTAAAACATCTTAGTAACAACATGAAACCCTGCAATAAGGGGTCTTGGTGTATTCTAAGGGGAATATCCCAAGGAATTACAAAGTAATATGATTTTAACAGAGTCCAAGGATCTTATCCTAGGTATAACAAGCTAATAATTACTGAGAATAATGGGGTGTATCCATGGTTCCACATGTATGATGACATTAAGTTGGATCCAAGGATAGTTTCCAAGAAATCCTAATATCTAGAAGATAGTGAAGGGATCCTATGATATCATATTGGGAATCCTCTTGTAGATAAGGTCCTTGTTCCAAGGCTGGTATCTCCCATGGTAATTGACAACTTGAATTAGAATGGCATCCTCTGAGTTCTCAAGGAATTCCCTCAAGGCTACCTCAAGTCTGACCATTCTTATAAAGATAAAAAATTCCATATTCAATAGGCACCTTGTACTTGATTAATTATATAAATTAGACCACATAATACCCATTAATTTTAATAATTCAGTAGGTTCATTTCGTTTCCTTTCATACAAGTGACATAGATCATAAGATATGAAACCATTTAATACTTTCAATTACATAATCAATTATTTGGTTCACTCTACTACCTTTCATTAATCATGGAAATTAGTGTTGCGGACATGCAATCAATCCATTAAATTACATACAATTTGGACAAGATATATATATATATATAAAATATAATTTACATTTACCATTAAAAAGGTTCATTAAATAATTGAGAACATGCCTTAAAAGGGTCAAGTGACATATATAAAATAACCATTGATAATTTATTTATTCAATGAAAATCTTAATTTTAGGAAGATCAAGTCAAAGAACACCGAAAAATGGCTTAGATATCATATCATGGACACTAAAAGAATAACTAAAGGAGAATGCTACTTGGGGTGGAAGAGTTGAGGTCTCAACCTCTAATGGTGAGATGATCATAAATAGAAATGTGTCATGGGATGAGAATTTCAAAAAATTTGTTCATCCACGTGGAACCCAGCCCCCTCCTTGGTAGGAGGGGATCATCCATCCATCTCTTCAAATGATGTGAGGTTAACTGGTTTCATCCTTTTATGGACTCATCAGGAGAGTGACCACAACTCCCAACCAGGGTGGTGTCGTAACTGACATGCACCATCATCCACATTATTGGGGTGACTTCCCTCTCTTAGATAAGGAAAACCCACATTAAACAAAATCTTGATAATATTAATGTTTTGGGATGAGATACCTATGAAAGGCTCGTGACATTTTACCACCACCATTCCATGCATTCCCTCATGCATGCAAGATCATGGCCTTGAGTGTGTCTACGTAATGGTGTTATTCTAACTAGCAGGATTCCATGCATGGCCAAGAGGACACTATTTTTTTATCATAGTATTTGTGGTCTACCCACTTCTCTAGGTTAGAATCCATATTGGTCCACCCTCAATTAGGTTCTCAAACCACCTCCTCGAAGCCCACCCTTTGTAGTGTTGTTTCAATCATTGACATTCTCTCGAACATGACCATCTCTATCGTTTCACCTCCTCCATGACACACTAGGACTCCGCTCCCACCACCAAGGTCCAGCCCTCAACTCTACAGAAATAGAACGAGGCACACTTGGATCTAATACCACCTGTCACAGGCTGAGCATCTCAACATAGCAGTTCACCCATGTGTTACCTCAGCCTCACCCATGGTGGGTGAGGTTCGGCCTGTTATAGAGGGCTTTAGAACAAAATCATGGTGAATATAAAAAATCTTATGAATTTAAATTTGAAATACCCAAATATATTAGTATTCACACCATGACATGATTTTATAAAATATTATCAATGATTTTATAGTATTTATCATCTTAAATAAATTAAGTATCTTCGATGGATTACGTTACACAGAACACTAAAATTAAAAAATGATTAAATATTAATATTTAATTGTGATGGTTATTACATAACCATTGGAATGGTGAGATTGAATTATATTAACTAAATTATGAAAAAAATATTGACACATGTTTATAAAATGAATTCATTGGTTAATACAGAATTAGAAATAAATATGAGAACCAATTGAACATAAAGGATCTGTTTTTATAAAATAATATTTTTATACCAACAATGACATTTTATTTTAATAAATTTATTTAATTACTATTTGTGAAATATAATAATGATTTTTTTTTCATATAATTAATTAAATGTTTTTAAATTCATCCATTATGTTTTATTGTCTTAAGTTAAAAAAATACAATTTTACGAATAAATAAGTATATATATCTAAATGTAATTTTTCCACCTTTCGATGGCACACGTATTTTAAATCTAAATATTAAAAAAAATTGTGAGTTTTATTGAAAAAAATGAATTTAATTCTTAATTTTGGGATATCAAAATTATATTATGGTGTTTTTTTGGTATTTTTTTAATAACTTTCTTCTTTTGATGAATAGTGAAAAATACTGAATTTTATTTGAAAAATATTTTTTCATCTAATTATTTTATATATTTAAATTATATTTTAAATTGTTTTTAATGTATAATTTGTTAAATTATACATAATGAAATTTAATTTAGTTCATTTGAATCAATTTAACTACGAAATTGGTTATAAAAACATTTTTAACGTTTGAACTTTTCCCTTTAAAAACCCACTTTTTCGTTGTGTGTGTGAGATTAATTTTAAATATAATTTTTCCAATTGTGTGAATTGAATATGGTAATTTCACATAAATAACTTATTTTGATGGTATTTTTCATTTAATATCCATTCTTTCTTTCTTTGAGGGTTTCCCATGTATTTTGGTGGAGGTGGGGCGTTTTCGAAATTTTGGCCAAACCGTGAGACCATTTCCATATTTAAAAATAAATTTTGTTTATTTTATAACTCCTTAATTTCTCAACATTTTTCATCCATTTAAACTAATAAATGTCCTCCCATGACCTATTTTTTTTTAATTTGGACACTTTAAGAATTCATAATAATGGTGGATTTGGGTTTTCATTTAAGGAATTGGGCCAGCCCAGAAGCCCATTTAGTTTTTTTTAAAAAAATTTATTAATAACATATTAAATTTTTATTATTTTCAAGTTATTAAAAGTGTCATCCCATCCCACTGAACCCATCCATGAACCCATTATCTTTTCCCCCTCATTGGAGCTCGTATGCATCACGAATTAGGGCATAACTTCATAGGGTTTCTCAAATCGTTTAGATTAGAAGAGGTAACTTCTTGACTTTATAAAGCATTAAACTATTACTATTTTCCCACATTCCAGATTGTAAATGTACTTATCTTCTTTATTAAAAACTCAATTTCATTTTTGGCTGTTTCAAAATTCATCTACTAGTGTATTTGGGGTGATTTCTTCAAGATGCCTCATGTAAGTGGGTCTCCTTTATTCTTCTTTCAATTTACGTAGGGTTTAATTCAACTTTATTAGGGTTTGTTACCTTATCATTGAGGTTCATCATGTTTCAAAACTAGGTTTTTGAACCTAGGGTTTTATTATGTATTTATTGGTTTAATCTTTTGTTTTTAGGCTTGATATAAGTCCCTTGTGGTGCGGCGGTGGTGCAGTTTGAATTTCAGATAAAGATTCAGTGATTTTCATTATTTTGGTAGATGATTCCATTATGTATGAAATATTTTCTACCTAGATGATGTGTTTATGATATGATCATGTTTATTAAATTTTATAATTTCTAAAAAAATTGGTTTTAGTGGTGTTTGTAATGCAAGTGAATTTTAAGTTCCAATTTTAGGGGAAATTGGGGATTTTTCATATAAATATTTTATTGGTTCATTTAGGGATACCCTATAATTACCTAGTTGATTTTATTGATATTTATTAGTGATTAAAATCATTTTTTCAATATTTATCCTATTTTTTTGTTCCTGTGAATGTTTTATTAAATTGTGTTTGTGAAGCCAATTGACTTTAAGTGCCATGTTTGAGTGAAAATAAGTGTTTTTAATAGATATAACTTATTGGTTCATATGGGGATGCCCGTAACCTGATTTTTTGTTTAATTAAAGGGAATTGAACTGAATTTTTTTTGGTGACATAAAAGTGTGCACATAGTTCATAAAGTGGATATTTTAAAGTGTTTTGGGTGCAAAATAATGTGAGATTTTGAGAAGTTTTTCTACCGAAAATGAAAATTTTATTTGGTGGGTTTGAAGTGGTATAAAATGTGTATAACTACTTTATTTTTTGTATGTTACTAGTAGTGGTGTTTTTATATTTAAATGAATGTGTGTTGCTTGCTGAAATTGTTTGAGCACAAAAGGGGAATCCTGAGTACCTAGGTGGGCAGATATGTACTAGTACGGCTAGTGAACCGGATGGGTTTTGTCCCTATTTCAATGAGAAAATGTATAATGAAAACTCTTACTAAACTATGTGGATGATGATCTGGGAAAAATTTGTTAGGGGTATGTTCCCTACTAGTGGCTCGTGCATTGGATATGATTGTTACTGGGATACTTTACACCGAGGTATGTGGTACAGTGGGCCCGAGACTCTCTAGTTTCTTAAGAGTGTTCCTGGTTTTGGTGATCATCTTATTTGTGGTTTTTAAACTTTTATTAGTGTGTGTTTGTCTGTACTTTAAATTATCTCACTTTTTATGTTTAATTGTGTTAAAATTAGGAATTTTTTAGTTTAAAAACTATTTTCAATTGAAAGTTTCAATTCTTGGAATTTTTCACCACTTTTCATTACATATTAAAATTGATTGCTTTTTAACCTTTTATTTCATACTCTTTGGAATATTTGGGTGGTATCTAAGGGTGTAAGTAGACTTGGTTATGTTTGACTCCGGTAATGGAAAAGCCTCAGGTGAAGGAGGTTCGGGTTGGTAGACCCTTTCTATAGTGTGGTGTTGTAGATACAGCTCGGGGGTGATGAACCCTTGTCATCTGGAGTCTTTGTGGATTTCTTGCTGCTTTATATATTTTTATTTGGAACTCTTGTACTATATATAAATGCATTTATTTAGATTTCGATTTGTTAAAACTTGTTTTTCATTAAAATCTCATATTCTTATTATTGATTTTTTTAATGTTTTATTCTTTCATACTCGGGTAAATGATTCACAAACATAATTTATTGATACCCAAGAACAATTGCTAGAACATGGGGATAGGGAATACCCTTCAAGACTTTTCATGGGATGGATTTGGTTCTGGTATTAGTGGCAACTAGATCAAGTTTTTTAAAAAAATGGTATCAAAGAGGGCCAATGTTTTTGGGTGATATTTCTATTTTTGAATGAGTCGGGATAGATAGGAGCTAGGACTATTGAGGCTTGGGTTTTTGGTCATGAGTAGGCAACCTAGACCGTACCCCTCATGGCAGAACTTGAGTCACCAGGGGAGGTAAGAATTGTTTGATTGACTTCGCTTCCAAGTGATACGTGTGGGCTGCAGACCACATATGGACATTGGGTGGGGTGTATTAGTTGTTTCTTTTATTACTGTAATGTGTTTAGATTATTTATATTTGATGTATCTGATTAAATTTTCATGAATTGTGGTATTGACTATTTATTTTGTGATTGTTTCGTTTTGTAGAAACATGCCTCCCTGAAAAGCTCACATGCACCCACAGAAGGAAGCCGAAGAGAGTTCTCCCACACTTATTGATCAGAGGATAGTCTAGGTCTTGGTCTGGGATATCCATGTTCGAGGACAAGGACCATCTTCTTTTCCATCTCCTGTTAGAGAGAGAACAAGGCCCAGGAGTTCTAAAAAAATAAGCCTTCCACCTTTTGAGGCAGCATAGAACCCCAGGAGGTATAGGAATGGATCATGAAGTTTCAGGGCATGTTCATATTCCTAGATACACCCGAGGATATTAGGTTGAAATGTGACTCCTTTCTATTGGAGGGTACCAACCGCAGGTGGTGGAATCAGTACTCCAGACTGGAAAGAATGAGCAGATGCACTGGGGATATTTCAAGGATGTCTTCAATGAGCAGTATGGCCCCGAGGTCTTGCCATATTCTAGGTACCGATAGTTCATAGACCTTGTTCAGGGGAATCTATTTTTGATGGAGTATGCTAATTGTTTCACTAAGATGGTTTGTTATGCTCCTGAAATTGACTCTAATGAGCAATTGAAGGCCCAAAGGTTTGAGAAAGTCTTGCGACCAAATATTTACTCCCAGATGTTATTGTTTAAGATGAGGACCAATGTTGAGGTCATTGATCAGGCATTCATGGTGAACATTGACAGAAAAGGCTGGGCTGGTTTCTCCAGATCAGTATCAGTAGTAGTTAGTGGCAGCTCCTCAGAGATGAGAAGTAAGCGGGAGGAACAGTTGAAGAAAAGATGTGGTAGTTCAGGCCACTCTTCCAAGCAGTTTTCATCTGTGACTTTTGATTCAAGATCGGTCATGTGCCACCAGCGTGGGAAGCCAGGGCACATCAGACCGGCATGACCACTTCCCCCCAAATCCTTGTTACTAGGATGCAGGTACGGGGCATCTGTAGAGGTTATGCGAGGTGGCATGTCCACTTCTGAGTGGGGCAGTGTCAGTGGCTTCAAGGGGAGTGCCAGCATAGTGAGAGCCATCGAGGACTGGGGGATCTCGATTTGGTGGTCATGGTGGTAGGGTTGGGTAATCATTTGGGCAGAGCTAGTTCAGGTCACAACCACATACTAGCGGTCTTGCTCAGGAAGATACCAGACATCTCCATGCAGTGGATCAGGCACTAGGATGATCAGAGGTGGGACCATTTATAGTTCGAGGTACCATTTTGATCTCATCTTCTATATAATCTACTATTTTTGATATCAGTGCCTCTTTTTCATTCATTTTTACCCACTTTGTGGACACACTGAATTTACCAACTGAGTTTTTTGTCTTTTGCAATGGAGTTGGTGACACTATTGGGAAAGGAGCAGCGTCTCAGGAGCCCATAGTGTGCGCTCTCCATGTCAGGGATTGAGATGGAGTGGGACCTCTTTTTATTAGATATGGAACTATTTGACATAATACATGGCATGGATTGGCAAGTACACTTCTAGGAACACATTGATTTGTACAGGAGGCGAGTGAGTTTCATGGCACCAGATGGGAGTCATCAGTTTTTTGTAGAGAATGGGATCCTTGGTCGGTTCATGCAGGACCTCCAATCTCAGAGTTGGAAAGTATTATCTTTTATTTATCTTTGCTCGCACAAGAGGATGATGGTATTTCCAAAAATCAGACACATTTCTACCCATAGACTTAAACCATTTTGACAGTATAATGATATCATGTTCTAGATACATGACATAAATTTAATAAGAATTCTCTTTATTCATTATCAATTAATAAATCCATGAGGTTTTCAATATGGAAAAAATAATGGATGCAGTTTCATATTAGGTTTATTAATGGCGCGTGTTTTCCATTTATTCACCATGCCATACCGATCTTGTAAAAAATTTTATGATTCACTTATTATTGAATTCATGCATCCACTATTTGTAACCCTTATTGAGAATTTTATTTCACCCATTTCATTTATTTACCTTCAATTGGTTATGAAGAGGAGATCATTTATTGAGTTTCTGTGGATGAAAGTTTTAGTTTTTGTTATGTATTGTATTTTCTATCATTTCCCAATGTAATTAGAGATACATATATGTATCTTTTTTACATCAAGACTACTAAAATGATTGTTACATCATGATGTCATTCATTCTGACCATGTCAATGTAAAAAGTAATGCACCGGCTCCGGTCTAGAGGGGTCATGGTGTTATAGTGTAACAAATCATTCAATTTCATTATATATACTTAATATAATATTTTTATACTATGTTATGATAGAACCCTATGGGTTGCAATCCGAAGGATTATGGCTATAAATTATGATAACAATTCTAGTATAACATATAAAATAAATATAGTGAATAACCATTCTAAATAATGTGGTAGAATTTTTTTGTTATTCCCAAACAATAACATGACATTTAAACACCATTTCCAGCAATAAAAACTTCAATAATAAAGTAGTGCATTTGTCATTCACCTCCATGTCAACTCAGTCCTGATTGAACATTCAAAATTAAATCTCTTCCACTAATATTCAACCTATCTCATGAAGACAGAATTAGTATTTAAATCAATTTGAATAAATCACTAACATATGTTTACAATAATATACAACTCACATTACAATGAATAATGGAACACTGTATAGATTCAATAAGATTCCAACATCAATTGAAACATAAATGGATTCAGTAATATCCTCCATTTTATTTTATCATTAAACATTCGACATTCTTATCTTTAAATCCAAACTCCATCATTCCCATCAAAGAGAAATCATTTAATCAATTTTATGAAAATGTGATCACACATGATATGGGAAGCTTGAATGATAAAATAATAATCACAATGTTGATAATCAAGATTCAAACTTATTTGTCAAAGAATATCACTTCAAATATAATCATTATTTTATAAATAAAAATAACTATGAAATTGATAAAAAAAACAACCATTACACATACTCATTAATTTTTTAATAGTTCACACATCAAACAAACACACATATTGGATTATCTTATTTATAATTTTGAAGAAATCTCTCCAAATACATTCTCCCTATTATGGAAGAGATATTAATTTATTTTATCATTGATCTCCCCCTTTTAAAATAAAAATACAAAGATATGATGATAATGGATTTTAAAAGATACTATATACATTTAATTTTGTAGGTGAAAATGTTTTCTTCAACCTATATGGATTTATAGTCATCACCACCTTTGAAATAAATCACCTATGATCATCCTCAATCTTTATTAAATAAAATCTTTGATCAAGAGTAAATTTTTTATAAACATTTAAAAAATAATTCGACTAAGACCTTTCCATTTTTATGCACTCCACATTTTATTGTTTTTCAAAATGTTTATAATATTTTCCTAAAATTATATCACCTTCATTAACACCTTAACATACATTAATGTTTTGATCTATTGCACCTTTGACTACACATTTAGGATTCTTCATGCCTATTCATCTACAACCATCTATTTTAATTTCATAAAATCATAATGGCTTCACAACCAATTCCTTGGTACACATATAAGAATAATATTTCGTTATTAAATTCCATCACTTTTCTTTCTTATTAAATATACAAATATGGGGTCATTGAATTTTTTTGAGTTATAAATATTTTGAAACAATCTATTGTAGCATGGAATTATTAGCCAAAACTTCCACACACATGACTTAACCTATTTATAATGGTCTTATCTCACTACATGTGTGCCTTATATCCCTTCCCATTAGCTAAAATATACTTCTTAAAAACTAGAAACATATCATCATATTCTCGAAATATCTAAATGATTATAAATGACCATAAAATTAAATATTCTCACGAAATGACAAATATATCTAGAAAAAAAATTATTGTTAGTAATCATCTGTGAAAAAGTATTTTGAACTTTTCTATTGTGTGTGTCATTTTTCACTATTTCTTCTTTATTTAGGAACCTTCCATTTATTCATAGATTATATAATTCTTCATAATCATTGTAAAAGATAATTTTCATTTTAAAAAATCTATAGTTCTATAATTATTCACAATGGATGTATCTATCATTGGGTATTATCCATCTTCTTTCATAGAAATTGAAATATCATATCTAAATTCATTCATATGCCATTATTAAAACAGTATAATGATAAATTAGTGTTCATTTTCATCTTTAAACAAACATCTTTTCAAATATTCATCATTCTCCGTCTCTATAGTGATTAATTAAATCACTTTCTCGATTTTCTAGAGTAACATGGAATCATTTTTCACAAATTTATCTTCTTCAAATTCAAATACCATAGAATAAATAATTGTGTCATTAAATTTCATCTAATTTAAAATACCAAAGACACAATCCTTTAATTATTCCTCAAACAAAACTTCATATTTTGATTCATCTACTGATTCATCATTTATAACTCCATCGATGTTTGATGATTCAAATATTTTAATAAGTCTCTATTTCTATATTCTTTCAGAACAGAAATTCACTAAATGAACAAATTTTTTTCAACTAATTAATGATCAATTTTTTTCACTTCCAAAACATGATGAAATATATTATTTTGTAATACTATTCATTCTTCTAGTTATTAAAGATCTTATACCCACTAAATTTTATGGAAAAAACCCTCTTTGGACATTGTAAAAAAATTTCCATGATTTTCTTGTGAGGACATTACTTCACCATCACATTCATCCACATTGAAATTATTCACATTTAAATCAATATCATATATATTTATCAACCTATACTAAATACAATTATTGGAATGGATTATTTCATCTTTACGAGAAAATTATTTTTTTAGTGCATTAAAAAATTGAATTTCATACTCATCACTCACTCATAAAATTATAATGATCCTTAATAAACATTACTTATCATTACAAAATAGTGTAAATCAATGTTTGAAGATATATAAAATGTCATAATTGATTGAGACAAGATATTAGTATATCATTTATCTATAAAAGTAACATTTATTCCTATTAAACATAGGAATTAAATTACAATTCACTAAATTGAAATGGTTCATTATAAAAGAAAAAATATTGAAATACAATTCAAAACAATATTAAAATATATTTAATAAAATTAAAATAAAAATTTAGTCACTTTGACGAAACAAATAGAGGGATAGAAAAATTACTATGTTGAAAACGTATCAACGAAACAATATTAAAACTTCCTAAAATATACGAAGAAAACTATGACTTGTTCCCATTCTAATTTATTCAGACCAAAAATGATATGGGTTCTTTTAGAGTGGGTGAATTAATGAACTATATATCCATTTATCCTTTTATGATTCATTTTAAATCAACCTTTACAACGTATTAAAATGATCAATCAGTATACTATAATTCCTAAACACAAAATAAATTCAATAAATAAAATAGACACTTGATATGGATGGTTTACTATTCAATATGAATGGTTGTGTACATGGAATGAACTAGAAGGCCCATGACCAGGAAATATATCAGAATCACTATGATTGATACACCAAGTATGTAATATCCTTGAACTAACGAAACTATATCAACAACATAGTTCACCAAACTCAATATGATAGTATTTTTTCATTAAAAATATATTACTATGACACCATACCCCATCATATATGATCCATGAATCTCCCATTGTTCATTGTTACTTCAATTTTTTCCTAAAATTATAATTTACTCAAACCATTATTGAAGTTTGGAAATAAGTATGAATCCTTAATCTTTTTGCTCATATGAAGTTCTGTTGATTATCATTCCTCAATCATATAAACCAATGTGTACAATTTGTGTCTATCATCCTCTTATCCACTATCTTTTTCGTTTATATTTTCTCTCTAAACCATTATTTCACTCTTTCTATATCATAATTTCTATAAAGCATCCCAAATTCATCTCACTCACCCTCCCTCGAGGAAATTTTAATTCATATGTTAAAAATAACCAAATTCCATTAATTTATATTCTTATTTGAGATTTATGATCACTCTAAGGTCATTAAGAATAATAATATTATGTTTTTTTAGAATTAATGATAATTTATATGTGGTTCAAGGTATCAAAAATAATTACATGACATCAAAAAATTGTAAAATGTTGTTTTCAATTAGACCATACTAGAACCCACCCGAGTAACACTATAGAAATTTTGGGAGTAACATCATAAAACTTGTTTTTAATAACTTTAGCTGATACTTAAGTTTATTGTATCCAAAATGATGGCAGTAGGATTTTTTTTCTTCTCACAAAAAATACTGTGGAATGTAATACTTTGGTTTTTTATATCAAAATATTTTTGGTCAAGTAGTTCATTTTTCAGGATCCTCCTTCACTTCATCAAATTCATGGTCCAATAATGAACCCCAAAAACATTCCAATACACTTAAGAATATCAAAAAAGTTCTTATATTCATTTTAATTTATTTAAATCTTTCATCTACATTTGTTTATTTGTGTTAACTAGAAAATAAACAACTATCTCCCTAATAATGGAACTAAATACCTGATGTCAATAATCAGCCCACATCAACAAATAACATAGATTGATTCAATGTAATCAACCATGTGAAGATGATAATCTATTTTTGGAATCATTTATTCCTATTTGATCTAATAAGTCAACATGTGAATCTATAAAAAAATCGATATGTACACATATGATAATTATTTAAAGGGTATGTTGGATGTTTTCATTATTATTCTTATGTCTGGGGAGACTATAATGAAAAAGATACACGGAAAACAGATACATTCAAGGTCATAGTTAAAATAAAATGGATATGTAAATAACATTTTCTGGATGAGAGGCATCATGTTTTAAAGGAATTGTTTATATGTAAAATAGACTAAAAACACATGTACATATATTCTCATTATCATTGAGTGATTCAATGACTTAGATAGGCTATGATTTCATTTATATATTAATCTTCCCATATACATTAATCTTAAATCATTAATGATAATGTTATTATAATATGAATTATTTATATAAAATTTTACCTTTATTCATTAATGCTTCATGGATAACTAAGAACTACACAGGATGTTTACGCGTGTCGCTGTATTGATAGTGAAAGAGATGAAAATATCAAATCAAAATAATATATTTTCCCCAAATTCCCAATAGTTTGTATTCCAAAATCCATTAAATGTCATTGAATCTTAAGGGAAGATTTATGAAGGAGGGGAGGAGATTCTATTATGTTAATCCTAGGAACCATTGGAGTAACCATATAGAATGAATGTAGGGGTGAGGAAACATTATAGAGTATTGATAAATAAAATTAGGTTATGTTTTTATACAAATGCTATATGATTATTTTGATTCTAAAATATGTTTCAGAAGAAGATAATGATAAAAGACATATTACCTAGGCTAATAGTATTATATTCCAGATATTTGAAAAAAAAATGTTCTAATAGGATCACACCACCATATAATTGACTTTTTGAATATTTTTTTAGAAATTGTTTTGATCATATTCTTTACAATATATGATATGGTTTTCATTATTTTTAGAAAATTTCGTTTTGGAAAATTTATGCACAAATAGGATGATATGTTGATACTCCTATACAAGATTATTGGAACACATACGCTCATGTAAAGTTCATGTTCCTTTGCACTGATTCTATACTTTCAAAAAAAATTGGATCCCAGAATATAGTCAGCTACCTTAGTACAAAAAAGTTTAGGCTATAATTATTTCATCTTTAGAAGACCCGACATTAATAAACATTGAAAACATGTAAACATAAATGTTCTGATATAATGATAGAATTAATTCCTAAACATTAGTCTCAAATAATTGTTCATTTCCCAATGAACATTTCATGTGAACTTTTTCAAACTTTGTGCATGTATATAATACACTGCATCTGATTCTAATTTTATTTCTTATGCATGCATGTGGGAATGATTTAATGCATGTAATTTTTTTTCTTATGGATCCTTAATCACAGACACATATCACATTAAATTCTATTTTTAACCCATGTATATAAAATTAATGCCATATTTCTTAGAATATCAACTATCTTTTTATTATCACATGCTATCTATGTCTTAATCATGGGTACCAGGCATGTCCTTGTATAAAATTTATGGGTATTGGATCATGCTCACTTCCCCTTTGCACAACATAAATGCACCTAAATATTCAAAATTTCACTCTAACTAATCACACACACTATCCATATATAATCACTATCTATAAATCACACTATATACTTAAATCATGTGAAAAAAACTATATTGAAGATGAATACACATCCTTCTCAAACAAGTCTAGAAAATTAGGTAATTTTTTAATACTCATCACACAACAGTGTATTACTCTATCTTTAGGAAAACTCAATATTGTCATGAAACAGTAAATAACACTCTAGAAAGTCATTCATGCAAAAATAAGCATATTTATGATTCATTCATGACCTTCTTCCCAATATTTTATGCATTTTTACACTATAAGATGTCTCCTCAAACTTGTTCATGTAATTATCAGTAGTTAACCTTCTATAATTCTTCATAGAAGATCTTATTAATGAAAACACGAGTTATCAGTGTAATTTTTACTAGATAGAGTGATGCATAACACACGTTCCCTTTCAATCAACCCTTCATTCAAATTTTAATCTTGGGATCTTGTTTTGTCGCACAAACTAGTGAAATATCATAAGGATATTGAGTTTTATAGTGCCTTGGTGGAACTCAATTCCTCATGATGCTAAACTAGTTTGATAAATTCATATAGATTTCTCATTGAAGTTTCTAATACTTGATGATATAAATTTTTCATAAAACTCTACCTTTCATGATCTAGAAGAGATCACTAATATTCTATCTCATTAGTAAATGAAATCCTGTCAACTTTAGTAGTAGTAGAATCTAGTGCAGGCGTCAGTATTTTTAAGAAATTATGATTGTATCAGAATATAATAGATTCATTGAAATTTTTCCTTAATTATTTTCATACCCTCATTATCTTTATATATTTTTCCACACTTTTTATCTACATTTTGATCTTCTATTATTATTTGAAAATGCAGTTTCATATAATTTCGATCGATATTGGTCCTTCATATTGAAGAGATGATGCAGAGAATACTTGGTTCAATATTCAATTGACATAGCCGAGATCCCATTTGAAATAACCTTCTCGATCCAGATTGGTGAAGAATATAACCTTCAAAATAAAATGGATGACCTACATAATAAAATAATCAGATCAGTTAAATTGAACAACCACATTTTCTGGGGCTATAGTGGATATCAGCAAATCAACCCCATGTTTCTACCTCACACGTGATCCCCAAAACCAAAATGTATTGGTCATTAATAACTTTATCAAATGCCAACCAGTTTTTCAAATAATAGTAAAAAAATTACAATTTCAATATGTCAAATCCAACTATACTCAAATCTATATGAAAAATAAATATCAATTTTATATCTCTTTATTCTTTTAAAAAATTTAAATCTTCTACCAAGAACTAATTTCCCAATAATATAATGCACTGGACACTTCAATCTATGAAAAAATTATTCATCTACAATGTGGTAAAACATATACTGAAATGCTATATATTAATCAACTCAAATTTCAATAATATAATAAGGTTGATTGAAAAAACTCATGATAGAGGTTCAATATATAACGACCAAGGTATTTATAAAATATTGAATTTTCATATCTATTAAAATTTATGAATAAACTAATAATTTTACATTAAATAGGAAACTTTTTCTAATAGCATACTAAACAAGAAACAACTGGTTTATCTAAAATCTTATGTCGCACACAACATTTAGTTATACCAAAAAATAATACAATACTATTATTATTAATTTAAATGGTAGTTAAAGCATAGCAATTAAAATAGAGAGAATGAATAGTATCAACTGAGTTTTTAAATATGTTTAAAAACTTTTTAAATAATGATTCATTTCAGACCATATTTATTAGAGATGGAAATAAAAAAATGAATATAAATGATGACTTATTATGAAAACATATTTAAAAGATACTAATTGAGTGTATAAAATCTTATCACATTTGATGGATTTTTATTTAATGAAAAATATATAATATATATTCAGTTAAAGGATTAGAATTCATCTTATATTTTTTCTATATATTATATAAGAACAAAATCAATTTTCGAATAAAAGAATTATGTTTTTCTAAAAATGCAGTTTTACCGCCTTTTGATGGAGAACCCTTTTTAAATCTAGTTTTTGTGACTTTTATATTTTTGTATGAAATAATATAATTCTTATATAGATTTGGGACATAAAAATTTACTTTTGATGAAATTTTATAATTGTTCTGATAAAGTCCATTTTTTATGAATAGTGAAAAATACTGCTATTTAATTCAAAACTGCATTTTCATCTAATTTATTTCTATAGTTAGATTATCTTTTTTATTGGTTATAAAGTATAATTGGATTAATTTTTATATCAATTAATCCAATTTTGGTCATTGGATGTAATTTCACATTGAAATTAAATATAAACACACATCAATCTTTAGATGGTTATTACTTTTTTTAAACCCGTTTTATCATTTTGCAACGTGAATTAATTTCAATCTACATTCTGCCAATTATATGCTTTGAATTTGGAGAATGATATTCCATATTTAGAACCATAAGGTCCAAATTTTTTAAATAGGTACCGTTTTTTATGACATTATGAATAATAAATTTATTAATAATTTTTATTTTCCATGGTAAAAGTGTAAATCAGGTAAATAAGGGGAAAAATAATATTATAATAATATAAAACTACTCTAAAACGTGTTTTAATCTTATTGGATGATATATTTACAACAATGGGAATATTTGGGTCGATCTTAGGATTCCATGGATCCACATGGGTGTAATAGTGACCGTTTGTAAATTTTAATTTAATGAAAAGGGATGTAAAACTTAAACATGTATCTCCAAACAAAAAAAATTTTAATTTGGTTTATATAAATTGTATATTTGACTATGAATAGTCATTAGAAATATAAAAAATATTTTCTACATCTTTATATTTGATTTAAAAATTTTAGACGTTAAATAAATAAATTTATTTATGACACAATGATGATCATGTGATTACCTAATTAATGAAAGATTCAAATAAATGATTTTATAAATATTAAAAAAAATGTAATTTGAACATTATCATAACATCCCTAAATTTTTTGAATTATATTTAAGTTTTACAGATTATATAATTCCTATGGTTCTATGTAATAATGTTATTATGAATTTTTTAAAATGTCAAGTATGAATACTGTCAAAATAGACATAATTCATTACTTAAAATATAAAATTGTTTATTAATTTTTTTTTTAATTTATAAAAATATATTATTTGCAAAAATGGATATTATAAGTCCAAATATGTCATAAATGACTTTTTGTATGTCATTTTACATGATATGGTAATTAAATTAACCCAAAATTTGTAAATAACATGATATCACAGAAAGATTAATAAGGGTAAAATAGGGGTTAAAACAAAAGGATAAATATAATCAAAATATACAAGACCTATCTAAAAATTATTTTATGTTCAGTATTCGAATAAAAATAATATTATATTTGTATAGAGTAAGTTTTGGACCACTTTTAATCAAAATTCAATTTATAATAAAATATTATTTCCATACATTCCTAAAGTTCCCCTCCTACCACTTATAGAAGGCCACCAACTATACCCACTTAGTTACATCTCTCAAGCTCCTTCAAATGGAAAATTTCATCTCAAATATTCTCACGAAATCCCTATCTTCCTTCAATAATCCATAACTTTGGATGAAGGAAATTTAATAATGCCTTTTGGCTCAAATCAAAATATGTTACTTGATTTAGAGGTGACGTCTTTCCTCAAGTTCACCTCTTTTATTTTACTTCTTCACTCCATATGATCTTATTATTCTTTGATTAAACAAAAATCCCATATAATAAATATAATAGGATGTATTTATGAGAAATATTCTAACTACACTTACACAAAGCTCCCTCTACTGGATACGAACATACTGTTTCAGTGCACGACGAACTGTTAGCTCATGAAATGATGATTATTCAATTTTCTCCTACCACCTCTCATGGTGGAAATTAAAATGGAACTGTATTTATTTATGATATATATATCATTTATATTGTATCTATACATCTTTAATTTTTATTTATAACACACCTTTATTCTTTTCAAGTTCTGTACAGAAGATAATTGCATTTGAGGAAGTGTAGACTACCACCCCCTCAAAGTGATATGACTCGTTCATGCCACACATGGTACATAAAAAGGATGTTGTTAATGAATATTTTTCACATATATAAAATATATATTATACTATAATTATAATATACCTATTTTCATTTATTTTTTATTCATTCAATAAGAAAAATAAATGAAAGTAGCGTTCATGCGTACGTATGATCTACCATATCAATGAACGGTGCATTTCATTTCTTATCTCAAAAGGTTACGGACTATTATAAATACATATATACTAAATATATATGATATTTAAAACATTAATAATAGTTTGTATATAACTATCTTATGACCACATGTATAACTTGCATCAGAACATGTTCAATTTTGACTCATGTACTGAATATCGACAAAACATCCGATATGAACTCAAATAACTACCTAATTGCTATAACATGGTAATAAGTAAAATAAAATGAATAATAAAATTTAAAAGCATTCTAATAAATGTATAAGTTATCATAATTTTATTATTATGGAAATTAAAGAACAAAAAGGTCAAGTCGGATTCAATGAAAGGGAACTTCTTAACACAATTTATATTCATTGGGTTAATCTTCTACTTCTTGATTATATCGTGCTATGATTATGTGAGAAATAATGTTTGATATACTATATTGTATTTATAATTTTTTATGTTAAATTATATTCAATACACATAATCGATCTATTTTATTTACAAAATGATCATTATAATGGGATTTGTTAACGTAGTTTCCCCTCATTGGGATTTATGCATACTTCATCGATTAATTATGCCAAGATTATGTGTGTAATAACTATTTATTTCTTTATGTTGTAATTACCACATACCATTGTGTGGATATAATATTTCTACACATAATCACCCCATTGATTAAGTGTTATGTCATTTATACGAACATTATAAGGGAAATCGTAACTAATTCCCATTTCACTGAGTTAAATGTCTATGTCACTGGTTTTGTTTTTCCATCAATATTTGTTAATACACTCATATTGTATTATAATTAATATCCAATTACATTGGTTGTATTTATATTTTCCAAACATAATTATGTAATTTATTTATCCTGAATCTACAGATAAGATCTTTCTGAAGGATTTTGTCTCAATTTACATTCCATTGAAACCTATTTATTGTTATATACCAATTCACTTTTATCTGGTGTATATACTGTCATTTGATATAATATATCATGAATCTTTTTATTCTTATGAAATTATATGTTATTTAATTTTTTTTCTTTAAATTTTTTATATTTATTTTATGAAGTGGCAAGGGACTTTTTAACTAAAACATCATTTTTAATGTTTTTAATATTTATTCTTCTAAATATTTCTCATGAATTTCTACATTTTAAAAATGGTTTTTATTTATATAGACATGAGTGTTTTAAAGAAAAAAATTCCTTTCATATGTTTTAATGTGTTATGGGAAAATTTCATTTAATAATAATCTTTTTAAATTATTAAATGGTTTTGGAAATGTATTGAATATTTCAATATCTTGATTTTATATTTGATTATTTATAAGTGAAATGTTGACAATTTCAATTTTTTATTTTTTATGATTATATAATGGTACTTGGACATTTTATGGGTGGATACATGATAAAAAAATGATGTGTGGTTGTATGATAAACCAAATATGGGTGGTTCCATGATAAACCCAGGATGGGTGAGGTAGTGACATCTCTCTAGTGAATTTGGTAACATGATAAAGGTAAAAGATAATGATTCTCCTAAGAGATTTTGGTAATATAATGTGATGGGTATTCCAAACATAACCTTGACAGTTACTCTCTATGTAGTTGTGAAATCTACAATATATGTATGTTTTGAATTCACCAAGTTACCTTTATTTTTTTGGTTTCGATGACTTTATTTAAAGATATTATGATTTCAAAATGCATGTTAACGAGTTTATATTTTAAGTGTGAAAATTATGATTATGTGAAAAATGTTTGCATGGTTTTTAAATATTCATGGACTAACTATTTTATTTCTTATTTTATATTCTATAATATTTTTTTTTATGCTCATACAATTTTTTTGAAATGTTTTTCATATGGTATAAGGAAAGTAAAAACATGAATAATTCACGATGTTTTTTATCAATAAAATAATTATTTTTTTATTTAAGGAGTTTTATTAATGTCAAAAAATTTGATAGAGTAGAAGTGACTACATTATAATTTCTGAGGTGTAATATAATAGTTATGGCCTAATTCTCTAATACTCAAAAAATTAAATGATCCTCAATGTGAAAGAAATTAAATTCTTGAACAAAACTCATGATTATGTAAGGTTAAATACTGGGGAATTTTAGATGGTATCAGAGGATGGTTTAGGAAAATTTAGGGATTATGAGTTTTGGATAACCACATGGAAAGTCACTATGACTATTCTTTAAGTTAAATCCTTGTTTTATAACTATTTCAATCAAGGAATGCCAATTACAAGTCTAAGGAGGAGAATTTAAAACAAAATTCCTATCCTTCACGATGACTTACTTGAAATAATTATTGCAAAGTCATGTCTAGATGATTATGAAACATTTTCCAATATTCAAATCACTTGAAAGAAATTGATTGACAAATCAAACACCTTTGTTATTCCTCAATACCATCTTGGATCATGGTTTGTATTTAATAAAATCCAATTTTTTCAATATTCTCATATTTTCAAGAATGTTAAATATTATCATGGAATTTTAAAATATTTTACCTTATTATATGATTTTGAAGCATATTATGATTTTGATAAAGTTGAGGGAGAAGGAAAACCTTGAACAAACTTTTTATATTTTCTTTTAAAATCTAGTCTTTCTGAACATACTTACAGTATTTTAAAAGGACCATTGTCTATAAGTGTCAACTCAAACTCGATCCAATAGTTTTAAAAAAATCATGTTTTATTAGATGTTTTGACCTTATATGTCATACATGATTATTTTTTGAAACGATTTTTTTAACACCCATGTGACCCAAGTTTTACATGATGTATTTGGATAATGGAAGTAAACGAATTTTATGGATCTCTAAATAATTGTTTCAATGCATGGACTATATATCTATGTAAACAAAATGACGTTGAAATTAGGTGGACACTATGATCAAAGATTGATATTATTTCTTTTGGAATGATTTTATTTTATCATATGAAGGTGAAATAAAAAAATGCCAATATATATAGGACATCATGAATTAATATGTTTAATTAATTATAATTTGGGATGAAAATAAGATTTATAAGGAAAACAGTGTGGTTTAATCATGTTAGGGTTATTTTTGTGTTTTATAAAAAGTAAAAACCCTTAAGATGGGTGTCAAGCTGTGGTGTCCAGTAAGGCCTCAAGAATTGTAGTATGACGTATTCTTTTTAGTTAAATGATTTTATCGATCAAGAATAAGTTAACTTTGGGAACATATGTTTTATAAAATGGATAACATTAGTATGGGAAAATTATTTGGTAATTAAGTTATAAATGTTATTTTATAAGTCGTTCACTATTTTGGGAACCCTATATGCCTAATGAAAATAGAATACTATGGGATTTCATTTTAGGAGTAAATGTAGAATTTTATTTTGGATGAATCTATGTTATTATTGTAAAAATATGGTTATTTTTGTTATTTATGGAAATGATTAACCGATCATAGAGAATTGGAGATTCGGTTATTTACTTTTAAGTATGATATTTTAAGAGTAGTCTATGTTATTTGGACATAAATGTTATGATTTATAAATAAAGACTATGTTATCAAATCATCTGAAATTTTGGTTTTTAATATTAGTTTGGAATATTGGTTTTGATGAATTATGTGGAAAATTATTTTTTGAATGGTCTCAGTTAAATTATTGGTATTATTTGTCAAATATTTGATATTAAGAGTAGTATTTATTTCTATAAAAGAATATTATTTTTAGGGAATTATCAAATCTTGTGCTAACCATTTTGGATTTGGTTAATGTATAAAGAAAAGGGATATATATGGTTCATATTTTTTGGATTATGTGATTCTCATGATGTTGATTATATCACTTCAGGTGTGACCATGTCATCCTAAATACCAATCATTTATATAAAAGATATGTTTTTGGAAGAAATTTATTAAAGGATGAAACTATAATTGTCAAGTAAGTATACTTCCTTATGATTTTATTCCATATAGTAAAATAATTTCTCACCTTTATGAGAAGGTTCTTAAATTAAAAATGTTTTTCGTTTAATATTTCTACTCAGAAATCAAGGACCATTTAACTCATCAAATGTTAGTGGTTCTCTAGTGGTTAACTTTATCCTGGTCATGTATTCTATGAATCGTCATCATAATTTTATGGATAGTTTTTCTTACACATCTATGTATTCCTACATGGAATCCAAGTATGGTTTATCTATATTGACCTATTTTACTTCTCTTTATTTCTGTTAATGTGTTATTTTTTATTTACTCCTTTTTGAATTGGTATTTTAAATTATGTTTCTGAGCGCAATTTTAAAATTGTAAGGAAAAAATTTCCAGATGGAGGGAATGATATAATGAACCATGTATTTATAGAATAATATATTTTAATATCTATTAATATTTATGAGAAAGACAATAATTTTATGTTAAATTGTACACTTTTTCAAATATCATAATCAACACGCAACAACATGTTTCTCTAAAATCGTACCTTACACAAAATATTGAGTCATACTAGAAAATAATACAATTATATTATTATTATTTTAAATGGTAGTTAATGCCTTTCCATTGGAATGGTAGTAATGTATAGTATAAAATTAATTTTGAAATATGGTTTACACATATATTAATAAAGATTCATTAGTGACAAAAATTTTTATAAATGGATACAAAAACCATTTGAATATAAAGGATGTGTTTATATGAAATCCTATTTTAAAGAGAATAAATGTGTTTATAAAATTAGATCCCTCTTTATGTAGTTTTATTTAATGGAAAATATAATTTATATATATAATCTAAGGTTTTAAATATATTTTATATGTTTTATAGATATTATATAAGAAGAATGTCAATATATCGAAAAAATGATGTATTTTTCCAAAAATACAGTTTTACCGCCTTTTGATGGAGAAACCATTTTAAATATAGTTTTATCACTTTTATATGTTCTTTTTGAATAAATAAACTTATTTTATAGAAGAGGGACAAATAAATTTACTTCAGATGAAATATTGGTATTTTTTCTGAAAAATCCATATTTTTATGAATAGTGAAAAATACTGCAATTTAATTCAAAATAATCATTTTATAAAATTAATTTATTTAGATAGATAATCTTTTTATTTGGTATTAAAATGTAATTAGATGAATTTTTTTAATTTAATCCATTTTTGGTCATTGGAAGTAATTTCAAATTGAAATTAAATATAAACACATGTTAATATTTTGATGGTTATTACTTTTTGAAAACTCATTTTATCATTTTGAAAATGGGAATTAATTTTAAATTAATTTATGAAAATAATGTTTTTTGAATTTTGAAAAAGTGATTATATATTTGGAATCAAAAGGTCCAAATTCTTTAAAGAGGTACCTTTTATTTTTTAATTTTATGAATAGTAACTTGAGTAATTATTTTTATTTTCCATGGTTAAAGGGTAAATCTGGTAAATGAGGGTAAATAAATAAAATTACAATATTATAAAAATAACCTAAAACATGTCTTATTCCTATTGGATTAGATCTTTCTGACCATGGGAATCCTTCGGTCGATTTAAGGACCGCATGTATCTACGTTGGTGTGATAATGACCTTTAGTAATTTTTAGTTTAATGAAAAATTATAACATAACATGTATTTCCTAGCTAAAACAATCATTATTTTGTTTATATAAATGATATATTTGACTATAAATATTAATTATAAAGATAAATTTGTTTCTTATATCATGGTATTTGATTTATTATTTTTAAAAAAATATATAAATAAATTTAATTCTGTCATAGTGATGATGCCATGATTACTGTATAAATGACATATTCAAATAAATAATTTTATAAATATTAAACAAAATTATAATTTGAAAATTTTGATTCCATAAAAAACTTTTCCTGATGAAATTGACTTTTGAGGGATGAGTTAATGCCTTTGTTTCTATGTAATCAAGTTGTTTTAATTTTTTAAAAAATTCTAGTATGAATAGTGTCAAAATTGACATAATTCATAACTTAAAATATAAAATAGTTTATTAAATGTTTTTAAATTATTAAATATCATTGATTCCTATAAATGGATAAGATAAGTCCATATATGTCATAAATGGATTTTTGGGTCTTTTATCATGATATTTAAATTTCATTAACCCACAATGTATAAATAATATGATATCATAGTGAGATTAAATAGGGTATAATAAGGGTTGACCAAAAAAGATAAGTATATAAAAATATTCCAAACATGTGTAAAAATTATTAGATAATGGGCATTCTACCCAAATGAATCTTATATTCTAATTTAATTAGTTTTTTACATTTTTAATTGAAAATGAATTTATAATAAAAAAATATTTCAAGACGTTCATAAAGTTCCCCTCCTCCCTCTTATAAAAATCCACATACTCTACCCACATACTCAATCCTCTAAATCACCTTGTATCATCAATATTTTACTCAAATTATCTCCCAAAATCTCTAAATTTCTCTTAGAATCCATTACTTGGGCATAAGGCAATTCAATAGAGCCTTTTGTCTCAAATCAATAGAATTTACCTGATTTAGAGGTAATTTCATATCTCCTGTTCCTTTCATTTATTTTCATTTTTCAATCTCTATTCTCTTTATAAAATATGATTACATAGCCACACCAGTATCCTTAATATACTAGGTAATTTTTATGATATGTATTCTAAATACCCTTACACAAAACTCCAACAAATGGATACAAACATACTGTTACTGTATATGGTGAATTGTTGCCTCATGAAACGACGATTGTTAAATTTTCTAATAACACCTACCATGGAATTATATTTATATAATACATATATTATAATTATATTGTCTCAATACTTCAGTAATTTTTACTTATAACATACCTTTTTTCTTTCTATGTTGTGTAAATACAATAATTTCATTTAAGGAAGTGTGGACTCACGCACCTCAAAGTGATATGACTCATTAATTACATACATGTAATGAATAAAGGATGGTGTAAATGAACATATTTTACATAAATAACATATATATTATAGTTTAATTTTAATATACCAATGTATCATTTATATTGCATTCCTTCAATATAACAATGAAATTAAAGTAGAATTCATGCGTATTATGGCGTACCATCCCCACGAACTGATCATTTCATTTCTTATCTAAAAATTTTATGGACTATTATAAAAAAATTATATACTAGTAATATATGATATTTAAATCATTAATAAAATTCTAGAGATATTTCACTTTTTACAACATGGATAATTTTAATCAAAACAAATTCATTTTCTACTCATGTATCGTACATCGGCAAAAAATCTGATATAAACTCAAATACTTAACTAATAGATATAACATGATAATAATTTATATAAAATGAATAATAGTATTTCAATTTTTTCTAAATATATTATAAAATAACCTATTTATATTATTCATCAAATTAATGAACAAATGGCACAAGTCTGATTCAAGGTAAAGGAACTCTTTAACCCAATTTCCATTCGTTGGGTTAATCTTCTACTTCATGATTATATCGTTCTATGATTATGTGAGAAATAAATTTTGATATAATATATTTTATTTATAATTCCATTATTTTTAATTATAGTGAATACACATAATCGGTCTATTTTTTGTTAAGTCAAAAGTCTTCTTTTGGCTTTTACATCATGTTTTGGAAATCACAAATATATTCTGTCATGATTTGAAAATCTCAAATGTATTCTATCATATGTTTGTAAATAACAAGTTGTGTCTATCATATCGTACGATGACTGATCGTACCGACCAAAACGTATCGTACTGACTCTGTCAAACGTATCGTACTGACTCTGTCAAACGTATCGTACTGACTCTGTCAAACGTATCGTACTGACTCTGTCGATCGTATCGTACTGACTGTTATTCAAATGATTATTTTTTGTTTTGGTACTTTGTTAAAAAAACTCTCTCTGCATATGAATCGTACTCATGTTTTACATTTTCTATATCTCTTATCCTAACAAAACGATGTCGTTGAGTTAGTTATATACTAATCAAAACGATGTCGTGTTTTCTGTTTCAATATGACCGTTGGAGGCAATATGACCGTTGGAACCCGAGGCCTATAAATAGGAGGTCATTTGAAGCTGAGAAGATAACGATGAGCAAACTGATGAACGAAGAGATTCTGTGAACTACGAAGATTCTAGAGAGAGACGCTGTGACTTCTCTCATCAGCCTTGTGCGTCCGATCATCGTATCGAGGGCTTTCAAGTAATTGAAAGACAGAGGTGCCGATTACCTGCAAAATCGAGGGCTGCCGGGGATAGGCAGACAGACGAGCCGATCATCGTATCGAGGGCTGCCGGGGATAGGCAGACGGACGTGCCGATCATCGTATCGAGGGCTCACCAAGGTGTTGGTGAGACAGACCTTTTTATCCTAGGTGAAAGGATAACCCTTCTCTTTGGGTTAAAAGAATTGTATTACTTTTACATTTCCGCTGTTTGTATTAGAAAGGAATTGTATTGTTTCCTTTCTTCTTTTACATATTCAATTGTAATTGTTTCAATTACAATCATTCTTTTACATATTGTATCAATTGGTTCTATACGCTTTTAAAGGTAGAACCATTCATTTTTGTATTACTCTGATTATTGTGTTCACCTTGAATACAATTGTTTTACTTTACAATAGTATTACAATACATCATACCTTTTACATTCAATACAATTGTGGGTGTTTGTATTTGTATTAGTTTAAGATCTTTTAAACTAATCTCTTTGTTTCTAAAACTCAAAGGTTTTTAAACCTACAATTCACCCCCCTCTTGTATTGTTCCATCTAATAGACTTTTATATCAACTATTCGATCCAACAATTGGTATCAGAGGAGGTTTTCCACTGATTTGTATTATTAGCTTTATTTCTTATTATTTTTTTTTAAATACTTACTACACTAACGTGTGGAGTGGAAAAGTTGTTTTTGTTATTAGATGGCAGGAATGAATATCGGATCAATTGATAATCTGAATCCTTCTAGACCACCAATCTTTGATGGGAATGATTATGAGTATTGGAGAGATCGCATGAAGACTTTCGTCATCAATACTGGTGTAGACAATTTTATTATGCTTACTGGGGGTTACAAAATTCCTGACAAGGAAGTTAGTACTTTCACCAATCAAGAGAAGCAAGAATATCAACTGAATTACAAGGTACGCAATACTTTATTATGCTCTATGACCAGGAATATATATAGTCAGATATCTTCATGTGAAGCAGCCAACTGTATTTGGAAGAAATTAGAAGTCACTCATTTTGGTACATCCAAGGTTATTGAAACAAGGAGAGCAATGCTTCGAGCAGAGTATCATGGTTTTGTTTTTCCTTATGGAGAGCCAGTTTGCAAAGTGCAACAAAGGTTTATGACAATTGTCAACAGCTTACAATCAATGGGAGAAAAAGGTCTTGATGATGAAGCTCTTGTTGATAAGATTATAGATATTATGCCAAATGAATGGGAGTCGAAAAGAACAGCTATTGATGAAAATAGAAAAGTTTCCCAGATTACTCTTGATGAACTCTTTGGAACTCTTCTACAACACGAGACAAGAATGAAAAGAGATGCTGATTTCAATAAGAAGAAGAATGGGAATGGAAGTGTAGCTTTTGCTTCTAAAGCTAAAACACCTGAAAGGGTTACAAGGTCTAAATCCAAGAAAGTTGTTGTTTCTGATTCAAGTGATTGTAATCTTTCAGACAATGAGTTAGCTAATCTTGCTCGAAGGATGAACAAGATTGTGGGAAAGAAAGATTTTCAATATAGATTCAAAAAGAAAGACAGGAAAGACAGGAAAGATTCAGAGGTAACTTGTTATGAATGCAAGAAAGCAGGACATATAAGGCCTGATTGTCCATTACTAAAGAGGAAAGATAGAAAGGAGAAACATTCTGAAAGAAACAAGAAAAGGTTTTATAAGACAAAGAAGGTCTTGAAAGCAAATGATACGTGGAGTGCAAGTGGAGGTGATTCTTCAGATGATTCTTCAGAATATGAGACGTCAGGACAAAGGAATATTGGACTTCTAGCCAGACTACCAATTGAAGATCATTGTCTCATGGCTAAGGTACATAGTGCTGAAGCTGTTACAAATGTCTCTTTAAATGCAAATTGTGTTGATAATAGATATTATGAATCTTCAAATGATGAACCCTCATCATCAGAAGATGATACTTTACCTTCTTTTTAAGAAGTCTCTAGATTTGCTAAGTTACTTGAGAATGAAAATTCTAAACTCAAAAAGAGATTTGAAAAAGCGAATTCTAGAATTTCTATCTTCACTAAAGAAGTTTCAGATCTTTCTAAAGATCTTGATGGGAAAACTTCTGATTTTGAAAGTATTTTGAAAACCCTTGAGAAAGTCAAATCTGAAAAGGATAAACTTTCTAAGGATCTTGAAACTGCTATTTCAAAGAAAAACATTTTAGAGTCTAACTCTAGTTCAAATTCAAATGTTTTAGAAAACAAGAATTTGGTTTTAAAACTAAAGTCAGAGATTTTATCCTTGAAAAAGTGTTTGTCAAACTTTACTCATGGAAAAGAAAACTTTGATAGGATGTATTCTCAAATTAGACCATTGAGAAATCGTTCTGGTCTTGGTTATACTTATTCCAAACCTGTTTTTAGTAATAACTATTTTGTTCCTCAAAAAACCATTTTCTGTTCCAAGTGTCAATGTGGTGGACATTGGAGAAGAGATTGTTCTCTTAACAAAACTCAATCCTTAGGATTTCATAAAGCTCATTTTGCAAAACAAATGTGGATTCCTAAAATTCTTTTATCTAATCCTTCTGGATCCAAACAAGTTTGGATTCCGAAAATCTAATTGTTTCTTTTTCAGGAAAATCAGAAGTGTACCAATAAGAACATTTGGTACATGGATAGTGGTTGTTCTCGACATATGACTGGAAACAAAGATTTCTTTGAAAAGGTTATCAAAACAAAAGGTGGAAGAGTTACCTTCGGAGATAATGCTCAAGGAAAGATTGTTGGTATAGGTAATATCATTTTTCTTGGAAAAGTTCTTATTTCAAATGTTTTGTTTGTTAAAGGTCTTAGGCACAATCTCATCAGCATAAGTCAATTATGTGATGAAGGTTACCTTGTGAATTTTAGAGATGATAAGTGTCTAGTTCACAATTCCAAGGATGAATTCATTCTATCTGCCCATAGGCAAGAGAATGTTTACACTATTAACTTAGAAGACCTTAGGAACCAAAACTTACCTTGCTTAAGTGTAATAGAAGACCAATCGTGGCTATGGCATAGGAGACTAGGACACTGTAATTTGAGAAACCTAAGAAAACTCTCAAAGAAAGGACTTGTAAAAGGGTTACCGGATCTTAGATATGATTCTTCAAAAGTTTGTGATCCTTGTCAATTTGGCAAGCAACATAAAACTAGCTTTAAATCAATTAATGAAGTTTCAACTTCTAATGCATTACAACTTGTGCATATGGATCTGTTCGGTCCTTCACAAACTGGAAGCATTGGTGGCAAATACTATGTATTTGTTTTAGTTGATGACTTTACTAGATTTACATGGGTCTACTTTATCACAAAGAAATCTGAAGCCTTTTCCTATTTTAAAACTTTTAGAGCCCAAGTTAAAAATGAGAAAAACCTACCATTGATAACTATTCATAGTGATCATGGTGGTGAATTTCAAAACTCAGTTTTTGAAACCTTTTGTAGTAAGAAAGGTATTACTCACAATTTCTCAGCTCCAAGATCTCCTCAGCAAAATGGTGTTGTTGAAAGAAGAAATCGTATTCTTCAGGAAATGACTCGAACCATGTTGAGTGAATACTCAATTGCTAAGCACTTTTGGGCTGAAGCTGTTAGTACCGCCTGTTATACTATAAATCGTGTTTTAACTAGACCATTTCTTAATAAAACTCCTTACGAGTTATGGACTGGCCGAAAACCTAAAGTTTCTTACTTCAAAGTTTTTGGATGCAAAGTATTCATTCTGAATACAAAAGATAATCTACACAAATTTGCACCAAAATCTGATGAAGGAATCTTTCTAGGCTATTCCACAACCTCTAAGGCTTATAGAGTTTTCAATAAAAACACTTGTACTGTTGAAGAAAGAGTACATGTAAAATTCGATGAAACTAACCCTTTTGTTTTCAACCAACCCAATCCTACATCCTCGGATGTGTTTTCTAAAAATGTTTATCAACCTATAGTAGGAGAACATTCTGATAGGGAAAATGTTCAAGAAATTATTCCTGAAACATTTACCACAGAAGATTTTCTACCATATGTTGAAGAACAGGTTTTACAAAACCCAAATCAATTGTTTCTTAGGATTCATCCCAGTGATAACATCATTGGTGATATAAATCAACCTGTAAGGACCAGAAATTCCTTAAGAAATGAAATAGAACATCTTGCTTTTCTTTCCCAATTTGAACCTAAAAGTCCAAGTGAGGCCTTAGGTGATGATGATTGGATTAAAGCAATGCAGGATGAACTAAATGAATTTGAAAGGAATCAAGTCTGGACTTTAGTTGAGAGACCTAAAGAAACAACTGTAATTGGTGTAAAATGGGTTTTCAGAAACAAGTGTGATGAAAATGGAATCATTGTAAGAAATAAAGCAAGACTTGTTGCTAAAGGCTATAATCAACAAGAGGGAATAGACTATGAAGAAACATATGCTCCTGTAGCTAGACTAGAATCTATCCGTATTCTATTAGCCTTCGCAGCATACTTCAATTTCAAACTATTTCAAATAGATGTCAAATGTGCTTTTTTAAATGGTTTTGTTCAAGAAGAAGTTTTTGTCGAACAACCTCCTGGTTTTCAAGACCCAAAACATCCTGATCATGTTTTTAAACTTACCAAGGCTCTATATGGTCTTAAACAAGCCCCTAGAGCATGGTATGATAGACTTACAGGATTTCTTTTACAAAACAATTATACAAAAGGTACAGCAGATCCAACTCTTTTTATCAAAATGGAAAACAAAAATGTTTTGGTTGTCCAAATCTATGTTGATGACATCATATTTGGATCAACTCAGAAATCTTTAACCGAGTCTTTTGCTAATTTAATGAAATCTGAGTTTGAAATGAGTATGATGGGTGAGTTAACATTCTTTTTAGGTTTTCAAATTTCTCAAAAACCAGAAGGAACTTATATATCCCAACATAAGTATATTAAAGACTTACTCAAAAAGTATGGATTTGACAAAACTAAAAGTATTAGCACTCCAATTAGTACCTCAAATACTCTTGATCTTGATGAAACTGGAAAACCAGTAGATCAAACAATTTTTAGAGGTATGATAGGGAGTTTGCTATACTTGACAGCTAGTCGACCTGACTTAATGTTTTCTGTATGCTTATGTGCAAGATTTCAATCTAATCCAAAAGAGTCTCACTTAAAAGCCGTAAAGAGAATCTTTCGGTATTTAAAAGACACTATGGATTTAGGTCTTTTCTACTCTTCTGGAAATGATTTTGTTTTAAAAAGTTTTTCAGATGCTGACTTTGGTGGTTGTAGAATGGATAGAAAAAGTACATCTGGAACATGTCATTTCTTAGGAGATTCTTTGGTTTCTTGGTCCTGCAAGAAACAACACTCAGTAGCACTCTCCACTGCTGAAGCTGAATATGTAGCAGCTGGAAGTTGTTGTGCTCAAGTATTGTGGATGCAGCACACACTCACTGACTATGGTTTGAGTTTCTCCAAAACTCAAATTCTTTGTGATAATACAAGTGCCATAGCTCTTAGTAAAAACCCAGCACATCACTCTCATGCAAAACACATAGATGTTAGGCATCACTTTCTTAGGGATCACACACAAAAACGAGATATTGTTTTACAATTCCTCGGAACGCAAGAACAACTTGCTGATATTTTTACAAAATCTTTACCTTCCGATAGATTTGAATTTATAAAACAAAAGCTAGGAATGATTACATTAAAATAATCATTCATATCTACTTCCTGTTTTACATCTCTCCTAATAATAAGAAACTCCTCGTAGAAAGGGGGAGGACATTTCTTTATGTCTTTATGTTTCTGATATTTAACTATTTAACTATTTTTATGATTCTTTTTCTGTTTATCGTATTGACTTTTTTAGTTTCCTGTTTATAGTATTGACTATTTCAATTTTTATGTTTATCGTATTGACTATTTCAATACAATACTCTTAAGGAAAATCTATGAATACAATCCTTGGGAAAGTCAATACCTAAGGGGGAGTTAGTTGTATTCAATTTCTTATTCAGAAGAGTTTTCAATAACTCAGGGGGAGATAAGTATTTCTTGTTTCATTTACTTTGTGTGTTTGTGCTTTCCAAAAAGGGGGAGATTGTTAAGTCAAAAGTCTTCTTTTGGCTTTTACATCATGTTTTGGAAATCACAAATATATTCTGTCATGATTTGAAAATCTCAAATGTATTCTATCATATGTTTGTAAATAACAAGTTGTGTCTATCATATCGTACGATGACTGATCGTACCGACCAAAACGTATCGTACTGACTCTGTCAAACGTATCGTACTGACTCTGTCAAACGTATCGTACTGACTCTGTCAAACGTATCGTACTGACTCTGTCGATCGTATCGTACTGACTGTTATTCAAATGATTATTTTTTGTTTTGGTACTTTGTTAAAAAAACTCTCTCTGCATATGAATCGTACTCATGTTTTACATTTTCTATATCTCTTATCCTAACAAAACGATGTCGTTGAGTTAGTTATATACTAATCAAAACGATGTCGTGTTCTCTGTTTCAATATGACCGTTGGAGGCAATATGACCGTTGGAACCCGAGGCCTATAAATAGGAGGTCATTTAAAGCTGAGAAGATAACGATGAGCAAACTGATGAACGAAGAGATTCTGTGAACTACGAAGATTCTAGAGAGAGACGCTGTGACTTCTCTCATCAGCCTTGTGCGTCCGATCATCGTATCGAGGGCTTTCAAGTAATTGAAAGACAGAGGTGCCGATTACCTGCAAAATCGAGGGCTGCCGGGGATAGGCAGACAGACGAGCCGATCATCGTATCGAGGGCTGCCGGGGATAGGCAGACGGACGTGCCGATCATCGTATCGAGGGCTCACCAAGGTGTTGGTGAGACAGACCTTTTTATCCTAGGTGAAAGGATAACCCTTCTCTTTGGGTTAAAAGAATTGTATTACTTTTACATTTCCGCTGTTTGTATTAGAAAGGAATTGTATTGTTTCCTTTCTTCTTTTACATATTCAATTGTAATTGTTTCAATTACAATCATTCTTTTACATATTGTATCAATTGGTTCTATACGCTTTTAAAGGTAGAACCATTCATTTTTGTATTACTCTGATTATTGTGTTCACCTTGAATACAATTGTTTTACTTTACAATAGTATTACAATACATCATACCTTTTACATTCAATACAATTGTGGGTGTTTGTATTTGTATTAGTTTAAGATCTTTTAAACTAATCTCTTTGTTTCTAAAACTCAAAGGTTTTTAAACCTACAATTCACCCCCCCTCTTGTATTGTTCCATCTAATAGACTTTTATATCAACTATTCGATCCAACATTTTTATTACAAAACTATATTCGTAAGGGAATTTCGAAACTCAATTTCAAGTCATTCGATTTTACGCGTACTTCATCGATTATATTATGACAAGATTATTTATGGAATCACTATTTAATTATATATGTTGTAATTTAAACTTATGTTCTTGTGGATATACTATAGATAAACATAATCAAATAATTTATTAACTGTTATGACATATATATAAACATTGTAAGGGAAATATTAACTAAATCATATTTCATTGAGTTAAATATCAATGTAATTGGTTTTGTTTTTCCAAGAATACGTGTGAATGACCTATGATTGTTTTACACAGAATAACCAATTATATTGGATTTATTTATATTTTTCACAAATAATTATTTCATTTATTTATCCTCAATCTAAAGATATGATCATTGTAATAGATTTTGTGTCAATTTACAATCTAATAATAATTATTTGTTTTTATGAACAAATTAACTTTTATATGGTGTATATAATGATATTTGATATAATATATTGTAAATATATTAATTCTTATCATATTATAATATATTTTTTAAATTTTATTCTTTAATTATTTCAATTCAAGTATTTTCTCAAGTGGTAAGGGACTCTTTAACTAATGCATAAGTTTAGATCTTTTCAAGATTTATTCTCCTAAATATTTCTCATCAATGTGCACATTTTAAATTTTTTTATGGATTTATATATATAGACATGAGTTTTTTAATGTGTAAATTAATTTTAGATGTTTTCAAGTGATATGAAACTCATTGATTTAAAAATGTTTCTTTTAAATGATTAAATGGACTTGGAAATGTATTAGAATATTTCAATATCTTGAATTTATTTCTTGTGATTGATAAGTGAAATGTTGATAATTTCAATCATTTTAGTGTTATGATTATATAATGGTAGTTAGAAATTTGACAGGGGGTTATGCGATAAACTAATGATGGGTGGTTACGTGATAAACCAAATACGGGTGGATCCATAATATTCCTAGGGAGGGTGATCCCATTATATCTCTCCAATGAATTGAGTATCACAATGGAGGAAAACTATAAAGTTTCTCCTAAGATATTTAAGGAATATACTTTAATGCGTATTAAAAACGTAACATTAACGATTACTCCCTATATAGTTGTGACTTTTAAAATTTAAGTATGTTATGAATATCACAATTTACCTATTTTAATTTTTGGTTTATATGAGTTTTTTTATGAATCTTATTATTTCATAATATATTTTAAAGAGTTTATATTTTAAGGGTGAAAATTATGATTTTGTGAAAACAAATCATGGTTCTAAATATTCAAGGACTATTGGTTTTATTCCTTATTTTATATTCCTTATTGAGCATTTTATGATCATACCATGTTTTTGAATTTTTTTCATAGGTTATAAGGAAGGATAAGGGAAAGGAATAATTCGAGAACATTTTTATCAATAAAATAATTCTTGTTTTATTTAAGGTGTTTTATTATTGTGAAAAAATTGGATAGAGTAAAAGTGTCTACATTACAATTTTTTATATGTAATGTAATGGTTATGGCCTAATTCTCTAAAAATATAAACCTCAAAAGATCCTCGATATGAAAGAATGTAAATTTTTCATCAAGAATCAAGATTATATAAGATTTATGGTTGGGGCCTTACATAATATATCCTTTTTTAATATTTCCATGGATTTGTTTTATATATGTGTTATATATGAATGGTTGTATTATAGGTTTTTAGAAATGTAAAAATGAAAAAATTTCAACTGGGATGGTTATAGGCTAGGTATTATATAAGAATATAGGAATCTCAATAAATGAACAAGGGAAAAAAAGTTACTACCACAATTCATCGATAATAGTTTGGGAATACATTTAGGATATTTACGCAGTTAAACGTTTTATGGTTATTCAGGATATAATCAAATTCATATTGAAGTTATGGATCAAGATAAAACAATATCCACAACTATTTTTGTAACAATTTTATATATAATTATTCTTTTTTTGTGTGGAGAAGATACCACATTTTAGAAGTATATAATAGATATATTCAGATATATGATTTAGAATTTTACTAAGGTATTCATGGATAACAACCCTTTCATTGGAAGAATATTTTGATGAATTACTTGATAATATATTGAGTTTTATAGATATATTTGATGAAAAAAATAGTGATTAATTAAATAAAATGATAGATTATAGATAAATAAGGTACTGTGGTTAAACATAGAATGTAAATATATTTAATAATGTTATAAAAGTACATATTATAGATGTTTTTGATAGTTATACATCCAAATTTAGAAAAGGGAGTGCATGAATATTATATGTATTAAATAATATAGCTGATAAAATTCTCAAGGATTATCCTGATTTTGTGCTCATTTATTATAATTAATATCATGATCAATATTAAAAAATAATGTCAAGAATATTTTAACATACTAAATATAGAGTTCATATCTACACCTACCAATATAGGACCCAATTGGATCATACCATTTTAAATTTAATATTATGTTAGTGATAATGTAGTGTGATTTAATCATGGCTGTAGAAAATATAAGAATAAACATGTAAATTATTGTGAAAGAGAATTTTTAATGTGAGTAAAACATAAATATGAAATAATTAAAAAAGTGTTGTTGGTAGTTGTTTTTCTTATATCCAAATTCAAGACATATATAATTAGAAGAAATGTTATAATTTACACATAACAATAGTCCTTGAAATTTATATTATCCATGAAGGAACTAAATTATAGTCTTTTGAGATATGTATTTTTACTAAAATATTGTGATTGGATATCAATGATAAGAAGGGTACTAAAAAGAAGGTTCCTTATCATAATTCAACGGTGGATGATTTAAAGGAAGTCATTACTCGCCATATCAAGGGAGGTTTCCTTGATGAAAATTTATTTGTTATTACACCAAAACCATTTCATGGTACTCTAAAATCACAAACTAAATTTTTATTAAAAATATTTTAGGAAGAATAACATTGAAAATGATAAATATATTTCAAATATATCTGATTTTTTACTTATAATAATAACCATAACTTTATATGTAGAGTGTTAATGAAATGATTAGATGGTGTTTTGTAGAAGAGGGGATCTATATTTTATTATCCACTATTTCAAATTTCTTTTTGAATGAAATTATATTAATTTGAAGGTTTTTCAAAAAGTATTATATAGTGGTTTATATTATTTGAAAATTTTTAATGATTCATTGAAATTTGGTAAGAATTGTAAGAACTCATACATAAAATAAAAAGTTGAATGAATATTGGCAATGACAATAACATGAAACCTATAAGTAGATATATTTTATCCATGGGTAGATTACGTCATTGGTCCATTAAATTTTTTTACAGGAAAAAATATAGCCTAGTGATAGTTGATAATATTTGACGGTTGATTGAATACTTTTCTCTTCATAAAAACATCAGGAAAATATGGTAATTTTTTTTATAAATTAAATATTATTTTGATATAGAGTTCCAAAATACATAATTAATTATAGGTATGTTCACATCTAGAACCATAAAATTTTACCTAATATTGGTAAATTTGGGTAAAACAACAACTCTTCAATTTTCCATCATCCACAAACCGATGTACAAGATGTACTATCAAACTTGTTTTTGAAGGAAATTGTAGAAGAGATAGTTGGAGAATCAAAAAATGGATTGGACCTAAATATTGGTGGATAAACTTTTACATTGTAAAACTATATATACAATTATCATTTGTGTGCTTCATTGTAGACTATTGTCTGAAATAACATCTCAGCATACAATTAAAATTGATAAAAAGTCTTTTTTGTACTGTGCAAGTTATCATTATTGGTTATATCAGTATTTTTGAGAACTAAAGGATTGGTTTTATTCAATTTGAAAAAATTGGAATAGAATCTAATGAAATTGGAATGATTGGGAAAGAAATGATCGAAACTGTTTCATTAAAATTTGATTCAATAATGTAACTCACTAAAGGGCACACATTCCTTTTATTAAAATAAAGATAGAATTTTTATTATGGAAGATAAATTCAAGATGGTTTATACCTCTTAAAGTCATATAGATGGACCAAAATGGAGAAGTGAATTCAACTTTAGACTATAGGGGTTCATACAGTAGTAATAGAAAAAGACTAATGTTTCTCTTTTAGGGGGAGAATGTGGAGAATATCACCATCATATAGATTGTATAATGAGAAACTAAGTTTTCATTATAAATACCACCAAATAACTTCTTATGGGAGGTAACCAAAGTATTTGGATTCTTAATTTTATATTTTTTATTTTGAACATTAATTAATTTCTCCTCTAAGACTATTTCCAATAATTTTTCTTATTGTTCATTATATGTAGACAAACTAAATGTCAAGGAAAACACAAACACAATAAAAAAGTGACTCCAACCAAGAAATGGAGTACAAAACATACCCTTTATTTTTATTAGAAAATATATATCTATCATTTTTTAATTCCCAAAATTTTCATTTACGTCTCATAGAGACAAATCCATGTATAAAAGATTGTTTTGTGTGTGTTTTTTGAGTAAACAATTGAGATTATTTCCCATATGTACTCCAGTGGTATATTATATCATCAACTGCTTGGTTCACCTAAAATTGAAATAAATGTGTGTCATATAGGTCTTGTGTGATCTCACATTTACTAGAGGATTTATACTAGAAAAAAATATCATTGTATATCTTGGAGAGGATATACCATCTGCCATATTGGAAACCATATATATCCGTGAATGAAATATATATATAGTCAAAAAGAAATAATAGTAAAGTAATGGTGGGAATCAAAAATTTATGATAATAATACTAAACTATATAATTCCTAAAATAAAAAATTTCCAACTCAAATATCACAAAGGCAAACATATATGAATAGGATATCATATGCGAATTCTATATACCACATTGCTAAAAATTGGAATAATTTTGGAGATGACTAAAAAAAATTTCCCATGTTTATTCCCCATCCAATCTTCCAACTCTAACCATACTCCGAGACTCATCCAAAAACAACATGTCCCTAGTCACTATATAGTTCATAAACCATAATTTTTGTTCAAGTACCGAGGATTCCATGTTATGTGAAAGTAAAAATTTATAGGACACCACCAATCGTGTCCCTAATGAAATGATTATATGATGTGAATAAATTTTTTAACATTATTATAAACAATTGGTAAAAATAATATGGAAATATATTTCACAATAATTGGTTTCAAAGAAAAAATCAAGGGTTTACCATACCAGCTTTGTACATAGTGCAGTTTTATCTAAACATGGAACATAAACAAAGTATAATAATCATTCCAAAAATTATATCATGTGGGAATATCATCATTTTATATAAAAATTAGTGATAAATTTTTATAATATCTTATAAACAATGTTATATCAATTGGAAGGATCTATCAATTTCAATAGTCTTTAATTTGGCATCAAAACCCAAATAAAAAAAATAAAAGGGCATAAAATCCAATAATAATCTCACATATATATGCATTTTTTCACCTTCAAAGGAAATATCTCATGATAGGTGTTGAATCAATAAACCATTAAAAATGATAAATAATAATGATTAAAATCTCCTCTCCATCATTACTGTGGTCTTTTTATCATTACATTTCATTGACCAACATTAGTTACTTCCCAAAAGTAATGAGAATAGTTTCCCAATCAATAGAAAAGTCACTTCATGGGAATAAAATAACTCATCATAAGTTTCATAAGGTAGTAGGGTAGTATATCCCACACCATACATCAATTCATCATAATGTAAAATCATCTAAAACCCAAGGTATAATTAACGTAGATAGAAATCTCCTATCATGTCATAGGAATTACCTGCCTAAATGGCCCGAAGGCCTTATTTTTATTTTATTATTGATAAACTACCTTTTAAGGGTTGAATGGGAACTCGTACATGACCTGTAGGCCCAAGGCAAAAGGCTCGAAAAACCCGCAATACATGACCCAAAGGCCTATAGGAATACCATTCCAAATACATGAACAGTAGGCCCAACCCACTTGAACTACCCCTACGAAACTTTCTATGTCATTGATATCCTAGCACCCCACATTGAATTGCTGATCAGCTAGTATTGCCCCGTACAAAGCTGCACGGTGCCTGGTTCTGATGGCGGCTACCATACACTCTCATTTCTCCAATCCAATTAGCTCTGCATATGGAGGCTGCTACTCTTCTTTCTATGATTGTCTTCTAAGGCATGTTCTATGTGAATAGGGCTACTTGATGGTCTACATGACCAGAAGGCCCTGTGGCCCAAAGTCCTTTGATGACCCGAAGACCCAAGAGACCCGTAGGCCCAAACCGGTGGCCCGAATTCCCAAATCGGGTGAATAGTTCTGACTGCTACAGTACTACTACAGTACCCGGAAATTATCCTCCTCCCGATTTTGAACCCGGGTCACTTGGATGCCATGAAGGAGCCCTTAACACTCAAGTACGGTCTCATTGGATCATATGAATTACCTAATTAAACAATTCATTATCAAATAGATTCACATTGTACATCGTTATGTATCCAAGAATACATGGGTAGAGTGTGGTATACTGTCTGTAAACAATTTCTTATCATCCAATTAAAATACATCATATATATAAAATTTGGGAAAACATGGGTATAATTTTTAATATGTATTCATTTAGAACAACGTCAGTCCCTGCATAATTAACCTGTATGTATGCCCAATTAAGGAATGATGTATTTTCTCACCAAGATGCTAGTCATGTCCATAAACCATGGTGGGAACACACATAAACACTTTCTGGGGGTTTTGGGAGCCTAAAAAAAATATGTTATAATATAACTCCTTAAAGACCCATTTCAGAATCCAAGTATACATTATACATATTTTTTATCAAGCCTTTGACCACTAGAATCAATGTAATCCTAGAATAAAATTATAAGGGTCAATTGTAGACCTAGATTTTATTTCCCTACTAAAATTGGTTATGGAGTGATAATTTAGATTTATTCCATTCCAATCATACACATGCAGTGAGGCAACATATCACATGCCCCATGTTATAAACATAAAAAGTTAGAAATTAATAGTGACCACTTATAACAATGCATATAAGGATTCTCCTAAATCTTCACACAATGATTCATCTCCTCTTGGATGGAATCATAAAATGTGGAATAAATACCAATATTAAGTAACTATTTGTGTAAAATTATAATATATTGAGACAAATAAATATGATAGGGGAGATGAGTCATAGACACAACTTAAGTAATAACAAGGGACAAGATACACTCATTTTAGATTTGAAGGAAGGACATCTGACACATGGAGAAGGAGAACATAAAAAATTGAAGAGGGGAGAAATATTCCAATGTATCCAAAAATTAATGGAGTTATATCATTTGAATAATCTATATAATAGTTAATTAATATAATTTGAAATTTTTGAGAAACCGTGTACCCACTGGGTACCCATAAGGTTTCCATTAGGTACCCATTACCTATCATGTACAAGTTTCAAACTTACTGAACACCCATTCCATATTATCTTTGTAACCGTAAAAAATATTATCTAATGATAGTCTAATATATATTTCGAACATATATTTCTTTAGGTTATATATAAAAACAATTATTTCATAACCTAAAAAGGATTTAATCAATTGTTTGATAATATGTAATTTTTATAAAATTTATTATAATGAATTTTATTTAAATATATTTATTTTTATTTTCATATCAATGTATAGGAAATAATTTGATCCATCAATGAAATAAAAATACATTTTTTTCCTTCGAATGATAAATATCTATCGTTTGAAAAAATATATTATTTCAATGGATACCAAATTTTTGTTGTAAAATTTAATAATATATAATTATATATTTATTTTACAAAATTGAATAATATATTTTGAATGTTCAAACCAAACTTTTATTGTTGGGATTTTCCAAATACTTTAAAAATATATTTATATATGTTAGTGAATAGTCAATTTCATGAATATTCATTGTTTTTTTTAATTTTTTTAAAAAAAATACTATAATATATATTTTTATTTCTAATTAATTTTTTTTAAAATATTAAATCATTTAAATTTAAATTTAATACTAAAATTCAGTATGGATTTATGTTGTGTAATAAAATTGAATTTAAATTCCTATTAAATTTAAAATTTATGCTTAAATTTAATTCAAATTCTTATTATTATAATTTTACCTAAAATATTTAAGAAAATTATAGAATCTATTAAAAAAGTATTAAAAGATAATATAAACTAAAAACTGTTTAAATAGTATCTGATTAATATAAATTAATTTTTATTTCAAGATAAATGTGAAAACATTTATTGGGATTGGCATAACGCTTCGGAAATATAGGAATAGAAAAAACTAATGGATAAAATGATATGAATGAGAAGGGATAAATAAATTATAAAATTGAAAAGACAAATATTTTTATCAATTAATATTTTTAGTATAAATTTATGAATTGAAAAATTATAATACATGTTAGTTATCAAAATATCTTCATAATGATTACATAATATACGAGTAGTCAAATTTATTATCATTACAAAACATTCATGGCCAAAAAAGAAATAAATACTTATATCAAATGTTTCGAATAATAGTAATGATAAAAAATATTTATTATGTTATTAATTTATTTTTGAAATTAAATGATAGGTTACTTATGAAAATTTCTTATGTAGTGTCATCATTGTGCATCATGAGGAAAGGGAAATGGAAAAAATAGATTTTTTTTAAAACAATTTAAATGATAAGCTTTAGATAAATTGTAGTAGTACACATATTCTTCGGATAAATATGTTATTTATATTACTATTTAAATAACTAATGTTTAATTCCATAAGTATCTTGATATTTTTAAATTCAACTTACATGAATAAAAAAAATAATAACATTAATTGACATTAATTGATAAAAAAATAAAATTATCGAAAATATCATAAATACATATATTCAGTCATATTTGGATTATTAGGGATCAACCATATCTTAAATTTTCAATTTATATTCAACATTCTCGTTTATAATGGGATTATTAACCATTAATGATTGAATATATGAGAAAAGAGAATAAAATAATATTTATAAAAGGGGAATCATTTTACCATTTCCAAAAAATATTTAAGTGTTTTTTAATATCAACATTCATCCCAAATATATATATAAACATAAATTTTCATGTTTTTAATGCTATTTTATTTCAAAAATTATCATGATTGGAAGACTGACACTCATTAAAAAATGAGAATATTTAATGAGAAAGTTAACGGTTTTCATGTCATGCTTTTATTGCATATTCAATAATGATTTTTCTTAAAATGATATTAAATATTCGTTTATTATGTCATAAAATAATCCATTTACATTTTATTAATACAAATAAGATAGATTATTGATTAGATATCACTCATTTTACACTCATCGAACTATTTTAATTCGTCATTATATGTCAAAATATGGGTTTTGAAATCTATTTTATACATTCTTATCATATTATTTTCATTAATATTTGAAAATTTTGAAAATATATATTATGTTATTGGGGGTAAAATTACATTGAAACTCCCAAAAAACACACACACATGCTGGAAAGGCAGGCCATTTCCCCCCAATGGATAACCCACCCATCAAGTCTTGTCTATTCCAAACATGACTTAGAGGCCTAGTGGGAATGATTCTTATTACATAGCCCAAAGGCGCAAAAATTGGACTGAAGGACTAGTAGAACATCATGAGTACATCATGCCATATTTTGGTAATGCCTGCATCACCCCTGAAATGTGTCATGACTACATTATCACCAGCAAGTAGAAATTTCCCCCCACCTAGATTTAATCCTAGGTCTAATGGATGATTACAAAGATTATCTTCCACTAAGGAAAGCCTCCAACTGAACTATAAATATAAATAAATTTTTTATTATAATTATAATTTAAAATTTTATTAAAATAAGTTTCTATTTGATATTTTTTAAAAACTCTTCTATAAAATATCTTATAGTCATGGTTGTTTTATGATAACTATGTGAATGAAGTGGTTTTATCATTAAATTATGTCATATAAATATTCCATAAATGAATTTTAGGATTTTATATAAGATTAATAATAAAATAATTTCATATTTATAAATTCATAGTGAAAGAATTGTATTTATAATTATGGTATTAAATGTAATCAATCGATGACATTTGAAGCCACTACAACAAGCTTTCTGTGGACTAATATCAACATTGTATCTATATATTAAAACATTTAATCGTTTATTTATAGAATAAAATAATTTATATCACTACACCAATGGATCATATGGGACCATCAGATATTTATCATTTACCATTATACTATTTTTAAGTAGTTTAATAATTATAGATAATAACAACCTGAAAACGACTTCCATTAGAAAAAATAATCCAAAAATTTAATTATAAATGATAATAAATTAATATGATTAAAAAATCATGGATTTTTTTATTTAAATAATTAATATAATATATTTATTTATGAAGTTATATATTATTTAATGTAATCCATTACTCCACGTAAGGTGTTTCTTTTACTATTTTAATTCAAAGGTTTTAACATAATTCTATCAAGTATATATTTATAATTATTATTTTAATGTTATTTATAATCCTCTAATTGAAATTTATAAGTATTATTTTATTTTATTTAATTTTCCACATGATAGAGAATTTTTCAACCAATTATTTTTGATAAATTTCATTCATGGGGTTACCATTATTTCATATGCCTATGGGATGAAATACTAGATACACTGTATTTTATTGCTGAAAATTTATTTATAAATTTTCTATAATGGTGAGTGGGATATAGATAAAAAACCAATAATTCCACTGGTAATGAATTACTATGTATAGTAATTTATTGGTATTAATCCAATTTGTTGGTCCATTTAAGGTGATCTTAACAGTGATTGTAAATACGATAAAGGGTGATTATAATTTCAAATGAAGTAATTTTTTTTAAAAAATTTCAATTTTCTTACATAATATTTTAAATAAAGAAATTATTTGATTATATAATTTTACTTTGTGAATGAATATATTTTTATGATCTTATACGAGCTTATTGTTTTTTTATTTATTAAAAAAACCTTTTCACATGTTTTCATGTATTTTAATGGACTAATAGGATTTGCATACTTTAATAAATTTCATACTTATTTATATACCCATCCTATGATTCCAAATTATTTTTATAGTTCATACAAATTATGAAGACCAATAATGATGTCAAAGTTCTTATTATGGGGATTTATCATCACTCAAGCATGTGTATCATTTCAAGAACAGGTTTTTTTGGAAAAAAATCTACACTGACTATAATTATTAATTTTAAATGTAATTAGTTCTCTAATTTGACAACCTATGTGAAGTTAATAATCAATTTCATTGATTTTTTTGTATTCATGACTTGTATTCTAAAATTTTATATTCATTGTAACAATATAATGTAATTTTAAATAAAAAAGGATATACCTTCAATCGAAATACTCATTTTTCTTGTAAAATTTAACATAATATATTAATTTATATATTAAATTATTTTATATTTAAAAAATTTAATTCATTTCAAAAAATCATTATATCATAATTATATTAGGGTTAAAAGTGTTAATTTTTATAAAAACATTTTTTTCATTTAATATTGAAAAAAAACTACTTTTTTAAAGGATTAATATCATTTAATTATTTAAATAAAACAAAAAGTTTCATTTGATCATTAATTATAAAAAGTAAAATTTAATTATAAACAACCTAACTAATTATTTAGTATTAATCTATAAAACATATATTTTTATATGTTCATTTTTGGGGTAAAAATGAATTTTTTTTTTCATTCTGTTTTCTTTTTCAATGTAAAATTAATTTAGAGCAATTTTTGAAATATAATATTGAAAAATATATTTTTACATAGAATTATGAGGTTAATATTTTTAAATAGTCCCCTTAAATATTTTTCAATATGAATAATTTTTTTAGTAACTATTTTCAGCTAGGTAAAGGTAAATCAGCTGAATACTGTTAAACAAATTTGATATAAACTAAAAAATACATTAATTTATTTAATGAGTAGTTTTAGACCATCCTTATTCATGATTAAAATTTTTGGGCAATTAGATTCCTTTATTCATTGATACCGATTTATAAATAATTTTAAATAAATATAAAGAAAAAAAAATGCTATTATCATTCTTTGAATATGTATATAACTTTACAATATATATATAAGCAACAAGAATTTTTATATATGTTTTTTCTTCAAGAGATAACTATTTTTTCATAACTATTTTTATTTTTAATTTTTAGTGATTAAATTATTAACTTAAATTCTTATGTGTCACTGACATAGTCATTATACATGTTGTAAAAAATCAAGTAAATAATATTAATAACACAAAAAGTGACATTTACTCTATGATTATAGTGCAACATGAATTTCAATGATAAAAATATACCACTACTGAGTTTTTGAAGTATTATATTAAAATTAAATTTCTATCATGTTATTTTCGAAACCAAATTAAATGGGATTTTTAGAAAATGAAATTTCTGATTTTTTATATTAAAAAATATTTTATTAAATGATTTATATTTTAAAAAAAGTTAATAATATTCCAAGTGAAATATATATGGTAAATAATTTCAAACATCATCCATTTACGGTCCCATTATCCTTTTATTTTAGCTTTCTGCGGCCCCTTATCAAAAAAACCCTTAATACTATGACAATCAGTAAATGAGTTAATAGGGATTAAAACAATTATATAAAGGTTAAAACATAGAAAAAAATTGCCCCAATTATATTAGATTAGAGTATCTAAATACATATTCATATTATACTATAATTAAAAAATTTAGAGTCAATTTTATATGAAAACTAATTTATATTAATTTAAAACATTATGTAATTCCATGAGTTCCTCTACCCTCACTTATAAAAGGGCTCCTCCTCTATATTATTTTCACAGATTTTGAGAACTCTATTATTTTTAATACATAACCAATAATATACCAAACTTGAATACCCATTTCATAATTTTAATGGTAGCAATTATTTAACAACCTTATATTGCTTAAGGTGTAATGTAAATAGGTTATCATACAATAAATTATAAGTCCAAAACGACCAATTTGATGATAATGTTATATTCTATATACATAAAATTTTATTAAAAAATTATGATATAATAAATTCATTATCTACAATACAATAATATCTTATCATTTTAAGGGGACAACCAATATCTATATTCTCTTTCATCAAATGGGAAACAAAAACCTAGTTCATGAGCATAGTGAACTACTATATTACGGACTGATATAATTCATTCTCCATCACCACCACTCATAAATGGATATAATTATTGATATTATATATATATATATATATATATATATATATATTAAATTCATTAAATAATTAAAAATTTAGTATGAAAATATATTATCTATTTTCTTCCAATTCTATTTGTAGAAAAATGATAAAATTTTTATTGCATACGTTTGGTGTATAACTTCCATGAAGTGACGTGGTTTACTTATAATTACCAAATAAAATTGATAAAATATAAATTTTTTTCTAATTAAATATTACTAAATTTATGTTATAATCAATATTAATGAAAGATAAAATAAAACTTACCTTCTTTCCATCATAATTGTTCAAAAATGGAAACGTTACCCATGCGTATGTATGTCCTACCATCTCTGTGATTGTAACACAAATCAATTTTCCTAACCATATACCTTTTTTGGCTTTAAAAGAAATGTTGATTAATAAAAATAACATTTTGTCCATGATAATGATTGTAGTGAAGATGGAATAATATCCCCTTTTAATATAGTCAATTTAAAAATGATATTTTTAATATATGAGTCATATATCAAGAAAACATCCAACATAAACTCTAATGACCATGTAATTGAATACGACTTGGTAAAAGTAAAATATATGAAATAATAATAATCTTGAATAAGGTACTTAATAATTTATATAATTAACATTTTTTTATTATTTATGATGATATAGAATATATGTGATGATTCAAACTTGGGCTAAGAATAAATTTACATTAAAAAATGATTTTTTATGTTTTAAATAAAATTTTTAAAAATCATTATATTTCATAAAAATATTATTAAAATTAAATTATTAATTTATTTATACAGACATAAATGAAATATAAAGAACAATTTATGTCACTTTTTAATTTTTATCATGGTTTTAAAATATAAATCTTTTTACCAAACAATTGGAAAAAAATGAAAAAAATGCTCAATTTTAACATATACGGTGTCAATAGTATCTTTAGACACCATAATATTTTTTTTATGTGTGTAATAATTAAAATATATATTTAATAAATCAATAAAAACCCCACATTCCCTATATTTTTTTGTATTTTAATTTTAAAAATATTTCTAAAAATGGAATGATATTTATTTATCTTAAAGTTATCTATATATGGGATTAATATATATTTTCAAGGGTTTTACGATGAAATGATTCAGGAAAAAATTGTTTTATTAATGTTATGGTACATGATCATTATAGATGATGGAGAATGAGCCAGATAAAGGTTATGTGAAAAAGTGATATTGATATATCTTATATAATGGGTTATCATGATATAACACTGTAATGGATTGGGTAATTTTACTTCACTTCAAAGGAAATTAGGATAGAGATACCATTGTGGATTATCCTATATATTTAATTATTCTCTAGTTTTTTATGAAATGATTCAACATGGGTTATGAATTTTATTGTCTTAGTTTCCAAAAATTGTTTTTATTTTTTTACTATATATTCTAAAGGTTTTATTTAACATTTTTTTGTATTTTTAGGTTGTTAAGATTAATTTTGTACACTCATAAAAATATTTTGATAACAGTAAATAATTTATGGGATTTAATGTTTTTCACTAGAGTAAACAAATTCTATTTTTTGTGTTCTTTAATATTATTTTTTTCCCATCCTATTTTTTTTAAATATTGCTCATAGGGTTTAATGATGTGTAAGAACCCTGAAGAAGTCATGTTAAATATCATGAAAATTATACATAGAAAGAAAACATGTATCATTTTAAGTGTTTTATATTGTGGGAAAAACTTCCACTATGCTAATGTTCACACATTGTAATATATGAGCTTTTAATGAATTTTTATTACATAATTCCCAAAAACTCTAAACCTTAAAGATCTTTGAAATGTAATAATGTGAATTGTATTCTAAAAATTTCTGATTATGTAATATTTTATGGCTTGGACCTTATACTTCGTATTATAGTAAAGGTTTAGATAATATTAGTTATTAGGATAATATTAATTTAATGCGATTGGGAGACTATACTTTAAGGATTTGTTGAAATAATATATCATTTGAAAAATGAAATGTTTCATTTTTTAATCCCTGTATGTTCAAGATGGTTATCCATAGAATAAACATGGATGTTAATGTAGGAATGTATCAATATGACTGTATCATTTTAAATTAGTTAAATATAATAAAACGAGTTGGAACTGAGTAGTTTTTTTTGTGCTGGATCATATGAAACAATATATAAATAGTGGTGGAATACATGTTATAATGTATGATGATATATCACAAATAAGCATGTTGATAGTTGAAAATTTTATAAAGCATCACGCTCTAGATTTCGGTGGAACCTCAGATATTGTGGTATCCAAAGGATGGATCAATGTTATTAAATGAAATTTGAGGTCATTGGATATACATAACATCAAAAGGAAACTCTTTTTATTTAACAATTTGATAGTGATGATAATCGATGTTTTTCATTGTTTAATAATATCAGAGTCACCTGTGTGTGATTCATTGGAATGGGAAATATTCATTAATCATTTCTTGGATAAATATTTCAATAAAGTTGATTGAATCATAATGGGGCAACAATTATGGTAAATTAGGAAAAAAGAAATATTTAACTTCAATTTATGGTGTATATTTTAGAATATTTTATTTCTAGAAACTAGATTTCATTTAATACCTTGATAGTAAAATTAATAATTTTTTCATAAAATTAAAACCATGATTATAAATGTCTTTCCCTTTGGTGAATTTAAAGGTTTGGATAATTTTTTCACTATTTTATGAAATTTGATATGAAGTTTGTTATTAATTTTATTCCTCAAGATGACAAAAGTATGAATTTGACATGGTAGAATGTAATGGAGAAGTGTTCAGTTATGAAATCTCAGAAGGAATACCCCATCATTTTTGAAGTGTTGTAAAATTAATTTTGGAAAACATTTTACATGATCTAGAAAGTGTTGATCGTGTGGAATGTTTAGTCATTGGGATCATGATTGCAATGAAAATTGTCTTTAATAGACCATGAATATGGTAATATATTACCACTAAACAATGAGTTGTATTAATAGTAATGAGTTGGGGAATTATAATAATCTATGTCTGAAGATAGTTACCTGGGCTGGAAATCATGATGATTAGATAAACAAAATTTGTGGAAAATAATTTTATAATAATGTTATTGATGTTGGACCATAAAATGAAGTGGTTAAATGTACGTTAGATGTTTATTAAATTTTACCAATACCATGTTTGACTCACAATCATCTCAGTCATTCATTTTTAGTAATTTTTTTTTTCGAAATTTTGATTCTCTCCACCTAAATAGAGGATATAATTTTTTATTAAAACAAAAGGTGGAGGTAATAATTAAACCAAGATTTATATGAATATTCTTATTGTTATCAGTGGTATGTTCTCCCGTGAAAATATGTTTTTGAATAATGATGGAAGATTTTGATGTTATTATTATTATGAATTGGATTTTAGTGTATTATAATAATATTTATTGGTTGGATATGATTTTATTGTTAAAGGATTTTAAATGTTTCATGGAATATTAAGAGTTTTAGATATTGACTTGAGATGGATGGTAAATTTACATAACACATGTTGTTTAAAAGAAATAAACTATTAAAATTATAAATTTTTTAGTACTGAAAGAATATATAGATGTTTTCTTAATTAATTTCCTAGCGTTATTGTATATAAATAGAATGTGTTTACTATTGCATTACTACATGATACTATGCTAATTTCAAAACCCTCTTGAGGAATAAATCAATTAGTTATTTTTAAATTGAAAAAAATCATGAATTTATAGGTAATGTTTTTATTCGTCATAATAATTTACAATGGGGTGTTGTTGTTTTATATTTCAAAAATAAATATTTTTAAATGATAATTTGCATTAATTATAGGCCCATGAATAAAAATAATTAATATGAATATGTCTCATTTTCCCTTTATAGATGATTTGTTTAATCAGCTAAAGCGAGTATAATATTTCTAAAAAAATTATCTTTGGTTAGGGTGCCATCAATTGATGGTGAAGTATAAAGATATTATAAATAAAAAATTTCAGATTATATAAGGAAATTATGAGTTTCTGGCTGTTCTCGCTGTATTTTCTAATACACCATCTATATTATGGATATTATGAATATAATGTTACATAACTATTTAGATAACATTTATATTATTTTTTAATGATATATTTTTATATTCTGAAATTCATGAGGATTATTATAACATCCTATGTATTGTTTTCCAAACCATATCAGAAAAATATTATATATAGAAATGTTAGGTATTTAAAATTTTGGTTTCCATACATTTCATCCATTGTCCATATTGTTTCTAAATATTACATTAAATTTTACTCTTCTACAAAATGTAATTTAACAATGGAAAATACCTATAAATGTCAGAGGGGTACATATATTGCATACATTATCTGGTTACTATCATCCATTTTTTGAAAACATTTATTTTGTATATATCCTAGAGAAAAATTATACTGAAATGGGAGTTATAATAAAATTGATAAATGGGTGATATATTTTTTTTCAAGGAATGGAAAATAGTGTTGTTGAATTCTCCAGTTTTAGTCGTTCCCTCTATAAATGATAAATTTTTATTCTAAAATGATTCTTTATTTAATGGAATTTTTTCTAATAAATAATGATCATGAAATTTCATTTTCTTCGCATAAATTTAAACCTAATGAGTAATATTAACCTACACTATATTATGAAATAGATGTTGTTAGATTTGGCCAAAAAGTTTTGATGCATCAATTATATGATGTAAAATGTTAAATATATATATCATAAAATATTTAAGTATATATTTAGATAGGAATAATTGAAAATGAGGTAGAAAAGATTGTTAGAGTTGATAATGGAAAATGAGTACACAATTCATTACCATCCATGAAAATTAAACAAAGGAGTCGTTGCTTTGAGTTGAAAAGATAATGATAGATTAACCATGTTACATTTATAATATTATCATTTTTCTAATGATTTTTGAGAATTTTTCCCTATAAAATTTTCATGTATAACTTCCTTTTGTTTTGTTTCAGATGTCAGTACAATCATATTAGTTAGAAGTAATTATGAATGATTTAAGGAGGAATTTTATTTTTAGGAAAATATAGAATCTATTGTCAATGGTATGATTTTATAGATTAATTTTGATGAATAAAAATTTATCTGATTTAAAAAGATATTATGTGTGCCTTGTGATAACAAATAGAAATGAAAATTTTGTAGTGATGATTATAGTTCTCCATTTTTTACTCATCATAGTAGCACTATGATGTAAAGAGACCATAAGGGGAATTACTGATGGATTAGAATAAAAATATATTTTTTTAATTTAAATTGAAATATCAGAGTTCTAAATATGATAAATAAGAATAATAAGTTCAAAAGGTCGTATCTAGGATTTTCCAATGCCATATTAAGGATGAGAAAATATATAAATTGATTTTATGGTGGGATTTACAAATACATATTAATGTAATAATTTGATTTTTGTTATTTTTGATCAACTAATTAAATCCATAAAATTATTAACCATTAGACATACATTGAATTTAGATCGTCATTCATGACTATACCTCAAGTAAATATATAGGATATATGGAGTTTCTCACTAAATTTAATTTTATTATGATAATGAGATAACATTTAATTTTTGGAATTTCCTTCAAAATACATTGGGTTATAAATTTAATTTATATACATATTTTCACCCACAATATGATGTAAAATTTGATTGAATGATTTAAATGTTGGAATTAATTATTTTTCCGGGTTAAATGGATTCCCAGGTAGTTGGGTATCTTCATAATTTATTAGATGAGATTAATTATAATAATAATATTCATTCAATTATAAAGATGAATGATTTTGAAGATTTATATAGAAAAAAATTTCATACTTTATCTTATTAGGATCATCTATTTTCATGGTATTTATTAGGAATAGTGATTGTAGAATACATGGATGAGATGGTAACGATAATTTCATAACATAAGTGGACATCACAAATCATATAGAAATGTTATTCAGATAACAAGATGAAGATATTTATTTCAACGTGAATAATAAAGTTTCTCCTAATGTATATCCAAGGAAACATGCTATGCATTTTGGTCAGAACAACAAGATAAGTCTACGAGTCATTGGAATGTTAAATATATTTGAGAACATTGGATTAGTTTCTTACTGAATTGCCTTGATTAAATTTTGATCTTAGGTATATGATTTATTTCATGATTTATTGTTATGAAAATATGTGTTGAATGAATCTCATGTTTTTATACTTGAAGTGGTAGAGTTTCATGAAAACCATTTTTTCAATGAAAAAAAATGATAGATTATTGACTTTAGAGAGAATGGGTTTCACAATAAGTTTATATTAAATGTAATGGGTTTGTGAAAAACCCATATGGTTGATGAAGAAAGATGGGAATCTAATCATTATTTAATGGAAAATTATCTCCACTTCTTCAAGTAATGAATTAAATATTGATGATACAATTCCCAAAAGGGGGGAATAACATAACAGCTAAGGTAAATTTATAACAATTTTCCTTCAATATTTCAATTTATGATATATATTTCATACGGTTATTGTCATTATAAAAAGATTAAGTAAGATTTTTTTTAAAAAATGAAATTATTTAAATCTCGGTAAACTCTTTTTATAAGGTATTATATAAAAGTTGGATATCTAAATTTTACAATTTTTATTTTTCAAAACGAACATCATTTTTCAACTCAATGTATTCAAATCTTTATAGAGTATTATTTTGGAATTTTTCTGAAAAGATATCTTTTGTAGTGAATAGTGAAAAATAATGATTTCTATAAAGATCTATTTTCATTCCATTAAATAACAAAAATTAAAAGTGTCATATTATATTAAAGTAAAATATTTATAAATTAATTATAAAAAATATAATTCTATATATAAGAATCATCTCTATACCTTATTGTTTTATAAGTATAATTTTTCACTTTAAAAGACATTAAAAAGGGAATATTTTCTGTTCTTGGGTTTCTATATAAAATTAGTTTTTTCACTTTATGAAATTGGGTAATAAAAAATTTATTAAAAATTTATAATTAGGAGTTGAATATTTTAAACATGAAACATTCATATTTGGTCTATATGAATAGTAACTGTACTAAATATTTGTCACCATTATATGGGTAAATCATGTAATTAATGTTAAAAATAATATGACAAGGGATAAAAATAACCTAAAAATTGGACATTAATATATTTAATGAGTGGGTATTTACAATATAAATGATTTTGTATCATCAAAAATTTTTATTAAATTTTAGTGATGAAATAATTATAATATATTATTTCGCAAAACCGATATAGTTCTTGTACAAGCAGTAAAAATAGAATGTACATAATTTTAAAAACAATAAACGTAATATTTTTTGGTGAGTTATAGTGCACCCTAAATTTATAGATAAAAATAACCTATTATGGATATTTTACTTGCATATATTATATTTCTATTACTATTATGTTATTTCTAAATTCAAATTAAAGGAATACTTATGATAAACATTAAAGATATTTCATAACAAATGATGATTTATTAAATTATTTAAAATTACATAAAATCTTATATAATACCACATGAATTATATATGGTTTATAATATAATAATTTTTTTTATTTATGGGCTACATGTACTTTTATATTAATGTTCCTACCCATGTTAGTGGGAAAATCAACGATACAAAGGTAATCAACAAATGGATTAATAAGGGTTATAATAATTGTATAATGGTGAAAAATAGTCAAAATAATGTAAAAATATTATTTTATGGGATTATTAAGACTCATAATCATTTTATATCCTAATTTATATCAATTTGGATCCATTTATCAATTAAAATAAATTAATAATAATTTACTAATTTAATTAGATAAAAAAGATCCCCTAAAATCACATATGAAATATAAGATCATATCCTATATTACTAACACATATTGAGCATTATAGTTAGGCCAATACATACCAAAGTGTCTCCGAAAAATTACTCTTCAAGTCCTAGATGTTTGTGTCTCATGAAGAGATAAATCCTTCAATGCATAGGATGTGATCCAAAGAGGTTACCAGAGGATAATGTACAAGTCATAACCAAAATATATAATGTTTAATTATTCATATTACACCTTCAAATATTCATAAAATATTTTTAAATAATAACATAATTAACCTAAATATAATTTTATGTTATTATATAATGGAATAATATATATCAATTTCATCTTCAATCACATGGGAAACAAAACAGTCATTCTTGTGTGTGATGTATGACCACATCATTAACTAAGGTAGTTTATTTAACATCATCACCTCAGGTGGATAGTTATAATGATGTTTTAAATGTATTTGAACTATAAAAATTGCATTATTTATATTATCTATCATAATATATCATCTAATTTCACACCGTCCCATCTGTTGAAAATTTATTATGTTGTTTATACACATGTGTGGACCACCACATCAACAAATCGATGTGATTCATTATTCTTCACCAATTACCATTGATGATAAATATAATTTTGGTTAAATATATAATATTACATTTAATATATATATATATATATTATTATTCCAGATAGGTAAAATTATACTAATTTTCTTTGAATCATGATTGTTGAAAAATGAAAATGTTATTCCTGCATATGTATGACCTACCGTCTTCATGAGTGAAATATAGTTCATTTTTCAAAACCATATTTCATGTTTCGATATCAAATTATAATTTTTTTATAAAAGTAATAACTATTACATGATTATTATTATAGATACTATAGAATAATTAACCCACTGACCATAGTAAATTTACCAAAGTCAATTTTTTCAAATGAGTTGAATATCTTTAAAACATCTAACATAAACATAAATGACAATGCCTTATAATATTAAATATCACTAAATATTTTAAAAGGAATAATAAACTCTAAAATGTTCTCAATCAAGTAAATAATTAAATGAATTTTGTTATTTAGGATGGTTTGGATTATATTGGATGAGTCGAACTTGAGGAAAGGTGAACATTACTTTAAGACCCCTATTTTAAATTTTTTAAAGGTTTAATTTATAAATTAATTTTTTGTGTCTTAATTATAAAAATTATTTTACTCATGTATTTAAATTTTAATAAATTAAAAATAATGTTTTTTTATTTCCTTTTATTAATTTCTTTTAGTTGAATACAATGAGAATCTTTATATTGAACTTTTTGATAAAAAGGTAGAAGGAATGTAGTATTTTAAAGTATTTAACATCAACATTTTCTATGACAACCTTTAAAATTATTTATTGTTTTTAAAATAAAAATAGTATTCATTTATTATCAAAAATACCTTCCATTGTATTGTTTATTTTTTAAAATTTTATTTTTAAAATATATTGTTTTTAATGTCGAAAATAAATTTTCAAATGGGTTTAAAATGATTTTCATGGGTTTTATGATGAAAGGATGAACAAATAAATTTAATTATTCATGATATGGAACTTTAAAATTATATTTTAAAATTTATGTGATTGAAATAAATATTATGATGGGTGGTCATCATACCGCTTATAGGACAAGTGAGGCTGATATATATCACCAATGCATTGGGTAATGTTCTTTGTCTTCAATAGTAGGTAGGGAAAAAACATAGTTAGTATCCCTTATGAATTTAACTGCGATCTGGTTATTTTTGACATGAGTGATTACATGTTATGAATATGATGATCTATTTTTCCGAAGAGGGTTTATATTTTCATTAAATGGGGTTTTTAATGTTTTCCTTGAGAAAAAATGTTTCTGTTTTTCATTGGATATTATTTATTTCATACTATCAATAAATATTTTGATAATGGAAAAAATATTATCAATTGTTATTTTTATCACAAGAATAAAAAACTCATTTTATTTATCTTCCCTCACTAATCATTTTATTATAATCCCTAATTCATAATCATTTTTATATGGTTTTAGGAATAGTGAGAACCAATAACATTTCAAGCAGATTTCATGAATATTATTAACGAAAATAAAAGATGTTTCATTTTAAGAAATTTAAATATCATGAATGTGGATATAGTGTATATGTTTCAACATTGTAACATATGGAGATTTTATGTTATATTTATAACTTAATTATCTAAATATATAAACAGTAATTGTTCTTGAACTATAGGAATGTGAAATCAAAATAAATAATTCATGATTATGTAATGTTTTAATGTTTTATCCTTACATATAATCACATAAAACTATAATGAAAATGTTATTGGGGATATATTTGATGAAATTATAATAGAGTATAATTATTTGTTTGCTTGTTTTATTTAGGATTCTATTGTTTTTATGAGAGACAAGTTTATATATCTTTATCAGTTAAGAAGATAGTTTGGAAACTATAGGAAGAAGATTTTGGAAAACTACAGTTGTGTCGAAGGAATAAAACACAACTTATATTTTTATTATTATGATTTTTTCTAATATAAGATTTATATGTTTTTTTATAAAATTTATTTCTATTTTATAATATATTTCAATACAGTAAATTTATTGAAAGAAGGGAAATATAGTAAGAGGATAATGAACATCCAAATAAACAACCCAAAATTTAATGAGATAGACAGGAGTATTTTTTGGACATGTTAACTCAAAAAATTATGGTTATAAATGGTGGACGAAATAATAAGGATCATGAAAATTATGAATAAATAAAAAAAATATTTTTTCATTTAATTAGATAATATCCCCCATTATTTGGTGTAATGTGGGACTTTGTGATAGTTGCAGGACATATAAATTCTTTAGAGAAGATACATGATTTTTCTAGTTATCTAGATAAACAGAAGGAAACTCATAAGGTTTATAATTTTGATGGTGAATTTGATCAATGGTGGTTTATAATTAATATTTCCAATGAAAATAATGAGATTGATATTATTGAAGTAAAGGTATATAATAATTTTATTCATGAAAAATATTTTACCAAAGTGTTTTGACCAAGAATGAATTTTTATTGAGTTTAAGGAAAATAAATAAGACCCAGTGGATTTATAGTAATGAAATATCAAAAAATTATAAATGTATTAATTTCAATTTATTATATACAATAATTTTAAAATTGATTCATTTTAAAATTTATTGATACTATGTTTATAAAGGGATCTAGTCACATGGGATTTTATAATTATTGAGTAAATTGGACAATGTTATAGTAAGGTTGAAATAGAGTTTTTGATTATTATGTACCTCATAACATTAATTATAAGTACAGATCAAGGTTGAAAACAATGGGGAAACCTCTAATTGAGAAATATGAATTTAATCGAATAAAATTTATATTATACACTAAACGTGAGAAAATTTATTCAGTTGAGTGGTTTTTGAGATCAGGGATGTATTATTAGGTCTTTAAATTTAGAAATATTTCTCCTGATAATAATGAAATGATTAGTTAGAATATACATTAACATAAAATTTTGAATCAATGTATTATCAATGTGGAAATATTGGAGTTAAATGTTTTTTTGGAGATATGATGTTAATTTCATATTTTTTCATAGTCCTATAAATTTTTCATACATGGAAAATTTTATAGTAGTATAGAAATATAATACCAAGAAGTTTATATTGGTCTTTTAGTAAAATGTTAGTGGAGGTATTAATGAAACATATATTTATTGGAAATTTTTTATTATCTAACATTACATTGTTCTGCATATAGTTCTATTTTTATACATATAATGGTGTTTTATATTATTTTTGGAAGTGGTTTTATTTTGGCCTATCATTTTATAATTGATTTTAATAAGAAATAATGTTATATATATATACATATATATTTTTAATAAAACTATGTTTTTATATTAAAATTGATTAATAAAAGTGATAACATATCATAATGGTGGGAAAATTATATAATTTTATGGTTACAATTTTCTAGATAATTACCAATAAAATGTGGAAATGGCCGAAATTAATGATTTTCTATTCATAAATGATTATCATTATATATTCAATGATTATTTCTAGGAGTTATTCCTGAATAGTACGTGGAATTCCCTATTTATTTTATCTTGATACCATAGAAATTTTAAGTATCATACCAAATGGCTCTAGTGGAGCTATTGTAATTGAAAATGAAATTATTAGTGTTTCTTGATAAAGGCTTCATCTTTCTAATCACATAAACATTGGGTGATACTATTTTTAAAAAAAAATTATGTTATTTTTATGAGGATTTCAATTTATCCATTTTGGTTAATAAATTCAAATTCTATATTTATGGATTTGATGAATATATTATTTTGTGAACATTTAGAAAAAATTATAGTTTCACTTATTAATGATGTTCCATTATATTATAAAATTTTTTAGTGCCAAGATAATGAATTAATTTGTTATATCCATTCCTAAATATATTATAATCTAAATTTACAATTTAGTAAAAATGATTTCTTATTGTAAAAAATTTCATACGTTGTGAATAATTTAACTAATCATGGAATAAAAATTGAACCTTAAAAAACTATAGATCTATAATAATTGAAATGACCTTAAATTAGAGTATATATTTGTTTTTTATATTATAAAATTACGGTTTTATCCATAGTTTTTTTCAAAAAAAAATTAGGCTAACTGACCCATTAACCAAGATAAATGTAATGATCATTAAATTCATTTTTAAAGAAAAATGTGAATAAATATTAAAGAATTTAAAAATTAAAACAGTGAATTATTATGTATTACTCTTTTGATAAATAAATATATAATATATAATTATAGGGATTCTTTAAGAAAGGTCATTTATTGTGTTTCAATAAAAAATGATTGAGTAATATAATATACATCATGATAGTGGAAACATCACGAATAAAATTATCACATAAATGAACATATGCTTATAGTTGAATTTTTTTTATTTAAAAATTAAGGTGAATTATTAATATTGAGTGAAATTAGATATATATATATATATGTATTCTAAAATATTTTATTAGATATTCACTCAAAAATATTAGATCATCTTGAAAATTATGTGCTTGGAATTGAAAAAATAGTATGATTGATTGATTCATTATCATCCATGTAAATAAAATAATTTAATAGATTTTTTGTTTTTAAAGGATAATCTAATATTAAACATGTCACATTTGGAGCATGAAATATTAATTGATTGGTTGGTGAATACTTAATTGAATATTATGAAGGTGGAAGTGTTCTCTCTTTTTGTATTTGTAATAGTATTGTTATCCTTATGGAAAGAATAAATTACTATTAAAAAAAATATCACAAATTAAAAGAGAATAAAGAATTGATAATGGAAAGTCAAATGATGTTAATATTGATGAAAATGTTTTTATTGGATTTTAAATAACTATATATGTACCAAATGACTAAATTTTTCAAATGGAATTGTTAATCGAGCCTCGAAGAAAACTATATTTTATTTAGACAAGAAGAATAAGGATGTATATATATCACATGGAATACTATTTATGGGAATAAATAAATATATATATGTGTCAATTTTCCATTAAATATTTTATTTTTCAATTGGTTAAAGATAAATAAAAAATTTAATTGAATGATTCAACCATGATCGATTGTTGGATTTATAGATTTCATCACTGAATTTATATATACAAATCCATGTAATAATTTTTTCTGTGTTATTTATTATCATATAACTAAATATTCCAAATTTCATCATTTAAAGGGTAATAATTTTTGGGCCAAATTCATTATCTCTACCATATTGAGATATTAATGTTATTTGTTGTTCAAATTTTGTTATGTTTAATCAGGATCATATTTTTAAATCTAATATTTTGATGGGACTTGAATATTAATTAGACAAAAAATTATTTCTCATTAAATCTTTTAAACATAAAATTAATATATAATAGGAGAAAAAAAGGAATACATCAGAGGATATTCTTCGAGATATCCAACTAGATTATCAATGAGGTTGGAATCAATAACTTTAAATGGTTGAATTTTAATATAATTTTTTTTCATCTATTATATGGATGGATCATTTTGAGAATTCTATATTTAATGGATTTGAACTCTATCTTTTTTGGAATAAAATATGCAGATAAAGGTGGTGCCACCTAAATAACTGGATGAAATTTTTGAAAATGATGAATTGATTTTGATTTATTTAGGGAATCCCAATGCAATAAAAATAGTTATACAAATAATAGAAGAAAATATCTTTAATTTGAGGTATGATATTATGTTTTGGTTAATATATACCCATGTATTGGTGTTATGTGTTTTATTATAAAGGGTAAATTATTTCTTAGATTTTGTAGCCCATAGAATATTTTAATGAAATTGGGATTAATAACATATTGAGTAACCTTACAACCATGTTTAACTCAGGTATATAAGGTTTTTTAAGTTCAATTATTACGGAAATATGTGTATAAAAAATCTCAGATAATGAGAACTGATTTAGTAAACCATGAGGAGAATCATTATTATGTAGAGCAAGTAGTTCATATTATTGATCATAGAGAATTTCTTTTACAGAATAAGGTAATTTTCAACTTTACTAACTAAGAGTATAAAAAATTCAAATTTACAATAGAAAAACTAAGTCAAATCGGGTTAATATTTATCCATTAATTTTAGAAAAATATTAGTTATGGGTTTCTAAATTATATTATGGACCAATATTTTTTATAATTATATAAAAAACACATTTATTTTACAACTTAAAAAATTAAATAGTAATGTGTGTCATAAAATCTAATAATTTATACAATTGATTATAAGGAATTTTATATATTTATATTTATTTTTTAATGATACTTATAAGTGGATAATAATTTAATCATGGCATGAAGTGAGAATATGTTTACTTAATTGGATTAGAAATCTATGTTTTTTTAAAAAATATATAGTTTTAATATATATTGAGTTATTACTCTAAAAATTAAAATTTATTAAATTAATATTTTTTTATTAAAATTTATAATACATTATATATCAACATTGGAAAATTATGTTGAATGTATTTTTTTACAGAAGATAAAAATATGTAGATATGATAGTAAATAGTAAATTTTATGTATATTCCCTAATTTTGTAAAATTTAATGGAGAAATGTTAAAAAATATATTTTTAATTTAAATTTTTATATATAATTTATATTATTTATTTTAAATTAAATATTATAATCCATGTTTTTTATATGTTGAGTATTATATTTTAATTTAATGACTTTTCAAAATAAGAATTTGAGTTTTAATTGATTTAAAAAAATTATTATTATATTATTATATAAAATAATGTATAACATTATTGAAAACTATGTAATGTGTCTTAAATTATAATCTTATAAAAATATAATATAAATATTATCCAATTAATGTAATATTTTTTATTTCATGAAATATATGACAATACATATTGGTGCAAATGTGGTGGTTGAATGATATAACAAAAGTCCAAATTTATCGTTTCTGAAAATAAAATTAGAATATATAAGGTGATTATCAACATTATGTGGTTAATATGAAGAATAATCAATGATATTGATATATATTCATGACATTTAAAATTATATGAGATGTTAATTATCAAAATTCCTACCTAGTTCTTTTGGATGGTAAGGAAAGTTAAAATTCAAATCTTAAAAATCATATAAAGATATAAATTAGTATAAATTACATTCTGTATAATTTTCATTAGAGATAATTATGAAATGCCTATTAGATTTATGTTATTAAATTATTTCTATATTTCATTATTGAATAGATATAACAAATACTTATGTAGTTTAGACACAACACTTGTTAAATCCTTAGAAAAATTAAGATAAATGAAGTTTTAAAATATTAAAATTTAAAATTATAAAACACAAGAGTATACCATGGTTTCCTAATATCAATAGGATCATTATTTAAAGATATAAGTATTTACAATTTAATATCATAGTTCTCTATAAAATTTTATTGTTAAATTAAAATATTAACACTAAAAATGACTTAAAATTTAATTTCACAATGAAAATGATTTAAAAATTAATGAAACTCATAAAAAATTATATTGAGTAACATTTAGTTGAATATTGACTAACCATATCTTATATTTTCCATTTTGAACCACTTTTATAAGGAAAATTATTTTATTAACTGTTAATGATTGAATATTTTGAAACGTGCTATCAAACCATGTCTATAAAAAGAAACTCTCTATAAACTTTTTAAATCACAAATAATGTTATTATTTTTAATATTACACCCAAATCCTTCTATAAATATCAATTATAATTATTCTAAGAGTTTGGTCTTTCCAAAATTCCATATGTTGAAGTATTTATAATTGATCAAAAGTAGGTTACTCAAAGAGTAATGTATGAGTTCCTATAAAAACCTTTCCATTCATTTTTTTAATTAATTTTATTAATAATAATTTAAATTGTTTATAAATATTCTACAATGATTCTATTTTGGTGTTATTATAACTTTTTGATACATTATTATTGTAATATAGCTCACTTCCTTCTCATCGAATTCTTGTCATAATTTATTAAAATGTCTAAATATAGGTTTTAAAACTCATGTCTATTAATTTCAATTATTTTCCATCCTTTTAATTAATATAATTAACCATTCATAAAAATTTAAAAAAATAACTTCATGATATTTTCCAAATAAAATTTAATGTTTATCTCCTCTCCGTTTTTATTTAAATTCATTTATAAAATACCAGTCTCCTATGGTGGGTATATTCTACCTAATTTAATAATGTAAATTCATAATTGGATTATAACTCTAAATAATATTCAAAAATAATAATTTCATGAGTGAATTTAATATTAATTAAAATATTATATTTTTTATGATCCTATAATTATGAAATATTTAACATAAAACTGATATTAAAACTAATCCATCTATGTTATTTATAATCATAAAAAACAACATTATCGAGGACGATTTTTCAAATTATAATTATCTAACTAAACATTGAACTCTTTTTCCTTTTAAATGAAATAAAATATATAACTTTTCCCATCTTGATATTGGGCTACACTTGTGTAATAATCTCAGACCATTATACTTATATCGACTGATTTGAAAATATTAATCCAAACCACCACAAAACGAATGATTTATGTTAATTAATAAAACAAAAAATAATAATTAATTATAAATAATTAATTAAAATAAAAATACATAAAATATTTCAAAGGTTCTAAAGAAAATGAATATTTAAATGAATTTCATTATTTTTGATGGTATATGACATATGAAGATAGTCAATTCTTGAGGTAAGGGGTTCATTTTAATCAATAAAATTAAATGTTATAAATTCTTTCTCTCAAATATATCAAATATTGTGTAGACTTTACTTCCTCATATTCTTATTTTTTATAAGTATTTTATATTGTATAACATTTTATTACTAACATGGATTTTTAACCCATTAATTTTAATGCATTTTCTATTATTGGTATGACTTTTATGTATGAACTTATGGGTTTAAAAGAATGATCATATTGGTTTTATTCATGATATTGTAAATATTAATTGTATAATATGATTGTATTTAAAAGTATATCACTAAAAAATTCATTGGATAATAATTTACCCACCCATGAAAATATATTATAAGTAATTGAATAGTTTATTTGATTACGAGTAATTGTAAGGGTTATAAATAGAGTGATTATGAATGATTATAATATCCCAATAATCCTTATTTGCCATAATATTGGATTTATTTGTTATTATGATTTTTCTTTATGTATTTAATTGAGAAATTAAGTTTATTTCAGGATATTTTTAAAATTTGTGATCTTTTATGATATCATAGTTGATGAATTGAAAGAAAAAAAATTTCTTGGGATTTCATAAATTTCAATGTTTTTATGGGTTTATATAATTTGTATAAATCTTAATAAGATTATTATTCTCATCCAACATTTTCAAATGACATTAATAGGTTATATGGACTTGTATTATCAATAATGATGTCAATGTTCTAGTTATGGTGATTGTTATTGAATAATGATATTATAACATTTTAAGAACACACATTCATGGTAAAAATATTCACTAAATGTAATTTTCAATTGTTTTATTTAATGGGTTTCATAATCCTAAAAAATGATATATAATTTTTAGAGGGTTTTAATGGATGAAATATTTTTTAAAAATTTGCATGTATTGTGAGTTGTTATTGGGTTGTAACATGATGGGCCTTATATGATACATTTCAACATATTCCTCTCACCATGTACCTAGTACCTATCCAATGGGTTATCTAGGTTGTCTATTATGATAAAAGGTATCAAAGAACCATACCTGGGACTTCGAAATGAAAATTTTTGATATTTCTAATGCCTCAAAAAATTATTAATTTAGTAAAATGAATAAGTTATTGATAAAATTAAGATCTAAAATGAATGTCCAAATATCTATAGTGTGAAACACATCATTTTAAAATCATTAAATCTCAATGAATAAGAACACAGTTAGTATACATTAAAACAAAAAAAAATTAGGTTTATGATATTGTATCTTTTACACATTAGATTTTTTAACATGAACATTTCATAGATTTCTAGTGTAGAAAAATAACACATTACAGCACCAAAGTCATAAAATATATAATAGTTTCCCCCTTTAACCTCAAAATAGGGATTATCAAAAAATAAATAAAAATTTCGTCCTTCGGGCCATTCAGTTTGTAAGATTACAAGGAAGATGGAATTTTTGGAAATGCAAGGTCATGAACATAGTAAAAAGATGATCTAAGATACACCTAGCCTACCAATCTTCCATTCCATGGATATTATAATTATTCTCGATTAATACAATGTGTTTAAATGGTTTATTTTGAAATATGTCACACTCCATAAATATGTATAGTTTAAAATTATTTAACTAAAATAATATTGTGAGTTTTTAATTTAAAAGGAAGAAAAAAAATAAAGGAATACTAATCTTAGATGGATAAGGAGGAATTAACTTATAAAACATATTTAAAAGTTGTAATATGGGTACGAAAATCTATGAAATAGATAAGGAATGTGAGATAGAGGGATCTATAATGGTTTTTCTTATGAAAATTTTGATGCATATAATTTCTATTTATTTAACCTTTAATTACATTGGAATCAATGATGATGTAAAATATGATCTTTTTTAAATATTTATAGAGAAATTATATTAGGAAATGTAATAACGTAAGTCACACGGAATGAATAATTCCACAATTTTTTATAATTTTTGGATTTTTTTTCAGACTATGTTTTTTTATATAAATTCCATTTTCTATTGTACATTACTATGTTTTAGTTGAATCAAGAATAATGAAAATATTTATAGAATTCATTCCATGATTAAAATTATTTAAATATATAATTTGATTCCTGATTTATTTAGAAAATAATCACCAAAAGTTTCATTTGATTTTAAATAAGGGTGATTGAATAAATAGATGATTGAAATTTGTATTAATATTTCACTTTGGATGGTTAAAAAATTTTAAGAGATAATGTAATTTTTTAAATTATAAAAGGATATGTTCCACATACTACCCATATATGTAATGAATATTTTTATGGTATCCTTATTTTAATGTATCAAGAGTATCAACCACGAGAATATATTGCGTCCAATGATGCTTATATCGAGTTTTTTTGTGTATGTTGGCACATTAGTGGATTATCTCTTTCATCACCATGATACTATTTCAGGTCACTAATTGTATAAGTAACTAGAAAGAATCAATAATTATTGAAGTGTCTTTAGACTAGAATTTTAATTTCATTCTCAAATATCATTTATGTTTTTATATTTAGATAAATAGGTCACAAATATTACATAAAAACACCATATACTACCAAGGGAACACTTCTAATTAGTATCTATTTATCCATAATATATATCTTTTAGAATTAAATTTATTTTATTTTCCTAAAATATCACCAATAATTTTAAATTATTTTCTTCTTTTCCATTACCCATCCTTAAACGACGAGAAGAACATTTTAATAATGTATGATGAGAACAAAAAGAATTGTATGTGAGATAAATAATAATAACTCTATTAGTCCTATGAAAAATATGAATACCCATAAAAACATTTCATAATTACATAGTATTTTTCCTTGAAATGGTATCATATTTCATTTTAAAATATCATTAATCATACCATGTAAACAATATAAATTCCATGAAACCATAATAGAATGAATGAATAATCGTTTAGGTACATTTCCACATCATATTCATAGAACCCTTAAAGGCTATTACCAAATATAGTAACCATATGTATTGATTCCAATATAATTCTATAGAGACCAAAATCATTACCAAATGTATTTGAGATCTATAATGGGTATCAACCATATCATTATACCCCGTAATGGGGATTAACCCATCATATCTTGAGGTGTAATGGGGACCAAACTTTCATATCATGAGATATAATTGGAATCAACCTGTCATATATGATATATCGAGATAACCTAATATCATAATCAATGTCCATGTAACATACCATAAATGAAACATTTTATACATTCCCATTTTCAACATAAAAACTATGATGAACTCTTTTAATCCTATATGATATACTATTTCGGATATAAAACCACAATTTTACTTTAATCTCACATTTTCCAAACCAAAACATAAAGAGAAAGGAAATGAGGAATTTTATTTGAATAAATTTTTATTTATTGTTATTTTACCCTTAAATAAAATAATGGATTCAATGGTGGAAATGTTTATCTCAACATGTACAACAAAATTAAATATTCTTTTTGACTTTTATAATGAAATTCAAAATATTCTAAAAAATATCCTTTTTGAAACCCTTTTATACATTATCAAAAGAGACATAAAATGAATTTTTTTCATTAATTTCTATATTAATTTATCAATTTTTTTTTTAAATGTGGTTAGAATAAATAGAGTTGAATATGTCGACATGTAAAGATATTTTTTTAAATAAAAAATTTACAAGAAATAGTAAAAAGGATGATTTTTAAAAAATTATATATAATGTCCATAATGATAAAATATGAATTGTTTCAGTCCTGTAGGAATAAATAATCACCTTATTTATACATTTATCATAACATGGACATGGAATAGAAATATTTTGAAAAAAATCATTAAAATATTTAAAAAGAGGTTTTTAGATATCATGTCCCTTTAAATTAGTGCACATCATCTCTTATATTGTTTAAATTCCTAAATAAAAATATTATTATTATTATTTTCATAATTAGTAACATTTTTAGTTTTACTATTCCCTTTATTTTAACTCTTACTATGCAACACATACTTAGTTATTCATTTATATTAACATCAAAAGTTTTCATGGTGTTAGGATTATAAGTAAAAATTGTTTTCAGTGGAATGAATATGGTAAAAAATTGAATTATTAAATAATATATAGAATATTTATAATTAAATTATTTAATTTTTATCATAAATATTCCTTTTAAAACCAACCATGATTTACAGTTATTAAAAATGATGTATGTTACGATCATGGAGGTGAGAGGTCACATATACGCATGGGTAACTTTTCTATTTTCCAAAAATACAAATGGAATGATAGAAAAAAAATTCAATAAATATTGACTATAATATAATAAAACCATATAAATTTATTATATATGGTTATATATATCATCCATGTGAAGTGGTGAAGAATAAATAATCACATTGTTATGTATATGTTGTAGTCCACATGTACGCACGAACGATGCTCTAATTTTTCAATGACTGGAATGGAAAAAAACAAAGTGATATATATCATTCAAAAATGAAAAAAATTCCTTCAATATCATATATAAATAGTAATTGCAACTTTATAAATACTTTTGAGAGGCGATGATGGAAAAATAATTAGATCAGTTCATTATTTGGTAGTCCATTATAGACATGAATGAGGGATTCATATCTCATTTGATGAAATGTGATATAGAATTAGGTTATTAAATTATAATAAAATGATATAAGAAAATAATAAAAAAAAATTCTATTATATCATCAATTTTGAATAATATTTCAATGGTGTGGACGAAGAAAAAAAATTAAAATGATCAGTTATGTATGATGTTTCTTCTTAGGACCACCTCCGTAGAAATGTTCGTAAAGCCATTCTAGATTGGATTTTTGATCAGAAAATGGAATCTATAACAATATAACAGAATTATATATGGTATTTGGAAGTATGTTTACAAACAATATAATTTGGACAATATTTAGGTCATTTTAAACCGTATCATTCTAGTTTACCCCATGATAAACCAGTTTTCTCCTTAAGCGTCGAATTTAATTTGTTATTGTAACACTTCATTATGAAAAAAATTTAGATTAAATTATTATAAATAAAAATTTATATTTTTATAAAATGGAATCAATTTTATATTATTCAATTTAGAGTAGTGGAGGAGATTAATTTAATTTTTTATCATCAGATGTGTTGTAAAAAGGTTTTATAATGAAATATATATTTTTATGAATAATATGTTATTATATTGAATTTATGAATTGTAAAAATTATTATATGAAATTAATTCAATTTTTATAATAACATAATATATAAATTTAATTCAAATAATTTAATTTAGTTGTTATTTTAAGTAATTTAAATTGACAAGAACAATGCTCTTTAAAACAGATTTACAGAAAATTTGTTTTTATGTTCAAAAACAAACTTATACTAATATCTAGTATAAATATGATTAAAATTTACATTATTGGAATAAATTTTGGTAATTAATACTTATGTTACATTAAATCAAACACAAATCATAATGGAATTTCTAAATTATCATCATTTATTGGAAAGAAATGATAATGTTAAAAAAAATCTATGTCTTCACTATTCACAATAAAATCTATATTTTATCGATGATAAAAAAATTTATCCCATATTTAATTTTTATTAGATGATTTGAAAATATAATTTTATCATTTAAACTTTTAAGAATATATATATTTTAATTGTGATATTTTATCACAAAAAGTTATAAAAATTCTTTTTTTGAACAAAACATATTTTTTATAGAATCAAATATATGTTTAAAAAAATTTATTTCTTATTTAATAATAATGTATAAATACATATAATTATATTAGGAAAATTATATACATTTAGTAAAGTATTTAATACTGTTCATACATAAAAATTTAACTGATAGGTTATAAGGATCATAAATTTCATCGGTCATTCAAGCTAAGTGTTTTGTATCGTATATGTTATCAAACATAATGATCATATTTTAAAATAATGGTATGTTACATTTTCCAATTCATTTAAAAATTTATATCCTCCCTATTTAAACTTTTTCTTATTAATCAATAATTTTATATTTCAAAATACCATTATAGAAATCCCATATCATAAAAAAGGGTAAATAAAATGTCCACATGAAAAGAGAGATAGGGAAGTACGAAGGTCATCATGAAAAAACATAACTAGGTTTCCATGTAAGAAATCATAGAAATAAGTGAATACATAAAACATCCAAGAAATAATTACCAAATAATGATGGAGTGTTACAAGGATATTTAAAAATAATAAATATAAAAACATGATAATTTTAATAACCAAGAAACCATAAAAAAAATATGTATGAAAAAGATAACTATTTTCATTAGATGTTATTGTAATAGGAAAACATTATGGTTTCAAGATTTGTTTATTAGAGTTTAAGAATTACATTACCATAATTGCCAGGAAGATAATGAATTATACTTACATCATATGTAGTGTTGTCCTATATAATGACTGACTAAATAACTCAATAATGGGTGGGGGTGAATTAGTTTCTTAAAACTTTCTTTGAGAAAATATAACCACCCTTTAAATGTATGTATGTTTAATTTAAATCATTAAATATATATATATATATGTATATATCTAAAATGAAAATATGTAGAAAAGGGACTGAACATTGTTATTTATTGGTGTTTGGGTAACATAAATCCCCAAGTCAACTCCACCATCTCTATACTGCTTGATCTTAGATGTATTCTCTAAACAACCATTTTACAGGAGTCTCCTAGATTATTATAAGCACCTTCCACTTAATAAAAACTTATTAAAATCATTTATACATCAAAAGGATATTCAGAAGTTATTACTAAAATGAAATACTATTATGTTATGTATCCATAATCATATAATGTTCATAAAATCATGAAAATCTTCCAAAATAAAATTAATAACCTTATAACCAAATCACTTTTGAATCTCGTGGTAATCTATAAGATAAATGATATGGTCATAAAATCAATATAATCAATATCTTTTAAATATTGTATGCATTAAAAATAATTATGTAATACTAACAGATCCATCACATAGGTGAGTGGTTAGTGTTGCACACTTATTTCCCTTCAATTGTGGCTTCAAGAACTATTGTATTTAAAGATGTGATGGTTCGTCACCCAAAACACATGATTTCCTTTTCTGAAACTATATTAAGATAACTCTTATAATATTCTCATGGATATATTGACCATACTCGAAAATAAACTTAATCATCCCAGATTATATAATACTTAATGTTCATCAATACCATTATACATATTTCCATAAAAGGAAAAGAGAGTTTCCCCTCTAATAAAATTTTCACATGTTAATAAACGGATTAAATATACCTTAAACATCTATAAAAACTCAATAAATTTCTAAAAATGTAATCACATCACACAAAACATCATAAGTGTTTTAATTAATTTAATCTTATAATCAACTTTAAATCTATTACTCTATCATAACACTTTAACCACAACATGTGGACATCATAATCGTTCAATGTTACTCATAATTTATTAACCATGATTTTTTATTTCTCAATACATCCTTCCTACAAAAAAATTTGAATCATGTTTTAAGATTTTAAAATTTCAAAACATAATCCAATATATAATTTATATCTTTCATGTTTCATTTAAAACTTCCAAATATTCGACTATAATGAAATTTATCATTTAATGAATTAAATCTTCTCAGTTTTCCTAATTCAGTTCTTCATATTTCCCTCTAAGACATTGATTTTCATAATTATAGAATTAGCCCCATTTAAATAATTAAATGGATACATTGGTAATAATTTTATTCCCATTTAAGGAGTAAAATAAATTCATCCATTTTATTTGGACTATTATTTCTTTATTACCCATACCACATAAAAAAATCATGACATTTTCTGAAGACATTTTTTTCCATGGTGATTCTTCCCAAATTTTTATAACATAGGTAATTGAATAATTCTACCATTTCAATATTTATCAGTTTTACTTCAATGTAATTACATTATTCTATTTTTTGGTAAACTAAAAAAGTCAGATTGGTTCAGGTTCTCAAAAATAACTATAAATAGATATTGATAAATAAAAATATTATTTTTAACTATAGATCCCCCTCCTTTCAATTACTAGTTCAAGACACTAGCACATTTTCCATCATATACACTACTAATTTGGTTCATGTTGGATCCATACATCTTCTAAAAAAGGATATTTTTAATATATAAAATAAACTATAATAAACCATCTTGTGTTGAGGATAAATAATATGATACACTTATCCATACCATCCCTATTTCGACTCTATATATTTTCAAAAAAATAACTAGAATTATCCTTAGGATACTAATAATTTTTTGTGGATTATTTTTATCTTTTACTAAAAAATAATACAATCCCCTAAAGTTATCGAAAAATTAATCTAGAACCAACTATATCAAATTGTTCTTAATCGTGACATGTTCTTAGTGACAATAGACTAATATTAACATTCTTTTGTGAAATATATCTTAGTTTTAGAGTTTTAGAGAATTAGGACATTCCAATATCATAAAAATAACATATATTAAAACTTTAACTCTTCTACTCATTATGTATTTATCCCAGAATGTAAAACATAAAAAAAATTATTTGCATTTCAGGATATATATTCATTAATTTCATCATTAATTATTCATTTTCTTCACACATTCACAATGCATGTGAGAAAATTTTAAAAATATTGTATATTCACAAAAAGAATATTATAGTAATAAAAAATAAGAAAACCATTAGTCAAGTGAAAAATGTGAGCATACTAAAAATAATTACATACAAAAAATCCTTTTTACCTGAATTGGGATCTACCTTTTGTTTAAAAATATCTTTTATCTTACATTTTGAAATTTAATTATTTCAATGAAAACACTTGACCAATATTATAAAATTCTTGTAGGTTTCTTGGAAAATAATCTTTTTAGAACACTTATAAATTTTAATAACAAAATAAAAAACTTCAAATATAAATTTCTATAGAAGGAAATTGTTTCCCATTGCATTAGAGATATATAATAAGGCTCACCCATCACATCATGAGTTGAAATGGGTATCAACCCATATTATCTTTAGTTATAAAGGGAATAAACCCATCATATATTTTATATTGGCCACACCCATTACTACATTCAATATTAAAGAACCATAACACTAATAAAACATTTTAATCTTCAACCTTTTCTTCATAAAATTCCTGAAATTTATTTTAAACCTACATGTAAAACTCATTTAGATATAAAAATTACTTCTTATTTTTAAAATTAGTTTTCAATACCAAAATTCCAAAAAAAGATAAAATTGTTTTTTTGATAAAACATGAAATATCATAAAATAAGAAGAAAATAGAATAAATTTTAGAACATCAGTAAAGGAAGTTGGTAGCATATATTCTAAAATAAAACATTAATTTTATATTCATTAATTAAAATAAAGAAAATATATAAAAAGGTTCCTTTAAATTCGATTGATATAAATTAAAAATATAAAAAATTTACTATATAATTCTATAGTATCCATATAAATACATCCTTAAAATAATTTTAAAAATATGTACTTGGGAGAAAAAGAGATGAAAAGGGAGATATTAAAAGAGGATTATTTATAAATAATGTCCCTAATAAAACACCATAAAAAGATTACATGTGAAAAAATGTCATAGAAACTAAATTATGGAAAAATATTACCATTAGAATCCAATAATGTATAAATAGTAATTTTACAGAAACATTTAGTATAACATGTACATGAAATATAATTATATATAAAATAATCTATTAAAATATTTAAAACGAGGTTATTAGTTAACGTATGACATACCTTGTCTTCAAATAGTCTCATAATTTTTGTGTAATATTGAATAATAAAATTGTGTTAATTATTTACTTTCTGAAGAACATTTTTATTTTATAATATTTCATTAGTTTTATATATTACCATGCAATATATAATTATTTAATAATTTCTGTTCACATCATATGTTTTAAATGCATTAGATTAATATATCAAAAATGCCTATAATTGGATCTATATAGTGGAAGTGGTCACTATTAAATCATATAAATATTCGTCATTATGATATAATTATAATTTCAATTTGTAAATTATACATTAAAAACCAATAATTTAATTATTTATGAAAAATTAACAATGATATGATCATGGAGATGATATGTCGTTCATACACATGAATACGAGTTTAAATTTTAAACAATCATTATGGAAATAATGTTAATAATATTTTAACATTAAATTATTATCATAATATTAGTGAAATTATATAATTTCTTTAAATATAATTATATACATCATCCATGTGATTTTATGATGACTCAGGAATGACATCTCCTCGTAGAGGTGGTATTCCAATCATACGCATGAATGACATTAAAATTTTTCATTAAATGGAAAGGTAAAGGTAAATGATATATTATATATGCATAATTATAATATTTATCAATTATCATATATAAATATCAATACATTTATTAAAAATATCAATGTGAGGTGGTGCTTGAAAATTAATTACATTGGTTAATGAGGCGTTAATCCTCCATACAGACAAATTATGTTTTTGTTTCCCATTTATTGATAAGAAGATGGATTAGGTTTTTAAATTATAACAATACTATATGAATTAATGGTATGTAATATTATTATTATATCATAATTTTTTAATAATTTTTTAAGGAGTTGGTTGGAAGAACAAAACCAAAATTCTCGGTTAATAAAGAGACCTCTTCAAAGAACCACATGTCTATGATTATAATTATTTCCCAAATAGATTGGCATTATGATCATTACAGGGAACCCGGAACAAGGGGATTTATGTAATAAAGAAATTTGGTTATGTTTTTTCATAACCAAAATTATTTTAAGCTGTGATTATTGGAGGATAGTGAGTTGTTATTTTTAAGGGTGAAGGGAGAGGGAATTTGTAGAATTTTGGATAAAAAGTTATACCAACATTTTTTACATTACAAAAGTATACAAAATTAATAATTATAAATAATTATTTTTAATAAAGTCAAAATATATCCAGAAAATATACTTTAAAAAATTCATAGATTATTAAAACCTTTAACATTTTAGTTAAAACCTGGAAAAAATGTATTCACCTTAACCACAGTAAAAGATTCTTATTATTTTATCTATTCATTAGGAAAAAAAATAAGTTGAACATATCATATGACATAAATTATTCTGATTAAAAATATGTATAAAATATTAACATATTTCTATTAATAGAAGTGGTACAATTTAATTTAGAAAAAAACCCAAACATATAATAAAAAGATGTATTCTAGAAAAATTATTTATCAACGAAAAGATGTTCTTATATTTACACAATGACTAGTAGTAATCATTTTATAAATTTTTATTAATTTTATAGACATATGATATATAAATTTAATTTATATCATTACTCAATTGGGTTTATTTTAATTAACTAAACTAGAGAGAAATAATGCACTTTAAAACAGTTCTCTGAAAATTGTGTTTTGAAGCCCAATAATATACGTAAACTAAAATATAGTATAATGGTGTTTAAATTAAATTTGATTGAAAAAAATGGCTAAATAATAGTAATGAAAAATTAAATCAAATTCAATAAATATTATAACTTTTAAATATTTTAATTTATTTAAAATAAATGACAATTTCAGTTATACCATTTTTGACACTATTCAATCAAAAATCAATATTTTAAGAAAAAACCAAATATTCAAAAAACAATTATGTTTTATATGATGATATAAAAATGTTTATAATTTATCTGAAATTTTTTCTAAAATCATTACAAATTAATTTAAATTTTTTTCACAAAAAAATAATAAAAATTATTTTTTGAAGAAAATGTATTTTTTTAAGAATAAAAAGTATTTTACAAATAAAATAACTACATCTTTTCTGGAATTTATCCATACATATATATTAAAAGGGAATAATATATACATTTTATAAATTTGTTAATAATATTCACCCTTACTAAATTATTGTCTACCTTTAAATTCTTATATTTTTAATGGGTCGTTTATGCTCAGTATTTCATGTTGTATATGGTAATGAACATAATTTAATTCTTTAAAAATCTTAGGTTGTTAAAATAGATAATGGATTATAAATGTATGATATAATTTACCACAATGTATAAATAGGTAAATAATTAAGGTCAATTTTTCTATGACATGATATGAACATGTACTCAATATTACATTTTCATCACTATAATAGCTCGATATTGGACTAAAGATCACATTCTCATGATATTGTAAAATGAATTACGAGACTATATTATCAATAAATATGAAATTATTATCACTTTAGTCTATTAAAATCCATATAATGATTCATTGATAAATCTTAACATGGTTCTAAAACCAATGTATTGTGTGTTATTTACTAAGACAATACACACATTAAAATTCAAAATTCACAATAAATAGTAGCTTCAATAAGGAAAAACATTGTCTGATAATCCATACTTATCTCTATTACATAGATCCAATGAAATGTGTGGACATTATAAATACTATTTTAGGTAAATCATCCAATTATGACTCCAATTTAACAACTTATTTAGTCTTACTAATTAGATACAAAAAATATAAATGACAATATGTAATCTCAAAACACTAGAGGATTATTTAAATTAATAGTGAATTAATGAATTATGGGAGATTTTAACAACCCAAACTCATGTAACATGTTGTCTATGTATTCTTTAATACCTAGGTATAAGACAAAAAACATCCCATGAATAATTATTCACTTTAGAAGTCAAGATTAACTGGATACATAAACGATTCTAAAATTATATTGGAAAAATAAAATAAATAGAATAAAAAACATCCTCACATCCTTGATATTATTTATAATTTCTATCTTCATACTCTAGGTAAGGTTAAAAAATAAAGATTCATCTTATATTCCAAGTAAGGGTGAAATATATAAAAATCAATCATGAATTAATAACACATAATCATCATTGAAATATAAATAATAAAACACATGTTTTATTTAGTCAATAACAAGATCAAAAAATAAATCTATAGATACTTTTATAGTATTTGTATCAGGGATAATAAGGCTGAATTCTCAATGAAGATATTGGTTAATATTTGAGGTTATTATTTCATACATCATGATATCTTTACAAGTAAGGCCTTATACCAAGATTATTTAATCAACGAGTATATATACACGAAAAACAATTTCTACGACTAAGAAGTTATTTAGTCTCATGATAAATGTAAATTAACAAATAAATTTTCCATAATTAGTTACAATCCATTACTATTTTCCAATTAATTCCTTATATATTTAGTGATCAATTTTATATATAAAAAATTATATATATATAAAAATAATTATATTGGGTAACTAATACTAAATATCAATATTTATAAATTCAATAAAAATAATTTCATAAAAAAATGTAAATATAAAGGATATATGGATTAGGAAATAATCAGATCAATGATATAAATAATGTGGATATATTAGATAAATTTATTCTCAAGTTAAATATTATCACAGAAAATTTTTTACCTCAAGATTAGTTTGATGAACAAACGCTTAATGAGAGATAAAACATGACCAACATTTTATCATAATAGTATATTTAGAAGTATAATCTTGTATTTTAGAAAATATAATAAAATATAAATGAAATAATAAAAATAAATTTTCATAAAAATAATCTTTTTAAAACTATTAAAAAAATTATTTGAAGATATATAGATAAAATGGTTATGGTAGTGGGAAACCATTTATTATTGTTTACATAAAAAATAAAGATATCATTTTAATTTTTGAAAATAGATATGTGAATGAATCTATTAGAAATCATTTTAAATATTCATTTCGATCCTCATAAAAATTATAGGATACCATAAAAATATCATTAATAAATATTTTGACTGAATAAATATAAATAATGTAAAATTAATTTCCAAAAATTGGACTTGGATGAAAAGTGTATCCGATCAATAGAGAAATAAGATTGAATTTTTTTTAAACATTATTTCTCTTGAAAAAGTTACAAAGACTGAAAAATATAGGTGAGAACATGGAATATCCAAAAATATCTAGAAGATATTAAAATAAATGGTGGGTATGAAGTATATATTATAAAATTATTATGATCAAAAATATAAACAATACTATAAAACAAGATTGTAAAATAAATTCTTTTGACATAAATAACTTCTAAATTTAAAAAATGTAAAATAGAAAATATGAATTAAAACTATAATAATCATTAATAAATATAAAGTAATGTTAAAAACATCACAAACCGAATATATACCCCATATATAAAAAATAGTTTCATAATAGTAAATATTAATCAAAGAAGTGGAAATTGAGAAGAAATCCAATACCTCGTGTCTGAATTTCCTCATACTTGATTTTATAATTCATTATAAAAAATACATATTTACTATACTTAAAAAACAAAAACTTATTAATTCCTATAACATCACATATGATCCATTTATAACAAATTATCACTATTTTTTTAACAATATTTTATTATTAACATTATTTTAGGTGTTAACTCCTTTATTTTCATGTTTGCAATTATTTTGAAGCTATGTTATTTTTATCTTGATCATGGTTAAATCACATCCCAAATATTAATAATAATATATGAATCGTATATATTAATTATATATAATTATATATATTTAAAATAACTGGTTAAAAATATACTTGATAAATGAATCACATCACTTCATGAAGATGGTACATTTTATGTAGGCACAAGGGACATTATCATTTTTTAAATGGGTTGTAGGTTAAGGATGTAGATGATATATTATATAGAAATAATTATAATTATTCAATTATTGTAATATATATTAATTATTTATATTTTTATTAAAATCCATGCGAGGATGAAATAAAAATCAGGTCACATCGTTTCGGGAAATGGTAGTCCACCACTCACACCACAGATGGTTCGGTTTCCCATTTTTTAAAGCTGCTGATGAATAAATGTTATGAAACTTGAGAAATAATATCTAAGTATATGCGATATATTAGTGTTATTATATTTAAATTATGATTACTCAATTGAAGGTGGAAAAATTTTAATATAAATTAATGTAGTTGGTGAAGATGATTACCTCTTATTTGAATGTGATACTTTAAATCTATAGTAAAAAGACATAGGGATGGTGTTTCGGGATAAACAGAGCCTCACAAATGAAAAAAAAATTATATGGACTTTTGGAAGGTTTTGGTCCTAATAAATAGATCTATGTGGTGTATATAAGAGTGGAGGGGTGGTGCTATCATGTGGTCAATAAAAGTACATGTTTTACATTAATAAAAATATGTACGTACAATAATATTAATTTCATGTAAAATTTGAAAAATTTTGTTATTATTTATATGATAAGATATGAAATTTTATAAATCCCTTCAATAAATAATATTTCCATGGGGTTAAGTTGAACATTAAACTTTTCCTTTTAGTTTAACCCCTTCTCGAATAATTTTATCCTTAAACACAGTTATAAACTGTTCTATATTAAATGATTTTAATTTTATTAAAAATGAAAAAAAATCTAATTATAAATATATAATGGTGAAAATTTTATACAATTTATATTCCTACTTTCCCTCTTTCTTTTTGTTTTATGTTAAAAAAGGTGATAAATATTATTTTTTATAAAATGTCACTATTTTCATTGTTGAAATTGTTCATTTCATTTGACTTAATATCCATAAAGATAAAAATATATCTCAAATATAATCCTTTTCACCATAGGAAAAAAATTATTATTTACTATTAACGTCTTTTGGAACCATAATTCATCATTAAAAGATTAGTTATAATGTTTTTGAAATTGTTTAATTTGATATTTTATTGATTATAGAAGCACTGTTGCAGTGTTGTGTAAAAATTTAATAGAATTATATCATCACGAAAAATTAAAAATAAATAATAATAATAAATATAAATTATTTAAGTTCAAGATAAACTTTTATATTTGTGAAATTTATATATTTTATCATATATAATACATGAAATATTTTTTAATATGTTATTCTAATGTTTATAGCTTTACACAAGCATTTCACACGCATTTAAATAATTCACTTGTAATACAAAGTAAAAAAAATACATAAATATTCATAAAAATAATAAATAATTATTGATATATAAAATTAAAATTTATTAAATACTTATTATTTCTTAAATAGTATCATTAGGATACTAAATTGGACTTTTCTAGTGTGGCTTAACCACTCCATTGACACATATTGTTTTTTCATATTTTTCATGAAAAAATGATTTATATTTTTTTGAATTATTTTCGTACAATATTTTTATTATATTATAATTAACGATTAATCCAATAATTTTGATAATTTTTTTATTTCATATTTATGTCTTGGAGATTGGTAAAAGAAACCATGTTTCATAAAAAAGTTTTAATTTTTTTATTGTTCATCGAAAATATGAATTCATAAAAAATGTATCCAAAATTCATCCTAGAATGTATTTTAATTTATTAATCCAAAAAATAATTCAATTTCATAAATTTTAAATCAAATAAGTTTCATAAATTAATTTTTATATAAATTCATTAAAAAATGAAAAAAAAACATTTATAAAAAATGTGTATGAAGCTCCAAAATGAACTTATAACAAAATAACTTATAAATATAAAACCAATGTAATTAATTTTATTATTTATGAATAAAATATATGTATCTGAATTTATTATGATGTGAAAATTATAATTGTACTTTTCAATTATATTAAATAGAAGTTTTCAAAAAATCATCATTTATTAGTATTCACTGAAAAATAAATCTATATTGAAATATAAAAAATTAAAGGAATGTTTATATTGAGATATTTATTTAATGAATTACATAAAATTCACATAATAATATATAAATAATATTTCAATGTTCATTTAAATTCGTAGTTTTGGGTAATGGAATAAATGTATGAAATTAGATTTATTTAATGATAAATATATTTTAAAATATCTAGGTGTTACATTATACCCTACTTAAAAGGTTTTCTTGCTCACTATTCCATCAAACCTATATAAAAAACGTATAACAATTATAAATCCTCACATCATATAGTTCCCACATATATTAATCAATTTTATTTTCACAAAAAAATAATCACGTGAATGGTGTTGTTTCATTTCACCTTCTCTCTATGACCCAGAATCTCCACTGGTTGTTCCTTATAAGAATGATTTTTTTATAGTGGTAATAAATATGAGTTTCATAAATCTGAAATATCATGTATGTACATGAAAATGATATATATACAGGACACATCATAAACAAGAGATAGATTCAATGGAATTACCAAGCGATTAACTACCACCTTGTTGAGACATATAATTTTGATGGGATCGATATATCAAGATCTCAAAAATGAATTCTTTCTAAATATTTTTTTTTCAAATGATATATTTATAAGAATACCATGTCACCAACTTCAAACCAAACATCTCACCTATGATTGTCATAATTATTTTTAACTTTTAGCTACCTTAACATTTTATTGATTGGACTTAGCCTTCTTTATCATTTGTTTGACTATATTTTGTCTTTCTAGACATATATCTATTACTTCATCTTAACTCATTAGAGTTCTAAACTTCTATATGTAGAATTTATTTAGAAGGATTCATCTTAATGAATAATTTGAAATATAATTTTTATGAAATTTCAACCAACGGATGGTGTTGATACGAACTACATTTGAAATCCACATAGAAAGATCTGAACACAACATATAGAGATTTAATAATTCTATAAAAATGACAGTATATTTAAGGATGATAATTTAAATTGAAACTCATATTCATATCTAGATCCTATTAAATTCTTCTCCAGCTCTATAAGGTAGACGCCAAATCCTGATCATATATGAATGAATATTGTACTCCATGAAATATCACTACATCCTTAAAGTATAACCAAATAATATTATTGAAATAGAAATACTATAAAATATGGATGTAATCTAATGAAATAATAATGATATCGACTACAACCTAAAGGGAATTATTCTATTTAGATTATTTTGAGAGTCTGATGGTCAAATACATGGTAATTTTTTCCAATTTCTATTCCGGGAAGAGTAATGGTTGTAACATTTCCATAGACATTTATCTCTTACACTAATCTTTCTCACATATAGGGAATCTCGATAAAAACTATGAAATATAAATTTCAATGTTATACCCCTAGAAATATACTTTATGATATTTATACATCTTTTTTTACTTTTTTGTTATATAGAGATTGGTGAGTCATGAAATTAATTCAGTTCCACCTTATTCAAATCTAGTATTTATATAACATATACTCTATTTCTAAACCATATCATTCTAACACGATCATAGTTGATATTTGTATCATTTATCACATTCTTTAGTAATTCCATAACTTCATTCCATGGCTTTTAAATGCTCTGATTGAAATATGGTTGAAAATATTCTTTCCATTCCATCATTAAATATAATTTTGTTTATCAATTTAAATCCTCATCATAGAGAAACTATCTTGGTCTTTCCGACTAAGAGCATTATCCACATTTTCTACCTTTCCCAAGAGTAAAGTATTGACAATTCATAATCGTCGATCAACTCCAACTACATTATCTATTACATATCCATATCTTTATTTGTAAATATATAAATAAATATTTTATGATCATTATATATATCACACCATTCAACATATATTTAATTTCTCAACATCATTGATGAAAAAATTTTGAATTCAATATCCATATAATGAGTCAGGTAACTCTAGACATTAATTTTCAATTATAGAGAGGCATAATATTTGAACATATCATCCTACATGAGGATGCATCATTGTCCCTTATTTAATGAATTACTATATTTCACAACCCCTTTCAACTTTATTATAGTGTAAGAACATGTGTAATGGAAAACCATACCTTTAGATATATAAAACACTCATCACATTAATCTATAAACAATAATATGGCTCCCTTCTAGGTAAACCTAGATAGTGGATTCGATAGTCATGCGAAATATCTCAATGATCCTAGGTAGTATCCATGAATCCTATGAAAACTATAGATCTTGGTTATTATGGTCATTCAAGGAAATTTATTAATAATATCAATCTTTCATTGTTAAACCAATATACCATCACCTGAAATAATATGTCCCAAGAATGATAATTTTTTATAGCCAATATTCACACTTGGAAAATTTGGAATATATATTCCCACTGCTCCTGCTGTTGTCCAGAAGGAGAATATCAGCATGCCAAGTGACAATGTTCCTGATCCTGTTCAGAAGGAGAAAACCAACCTGTCTGTCAATCCCTTGGTTGGGGATGTTTTTAAAAGGCTGCAACATTATCTAATGTATGGGGCTTGTGTTGAATCAAGAAGGGCAAAGGTCTGTCCAGATGTTGTTGGTGGCAATTGGATGCTGAATAAGAGAGGCTGTGAGAATGATTTGAAGCAAGGCAGTGATGTGCCTCTGGGTAATAGTTTTGCATGCTTGAATGATCTAGTTTTAAATGAGCAGGAAGCACCCTTATCACAGTAGGATACAGATACTGCTGGTGCTTCTTTATCCGAGAAAATTGGGAATGGAAATGTTGGAGAGGATGTTGGCGATCCTGCTCTCTTGATACAGGAGGAGCCGCTTGAGGGCTGTGGTGAGCCACAAGAGAGTTTTGTTTTGAACATGGTGTAGGGAATTCATGTGGGTGCTGTTGGAAACAGCTCGGAGGGGGGGCTGAATGATTATGCCAACCCAGAGAAGCAGAATGTCAGGGAGAAATCGCCGAACAGACAGGATGTTCTGGAGGCAAGTTGCAAAAATCAGGTTAGCAGGGACCAATATCCGTGTCTGACACCCATAGATGTTAACAAGAAGTCTTCCAGGATTGTATCCTCCTTGGTGCATGAAGGATCTCCAAGGCTGGATGAGGGGAAAGAAAATCAAGGAGGAGGATCAAAGAGTTCTATGAAGGAATCATATAGTGACATTCTTAGGAAAGAGGAGAAGAGGGATGAGAGTAATGGGGCTTCCGCTGCTCCACAAAAGAGGAAGCCCAGAAAAAACTACTCCAACACGCTGAGGACCATATCCACCAGGTCATCTACCAAAAATGGAAAGCTGAAAGATCCGGAGCAGAAGAAGGGATGAAAGAATAAAGAGCCAATGTCTCCAGCAATGTTACGTCCGAGGGAGCAGTATATCCGAATGCTCAATCAACACGCTCCTCAATCTGAATGGGAGTCGGCGGATCCGGATGAGTTCTCTGAAGGTGGTGGTGAGGATGTGTTTGATGTTTTCTAAGGTATGAGGTTGTAAGGTTGTGTGGTAAGCTTTCATTTTTCTTTTTCTCCTCTGCTCTTTGTACTTTCTCTTTTACTAATAAATTTTCACGGGACTGGGCATTAGGCCTAGTCCTACACCTTCCTTCTAAGGAAAAACGAATTGAATAAAAATTCTTCTTAATAAAAAAAATTGGTGAACTCCCAGGTGATGAACTATTATAAAATAATACTATATATAGCTTCTCCTAGAGTTTATTATTTAGTTCATGAAACAAAAATGGTGGTATCTATATGAATTAATTGAATAGTTTTAGCACAATGTGTGAGTTATATTGAAAACACAACTTCATGATTTAGTGAATGACTATTAAACTCATTTTGAATGATATAAGCCCCCCTATACAATATGTGCATCATCAATTTTGAGTTTCTCCCAAACCATCTAAGTCAATAATATTAATTATTTGGTATTAAAACACATATTATAGATGTAATTTACATCTGGAGTACATTTTTATCCTCTCACTAATATACTTTAATAAGATGATTCATAATGTTAAATGGAAACATACATTCATTAAAAATTGATATGATATATATTCCTAGTGAGCCAATCTACACCCAAATAAATATAAAATTCCACTAGTCATAGAATACTATGTTTTTTAAGAAAAACATTCCAAAAAATATCAATCAGATAATAGGTATGTACTTAAGATGATATCATCCTACAATTATTTGTTTTAACTGCCCACATAAAATCAAATAATTAAGGTGGTTATGTAATAATAATATAAAACTCCTCAAATATATATTACTATATTGAACCTTAATCAGGTAAACGATTTTCACTTCTAGAGTGGATGATAAGTATACCTTTTACTATATTTCTAGGAAAATCCACATAGATAATAGTAATTCTTTATTATTCACCTTCTACCCTAGGATTCTTCTATGGTAATTTTCCCTGATTATTTGGGAATTGGTTTTAATAATTTCCTATATATTTTTAGTTTAAGTAATATCATTATTTTACTTACATTCATCAACCAAATTACCCTTATCACCTCACTTATAATAAACTCCCTTACCCTCAAGAATATTTTAGGATATTTCTTTCAAAAAATTTATCATGATGGATATTTTTTATTCTACATATTATTGTTTGATGAGTAACCTATTTCATGGTTCTTATCTAACCTCTATTTTTTATTAAACATGAAGATATATAAGCTAGAATTATAATTCACTATCATAATGCCATATGATACTATATCAAATAATTATGAAAATGATTGAGGGACTTATGCTTTATAGAGACTCATCTTCATACCATGAATGAAATGGATAGTATTTATTTTTTTCTCTGATAAATTTATTCTAAAGAATTATTTTTTATTCCTGTATTGTTATCCCCACACTCTACAAAACATTCTCTTTCCTTCGGATTTAAAGCATGGAAATTACTCTCCATTTTAGCTCAGTTTTCTTGAGGAATGTATTTCATTATGTTTATCACATTAAAAGATTCTGATTCAATTATTTTTTATTTCTTCAACCTTTTTAGTGTCACAGATCAGTGACCACTATTGATAGGAATGTCATTTCACAACATATACTAGAAAAACTAAAATTTTATTTTTCATTACATTCCATAGGTAGGAATAAATTTTTGAGGGAATTAATCCATTAATATGCTACCAAGGTATTTATGGTTCCTTTAAATAATTGAGGCTTCAATCATAGAATGTTTTTTAATAGTGTTGAATCACATTGTGGACCAGAAAGATTCTCTATATGGTCATGGTTATTTATTATAACCTAATTATTATTCCCGAATATGGCCATAATTTTCTCAATTCAAACACCATCCCCATTGGATATCATAACATGGAAATAACTACATTTAAAATAGGTGTTGATTACCTTTCATATATTTCTAACCATCACTATATAATAGAATACACAAAGTTATCTCATAATAATTACCAGTATAAATCCCTAAAATAAAAATACCTATAATTGTAAAAGTGTTCGAATACAATAAGGTATTATAATAATTCTCATGTTAGCTATGTATATTTAATATCTTGTTCTGAATGTCTCTATAATATTTTCTTTGACACATACTTTGACAATGAAAATTTTTGTAAACTATGGTTGGTGTCTTCTTTATTACATTTTTTGAAATTATAGGGGATGCCACTATGGAGGATTAATCAGTGTAGATGTCTTAAAGAACCTAATAAATTAATGATTATAATATTACATTGAAAATATTAAATACATAGCATTAAATACATTGTCACAGACATTGTATTATTCATAATATCCTCATTAAGGGTTACATATAGTAGAATCGGTCAGGAATAAATAGGTCATTATCAATATGGTAATGTAAATAATAGAAAACACATTATATTTTTTCAATAACATGAGAATGAAATACATATATGGATAAAATTAATTTAATAATCTCCTAGATAATAATAATCAAATTATTAATGAATAAAATGATTTATTTTTGGACATCATGAGTATACATAACATTATATTTATACCATCAATGAATTTATTAAGGAAACTTAATTTTTGGGTTGGTATTAACAGAAAATACATTTAATAACACTTGGAAACTTGTTTGTCTTGTGATCATATCCTTGGATCCAGTGGTTATCTAATGTTTTTATATAGCATTCCATATATGTCAATTGAATTCATAGTATAATGAGTGATAAACTTAATTATCACACAATATTTCTTCTCATGAAATATCTATATTTTGTGAAGGATGTAATGTATCATGATTTACAAAACCAATCAGATAAAATTCACAGTAAAAAACTATATGTTGAAATGTTGTACAATTAATCACATAAAAATTACATGATACAATGAATATGGATATTTAAGAAAAATTTGTGGTCTAATAAATAATTATCACAATAAATTGACTGTTTAAAAAGAATTATAATGACCAAGAAATTAATAAGTGATAAAATATGAAAATAATTTCATTAGAAAAGTATATTTTTTTGTAAAATGAATAATTTTATTGAAACTAATATAATTGAAGTGACATATTTAAGAAAATTGATAAAAAAAAATTATATTTATAACTATTGAAAACATTTAGAAGAATATATATAGAATAAAATGGTTATGTAGGAGGGAGACTTATTTACACTATATACATTATAAAGAAACATTCTTTTTTCAATTTTTTTAAATTATGTAAGAAATTACCTTTTCAGAAAACTATAGAAGGATTCATTTCAAACATTTTAAAAAGGAAACGATTCCATTAAAATATCATCAAGAAATGTTTTTGCGTGAATAAATAGTCATTTTCTAATTTGTTTTGTAAAATATGGGAATCAAAGAGAAATATATCTAATCAAAATATAAAATAGATAAACATTTCTTTTCAAACATTAATTTTCTCAATTCATGTTCCAAAGAGATAAAATGATTCATGAAAACATGGAATCACCTTAAATATACACATTATATAAATTATATCAATTTTATCAAGGATATATTATAATATTACATAAAAAAAGAAATTGTAGAAAAATGAGACTGTAAAATAAATTATTCCCTAATGGTTAAAATTTATATAATAAACCCATGAATGTGTAAAAAACTATTATAAAATTAATAATAATTGATAAATATATATCAATATAATATAATACCATGGGTAGTATATACAAAACATTCAAATAAATAGATGAATTTTAACAAATACGTCTTCATGGTTTGGAAATTGAGACGAAAAATATTACTTCAATTTATATTATCCTTGTATGTTCATTTATCCACTTATATAATAAATTTTGATTTGTTTTAAACACATAATATTACAATATAGATATTTATTATATTGTATATTGTCCAATTATAACATATTATCACTCATTTGTTGACAATATTATATTATTATCATGGTTTTAGGTGTAAACTAGTTCATTTTTATGAATGTTTTCATTTAGTAGTTATGGATGTTGTATCATGATCCTAGTTATATCATCCAAAAAATATTAATCATGATATAAATTTCTTATATATTCATTATATACATATTTGAAGTCATCCATGATTTATGGTCATTAAGTTGAATCACATCGCTTAATGGAGATTGTAGGTCATTCATACGCATGACTCACGTTAAATTTTTTTAATATGTGGAAATGTAATGAACTAGATGATATATTATATTTATATAAATATAATTATTTTATTAAAATATTTTTTCATTAGTTCCACCATTTGACAATCTATGTGAGGTGTTAATGGAAAGCATATTACATCAGTTCATGAGGTGGTAGTATGTCGTACACCCTAGTGATGGTTTTGTTTCTAATTTTATGGACAATTATATCCATAAATATTATTAAATAAACATAATAAAATATAAATATTTAAAATATAATTGTTTTATTATATCAAAATGTCTAGGAATAGATGATGGTGGTAAATGGAAAAGAAAAATGAATGTGCTTGGTGAATATGATTACACAGTCCTTGAAAGATATCCTTTAGATCCATTCTTAATAAACATTGGGTTGGTATTTTTTGGAATAAAACCCACAAATATATTTAATATGATGTTAATTAGTGGTTTAGCCGTGTTTTTTTGAGATAAGATTCTCTATTTGTTTTAATAAATATAGAAGAGGTTGTGCTTTTATTGTGAATAACAGGACACAATGAAATTAATAAAAAATATGGGAATATGATAAATTTCTTTTTAAGTGAAACATGAAATGTATTGATAATAATTAGATTCTAAAATATGATACAGTGAAACTACCTTAAAATTTAAAAAATTATTTTTTATAGGGTTTTTTAAATTTAATGTTTTCTTTTAACCCGCCTTTTAAACAATTTTATCCTTAACCACAGTAACAATGATTTCAATATTAAAGATATATAATTTTACTTATAACCTAAAAATATAATGATAAATGGAAAATGGATAAAATATTATAAAATTTAGGATTCTAATTTTCCTCTATAATTGTTTTCTATTTTTTTAATTTAAATATTATAATTTTTCATTAAATATCATTGATGAAAATTTTGACACAAATCATTTAAATTGACTTCAAATATACAAATTCAATGATTTCATTAGAATAAAATAATTTTCTGCATAAAAATAAATTATTAGTGACACAAAAATAATTTTGGGACTTTAATTCAGCAAAAAAACATCAGTTTTAATTTTTTTTAAAATTATATAATTTTATTTATCAACTACTTTCACAAGCAATGTGTAAGCATTGCGTAGCCATTTAACTAAACTATTTAATTGAAAAAATTTAAAAAAAATTACCATATTAATAAATAAATATATTATATTCAATATAGACATTAATATTTGATTCAATATTTATATTTAATCACATTTATTTCATGATAACTTATGAAATATGTTATTTTGTCTTTTTTATCATGGTACAAGCATTGCATACGAATTTGGATTACTCAATTTTTATATTACTCAAAAAACTCATATATATATATATATATATATTACTAACATCAATGAGAATTTGTATACATTAACCAAGTTGAGAATAAAATTCTTGAAACCCAAATATTATCATTAGGATACTTAACCAAACATAACATGTGCAATGCATGAACTGCATCAGCACTGAAAATGTTTTTAGTTTTTATCCTGAATTAAATTATAATTTATATGTTTTGGGTTTTTTTATTTGAGTCCTATTATTATAAATGATACTATAAATTAATATAATAATTTTTTATATCATATTTATGTCTTGAAGATATCATAAATGTTATCGTATTTTATTAAAATAGTATTTTTTTTACGAATCACAAAAAATAGTAACTTCTTAAAAAAAATCTCAAAAATTCATCATCTAAAAATTTTAAATTTATGAATACAATATTTTTTTCAATTGATAAATATAAATTTATATAAGATATATAAAGTAATTTATAAAAAAATTGATAATAAAAATTTTGAAAACCTAATTTTAAGAGAATATTTTTTAATCTCAAAAAAAGAACTTATATGAAAAAATGTAAAATGATGATTACATTCTTATGAATTATATTATTTATAACTAATATAGTCTTATCCTAAAAATAGATCAAATTCAAAACATAAATTTACATTTTGATGAAATAAAATGACATTTTTACAAAAAAAAATCATTTTTCAATATATGCTGGAGAATAAATCTTTTTAGAAATTTTAAAAAAATTGAACATAATGTAATATTTACATGGTGATTCCAAAAATGATATAAATTTTACATAATAAATTTTCAATATAATTTTATGTCCACATAAACTACGTGTTTTTTGTAAAGAAATATATAAAAGGAAATATAACTATATAATGAGAAATATACCATAAATTCAAGGGGTTTTATAGAGGTTATGCAATGGGAGGTGTTGATTATTTTCTGCAACATGGGTGAACATTCATAGATTATGGTGGCCAAATAAATCTATCTACATTCTTATATAAACAAATCAGGTAACATATTAACTTGGTGTATATATGTAAATTGATTTTAATGATATAGAAAATAATCTATGTGGGAAAGGATAAAAAATATTAACTTATATATTTTATGATAATTATTTTTAATTAGATAGGAAGTTGGTTTCCTATGTGGATTTATTGAATAAATTAATAAAAATTACTTGATGGATATTTAATTAAAAAGTATATGGAAATAATTAGAATTATGTTTTTGGGATTTTTGGGCTCATTCTGGTATTTTGGATCGTGGATACCCAACCCATTTAGTAAATCTTTACCAATTGATCATTAATGATATGAATTTTATTAATCATTTTATTTCTTTTTACAATGATCTTGTGTGGTTAAAATCAAATTGGAGATTTGGAGAGCATTTTTTTGTATTTCTATTGATACTTGAAGCAATCAATTCCTTATTATATGTCTCTTATTATTTTAATGAAAGAATTATATTGATCATATAGTATTAAATTTGAGAGGCTTGGATAATAGAGAGAGTAGAAGTACCACCTATACACATAACAAATGAATTATTTTCTAAAGAAGGATAGCCTCCAAAAATACATGGAATAATTAAATAATAGAGTTTTTTATTGAAACAACATTTTATATATAGGTTATGAAACCCTAAAGTATGATGTTTTCTTACTGTAGAGCTAAAGACTTCCTTGAGAGAGTACATATATTGTTGATTGATTAGTCAAGTTAAGAATTGTAATGTTTAATTATGAATAAACATAAATATGAAATGGATATAGAACTGCAACAACATGTTAATAGATTCATCAAATCCAAATTTGTTTCCTCTATACTCATCCAAACTAAAATTTGTTCTTTCAACATATTTGTTTTCTAATGGTATATAGTTTCAAAAAATTATACTACCACACAAACAAATACATCAGTTATATACTTAATGAATGGAAACCAAAATTTTGACCCACACTTGATGTCCTTATCGGGATAACCTTGGTAACTCTTAATTATGGTGCCACATCACCTAGTAATCAAGAATGGGGATCTGTATAGTTACACTAAAAGGTTATATATTATGAAATAGTGTTACGTCAGTAGATTCAAAGACGATGTATTTTAATTTTTTTGTGGAGTTACAGAGTCATGTGAAGGTGAATATCTTGTATCCTCATTTTCAAGAGCAATGAACATATATAAAAAGATCAATTATAGTAGTGTTTATATATATATAATATATCAATTGATGAAAATATTTCTAATTATTTTCATATTATATATTATATTTACCCAATAATTTATCTCTTGATTTATATTTTACCTTTTACATTCTAGATATTCATGTGATTATGAAGTAGCATGTGACATTTTTTTAAAATAAATAAAGGTATTTTAAATCATAATTTACATTTTATTACAAACATGGGGAGAAAAATAATGACAATAAAAGGCTCAACTATAATTATTAGATGCAATGGAATGGGCTAATTATTTCACCGGAGACCGTATGAATCCATTCTAGTATGTCAATCATTTATTTTATAATCCATTTTTTTCATTTTTTGGTAACTAAAAAATTCTGTATTAATTTATTATAGTAAATACATAATTTAGTATATATCAATAGGATATCTAGTAATAGATCATATACTCTAAAAAGAAATGAACTAGAGGGAATAAATAACTGTAGGAGAAAACGATTATATTAAAATTTAAGGATTTACTAGTTAAATCAAGTAGCCCTAACGAGGTTCAATACCCCACTCAACATAAAGAAAAGAAATGGGAACGAAAGATAAATAATGAAGAAGTACCTTGATATTCAAAAAAGTTTTGTAGCTAAATCGATTATAATAAGGTAATTTTACTATTAGGAACATTTTATTTTAATCCAGGTATTGTATTTAGAGAGTGAATATAAATGGAGGAAATAAATTCCATCAATGTCAATATATTTGAGGGGATCAGTCGATATAGGAGGGATTTAGATCATATATATAGTAAATATTATTAAAAACATTAGAATAGTCACAACCAACCTATCTAGCCCATCCACCGACTCACTATTACCCAATTTTATACTCTATGCTCTAGGAGGATGATCTATAATTCTATATTGGTTCCTATAGAATCATACATATTCATATGGATTATTTATATAATAATTTTACATTCTTGGGTCAACATATATTGATGATATATTATTTTATTAATCAACATTCTCCAATTTGAATACATATTGAGGTGGTGGTCATATCTTTACATATTCATGATCATTTTTTTCATTAGATATATAAGCTTCTTCATTATTTTATATTTGAGTTTGTTCTAGTTTTTACAATTTATAATTTACATTTTCTTTCAAATTACATGAAAATGATTATTACATATACCTTTTGTAAGATTTTATAAAATATAAATAATCATTAAACAAAATAAATGTTTTTTGAAACAAAACCATGAAATACTCCTACCTCTGTTAAATGGATGGAAAAATTATCAATGAAATATTTTATATTAAAAAACATTAAATGTTTTTATAACAAAAGATGAATTAGAAATTATTATTGGTGAAGATTTAATGGTACTCATTTCTTCAATTTCACTCAACATTTGTAAATTTTATTTTCAAATATAATTTAATCATATGGATATATTTTATAAATATTTCAAATATATCTTTATTTATAAGGAATATTCAATCATTATTTATAAAAATACACATTCTTTTATGGTTTTACGGATGCAGAATACATTTCAATGGTTGTAAACTAGATAGATAATTGTATATATTTAATATATATATACAAATGAGGGAATAAAGATATATTCATTACAAGTATATTATATTTATTAATAAGAACGAAAATTCATATAATTATAAAATTCTTTATATTATAATTTCATTCATATTAGATTATTGGTTTATTGGACACATGATGTTATGAATATACATCACACATAAATGAATAACATATTTCTCATGATCATTTGTGATAATTGTGAAAAATTTAATGATTATTGTCTTCAATTAGTTTTATTTTACTCTATTAGTATTTTAATATTAATTTTTTTATTATATTTATTTTTAGTAAAAATAATATCGAATAATTCATTTAAGGCGTTTCATATTGTTTAAATAAATGATAATAAGTCAAAATAAATTTTTGATATATGATGGTTTAAATCAATTATATTATTTGATACAAGATTTAACATAAAAATATTTATAGTATTTCCTAATTTTATAAAATAAAATCATATTTTCATCATTAAAATAGATTATATGAATGATTTTTTTATGTTATATGACTCATTTAGTATATTATAATTACAAAAAATATAATAAATTTTTTATAGGGTTCATTTAAATATGATTGTTTTACTTTATAAAAATATTTTATATTGTTATTGTTATAATAATATGATTAATTTATAATATTTATAGATATAATTTTCATGTTTTTTTATTGTCATTGAAAATGACTCTATATTTTATTTTGGAATGTGTTTTTATATAAAATTTCATGTTTCAATTTATATAAGTCTCTTTGTTTATTTAATGGGAATGAGGAGTTATATTTCAATATTATTTTCAAAACAATATCAAAAACATTCCATGTCAGTTATTATGTTAAATGACAAGAAAAGAGGATTAAATTATCGGTTATTACAATAAAAAAGGTTACAAGGTGGATTTGACAAGGTTTATTATGAAAATTGATGTTGAATTATATTTGGAACTTTTTCTTGGGATGGATTTCAGTATTCATTATCACTATAGCTGATCTTGAAATACATTTATAATAGATATTTATATAATAAAAATTAAAACCATAAATTTAACACCATTCATTGTAATGTTTATTTTTAGTTTTTTGTAATACAAATATATTTACATTTATCTAGTATTTTTAGAATTATATTTTTTTAAAATATATCATGATTCTTGTGATGTAAATATATCACACTGTATCATTTGGCTGAAAGAAGTGATATGATGCAAGCGTATCATTCTTTAAGATATTCCACTCGATAGAAAAAATGTGTTGCTAATTCATGGATAGAATACACTAAGATATTCCTATATCATAAAATATAATATATTCTAATATATATCACAGAAATAAATTAATCCTTAGGTCATAACTCTATCACTCCTTACTATTATAAATCATATACTTCAACAAATTAATGAAATCACATTCCCAAAATAAATCAATAAATCATTGGATGGATCTGATATATCTATAGGATTTTTTAAGAAACATATATACCAATAATTCTTTGATATTAAAAAAGCAATCCAAAATCGTTAATTATATTTTTAGATAAATAAAATAAAAAATTTAAAATATAATTTAAATGAAGTCTCTACTAGTGCTTTTTATTATCATACATGGTATAAACACCAATGAAAACTAGTCACATAACATATATCATGCTTGAAATTCATCATTCATAAAATCTAATAATTTTATTATAAATCCTTCTCAATCTAAAACAATGTATTAATAATCATAATTAAAATGGGAGAAAGGATTATTATATCATCATCCATGGGAGTTCAAAATCCAATTAATATATATGTTGTTATGTTTGATCATATTTTATATCTCGTTCATAATAAATGGGTTAATATTATAGAGTATTAATACTACAATATGAATTAGATGTTTAGAGAAGTTCAATTTTGTAACATATTTTATAATACAACCAATCCATCAAAAAACATAAATTTTATAATCTACTATCATTTAAATTGAGAATTTTTGTAATCACATTAAAATGTCATTGGATAAATTTTATTATTAACAAATAATCATTTAGATCGATTATTCATGTTACACATAAAAAATATAAATACAATTTAACAAATTAATCATGAAAAATAATTATATCCATATTTTATAACAAAAAATTAAATCAATCCATTTTATATACAATGGATATAATTTATAAGTCCTTTAAAAATATTTTCAAAATTGATTCTATTAATTTTTTGGCCATAAAATTGGACTATACATATTGAGAAAGCGTAATTTTTTCACAAGAACTCCACAGTCATATTATTTCATCAGTTGTTATTTGAAACATTATTTTGAGCCACACTCACAACTATTAATAGGGTAACCTGTAAAAAGTAAATCTTCTTGGAAATAACATCATTCCATGTCAGTAATATAGCAGTTAAATATAAATTTTTTAATTCACATTTTTTGGGTCAATACACTAAATTTCATTGAATGTAGTTAGTGGAAATTTAATCTAAAAATTAAAAATATCATTACATATTTTCATTCATAAAAATTTACCCATATTTAAAAAAAATTGATTATCACTTATAGTTGAATCTTAATAATTTTTCAAAAATTGAAAATGTCATGATATACACGGGGTGAGTACATTCATAGTAAGTAATTAAATATACCAAATGAATTATAGAGTGATTATTATGCCAATTATTTAATTATTTGATGTCATAGATCAGCTAGTTTTGGTGATATAAAGTACTTGGAGAGAATGGATTGTTCAATTACATCCCTAGTTGAAATATATTTTTTTTCTAAACACTTTATCTACATATTTGATTAAACCCTTAGTGAGAAAGATACAAATTATAAAGTAAAAATATTATTGGTTATGTTAATTGTCTTCAATCTTTGATGTTTAATATTTTAATCATATAAAAATAAATGGTTTTATAAAACCTTTCGTGAACACCACAAATGAAGAGATTTTGAGGTTCCCTGCAAGTAAACAATATACTAATTAAAATTATAAGGGATTTAAGCTACCCCCATAAATTTAATTCCCTTGGTATATTTTTTAGGGTGTCTATGTATATATAATTTTATTCTAAAGTGAGCATTGTGACCATAATGCAAATATCCACTCAACTGTATAATTTTATGAATCAATAGTATAACTATTAATTAAACCTAAATATTATTGACATAAATCAATGGCCTTAGAATACTGAACTATATTCCATAGATTGATGGTAGTATTTACTTCAAAAAATTATTTAATTGAGGATAATCTACAAAAATTATCTATAACATACATGATTGTTTCTAGTCAATTACATGGAAAATCATTCATCTCAAAATCATTGTATACATAATTGACATTTGATCACATAATAAATTAATAATAGATATTTATATTAATATATATGATAAATTTAAAAAAAATGATTAGTTACACTTTTGATTTGATGGTCCATCATGAGGATGAAATATTAATATTATTAAAATGGATCCACAAACAAAAAATTCACAATGCTATTTAAATGTTATAAATAAATTTTGGAATAAAAATTATATAGTAAATGATAATATCAAAATACCTTCATAAATTAAATTAATCACACCTAATAGACAATATATCTACTTCTCAAGGAACAATTGAAAAAATTGGTGTATTCTTATATGATGTTTAAATTCTGGATGCAAAATTATATCCTGTACCACTCCATCTAAAATCACAGAAATGGAATTTTAGTTACACCACCACATAACCTCAGTCATGCCTCTCTATAAACCAGAGTCTTAGAACTAGTGGATAGAGATCACATATTTGAGATAATAATATTTCTATCACTAAAAAATAATATATCAATATCAAAGGATCATCCAAAACCACATACTTATGTTCACATAAATAATATAAATCCCTTTCGATTCACATGTAAATGTAGGTCATACAATCTGACATCCCAATAGTCCACCCACTAGTTGAGTAATATATATATATATATATATATTATAAAACACTAATCCAAATAAAAAATTTGGACAACTACCATACATGTGTATCACCTCAACTCAAACTATAATTCAATTTATATCCCCTAGCTAAAAAAATTATTTCATCTAATATAGAATTCAAAAATAAGTTCTACACATGAAACAAGGTTATCATTTAGGGTATTATAAATACATCTTCAAAGGGTCATAAATGTTACCGTTGATATATTCCATTATATACATTTATATTCATTAATAAAATAAAAAACTCTATATATGATATAAAACAATCAACTTGAATTCATCATGTTCTAAATAAGTCACAATAACACCCAACCATATTTTGCGTGGCCTAAACTAGAAGATGCATTCACATATGTCACCACCCTTAGGATATACCATTATACTTTTGGTGGGGTATGTATTTTTCTAAACCTACACACTCCCACTCATGGTAGGTTCTATTCTAAAAATCATTGGAATCCCGCTATCCCTGGAAAATTTACCTCTTACTGAGAGAAGCATCCCATGTCAAACCCGAGTTTTTACCCTCTCACTCTAGGTAGTTCCTCATTCGAAACCAAAACTAGTACCCTCTATCCTAGGGTAAGACCTTATATAAAATTGTACGACTACCCTTTAAAATAGGTTACATCTCATAATAGACCATTACATATTACCTCTCACTATGAGTAGTTTATATGAACAAATAATTACAAAGATACATATTAAATAATTCTTAATGAATATTAAATACATCCCCTAATAATACAACCACCAGGACTACAAAGGATTAGTTTATTTTTTGACTGGATACAAAAACATCTTATTCACTGATATATCTTCAACATACCCCACAAAGTTTTTACCAAAAAGCATTATTCTGTTAAAAGTCCTATTTAAAGCTATTTTTTATAACTAGGGGATATATAAACATAAGAAGGGGTGATCTTAGATGATAAATAAAGGTGAACATAAGAGATATCAATCAATAATCATAAGTCTAAATAAGATAAAAATTAGGGCAAGATAATATGATCATTATACAAATACATAATACCAAACTGGTCAAAGAACATTAATCATGATTCAAAATGCATGAAATGGCCCTATGAAGTTGTGAAAAGGTTTTTTAATTTTAGTTCAACTACATTTAAACATTTTTTTGGAATGACTTTCCAGAGTATGGAAGGACTTAGAAACATCTTAGAGGTCCAAAACATAAGAATGATGAAATTTGTAACTCACAATGAATTATTCATGGTTAGTGAATTATTGGTGAAAATTATGCAATGTGACCATGTAGTAGGGATCTAGGGATGTAATGTTGTCCCAACCCTGTGACGGTACCAAGAAGCCATGTAGCATTGGTGCAGATCCATTCACATGGATTTCTCATGGTTCTTAAAACCATGTGGGTGGACCAAGAAACATAATATACCATTATCGCCATGTAAATATGATGTCACACAATTGGCCCATGGTTTTCCATACTCTATGGGAAAACCAAGCACCTCATTAAAAATGTATAATTTACCATTTTACAGCAATAAAATATATCATTTCTTCTTGATGTTCATACTCATGTTACTCCCAATATCCCATGGTTTGAACCATATTATTCATACAATCCCATGGATATATCTCCATCAATTATATGGTGTTTTATATCCCATTTCATATGATTCAAAGATCAGGTAGGTTTAAAATTCTCTTTACTTCAATATCTTGATAATTCCTCACATTGTTTCCCCTCATTTTATATGTTTCTTGAGCCATATTTTCGTGTATGACATTGAATTTATTATTGAGTTCATTTTATCATGAATCAAAGGATTGGGTTTGGTTATTTTCCGTCTATGAGTTCTTGGTAGCTTTTCACAATCTATTTTCCATATTTTTTATTTTTTTTCCCATATGTATGTAGTTTGTGATACTGTACCTTGTGCTATAAAATAGCATATTTGTTTGACAAAAAAATATTGCGACTTTAAATGATATGCATGAACATTCATAAATATCCTTTATTTTATATATGATAATGAGATGGGGACACTGGGGCCCCATGGGGTGTTCAAATAACTTGAATATGGTAATGTGTGTAGTAAAGGGTAGAATAGAGGGATTGTGCATTGAAATTGGGACCATTTTCTCATGCATTGTTATCATAAAATTGGTGGTTGTTTTGAATTAATTTTTTTATGAGATGATAAATCAATAAAATGGTAAATCGTTAAAAATGGAATTTTTTATGTTATTTAACAGTCTGATGAAAAATATTGCAGTTTCTTTATACGTGTAATGGGATAAATGGTTTCATTGTGAAATACGGTTAATTATTATTGGTATTGTGGACCATGGTAATTAATGAAAATGATTAACTGAAAAGGTTCACCTTATTTTTTAATATATATTATGTGTGTTGAAACAAGAATAGAGGATAATGATGGAATATATTAAGGATAATAAAAATGACACTTCATATCATTAGTATGGGAATGATGGAATTTACATTCCACACCCATGGGTAAGGAAAATGTGAATGATGTTCAATCTCTTTTTAGGATGGTTAAAAAGGATTCTCAAAATCCATTTTTTGAGATGTGGAAATTGTGCTCCTTATTATTGGCTTGGGTGTTGACATGGAATTCTAGGAACTAATGAAATTGACTTTGTGTTTTTATTTTGACAGATGTTCCTCAGTACATACTATATAAATATGTAGTATATGGAAATATTAATTTTAATATTTCAACCCCATGGTATATAAATTATTTGGAATGGGATAAAATATGTTTGGTTTGTTGGGTGTCATGTTGGATCACAAGTTTCAATGTGGTAAAGTGATAATTGTTTAATTTTAAGTCAAACTTTATTTCATTACATATTTATTATTGTATGTTCCTATTAATGAAATATTTTTTAGAATAATTATTTCCTTAGAAACTTTTGGTGGTGTCTTAGTGGGTCTTAATCACACAATTATCAGGAAATAATTGGTACCAGAGACGGTTTTAGTATTGGAGGTATAGATATGGGGAAAGTTCCTCTATTAAATGATTGATTTGGGACATGGGAATAAGTATGGATGATGGGACCAGAGATAGATTTAAGACCCATTTTTTGTTTTCTTTGTAACTTCATTTTGGAGTTTACTTTGACACATGAAACTATTATTAAATGGAATATTACTATATTGATTAGTGGAAATGTATAGAAATGTGGGAATTATAATGTGATAAATGGTCATTATTGAAAGTTTTTATATATGTTATTTATTATTTACACTATTGTATCACTATAATAAATCGGTTATAGTATCCCTTTGTTTTTATGTTAGACCATCATTGCAAGTCGGCAGCCTCTAGCATATATGGAGCTGCACCTGAGGTCATTTATCAAATCAGTTTCAACTATAATTTAGAGAGAAGCAGGACAAGTGGTTATACTGTCATACCATAGGGAATTTTTTTCTCATTAATTAATATTTAAATTTTTTTTATAAAGGGACTGGGATATTTTGAGCCTTTATTATTAGGTTATTCATGGTAGTACCTTATCCATTTAAAGTGTAAAACCCCAAGTTCATAAGGTGGGATTGTTATTTGTTTGATTTTCTAGTTATAATTATATGTTATGTCACCATTACAGTCACACTTGGTTTGTGATGTCAATTCTTTCAGAGATTTATCTCAAGGTCCAACATGGAATGATATTTGTTAGGTATGCATTATTTTAGGTAGTAAGGGGTTTATGTGACATGCATAATATCAGGAACACATGGGAATCCATGTTTTGGATGGTTTGTGGAAAAAGGAAAGAAGTTATTTCATTTATTATTTTACTGAAAATTTCATTGTATGAGGTTTCATTATTTAACTAAATTATCAATGTTGAAATGATTAAAATTGAATCAAACAAAAATATTGAAATTTGGATGTATTTTTAACATGTGTTAATCAGTATCCCTATATAAGGATGGATGGGTACAATGATGGTGTTGTCATTATGACTAGTGGGATAGTGTGTGTAAAGTAGATTGACATATATAGATGTGAGGCCTGATTTATGTAACTGTCAATTATATATTTTTTGTTTCATGTGACATGTGTTTTTAATTATAGAGGGATTCCTCCATGATGTTGTTTTTCAGTAGGGTTATATGTGGGAATTTCTATGAATATGACTCTAGTAGTGGAACATGAGTCCCCTATTGTTCTAGGAGATATTGTGGAAAAGAAGTTCTCCTAGAAGTTCAATCAATTTTTTTAGTTTAGGTGTAGAGGCCTAGGGAAGGTTGTCCAAAGTGTGTTTTACCTAAATAGGGATATCCAACTACAACATCCTTAAATGATTTATAGAGAGGGTGTACATGTGGCAGTTAAGTACATGATTCAGCATAACTAGAAAATTCGGGAACAAACATAGAATCCTAATGAGAAGTGGATTTAGTGGTCGATAAATATTATGAGGACTAGTTAATCAACAGTTGGATATCCTAGTTTGTGTTGAGTGCTAGCGTGAATATCTTTGATGGAATTCAAAGAGAATATTTTGATCATTTCTACCCAAAAACTCCGAACCTTGAGATAGATACATAGTTTATGTGTTTGAATAATGGAAATATGTTAGTATAGTATTATTTTTCCTTCTTCACTTTCCTAGATATTTTCCCCTGGATTTGGTAGGAGGCGTGGTAATTATGGAAAAAATATTTTTATGGGGGACATAGATGTTGGATCAAATATCAATTAAATATATTATATTTTAATATGTTTGTATATTTAGTGAATTATGATTTAATTTCTGAAGGGAACATAATGGAGACAAAGGTGGTGGAAATTTTTTTTTGGCAGGGAGGTCTAGTGGTACATCTTCTGATAGTTGGAATCATCATTATGATAATTTTCACTAAGGTGGTGGCAGGATGATCCTCCAATGGATATGATCATACTCTCTAAAAAGTGGTCATGTGGTTTTCTATTATTTTGAAAATATTTCTCATTTTCATGGTTAGTTTGTTGACAAATAGGTTATTGGAGATCTTTTGGTTGGATGTGTTATATACATAGGTTCTGCATGAACCCTTGATGACTAGTTAGTGGTATTGGACCTACGATGACAGAGATAACATGAAGGGGATCATCTACACCATATTAATCTACCTGATTGAGTTCCATGGGTTGTATAAGTCAAGTTGTGGGTGAGGTGGTTTAGGATAATATTATACATATAAATAGAGAAGTGTAATATATGTGACTTACATATGATAATAGTGATGAATGTAATGTTATCTATATGTAGTTTATCATTCACCTATCGATATTATGGCTAATCTATCAACTATCAGAGGTACAATTCATATATATTATTTTAGTTCAATTTAATTTTTTGAATCATGAGATTTATATTCAGAGATATCATCTCCTATTGTGACGTTTTGATTCTAATGGTGGTGGTCTTCTGTGGGATCATATCACCAAACACATTGGTGGGTGTATGAATATAGGGAATATTTATTTCAAATGGGTTTTCCATGGAGGATTTTGAGTATTTTTTTCTTTTTTTATTTTAACACTCTCAAGATTTTAGTTTCTAAGTTGATAATAATTATATACTATTTTGTTTTGTATGAATCTCACAATAATGACTACCATGGGAGAGTTAATTTCATGTCTCATAAGGATGAAATCATTATTCCCCATGGGAATGGAATATTCATCTTTGTTGTTTGGTTAAAATTCATTAGAAACTGGGTGAGATAAATGATCATATTTTTATATTATTATTAGATGAATGGGTAGTGAAGATGGATATATTACCTCATACAATGGATTATTTTAGGGAATTTATCCAGAATTTTTCCCAAGATTTCCTCCTGACAGATAAATTGATTTTGTTATTGAGATAATTAATTTATGTGGGATAATATTTATATCAAATTATTGAATAATATAATTAGAGGATCAAGAATATCAGAGTCAGTTTGAATAATTTTAATCCAAGGGATTTATCTATATGTGTATACCACTTTGGGGATATGATGTTTTCCTTTCCACAAAAGATGATAGAATGTTTCTCTTGTGTATCATCTAATAGAAGTTGAACTGTATGAAAAACAAAATCATATATCCAATTTTGTATGATATTGTTCATTTTTACCAATATAGGGGTTCCTATGTATTGTATATGATAGATTTGAGATAAAGGTATGATCTGGTGAGGGTTGTACCATCTAATATATGACATACTTCTTTCTAATGAATTTATAGTGTGCATTTGTCCATCATGATGTCAGTTGGGATTAAAAATTATCCTATAGTGTTTACGAATTTGATGAACTAAATAATTCTCCTATAATTGGATCATTTTTTTCTTTGTTTATGATGTCATCGTGTACACCCAGACTCAAGATGATCATTCCAAAAAATGTAACATCATTTAGATAATAATGAGAGAGAATATAATATATTCCATTCATGTAATTGTTTTTTCATGATAAAAAATAACATTTTTTGGTCGTACCATCTAAGAGGAAGTTTTTCTTATGGACCCCAAGAAAGATTGATATGTCTTTTATTTTTATCATTACAATAATATTTTTTATATACAACAATTATAGGGTTTTCATGGTGAAACATCAAGATATTTTTAAAATAAATCTACACTAGATAGCATATACAAGATGAACCATTAAGAAAAAAAACCTAGAAATATTATTTTACAAATACAAACATTATAACATAGAAAATAAATTTTTAGGTATGAATTGGATTAACAATTTAAATATATATATATATATATTGTTGATACATAATAAAAAATTATTAGTGAATAATAACTCAATTTTTAGTGATGTAATTTTATTCCTCAAAAGAATATTTTCTTCAAAATGGTTTTTAGAGAATAATATAAATAATGTATGAAAATTTTAGAAATTTTTTTTTATAAAAAGTTTATTATTTTTGAAATCATCATTTCAAAATTAGCTTATGGTTACATTTTGATATTTTTCTGAAAATATTGGTTTCTAAATAATGACGGAAAAAAATGATTTTTATTGAACAGTGTATTTTATATTTATTTATTTAAAAATAAATATTCTATTTTTAAATTTTTTAAAAAATAAATTAAATTATTTGAATTAAACACAATCCAATTATTCTATTAAGAATCAATTTTATACATTAATTTTCTATAAAAAAATTTAAACTTAAAAAGTAATTTATTTGGAATATAATTTTTGATACATTTGGAATTTTAAATTTAAAATAGATTCCACCACTTATAAAAGTTAATTCATGTAAAAATAATTTAATATTTGCAATTTTGAGGTATAAATAGAGTACTCTATTATTTTTTCGTTAGGAATAGTAACCATATTATATAAGTTTCTGCACAGTAATGTTAAATAAGGTAATTAAATTAAAAAAAATATGATAAGGATTAAACAATTACCACTATACGTGACATTATAAAAACGTATGAGTTTATTTAAACCATTTTCTTAATATTTTTAGAATAATGGAAACTTTTTTACATATCAAGATGATTTTTATGAGCATGAAGTTTTATAAAAAATAACTACAAACTTCCATTCTCTTTGTTATATTAACTCTAAATTTTTGACATAGGGGTCACATATGCTATGTTCACATATAAATGATTTATTTGGAAGGAAAATTATTATTTATCATGTTAATTTGTTTCAAATTTTTAGTGATGAAATAATTACCATAAATACATTGTTGACAGAAATAAAAAATTCATTTAATTAATTAATAAATAAAATAAAATATTTTTAAAAATCATAAAAGAGAGAAAATTATAATGACTTATTATGTTTCGTTATATTTTTACATAAATTTTTTTTATAGACATGTAAATGGATTATAATCTAATTCATCTGTTTCTATATATTTTTTAAAGGAACACCAAATGAATGGTTCAAAAAATTACATTAATATTCTTTTCTAATAATTAATAATATTTTATTAAATTATTTACAATTTATAAAGAACATATATACATCCATGTTATTGGTAAATGTTTATAATTGTCAGATATGGTCTATTTATTGTCCCATAGTCCTCTTAGTGTAATTATAATGACTCCTAATGATTAAAAATAAACCAATTATGATGATAATAATCAAAAAAGAGCTAATGAATTGTCAAAAAATGATAAATTTGAAAACACCACTTAAACTTATCCAAATGTAATTAGATTATTATATATGGATTTATACACATTATATATTAGAAATATATATTTTCCCCATTTTTTCAATGAGAAATTATTTATATTAATTTAATACATTATAAATTTCCTACAGTGAACCCCCTATAATATAAAGGTGAATCCCACATCTAATTTTATTATCAATTTAAGAAATTTTTTTATTATTTAATCCCAATCCAAAGAAATTACTAAAATAACTTTTCACGCTCTATTGGTATTATTTTTTATATAATACCATCTTTAGAGTTAATAGTTGAAAATAAATAGAGCGTTTTCTAAGAAGAGGTATTGTTTTTAACAGAATGTATTATATTCTTTATTCTTATTACACCCTAAAATAGTTTAAAATCTTGAAAAAATAATAAAAATGTATCTTAAAAATATTTTTATGTTTTTATCTTAATTTAATAACCATTATTCATCACTTCTACTATGAAATGGGAAACAAAACCATCATTTTTGTGTATGGAGAACTACCGCCTTGCGAACTGATGTAATTAATTTTCTATCACCAACTCGCATGGATAATTATAATGATATAATTAGTGTAAATATTATTTATTCATTAAATAATTATGATTATAGAAATTTAATATATCATATATTCTCATACCATTCCATTCATTAAAATCTATTGCATCATTTATTAATACGTGTAGATTCCCACCTCTACAAAGTGATTAGATTCTTTTTTTCTTGATGCATCACATTGCTGATATATATATATATATATATATATATATATATATTCATATCTAATGAAACTATCGGTTATTTAAAACATAATGAACGTTATATAAAGTTTTAATTATACATTTTTTGTTTCTATCATAGTCATTGATAAACTGAAACATAACTCATACTTATGTATAGCCTACTATCTTCATGATTGTAACGTAGTTCAATTGGCATAACCATCACTCATGGTTTATTTTAAAAGTATAATCAATATATATAAATGAAAGTTAAATAAGGATAATTATGTTTTATAATGTGGTATAATTACGTATTTGACCATAGTTAGCCAATCTTAAAAATTTTAGATATATGATTTAAATATCATAAAAATTTATAAGGTAAAATTTAGTGATTATGTAATTAAATTTGACACGGTAATAAAAAAATAAAATGAATAATAATAGTGGAAAAAATTATTAATAAATTAAATAATTAATATAATTTTATTTTTCGAAAGGATAAGGAATGTAAACACGGGGTCAGACTTGAGGTAATAAACACATTACATTAAACCTTAATTTTAATGTTTTAAATATTAATTTTTTCAATAATTCATTTCATTTTTCATATTTAAAATATTATTTTATGTAATTATTTATAAGGAAATAATATAATTATAGAGTAAATTTTATTTATCTTTTTTTATTTATATCAATGGAATTAAAATTAATGTTTTTATAGAACATTTTGACTATAATTACCAAAGAAAAAATGGAATGTTCTATTTTAACATATATAGACTAAACAGATTTTCCACCTCTACGACTGTTATTTAAAACTTGAATTATTTTTTAATAATCCCTATTTTCTTGATATAAAAACACTCCTCCCTATATCCCAGTTATTTTAAATAATACTGTTTTCAATGGAACGAATGTTATAATACATAGAAACATTTTCTTATGGGTGTAAAGGATTTTTTTATAAAACTAATATTGGATATTGAATGATTTATTATGTTCTTATTATTTTATTTTATTGGGAATTTTTTATATTTATTGGTAATTATTTTCATAACCACGAATACATTATTTCATTATAAACCAATATTGTGTGGTTCAGTTAAAATCAAAAGATTGGTGGTTTCTTCATAAACCATGGATGAGTGGTTACATTATGAACCTAAGATGGGTGGGATAATTGTAGCCTCAATTTCATTGGAAAACAATTATGTTATTCATATAATAATGGTGGAATGTAAATAATTTCACATGTTACCTACAGAAATTATTTATGATTTTTATTTTTTAAAATAAATATAATTATTTAACAAAGTAAGAAAATTATAATTTGTATAAATAAATTTTTTCTCTACTAATTATTGGTGATTAGTATACATTTGTGGAGAAGAATTTATGAGTTTATCCTAAAATAAAAGAACCCATATGTCATTTTATTAACCCATTTAAAATGTATAATAAGGTTTTTATGGAAATATTTGTGTAAAGAAGTTTATTTCTTAATTAAGAAAATTATTATTTTGACCACAAAAATTAGTTTGAAATAGTAAATTTTTAATGAGTATTTATGGTCATTTACGTTTAGTAATAATTTTTTATAGGTACCATACTGATTTTTATGTTCCCATCATATATTTTGTAAAAACAATTACAATTTTTTAAGGATGAGTGATGATAAAGGTGACGTAAGGATGAAAATTGTGAAGATATTTTATGAATCTAAAACGTGTTATATAATAAAATTATTATTATTTTGTTAAAAATTGAATCTAAGTGGAATTTTCTACGTTATGGAGTAATTGTTATTTATGTAAGGCTGATGGAATAATTATGAAAAAAATATTCTTAGAATATCCTCTTATATAAGAGATTGTGTTATAGACTTAAAACTCAAGATTATTTGATATTCAAGGTCAGGTATTTATAATTTGTATCAGAATAATGTTTTAGAAAACCAAAGAGATTATGATAAGAGAATATTTTTGAAAAACACTATGGATAGGATTACTCATTGGATTATATCATAATGTTTTGACAGGATAATGATTATGTGGATTCCCCAAAAATTAATCCAAATCTGAATACTAAAAGTAGACATGGATTTAAAAGAGACACATATAGAAGTAATAAACCTGAAAAGAGGTAGTCTACTATATCTCAGGCATAATTATGAAGGATAAAGAGTGTTCATGTACTATGCACTTGGATTGAAAATCTCTCAGGGATATTCTTAAGTTAATTCAAATTTTCCTTAAGATCCATCAAAAAGTATTTCAATAGATGACCATCATAGATGACCAATGTTAAACCTAATTCTCATAGATTTACCCCATGCATTATTCTATTTTCATAATTCTTGGTCTCATTTTTGAGATTTAGTTTTAACTGGTTTTAATTTTAAAAGAAATAATTGTGTTCCTATACAGGCGTGTGATTCCTATGGGAATGTCTAGAATTTTAGAATATTAATTCTTATTTTTTTATTTATTTCCTTTCCCCTCATGTTTTTCCTCATTCTGTGTCATGCACATCGCCTCCCCCTCCCTCTATGGTCACGTGCCACCCCTACCTCATGGATCCTCTTCCATTTGATGATCTTCCCTAGTTTCATCATGAATCCCGCTCAAATCAATGAGATAATGTTTTCTACCCATGTATCCTCCACTAATTTGGATGGGTTTTCCCTCTCCGTCACTCAATTCCATTCGGACAAACCCTGGGTCTTGAGTGAATCCTATATTTGTGGTTTCTTCCATCGATATAGTATTTGGAAGTTCCCTCAGGACCCCTTCATGTGTATTCCACCATCTTCCACCGTTAGCGAACCATATTAGATCATCTCATCTTGTCACCACAGTCCGAGGTATGTGTTTCATTCCACTATTTAATTTCTCACCTTTCATTTGTGTTAGTAACTTTGGGTTCCAATAATTGTAGTAGAATTTTGATGGATTCTTTAGCTGTTTCACTCACATTTATAGGTATGTGTGTATATATATATTTACCTTCCTGACAAATTTTTCCTCATAGAAAGGGTAAAATATATAATGGATTAAGGGTATACATATATATATATAAGAATACATGTGCTCACAAGTGTGCAGAATTCTTCGTCATGGGTTTCAAGTTTCAAAGTGTTCCGGCTGGATCTTATCCTCTTTGAGGTAGGTGTCACTGTGAAATTTGTTTCCTTTAGTGTTCTGATATTCCTGCGACATTTTAAATCTCCATTCTATTCATGTAAAAAAATCTATTGAATATCCTTATGACTATTTTCTCTTATTTAATTATCTATTGACCTTGTCGTAATTAGTTTTTTTTGTACTTCTTGTTTTATGTTTAAAATTGGATTATTTATTTGTGACAATTTTCTTTATAAGATGAATTATCTGATTTTATGATTTTAATGTTGGTCAATGGGTCTTGGCCTGGTCAAGTTTTCATTGGTGGATAAATTATTATCATTAAAGGGTTATTTTTTGTAAAATTGTGGTGTGAACTCAAAGGAATTCAAAATGGGGTTTTCAATTTTATATCAACTAGTGGTTTGAAATGTGTGTGTTTATTTCCTTTTAGTGAAGTCATGGTTGGAATTTTTGATGTGATATTGATTTTCCCTTATTGAACCCTCATGATGTATATTAGGATTAAGTTCATGTGATTGATTCTTGTGTTAATGGTCTCTTCCTATTGTTCTATTGGTTGCCTTTGATTTATTAAAAGATAGAATGACTTATTATATAATTAATAGAAATCCTAGATTTGGGTTTGATTGGAGTTTTTTAATTTCTTATGGTTTAGGGTTTTGTGAATGGTCCCACGAGACCTATTCTTATGGATTCATTCAACCTCTGCCGAAGGTGATGTGGTTTGGGATGTTTTGGTTCACCACCACCATCCGAGGTATAGATTTTATGGCATTTTTGGTATTGCACCATCTAAATTTTGGTGTTTATTTTCTTAAGGATTGTAATATTTTTGGGGTAGTGTATTGTACTATTTATTGCTGTTTCGAGTCACCGGGTATAAGGTGACTCACCTGCACTTGCATAGGTAATTATATATGTATATGTGGGTTCCCCTGTTACCTGCATAATCATCTATGGTAGTGAATGTACATGTATGTGGATAGGTGTTCCAATGTATATATATGAAAATCCATATGTAGGTGAGTAGAGATTGGTATATGCACTTAATCATATATGTAAGGATCCCATAACTCATGTTCATGTCCATGAGGATGTGTTCATATGGGTAAGGTGTCCTTATATCTATTTTAATGTGCATATACCTAGTTGGGGAGGATTAGCTTTTAGTTATAAGTCACCAATTACTTAATGTTCGGTTGGGTTCTACCGTGAGGTAGGTCCCCTATGCCGGTTCTATTAATTTGAAATACAAAATTACTTGATTGTTTTAAAAATATGTTTTATATTTATTCCATATAAACATGCAATGAAATCTGTTTATGGTTGTAATAAATGATAATTCCTTTGTTTTGGAAACTGAAATGTATTTATAACGGCCATTGGTCTTAAGTGACTATTCTTAAAAAATGATTTCCTTAGTGGATTTGAATTGGTAATGAATATTTCGAAATGTGTTTGGAATTTCAGCTGATTAGTTCAAAAAAGATTTCCTGGAATGTAATTAAGACCATTTGGAATATTTTGAATGGTTTAGGAAAATGATAAACCTCTCTTAGGGCATTCACTCTTGTCTTATATGTAACTCCCCAAGATTTCATAGTATGTTAATTCTTCAATGTAATGAAATAACTTGCACTACATGCAACACTGAGTTTAAGCGCACCATGTCATACCAAACTAGCCATTCAAAAGTAGCTATGAATATTATTAACTTAATTTTTATCTTTATATAATCCTTATAATTTTTGAATCTATATTATGAGTTTCTTAGAAAAAATGTAGGAGCAAATTCTCTTTTTAGATAAAAGAACGATTTTTCAAAAAAAGAAATTTTATTACCTTTTAAAGGGGAACCCGTATTAAATCTAATATTATAACCTTTTATATATTCAATTTGAAAAAATAAACGTCTTCTTTAGAAGAGGGACATAAGGATTTAGTATCAATAAATTTTTGGTTTTTTTTCTGATAACTTTCATATTTGGGTGAACAGTGAAAAATACTATATTTTAACTTCAAACAACTTTTTTAACAAAAATAATTTATAGTGTTTAATTATACATTTTAATGTATTAGTAGTATAAATTTATTATATTTTTACCATTTAATACATTGATGGTCATGGTAAGTAATTTCACTTTAAAATTGGACATAAACTAGTGTCAATATTTTGATAGTTATTATTTTATTAAAATACGCTTCTGGTTTTAAAAACCAGAGTTAATTTTAGATTAATTAATGAAACTTATATGTTTTGAAATTGGTAATATAGAATTCTTATTTGAATTCAGAATATCAAAATTATCTCAGGGTGAATTTTTGGTATTCTTTTGAAAACATTCAATTTTTCGTGAATAGTGAAGAACACTGAGTTATAGTTGAAAACTGATTTTTTAAATTATTAGTTATTTTATTTAAATTTATTTTAGGTAAAAATAGCTACATAATACCTAAATAAGTTCAATTTAATTCATTGGAGTCAGTTATAATAACTGTAGATATATAAAAATATGATTGAACATTTTATCGTCTTTACCCACCTCTTAGGAGCATTTGAAAAATTACATAATACTTAATTTTACAGCTTCTATGAGTTTTATTTCAAAAATATGAGTGACATGGTTGATATTAGTAAGAAAAATTTGGTTCAATAAGATGAAAATAACTTTTGGTGAATAGTAACTTTTTTACTTCTATTTACCACTCTTAAAAGTAAATTGGTAATTTCGGGTAAAAATGACATTATCATTACCCTAAAACATGTCCTAATTCTAATGGATATCTGTAATATGACCAAAAACAACCTTAGGAAAAAAATAAGATCCTTTAGGTTCACATGGATTAGATTTGTACATTTATTATTATTTAATTCAAAGAAGATTTAAAAATTTTAAAATCAATGTTTAATAACTAAAACGTTTTTAATATAGGGTTACACATAAGATAAATTCGACTCTAAATATTCATTAGTAAGATAAAAAAAATTCCAACATAATGGTGGTTTATTTATATTTTTTATATATTAAATAATTTAATTTATTTATGACACAATGATGATGCAGTAATTTCCCAATTAATGAATGATTAAAATAATTGACATTATAAATATCAAAATAAATGTAATTTGAGACTTTTTATGAAATTCACTAATTAAATAGGTTAATGTGAAATATTAGGGTTTTTTAGATGAATTTTTTTTTGATGTAATAATGCTGATTTGAATTTAGAAAAACAAAATACCAAATAGTGTCAAAATTGGCCAAAAAGAGTTTTTAAAACATATATTATATTATTAATTGATATTATATTCCTAAAAATCTAAGGATTGGCAAAAAGACTAATATAATTATATTTTTATCATTAATGAACCGCATTGGGGTTCTATTGGAAGTATATAGTATGTTTATTAACCACAAAATATAAAAATACAAAGAGACATTGTAAATGTCAAACATTTTAACTAAGAGTTAAATCTAAAGGATAAAGTTAATATAGTGACCCAAATCATTCTAAAACCTATTGGTGGAGAGGTTTTCGACACATCTCAACCGTAGAATTTAAATAATCCATTTTTGAGCTTTTATAAACCAAAAATTATTTTATTATAAAATAATATTTCTAGCTTTTCCTAATGTGCCCCTCACCCCTCTTATAAAAGTGCACTCCCCCTTCTCTATAATTCACACTATTAAAGCCATTTGGAATGGCCAAAACCGACCCAAATACCCTATCAAGTATCCTCCCTTCTTCTTATAGGCCTTACATTAGTCAAAAATCAAATCTAAGGAGCCATTTTGATAAAATAAAAATGATGAACCCGAAGAAGAGGTAAATATTTCATCAGCTCATTAAAGATCCTTTATTCTTCCACTTCCTATTTCTTTGTTGTTTCAATTCTAAAATTATAAATATATTATATTATACATACTATTATGTTATTATAAATAGGGTACAACCATATTCCTTATTATATCCATCCTTTGAATGACATTTCACCATACGTGCGTACGTACAGCTTACCGTCTCCACGTCATGGTGTAATTGTTCTTCAATACATTTTTATTTGGATGGGTATAATAATGATGTGTAATTGATGTAAATAATAAATATAACATGGTAATTATTATTTATATATGATATAATATCCGATTATATATTATTTTAATATCAAAATAATGATATTGTTGCTCGTGCGTATGTATGGATTACCATCTCCACGAACGTGATGAGATTCGTTATCCATCATATCCATTCAAGACTAAAATTAATTATATGATTAAAAATAATTTTTATAGACTTAATATCATTATTAATATAAATAAGATACATTCTATCCATAACAAACATCACTTATGTAACAAAGCATATAAAGAAAAATGAATCAGTTAACACCCGAAATGACAATAATTCAAAGATATTATTAATAAAGCAATATTAAAAGATCATATATGATATAATATTAATGTATATGATTATTTTATAATTTAATGACAATTATTTCACCATTATACAGGAGGTTAACCTACCCTCTACAAAGGAAAATTACAAGTTAAGGGTTAAATCCTCAATCTCATTATTATTCGAGATTGTTTATGGGAATGTATTTACTGAGACATATTTATTATCCATCTCCATGATTCATAAAATAGTATTCAAATGGATTCTCTTTAAGGTAATTTTTACAAAAACATCATTTTAAATGTTTTAAATATTTTTTCTTCTTATTCTTATCTCGTCAATTTCAATTTTTTCAAAATGGTTTTAAGGATTTATTTATTTGGACAAGCATGTTTTAAAATGTTAATTATATTAAAAAATATCATGTGGTATGTGACACATTGATTCAAAACTATCTTTAAAATTAATTCATTTATAAATTATTTGACTTTTAAATGATTTTATGAAAAAGGGATATTTCCCTCAATGATTTTTACTAATCATTTTCAACTATGCCAACATCCTTTACGGGATATTATTCTAGTTTGAGGTTGATTTTTATGGTACAAATCATGAATATTGTATTGAAGTTTTTTTGATATATTTGACTATGGAAGTGTTATTTTTATACCATTCATTGTTTAGGGTCAATGTATAGACATTTTTATGCTAGTTTTAATATGAATGTTTCTGTTATGTTTCTACCTTTGAATATGAGAAATGTATTGGACTTAGTATGTGACCAGTGGAGCCCTCTGTAGCTCCTCGATGCATCAGTAGGTCTCATGAGACAATTAGACATGGAATTGGCTAAGGACTTTCCCAATTTGATATATGGTTTTGGCTGATGCCTTAATCATTTTTAGACGTGTTGGTCCAGGCCTTGACAACATGTTTCAAAATGTCTCGCATTATACATTTTGTCATTATGAAACTAATATTGATGGTTCATGTGGTCATTCGACTAATAGAATAACCATGATTATGTTTTATTAGGGCATTATTTACTCAGCTCATATTCCTACCACAATAGTATTCATGTTTATTATTGGTAAAGTCATGTGGTTTCAATTATTCACCACGTTTAATATTTATATTATCTTCCATTATATTTCTTACCCTTAATGAGTATTTGAGATCACCCCTTTCTTATGTTTCATTTTCCCTGGATATGAAGAAGTTACTTATGAGTGACTTGTAAGAATAATCTAGGGCTCTTGGATGATTCAAATGGAATAATTTCGTGTTGTATTTCTTTTCATGTTGTAAAGTCGAACATATGTATGAATCTTGTTTCCCATAATACTAAACTGATTGGTATTTCGGGACATGATTTACTTGTGATCATTCCAATGTTATGTAATAATTCACTGACTCTGGGTAAAAATGGTCATGGAATTACAGTTGGTTTTAGAGGACGTCTAGTACAATCCTTGGAAATGAGATATAGATGAACTCTGATTAGAGAACATTACCCTATGATAGATTTTGAGGATTAGTATAGAAGAACTTCCTAGAATTTTGGTAATGTACAAATTTTGTGAGTTTTCCCTACAATACATCTTTATCTGGATAAGAACCAGTAGAGGCGGCTCTGGTGAAAATGTACCTAGGGGTAAAACCCAAAAAAACCTCTTTGAGCTATACTCGAACAGGAACTCCGAAACGAAAATGGGCCTTGCTGTACTATTGGTTACGACACTCCCAGGTAATTTGTTTAGGATAAATCTCATCTTCCTTACAAAACATTATAATGGGTTTATGGGTATATAATTCATCAAATAAAATATTTTTATGATTATGGATTATATCCATAAACAATTAAATTAACGTTAGGTATTTTACATGTTTTGAATTATTCATTACAATTCATAAACTGACCTAGTTTATGCCATTGTATAGAAATGGCACCCAGTAGAAGGAATGGGAACTTCTACTATATGTATTTTCCAAAGAGTAAGAAGTATCATATCTTTCATGGTACTAAGCCATCATTTATAAGTGAAATAGTCTCCCATATATTCTCAACAGATGAAGAAATCGTATCATGTGTTAATAAGATAAGTAAATAATTTTCTTAATCTTATGGAATTGAAGGTAAGCAAGAGAAGAAAAGGCTGGAAGAGAGAAAGATGGATAAAGGGAAGAGGGTAAAGAAGGGTTTTCCCATATGTGATAACTATGTAAAGAATCACCTTGGTAAATTCTTGAAGGGAATGAGAGTTTGTTATAATTGTAGTGAAAAAGGACACCATGTATGTGATTGCAAGGGTAAGAATAAGGTTTCAAATGTAAACTAATTTATCTACAAGGCATTAGGACACTATGTAAATCAATGTCCCAGTCATCATAGTGTACTGCAAATGATGCTATTGGGTAATAATCAAGTTATGATACTACCTTAGAAGAAGTGGAATGACTAGTGTTCTTATGTTGTTATTATATAATTATTTCATTAGAGTATTGTATCAGCAATAAACTGGTTGTATGAATTATAGAGATAAATAAAGATTGTATTGAAATACTATTTTATTGAGGATTTGAGATAATATGGTTCTATGAAATGTTACTTAATAGTAATCTACACTTTTTGGAAAATATATGGTTGAAGGAAAGGTAATCATTAATATTGTCCTGATAATGAGGTAGTGATTTTGGAATAAGAGATGGTTGATTTGGATAAGTTATATTAGATATTCTTGACAACCTTGAAACTGATTATTGATTTGTATATTCCTTCATTGTTGGATTTTACAACATTTTTTGATAAAATTAGTATATCCAGTATTCTATAAAGAATTAGGAAGCATTAATATAATCAATAAGGTTTTATGGTAATTCAGGATGTTGTAGTGTTTTAAAAAAATACATGATGAAGGTGTTCACATGTTATTACGTGGAAAAAATGATTTTCATTATGTTTACCTTCATTATAAATTTTGGACTATGAGTTTGGAAAAAATTATTTTGGATAATTATATTTTGAGATTATTTTTGGATTGCCATAAAAGGACAACCAGGAGGTCGGGCGGCAACCCGTCGCATCCGGAAAGGCCTCGAGGCTTGAACTCGCAACTGAAGGGCGAAAAAGGGGCATCACCTACCACTGGCCCATGTGATATCCTGGATTAAATAATGTCGCTTTTTATGGTATGGTAGATGAATTATAAATTCATCTTTTGGAACCCTATACGAATAGGATAAATAGAATATTTTAAGTTTTATTACCTTTTAGAGTGAAAGATGAGTTTGTGGTAGAAATTTGTTAAAGGATGGAAATCTACTTTTCAAGTATAAATTTTTTTTCTCTTATTCTATGAAAATATTAATTCTAATGCTTTAGGTAAGGGATCTTAAAACTTAAAATGTGTTGTCCTAATACCTTATGTTTTGTTGAAGAGATGATATTTTAAATCGTCATAGAATAATGGCTTTGAGGCCCTCAATTCTACAATTTCTTGTGACTGATGACCTCAATCACTCCATATAAATATTTACGTTTTCCTCCAATTATGTGTCCTTAATTTCAACCAAGGTTCTCTTAATCGAGATCATAATTTGGTGGTTAGTTTTTCATTCTCTATTTCCTCTTTTTAAGACTAAATTTTATTAACCCAATTTCCGATGTGTGTTTTCCCATAAAGGTATTTTCTATTTTCAACCTTTTATATTCAATGAACAATTTCAAATTGCAAGGAAGCAATTTATTGATGTAGGGAAAAATGTAAAACCCCAAGATTTCATAGTACTTTATTTCTTCAATGTAATGCAATAACATGCACTACACGCAATACTAAGTTAAAGCACACCATGACTAACCAAACTAGTCGTTCAAAAGCAGTTATGAATAGTATTAACTAAATTTTTAACTTTATATATTCCTTATAATTTTAGAATCCATATTATTAGTTTTTTAGAAATAATGTAAGAACAAATTCTTTTTTTCCGGATAAATGAATTATTTTTCAAAAAAATCAATTTTACTACCTTTTAATGGAAACCCCTTTTTTAAATCTAATATTTCAATATTTTAAATATTCAATTTTAAATAACAAACTTCTTATTTAGAATTTGTAAATAATAATTTTGTTTAAATAAATTTTTTGTGTTTTTCTGATATCTTTCATATTTTGGTGAATAGGGAAAAATAATATATTCTTACTGACTGTAACTTTTTTAATCAAAATAATTTATAGTGTTGAATTATACATTTTAATGGTTTTAATGTATAATTAGATTATATTATTACCATTAAATCCAATTATGGTCATTGTAATTAATTTCACTTTAAAATTGGACATAAACAAGTGTCAATCTTTTGATTGTTATTATTTCATAAAAATACGCTTTTTGGTTTTTCCAATGGGAATTAATTTGAAATTAATTAATGAAAACTTCTATGTTTTTAAATTGGTAAAATAGAATTCATTTTTTAATTTTTAATATCAAAATTATCTTAGGGTAAAGTTTAGGTATTATTCAGAAAACATTCAATTTTTGATGAATATAGAAATACACTGAGTTATAGTTTAAAACCAAATTTTTAATTAAATAAATATTTATTTTTCTGGTATTTATTTTAGGTCAAAATAGCTACATAATACCTATATATGTTAAATCTAATTCACTAGAGTATATTTATAATAACATTAGATATATAAAAAATTTATCGAACTCTTTACCGCCTTTACCTACCTCCTAGGAGCATTTGCAAATTTACATAATACTTAATTTTACCACTTCTGTGAGTTGAATTTAAAAAATCTGAGAGACACGGTTGGTATCAATATGTAAAATTTTGTTCAATAAGATGAAAATAATTTTTGATGAATAATAAATTTTTTACTTTTATTTACCATGGTTAAAATTAAATAGGTTAATTTTGGGTAAATATGATATTATTAGTACCCTAACACATGTATTAATTCTATTGGAAAAGTTTAATTGGACAAAAAACAACCTTAGGAATAAAATATGATCCTTTAGGTATAAGGACCCGACCTTAACCATAACATAATATTTAATTAAAAGAATAATTCACATTGAGGATCTTTTCAGGTTTAGAGTTTTAGAGATTTAGGCCATAACTATTACATTACAACATGAATATTACAAGTAGACACTACTACTCAGTACCCATTTTTTCATAATATAAAAAATCATAAAAAGGAACATGTCTAGTTCAATGTTTTAGATAGCATGGCTTTTCCTTGATCCCATCCTTGACCCTATCCATCTTTAAGTCTTGTGGAAAACATTTCAAAACTTGGGATGAGCATAAAAGGCTCAGTAAGGGTTATAAAACAGTGAATGAAAACATTTGTTCATAAATACATACAAAACATGAACTCTTTTACTTAACTCATGAAATCATAATATTTATGAAAGACACATAGAAATCATAAATCATAAAGGTAACTTGTGGTATCCATGCCATACTTACATTGTAGCTATCACAGCTACATAGGGAGTTACTTTGGAATACCCATCATAGTATATTCCCTAAATCTCTTTGGAGAAACATTCACATTTACCTCCGTCACGTTACCCAATGCATTGGAGAGCTACCTCGGGCTCACCCGCTCTAGGTTTATTACGGAACCAACCATATACATAAACAATACCCAATAACCATTACATAATCATAACATATAACACATGTATAAAGGATAGATAACATTTCCACATTCCAATATATCAAATCAAGATATTGAAATAATCAATGTTTAATCAAATCATTTTCAAAACCTTTTAAAAATAGCTTTTTGAATCAAAGTGTACCATACCACTTTGAAGCTTTTAAATGAATTATCTTTTGAAAAAATTAATGTCAATAAAAATAAATCCTAAAACCCATTTTGAAAACATGGACATTAATTAGAAATATTTAGAATAATAAATATTTGAAACATTTAAAATGATATTTTAGTTAAAGAGTTTTTAACAAAAAGAGGGATGCTTCAATAAAATTAATTGAATAATAAATTTTCATCAGATCATTATTATATCATGAGAATAAAGGGATTCATGATATAATATTTCAAAGGACAGTATATACACCATATAAGAGTGAATTGGTGCATAACAATAATGAAGTATCAATGCAAATGAAAATTGAGATAAAATCCCTTATAAAGATGGAATCCTTAAATTAAGGATAAATAAATCTCATTATTATGTGTGAAAAATATAAATACACCCAATTTAAGTGAATATTAAGTGTAAAAAAATCCGAGTTCATTCACACATATTCATAGTATGACATAAATAAAAAAAGAGAATATCAACCCAAAGAATGGAAATTGGTTTAAGGAGTTCCCTTACCGATTTGGTAACTTACAAAACATATGCCACATGAAAGAAGGATCATAAAATGAAGATTTAAATACTCATAAATGAGATTATTTTACAAAAAGAGTAAAATCGTGGGCATTACATACACCACACAATGAAAATAGTGTCATGTATAGTATGAATCTCAAGAGAATAAAAAGTGAGACGAAAACCTTTACCATGTTCTAATCAACCGAGTTGTATGAAAAAAAGTTAATAAAAACAAAATGAATCATATAATACCATGAATATAATGAGAATAATGATAATATATATAAAATGGTAGTACCCAATACACCACATGTAATGAATAAGTGGCGAACAATGGAAATATCATGAAATTAAAAGTGAGATAAGAAAATCACTTACCAAAATTCGGCAGCCTAACAGCGCCACTTAAAAATTATTAAAATTAATTTATGAGAGTAAGAGGGGGTATCTCATAATATGAAAATACAAATTATATTATGGTTAATTTAAAAGAACATCCTCCAACATAAGAATATGGAGCATAAATGAAATGACATAAAACAGAGTACTTGAAAAGAAAGAGAGAGGTCGGATCCCTTTGCTCGTGCCTCACTTGACTCAATCATTTTTTAATCTCCTGAATAATAAACTAAAGTTAATTTATTCTTGCTTAAGAAACTTTTTCAAGTTTATTATTAATTTATATCATTTATTACCATGTTATAAAAATTATTTAATCATTTAAGATAGTAATGTTCGTTTTGTCAATATTTGGTACTTGAGTCAAAAATGGACTTCTTATAATTAAATTTTGTTCATCTGTCAATGGTTCATTATATCCAAAATGATATTCATTATTTATATATCATATATATCATATATATCCAGTATACACATGTATTTATAATATTACATAACATTTAGAGGTAAGAAATGAAATGCACCATTCATGGAGACGGTAAGCCGTACATACGCATTAACGCTACTTTCATTTCTATTTCTTGTTTTAATTGTATTGAAACATAATGATACATAGGTATATTATAATTAAATTATAATATAATATATAATATCATTAAATCAAACCTTTAGGAATCCCACATAAGGCATTAATGAATCACATCACTTTGAGGGGGCGGTAGTCCGCACTTCCTCAAATGAGATTATCGTATTTACCCACTATGGAAACCATATAGGCTTGATATAAAAGGGAAGTAAAGAATTATAAATAAATCATAAACATAATATATATCATATATAAATATAGTTACATCATAATGGCCACCAAGAGAGGCGGTAAGATGTAATTGAACAATCATCATTTCGTGAGGCATCAGTTTGCCATCCACAGAAACATTATGTAATTCATTCATTAGATGGAGGTGTGTGTAAGTGTAGATAGAATCCATCTTATAACAACATCCTAGTATATTTAGGATACTGGTGGTATTTAAAATTAATGAAATTAAAAGAGTTTAGGGGTTGGAGAGGTAAAATAAAAGAAAACAATTTAATAGAAACTGTTACCATTAATTTTGGTAACTCCCTTTGGTTTGAACCAAAGGACTTCTTGAAGTGCCTTCTGCCTAAGGTAAGGCTTTAAGGAGGAGGAGAGTGATGTATGGATCCTAATTGGGAAGATTTTGGACGAGCCAAATGGCTTGAGAGGTGTGAGGAATTGCATAGAAGTGGTCTTCTTTTATAGGGGAGAGGAGGGGCTCTTTAGGAAAGTGTGAAAATATTATATTATAATATAATGATATTCAGTTTCTAATGGTCCAAAAATCATTATGGTCGAATATAAGATGACTCATAACCGAAATAAAATCATCCAATCAGAATTGGACATGTTTTGGATAATACTCTAATCATTATAATCTTATTTATTTTAATCATTTATTAATGAGGTAAATAATGCATCATTATTGTGTCATAAATAAATTAATTTATTCGAGGTCTAAATATTATAAAAAAAATACTATCATATATGAAATATATTTAGATTTCCAATTAATATTTATAGTCGAAAATAGGACTAATATATCACCATATATAAATTAATTATTAGACTATTTTTGTTAATGTCAATTTTTCCTTTACATTAAATTAATTAATCTAAATTGACATTTTCACTCCCATTTGGATCAATGGGGTCAAAAAATCGACCCAAAGATGCCCATGGTCGTTAATGACTCAACCAATACGGTTTGGACAAGTTTTAAGGTAATTTTGAATTATAATAATATTCTTTAATCCTTGAATTACCCTATTTACCTTTAACCGCGGTAAATAAAAGCCAAAAGTTACTATTCACCAAAAATAATTTTCATCTTAATGAACAACATTTTACTTCATGATAACAACCAATTATGTCGGATTTTTTAAATTCAATTCACAGAAGTGGTACAATTCTATTTAAATGAAAAAGATAGTTATTTAACTACCACTAAGTGGTGTCACTATTCATAAAAAATTGATGTTTTTAAAAAAAATACCAAACATTCGGCCTAAGATATATTTGATATTCCGAATTCAAAAATGATGTCTATTTTTACAATATCAAAAAATAGAAGTGGAATTAATTAATTTAAAAATTAATTCCCGCTATTAAAAAAATAGCCTATTTTTAAGAAATAATAACTATCAAAAGATTGATACTTGTTTATGTCCAATTTCAAAGTGAAATTAATTCCAATGACCAACATTGGATTAGGTGGTAAAAATATATTTTAATTTCACTTTAAAAACAATTGAAAAGATAATATAACCATTTAAATAAATTAGATTAAAAATCACTTTTGAAGTAAAATACAAAATTTTTCACTATTCATTAAAAAATGAACTTTATCGGAAAAATTCCAAAAAATTGCACAAAGTAAATTTTAATGTCCCCATTCTAAAGAATGATTTTATTTGGTAAATTATAATGTATTAATGTGACTAAATCTATATTAAAAATGGTTTCTCCATTAAAAGGCGGTAAATCGGCGTTTTAATGTAAATTATGCTTAAAATTAGATTCATTCATATATTAAGCCTCTAACATTAATTGGATAAATATAAATACATTTATAATCATATAATAGTTAGTTTTGTTCATTATCATAAATACAACATCTAGGAGTTAACTACAGTCTAAATTAATAATATTATATTATTAGTGTGCAACGTAAGATTCCAAAGAAACCCGTTGTTGCGTATTGGGTTCGCTATCGAACATAGCAACCCATTTTAAGCTTAAATTAATATTTAATACAAAATTATTAATAAATACAAAAATTTATTATTATTCATTTACCTAGAATGTTAAATCCTTCCCCCCATTTCGGAATTCTGTCCTCACAATTTTAAAACTGGGCTTGAAATCTTCATTAAAAGCCCCGCATCGGAAAAAGAGTGAATAAAACTATCACTTTAAAATAAATGAAGAGAAGTACAAAGGTTAACCAAGACAAAAAATACTATAATTACATGAAAACATGGATATGGATTAGAAAACAAATCATCATGTTCTGATGGAGAGTGATATAAAACCTATTTAGGAGAATGTTAACCACCTGAAAATAACAAACTTGTGATGGGTTAAATAGTCTTTGATTCCCCAGTAGGAAACTTTAATGGACAAGGTTTTTGTTTAAAGATAATTTCCATTGAGGAATTTATTAATGAGACTAACCAAAAACATAACGAAATATGCTTGTCATGTAGACATTCACCTTTTATGAGATTTCTAACACAAACTCATATTTTCTCCAAACAATGAATATTCAGGATGACTTTTTTTTTACATTAAGAGCGCTATAACCAACTTCGAGAGAATAACATAATCTACAAAAGATGAACTATATATTTTCCATGTCTTTAAATATTAACTAAAACCAAAACGTTTAGTATAAGATCAAACAATCCCCCAAAAAGATAAACTTTTACAAAAAGAAAAACTACTCTTAATCTCCAACATTTGTCTAACCAAACCCAATGTTCAACAAAGACCATTAGATATAAAATTTGTCGATAAAATTATTCAAAGTAATCCAAACTAAGATTGAAACGAAAATATTTGAAGGATTTAATCACATAGTCTTCCAAGGTACACATTAATATTTATCTCCAAATAACATCAGTTGCTCTTGAAGTCTCATATTGAAAAGTAATTAACCTAATTACATATCCTCCATAATAGGTTAATAATTTCCATAGATAACCCAAAATCATTTTACTCTTGATTCATAAAATTGTCAAACTAAAAAGAATTAGTCAAACTAACCATGAACTTCAAGTAGGCTTATGGTAGGTGATGCGCCCTTGTCGCCCTTCGGTTGTGGGTTCGATTCCTGCAGCCTTGCCGGATGTGATGGGTTGTCACCCATCCTACGGGTTGTCCTTTTTATAAAACTCAAAAAATAACCCTAACATGTTTTAAACTCAATAGTTTCCTTATACCTCTAATTTTCATCCAAATTTTTTACGATCTGAACATGTTAATTCTTGATGTTTTATTTCACCACCATTAGATAAAATAAAACGATTCCCAAAATGAATAACAGCATACCTTGATCATGGCGTCCACTCGGTTTCATCGTCATCTTGTTCACGTAGGTAGAAGTCCCATGCATTACAAAAATGATTTTGAGATCCTTCAAAATCATTTGCTTCCTCCATCCAAATACACCTTTTACAACATGGTTCATATGTGTGTTCACAGAAAAACAGTTTTGGAAAATAATCATGTATGACATATAATTCCAAAACATCTGATAAAACATGTTTTCTATAAAATAGTCGGATATAATTTGACTTGAATCATTCTATTATTGTTCATATTAAAATAACATAAGTATGTGATGAGAGACTATATTTTAAAAGAAAATATAAATAGGTTGTGAAAGGTTCTCCTTCCTCAGCACCATTTTTAAAATCATAATATGCTTAAAATTATTGTGATAAGGTAAAATATTTTAAAATACCTTGATAATATTTACCTTTCTTGAAAATATGAGAATATTGTGAAAATAGTATTTTTCTAAATACAACCCATGATCCACGATGATAACGACGTATAGTGGAGGTGTTTCATATCTCAAACAACTGCTTGCAAGTGAGTTGTATGCTAGAAAAAGTTTCACAATCATCCGAACATGACTTTGCAATAATTATTGCAAGCATGTCATCAGGAAGAGATAAGAATGTCGTTTGAGATCCGTCTCCTTCCATTCATAACTGGATTTACATGACCTAAAAAGAGTTATAAAACAAGGATTTAACTGAAATAACAGAAATAGTGACTAACCATGTGTCTAACAAAACTCATAATCCCTAAATTTGTCTAAACCGACCTCTGATACCAACTATAAGGACCCGTCCTTAAAAATTACATAATATTGATTTAAATGAATAATTCACATTGAGGATCTTTTCAGGTTTAGAGTTTTATAGATTTAGGCCATATCTGTTACCTTACAACATGAATATTACATGTAGACACTACTACTCAGTACCCATTTTTTCATAATATAAAAACTCTTAAAAAGAAACATGTCTACTTCCATGTTTTAGATAGCATGGATTTTCCTTGATCACATCCTTCACCCTATTCATCTTTATGTCCTGTGGAAAACATTTCAAAACATGGGATGAGCATAAAAGGCTCAGTAAGGGTTATAAAACAGTGAATGAAAACATTTTTTCATAAATACAAACAAAACATGAACTCTTTTACTTACGTCATGAAATCATAAGATTTATGAAAGACACATAGAAATAATATATCATAAAGGTAACTTGCGACATCCATACCATACATACATTGTAGCTATCACAACTACATAGGGAGTTACTTTGGAATACCCATCACAATATATTCCCTAAATCTCTTAGGAGAAACATTCACATTTACCTCTGTCATGTTACCCAATGCATTGGAGATCTATCTTGGGCTCACCCACCCTAGGTTTATTGAGGAACCACCCATATACGTAAACAAATCCTAATAACCATAACATAATCATAACATATAACACATGTATAAAGGATAGATAACATTTCCACATTCCAATATATCAAATCAAGATATCAAAATAAACAATGTTTAATCAAATAATTTTCAAATCCTTTTAAAAATAGCTTTTTGAATCAAAGTGTCCCATGCCACATTGAAGATTTTAAATGAATTATCATTTGAAAAAATAAATGTCCATATAAATAAATCCTAAAAACCATTTTGAAAACATGGACATTAATTATAAATAATTATAAGAATAAATCTTTGAAACATTTAAAAAGATATTTTAGTTAAAGTGTTTTTAAAAAAAAGTGGGATGCTTCAATACAATTATTTGAAGAATAAATTTTAATCAAAACATTATAATATCATGAGAATAAAGGGATTCATGGTATAATATTTCAAAGGACAGTATATACAACATATAAAAGTGAGTCAGTGCATAACAATAATGAAGTCTTAATGCAAATTTAAATTGAGATAAAATCCCTTATAGAGATGGAATCCTTAAATTAAGGATAAATCAATCTCATAATTATGTGTGAAAAATATAAAAACACCCAATGTAAGTGGATATTATGGGTAAAACAATCTGAGTTCATTCACACACATTCACAAGATGACATAAATAAAAAAGAGATTATCAATCCAAAGAATGGAAATTGGGTTAAGGAGTTCCCTTACCCATTTGGGAACATACAAAAAATATGCCACATGAAAGAAGGATCATAAAATGAAGATGTAAATACTCATAAATGAGAGTATATTACACAAAGAGTAAAAACATGGTAATTACATACACCACACAAAGAAAATAGAGGCAAGTATAGCATGAATCTCACGTGAAAAAAAAGTGAGACGAAACCCTTTACCACGTTGTAATCAACCAAGTCGTATGAAAAAAAGTTAATAACCACCAAATGGACCACAAGAATACCATTAATATAATGAGAATAATGATAATATATATAAAATGGTAGTACACAATACACAAAATGTAATTAATAAGTGGTGAATAATGGAAATCTCATGAAATTAGAAGTGAGATAAGAAAATCCCTTACAAAAATTCGGCATCCTAACAGCGCAACTTAAAAATTCGTAAAATGAATTGATGATAGTAAGAGGGGGGACTCTCATAATATGAAAATAAAAATTATAGTATATTGAATTTAAAATAACATCCTCCAACATAAGAATATGGAGCATATATGAAATGACATAAAACAGAGTACTTGAAAAGAAAGAGAGAGGTCAGATCCCTTACCTCATGCCCGACTTGACTCAATCGTTCTTTAATCTCCTGAATAATATGATAATGTTAATTTATACATTATTAAGAAACATTTTCAAGTTTATTATTCATTTATATCACTTATTACCATGTTATAAACATTATTTATTCATTTATGTTAATAATGTTCGTTTTGTCGATATTTGGTACTCGAGTCAAAAATGGACTTCTTATAATTAAATGTTGTTCATGTTGTCAAAGGTTAATTATATCCATAATGATATTCATTATTTATATACCATATATATCATATATATCCAGTATATACATGTATTTATAATAGTACATAACATTTAGAGGTATGAAATGAAATGCACCGTTCATGGAGATGGTAAGCCGTACGTACGCATGAACGCTACTTTCATTTCTATTTATTATTTTAATGTAATTAAAACATAGTGATATATAGGTACATAATAATTCCAATATAATATCCTATATAATATCATTAACTCCATCCTTTATACATCCCACATAAGGCATTAACAAATCACATCACTTTGAGGGGGCGGTAGTCCGCACTTCCTCAAATGAGATTACCGTATTTACCCACTATGGAAACCATAAAGGCTTGATATAAAAGGGAACTAAAGAAGAATAAATTAATCATAAACATAATATATATCATATATAAATACAGTTCCATCATAATGTCCACCATGAGAGGTGGTAAGATGTAATTGTACAATCATCATTTCTTGAGGCGTCAGTTTGCCATCCACATAAACATTATGTTCTACGTCCCTTAGATGGAGGTGTATGTAAGTGTAGTTCGAATCCATCTTATAACAACATATTAGTATATTGAGGATACTGGTGATGTTACAAATTAAAGAAATAAAAATAGTTTAGGGGTTGGAGAATTAAAATAAAAGAAAACAATTTAAGAGAAACTGTTACCTTTAATTTGGGTAACTCCCTTTGGTTTGAACCAAAGGACTTATTGAAGTTACTTCTGCCTAAGGTAAGGATTTTAGGAGGAGGATAGAGATGTAGGAATCCTAATTGGTCAGAGTTTGGACGAGCCAAATGGCTTGAGAGGTGTGAGGAATTTCATAGAAGTGGTCTCCTTTTATAGGGGTGAGGATGGGCTCTTTTGGAAAGTGTGAAAATATTATTTTATAATATAATTATATTCATTTTCTAATGGTCCAATGATCATTATGGTCGAAGATAATATGACTCATAAATGAACTAAAATCATCCAATCCGAATTGGACTTGTTTTGGATAATACTTTAATCATTATAATCTTATTCATTTTAATCATTTATTAATGAGGTAAATACTGCATCATTATTGTGTCATAAATAATTTAATTTATTCGAGGTCTAAAAATTATAAAAAAAATACTATCATTTATGAAATCGTGTTAGATTTCCATTGATTATTTATAGTCAAAAGGAGGACCAATATATCACCATATATAAATTAATTACTAAACGATTTTTGTTAATGTCAATTTTGCCTTTACATTAAATTAATTATTCGAAATTGTCATTTTCACTCCCAAGTGGATCAATGGGGTCCCAAAATCGACCCAAAGATGCCCATGGTCGTTAATGACTCAACCAATAAGATTTGGAAAAGTGTTTTGGTAATTTTGAATTATTATAAAATTCTTTTATCCTTGAATTACCCTATTTACCTTTAACCACGGTAAATAAAAGTCAAAAGTTACTATTCACCAAATGTTATTTTCATCTTAATGAACCACATTTTACTTCTTGATAAAAACCATGTATATCAGATTTTTGAAATTAAATTCACAGAAGTGGTAAAATTTCATTTAAATGAAAAAGTCAGTTTTTTTTAACTACCTCTAAGTTTTGTCACTATTCATCAAAAAATTGATGTTTTTCAGAAAAATACCAAAAATTCATCCTAAGCTATATTTGATATTCCGAATTCAAAAATGATGTATATTTTTTCATTATAAAAACATAGAAGAGTTATTAATTAATTTAAAAATTAATTCCTACTGTTAAAACAAATAGCGTGTTTTTAAGAAACAATAACTATCAAAAGATTGATACTTGATTATGTCCAATTTCAAAGTGAAATTAATTCCAATGACCAACATTGGATTAAATGGTAAAAATTAATTTCAGTTCCATTTTAAAACTAATTAAAAAGATAATATAACCATATAAATAAATTATATTAAAAATCACTTTTGAAGTAAAATACAATATTTTTCACTATTTATTAAAAAAATGAACTTTATCAAAAAAAAATCAAAAAATTGCAAAAAGTTAATTTTGATGTCCCCATTATAAAGAATTATTTTATTTCTTCAATTAGAATTTATTAAAGTGACTAAAAATATATTTAAAAAGGGTTCTCCATTAAAAGGCTGTAAATCAGCATTTTAATGTAAATTATGCTTAAAATTAGATTCATTCATATATTAAGCCATTTACTTTTATTGGATAAATATAAATACATGTATAATCATATTGTAGTTAGTTTTTTTCATTCTCGTCAATAAAACAGCTAGGAGTTTACTACAGTCTAAAATAATAATATTATATTATTAGTGTGCAACGTAAGATTCTAATGAAACCCGTTGTTGCGTATCGGGTACGCTATCGAACATAGCAACCCCTTTTAAGATAAAATTAATATTTAATTAAAAAATATTAATAAATATAAAAATATCTTATTCTTTATTTACCTGGGATGTTACATTAGGTTAACATGGATTAGATTAAGACATTTATTATTATTTAATTCAAAGAATAGTTAAAAGAGTTAAAATCAAAGTTTAATAACTAAAACATTTTTAATATAGGGATATATAAAAGATAAATTTGACTATAAATATTAATTATAAAGATAAAACGATTTCCTGCATAACGGTATTTTAGTTATATTTTTCATACATTAAATAATTTAATTTAATTATGACACAATGATGATGCAGTAATTACCCAATTAACGAATGATTAAAATAATTGACATTATAAATATCCAAATAAATGTAATTTGAGACTTTTTATTAATTCCACTAACTTTATATGTTAATATAACATATTAGGGTTGTTTAGATGATTTTTTTCTGAGAATAATGTTGTTATGAATTTAGAAAAACAAAACACCCAATATTGTCAAAATTGACATAAATGATTTTTTAAAACAAATATTATATTATTAATTGATATTCTATTTCTAAAAATCTAAGGTTCAGCCAAAAGACATATATAATGATAGGTGTATCATTAATAAACCACTTTCTGTTCCTTTGGAAGTATATAGTATATTTATTAAACATATAATATAAAAATACAAGGTGACATGGTAAATGTAAAACTATTTAACTAAGCGTTTAATCTAAATGATAATGTTAATATAGTGACCTAAACCTATCTAAAACATATTGGTTGTGTAGTTTTTGACCCATACCCACCATAGCCTTTGTATAATCCATTTTGGATCAATTATAAACTGAAAATTATTTTATTATAAAATAATATTTCTAGCTTTTCCAAAGGTTCCCCTCACCCCACTTATAAAAGGGCACTCCCCCTTCTCTCTAATTGACACATTCAAAGGCATTTGGCTCGGCCAAAACCTACCCAAATATCCTATAAAATATCATAAATTCATCCTATAAGCCTTCCTTTAGCCATAAATCCAACCTAAGGATCCCTTTTGATCAAATCAAAAGGAAGAACCCTAAGAAGAGGTAAATATTTCATCACCACTTTCAAGTTCATTTCTTCTTTAACTTCCTCTTTCTTTTTTGTTTCCATTATAAAATAATAACTATAGTATCTTCTCTATACTGTGATGTTATTATAAATATGGTACAACCATATTCATTTTTCTATCCATCCCTTGAATGACATGTCACCATAGGTTCGTACGTACGACTTACCATCTCCACGTCGTGGTGTAATTGTTTTTCAATACATTACTATTTGGATTGGTCTAATAATGATGTTTAATTGATGTAAATAATGAATATAGCATGATAATTAATCTGTATATATGATATAACATCCAATTATATATTATTTTAATATCAAAAGAATGATATTGTCGCTCGTGCGTACGTACGGATTGCCGTATCCACGAACACGATGAGATTATTTCCCCATTGTATACATTCCAAACTAATTTTCATTAGATAATTAAAAATAAGGTTTAAAGAATTAATATAAAACTGAATATGAATAAGATACATCCTATCAAAAACAAAAATTACTTATGTTATAAATCATATAAAAGAAAACAAATCAGATAACACCCGAAATGGAGATAATACTAAGATATTATTAACAAAGAAATGTTAAAAGATCATATATGATATCATATTAATGTATATGATTCTTCTATAATTTAATAACAATTATTTTACAATTATACAAGAGGTTAACCTACCCTCTACCAAGGAAAAGTACAAGGTAAGGGTTAATTCCTCAATCTCATTATTATTTGATATTGTTTATGGGTATGTTTTTACTGAGGCATATTTATTTTCCATGTCCATGTCTCATAAAAGTGTTTTAGAATGGATTATCTTTAAGGTAATTTTTACTAAAACATCATTTTAAAATTTTTAATGATTTATTCTTCCAAACCTTTTTCATTAATGTCAATGTTTTCCAAAAAATTTAAAGATTTATTTATATGGACATGAATGTTTTAAAATGTTAATTCTTCTCAAACGTTTCAAGTGCTATGGGACACTTTGATTCAAAACTCTCATTAAAATGACTTACTTTATAAATTATTTGACTTTTAAATGATTTCATGAGAAAGGTATATTTCTCTCAATGATTTTTACTGATCATTTTCAACTATGCCAACATCCTTTACGGGATATTATTCTTGATCGAGATTGATTTATTATTATACAAATATTCCATATTGTATTGAAGGTTTTGTGATATATTTTATTATTTATGTGTTATTTTCATACCATTCATGGTTTCGGGTTAAATTGTTTACATTTCGTATGCTAGTTTTAATACGAATGTTTATATTATGATTCAACATTTTCATATGAGGAATGTGTTGGACATAGTAAGTGGCAGGTGGAGCCCGCTATAGCACCTCAGTGCATCTATAGGTCTCATGAGACAATTAGATATGGAATTGGATGATGCCTTTCTCAAATTTATATATGATTTTTTCCGAGGCCTTATTCATTTTTAGATGTCTTGGCTGAGGCCTTGAATTTTTTTTTTAGAATTTACGGCACTATACATTCGGTTACTATGAAAATAATATTGATTATTTATGTGGTCATTCGACTAGTAGAATATCCATGATTATGTTTAATTATGGAATTATTACTCAGATCATATTCCTTCCATTATATTATTCATGTTTATTATTGGTAAAGGCTTGTGGGTTCAGTTATTCACCATGCTTAATATTTATGTTATCTTTTTCTATATTTCTTACCCTTATTGAGCGTTTGAGCTCACCCATTTATTATGTTTCATTTTCTTGGTATATGTAGAAGTTAGTTATGAGTGACTTGCAGGCATAATCTATGAAGCTTGGATGTTTCTAATGGAATAAATTCATGTTGTATTTCCTTTCAAGTGGTAAAGATGAACTTACGTGTGAATCTTGTTTCCAATAATACTAAAATGATCGGTCTTTCGAGACATAATTTACTTGTGATCATGCCAATGTTATCTAATAATGCACCGACTCTGGGTAACTAGGGTCGGGTGTTACATTCGAAAATGACATGTGTGTTGAATGATTTATTTTTGATATGTTCATAGTAAAGAGGCTTGTACATTATTGTGTGACAAAAAATGGGGGATTCTCTCAAGGAGGGAGATTGGTGGTGAATGGTTGGGTGTGTTTTTACGTAAATAAAATGATAAGTACATATATGTTTTCTTGAAAAAAACTCACCACCAATTAAAATAGAGCACAATGGGAAACATAGGTATAAAAGTTGGTGGACTAATACTAGTATTCTAGATGATACAATATTTGTTCATCCTGGTTTCATCTAACAGGATTGACACTACATCACTAACTAACCATTTGTGATGATTAAGGACCACAAGGTTATGGGTGTGTTCCCTACTAGTGGATCATGCAAATGAACATAATATTTCTAGTTTCTATGCCACCTTTCACAGTGGTATGAAGATCCTATGTCCATAACTAACACTAACTGATAAAGGATTTCCCATGGTGCTTGTGATGTGATTTCCATTTTTTCATTACATACGTGATGTCTTATTTTTAAAACCCATATTTTAATCTAAATTTTTTTCCTATCATTTTTAAATGTTAATGAATTCATTGTACCTATTTTGAAAATGTAGAGGGAGATAAATTCATTAATTGAAAATGAAATCTTGTTGCTTGAATTTGAAAAGAATAGAAAAAATTATTTTTACGTCTTATTTTCAAACTAGCATGTTTTGGATTTCTTTTAAATGGAATGGGCATAGGGAATTGTTGTATCTTGGGATTACTATTGAGAATATTAGTTATCACATATAATTTGCATTCCAGTTTCAGTTTCCTTTAGTTTTCAATTTCACTTGGAGCGAGTGTATTTTATGTTATGTGGTGACTCATGGGGTCACTAGAGGTATGTCTCATTGCTTCATTTATTCCTTTATCTACAACAGGTTTTTTTGGTTTATTTTCATTTATTTATATATTTTTCAGTCTATGATTATTTATATGTCCTTGTTAGGGACCAAATCATTCCTAATTGATTTCTTTTAATGCCCAAAACTAGTTTCCATCCCGTGGGGATCAAGAATGCTCTTTGGGCCTTATCACGGGCACACTCGATTGATCTGTTTAGGGTCGACTGAGGATGGTTCATGATGAAATGGTATCTAACAAGAACTTTATTATTTGGGGGTGTTAGGTCACTTGGTGATTGGGTGTGTGAGGACTGAAGAGGTAGGTGCAGGAACAACATCATGAAACCTTTCCCGTCCCTAGACTCAATATTCTAGGGGTTGTTTGGGATTTGATTTTTTTTTCTTAGTGCGTGTAAATAATGGTGGATAAATCAAGTGATCTGGTGTTACGTGAAATGATTTCATGGACTAGTGACCCATGTACAACGAGAGATCATGGTTCAAGATACTTCTGGTGGTGGATGCTCACTCCGAGCATGGTCTCTAAATCTATGTTACTAGGTTAGCAAAACCACTACTCTATTTTTTTTGGAACTTTTGATGTGAGTTATGTTTGGGGTTAGTTTTTACTGACATTAGTGGATCTCCAAAATGAGAATGGTTTAAATAATGTGGGTTTCAGAAAGGGAATGTGGTTTCGGAGTGGAAAAGTGGTTTTAGAATTGAATTTTTTTTCTTTTAATGGAATGTTTTGTTCCAATAGAAAAAAAACAGTAGTTATTTTGGAAGGAGTTTTGGTATCTCGAATATAGTTTTTGGAATTTGAATTGAAAAATGTTTTGGAATTTTTAAATGTGTTGGTTTATTGATAAGTGAAATTTTCAACCTGGATGAGAATATGTGCTTCACGTTTAATGATATATTTTGAAAATTGGATGATTTTTGAATTTACCCTTGGTATTCCTATGAGGTATCACATATATAGAGGTATGAATGTCACACGTGGATAAATGGTCTTATTTTTGGATGGGTGAATGAGCTAGAACAAGGGTATATGTATATGTGATACTTCATGGGATACCATTGGTGGATATTTAAGTTTTTTTGATGGCTGAAAATGAATTTTAAAAAGGGTATTCTAAATGTTTTTAACGGTGAGTTAGTAATTATTTAGTGGTATCTTTATGTGTTTGGTATCCTTTTTCAAGGTATCATAGTATTGATATACTGAATTGTGGTTGGAATGGTGGTATGATTTTGAGTTTTATTTTGTGATTTAAGTGTTGAATTTTGATTTTTGATGAGTTTTGATTAGGCTATTTGCCTCTTGTTTTTTATTATGCTTCCCTGAGAAGTCCTAGAAGGTTATAGTGAGTCTCTTTTAGCTTTTGGCTATGTCCAAAATCTTAGTGGATTGGTGGAATAAAATTATTTTTGGCTTTTGTCCATCATTCATGGTGACTGTGATCTATTGAGTGTAGAGGACTATCTGGGTGAAATTGTTGTTGTTTTTAGGGTAATTGAAACTCCCAATTCTAGGAGATCTCATGCTGGTTCGAGAACATTTGAGGGAATAACTATGGGTTAGTGGAGGAGATAATCCAAATGCTGTTGGATGATGGGATTTCATAGAAGGTGTTTAATACCACTCTCATCCTACGGTTTATACCTCAAGAAGTAAAGGTGGGGAATGTAAAAGAGCTTGTGAGGGTCTAGTAAGGCCAACGAATATTAAATGATTATGTCGGAAATTTAAATGGGTTGGATCCCTTTTCATGGAGGCAGCGCAGTGGAATCAGTTAATGTTTCTCTTGGGTGGGGTCATCATCCAGCATTAATGGACTGATAATTTTCAGTGTTCAGGAAAGTTCACTATCCTGTGAGGAGAGAAAAATGGGGGAACTTGTCTTAGACAAGTCTGTTATTCAATTCCATTTTCTATTAGTCATGACACTCTCTGGTTTTCTTCTGGTGTGGAAATTTTGGTTACATTAAGTCTCCTGGTAATCATCATCTCATGTCTTGATGTTGGTGTGGTCGTTTGGGACACTTAGAGAGGCTCCTCTAGCAGGATCGTCAGAAAGAGTCTCATTCAGAGGATGTTGGATCCTGACTGTAGGGAATCAGATGTTTGAAGACATCAAATCTCCAACCACAGGTCTCAATGTTAATCTTTTTACTCTATTAGGAATCATTTGGTTTGGGGTAATTTTTTCTTACATTTTTCCCTGGTGCTGAAATAGGGATGCTTCAAATTTATCTGTTGTAGCTCCCATGACTTTAAAAGTTCTATTTTTCTATAAGATGCACAGTGGTCTAATTCTCTCACTGTTTTTTTGTTTCATGAATACCACACATTATTAGTAAGAATGACATAGATCTCTTTTTCTGGTAATTCCTGTAGTAGTTCCTCCTCAAATGTGATCTTTGAAGGTTTTATTTTTGTGGATGTGAGTCTCAAGATGTTTTTCTCTGTTATGTGTCTACCTCATTTTGTGACCCGTTCTTGATTTAGGGTGCGCTTTCTTTGGAAACACATGTTTCCTGGGAAATAATGAATAAGGGTTTATCCGTCATTCGGTTTGGGGTCTTTCATCAGGAACACCATTTGGCGGGGTATGGATTGTGTGGAGAGTTCATGGGCCGGTTTGTGGTGGGTTTTCCATATTTTTCTGTGCTAGTTATTATATGTTGGTTGATTCTTAGGTGGTTAGGAGAACCACCATGGACTTTGTTATTGTTAGTTTGAGATTTAATCTATGGGAGTGTTTTGGTTTGTGTAGGGGGTTTTTCTTTGGTTCTTATCTTTAGTTCTATATTTAACCTATGCTGTGAGTCTCAATTTTAGTTCTGCTAGTTGGGTTATTGTGTTGAGGAGAACACTCCACATTTCCTTATCGCTCTTGTCACTATAGTGACCCTCAGAGCTGGTCAAGTGTAATTGATTGAGTAAAAATTCAAGCTGATTTTGTGATTTTGTTGTCCTCAATAATCTTTGCACTCGAGATTGATTACTTGTACGGATGGGTGACTTTATGGGGGGGACAAATTTTTGGTGGGGATAATTGTAACACCCTGACCCAACGCATTATTTTATTTTATATAGTTTTGGTCTTATTTATGATCATTTGTTGGAATCTATATTAATCTTAAAAATATAATTGGGTTCTTATATGGGCATGGGATGCCCGTGCACCTTTCTATAATTTTAAAAGTTTAGTTTTATTTTTATTTTTTTCATTACTTACATTCCCATATTTATTCTCTCTTCTTTGTGTGTCATGCATAGTTCCTCCCACACTATCCTTGGTTGTGCACCACCCCTCCTTTGTGTCTCCAATTTCGTTTGACGATATTCCCCATTTCCTTCATGAATCCCATTTGAATCATCGAGGTAATATCGTCTTCCCTTGTGTCCTCCTCTGATTTTGGCCAGTTTTCCACTCTTCGTCCCTCCACTCTTTTCCGGAAAACCCTAGGCCTCGGGTTAATCTGATTTTTTTGTTTTTTTCATTCATTGGGTATGCAGAAGGTCTCTCAATACCCTTTATGTGTATTCAAACATCTTTCACTGAAGGAGAGGCAGATTGGCTCGTCGTGGATTTTTTTTCACCATTTGAGGTATGTGTTTTATTCCACTATTGTGTTTATCACCTTCTATTTGAGTTCTATAGTGATTTAGGGTTCCTTGAATTATTGTATAATGTTGATCGCTTCATGGGGTGTGGGGTTCCCATGTAGAGGTATGTGTGTATATATATATACAAAACTTCCTATCTCATTTTCCCTCATGTCATGGGGAAAATGTATAATAGATTAAGGTATTTATATATATAAAAATGCACGTGTGGAAATTTTTATATCAGTATTATTCAAGGGTTTCAAGTGTAAAAGTGTTTCGGATGGATCATCTTCGCTTAAGGATGGTGTCACTATGAAATATTTTTCATTTTCAATTCTGATCTTCTGGTGCCTTTTTTACTCACCATTTCATGAAAGTTAAAAAATTATATTGAATTTTCTTGTGATGATGGGAACTTATTTAATTATCTCATAACCTTGGAATAATAGGTTGTGTTGGTGTAGTTATTTTTTTATGTTTTAACTTCATATGTTCATTTTTTCTGAGCTTTTTTTGAGTTTAATTTTCCCCTTGTATGGTTTTAATGTTGCACAATGGGTCTTGGCCTAGTTGGGTTTTCATTGGGTGAAAATGGTCTCTTTAAAAAAATTGGTTTTAAAATGAGTTGCAACCTCAAATGATTTCAAAATGTAGTTTTCAATTTTATTTTAAATCATAGTTTGAAATGTGTGAGTTTAATACCTTTTTGTGATGTCCCGATTTTAAATTGTGATGTTATATAGATTTACCCTTGTTGAACCCTCTTATTGTATATGAGTTTTACATTCACGTGATTTATCTTTGTCTTATTGGTCTCTTCGATTGTGATTTTGGGTGCCATAGATTTTTTAAATGATAGTATGATTTATTAGTTAATTAATTAAAAACCTATATTAGGGTTTAATTTAGGTTTTTTCATTTCTTGTGATTTAGGGTTGTGTGAATGTCACCCTAAGACCAATTCTTGTGGATTCCGTCAACTGCCACTGAAGGCGAGGCGGTTCAGGATGATTCAGTTCACCATCGTCATCCAAGGTATTGATTTTATGCCATTGTTTGGTTTCACAACATCTAAATTTGGATATTTATATTTTTAAGGTTTTTATTATTTTTGTTGTTGTGTGTTGAACTATGCTTTTCTATTTCAAGTTGCTGGGTCAAAGGAGACTCGCATGTGTGTGCCTAGGTATGCATATAAGATAATTTGGGTTCCCTAATTACAGACATAATAATCCATGGTAGTGGATATAATTGTATGGGTCTCAGTGTGCCCATGTATATATTTGAAAATGTATACATAGGTGATTTGTTACTGAAATATGCATATAAGAATATATTTAAGGACCCCCTTCTACATGTTGATGGCCAAGCATATTTGTTCATATGGGATAGGTGTCCTTATATGATTGTGACAGTTTATATTCCTAGTGGGGGAGTAAAATATTTTAGGTAGAATGAACCAAGTTCTGAATATTTTTCTTGGATACACCCAATGGTAGGTCCCCTATTTTCATGACTTTAATTAGAATTCCATAATTTTATTATTTTTTAATAAATATGTTTTATATTTATTCTATATACACATTCTATGAAATCTGGTTGCGGTTGATAGAGATGATTATGTCTTGTTTTCAGAAATTGATATGTAATTATAACACCCATTAGCCTTTAGTAAATTTTCTTGAAAAGTGATTTACAATGTGGTTTGGAATTGGTAATGAATATTTCCAATGGCATTTTGGATTTCATAAAGTTAGTCATAAAAAGTGTTCATTGTATGTAATTTATCCTTGTTGGTATCTTATGAATGGATTAGTAAAACTAAAACCCTCACTTGAAGCATCCCCTTTGTTTTATAAAATGATGTGTCTGTTGGATGGGTGCTTGTGATATGTTCCTAGTAAAGAGGCTTGCGCATTACTGTGTGATTGAAAAATAGTGGATGCGATCAAGGAGGAAGATCGGTGGTGAGAGGTTGGATGTGTTTTTATGTAATGAAAATTATAAGTACATATATTCTTTCATGATAAAAACTCACAACAACATGAAATGGAACACAATGGGAACCTTGGTATCTAGGTGGGTGGACTAGGACTATTATACTAAATGATACGAAAGTGGTTCATCCATATTTCATCTAGAAGGATTGACTCCACAACTCTGACTAAAAAATTATGATGATTGGAGACCACTAGGTTATGGGTGTGTTCCCTACTGTTGGACTATACAGGAGAACGTAGATCGTTTTGGATCCTATCCCATGTTTCACTGAGGTACGAGGATGCTAGGACCCCAACAAACAGTACCTACTTAAGGATTTCCCATGGTTCTTGTGATGTGATTTCCATTTTAGTCATTTCATACATGAAGTCTAATTTGTGATAATAATATTTTAATTTAAATGGGCATACTATAATTTTCAAAGGTTAATGCATGCTTGAAACGTATTTTGAAAATGTAGTTGGAGATAAATTGTTTATATAAAAATAAAAAATTATTACATGAATTTGAATAGGACAAAAAAATTATTTTATTGTGTCCATTTTCAAACAATCATGTTTTAGATTTCATATAATAGGAAAGGGCATATGGAATTTTTCTATTTTGGCATTCCTACTAAGAATCTTAGTGCTCATGCCTATTTTATTTTCAGTTTCATGATCCTCTTGTTTTTGATTGCTCTTGGAGGGAATGTAGTTTATGTTTTGTGGTGACCCAAGGGGTAACTTGAGGTATGCCTTATTGCTTCGTTTATTCTTTTTTCTGCTGATAATTTTATCATTTTATTTAATTTTATATATATTTTTGGTCAGTTTATGATTATTTATCTGTCATTGTTATGGGCAAATCATTCCCAACTGGTTTATTTGGATTCTTGATAGTATTTTCCTATATATGGGGATCTAGAACAACATGTGGGATTTATCAAGGGCAGCCAGGAGGGATCAGTTTAGGTTGACCAGGGTTTTTTCGTGACACGAATGTTCCATAGACTGAAAAAAAATCATTATATACACATCCTATATATATATATATATAAATATTTAATTTTATGATTATTTTTTCTCACATCATAATATTTTGATTGGGTAAATGCATATAACCTGGAAGAATATGGTTGCCCCTAAATGTGATGGAAAATGTGGTGATTCTAAGACACCAAATGGTATGCTGATGGAAGTTAAAAAAAATTATAGCTAATAAATTATCATGATATATGATTAAAAAATTACACATTAACTAAATTTTGGACTCACTATCAAAAGGAAGGATAGATTCCGCTAAAGAGAACAGGTGGTGGAAATAATGGAAGAATGAAGGATAATTTTATTTAATGATATAAATATTGAAATAGAAACCTAGGAGAATGTAACAAAATTATAGGAAATTGTTTTATATGTGTAAAATAAGGTCATATATTAATTAATTACAAAGAAAATATTATTGGTTAAATGGAGAAAAATTAATGAACTCATAGAGCCCCATTTATAGTATGTTTTATTAATAATTAGGAACCTGAGAATTCTCTGATTCAGATCCTTCTTCCAAAGGTTAAATATTATAACAAGAAGGTACATATGTTCAACAAACCATTAGTGTGAAATTATTTAAACATTAATGTACAGAAATTCAAGAATTATGTTGTAGAAATATTTTTATCAATTGTTTTTTATAAAAATAATGAAACATCAAATGATTGTGTTAGTTATTTGATGCATATAGGTCTTTAAGGGTGGTTAACATAAGAGTTAAAGATACCACTATGGTTTTATTGGTATATGGTTGATCATAATTAAATAGGATTAAACACCCCTTTTTAGGTTTTAAAAAATGATAATTTAAGGTGAATAATGATATTTTTGGTAGATGTTTTGTTAAGATTGGGTATATGTAACACTATAAGTTCAAGTTAAAGATAATTTCAGAAGATTTTTATTAAATTTTTGATGAATTTGATCACATTGATGGGAAAGTTTTTGAAAATATATTTATTTTCTTTTAGTAAAGTGAACATCCCACAGATCGAGTGACAACTTCTCATGCCCAATGTGGCCACTGGGCTTAAACTCGCAACCTATGGGTGATGCGGTTGAAACTCATATCACTACCTGATGTGATGTACTCATTTGTATAAAAAGTTCTACTCAATATTTTTTATAGATAATGAATAAGTTTATTATCTGTAAGATATGTATTACAATATAGATATTTATTGGATTGAAAAGTGATTTTCTAATTAAGTAATTAATGTAATTTCAAAAGAAGATAAATTTATTTTTGGTAAAATTATATGATGGTGATAAACTAAATATATTATTATTCTACTATATTTTGTGTAATAAGAAATTATATTGTGTATTTATTGTGATTTTTCATATTTATGGTAATGATTATCATATCTCAGAGAGTATATTAATAGATATTAAATTTTATGAGACATTAAGAGTTGTTGATGTTATTTGTTGAAAAAAGTTAAATTGATATAATAAGAATAGGTGATCGAATACATTTGATTTTTTAAAACTTATTGTTGAGTTTTTTGAATATTATTATGTTTTTGTATTTTCCAAATGACTAATCTTTAACATTGAGTATTTTTATTGAGGATTTGGATATTAGTTTTTTTTCATTATGTGAAGGTTTATTCATATTGGGAATTATCTAATGACATAATAACGATTTTAGTATTGGTTAGTGTATAATGATATATGTATTATTTTTTTATTCTTTTATGGTAATGTGATATTTTATAAGAGGATTTTAGTGCTTCTGAAAATAATATTCATCTTATATAATCATTGTTTGCTGGAAAAGATAAGATTTTGGTGGAAATTGAATAATGGATAAAATTAAACTTATCAATTATGTGAATTAACATATGTTATTATACTATATTGTAATGGAATTCCTCAACTCTATGAATAGGATCTTGAAAAAATATGTTATTATATTACCTTAATTTCATATGATTCAATTTTATTTTTCCCACCTCTTTGGGTTGCCTTGTTTTGGTCATTAAATTTCTCAGGATCATTTATTAAATTTTGATTAATGTTCTCACATGCTTTCTATAATTATTTACACATTAAATTTTTTACATTTATATATTTTCATATACAAATAATTTTCTCCTATTTGGAAACCAAATATTTTTATTCCAGATTAACATCATACGTTTTTCTCTCCTTTCAGTAGGATGGTTTATTAACTCTTTTTATGATGTGGGATTTAGGATTTTTTTAGGATGTGAATGTTTTTATTACTATGATCAAGTTCGAATTGAATATATGTAATTTATTACTAGTTGATATTATAAAACCCTATTATCTTAAAAATTAAAGTATGATTGATAGCGTATACGACAAGCAACACGTAGCGTAAATGATCAATGGTATATTATTATTTCAATATAACAGTTACAAATGAACCGTTAAATTGGAGGATTTTAATAGGATTTAATGTAATATAAAATTTATATAAATTTTGAGATCCATATAAAGTTATCATTAAAAATTTAAAACATTTTGAGGAAAGTATTTTTAGTCATAAAAAATATTAGTTTTCAAAAATGGTTTTTAATTATTTCTTAAGAAAATATTAAAAAATTTATATGGAAATTTTTTCTATTTTATTTGATAAAAATGAAATAAATTAAAAATAATCATATCAAATTTATATTATTGTGACAATTTGGATATTTTTTAGAGAACATATTATTCTCAATGAATAGTGAAAAATTATGATTTCTGTTGAAAAAATAAGTTTTTTTAGAATTATTTAAAATATATAAAAATTTTGCAATACTTTTAATCTTAATTAATTTTTATAATTAAATATAATTCAATAATATCGTTTGGGATGAAGGTTATACTTGAATTTGGTATAAAAATTGTTTTATGCTTAAAATTATAAATTTCTAAAAAATTATTTTTAATTTCATTATTCATTTTAATCATAAATTAATATTTAAAAACCCTAAAAATAGTATATTGAAAAATTAAATCCATATTTGGAATTAGTTTTATCAAATTTTGTAAATAGGTCCCCTTAATATCTGGTCATTCTCAATACTAACCATAGTAAATAATTGTAAACATAGGATGGTTTAATAATGTAATTATTGTTCAATGTAATATGATAAGGATTATATATTTAAACTAACATATTCAGTTAATATATTTTATTTTTGTATAATGACCATTTCCATCTATGATAAAAAAATTCAACCTGGTTCTATATTTCATTAATTTTAATATCAATATTATTTTATCTAAAGAAATTTCAAAATTACATTATCTCTATTTTATTATATCTATGTTTTTGAATTATGTAAATAGATGATACGATCAATTTAAACTAGTTTAATTGAAATAAAAATGATTTGTTTATCATAATAATTTCTTTCATTTTTTGATGTAATTTTTAAATTAAATTCTCTCGCAACAAATACAAAATATTTATTTAATTACAAGGAAACTAAAATAAATTAATTTAAACAATTTTAAAATTAATATGACAGTAATGATTTATTAGTTTCCATGAATATTATAGATGAAAATAATATATTAGATAGTTTCAAATTTATTATCATTAATTTCCTTTATTTCCAATTTTTTTGGAAGACATGAAATAAATAAATCCAAAAATGATAAAAATGTTATTTTTTTAATTATATGTAATTTTTTTAATGATTACAAATTCCATGAAACCATATAATTATTCATTGTATTTGAATGTTTACATAAATATCATATTTTATCCATTTATGAACAAATTTCCTTCAATAATAACTTTATTGTCCCCTAAAGAGTAAAAAACATTATTATCAGGTTAAACCTCAAAAGAGTTAGCGGTGGGTTAAAACAAAATGATAAGGGTTTAAAAATCACCTAAATGTTTCCAAATTTTATTTTCTTTGAATATTATGACTCATAATCATAATGTATTATAAATATATTATTTCAATTCAGTTTTTGCAGAATAAATAATTTATATTAATGTAATACATTAGAAAATTATGAGTATGCACATCCCCTCTATTATAAACGGTATTCCCTTCTTCTCTTTTCATCACGCTTCAATAACCATTTAGTATAGAAAAAACAATGACCAAATAATTTCTTTACATAATATCTGACATTTTATAGGTATTATTGATTTCATAATACTAACCTTAGAGTGCATAAGTTGAAAAGAAAAGGATATTGTTCAAAGAAGAGTTATAGAGTTAATCTGATTGATTTGGATTTTTTTCTTCTTATTCATCTATGTAATAATAATAATAAAAATTTGTAGACACCATGAAATGTCTATCATACACTTTTCTGTATAATTGAAGAGGTGAACATCACATAGACCTGAAATATAACATTTGAGTAAAATACATCTTTATGGAGGAAGGAGAAGATGGGATTTCTATGATCCACGATACAAAATTTCATCAAACGGGCTAAGAATGTTCTTGGTGTAACTCTCCATTTTTAGGGGGTCAGCGATGTTGGTTTAGGCACTGACCCTAAGGGTAGAGAACAAATCCCAACCCTAATCTCTAGTAGGGGTGCAAGGGCGTAACCCCAACGGAATAGAGAAGTTAGTATTATAAGTTTTCTCCACCAGCCCCCAATGTGGTACACCTATACATATTACATACTCATAATGTGATTAGCACAATTACTTCCCATGAAGCCCAATTCAAATCCCCTATGCCAAGGACATACGCTATGGACCTACACTGGGACATATGTGACATTGTAAATTTTGTACCCATGTGCTAGGGTGGGGGGAACCTACGTTGTGGAGCTATGCCAAAGACCTATGCATAAAATATCATTTTGGACAGCCCCATCCTTGCCTATAAATAAATCCCGTTCGATCCCCATTTGAAAAAATGAAAAATTCAAAATAAATCTTGGAGAACCCGTTGTGTAGATCCTTCACCTAGGTAACCTTATGTTTCTCAGGTAGCTCTCCAAAACATGAGAAGAGAGAATTGAATGGTTTAAACAAGTTGAACGTCCCTTTAGGGTCTAAAATACAAGATACTTGTTTGAAGACCCTCTTTCGATAAGAAGAAGTCAAATATGCATGGTCCTTTTCTTAAGCAAAGACCTGCACAAGATTCTTACAATGTCATCAAGGGACACCAAGGACGCTTAATTTGAGAACCTCACCCTGGTTTTTTTATCCTGATAGTCTGTTACCCAGGGAATATCATGTTTTCATAGGTTTATCCTTCTTATATTAGGAATTTTTTAGTTTATCCATGGACCTGTGTGGCATACCAACACGGAATAACTATAGGGAATACCTGCGTGACATCCATGCACAGACCACCTATGTGAGTTATCAATTAATCCATATATTAAGCCACTCATGGGTGGGCTTCTCATTCCCTAGTTCTGTTATCTAAAAAGAACCATATTAATACCTCCACCAAGAACTCATTATTTATCATACCTCTAGGAAAGGCATATCTTCATGTATCCAATCTGGATTTGCAAATATATGGCCATAGGCTTCCAAAAATATCTTTCTATAGGGTAAGGATATTCATTCTCTTTGTGGATTTGGATATCTATGGTCATAGAGACCCTTACCCTGTAGATGGTGTTAGGAGTTCTTGTACTTTGATACCATGTATTGGACTCTATCCAACCCTTCTAATCTCTATGATTTTAATACCCATGACCCTAGTAGGAGGGGTGAGGATTGGATATTCTTTTTCCTTCCACAGGGAATGATATCCTCTTCCCACTATAGGACACATTCATATGCATCCCTCAGAGAATAATCCCCTAGATTTTTGAGCTATACCTAATTACCATCACCTTCATTCCATATTGAAATATTCATTTCTCTATGTCCTCATCCATCATCACCCAACATGTTTCATTGTAGTCTCAGCCTAGTACACCATCAGAGGGGAAAAAGTGTGTGGTTTGTTGAATATTTCACACCCTCTTGTTTCTCACACTACTCATGACTCTATTAGGATTATATAATTTTTATGATCATAAAAACCCTACAATCCACCAGAATGAATTAAGTACAAGAACTTTGATTCCCACAATAATTGGGAAATGTGGGAATCTTTCACCCGTGGCCCAAGATCAATGAAAATCCTCCTCAAGAGTCCAACCCTAATTCCATTAATTCAGTCATCCTCCTTAGAAATAGTCCCTAAATTAATCCCCCTAAAATATCTATGAGTTAAGACATCTCTCATGGACCCTGTTACATGGGAACCCTCTAGAGGAATAAACCTCGACCTATTTTCCCTAAAGTTCCATACTCCCTTATGAGACTTACCAAACTATGTGGGATTTGATTGCCATTAAAGTGGGATACGTAGAAAGCCTCCATGAGATTCAAACACTACACTTCAAATAAACCCTCTTCTCTCTAGGCCACATTCTAATCAGGGTATAATATAACATGGAAACTCATATATTTTCCTTGTTCCTTGGCCTTATTTTGCATATGTCACATACTAAGCATTGACTAGGAACCTTTCCAATATATTTTCTTACCAAATGACATTAAATTGTATGGTTATGTCCTTATAACATGACTTTATAAGGTGTGATGTTTCCCATTAAGAGGAAATGAATGATGAGGGTTATGATTCTTTTTATGAGGTTACATAGGTAGCGAATCTATGCGTATGATACCAACATAAAAAAACTTTTGTCTCCTTGGATGATGATAAAATTCCAGAGTGAAATTCATCATAGTAGATGACTGTAAATTCTAGAGTGACCCATGGAGTGGATATAAAACTAGCATACTTCTAACAATGATAAAAAAATCTATATGTTGTATATAAGAGGATACCGTATATGGGGAACCTCAAATACATGTAGATATCACCATTGATGAAGAACCTCGAATACATATGGATGATTCTGAATTCAATATATGCTAATAATTGATTAAAAAATCCCATGTAACGCTACATTACTCTTGGTAAATTAATAAGGATTTATGAACATATGTTAAATCTATATGAGAGTCCCATATTAGGATATAATTACCCGCAAAAGGGTGCGATGAGCCTGACCTTCCATCCTCTGGACTAATTTGAGTTTTTAGGCATTATGGGTCAACATCTTTAATGATCACCTACATTTGGAAGGTATATCCCATTGGATACAGAACCAATAGGTGTTTTGGGTTACATAATTAAATCCAATGGAAGCCATCCTGAAACAGTTATTCATATCTATAACCCACATTTTGCGGAAAGGAAAAAAATGGTGAACCCCACGTGAATCCTTGAACAAGATGATAGTGTAACCCATCTATCAGGCCACGATAGGTTGATAAAAGAGGAAAAGACATGGAATTCAATAATGTATCTATTCATCCAAAATATTCAACATTGATGGAGTTCATTGTATTTATTTTTCATATTTATATAATATTTCTTCCATGAAATCCCTTCATTCCAAATGTCTTCCTCTAAGTTTACACCCATGAATGCCCCAAATACTACTCAATATGGATCCTCATCCACCCAAAGGATGCTTTCATCAACTTTGCATCTTCAACTCTGGGTCTCTAATAAATTGGTCAAACATTACCATAAAAAAGGTACACTTCCAGCCTTGGAGGCTGCCTGAATGGATCTTTATTTGACATGCATGGGGTGGCCGAATCTTCATGGTATAGGGAGGCGAATGAAGGATTTGGTTCGAGGCCAAGTGGTGTATGATTGGTATGGTTTGTGAATTCAAGTAACCAATCAATTCAATAAGGACCATGCCCCACTAATTAGACAATGCACAAATAGGATAGATGTGATAACCAATCCACACAATAAAAAAATTGGGTTAAGGTACACAATTGGGGGCATTGTGATCTTGGATCACCAATCTAACTTGTAGATTGGAATGGAAATTGTACACAATAGAAAAGGTAAATTCAAAAAAATCCTCATATAATGGAGTAAAACAAATCATTATCTCTCTATTACAATGTTGAACGCCATACATGTTCCAGGGGTGGCTATTTATAGCCAAGGGGGAGGTACAATTGTCAAGTGTCTAATACCATTATTTTATAAGGGCTGAACTAATATGTACCCTCAATTTCAAAAAGATAAAGTATAACAATGACTTTTTGGAAAATTATCATATTCCATTCCAACCATAGACCACCAGATTTGACTTTGATAACCTGGATCACCATATTTGACTTTTGTGTATATAGATTGAGTTCTAGAATCTCCATGTCGTAAAGGATTCTAAAATTCCTGAAATCATGTATCTTGGGCTTTCTGCTTCTCATTTGGGATTAAATAAGAGTGATAATAAGACCATTTTCCACTACCATGCATGAAACATGGGTTTGGGCCTTTTAATACAGCAAGATGGGATCTCATTGCCACTTGTAGGCTCTTTTACCTTTCTTTCATCATTAGGCCATGTAATTCCAACTTTGCACATGAAATAATGTCAATGTCATCTACCAATTTCATATCATCATCCAACACATGAAAAGGAGTATTCCTTGACTCATTAACATCTACATCAAAATATGATAAATGATTAGAAAATTTACTTTAAAATTAACTCTATACTCACCTTTCAATGTGATCTTGTATTCAATCATATCAAGCACTATATATGGTCCATATCCACGCATCTTGAGCTTTTACTTCAATTTATTTTGAGATATCTCAATCCTCTTTGATTTCCCATGTTATTTCTTGACATGTCATTTTCCTTTCATGTTTCTACCTTCCAATAAAGGCTATGAAACCTGATTAATATGGGTAAAGAGGGTAAATCAAATATGACATCCAAATGGATACAATTGAGATGTTGATTGAACTCCATTCTATAAGAAAACTCCACATGTGGTAGACACTCCTTCAAATCCTTTAGGCTCATAATGTTGTTAATTGATATCTAAATTTATTCTATCTCTCCAACTGGTAGAAAACATGATGGTGCCTCCTCAAGAAGGACACCATCTTTCACCGATGAAAATCTTCCATTAAATAGTAAAAAATAAAGATGTTAAGTCATTAGTGTTCAACATCACCTCTTTTTACATACGTACAAAATGATATTTTTTGTGAAATCAAATAATCTATAATCTCACTCTTTTTCCAAGTATCACATTATTCACCTCTCTCAACTCTTTTTTCTTCTTGTTTTTTCTTTTCCCTCTACTTCTTTTCTTCTCTAATTTTCTATATTTTGGTCATTCTATCATTTTTCATTTTCTCTATTTTTTCTTCATCAGTCAATTTATTTCTTCTTCACTCATTTTTTTCCTCTCTCTCAAAATGAGATCTTCTAGAATTTGTTTTGGGGAAATGGGGTTGAAGGTTATAGGTTTAACTTTGAGTAAAAAATAGTGATGGTTCCAGAAGACATCATGAGTAACATCCCGATCGTACTGCCATTGTCAACCCAATAGCAACTGAAATTCCATTATAGGAATAATTTCTCCTAATAACTCATCAGTGTATTTACCAATAGAGAATAATATCTTTACATGTTTGGTAACTATCAACAATACAAAATCATTCAATCATGTAATCCGTTATGAATTTCAATTCCTCAAAAATTGGAAGTCCAAACTTATCCACCAACTTGGTGCTCGCCACATTTATACAACTTCACCCATCAATAATCACACCACATACATTCCCATTTTTTTGCATCATGTATGAAAAATTTTCTCCCATTTCTCCTTCTCTCTAAAGGTCATTTGTTCATATAAAACTCTCTCAGTGACAAGAGTGTCATCAAAATCCTCAAATTCTCTATTATAAATTTCTAGAGCTTCATCCTCTACCTCTTATGAGCTGTCACCATTGGTCTCTAATTATCCATACATGTTGATTATCATAGTGGGGATGTTTGGGAAGTCACTAGAAATGTGTCCCCTTCCATGAAATTTATAACAACGAATATCCTTATTCCTTTTTTAGGTTAGAATTAAATGTATGTTTCTTAGGTGGAAGAATTACCTTATCACTTTTGTGATCAACAAAATCATTTACATTTATGATTATCCAATCTCCATCCATGGATTTCTCTATGGCACGAAAGGGGTAGTGGGTTTCCTCATGTTTCACCTCCTTTTGATTTTTTGCTCGATCTTAGTGGCTTGGTGAATTATATCTTGTATTTCTACATGTTGGTACATCTCCACTTGATAGGAAATATCCCAATTGAGGCAATGTATGAAACTCTCCATAGTTTCCTCTAGATCTTCCTCAATGATTGCTCGAATCATAGAAATTTTCATCTCTTTATAGTAATATTCAACACTCTTACTCCCTTGTGTAATACATTGAATATTTTTTGGGAGATCTTTATTGTAATGTGTAGGAAAAAACCATGTTCCCATAGAAAACATTTTATCATCCAAAGTGTTGATGGTACATCAAACATATCTATTCCTCTGATATTCATTTGATCCAACCAAATTAAAGCATAACAAAAAAATCAAGGATGCAAGTTTTATCTTTCTCTCATCATAATATGCATGGCATGAAAGCACATGCTCAATCCGCATCTCCCACTCCAATTATGCTTCCGGATATTTTTTCCCTTGAAAAGAAGGAACCTTCACATTAATTCCTCCATGAATTTTATCATCATTTAGTCTTCTTTGGGCTCCTCTAGGTTGTGGGAACAACCTCATCCTTTGAAATACATCCCTAAAATCATCATCAATGATGTACATCTCCCCCTCCATGATGTGGGGATGATGTGGTGTCAGAGCACATTGTGGGTTATCACGTATCATCATCGGTCTTGGTTTATCCTCTAATATGTTAATCCTCTCATGAAGAACATCCAACTTTCTATCGTGAAGCTCTTCGAAGTGGAAAACCAAAGCATGACTTTGGAGTTTCATGTCTTCTATTGTGGGAGATCTACTTTGACTTCCTTCATCCCTACCATGAGAACCTATCTTCACAGGATCTTCTGTGATGATAACTTCTAAAAATGAAAACACACACAGGGAGAAAAACACACAATGATACAAACTCATTCAAAGACATGAGATGTACACACACACACACACACACACCACATGTACACACTCACGCACACAAGGATATAGACTCAAACAAACAAGATACAAATACTCAAGCACCCAAGCATACATACACTCTCTCACAAGGACACACACACACAGAAACAAGACGTACGCACACACACACACAAAAACATGATACACACAATCACACATAGAAGATGCAAACACTCTTTCACACAAGGATACACACACTCTCCCTCTCTCTCTGTCAAGGATACACTCTCTCACATGAACGATGTACACAAACGTGCACACAACACTAAAACACTAATTTAGACACTTTTCTAAATAATTGATAATGTTTTTTTGATTATATATCTCATCTATCAGAACTCATTTAAAATGTCAATACCTTACGAAATCTAATACATTGTTTAGGATGATGGCATGCCATCAATCCTCACCAAATTAGGATTGTGTTGGGGGATGGTTTTACACAACCTACTTCAGTAGTAAATGGTTTAAAAGTGTAAAATGTGAAATGAGGTTAGAATATTTGGGTAAAAAAGGGATAAGGGGGTAGAAATGTGGTATGTGGGATTTTCCTGATTATGCACGTTTTGAAACATTAATAACAATATGATCCAAATATGATGTGGTGTTAAAGTAAAAATTACGGAAACCATGATGTATGGAATTGGAAAGTGAAAATAATGTAAATCACGATGAAGATGTAATTGTATTTTCTTTTATTATTCATGTTTTTTATCAATTCTATCCAAAAAGTGTTTTTCATGGTGATTTAAAGCAGAAAATGATGAATAGAGAGTAAGAATATTTTTGAAGCTATTAATAAAAAGTTCTTATAAATTTTAAAAATCACAAATTGATGAGTTGAGAGAATTTTATTTTTTTGGATACAAATCACATATAGAGAATTAAATTCAAAAATAATATCGATGAATAATTGAATTAAAGTAAAAAATCAATCTTTCAAAAAAAGACAATTCTAGATGTTCTCAAATGAAATAGGATTTTTTTTCTTTTTGAATGGGTGGATAATAAAGAAATATGAAAGTGGTATTGGATAAAAATAACATAAATAACGGGATAAATTCTTACCTTGTCAACCTGTGCTATGATTCCAACTGATGTGAGAAGCACGGGGTGTCCTAATCTTCATTGTATAGGGATGTGGATGAAGGATGTGGAATGGGGATTAGTGGTGGAGGATGGGTAGGGACAGTGGATGAAAATAGCCAATCAACACTATATGGAGTATAACCTACTACATTGAAAACACACTACTAAGAGGGATGTGACTGCCAATCCACCTAAAAACACACTATGTTTGAGGTGCAATATTGGGGGATTTGTGATCTTAGATCACCAATATAACATTTAGATTGAAAAGGAATGAATGAATAGGAAAAGGGAGAAATTTGGAACAATCCTCATGTAGTGGAGAAAAATAAAGAATTATCTCTCTATTACAAACTTGAATTCCATACAAGTACCATGGAGGTGGCTATTTATATCCAAGGGGTGGTACAATAGTAATGTTCTTAATAACCTAATGGTATAAAATCTAAAATAAATTTTTTCCATAAATGAAAAATGATAATGTATAAAAAATACTTTTTGGGAAAGTAGCGCTTGCCTTTCCACCCATATCCCACTAGATTTGAAATTGAGTACCTATCCCACCAAATTAGACATTAGTTTCCAAAGATGCCATTCTAGAATCTCCATGTTGGAAAGTCTTCCAAAATTCATGAAAACATGTGTCATGGGCTTTATGCATCTCATTTGAGATTAAATAAGACTAATAAAAAGCCCATTTTCAATATTTTATGCATGCACATTGGGCTTGGAATTTTTAATGTAGTGAGATGGGTTCCCATTGACACTTGTAAACTTTGTAACCTTACATGAATTATTCGACCTTGAAACCCCAATTCTGAACATGACATCCAGTCATTATCATCAACCAATTTCATATCAGCACTCCCAGTCAGGAATGACCCCTGATCATCTAGTTAGTGATGACTAGTGGTGCAGAAGTATATAAAATCAACCACCATATTAAACCATTTCGAGATATTATCCCCAAAACTAAATCAGAAATCCATACCTTTTTCTTGGGAGGTAGATGAAGATGCCACCCAAGGCCTCATTACGAAGACACATGGGTCATTCCTGAAGATTCATGCCAACAATCACCGCCACCAAGGATGTGAAACAGGTAACCCTCAACATGATGACGGTGTTATCTTAAATTGTCCAACCTAGTTCCCTTAGACCTAGTCACTCATGATGAAACACTCGGGAAAAAAATAGACTAATAGGTAGAATGTTCCTAACTTTTACCCCTCCAGAGAAGTCAATCAACGCAGTTTTCTGAAAAATAACAAATGAGATCATACACCCGTCCTCCTTAATTGCACCAGCCAATAGACTCATTCTGTGGTTCCCAAACAATCTCTCCCCTAAAATACAATGGAATAACATGAGCAGGTATATACACCTTCTTACAATATATCATACAGTAAGCAGAATCATCTGGCTGCATTCAAGGAAGCCTGCAAACCCCATGTGGTGCAAACTTGTAAGTAGCATCATACACCTTCTAGCACTCACCAAGATTTCTAGTAGACTAATCTAGAAGAAAAAAAGAAATATTCCAACAATACATTGTGTAAAAAATCAAAAATTCACATACACCTACAAAAATCCATCAATCCTGCCAATAGTCTCATTTGGAAGCACTCAGCTAAGTCATTCAAAAAGCTCCAATGGCGAGCCTGAGGTAAACTCAACTCTTTTCCCATGCACACGAGTACTGTCAGCATCCACTAATAGGAAAGAAAGGATAGAAGTTGGTTCATAAACCCACCTTGAATATTAAATGGATGTATATTCCTTCTATGTTTGTTGAAGTCACCAAATTCATTTTGGCATTGGTGAAATGGAAGACACAAATTATTGCACATATCCTTGAAGCATTCCTGAATAACATAATTGACTCTTCAGAATTACTTGAGGGATAGACACATAATTAGGTCCCCATACATGGGATTAATCGTTAGCATTCCATTCTAGACACTTTTTTCTAGTTCATGAAGGTTATGGGGAACACTCACCCCTATCATACCGACAATTGGGTTGGGAAAATACACGTGTTTCAATTGTTGATAATGGGTATATTCTAATGAAACTATGAGGTAATAACATACAAATTCCCATTATAACCAATTTTCCAAAAATTTCCCCCAACTAGGTGTAAGAAGGTTTCTATGAAGAATCTCACCAAGCATAGTTGGAGAATCAAGATTCAATCGACGATCTATCTCATCATAATGTTGGGGTTATGGAAGCCCTCATAAATTTATCTATTGGATATGATGATAATACCCTTACATTACCAAATTATAGGAGTATTAGTAGTAATTAGGAATTTCCTCATCAGAAACATCATCATAAAGCCTTGATTCCTAACAATTATGTCAATCTTGAGAACCTATCTCTAGAAGAGATCCACAAAAACCCTATATATGGTCGAAATACCAAGGATACAAGGATTTATCAATTATTTTTATCCACCCTGGTGATCCTCCCCATGATGGAGTTTTCAATTTAATTTAAATCATAGTTTGAAATGTGTGAGTTTCATACCTTTTTGTGATGTCCCGATTGTAAATTGTGATGTGATATAGATTTACCCTTGTTGAACCCTCTTATTGTATATGAGGTTTACATTCACGTGATTTATCTTTGTCTTATTGGTCTCTTGGAATTGTGATTTTGGGTGCCTTAGATTTTTTAAATGATAGTATGATTTATTACTTAATTAATTGAAAACCTAGATTAGGGTTTAATTTAGGTTTTTTCATTTCTTGTGATTTAGGGTTGTGTGAATGTCACCCCTAGACCAATTCATGTGGATTCCGTCCACTTCCACTGAAGGCGAGGCGGTTCAGGATGATTCGGTTCACTGTCGTCATCCAGGGTATTGATTTTATGCCATTGTTTGGTTTCACAATATCTAAATTTGGATATTTATATTTTTAAGGTTTTTATTATTTTTGTTGTAGTGTGTTGAAGTATGCTTTTCTATTTCGAGTTGTCGGGTCAAAGGAGACTCACATGTGTGTGCCTAGGTATGCATATAGGAATATTTGGGTTCCCCAATTACAGGCATAATCATCCATGGTAGTGAATATACTTGTATGGGTCTAGGTGTTCCCATGTATATATTTGAAAATGTATACATATGTGATTTGTGACTGAAATATGCATATAAGAATATATTCAAGGATCCCCTTCCACATGTTGATGGACATGCTTATTTGTTCATAAGGGATAGGTGTCCTTATATGTTTGTGACAGTTTATATTCCTAGTGAGGGAGCAAAATATTTTAGGTAGAATAAACCTATTGCTGAATATTTTTCTTGGATACACCCAATGGTAGGTCCCCTATTCTCATGCCTTTAATTATAATTCCATAATTTTATTATTTTTTAATAAATATGTTTTATATTTATTCTATATACACATTCTATGAAATCTGTTTGTGGTTGATAGAGATCGTTATGACTTGTTTTCAGAAATTGATATGTATTTATAACACCCATTGGCCTTTAGTAAATTTTCTTGAAAAGTGATTTACTATGTGGTTTGGAATTGGTAATGTATATTTCCAATGCATTTTGGCTTTCATAAAGTTAGTCATAAAAAGTGTTCATTGTATGTAATTAATCCCTGTTGGTATCTTATGAATGTATTAGTGAAATTAAAACCCTTACTTCAGGCATCCCCCTTGTTTTATAAAATGATGTGTGTGTTGGATGTGTGATTGTGATATGTTCCTAGTAAAGAGGCTTGTGCATTACTGTGTGATTGAAAAATGGTGGATGCGATCAAGGAGGAAGAACAGTGGTGAGAGGTTGGATGTGTTTTTATGTAATGAAAATGATAAGAACATATATTTTTTTCATGATAAAAACTCACAACCACATGAAATGGAACACAATGAGAACATGGGTATCTAGGTGGGTGGACTAGGACTATTATACTAAATTATACGAAAGTGGTTCATCCATATTTCATCTAGAAGGATTGACTCCACAACTCAGACTAAAAAATTATGATGATTGGAGACCACTATGTTATGGGTGTGTTCTTTACTATTGGACCATATACGAGAACGTAGATCGTTTTGGATCCTATCCATTATTTCACTGAGGTACGAGGATGCTAGGACCCCAACAAACAGTACCTACTTAAGGATTTCCCATGGTTCTTGTGATGTGATTTTGATTTCAGTCATTTCATACATGACGTCTTATTTGTGAAAATAATATTTTAATTTAAATGGGCATCCTTTAATTTTCAATTGTTAATGCATGCTTGAAACGTATTTTGAAAATGTAGTTGGAGAGAAATTATTTATACAAAAATGAAAAATTGTTACATGAATTTGAATAGGACAAAAACATTATTTTATTATATCCATTTTCAAACAATCATGTTTTGGATTTCATATAATAGGAAAGGGCATATGGAATTTTTGTATTTTGGAATTCCTACTAAGAATCTTAGTGCTCATGCCTACTTTATTTTCATTTTCAGGCTCCTCTTGTTTTTGATCTCTCTTGGAGGGAATGTAGTTTATGTTTTGTGGTGACCCAAGGGGTCACTTGAGGTATGACTTATTGCTTCGTTTATTCTTTCTTACACTGATAATTTTATCATTTTATTTTCTTATGTATATATGTTTGGTCATTTTATGATTATTTATCTGACATTGTTATGGGAAAATCATTCCCAATTGATTTATTTGGATTCATGATAGTATTTTCTTACATATGCGGATCTAGAACAACCTGTGGGATTTCTCAAGGGTAGACAGGAGGGATCGGTTCAGGGTTGACCTGGGTTTGTTCGTGACACGAATGTTCCATGGACTGAAAACATATCCTTATATACACATCTTATATATATATATATATATATATTTAATTTTATGATTATTTTTTTTCACATCATAATATTTTGATTAGGTAAATGCATATAACCTGGAAGAATACGGTTTCCCCTAAATGTGATGGAAAATTTGGTGATTCTAAGACACTAAATGGTATGCTTATGGAAGTTAAAAAAATTATACCTAATAAATTATCATGATATATGATTAAAAAATAACACATTAACTAGATTTTGGACTCACTAACAAAAGGAAGGATAGATTCCGATAAAGAGATCAGGTGGTGGAAATAATGGAGGAATGAAGGATAATTTTCTTTAATGATATAAATATTGAAATAGAAACCTAGGAGAATGTATCAAAATTACAGGAAATTGTTTTATATGTGTAAAATAAGGTCATAGAGTAATTAATTACAGAGAAAATATTAGTTGTTAAATGGAGAAAAATTAATGTACTCATAGAGGCCCATTTATAGTATGTTTTATTAATAATTAGGAACCTGATAATTATCTGATTCAGATCCTTCTTCCGAAGGTTAAATATTATAACAAGAAGGTACATATGTTCTACAAACCATTAATGTGAAATTATTTAAACATTAATGTACAGATATTCAAGAATTATGTTGTAGAAATATTTTTATCAATTGTTTTTTATAAATATCATGAAACATCAAATGATTGTGTTAGTTATTTGTTGCTTATAGGACTTTAAGGGAGGTTAACATAAGAGTTAAAGATACCACTATGGGTTTATTGGTATATGGTTGATCATAATTACATAGTATTAGAAACCCCTTTTTAGGTTTTAAAAAATGATAATTTAAGGTGAATAATGATATTTTTGGGAGATGTTTTATTAAGATAGGGTATATGTAACCCTATAAGTTCAAGTTAAAGATAATTTCAGAAGAGTTTTATTAAATTTTTGATGAATTTGATCACATTTATGGGAAATTTTTTGAAAATATATTTATTTTCTTTTAGTAAAGTGAACATCCCACAGATCGAGTGACAACTTCTCATGCCCAATGTGGCCACTAGGCTTAAACCCACAACCTATTGGTGGTGCGGTTAAAACTCATACCACTACCTGATGTGATGTACTCATTTGTATAAACATTTCTACTCAAAAAATTTTATAGATAAAGAATAAGTTTATTATATTGAAGATATGTATTACAATATAGATTTTTATTGGATTGAAAAGTGATTTTCTAATTAAGTGATTAATGTAATTTCAAAAGAAGATAAATTTATTTTTGGTAAAATTATATAATGTTGATAAACTAAATATATTAATATTCTACTATATTTTGTGTAATAAGAAATTATATTGTGTATTTATTGTGATTTTGGATATTTATGGAAAATATTATCATATCTCAGAGAGTATTTTAATAGATATTAAATTTTATGAGACGTTAAGTGTTGTTGATGTTATTTGGTGACAAAAGTTAAATTGATATAGTAAGAATTGGTGATTGAATACATTTGATTTTTTAAAACTTATTATTGATTTTTTTGAATAGTATTATGTTTATGTATTTTACAAATGACTTATCTTTAACATTGAGTATTTTTGTTGCGGATTTGGATATTAGTTTTTTATTTTATTATGTGAAGGTTTATTCATATTGGGAATTATCTAATGACTTAGTAAAGATTTTAGTATTGGTTAATGTCTAATGATATATGTATTATGTTTTTATTATTTTATGGTAATGTGATATGTTATAAGAGGATTTTAGTGCTTCTGAAAATAAAATTCATCTTATATAATCATTGATTGATGGATAAGATAAGATTTTGTGGGAAATTGAATAAAGGATAAAATTAAACTTATCAATTATGTGAATTAACATATGTTATTATACTATATTGTAATGGAATTCCTCAAATCTATGAATAGGATCATGAATAAATATGTTATTATATTACCTTAATTTCATAAGATTCAATTTTATTTTTCACACCTCTTTGGGTTGCCTTGTTTTGGTAATTAAATTTCTCAGGATCATTTATTAAATTTTGATTAATGTTTTCACAAGCTTTCTATAATTATTTAGACATTAATTGTTTTTACATTTATATATTTTCATATCCCAATAATGTTCTTCTATTTGGAAACCAGAGATTTTTATTCCAGATAAACCTCATACGTTTCTCTCCTTTCAGTAGGATGGTTTGTTAACTCTTTTTATGATGTGGGATTATGCATTTTTTTAGGATGTGAATGTTTTTATTACTATGATCAAGTTCGAATTGAATGTATCTAATTTATTAACAGTTGATATTATAAAACCCTATTATTTGAAAAATTAAAGTATGATTGACAGCGTATATGACATGCAACACGTAGCGTAAATGATCAATGGTATATTATTATTTCAATATAACAGTTACAAATGAATAGTTAAATTGGAGGATTTTAATAGGATTTAATGTAATATAAAATTTATATAAATTTTGAGATCAAAATAAATTTATCATTAAAAAATTAATACATTTTGATGAAAGTATTTTTATTCATAAAAAATATTAATTTTCATAAAGGGTTTTTAATTATTTTCTTAAGAAAATATTAAAACTTTTATATGGGAATTTTTTCTATTTTATTTGATAAAAATGAAAAAAATTAGAAATAATCATATCAAATTTATATTATGGTTACAATTTGGAGATTTTTTAGAGAACATATACTTCTCAATGAATAGTGAAAAATTATGATTTCTGTTGAAAAAATATGTTTTTTTAGAATTATTTAAAATATATACAAATATTGCAATACATTTAAACTTAATTAATTTTAATAATTAAAAATAATCCAATAATATTGTTTGGGATGAAGTTTATACTTTAATTTGGTATAAAAATAATTTTATGCTTAAAATTATAAATTTCAAAAAAATTATTTTTAATTTCATTATTCATTTTAATCATAAATTAATATTTAAAAACCCTAAAAATAGTATAATGAAAAATTAAATCCATATTTGGAATTAGTTTTTTCAAATTTTGTAAATAGGTCCCCTTATTCTCTGGTCATTCTCAATACTAACCATAGTAAATAATTGTAAACATAGGATGGGTAAATAATGTAATTATGGTTCAATGTAATATGATAAGGATTACATATTTAAACTATCATATTCGGTTAATATATTTTATTTTTGTATAATGACCATTTCCATCTATGATATAAAAAAAAATTCAACCTGGTTCTATATTTCATTAATTGTAATATCAATATTATTTTATGTAAAGAAATGTCAAAAGTAACATTATCTCTATTTTATTATATCTATGTTTTTGAATTATGTAAATAGATGATACGATCAATTTAAACTAGTTTAATTGAAATAAAAATGATTTCTTTATCATAATAATTTATTTCATTTTTTTGATGAAATTTGTAAATTAAATTCTATCGCAAAAAATCAAAAATATTTATTTAATTAAAAAGAAACTAAAATAAATTAATTTAAACAATTTTAAAATTAACATGTTAGTAATGATTTATTAGTTTCCATGAATATTATAGATAAAAATAATATATTAGATAGTTTCAAATTTATTATCATAAATTTCATTTATTTCCATATTTTATGGAAGACATATGAAATAAATAAATCCAAAAATGATAAAAATGTTATTTTTTAATTATATGTAGTTTTTTAATGATTACAAATACCATGAAACCATATCATTATTCATTGTATTTGTATGTTTTCATAAATATCATTATTGATCTATTTATGAACAAATTTCCTTCAATAATAACTTTATTGTCCCCTAAAGAGTAAAAAACATTATTATCAGGTTAATCCTCAAAAGAGTCAATGGTGGGTTAAAAAATTATAAGGGTGTAAAAATCACCTAAATGTTTCCAAATTTTATTTTCTATGAATATTATGACTCATAATCATACTTTATTATAAATATATTATTTCAATTCAGTTTTTTACAATAAATAATTTATATTAATGTAATACATTATAAAATTATGAGAATTCCCATCCCCTGTATTATAAATGGTAATCCATTCTTCACTTTTCATCATGCTTCAATAAACATTTAGATAAAAAAACAATGACCAAATAATTTCTTTACATAATATCTGACATTTTATAGGTATTATTGATTTCATAATACTAACCTTAGAGTGCATAAGTTGAAAAGAAAAGGATATTGTTCAAAGAAGAGTTATAGCTTTAAATCGATTGATTTGGATTTTTTTCTTCTTATTCCTCTATATAATAATAAAAAAATGTTTTGTAGACACCATGATATGTCTATCATGCACTTTTATTTATAATTGAAGAGGTGAACATCACATAGACACGAAATATAACATTTGAGTAAAATTCATCATTATGGATGAAGGAGAAGATGGGATTTCTATGATCCACTATACAAAATGTCATCAAATGGGCTAAGAATGTTCTTTGTGTAACTCTCCATTTTTCCGGGGGTCAGTGATGTTGGTTAAGGCACTCACCCTAAGGGTAGAGAACAAATCCCAACCCTGATCTTTAGTAGGGGTTCAGGGGCGCAACCCCCATGGTATAGAGAAGTTGGTATTATAAGGTTTTTTCGACCAGCCCCCAATGTGGTACACCTACACAAATTACATACTCATAATGTGATTAGCACAATTACTTCCCATGAAGACCAATTCAAATCCCCTATTCTGAGGAAATACGCTAAGGACCTACACTGGGACATATGTGAGATTATAAATTTTGTACCCATGTGCCAGGGTGGGGGGAACCTACGTTGTGGAGCTATGCCAAAGACCTATGAATAAAATATCATTTTGGACTGCCCCATCCTTGCTTATAAATAAAACCCTTTGGCTCCCCATTTCAAAAAATGAAAAATGAAAAATAACTCTTGAAGAAATCATTGTGTAGATCCTTCACCTAGGTCCCCTAAAGTTTCTCAAGTAGCTCTCCAAAACATGAGAGAAGAGAGAATTGAATGGGTTAAACAAGTTGAACGTCCCTTTAGGGTCTAAAATACAAGATACTTGTTTGAAGACCCTCTTTCGATAAGTAGAAGTAAAATATGCATGGTCCTTTTCTTAAGCAAAGACCTGCACAATATTCTTCCAAAGTCATCAAGGGACACCAAGGACGCTTATGTTGAGAACCTCACCCTAGTTTTTTCGTCCTGATAGTCTATTACCCAAGGAATATCATGTTTTCATAGGTTTATCCTTCTTATATTAGGAATTTTTTAGTTTATCCAAGGACCTTTGTGGCTTACCTACGCGACATACCTATAGAGCATACCTGCGTGACATCCATGCGCAGACCACCTATGTGAGTTATCCATTAAGCCATATTTTATGCCACTCATGGGTGGGATTCTCATTCCCTAGATCCGTTATCTGAAAGGAACCATATTGATACCTCCACCAAGAACTCATTATTTATCATACCTCTGGGAAAGGCATATCTTCATGTATCCAATTTGGATTGGGAAATATATGGCCAAAGGCTTCCAAAAATTTCTTTCTATAGGGTAAGGATAATCATTCCCTTTGTGGATTTGGATATCTATGGTCATAGAGACCCTTACCCTAGAGATGGTGTTAGGAGTTCTTGAACTTTGATACCATGTATTCGACTCTATCCAACCCTTCTAATCTCTATGATTTGAATACCCATGCCCCTAGTAAGAGGTTGAGGATCAGACATGATTTTTCCTTCCACAGGGAATGATATCCTCTTCCCACTATAGGACACATTCATAGGCATCCCTCAGAGAATAATCCCCTAGATTTTTGAGCTAGACCTAATTACCTTCACATTCATTCCATATTGAAATATTCATTTCTCTATGTCCTCATCCATCATCACCCCAGCTTCTTTCATTGTAGGCTTAGCCTCTTACACCATCAGAGGGGAAAAGTGTGTGGTTTGATGAATCTTTCACACCCTCTTGTTTCTCACACTCCACATGACTCTAGTAGGATTTTTTTTTTTATGATCATAAAAACCATACAATCCACCTGAATGAATTAAGTACAAGAACATTGATTCCCACAATAATTGGGAAATGTGGGAAGCCTTCACCAATGGCCCAAGATCAATTAAAATCCTCCTCAAGATTCCAACCCTAATTATCTTAATTCGGTCATCCTCCTTAGAAATAGTCCCTAAATTAATCCCCCTAAAATATCTATGAGTTAAGACATCTCTCATGGACCCTGTTACATGGGAACCCTCTAGAGTAAAAAACCTCATCATATTTTCCCTAATGGTTCATACTCTCTTATGAGACTTACCAATCTATGTGGGATTTTATTTCCATAAAAGTGGGATACGTAGCAGGCCTCCATGAGATTCAAACACAACACTTCAAATAATCCCTCTTCTCTCTAGGCCACATTCTGATCAGGGTATAATCTAACTTGGAAACTCATATCTTTTCCATGTTCCTTGTCCTTCTTTTCCATATGTCACATACTAAACATTGACTAGGAACCTTTCCAATATATTTCATTACCAAATGACATTAAATTGTATGTTCAAGTCCTTATAACATGACTTTATATTGTATGATGTGTCCCATTAAGTGTAACTGAACTATGAGGGTTCTGATTCTTTTTATGAGGATACATAGGTAGCGAATCTATGTGTATGATACCAAAATAAAAAAACTTTAGTCTCCTTTGAGGATGATAAAATTCCATATTGACATTCATCGTAGTCGATGACTATAAATTCTAGAGTGACCCACAGAGTGGCTATAAAACTAGCATACTTATAACAATGATAAAAGAATCTCTACGTTGTATATGAGAGGTTACCTTATATGGGGAACCTCAAATACATGTAGATATGTCCATTTATGAAGAACCTCGAATACATATGGATGATTCTGAATTCCATATATGCTAATAATTGATTAAAAATCCCATGGAATGATACATTACTCTTGGTAAATTAATAAGGATTTATGAACATATTTTAAATCTATATGAGGGTCCCAAATTAGGCTATAATTACCCTCAAAAGGGTGCGAGGAGCCTGACCTCCCATCCTCTGGACTAATTTGAGTTTTTAGGCATTGTGGGTCAACATCCTTAATGAGCACCTACATTTGTAATGTAGGTCCCATTAGATATAGAACCAATAAGTGTTTTGGGTTACATAATTGAATCCCATTGAAGCCATCCTGAAACAGTTATTCATATCTATAACCCACATTCTGGGGAAAGAAAAAAATGGTGAACCCCACGTGAATCCTTGACCATGATGATAGTGCAACCCATCTATCAGGCCTCGATTGGTTGATAAAAGAGGACAAGACATGGAATTCAATAATGTATCTATTCATCCAAAAATATTCAACATTTATGGAGTTCATTGTTTTTATTTTTCAAATTTATATAATATTTCATCCATGAAATCCCTTCATTCCAAATGTCTTCCTCTATGTTTGCACCCATGAATGCCCCAAATACTGCTCAAGATGGATCCTCATCCACCCAAAGGATTCTATCATCAACTCTTATTCTTCAACTCTGGGTCTCTAATACATTGGTCAAACATTACCATAAAAAAGATACAGTTCCAGCCTTGGAGGCTGCCTGAATGGCTCTTGATATTACTTTCATGGGGTGGCCCAATCTTCATGGTATTGGGAGGTGAATAAAGGATGTGGTTCGAGGCCAATTGGTGTATTATGGGTATGGATTGTGAATTCATGTAGCAAATCAATTCAATAAGTACCACGACCCACTAATTAGACAATGCACAAATAGTAGAGATGTGATAACCAATCCACACAACAACAAAATTGGGTTAAGGTACACAATTGGGGGCTTTGTGATCTTGGATCACCAATCTAACTTGTAGATTGGAACGGAAATAGTGCCCAAGAGAAAAGGTAAATTCAAAAAAAATCCTCACATAATGGAGTAAAACAAATCATTATCCCTCTATTACAATGTTGAATGGCATACATGTTCTAGGGGTGGCTATTTACAGCCAAGGGGGAGGTACAATTGTCAAGTGTCTAATACCCTAATTCCATAAGGGCTGAACTAATATGTACCCTTAATTCCAAAAAGATAAAGTATAACAATGACTTATAGGAAAATTAGAATATTCCATTCCAACCATAGACCACCAGATTTGACTTTGATAATCTGGCTCACCATATTTGACTTTTGTGTATAATGATTGAGTTCTAGAATCTCTATGTGGTAAAGGATTCTAAAATTCATGAAATCATGTATCTTGGGCTTTCTGCTTCTCATTTGGGAATAAATAAGAGTGATAATAAGACCATTTTCCACTACCATGCATGAACCATGGGTTTGGGCCTTTTAATACAGCAAAATGGGCTCTCATTGCCACTTGTAGGCTCTTTTACCTTTCTTGCATCATTATTCCATGTAATTCCAACTTCGCACATGAAATAAAGTCAATGTCATCTACCAATTTAATATCATCATCCAACACATGAAAAGGAGTATTCCTTGACTCTTCAACTTCTACATCAAAATATGATAAATGATTAGAAAATTTTAATTTAAAATTAACTCTATACTCACCTGTCAATGTGATCTTGTATTCAATCATTTCAAGCACTATATATGGTCCATATCCATGCATCTTGAGCTTTTACTTCAATTTATTTTGAGATCTCTCAATCCTCATTGATTTCCAATGTTATTTCTTAACAGGTCATTTTCCTTTCACGTTTCTACCTTCCAATAAAGGCTATGAAACCTTATTAATAGGGGTAAAGAGGGTAAATCCAATATGACTTACAAATGGATACAATGGAGATGTTGAGTGAACTCCATTATATAAGAAAACTCCACATGTGGTAGACACTCCTTCAAATACTTTAGGCTCATAATGTTGTTAATTGATATCTAAATTTATTCTATCTCTCCAACTGGTAGAAAAATGATGGTGCCTCCTCAAGAAGGACATCATCTTTCACAAATGAAAACGTCTCATTAAATAGTAAAAAATGAAGATTGTTGGTCGGAGTGGTTTACTCAAGAGGGGGGGTGAATTGAGTACCAATTAAAATTTCTATATTTAAAAGCAGTGTCTTAAAGACCCCCAAATAAAATAATAAATTAAACTGTAGTGAATTTATATTAATGTAGAGATTCTGTTAGGTTCTCAAGGGATTGATTAATTCCCAGTTAATCAACACAGGAGTGTGTGATTATCTTTTGAAACTAACTTACTAATCTACACTTAACATAAACACTTGCTAATTTAATTATCAAAGTAACTTTAAAAACAGTATTGGTTTTAAAGTGATTAGCAGCGGAATAAAACTTTGAAATAGATGGCACAACAAAGTAACCAAGAGGTTCAGTCTCAAGCCGAGACTTAGTCCTCTCAAAAGTTTATATAAAAATGATCCACACCCTGGATCGGGGTTCAACAGTTTACAACTGTCCAGGTCCAAGACCTCTACCACTGTTCTTCGTGGGATACAGTACAACAGCAACCAGCTGTCCAGGTCACACACGACCTCTACCACAGTTCTTCGTGGGAAAGAAAGAATGAAAGAGTTTTGTAAGGATTTACAGATCCTTCAGTTTGAGTACAGGAGACAGTGTATGTGTTAGATATAGCAGATAACACACACTGCTCGAAATGAATGGCAATAAATCACAGAACAAGAGATGTAGAGTTTAGAGATGGTTCTGGTGATTTCAGTATAGCTCTGGACTCCTTTGGATTCGATTAGAAGTGGGTCTGAGTTCTCTTCTTGTTTCTGTTGAGAAACAGAGTGTCGTATGCTCCAGGTTCACAGGTGGTGAGAATGTTGTCGATGAAGTTCTTCTTGTAAGTACAGAACACTCCTCGAGTATTCCTGATTTTCTGTGAGATTCTCTGTGTTCCTCTTGTGCTTGTGTCGCTTTTGGTATATTGGATGCACCGCGCTTTTCTGGTTCGCTTCTTGTTTTCTTCATACGTTCGCATTCGCATTATTTTCTGGTATGTAGTCTTCTCGTATTTATCTCCCATCAGGGGACAGCAAAGATTTCTTTTCAGCAGGTACGAGGTACGGATTCCTGACATCCGACAACCTTTATCAGATATTTGACAAATCATTAAAATGTATGATATGACCGTTAGATAGATTAAATATAGGAAATAAAGAAATTCAAACAGTGAGTTGAGTGATCGGTAGGTAATCAGCATCGGTAGCTTGAACATCGGTAGCTTGAACATCGGTAGCTTGATGTCATTAGTTGCTTTGACTCTATCGGTGGCTCTATGCGTCAGTTGGTACATGCGTCGATCGCTCCATGCGTCGGTAGGTACATGCATCGGTAGCTCCATGCGTCGGTAGGTACATGCATCAGTAGCTCCATGCGTCGGTGGCTGCGAGTCTATCGGTAGCTTCGTCCATCGGTGACTTATTCCATCGGTAGCTATTTATACTTACACCGGTAGCTCTACGTTTGTATCGGTAGCTGTATTTATAAGTACATCGGTAACTCTGTGTTAAGTCTATCGGTAGCTGTCTGTCGGTAGACTAAGTCTATCGGTAGACTGGTTACCGGTAGCTCTTTATCAGTAGCTATAGACAGATTACTTATCTGTTTTAGGCAGAACACATCCGATTGTGTTACAATCAATTTATAACTTGTATGAACATGGATAAATGATGATTAACATATTCCAAAGACTATTTAAAAAAGATGTTATTGGTTTGATCACAGATTGGAAAGAATTAAAGTATAGATCAACAATACTTAACAATATCATAGAGAATGAAGACATAATTGGGATTTTCAACACAAATAAATACATGATTGAGATTATCAAAACAGGTGAGGTCAACAATCTCCCCCTTTTTGATAATCACAATTTATGATATTGGCATTTAACATAGTGAAAATATAATAGTAAAGAGTATAATATTGAATTCAATTTTCTCAGAGAAAACAGCATCAGAGATAATAGAAATAGTATGATATAGACATAAGTTATCAGAGGTAAAAAATAATAAGGTACTATATAGACATAAGGTATCAGAGATAAAAATGGAAACAAAACAAAGGATAATGTGGTTCCCTTTAAGCCTTATTTTTCTTCATTGAAAATGTTTCTCATTTTGTTCTCCTCCGTATTCTCGCATAAAAAGTTTCTCCCCCTCTCTTATTGTTCTCCCCCTTTGTGATAATCAAAAATGGGGAAAGCATATAGATAGATATATATAGAGGAGAGAAATAAAACAAAGAGAAGTAACAATTGTTCTGTATTAGAGTAAGCAAAAATTACAACAAAAACAGATTACAAAGGAATTTCTATCAAAAAGCCTAGCCACTGGTTCAATCCGTATCTGCAATGTGAGATTTGCCTGTGGGATCAGAAGGATGCTCGGGTGGTGAGGATTCAGTTGAAGGTTTGGGAATGCCAGAAAAGATTAAAGGAGGCTGGGCCACTGACACAGAGTCAGGCTTGTAAGTTGAAGATTTTTGGGTAATCATTGGTTTGAGGCTTTGAAGGGCTTGAACAGGAGTCAGCTGGACTGAGGGAGCAGCTGAGGCAGAAGCAGGCAAAGCAGGAGGGATGATGACTGGTCGAGCATCAACATGCAAGAAGGGCAGCAGCAGATTTCTAAAATCCATAATAATTCCTCCTCCTCTTTCCATAGCAGAGAGGAAATCGTCTTTGTTCTCCATGAATTTCTCTAAGGCAGGAGTCAGTTCTCTCAGCTTGCTCACTTGTTCTTTGAAAGCTTGGGTGACTGGAGGGAGCTTCATGTGTTCCAACATGAGCTTGAAGTGGTGTTCGAGTTGATGCTTGGTGAAAATCTTGGAGAAGTAGTAGTCCACTTTGCTTTTGATGGATTCTTGAGAGGCAGAGGCTTCTCTCATAAAATCTTGAACTATCTTCATGATTTCTCTGGCAGAATCCCTTGTAGAAAGCACCACTCGGCTTAATTCTGATGAGTCCCCAGAGCCACTGGTTGAAATAGAACCAATCTCCTCCTTCAATATTGCTCGAACTGAGTTCATATCAAATGATGGTTTGGATGTGAGAGGGCCAAGAGAGAAGGAAACAGTTTCTTTAAAACTCTTTGACAGTCCACTGATTAGGCTTTGAACTTGAGAGTCTTGTAATTGAACATGATCCTTTACTGAGGTTTTGAAACTTTCAAACACTGAGACAAACTGGCTAACTACACTCTTCACATAGGCTAGATCCTTGTCAGCTTGAGACTTGGAGCTCATATAGGAATCCAAAGCAACCACTGATGTCTTGAGAGCTTCCAGATCAGCTTCGATTCTTGAAGACTGAGTCTGGCATTCTTTCACTTCTTACATATGCTCAGACATAAAGGAAGATAAATTACAAGCCAGAGATAGCTCGAAGGATCTCTCTAGCACTTTCATTTCTTCATAAAAGCTTTCCTTCATCTCAGCAACTGAAGCACTGAATGATTCTTTTAACTCATCCTTCATGGATTCAAGATCTGATTTGGAGACAAAATCACCTGAGACAACTGCAGCAGATCCCCTTGCTGAAGCCAAATTAACTACAGAAGTAGTCATTATTGAGTTGATTGAGGATGCAAGAGAGGTTTCCATTAGCTTCACTTCTTCAACAAAACTGGATTTGAGGTCCTCTTTCAGCTTAGTCAAATCATGAAATCTGACCACATCGTCTGGCAACAACTCAGCAGCAAGATCATAATTGGTCTTTGGTCTATCCACAGACATCTCATTGTCAGAATCTGGATAATCTAATCCACAGACTATAAACCCTGGGTCTTCTACCCAGTCTCCAATCTCAACAGCTACTGTTACATTCCCAAGCACAGACCGATGCTCCCCCTCAATGGGTGCATTCTCATGTATCACAACAGCCTTTTCTGCTGGCCGTTCTTCATCAGAATCTTCTACCACAAGTTCTACAGGAGCAGCATCTGGAAGATCTTCTGATACAGGTACAACTTCTTCTCTATCTCTTTCTTCTTCAGCAGCAGGTATAGCTGAGTTTCCAATTAAGGGACTCATACTTAACCTACCAGAAGCAGGCGATTCAACTGCATTCTCCTTTTCCTCTTCTTCTTGGTGAGGTACAGACTGGTCTTCCTCATAAGTAGGCAAAACTTCCTCTACTTTTCCTTTCCTAGAATAAACCAGTTCTGCAACAGGACTTGGGGGCAAGTCTGGATCTCCTCCAACATCCATAGGAGTTTCCTCTTCTTCTTCTTCTTCTGTCTCATCACTATAAGCAGGTTCCTCTTCATCAGGTCTTAGACTCGGATCTCTCATATCCTTTGGTCTTGAGGGATAATCCACAGGATTAAACCTATCATAGATTTTCTGATCATCACTGACCCATTCTCCCTTCCATGGGTTCCAGTTAATTTTCATATACTTGCATACAGTCGAGGTGATGCAGAAATTGTTCTTGACTACAACTGTCTCATCCTGAAACTCAGCTATTTCTTTCACTTTTATCATCACTGAAATCAGCTTGGCAAAGAACAAGGCATTGGTCTTTGACTTTGGTCTAATCATGTCTTCCATTTGAAACATCAACAATCTGCACAGATTGACTTTTACACCATGTCTTAGCAAATGAAGAAGATAGATATCTTGATATCTCAGATTTGCAAAATCTCCTCTCCTCGGTATCAACACATGCTGAACAAATTTGAAAAGAAGTCGATTCTCTCCATCCATTTCAGCAGCTACCACTTGCCTTTGATTTCCATTCCCAGTGAGCTCTTGTAAGGCGGTCTCATAATCAAAAATGTCACTACTAGGTGGCATTGCTCTTGACACATACCCAGAGACACCTTCATGTGGTACTTTTAAACTCTCAGCCCACTCTACTGAAGAAAAAGACATCTCTTTTCCATTTACAAAAGAGCTTACCCGATTCTCATTCTCAGACTTCTCAAAGGTTACAAACTCATAGAACTGCTTTACCAACTTCGGGTAGTATGGGCCATTGTTATTCGAGAAACAATCCACCCATTTCTGGTCTTCCAGAATCTCGAGCACTAAGGATTTGCTAGGCAGTAGCCATTCCACGCACAGTTCCTTCTCGATTACTATATCTCTATTCTGCAAGTGAGGATTCACTGGTCGCCTTCCCGATCTAGTTTTGACTTCACTAACACTGGCTTTATGCTGTGTCTTCTGCTTCTTAGCATTTGGTTCTGCACTTTCATCTCTGACGATAGGAAGCTTGGTCTTTGCCATCGCGGGTTTAGGGTTCTTGGTCGATTTGGATGCTAAGGTTCGAAGGTGAGATATTTTGAGCTCGGTGAGGTAAGAAGTGGCTTAGACTTAGTTTTATCATTTAGGAATTCCAAATAAACGATTAAAATAGAGTAATAAAATAAAATAAAACGATTCGTATTCTTGGCGGCAGACAGAAGTTTTAAACTTTGCATCGGTGTGAGTTAATCATCGGTGAGAAATACAAATCGGTGAGAGTTGTACATCGGTGAGAATTTCACATCGGTGAGAATTTCACATCGGTGAGAATTTTCACATCAGTGAGAACTTTCACATCGGTGAGAATTTCACATCGGTGAGAATTTTCACATCAGTGAGAATTTTCACACCGGTTGTGATTAAACATTCCCAGTTCATGTCTTATGAAACTTAGCCTATCCGAACTTAAAGGTTTAGTGAAAATATCAGCCAATTGATGTTCAGTGCCAATAAATTCAAGAGAAATATCACCTTTTTGATAGTGATCTCTTAGGAAATGGTGTCTTACATCTATGTGTTTGGTTCTAGAGTGAGATACAGGATTCTTAGAGATGTTTATTGCACTGGTGTTATCACAGTTGATTGAAACATGTTTAAAAACATATCCATAGTCCAAAAGAGTGTGTTTCATCCACAGAATTTGTGCACAGCAACTACCAGCAGCTATATATTCTGCTTCAGCAGTAGATAATGCAACCGAGTTCTGTTTCTTACTACACCAAGAAACTAAGGATTTTCCAAGCAAATGACATGTTCCTGATGTGCTCTTTCTATCTAACTTACAACCAGCAAAGTCAGCATCTGAATAACTCATTAACTCAAAGGATTGTCCTTCTGGGTAAAACAAACCTAAGTTAACCGTGTGTTTGAGATATTTAAAAATTCTTTTAACAGCAAGCAAATGAGATTCTTTTGGGTTAGCTTGAAATCTAGCACACATACACACACTAAACATAATATCAGGTCGACTAGCAGTAAGATAAAGTAAACTACCAATCATACCTCTGTAATTTGTTTGATCAACTGGTTTCCCAGTTTCATCTGTGTCCAATTTACAGGTAGTACTCATAGGAGTTTCACTTTCCTTGATACTATCCAGACCAAAACGTTTTAAAAGATCCTTTGTATATTTACTTTGATTCAAAATAATACCATTTTCATTTTGAAATACTTGAAATCCAAGAAAGTACTTAAGCTCTCCCATTAAGCTCATTTCAAATTCATTTTGCATACTTTTTGAAAAATCAGTACATAAAGAGTGTTTAGAAGATCCAAAAATAATATCATCAACATATATTTGTACAACTAAAACATCTTTAGAAATTCTTTTAATGAAAAGAGTTGGATCAGCAATCCCTTTAGTAAAACCTTTTGAAATAAGGAAATTGCTAAGTCTATCATACCAAGCTCTTGGAGCTTGTTTTAAACCATACAAAGCTTTAGAAAGTTTAAAAACTTGATTTGGAAAATGGGGGTTAGCAAATCCAGGAGGTTGTTCTACAAAAACATCTTCAATTATAAAACCATTTAGAAATGCACTTTTTACATCCATTTGATATAACTTGAAATCCAGATGTGCAGCATATGAAAGTAAGATCCTAATGGCTTCTAGTCTAGCTACAGGTGCAAAAGTTTCCTCATAGTCTATGCCTTCTTCTTGACTATATCCTTGTGCAACTAGTCTAGCTTTATTTCTAACTATATTTCCAGATTCATCTACTTTATTTCTAAAAACCCATTTTGTGTGTATTGTCAAAGTGTCCTTGGGTCTGTCAACTAATTCCCAGACTTTGTTTCTTTCAAACTGATTTAATTCTTCCTGCATAGCTATTACCCAGAATTCATCATTGATAGCATCATTGATATTTTTGGGTTCCAGCTGTGAAAGAAAGGCTTGATGTTCAACCTGGTTTCTTAGAGAAGCTCTAGTTTGTGTTCCTCTATCCAGATTACCAACAACAGCTTCTAAAGGATGATTCTTTAGAATCCTCGTTGATCTAGTAAAGGTTGGACTAGAAATTTCAGGTTCATCTATAGGTTCGGGTTCAACAGAAGCAGATTCTGGAGAAAGTCCAGAACTGGATACTTTTATAACAGGTTCTTTAGATTTATCATTAAGGTCCAGAATAGATAAGTCTTCTTCAAGATTTTCAAGAGAGGTTTTAGGCTCATGTGGATCAGTTTCATCAAACTTGATGTGAACAGATTCTTCCACACATTTGGTTTTCTTATTGAATACTCTATAGGCTTTACTTGAAATAGAGTAACCCAGAAAAATTGCTTCATCACTTTTGGAAGCAAACTTATCCAGATTATCTTTAGTATTCAGAATAAATACTTTGCAACCAAAAACTTTAAAGTAATTAACCTTAGGCTTTCTATTGTTCCACAATTCATAAGGGGTTTTCTTAAGAACAGGTCTAATCAAGACTCTATTAATAACATAACAAGCTGTATTTACAGCTTCAGCCCAAAAGTAAAAAGGCAGGTCATATTCATTGAGCATGGTTCTAGCAATTTCTTGAAGAGTTCGGTTTCTTCTTTCTACTACACCATTCTGTTGGGGTGTTCTAGGGGCAGAGAAGTTATGAGTATAGCCATTGTGTGAGCAATAAGATTCAAAATCTTGATTTTCAAACTCACGACCATGATCACTTCTCAGGGTTTTAATCTTAAGTCCACTAAGGTTCTGTACAGACTTGGAGTATTTGACAAAGTAAGAACAGGCTTCACTTTTGTGAGCTAGAAAATATACCCAAGTATATCTAGAAAAGTCATCTACAAGAACATAAACATAGTGCTTCCCATTTAAACTAGAAACTCTTGATGGTCCAAACAAATCCATGTGAACCAATTCAAGTGGTTGAGAAGTTGAAACTTCTTTCTTTGATTTAAAAGAAACTTTGTGTTGTTTTCCCTTTTGACAGGGGTTACACACTCTATCATTTGGGAATTCTAACTTAGGTAGGTCTCTAACTAGGTTTTTCCTAGAAAGTTTTCTAAGTGAGTGAATGTTGCAATGTCCTAATCTTCTGTGCCATAGCCAAGATTCTTTATGAAAAGCATTCAAACAATTAATATTCTGCTTAGCTAAAGAATTCAGATTAACAGCATAAACATTTTCATTTCTTAAGGCAGAAAATACCAAAACATTCTTAGAATAAAAAACTTTGCAAGAATCATTTTCAAATTTAACATGAAAACCATCATCACATAACTGAGAAATACTTAATAAATTGTATTTAAGGCCATCAACAAATAAAACTTTAGAAATCAGAATTGAATCAGTGTTACCAATCTGGCCTAGGCCGATGATTTTCCCTTTTGAGTTATCACCAAAGGTGACAAAGCCTCCATCAACTTTTATTAAACTCTTGAAACAAGAGAAGTCTCCTGACATATGTCTTGAACATCCACTGTCCAAATACCATGTCTCTTTACAGGAGCTCTTTAAGCAAGTTCCCTACAAAACAGATTTAGATGGGAGATGATTTTGGTACCCAGATCTTCTTGGGTCCAGACAGGTTAGCCAATAACACTTTAGGTACCCATATTTGTCTAATGGATCTCATATAATTTGTAGAATTGACATGCTTTGAAAGATAAACTTTATTAGATCCATAGCTATGTATATAACTGGTTGAAGCATATGAAGTTCCAGAATTACCTTCATTCTGTCCAGATTTAGAAATGAATCTAGTTTTAGAAATTTTCCTTTGTCCAGGTTGGTATCCTATACCAGTAGTGTATTTAGGTGCTACTTGCTTTCCTAGCATCTGTGTTAGAGTATTCTTGCCATTGGTGAACTTCTCTAAGTCTTTTCTAAGTTGCTCATTTGACAGTTTCAGTTCTGTATTTTCTTTTAACAGTTGAGCATTTTTCTCTCTTTCAATAGTAAGTTCGGTTTTAACTGTAGTGGTGAGAGCATGCTGTTTCTTTAATGACTTGTATTTATCCTTAAGTTCATTACATGTCTCTTCCAGCATATCACAGTATTCAAACAGTTCAGATTTAGACATGTTATCACCTTCAGAATCATCTCCAGAATAATATGAATTTGAAGCAGGAGTTTCAGCAGTTACCTCAGAAGTGTTTGTCATAAAACACATGTTGGCTCGATTCCTTTCAGAGTCTGAAGATTCAGCTTCACTTGTGCTGTCTTCTGAAGCACTCCAAGTAGCCTTCATAGCTTTCTTAAACTTATTGTCCTTATATTCATATTTCTTCTTATACTTCAGCTTTGGACAGTCTGCTTTAATGTGTCCTTCTCTCTTGCACTCATAGCAGACAACATCATCTGACTTGTCATTCTTCTTCCAGTCCTTTTTCCATTTGCCTTGGTGATCATACTTACCCTTATAATTTGTTTTTCTGAAGAACTTCTTTTTCCTATAAAATTTCTTAAATCTTCTAGCAATGTGAGCCATCTCAGCATCACTGTCAGAATCACTTCCACTGTATTCACAGCTTGAACTTTCAACTACAGCTTGAAGCTTTTCCTTGTCCTTATTCTTTGAAGTTGAGGATTTGAAAGCAACAGACTTTCTTGCAGGTTCATTGTCTTCCTCTTTGTTCACTTTAAGCTCTTCTTCATACATCATCAGCTTGCCAATTAGTTCCTTGACAGGTAGAGCAGCTATGTCACAGGATTCTCTGATTGAGACAGACGTGCCTCTCCATCTATCAGGTAGACATCTCAGAATTCTCATAATTTGTTCCTTCGATGAGACATCCTTTCCCAGCGAGATCATTGTATTGACAATTTCATTGAACCTGAGATACATGTCAGAAATGGGTTCGTCAGGCTTCATTTTAAAATTATCATACTTGATAGTATAAGTGTTCAATCTCATTTCTTTAACATTAGTTGTTCCTTCATGAGAAACAGCTAAGGTATCCCAAATTTCATATGCAGTTTTACATGCAGAAATTCTATTAAACTCTTCATCTCCTAGAGCACAGTATAAGGCATTCATAGCTTTACAGTTGTTATTGTAGGCAGTCTTTGTAGGTTCATCCCAAGTAGATCTAGCAGTAGTAGGAATTTTGTATTCTGATTCAATAGCAGTCCAAATATCAAAACCTATGCTTTCTAGATGGATTTTCATTTTCAGCTTCCACTGAGCATAATTAGTTCCATTGAAGAAAGGTGGCCGGTTAGTAGCAGCACCCTCAAGTCTATTGTCCATGATGAGAAAATTTTAAAGAGATAAAAATTTAGAAATGACAGAAATTTTAAGAACTTTAAAATACAACTAAAATCACAGTTCAAAAGCAGAGTACTTTTAGAAAGTATTTTCAACCTCTGATACCAAGTGTTGGTCGGAGTGGTTTACTCAAGAGGGGGGGTGAATTGAGTACCAATTAAAATTTCTATATTTAAAAGCAGTGTCTTAAAGACCCCCAAATAAAATAATAAATTAAACTGTAGTGAATTTATATTAATGTAGAGATTCTGTTAGGTTCTCAAGGGATTGATTAATTCCCAGTTAATCAACACAGGAGTGTGTGATTATCTTTTGAAACTAACTTACTAATCTACACTTAACATAAACACTTGCTAATTTAATTATCAAAGTAACTTTAAAAACAGTATTGGTTTTAAAGTGATTAGCAGCGGAATAAAACTTTGAAATAGATGGCACAACAAAGTAACCAAGAGGTTCAGTCTCAAGCCGAGACTTAGTCCTCTCAAAAGTTTATATAAAAATGATCCACACCCTGGATCGGGGTTCAACAGTTTACAACTGTCCAGGTCCAAGACCTCTACCACTGTTCTTCGTGGGATACAGTACAACAGCAACCAGCTGTCCAGGTCACACACGACCTCTACCACAGTTCTTCATGGGAAAGAAAGAATGAAAGAGTTTTGTAAGGATTTACAGATCCTTCAGTTTGAGTACAGGAGACAGTGTATGTGTTAGATATAGCAGATAACACACACTGCTCGAAATGAATGGCAATAAATCACAGAACAAGAGATGTAGAGTTTAGAGATGGTTCTGGTGATTTCAGTATAGCTCTGGACTCCTTTGGATTCGATTAGAAGTGAGTCTGAGTTCTCTTCTTGTTTCTGTTGAGAAACAGAGTGTCGTATGCTCCAGGTTCACAGGTGGTGAGAATGTTGTCGATGAAGTTCTTCTTGTAAGCACAGAACACTCCTCGAGTATGCTTGATTTTCTGTGAGCTTCTCTGTGTTCCTCTTGTGCTTGTGTCGCTTTTGGTATATTGGATGCACCGCGCTTTTCTGGTTCGCTTCTTGTTTTCTTCATACGTTCGCATTCGCATTATTTTCTGGTATGTAGTCTTCTCGTATTTATCTCCCATCAGGGGACATCAAAGATTTCTTTTCAGCAGGTACGAGGTACGGATTCCTGACATCCGACAACCTTTATCAGATATTTGACAAATCATTAAAATGTATGATATGACCGTTAGATAGATTAAATATAGGAAATAAAGAAATTCAAACAGTGAGTTGAGTGATCGGTAGGTAATCAGCATCGGTAGCTTGAACATCGGTAGGTTGAACATCGGTAGCTTGATGTCATTAGTTGCTTTGACTCTATCGGTGGCTCTATGCGTCAGTTGGTACATGCGTCGGTCGCTCCATGCGTCGGTAGGTACATGCATCGGTAGCTCCATGTGTCGGTAGGTACATGCATCGGTAGCTCCATGCGTCGGTGGCTGCGAGTCTATCGGTAGCTTCGTCCATCGGTGACTTATTCCATCGGTAGCTATTTATACTTACACCGGTAGCTCTACGTTTGTATCGGTAGCTGTATTTATAAGTACATCGGTAACTCTGTGTTAAGTCTATCGGTAGCTGTCTGTCGGTAGACTAAGTCTATCGGTAGACTGGTTACCGGTAGCTCTTTATCAGTAGCTATAGACAGATTACTTATCTGTTTTAGGCAGAACACATCCGATTGTGTTAGAATCAATTTATAACTTGTATGAACATGGATAAATGATGATTAACATATTCCAAAGACTATTTAAAAAAGATGTTATTGGTTTGATCACAGATTGGAAAGAATTAAAGTATAGATCAACAATACTTAACAATATCATAGAGAATGAAGACATAATTGGGATTTTCAACACAAATAAATACATGATTGAGATTATCAAAACAGGTGAGGTCAACAAAGATGTTAAGTCATTAGTGTTCAACATCACCTCTTTGTACACACGTACTAAATGATATTTTTTGTGAAATCAAATAATCTATAATCTCACTCTTTTACCAAGTATCACATTTTTCACCTCTCTCAACTCTTTTTTCTTCTTGATTTTTCTTTTCTCTCTATTCCTTCTCTTATATAATTTTCTATATTTCGGTCATTCTATCATTTTTCATTTTCTCTATTTTTTATTCATCAGCCAATTTTTTTCTTCTTCACTCATTTTTTTACTCTCTCTAAAAACAAGATATTACAGAATTTGTTTTGGGGACATGGGGTTGAATGTTATAGGTTCAACTTTGAGTAAAAAATAGTGATGGTTCCAGAAGACATCATGAGTAACATGCGGATCGTACTGCCATTATCAACCCAATAGAAAGTGAAATTCCATTATAGGAATAATTTATCCCAAATACTCATCCTTGTATTTACCAATATAGAATAATATCTTTACATGTTTGGTAACTATCAACAATAAAAAATCATTCAATCATGGAAGCCGTTATAAATGTCAATGCCTCAAAATTGGAAGTCCAAACTTATCCACCAACTCGATGCTCACCACATTTATACAACCTCGCCCATCAATAATCACACCACAAACATTCCCATTTTTTTGCATCATGTATGAAAAATTCTCTCCCATTTCTCCTTCTCTCTAACGGTCATTTGTGCATATAAAACTCTCCCAGTGACAAGAGTGTCATCAACATCCTCAAATTCTCTATTATCAATTTCTAGAGCTTCATCCTCTACCTCTTATGAGCATTTTCCATCGGTCTCTAATTATCCATACATGTTGATTATCATAGTGGGGATGTTTGGGAATTCACTAGAAATGTGTCCCCTTCCATGAAATTTATAACAACGAATATCCTTACTCCTTTTTGGGTTAGAATTAAATGTTTGTTTATTAGGTGGAAGAATTACCTTATCACTTTTGTGATCAACAATCTCATTTAAATTTATGATTATCCAATCTTCATCCATGGATTTCTCTATGGCACGAAAGGGGTAGTGGGTTTCCTCATGTTTCACCTCCTTTTGATTTGTTGCTCGATCTTAGTGGCTTTGTGAATTATATCTTGTATCTCTACATGTTGGTACATCTCCAATTGATTGGAAATTTCCCAATTGAGCCAATGTATGAAACTCACCATAGTTTCATCTAGATCTTCCTCAATGTTTGCTCAAATCATGGAAATTTTCATCTCTTTATAGTAATATTCAACACTCTTACTCCCTTGTGTGAGACATTGAATCTTTTTTTTGGAGATCTTTATTGTAATGTATAGGAAAAACCATTTTTCCCTAGAAAAAATTTTATCATCCAAAGTGTTGATGGCACATCCAACATATCTATTCCTCTCATTTTCATTTGATCCCACCAAATCAAAGCATAATAAAAAAATCAAGGATGCAAGTTTGATCTTTCTCTCATCATAACATGCATGGCCTGAAAGCACTTGCTCAATCCGCATCTCCCACTCCAATTATGCTTCCATATGTTTTTTCCCTTGAAAGGAGGTAACCTTCAAATTAATTCCTCCATGAATTTTATCATCGTGTAGTCTCTGTTGGGCTCCTCTAGGTCGTGGGAACAACCTCATCCTTTGAAATACATCCCTAAAATCATCATCAATGATGTCCATCTCCCCCTTCATGATGTGGGGACGATGTGGTTTCAGAGCACATTGTGGGTTATCAGGTATCATCATTGGTCTTGGTTTATCCTCTAATATGTTAATCCTCTCAGTAAGAACATCCAACTTTCTATCGGGAATCTCCTCGAAGTGGAAAACCAAAGCATGAATTTGGAGTTTCATGACTTCTATTGTGGGAGCACTACTACAATAAAGGCCATTAGTGACCGCCAAAAGCGGTCGTTATAGGCTTTTAGAGACCACCGAGAGACCGCTTTTGTCGGTCGATGTTGCTTCGTCGGTAAAGAGAAGTAGCGACTGCCAATGGCGGTCGCTAAAGCCTGTATCAAAATATAGCAGATTTGCGCTATATGGATGTCCGGTGGACTTAGGCAGTGGCTCGAGGGATGGAGAAGCTTCAGCTGCCGGTAATGGCGGATATGTGGCATCCGGAGGGATGTGCGGTAAGTTTATGGTGCTTGTGGATGGTGGTCCGATGATGTGGGGGATGACGGGGGTGACCTACGAAGGGTACGGTGAAGAGATGGATGAAAAATGCGGTGGTAGGGGTGACCAGATGAGGCAGTGCGTCGGCGGGGGAAACTGTGGGAGGCGGCCTGAAGTTGCAGCGGCGAGGAAGGGAAGCAGAATGACAGGGCCGGAAAAATCTTGCGTTTTTTTAGCTGGGATTAGTGACCGCCATTGGAAGTCACTAATAGTATTAATAGAGACCGCCAATGGTGGTCGCCTATGTCCAGGGGAGCAGAAACTGAAAATTCTAGTAGTGGAGATCTACTTTGACTTCCTTCATCGATACCATGAGAACCTTTCTCCACATGATCTTCTCTGATGATAACTTATAAAAATGAAAACACACATAGGGAGAAACACACACAATGATACAAACGCATTCACAGACATGAGATGTACACACACACACACACCACATGTACACACTCACGCACACAAGGATATAAACTCAAACACACAAGATATAAACACTCAATCACACAAGCCTACATACACTATCTCACAAGGACACACACACACAAAAACAAGATGTACTCACACACACACATACAAACATGATACACACAATCACACATATAAGATGCAAACACTCATTCACACGAGCACACACACACACACACTCACTCTCTCTCTCTCTCTGTCAATGATACACTCTCACACATGAACGATGTACACAAACGTGCACACAACACTAGAAAACTCATTTAGACAAGTTATAAATACTTGATAATGTTTTTTTTGTTTATATATCTCGTCTATCAGAACTCATTTAAAATGTCAATACCTTACGAAATCTAATACATTGTATAGGATGATAGCATGCCACCAATCCTCGCCAAATTAGGATTGTGTTGGGGGATGGTTTTGCACAACCCTCTAGAGTGGTAAATGGTTTAAAATTGTAAAATGTGAAATGAGGTTAGAAAATTTGGGTAAAAAAGGGATAAGAGGGTAGAAATGTGGTATGTGGGATTTTCCTGATTATGCAAGTTTTGAAACATTAATAACAATATGATCCAAATATGATATGATGTTAAAGTAAAAATTATGGAAAACATGATGTATGGAATTGGAAAGTGAAAATAATATAAATCACGATGAAGATGTAATTGTATTTGCTTTTATTATTCTTCTTTTTTTATCAATTCTATCCAAAAAGTGTTTTCCATGGTGATTTAAAGCACAAAATGATGAATAGAGAGTAAGAATTTTTTTGAAGCTATTAATAAAATGTTCTTGTAAATTTTAAAAATCACAAATTGATGAGTTTAGAGACTTTTAATTTTTTGGATACAAATCACATATAGAGAATTAAATTCAAAAATAATATCGATGAATAATTGAATTAAAGTAAAAAAATCAATCTTTCACAATAAAAGACAATTCTAGATGTTTTCAAATGCAATAGTACTTTTTTTCTTTTTTAATGGTTGTATAATAAAGAAATATGAAAGGGGTAGTGGATAAAAATAATATAAATAAAGGGATAAATTTCAACCTTGTCAACCGGTGCTTTGATACCAACTGATGCGAGAAGCACGGGGTGTCCTAATCTTCACGGTATAGGGATGTGGATGAAGGATGTGGTATGTGGATTAGTGGTGGAGGATGGGTAGGGACAGTGGATGAAAATAGCCAATCAACACTATAAGGAGTATAACCTACTACATCGAAAACACACTACTAGGCGAGATGTGACAACCAATACACCTAACAAAACACTTTGTTTGAGGTGCAATATTAGGGGCTTTGTGATCTTAGATCACCAATATAACATTTAGATTGAAACCGCATGAATGAATAGGAAAAGGGAGAAATTTGGGACAATCCTCATGTAGTGGAGAAAAATAAAGCATTATCTCGCTATTACAATCTTGAATTCTATACAAGTACCATGGAGGTGGCTATTTATATCCAAGGGGTGGTACAATAGTAAAGTTCTTAATAACCTAATGGTATAAAATCTAAAATACTTTGTTTCCTTAAATGAAAAATGATAATGTATAAAAAATACTTTTTGGGAAAGTAGCACTTGCCTTTCCACCCATAGCCCACTAGATTTGACATTGAGTACCTATCCCACCAAATTAGACATTAGTGTCTAAAGATGCCATTCTAGAATCTCCATGTTGGAAAGTATTCCATAATTCATGAAAACATGTGTCCTGGGATTTATGCATCTCATTTGAGATTAAATAAGACTAATAAAAAGCCCATTTTCAATATTTTATGCATGCACATTGGGCTTGGGATTTTTAATGTAGTGAGAAGGGTTCCCATTGACACTTGTAAACATTGTAACCTAACATGAATTATTCGACCTTGAAACCCCAAATCCAAACATGACATCAAGTCATTTTCATCAACCAGTTTCATATCAGCACTCCCAGTCATGAATGACCCCTGATCATCTAGTCAGTGATGACTAGTCGTGAAGAAGTATATAAAAGAAACCACCATCTTCAACCATTTTGAGATATTATCCCCATAACTAAATCATAAATCCATACCTTTTTCTTGGTAGGTAGATGAAGATGCCACCCATGGCCTTGTTACGAAGACACATGGGTCATTCCTAAAGATTCATGCCAACAATCACCGCCACCAATGATGTGAAACAAGTAACCCTCAACATGATGAGGGTGTTATCTTAAATTTTCCAACCTAGGTCCCTTAGACCTAGGAACTCATGATGAAATACTGGGGGAAAAATAGACTAATAGGTAGAATTTTCCTAACTTTTACCCCTCCACAGAAGTCAATCAACACAGTTTTCTAAAAAATAACAAATGAGATCATACACCCGTCCTCCTTAATTGCACCAGCCAACATACTCATTCTATGGTTCCCAACCAAAACCTCCATTAAAATACAATGTAATAACATGAGCAGGCATATACACCTTCTTACAATATATCATCCTTTAAGCAGAATCATCTAGCTACATTCAAGGAAGCCTGCAAACCCAATGTCGTGCAAACTTGTAAGCAATGTCATACACCTTCTAGCACTCACCAAGATTTATAGTAGACTAATCTGGAGGAACTAAAGAATTATTCCAACAATACATTGTGGAAAAAATACAAAATTCACATATACCTACGAAAATTCATCAATCCTGCCAATAGTCTCATTTGGAAGCACTCAACTAAGTCAGTCAAAAAGCTCCAATGGCGAGCCTGAGGTAGACTCAACTCTTTTCCCATGCACACATGTACTGTCAGCATCCACTAATAGGAAATAGAGGATAGAAGTTAGAACATAAACCCACCTTGAATATTAAATGGATGTATATTCCCGCTATGTTTTTTGAAGTCACCAAATTCATTTTGGCATTGGTGAAATGGAAGACACAAATTATTTCACATATCCTTGAAGCTTTCCTGAATAACATAATTGAATCTTCAGAAGTACTTGAGGGATAGACACATAATTATGTCCCGATACATGGGATTAATCGTTAGCATTCCATTCTAGACACTTTTTCTAGTTCATGAGGGTTATGGGGAACACTCACCCCTATAATACAGACAATTGGGTTGGGAAAATACACATGTTCCAATTGTTGATAATGGGTATATTCTAATGAAACTATGAGGTAAGAATATAAAAATTACCATTATAATCAATTTTCCAAAAAAGATCCCCCAACTAGGTGTAAGAAGGTTTCTATGAAGAATCTCACCAAGCATAGTTGGAGAATCAAGATTCAATAGATGATATATCTCATCTTAATGTTGGGGTAAAGGAAGCCCTCATAAATTTATCTATTGAAGATCAAGATAATACCCTTCGATTACCAAATTATAGGAGTATTAGTAGTAATTTGGAACTTCATCATTAGAAACATCATCATAAATCCTTGATTCCTGTCAATTATGTCAATATTGAGAACTTATCTCTAGAAGAGATCCATAAAAACCCTATATATGGTCAAAATGCCAAGGATACCAGGATTTTTACATTATTGTTATCTACCCTAGTGATCCTCCCCATGATGGCATTTTTTTAATGTTCTCTCTATAGTAGTGTTACCCATTATCAAGATAAATCTCCTACTAAAAAATTAGTGATGAAAAATCCATCATATATTGTGGCACTTGCAAACATAAATCCAGTGATGTCTGATGCATTATTATTAATAGGAGAAATACTTTCATATCCATAAGAGATCCCATAGAGATGGTTATTCTATAAACCTCCCTTGGGTAATTTTCCTTCTAATATAGATAAAAAACCAACTTATCCCATTTCATATTGTAATGTTATCAGGAATCCTCAAATTTTATCAGACCAAGTTGAGAAACCCATAATAATGGACGAAGATGATATGTTGAAAATGAGGAATCAACTTGATAATGGTGAAACTACAATCATGTTCTGGCCTCTGGAAAACTCTCATACAACCATCCAATGTTTTTTGTAGAATATTATATTTGTGATATCCGACTCGTCATATGGATGACTCTAAATTATATGAATGAAAAAGTATTGTTATATGACGAATTTCAAATTCATGTCAAGGTAATAGAAGGGTTGTAATAAAAAATTGACATAGCATCTCTCATGGTTTCCCAACACCGAATGATCAAGATGCAACAAAATTCTCTTCAATGTGCATTCCTTACTGCATTAAAGAGGTTGAAAAAATTGATTTTATAAACCCCATAGTGTGTTCATATTAGAGGTTGGGGTGCACATGGAGCATTCAATTTCACTACACTCCAAAAGTAACTAATCCCACCGAATGTGGTCTCGTGAAATTTTATAACCTCAGTCCGGATACAACAAAAAAATTTTGTTCATGACTGAAGATATATTCAATAAGAACATGCCTCGACTGTCCTTCAGAAAAGATAGGAACAAAGAGAAAAGACTATTAAGATACATTTGCATCAAGAGCCTGAGAACATCATGCATGCCTCCCTCTTAGAGGATTTCATCTACCAGATTTTTCAAATGACTGAAATAGAATAATGGTCATTAAAAATTGTGATTTACATTAGTGCCATAAAATACTCCCATCAAATTTCTGGACTATATTTCATAAAATTAGAAGAGTAGATATGGTGATATCAGTCATAGTAGTTTAAGAACCAGTCCATCTTACATGGTTGGGGGATTTTTTAAACAAAAAATCATAGTCAACATATTTAATTTGAAGATTTGAATAAGAATAATAGGAATTTTCTTATCCCAATGGTATAGGGTCTTTTGCACATTCAGAATCTTCACCATAGAGAAATTTTGATTTCTCTTGATTAGGAAAAAGACACAATGTGAACACACAATGAAATGATTTTTGAGGATTCCCTTTAGATTAATTCCCAACAAATAACTCTTGGAGAAGAAGAATATAGGAGAACAATGTATCATGGAGGGTATAGAAAGAGGCTATATCACAAACATACTGACAAAATTCCATCAATGCATTTTGGGTCGATGAATCTCATTAATTCCATCCTGGATGATCCCCCATAATATGAGTCTTGTTCAGGGGAATTTGAAGAGGATGTTCATGTTCACGATACAGTCCACAACAATGAAAATGAAGGAGTTGTGTGTACTAGAAATAAGAGGATTTCCTGGAATCAAGGCATCCCCTAAAATAATCCACATCCACCTTTTCGGAAGGTACATAACATGGATAATGATAATACTCAAACTATGTCTCACCTTTCTGCTAGAGAAGGTCAATCAGTTTCACTTGATGAAATATTTTCTCAACAATAGGAAGAGATGAAGGAGTTAAAGAGAGTCGATTCAATGTTACTATGAAGTAGAATTCCTGCTAGACATGCTCCACAAGAAGATCCTCTACATTCGCTTCCTATAGGAGCACCTCAAGAAAAGAGCGTTTTTTGGAGAAAAGTGGTGATGTGAACTGGTTTCCCAATTCATTCCCCTAAGAGGATTTTTTAAAATCAAGAATGTTGCATTACAAAAATGAGGTACAATGAGCTTACACAAGTAGGGAATTAACCAGGGTAGAAAAATAAAGACTCAAGAATACCAAAGCTACAAATACAGCCATCCAAAAAGAGGGTTTGTTTCAACTATTGATTCATATAATGAATTCCCTCCATTGGATATACATATAGAACATGTTGAAGTGCATCCATAGAGGTCTATACCCATGGGATATCGAAAACAAATCATAGTACCAACACCAGTGGTCTTTCAAGTCATCATACATATTTAGAATATAGCTGTCTCACATGTTCAAGTCCTGAATCATCCTGATGTCCACCAAATGCATAAGGATACAATTGAGTCTTTAAAAAATCCTTAAGAATCTATGGTAAGATGGAGTAAACTGGTACAAATAGAAAATAATGCTTCACCTGAATGGGTAGGTCTGATTACTCCCCTTCCATATATTATGAATACCACATTTCTAATCGTTAACAATTCAAGAGATCTGGAGAAGTAGTTGACACATTTAATTTCTCGCTATAATATCATGATGGGGAACCCTCAACAACAGGAAGCAGTAAAGAACAGAAGTTCTATTAAATCAATGCAATGGTCGGCCATTGTTTGTATATATGTTTGTAGTATTGATCAGTTACTGGATAGGAAGTCATGAATCCGAAATTATTTCTTCCAATTCAGATCAACGCTGTAGAAGAAAATAATATTTTATCTTATGAACTAAAAACAAAGGGATAATGAAAGAGTTTCATATTTCATTGCACTATGGACTGAAAAAACATATTCCTTAAACTTACCACTCCCTCAACAAGATTTTATACTAATACTTTTCTAAAGTTTCTATGATAAGTTATTCACACTAAAATTCCTTGGGAAATACACCAGATGGTTTCAATACCTTTCATTATACACCCCAAAAGAAGATAATTCCATCATGGATTCCAAATCTAAGTCTTTTGTAATCCCATCATCTCCGGGAAGGAGAATAGAAAAATAAGAGGCTACTATAGTTTCAATCAATCAAGCACTTTCACCTGGTCCTACTTCAAATCCCTTATCATACCACAGGGCTCCATCTCCTGAGCGTCTCCAGTAAAAACATCCTCATCAAGATGATCAAAAAGATAAAATATAGTGAAAATTCGCGGACATAAAAAATATGGTCTATTCTTTTTGAAATGACCATGTCCCCAACTACTTCATCTCATCTTTTGGATACAATTTATTCTAATTACTAAGGCCTAGGTAGACAGAAAATAAATGGAGATGATGATATCCCAAATTATATCCCCATTAATCAAATTTTGGTCAGCCTATCCAAGTTTTTTTTGTTTTTAAATACCTCCAATAAAATATAGTGGAATCTGGGTAGGTGAACCTGATAAATTCATGATCCCAGTTAGCCTATATTACTAATACCAATCTAGAGAAGGAAGGTGAGTGGTAGAATGTGAATAGTATGAATGTGTAGAACATTTAGGACTGTATGGATAGGAAAATGATAAACCAGACTCATTCCATTCTATGAACACAGTTGAATAAAATGAATGTGCGTCCTACCGCATCAACAACATCCAATACAACTCCATAAAAAGTTCATTCATTTACATTCATATCCTCACAGACTCGACATTTTATGAATAAAAAGTATCAGTATGAATAAGAATTTCTCTTGTCATAGAAAAAATTGTCATCTACATTGGAAGATTCCTTTTCAACTATCTCAAAAGCATTAGAACTGCCCCACAAAACGGCACAGAAAGATTCTATGTATCTGGTAGAATTTTTTTTAGATGAGGAGTTGATCATTGGTTCCATTATCCTTTTTTCTTTAATGGATCCCTATGAAAATGTTGATTTTGATAATGAACATGAATTCCATCTACATGATTTGGGAATAGGTGGAATAGGTCTCAATGGTTGAGGATACATGGGAAGATAAGGGTAGTCTAGAAGCCACTATTTCAATTACACCTTGTTCGAGCCATTTAATCAAAAGAAACGCAAGGGAGAGATCATTAGTGGGCTTAGAAAGTATAATAGAATTCTCCCACAGATGACAGGGCTGGACCTATCATGATCATCTTGGATGACTGATTTGATGATATAACACCACTTTATATATAGGTGGGAATAACTATCAAGCTTATCCTTCCGTAAGAAGAGTATTTCGGGATTTCACCTTGAAAAATATTCAATCTACATCATGAACACAAACATACAAGCACCCTATAAAAACGCATCTCCAAACCAGAAAACACAGACAGTTGGAACAGAAATAAGATGTTTTTAAGCAACTGGCCTAAGTACCAGCCGTGTTATCAATCTTGGATGCTATGAATTTATCAAAATATCTTTGGGAATAACTTATTGAGGCTTTAGAAAGTCCATTACAGTTTGAAAATGAGGATTCTACAACTGAGGTTTACTGAATATTGAATGATAATGTAGAATTTCATGCAGTAATATCTTTCATGGACCCAGATGAGGATGATGATGTACAAGAAAATATAAATCCCAATTATTTATTATGAAAGGTAAATGATTCCAACTTCTAGTGATCCTTCATTGATAATGTCCTAGAATTCTTCATCATTCATATACTTACACTTCATCAGTTAGGTCTCACGGAATCTAACTTCTCTCCCTATTCTCTAATGTTTCATGGTTACAACAAGAATAACCAAGAACCACTAAGAGAGATTACAAATAAAACTATTTTTGGGTATCTTATATCTAATAATTTTTTTATGGTTGTCCAGTAAGACACATCTTTCAACATTATAATGGGATGGACTTGGTTAAATTAACATGAAACCATGACTTTTTCATACCAAAAATTTCTCATGTATTTATTCAATCGTCAAATTGGTAAATGTCATGGTAATAAGGCCTCATTTAATACTTTTGAATCTCAGTATATTGTTGCTTTGTTTTATCACACAAAGGGAAAACATTCCATGGTGAAGGATGCGACAATAATCAATGTTCCAAATGATCTAGAAAATATCCCAGCTTACCCATTCATGAATTTCAGTTTTGATTGAATTATTCCAATTAATCAAATAGAATGGGTGGATACAAATCCAAGAACTTTTTCAGTGGATTCCATAAAGTTAGTTGTGGAAATTGTGTCTAAATGATGAGGAGAAATAAATGATTTATGAAACAATAATGAAAACCTAAATTGAAATGTCATCATTCCAAATACCAAATTTCCGTAAGTTTTTGATTCATAATCCACAATAGAAGAAGTCTTTTCACCCTTGGAAAAAGACAACGATGTTGATTACCATCACATCATATTCACTTATGAACATCAAAAAGACTCTTCATCATCTGTTGTGTTGGATATGGTTTCCTTCTCTTCAAGGTGTCGAAATATGGACTCCTCCCAAAGCTTTGAATGTCCTGATTCATCATTTACCCATAAATAAGAGGTAGAAAATGAAACACATGAAGAAGAAGAAGAAGAAGAAGAATAGCAAAAATAGGAATACCTTTGGGATGTGCCTCCAGCATTTGAGGAAGGCCTATCCTCTAATGTGGATGAGCTCATTGAAAAAAATGTTGGTGCATAGAAAGATTCACGCCCACTCTAATTAGTTCTTCGATTTCTTTTGAAGAGAATGAGGAGTATAATTCCTTTTAAAAAAAATTTTGATTTGTTTTCTTGGACGTCAATATAGATTCCAGGTCTTTGATCCGGAGATCTCCACCCATCATTTGGGCATACGTGAAGATCATAAGAGATACAAAAAAGTAGCAAGAAGAACACAACCAACTTAAGCCTCCAATATTGAGGCTTAGGTCGACCAGATTATCTAATCTGATTTCATACAGGGAGTGAAATATCCAATTTTTTTGGCCAATATTATCCCAATTAAAATGAATAATCAGAAAATAAGAGTCTTCATTTATTTCATAGTTCTCTACCAGCATTGTCCCAATAATGAAAATTGGGATCCAATCATAGAAATTTTGATTGATGTTCTAGCTGGCAGTGATGTTCCATCCATCATGGATGAATACTATGTGTATAACCAAATCTATATGGCCCATGAATTTCTGGAATCTATATCCTTTATAACCCCAAAAGGTGTATTTTTTCTATCGGTTATTTCCCTTTGGCTTGATGAATGCTAGAGAGACATATCCACATATAGTGAACCATATTATCAAACCCTTCATGGGGAAATTTATTGATTATATGTTGATGATCTAGTGGTTATGTCCAGAAAAGGTTATGATCGCTTGGTGGATTTTGAGATGAAATTTTGATAGCTTCGAAAACATATTTGATGATGAACCCCTTGAAATGTTCTTTTAGGGTGACCTTTGGAAAATATTTCTATTTTTTTTATGTCATCGTGGAATCGATTTTGATCCCAAGAATACTATATCTATCCATGGAATATAATGTCCTTGAAATATGAATGAGTTGAGAGTACTTCAAAGACACATGGCCTATATAAAAAATTTCATAGTCAATCAAGAAGGAAAGTGTTTTTCCTTCACCAAATTGATGATCAAGGGGGTCATATATCAATGGAACAATGACTTCCAAAAATTATTTGTCACCATCAAGAAATACCTTTCGATCCCATTAGTATTTATGCCACCTATTGAAGGAAAGTTGCTCATTATTCATGTGATAGCCTTAGAGTGATCACTGGGTGCATTCCATCCAAAAAAGAATGATTCTTGGAATGAAAAAACCAATACTATCTCAGTCGAACCATGATTGAAAGAGAGACTTGATATTTAGACATTGAGAATAGATTCTTAGAATTTATATTTTTTGGTTCAGAAACTTAGGCACTATCTGCATCTTTACAAGGTCAACTTCATATCTTGCAATACCATCTCAATTTTATCCACAGTCACCATACTGTTACGGGTTGTTTGTAATGGGGGGATGTTATTGGATAGTATATTGATATACTATTTGTGCATCAGAAATCATTAAAAGGCCATGAATTATAAGACATCCTTGGTGACCACCCATCTTTAGAAGAGACATCATTAAATACTGATCATCTTGATGAAGAAATATTCTATATTCAAGAGAGTTCTCGAATATGGGAAATGTACTTTGATGGTGCATCCAGAAGTCTGATAGGGAAGAGAATAAAATACCCTAGGCTCAACAATGTTGGGTTATAAATTGGGATTATCTCCCTATAGAAGGTAGTATTTTCATACTGCTTCCTACTATTAGAAGGTGGTATCAACAATGAGGTAGAGTATCAGGCTCTCATTAAAGGCCTATAATTATCACACCATGTACTAGGGGATCACTTGGCGGTGAAGTGTTATTCCAAATTGATTATCAAACAAATAAACTGGGATTAATCCATTAGAACAGAATAACTAATCCTCCTTTTTTATTATCTCTGAGAATTAATGGAATAATTTTCCTCCAAACCAGCATTTTCTTTTGTCCTGATATCTCAAAATACCCATGTTGATGCATTTGAAAATGTAGATACAAATCTATAAGATCAAAATTAATACAATACTTTCAATATTATTGATCATCATCGAGTGGTTTCATATTTCATTTCAATCAAAACAGAGTAAATCAATAAAATCAATACCATTCTTGAATCATTTGGTCCTACCATGGGAAGGATGACACCCACATGTATTATGTCCAAAATTGAGTACATTAACTGGGTATAGTAGAAAGGGTGTAGATTTACTGAAGAGAATTTAATTTCACTCTTTATGATGGCTCAGATCACCAAAATATCCTCTATAGATGAGGATTCGATGGAATTATTCTTAGATACATTGATAGGGACAAAACCACGACTGTTATGAAATAAGTACATGTAGAGATTTCACTAAAAAATTGCATCCCTATGAGGTTCATGCCACATTCTTTCATCAACCCCTTGAGTTTATAAATACATTTAAATAATCATGTCCATTTTCTTTATGGTTAATGGATGTAGTGGAACTTTATCCTCTAGCTACAACTAAGAAGTTCAAGAACATTTTTACTACTACTAATTTTTCTCCAAATAAATTGAGGCAATTCCACTCAATGTAGTTGGGGCCAAATGTATCGTTAGATTTTTCAAAGCTAATATAATCACTAGATTTGGTGTCCCTCTTACCATATTGATGAAAAAGACACAAATTTATATTATACTGAGGTCGGGATGGTATATTAGGAACCCAATATCAAATCCAACTCTTCATCCATCAATCACGCATCATCAAAGTAACATATAGAGTCTTTCAACAAAACCCTATAAAATATACAAAAAAAATATGGTGGATAAAGATAATAAATCCTAGATAGATAAAATCTTTCATGATTTGCGGGATTATAGGACTACAGCCCATACTGCCACATGAGCAACTCCATACTCATCGGTATGTGAACAGATGGAGTACTTCCTATTGAAATTCAGTTACTATCACTCCATGTTTTTTTCTCTGACTAGTTATATATATATCCTAAGTTTTATATGTGACTAGATGAGCTGAAGTGATTAAATGATATGAGATTTCATACCTTGCTTCACATGGATGTCTATCAGAACATAATAATACAGGATTTTAAAAAGAAAGTTCTCCTCCTTTCAGTTCCTCAAGGATAATTGGTATTTGTCATCAGGACACTGATGATACTTGGAACAAAGCCTCTAAACATGAGCAAAGGTGGGATGGAACATAATCCATATAAAATTTCCAGTATAATGGATCTTATTCCATACTCACAATGGACCATGAAATAATTACAACTCCAACTAATACAATATTCATGAAGAAGTAATTTGTGTAATTACAAAGATCATGTCCTAGTTTCAAGATGTTAAGTAGCATAAAAACCATCAACCTATCCGCATGAAAAAAAAATACATAGCACCATACACGTCCATGTTGTGTGACATTAAAATAAAAAATTCTTTCATCCTTGTCATATGACCTCAAACTTCACAACACCATTTTCCCTCACAACACAACATTAAACTATACGAATAATGTTTCCTTTATTTAACCTTAATAAATTTATAATGATAAAATAAATTATAATTACATGTGGTCCTTTAGAATATTTATATCTTCCATGGGAAAGAATTACTCACATAATTACCACTCTTTAGTGTCACATGAGCCCAATTTCCCCCTATGATTGAATTAGGTCTTCATGGGGACCCCTTTTGGATAACTACATGTGGCTTGATTCCTTCCCCTGGAAAGATATGTAGTGAGACCTGGGTCTTATTCCCTGGTCCAACCGTAATTTTTATTTAACTAAAAATGACTTACATCCCCACCACAAGACATTAAACTTTATGGCTATTCAAGAACTACATGTGCCATGATTCTCATTTCAATTAGGTACTTAGTGATGCCCAAATATCCAATAACTGCAACCATAAAGAAATATATTTCCCATTTTCCTATCAATGAACCAAACATACACAAATCATTATTCTAGAATACATTGTTTGATTCTAATACCTATAGTGTCTTGACATCAGCTATTACATTGGAATGTATAGAAATCCCTTGTCTCTCACATCACACTCACTTGGTGTGTGTAACGACCCAAACATTCATTTATGAATATTCCTATGGATTTAATTAAATGTCCTATCATGGTTATATGAAATGTGAACTCCATTGGTTTTATGTTTCTGAATTTTAAAATATATTTATGAATATTTATCATTGATAATATAGCCGTTGAACAGTGATCACATGAATAGTATAAATATAGGGGTTTAAGAAATGCAATTTACTCAAAAAAAGGAAGCGATGGCCTCATTCAGTAGACTTGCCCTATACGAAGCCCATTTGTCAAAGCTCAGAAAAGAGGTGACGTCATTGGGATTCTCTTTTGACCAATCTGAGTCCAAGATTGAACACATTAAGCTCGGGTGGAACCGACTATGTGAGAAGTGGATGTTAATAGAGATTAGCACCCAAGCAATTTTATCCGAGCCACCCCAAGAGTCTACCACCATCGCACACCATACCCTACTATCTTATGTGGGTGTTATAAAGGGTTATGTAACAATACACTAGCACTATGACGATGTACATAATTTTTGTATAATGAATGTGCATTAATTTTATTATTTTTACTTTCTAAATATTTTTAAAATTAGAATTAATATTTTTAGTTAATATTAAATGAAGAAAATCTATTTTGTTGAATTAATGTATTTTGTAATTAAATAATATTTTAATAAAATATTATTATAATTAAATTATTTTTTATCAAATATAAATGAACATATAATTTTATGATTGATATTGTATTTTTTATTATGGTTTGAAAGCCGTTTCTTCAAAACCTATGAATTTTTTATAAATTATGGTTTTTATTTTAAATGTAAAAATTCACCTATATCTAAAATTATATAGATAAATTTAATATTACTTTTGGAATTAGGAGAATGAAATTATACAATGGTGAATTTTTCATAATTTTCTGAGACACTCGAATTTTTGGGTAAAAATAAAATACCATTTAAATAAATAATGTATTTTATGACATCATAATGACTCAATAGTGATTTAATAAAATAATATAAACATTATTTTAGGCCAATAAATGTTTTATCATTAATTTTATATGATTTTATATTTTTTTGATTTATTTTACCATACTTTAGTGTACCCACCAAGACTTATAAATCATTTTGTCTTTTTAAATTATTTTCCATGAGAGAGTGACTCACCTACACATAGGAAACCCTATTATTTTAAAGATTTCAACCTTTGTCCTTATAAAATATTATTTTCCAATCCCCTTTTTCAAAAAACATGGGCAAAAACAATGGGATGGTTTGTGGTTTTTATTAGTTTAATGTGAGGTGTCCCAAAACCTAAATAATAATGAATTCCCTCTCCATTCCTATATAAACCCACCGATGCTACCACTTTCTCATCACTCAATGCCTTTGGAGTTAGACCAACCTCTGTTATCCTCTCTCTATAATCCTCCCAAGGTGCTCCAATCTCCCAATAAGCCTCTCTCAAGCCTCTCCCAATCATTTGGGATCACACTTCCAAGTTAGGTATTAATTCCTTTCTCATTTTTGTCCAATATTATTTATGTTGTTATACACTTTTGTATTCAATTAAAAATGTTGGGGTATTATTTCACACCTCCCCCATATTGTCCTATTTATGGTTGGATGATGGGATACCCCTTTATCACTCATTAATTTCTCCCATGTACACATGTTACCATACCGAAATTCCTTGAGGGATTTCTCTATCCTCTTTTACATCCTAGTATTTTTTTTGTATTATGCATCTAAATTCCAATACATTTGTCGGGAAAGGTTTATATATGACCCATTTACTTTCCATTTCATGTATATATTATGAGACACCCTTTTATCTCTCATCAACCATTTTCATGAATCCTTATGCGACACTATTATGCTGCCGAAATTGCACCGCGTTTGTCCCAGCCATGATCATTGTGTAGTGAATACCATACCCATGTCTATATCAAGGATATTATCCTTTATAATCACATACATGTTGAATGGTACATTCATTTATTTATTCAATGTTACTTTATCATGGAATAACTTATGATGTTGATTGATTCCCAGATACATGTGACACACTTAAGCTTGAAATGAAATATTTAAGAATGGTGCTCCCTGATAGCGCTTCAATGTGTTGGGTAAAGTATAGTATCATGATACATCATGTTCAATGGGTGTTGACTCATGCTAATTCAAGTGCAACAAGGGTTTACTCTTGCGTCATGTTCAATTAGGGTTTACTCGTTTACCGTGCGCAATGAGCCTTCGATCATGAAAATTCCATGTTAAGTGTTGTTACTACATTTCCATGTTATGATTATCATGCATTATCATGAATTTATGTTCATGTTTATTTTGTGCTCCCTTGATATGCCTATTGAATAACATGTATTGTATTCCTCATGTTATTCCATGTTTATTCACTTACTGGGATTTATATCTCACCCTTTTCTTATGCAAGTCATTAGGTTAACCCATTCAATGCTAAGTATGATAGAATATATTGGTCATGTAAAGGATTTTTTCAATAATGATGTTGTGTATTTTATGTTCTATGTTTTTATGAAATATTCCTAAGCCCCAAATATCATAGACCATTCAATCTTCTATATTGTATCAATTGAATATTTTATGTAATAAAACATGTTTATGTGTGTAATTAAAAGAAGGGTTGCTATAGTTGTTATTAGAGGATAGGTTTAGTTATTTTTGGGATTAGGATTACAAAACCCTACTGAAGACATAGAGATGTGAATATGTATAATAAAAACACCCTTAAGTATTGGTGAGTATTGAGTAAGTGGTTTATCAAGAAAACACATCCCTGTGTGGATATGAGTAGGTAGAGGTGGCTTTGGCATAGATGTATCCTTGGGGTAAAACCTAAAAACACCACTTTGATCTAGACTCAAACGGGAAATGGTGCACAACAACGGGCCATGCTACACTCAGGGTTATGACACTACCAGGGGAAATGCATTAGTAAATTCACGAGTTTTGTATGAACCCTTATTCAGGGAATGAAAAAAATTCCCTTAAGAATATATTTTAGAAAGGAAATCCTAAATAGAATAGATTGAAGCCTATGGATTCATAAGTTAAGGAAATAAATGTTATTTATAAGTCATCTGTTTTTTTCCTTGGATTCCCCTTTATATGTTAATACATTAAGATACTCATCCTAATGTCTATATTGGATAGATTATAACCTGAATAAAAATGTAAAATGTAGGGTTATCTTCCATGGTTCTACGCATTCTTTTATATCCAAAAAGATTAGTTGAACAATCCCAACACCACCATAAATCATGGATGTAAAGATGTCGGTGAGTATGGAAAATGGGGATATCATCGCATCCCATGAATATAACTCATCCCCTGTCATAATTTGTGGATTGAATTTCTTGGTGAACCTAGTCATACTCCCTCTAATGGAATTTGACCCAATTCATGGAATGGATTGTATTTCCATATATAGATCAAACATATATTTCCATGAGAGAGAAATCACACTCCATGTGGAGAATCGACCCCCGATTCTATACAAGTGAAAAGAAGGAAGAAGAATCTTATTTAGTTACATCATCTCAAGCATGGATATTACAGCCCAATGAGCACGCATATCTGGCTCAGATGATTGAGTCTATGGAGGTAACCATCCTTGAATACATGCTTATTGTGAGGGAATTCATTGAAGTGTTTCCCGAGGAATTGCCTTGTCTTCTCCTAGAAGAGATGTCGAATTATCAATTAATATTATACCGGATATGTTCCCAATATCCAAGACTCCATATAGAATGGATTTTGTGGATCTTCAGGAGCTAAAGAAACAACTACAGGAGAATCTAGATTAAGGGTTTATACGTCCTAGTGCTTCACCATGCGGTGCACCAATCCTCTTCATCAAGAAGAAAGATGGGTCAATGTGCATTTTTATCGATTATCATGAGCTTAACAAAATCATGATAAAGAACAAGTATCCTCTCCCATGAATTGATGACATGTTTGATCAGCTATGTGGAGAACAATACTTCTCCAAGGTGGATTTGTAGTTTGGATATTATCAAGTAAAAGTGAAGAATGAATATATCAGCAAGACTGCTTTTCGTACAAGATACATGCACTATGTATTCATAATAATGCCTTTCAGACTCACTAATGCTCTATAAATCCTCAAGAACTTGATTAATAGAGTATTTAAGGATTATATCGACAAATTTTTGGTAGTCTTTATAGATGATATTCTGATATACTTGAAAACCTAGGAGGATCATGAGGAGCATCTACGAACTAAACTAGAGACCTAGCAGAAGGAGAATCTCTATGAAAAGTACAGAAAGTGTGAGGTCTGGTTCAAAGAGGTATCATTCTTGCAAATATCATCACAAGAAAGGGGATATCTATGGATCCTTTCAAAACATATGCAATTGAGGGATGGCTGAGGCCAACATCCGTAACATTTCTCCATAGCTTCTAGAGGATGAATTGTGAGAAATTTCTCATTATTATCCAAACCTTTTACCAAGATAACTCAGAAGGGAGTAATGATTTGTTGGAGTGATGAATGTGAAGAAAGCTTCAAGGAGTTAAAAAAGAAGGCATATCACTGTGCTCAGGCTCACTTTACCCACATGTGGATATCTTTTTGTGGTATTCAGTGATGCTTTAAAGAAGGGTCTGGGCTGTGTGTTATTGCAAAATGATAAAGTCATTTCCTATACATCATGTCATTTGACTGTTCAAGAGTAGAATTATCCAACACATGATTTGGAGTTAGATTTGGTGATCTTTGCTTTAAAATTTTTGTAGCATTATCTCTTTGGGGAGAAGTGTGAAATATATAGGGACCACAAAAGCCACAAGTATATATTCACATAGACAGAGTTGAACATACTCCAACAAAGATGGTTAGAGATGATCAAAGACTATAACTGCTCAATCCATTAACACCCTGGGAAAGCGAACAAGGTAGAAAATGCTCTATGTATAGAGGACCCAACATTTCTATCATTGATGAGAATTGAGAAGGATCCCTTCTTCATTGACTTGATGAAGATTGACATGTGAATAATAAAGAATGGAACATCATAAATCCTTTCACAAATTATTTCTCAAAATCTATTTTGGAAAGGTTTAGTTATGCTAAAAAGGATGATGTGGGAATTCATAAGAAAGTGGAATATATCAAAAAAGGGCGATCCTTAGATTTCAATGTTAATAAAGAAGAAATTATGAGATTTGGGAAAAGACTTTGTGTTCCATCAAGTCCAGAGCTGAAGAAGGAACTTTCGGATGATGCACACAGTTCAAATTTCTCTATTCACCCTGGAAACAAAATTATGTATCGAGATCTCTAACGGAATTGTTGGTGGGATAATATGAAGAATGAGATTTCTGAGTATACATCAAAGTGCCAGGTGTGTCAGCAAGTGAAGGTAGAGAGGCAGAATACTAATGGGATGATGAAAACATTTCCCATACGATCATGGAAATGGGAGAACATCACCATGGACTGTTTCGCACGGAATCCGGGGATGACCTCATGGACGGGAGATTCAAACGTTCCGATCGGTTTCTAATAGGTTTGTTCATAGAACCGGAAACATCCAATGATTCCACATCCTTTTGGACCTACTTTCCAAAGGCAGGCGCTCATTAGCTTGTGGACTAATGAGGCTTAGGAATTTTCATTGGTCGAGAGGATGGGAGGTCAGACTCATCACACCTTTTTGAGGGGAATTATTGTCTACTCTGGGACTCTCTTTATAGATTTAAGTTATGTTCGTGAATCCTTATTACATTACCAAGTATAAAATGTGCTTTCCTTTAGTTTTAACAATCAATGATTAAATATGCAAGAAATTTAGAGAATCTTTTATATGTATTCGAGGTTCTTCATCAATAGAGAATCATCTATATCTGTTTAGAGATTCTTGGTCAATGGTATCCTTCAAAACATTTATATAAAAGTTTCTTGGTCATTATGATGACCAGGCTGGTTTTAAAGCCACTCAGTGGGGCACTTGAAGTTTATCGTCATTCAGAAGGACAGAGATTATTTCAAAGTTGGGATCGAACCCATAAATGGGCTACCTACGTATCCTTTGTTTTGGAAAAGGAATCAGAACCCACGTAGTTCGAGTAATGGAGTATGATGTTTATGATTGATGGATCAAAAAATGAATGTCATAATTACTTTTACATTCTAATATCACGTGAGTCATGCTCGGTGTGAGAAAAAAGAGGTATTAGTAAAATTTAGACAATTGTGCCATGAAAGATGCAATCATAAGAATTTGTTTGGGGCTTATGTATGGATGACTGCCTAGATAGATGAAGGTTTAGGATCTACTTTTAGGGAGAAAATCCATGAACATGGTCCATAAAGTTATATGTGCTTCATGGAGATTTTGAATACTCTAATCTTGGGGCTTACTCCTAAGGAGGATGCCCAAGTTAGGAGGGGACTTATGATTGGGTTTTATTCCTAAAAAGGAAACCCAAATCAAAGGTAAATTATGACTGGTTAAGAGAAGTTTAAAGGGATTTGGAGCTTACTCCTGAAAAGGAAGCCCAAGGTTATGACTGAGTCTTATTCCTGAAAAAGGAGACCCAGGTTAGGGATTAAGGTTTGGGGCTTACTCCTGAGGAGGATGCCCATATTTGAGGTTGGGGTTTATTCTTAAGAATGATGCCCAAGATTAAAGGACTTGATTGGGGCTTACTCCTGAGGAGGATGCCCAAGATTAGGAACTTTAAGAATTTGGGGCTTACTCCTGAGGAAGATGCCCAGATTAAAGGTTTTATAACTGGGGATTATTCCTGAAAAGGAGACCCAGGTTAAGATTCTCTCATTTTAAAGGATGAGGTTGAATTAATGAACTCTCCGTATTTTTAGTGAAATAAGGATATTTACATCACTAGACTTTAAGAGAGATTTCACAGAATTCTTTTCAGATAGGAAAGTCAAATCAAGAAATCATTCCATAAATTGCTTTGAAGAGTGTCTTGAAGACTGAATCTTGAAAAGGAAAGGTGAAATGGCTTAAGAGGCGTAAAATGGGCAAGATGGGCACCCAAAAAGATAGGGGCGTGCAAGTCTTGAAAGGCGCGCAAGTCCTGCGGCGGCGCGCAAGTATTGGCCGCGCAAGTATACTTGCGCGACACATGGTGTATTTGCGCGATTTTCAATCAGAATTGAAATACTTGAGCGACTCTTGATAAAACCCTTTAGAATCCCCTTGAGGTTCTTCCAAAAAAGGGACGCGCAAGTTATATTGAAGGAATTAAGTCGGCGCGCAAGTGTTTGATAAGTTTCAACACTTAGTCCTTCCTTCTTCTCTTTAGATCTTCCGTTCTAGGTAAGAAATTACCTTAGAAGTGTTTCGGAAGCTTTGAGAAGAGACTTGGGCGTCGTGAGCATCAATCCGAGTTTCTGGAAAAAGATCCTCCTCAATGGGGGGCCCACAGGGTCTATTTATAGGCAATAGATGACCCAGGGCGGTTACCGGGCGATTACCATTTAGGTCGCGCAAGTCACCTGCGCGACCAAGGTCGCCGCGCAAGTATACTTGCGCGGCAATGGTATAACTTGCGCGGTGGATTTGCTGTTGATCCTTTGTTCATGCCTTTGTAGATTTTTCATGTTTTCTTCAAAGGATGAATCACTTTCAGCTGAGATATTCCCTTTTCCGATCTTTAGATTCTGTGACGAAAGGAGCGTCAACAAAATTCCCCCCTCAGAGTTGGATCCGGAGAGAAATGAGGATTTGATTCTGAGGAAATCGAATCCCTCCAAAGGAAAAGGGATGGCGCGCAAGTCTTTCAGTGCGCAGAGGGCGGCGCGCAAGTCTGTGTCGCGCAGGCCTTAAGCGCTCTGGGTGTGGCGCGCAGGTAGGCTTCCTGGCCTATAAATACACGTCCTCATCTCCGTTACATGCATCTGGATTTCCGGATTTCTCGAGCTCTCGCCGCGCAAGTCTTCCTCGCCGCGCAAGTCTCTTGTTTTCACTGTTTCCCTGCTGCCGCGCTACTCTCAAGGTAATAGGGCTTGCGCAGTAATACTTGCGCGACAAATACTTGTGCGGCACATGTATTACTTGCGCGACATCTCCATACATGCGCGCCTTAATTCCTTAGCCATTTTTTCAAATTTCTTCACAAAATTTATGAAAAATAAACCCATTTAAGAGTTATTTTATTCATCTTTTGTGCAGATTCAGTGGTTCCCAAGGGAATTGGAACGGCTTATGAACTGGCTAGCAAGCGGATTGATGATATGATGGACATCATTGTCCATGATTACTATGATATCTGCGACAGCACTTTCCCAGATTTGGCTATGTATTTGAAGAAATATCATCTTAACTTCCCACAGAGCATCTACTTGTCTCTATGTGGTCATGGTCACTTGCAAGGAGTCAAAAATGCAAACAACTATACATTTGAAATGCAACTGCGCTGCTACTCCTTCATTTCGGTTATGCTGTGCATTAAGAGCAACAACAATGGTGTGAACATTCAAATTCTCCTTCCATACCATTTCCCTGCAGATATGAAAATGGCAAACCCATGAGCTGAAATGTTTTCCACTACCGGTTGGTGGAGAGAAGACAAACATGGTATTAGAGCAATATCTGAAAAGAGTACTCTCTCCAAATGGCTCTTTACTTCCAAAGCTCCATTCTCAAATCCATGTATCCATCTTCCAAGTCTCTTGGACAGAAACAGAGTCACTGTTTGATCAGCAGAAAATTTTCTCAAACCGCACTCAAGAACATCCTCTTACAATTTTTTTTCAAGAAGAGCTGGTATCACTGCATCTCTTTTTGTATCCAGTTGAATGAATGAATTCCAGGTGGTTGCTGATGAAGCTCGGGATGTCGTAAATCAAATGAAGTGTTATGTTGAAAGCCTCTTGTAATTCTTGAAAAAGAGAAGAGACTCCAGTCTGTGGATGTCCTTCTAACTCTTGTGTATCAATGAAAAACACTTTTGTCTTCAATCATTTTTACCTGAATTCTTTCATTACCTGCTTCAAATTTACATAAGCTAATGGGCCTAGTAAGCATAGTTTGATTTTTACTAGGATTATTACAAATAACCCTACAAACTTTGAATCTTTTAATTGCTCAATATTACCTAAATCATACAAAAATGTATATTTAGTGAGCTGGAACATGACTTTTATTCAGAGTTCCTTTGTCTTTTGTGTGGGTAGTTTAAAGTCATGCACGCCGGACATAAAGAGGCTAATGTTTAAGGTCGAAATAGATTTGACCGAAAATGGATTAAAAATGGATTCAATTCTTTGACAGTTTATATGAAAACATATTACCATACTCAAGTATGAGAGAAAAAATGTAAACTATGGCTTAAGAATATTTGAATCTGAGGAATGATATGAAAAAGAGCTAAAAAAGGCATTAGAAGAAGTAGTTTCCAAGAATTAAGTTACTATTATTTAACAAAAAACCCGTTAGGGGGTTGAAATATGCAGGGCCACCTATGGGCATTGGCTGCATGGTCAAATAAATAGCATCTTTCGGCAGACGAGTCTGTTATGTGGACTGTTTATGCAAGGCCACCTATGGGCACGTGCTGCATAGTCAGGCGAAAGAACTCTTAGAAATTTACTTTCCTAGTGCTAAAAGCCAGTGAAAGTTTATGGAGATTCAAAATTTCTAAAGTATAGAGTTTGTTGTATGGAAAGAGGTACTTGAATATGGAGAAGATATTTCCGAAAAAATATCGAAGAACTGGATGAACATCACTCCTACGAAGGTCTGACCCAAACGTAGGGAAGAAGAATAAACCATAGACTTGAATACTTTCAGATCATGAAAAAAGGATATGGGACAAATATGTTAAGGATGGCTATTTTTTGCGGATCCCTACATACTGTCGTTTAAGACAAATAAGGACAAAAGAGGCATTCTTCCCAAGAATGAAGTTACTATTATTTAACAAAACCCGTTAGGGGGTTGAAATATGTAGGGCCACCTATGGGCATTGGCTGCATGGTCAAATAAATAGCATCTTTTGGCTGACAAGTCTGTTATGTGGACTGTTTATGCAAGGCCACCTATGGGCACGTGCTGCATAGTCAGGCAAAAGAATTCTCAGAAGTTTGACATTTTTGTGATTAGAAGTCATGAAAAGGGTTATGAAGATCTGAAAATATTTAAGGTTAGGATTATAACACATAAACATGGGTATTGTCCAATGTATATAGAGATACATAGGTCAATGATAACCATAATCATGTTGTGGCCGGGTCCTGAATTGAAACTTGGACTTCACTACGTATCTCATAAGAATGAGAATCAAGCCATACGTAGTTCTTGAAATGCAGTTTAACGTCATGCAGGAAGAAAGTATGAGTGATCTTAGTATAGGGTCATAGAATTCGGACCATAATAATGAATACACAGTGTGTGTTTTCATGAGGACTTTTCAGCCAAGGGACTGAAAGTGAAATTTGGGGTTAGGCCCAAAAGACTTGGGACTGGATTCGAGGGACACTCGAATGTTCCTACATATCCCATAAGGATGGGAATCAAGTCCACGTAGTTCTAGAACTACCCTTTGTACAAATTTGGTTCGTACATGTGAAGGGTGAAAGGGGACTTTAGTGCAATGATGGTTTAACCTGAGATAAAAATTTTAGGCATTACCATGTATGCACGCAGTCTTTTGAAATGAAACATGATTGAAAAAAATCAATGTCAATAATGGTTCCTTCTCAAATGAGGAAATCAAAAAAAAATTGTAGTTTATTGTCGTACCGGACAAAAGTGTTGTATAGTTTAACGTCATATAACAAGGACAAAAGTGAATCAATGTAAAGATATTGATTCCAGGGGCAGTTTCACAAATCAACATCATATGAGGTTGTGGTGAACCGATGTGAAGAGATTGTTTTTTGTGCTTGAACCCTGGGAGGTTGCCTACATACCCAGCCTGGAGGGCAAGGATCAAAGTCTGTGTAGTTCAATTAAAGAATGAATCAATGATCAAGTTGTTCTTGTGGACAATGATCTAATAAAAAATATTGTTGGGACTTACACATGGTTAGTGGCCCAAAGGGAGTGTTATGGTTGATGTTCGCTCTAAGCTCACGTGAGTCATACTCAGTGTGAGAAACAAGAGGTAATAACAACCTTAACGATGTACAGTTTAATGTCATGTAGGACATAAAAAGGGGACTATGCAGTTTAAAGTCTTGCAGTTAGGACTATTGGTGCTGCACAGTTTAGTGTCATGTAGCAGGGACAAAATACAGTTTAATGTCATGTAGGACATATCAAGGATTTTCTGTACAGTTTAGCGTCATGTAGTTAGGACAATGGGGATAAAAGAGTTTAACTTCATATTGGACGAAAGGGGGACTGTGCAGTTTAATGTCATGTAATTTAGGACGTCACAGTTTAACGTCTTGCTGGACATAAGGGATTTGCAAATAGCTTATGGTCATATACATGGACCAGGGATGATGCAGCTTAAGGTCATGCTGGACGGTTTAGGGAACTTTTTCACCGTTTAATGTCGTGTGGGACGAAGCTACAGTTTAAAGTCATACTGGACCATTGCTGTATAGTTTAACGCCATATAGCAAGGACGAACTGGTGCTGTACAGTTTAAAGTCATGTAGCTAGGACTAAGGTGAACCAATATGAGGATATCAGTTCTGGGGAATTTTTATAGTTTAACGTCATGTTGGACGATGAAAGTGCCACACAGTTTAATGTCATGTTGCTAGGACACAATATAGTTTAATGTCATCTCGGACATTGAAGGTGACACAGTTTAACGTCATGTTGGATGAAGTTGCAGTTTAAGGTCATATTGGACCATTGCTGTATGAACCAATTGTAAGAGTCTTGGTTCTGGGAACAATATTTTGTGTTGATACAAAATACTTCTTCAGAAATCTGGCATTAGTTGGAGTCGTGATGTGTTCTCCATCCATTGAGATTAGAGAATACGCTCCATTGGAGTAGACCTTATGTATTGAATAAGGTCCTTCCCATTTTGGTTCAAGTTTGGGAGGCTTCTTTCCTGGTATCATTGGTGCTCTGAGAACCAATACCAATTCTCCCTGAATGAATGAACGAAGACGAACTTTTTTGTTAAAAGCTCGTGCTATCCGATTCTGATAGATTTCCAAGTGGTGCAAAGTGCACAATCTTTTCTCATCTAACTGTTCCAATTCATTCAACCACTTTTGGGATTGCTCATCTGTTGATAACTGATCACAAATGGCTATTCTGAGTGAGGGAAATTGAACTTCAATTGGCAAGACTGCTTCTGTTCCATATACCAATGAATATGGAGTAGACCGCGTTGCATTGCGAGTGGTAGTCCGATAAGCCCATAAATCATGAAAGAGTTTATCAGGCCATGACCTCTTATCTTTATCCACCATCTTTTGCAGTATGTTTGAAAGAGTCTTGTTGAAGGCCTCTATCTGGCCATTAGCCGCTGCATGATATCGAGATGAATGGTTGGACTTAATGTTGTATTCTTGATACAATTTCTTTACCTCAGAAGAACAGAAGTTGGTGTCGTTGTCCGTCAATATGGTATGAGGGACACCAAATCTAGTAATGATGTTAGACTTGATGAAGCTAACAATGCATTTAGAACTGACTTCTTTGAGAGGTACTGCCTCTGCACATTTGGAAAAGAAATCAGTAGCAGTAAGAATGTACTTAAACTGCTTGGCCGTAGCTGAAGGGTAAGGTCCCACCACATCCATTCCCCATGTGGAAAATGGCCATGAGTATTTAGCTGTATGAAGCAACTCTGTAGGTTTATGAATGAAGTTGGCATATACTTGGCATGAATGACACTTCTTTGTGAAATTAACACAATCTTGTATCATTGATGGCTAGAAGTATCCAAGCCTTCGAATTTGATCAGACAGTCTATGTCCAGACTGGTGGGCACCACAGACTCCTGCATGCACTTCTTTTATGACATCCATTCTCTCTTCACCATCAATACATCTGAAGAGAACTCCATCAAAACCACGTTTGTAGAGAATTTTCTCGAGGTGGTTTGGACCATCATAAAGAGTAAAATTGACCACACGTCGCCGAATTTGTTCTTTCTCAGCTCTATCAGGTGGAAGTGTTCCATTTTGATGGTATTCCTTGATAGGTGACATCCATCCTGTAGTATGACCATACGGTTCAGGAATGGGACTAATTTCATTAATTTCCTCTGTTCTGACTTGAACATAAGGTGAAATTGCACGACGGTGGGCAATACAGATGGTTGTCTCGTCACGATTTGGATCTGCTAAAGCTGTGGCTATATTAGCCAGTGCATCAGCTTGAGCATTTTGTGATCTTGGGACATAAGAAAATGTCGGTTCTGAAGGGAATTCCGACATTAACTCTCTGACGTAATCATACAAAGGGATTAATTCTTCTTTTCTGATGGCATAATCCCCATTGATTTGTTTGATTACCAGGTCTGAATCACCTTTCACCTTTAAGTGATTCACTTGTGCTTGAAGTGCTAACTCCAAGCCTGTAATGAGAGCTTGGTATTCAGATTCATTATTGGTACCACATTCCCACAACAAAAAGGAATAAGGTAACACTGCCTTATCTGGAGAAATGAGAACAATTCCTAAACCAACTTTGTTGAATTTAGGATTTTCCATTTTCTTCCATGTTGGACTTCTAGAAGCACCATCAAAATACATTTCCCATGTTTGAGGACTCTCTTGAATAGAGAAAACTTCCTCATCAGGGAGTTCGATATCTGAATACGTGTCTTCCACTGAAGGATGTTCAGCCAGAAAATCAGCAAGAGCTTGGCCCTTAATTGCCTTTTGAGACACATACTGGATGTCGAACTGCTGTAGAATAACCACCCATCTTGCCAGGCGTCCTGTAAGCATTGGACGACTAAGGATGAATTTGAGCGGATTATTGCGAGATACCAATTGGACCTCGTGATGTTGCAGGTAGTGTCTCAGTTTCTGAACTGCAAAGATTAATGCTAGGCAGCACTTTTCAATACTCGAATACCGGGTTTCTGCTTCAAGCATAGTTCTACTGAGATAGTAGAGACTATTTTCATTCCCAGCATCATTCTTTTGAGCGAGAAAGGCACCCAATGATCGCTCTAAAGCTGTCACATAGAGGATAAGAGGCCTACCCTCAACAGGTGGCATGAGTACTGGTGGACTTAAGAGGTATTTCTTGAGAACATCAAATGCTTCTTGACATTCTTCAGTCCACTGGTAAGTGACTCCTTTCTTTAATAATTTGGTAAAGGGTAAACTTTTGTATGACAACCCTGCTTTTTATTACAACTTAAACATGCTTTATTACATAAAACATCACTTGATACAACAAAGAAGATCGAGAGGTTTAGTGTCTTTGGGGATTAGGATCATTACATAAAAACTTTAAACATGAAATACAACATCCTTATTGAAAACTTCCTTTACATGACCACTACATTCCTTCGTACTTAGCATTGCATGGGATAACCTGAGGACATGCATAAGAAAAGGGTGAGCTATAAAGCCCAGTAAGGGAGTACACAATGAATAACATGAGGAGTAAAATACATGTTAGGCAATAGGCATATCAATAGAGCATAAGAGAGACATGAACATAAAGGCATGATAAAGCATGATAATCATAGCATGGAAATGTGGCAACAACACTTAACATTGAATTAGCTTGAGCCAAGGCTCATTGCACATGGAGCATGAGTAAACCCTCATTGCACTTGAAGCACGAGTAAACCCTCGTTGCACTTGAATTAGCATGAGTCAACACTCATTTCACATGGCGTATCATGATACTATACTTTACCCAATGCATTGGAGCGCTATCAGGGCGCACCCTTCTTAAACATTTCATTTCATGCATAAGTGTGCCACATGGATCATAAAACATGGATTCATAAAACATAATCATTTATTCCACGATAAAGGAATGTGGAATTCATACATGAAACTTTACAATCAATAAGTAAACGTGCATAAAGGTGAATACCCTTGATGGAGAAATGGGCATGGAATTCACTACACAATGATATTGGCTTAGAAAATCGGTGTGATTTCGGCAGCGTAACGGCGTGACATAAGAATTCATAAAAAGGCTGATGAGAGAGAAAGGGGTTCCTCATCATATTTACATGTAATGGACAGTAAGAAGTTCATATAGATACATGTCCCAACAATTGAAAAGGAATTTAGATTCATGATACAAAAGTATTGCTTGAATATAGAAGAGGAGAAAAAGGTTCCTTTCGGAATTTCGGCATAGTAACGGGTGTACATGGGAGGCATTTAATGAGAGAGAAAGGGGTATCCCATCATTCAAAAAATAAGAGGGCAGTATGGGAGAGGTGCGAAACCATACCCCAACATTCATAAATTAAATTAAAAGGGCAATACAACTTAAAGAAAATTGACAAAAATGAGAAAGGAAGAAAAACCCTTACTTGGAAGTGTGCTTCCAAAGGCTAGAGAGAGGCTTGTGAGAGGCTTCTTGGGAGCTTGGGGCACCTTGAGAGGATTCTAGAGAGAGTAGGGCAGAGGTTGGACGAACTTCAAGGGCTTTGGGTGAGGAGGAAGTGGAAGCTTGGGTGGGTTTATATAGGAAAGGTGAGAGAATTCTTTATTATTTAGGTTTGGGACCCCTTATATTAAAATAATCCAAACCACAAACCAACCCATGGTATTTGCCCATGGTTTCTGGAAAAGGAAAGAGGAAAACAATATTTTAGAAGTCCAAGGTCCGAACTTATTAAAAAATTAGGGTTGCTTATGTGGAGGTGAGTCACACTCCCATGGAAATTAATTTAAAAAGGCAAAGTGTTGAATAAGTCTTGAGGGATCCATTAATGCTTTGAAAAGTGAGTCAAACAAACCCAAAACCTCATTATTTTAATGATAAAACATATATTGGCAGAACATATGGATTATGGTATTTTATTACATCACCATTGGGTCATTATGATGTCATAAAACACATTATATATATAAATGGTATTTAATTTTTACCCAAAAATTTGACTGTCTCAGAAAATTATGAAAAATTCACCATTGGATAATTTCGACGTCCTGATTCCAAAAATAATATTTATTTTATCTAAATAATTTTCTAAATATGTGAATTTTCACTTTTAAAATAAAAACCGACATTTATAAAAAAATTCACGGGTTTTGACAGAAATGGCTTTCAACCCTAAATAAAAATTTTAATTGCATTCATAAAATTATAAGATCATTTTTATTTAATAAAAATTAATTTAATATTAATAATAATATTTTATTAAAATATTATTTAATTCAAAAATCCTTTAATTTAATAAAATATAATTCTTAATTAAATAATAACTAAAAACATCATTTGTACTTTAAAAACTAATTACAATGCATCAAAAATGACTAGAAATTATATTTATTATTATATACAAAAAATAATGTACATGAACATGGTGCTACTTATTTGTTACATAACCCCTTAAAATAGCCGCATAAGACCTAAGGGTAAGGTGTGCGATGGTGACAGACTCTTGGGGTTGCTCGGATAACATCGCTCGAGTGGTAATCTCTATCAACTTCCATTTTTCCCGTAGACGATCACGTTCGAGCTTGACTTGATGAAGCTCAGCTTGGGCTTGGTCAAGGGCAAAGCCCAAAGACGCCACCTCCTTTCCGAGCTCCGACAAATGGGCTTCGTAAGGGGCAATTCTACTGGATGAGGCCATCGCTTCCTTTGTCTGAGTAGAAAATTGGTTCGTTAAAGCCTTATATTTAAACTACCCAGACGATCACTGTTCAACGGCTATAAATGTAACGGTCACAAATCTTAACGTAAAACATAAAGAAGTTTACATCTTATAAAAACATAAAGAAACATTTAACTGGATCAAGAGGGATTTTCCATTAATGAAATTTTGGGCCGTTACAACATTCCCCCCTTAAGAAATTTCGCCCTCGAAATTTTCCTTTTCCCACACTAAAACAAATGTGGGTAACTTAGCTTCATCATATCCTCTGACTCCCAAGTTGCTTCTTCAAACTTGTGGTTTCTCCACAACACCTTGACGAGGGGCATTGTCTTATTTCGTAGAACTTTTTCTCTACGATCCAAGATCTTCACTGGTTGCTCCTCATAAGAAAGATCGTCTTCTAATTGTACCACCTCAGAAGAGAGTACATGTGAAGGGTCTGGTATGTACTTCCTTAAGAGGGATACATGGAAGACATCATGCACCATGGCCATAGTAGGTGGAAGTGCTAGTCGATAGGCCACAGCCCCAACACGATCAAGAATCTCGAAGGGGCCGATGTACCTTGGACTTAACTTCCCTTTCTTTCCAAACCTCATGACCTTCTTCCACGGAGATATGCGTAAAAACACCATGTCTCCGACTTTAAACTCAAGGTCTCGTCGACGATTATCTGCATAACTCTTCTGTCGACTTTGGGCTGCCTTGATATGCTGCTGAATGGTTTTCACCTTCTCCACCATTTCTTCGACCATCTCTGGTCCAAGCAGCTTACGTTCACCGACCTCATCCCAACATGCCGGTGTTCTACACCTTTTCCCATAAAGGGCTTCATATGGTGCCATTTGGATGCTTGAGTGGAAACTATTATTATAAGAGAACTCAACCAGAGGAAGATGCTGATCCCATCCTCCTTTAAATTCCATTGAGCACGCTCTCAACATATCCTCAAGTGTTTGGATAGTCCGCTCGGATTGGCCATCAGTTTGAGGATGATAGGCCGTACTGAAGTTCAGTTCAGTATTCAGAGCATGTTGAAGACTCTTCCAAAACTTAGAGGTAAATCTTGGATCTCGGTCAGACACAATAGATAGTGGTACTCCATGCAACTGTACCACTTCCCTGATGTATATCTGTGCCAGTTGATCCAAAGAGAAATCCTCTCGAATAGAAATGAATTGTGCAGTCTTTGTAAGACGATCCACAATAACCCAGATTGCATTGTTGCTTTTGGATGTCCTTGGAAGTCCAGTGACGAAGTCCATAGTGATGTTCTCCCATTTCCATTCTGGTATGGGCAATGGTTGCATCATCCCCTTAGACTTCTGCCTCTCTGCCTTCACTTGCTGACACACCAGGAACATTGATGTATATTCGGCGATCTCCTTCTTCATATTATCCCACCAAAAGTTTTCTCGGAGATCTCGATACATCTTTGTGCTCCCTGGGTGAATAGAGAAATTTGAACTATGTGCATCATCCAAAAGTTCCTTCTTCAGCTCCGAACTTGATGGGACACATAGTCTTTTCCCAAACCGCACAATTCCTTCTTCATTAACATTAAACTCTGAGGATTTTCCCTTTTTGATAGCTTCCACTTTTTCTTGGATTCTCGCGTCATCCTTTTGAGCATCCTTTAACCTTTCCAAAAGAGATGGTTGAGCAATCATTTGTGAAAGGATTGATGATGTTCCCTTCTTTATGATTCCCACGTCCATCTTCATCAAGTCTAAGAAGATTGGATCCTTCTCAATTCTCATCATTGATAGAATTGCTGGATCCTTTCTACTTAGGGCATCCGCCACCTTGTTCGCCTTCCCAGGGTGGTAATGTATTGAACAGTCATAATACTTTATGAGCTCTATCCATCTTCTCTGGCGCATATTAAGCTCTTTCTGTGTGAATATATATTTATGACTCTTGTGGTCAGTATATATCTCACATTTCTCTCCATAGAGATAATGCCGCCAGATTTTCAAGGCAAAGATCACCGCCGCCAACTCCAGATCATGCGTTGGATAGTTTCGCTCATGGATTTTCAACTGTCTTGAGGCATAGGATATCACTTTATCATTCTGCATCATCACACATCCTAAGCCCTTCTTCGAAGCATCACTGAATACCACAAAAAGCTCCCCACTTGTGGGTAAAGTGAGCACGGGTGCAGTGATAAGCCTCCTTTTCAACTCCTTGAAGCTTTCTTCGCATTCATCACTCCAAGCAAACTTTACTCCCTTTCGAGTTAGCTTGGTAAGAGGGTTGGACAATCGTGAGAAGTTTTTCACAAATCGTCGATAATATCCAGCTAACCCCAAGAAGCTACGGATATCAGTTACCGATGTTGGCCTCGGCCATCCCTCAATTGCATCTGTTTGGAGGGGTCCACAGATATCCCATTGCTTGTGATGATATGGCCCAAGAATGAGACCTCCTTCAACCAGAACTCACACTTGCTGTACTTGGCATAGAGCTTCTCCTTGCGCAAAGTCTCCAGTACAGTTCTTAAATGCTCCTCATGGTCCTCCTTGGTTTTGGAGTATATTAGAATATCATCTATAAAGACTACCACAAATTTATCTAGGTATTCTCTAAAGACTCTATTCATCAAGTCCATGAATATTGCTGGAGCATTGGTGAGTCCAAAAGGCATTACTATGAATTCATAGTGCCCGTACCTTGTACGAAAAGCAGTCTTGGGGATATCTTCCTTCTTCACCCTTACTTGATAATATCCCGACCGCAAGTCGACCTTGGAGAAGTATTGTGCTCCACGCAGCTGATCAAACAAGTCATCGATTCTTGGGAGAGGATACTTGTTCTTTATCGTGATTTTGTTAAGTTCATGATAATCGATGCAAAGCCGCATCGACCCATCCTTCTTCTTGACGAAGAGGACTGGTGCACCCCATGGTGATGCACTTGGGCGTATAAACCCTTTATCCAGATTCTCCTGTAGTTGTTTCTTCAGTTCTTCAAGCTCAACCACAGCCATTCTATATGGAGTCTTGGATATTGGTAGCGCCCCAGGTATAAGTTCAATTGAGAACTCAACATCTCTTCTTGGAGGAAGACCAGGAAGTTCCTCGGGAAATACTTCAGCGAATTCCCTCACAATAGGCATTTCTTCAAGGGTGGTTTCTTCCTTTGACTCAATCATCTGAGCCAGATATGCATGCTCATAAGGCAGTAATATCCATGCTTGAGATGATGGATCTAAATGAGATTCATCTTCCTCGTGACACTTGTAACGAATCGGGGGTCGATTCTCCATATGGAGTGTGATTTCCCTCTCCCGACAATTTATGTTGGCTCTATATAAGGAAAGCCAATCCATGCCAAGAATTACATCAAATTCCACCAAAGGGAGTATGACGAGGTTCGCCGGGAAATTCAATCCACAGATTATAACAGGGGAGGACTTATACTCATGGGATGCAATGATTGCCCCATTTGCCGTACTCACCGACATCTTTACTTCCATGGTTTGTGGTGGTGCAGGGATTGTTCTACTAAACTTTTGAGATATAAAAGAATGCGTAGAACCTGAATCAAAAAGTACGTTCGCTATTCTTGAATGAATAACTAGCGTACCTGTCACCACTTCGTTGTCGGGGTTCACTTTGGCAGAAGTGATGGCAAAAGCTCTTCCTTGCTGTCTTGGAGGTTGTTGATTGCCTCCGATAACCCTTGGATTAGGGCATTGATTCGCAAAATGACCCGGTTCTTTGCATTTGAAGCATTGAACAACACGTTGAGGTTCGAACGGAGCGTTCCTCCCCTCCGTCGCAGCCGCGGGTCCTTCTTGCTGACAGTTAACAGCTAGGTGCCCTTCTCTTCCACACTTAAAGCATTTTCTTGTCCCCCTAAGGCAATTTCCCGGGTGCTTCTTTCCACACTTTTGGCAAGTGGGGTGCTGGAATTTCTTAGCGCCGTTGGATTTATCCATCGGACCACCAGCATTGAAGTCCACCTTCCGCTTCTTGTCCCCATGATACCCCTGTGATTCTCCGATCTCCATTTCAACCTTGAGGGCACATCAGACAATTTCCTCATAGCTGTCGAAGTCACGGATCGCTAATGCTTTCCGCAAGCTAGGCTTCAGCCCACCAAAGAAGCGGTCAACCTTGCATTCGGGGGTAACGACAAAGCCGGAAGCGTATCGTGCAAGCCTTGTGAAGTTTGCCTCGTACGCTCCCATAGATTCCTCATCTTTCTGCTTGAGAGAAAGGAAGTCCCTTTCCATCTTAAGACGAAGGGTGCGTGGAAAATATTTATCGAAAAACATCTTCCGGAATACCTTCCATTCCAAAGCCTCAATCTCCTCCTCAGGCTTCGTATTTTTGATCAACGTCCACCATTGATCAGCTTCACCCTCCATACGATAAGCCGCCAGGAGAACCTTCTCTTTTTCAGAGCATTGGAGGATGGAGAATATCTTTTCAATGGAGTTGATCCATTGTTCAGCAATCGTGGGATCGGATGATCCACTAAAAGTAGGAGGCCTTTGTCTCATGAAGCTTTCAATAGCGACTTGTTCTTTCTTAGGGGGGGTTGAACGTTCCTCTTGACCAGTGTTTCTATTCAAAACTTGAGTTAACTGAGAGAGAAGCGTGACAATGTTCGCGATTCCCGCTCCCATTGGATTGGGCATCTCATTGGTACAATCATCACACTGATCTTCACAACGGTTGTTAGCCCGAGTTCTCCTATTACCGGCCATTGGCTGGAATAAAAGGAAAGTTAGGGGTAACACATAAAGGGTAATCCAAAGACAAAAGTTGACAACTTATAAATAAACTTTAATCTCTTTAACTCATGAGTCCATAGGATTCAATCCAGGCTTTTCATGATCTTCCTTCTAACATATATTCTTAGGGGCATTTTTCCCTTAATAAGGGTTCATACTAAGATTATGAATTTATCAAAACATATCCCCTGGGAGTGTCGTAACCAAGAGTGCAGCAAGGCCCGTTGTCGTGCACCAGTTCCCGTTCGAGTCTAGCTCAAAGCGGTGTTTTCGGGTTTTACCCCTAGGATACATCTGTGCCAGAGCCGCCTCTACCTGCTCGTATCCAGACAGGGATGTATTTGTTTGATAAAACACTTACTTAGTATTTACCAAAACTTAGGGATGTTTTTATTATGCTTAGTATTGTATCTAAGGCTTTACTAGGGTTTCCTAATCCCAAAAAATAACTAAACCTATCCTCTGATACCAACTATGACAACCCTGCTTTTTATTACAACTTAAACATGCTTTATTACATAAAACTTCACTTGATACAACAAAGAAGATCGAGAGGTTTAGTGTCTTTGGGGATTACGATCATTACATAAAAACTTTAAACATGAAATACAACATCCTTATTGAAAACTTCCTTTACATGACCACTACATTCCTTCGTACTTAGCATTGCATGGGATAACCTGAGGACATGCATAAGAAAAGGGTGAGCTATAAAGCCCAGTAAGGGAGTACACAATGAATAACATGAGGAGTAAAATACATGTTAGGAAATAGGCATATCAATAGAGCATAAGAGAGACATGAACATAAAGGCATGATAAAGCATGATAATCATAGCATGGAAATGTGGCAACAACACTTAACATTGAATTAGCATGAGCCAAGGCTCATTGCACATGGAGCATGAGTAAACCCTCATTGCACTTGAAGCACGAGTAAACCCTCGTTGCACATGAATTAGCATGAGTCAACACTCATTGCACATGACGTATCATGATACTATACTTTACCCAATGCATTGGAGCGCTATCAGGGCGCACCCTTCTTAAACATTTCATTTCATGCATAAGTGTGCCACATGGATCATAAAACATGGATTCATAAAACATAATCATTTATTCCACGATAAAGGAATGTGGAATTCATACATGAAACTTTACAATCAATAACTAAACGTGCATAAAGGTGAATACCCTTGATGGAGAAATGGGCATGGTATTCACTACACAATGATATTGGCTTAGAAAATCGGTGTGATTTCGGCAGCGTAACGGCGTGACATAAGAATTCATAAAAAGGCTGATGAGAGAGAAAGGGGTTCCTCATCATATTTACATGTAATGGACAGTAAGAAGGTCATATAGATACATGTCCCAACAATTGAAAAGGAATTTAGATTCATGATACAAAAGTATTGCTTGAATATAGAAGAGGAGAAAATGGTTCCTTTCGGAATTTCGGCATAGTAACGGGTGTACATGGGAGGAATTTAATGAGAGAGAAAGGGGTCTCCCATCATTCAAACAATAAGAGGGCAGTATGGGAGAGGTGCGAAACCATACCCCAACATTCATAAATTAAATTAAAAGGGCAATACAACTTAAAGAAAATTGACAAAAATGAGAAAGGAAGAAAAACCCTTACTTGGAAGTGTGCTTCCAAAGGCTAGAGAGAGGCTTGTGAGAGGCTTCTTGGGAGCTTGGGGCACCTTGAGAGGATTCTAGAGAGAGTAGGGCAGAGGTTGGACGAACTTCAAGGGCTTTGGGTGAGGAGGAAGTGGAAGCTTGGGTGGGTTTATATAGGAAAGGTGAGAGAATTCTTTATTATTTAGGTTTGGGACCCCTTATATTAAAATAATCCAAACCACAAACCATCCCATGGTATTTGCCCATGGTTTCTGGAAAAGGAAAGAGGAAAACAATATTTTACACGTCCAAGGTCCGAACTTATTAAAAAATTAGGGTTGCTTATGTGGAGGTGAGTCACACTCCCATGGAAATTAATTTAAAAAGGCAAAGTGTTGAATAAGTCTTGAGGGATCCATTAATGCTTTGAAAAGTGAGTCAAACAAACCCAAAACCTCATTATTTTAATGATAAAACATATATTGGCCGAACATATGGATTATGGTATTTTATTACATCACCATTGGGTCATTATGATGTCATAAAACACATTATATATATAAATGGTATTTAATTTTTACCCAAAAATTTGACTGTCTCAGAAAATTATGAAAAATTCACCGTTGGATAATTTCGACGTCCTGATTCCAAAAATAATATTTATTTTATCTAAATAATTTTCTAAATATGTGAATTTTCACTTTTAAAATAAAAACCGATATTTATAAAAAAATTCACGGGTTTTGACAGAAATGGCTTTCAACCCTAAATAAAAATTTTAATTGCATTCATAAAATTATAGGATCATTTATATTTAATAAAAATTAATTTAATATTAATAATAATATTTTATTAAAATATTATTTAATTCAAAAATCCTTTAATTTAATAAAATATAATTCTTAATTAAATAATAACTAAAAACATCATTTGTACTTTAAAAACTAATTACAATGCATCAAAAATGACTAGAAATTATATTTATTATTATATACAAAAAATAATGTACATGAACATGGTGCTACTTATTTGTTACATAACCCCTTAAAATAGCCGCATAAGACCTAAGGGTAAGGTGTGCGATGGTGACAGACTCTTGGGGTTGCTCGGATAACATCGCTCGAGTGGTAATCTCTATCAACTTCCATTTTTCCCGTAGACGATCACGTTCGAGCTTGACTTGATGAAGCTCAGCTTGGGCTTGGTCAAGGGCAAAGCCCAAAGACGCCACCTCCTTTCCGAGCTCCGACAAATGGGCTTCGTAAGGGGCAATTCTACTGGATGAGGCCATCGCTTCCTTTGTCTGAGTAGAAAATTGGTTCGTTAAAGCCTTATATTTAAACTACCCAGACGATCACTGTTCAACGGCTATAAAAGTAACGGTCAAAAATCTTAACGTAAAACTTAAAGAAGTTTACATCTTATAAAAACATAAAGAAACATTTAACTGGATCAAGAGGGATTTTCCATTAATGAAATTTTGGGCCGTTACATTTTGCCTGCCAAATTGGCGATGAAACGCCGAATATAGGCTAAGTGTCCTTGAATTCCTCTTAATTCATTCAAATTCTGAGGAGGTGACATACCAAGGATTGATTTGGTCTTCTCAGGATCGACTTCAATACCATGATGGCGTACAAAAAAGCCGAGGAATTTTCCTGAGGTTACCCCAAAAGCACATTTTAAGGGGTTCATCTTCAAATTATGTTGTCGAAGCTTGTGGAAAACGACTTTCAAATCAGCCAATTGATCAAAACGTTGTTTGGATTTAACCACCAGATCATCTACATAGCATTCAACAAATTTCCCTAAAAGAGGTTTGAAGATATGATGCATGGCGCGTTGATATGTTGCACCTGCATTCTTTAAACCAAAGGGCATCACCTGGTAACAAAACACACCTTGAGGAGCTCTAAAGGCTGTATATTCCTCATCTTCTGGGGCCATTCGGATCTGATTATATCCAGAATATCCATCCATGAAAGAAAGTACTTCATATCTAGCTGTCGCATCAATTAAGAGTTCTGTAATCGGAACTGGGAAATCATCTTTAGGACAATACCGATTAAGATCTCTGAAATCGATGCAAAACCTAATTTTTCCGTTCTTCTTCTTTATAGGGACAATATTAGCCAACCACTTGGGATATTGAACTTCTCTGACGAATTTAGCTTTGATAATCTTATCCACTTCAGCCTCGATTTTGGCAGCATAGGTTGGGTGTGTTCTTCTCGCGGCTTGCTTGAATCCCCGATGTTCTTTTGGCAAACCCAAATGATGGGTGGAAACAACAGGATCAAGGCCAGGCATCTCTGTATAATTCCAAGAAAAAATATCTTTATTTTGCTTTAAAAAAGAAATATACATCTCTTGCTCTTCAAGGGTCATGGCCGCACTAATTAAAGTGGGGCGTGGATCTTTCTCTGTACCCAGATTTACTTCTCTGAGTTCATCCACAGTGGTAGAGATACCCTCTTCAAATGCTGGAGGAGCATCTCTAAGATCTTCCTCTTCCTCTTCATCATGTGTTATTTCTTCCGTTTCTACTTGCAAAGTAGATGAAAAAACGAAATTCTCATGATCATAAGAAATGTCAAAAAATTTACATTTTGAAGAAGAAGCTTCCATTTCCGACCCTATTGATGATAAAGGGTCTTCATTGGGAAATAAAGAGGAGATGATGGATTGAGAATCGACATCAATATTCACCTCTGGTGTTGCTATAACTTCTTCTGGCCTGATTAGCGAAGTATAGACTTGTTGGATTTTAGCAGACGAAATGAAAACGTCACCACTTATGCTTTCATCACTGCTTGGTAAGGTACCAATTTCTCCCATGTTGTCTGGCTCGATTGCCGTAATTGACATTATGGATCTTTCCATAAGAGTATTTTGATTTGGGCCTATTTTGTCAATTGGACTGATAGGTAACACATAATCTGTACTCACATGTGAAAATGGATTTATTGGAATTTTTTCCAAACCATACGGAGCATTAACTTTGGTAATTTACTTCATTGTAGATTTTTCTCTTCCCTTCATGTGATAAAATTCCGCCTCAATGTATTGAGGCTCACATGTCTTGAACGGGGCCTTATCACCATACAATGTTCCAACTTGACCATCAAAACAGTATTTGAGACATTGATGGTATGATGACGGAATAGCTGCATGCTGATGTAGCCAGGGTCTTCCAAGCAAGATATTGAAAGCTGAGTCTTGATCAACAATCATGAAATCCGAATTGGAAACAAGATCTCCAAACTGAGTTCTGAGCGTAACTTCTCCCAGTGGTTCTTGTTCATTTTTATCATATCCTTGCAACATCATGGTAGAAGGAGATAAATCAGATTCCGTGAGGCCCAATCGACGAAGTGTGCGAATGGGCATGAGGTTGACTCCTGAACCATTGTCAATGAAATCTCTTCGAACATCTATACCATTGACTTTTCCAGATAAGTACAAAGGTTTTATGTTCCCATGCACGACATCATCTTCATCTTTATCAGTAAAAGATATCACTGCATGGCATTCCGTAGGATTATTCTCTATGTGATAGATTTTAGCTGCAGCAATTTCAGTTTCAAACTCCTGAGGACTTGACAAAGCTTCGATGAGTGCTTCCCGAAGATATCTTGACAGATTTAAAGCATCCAAAATCGATAACATGGCTGGTAATTGGGCCAAGTGTTTCAATATATCATACTTTTGATCTAGAGGTCTGTGTTTCCCAATAGGAATATGCGGTTTAGCAGGTACTTTGGAAGCAGATGCTTTGGAAGCTGATGCATCTTGTATTGAAGTTGGCAACATCCTTGGTTTTGGAAAATTAGACTGATTAGATCCATTTACTTGCTGAGATAAAGAAGATGGAACTTTTAATCGGTCTTCCAAAATAACTGTGCCGAAAGTGAGTTGGCCATTGGCAGAAGAACTTGCTTGTTTTTTTGAGCCCGCTGAAGGGCTCTACAACGAGTTTCTGCTGCATATACAGTGCTAGCAGGGGTAGAATTAGAGTAGTGGCTTCGGAAAGATCCACGTCTTCCCCTATATCCTGAACCTCTAGAACTTCCTCGGGTTCCCTTATTTGATACAGGGAATTCAGGCTCATCAAGACTGGAATATGAATCTCTTAATTGAATCATATTAACAGAACCAAAGATTAACTCTTCGTCTGATAAAGACTCTGGCAGGTTAGCCTGTTTAGGCTGTGCTGTTTGGTGGGACGGTGCCCGTTGCTTTGAAGTAGATGGCATGAAATCTGCCAGAGTCAAAGACAATTTAGGCTTTGATGCATACTCATCTTCTCCTGATTCCTCTTTCTTCTTTGAATTGCGCTGCCCTTTTGAGGATTTGTCTTTTGATGGAGGCTTTACTGCAGCTTTTGTAGGAGACACAATTGGCTTCTTCAATTGTGTTCACAAAATGGAATGGGTCCGATTGATTGTCTTTCTGACCATCCAATCATCATATTTTTTCGCAGTTTTGTTTTGACTTCCTTCCACTCGCCTCCTTCTTCTGGATCTGTAGCGGTAATACACGCTACATGAGCTGAAGAACCCTTCAATTTGACATGTCCCAAGTCGACCATCTTTTGCAGGAGGTCTTTAAAGACAAAACACTCCTCGATGGGATGCCCCAACATTTGATGAAAGGGACAATAATTGGGATGGTCTTCATCTCCTTCCTTGTTTGGCCTCTTCGGCACTGGTAATTGAACCAAATTATTTTCCAGAGCTGAAATGAAGTAACCCGGAACTTGCTCACTTCGGAAAGAGTATGTTATACTCTTCATATACTCAAATTGTTTTCGTCGTTGATCTTTTTGATCATTTGGACAAAACAGCCTTTGTTGTTGGCATTCAGGAGGTGGAGCCTTTCGAGAAGATGAAGGTTTTGAAGTATAAATAGGTACAGGTGCCTGTTTAAGCATAATTGTAGCAGTTTCTGCTTTACCCATTCTTCTTCCTGGAGCTGATGGAATTACACGAGATTTAACCTTAGCCTGTATAAGGGAATCTTCAATCTGTTGAGCGATTGAAGTAAGGTCTCGAAACCCTTCTGTGTATTTCACAGGGATCAATGGCGTGCGTAATTCGTCACGCAAATTTGCCACACAGATTGGCAACAATTCCTCCTGAGGGAGTGATAAACTCAAGGAATACGTTAATCCCTTCCAACGAGCAATGAAATCAGAGACTCTTTCATTCTCCCTTTGCATGCAGTTTGTAAGATCGAAAACTGTCGTTTTTGGCAAAGTTGAGCTAAACTGAAGAAGGAATTTTTGACGAAGATCCTCCCATCCGATGACTGACCGGGATTTCAAGCTTGTATACCAGACAAAAGCTGGTCCTTGCAAGGTTCGCACGAAGCATCTGAGTTTCACTGCTTCTTGTTGCTCTGGAGTTCCCATCATAGGATCACAACAAGACACGTAATGCGTCAAATGTTGTTCAGGGTCGCCTGATCTATTGAAAGTAGGGAAAATAGGGTTTCCAAAACTGGATGGAGGAGAAATTGAATCTACCCATTCAGGGTAAACTTTCTTTTCAGGTTGAACTTGCGCCCGTTTCCCTTCCATAGTTTCTAACCGAGCTGTTAATGACTAAATAGTAGTTATTAAATTTTGAGAAACGTCAGGTTGAACTTGGTTTTGGGTAGGTGAAATGAATGGATCTTGGACAGACGTGGTGGTTGGTGCTGCAACTGATGGTAGTGCTGCCAACCGTTGTTGCGTTTGACCCGTAGGATTAGACCTCTGTGGGTGTACTGATAAAGGAGGATATTCTTGATCCATCTCAGTAGTTACAACAAATTCCTTCGGCTGTCGGACTTCAGCATTCTTAAGAAAAAGACTACTCTGAAGTAGTTCTGCATTCAACCTTCTTAATTCTTTCATTTCTTCCTCCTGTTGTGAAAACCTTTGCTCTAATGAGAGCGATTGACCTCTTTCAGAGGAAGGGTGAGAAGTAACCTGATTCTTTCCTTTCCCCTTATTGGATCCTTTTCGGAGAGGGGGAAGTGGGTTACTTGAAGGAAAATCCAAATTTTGGGTAAGCCTTTGATTACGTGTGCGCACACCTTCTTCATTTAGGTCTGTGTGCGCGACTTCTTGAGCAGGAACTTCTTCGTCTGATCCCTCTGATTGAGCCTCATCTGGTGAATCAGCAGCAACGGAATTGATGACATTAATGGATGCATATTGCATGGAATCCTTTCTATCATCATTTCTGTGATATTGTCTCCTTCTATGTCCATGATGAGACATGGAATTCCGTTGACTTGATCCCTCAGGAATTTCTTGGAGAACCGTCACTTGGAGAGAATCTCCTGACAGCTTGGCTCTTCGTTCCTCTTGAGGCTTATTCCCTAATCGAGAGAATACTGACTTTCTCTGAGGGAAGGATTGAAGATTTGAAAAAGTCCCCAGTCCGGTGGATTGGGGATGTTCCTGCTGCTTCCGCTCAACTCCTCGAATCCCATTCGTTGACTCTGAGGGTTGGGTTAGAGAAGTCCCCAGTCTGGCCAGCTGGGGTGTCTCTTGACATGCTATGTCTGATATCTTCTTAAAATCACTCTTGATCTTGCGAATCTTAGTTCGGAAATTAGCTGGATGCATTAACCTGTATCCACTTTTATCACCTAGTTCAACAGACCGTTGGATGATTTCCGAAACTTCTGTCATTTGATGACGTGTTTCCTCCAGACGAGAGGCTTGTGCAATATTCTCTCCTTCTTGATGTAGGAGAAATTCAACAACCTATTCTCTATATACTTGATTTTGAGAGGAACTAGTTGAAGCTTGTTCTTGAGAAAGCTTTTGATTATGAACAAAGCCCGTTGACTGTGGCCGGCCATGGGCAATAACATTGCATGAGACCATTTTCGGCGGGCTTTGCTGACCGGAAAGCACTGTGAAATGTAGTGCTCCGTGAACACCCCATCCTCTGATATGAACATCAGATGGAGCATTGGAAATTAACTGACGCAATCTTCTTAGTGCGCCAAGGCATGAACGTTGAAGGGTTCTCTGTTGCTTTTCAGCCTTCGGATACCGAGAGACTGATAGAGATGCCAAATCAATCTGGCGTTGTAACCCTTCTATTATCTTAGGATGATTTTCATATTAATCGTAAGATAATACCTTCTTCTTTAATTGACAAGGTGTTTTCCATATGTTGAGACGAATATCATGGATTCCATCATCTGTCAATATCTTTGGAATGTCGTACTGGGAGTCAGCCAAAGTCCAAAACATGACTAGTACTTCACCTTTTTCCAGTTTTTTCCTCATGTTCAGAATTTCCTCTTTATCATTAAATGAAGATTCTTCTACCTGTTTGGACCAAAGTTGGTGTTTCCTTGTTGCTTCATCGGATTCAACAAGATTGGTAGAGAAATCACTATTCATGCTGGAAGATGAATGACCCAGGGATGGTTCGGAGAATAACCTGAACCCTAGGCTATCTTTTGATGGAGAAAAAGTTTCACCTGCCGATAGTAAAGCATCAGACATGACTGGTTTTACGTTTTCAAGTGCCTCGAGATAGGAGGGCTTTCTCGTCACTACATTGCCTTCTGAAGAATTTTCGAGACAATGTGAATCACTACTGCAGAGAGGACTTTCGCAGCGAAGTTCATCACCATGAGGAGGACCGTCATGATGGGTTACAACAAAAGATGAAATTTCTTGCTCCTTGGCCTTCTGACCACACAGAGGGTTCATGTGGCTCTCATCTGAAGAAGAAACTTCAAGATTGACCGAATTTTCATGAAGCAAGTCTTCATGAGGAAGTGTCTGTTGAAGACCATCAGAATTAATGTTCCAGTTATTGGGAACTGAGGGAGTAGAATCTTGAATTCCGACATATAAATGTCTGAGGGCTTCAAGAACTCTATCATCGAGCAAGGCCTTGTTGCAGATTGGCCTTTGATCTCCTGACTGTGCTGGGCGGATCTTTTTCTTAGATGCCTTTTTACTCGCTTTAGAAACCACTTGATGACGAAAGTGATTGCTCTGAGCAGGTGTATGTGCCTGATCAGGAAAGATGGTCTGGTTAGGCTGACGATCTCCACTCAAATCAGGTGTATGTGCCTGACTTGGTTGTCCATATGATATGGGGGAGTATGCCCCATAACCCTCTTGGACTGGAACAGATGTGTGTGTCTGTTCCGGAGTGAATCATTGATGTGTCACTCCATTGCTAGGGATAGATTTATGTGTCTGTCCCTGAGATGATGCTGAAGCTGTTATGATATCCTGGCAAGCATCCAGAATATGAGCAGGAATTTGCTTCTGCTCTTTCACCATTGACAATATATGTTTGGTGACTTCAGCCGCCGGAACGGGGATATACGTCCATTCCGGGCTTGGAGTAGGTGTATGAGCCTGCTCCTGTCCTCCTTTTCCTGTCAGTGAATCCTGACAGTACTCAAGTGTGGAGTCAGAGAGTTGAGTCTGCCCCCTGTTTGTCGTCGGGACTTTCCGACTGACTTCTCCGGGTGCTACCAAGCGAGACTGTTGGTAGGCCTGATTAGTATTAGCAGGTGTATGTGCCTGCTGATTACACTTCGCCAAGCACGGTTGATGAGATCCATCATATTTAGTCAGACGAGCCTGCTGACTAACTGGTGATGTATAAGCAGGTGTATGTTCCTACCTATGGTACTCCGCCGGAATTGCCTGGCGGGATCGGCTTGATGCTGCCAGATGAGTCTGCTGGACATCTGAATTAAAACGGGCAGGTGTGTATGTCTGCTCGTTGTTTGCCTCCAAGTTAGGTTGGTGGACTTCTCCGGAGATGGAAGGGATGACAACCTGCCTATTGTTAACTGGATTTCGTCTCTGGCGGTTCATCTTGCCTGCTCGGGTTCGAGGAACCTGAGCTGAATGCCTGGAGTCGGTACCCTCATCATGTTGAGGGCGCACTACCGCACGAGTCTGGCGGCGATTGTTGATGGGAGCCCTTGAGAAGGACTCCTGTCTTTTTGAATTAAGGTCCTGCGGGACCTGCTCATTCACTTCCTCAGAGTAAGGGAGTGAATGGAAATTGCGTTCTGGGGATAACGACACGAAACGGTTGGAGACGGTAGTCAGCACCGCCTGCTTCTTGATTTCTGGCCGCCGTTGTCCGTACGACCAAGTAGAGTTGTTCACTTGGAGGGCTTGACGAGAGGCCTCCAGAGTTGGGATAGTACCGTTGCGACGGTACTCCTTAACCAGTGCATTAGAAACACAGCGTTGAAGATGCTGAGTTGGTGATGTCATCCTCAGAGCGGATGACGTTCCAGCAGGAGTAGCAGCATTGGTTTTCACAGCAGCGGACCTCACAGTAGAGGTGTTCACAGTAGCAGTATTCACAGGGGTGAATTTAAGGAAATCCATTTTTTGCAGAAGATCGTGAGAAAAGAGTGCCTGTTCCATGTAACAGACATAATCAAGATGAATCCAGCCACTGCATCTTTTGGATGAGCACATGTCAATGATTGCTTTGTTGGCCCATGGGGCTTTAACAAATAAGAAGAACATCACTTTCACTTGGTTAAGGATTCACGTCGGGTTCACCATTTTTTGTTTCGCACGGAATCCGGGGATGACCTCCTGTACGGGAGATTCAAACGTTCCGAACGGTTTCTAACGGGTTTGTTCGTAGAACCGGAAACATCCAATGATTCCACATCCGTTTGGACCTACTTTCCAAAGGCAGGCGCTCATTAGCTTGTGGACTAATGAGGCTTAGGAATTTGCATTGGTCGAGAGGATGGGAGGTCGGACTCATCACACCTTTTTGAGGGGAATTATTGTCTACTCCGGGACTCTCTTTATAGATTTAAGTTATGTTCGTGAATCCTTATTACATTACCAAGTATAAAATGTGCTTTCCTTTAGTTTTAACAATCAATGATTAAATATGCAAGAAATTTAGAGAATCTTTTATATGTATTCGAGGTTCTTCATTAATAGAGAATCATCTATATCTGTTTAGAGATTCTTGGTCAATGGTATCCTTCAAAAGCTTTATATAAAAGTTTCTTGGTCATTATGATGACCAGGCTGGTTTTAAAGCCACTCAGTGGGGCACTTGAAGTTTATCGTCATTCAGAAGGAAAAAGATTATTTCAAAGTTGGGATCGAACCCATAAATGGGCTACCTACGTATCCTTTGTTTTGGAAAAGGAATCAGAACCCACGTAGTTCTAGTAATGGAGTATGATGTTTATGATTGATGGCTCAAAAAATGAATGTCATAATTACTTTTACATTCTAAGCTCACGTGAGTCATGCTCGGTGTGAGAAACAAGAGGTATTAGTAAAATTTAGACAATTGTGCCATGAAAGATGAAATCATAAGAATTTGTTTGGGGCTTATGTATGGATGACTGCCCAGATAGATGAAGGTTTAGGATCTACATTTAGGGAGAAAATCCATGAACATGGTCCATAAAGTTATATGTGCTTCATGGAGATTTTGAATACTCTAATCTTGGGGCTTACTCCTAAGGAGGATGACCATGTTAGGAGGGGACTTATGATTGGGTTTTATTCCTGAAAAGGAAACCCAAATCAAAGTTAAATTATGACTGGTTAAGAGAAGTTTAAAGGGATTTGGAGCTTACTCCTAAAAAGGAAGCCCAAGGTTATGACTGAGTCTTATTCCTGAAAACGGAGACCGAGGTTAGGGATTAAGGTTTGGGGCTTACTCCTGAGGAGGATGCCCATATTTGAGGTTGGGGTTTATTCTTAAGAAAGATGCCCAAGATTAAAGGACTTGATTGGGGCTTACTCCTGAGGAGGATGCCCAAGATTAGGAACTTTAAGAATTTGGGGCTTACTCCTGAGGAAGAAGCCCAGATTAAAGGTTTTATAACTGGGGATTATTCCTGAAAAGGAGACCCAGGTTAAGATTCACTCATTTTAAAGGATGAGGTTGAATGAATGAACTCTCCGTATTTTTAGTGACATAAGGATATTTACATCACTAGACTTTAAGAGAGATTTCACAGAATTCCTTTCAGATAGGAAAGTAAAATCAAGAAATCATGCCATAAATGGCTTTGAAGAGTGTCTTGAAGACTGAATCTTGAAAAGGAAAGGTGAAATGTCTTAAGAGGGGTAAAATGGGCAAGATGGGCTCCCAAAAAGATAGGGGCGCGCAAGTCTTGAAAGGCGCGCAAGTCCTGCGGCGGCGCGCAAGTATTGGCCGCGCAAGTATACTTGCGCGACACATGGTGTATTTGCGCGATTTTCAATCAGAATTTAAATACTTGAGCGACTCTTGATAAAACCCTTTAGAATCCCCTTGAGGTTCTTCCAAAAAAGGGACGCGCAAGTTATATTGAATGAATTAAGTCGGCGCGCAAGTGTTTGATAAGTTTCAACACTTAGGCCTTCCTTCTTCTCTTTAGATCTTCTGTTCTAGGTAAGAAATTACCTTAGAAGTGTTTCGGAAGCTTTGAGAAGAGACTTGGGCGTCGGGAGCTTCAATCCGAGTTTCTGGAAAAAGATCCTCCTCAATTGGGGGCCCACAGGGTCTATTTATAGGCAATAGAAGACCCAGGGCGGTTACCGGGCGGTTACCATTTAGGTCGCGCAAGTCACCTGCGCGACCAAGGTCGCCGCGGAAGTATACTTGCGCGGCAGTGGTATAACTTGCGCGGTGGATTTGCTGTTGATCCTTTGTTCATGCCTTTGTCGATTTTTCATGTTTTCTTCAAAGGATGAATCACTTTCAGCTGAGATATTCTCTTTTCCGATCTTTAGATTCTGTGACGAAAGGAGCGTCAACATGGACTTTGTCACCAAACTTCTTAAGACATCCAAAGGAAATAATAAATTATGGGTTGTTGTGGATCATCTAAAAAAGTCTGCACAATTTATTGTAATTTGGGAGGTTTTCTCATTGAATCAACTAGAACAGATATATATCAAGGATGTGGTAAGGATGCATAGAGTACCACTATCTATTGAATCCGATTGAGATCCAAGATTCACCTCTATGTTTTTCGAGAGTCTGTAACATGCTGTGGATACTGAACTGAACTTCAGTACATCCTATCATCCTCAAAATTATGGCCAATCTGAGCAAACTATTCAGACCCCGGAGGATATGTTAAGATCATGTACTATGGACTTTAAAGGAGGGTGGGACCACCATCTTCCACTGGTTGAATTCTCCTACAATAATAGTTTCCACTAGAGTATTTGAATGACTCTTTATGAAGTCTTATATGGGAAGAGGATCAGAACACCAACATGTTGGGATGATGTGGGTGAGCATAAGCTGGTAGGACCAGAAATGGTCGATGAAACAGTGGATAAGGTGAAAACCATTCAGCAGTATATCAAGGCATCCTAGAGTCAACTGAAGAGTTATGCAGATAACCATTGATGAGACATTGAGTTTAAAGTTTGAGACATGGTATTTCTACGCATATCTCCCTGGAATAAGGTCATGAGTTTTGGAAAGAAGGGGAGGTTATGTCCTAGGTACATCGTCCCCTTCGAGATTCTTGATCGTGTTGGGGCGGTGGCCTATCGACTAGCACTTCCACCTACATGGGAAAAGTACATGATGTATTTCATGTATCCCTCTTAAGGAAGTACAAATCATAACCTTCACATGTAATATCTAAAGAGGTAGTATAGTTAGAGGATGATCATTATTAAGAAAAGAGACCAGTGAAGATCTAAGATCGTAGAGAAAAAGTTCTACAAAATAAGACAATTCCCATTATCAAGGTGTTGTGGTAAAACCAAAAGATTGAAGAAGTGATGTGGGAATCAGAGGATGTGATGAAGCAGAGTTACCTACATCTGTTTTAGTGTGGGGAAAAAAATTTCATGGGCCAAATTTCTTAAGGGGGCAAGATTGAAACGACCCAAAATTCCATTAATGAAAATTATTCTTGATCTAATTAAATGTATTATTATAGTTATAAGAAATGTGAACTTCATTGTTTTTTTGTTTCTAGATTTTAAAATACTCTTAGATATTGTGACAGTTGCCAATATATCCATTGAACAGTGATCACGTGAATTTTATAAATATAGGGCTTTAACAAATCCAAATTAATCAGAAAAAGGAAGCGATGGCCTCATCCATTAGACTTTACCTATTCAAAGACCATTTTTCTAATCTTGTAATGGAGGTGGAATAAATGGTCTTATCTCTTGACCAAGCCAAAGTTGAGCTTGAACACGTTAAGCCTTATCAGATCCGACTATAGGAGAAGTGGATATAAATAGAGATTTCCACTTGAGCGATGTTATTTGAGCCACCCCAAGAGTATGTCACCATCGCACACCTTACCCTTCGGTCTTATGCGGTTGTTATAAGGGGTTATGTAAAAATACCCTAGCACTATGATTATGTACATTATTTTTTAATAAATAATGAGAATTCATTTTATTATTGGTACATTGTAAATAGTTTTTAATGCATGAATAGTATATATAATTAATATTCATATAAGCAAATCTATTTTGATGAATTAATGATTTTTTGGTTTAAATATTATTTAATAATAATATTATTATAATTAAATTAATTTTTATTAATTAAAAATGATCATATAATTTTATGAATGAAACAGTAATTTTTATTTTGGTTTGAAAGTTGTTTTTGTCAAAACCCATGAATTTTCAATAAATGTCGTTTTTTATTTTAAAAGTAAAAATTCACATATTTATAAAATTATTTAGATAAAATGAATATTATTTATTTAATCATGACGTCAAAATTATAAAATAGTGAATTTTTCATAATTTTATGGGATAGTCGGTTTTTTGGGTAAAAATTAAATACCGTTTAAATATATAATGACTTTTATGACATCATAATGACCCAATAGTGATGTAATATAAAATCTATAAACATTATTTTCGTAAAATATATGTTTTATAATTAAAATAATGTAATTTTAGATTTGTTTGATTCATTTTACAAAGCATTAGTGGAACCACCAAGACTTATAAAACATTTTGTCTTTATAAATTGATATCCTTGAGAGTGTGACTCACCTCCACATAAGAAACCCTATTATTTTAATATGATCGGACATTGGCCTTATAAAATATTGTTTTAAATCCACTTTGGAATATACCATGTGAAAAAACCATGGGATGGATTGTGGTTTTATTAGTTTAATGTGAGGTGTCCCGAACCTAAATAGTAAAGAATTCCCTCTCCTTTTCTATATAATATCACCCAAGCACCCACTTACTCATCACTCAAAGCCTTAGGATATCAAAAACCCTTTTAATTCCTCTCCCTATAATCCTCCCAAGGTTCCCCAATCTCCCAATAGGCCTCTATGAAGCCTCTCCCAAGCCATCGGGATCAAATTTCCAAGTAAGGGATTTCTTGCTTTCTCATGTTGGTCAATTTTTCTTTAAGTTGTTATGCCCTTTTGTGTTCAATTACAAATGATGGAGTATGATTTATCACCTCCCCAATACTGTCTTATTTTTGTTTTGGATTATGGGAGACCCCTTTCTCTTTCATTAATGCCTCCCATGTACACCCATTACCATGACGAAATTCCCTGAGGGATTTCTCTCTCCTCTTTTACATCCAAATAATTCTTTTGTATTATTAATCTAAATTCCATTACTTTTGTTGGAAAATGTATCTATATGACCCCCCTTACTTTCCATTTCATATATATATGATGAGACACCCTTTTATATCTCATCAAACGTTTTCATGAATCCTTATGTCACGTTGTTATGCTGTCGAAATTGCACCGTGTTTTTCTAAGCCAACATCATTGCATAGTGAATACCTTACCCATGTCTCTATCAAGGGTATTCATCATTAAAAACATATAAATATTGAATGGAACATTTATTTATTTATTTAACTTTACTTAATCATTGAATAAAAGATGATGTTGATTCATTCAATGATCTATGTGGAACACTTAAGCATGAAATGAAATGTTTATGAAGGGTGCGCCCTGATAGCGCTCAAATGCATTGGGTAAAGTATAGTATCATAATACATCATGTGAATTGTGTTTTGAATCATGATAATTCATGTTCAACGAGGTTTTACTCAAGCTTCATGTTCAATGAGGGTTTACTCAATCTCCATGTGCAATGAGCATTGGATCATGCTAATTCCATGTTAAGTGTTGTTGCCACATTTCCATGTTATGATTATCAGGCTTTATCATGAATTTATGTTCATGTTTCTCTTGTGATCCATTGATATGCCTATTGTCTTACATGTATTGTATACCTCATGTTATTACATGTTTATTCCCTTACTGGGCTTTATATCTCACCCTTTTCTTATGCATGCTATTAGGTTACCCCATGCAATGCTAAGTACGAGAGAATGTAGTGTTCATGTAAATGAAGTTTTCAATAAATATGTTCTGTGTTTTATGTTCTAAGATGTTATGTAATCTTTCTAATCTCCAAATACACTAGACCTCTCGATCTTCCCTATTGTTTCAAGTGAATATTATATGTAATAAATCAGGTTTAAGTGTGTAATAAAAAGTAGGGTTGTTATGCTGTGAGGGATGATATTTTCAGGAACTACGTGTGGATTGATTCTCAATTCAATTAGATACATAGTGTCAACTATATCTCCAATAATATATCAAGATATAACTAAAAATCCCATTTAATCAAATTAAAACCTTGGTGGTGTGAGGAATCTCTTCAAGAACTATGGATGGATGGATTCTAATTCCAATAAGATACAAAGAGACACAAATATATCTAATATTAGGCCTAGCCATGAAAAAAATTCCCCTTCATTCCTTATGTGTATGAATTAAACCTATATAGGGAATTTTTTAAGAACTATTTGGGTTTTTATTGTTTCTTCAACAACATACGTTGTGATGCCCAAGTTTTGACACTGGGTGAGCCACAATATTTATGTCTCTTCATGTAGGTTCATATTCATCCTTACCGCAAGAAGTTAAACTACATGGAATATTTCAATAACTATGTGTATATTATTTCATTCTTAATAAAGATACAAAATGACACCTAGATCTACAATCATGGGTTATGCAACAATGTTGAAAATTTTCTATCACCCTTGTGAGTATGAATTAAGCATACACTAGGATCACATTCAACAATGATGTGTGGATTGATTTTTACCTCATAAAGATAAGTAGAGATGTTGGGATATCCAAACCTAGTACCTAAAATGATTTGGGAAGAGAAATACCCCATAATTTTCTCCATGGATGAGTTATATTTGAATAAGGGCATATTACAGGATTTTTATATGGCTTCCCATTTCATGGAGGTATATGGTGAGGCCTACACATCATGATTTAGGCCCAACCATCAGCCTGAAAATAATGAAAAAGACTTCTTCCCCTTATCAAAACCCGATTATATGGGGAACAATTTCAAGAAGGATGTGTGGATTAGTTCTTTCCCCAAGCTTGATACGTAGTGACACTCTGGCCCTATATCATAACTCATAACCCATTCAATAATTAGACACTTATCTTTCACTTTCTTTACCTTTGTGTTCCAAAGATTCCTTTACCACTCCTTGTTTCTCACACCGAACTCATCTCTCATGCGATTTGGAATTGGATAAAGGATTTCTCTACATAAATATCGTATCTCAATTCATATATGGGGAAGTAAATGGTCTGGTATGTAAAAACATAAATGTCACAATAGATGTCCTCATTGCATGATGATAAATTTCACAATCATCCAAAAAACTACTTGTGGTTCAATTATCATTTTCATGATATATGTAGTAATTTCACGTAAGTTCACCTTTTTCCATACTACATGATGTTAAACTGTGTGGAAGTGCATAGAACATTGTGTGTCTTGATTCGCATTCTGTTGAAAAATGTAGTAACACCCGAATTTGTTATCTCGGGTCCAGCTACAATTAAGAAAAATCCCTCACTTCCAGTGAATGGATCAGACAAACATGGGAAACCCCCTCAAGAATTACATATGTCTTGATTCTCATTTATATGAGATACGTCATGAGATCTATGCAATCAATATTGGAACCAATTACAACATCAATAAATTGATTTCTCTTTTATCCCATGTATGAGTCAGATCTAACTGAGAAGATCAATACATGTTATCATCTTATATATGAAATCGTATTCATGAAACCCCCATTATCCCCCACATTTGAATTCCATTATTGTGGGGTAATGTATATTTAATAACTATGTGTGGCTTGATTCTTGCCCTAGCAGGTTACATAGTGACCCGTGGGTCCTATCGCCTAGTCCATCCACAATATTATTTTTCATGTCGAAATCACTTCATATCCTTATCCCATGATGATAAAATGCATGGTTCTTTAATAACTATACCAGGAGTCATTATCATCCCTATGATATACATAGTTATGTCTATATTTTCAAAATGAGGCTTAGATATAGAGTGATATGAAAAATCTTCAATTATCCCCTGTACGAGTCAGATCTACATGAGGAGATCCAATAAAAGTTCTCACCTTGTACATGAACTTATATCTGATAAGAACTATATGTATCTTGATTCTTTATTTGAAAATCTATATAGTAAAACATGGGCCCTATACCCTAGTCCAGCCACAATATTCGAATTTCCCTTCATATAAATGTTCCAAATGTCATTGCTTCATGAATCTAAACTTCACAACATAATGTCCTTGTCCCATGACATTAAATTTCACATAACTCAAAGAACTACCTATGGATTGATTCTCATCCCTTTTTGATATGTAATAATGACGATACCTTATATCCTATTACCTACCACGAGATAAGAGAATATTTACCCCTCCTACATATTTTAAAAAATCTATGTAGGAACATTTATTTTGGATACTCTCCTAGAGAGCCCACCAAGGAAATAAAAGATATCCCGATTTTACATATGAGTCAGATCTATGTAAGGGACACCAAAAACATCACAAATATCCTTTCAAATAATTACCTTGTGTATTGAAAATTTTCCCTTTCATATTTTATACTCCGAATCTTAAATACTTATATATATTCATAATTTTTCCTAATATTTCATTGAGATAATGTTTGATACTATATTGTTCTTTTTCCTGACTATGAAGCACATGTCTCTAGGTGTCCTGGAAGAAGTGTCCACATAACGAGCCTGTTAGTCAATAGATTCCACTGTTTTGATATTCATCACATGCCCTCGTTTTCCCTGCATAATATATGCCACATAATAGTTTTTTCAAATATAGGTATCTTCATATTTGGTAGAATACTCTTACGACCCCTTAAGAATGAATGAGGATTATAGGAGCCCCATAATTTTAAGTTGTCACCCTTTGTGTATTTTTCTCATATCCTTTCTATTGACCTGAAAGTCTCCAAGACTGTTGTTTACATTATTAGTATTCATATGTTCAATTAATATTGGAATGACCCTAATCTATTCAACCACATAATCCTTTATAATTTCCATAATATTATTGTATTAGTCATATAACCTAAAAAAATAGGCACCATGCCTCCTACACGTGGATCAGACATTCATAGAGATCCTATTTATCTAATTATTTGGAAATCATTTCTAGAAATACCCTTTCTTTATTGACGTACATCTCTCCATAATCTGAACTTTATGCTAGGGAATATCCAGGTCTCTATAAACATTAATCAAATTTTAGAAATAGAATGTTTGAAATATTAAGAGATTATTTACCTGACTATAATGTATGTTCCCTTAGTTGGGCTTGCATCAATATACTACATAATGGGCCTATCATCTAACAAATTCCACTATTTGGCTATAGAACACAAGCCTTAGTTGGACCTGCATAATACAACTCCGATAGAAGGTTTGCAAATAGAGGTAACTTCGTTCTTGGATGATACCACTTCGAATGCATTTATCCCTTTTAATGTGTCATTATTATGATTCAAAAAACCCCAAATCACAGCTTATTATTATTATTTTACATACATTAATATGGTAGCACGTTTTTAGAAAAAACACCAAGAATTGGAAAATGGTCAAATCTTCAGTCAATAAAATAAAACATAAATAAAATCCCTAAACATTCATTCTGGTTGAATTGAAACTGCACAACATAATGTCCTTATTGTACAACATGAAATTCCTCACCATCATGTCTTTGCTACATGACTTGATACTACATAGCATAATGTATTTACTGAATGACATGAAACTCCACAAAAAAATTTCCTTGCAGCATGACTTTAAACATCACAAAATAGTATCAGAATTCCATTATCTAAAAAATGTACCTTCCTTCAGAAATAAAATTAATGTTGGATTGGATTCTCATTCATGTCCAATTTTGTCACAGATGGCCCCTTTTATTCTTACACATATTTCCTTTCCAAATATACCTACTGTGGTCTTGAGACATCCAAACCCAAAACCCCTTTTGTCTATCAGGAATAGAACTTCAAAATTATTAAGAACATATTTACATGACTCTGTAGTACATGTCCCAATTGGACTTCCATATGTTTCCCACATAATAGGTCTGTGATCCTATGTATTCCACTTTTTGGTCATGCTACACATTATCTAGTTGTCCCTGCATAATACAAGCCCCATTAAAGGTTTTTCAATTACATGTAACTTCTTTCTTGGAAGAGACATATATTTCTATTCTTAATGATTTTATATTTAGTGACCATAAACATCATGACTCACGATTCCCCTTCGAAATAAGTGAGATGTATCTAGACCCTCTTATCCATGAGGATTTGTTTGGATTTTATTCTCAAAATTCATAGTCATAGATGTTTGATCAAATATTCTATCCTTATTAGTCCAAAAAGCATGACATTAAACTAAAAAAATAATACTCACCAGGTTAAAAACGCACTAAGATAAGCATTGATAAAGACTAGTCTCAGCTCACCAGACTTAAATTACATATAGTCTATGAAATATGAAGAAACAATAAATGATAGAAAGTTACAAAACATTTTAGGGTTAAAACCCCAAAAAGGGAATCCTAAGAAAAAACCAAGTGTCCCATGCTATATCTTCTCTATATTGATCTTAGGAAAACAATAGGGTGATGAAAAAATAAATCCAATTATTTAAGGGTTTTCCATATGACCCTAGAAATAGTCAATCAATGTTCAATAAGCCCCATGGATTAGGAAAAAATTAATGCATCTTCCCATACAGGGCGTAGCTCCCCAACCCACAAAATGATGTTGGAATGAATCAAAGTATCCCAATTTTAACATAGAACAATATTAATTTCAATATGATTAAATCAACATGTAAGGGGGGATTTTGTAGACACCCTGAAATTTCTTTCATGCACTTTTTATAGAATTTACGATTTAAACCTCCCAAAGTCACCAAATGCAATGTTTGAGTAAAACATGTATTTATAGAGGAAGAAGAAGATTATATTTCCTTGGGTTGCAACACAAACATTTATCAATCGTGCCTGAAAATATCATGGTGATAATCTTCATTTTTCATGTGGATTAGTGACAGAAGCAAAGGAACCATCGTGAAGGGCCAGGACCGTATCCTGACCCTGATCCTGAGTAGGGGTGCGGGGGCATAATCCCCACGGAATGGAGAAGTATGTTTTTCCAATGTGGTTCGACCTCCTCCCCCCATATAAGGTACACCTATGTAAACCACCTATGAGTAATGTAACCAGTGTAGGTTCTACCCATACAGCCCAATGTGCAACCCCTAGACCGAAGACCCGCGCTATGGACCAGGACTGAGGATCTACATGATACTGTAATTTCTGCTCCAATACACAGGGGGACCTACAATGCGAAGCTACATCAATGACCTATGAAAAAAACATCCATTCATCCAGCCCCATCCTTGACTATAAATAGAACCCTTCGATAACCCATTTCAATAACTAAAAAATTATAAATAACTCTCAAATATCTCATTTCATAGATCCTCCACCTAGGTCCGCTGGATTTTCATAGGTAGCTCTCTAAAACATGAGAGAATAGAGAATTTAATGAGATAAACAAGATAATAGTACATTATGGGTCTAAAATAAACGATTCTTGTTTGAGTACCCTCTTGCCATCAGAAGAAGTCACCTATGCGCGGTCCAATCCTTAAGAAATGACCATGATAGGTTCTCCCAATGACATAAAGGGACACCTACTGTGCTTAAGTTAAAAAACTCCCCCAAATGTGGTTGTCATGATAGTCTATTTCCCAAGGCATATAAATATTTCACATACTTATCCTTCATATGTTAAGAATTTTTCAGTTCCTCATTGGACCGACACAATATACCTACTTGGCATACCTACACGACATACCTGGAGGGAACACCTACTTGAGCTATCCTTTATGCCCTCTTTAAGACACTCATGACTCAGATTCTCCTTCTCTGGATCTCTTGTCAATAAGGGACCATGTTGAGACCAACACCAAGTCCTCCTGATTTATCAGTCCTTTGGGAAAACAATATCAATGTGTATCTTATTCGGGTTTTGATATCTATGGTTAGAGTTTTTCCACACTTGTCATGCTAGAGGGTAGGGATATTAAGGAATTCCATGGATTTGGATATCTATGGTCATATATACCCTTACCCAAGAGAAAGTTTTTAGGAGTTACTGTAATTTGATTCTAGGGATATGACTTTGTTCGGCCCTTCTAATCTCTATGATATGAATCCTCTAGTCCCTAGTAGGAAGAGTGAGGATCACAAAACCTTTTCACTATCAAAGGGAATGATATCCTCTTCTGACTACATGACCCATTCAGTAGAATACCTCATAGAATAAGCCTCTATATTTTTAGGATGGAACTAATTACCTTTAACTTCATTTCACAGTGAAGGGTTCATGGATCTATGTCCTCATCCCACGTCACCTTGGCTTATTTCATAGTAGTCCTGACCTCTTCCACTAGGTAAAGAGGAATAGTGTTTGGTTTGTTGAATCTTTTAGACCCTCTTGTTTCTCATAACGAGCATGACTCACAAGGGATTATATATTTGTGATGACCATAATAACCATACAATCCCCCTAAATGAATGAACCATGAGAACTCAAATTCCCACCATAATTGGGATACATAGGAAGCCTTCACCTATGGCCCCAACTCAATGGACATCCTCCTCAAAATTCCAACCATAATTCCCTTAGTTTGGGAATCCTTTTTATGAATATTCCCTTAATTAAACCCCCTAAATATCCATGAGTAATAACATCTATCGTGGACCCTGTTACAAGGGAGTCCTCTTAGGATTATGCCCCAACCTATTTAATATCAATTAGACAACCTCCCATGCAAGACATACCGAACTAAGTGGGATTTCATTCCCATCCAAGTGGGATACGTTCGATGCTATCCTGAGGTTCAAACCCAACATTCCAAATAAACCCCTTTCTTTCTAGGCCACATTCTCAGTGAGGTATAATCTAACATGAAACTCATATGTTTTACAGGTTCCTTGGATTGCTTCATCATAAGTCCCACACCAAGCTTTGACCGTGCACCTTCCACCTAGATGTTCATTCCACGTGACATTAAACTATATAGTTATGTCCTTATTACGCTACCATTGGTATTATGTGTTCCATTAAAGGGCACCAAACTATAAGCGTTTGGATTCCTTTCACGAGGATCCATAGGTTGCATATCTATGGTTTTGATCTCAACATCAAAAAACATCTGTCTCCCAGGATGATGATAAAATTCGATAGTGACATTTGTCTAACTGGATGACCATAAATTCCAGAGCTCCCCACTTAGTGGATTAAAAACCAACATTATCATTATAACAACCAAATAATCTCTAGGTAGTACACGAGAGGATACCATTGATGGAGAACATTGAATACATTAATATATATTCATTGTTGAAGACAATATGGGAAAAATGGCCATTTGGGATTGGTTATTTGTGAAGGGCCCATTGCCCCGTCGTAAACAATAATCATTTGCGATGGGTGGGTAAGGACCCATCACATAAGGTTTGTCCGGAAATCTGTGCCTAACCATGGGAAGGGTATTTTTGATAGGTTCCCTTTTCCCATACCAAATTCCCAGTGGTGGGTTTTACTATTTGCGATGGGAAAAGTATCTCATCGTAAAAAGTATGTCAGCAGGTATCCATTTTCTACGAGACCAGTCACAAATAATTTTTTTTGACTGGAAGAAACTAACGCGGGCAGTTGGAATTTGGGATCGGACCCGTTGCAAATAAGACCGTCATAAATAATATTACCTATATATATCCCCATCCATTTTCTTCTCATTCTACTTCTTTCTCAACTTCTATATCTATCTCTTCTGAAAAATTTTCTTCTGAAATTTTTTATTGTTTAAATATTTATATGAGATCATAATCTGCGACTTTTATACTCTGAAAGTTTTAGTTTCATGGTATTTATCTTTTTTTTTATTTTTTAGTTAATACCTTTTATTTTAAATTATTTATAATTTTTTTTAGTTAGACGCAATGAAATTCAATTCGAATTTGATATTTTTTTTAACTTTTTATTTTTTTGAATAATTATATATAATTTTTAATTATAAATAATATGTAATAATTAGTTATAAATTGTAATAATTAGTTATAAATTGTAATAATTAGTAATAAATTGTAATAATTAGTAATAATTTATTATAATTGGAAATAACTTGTAATAATAAGAAATATTAGTAATAATTTCTAATAATTATCAATAATTATGAATAATTTGTAATAATAAGGATTAATTATAAATAAATAGGACTAATTTTTAAAAATTCTCAATAATTATTAATAAATTGTAATAAATAGTTATAAATTTTAATAATTAGTAATAAATTGTAATAATTAGTTATAATATGTAATAATAAGTTATAATTAGTTATAATTAGAAATAATTAGGAATAAATAGAAAAAATGGTAATAATTAGTAATAAATTTTAATAATTAGTTTTATATTGAAATAATTAGTAATAATTATTAGTAATTTGTAATAATTTGTAATAATTACTTATAAATTTTAATAATTAGTAATAAAATATAATAATTAGTAATAAATGTTAATAATTAGTAATAAATTGTAATGAATTGTACTAGTTAGTAAAAAATTTAATAATTAGTAATAAATGTTAATAATTAGTAATTATTTGTTACAATAAGTAATAAATTGTAATAATTAGTAATAAATATTATGAATTTGTAATAAATGTAATAATTAGTAATAATTTCTAATAATTAGAAATAATTTGTAATAATTTTTAATAATTAGAAATAATTTGTCATAATTTGTAATAATTGGTTATAATTAGTAATCATTTTTAATTATTTGTTATAATTAAAAATAATATGTAATAATTAGAAATATTTTGTAATAATTAATAATAATTAGCATTAATTAGGATTAATTATTAATAATTAGGACTAATTAGAAATAATTTTGGTTTATTAGTAACAATTATCAATAATAAGTAATAAATTTTCACACATAGTAATAATGAGTAAAAAACTTAATTATTAGTAATAATTAGTAATTATTATTAGAAATAGGATTAATTAGTAATAATTAGAAATAATTAGGATTTATTACCAATAATTAGGATTAATTAGTAAGAATAAAAACTAATTATTAATAATTAATAATAATTAGTAATATTTATGATTAATTAATAATAATTAAGAAGAATTGGTAATAATTAGGCTTAATTATTAATAATTAGTAAACATTAGGATTAAATAGTAGCAATATAGAATAATTAGTAATAATTAAGTTTAATTTGTAATAATTAGAAATAATTAGTAATAATTAAGATTAATTTGTAATAATTAGTATTAATTAGGATAAATTAGTAATAGTAACTAATAATTAGTAATAATTAGGGACAAATAGTAAAAATTTGGATTAATTAGTAATAATTAGTAAGAATTAATAAAAATTAGTAAAAATTAGGATTGATTAGTAATAATTAGGATTAATTAGTAATAAATTGGGAAACATTTTATGTACATTAATAAACTGGAACCATTTCTAGGGGATTGGCGGTATGCCATTTGATCAACGACTTATCTGCATGCATATTTATCCCACTGAAATCAGTATAAAAAATCTTCTCTAAAGTATGTCGGAGGAGATTTTTCATAGTGATTTAAGTTGAAGAAACATATATAGAGGTGAGCCATTGGAAAAAAGAGAATATTTTTTCCGTCGACTCATCTCTTTGGAACTTATCTTATTGAAATCACTATGAAGAGTATGCTCCGATGTACAGATATCAATTTTCATTGCAAAGAGAATTGTGAAAAGTGCAGCGAGGCATCCCTTCTCTCCATCCTTGAGCATATAAAAATAGATATTCGTACATCAGAGAAGACTTTTCATGGTGATTTTAGTAGAAAAAAGTTGAAAGGGGATGAGTGGTTGGGAAAAAGAGCCACCGCTAATCCATTTGATATTATACCACTATTAAATAGCAATAATTAATACAAAATACCTAAAATACATAATAATTAGTGGAAATTATAGTAAATATTTATAATTGAGTGTATATTAGTTTTAATGATTAAAAATACTATATATAAATATAAAATAAGAGAAATTATTATATATTTTCAGAAAATAGTATATAATTATACTATATTTTTTGGATATTATTTATTTTATATCTAATTATACGAAATAACTAATTATTTTATATTTGTTTAAAAAATATGGAACAAGGATGTGAAAAACAGTCATTATTAGATGATTGTGCATGGATAAATCAGCATAAGAATACAAACGGTTCTTTTTTAAATGTTTTATATATTGAGGGTGTTCAAGCTTTGTTATCATTTTCTCATAAAAACCAACATTTTTTCATATGGGAAAATTATGTTTCCTTGAAAAAAAATTTCTCTGAGGATGTATGAAACATTTGAAAAAATTGGCAGTCAATTATTGTATTTTGGTTTTCCACTAGAGATTGTTTCTTGGTATCAACATGGTGACCGTAGTTCCAGAGAAGATACTAATAATTTGGTTCCGGATCTAGCATGATTTCAAAATTTATTATAAGATGTGGAGGGTAAGTATTTTCAACAAACTAAATCTCAGGATGATATTGATTTAACTCCTGAGTTGGAACCATATCTTTTTTATGTTTTTCGAGGTCTGTTGAGGATACCATATATCCTGGTTTTATGATATGAATGTTTGAAGCTGTTTCTAAATTTATGGATTTTAAATCAAATAATGGAATGTCATGTAGTTGTTTTTATCAGATATTATCTTTTTTAAAAACACTACTAACTGAAGAAAATATGTTGCCTTTAAATTTCTATGAGAGTAAGTGGCTAGTTCGTAATCTAGGTCTTGGTTATTAAAAGATTACTACATGTTCAAAAAACTATATCTTATATTATGGTGAAATTGAGTCGTTGGATATTTTTCCTACATGCTTAAAATCAAAGTATAGAGAACCTCAACCAGGGATGTCTAGATTTGTTATGGTAAAATAATTAATATATTTCTTGCCCACACTTAGATTGTAGAATTTATTTACATCTCAAAACACTGAATCATTAATATCATGAAAAAATGACATTTCAACCAGTAAAAGATTAAATAATTTATTTGATGGAGATTCATTGAATCATTTTGACCAAGTGCATCTATCATTTGCTTTAGAATCCCGAAACAAGTGATTGGGTGTTTCTACTAACTGTATCTACCAATTTGGTTCTTATAATAGTTAGAATTCATGTTTTCCTGACATTTTATGTTCATATTATTTACCTCCATGGATGTTAATAAAGGATATATATACCTTATTGACCTTATTCATTCCATGTCATCTGAAAAGGAACATTGACGTTTATTATAAATGATTGATTGGTGAGTTAAATCCATTGTGGATTAATGATTTCTCTACATATGGTGTTTCTATGAAAGAATACTTCATATTTAAAGATACATTGATGTGGACAATTAATGACTTCCCCACATATCTCATGTTATTTGGCTAGAGTACACATGGCCCAAAATAATTTCTATACTATATGAGAGACAACTAAGTGTTTATTCTTGTCAATGGAAAACCCTTGTTTTTTTACTATCATCACTGATTTTGTCCAACCAATCATCCTTTTCAAAAAACTAATATCATTTTAGAAAAGGAACAGTTAAAAAATATGGGCCTTCTACAATGATCTTAGGTATAGAGTAAAAATAAATTTAATATTCATTACATCTCATCACATTTAGATGAACAATAATCCAAAAGAAAATTGATGTGTTTGGAAAAGAGACCAACTGGATAAAACAGATAATTTTTTGGGATTTTCTATATTGGTATGATTTATTGGTCCATCACAAGTTGGATTTGCTGCTTATTGGTAATAAATATCTTGATAATTTTTTTATACAATTTTTTATATACTAGGAAAGGCCAACGATAATGTAAAAGTGCGATTAGATCTTTCCCAAATTTGATAGCAACCAGAATATTCACTATTTGAAAATGTCATATCACAAAAGCTAGCGAATAAAAAAGTATCTTATACACTGTCAAAAAAGAGTATCTTATTATTTTGTTATGGGATTTCATATTTGAGCCTTCCATATTGTTATGCATCCAATTTGGTCAGACATGTCAAGAATGATCATATTACCAGATTGAAAATTCATGACCCTCATGTTCTAATAGAATTAATTCTGCTAACTGGATTAGGAGGTTTGTTAAATCATATGATTTTAGATTCTATAATATACATATCATATTATTATAGAGAAATTTTTTCATTGACAACAGACTATGATATTGTAATAAATGAATATGAAAATTTCATTTTAATTCCATGTAAACTGGGAAAAATCTTCCTGCCAGGTTTGTTTGACTGAATGGAACATTTGGTATTACATTTTCTTCATGGAACAAAATATGGAGGTTTGGTATAGATCCAATGGATGTACCCATTTGAGAGACGCAAGTACAAATTGAAGAAAAAGTATGTAACAATGTAGCTGTGAAGGATCACTTGCATAAGCATATTTGCAAGAGGAAAATTTTTTTCTCCTCTCATTACATTCAATTTGAATATCCCTCAAAACACAACTGCATGATCTATAATTATGAATATGTAGATGATGAAACAAGAAATGAATTATCAATTTATAATTAGCTCAATCTTGGATTTTGTGGAGTTCATGAACGTTGGCTTTTAGATGATGAACATCATAGAGCTCATACATATATTCTCCTCAACTATGATGAAATTACAACTTTTTTACTATGATTTATCCTATCACTTATTCTATAATTTTTATAATAGTACATTCAACTTATTTTATGTTACTAGTTTTTCAAACAAGTTGGATATTTTTTATGACATTCTTCAAGAGGTGCTCTTATATGATAATAATATCATGAAATAGTTTCAAAAAATTACAACAACCGCTCTTGAAAAATGTTATAAAAGATATCCTACATGTTTGAAAAACTGGTAACATAATTTTTTTTTCTTCAACTAAATAATAAATTTAATAATTTTTTAGTGATAATTGTTTCACAACTTTTCAGGTATGCAACATGCTAATGAAATTGATAATCGATTGTCTGTGTTGAGTAACCCACCATCAAAATTGATTAATTTTTATAATGAATATGTGGTGAATTGTTTTTGATTTCACACATGTTCATATGTGGAATCATCTATAATAATGAATAATAGTGTTTTCTATAGAGGATCTAATCATAGATAAACTGATGTTGACTATAATTTCATGCTAGAAAGAATCATATACCTTTGTTATATGGGATAACATTACATAATTATATGTAAATTTTTGTGGTTGGATACTAAGAGAGGATTTCATGTTTATCTGATCCATGAAATTGTTGATATTATATAAAATATTATTCATGAAGTAAATGAACCATTTATAATGGTTCATCATGAAAATCAAATTTATTATGAAAATTACTATGCCACTTCAAGGGATTTGAGTGATTGTTGGAGAATAATAATAATTAAATATCACGAGATTCAGTTTACAGAAAGTGAATGTGGTTCTGCTGAAGTACAAAGAATTGTGATTTTTCAAGAGACTTATCTGAATAAATATTTCACATGAAGAGACAAGAATATCATTAATGAAACCCCTTAGTTAAGGGATGATGGTGTTGATGAAGCTAATGATGTTACAACTGAATTTGAAATGGCAGGAGACAATGAGAGTGAAACAAATAAGGAAATTGATAATGCAGAGATAGAAGATGAAGACATTGACATTGATAGCTATAAATATAAGGATGAAGATGAAAATTGACATAGTTAAATGATGGTTATAATAATATTTAATTTATATATATATATAATAGATTTATTCAACTGTTTGATAAAAAAATTATTTCATATTTCAGATGGATGGGGATCTATATAATTTGTTACATTAGGACTATCTAACATTGGATGAGCATGTGGTTGGATAATCCGACCCTTAGATTATTGAAGATTTAAGAGGCACGTGGAGGAGACGTGTTCTTGCCCGACTGATGATTCCTGACACTATCCTTGGGAGAAATCCACAATCCGGATTCAATATAGGAACATAGAGGTATGTTTAATGTTCTATTTTAGTTATTTTTCATTAATTAATATATATTCTAATTGTTTGATTAAATATTCTTTTTTTTTCATAGATTTATGAATATAACAATGGGAAAGGGGATCCCTAAATTTAATAATTAATTTTTTGATGCATGGGTGTAATGGGATCAGATTACCGTTGATGTATAGAACTGCATGTTCAAGAATTGGATGGTATGTAAATAAACATTATTCATTTTGAAATTAATTTAATTAATATATTGATATAATAAATTATATTTATATTATATGGTATCTCATTGAAGAGAGTATGCACGAGGCTATCTAGAAGGCATGGAATGGAGCAATGCATCCGCTTTGCTCTCAGTTTCTTCACAGTTTTAAATGGAAATAAATAGAGAAAGTAGGAGTGAAGAAGAATGATGAGACATGTCACGTCCACCGACCTAATTATAATTTATATTTTGTTTGGGATTGATTATGTACACACTGGTTGAGTAGATGGTTTCAGAGATGATCATCGGTAGGTCGGAAAAATCGAGGGAGATGGGAGGTGACACATCAAGTTGGTAGTCATACATTCAGTACAAATAGGGATTATATGGTAATTTTTTTAAATTTTATATTTAAAATTAAATGTAAAGGGTTTATTTTATATTCATATCGATACTTTCCCAATCCAATATTATAGACTATGTTATTTATAGGAGGAATTACAATGATCCAGCAATTGGAAAGGATTAGAGGTGCTCGCCAGCGTCAGATTGTGGTCAATATAATTTTTTTGAGTTGTAAATTTATTTTAAATTAATATATAAAATATTTAATTTTAAATTACAATTGAAGGAGTCATATAGGGTTGAGATGTCTCAGAAAAATGTTGATATTTAGGCTGAGACTGATGCGCAGACTAGTACTCACTGATTTAATGAGGCCACATGGGTGCAAGAGACCCAGTATGCCTTTAATAATGGATGAGTTGTTGGTATGGATTCTCGATTCTCTCCTAGGGGGTTTTGTGTAAGCTATAAAATGACTTTGTTTAGATCAAGAGGATCTTATAGTGATTAATCATCATCTCATGCAGAGGATGTGGAGATACTGCGAGCTTATAGTGAGCTTATAGATACTATGTGTAATGAGTAGGAGTAGATGCTTCAGTGGCAGCAGCAACGGTAGGAAGAATTCACAGGACAAAAGCATTTGTACCAGGAGATGTAGGATGAGATACGTTGATGGCAGCATCAGCTAGAATATGCGAAAATGATGTACATGTGACGACTGACACACAATTAAGGGATTAAGTTCACTCCACTATCTCCTACAGCTCCTCGAGATGACCCCCCCTTAGTGATGTAATTTTCTTTTACAGTGTAACAGTTAAATGCATTTTTTTGTAATATTATCTATTTAATGTTTTAAATAGTGTGTTTTTAATATTGTCTCTAATAATAATTTTTTTTATTTTTTATTTAAATTTTTTATTATATTTTTTATTTTATTAATTAATATATTTTTATATTTTTGGTGAATACTCATGATTTTATTATATTACTAATATTAATAATATTATGTCATACTATAAATAATAATACTATTTTGATTTTAAATTATTTTATAATTATTTTTATTTTACGCATGTTATTATTATTATTTTATTTATATTAATATTTTTTTATTTTATAAAGAATTTTATTCTATTAATTTAAATATTATGATTTCATTTAAATTATTATTATATTATTATTAGTATTATATTAGTATTATATTATTTTATTATTTTATTATTTTATTTTTCCCTCTATTTGCAACTATCCCCTTGAAAATACTAATTGCGATGGTTCATCAAAAAAAGTTAAAAAAGGGGAAAGTATTTGCGTTGGGTGGTCAGGGCAGTGTAATATAGTTTTTAAAAAATCATTGATTTTATTGCCACGTTTTCACTATCCATCGCAAATAATAAGTTATTTTTGATTGTATGTCACAAAAGTTAATATTTGTGGTGACATTTTTCACAAAGGTTCATTTACGATGAGACCCCATTGCAAAACACCATATGCGACAGCTTCCCTTCGCAAATGACCCGTCACAATAATCCATTTTTCTAGTAATGAGAACCTCTAATACCTACAGTTGATTCTGAAATTCATACATGATAATAATTGATTTCAAATGTCAATGGAGACCTACATTATGCTTGGTTAACTATTTAGGATTCATAAACATATCTTAAATCAATAATAGAGTCCCAAAGTAAGCAATAAATCCCCTAAAAATGGTGCAACTGGCATGAACTCCCATCCTATCGACCAATGTGAGTTCTTAAGAATCATGTATCAAAATCCTTAACAAGCTCCTACCTTTGGATTTTATGTCCATTTAGATAAAAAACCACTTGGTGTTTCCGATTAAATAAATGAACCTCTTGGAATAATTCAAGAAATAATGATTACTAACTAGAACACACATTCTAGGAGAAAAATGATATTATAAAAATCTAGTATGTTAAATATAATATTATGTTTATTTTAATTTTATAACAAATATCTGTATTCTATTCCATGATATTAGAAATGAAAGAATCTTTCATATATACAACAGACTACCACCTCATGAACTGATGTAATTCATTTTCCATCATAATGTCCTATAGATGATTGTAGTGATATATTTAATATATATACATATATAAATATTATATTCATGAAATATTTATCATTATTCAATATTAATATATCATATATTTTCTTACTATTCTATCCATTTAATAATGATAACACTGTTCATGTGCATGTGTTGATTACCACCTCCATGAAACAATGAGATTTATTTTTCAAATCATAATCTTGTGGATGATATATATAATTGAAGATAAAGATATAATATGTTATATATTATATATTATAAAAATTTATTTATAATATTAAACTTAACTTTATTTTATTGTGATCATTGAAAAATGTTAACATTACTCGTGTGTACGTACAATATACCATCTCAATGATATTAACAAAGTTAATTTTACAAAGCCATCACTTATGGTAAGTATTAAATGTATAATTTTTGTGTATAAATGATAAATATATCATTATTATTATTCTTGTGATGATTTAATAATTACCTTTTTGATGACAATCAACCAACATATGTCATTTTGGACATATGAGTTGAATATCATAGAAATGTGTGATGTGAATTTATTTGATTATGTAATTAAATATTACATGGTAATAGATAAAATAAAATGAATAATAAAATTAAGAATAGTTATTATGATAGAAAATAGTAAACATTATTTTATTACTCAACAAGATAGGGAATGAATATGATGGGTCAAACTTGAGGTATGTTAAATGTTACTTTTAAAACAACTTTTTTATGTTTTAATTAATTATTATCAAAATTACAATCTTTAATGCCCATATTATTAAAATTAACGTATAGAAGTATTTAAATGCAAAAAATAATTAGATATGAATTTTTTTATCTCTTTTGAAATTATTTCAATGGTTTTAAAAATTATTATGTTTATAAAACGTTTGGAATTTCTACACAAAAGGTTAAAAGATTATCATATTTTAATGTATATGGATTACCTAATTTTAGGAAAGACAAAATCATAATTTTATATTTATATCCCTTAATAATATTCTATTTTTTATTAAAATAAAAATCATATTTCCCTATGTACTAGATATTTTTTTTAGAAAAGTGATTTTAGAATGTAATGGAAATTTTAATATCCATAAATTTTTTCTTATGGGTGAGAAGACTATATTTATTAATGTATTATTGAAGATTTAATGATTTTTATGTGTAATGATTATCTTATTTTCCATGGTAATTGTATATTATGATTTTTATTCCATTATAAACCATTTATGGGTGATTACATTATAATCCAAGGACATGTGGTTCGGTTTTAAACCCATGGTGTATCATTCTGTTATATACTAATGATTGGTGGTTACAATATAAACCATAGATTAATGGGTCTATAATATTCATCCAATTCATTGGGTAATAATAAAATTCTATTAATAATAATGATTGAATTTATATAGTGTCCTAATATACAAACCAAATTTTTTTTATTTTAATCATTTTTACAAAACAACATGATTTCTCAAGGAAGTCAAATGAGATTTTGTTTAAAGAAAACTATTTGATACAAATTGTGAAATAAATTCATAACTTTTTGAAATAGTTCATATTATTTTTTTATTATTCTATGGAAATTTTAAGGATTTTTTATTTTAACATTAATATTTATAATGAAATGTGTTATAAAAAATTTTGGCAAGAGAAGTTGGTTTCTTGAGAAAAAAAACTATTATTTTGATCCTAAAATAATTATGAAAAATAAATTTTATTGGAATTCATAGACTAACTAGTTCTTTTATTTCATATTATATGTCCCTAATTAAGGTATTTATGAACATACCTTTCTTTGAAATGTTTTTATTGGTGTTTAAGCATGAGTAGTGATAAGGATGATGTGTAGATGAAAATTCTTACAATATGGTATAAAAATGAAAACATTTTATTTAATAAATATTTTTTTTAGTGGAAATAATTTATATGGAATGGATGTGTCCACTTTGTGATGTAATATTTATTTTTGTAAACAATATTTCATAATCCCCTAAAAATATAATCATAAATAAATCCTCAAATTTAAGAAATTAAATTATTGACTTAAAATTGAATATTATGTAATATTAAATAGGAGATTTTAACTGTCCCCTTGCAGAATGTTCAATAGAGACTTATCATTCATAAAATATCCACTATCAAGGTTGGAAAAGAATGCTATTTTTTCGAGTGGTCTGATTAGTTTCATGAATATATCCGAGAATTTAAGATATTTTTGAAAATAACATATAGGCTGGAATTATCCTAATCATCTATGGATTATACCATTTATTACGTTGCATATAAAATTAAAAACTAGGTAGTGATGATAGAGGGAGACCAAGTGGTTTCATATGGATCATGAATTTTGAGGCCACATGAAGGGATGTAACCTATATATGATCTTCTATTTTGTAAAACAATTTACCCCTTAAAATTTTCATTGTATTATTTATTAATTTATATATTTACTTTTCATACCGACCATAGGAGCCTCATGTATATCTTTTGTTGATGATATCTAACTCTAAAGAAGTGGATATCCATGTAATATTTTGAATCCTAGCTAGCTCATATACTAGGGAAATAAAATATATTTGTTGATTCTTTAATTTAGAAGACAGAAATTCAAATAGTTCTAGTGTATAATTCTGAGTGTAAGATGATGGCATTGTTCTATGATAAGCATATATGGGTTCTGTATGAGTGGGAATAGATTAAAAATATATCTATACATCTTTTGAAATATAATTTTTACTAGATAAAGAGAAATAGTTATAAGTATCCAGAGTACATGGAATTGAGGGAAAAAATGATAGTGGGGGGATACCTTCCAACAGTACCACCAAGGATGATTATATTTTCTATGTTCATAATTGTATATGTGTGGCCACATTAATGTGGGAGGATCAGATGCATACGTTTCATGCATCGAACTAGGTGTTTCCCCTTGTTTTGACATAATTGTGTCATGACAATCAAAGATATTATTCGTGGCATTTAATGAAAATGGACATTATATGTCTTTCGATAAAATTCCACACCTGTCAGCAGGTGAAGGCAAGCATCAACAACCAACTAGTACTTTTTGTACATTTCCAATTACATCATAGAAGTGGGATGATGTAACCATGTATTTTGGGCTTTGTATTCTAAAGAATTCATAGAAGAATGATGCGATATGGGTAATCTTGGTTCAATTTTTATAGGTGGCCCATTTCTTACCAATTCATGAGGCACTCCGAATAGATTTGTTTAGTGCCTTATATAATTTATAATTAATAAATTAAACATGATGACTTAGACTATTATTTAGTACCATAATCCATTTTTTACATAACACTTCACTTAAAGGGTTGTAAGAGGCACTATGTACTGATGTGTTTTTAGTACAACATATCACCCATATATAGACATGAGACCAGAGTGGACAACCAAAGTGTTAGGGGATATATTTCTGGAATGCATCATATATTTTGGAGGAACATGCATGGAAAAAATATAACTTATTTATTTTAGTTATAAAAATACTTATTTGGTGCCTACTCAGATTAAAACATATGAAGAACTCAATGGTAGCTCATTAATATCAGCTTTTTTCTATATGGGAGTTGGTGAGATAGAATTTTTATAAAAACTCTTTTCTAGTTTATGTTGGATTAGATGATGTTGATTTTTATGTTTATAGATATGTTAAATAGTACATTGAATTCATATTATAATCAATTCCATTAAACTCTTGAGTTTATATTTGGTTGTAATGTGTCCCCTAGAGTGTCTCAATACATGACTATGTATCACTTTGAGAAGCAGGGTACGTCATCACCCATATATGTTGGTCCATTTGAGATTGTGGAGAGGATAATATTGGTGGTGTATTAATTGGATATCCCATATTGATATAATGTTATTAACAATGTTTATAATATGTAACAACTTTGTTAATGTCATTCTGTCCATGAATGAGTTATTTATGTTTATTATATGGAGAATTATGTTGATGTGTCCTTTAAGGAGAATCTGATTTGTGTTTTATATGATAGTGAAAAAACCCTTTAGAGAGTGATCATTCCTTTATTTATAGTTATGTTGTAGAATGGCCACATTCCTGAGACAACATGGGATAGGGAAGCTAATAAAATTTACCAGTGGTCCATAGTTTTACCTTGGAGGCTTAGTTATGCCTGGGGGTGTCTCTCAAGAACAATCTTTTATATCGTGGGGAGATTGTAGGATAATAACACATTGAGGAGGTGATTTTTTTTTCAATTATTGTTCAACTAATTTTAAATGGTTTTTATAATACACATATGGTTTATAAAAGGTCTGAAGAGTATCACAATGTATCATGACGTAGAAAATATGAAATTTGGAATTCAAAGGGGTTTTTTTATAGTTAGCACATGGTTAGGGATAATTATTCACCATGGCCATGCGATAGAAATCAGGTTTATGAAAGGAAATACTATCATACGATGTCACAGAGAAAACATCTGTCATGGGCATAGATCATTTCTCATGACTTCTATGTATTTTTAAAAACCATGTGTTAGCACACCAAACCATGTGCCCTTGATTTCCTTTGATAGAGGAGGTCGCAGGGATGGTTCAAAATTTTACAAACCGTGTGTCTAAAATTTGTGCCTATTTAAAAATGGAGAATTTTATATTTTTTCCTACCATGATTACACATTTCCCACCTCACATTTATCCCCATTTATCTGTAAACATCCTGGGGTGTGAACCAATATCTCCCTCCCCTCCCAAGGGTGAATCTCTATAAATTCATTAGTCTTTGAAGTTTCTCTTTTCTAAAAAAAGCCTTTGGAATTTCTATGAGACTATTTGATTTTCATTTCTATAATATTAACATAATTTTTCTCTTATCTATCTATGATTCATGAGCCCTATTTATAGGTAGTTTTTCACTTCTACGATTGACTTCATTTTAGCAAGAATCAATTTTTAGGTTTGGGTGAGTAGTATTATACAAGAAAAAGGTATGTTCCATTGAATCTATTTCTGATACTTTTGATTTTTTTATATAGTATGTCTTATTATTTCATGTGATTTTAAATGTATTCATTGTTTTAGTATAATATATTATTCCTTTTAATGAAATGCTAAACCATTCAAAGATTCTAACAGGTCTACTGATTATTAGGAGACTAGTAATGTGAACAACCATGGAGTGTTCCAATACCTTGAATAGGGTAAAGTGATATATAAATAGATTAATATTGGAAATAATGGTTAAAAATTAGTACATAAATTACATCCATAATTAGTGTTTAGTATTAGTAGTTTGAATTTTTTTCGAATTAAATTCTTTATAAAATGTAAAAGTGAGGAAATGGTAAATGGGTAAAAAGGTACTTTTAATGTCACTAAATGGTTATAAATAACATTTAATTCATGCGTTACATGAACAAATGGAATAAAATTAAATGGGAAATGGGGTTTAAGGTGTTAGGGAATACAAACCATGTTCAGTAATGTAAATGATCAATTAAAAAGGATTAACCTTATTGTTTTAATGTTATACCCATATCTTTATTGAACCTTAACTGGTGGATTATGATGGAATTGTCTGGGTATGATCTAAAAAATGCTCCAAATCCATATTATTGAAATGTTTGACTTGACACTCCACACACATTGGTAAAGATGATGTGAATAAAATTAAATATACATGATTTAGGATATCTACAAACGACACTCAACACACATTTTTTAAATGTGGACCTAGATCACTTTAATATTGGATTTGGAGCTCGCATGAAGTTAATAAACTGATTTCATTTATTTATATGGTAAATTGTTCCAACACAGCTTAATACCTAAATTTTAAATGGTTAATAAACACCCATATTAATATAATTATTTTATCCCATCTAGATTACGGTTACAACATTCCTCATGCACCGAAATGGGTTTGGTTGGTTCAGTATCACGAAGGAACACAATGAAAAATATGGTAAATTTCTAATGTTTTAATTGTAAAACATTATTCACTAATTTTATTTTCAATTATTCTTTTTTACTTCTATATAAATTATTTTCTCATAATGGATATTTCATTAATCACCATTGGTTTTGGCCAAAAGAGTTACACTGATGGCCTTCTTTGGCCATCGTTTGTACCCAAGAATATTTTATGTTTTTAGGTATAGATAAAAGAACATAACCTATTTTAGATGGTTAATTTTTGAAATGTGATGGGGTATTGATTAATGTTCTAGATATGGTGTTGGAACACATTTTATGGTTGGCAGGGTGTCTTTTTTTTGGGTTTTCCTTTAACACATGATATTAGTCTATCATGGAATGGTAATGTATTTGTTTAGGGGAATTTAAAAATATTTTGGATTTGGTTATGAGGTTTTATTTCTATTATTGGACATTATTTTCTATATTTTCATTATTATTATGTATTGTTGTATTATAAAGATGCAGAGGTCATAGTCTCCCCATATTAAAAATTACACCATCACTGGTAGTTGGTAGGCTCTATTATACGGAGAGGTGTTCCCAAGGTTTTGAAACAAATTGGTATGGATACTATATTAGAGTAGTATTTGTCAATACATTACTCATGGAATATAATATTATAGATTATTAAATAATATATAATGATTAGTGAGAACATATCTAAGAATAAGGAATAAATTTTCAATATATAAATAATAATATAAAATAATTTCAATAGTCATGATTAATGTTCCTGACTAGAATAGTGAAAAAAATTAAATATTTTTTTTGTTCATTTACTATCCCATCATTTCTATGGTAAATGTTCACTCAAAACAATATCAAAGTGAAAAAATTACCTTACTAAGTAAGGACTACACCCCATTATAGTTCATAGTATTTCACAAGATATAAATATTTATGTAATTAATTAAGTGTCCATATAATTCAAATACAACCCATAACATAATCAAAACCATCCATTAGTGTTACAAATGAAAATAAATGCATTATTAATTTAAAAACCTGTTTAAAATAAATGGTTTTTTGAAAATTCAATCGTAATTTAACTGACCCATGAGAATGTAATAGGTTTCATAGAAATATACTTAAAACATAATCATCATAATAGATCCATAGAAAAACCATGATTTTTTCATTAATACATATCCTTATTAATGAATAATAAACATTTATGGATGTTGAAATTGATGAAAAATGTCACGACCCGTCCCAGTGGGGCCCGAGATGCAACTTCCCAAGCCCGCCTTCAATAGGACTGGGGCTGGTGACTAGCACCGAGTAAGCATGCTAATAACATGGGAGGCATTGTCTATAAACCTGTACACACGCACACACATCTCCAAGCCCACTAAGATAAAATGTAAAAACTACTAAAAATGGAAAAGGTGCATGCATACACTAAAACACAACCATAGGGTACGACAGGAATGTAATGTACAGTAAGTGTAATGCCCTGGGCCAAAAGTACAAGCCCACCAATAGAAAGACATTAACAAAGTCCATCCTATATGGAAAGGTACTGGAACTGCAATCTTTAGATTTAGGAACACACCTCGGCCTGCCTGAACTCATTGAGCACCATCCTGTACTCATCCACCTAGAATCATGTCAAAGGCTCGCTCGTCTACACAAGATATGACACATGCGGGCAAATCCCATGCAAGGGTGAGTATAATAATACTCAGTAGGACACCACAAAACCAAAAGGGAAATTAAAAAAGGGAAAATGACCACAAAGTAAAGATACAGTCAGCTCCACACAATATATATCTTTAGAACATATAACAAGGATATCACGATATACTAATACACAAACGAACGTCACGATACTACCACTAGGATCCAGCTCGAAGATTTCCACTAAGAATACAACGTGGAGAAAAAACTCCTTGGTCTGAGAAGAGAAATAAGAAGTACTCATTCCAGGAGAACACACTCCACATGTACCTTGGGAACATGATGCTTAGATGAGTATCATAGCCATGTCATGGGGTGATTCCGACAACTCATTCTTATCTAATCTGCTAAGCAGAGGATCGACGCCCAGGTAATGTTGGGCATCTCGATACCAAGATCTCAACCTAGGGTTCCATGAATGAATAGAGGATCCTGCTCTATGTCTCACAGAGGGGATTCCAACAACTCTATTCAGGAAGTCCTACTGAAGGGATCATACTCTTGTATATAGGAAATGATACTAAACCCATCAGGGGAAAATCCCAGGGTACGAACCCTAAGAAGCTAGTCCAAGCCACAGAAGACAAGTGGCTCAAGACATGAAGAAATGGTTACACAACGTGTATTATGGTTACACGTCGTGTTCCTTGACCCCGGGTACTTCTCGCGTAAACGGCCCATGTAATTTGTTCAAGCCGTATAAAACCAAACTACACGGCGTGTTGAAAAAGGAAACGCCATGTCCCTTGACCCTAGGCACTGCCCATGTATCATTTGGCATGTCAGATAGAAAGAAACTATACAGCCTGTAGAAGAGTCCAACGCAGTGTCCGAGAACCTGGACTCGCTCCGTGTATGCTGGACATGTGCCCGTACACGGTCTCTTCCCGTGTCCGTGTCGCCAGCCTGTGTACCGGTACACGGGGTATCCCGTGTACTGGCCGGGTTTGGACGGGGAAGGGTATACACGACTTTTCCTTGGCCATGTACCCTGCCCGTTTCCGTGTACTCCCGTAGTACACCCCAGTTAGTCCTCCGACGAACACACTCCATGTATCCCATGCTACATGGTGTGTAGTCGGGAAACTTACAAAAGTGTCATCTTCCTCCACCCGCCTTGGTTGATCCTCGAGATCTTGATGAAATTGCCCGATCATCACGAAACTCCGGATTTGGGGTCGTCCGCCCCTACAAAAATGATTCTGTTGGTTTCGGGCTTCCGATCGGCCTTGATGGCGCATCCTGATCCACCTAGACAAAAATGTTCGTAGAACAGGAATTTCAAAACCGCATCGATTTGTCTACCATCGTTGACGTTGCACCTCTGCTAAGTCGTCTCGATATTGGATCATTGATTTCAGATCGTTGTGCTATCAAATTAATGTGCAATGATCGATTTCCTCTAAGAACACGTAGAACGCACATGCATAATGCATATGAATCGGTGGAGAAAAACACAATAATCGAGAGAGACGATCCTCGATCGATGTTCGTGTCGATCTTGGTTCGTCATTGTTATAAGGTTGGATGAAAACCATATTAATTTCAAGAATCAAATCCCCAAGATTCCCGAAAAATCTCATCCCCCATAATGATCGATCCACGAGCTAATATGTTTTTATATTAGTCTGCTTTCATCATGTAAATCAAAAACGGGGAAGAAATCACAACTTAAACATCCTACCTAGATCTGTGGCGTTCGATGGTGATGATCTGGTCACCGCGTCGTCGTCGCCGGAAAAAATCATCGAGAGTCATCGTCGCCACGTCAGGAGGTTTTCTCCAGAGTACTCCAGAGAAAATTAGAGTTATGGAAATTTTAACCCTAACCATCCCTGAAAATTTTCTATTTAAAAGAAAAAATGATTTCATTGAAACAAAGATTTAAATAAAATATTATAATGAAATATTTTATTACGCTTACATCCAGAATCCATATTTCACCACCGACCTGCGCCGGCCATTGTTAGGCCTCACCTAAGGTAAAATCTCTGTCCCAAATGCAACGGTGCCCTCGAATTTCTGATCTGAGTACCCGTTCTGGAGTTATTCAACATTTTTCAGGAAAACCGCACACACATGTTATTTAATTATAAATTAAATTCAACCATTTGTCCCGGGATCACCGGGCCCCGGAACTGCACGCTGTCAGAGCCTGGACTTGATTTAATTACCATATAATATTAAAATAAAACATGGAGAAACATGGGACATTACATCACACCCACCTTAGGGATATTATGTCCTCGAACATCAAAAAAAAATGTCACTCAAAAAGATATGGGTACTGCAAGTGAATATGAGCCTCCCGCTCCCACGTGCTCACCTGGAGATTTTTGTGCTGCCACCGGACATGAACCAAGGGAATAGCTCGGCCACGAATGATATTCTCCTGCCGATCCTCGATCTCTACAGGGTACTCAGTAAATGCTGCTCCATCATCGATGCCCAGCTCTCCCTAGTCGATAATGTATGATGGATCATGCACCTACCTCCGTAGCTGCGACACATGGAAGACATTGTGTACTCTGTCAATCTAATGAGGTAGATCCAAGTGATATTACACCTCTCCAACTCTAGCCAGAATCTGAAATGGGCCTACGAACATTGGATATAGATTTCTTCCCTGACCAAATCTCTGCAATCCTTGTCGAGGTGAGACTCGAAGGAATACATGGTCTCCCTCCTCGAACTCCAGGGGCCTCCGCCTCCTGTCGGCATATGACTTCGTCCGAATATGTACAGTCTTCATCATCTTCTAGATGACCTACACCTTCTCTATAGTAGCTCTCACAATCCCTAGGCCCATGAGGGCTGACTCTCCTGGGTTAGTCTAGCAAAGTGGTGACCTGCAAGGTCACCCGTATAGAGCCTCGAATGGTCCCATACCAATAGTGGAATGATAACTGTTGTTACAATAATATTCCTCCAGTGGTAGGTGATCCTTCTAGAAATGGCTGATGTCAAGTATACAAGCTTGAAGTATATCCTCCAAGACCTGGATGGTTTGCTCTGTCTGACCATCAGTCTGGGGTTGAAATGCTATGCTCAAGTGTAACTGAGTCCCAAAAGATTCATGCAACACCTTCCACAACCGGGATGTAAAATGAGAATCATGATCTGAGACGATCGTGGATGACACTCCATGAAGTCGAACTATATCTTGTACATAGAGGTGTCCCAAGCTCTCTACTGAACGCTACTCCCGCATGGCTAGGAAGTGGGCTGACTTGGGGAGTCGTTCAACGATCACCCAGATGGAATCGTGTCCCCTAGACGTACGTGGTAAACCTATCTTGAAGTCCATGGATATCCCATCCCACTTCCACTCTGGCACCTCAGGGGGCTGAGTAAAACCTTCTGGCATGTGGTGCTCATCTTTTACTTGCTGGAAAGTAAGGCACCAAGAGACAAACTCTGCCACAACCTTCTTCATTCCTGGCCACCAGAACTAACGTCGGAGGTCCTGATACATCTTTTCCATGCCTAGATGCACCGCCAAAGGGGAAATATGGAACACCCTCAGAACATCCTCTTGTAATGTCACTGGTACTACCGCGTTCCCTCTAAAAAGAAAAACGTGCTCCACACCTTCTGAATATCCATCAACAACATCACCCGTGGATATCTGAGCACGTAGAGTCTCATAGCTATCATCCTCGCGATGTGCTTCCCTGACTCGTTGTACGAGTGGAGGGGTAAAAACCAACGACTACAGGTATGCTCCCCCATCTCCATCCACAAAATATAACTGCAATGAGGCCAACTGCCTCGTTTCCTCATCCAGCAACTGGAGACAGGAGTTCCTTCTGAGAGCATCTTCCAGTATGTTCTCCTTCCCAGGAGTATAAACGATCTCAATGTCAGAATCCTATAGTAACTCAAGCCATCTTCTTTGTCTCAAATTCACATATTTCTGAGAAAAGATATACCTGAGACTCTTTTGATCAAAGTAGTTGGTAAAACGCTCGCCCATCAGCTGGTGCCACCACATCTTCAATGAGAAGACTACCGCTGCCAACTTATGATCGTGGGTCGCGTAGTTATGCTCGTGTTGCCTCTACTAGCGTGAGCCATAGGTAATCACTGCTTGCCTCTACATCAGGATGAAACCAAGCCTAGTTCCTGATGCGTCGCAGAACACTACGTACTTGACACCCTCCTCCGGTAATCTCAAGATTGGGGGTGCTCGTCAGACCCTGTCTCAACTGCTAGAAGGCCTGGTGGCATCTTTCGGTCCACACGAATGGCTGCCCCTTTCGGTTCAATGCTGTCATGGGCGCTGCAACCCTGGAGAAATCAAGGATGAATCTCCTATAGTATCCTTCCAACTAAAGGAAACTCCGCACCTTTGTCACACTCTGGGGTGGCTCCCATGCTAGCACTGCCTCCACCTTTGTTGGGTCCACTGCTACCCCATCAACTGAGATAACATGCCCCAGAAATTGGACCTACAATAACAAGAACTGACACTTCGAGAGTTTACCATACAACTGGTGCTCTCAAAGTTTGTCCAGAACCATCCTTAGTTGTCTCATTTGCTCCTCCTCGGACGCAGAGTACACAATGGTATTGTCGATGAAGACCACTACAAACCGGTCTAGGTAGGGATGAAAGTTCTGGTTCTTGAGTCCCATGAACACTTCTGGGGCGTTCGTCACACTGAAGGGAATCGCCATGTACTCATAGTGATCTTACCGACATCGCAAAGCCATTTTTAGGATATCCTCATCCCGTACTCTCAACTGGTGATAGCCTAATAGTAGATCAACCTTCGTGAACCATCATGACCCTCTCAGCTGGTCGAAGAGGTCATTGATCCTCGGTAGTGGATACTAGTTCTTCACGGTCACCTGATTCAAGCACCAGTAATCCACACATAGCCTCAAGCTCCCATCTGCATTCTTGGAAAACAGCACTGGGGCAACCCAGGGTGAAACGCTGGGTCACACAAAGCCCTTCTTCTGCAAGTCATCCAGCTACACCCGCAGCTCACGAAGCACTATAGGAGCCAACCAATATGATGATGCTGATATCGGTGTTGTCCTGGGTTGCAACTCAATGTGGAAATCCATCTCTTAACGGGGAGGTAGCCCGGGGACATCCTTTGAAAAGACGTCCTCATACTCAGCCACTACTGCTAGAAACTGGAAAATCTTAACATCTAATGCACCAAAGGATAGGCTAGAGAATTGATGTGAAATCAGGTGTGCCCTCCTATGCACGAGTCCATCCTGTGCTGCCTGGGTCTCTCTTTTGCCGACAAAAGAGAACCGCGTTCCATCACTGTGGACACACTGCACCCTTCACCTAAAACAGTCGATCTGGGCATGAACTGTGGATAGCCAATCCATAACAAGAATAACAATGTAAAGCCTCGACGCCACCACCAAGTGGTTCCAACCGAAACTCTTGCCTCCAAGGGTTAGGTCACACTATCTTCAGAGGTGTGTGATCTCTGAATCATCTCCAGTCAGTGTTTCTAAGCGTAAGGGTCGAGTCAATGGCTGAATAGGAATCTCAAGGTCTTGAACAAGATAAGAATCCAAAAAGTAATGTCTAGAACACGTGTCTATCAATACGACATCCAAAGTAGAAAATACACAGATAGTACCTCTAATCATTCTGGGAGTACCTAGGTCGTAATCCTCTGCCGCCTGCAGCTGTCCCTGCCTCTGTCCACCGACTCCCTGAGCCTATGGTGGACCTCCCAGGGGTGGTGGTGGTAAAAGGTTGAAATGACTACCACCTCCAGCTACTCTCCCAGCTCCCCTACCATGTCCTCTACCCTGCATATCTTTCTTCTACACACGTTGCCTCTACCTCGGTGGTCCATCCACTACTCTCGTGTCAGTAGTACGACGGATCAGACAATCTCGAGCGAGATGTCCCCTGCCATCAGATGAGTAGAATCACCTCTCTCGAGGCCGGCTAGATGCGCCCTGTGAACCCTATAAGGCAGATCCCATATCCTGGGATCTCCTTTAAAAACGTATCCCACGCCTGGGTCCCTGACGTCAGCTCCCTACAGCCGAGGTCTCTACTCCAGCTCGCCCACTAATGACATCTGTAGGCTATCTCTGCTCTTCCAAGAAGCTCTCGACCACCAAAGCCCACTTGAGAACCCCCAACATATGTAGGAATTCTCATAGGGATGATGCTAGTTCAGATATCTCTACACAACACCTGCTAAAAAGTCTGACCTCGGAAGTACTGATCTCTGACCATATCCATCGAGTACTATGAGTGGTCGGTAAACCTCGACGAATAGTCATCCACCATCATGGTTCCCCGCTGGAGATGAAGAAGCTCCTATTTTTGTACTGCTCTCAGGGTAACCAGTGAAAATTCCTCGCTGAAGGGACGCTCAAACTCCGACCACGAAAGAGTCGCCTCATCGTGGGTCTGGATAACCAAACTCCACCATCATCCTGCCGATCCCTGTTGAAGGCTCGCTGCCAGGATCACCATCTGGTGTGCTGGTGTCTTGAAAAAATAGAAGACTCTGGTCACTGCCTCAAGCTAATCCTCTACTACCTGAGGGTTAGGCTCGCCTCAAAACCTAAGAGGTATCTCTCTATGAAACTCATGGAGTGTGCTCAGCCTGCGCTCCTCCTCCACTGGTACAACAGGCACTAAACACTGCTCCAAAGGTGGCGGGCCAAATGGCACACCACCTGATGGTAAAACATGGGGATCATGTCCTTATATTGAAGCTTCATCATTGAGGGGGTCATCCTCATGATCGCGCTACTGGATCCTAGCGGGTACGCGTCATGGAGGCATCCTATTAAAGAAACAAGATGTATATCAGTCAGTGAGGATATCTGAAGAGCTGACTCAAGATGGTCATGGAAACCACAACCCATTCCTATATAATGCATGTACCATTATTCTCCCTGAAACTAGCGTTCTAATGTTCCGAGTCGAAAAGAAAGTTATCAGAGTCCTGGTGTATGGATACATCGGCCGCCCGCACCAACACTGGAGTCCTTGGTCTAAAATCCGAACTCGAAACACTTAACACAGTTGCCCCAAACCAACTCACAGACTCTCAGTCCTAAGGTAGAACTGACCACCCTTTGATACCACTCTGTCACGACCCGTACTAGTGGGGCTCGAGCTGCAACTCCCCAATCCCACCTCTAATAGGCCAGGGGCTAGTGACTAGCACTGAGTAGGCATGCTACTAACATGGGAGGAATTGCATATAAACCTGTACACACGTACACACATCTTCAATCCCACAAAGCTGAAAAGTAAAAACTACTAAAAATGGAAAAGATTCATGCATACACTAAAACCCAACCACATAGTACGACATGAATGTAATGTAAACTAAGTGTAAATCCCTGGTCCAAAAGTACAAGCCCACCAAAAGAAAGACTTTAACAATGTCCAACCTGTAATGAAAGGTACTGGGACCACAATCTGTAGCCGAAGGAACACACCTCGGCCCGCCTGATCTCATTGAGCACTGTCCAGTCCTGGTCCACCTAGAATCCTGTCAAAGGCTCACTCGTCTACACAAGACACGACACGTGCGGGAAAAGCTCGTGTATAGGTGAGTATAACAATACCTAGTAGGACACCCCGAAACCACAAGGGAAATACACCAAAGGAAAAAGACCACAAAGGAAAGATACAGTCAGCTCCACACAGAATATATCTACAAAACATATAACAAGAATATCCAGATATACTCATACAAAAATGACCATCACGATACTGCCACTAGGATCCAGCTCGAAGAATTCAACTAAGCATTAAACCGGGAGATCACACTCTTGGTCTGAGGAGAGAGATACAAAGTTCTTGTTCTGGGAGAACACACTCCACATGTACCTTGGGAACATGATCCTCAGATGAGGATCACTGCCTAGTCATGGGGTGATTCTGACAACTCAGTCTGAGCTAATACGCTATGTGTAGAGGATCGGTGCCCGGGTAAAGTTGGTCACGTCGATACCAAGAACTCTAACTAGGGATCTTGGAATGAATAGAGGATCCTTCTCTAAGTATCACAGAGGGGATTCCAAAAACACTACTCAAGAGGTCCTGATGATGGGATCATACTCCCGTATATAGGAAATGATACCAAAACCATCAGGGAAAAAACCCAGGGTATGAACCCTAAGAAGCTAGTCCAAGTCAGAGAAGACAGGTGGCTCAAGCCATGAAGAAATGGTTACACAGAGTGTAGTATGGTTACACGCCGTGTTCCTTGACCCTGGGTAATGCCCGCGTAAACGACCAGTGTTATTTTTTCAAGTCGTATTAAACCAAACAACAAGGCATGTAGAAAAAGTACTCGCCATGTCCCTAGACCCCGGGTACTGCGCGTGTAACTACACCATGTCATTCGACTTTTCAGATAGAAATAAACTAAAAGTCATGTAGAAGAGTCACACTCCATGTTCGAGTACCTGGACTCGTTCCGTGTACGTTGGCCCTGTGCCCGTACACGGTCTATGTCCGTGTCCGTGTTGCCCGGCCGTGTACCGGTACACAGGGTATCCCGTGTACTGGCCGGGTCTGGCCGAGGAAGGGTATACATGGCATGTCCTTGGCTGTGTACCTTGCCCATTTCCATGTACTCCCGAAGTACACTCCAGGTATTCCACCGACAAATACACGTCTTGTATCCCATACTACACAGTGTGTCGTCGAGAAACTTACAGAAGCGTCGTCTTCCTCCACGCGCCTCTGTTGATCCTTCGGATCTTGATCCAACCACCCGATCATCACGAAACTCCAGATTGGGGGTCGTCTGGCCCCTATGAAACCGATTTGGCCTGTATCGGTCTTCCGAAAGGCCTTGATGGCGCGTCCCGATCCACCCGCATGAAAACGATCAAAGAATAGGAATTTCTGAACCGCATCGATTTGTCTGCCGCCGTCACCGTCGCACCTCAGCTAGGTCGTCTCGATGTTGGATCATTAATTTTAGATCGTTGCGCCAACAAAAGAATGCCCAACGATCGATTTCCTCCAAGAATGCATAGAACACACATGAAGAATGCATAGGAATTAGTGGAGAAAGACACAACAATCTATAGGGACAAAACTCAATCGATGTTCATTTCGATCTTGGTTCTTCACCGTTAGAAGGTTGGAGGAAAACCAAATTAATTTCAAGAATCAAATCCCCACGATTCCCGCAATATCCCATCCCGCAGAACGATCGATCTGCGGGATAATCCGTTCATGTATTAGTTCGTGTTTGTTGTGGAAATCAAAAACGAGGAAGAAATCATAACTTAAACATCCTACCTGTATCCGCGCGTTCGTTGGCGATGATCCGGTCGCCAGTGATAATCGTCAAGAGCCATCGCTGCCGCATCAGGATCTCTTCTCCAGAGCTCTCCAGAGAAAATTAGAGTTTTGGGAATTGTAACCCTAACCCTCCCTGCGAAATCTCTATTTAAAAGAAAAAATATTTCGTTGAAACAAAGATTTAAATAAAAATATTTTAATGAAATATTTTATTACGGTTACGTCTGAAGCCAGATTTCACCACCGACCTGCACCGGCCGAAGTTAGGCCTCACCTAAGGTAAAATATCTGTTTCGAATGCAACGACGCCCTCAGATTTCTGACCAGAGTACCCGTTTTGGAGTTATTTTACTTTTTTCAGGAAAGCCACACATGCACGTTATTTAGTTATTAAATTAAATTCAAACATTTGTCCTGGGATCACCAGACCTCGGAACTGCATGTATTTTCAGAGTCTGGTCTCGAATAATTTCCCATATAATATTAAAATAAAACATGGAGAAATCTGAGACATTACAAAAAATACCTTGAAAATTAAATTTAACAATTTATATATTAATATATGTAATTTTCTTTTCCCTTTAAAATATTTAAAATCTAATAATTTACAAAATATTGAGGAAAATATTGTCTTTGAATATAGCTGGAATTAAAATTATTTTTATTAGAATGGGAAAGTCCAATCATTCGATAAACATTAAAAGAAACATTTTTTTTGTAAAAAATCAAACCTAACAAATTTAGAAAAATATATAAAAAGTAGGTATCAGATAATTCTTATAATAAATTTAAATATGAATTAAGAAACATTTAAAAAAATATCATAGAAAATAGCATTCTTTAAAAACATTTTTTAAAAAGGGACACATAGGAGAAAAATATCATCCCAAAAAGTTGAAATATGATAAACTTTTCTTAAAAACATTTTATCGATCATGTTATGTTCTAACATGAGTAAAATGGTATTAATAATTTATAATTACAAGAATAAACACATGATAGTAAAAAATAAGGGTTTTAAATTATTTTTATCATATAGTTTCGTTAAATATAAATATGACATATTCAATCTTGAAAAGAAATGAAATTTGAATATACCCACATAAATTAATGGAATATTTTGAATAATAATCCCTAAGAAAGAGATAAATTCATATTAATCATTTAATTCCAAAAATATTAAAATATCCAATGTATAAAATAACAATTGGAGAGTATATACACCATATAAATACAAAAGGGTTCATAACATAAATCGTGTCTCAATGGAATATTATTGAAATGAAGAACCCATACCTCTTTCCACTTCATGGTTTGTAACTATTAAAAACTCATATATAATAAATATAAATTTATTATAAATATTATTTATTACAAATTAATATATATCTAACTATATGACATTCCATTATAATATCCAACTACCCATTTATTAACATTTTTTATTAAAACCATTATTCAAGTAAAAATTAGTATGTTTTCAATGCATGTTTCTACTAAATAATTCATACCATTACACCTAATTCCTGGTTTAATAATCTATTGAATCTTAATAATGTCATTAAAATAATTTTTATTCTTTATATAAAATGTTATATCAAACTATAGAGGGTGGTTATGATAAATGTATTACATAACATTGTGGAGATGATATTCTGTACGTCCACATGAGTGATGTTTACAATTTTCAATGGATGGAATTAAATAACTGTTCAAAATAATTCCAATTAATAAAATTATAATTATAGCTTAAATATAATATATATTCATCAAAACTCACCTTAATAATAGCCATGTAAAGAAGAAATGAAAAAAGACTCACATTACTTCATTGTGGTGGTAGCCCACATGTACGCACAAGTGATGATGTCATTTTCCAATAGATAGAAAGGTAAGATGATAAATAAGATATTATATTTTTTGAATAATAATTAATTTTTAAATTTTTCATATTAATATTAGAAGTTTCTTTGTAACCATATAAGAGAGACGGGGATGAAAAATAAAATATACCGCTTTATGAAGATGGTAGTTCGTATGTATGCATCTGATATAAAGTTATTTTATATTAGAAATAAATGAGATAAAAATTATCTAAAATTATCATAAAAACATTAATATAATTTAAATATAATTATATCATCATGTTAATTTGGTATTACAATTTTTTGGATTTTGAATAAGAAATAAATTTTAAAAACCAGTGAAGATGATTTCCTCTTCAATGATAAAAATCCTTTGGATCACTTTATAAGGACCATAAGGATAGCCTTTTAATAATACTTAACCCACTATATCTTGGATAGGTATGTGTACATGTGGTTTATAGGTGATTACATGAGCAAATTATATCATTAATGTTTGAACAATATAGGATATGAGGTTCTCTTTTTTACGAAACGAGTGTGACACCCATATAATTAATAAGAATATTAAAACATAATAAGGTGAATCGTGTAGGTAATTTGATCCAAATTTGTTGAAGATAAAATAAGGTATGATATCAGATATTAATAATTTCTTAATATAGTATTTAGTCATTATTTATGTCATTTGTACACCAATCTTCTTTATTCGAATCCTCACTAACCCTTTTAACCATCACCGTAGTAATGAATTTATATTTTAATTACTATTTATAAAGGTAAAAATATAAATTGACTTCATTAATAAGTGTATACATGATGATTGAAAATATTTAAAGAAGAAAATAGATTTAATTTATACATGTGATTGGAATTTATTTTGAAATAATTTCTCAAATATCAATAAAATCAATTTTTACAAAATGACATGACCCAAACCACTATGTTCCAAGCCGAAACTACCCCAATCCCACCTCTAATCTGCTATGGGATGGTGAATTGTGTAAAGAAGTCATATTTAACACCTAATAAGAATTTTTATAGTGTAATTTTATAAATGAACACATGATACTAAGAGATTTCATATGAGATACACATACATCATAATAATTCTCCATCCTAAGGAACATATCTTGATAAACTGATAGGGGTTTATTGCCCATGGTTCATAGGGGGGACCCTAAAACCTACAAGAAAAACATTCATTGGTAGGGGATCAATTATAGTGTAAATATTGGTCACATCAATTAAAAAAATCAAAGGAAACACTATAGAAAGGAGGATTTGCCTAGGCCTCTCGGGGGAATACATGCTTCTAGTTATTGAGGAATATGTTGAACCAGTCTGAGATAACTCTCTATTAAAGATGTAATAATTCCCACCCATTATAGATCATTAGTAATATGTAGTGCGGTCACCCTCCATGATTATAAAATTTTAATGTTCAAAAATCTCATAGGAAAGGGCCAAAGGAACATGCTCGACCAATACATGTCATAAGGAGATCAAAAAAATCCACTACAAAGATGAGATAATAAGAAAGAAGATTAAGATATATCCTAAAAGAAGAGCACAATGTTCCCCTTAGTTAAAAAGAGTATATCACTAAGGATCGATATTCCCTTGTATAATTCAAATATTTCTTTCACTTTTCCATATTACACAGAGTGTCCCAGAGGTACACATAGTGTAGGTGTCTTGGATGGAACGTGGCATGTATCCTACCCATTCCCATGTACTTTCCTATGTACACAGTGTGGAGCCAGTCATATATAACATGTGGGGAAATATAATATGTTGGGAATGTACTACCTTTACATTCCATGTCGAATTCCAGAGTGCAAACAACTTCCTTAATAGAAAAAATGATGTGTAACTACGCCTGGCCTCCAGGGAATGTACTCCCTACACACACTGAGCTGGTCGACCAAGGGTAACATGACCAGTGACTCAAGTAACATAAGGTGTGATTCTAATCTCTACATGAAAAGACTAATGTAGTGTAAATGTAACTACACAACATGTTTTCATTGGACTACATGTTGTGTAGTTTTATTTTTTATCACATAATCCATTAGATTCTTTACATGTATTACTCTGCACCTCAAAACCTATGATTCCTCTATGGAATGACATATTAATTACAAATCAGAGGTTCTAGAAGCCTCCCTCACTATATTTCTACAGAATATAGACATATCTAATTCTCACAAAACTCATTCCATCAACTGTTATCAGTGTCACATTCCCATGCTATTCTCGTAGGTTCATGATGCCTCAACGGAGCTCGATCTAGTCACCAATATAACCTGAAATATTTGGTATTAATACATTGTTCCAAGAAACATGTTCTCAGTGACTAATTATTGGATATTTATTTAACCAAAGGCCAATGGATCATCCCATGATTAATAAGGAATGGAGATGGAAATGTAAAAATCATAAACATGATAGATGGTCCTCAAACAATGTTCATGTATACCTTATCTTGTTTCCATAAGAGAGAAAATGAAGATATATAAAATAATCAACAAGAAAAAATACAAAATCATAGATAAATCAAACCCATACCCATAATAAACTTGATATGTTAATCAATTCATTAGTATATTTATTCATTTTTTACATACAAATATTTAAACTAGGATTATTACAAAAAATAATAATTCAAACTTCAGTTTGATCTTTCGAAAATAAAGAATGAATATATGTCCTTATAGTTTTTGAGAGCCTTGAATTATGTTTCACACTGATCATCGATCCAAAATATTGCTGTGTTTTTCTTGTGAATGACCCTCCAAAGATCTATCCATTATTTCTAGGGTTATGCATCTAAAGATTATATTTAATCATAGGAATATATTATTAGAGAAATCCAAATTATGGAATTTTATTTATGTAATTTCTTCTCAATCAATTATTTTAATTAAAAATTCACCCACAACTATACCCAACTCAAACGTTGGACACACTCCAAGGTTAATTCATGTCTAGGATAAATCCCACACTATAAACTAAACAATGTCCTCAAATTTATAATTCAAGCCTCAATATATGATTAATTGCACTTTTCATGAAAATTGTGCACGTGGGATTTTAATATAATTAAAATATTATTATATTTCAATTACGAGATTAGTGGGACATAGAATATAATTACATCTCAACACATGGATTCAAAAAATTTCCTTGAAATATCCCAATGTATTACATACAAAACTAAGACATTACATTATTCCAACAATCAATTATTTTAGTCCTATAAATGCATAAACTCAGAAAATAGTTGTGGATATTGATCTTTCAACTGGGTCTATCTTTCCATTGAAAACTCTTAATAGTTTCCTTTATTGTTAAAAAACGTACACCCATGGAAAAAACTTTTTCACTATAGGTCTACATCGAATATTTACCTACACTACTAGCTTCCAGTAAAATGAAACTTCACAATCATGAAATAGATAATCTTATCAATATAATTCACTGATTAATGAACATACCTCCTTAGCATAGAAATGTGGAGAACCCTGGGAAATGAATAGAACTAGGGATATGATGTTAAACAACAAACCATTCTTCTATCCTGACCAGGCAGTAGGAAAAAATAAGGGCATCTATTCTATGGAGATAGCCTACAATGTACACTAATACATCATAACACTCAAACTCCAAAGACCTCAGGAATTATTTAACTGGGGACTCATGGTATTTTTCAGATATTCCTCATCCTCCCTTAGTTGAACAGCTCCCCTAAAATCCATCAATATAAACATAACATTGAACCATGTGCTATTACCCACTGAATCTATCTAGTATCAGAATTTCCTGCATGGTAACTCATACATGGATAAAATAATTTTCTTCGTAAAAAACATGCTTACTATTTCCATAAGTAAGAATCATAGTGTTCAGTGATCATCAAGAGAATTCCATAAATTTCGACTACCTCCAATAAGAACTGATTTATCAAACAATCCACAAACCCTTGTTAGTCATCACCCATAGACAAAAAACAAGATTTTAACTCAAAATTGTGTTTAAACTACTCTTAATATTCAATTAATTTTATGATATCCTAGTAAATCATCTCCTCCACAAGATATACAGAAATGGTAAGAGAACCCCCCCCTCATCAACTCTTTTCACATCATGAACAGAATCACGATCCTTCCCTAGAAAATTGATGTCATGATTACCTCCTCATGGAATACACATGGAATTGTTCAAGTGCATATCATTTCATGATAAATCATCATGTTTATATCCTAAAATTTTAACCCCTATCTAAATAAATATGTGTAGTGGTAACAAAAATCAAATGGATGAATGTTGCACAATCCTCACATAGGCGGTTTAGTTGCGAAGAGAATAATTGATTCCTTACCATTATCTACAATAGTGGATGTGACAACTCAATGTGATAATATTCTTCCATAGACATTCCTTGAGTATCTCCCTAGATCACGCTAACTCAAACTCCTCAGGTTCTACTATGATATCCATGTTTGAGATGACCTATCAAGAGAAATAGACCTTCAAATATATATTTTTTTTCATATTAGTTTCCATAAAACTTGAACTCATGTGCTCCAAATATGAAACAGTGGGAACAATTATAAAATCAGATAATAGTTACACAAATAGATACAAGGGAGTTTAAGGATCCAAGAGAAAATTATAGAAAACTCTACCTTTTTGTTCAACATGCTAAAGGGGATCCCCAAAATCAAAATGCATCAGTAATGACTGTATGAAGACTCACCCTATAAAACCACCACTTGAATCTAGAGATGGTGATAAACTATCTTGATGTAAAACTCTATGATCTATATCACATCTATCAACCAGGTGAAGAGTTCATCTATTCCTAGGAGTGGTTACAACCCCTCTTGTTAACATGTCCATGTGACAGCAATCCACACCAACCCTCAAGCACCCATTCACCTCTTAGGGAAAAAATAGATTTCCCAGGTGAGCACTTTGGGTCTTACAAACCCCCTTTTTTTGGAAAAATTCATACTTTAATTTCAACCCAATAATTTATACAAGTTCTATAAATGTGATATCGAAATAATATTCAAAAATACATGGTTTTAGTCAATTAAGAAGCATAACACTCAGCGTGGAGATAAAGACTTCACATCCCTAAGAGATGTATCATAAAACTCCACCAGAAGTGTAGGAGAAAAATGATCTCATAGAATCCCTTGATCCAAAGGTGTCTTAATCTAACTAATGGAAGTCGTAAGATCTCTCACATTTTCACATCCTTCCATGCTTGTAGTTAGTCCTTATAAAAGGAGGAAAAATCCATACCAACAAAAAAATCCATGAATGTAATAATTATTAGAAACCAACTATGAATTGGTGGTTGGCGGATATTACATACTGAGAAAAGAATCAAAGGGTCTCACCACGACTATGAAGGGGTTCCACATGAGGTCCTCCCATTCCTCAAATAGTCAGGTTAAATTATTAGTAGAAGAAAGTTATCAGTAATTCTATCTGTAGGGGAATCCATTACAAGGGTCAATAAAAAAGGTCTTGATAGTATCAATATGTATTTAATAGGGGGTACACTTACGGAATACTAGCTCATTACTCTGTGAAAACATAAACAATGTTAGGGATGATAAAAATATTACCTCGATCTGCACTCAAAGTCTATGTAACTTTTTACCCCTTGGAATTAATCCATTTATTTTCTCACATATTTTAAAAAACTAAATGTTACTCCAATACCATAGTATATAAAAAACTTCAAACAAAAAATTCATAAAAACCAATACACCACATGTCGACATTGTCCTCTTTTGGAGTCACGGTCTCACCCCCACGAGTTTGGATATTATTTTGAAAACATATCTTAGTGGGGGAATTTTCCCTCATAATTTCATTTCAATGTTCACTTAATACATAAATAAAATATGGATCTACTGATTCGATACATCAACCATGATATGTATCACCTTTAGGACCACCGTCCGGTAGGGGTTCCATCTAGAGGGATATTCACAGCAGAGGCTTTTGCTAGTCCTATACCACACAAGAAGGGGGGGTTGTATCACTATGTAACCTAGGTGATCTCTATCTCTGGAACCCAAGATGAAAACTCAAAATAGGTGTGTCATTTTATTGTACAACTACATCCAAATGTTCTCCATAGAGAAAATGGGTTGCAATAGTGACCATAAGATTGGTGAAGGATCCATACAAGCTAGAAAACCCAAACCATAGCCTGAAGTGAATCCTCCAATAGATAAGGGTCTATACCGCCATAAATCCAATGTATTCTATCATATTGGAACTCATGTAACATGATAAAACTTCACAAACAATCATCCTTTATTACCAGAACTATCTACTACTTAACACAAATAGGATTATCTTCATCATCCAAAAAACAATACTAGAATCACTCCATATTTTTTTCACTACTCTATGCCTCTATAGAGGAAATACCTCTTCTGTGAGTCCCTAATAGGATGCCTCCTCACCCAAATAGTTTTCAGTATAAAACATTATTGAAATCCTTGAGGCTATATTTGTATTGGAATATTGAAGATTATCAATATCTACCATGGTCAATGAGTATATATATGGAGCTTACAAATAATGACAGGGAAACCACCATCCATTCAAATATTATTCTTATACCAAGGGTTTTTTGAAACTAGTGTCTACACATATTAATCAACAAACAGTTATTCCAGGTCTTGGAAAATGGATATGTTAGATGTTGTAGCAACATTGTACACCCAAACCTAAGAACCCAAATTTAAAAAAAATAACTTTTTTACCTTAATTATGAAACCACACAAACAAATTGAAAAATGAAACTTCAATCTCCCATCCCAAAGCCATTTATTTTCATTACTCTATAGGCTTTCTATCCCTTTGATACTATTCTATCATCGACTGAACTACTGGGTTCAAGATATGACTACCCCATGCACACATCCAATAGGTTGGGGGTGAAGACTAGAAATAATAAGTCATATCGCACACATGGAGTTCATTTTACTAGTGATACTTTATGCACACAAATAGAAATGTGAGAGGGTTCATCTATGATACACATTCAATCATACTAAAACCCCATCAGAATGATCAATTATGGATATAAATATCTGGGTTCAATTCCTAGGGCTTGATGAGGAGACACAATTACCTATTAAAAACAATCTCTTAAAAATGAGATCAATTACCATGTCTATATTGGTCACAATATTCCCAAAAAACCCCGATATAAGGAATCATATAGAAAATAATGAGAACTCTAGGTCTCTTTGATGAATACATGATCCATGTCTCTTAGGTATCTTTTGAAGAGAACTGAGACAACACACTCTATAATAAGGAATATCACCCACACTGCACTGATCTTTAGGAATATACCTAGGGGTAACCCTCTATGGTGAGTGTAGGATAATGGAACAAATACACATAGGAATAGAAAAGAGAACACAATAAACTACTACTAGTCCATGGGAGCCCCCACAATTTCAAAACAATGTAGAGCTAAGAAGAATTTTGCATCCAACATTTCCTCAAAGTAGTAAACGGTGTGTCCTTAGGGAATAGGATGTGTCTCACTAGTCATGGTACTACACTTGTCTGGAGCTCACATAGAATTCACATTTCCATTGTACACAGTGTGTCTCTAAGGTACAAATTGTTTACGTGTCTAGGATGTCACTTTGGTTGTAGCCTTCCAATGGAAATGTAATTTCCTAAGTACACGATGTGTATCCTGACAGACATAGTATGCAGCTCCACAAGATCTTCTGATATTTTATGCCCAATACATGATGTGTTTCCTGAAAAGGCGTGAATGCTGTATGGCATGGACCACACAACATGTAACTCCACCTAGCCTCATGTGTGTGTACTCAATGTGCATGCTAAGCTGGCCAACTAATGGTCACTCAAAAAGTTACTCAAGTCACATGGGATGTGATAATTATCTATGGAAAAAATCCTTTATTCCATATAAAAAGTTAATACATAACAAATGATCATCAGACTATATGTCATTTTGTTGAGTTTTTCATAGAATCCATTGGATTCTTCATGTGTAATACTCTATTCTCAACCCCATTTATTAAAATGTTAAATATTTCATTCATCATTGATATGAGGTTGACCAAACCACTCATTCCTTAATTGGTAAGATTATATCTATATCTAGATCATGTCAACCACTGTTGTCACACCTCATTAGTGAAATACACTCATACAATAGATGTAGTCTACCAATCTATCATTATAGATCAATATCACCACCAATATGAACAAAATATATGGTATCAATCTATTTCACTTGGAACTGAGTGTTCAACGAATGATTACTAGGTATTAATACGACAATAATACAAAATAAATTTACCATGTAGAAAAAAAGAATAGGGAAAAAATATCAAAAAACAAATTGACGAACATACCTCATCCAATTTTCATTTTTTCCTCAATTCATTGACATTAGATTTGAGAATGAAGAGATATGACATAGTCATGAATATAAATCCACAATCTTGGATAAATATATCTTGTACCCACAAGAAACGTGAGTTTTTAATCAATTCGTGTGTTGGTTTTTTGACATTTATTTAATGAATAATGAAACAAGGATTGATATACATAAAAAATATATTCTAGATGGAGATGGATTTATTAATGAAAAAAGAATTAATCTAAATCATTGTCATTTCTAATATCCTCAAATTCTGTTTCACATTGATCATTAATCCAAGATCTAGTTGTCATTTCCATAGTAACAATAATCTAATTCTCTCTCCACTGGATCTAGTGTAATTTGGATATCCCTAATATTTCATTAGAGACATAAATTTATAGTCAAACTCAACTCATTGAAATTTTTTTAAATAGATCATATCAATCAAATAATAAATTTAAACATTCTATCACAGTCGTGCCTAACTAAAACTTCTAATTCATTTTATTGTTATGTATCCCATAGGGTAAAAACAACTCTCTAAACACAACAACATACATATATTTCTTAGGTGAGACCTTGTTTAAGAGTTATTATACTTTTTCATGAAAACTGTGCATGTGTTACATAAATATATTTAATATTTTTAAAATATCAATTTCATTCTCACCTATCCTTGGAATCTCTCACTTCCTCAGCCATTAGTGCTAAAAATATTCAAATAAATATTACAGTGTCGTAAATGAAAAAACCCAAAAAATTTAAAAAAACTGAATTTTATGAATAAAACAAAACACACTCTTTTTCATTCCTTATTAAAATATGTTAGATGAATGTTAATATATTTAAATGAATATTTTTATTGTATTTTATTAATGTATTTCATAAATAAAAATTAATTAAATAAATTACGATAAAATACAGTGTTCATAATATAAATAGTTTTCTTAAAAAATATAAATATAAATATATTTCCATTAAAATATTTTTATCTTAATTTATAACCAATTTATAATCTATGAATGAATTATTTTTAATTTTTTCACATTCAATGACAATATATTTCATCAATATCATTGTCGATTTTGGAACATCACAATTATTATATTAAAAAATATAATACATTAAATATTTGAACTATTAATCTAAAATAATATTATTTTTAGGATTCAAAATTGAGTACTCATTTCCTATGAATTTAAAAATAATTTCCTCACCTTGAAAATTTTTATCCATACATTTCATAATTAAGTAATTCATATTCATACCTACCAATCCACCATCTAGGTGATAATAGTAATATTTAATAATAATATATTAAATGTAGATCACATTTCCTTTCATATCAGTGTTTTTTTGAAAATAATGTTATCCAACACTTCAAAATTATATAATAAGAAATATATTATAAAATATTTCATCATTACAATATTTCCTCTTACCAAACAATGTCAACTTCTCTCTCATATTTGGTGAATTCCCATGTAAAATCTATACAACTTCCCATTCACATAGTGTTGGGACCCATAACAATCCAACCATAGCCATCATACCAAATATACATATTGATTCAATGTCTAGAAACACACTCATACCCTAAAAATCTGTATCACATGTTCGACAATTATATTCGGCCACACTCAAGCTTAAACCTTCAAAAAATCAATGAAATTCATAATCCCACCATAGTATTCACAAAACAACCACTCCATACCAAGTGCTCCATTAGATAACAATAAACAAAGAGCCTAGAATTATATATATTTTATCAAACACTATGTACAAAAAATCCTTATAGTCCTAGTTTACCATTCTAGCCCCAATCACAAAAGGAAATTATATCCAAAATAATTGTTCAAACATTATTTAAGGAGGAAGGAACCCTATAGGTTCATTGATTCATCTTATTACCATGTTATTGATATTGACCAATTCTATATACTACATGGTTTCACTACAACCCACATGCCTCACAAGAACTAAGACACAAAAGGATCAGTATGCTAACATCCAATTCAAATATCAATATCCTATTATTAATCTTTGAGGACCAATCCAAGACCATGACCTCATGGATTTTGGAAACACGTTACCACGACCTCATGAAAATTACTATTTCCCACACTTGGGTCCGGTATAGAACAACTCAAAGGATATATCTAAATCTATTCTTCTAAATGAAATTTTCCACATCACCCTTCACCAATACCTAGACAAATTATCAGAATTATCACACACCAAAGGACACAAATATTACATAAAGTGTTCATTCCCAACCATAAGTGAAATATACTCTAATTTTACAAATATCCCAATTCATAAGACATTTATTGCTATACAATATCTCAAGGAACAAAAAATTTATGATATAGAAAATTGACCCAAATGGAAAGACATATATTAGATAATTCATATTCATAGTAGGTATCATCACCCCCTTTGCGATGTACTCACCAGGTTATTTTATTGTTTTATACATCATAGTGGTGTAATTTTTCTAATACCAAGTGGTACTACATCACCTAATTGCCTATTTAGTTGTAAAAAAATTCCCCATTTAATTTACCAAAAAACTAACCTCCATTTTTCATTCCTGTTCATATATGAACTAGAAGATTGATAATAATTATAGTGACCACCCACCTCCATATAATAGTTTCGATCCTTATTCCATGATTGTGCAAGCCTCATACAAAATTGATCCAAATACCATCAATTCTATGATATCCATATTCCATCCAAAATGACCGAAAATTAACTATTAGGAGATGTATAATTAATGATAAAATTAAATCACAAGTGTTATAATGGTCAAAAATTCACTATGTAATCCCCACCCCAAGAACCATAACCAATGGAGTGTAGAAAGACTATGGAATAGCCTTGAAAACTCATTGAGAAAAAGAAACATTCAATCATTATCTAATTGATTCCCATTTTAAAAAGTAACAATTAGATCCCTTGGAAAACTCACTGGGTAAAATTACACGATCAAAGAAGTGTGGATAATAATGCATTCATCACTTCTCAACATCATCTAGCCACTACCCACTAACAAACATTCATTCAAGATGATTCCACCATACTCCAGTGGAATCATCCCTAATTACCTAACACTTAATCAATTTGAATCATTTGTAAAATATGAAGATGAAGTAAATAAGTGGAGGGAGGGGGTTATACATATAAATAATTGAGAAAACCCCTAAAAACCCACCATCATGGGGGTCCATTGGAGTGGAATATTTAAAAGGGACATGCTAATATGGACTCCCCAAAACCTCATTCCCTCTAACTCACAATAGTGGTTTACCATAAAATGAACATCATACCATTCTTTAAAAAAGGACTCTTGGGCATACTGAGTACCTATTTGGGCTACATCAGATAATTGACTCTCCATCGACCGGCTAGTACATCACTATTATGGGCCAATGATTATTTTGGGGATATTTTTACAAAATACATTCCAATATGTACTCATCATACTTATTTAACACAATACAATGGTTCATATCTCCACCATCTTAACTTTCATGAAAACAACCAACCACTCATGTTAATGTACAATCAATCCACCCAATCATGAAACCATACAACCAATAGTAATAATGAAATAACCCTAAACACTACCACCAAGGTTAACACCCATCACTATATATGATTCCTTGGTCAAATACTCTACCCAACCAAAAAAATCATTTCACTCTCTCTCCGAGAACTAATGTATCATTAATTTTCATCAACCCCAGATCAAACCAAATTATATCTATATTTCTTTATAGATTCCCATATTTCACCATATGCTATATTTGAATTGAAAATTTTATATTTTCCAAGGAATCTATTAAATTCATTTATTCATATACACATGATCTTTTATCCATCAATACCACATGAAAAACACTAACACCACTGACACAACCAATTTAACATGTGATTCACGAACCAATGATTTATATCATACTACCCACAATAAGTGTATACTAATAATTTTCCTTATAAAAAAAAACTGGATATCTAATCCCACATCGAGAAAAATACCCAAGATAATGACCATATGAGACAAACCTACCCTTACCTATGTTTCACTGAGTATTTCTAATAATAAATAATTTCATTCATACGAAAATTACACCTTAGAAATTAAGAAATATTCACTAAAATCATGATATAAACCCATAAATACACAATGGTGTGATCCCTATAATATGTATTCTCTTACAACTATCCCAAAATTTGACCTAGAATGGTCCCATCATCACACACATGTCACACTTTTCATGAAATACCTATACCATCCCTCTCAACCCAGGTCAAGTCCAATGTTTTGATCAACTATGAAGAAATTACCCAATAAATATACAAATTTATCTATAATATTATAAAGAGACACATCCTATTCTAAAAAATAACTTCAGGTTACTCTTCACAAATACATCTCACCTATCAAACCCTAAGGGTTATCATTTACAAATCCCCTCAATTCTAAGGAGTATACCATGAAGTTAGGACTACATGGTATACACATAATCACATCATCAAACAAGTTTCCCTTGATGATGTTTTTCTCAAAACACCCATACATGGCCCATTCAATCAATAATCACATGGAAAATTAATTCTATATAGAAAACATCGATCTTATTTTATAAATATTAATTTTTACTAAAAATCATTCCCAGAACTCACCAACCTCTACTCATGGTGGAATGATCTTGTTGAGAACCATTTTCTGTTGTCTATATCTTATCTTCCATCTCAATATCATCTAATGAAAAATATGTATACACCCATTTTTTAGTCAATCATTCAAAATATCTTAAGCTCCTATGGATCATATTTCATAAAATCCATGATCACGTACCTAATCAACTATCCATGAACTCCTTGCAAGACATTACTCTATTCCATAAGCAATCTCAGTGTATTTCTATAATGATACCACAGAATCTAAATCTTTTGAAGTCCTTGATTGATCAACTACTAATAGGGATTCATTATAGAACCACAAAAGTGTATATCTGTATTTATCACATCCCAGAACCAATAATCTATGACCACCACCAAAAATATATATAATATTCACACAAAATAACATAATTCATGGATCTTTATAATCCTTTCTACCAACTGTGGTTGTGAAGCGAAAACAACATGAAGGAAAAGACTACATAATATCTTTATCTATATGACACCTTCACATAGGGTATTTTCCTTTATAATATGGGTATTTACAATGAAAAAGTTCATGTAACCTATAATTAGGAAGATAGTGTTCAACTTGAGTAAAATTCCAAGAATATTTTATTTAGGAAATGAATATTTTTGTTAATTTCATCACATTAAAGAGATGAAATCTATGTCATCATAAGTGACCAGTCACACGGAAGACCAGGAATTTCATGTGAATCATACATTCCAAAAAAAAATTGACATATTCCCTTCTATTTACACTCTTGACAATAGAAAAACCCATTAAATAAAAACATTAAATTAGAACATCATATGTGAATAAAAATCAAAACTATAATAGAAAAAAATCCCCTAACCATAGAAATAAGTAATTCCCATTGGAAAGATATTTTTTCTCTCTAATTGGAGGTGCATCAAAAACTCCATCTTATCCACAACTCTGAATACTTGTGCATAAAAATCCTGAAAAATTTCATTGTTATACATTATTTAGTATTATTTTAGATAAAATCTCCCAAAAAATAATCTAGTAGAGTATCCATATAACATTACGTATGCTACCCCATTAACAAGAGGCTATTAAACACATGTGAGAGTCTATGATCATAATTTGATGGACTAAAAACACTAAATTATTAAGAAAAAAAAATAAATAATCAAACACCATCAAAACAACACATGTATGAGTTATGTTAAACAACATAGAACCATGATGTGTCAAATGTAAACATAGATCATATATTCACACATCCCAATAGATTGCCTAGGGGTCCAATAATATATAAAAAGTCAATAATGAAGAAATTATACACGATTCACCTCAAAAATCCTCATCTCTCACCTCAACTCCACCTCCAATCTAGTAATGTCGCACCAACCCGATTACATGTACAACCTATGACCATGAATTCAATCATAATACCTTTGCATGAATATGGGTTCCCATGTAGTTTTTAGAAACAAATATTCATATGGTCTCACCAAATTCTATTAATAAATTACATCATATGAATATATATTAGTGAATTAAATACATAACAAAATATATATCATAAAATAATCCACATTTGATCATTGTGTAAAAACTAGAAAATATTGAAACATTATTTAATCCTGACATGACATATACAAAAAGAAGTAGTCATCTTGTTTCTGCAACCTAAACACATACCCTAATAGTAATTTTAAATAAAATAAACCATTCCTCAATCACTTCCATATATCTCAGGTTAAGGTATATACTAAATGTAATCATTATCCCACTACGTATTTACCTCTTCCCTCTCACTCAGTGTATAGTTTGATTCCAAACATCAAACATTATCTTCTCATCAAGGGTAGGTACTCATACTAAATTATGACTTGTTCTGTTATTCTCATGGTAAATCCTCATACTTGATTAGTTTTCATCTTAATTTTACCTCATCATTTCCTCCTCATTACTCAACATTTAACATGGATAAATCATCCAAATCCAGATATTTAGTTCATATGGAATCACTCATAATCATCTGATTTAAATAACTATGTTCCTCACATTATTAAAAAATTATATATTTTTTGTATGAAAATTATTATCGTAAATATTACATCAGCTCGCTAACATATCCTAAACATTCTGAAGACTCTATTTCATGTTATTAAGGATAAATTTTGTATGTTCATTGCAAATTTAAATACTCATGATAAAATTTTATGCACACTTTTTCATATCCTTCATATAAGAATGAATATATAATATATCATAGTGGGTTTGATAATTTTAAACACATTTCTTTGAAATAACTTTAATATTCAATAAAATCTTTTAAAACCATATATATAATAATAAATACATTATAGGTCACCAAGAAAAACATTTTTATCTACTGTACAAAATTATAGATAACAATATATTAATTCTTTATTAAATTTCACCATTCATTTTAGCATGTATCTTATATATTCTACATATATTCTTGGTAATCAATATAATGGGTTTTGTGTCAAAAATAAAATATTAATTACCTTCTTGAAAATGGTATGTATCACTATATGATCACAACCTTTAACAAATTATCTAAATTCTAGAATTTTGGAATTCATCTCCAAAACATTCAATTAATCTAAAAAAATTAATCAACAACTCAAATTCACATATAAAATATCCAAATATATGCACAATATAACAAATATATTATAAAGGTATTTCAATCATATTCCCTAATGACTGACAAAAAAAATCAGCATTATTGAGTAATTCTATGGGTTCTTTGGTGATGGTATTTCTAGATAACATCAATATATACTCAATAATTTATAAAAAACATAATTTACCTAAGTGAGAGTTTTATGAATTTTACATGACCATAATCCTTAAAAAAATTATAAATATCTAATTTATGGGTTCAAAAGGTGATGTTTCATGTTCATATTGTTCATAATGAGGAAATCAGTTTCGATGTGGAGAATATTATGATTGTATTTTTTTGGAAATATTGAAAAACAATTTTTATATTTTATATTTCATAGGGTTGTATACATATAATCACTGAATTATTCAATAATTCCTAAAATAAGTTTTTTATATGATAAAATTGATTCGGAATGGCTGAATTTTTAATTGAGTTCTATGTTTGATGAATAATTTGAAGATTTAAAGATGATACTAACTTATCACTAGACCAAAATCTCTATGAATAATATATTTTTAATGTTTTTTATTGAGGTGCATCAAGAATTAGTTTGGTTTTTCCGTAATACTGAGATGTAAGCTTATAGAAGAGGGATTAAAAATGACTTGTCAAAAGAAAAATTACCTTACACACATTACAGAGAAAGCTACATAATTAACTCCTTCAGGAGTTGGAGGCCTTAACATCTCGGTGAAAAATTAAATGTGTATATTGACCATTGGAGTGAGAGGTATATTTTACCAAATTTAACATTAATCTAAGGTTAGAAAAACTTGTGAAATATCTCTAGACCATGATTTTGGGCTCTTGTGTATCCATATGAAATGGAATTTAGTGGTTAATGATTTGAATACATAAATTTCAATCTATAAAGTTAAATAATCTGAGGAAAAATTAATAAAATTGATATTATTTGAAATTTATCATTTAGACAAGATTGATATGGAACATAACTTATATTCGTGTCAAAAAGTGACATCCATGATAGAGGACTAGGTAAAAGTGAGTTAGTCAATTTATGAGGAATGAAATATAATGATGGAAGACATATATAGTTGGTAGACTAATAAAGGATGATTAGTGTAAGTCAATTCAATCATTTATATTAGATGATGAATGGTGGATCTTACAGATCTTATAATGTTTTTGTTCAGGGAATTTATCTATTTGAGTAAGGAAATACATTCCAAGGGTGACAAAGATGTATAACTATATAAGACATTAATTTTTGTAATTGTGAATAAAAAGGGTTGTTTATAATTTTTTCACATTTTATAGAATGTTAGAGGGTAAAATTTGACCCATAATTATTATTATTTTTGAAACCACATATTTTTTATACATGGAAGTTAGAGGTAACATATATTTAATTTAAATTAATGTTTCTAAGGAAGCAGTTATTCCATGATAGTGTTTGGATGACAATTGACCATCCCACATTTTAGTATATTTTTGATATATATATGTAATATTTTATATTGATAGGAATGTGAGTCATTATAAGAAAAAAGTATATATACTATATGGAGTTCTATAATCTATAGTCATATACATTGAATTTTTTTTAAAATATCTTTATTGGTGGTTATTAAGAATTCTTTGGGTACATGGTTGAATATGAGTATAACATATTATCCTCAAATGAATGAAATGTTGTAGAATATTATTTATGTTTTAGAAGACATTCTTCATTTCTATGTGATTTATTATAAGATATCAATGGAAGATCAACTTCTATTTATATAAATTCTGTATAATAAAAGTTAGTAATCATAAAATCATATGGAATTCTTTGAGGTGCTATTTATTTTTCAATTTTAGTTTCCATTTTTAGTCTATGATATAAAATAATACACTCATATGTTTTAGTTTGTAATAAGAAATTTTGGAGTGGGATAGTTAAAGAAAGAGTTATATATTTTTTCCCAGATTTGGTAGATGTATTACATCGATTGTTGGGGATGTCTGTTGATATTTCATGTTGGGGATTTTTTTCTTTTAAATGTCCCATAGCTCCTGTAGTAGATTTCTTCGGATATAGGGAATTATATTTCCACATTATATGGGTCAATTTGATATCATTTATTTTATTAGTAATGTAGAATATAAATTGTATATATTCCAATTTTATACAGTGTATCATAACATTTTACATTTTTTCTAGTTAAATAAGTATCATGCAAACCATTCGCATGGTTTAGGATGTGATTACATTAAGTTGAAACTTGATTCGTCTTATACAAAGATATTGATTTATATTATATATCATGTTGAGAATATTCTCTTGGGAGGATTAATCAATCTATGTAGATGTTATTTTAGATTAGGATGATCCTAGAGAAGCCCAGGGGAGATATGATGAGTTATATTAAATTTTTTTTTGAGTTTATCATTATGAGAGGTCCAAGTGAATTTTCAAGGATGAAATGTTCTGTGGTCGGAAGAGTCATAATGCTTGACTTTGATGAAATTTTTTTAAAATATTTATATATAATTTTATTGGGATGTTATTATTGTAATAATAACATAATTTTTTAAGATAAAGACAAATTTTGTTTTTAATGAACCCATTACGTCTAGAATGTGGGGTTTATATTAGGGTCCAAATCTCTGGGTTTTTTTTGGATTGATAATGGTTGTTAAAAATATTTTTTACATTATTTTTGGTCACCTGCATGATTCCAACATTTTCTATAGGACATTGTACTCTCAGAATTTATAATAAGATAACTTCATGGATTATGTACTATCCCAGATTCTATGCTCCACAGAAATAATGGGGAAGTAATATCTATGTGTTTTATGCATGGTCTTAGGAGACCAAGCACAATCACCAAGTAGTCATGTTTAATTGATTTTGTTTTATTATTAAACACCCTAATCAAATATATAATATCCCATTAATTCTAGAAACTCCACTAGGTTATTTTCTATATGATACATCAAAAATTAAGTGATCTTATAACCTTGAATCAATTTATAAATATTGTGTATTATTCAATTGAATAATAGATCCCAGGTAAAACCTATATATTTAATTATTTCCCTTGTTTTGTATTTTTCTCTCTATAGTTATCTACATATACCAACAAGTTGTTATTGAATGAAGATGAAACCATTTCATGGGGTTTTATAGACTATTCAACAATCTAGAGAAAATGAGGTGATTTTTTTAGAAAAGGAATCAAATCTGATCATAAATAAAGGAATTGATCAGTAGTGTAAATTCTAACACCATGAAGAAAGGGATTACTCAATTATGTTATATACAAGAATAAATTCATATATAACAGGTTAGGTTTGACACCACAACATGAATTATTTTTCTGTGGATGGTAGTCTTGTTCCATGAAGAGTACCCCAGGATAATTTCTACATAGTATTTTGTTGAGGTTTGTGGGGGATGTTATAACATGATATTATCACACCACATTGAGATAAAATAAAAAAAAATTACAAATAACAATTCACTCTATCGCAATTTATATTGACAAGGTAGTTGTTCTTTGAATCACGTAATTATGATGTAATGGGTTTCTATGATTATTTTCAGTAACATTGGATGAGGTGTTTCAATGGGATGTATATAGTCACATAATAATATTTCAATGGGTCCTTTTTATATTAAATTATAATAAAATTAAATAATTTTTTATAAATATAAAGATAACTCCTTTTTTCTTCACTAGGACCCATGATCTATGTGTCTATTCTATTTTACTTCCTCACTCTCTATATAATTTCCAATTTTCTATTAATCCAACTGCGGTTTTCACATTTCTCTATAGAAATTATTTATTGTCCATCTCCCCTATTTTCTCTAATATTTACTCCTACCATTTTCTATAATTTTATTTTATATATATGTGGTATTGATATCATATTCCAAAGAAATGATGGAATTTGGTTAAATGGTGGGCCTTTTTCTCATCATTGCCAAATGAGGATTGAGATTGGCTATCACATGTGCTCACATAACATTTATTGATGATAAGATACTTATCTGATTTTACATTATTTCAAAAAAACTTATATGACATTCCTTGATAAATAGGTGTTATATTTTGGGGTTGTTTTACATCTTTTGTTCAATGTCATGTAGGGAGTGGATCAAAAACTATTGGATGAGGTTTTGGAATCATTATTACATGTAATTAGTTCACCCAAGATTCCACCTAATTGAATAATTTTAGATTAATTATTTTTATTCATTAAATGTTATTTTCTATTGATCATTGAATATTATGAATTTTTTAGGGGATTTGGGTAATGGATAATATCTGGTTTGGGATTGGATAGGAATTGAAAATGGTGGACAAGCATTACAAAAAGGGATAACTCAATATTTAAGCTACATGGTCACTAATATTATATATTTATTTTTGTGAATAAATTTTTTGGATGATCAGCATGGTTAAGTGGGTGTGGGTGAACAAAATTGGATCTATGAGTTATTTAATTTATTTGGAATGAGTATAGTGAGTGTTTTTATGCAATTAGAGAGTCCTCAACTATTATTTTTATATTTATAGTAATTTATGACAATATATTTCTTATGAAATATACTTGATTAGAGTAATAATAGAACCCAAGGAGGGTGTACATCATGTAGTTATGGGACTAAGTACATAGGGAGATCTTTTAATACTATATTATGGTCACCTATAGAAATGGATAATATTGATCTGACTTATTATTATTGGATTAGTCACTGATATGTGGGAATAGGGTGGGGAGTGCTACAAAATAGGAATAGAACGATGCGTGGTCTCCTTGTTCCTCGTGTGATTATTTTGAATTAACTAAATCATGATAGGCACTTAAATCCTTATTTGATGAACACATGACCAATTATGTTCATACTACAATAGAAATGTGTGGAGGTAATTTTGGAATGGAACTATGAGCGGTGTTTTTAACCTATATTATTTTAGTGAGCCTTGTGACAAATTCTTTTGTGTCCATGAATGTTGGGAACTCACATATATGTTAGTATTGCGTTAAATTATACTTTCTGATGGGACTATATTATAACAGATTCCCACTACTGAGATAGGGTTATGGAGAGGGTGATGTTATATGAACTAATTTCGTTCTAGGGGACAACAAGATTAACTTATTTTTCTTGGGTATTCAACATAATGGGTGTGGGTAGGTGTTTGTTATTTTTGGTGTTTGGTCAAACCAATAATTAATGTGATAACCGATTCAATATAGATACATTGATATTGTTATTAAGATTATTTTTCAGTGATAATTCATTGAACCATTTTACTACATTACTTATGGTCATAATTCATCCATCAGAGTAGTTAAAGGATATTGATATATTATTCACCATCAAAGATTGGTGATATATCATTCAGCCTAAGTTTATTTTTTATAGATGATCATTCTCCCAAGATATTGATGTTGATAATATATCTATCAACTTTTCCTAGTATCATAATGATTCATTGTTCACCTTGGATGGTATGTTGGTAACAGATCATGTGTATAGGGTAGTAATATTAGTAATGCGTCATCACCTTATAGATTATTTTGGTGATGAAAACTTATATATGGATGATAAATTGGTCAGTTGATCTATGATTTTCAAACATCTTTTCCCAATTTTTAATTATATTATGGTAGTTAATTCTCTTGATGATACCTCATTTACACATTATTATAATTATATAGATGAATTGTTCACTTGGTGATACATCATTAATCCTTCATGTGATTGTATTGTTGTATCATTCACCAGGTTATCCATTATTTTCTTTTTTTAGTATAGTGAGGTATCAATCACCAATGTTTTTTCAATGGGTGAATCTCATTCCCCAAAATAATTATTATTATGAGGAGTGGTAAATAATTCACTCTCTTGATATGGATATTTTTTGGGATAATTTTTTTATTGAAACACTATCCCAAGAAGGTATGTTCTGAATTATAAAGTGTGTTCTTTAGTTCCCAGTAGTGTGATTGGTGTGGGAATATTTTATGTTTGGATTTATTTTCATTAAATACATGAAAAACATATATATAGTTTTATTATGTGAATTTGTTTTGTAGACTATATATTTTTAGGCTCACAACTGGTACACAAATTTTATTCCATGTTCATATCTTTTAGCCTTCATGAGAATATTTGGAGATAAACCAAGTACATTTTGAGGAGCTAGTAGAAATCTAATGGGTTCAGGATATGTTGGAGGTGAATCTAATGATAGTTATTGGTTATCCATGACTTTTATTATTATTTCATCATGTATTATTTAAAATCATCCCATGGAGTGATATTTTTGACATTTATGATTATATGTAACGTGTGTTACTTCTTTTTATAAAATAGGGATGCAATTGTTTTAATTTTTTTCATTGTAATTATATATTCTACACTCTTATGTGATTAATGTTATGGGTATTCTATTGTTGGTTGTTATTTTTTATTGGGATACTTAAGGGATATTTAATCCCACATAGATTACCAAACCATTAATGCAAGTTTCAAGCCTCAATTATATAAGGTGTAATTACCAAGGTCATGTTTCATCCTCTTAATATTCACGTAGTTCAGTCTGGGAAATTGTAATGTGCTATCAGAGCATTATATTATTTATCATTCAATTTGTGTTATGCAAGTAAGAGATAAGAATCATCATAACATGGGATGTATGTTGTATTTTTGACTATCCACATCTATATTGGCATAATTCCAGGTCCCTATATTGGTGGGATTATATTTAATCTTTTTTTATTGTTGAGTATTTTTTATTACAAGGATGAAATTTTTGGTTTATTGATTTATTATTTCAATATTATTCAAAGGTAGAAACTAAAGCATGTTCATACATCATCTATAATATATAATATCTTATGAAATCTACCCTCTTATATGTAAATGATACACTACATTATGAATGATTGTAAGATTATATAATTTTAAAAATCAAAATTATGTATTCAATGTTTCTTCTAAATAAAATATTACTTATGTTTTACTTAACCATTCTAATTAGTTCTTATTTTTCTGATATTAATCACTGGAGAGTGAAATCTTAGAAATTGACATAAATGTGATGATAATGATTAACCTATAATGGGTATATTTGGTAAAATGATATCTATCATTGATGTTATCCCTTAAAGGGTGGTGATTTCAAAATATTTTCATACGATATGTATGACCGAGGGTTTTGAGTTAATTTATAGGATTTGAATAATTGATTTGAATGATCAATATAGAATTTGGGAGGTCTTAATATTTTTGAAATATGACTAAGATATTTGTTATTTTATTACCTAGGGATAGTTTCTAGGTTCTTTTCATAGTATTATATGATATGGGGTTGATATAAGAGGGTATCCAAATAAATATCAGTATGATCTGAAATGCAAATACCATATAACTTGAAAGCATGGATAGATTATTCCAGTGATAAAGATGAAACATGGGAGATATGTGATCATTTTTTTTCTAGTAACGAGGGATTAAATGTGTATGTATGTATTGGGAATCCTGATTAGTCTTTTCAGCTATTGGAAAAGATAATTCTCATGTATCTTGGCTAGTTTATTAAGCATTATGCCTCAAACTAATTAGATATTCACATAGTATGATTAGTAATGTCATATGAAAGAATAAAACTAGGATATATGGTTTATAGAGAATTATATTTCGATAGAAAATTTTGGTTGTAGGATATTTTTTTGAGAGATAATTTATGGTGTATCTCTAATCACGATATCGAGATAGGGAGTTCAGTACTATTCACAAGGTGGAATAGTGTTATCTAAGATCATCTTTGTATGGGGATAATTGTGATTGGTTAGGTATTAAAAATCTTAGATTTCATGTGGTACAATTTGATTGGAGGTATTTTATAAAAATATATAAATTAGTGGGAATTGTTTTGGGAGTCATGTGATAATGAGGGATATACAATGATACTTTTTTTAATATAAGGTGGTTTTATAAGAGCCTTCTATGAATAATTGATTGGATAATATTGGATGTTAATTTGGTCCCTTTTGAACCATATGATGTGTAATACCATGAGAATTTATTTTTTGTTATTATGGAGTTTAGGAATCCATATATTCCCATACTCATCGGGGATTAGATGAGGGAAGTTAGTGGGATTAAATGGATGATGATAATTAAGGGTTTGGTTGGGTATGATAGGTTCCTTAGTAAGGATTGAGACAAAAAATTGATTTAAAATTTGAAAAAAAATTAGTTATTAGATAATATAATGTTGTATTTTAGTTGATAATAATGTACTCCATAAATTTTTAATAGTGGCTTGAGCTTTGAGAACTAGTCCATTGAGGTATGATAAATGTAGGGAAAAAAACACTATAATATAGTTGAATTATTACAAATGGATCATGAAATGAATTGGAATTTTAGATAGCCATATGATATTATTAATGTATAAGGGACTATGAGGAATATTAGGTCTGGTGTCTTGAGAACCAATAAATATTATGGAACTCCAATGGTTAAGGAACTCATTTTTGTCTTTGAAGGATATGAAGAGTGTGTAAACTCTGAGGATTTAAGAGCCAATAATGTTTTTAAACTGTTAATAGGAATATCGGAATCCATGGGTAGTATGAATGTAAGGATTTCATGATATTGAGTTTTTTCACTGATATTAGTATAAGTCTTTAGATACTATATTTAATGGAGAATGTTCATCGATGTAGTTGGGTATCAGTTGCATGGGACATCATGATTTCATAATCCCAAGAGTTTTTCTTGTGGGCTGATTATATGAAATTATCATGAGTGGGGATTTTGAGTATCAATGTTTTATTAATAGTATATTTTTTTAAGGATCAATCTCATGGACCAATAATAAGATAATTTCTATGTGGGTAGTAGACCAAAGATGACTTGAGTGCATGAAACATTATAATATTAATGATGAGTGTTAATGGTGGCATATAAAGTTTACCTAATTAGTTGTTATTGAGTTTCTTAGTCTTTTATATATTTAATTAGTTCTGTATATGTCTTGTAAATAATAAAATCTCTAATATATGAATCATTTTATTATTAGAATCACAATCCAATGAATTCGATAACTAAAATATAGAAGTTCTGGGACAATGGTCTAGAGGGATGATCGAGTGTGTGTTTTAAGAACAATACTAATATAAGAAAATGTTATGGTAAATTTTGGTACTTATGAATCAAATATGAAAAAATTAAATTAAGTTAGTCTTTATGTTATTTAATGTGTATCAAGCATAATATTTTAATTCTAGATGTGGAAAATTAAATGATTATTTAGTGATGTATTGGGCTAATTATTGCTAGTTTTTGACCTATGATGTGAGCCATTAGTGTATGAAATAAATTAAATTAAAATTAATGAATTTTATCTTTATCCTGATATAATAATGGAGTTTTTGGTTTTGTTTTGCTTCTCTATGGGTATGCCATTTAATTTTTGAAGGAAATTTGTATAGCAGTATTATGACTTGTTTTGTTCATGCATGATTGATTTTGATAAGTCATGTATTAATTATAATGTTTCATTGAAATAAGTACATATATTTATTATGGTTCATTTAATGGGGTGTTTAGTATTTTTGTTGTTTCAAAAATCATGGAGAAATTTATACATGATCATGAATATTAAAAGACTAAGATTTGGAATGTATGTTCGGATTCCGTAAACAATGTAGACCATAATAGATGTTTGAGGAGTATTATCAGGGATTTGAAGTGTTATATTTGGGATATTATAATATCTAATACATATTATGATGATTCTGGTGATTGTAGAAACAACAATATTATTCCCTAAGAGATATAATGTGGATATATCTTTGTGATTTTGAAAAATCTAGTCCCAACTAAAAGTTTTTCAATTTGGAGTAAAGGATTGACTTATAAGGTTTGGAATCATGCCATGAAGTTCCAAAAATAAATAAACTCATGGATAAGAGGGGATTTTTTCTAATATAGAAATAGGTATTTCACCAAAGGGAAAAAGATTGTTCTATGAGGAGTGCATCCTGAACATTTCATTTATATCTATTACATATGTCCAAGAGTCACTTTCAAACCACCCATTTCAAACTATAATAATCCAATAATATAAAAATGATAATTTAATAATTCATATACAATTGTTTTCCAATATTGGGGTATTGAATTGTAATGTACATGATAATGTTATAACTTGTAGTCTTGACTATTAAGGGTTTCAGTGGAAAGGGGTGTTACATTATTGCACATACAATTATCTTGGAATGTGTCTTTATATTGTTTGATTATTATTTTCATGATCATAGTTATAATTTTTAAAACATAAAAAAATGATCAAATAATTTCTCACCCATCGTTCATGAATCTAGGACTTTCATCCTTGGGGATTTTTCTTGGATTATATCTGGAGTCATGTTTGGATTGGATCACACTCTATTGGATGATATTTTTCTATCATTATCTCATAGGATGATTTATATAATAAATAATACAAATTTAATAAAATTTATTATTTATTTATGTTGATAATATTATATTAATAATTATTATGGAGTCTTTACATTAAGGGCTTTCGACTAGATGATAGATAGTGTCTTGATTGAGTTTGGATGATTTTTTCAGCATGAGGACACACATAGCATAAGGGAACACCATCAATTTTCTAAGTGATAACTAATTAATGATTTTAATATTTATGTACATATATTGTGTAGTTTGTAAGCACAAGAAACCTTGTTTGATTTACCCAAATTGAATCCTTGTGTGGTTTTCCTTAAGTGAGGTGAGGCTAAGAATTTTTTCTATATTCTACAGAGTCCTATAATGTTATGAATATATTTTATAGATTTATATGGTTATCTCACCTATGCGAGATGACTAATTAAAATTGAAATGAATCCTATGGTAGGTTCCTATCATATATTAATGGATCTAACAACCTAGGGAGGTATTGTGTTATTATATGATTCTCACTTATAGTAATCGATAAGATAGAGCCTATCAATTGTTATTGGATTAGTCATTGTTATGTGGGTATACTAATGAGAATGATAGTAACATAAAATTTATTCAAATATAATTTCATGGTCTCTACTTTTATGAGTCTATACTATCTAGATAATGATAATTCCTCCCAAACTTATGTGTGGAACACTTCATTTAAAATAGTTATCTCATCTATGTAACGTGGGGATGGGAATAGGGAATTAAACAATGTGGGGTTTTATTGTTACTAACTTTTTTAGAGCGTATTTATTGGAATTATTGGGTTTCAATTAATAATGGGATATAAAATAATTGAAATAATAATATTTAATTAGCTTTATTAATGGAACATTTGTATGATGAGTCCTCAAAATATTGTGATCCTAATGATATAAGTTATTTTATGAGATCAAAATCCATGCATAGATAGGTAAGGAGTGGAAAATGTTATTAGATTGTATGATGAAATGGGGGTGCGTATCCAATTGAGTATTTGGGGGGTTTTATGGAGCCAACCGTAGGGTAGTTTATTGTTCATTATATCAAATAATATTGAGTGTTTATGATTATGTTAAAGTGATAATTCGTTCACCTATGTTTACTATATTTCTTATGGTAAAAAATTTTTCACCCTAATTTTCAACATTTGATTATATATAATTCCACATTAATGATTAAAGATATATCATTCACCCAAATCTTATTGTTTGGTGGTAGATTTTAAAACATGGATAGTTATTTTGGGGGTATATTATCCATATTTTACTATTTTCATAATAATGCATCATTCTCTTTAGTTGTTATATAGGTGGTAACTAATCCACTAATGATAGTAAAATTGGTGAAGTATATTCACCTTAAATTATAGTTTGGTAAATATTCATGCATAATTGGTGTCATATTGTTCACTTGATGTATTTTACTACAGCCTCTTTCACCAATGATTATTTATATTCTCAAACATCATTCATATGGGGATTCTTTGTTCAAAATTTATTTAGTAAAATTATACAAAACACATATGTGGATATTTAATAATTTGAGAATAGTGGTATATCATTAACAATAATGTGACTTAATTTCTAGTTTTGTTAGTATAGTGACATGTTATTCCTGAGATGATGGATCAATCTCAATTGTTTTTTTAAATTATATAATTCACCATGTCTATTATTATTATGAGTATTGATAACTCATTAAATTAATTGATATAGATAGACCTTGGGAGAATCATCCACTTAAAAAATTTGATGAAATCGGTATGTGTTATCTATTGGGGTAGCTTCTTGAGTAATCAATGGTACAATGGGTGCGCCAATATAAATTTTTGGGAATTATTTTCATTCAATACATCCACAAAAAAAATCAATGGTTTTTTTAAACGCCATTGGTGGTGGACTTATGTATGTTATACTCTAAAATTTTATTGGAACATTAGTGATCATTTGGATATTATTGTTGACATGATGGATTTGTAGATGTTACTAATATAGTTGGGATATCTGGTGGAGCTCGGATAGGATTAGATGCAAGTCCACAGATATGTCAAGGATAGTGGTTGGGTCTCTAGGTCCTTTATTTCCAATTTTTCCAACAACTATAAACTATTATTCAAATGGTTTTCCTTTATAAGATTTGTGATTGCTTCATCTTTATGTATAGTTTTTATATTATTTAAATGTTATTGTAATGGTGTACATTATTCTATAAATATATATTTTTTATATTGGTGTGATACCTAATAAATATTCTTACTTATCAGTTGTTATTATTTTCAATAATTATATAGTTTTAAATCCCCCCTCATCATTAATAAACACAACATTTCAATTTTATATCCACTTTCATATAGGGATACATTCTTAAGGCCATATATGTTCACAAATTCATTTATTATTTGAGTATATTATGTTAGGATAATACACTCTAGCAGGAATCCAAAAATAGGGATGTAAACTATTCAAATAAATTGTCATGGAATGAAGATTATTATTCCTTACTTGGTATTTTGGGATACAACCCAATTTCATGATATTTTTATCATATAAATGATGAATTTTCATTTACTACACAACTAGTTACGTGGATTTGATCTATTTTGTGAAATTTATTATTTCATATGCATTGTTGATTGATTGATATATATTATAGATTAATGTTTTTAAATTAATGTTTAATTATAAATTTATTATCAATAGTTATTTTTACATAATATATTTTTATGGTTTATTATGAGGGCTTCATAAATTTTTATTTTTGAATGAAAATTGGAATTTTGAGATATATATTATAAAATGTGTGAATTGAATTTACATTAAATTTTAAAAATTGGTATTTTTAAATAATGAAAATATTTTGTGATTGTTGTATATTGAAAAAAGGATTCAATGGGGAATAATTGGACGTATTTATTAGTTGAACTAATTTTCAAGCAAGAATATATGTTTTCAAATGTAATTTATTGTATGAAAATTATGTGAATTTCTTTTAAATTGATTCACATAACATGATTTCAATTAATATAATGATGGTATGGGTATTTGAACCTATTTTGGTGTAAATAACATCAAGTGTGTGCATGTGTTAAAATTATTTTGGTCTCACAATATTTTAAAATATCGAATCATAATACATTTTGATGGGTGGCCTAGGGAGAGTTATTTAATCAGAGAAATGGTTTGGATAACTCAGGCTGAAATGTGGCATAAAATATATCATGATTTTTGATATATGAATGGATATTCATGTATTTATATAACTAGATATTGATTAAATAGGGAAACAAGGAATATATATTTTGTTATCCCAAAAATGATTAACACTGTGTGATTTTCTTTGAAAAATGTTTTTTTTCTATCAAACACTATGAATTATTTGTTTTCCCATGTATTTGGGGAAACATGGATTTTCAACTAGATATCAAAAAGTGGAAATTTTCAAATAGATTTTGTAAATGGTGTATTTTACATTAGTTTTTTGAAATAGTTACATTCTTAATGTTTGTGGAAAATAATTTAGGTTGTCTGATTTAAAATATCTAAATTGGTTAAAATTAAATAAAAATCATGATTTTTGTATTTATTTTTGTTAAAACATGGAATTTATAGTGAAAAAATGGTTTGGTTTTAAATGAAATAAATCAATGATTTAGTTTTATAATGGTTTTTACATAATAGATTATTGGAATTTTATTTGGAGATTCTTTATCATTAACAAATTATAATCATGGGGAAATCATATGGAGTTTATACTCAAACCTTACATTTTCACATTAGACGACATGTGAGGATCCTATCTGTTATAGGAAATGAAGCATTATCTTTATTTTTTCGTGGTGAAATATAGTTTCATGTTGGAGTTATGGTGAATGAAATCATTTATCATGCATTTAGAATTTCGATTTCATTATTATCCTATACTTTACATTATTCATACATTCTATTTGGTCTATCATATAATAAAACAATATCCACTTCTATATATAATTTAAAATAAATTACTTAATTGGGTTTTTCAAGTGTATTCATGGGGTATAATTTTATAAATGAGGTCCAATAATTCACCAATAATTTTTTTTCTCTTTTCCTTATTGGTAGCCTCTGGAGATCTTGGGATTTTATTGAGGCTATGTGGAACTATAGAATATCCCATAATATTAAGGAGTATATGTTAAGGTGTTTTATGACCATATAGATCCACTTGTTGAACAAATTCAATAGTCAGCTACCCATGATAGGTTTTATCTAATATATATAATTTTCCAACATACATTAGGAAAATTCACAAGTATTACTACTCCTCTAAGATGTTTCTACCATTATGCTTATTTTGTAAAATATTGATCAAAAAAGTGATTTTGAGGATGAAAATTCCATTTAATCTTTAACATATGATTTTTTCCTTGCATGTATTGTTTTACATTTATTTAATAAAGAATTTAAATAAATTTAATTCCATTAATATGGTGGAAGAATATTATAACATCATACCATTAGTGTGAAAATATCAACATTTCACTATGTAATGAGTCTACATTGTAATTTCTATCACCACATAGCTATTTATACAGGACAATTATGTCAAACATATCGAAAATGAATCCCAAATAGTTGATCAAATAACTCCAATGACAAGAAAACTTATAAATTATCTCAAATAAATTCTTATAGCACCCTACCCCTTGTGTTTATACATTTCAACCACACCATATAGAAGATGATCCTTGGGAATTCTCATTTGATATAACCTCACTGGTTTGATGATCAAGGACTTAACATGTAGACGTGATAGAAGAAATCTAATACATATCATTTTTATAGTGTTTTTAAATATATCAAATTGGTATCTCATTTATTCCCATTATATGTATGAATTACTGTAATTAATTAGTTTGGAGACTATATTCCATAATAAAAATGAATAGTTTCATATCATACTATTGTTACAATCTTTATATAACTCAAAGGTTGTGTTACTAACCAAAATTAATTGACCATATATTTTCACGTATAAAAATACATTTTAAAACCCAGAAATTAAAAAATGGAAATATTTTATTTCACAGCATAGGTGACACACCACACTGAGCATAAAAACCCACTAAATACATTTCATTAAATCTAATCACATCGATATTTTTGGAATGTGAAACCCTACGCCTAAATGAATGGTAAGAGAGTATTCCATTTAATCATATTCATTTAATTTAATTTTATTTATATAACTAACTAAAATATGAAAATTTTTATCATTAGATTATTAGAAATAAAATATGATTCAATAAAAGGATAAAAAAATATTTTATGGAAAATTGTATTTTCCTAAAATATGGATTAATCTCACTTTGGGAATATAAACTAAAATTAATTTTTAGGAATATTAGAAAATTTATTTTATGTAATTGAAATAATATTTGAGATAATAATATTAAAATTATTTGTGGGTGATTTTGTCTTATTTTTCGGAAATTTTTCATTATAATTTGAAGAGTGAAAAATAGTGAAAATTATTAAAAACTACATTTCAGTTAAATTATTTATAAATAAAATTTATATGTTGAATTAATTAAAAAAACTAGTTCAATAATATCTCATTAATATAATTATGAAATTGGATTCATTTTTAAATGGAATTCTAATATTTAAACATTGTAATCTATTGTAGATTTTTTTATTTGAAAACATAAATTCTCATTGATTATGTGGGATTAGTTTTAAATTATATTTATCCAATTTTATGAATGAAATTTACAATAAAATCTTCCATATTTTGAATAATAATAATTTTTATGATTTGATATTTTCAAATTATTCTCTACCAAAATGAATAGTAAAAATAGAAAAATTATTTAGAAATGTTAAGGTAAAAATGGAATTAAGGATGCCTAAAATAAGAAGTTAAGGTTTCAAAAAGAACTAAAAACTTTTACAACACCCATTGGATTGAAATATTTCAACCTTTAATCTTTTTGGTTCGATAATGGGACATTTTATGAGTGTTGGATCATGATAAAAATGTTTGTATGATTAAATATTTTGAAAAAATTAAAAGTGTTCTACTCACCTAAATTATAAAAGGCATCCCTATCGTATCTTATTCAGACCATCAAACTCATCGATTCATAAAAGATGTGACAAATTCACATACCAGATACCATACTAATATATTAAATACTTAGTTTGGGAAGAAATATATCCTAAGAAGTCTTGGATAAATTTCTATTAAACCATTATTATATCGTAACATCATTATCTTATTTATTTTGAGATGTTGTTTTGTAATGGAAATTAAATATGGAAACAAAAAATTCTATTAAATTGGCTATGAAATAATTATTTGAGTGAATGAAAGACTACCCCCACACAAACTGATGTCATTAAATTTCCTTTACTACCTATCATGGTTGGATATGATGAATTATGTAAAGTATATATATGATATTTATAAAGTTATTATACATTTATATTCATTAAATAATATATATATCTAACTTATATTTCATAAAGGAAGTGATAACGTCACTTGTGGGAATGGTGAACTACCGCCTCGTGATGCGATGTGATTCATGTTTCACTAATACATTATATAGAAGATGATAAAAAAATTTAATAATTTTATGTGACATACATGAATTAATAAGTATATTAATGGGATATTTATCATTATGAAAAGATATTATATATCATTTTTATTATATTTTCACTCAATGAAAGATGATTAGGTTTTTTGTGTACATGTGGACTACCACATTCACAAAATTATATCACTCTCTATTCCTCACCACACCACATGGTTGATAAATATATGTTTATTTAATTAAATAATATGGTGTTTATGATATTATTATAGTTATTTAGTAATAAAATATTACTTACCACCTTACCATACGATCAATGATAAATGGATTTGTTACTTCTATATACCTACAACCAACCATCTTCATGATAATAGCTTACACAAATTCTAAAAAAATAGTTCATAATTGCTTTTAAAATAGTAATTTATTTATAAATATGATAATTATTCTATTAATGTTATTTAGATTATGAAAATATATAATATAAATATGTTTCAGAACATTCATGACAATATATGAATGATAAAACAAGGAATTTAACACCTAGAATATTGAAAATAATGAAATATTATTAATTAATGAGAAATAAGGTGTTATATAAAAAGAACATATAGTATATTATAAATATTAATATGGTTTTAGTAAATGTTAATAAAATTCATAAACCCACTATATTTTAGTTTTATGAATGATCAACCAAAAATAATTTTGAGGCAAGGGGCATCATCTCAGTTTCTCTTCATTGGGGAATATTGTAATGTTATGAACCAAATTGTTCATTGTGGAGTATATAATTTAAATTTCACATCTAATTTCATCATTCATTGATAAATAATGGTATTTTAGTTTCACTTTGAATTATTTCATCCAAGGGGGGTTGACTTTAAATTTATCGAGTGGTAAAAGTTATTGAACAATTTGACTTTATTTTGTGATTGGTAAAATTATTTTACAACAAACACATTGTTATGATAATTTTTTATTAGATATACAATTTATTGTAAATATCCATATTCATTAATGATGGATATGATTGTTTCCTAAAATTTATTCCATTTTTAAATATTTTTATTTCTTTGAATGTTATTAGATGAAGGGTGAAATATTGATAATTATGTATCTTTTACTAAATATAGATATTCAATGTTAAGGGAATTTGATTAATGAATTATATCGATGAATCTATATCTATGGAATTATTTGGGCCTGTAGATATGGGTGGGTTTTGGTATTATATATTCCCTTGGGATATCGGTAGTAATCATGAGGAAATTAAGTAATCTAGTATTAGATAGGGTTGTACATATTGTATTTTATCTTTATTGGGAATATTCATGTCAGTAGTAGTATCATAATGATTGAGATCATTGAATTTGATAATTAAGAATTTTCTTAATTATGGATTTAGCTATTGTTTTCCATGACATTTTTAAAAAGATATTATCCCTTGATACATGTCATTATCAGTTTATTGATTAAATGGAATTTATTTTCAGTTATTTACCTTAAAATATGGATTATTCCTTATCTAGTCATGCAATCAACTTATTTACATGGAATTTCGGTATAGTTATTACTATTCAGTATTGATTATTCTATATGAATTCATGATATCATTGGTCGTACATAACCCCTACTGGTCATTTCAGCTCACTATTATTTGGTTTCCCATCCCCATGATATGGAGAAGAGATCTTTGAATGAGTTTTCATTATTCAGTTAATTTACATTTGTTATGTACAATTTTTTTTATATTACCAATGTAAAATAGGTATCATGTTTGTATGTAGTTCTCCAAAATTGTAAAAAATTTCAGACCATTGGGATTTGACCCTTTTCGCTTTATGAAAATGTAATAATGTAGATTAAAACATAGGGTCACTGGGGGGTGGGGTCACTACAATTGTTATCAAAGGAAGATTAGTAGAATACTTGGGAACTAGATTTAGGAAAACATATATTATGAAACATTACCCTATGATAAATAATAGTGATAATTATATAATAGTATCTTAATGTTTATGTTATGGTATATATTATGTCATCTTTCCTTGCAATAAAACCCTTTCTAAATAATATAATTTCATGTGGGTAAAACATAGATGTACGTAGGTTTAATAACTCTTAAAAGGGTGTATTGAGTTTGACCAAATCGTCAATATGCCTTACACCACACATAGTTTCACACTCCTGGGGGATATGCTTTGGATAATTCATAATTTATTTACAATACATTAAGAATTATTTCAATAAATGATGACACGGAATGACATAAGTTAAAACTTTAGTATCATAGATTGGTAAAAAAGGTGTAAAAAAATATTTGTAAAATGATTGGTGTGTTGAAATTAATGGAATGAGTATTGAATTTCCAAGGAAGAATGATAAGTAAGATAAAATGAAATAAATATCATCCTAGGGATGTTTTTATAGATTGTTTTCATAAATGTTGACAACCTATGCATCATCTGATTAAATTACCACTTATAATGAATAAACTCTAGATTGTGGAAGGAACTATGTAGAAATAAAGAGAATAATGTATTTATGTATTAGTATTCAGTAAAATTTTATTTTAGAATTATTTTTTCTTAATGTATTTCTCTTATAAGAATCTATAAACATCTAATGATCCTTTTGAATTTGATAATAAAATTTTTATTCATTAACATAAGATTTATAGATACCATCAGGGGTTATGATTTGAAGGTTAATCATAAATTTAATTTCTAAAGCACCCATTTTAGGTTTTATATTCTGGGAACATTACAAGATTAAGGTTATTATGTAAAAAATTATGTAAGGTTATGTTTTAGGGAAAAAATTATCTAAGAAAAAATTAATTGAATTTTTATATAAATAATTATAATGATATTTATAAAATTTATTTATGATGTGATCATTAATGAAATTATAATAATAGTCAAATAACATTATTAGATTTTGTGAATAAATACATTTTTGTAAAAACTATTATTAAATATGTCATTTAATGATTAATATAATTTTAAAGATGTTTATAATATTATTTGGGAACATTATTGAAATTATGTTAATATTTATTTATAAAAGGTTTAACATGCATGATGGGTGAAAACCCATCGCTTCAAAAAATGTCATTTTGTATGAATAGTTGACCGATTGACGATAAGGGTATAATGCCTAAAACTAGAATATGTTATGTAATGGTTAATAAGAAAATATTATTAAATAATTTTAGGAGTAAATATTAATGATGATCTAGTGGTTTTTCTATTGAGCTTTACTGGGTAATGTTTTATATTAGGCAACATATGCTAACCATTTTGGATTTGTAAAATAGTTTAAAATAGATGGAGAGACATGTTACTCATTTAATAATTAGAGATAGATGGAAAGAAATGTTCCACTTTTAAGGATTAATGGATCTGTAAAAATAAAATATTTATTCTCTAGGAATAAAAAATTAATTTTCAGATATTCATTTTATTTCATAATTGATGAATTGGAAAATTTTCAATGAACAACCTCCAGATGAAATTTTTCTTAATAAATATAAATTTATTGTGTATGTTTACTTTCATATATTATTACGTAGTAAATTAATTCCCCAATCCTAGGAAAATTTAATGGAAACAAAATATTTTCCTAAAAAATTTAGTTATATTAAAATGATGTTTTTCTAAATCATTAAATAATTATGGTTCTGATACCCTTTAATTTCCCTTGATCATTCACTTTTTGGGAATCAACGACATTGATCATTCTATACAATTATTAACAAATTTCATTCATTTTCACATATTAAATTTCCCCCAATTCTCTCATAAATGGAGACATATTTATGTGTTATTATGTGTGATATTTTTATTTTCCTTTCATTCTTCTTAATATAATGTTTTAATAACTTTTTTTAGGATACGAGTTTTCTATATATGAATCTAAAAATATCAATCCCTTTATTTATGAGATATAGTTTAAATTTAAATGAAGAAATTTTTTTTAGGTGGAGAGAGTGTAACATTCCAAGGTTAAAAAATTAGAATATTTCATTCAACTGTGTCGGATTGAGAAAACACCGAGCATAAAAAACCCACAAAATAAATTTATTTAAATTTAATGTTTTCGATAGCTTACATAATACACAACCCATAACATAAATGAACTACAAATTATTATATCATTATAACCAAGGAGTTAAATTATTCTATATGAATATAACTAGATAAAATATTAAAATTTTATATATCTCTGAATTTGAAATAATATAATCTTCATTCAAATGAAAAATAAATGTTTTAGAGAAGAAATACTTATATAAATGTCATATTAGTCATGATTTCGACATGTTATTTAAAAATATATTTTACAAATTTGAGGAATTTTATTTGATAAAATGGAATTAATTTTAAAAATCAGTATATAAAAAATTTCTTATGGTTAATATTTGTGATTTTTATGAAATATTTCAACTTTTAATGAATAATATGAATTATAGAATTTTAATTAAGAACATTCATTTCATATAAATTATTTATAAATTTAAATAATGTTTTTATTGGTTTCAAATTAATAGAAGTAAAAATAAATATTTTAATACAACTTAAATCATGATAATATTTTTATATTGAATTGTGATATAAAAACATTATAAAATTTGTAATATTTTCATTTTTAAAACCTATTTTTCATCGCCCTTATGGGATTTAGTTTTAAATAATAATTTTATAATTATATTAATTAAATTTTGAAAATTTGATTCCTTTTTATGAATCATAACTATTTATTTTATCTAGTAATTTATCTTTATTTTTTTCAAATATGTATTGGTAAAACTATAAAAATTATATATCATGGTTTAGGTAAAGACTGTTTTTATGGGGATTAAACAGGGAAAACTAGGGTTAAATTTTACCTCAATACTTCTCTAAAACTCATTATATAAACATATTTATACTTATAATCTTATTCGATTGATTATGGATAGTTTTTTATTCATCTTTGAAGACAAAATTATGTGTATGATTGAATATTTTAAAATTATTACAAGTGTTCCACTCAGCTCATTATAAAATGTCACCCATTCTTATCTCTTATTCCTACATTAAATCCACATTTTTTATGATATTAAATTAAAATATAAATTAAATAATTAAATCCTATATTAATAGAATATTAATATTTTGGAGGAATATAACATTTTAATTTTTTAGTGCAATCCTCAGAAAGGTTCCTATAGAAGAGGTAATGTTTTCAATCAAATTCTTTATTTTATTTCTTCCTCCACCCCTTTAAATTCTTATTAAAAAATGATGATATTTTAACCTCAATGTAATAAATATATTGAAATCTTTAGGTTAATTATATTACCAACAACCATCCACACTACTATCAAATGTTTTAGGAAATCATCTATCGTGCGTATTGTGGAATACCGCCTCATGAACCGATGTCATTCAATTTCCATTAGCTCCTCTCATATTTGATTATGATGATGGATATAAAGAATATAAATAATTTTTATAGAATAATTATACATATATTTTCATTATATAATATATAATTTTTTACTTTCCATTCATCATGGGATGTGATAAAATTTCTCATGTGTATGTTAAACTACCGCATGACAACACAATGTGATTCGTCTTACACTAACACCTTATTTGGAAGATGATATGGATAATATTAATGATTATATTCTATATAAAATAAATAACTATTATATTCATGAAATATATATCATTATAAAAAGAAAATATATATCATTTTCGTTCTTACCATTTAAATTAATGAATGATGATCGCAACATTTATGTATGTGTGGACTACTGCCTTCAGGAAATGATGTGAATCTATTATAATCCCCACACTAAATGGATGATATAAAAACATATATTTGAATAAATATTATGGTATTTATGATATTATCATAATTATTGAAAGAGAAAATATTTCAATCCTTTTTTTCATAACGATCATTGAAAAATTGAAATTTTACTAATGCATACATATGACCTAACATCTGCATGATAAAAACATACTTTATTTATCAAAACCATTTTACATTTTTTATTTTAAAATTATAATTGATGTATAAAAAATGTAATTATGTCATTATTGTTAATCATTACACGATGGAACTATATAATATTGGCAATAACAAGAAATTTCATGATAATGGATGAATAAGAAACAATTAAATTAACACCCAAATCAATGAAAATAATGAATGATTATTAATAAATGAGTGATAAAGGGTTATAAAAATTTTTATAATATATTATAAAAGTAAATATTACTATTTTATATGTTTATAACATGTTTAGATCTACTATACATGGGGATAAATAAATTTTATTCAAATAAAAGTGTAAGGTAAGGGACATTGTCTCAATTTCACTTCATTAAGGTACATTGTTATATAATCTCATTTATATTTTATTTTACAATATACATTTTAAAAATTTGATAAATTACCATATAATTTTTATAAAAAATAATATAAAAAAATAATTCATTATATATAGATTAATGGTACTTGGCATTAACAATTAATACTAAATGTAATGGGCTTGACCCAATGACGCATATCTGTTGTTGAAAACAGAAACGTTATATATATGATTTGATAACAATTATAGTAGTGTGGATTCAATCAATATGTGATTACAGGATTTAAAGAAAATATTATATTACATATATTTTAATGAACTTTTTAGATTATATCTTAAAATAATTAAAAACATTATTAACATATAGATCTTGTTTCATTAACAAATAATAAACATTTTCCCACTATATTAGAGACTAGTTAATAATTAATAAGCCTCAATTAGTCCCATAATTTCATTACACATTCATATCATCTCAATAAGTTATTTGTAACTATTTTCTTTATAGCCAGAAGTAAAATAAACATATAAATGGTGAGAAAAAATGCTCTCTATGAGAAATATTATACCATAAGATATAATAGAATAAATAACTCATTAATAATATCATTGGAAATAAATTTTATTCAGATAATGTTATATAATTGATCACATAAGCTTAAAATAAATCTAATGGATAACAATATAAATAAATTCATGGCCAATAATAACTAATTTCATTCTCATATAATTAATAATGTTGGAAATTTCAAAGAATTATAAAAAGACCCAAAGTAATATCAAGTCCTATTTCACAAAAAATTTACTTATTTTCAATATTGGAGTTAGGTCATCTGATTAAATGAGATTGAATACACCAAATACCCAAACTAGTTTGTCTCACAAGACCGACTGATGCACCAAGGGGCTATTTTGGGTACTAACCATTTCAGATTATTTATAATGTATTCATTATATAATGGGATATCAAAAATATATAATACATAACCATGATTACCCAGTGATCACTAAACATTCATATTGATTGGAAAACAATATAGATTTTCAATATATCATGAATCAATAATCAGAATATCATTCAATGTAATAATACATTGTTATGATATTGTATTGAGTTGTGGTATACATTTAATTCCATAATTTCTCTAATAAATTGATGTATGAAATATATCGGAGAAGTATTTAATAAAATTAAGAAAATACAGAGTGTTCATTGTAGAAAAGTATTAGAATAATACTCATTTTTATTCATAGAGGATGATTTTAAAAGAGATGTGTTGTGATGGATCATTTATCATATATAGAAAAACATTATATAAGTTATCCCATGATATAAGTTGGATTTGACGAGTTTAAAAATTTCATAAATGAAGGGTAAAATATTTAAAAGAGTGTAGAATAAGAAGAAAAATATCTTTCCAGATAATTTCAGAATAATATGGGAATAACAAATAACAACAATTGTTTGAAAACATATGTTAAATTATAAAAATTTATAAATAAATATAATAAATATTTCCATTATAATTCAAGAAATTTTTTCAACTAATATTCATAGAAAAAAAAGTACTAATTTATTCACATGGAAAAATTTAAATGATATTGATGATACACTATTCAAGTATAACCCTAAATGAAAACATTTAAATTTCATTGGAATCATTTTTATGTATTTAAAAATATATAATTAAATCGACTCAACCAATAATTGATTCATAAATAATAAAATCTAAAAAAATCATCAAATGTATAAGAACATGGATGGGAAGGATACCTGATTACAAATAAGTGTTAGGGTTGGTTTCATTTATAATAGGTAGAGTTTGAGCCAAAGGAAAAAATAGTTATAAGACAAGAAAAATTGTAGGAACACTATACAAAAAGTATGTTACATGGGGTTTTAGAAATAAATAGAATATAATACCCTACTAGATTATTTTTCAAAAATAATACCGAAATGGAATATAGATTGAAGAAGAGACCCTTACAGTAATGGTAACATAATAAACAATAAAAAAATATGGTTACCATGAAATGGAAATTTCAATATGATGACATGAAATTATTTCATAATAATTTAAGGTAATATGGAATTAAATACATGATATAAAAGTATCAGTAGTGTGTGGAGTAAAATATGACACATAAAATGGGAAATAGTGAAACATAACCCTTACATCTTTTTAAACATGGGATCCAAATAAATTTGAATAAAGAAAACCATATCAATATTAAAAACCCATTATTTAAATGAATATGGTAAAAATTATTCATTTGGTAGTAATCACGCCATATTATCACCATTAGGGTTTAAAATAAGATTTCTCTGTCAATAAATTTAATTTGTTAAAAAACCATTTCCTTAACTCCAATATCCCACAAAAAAACTGAATGTCCTGTAATAAAATGTTCACCTTAATTTAAGAATCCAACCATAAACATTACATAATTTAGTGATCTTAAACAATAATTCATTTTATTACATTCCCAATGATCCATTATGTTTATATTTTTAGAGGTTTAAGTCATAACTCTTACATAACAATTTTACATTCTACAATGTGCACTCTTCGACTCAATATCCATTTTCCAACTAAAAATTGATTTTAAAAAGAAATGTGATTCCTTTTCATAAAATATTTTCAAATAATCTATAATGAATGCATTTATGACTATAAATATTCATAAATCCATTTTAATTTTATTTGAAACTTGTTATTAAATCAAAAACGTACAATGGGACATAAAAGATAAGAAAAAAACAAATAGTACTTGAATACATATAAAAATTTACCCCTTTTAATATCACCATTTAGCCAAAATATATATTTTTGATATAATATAAATCACCTTCAGTACAAAAATATTTTTCAAAAATATATCCAAAAAATATTAAAGGAATAATAAAACCCTTAAAATTTTTCTTGAATAATAAAGAACTCATAATATATATATTCGCAATGTTATATATTTTAGAATTAAGAAGTTTTATATACTTTCCATTACATTTTAAAATGAATATATTTATATAAAAAACCCAGAGAGAATTGATAAATCATATAGGTAAATTTGGGAATCATTTTTTTGTCATTATTACATACACAAGAAATAAGCTTCAGAGTTATAATTAATGTAACTATGATAGTTACAATTGAAGTAAAAATCATGATTATACTTGGAATAACCATCATAATATCTTCTCATTATATTTTAGGTGTAAACTAATTAGTTAACTCTATCCCATATTTTTAGGAACAACCAAAATATATGTCCATAATATCTTCTGAGAAACCTAATCATCTTATTATGCCCCATTACCAAATGTAATGGAATACTATAACATGCTAACTAGCCATTTGTTTATAATTAAACAACCAATCCTCATAAACATTTACCATGGACAGTAACATCAATAACGAATATAGTGTTTGTGTTTCATCGTAAAACATAAGTGAATTCATAGGATGTTTTATTTTATGAATATAATTACCATTAATTATTTTAAAAATATTATTGAGGAAAATAACTTTTTCATTTGTAATATCTTATTAAAAAATACATATAAAATAATTTTTTTTTCAAAAATTACATTGTAAAATTGAAAATAAAGCATTAAATTCATAATTATCCATGATGATAGGAAAATCCACTCATGTTTTATAATTATAAAAATAATCCTTTTATATTTTCTTTATTAAAGTCATAATGTACATCATTTTGAAACCCTGAAAAATATTTCATTCAAATAATTTTGTAAAAAATCCAAGCATATATGATAATGACTTTAAATAATCATAGAGGAATAGTGAAAACATCATTCAATTAGTTTCTGGAAAATAATAATATTGATATGGATGAAAAAGAGGGTTTTAAGGTAAACTTTAAATAATATTTTTAAAATAATTTGTGTTAGCTAGAGACTAAGTCTCTATGTTTTTAAATTTTCATGATTTAATTTGGAATACCACATATTCTTAACACCTTAATCCATATATTGTTGTAATATTTCCTACAAAACACATGAAGAATGAGGAGAATAATTATAGGGAGGAATTCTTATTGGTATATTTCTTACCAAATGGGGTTTTTAGAGTGCATAAATTAAAAGAAAATAAATCCTTTTATAATAGAGGGGAGGGGAACTCATGGAATATCTGAAAATTATAAATTATTATATATTTATTTTTAAGTAAAAATTATTCTAAATATATTTATTTCCAATATATGATGATGATTTATTGAAACACACTAATAAAAGTAACTATTCTATTTTTTACGACATTTCTACCCTAATATTTTTAATCCACTCATTAACCACTTTCACACTAACTATGACCCAAAAAAATTACTCTTTGGGGGTAAATATAGTAACAAATAATTGAAAAACATCCCATAAATGAAATTTGGATAATATTATTTATCATATCCTAATAAAATTTTAGAATATAGTATTTTTAAAAAACATACATCATTTAATTTATTTTTTTGTAATATTTTAATAACATATTTTTTTCATATATTAATTACATTGATTTTTATAAAATAATTATAATGAGTATAATTCTAAATAAAAATAAATCCCTCACATGTGATGTTAAAATAAATAATTCTGGTATAACATTAATTACATAAATTATATTAATTTTTATATTTATAATATCAATTATTTAATTTTTTTGTTAATTTAATTATTACCATGTCAGCATTGTTTATAAATTAATGGTACCTATTTTATCATTAATGTTTAAAAATAAAGTACAGTGATAAAAAATATTAATATTTCAAATTAATATTTATATCTAAACATATTACTCATATAATACTGTACTAAAAATATAATAGTTATTTAAAATAAGAGTTTTCCATTTTTATTTTTTGATAAATTGAAATATTATAAAACTGATAATCACAACAACATATAATAAATGAAGTCTATATTACCAAATAATTGATTATTAATGAATAAATGGACTCATTAAATAATCACAGGGGAAGTGTTACACTCAATTTATAATGCATGTAATTTTATTTTAAACATTAATTACATGATTTATCCATTACTATGGAAACCAAAAATATAAATGTTGCAATTTATATTGACTAGAATAAAATTGAAATATTTATCAAATCGGGACCCATTGACTGCCAATATGAAATAAATTTTTTAATACTAAAAAAAATTAATTTAAAATCAAAATGGAATAATGCAACCACAATGGGTTTAATGAAAAATAACCTTTTAATATATAAAATATCTTTATATTAAATTAATTTGTCAATATAAAAACAATAATTTGTTTATAAAAATATAAATAATAAATTAAATTTTAAAAATAATTAAAAATAAAATATTAATATATAAATACTTTAAATGAAAATAATTTTTTCAATAAAAACATTAATTTTCTATATTTTCTGAAATATCATTCCTTTCAGAAAAATACCATAATTTTACCCAAATATAATTTTTTTTGATTATTTCAAAAATAATGATATTTATTTCATCAAATAAAGTTCGAAAAGTTAATAAAATTAAATATAATATTCACTTATAAAAATAAAGAAAACCATTTTTTCAAGGATAAATTGTCATTAGTATGGAAAAATGATTATTTACATAGTATTAGTTAATACATTAGGAATCAATATGAAAATATTATATTTAATAATGTGGTTATTAATGTTAATTCCAACCAATTTAATGGTATTTTTATGACGGTATGATTTGAAGAATAATTTTTCCCTTTAATATTGGTTATTCATATCATGTATGCTATAAAAAATATTCTATTTTCATCATGGGATATTTTATTATACTTCCCCAACACCATTTGCAAACCATGAAATTTAAATTTTAAATAATGTTTGATAACTATTGTTTTTGTTTTCACAACACACTTTTTAAAAGCCTACAATGTAAAATTTGTCAACAGAATGTCCTCTTGAAAAGATAGAAAGAGTAGTATGAAGGTCATCTAGAATAATAGATATTAGGATTACATGTAGAAGAACATAAATGTAAATTGAAAACATATATATGGTATAAAAAAATAATGTCCTTGGAAAATTATAGAGTGATAGACAAAATTTTCTTGAGAATTTTAACCATCACATAACTATAAATTTGTTATAGTAAAATGGATATTGATTTCTGAGTTAGAAAAGTAATCATAATAATTTTTTTATTGTTTTCAATGAGTTATGGAATTTAATTATCATATATACTAAATGAATAATGAAATATACATAATTAACAACATGAATTTTATCTTTTCATCAATTTCTAGGAAAATATCAATTCCTTCTCCAAACAATGACTATTCAATAGGAATTTTTTATGGATGAAGCACTAAAATAAAAAACTAATAGTTTACATAATTCTTTATAAGGGTAATAATTTATTAATCATTTATTTAGACATTATGTAAACCCAAATGGTTATGATGATATAATGTAATTCCCAAAATTAATATACCTTCATATGAGAAAATACAAATATAATTTATCAAATTCCATAGTAATACCAAAAATTTTACTTATATCACTTAATAAATAACAATCCCTAAAAATACATAAAATATTAAAGACTAAGATTAAAATCCAAAAATATAGAGGAGTTGAATACGTACTCATCTGTGATTAATTTATCTTCAAATAATAACAATTACTTTTAACTTCTCGTATAAATAATTATATTCCTTAATCATATAATCTTCATGATATGATAATATATTCCAAAAATAAACTAAATCACCATAAAGAAACATTAAAATAAAATATTATTCTAAAATATAATTCACCCATTATTCATCAAATAAAATCCCATACCACATTTTTTTCCTTAATTCCATAATGATACTAAAAATTATAGTGATAATCTTCAAAAATAACATTAATAGAATAATCCCCAAATAAATTTTCAATTCCATAATTATATATATGATATTTTATTTGTTCCCAAAATGAATTTATCCTTTGTTTGATAGATCATTTGAATAAAGGAAAACAAATATAATACTTACTAGTAATTCATGTTGTCAAGTGTTTTGTGGTGCACTCTTGTCACCATTCTATTTTCTCTTCAAGCCTTACAACATTTATGGATAAAAAAAGTTTCCGCTTTAGCTATGTGATTTAATTTTTTTAAAAAACTATATTAAAATAATCATTATAATATTACCAAAAATGCGATAAATTTCCTAAAAATAATCTTAATAAATTCAACATTAAATAAATTTTTAAATCTAAAATTTTATCTCATACCATTCCTTTTGTGTCCACATGAATTTGACAACCCATAATTATCTCATAATCATATATAATATGATCCATTTAAGGGTATCAATAACTATAAACATAGGACCAAAAAATGAATAGAGAATTCATCCTAAAATAACATTTTCACTTGTAAATATTAAGGATTACAAATAAAATAAAAATCTATAAAAACGCATTATAAGTCTCCCAATTTATTCTCATATTCAAAAGAGAATTATTATTTTTAGATCATCATTAAATCTACCTTAACTCTTGAATCACATATATGTAGACATCTTAATCATTCACCCTTATTAAAAATCTATTAACATTTATTTCTAATTTTATTCCTTAATACGTATTTTATAAAAACAAAAAAAAATTAAATCATGTACTAATATTCAGCAATATAAAATCATTGGCCACAATATAATACATAACTTTGAACTGAATTTTTCAATTTCCCATTCATTAATAATAATGGTTTTATGAATTTATAAACCTTAATTTTTATGGTCTTGCAAATATTGTTCATGAAATTTACACCTTTAAAATATTCTTTCATAAAGACCATTCTTTGCATAATTAAAACATTCATGTTATTCATTTATAAGAATTATATTCACCTTGATGGATTTAATTAAAATTTTCTATTTTCGGTGATAAATTATTGAATTATAGACTTCTAAACAAAAAATAAAAACAACTTCCCAAAATTTTAATACATTTTCATGTGTTCTTATTGCAGTATTCACGACACATTGGTCATTATATATACATAACATTCAGATAATTATCACTTTATATTCCACATCGATTCATTTATACAATATTTGATGCATTAAAAAACTCACCAATGTTCATGTATTTGATAATTACTCCTGATATCTAATTAATAAGTAAATGAAGAGGTATCAAAAAAAATCTCATTCAATTAAGTTTCCCATTTAGAAAACCAAAATAATTTAAATCCCATCCATTATTACATTGGATCCTAATTGATCCATCCATTTATTAAAAAAAATTCTAGATCAATAATATCATTAAAATTAAAATAAATCATCTTCAATTGATTAAAAACACTAAGATATCCTTAATCATGTTACCAAAATAAAAATAATTCTCTTTAACATACTTTCCTTTTCGGCAATAGTGGAAATTTAAATTTAGTCCAAACTACATCTTAAATTATAAAGTCACCGAACCATATTTTGATACAAAATGTGTGGATGAGCCATTAAACAGTACATATTATTTGGACATTATTCTATAAACCTATTTTTGAATGTTATTTTTGGTTTAGGGTTTTAGAGTTTTAGGTCATAACTCATGAATAATAATCCCATATATTACATAGTTTAAGCTTATATTAATATCAATTTTTTCAGCCAAAAAAAGATTTTTTAAATAATGTTCTATTTTGATAACATATCTTTAGAAATTTTATCCTTTCCTCATCCTTGTACTTACTCATCTTTAAAAACATGTGAATTTTTTTAAACAACAAATAGAAATAATTCTCCAGTAAGCTAAATAAAATAATAGAAATAACTTATTATTCCATGAATAAATATAATATATTTCTTTATAAAATATATATTATTCTCGATGTAAATAATATATTACAAAATAAATAACCTTATCTGCCCAAATATTTTAATAAAACATGTCAAATGATATATTAAAGGGAAAATAAAACATATAAATTTCTATTCGAAATCCTCAAAAATAACATATTAAGATTTTAAAACATTTATATATGTCAATCATAAAAATCAGAATATAATTTCATAAAACTTTCGATATAACAATATATCCAAAAAAATACTATAAAAATATAAATAATGTTGGACTGTATATCCATAGATTAACTATAGTTTTTTCAGAATTTAGTTTTGTTTCCATGGGTTATTTATTGATTTTAATATGGGATGGATTCTTAATTTCATTATTTAATGATTCTGTATGGTAGAACTAAAATATGTAACAACATAGATGAAATAAATAAATTTTGGTAAGAAAAAGTCACTTCATTCCATAAAACAAAGTGGTGTGGCATGAAACCATAGAATTATGATGAAGGCAACATCACAAAAGGATTCCAACACATCAAGATATCCACGAAATGATTGTTTCCAACAATGTTGGATGCATATGACACACATATAGGTCTAGATTTAAAGAGGGAAGCTGGAACAAAATTTTACAGTATTATAAAAGATTAATCAAATTCAGGAATCAAATTATAAGACATGTAATGTTAAACAGATGTGATTCACTGTAGTGTAAAAAATACATATGAGTAGGGCCCACAAATTTCATGGTGTATACTGTTTCACCTCATAAAACCATAGGTAAATGCCATGATATGAATGACGATGAGTATCATGAAATGTAGAACCAATGCAACTGAACTAAATCACCATTTAACTCCATTTTTAACTGAGGGAAACCCTATTATGACATGTATAATTATAAATTGGGGACCCTGACCAAGGGAAAAAGAACAATTTAAGGAAAATAGACTTGACCAAGAGTGGAATTTTTTAGGGTTCAAACCCAGAGTTATCCATAGATATGTTTTTCTATTCCTCATTATTTGTTTATTTTTTTCATAGAACATTGGGTGATTCATTGTTTTATACTTTCTATTCTCTTCATTATACTTTATCTATTATCACCACTATGGTTTTGGGTCTATTTTTCCTTATAGTTCACCTGATGATTGTTGGCTAAACCTATAGAGTGGAGAAGAGAAGGCTAAACTGGGCATGTGCGAAATTTTTTTTTATTATTCACCTGTAAAATAATTTTATGATTTTTTTTCACATTCACATAAATCACATATATAATTAAATCATTGTCCAAATGCATTCAATATTATATAAAACCCAAAAGATAATTATAATTAATTCATTACCACTGAATTGAATTATTATTCTTGTATTTAAATATGATCCTAATTCAAACATGGATTTTAATTCACTTGGAAATGGGGAATTAGTAATCTATCGTAGATTAATAGGTACAGTAAATTTTCTCACTGATAAAATTAATTGGTTTCACAACCAATTTGTATAAATTTTTTTATGTGTAGTCATGAATTATTTTTAGAAAAAATCCCATGTATCAAGTTCCCCAATCATCTTTGTTTGACAATGATATTGTTTTATTTTCAATTCATTAATATAATTAATACATTAAATAAAAAAATAGGGATGTCCCATCAATTAGTTGAGGTTTTCATTCATTTCATTTCCTACACAAAATTGGATCATCCCCTTATAAACTCTATTATTTGAATTCTTAGATAGTATATTTTGGGGAATTTTTTATTTCTAGTTTGATCATGACCTAGGTGTTTAATTCCTTCTATTTTATAGGACAACATTTTTCACTATTTTTGTTGTGCAGTGGAGTGTAGTTTTCAAATCGAGATCAATATTTTTGGTAAAATTATTTTCTCAAATCATTTATTATTACTATGTTTGGATTTTGTTTTGGTTTTATTTATTTTTAGATATTACATTTGTTTGATGTGTATTTTATTTTTAGGTATATATTTCACATAAAATCATTATTATGTTACACGATCATTAGAGTTTATTGATTATTAAATATATTTTAGAATGAGATTTTTGAGAAAATATGATAAGTGGACCTAGTTTAATAGAACATACTACTATCATTATCGGGGGTTTCTTAACTATTAAGGCTACTAAGTTGGTTATTGGGCTGAGTAGTCCAATAATTGTAGTTTTTACTTTTTGAAACATTAAGACTGGTATCATGAAGAATACCAAAATGGGTTTCTCATGTAGTACATTGAAGGGATGGAAAAGCAGATTGATAAAAATGAGGATCAACTCAATGAATATGAATAATTTACAAATGAATTATCTCAAATCTTATTGAATTTATATTTTAGTTTTAGAAATATAACAATATATTCTATTGGGGATATAGGTTTGTTTAAAGAAATAGAATATAAATAATTGAATGAATTAAAAGATGTTGACATAAATATTCCCCAAGAGAAATACATTCTGTAAAATCATTAATTTATACCAAATCAAGGGAAAATCCAATTGAATACCTACCATGTTTCTAAAGAATTAAATTTCAATGGTAGATAAAATTGTATAATATCATCAGGAATGGATCCATTAAAAGGGGGAAATAAATATTAATTATTCTAAAATTATTTGATATTTATATTTACATGTTAATATTCTAGCATTAATTCCTAATTTATGGGTATATTGGGGATTCTATCTAACGTAATTGGGTAATTTGAGGTGTAATGATTCAGCCCCTGAGAGGCTCATACTGGGGTATCGATCCAAAGTTCTTCATAGATAGTTTTTTTTCTATTTATATTTATTTTTTTTTCTAATTCTTATGTGAACATTGTATAAAGATAAGTATTAATCTTTTATATTCTCTGAGTTCTACTTCATCTATTCTCTCTTATAGGGTTTTGGGTTAGTTTTTTTATTATTGATAACTAAATGATGATTGGATGAAGCCATAGGTGAAAAAAAATTGTATAAAATAGGATGGGTCATGAAGAAAATAGGATGGGTCAAAGGACTATTCCTACATACCTCTTCCAATGGAGAATATATCTTCTAGAATTTTGGAATGCGAGAGTGATGGAAGATCCTTCCAAGGTTTTTCAGAAATATAATAGGGAAGAGGCTTCCAATTATTGGGAATTACTCTTAAGATTATTCATCCTAGTCTACAGTATGAGATATTTGTAGTTTTTCAACAAATTATGACGTTTATCATGTACTAAGAAGAAGAAATAATAAAAGTAATTGTAAAAAATTTATTTAATGAGAAAAATTTCAATTGGTATAACCAATATTTTAACAATAATTTAGTTTCTTTTAATATTTTATCTGGGTGAAACTTTTGGTTTCTCAAATTTACCATTAATATTTTTTAATAATTAAAAGTTATTTTCTCGTCAGTCTATGGACTCGAAGGTGTGTTGAAAAGCCCCTTTTATAAGTGGTGGGAATAATCTTCCTGGAAAAATTTCATCGTAATATAATGTGAGCCCATATTGCGTTGGGCAAAAAGACACATTAATGGATAATAATGTAGTGGTGATATGGTCCGGTGGATCAAAATATCTAACACTCAATTAGACACATATTTTTAAAATGATAGGCATTGTCCACTTTGATTAAGTTATTTTATACTTTTGAATTTTACCATGAAAAATAGTTTTACCTAAAAAATACCCCTTTTGTCATAAAATAAAATGATAGATTTTATGTAATATATACCATGAAATTAATATTATGAAATTAATTTATTTAGTTTCTTGTTTTACTAGTGATAAATATTAATATTAAAATAATATCTAAATAATATATTTATCTTTTTATAAAAATAGAAAAACAATTCTAAAACGAAAAATATACGATTGTGAATTAAACACAATATTTTATAAAATACAATTCTATATAAAAAATATTATGTCAATAAAAAGGATTCAAAAAAATTTATGTGATGATTTTATCTGAATGATACTATAAATTCATCATTTTGATAAAAAATGATATTTTTCAATATTATGCTAAAATTTAGTATTTTCTGAAAAATCCCAATATTTCATACCTTGGAAATTTCTAAATTATATATTAATAATTTTTTTAATTTTTATTATAATATATATTAATATTGATTTTTAATGAAAAACTAAAATTCAAATAAAACCAGCTTTTATTAGAAAAATTGGATTTTTGACATTAAGTGTTCTAATAATTATTTTATACAAAGTTCTATTTTTAATAATCTTAATATAAATGTTCAAATATTATAATATTTTAAAAATAAAAAATTTAATTATTTTGGGAAAAAACCACATTAAAAAATAGTATTATGGAAATATTACATTTATATTATATAATATTTATCAATTATCATTTTTTATTTGTTATTATGAAATTTTATTTTATTGATAAATTAATATATTTCTGTTTATTCAATAAATAAATCAACTTATTCTTTAATAATAATAATTTCAATACGTAACACAAAAATATAAATATTTATAGTATCTTAATATTATATTTTTATTTCACTATTAATTATTTATGAATTATAATAATTTAAATTTACTACAACAAAAAAATGAATTAATTATATCTATTGGGTACTATTGTATCAATTATTATATTTTAAATGATCATATTTCCATTTAATATATTTATATCTACTAGAATTTTGTCTTATATATATCCTTACTAAATTCATTCAATCAATTCAATCTTCTTAGGTAACACTTCTCATTTATATTTTTTTCGTTATCGATCAAACAATATGGTTTATGAATTAATGAATTTCATCCGCATTATATGTTTTATTTGGATATTTGTGATCATCAATGGTGAATATGTTCCTTAAGATCTCCTAGTATTGAATATTTTATTCTTTTCTATTTATTTTCCCATAATTTTTTTTAAATTTAATGGATTTAATATTCCATGGTAATAAATAATATATGGTTTGTAATAAATAAGATCTTTTTTCTTAGATGTAATTATTTACTATGAATGAATAACGTGTTGTTATTTTAATTCAAATTATGTATGACTTATTTTTAAAGTAATGTCAATTAATTTAAAAAGATTAAAAAAAACAATTATTAATATTTTTTAATAGAAAGAATATGATTCCTAAAACCCAATGGTGGTACATTCTACCCCAAATAAATCATTCACTCCCAATTTTAATTATCACATACCAATAGCAGTAATTATGGGTGTATAAAAATAATCATGGCTCAATATATATTCTAATAGATACAAACATTTTTATCATTTGGAATATAAGGTAACATATATTTTCCATCACAACCAGAATATATTATGATTCTCAAAAAAATTTGAAAATTTTCCTCTATTTCTATATATTTTGAGTTTCTAGAGGCATAAAATTCAAATCAACATTTTCAAGATCATGTGTCCAACGAAATATTAAAACCAAAATGATTATGATTATATCATATAGAATGAGAGTAAATACTAATTTAAAAATTAATCTCTATCATAGTATTTAATCTCTAATGAAGCCTTTAATTCACACATTGATACTTTCAGTCATACTATGTCATAATTGGTTCACTTGTTAACTCTCTTTCTTTACAAAATTTTACATTAAATGTTTTTCTTGCATATTGCTAACTCTAAACCTTTGAAGTAATCATGAAATAAAAAATTTATAATGGCCTACAAAATTAATTTTATTATCCAATGAATATCCTATAAAAACCCATGTAATTATGTATATTATTAATTCATCTAATTTTTATGTATTTAATATATTTATTAATTTTCATCATTGTTCTACCAATAATTTAATATATGAATTTTTGTAAAAAAAAGTAATAGTTTCGATTAAATGTTGTTCCCATAAATTATAATGTTTTATTTAATATATAAATTAAATTATTTTATAAATATAGTTTGAAAAAAATTAATTCAATTTAAGAATAAAAATAACATATATTTCTTTGGATATTTTTTTAGAGCTTTCAGAGAAGTTTTACTTTTCACTGAATAAAGACAAATGCCAATTTTTTTCCAAATTTTCATGTATTTTTGATAAATAATGTAATTTAAAAATTAATTATGGTTTTTATTTTATTAATGTAATATAATACCTTATTTATTTAAAACTAATAATTCCATTGGAATTAACAATATATTCTATTTTGTAATAACTTCTTTTTCTTGCATAAAATACAATTCTCTAAAAAATGTTTCATTAAGTTTTCTTAATATATATGAAAAGTAACATCCTCCACCACTAAACAATAATTCTGATCTAAAAATAAATTTTTTGGAATAAATTTTTTCAAATTTAATTATGGGCTTAATTTCATTTTTTTCATTATCAATAGTAAACAATGTAAAAATATGTCGTAATGGTAAATTGTGATTCGGTTTTTGATAAAAAAAATGTGATAAGTCCTTAAAAAATTATCTTAATTGTTTCTGGATAATTTTATTTCTGATCTTATCACTTTATCATCGAAAATAAAAAAATATTTATCCACATTACCATGATTTATACTTTATAATATTTAAATTTTTGAAAAATTACAAGTGTAGAACTCCAATCAATTATAAAACGGAACTTCCTCTTCTCTTTTCCTCACACCTTTTGAGCACTAATGTTTAAAAAATACCTATAAAAACCACTATTAAATTTCTATCCTCATATATTAGAGGTTAATTTATTCTCAGAATACCAATACTAGAAATATTAATGTTTATTCTAAAGGGAGATATATTTGTAGAAGTTGTATGTCATAACTGAATAAATTCATGTCTTTTATTCTTCTATCTCCATCAAACATTCTTCACCCATGATAAAATAATATAATTAGTATATTCCATATAGTAATATTTTATTATTTATAAGACAAAACCCTTCTTATACTCATTTTCAATCATATGATAAATTAAAATAGTACTTGTGCATACTTGTTGACTAACACCTCTATGAAGTGATGTGTTTAATTATTAATCACTTGATTATATAGATAGTAGAAATTAATGAAAGATTAAATATATAATATCTTTATGAGATAATTATGATTTTATAAATAAGATATAATACATAAATTATTCATCTTTATATCCATTATAAGTTGACCACGTCACTTATGTGTACGTGCAGAATACAACCTCCACAATTCAATGAGATTGATTTTTCTTCGTCACCAGAAATATAATCTTATGAGGATGGAAATAATGAATGAATATAATTTGTTTGACATATTTATGATTCTTGAAAAATAAAATATAATTTAATTTATTCACTTTCAACCTTTTATAAAATATAAAGGTTGTTCATATATATATAGAAAACCCTCTCTATGAAAAGACATGGTTTATTTTCATCAATTCCTTACATGGTTTTTTAATAGTTTATATAATTTATAAATAATAATATATGTAATTTTTTTATAATTTTGAGTTAATAGAACCAAAACCCCTTTGAAAAAATTCAATGCACTAGTGTTTTTTATGTTAAAAACTAAACAACCCCAAAATATACTATATAAAGCTAACCAATTTTGTAAAAAACATAAAAAAATGGTAATAAAAATATAATAGAAAATACTATTTATTAATTAAAATAAAAAATTATTTTAATAATGGCAGAAATATTTTTATTATATTATTCTAGAGTTACAGAACATATGAATCTATAATAGTCTTATTTTAAGATATTTTAATTTGAAAACATGTTTTATTGTATTTATTTCAAATATTTTTATTCCATGTAAATTTTCATTAATTATTTTAAATATTTTCATTACATATAAGTAAAAGGATGTTTAATTTCATTATCAAATATGTTTGAATTCATTTTAAATAGTCTAAAAATGGATCTTTTTAACATTGATTTAACATTTTTTTTGATGAATTTTACCAATGATAAAAATGAATGTTTTTTACCAATTAAAAAACGAAGGGTTTTTCACATTTAATAATATATTTTCATTTAATTAAATGATACTCATTTTTCAATATTGAAATTCTTATAAAATCATAATTGGATAATTTAAATTAAAATATTTCATTGTATATTATTTGAATTATTTAAAAAAAATTAAGGAAATGAATGTTTTTCTTATATTTAGGAGAAGGATGAAAGTTTTTTATGTTGTGGGATTTAATGAAAATTAAAATACGTTTTGTGACTATATGGATATATATATATATGTATTATTAATTATTTGGATATTGGATATTTTATTTGAATGAAGGGTTAGACTGATATAGCACTGATGATAGGTGATCCAAATATATCTATCCAATACAGTGGGTAATGTGGCATAGCTTTCTAGTAATAACTTACTTCTAAGAGATACAAGAATTATCTTATCATGTGATTAAATTATATGGGTTCATAAATGGGTTAGTATAATAATAATCATCAAGGGTATCTACATGATATTCCTTTAATGGTTTATAATGGAAATACTTTTATTTCTAAAGCTAGGAAATATTTTTTATGTAATTAAAAAATAATTATGAAATGATTTAATAAACTCAAAGTATTGTTCTCATGATAAAGCATTCACGAGATTTCATGATTTCTAAGATACCCTAATGATTATGATTTTTCCTAATGATTTTTTATGAAATTTTATTATGATAGATATTAAGAAATTGAGATGTTTTTATTGAAAAAAGGTATTTTTTATATGATATGTTTATTATTTGGAAGTAAATATTTCATATCAATTTTTCACGTTTACAAATGGTCTAACATGTATATTTTATTCTATTCCCCCAAATGGTATTATTTTTTCCTCTCCTTCCTTGTTTTTAATTATTCTTCAAAAGTATTAAGGATGATTAAAAATTAAAAAAATGTATATTTCTAATTAATTTTTATATCATTACATAAGTAAGTGTGTATATATACCGTACATATTTTTTTGGGAAAATGGATAATATGTGGAAATGTCCATATTTTTTTTGAAATGTTTTGAAAAATTACATAAAACTATAAACATGTTAGATCCTTGAAAATCAATGCAGCAACATGACCCTAAAAGCCTAGAGTCGATTTTATGCTACCATTAAATCACTGGATGAAGCATAATCTAATTGGAAATTTAAGAAACGTAAAAACATGTCATTTAATCGACGAATTGAGTATGGAATTCATCGATTGATGGGTTGAAAAAGAAATTCAAGGATAAATAACAAATGAATCTCACTAAGGGAAATGAGTAATTATTATATTACATGTTTCTAAGGTAAATGGTAAATTTTTCATCAAGAAATTTCCCAAGAGGGTTTATAACATAATACGTGAAACCCCCACTAACTAAGTCTATCCAAAAGATTCATCTGATCAGAATGCTGATGCATTGAGAAGAAATCTATAATTGGGCCCCACCATTGTCGTACATGTCCAAAAAATTCCTCATATGTTGAAAAATATATTTAATAATGTGCCTTATCAAATATACATATTTAGTAAAAGTAACAAACTTATCGGTATTTACCCATTTGATGAAATAACTCTCAAGGACACACTATATGGAAAAGTGGAAAAAGGATTAATAAATAATCATATCCCAAAAAATGATATGAATATTTAATGGAAATTCAATGTTAATTTAGCATAAGAATTCAAATATTTCATGGGTACTAATAGGAAAATCATGTTTGTAAATGTAAATATTAACCTTGGTAAAAGGAGTAACAAACCATATAGAAGAAGATTAAATATGTTATGAATTAAACATATCCCATGTAGAGTAAAATAGAGATTTCTTGTCATTGTTGAATGAGAATACAATAAAATATATTATAAAAACATTCCTGAGGAAAATATTCATTTAATTTTCCAAAATATTTTGAATATTATTTTATTTTTATATAAATTGTAATAAAACTATTTAATTATTTCCCTTTTAGTATTTAAAAGGTATCTTTGATGACCTGACAGATGTTAAATCTTAATAGGCCATACATGTTAAAAATTACATTCCATTTCCATGGTAAAATGGTTAGAAACATGCATTTTATTAAAAGAGAAAATATGATTATATTGAGAACATCTTTTAAATAAAAAAGACTATATATTTATTTAATAAATCAATTTTTAATCATAAAAAAACACGTTTTATTATTTTTTAATTATAGGTTTTTAGAATAAAATAGTTATCTAATCAAATAAAGAATTGATGCCATGTATTCGTAAAATCATTTTCTAAAACATTTTAAGTACGAAAGTGTAGAAAATTGGTACTATAACTTGATAAAGTTCATGAATATATAGAGGAGAAGAAAAATAAAAAAGTTCACATTGACACATAATGATTTATATAATTATCTAAAACACACAACAAAAAATATTTTTGGAATAAAATGTACTGAAACTATATTTATAAATCATCTAATTATTTACTTTTGAGGGTCTTGGGTGTTCTATATCCCACTGTACTGTATAGCCAGGTATCAAGACTTTATCCCACTCATCTGGTACAAGAGTGATGATTGAGTTAATCTATAATCACCCACACTTAGACCTAAATTGACTCCTATGAATTATAGAATATCCCAAATGAGTTCTGAGGCATTCTGACCTCCATTCATTATGAATTGAAATTATGTTGATTGATCTATACATATTTCTAATAAGTGATATCTTCCCTATTGGATTCCTCTCTCCATTCGGCCATTCAATCTAGCTTTGAATATATTTTCCCTCTTTTTTGATTGATCTATTTGAAGGATTAGATATATATAATCTATTTAATAATTGATCTTGGTTTCTGACAAAGATCTCATTCTTCATCATGATTTTAGTTTTTTTTCTTCAATTAGGGGTATCTATTGGAATTAATCCATTATTGTTCTTGAGTTAGGTGTTCTAAACTGTAAATCCCATTGAATTGATTTAATTATATCTATATAATTGGGAAATTTTAATTCCCATGATTTTTCTATTTTATCTGAGATTAAATAGTTATAATTTATTTTCTATGTGAAAATGAATTGGTTTGAATTTTAGCCAATTGGAATTAATGGATATTATATTAATTAATTACATAATTAATTAAGTTAATGTTGTGATTTTTGAATTTAAGTGAAATTGGGATTGTCTATTTGGTCAGTTACTATGATTATGATTTAATTTATAATTATAATTATGAGTTGGATGGATTCTATAAAATGGTTAATGATTTATATGATTTGGATAATGAAAAATGGTTTAATGGTGAGTTTTTCATTTAATTACACATGATTAAGTTAATGGTACATATATTTTTTGTGATAAATTATAATTTTACACCATGATTAGAAATATTGATGAAAGTATTAATGACGATCAACTTGAATAAATTTGATATATGTGATATATGGTTTTTATTGAGATATGAGTGTGGGAAAAAGACTGATGTTCCAAATACCAATATGTGATTGACGGTTAAATTAGTGTGGGACACAAACTAATGAACCAAATATCCATAAGTGATTGACTGATAAAAGGGCCGTGAGATGGGAAATGATTATCTAAATACTCATGGGTTGTTTGGCATCGTGTTTAAGGCCCAGTATATTGAAATTGGATGATGTTTCCATGTAGTCAGTATATAATGTCGAAATGAAATAGATAATGAAATCCTATGATATAACTGGATATGATTCATTATGTGATATGGTACAGACTCTGGAAAATGCTGAAACATGTATTTATTTTTGGGTTTCCTCATGAACCAATGGTTTATGTGGTCAGATAAATAATAATTTAATACATAAATTTTTACCCTTTTATTATACCTTATTATTTATTCAACTAAAAACAATTTTATTGATTGAATATTATATAAGATTCCATTTTTTTATGGCCTACTGAGGTGTACTCACACCCTTCATGGGTTGCCTGATCGGTACCCAAATAGACTAATGTTTCAGAATAGGATAATGGAATGATACCAATGTTATATGGTTGGGTTGTGATAGATCATGGATGAGGTAATCGTACTTGATTTCAGGATTCTCTTGGGAGGGTCATTGTGTCTTTATTTCATTTTTTTATTTTGACACCTGACATTTATATGTCATGATATATCTACTACATTTGTTTTGGATATTGTTTTCCTATTCTTTTTCATCAAGTATAACATGTTTGTTTTGCTTATGGACATATAATTATTGTTATATTTCATTCTATTATTATTTTTATTTATTTATGATGTTGTGATTCTTTGATAAATAGGTTATATTATTCCCGTGATGATATATTAGACCCCTACTGATAATTAGTGGCAGTTAGTATATTTGGAGGCGCACTTGAGGTTATGTAAATGATTGGATAGGGGTATCTTTGTGTTCCACCTAGTTCAATACATTATTATTATAACAAATTAATACCAATAGATTCATCATATGATAGAATAAACAAACTATACGATATATAACCTAAAATCTTTAGTACCTAATAAACATCAATATTCAGAAAACATGTATTCATATTGTTAATATTTCCCTAATCAATAAAAGGAATATCATTCTATATAATTATCCCTCAAACTAATACCATATTGAGTAATTTTATATAGTTAATTCAATAATTTTTTATATCTATCAATGCATGATTCCAACATGAATAGATTCCGTTCAATGATTGAAAATAGAGAGTCCTCACATTGAATGAACAATTAAATAAGACTCGTATTTAATCATAATGGATTATTAGTATCGGAAAATTTAGTCAGGACTCATCATGACAATATATAATAAAATTATATAATCCACCTTGTAGAATAATTTTTTTTGAGTCAAATGAATAATTCTTGTAAGAATATTTGAAATATATCAAAAAATGTAGAACACAATAAGTAACTGTTTTTATATAATCTAAAAAATTTATATGGAAATAATAAATAAACATTATTTCTTGAAACCATTCATCAAAAAAATATTATTTACAAAACTAGTATAATATATATTACCTTTATAAACTATTAAATCAATGATTAAAAATTTCACATTAAAATATAAAATAATTGAAAGATGTGTTGACATGAAATCTTTTGAAAGAGGATCTTCTCACACTTTTCATGAAATGACCATAAGAAAAGAATTTAAAATTACCCTTCAATATGTAAATAATTCAATAATAGTATAAAATGAAAATAATTGATAACAAATGAATAAAAACGGAAATCTTAAAATATATTCAATTAATAACTACATTGAAGGTAATGATACCTGAATAAAATGAAAATGTGGGGTCATTTTCTCTTACAATAGGTAAACTATGTGAAAAGTAGAAAATAAATATTATAAAGGCTTTTAAAATAACAATAATACTATAGAAGACTAAAATTATAGAATGATTTGGAAGTAAATATCATAAAAAGTCCAAAATGGATTATAATTTGTAAATAATACAATATTTAAATTGATATTAAATAAAAAGCATGTATGGTAATGGTTACTCTAGAATAAAATTAACATAAGAGAATTCCTATAAAATATAATTTATGATATCATAACATTACAGATATTAATTATACATGAATGTAATGGGGTCATCATTATACCATGTAAAATGAATTATAGTGCGTGTATCAAACATTTCTCAAGGATTTGATAATAGAGAAAAATAACAACTATAACATTAGTATATTTAAATAAAAATCTATTTGAAGAAAGAAAAAAGTACGGATCCTCAAGCTCCATGAACTACATTAACATAGTAAAATAAATTAATTAGGATCTAATAAAACAATATTAACGATATCATCATGGATTATAAGATTATGTCCCATGAAATCCAAATTGAACAAATATACCCCATACCTTAATTTATGAATTAAAATAAATAAATATAATATTTTATTAAAAATATTTTTATAACTTATTTAAAAACCCTATTATAAACCATAAAATCAATAAAATTAATTTAAAACTATTCTCTACAAGTAATTTAGTGAGTTATTATATAATTTTAAAATCAGTTTTGTTTTACTTTGATTGTTTTTAACTAGATTCGTAATAGTGGTGTTTTCTTTATTCATATAAAAATGTTCATTATCCCCATATCTTAAAAGGTAATAAAATTGATTATTTTCAATTATTTATATTTTTTAATTCCATTTTATGGGTAATTTTTATGATATTTAATAATGAAATAGTGTTCAACATATTTCAGTTATTTTTCATGATGAAACATTGGTATCTCAATTAATGAGGTTAATATTAATATTACAATTCGAGAAAAAATAAAAAATTTATTATTAACATAAATATTAGGTAATTAATTTCTAATATTCACTAATGATATTATTTTATAGAATTTTTCAGTTATGTGTTTTGACCTATAGAATCATTAATATGTTATAATTTATGGATGTGTATGTTTATGAATGTTTTCTCTTTTGTTAAAACATCATTATAATATAAAAATAAATATAATTTTTATATATTTTTAAGGAGATCAATTAAATTTTAATATATTTCAATCAATATCCATTAAAATATATTAAAAAAATATGTTGCTTCATGGAGGGGGTAGTCTTCATGAATGCATGAATGATTTTATAATTTATTATAATGGAGAATGTTAAAGGTTGTTAAGGATTAATCCAAAAATATAAAAAAAATTAATGAAATATAAATACTAAATTAATAAAATGTGATTTCGAAAAATATATATAAATTCCAAATAAATAATGGGAATGATTATTGGGAAACAATTACACACATTTAGAACATTTTGATTCCATTGAGGATTACATGTAATGAGAGGACATAAAAAAGATCAGTCCAAAAGCTAAAAGAATTAAAAGGGGATTATAAATAATGTAAAATGGAAGAGTTTCAATACTATTTCTAAATTTATTTATTTCTTGATGGTAAGGTTTATTAAGAATATTATATGTTCTGATAATTATATTCTTGTAAATATTTCATCTTAATATAAAGAGAGAACAAGCTTCACAGGTCATGTAGACTGAAAAATAGAATATAATGGAGTGGAGATATGTTTTATTCTATGAAAATCTAAAATAATAAATTATATAAAATTGTTAACATGTTTTTTCTTTTACCCCTCAGGTTAATCAAATTTGTAATACCCCTAAGGATGAATATGAAAACTAGGTTTGATGGTGTATACGACACACAACATTATGCTTCAACGAACCATAAAATATAATTAATATAATTTGTTCAATATAAACTAGAATTTATGTTGTTGTTTATAAATAAGATTTCTTTATTTATTAAATATATATAATGTTCCAACTAAATATAAATGAACTAGTAAATAGTCACTAAATTCTTAGTGAAGACATTTTATTATTCAAAAAATCGTTTTCTTCAAAAATAGAATTTATAAATTGTTAATAGAAAATATAATAATTAATTATTGTAACCATTATAAATTTTATATGATAAAATGATATCCTTTTTATATAATTATATCATGATTATTGTAAGGTGAAATTCTTATTTTTTCTAAAAATATTGATTTTTTATAAATAGTGAATAAGTTGTATTTTTAGTAAAAACCGTATTTCCTTTTAAAGTATATAACAAGTAAAATTATAATTTAGATTAGTTTTAATTTTTATTAATTCATTTTATAAAAAAATTATCCAATCATTATATTTTTAATGAATTTTATACTTGAATTTTTTATAAAAACATTTCTATACATGAAAAGTAATTTTTATAAAAAAATAGTTTTTCTTTGTTTTTTGCTATTTATTATTAAATTTATTTATACCACTTAAATAAATTTATAACTAAAAACTAAATTTATTATTTTAAATATAGGGGATCAAAAAATTTTAATAGGCCCGTTTTATTATTATTATTATTATTAGTAATTATAGAAATGATATTTCATCGTGGTATGGGTAAATAATGTAATTAATGTGAAAAATAATATGTGAAGGACAAAAAATTTACCCTAACATTTTTTTAATAATTTCACGAGTTTAGTTCAGAAATTTGGAATATTTTTTTATAAAATATGGAATCTAGTATTCATATTTATTTTATTTTGACAAATATTTTATTTTATGTATGGAAAACACAAAAAAGCCACGATCTTTGCATTATTTTACTTTCATTTTTAACATTGTGATAAATAGAGTATATTCATGGATTTATTTTTTTATTTTATATCTAAAAAAATTCATATTTTTATTTATAAAATATAATGATGAAATTATCAACATAAAATCACAAGAGAAGCCGACACTCTATTTATTCAATTAACAGAAAACTAAAATAAATGAATTTAAAATATATTTAATGTAATGAAATAAAAAATAATTATTGTTTTCCATGAATTATTTTGATGAAAATAACGTATTATATTGTTTATAAGGTATTATATTATATTTCCATTTTTTAATATTATTTTCAATATCTAATTAAATGAATACTTCCAAAAATGTCATTGTTGTAACTTTTTATCAATATTATTTCATTAAATAGTTTTAAATTATTAAAACACGTATATTTATCCAAGTGATTTCTATATGGTTAAAAATATAATATATGGTCCATTTATGGTTCAATTGGCTTTTTAATAGTATCTATATTGTCCCCCAAAGAGAAAAAACATTGTTATCACGGTATTCATCAATGGAATTAACAGAGGGTTAAAACAAAAATATAAGGGAAAAAATAATACATAATCTTGTACAAATATTATTGTATTATAATATATAGACTCATACTCATCAAATATTTTAAATAAATTTTATTTCATTTCTTCTAATAAGATAATTCATATTAATTTAATGCTTTTCGAAATTCCAAAAAATGGCCCCTTCCCATATAAAAGTTTAGCCTCTATCCTCTTTGTTCTTCACTTCAAGAAGCATTTTTTCATATTATACTAGAAAAAATGACTTCCTGACATCCCATCATACTTTATATAGGTCAATTATTTCATAATACCAACCTTAGAGGGCTATGGTTAAAAGTAATGGATGTTTTCCAAAAAAGAGGTACAACTTTTAACCGATTGTTTTTATATTTTTTCTTCTTCCTAAATAAAATCTTTATAAAACGTGATAAAATAATTAATTTAGAATTTAAAATATACTATTATGTTTTTATGTTAATTTAATGACTTATATTCATCTACATATACATTAATTGTGAAACAAATCCATCATTACTATTTACAGAGTACTACCACCTCTTAAACATATGCAATTCATTTTCCATCAATGACTCCCAAGAATTATTATTCTGATATATTGAATGAATTTATATTATTTTCATGGAAATTTATAATTATTTAAAAATAATTTTTTTTTATATTTTCGAACCTTTCTATCCATTGAAAAATGATAACAACATTTCTACATAGGTGTAAATTTCCACCTCTACCAAGCGATGAGATTCATTTGTCATTTATATTCATGTTCCTGGAATATGTATTGGTATTCAAATAAATATAATGGTATTTATTATTCTATAATTTAATAATGATAAAAAATAGTTACCATCTATCCATCATGGTCCTTGAAAAATGGAAACATCACTTATTCCGGCACACAACATAATGATTCCAATATTACTACATAGTTAATTTATCAAAACCATCAATCAATACAGTTTTAAAAATTGTATTATATATATATGATAATTTTTTCATGTCTATTATTATGAATGTGATATAATAATAACCACTTTCTCTGTAGTCAACCTACCTAAGTCATTTTGGTCATAAGAGTCTAATATTGTAAAAATGTCTGATGTGAACATAATCGATTATGTAATTTAAGGTAATATGAATTTATTTAAAATAAAATTAATAATAAAATGGAAAATAGTTTTTATTAAATATAAAAATTTATATAAATAATTTTCTTCAAGAAGAAAAAGAATGTACAGGATGGGTCAGACTTTGGGTAAGACACATGTTAAATTACTAAAATTTAATTAATGTGTTAATGATATATTTTAAATGCATTTAAAATAATTATTCATATTATAAGATTTAATTTTTATATTTACTTATTTGGGAATAATATAATAAAAATGGTATTTTATGTTAGTTTGGATAATCTTCTAATAGTTTTCTATGGGAATAATTTTATGGAATCTTTGGATACTCATTACATAAGGAAAAAGAAAATTTTATTTTGAATATTAAGAATAAATATAATTTCACACCACCAAAACCATTATTTTATATTTAGATTAATTTATAATCTTCTATATTTTATTTAAAGAAGAAACCTTATTCTCTATGTTTTATGAATTTTAAAAAAATGGGTTTTAAATGGAATAAATATTTCAACATCTAGAAAAGGTTTCATATTGGTGGAAATTATTTTTATGAATTTAATGTTTATAATTGATTTTTTCAGTGTTATGAATATGTTATACATATTCATAATTTTTTATTATTTGTGGGTGTTTGATTTTAAACAATGGATGATCAGTTCTGTTAGAAATAAAGGATTCGGGGTTTAGTTACAATCTAAGGACTGGTGATTCCCTTATAAACTCATAATGGCTTTGTTTCCATATTAATCAATGATAAGAGGTTTTGTAATAAAAAATTATAGTGATGTTATTTATAACCCTCTAATGAATTTATTAATTATTATGTTCTCTAGATGATCATGTTGGATATTAAAATATGTCCATTGTTAGGTAAAATATTTTGTTTTTATTACGATTTTTTCTAGAAACCTCCTGATTTCATAAGGTTTTCTAATGAATATATGATTAAGGAAATGTAGTTGATACTAATTAATTTATAACAATAAATCATTTTTTAAATCATTCACATATTTATCAAGATTTAAAATATTCTATTATGTATTTTACTATTTTCCTTTATAATTTGAATTAAAATTTTTAATGAAAATATTTATTCCGATAAGTTTATTTCATGACTTATACAAATATATTTTTGATCCAAACTGTATTTTGAAAAAGAATCTTTTTTCATAACTATTCACAAACAAACATATTCTATTGTTTATTTTTATATTTCCCTTACATATATTTTTGTTTTCATCCAATTTTATAAAAAGAATTCATATTTTTTTATGATGAGTGTGGGAAATAATGAGGTATATTTATAATTTGGAAGATAGGTTATTAAAAAAATGTCTCATAAATTTTCTTTTGTGGTAAAATTATATACTATGTTAAATATACCATAATCTAATGTAATATTTATATTTGTAAGGGTGATGACCTATTTCTATAAAGCTATAACCAAAATATCTGCAAATATAAGATAAATAATTCATAACCTGACACTCAAAATTGTGTAGTTTTTTATGGATGGGTACATAAAGAGGGTATTGGATAAATGTTTTAGATAACTTTTCAGGTTTTGAATAGAAACCATGGGTCAAAACATGGGAAAAGAATAAGTACATGAAAACATACAAAATTTTTCATTAAATAGAAATTATAACGTTTTCAATGAAATACATCCATTTTTATATACTATAAGTTGGTATTGTTTTATAATAGATTAATTTATTAGTAATAACACATAAATTTTGTTGTCTAGTATATTTAGGTCATCATTTGGGTGCATGTTGACTGGTCCCGTACTGTAAACATGGTTTGAAACTCATTGGTGATATACATGGGTTAATTTAAAATTTTCATTATGAACCATCATGATGTTTTTGAATAGATGAGGATAAAATATGACCTTGGTTTAAACTAAGTTTCGATAGATTGGAAATAATGTTTCATAATTTAAAAAACCTATACATTATTTTTCACGTTTTTTATTTTTTTTATCACACATAGATTATTGGTTTTAGAGAATGGATAGAACCCTGAGAAGTGATTCAAATGATGAATCTATTGGAAATAGAGATAATTATGATATAAAAAATGGTATGATGAATGATGTGAATGATATTGTGTACATTATTAATATATTATGATGATATATGGTTATTAATATATACCTTAACCAACTATCAGACTCACCAAATAAGATAAGGATGGAGTCCCTTAAGAGTTTAAGTGGTGGAGACCATGTAATAAAGAAGGCTCAATTTCATTCATTCTAGAAATGTGAAACATATAGCAAGGATATGTATCAAAGGAATAAAAAATGTTTTTTTGTGTGGAAAGGAAGAATAGATAAATAAATTTCCAAGGAAAATTGAGGAATTTAAAGGAGAGATATAAATTTCATTCTACAAATCCATTTTTTCATAAATGATTGGAACCTATGAATTATTATTTTTCAATAAAATATTCAAAAGGATAACTCAAAAAAACAATTAAAGACTATGTTATACCAATCGTTGAATTTAAAGGATTAAAATATTTATATATTGGGATTTGATAATTTTGTTGTATATATATTTTTATCAACAGTGTTTTGTTAAAATGAACAATGAGACATCTAATGAATGTATTAATTTTTGGAACCATATATGTCTTCATTTGTGGTTAAAATAAATTTTATAGATTACATCCTTGGTGTATATTTTTAAGGTTGATCATGTTTTCAAAGGAATATGAACCCCTTTTGAGGTTTTAGGTTACCATATTTTAACTGTACTAATTTTATTTTTGGGTGATATTTTATAATGTTGAGGTATATATAATCCTTATGGTTAATGTGAAGGATCATTTTAGAATAATTATAATACAATTTTATAATGTTCATATCATTTTTTAAAAAATTATTGGAAGTATTTTATTGTTGTTTTAGTAAAAAGGGAAAACTGTAGACTGTGAAACAATCTGTCACATCTAGAAAGCTCATGAAGTTTAAACCCACAAAATAGTGAGTAACAAGGGTGAAACACATAACACTAGATTATATGATGGTCTATATTGAATGATTTTTTATGTGAAGGACTATATAGAAAAATATTATTTTAATTTTTTGAAGATAACTTTTATCCAATAGATAGCCATGTGATTGAAAAGTGATTTCATAATGAAGTTATTAATATTGTTTTTGAAAAATATATCCATAATTTGGAGAATATTATATGATTATAGTTAAGAAAATATTAGTATATTATATCACCTTTTGGATTGAAATACTATATGGGTATGCCATATATTTATTTGGTATGAGAAATTAAGGGTTAATGATGTTATTCAGAGAAAATTTTAAAAATAATATTTGATGATTTTGTGGTTATGTCATTGAAATTTGGGGGTTTCAATATTATTTTAGAATATTTTATTGAATTCTATGGTTTTTTATTTATATAAATATATAAGTTGAGAATTTGGTGGTTTAGATTTTTGTGATTAATGTTTTATTTCATCATTTTAATTTTCATTCAATTGGATATTATATTAAAATTTACTATATTTTGTTAATGTCTACATACCAAAGGAATACCTTGTAATCCTTTAATGGTTATGTTATCACCTTTATGTTTAATTTAGTACTTCATGAATGAAAAATTCATCTTGAATACTCATCATTCGGTGAAAAAAGATGATATTTTTGTGGAAAATTTTTATTGTAAGAAATTGTACTAATCATGTACATATATTTCATTATGCTATCAGCCTAAAGGGTAATTTAATTCCTCAACTATAGAAAAAGGAACTTGAAAACAATTTGTCGTCCTATTACCTTCTTTTCCTATGAATCAATGATATATTTTAGACAATTTTCGTTTTGGGTTTGTGGTTGTTAAATTTCTCATTATCATTAACATTCATATGATTAATATTATCTGTCAGTAACTCCATTTATTTAGAAATTATATTTTTCTCCATGTCTATATTTTAAAATTTTGATAATGTTCTACAATTTGGAATCCTAGTATGTGTTATTCTGGATAACATTCATAGTTTCCCTTCTCTTTTAACAAGAGGACATTGTATTGATCATATTGAGGATGTAGGACCACAAAAACTGTATTTTCATATGTCAAAACATTGGTTAATGAGTTAAAATTCAAATATTAAGGACATGATTTATTAAATAGAGTGTAATGTTACACCCTAGTTTTTTAAAAAGAAAACAATGTTTGATATTGTATAAGGAATGCAACACCAAGCCTAAACATAAGATGAAATATTATTATTTAAATATTATAATTATAAACTAGACAAAAAATATTTGTATTAGTAGTATTAAATACATTATTGAAATATATATATATATATATAAAACCTACAAAATAAAAAGATATTATTTAATAATCACTTAAATTTTTCTAAAATCATTTTATTCATCAAAAATATGTTTTCTTAAAAATGGTTATTGTTTATTTTTATGATAAAAAATGACAATTAATTTTTTGTTATTATTGCAATTTTCTTTGATAAAAATTACAGATTTTTTGAAATTATCATGTCACAATTATCTTTTTGTAACATATTTAAATTTTTCTAAAAATTTTATTTTTCAATTAATATAAGAAAATAATGATTTTTATTTAAATTTTTATTTTATTTTATTATTTTTTACAATGTAAAATTATATTTTGTTTAGTTTTAATATTTTCATTAGTTCCTTTTGATTATATATAATGTAATTATATACTTCTTTATTAATTTTATATGTAATATTTCTATAAATAATGTACTTTAAAGGAATTTTTCAAAAAACAGTATTTTTCGTTTTATTTTTCATTTTATTCTTAAATTAAAATTTTAAACCTTTAGAAAATTGAATTCCATAATTTTAATCTTGATATGGAAATTTTTTAGATTGTTCCCCTTCATTTTTTGTCACTATAAATAGAAACCATTTCAAATAATCGTCACCATAGTAAGGTTAAATTAGGTAATTAAGGTTAATAATAAATGGATAAGGAGTAAACCTTTACCTAACACTATAATATATCCAATTGGATGAGTTTATTTTAGTAATTTCCATCAATTTTTCCAAAAAAGAGGAATCTTAAGGATATATTTGTTTTATTTTTATATTAATATTATTTTTTGTAATGAAAAATAAAAATGGAATTCTCTTTGTTTTATTATCACAAAATTTTTTAAAAATGGATAAACATGGGATATGTTTAATAAAAAAAATATATATTGAAATGATATAATATTATTTTTGTTATGATAATTTATTTATAATATTTAGTGATGAAAAACATACAAACAATTATTACACAATGATGTTACAGTATTTATTCAGTGAGAAGAAAACAAAAACCTTGATTTTTTTTAAATGTTAAATTAAAAATTACTTTAATGAATTATTTTGATAAATGAACTGTATAGATATAAATAAAATATTATATATGTTTTAATAGATTATATTTGAAATACTTTTTTGTCATATTGTTTTCAAAGTAAAATTAATGAATAATACACAATATGAAATTAATCATATTTTAAAATAAATAATTTCTAAAAAAATGATTTAAAATTTTTCAAAATCATAATTTATAAATATTTATTTTCATATGTTTTAAATTTTTAAATATGGTTCATTTATAGACGAAATTTTGATATATATTTTAAATTATGACCCCTATAGAGTAAAAAACATTGTTATAATTGTAACCATTAATGGTGTAAATGGGGGTTAAAACAAAATGACAAGGGTAAAAAAACATGATAGATTAAAAAAATTATTTTATGAGAATATATACAATCATAATTGTCCTATATTTTAAATATAACATTTTGGACTATTTTTAAATGTGAAATAATTTATATTAATTTAATAATTTTGGAAATTCCATGAATTACTCTCCCTTATCTTATATAATGGAGGGGACTTGTCTATTTTCAATATAAATCAAGTTCTATTTGGTTCATACAATCCCTTATAAAATACCTAACTAAAATCCCTTCATGCCATACAATGGTCTTATTTTGGGATGAATACCAAAATTAGAGTGCTTAAGGTAAAAAAAAGTTTTCCAAATAAGAGTTATATCTTTTAACTTAATGTTTTTGTATTTATTCTTCCCCACTAACATTAAATATTACAAAAACATTTGAAATAAATAAAAAAGTTTATATAATTTAGATATATATTTTTTTGTTAACTTAATAAACTATATAATTATAATCTTCCATCAAATGGTAAATGAAGTAATAATTTGTTTTAATGGCAGACTACCACCTCATAAACTAATGTAATTAATTTTACATTACGTCCACCCAAAATTGATATAAAGATGAATTTAATGTATATTTAATATATTCATGAAATATTTATCATTTCATAAAATTAATATATGATATACTTCTTATAAACTTCGATCGATGTTAAAATTATGACGTCGCCCAGGCGTATGGGTAAATTTCCACCTCTACAAAGCAATGTGATTTATTTTCCATTTCCACGTCATTTGAATGGTGTATATAATTGTATTTTACAAAAATAATATGGTACTTATGATGTAATTTTTATTCTTGAAATTTAAATTAATAATTTCATTATTTTCATCCATATCTTTTAAAAATGGAGACGTTACTTATGTATTTGTACAACCTAATATCTCTATGAGTGTAACATAATTCATTTTAAATATTCATCATTAATTATTGTAATGAGATGTATATTTTCTGTATATAAAAGATAATTATTTCAATATTATTATTATTGAGATAATTTAATAATGATATATTTTACCATAGTCAACCAAGTAATTTCATTTTGGACAAATGAGTATATTATCATAAAAAATATTTATTATGAGCTTAATTGATTATGTAATTAAATATAACATTTTATTAAATAGAATAATTGGAATAATTAAAATTAAAAATTCTCCAAATAAATTAAATAATAAATAGAGGTTAATTATCAGGGAAGATAAGTAACACACATGACAGTTCTATCTCATGATAATGTAAGCATTACTTTAAAAATATTGTATTAATGTTGTAATGATTTATTTAAAAAGGAAATATTATTTGAAATATTTATAATATTATTTTATAAGAATATTTATATGGATATTAAATAATTATTAAATAAATTTTTATCTCTTTTTTCTATTATTCACTAGTTTTAAAAGGGAATATCTTTATTGAACTTAATTAATATTCTTTTCGAAAGGAAAAATGAATGTACTATTTTAACGTAAATGGAATAAAAATATTTTTTCCCACCCCAAAAACTAGTTTATATTTTATTCATAAATAATATTTCATGTTTTCCTAAATGGAAAACCATCCTTCAAAATTTTTTGGGTATTCAATGAAAATGAGATTAAAATGGAATGAGAATTTTATTATCATATAATGTTATCTTATGTTTGACATTAATATTTTTATCAATTTAACATTGAAAATTTTCATGATTTTATGTTTTTTAATATTCTATGGTACATGGGAAATTTTTATAATAATAGTTAATTATGATATATTCTATGGATGAGTTTTTTCTATTATAAACCATGGATATGTCATTCTATTATAAACCATCAGTGGATGGTTTGATTGTAAACCATGGATGGGGGGTATGTTATAAGACTAGGATGAGTGGTTGTTTCTTAAACCAAGTATGGGTATTTAAATTATATTCTATGGATGGGTGGATTCATTATTTCTCTCCAATGAATTGGTTAATGATCATGCTCACTGGATAATCATGATGGATATTAAAAATTTTCCCATGTTACCTACATGACTATTTTATGATTGATACTTTTTTACACACACAACATTGTTTCAAAATTTAAGTTATTGATGTTATGTTTAATGAATTTTTTATACTTATTATTGGTGAATAGTATAACATTTGTGAAAAAGAATTCATGAGTTTATCATGATTTCGAATAAACCATTTATAGTTTAATTTTTCCCTTAATATTTATATTGAAAATTTTGATTAAAAAAGTTGGGTAGATATTTTGATTTCATGACTATAAAAATTATTATTTTGAGGCCAAAAAATTGTTTTGAAAAAATGTAAATTTTTATTAGTGTTCATGGACTGGCATATTTATTTCATTCTTTTTATATGTCTCTAATGGAACTTTTTGTTATATTACCATATTTTATAATGTTTTACCTAATTTTTTGAAATTAGTAGATAAAATGATGAGATATATATGAATTTTGAAAATATATTCTATTAAAATAAAACTATTTATATCAAAAAAAATTAAGAGTGGGAAAAATGGATTTTAAGTGGATGTGCCCACATTGTGATGTAATATTAATTTATTTAAGGGTGATAGACCAATTCTGTAAAACAAAAAATTTGAAAATATCATCAAATGATATATAATGAATTCAATAAATTATAAAATTGATTAAATAATGTTGAAGGTCGAGTGCTTAAACATATTACCCTTTTTTATTTTTCTACAGTAAACAGTTTCTACCTATGATTTTTTTTTGGAAAAAAACAAAATAGTCCGTATTAGATAATATATACCATTGAATTAAAATTATAAATTTTTAATATATTCACCTTTTCAAAGTGAATAAAAATATATTATATATTATATATTTATAATTTATAAATTGTTTTTTAAGAAACATATTACTTATATTCTAAAATACTTAAAATAGGTTTCTAGTTTAAAATTATAAAATTATAATATTAATTTTACATATAAAATACAAATATGGAAGATATAATGAAATAAAAAATTAATATGCTGAGATTATATAAATATAATGTCATAAAAGTCAAAATTAAAATATAGTAATGTCACTATTCAACTAATAATCAATATTTTTGGAAAAAACAAAAAAAACATAATAATCTCATTTTTAAATGTTCTTTAATTACATGATACTTCATATCATTTTCACATTAAAAAATAATATATTAACTAGTGTGATTCAATAACTATACCAAACTAAAATATAAAATCATGATATATTTTCAATTGTGAATTTGACACTTCAAACATAGATATTTATTTCATTAATAGAAATTGATGTATCATTATTGAATAATAAATAAACGAAGTAGGAATAAATGAAATTAGGAATTAATATTATTCCATATGAAGCCCATTTTACTTATCATTGAAGGGATGTAGGTTGAATAGGGTTTTCCTTTGAATAATCAAAAAAAATATGATAATATTTAAGTTTGTGTGAAAATGTATTCAAGAGATGTTAAAAACCATGGATATTTCTATAAGATCCATGTAAGATGAACCAATATTCCAAAGTAAAACCATATATTGTCTGATTATTTGGTATTTCATGGTTATCATAAGTAGTTATGTATACTGTAATTAATATTATATTAACATGTAATAAAACAAATATTTAGATATATAATGAATTTTCCATTTTTTGAAAGGACTTTCCCCTAAATTCACAATTTTTTTAATAATATAGTCTCAAGTATTTTTTCATTAATTTTTTAGAAATAAGTTATTATTTTTTAATAATAGAATTATATATTTATAGTTTTTATAATAAGTAACATTAGTAATTTATAAGAAAGACAATTTTTTCTATACTAAAACATATTTTCTAATAAAAATAAATTTTCCCATATTTTATGTTTTTATTAAATATAAAATTTATGAATTTTAGAATAAAGGTTTTGGTAATTTTATTTTTATTTTATATTTATTAGAGAGTTGTTAACTGAAGATGAATTATTGGATTGTGATTCGGCCCACTGAGGCGGCACGTTTTCAGGTTTGAGGAAAATACCAAAAAAATGTCAGAACGGTGATGAGCATTCATCCGATATTATAGACACTCTCCCATCACCATATTTTTTCTGACCCGATCTATATCATTTTCCATTAAAATAAGGTTGTATTGACCAAACAAGAATATGTGAGCTTATCCCTTCTAGATTAGGATGAATGTGCCATAGTCAAATGGTCCCAACGAGTGATTGCATGGGGTTAAATATGTGTCCAATTAGTCATCTTATGATATGTCTTCCTCATGTGGCCTCCAGTATGTTTATTTGTGGAGACAGAAACACCCAACGACCCTGGTATACATGATTCTTGAACCTTCCTTCCAAAGGTAGATGCAAGTTGGATGGTGATTTGGCCAACGAAACTTAAGGAAAACCTTGATTGAGTGGATGGGAGGTCAGGCTAATCACACCTTTTTACAGTGAATTATTTCCAATTCTAGGACACTCTTATTGATTTATGATGTGTTCTTATCTTTTTGAATCCTTGATTCATTCTCCAAGATTGTATATAGCAGTTTCCCGTAGTTTTTTGGAACTTCACATGAATACATGAATTTTACGATACAGAGGCAATGATGACATAAGCCATGCAATAAGGAACTCTGGAGTTTATCATCCTATAGGGGGGATGGAAGATAAATTGATGTTAGGATCAGACCCATAATATGTGCTTCATATGTATCCTCAAGAGAGGAATCAGAGCCCACATAAGGGAACCCTTATGAGCTCGGTCCATCAAGAAGGCATCTTACATATACTGGTTTGACCAAGAATTTGAGTTCTCATTGTTTAGGTGGGTCGGTTGTGAGGATGTTTTAATCGTCACTAATCTGTATACCCATGTGAGTCATACTCTGTATGAGAAATAAGAGGATGTTATAGATACAACCAATCACACACCTCATCTCCCATTGTTGGGAGAGGTCAGGCCTACAGCTGAAAAAGCTGAGGTGACCACGGAAGAGGCATTTGGTCAATGAACCCTTCAATATGGGATGAAAATTGAGGTTATGTGGTCCGATTCATGAAAGATTAGAGACTTACCTTTGTGGGAGTTCCCCAAAAAACGTTCTCAGAAAGGGGAAGAATGTAGACTCTTGTCCAAATGAGGATCGAATATGATTCCTTCTACTTATCACCATTCCTCATTGAATGGAAAATCAAGTGATCACCCTTAATCCCTAGAATGGGGAGTTCATGTTATCATCCCAAGGTTGGTATCTAGATAACCATTAGAATATAGACTTACATACATCCCTGGAGTCTGAATAGTTGTGGGTAGAGCCTTAATGACTCCTCGTATCATGGGTATTTAGACTAAAAGGGGTTCGTTGATGCACCTGATGATCTGATCATACATGTATGGTTGTTTTAGAGGAGGCTTTGGAATGATTTCAGGGGACCGGTTAATGGAAGGGATATAGAGGAGTGTAAGGAAATGGATGGGCAAGAATGGAGTTGGAGGGAAGGATACCTTAATATTCCCCTTTCTGCATACTATTTTCTCATTAATGATGGGGGAGCTCCGCATACCTTAGTGGTATGCGGGTGGAGAGTTATTCCACATAATGGAGTAGTCCGCGAGCTTGGGGATGGACCACCACACACCACAGTGGTGTGAAATCCTAGATGTGGTCTCTCATGCCACTTCGGATTCCATCTATGTACAGATGAAGCACATGGTGCTGGGTTCAATCCGCATAGTGATACACTATGTGTAACACCATCTTGAGGGAGGGTTCTAGAACCAGTCATTCACTGGGAATTCATCTATGAGGAATGTGTGTTTCATGATAAAACAAATTAGGTTCACAGTTTTCCCATTATTAATAGGTTCCTTCTTTTTATGGTTTACGACTGGTTATACCTATAGTAACATGGTTCTCGATATGATGTTTGTCGATGATTTGAAATGAAATATGGAATCCTCTTTGAATAATTTCTTTCACCCAATGGGGTCTTGTTTGCTTTCTTATCAAGTATCCTCAATTCCTTCTATGCTCCATTTATAGATCATAGGGACAAAACACCTACAGGCATATGGCCCCATTTTCAGAATCCCCTAAAGATATATCTCGATCTATGGAATAATTAGACAACCAGGGTTTTTGGGAGTTTCAGTTCGTGAGTCTTGGTTCATGGAACCCTGCCAATTTTCTTCATTATCAAACTGCTGAGTTTGTGGGATGGTATGTAGCTGGCCTTCGCACGCTTGATCTTTCCAGTGATGTTTTTTACAATGATGGTGGTTCTCGATTCATGCATTCATTCAACCCTTCCTGATGATGGTATGTAGGTCAGATAAATCTTTTATAGAAATTTGATTTCATGAAGTTTCATCCAAATTTTGTAACTCCATTTTCATCCATTCGATTTACTAGACTTGTTGGAATGATTTCTTCCATGTGAAATGTAATTGTGGGATTATATTCATCCCTTTTTCTTTACCTCGTGATATTTTTAGGACCCTACAATTCAAACCCCCCCCCCCCATCGGAATGAGGTTTTTTCAGAACAAAGAGGAGACTATTCTGATGTAGAAGTGGTCCAGAACTGAATTGGTTCACGGTAGAATAGATAGGTCTGGTAGTAGGGGACTACACTTATATATTGGGTCTCGGGTCTTTGCCATTTACTGTTTCTCATTGTGAATGTTTCTCTCGACTCTCCCTCGTCTTCTTTGTCATCGGTGTACTATTTCATCTATGAAACCCATAATCATGAACTTTTTTCTTTGTTCCAAAAATCATCCTCGTGACAATTGCATCTCTCCATGAATTGGATTTTGGTTTTTGCGAACTGCGTTGTGGAATTTGAAACATAAATCCAAAACTCTGTATAGGAGAACATTATGTGGTTTGGGTGCCCCACCCACTGAACATAAACCGGAAAAATAAACTTTAATCCTTAAAAATCCAAATTAAAACTTTTATACCACAACTATTAATATCAGCATGGTGAGGCCATTGTTTGTAGTATCATATTTTTGCAAACCCCTCTGTTTTCGGGCCAATATTCCAAAGGCCAACAACTCGTGGTACTTTCGCATTCTGTGGTTGTATGCGGTATAATGTGTCCACATATCACAGTAGTATGTGAGGGATTCTTCCATGAATCATGTATCATATGGGAAATGGATACCACGAACTATTTTTGGGGGTAGTATGTAGAGTCCAATGCAGACACTTCTAAAGTCCTTTAGCCAATTTTTTTTGGTCTTTCTCAAACAATTTTCTTAGACTAATTTTTTGTGTGATTTAGGTTTTTTATTTTCAGGCTGCAATGGCTCTTTATAGAAATTATCTTAGTAGACCAAGATGAGGGAATCCATAGTTGATGATAGTGAGGACCATCTTTTATCTTACATTTTCCCTCATGACATCTTTTAAAAAGATCTCCAAATTCCAGAGCTCCTAGCCTACCAATTTTCTATGCAATTGCTACTTTATGGATTTGGCCATACTAATTATGATCATTTTATATTGGATAAACCCAATACACCTATCATTCTCTTAGATGAATTTAAAGGTCATGACTGGGAAAACATTTCTTCATAAAGATAGCTCATGTCTACTCAGATTTAATAAAATGTGATTATATTGAATGTCTCAGCATGGACTCAGGGAGATAGAAGGTGTTGCAACAATGCATTGAGACTAGTCACCCAAGCATACTTTTATATTATCATCCATTCCCATGAAAACCCTATTGATGGGTGGAGCACCAAATGGGGCCTGTGATCTAGGGGATTCTTCTTCAACCGATGGGCTTGGGCCTTCTACGTACACCAATCCTTTTTAGAGTCACCTAACTAGTTGGATGCAGTGAGGTTATATCTGGTAGCCTCGGTCTCTCAGTTTGCATATTTTTTCCCGTGAAAAGTCCATTCTGAGCTGTTGATCCACTGGTGTTAAAGCACCAACACCATCCATTTTTCATATAGGGAGGTGGGAATTATCTTATGGTACATCCACCATTTAGGAGGACTCCCCATACATGGAGTGATTAATGAATACATTTTCTTAGTAGCCACTACATGGTATAATACCAACCATGTTTCCCCATTGACAAGGAGCCTGCTGATCATGGTAGGGGGAATACTTGATCACCCTCTCCTGGCTCGCTCTCTTATCCTATTTTAGGCTTGTATAGAGTTAGTTTTATAGGTGAACAAGCCGAAGCCAAGAGCTCACCATAGTAGAACTCATCCATTTCGTCAGTCTGAATAGATTCCAGGGTCATATTATGCTTTCCTTGAAGCGGGAAGATATACTACCTATGGATATGAGAATTAATTGGTTTCACCACATGCTCTTAGATTAGCATGATTCTCTGCAATGTTTTGAGTGGATGTCTCTTCCCATCCCTCGATGTATTTACTGGGGTCATGGCTTGCACTCAGATAATAGCAGTTATGCTGCAGAGGGTCAATCAATAAAAATCGCCACTACTAATCTCGCCTGACATTATGAGTTTTTTGGGTAGATACAAGAAGATAATCCTCCACATCGTCTTAGTGGACCGTTTTAATTATGATATGGGTAGATAGCAGAAAAATTCACTTTCAATGAATATAGACACACTTTGAGGGTTCCTCGCCCTGAATTTTAACCTTCCCTTCTCATCATTTCAATTGTTAATCTGATGACATTATGAATTAGCGATGTTGTCAGGTTACTGAATGAAACTTCTCACTTCTCATTTTCACCCATCATGACCCCTGATGGGTCATTAAGGGGTGATTTAGGTGATTCTTCAAAGAAGCGCTAAAAAATTATCACGCTTAAAGAAGGGATGCACAGTACTCGTATAGATCGATTTTTCATCTCTGAGCTATACCTTCCTTAATAGTTCTCTAGAAAATGTGGGTGCCTTCAACAAATTGTGATTCTTCTCGCCATTCATTTTAAGGTAGGATCTAAACCCATAATTATTCATCAGTTGTGTATTATGATGACATAGGAAGGAACTAATATGGAGGTTATCATCACTGATATGATGAGATACAATTTTCTATCACTCGATTGTGCCCAACTGTGGGTGTTCTAATACCCCGATGGAGTGTTGAGAAGACCAATTTGGCTGGTCAAAAATCCTATAACCGTCCTTGGCCACATCATAACCTCAATAGCCATTTCATAAATCTCTTCTCCTATGGTGAGTGTGAAGGATACATCTTATATTCATGTCCATGTGGTGGCCACTATGAATATGTCATCTGTTCCGGCCCTTGTGCTATCAAGATTCTCAATTCGTCACCAGATGCATCTAGAAGGGTCTTCATCGATGTGGCCGATCTCGGTGGGGAGTGATTCAGACTCCTCCTCTCCTATCAATATGGCCCGTGACATTAATGAGGATAGTCCCAACAGAGTGACACTAGACACCTCATATGTTGTGGCCATTCCTCTGCATCCATCTCCAACAGTTGAAATTTAGGAGGTTAGGGAGAGTCCCCCATCATGGGTAACATATCATAGGTCTATTCTCACACTTTTAATGACACTTCCTGCCTATAGACCCATTTCAGAGTGGGGGAGACCAAGGACTTGGTTTCGTGGGGTGTCATTAGGAAACACTAAAGCAAGAATAACATCAATTATGTTCAATTTTTTCTGAAACACCCATGTCTAGGTCTACTATACAAGATTGAAAACTTCTGATGGTTATTTACCAAGCTATATTCTGATGGATTTGAATACTAGAATCTTCATCTTCTTATATACTAGATTGTCATAGCTTGGGAATACCTTGCTTCTTGTGAGGATAAATGTTCCAAATTAAATTATTCTCATCATCAGGTAATTACCATTAGATATGTTCTGAAGGAACTCGGTCACCAAAAGGCTAAAGAGGCAAAGACTCATGATATGGTAATCACCCAAAAGGAAGAGTTGGAAGAATATGAGGCCCACATAGTAAAATTGAAGGCTCAACTGGCCTATTCTGGTTCTAATTATGAAGCTATAAACAAGAATGTGAGGGGCCTAATAGAAGTTATGGAACACGTGAACCCAATGGAAAATGATGAAAGGGATGAGAGAGATTCTTTAGAGAAAACTCTTGATGGAATGTGGCAGTCTCTTGCCATTTTTTTGGAAAGGGATATCAAGGCATTATTGTAAGTTCCCCAAATCATGATGTGTACTCATTTTTACATGATACTATGGAGAGACTCAGAACAAGGGATTTTACTCCATTTATTTGAACTCAATGGAACTAATTATCCTCCTAATAAATCATCATTTCCTTTTCCTTCATGTCAATTGATCACAAGAAATCATATGAACATCATTTCAGTCAGGCATTAATTTTAAACCATGAATCGAAACTCGAGAAATCAAAAAAATCAATTTGGCCTCTAATTTTTTTCGTAAGACGTGGGACACTATGAGAATAGTTTGAATATTTCTGAGGATTCATGGAAAATATCACGAAGTTTTATGTCTTTTTCATTATCACCCTAATTTTTCCTATGCTTGTTTGATACGAGCATAGAAGATATAACATGACTTTTTCTAAGAACTCACATTTTCTATTTTCAAGACAACCAGAATCACATATCATTTAATAGAGCATAATTTCTTCTCTTAACCATAAAAAATATAGTTCTAACAATCTGATACTCTACTTTGGTCCAGGGGTTCCCTTTGATGGTTTTCACTTTAATGAGTATTGCATCTTTTTGGCTAGCAGTTTATAGTCCTTTCAATCAGACTTATTACTGATGTTTTAGGTTGAAACTTTTGGACAAAACATGATGAGGTATGAGTCCCAATATGGGATTCATCAGCCAGTAATCTCTTAATTTTCTCAAACATGACTGATGGACTTTTCTGGACCCTAAATTTGTGAGCTTTGGACCTGCTTGAGGCCTAGGATCCAATTTAAGCTTATAGATGTTGGAGAGGACTCTCTTGAGGAAGTATTTTTCCATTGATTGATGGCCATCATGTAGGAATCATATGAAGAGCCACCGAGGAAGGATGTGCATAGTCAAACAAAGGTGTCTGCAGGACACAATCCTTCTATCTCCAGTGTTTTGGGAGGATTTACAACACGTTGATTTTTTTTGTGTTTTGGGCCCATAGTGGGTAGTCTGTCTAAGGGATGATTTCCAAAAGTATTAGGGAAATTCACATTAGATTTGTATAGATGAATTTTCCTAAAATATTCTTACATTCATAAGAGAGATCCAATGATTGCTACATTTTAACATCATACAACCAGGAAACTTGTCACATATTATAGGATATCATTTTTATCTAACCAACGAAGAATAAATGATTCATTAGTTCAATTAATAATTCCTTTTATGCCTGGGAATTTGAAAAGGGAAAGATATATATGCCATAATCTAGATGGTTTTTCCAAATCATATGAGGGAGATGTGACATAATTTTCATAAGAGCATACGAAAACTGGAATGGTCTCCCATGAGGATGAATTTTCTTTTAATTGAATGAAATCATCTAAAAATCATATGAAAAGCCACCAGTTCAGGATGTTCATAGTCAAACAATGGTGTCCACAGGGTACTGGCCAGCTATCACCGATGGCCATGAAGGATTACGGACATTCAGACCTTTTTGAATAAGAAATATGGCCTTTATAGAAAACGGGGTGTGCCTTAGTATGATAGGGGAAATTTCTTTTGGATGACCATTTATGAGGAACCTTAAAATGAGTGTGGGAATTCATGGTACATATGAAGATCATCTTCACACATATGGATGCAGCCTCTTTATATTACCGAAACCTCAAGAGAGGCCAGAGGTGAATCAGGCCTGAATTTTCTGATATATCTAGGACAGGGGTAGGAAAGAGAGTATAAACCGTGACATTAAGGGCCCTCGAACCAGGAGGGTTTTCATGAGGATTGGAATCCATTGGGTGTAATCATATACCGATGGACTTTCCTAGGGAATAATTTTCCTTAGATTAATAGAGATCTTGTAAGAATCATATATAGAGTTATCGCGGCTTGATGTGTATAGTTAAACCAAGGTGTTCGTAAGACACTAGCTTTCCATATATGATTTCCATGGATGATTTTGAGGATTAAATATTACTGAAGGAATAGATTTTAAGGTATGGTAGGTGTTTATCCAGATACATTGAAACATTCATGTTGTGGTTCACTCATGGGATAAGGTATCCCCTACATAGATCCCACTCATACTCAGGGTGAGAAATTTGTCCAATAATTAGAGTCCATGTAGTTTAACATCATATGGCCAGGATGTGGGGTTCATTATGGGGATGGGAACCATAACATGCATTTTAGTGTCGTACTACTAGGACCATATTCTTGGACTAATTTTCCATGATGTCATGGTGGATCTTTCACTTAGATCTTTAATCTCACATGAGTTATGCTTGGTGTGAGAAAAAATGGATTACGATGATTCCAAATCATCATTTAATAAATGAAAAATCAATAACAATGAGACTTTTTGGATTAAATGAATGCGATGTAGTTTAACATCATGCAACTTGGAAGATTCTGGGATTTCAGTTTAGCATCGTGCGGTGAGGATGTTATGTTGTGTGGTTTAGGGTAATGCGGTGAGGAAATTATTTTTCAGAGACCATTAATAGCCTTGAGTTAATTTTTTTTAAGATATTATACCATTTTCTTAGAAAGGGATGATGATAGAAGTTGTAAACCATAGTGTTGGGGAAAACATGGACCAGGACGATTGACCTGGTGTTAGAAGCCATTTGGCATACTGAGATAGGAGAGGACTCTCATGGGGATGAATTTTCCTTTGATTGATGGATATATTATAGTAATCAAATGAAAATCCACTGGGGTATGATGTGCATTGTTGAACAAAGGTGTCTATAGGACACTGGCCTTACAGATCCAATGACCATGAATGCTTATGGGGATCCAAGATTTCTCATAGTATGGAGTTTGAAAAATGGGAATGATTTTTTTGGGAATGTATGAAATATCATGACCATGATCAGTCCTAAACTATTGGAGAATCCAAATTGGTCTGACTCATATTTAGGGGGAAGTATAATATTTGGACACCTTATGAGTTTCCGGACTCAAACATGGAGTTTTTTTCTCCCCATTAATTTTTTTACATGAAATGAAGTGCATGTTTGGCATCTAGTAACATTGAGAATTATGCCAATATTGACTCTATAAGAATCATGCAGTATAATGTCATGTGGATAGGACCTTTCAAGGTTTCCCCAATACTGTTCTAACCTATACACTAAGGAATTGTATTTTTTCTAATGGTGTCTTGGCCGGGATACCAGATCTGGGTGTCACTACATATCTTGCAAGGGCATGAATCAAGCCCTACATTGTTCTGAAGCATCCCTACAATGATTCGTTACATGTTCAGGGACATGATAGAGCATTTTAGATGGTGGAGGGGCCCAAATGTTAATTCCAGGCCTCACTACATATCTTTCATGTGCTAGATTCAAACCGTACATAGTTCTGAATGTTTCCTATACCAATCTAGCTCTGACAAAAGAGTAGGGGCATGCTGTTTTATCCTCTATGGGTGTCGGTTCTACCATATCTCTCTATAGGTTTTTACGTAAGGTACTTTGAACCACTAATCCTAGGGTCACGTCAGTTATACTCGATATAAGAAACAATGAGTGACATGGATTTCATTCATAAATATAGGGAGATATAGGATATGATAGAAGCATTTTTTTGTGGGTGATGGGCCATGATCGAGGGTCGAGGCATCACTACGTATCCCACTTGATGACAGGGAATCAATCCCTACATAGTCCTCTAAGGGGACATTCAGTTTATCATCGTGCTATTAGGATGATTTATACCATGTGGTCTAAGTCTTATAGTAAGGATGAAATGATGTGTAGTTTAGTGTCTTGCAGTTAGGATATTTGCATCCAAATTTAATGTCATATTGCAGGGACTATTAATATATAGTTTAACATCTGTTTTTTTGGATGATTAATAATAGTTTTGAGATATAGATTTTGGAACATGAGAATCTCTGTTACGCTATGTACTTCTTCAAAAACCATTCATTGGTGGCGGCCATGATGATCTTCCCATCCATTGATATCATGTATTATGCTCCATTGAAATAGACCATATGTATGAAATATGGTCCCTCCCACATTGGCTCATGCTTTGGGGGATTCATCCTGAGTATCGTCAGGGTTTTGAGGACCAGCACCATCTCTCCTCTGAGGAATGACTGAAGGTGAACCTTTTTGTTGAAGGATCGTGTGATCTGGTTTTGGTAGACATCCAAATAGTACAAATTGTGCAGCCTTATCTCATAAAACTAATCCAAATCATCAATATGTCTCTAGGATTGATCATCAATGGAGATTTGATCACAAATGTACACAAAGAGTTATTTTACTTTAATTTCAATAGAAAACACTACCTCTACCCCGTATACTATTGAGATCGGGGTTCCCTACGTTCCAGTGCAGGTCATGGTCTGGTAATCCCATAAAGCATGAAAGAGCATGTTTTTCCATGATTTATTATCCTTATCTACTATCTTTTGGAATATGTTGGACCGAGTATTGTTAAAACCATATATCTTCCCATAGGCCATCGCATGTTAGCGGGATGAGAGGTTGGCTTTAATTCCATAGTACTAGTATAACATTTCCAACTAAGCAGAGCAGAAGTTTGTGTTGTTGTCCTTTAATATTTCTTGAGGGAAATGAATTAGGTAATGATGTTAGCCTTTAAAAATCTAACAATGATTTTCTACCCTACATCTTTAATGGGTATGAATTTGTCCCACTTTAAATGAAGTCAGTTTCTTTGAGAATGATCATGAATTATCTTTCTATTGAAGGGGGATATGGTCCCACAACATCCATACCATTTGCGGAAAATGTCCAGGAATATGTAGCTGCATGGAGTGGCTCCTGGGGTCAGTGAATAAAATTTTCATGAGCATGTAAGGAATGAAACTTCATTTTTAATATGACACACTCTTCTATCATTTCATCTAATACTATCTAACCTTTAAAATTTTATTGGACATCATGGTTGCCTATTAGTGCGCTCTATATGCTCTGTCGTGCACTTATTTTATAATGGCAATAGTCTCTTCCCCATCAATTAACCTTTGAAGGACTCCTTCAAGGACTCGTTTATAGGGGGCCTTGTTTTGGTTTACCCCATTTTACAAGAGAATGTTGATTTCCCAGCTCTAGATATTCTTCTTTTGGTCCAATTTGATTGGAGTTCCCTCTTCTAGAGGTAATTTGCGATGGGAGTCATCCAGCCATTGGTGTGACTATAAGTCTCAAAAAATAGGATAATCTCATCAATTTACTCCATATTTTTCTAAATAAATTGAAAACCCATCAAACAATGGGAAATTCTAAGTTCAATTTCATCCCAGTTCAGATCAGCCAGGGTTGAAGCAGTATTTTCTAATGAATCAACTTGAGCATTTTGCAACTAGGGGACCTAGGTCACCATTTGTACATATGGAAATTATGCCATTAGATCTCAAACAAAGTCAATTAAAGGTACCAATACCACTTTTTTAATATAATAATCACCATTGAACATCTTGGTGTCCAGCACTGAATAACCTTTTACCTTTACGTGTTTGGCTCGTTCATGAAGTGCCAGCTCTAGGCCTGTGATGAGTGCCTGGTACTTTGCTTCATTATTTGTGCATCCTTATAAAAGATGGATTGTGTATGGAAAGATGAACTTCTTGGGGGATATGTGTATAACTACCAGTCCAACATTGTTGATTAGGGGATCCTCCATCCTGTTCTCTATTGCTCTTCTGGAAGCACCATCTAAGTACGTTTCCCATGCCTAAGGGTCTTTATGGATGGAGAACATTTCTTCATCTAGAATTTCATTATCCAAATGGGTTGTTTCTTCTTAGGGGTGCCTCACTAGAATGTATACAAATTCCTGGCCTTTGATGGCCTTCTAAGGCACACACAGTATGTGAAACTATTGTAGGATGACTTTCCACCATGATAGGCATCCAGTTAGCATGGGAAGGTTGAGGATATATTTGAGTGGGTTTCACAAGGAGACTAGGTGGACCTCCTGGTGTGGAAGGTAATGCCTAAATTTCTAAACTGCAATGATTAGGGATAGGCATTTCTTTTTTATTCTTGAATATCATGTCTCAATATCAATCATTGTGTCGTAGAGGTAATATATATTTGTCTCACTACCTACATCATTAATTTGTACATGGAATGTCCCTAACAACCATTTCAATGCGATTACATATAAAAATATTGGTCTCCTCTCAACTGGTGGCATCAGCACCAGTGGAATTAAGAGAAATATTTTGATATAGTTGAATTATTATGGAAAATCATTATCCAACTCATATTTTACCCCGTTAATCATTAATCTGGTGAAAGGTAAACACTTACATGCAAGGTTGGCTATGAAGCGTCAGATGTAGGCCAGGTTCCCCAGGAGACCACTCAACTCAGTGGCATTGTGAGGTGGAGACATTCTAAAGAATGAATTTTTCCTTTTCAGGGTCGACATCGATGTCATGATAGCATACATTGAAGATGATGAATTTCCCATAGGTAACACTGAAGTCACACATTACAGGATTCATCTTTAAACTATGATGTCACAGTTTTTTGAAGATAGTTTCAAGATATGTCAGGTGGATTGAGCGTTGTCGCGATTGAACCACCTGATCATCGACGTAGCACTCAAAACAATTTCCCAGTAAGGGTTTCAAATTGAGTTTAATGGTTCGTTGATTTGTATCTCCAATATTTTTAGACCAAAGGGCATCACCTTATAATATAAATCTCCCTTAGGGCCCTCAAAGCAGTGTCTTCATCATCTCCTCGAGCCATTTAGATCTGTATGTATGCATAATTCAATCCATGAAAGAGAGGGAATAATATCAAATGGTCACATCAATCAAAAATTCTGTGATAGGGATCGAGAAATCATCTTTTAGGCAGTAAAGATTAAGGTCCCTAAAGTCTTTAGAGACTCAAATCCATCTATTCTTCATTTTTATATGGACTATGATATCCATCTAGAATAGATATTATAATTCTCAAATGAAGTTAGATTTGATTAGCTTTTCAACATTAGCCTCTAAAATAGAAGCATGCCTCAGGTGCGTCCTTTTGGATTCATGCATATAGCCATGATGGCCTTCTGAAATACCAAGATGATGTGTGGAAACCTCAGTATCGAGGCTGGGAATTTTTTTTAATTGTAGGAAATCACATCTTAAATTTTTTTCATGAAGGAGTTATATGGCACTAGCTCCTCGAAAGGCATACCCATACTAATCAGAGTGTGTTGCGGGTTATCTTCTCTACCCAGGTTTATCTCCCTATGTTAATCAATTGTGGTGGATACAACATCTTCAAATGTGGATGTGGAATCTTTGAGGTCCTCTTATTCTTCTTCTAGAACCTATTCATTATCATATTTCTCATTAGCTGGAGATATCATTCTTGATATGAACTCTCTGATGTTGGTAGAAAATTCATATTCTGTATTAGTGAGAAGGGGAGAATGTCTTGGGGTCCTTAGGATGGGTAAGGAGAATCATTAGTAGGACATTCCTTGATATCATAGGAGCCATCCCACACTTCAATGTCTTTGGGCTTGACGGACATAATGGAAATCATGAATAAAACTGAGTCTATATCTGAGCATGATATTAGGCTTTCATCACAGTTGATAGGTAATATATACTCTTCCCCAAGCTGTTGGAGGGGGTAAGCATGATCTATTTCCAATCCATTAGTGGATGTGATCTACTAAACGTCATCGACCAAAGAATACTTCTCTTTCTATTTATAGAACATTGTATCGATGTAATGAGACTCACAAGACTCGAATGAAGAATTATCGGTGTGAAATTTCTTATCTTCCCAATTATCCCAATATTTGATGCACTAATGTTATGATGACGGAATTTCAGTGTGTTGATGACGCCAGGGCCTCCATAATATGATGTTGAAGGCTGTACATTATCGTACTACTAGGAACTCAGAATCAGACATTAGGTCCCCAAGCCATGTTTTAATCTTTATTCGTCCCAAGGGATTCTGCTCTCTTTTGTCATATACCAGCAAATTTATGGTGATGGGTGTTATATTTTCCTCATCATAGCCTAGCCGATGAAGATTTCACAGAGGGAGGAGGTTGACTTCAGAGCCATTGTCGATGAAATATCATTAACCTCAATTTCATTTATCTTTCAAACACATTTATTGGTTTGATGTTCCCTTTAATGATTGTTTGTTCATCCCAATTTGTAAAGGAGATGATTTTGTGGCATTCTTTGGTACTGGTCTCCATCCGATAGACTTTTTCCACCACCAATTCAGCCTCTAATTTTTGGGGACTTTGTAGGGCTCTAATGATCTCTTCCCTAAGGTCTACAGATAGACTCGAGGCATTGAGAATTAATAGCTTCACTGGTAATGAGGCTTGAAGCTTTATAATTTCATATTTTTTCTCTAAAGGACAGTGCTTCCCAGCTCAAGGATGATTTTTCATGGACACTTTGGGCTCTTGTGCTTTATACATAGATGATCTGACCTCTATGATAGGATCTGGTGGTGCTACTACACATGTCATGTTTTGTTGACCTAGTCTGCCTATACACCTTGGGTGATTTGTTATCTGTTCTTCTTATGAAGGATACTCTAAGATAACTGGACGTATATTTTTTTTAGTTGGGGCAGAATAAAATTCTGGTTCCCATTTTGTCTTCTTGAGGGTCCTTTTATGAGTTTTTTCAATAATAATATTCTAAGTTAAGGTGATACTGGGAATTTGACTCCTGCCCCGATCATTCCTTCCAGGAATCCCTCTGACTCTCTAGACTCTTCTTCCATCCCTATAGTTGGATGCATTTAATTTTGGTTCATCACCATTGTCTCTATAATTGAAGGAATCCATTAAGTGAATGACATTAATAGAGCTGAGGATCAATTCTTAATCTAAATTTTCTTAGGTATGACTGTCTTCTTCTGATGGAACTGTTTGGCGGGGTGGTACCCAATGTATCATTTGGAAGGGGCAGTTCCTATTCTCCCATGATTGCAAGCATGATGTCTAAGTACGTCAACACTAGATTCTGCTTTTTTGAAAACCCATCTTCTTGCTCTTTCTTTATGCCTTTATGTCCCTCACTAGGTTATATGCATGAGGATGATTGTCATGTCACAACATGAGCTACTGGGGGAACGATCTATTGTTTCAACTGCATTTGGATGATTCCATGTTCTCAGTTGACAATTTTTAAGGAAATCCAATTGTAAAATTTCTAAACCTTTTTGCTGGTCACTACATGCAATTACTTTTCCTCTCTTGGGTCTAAGGTGGAGACATACGCCACTTGTGCTAGTAGTGGACCCAGCTTCACTTCCCCCAAAATCCACCATCTTTTGCAAGAGATATTTGAAGATGAAGCACTCCTATATGGTGTTCCATTATATCTGATGATAGGGTCAATAATTTGAATAATAATTGAGACCCACTTCATCATCTCTCTTTGGATATAGTAGTCAGAGAATGTTTCAATTCATGGAAACTATGAAGTACCTATAGAAATAGTCATCTCAGAACATATATATTTTATTTCATCCTTCATAGAACTGATTTCTTTTAGTAATTCTTCACACATATTTCCATGGTGGGGGTGTTTGTGGCATTTAGGGGGTCCCTCATGATTTGGTAGAGGCCTCACAACTAGATCTGGAACTGGGGGTGGATTAAGCATGATAAAAGCTACTTAATCTTTACCCATTATTTTTCATAAGGCTGATAGGGCCACTCAGGATTTGAGATTGGTCTCTAACAAGGAGTAATCTATCCTCTGGGAAATGGTAGAGAATTCTTAGAACCCACTTCTGTACTTCACTAGGATGATCAGTCATCACAATTCATCAAAGAGTTTGCCGATGCACATAACAAGAATTTCAACCTAGGGGAGCAGCTAATTTAGTGAGTAAGTCAAGACTTTTGATCTGGTGTTGAATACTGAAATTATCTTATTCTCCCACTACTTGTTGTTTAAGAGATCACTCCCCATTGTATTAGGCAATGTAAAACTGAACTAGAAGATAAATTGTCATCATATGTCCTCCCAGATCGTGATTGAGTTAGCTTGAAAGCTAGTATACCATATGAAGACTAAAAACAGCAGGGTTCGTACGAAGAACCTATGTTTTACGGGTTCTTGCTACTCTAATGTTCCTATCATGGGATTTTGGTAAGAGGAAATGTGCATTAGTTATTGTTTTGGGTATCCGAAAGCATTTAACAATATGAATACAAGGTTCCTAAAATTTCAGGATGGTGGAACGTTTCTCACCAATTCAAGGTAGGTCTTGCGCTCCGGATATATTGGGGCGTTCCACCCTTCCATAAGGCTTCTAGTAGAGCTGTTAGTTTCTCAATGGTATTCAAGAGACCTTGATGCATATCCTTCCTAACGTGAGCTTGGGTGGGTACAGTTGGGGCCAAAGTTGGACAATATGATGTTACTGAAAGTTGTGGTGGATACCCACTAGGGGTATCCTTCGTGGGTTTACCTGAATATACTCTAGATGATTCCCCAATGTATTGATGTCCTGAGGTCCGTCCGGGACCATATTTAAGTAGTTTTATAATCCTGGTGCTGGATTGGACAGGCATCCAATCTTGACTTCATTTACCAGGACTAGTTTCTGTGGAAGGGTACCTCTTCTGGGAACACTTGTTGATGTTATATAGTGGAACCATATCTCACAACATAGCACCATCCAGATAGGTCAACATTAATTTGTCTATGATCTTTCATTTCTTCCTTATGATTGGAAAATCATTCCTCAAAACTATTATCAGGGGTAGAAAGAGGAGGTTTATAAATGACATGGTATTTTTTCTTTTTTCTTTTGTGGTTTCATGAGATTGGTAATTATAGATTGGCTGAGGGGGAACCCAAATTTTGGATCTCTCTCTCGTTCTGGGTATGCACACCATTTGGCTCAGCATGGGATGCCACCAGGAGGGAACCATATTCTCATTCATCATATCCCTTTGTATAATTTCTTATAAGATTCGTGGGGTTAATGTTTACCATGTTCAATTATGCATACAACATTGTGGGTGGTGTATATAGTTACAAACGGTATGGAGGATTTCTGAATCCTTTTTTGGATATTTTCCTTCCGTTTTGTGGTATTCTTCTGGTTTCTTGCTGAAAATTGACCTGAAGGGAGACCTAATCTGACCTTGTATGGTGCCTTCATCTCGAAGGGTATAAACCACAAGAAAGGGTGGAATGAGTGACCTCTCTGATCATCATTCTTCCCAGACAGGAGAAGACAGATGTCCGTTGTTGCAGAACTAGAGGTAAAAATTCTCCCAGCCCTGCGAGATTGGGTTTGTCTTATTCTTCTATTTGTATTTAAAACCAAGATTTTTTATGGGGGAATTTGGAGTTAAAAATTCCCCCAACCCTACGATCTTGGGATTCTCCTTTATTGGGGCTATAGCTACTCCTATTGCCAGCTTTTTTATTTCATGCACTCTGGTGTCGGTGTAGCTGCATATGATGATTTACATGAATGGGATTTATGGTCTTTTGAAGACATGAGCTCTGTTTTCTGGTTGGATTAACTTATGTGGGATGCCTTCTGGACATTATCGGTTTCTTGACACGTATGTTTTTTGATGGCATGATCTTGTTGTACCTGATGCTTTTGAGACATACATCAGTCCGGTTTTTGTTGAGTGTTCCATCTTTCCTGAGAATGGATTTTAATTGATTACTTCCATTGGGTAATGAAACTACAATATATCATTTCCAATGAGGTATTCAAGTTAGGACGTGGGGTGAATGTGCAGAGTTCCGTGTTCCCTCCTTCCCCGAATACAAACTCCAGGCTGGGCATCGCTGATGAGGAAATGCAACTTGTGTAGTGCGTGGACGAAAGACAATTCAAGTTTTCTCTTTCTCCTTTCTGATCATAGCTATCGTCCAGACATGAGGGTCATTGTTCGAATAAACTGTGAATCTATCCTAATATGAATACATGGTTTGCAAAACCTTAATTGGGAAATAACATTTCATTTATATGGAAAAGTGTCATCTATATATTGATGTAAATGTCATGAATATTTTCATTAGACAAATCCATTTGTATGTCGAAGTGAGAAGTATCTTTAGGACAATACATCCCTATTATATTATCCTTAGATTTTTCTCTTCTAACGAGCAACATATCTCATTGTTGTTCATTCAGGGACTCCAAAACCTGATATATCCCACATGACTACTTCTTAACAATTTTGTTACCAGAAGCTAAACTAGTGGGATCCTCATTGATATGTGAATAGTTTTGGGGTGTCTTAGAAGATGACCATGGCCCCAGACCATCCTCCAGTTGAGAAAGGATATCACTCATCATAGACAGAGTGTCTGATATGTATGAATCCATATTTTTGGGTGCCTCATCATAGTAGGTCAATCTCGAATTTTGATTAGAAATGGGAGGGCCTTCATTCTTGTGTGAATTTTGATTTTGGGGAGGACCGTCACAATAGGAATTGCAATGGAAAGGGCTTCCATTGCAACTTTATGTCTGAATATGGGGAATGATCTTATGGTGTATACCCTAGGGTGGAACTTCAGGGAAAGAAACAATGAGGGTATGACTATCTTGTTGCTTGATTTCACTATGGGGAGGACCTTCTCGATTAATGCTATGATGGAACGGAATACTATCATTGCTTGATATCTAGTTTTGCTGATAATTTATACAGAGTACATCCTGGGGGGCCGATATCTGGTTTTACCGATAATTTATATAGTGTACATCCTAGGGGGAAATCATGATATACTACAATGAGGGGAGGACATGTTCATTTCTTAATGTTACTATAGATAGGGCGTTCACAGTAACTGCCATTACTGGAGGTCCTTCGCAATGAATGTCATCATGGTGAGGACTACCATCATGACTCAAAGTCCAACTATAGGGAGAAGAATATATTTAGCGTGTACCCTAGGAAGGACCATCAGAGCACATGACAACAAGGGGAGGACCTTATTGCAGTATAGTCATCATGTCACGGCGAACACTACATTGACAGGTATTAGGAGATAGTCTCTTGTGATTGATCATTCTTAGCCCATGGAGTAATCCCCGTGGGTGCTCTAGGGAGGACCTTCATAGCTGCTTTTAGGAACATTACATGGAGGGACTTCACAACTGCTACTTCCACTACCATAATTTGGTAATATAATAATAGGGTATTGATCATTTATTGATATATGAGCGAGGGAGTCAAGAGCTCCAGCTTCCAGTAGAGATTGATCAATTTTGTGCCCTTTATTTTTAGGTCAACATTTAAATATTTCATTTATGGGTGCTCTCTTATAGGAAAATGGGGCCGCCTGATATTGGTAATGGCCTTCATATATGTGTCCTTATTTTTTGGTTCCCCTTGATGCCACCAAGATGCAGTGATGAAAATCCTGAGTTTTTTTAGATATATATACCTTCCCTGGAGTGGCCACCACGTTGGACCGACATCCGTCAATTGGAATGATTATTTGTTTTTGATTCGATTGTTCGTGCATTGATGGATATTATTGTCAACCCTCCTAGACTTGAGTAGGGATTCTTATCATCTCAAAATTGACTAACTCTTTTTTTGAGTAAGCCATTCCGTTCAAGGAAACCGGGTCATGGGCCTAGTTCCTCACCGTTGTTGCTGACACAATGATATCTTGGCATGTTTGGATGATTTGGAATGGAATCAATGTGTGAGCTTCCATCATTTCCAAAATGTGAGGAGATTAATCTTTGGATAGAAAGGTTATGAAGTCCCATTCCAATTTTAGAGATGAAGTTTGTTCTAAATCCGGTCCTCTATAGGTTTCCAATAGATACTGGAAGTTCAACTACACCAAGAATAAGGAATGTGTCTTCCACTAATCTTATTCTCTGTTTGCCACTGTATGTGACTGGTGGGCTTCATGTTCATGAAAGGGAATTAAAAATTTTTCGTTTTTCACTCTATTTGTATCATGGGGTTTCTTTGAATCTGCATTAATTTGACTCCACTCATATTTTCATGCAACCCCGTTTGGATGGCGGGTTAGATACACATCAACACATTTTTGTGCTTATGTGTATTTGGTTGCCATCTTATTTGGATGATGGGATTCTTGTTCATAGGAATACATATATATATATACCTATAATGTTTCACTATGTATTCACAAAATCACATACGAACATTAGCAGGAATTCACATGTGCTCATATTGTGCCTCCCAATTATTGTTTTGGGCTTGAGAGGAGGAGGCATAGTAGTATTTCTGGCCATCAAATACTGCCACAGTTTTATGGAGGAGTTGTTTTTCAAGAACTAAGGGGTTATCAAGTTCCTTATTATATATTTTCCACACATAGTAGGAATCCAGAGGGCCCCATGACTTCTGGACTTCAGCAAGTTTCCTTGGCATAAGGTCTTCTTCAGTACGATGAGACTTGATCCCCCGGTGTTGGTGGCGATGCTCTATGGAAGGGGCTCGTGAGTTGAAACCTAGTGAAATTGAGACGAATTCATCGGTATTGACTGTATCTACCTCCCTTTGATAATGTATGTACTCGTTGTCACATTCTATGAATAGTATTTTGAAATTGTTTGTAGCAACCACTGGGCCACTTTTTGTTGGGGTGCCGGTTCTGGCTAAGGAGGCGGCTGGTGAGATTTGGAAAATTGAAGGTCATGTCTCGAGGCCACCATTGTGGAGAGAGTTCCATTGTAGTTGTACTCTTTAATTAGTGTGTAGGATACCCATCGTATTCAATGTTGGGTAGGTGAGGGGGTCCTACTCTTCATCAGGGCCCCACTCTCCTGTAGTATTGTTGAGGCACATATCTGCACTAGTTTTTCAGGATGTCATTAGGATGAAATGTTGCTCTATGAAAACCTTAAATATATATTTATCACATATAATGTCAATAAAACCTCATCAAAGTTGAAACTCTTGAACAGATGCATTTTTGACGTTTCAGCTTTGCCCCTTCCCCTCATTTTTTGTGATGCGAAGGGAATAAAGTGGGTTAGAACCACCACCTTGGATAATTATTCATGTTAGGTTCACCATTTTTGTTTCATCCCCCCCCCTGAGGAGGCGCATTGACGGGTTGGGGGAAAATACCAAAAAAATGTTCTGACAGGTGATGCAGATTTGTCTGTTATTATAGAGACTATCCTACCACCATCATTGATTCAACACAATCCTTGACGTTATCTCTTAAATGAATATTTGATGTACCCCATGCGGACTGGGTAGCTTATACCTTATAGATTAAGAAGGAGGATCCACAATGAAATGGTTATATCAAGCGATTTCCAGTGGTTAAATATCTGTTTAATCGGTCCATTGATGATATGACTTCCTCTGGTGGTCTTCAGTGGGTTTATTCGTGGATCCAGAAACACCCAACGACCATGGTATCCATGATTTTTGGGCCTTCATTCCAATGGAAGGAGCTCATTGGATGGAAATTTGGCCAAAGACACTTAAGGAGTCCATTGGTCTAGAGGATGGGAGGTTGGGCTCATCGCACCCTTTTGGGGGGAATTATTCCATATTCCAAGACTCTATTATTGATTTTAGCCATGTTCATATGTTCATGAATCCTTTGTTCATTCCAAAAGAGTGTATCTATGGGATACCCCTGGATTGTAGGATCATCATTGGCATACATGAATTTTATGCTACCGAGGAAATGAAAACTTAAGCCATGTAATATGGAACTCTGAAGTATATCATCCATTATGGGGGAAAGAATATGTCATGATGTTAGGGTCAGGCCCATAATATGGGATTCCTATATATCCTCGGGAGAGGAATCATATACCACATAGTACGGGAAATTTGGGCATATGCATGGGGGCTGCCGAATTGAGGGGAAATGATTGGGTGAACCCTTTCGGAAGGGATCAATTTTGTTATCAAGCCTTCAAAAAGGCGTCCTATGTATCCTAGTTTTACAAGGAATCATAGTTCTCATAGTTCAGGTGGTTTTGTTGTGTTGATTTTGTAATCATCACTAATCTCTAAGACATCATGATTAATACTCAGTGTGAGATACAAGAGGTTGCGAGAGATCCAACCAATCACACACTTCATCTCTCGTTGATGGGAGAGGGTGGTCCAACGATAGAAGAATCTGGGATGACCGTGCAAGAGGGAGTGGGGAAATGAACCCTTCATGTGGGATGACATTGGAGGTTATGTGCCAGAACCTTGGAAGATTAGGGACTTACCTCAGTTGGAGTTCCTCAAAATGCGTTCTAGGAAAGGGTAGGAATGACGTATGTCATCAAAAGGAGTAAGAAATATGATTCCTTCAACTGATCAACATTCCTCATTGAATGGAAATGAATGATATCACCGTTAATCTCTAGGATGGGGTGGTTCATGTCATTATCCCATAGTTTGTCTCAGGGTTACCGGGGGAGTGTAGAATTACTTACATCCCTAGAGTATGAACTGTTGTGGGGAACACCTTTAACACTCAACTAAACATGGGTATGTAGAGTAAAAGGGGTGGGTTCATGCACTCGATGATCTGATCACATGGGTCCAGGGACATTGGAGGAGGCTTTGGCATAATGCTAGGGGACTGGTTCGTGGAGGGGCTACGAAAGACTGGATGGTAACAGAGGGGCGAGATTCGAGCTGGAGGGAAGGAAACATGAAGACAACCCATTTTGCGTACTATTTTCTCTTGCAGGATGGGGGGAGATCATCATACCATAGTGGTATATGGGTGGAGGGGTCGTCCATGTATTAGAGGAGTACAAATGCATGGGCATGGTTCACCAAGCAGCATAGTGGTGTGTAGTCCTTGATGTGGTCTTCCATTCTACATAGGGATCCCTCTGGGTACCGATGTAGTACACGACATGAGGTTCTATATGTCTAGAGATACACTATGAGAAAAACCATATTTAAGGAGGGTTGTAGAGCCTATCTCTTGCAGAGAGTTCATTAGTGAGTAATTGGTTTTTCGCGATGACACCAATTAGGTTCTCGGTTTTCATATTATTATTAGGTACCTTATTTTTATGGTTCATGAATTTTTATACCTTACAGATTGTAGTTTGCGATTTGATCTTTTTTTATGATTAAAAACCAAATCTATTATCCTCTCCAAAATCTTTCTTCCAACCTCTCGGGCCCTCTGGGTTTTCTTCATCCCTCTTCTCAATTCCTTCGGTTCTCCTTTTATAGTGCATTGGGACAAAAATATCTATTGTCATGCGGCACCATTTTCAAAATCCCAAGAAGAGATATATCGTTTTGTAGAAGACTCAGTCAACCAGGGTTTGCAGAGGCTATGGTTCACGAGTCATGTTTTATGGGACCCTGATGATTTTCATCCTCTTTGAACTACTGAGTTCGCTTGACGATATGTGGATGGCCTTCGCACGCTTGATTCTGCCAGCGATGTGGTTTGAGGGTTCCATAGTTCATTGTCCATCGCTTCTTGGGCCTTCACATCATGGGTCATTCAGTGCACTGGTGGTTTTCGGATCATGTCTTCCGTAAACCCTTCCAAGGGATGGTACGCAGGTCACTTAATACTTTTTGAGAAATTCAATTCCATTGAGTTTCTTCTGATGTATGTAACAAAATTTGCTTCTATTCAAATTACCGGAATTGTAGAAAAGAATTATTTTTTCTATAAAGTAATTTTTGGATTATTTTCTTCCCATTTTATTTCATTTTCAGAATTTTTACCACCATACAGAATTTAGAAAAGATTTATTTTCTAGTGAATAGTAAAAACATAATTTTTATAAATAAAAATCCTATTATGACATTATAATTATACATTATTTATTTTAAAATTCTAGAATCATATTTTTATAAGTGAACATATGTGTTATATATGGGAATTAATAATTTAAAATTATTATTTTTTATTCACAAAATCATATATGACATTTTAGAACAAAAGTTTTATTTTTCAATATAAGTTTTTATAAATTATAAATTAAGTATAATAAAAATAATTTTGGTCACATATATATATTGAATATTATAAAATTTGGTTACTTTTTTTCATAATGTGAAAATGATATTTAGATTTATTTTTTATATTTTTATAAAAATTATTATTTTTAGATGAATAGAGAAAAAATCCATTTTGTCAAAATTTTATATATTTTATTACGCAATTAGTATAGATTAGATACAAATAATTGTTTATAATGTTTAATTTATTTATGTGATAATTTTATTCATTTACAATACATATTTTCAATCAAAAAAATTTAATTTATATTTAAATTCTAACAAAAAAATTTATCTGTTTATTTAATAAACATTATTTATTAAAGGGCTAGTGTTAATTTATTTAAAGGCCCCATGAAATTTATTTATCCTATAATAAACCGATTTATGTCACTAATATATAGAAAAATATATAAAAATATACAAAACTAAGACATTAACCTAAAAATAAAATTTTCTTAATAAACGATTTTTACATGTTATATACAATAAAAATAAATTAAAAGTTCCTAAATAATAGAAATTTTATTTTATAGATTTATTTTATTATTTTAGAAAATCTTGTTAAAATTATTAAATACTTTTAAATTTAATTTTTTCCATTAATTTTTCTGATGAATGGTGAAAGTGGAGTTACTGTGGAGGGGGTATATTATGATAAATGTTGTTTAACATAATCCAAAATTATAAAACATGTGAAAACTTGTATAATATTTTATAGTAGAGTGAGGATTAACCTTAAAACCATTACCAAATCATTAATGGATATTTTTGGGGAATTTATACTTAAATAGATTAAATATATTATAGAATATTAATGAGTATTCATTAATGATCCATTTCCTTCAAAAATAAAAATTTACCACCTCCTCCCTATATCTCTATCCATTAAACGAATTAGACTAACCAAAACTATGCTCTAATATAACCTCAACTCTATCTCAATGATTTTTTTTAAAATTTTCTCTCCAAAAACCCATTGTATTCACTAGTAATGGGATACCCAAAGTAAACATCGAAGGGATTGGATGTTAACCACAACCGTAATATATATTCGAACCCATGGAAATTTATCCACTACACCATCTTCATTACTAGATGATTAAAAAATATCATTAAGTTTATAAATTTTATTTAATATTATATTAATTTACTTATATTATTTTTTATATATTTATAATAAATTTATACCTTGTATACAAAACTTTTAATTGATGGATTTATACATGTGTTTATTTTCCTTTGAAATTCCCACTTTTAAGGGGCCATTACTATTTCTTGCCTCATGTGATGAATAACATTTATAATCTTCTCCTATAACATTTATAGATTCTAAAAACCGTAATTATTTTCAAGATAAATCCCTTTGATCAATTGTTGTTTTATAGGAAATAATATACTATTTACATATTTAAAATAGCATTAATTATTTTATAAGAAATTTATCTAATTGACCAATTTTATATATTATTCTCCTTTGTTATTCTTATGAATTGTATACAATGTAATTCCATGTCCAATACACATGTCACTTTTTCAATTATCAATGTTTGAAAATATTTAATTTCATCCTCTGTTGAGAATCATTATGATTTATCCTCCGATTATATCTTGAATTAGAATTATGAAATCATCTTTCATCCCTTGCGTATTATTTCGATTAAGTTTTATGTATCGATTGGTTATTAATGTGGAGAAAATATTTATTATTTCTATTATTTTACAAGTGGGATGAGATTTATATATCCCTAAAATTCATTTTGTAATGATTTATTTATCATGAGATGTTATTTATGGTATTCAATAGTGAACTAAATCTTCTAGGGGAATTTTTACACAATGTATGATGCATGGGTGGTTAGAATACGAACACTATATTATATCATGTGAGGGAAAAACATTATATATCCTTATAATTTATTGGATAATTCATTATATCTCATTAGATCCAATGTAAGGTATTAGGGAGTGAACCAAATCCATTGTGGGACTTTTGACATCATACTATGAAGGGCTTGTGAGTGACCCATGAATTATGTCTAGAAGTCATGCCTTTTATTATTGTCACAAATCCCATAAATCCATGATCTTATGATTTAATTTCCTTATTCTATGTTTCTATGTTATTGATCATTCACTTGATTATATCATATATTCCTCTTTACTCTCACGTTCTTCATAAATTTAATTTTTATTCTCTTAACGGGATTTCTAGATCAATCGTTTCATTATATATTTTTACTAGGATTTCTTATGTAGTTTATGAGGATCCATGAATGTTTGGATCACATTGTGGAGATTTAAATAATTAATGATTGTATGTTTAAAATGATTTATTTGTATTTCTATTCTTCTAATCACAATAGACCTCTTTATTCATTTCATGTATTTATTGGAAGATATCATAGTAATTGGGAAATAATAAATATTTATGTATTTTGGCCACTATAGTTGGTATTATAAAAAGGTATCATTATTTGTTGAGATCAAGATAAGATTAATTTTTTTAAACCCAGATGGAGAAGTCTCATGGATTCACTCATGTATACGGTAATAAACTACAATTTTCGAAATGTGGAGAATGATTTTTTGCAGGAAATTCCATATCTTTTTAGATACTAGAATGTCGATCCAAGATATGGAATAGTTGTTCCTGGTGGTAATAACAATAAAAATATATTTTGGGGTTTTTACTCATCCTTGAAATGATGCTTGGAAAAATTCCATCTAATACACTTGGAAATTCATTATTGAGGGTTATTATTTGGTTAATGATATTCATTTTATAATCCACTATAAATGTTTGAATTCTTATTTATATTTAGGTACTAGGTAAAAATTATAAGATAACCCATCCTCATGTAACATAGGTAAAACTATGATTGATTTAGGTTAAACTAAATTAATTATTGTTTAATATAATTTTGTAAAATAGTAAAAGGTAGTGTGTTTAAATTCCATTCATGATGTGGATTTTAGTAAGTCCCCTTTGATATTAAATGTTCCCCAGTCATGTTATTGAATTTGGTTATATTTATGTTTAAAACCCTAATTAACCAAGTTCAACTTAATTTAAGGGGACAATTTGATGATTACCTTAATGATAACATCGTTTGAATGGTAAATAGTCCGAGAAATATTGTTATGGGGGAATTTTGAGTTAAAAATGCCCCCAACCCTACAGGCTTGGGATGCTCCTTTATTGGGGCTGTAGCTACTGCTATTGCCAGCTTTTTTATTTCATGCACTCTGGTGTCGGTGTAGCCGCATATGACGACAGACATGTATAGGATTTGTGGTCTTTTGAAGACATGACCACTGTTTTCTGGTTGGATTAACTTATGTGGGATTCCTTCTGGATGATCTTGGTTGCCTGATACGTATGTTTTTTGATGGCTAGATCTTGTTGTACCTAATGCTTTTGAGACAAACATCAGGCCAGTTTTTGTTTAGTGTTCCATATTTCATGATAATGGATTTTAATTGATTACATGCATTGGGTAATGAAACTACAATATATCATTTCCAATGAGGTATGAAAGATGGGATGTGGGGTGAATGTGCAGAGCTCCATGTTCCCTTTATCTGGGCATCACTGATGAGGAAATGATACTTGTGTAGTGCATGGAGGAAAGACTGTTCAAGGTTTCTCTTTCTCCTTTTTGAACATAGCTATCATGCAGACATGAGGGCTTATTGTTCGAATAAACTATGAATCTCTCCTAATATGAATACAGGGTTTGCATACCCTTAATAAGAAAATAAAATTTCATTTTTATGGAAATGTTTCTTCAATATATTGAGGTGAATGTCATGCATATATTCATTAGACAACTCCCTTAGTATGTCTAAGTGAGAAGTGTCCTTAGGACAATACATCACTATTAAATTATCCGTAGATTGTTCTCTTCTCACGAGAAACATATCTCATTGTTGAGCATTCAGGGACTCCACAACCTAATATATCCCACATGAATACTTCGTAATAATTTTTTTCCCAGAAGCTAAACTAGTGGGATCCTCATTAATATGTGAAAAGTGTTGTGGTGTCTTAGAAGACGAGCATGGCCCCAAACCATCCTCTAGTTGAGAAAGGATATCACTCATCATAGACAGAGTGTCTGATATGTATGACTCCATATTTCTGGGTGCCTCATCATAGGAGGTCAATCTCGAATTTTGATTGGAAAGGGGAGGGAATTCTATCTAGTGTGAATTTTTATTTTGGGGAGGACCTTCACAATAGGAATTTCAATGGAAAGGGCTAACATTCTAACTTTATGTATGACTGTGGGGAATGGCCTTATGGTGTATACCCTAGGGAGGATCTTCATGGAAAGAAAAAACAAGGGTATGACTATCTTGTTGTTGATTTCACTACGGGGAGGACCTTATAGATGACTGCTATGATGGAAAGGACTACTATCATTGCTTGATATCTGGTTTTACTGATAATTTATACAGCGTACATCCTTGGGGGTAGATATCTGGTTTTACCGAGAATTTATACAGCGTACATCCTCGGGGGCCTTCATGATATACTACAATGAGGGAAGGACATATTCATTTCTTAATGTTACTATAGATAGGGTGTTCACCATAACTGCCATTACATGGAGTGACTTCGCAATGAATGTCATCATGGTGAGGACTACAATCATGACTCAAAGTCCAACTATAGGGAGAAGAATATCTCCAGCATATACCCTAGGAAGGACCATCAGAGTACATGAAAACAAGGGGATGACCATATTTCAGTATATCTATTAGGTCATGGGGAATTCTACATTGACACGCCTAAGAAGATAGTCTATTGTGATCGATCATTCTTAGCCCATGGAGTAATCCCCGTGGGTGCTCTAGGGAGGACCATCATTGTTGCTTGTAGGAACATTACAGGGAGGGCCTTCAAAACTGCTACTACCACTACCATAATTTGGTAATAGACTAATATGGTCTTGATCATTTATTGATATATGATCGAGGGAGTCAAGATCTCCAGCTTCTAGTAGAGAATGATCATTTTTTAGCTCTTTATTTTTAGGTCGTCATTAGAATATTTCATTTCTGGGTGCTCTCTTATAAATAACTGGGGTCGCCTGCTATTGGTAATTGAATTTATATATGGGTCCTTATTTTTTGGGTTCCCCATGATGACACCAGGATGTGCTAATGAAAATCCAGACTTTTTTTAGATATATATACCTTTCCTGGAGTGGCCACCACGTTGGACTGACATCCCTCAATTGGAACGATTATTTGTTCCTGATCCGGTTGTTCGTGTATTGCTGGATATTATTTCCAACCCTCCTAGACTTGAGTAGGGATTCATATAATCTCAAGTGTGACTAACTGATTTTTCAAATAAGTCATTTCATTCGAGGAGACTAGGTCGGGGGCCTGATTCCTCACCTTTTTTTGCCGACACAATGATATCTTGGCATGATTGGATAATATGGTCTGGAATTGATGTGTGAGAGTCCATCATTTCCAAAATGTGATGAGATAATACTTTGGCTAGAATGGTTATGACAGTCTATTTCAATTTTGGAGACGGAGTTTGTTCTAACTCCGGTCCTCCATAGGTTTCCAATAGATAATGGAAGTTCAACTACACCAGGAATGAGGAATGAGTCTTCCACAAATTTTCTTCTCGGTTTGCCATTGTATTTGACTGGTGGGCTTCATATTCATGAGAGTTAATTCAAATTTTTCGTTTTTTCACTCTATTTGTCTCATGGGGTATTTTTGAATCCACATTAATTTGAATCCACACATAATTTCTTGTAACCCTATTTGGATGGAGGGTTAGATACACCTCAACAGGCATTTGTGCTTGCGTGTATTTGGTTTCCATCCTATTTGGATGATGGGATTATTGTTCATAGGAATAAATATATATATATATAGCTACAATTTTCCACTATGTATGCACAAAATCACATACGAACATTAGCAAGAATTCACATGTGCTCATATTGTGCCTTCCAATTTTTGTTTTGGGTTTTAGAGGAGGGGGAATAGTTGTATGTCTGGCCATCAAATGCTGCCACGTTTTTATGGAGGAGTTATTTTTCAAGAAGTAAGTGGTTATCATGTTACTCATTATATATTTTCAACATATAGTAGGAATCCAGTGGGGGCCATGACTTCTGGACTTTGGCATGTTTCCTTGGCATAAGGTTTTCTTCAGTATGATGAGACTTAGTCCCCTAGTGTTGGCAGCGATGCTCTCTGGAAGGGGCTCGTGAGTTGGACCCTAGTGAAATTGATACAAAGTCATCAGTATTGACTGCATATATGTTACTATGAAAATGGATGTACTCGTTGTCACATTCTGTGAATGATCTCTTGAAATGGTTTTGACAACCACTGGGCCACTTTGTGTTGGGGTGACGGTTGTGGCTGAGGAGGCGGCTGGTGAGCTTTTGGAAATTGAAGGTCATGACTTGAGGCCACCATTGTGGAGAGAGTTCCATTGTAGTGGTACTCATTAATCAGTGTGTTGGATACCCAACGTCTTCAATGTTGGGTAGGTGAGGGGGTCTGAATCCTCATCGAGGCCCCACTCTCCTGTAGTATTGTTGAGGCACATATCTGCACTAGTTTTTCGGGATTTCATTTGGATGAAATGTTGCTCTGCGAAAACCTAAAATATATATGTATCACATATAATGTCAATAAAACCTCATCAATGTTGAAACTCTTGAACATATGCATTTTTTGAGGTTTCAGTTTTGCCCCTTCCCCTCTTTGTTGTGATGCGAAGGGGATAAAGTGGGTTAGAACTACCACCTTGGTTAATTATTCATATTAGGTTCACCATTTTTGTTTCATCCACCCCTCTTGAGGCGGCACATTTATGGGTTGGGGGAAAATACCAAAAAAATGGTCTGACGGGTGATGAGGATTTGTCTGTTTTTATAGAGACTATCCTGCCACCATCATTGTTTCAACACAATCCTTGACGTTATATATTAAAAGAAGATTTGATGTACCCCATGCAGAATAAGAAGCTTATACCTTATGGATTAAGAAGGAGGATCCCCAGTGAATTGGTTATAGCAAGCGATTTCCTGTGGTTAATTATCTATTTAATCGGTCTGCTGAGGATATGAATTCCTCTGGTGGTCTTCAGTGGGTTTATTCGTGGATCCAGAAACACCCAATGACCATGGTATCCATGATTTTTGGGCCGTCATTCCAAAGGCAGGAGCTCATTGTATGGAAATTTGGCCAATGAAAATTAAGGACTCCATTGGTATAGAGGATGGGAGGATGGACTCATCGCACCCTTTTGGGGGTAATTATTCCCTATTCAAAGACTCTATTATTGAATTAAGCCATGTTTATATGTTCGTGAATCCTTTGTTCATTCCCAAAGAGTGTATCTATGTGCTACCCCTGGATTGAAGGATCATCATTGGAATACATGAATTTTATGCTACACAGGAAATGAAAACTTAATCCATGTAATAAGGCACTCTAATGTTTATCATCCATTAGGGGGTAAGAAGATGGCATTATTTTGGGGTCAGGCCCATATGATGGTGTTCCTATATATCCTCGGGAGATGAATCATATAACACATAGTATGAGAAGTTTGGGCTTAGCATGCGGGCTGCCCATTTGAGGGGAAATTATTGGGTGAACCCTTTCGGAAGGGATCCCTTTTGAGATCAAGCCTTTAAGAAGGCGTCGTACGTATCCTAGTATTACTAGGAATCATTGTTCTCATAGTTTAGGTGGTTTGGATGTGTTGATGTTGTAATCATCACTAATTTCTATGCCAACATGATTAATACTCAGTGTGAGATACAAGAGGTTGTGAGAGATCCAACCAATCACACACCTCATCTCTCACTGATGGGAGAGGGTGGGCCAACGACAGAAGAATCTGAGATGACCGTACAAGAGGGAGTGGGGAAATGAACCCTTCAATGTGGGATGACATTGGAGGTTATGTGGCTAGACCCTTAGATGATTAGGGACTTAACGCAGTGGGAGTTCCCCAAAACACGTTCTCAGAAAGTGTATGAATTTCGTATCTCATCAAAAGGATGATGAATTATGATTCCTTTGACTGATCAACATTCCCCATTTAATGGAAAATAATGATATCATCCTTAATCACTAGAATGGGGTGGTTCACGTTAGCATCCCATAGTTTGTATCAGGGTTACCAGGGGAGTGTAGAATTACATAGATCCGTATAATTTGAACCGTTGTGGGGAAAACATTCAACACTCTACTAAACATGGGTATGTAGAGTAAAATGGGTGCATTGATGCACTCGGTGATCTGATCACATGGGTCTGGGGACATTGGAGGAGGCTTTGGAATGATGTTAGGGGACTGGTTCGTGGAGGGGCTATGAAGGACTGGATGGTAACGGAGGGGCAAGATTGGAGCTGGAGGGAAGGATACACGAAGAAAACCCATTTTGCGTACTGTTTTCTCGTGTGGGATGGGGGGATATCAGCATACCATAGTGGTATATGGGCGGAGGGATCATCCATGTACTAGAGTAGTACACATTCATGGGAATGGTTCACCGAGAAGCATAGTGGTGTGTAGTCCTTGATGTGGTCTTCAATTCTACATAGGGTTCCCTCTAGGTACCGATGTAGTACACGACATCAGGATCCATATGTCTAGAGATACACTATGAGAAACACCATATTAAAGGAGGGTTGTAGAGCCTGTCCCTTGCAGGGAGTTCATCAGTGAGGAATTGGTGATTCACCATGACACCAATTAGGTTCGTGGTTTTCACATTATTATTAGGTACCTTATTTTTATGATCACAAATATTTATACATTACGGATTGTAGTTTGAGATTTGATCATTGTTTATTATTAAAAACCAAATCTAGTATCTTCTCCAAAATCTTTCTTCCGACCTCTGGGGTCTTCTGTGTTTTCTTCATCCCTCTTCTCAATTCCTTCGGTTCTCCATTTATAGTGCATCGGGACAAAAATATATATTGTCATGCGGCACCATTTTCAAAATCCCATGAAGAGATATCATGGTCTGTAGAAGACTCGGTCAACTAGGGTTTCCAGAGGCTATGGTTCACGGGTCATGGTTTACGGGACCCTGATGATTTTCATCCTCTATGAACTTCTGAGTTCTCTTGACGATATGTGGATAGCCTTCACATGCTTGATTCTGCCAGCAATTTTGTTTGAGGGCTCCATAGTTTAGTGACCATCGCTTCTTGGGCTTGCACATCGTGGGTCATTCTGCGCACTGGTGGTTCGCGGATCATGTGTTCTGTGAACCCTACCTCTGGATGGTACGCGGGTCAAATAATAATTTTAGAGAAATTCAATTCCATTTAGTTTCTTATGAAGGATGTAACTCAATTTGCATCTATTCGCATTACTGGACTTGTAGAAAAGAATTCATTTTTCTACAAAGTTATTTTTGGAGTATTTTCTTCCCATTTTATTTCATTTTTAGAATTTTCATCACCCTACAATATTTAGACAAGATTTATTTTAAGGAAAATAGTAAAAACATAATTTTTAAAAATAAAAATCCTATTATGACATTATAATTATACATGCTTTAATTAAAATTCTAGAATAATTTTTTCATAAGTGAACATATGTGTTATATGTGGGAATTAATAATTTAAAATTATTATTATTTATTCAAAAATCCATATATGACATTTTAGAACATATGTTTTATTTTTAAATATAATTTTTTATAAATTATAAATTAAGTATTATAAAATTAATTTTTATCACATATATGTGTTGAATATTATAAAATTTCGTTATTTTTTTTCATCATGCAAAAATTATATTTAGATTTATTTTTCATATTTTTAAAAAAATATTATTTTTAGATGAATATAGAAAAAATAAATTTTGTCAAAAATTTATATATTTTATTACGCAATTAGTATAGATAAGATACAAATAATTTTATATAATGTTTAATTTATTTAAGTGATAATTTTATTCATTTAGAATACATAGTTTCAAACAAAAATAATTTTAATTTATATTTAAATTCTAAAAAATAATTTTATCTTTTTATTTAATAAACATTATTTATGAAAGGGCTTATGTTAATTTATTTATCCTATAATAAACCAATTTATGTCACTAATATATAGAAAAACAATAAAAAAATATCCAAAACTAAAATTTTAACCTAAAAATGAAATTTTCTTAATAAACGATTTTTATATGTTATATAAAATAAATCTAAATTAAAATTTTCTAAATATTATAAATTTTATTTTATAGATTTATTTTATTATTTTAAAAATTCTTGTTAAAATTATTAAATACTTTTAAACTTAATTTTTCCCATTAATTTTTGTTACGAAGGGTGAAACTGGAGTTACTATGGAGGGGGTATATTATGATAAATGTGGTTTAACATAATCCAAAATTATAAAACATGTGAAAACTTGTATAATATTTAATAGTAGAGTGAGGATTCAACTTATCACCGTTCCCAAATCATTAATGGATATTTTTGGGGAATTTATAAATAAATATTTTAAATATATTATAGAAAATTAATGAGTATTTATTAAAGATCAATTTACATAAAAAATAAAAATTTACCTCCTCTTCCCTATATCTCTATCCATTAAAAGAATTATATTAACCAAAACTATGCTCTAATATAACCTCAACTCCATCCCTATGATTTTTTTTAAATTTTTTCTTCAAAAACCCATTGTATTTACCAGTAATGGGATACCCAAAGTAAACATCCAAGGGATTGGATGTTAACCACAACCTTAATATATATTCAAACACATGGATTGATCCACTACACCATCTTCATTACTAAATGATTAAAAAATATATTTAATTTTATAAATTTTATGAAATATTATTTTAATTTACTTATTTTTTTTATATTTATAATAAATTTATACCTTGTATACTAAACTTTTATTAATGGATTTATACATGTATTTATTTTCCTTTGAAATTCCCACTTTTGAGGGGTGATTTCTATTTCATGTCTCATGTCATGAATTACACTTATAATCATCTCCTATACCATTTATAGATTCTAAAAACCGTAATTATTTTCAAGATAACACCCTTTGATCAATTATTGTTTCATAGGAAATAATATACTATTTTCCTATTTAAAATACACTTAATTATTTTATAAAAAATCTATCTAATTGACCAGTTTTATATATTATTCTCCTATGTTATTCTTATAAATTTCATACAATTTAATTCCATATTAATTAACAATGTCCCTTTCTCAATTATCAACGTTCAAAAATATTTAATTTCATCTTCTCTTGAGAATCATTATTATTTATCCTCTAATTATGTCTTGAATTAGAATTATGAAATCCACTTTCATCCCTTGGGTATGATCTTGATTATGTTTTATGTATCGATTGTTTATTTATGTAGTGAAAATATTTATTAATTCCATTATTTTACAAGTGGGATGAGATTTATATATCCCTAAAATTCATTTTGTAATGATTTATTTATCATGAGATGTTATTTATGGTATTCGGGGGTGAACCAAATCTTCTAGGGGACTTTCTCCACAATGTATGATGCATGGGTGGTTAGACTAAGAACTATATATTATTTCATGTGAGGGCCCAACATTATATATCCTTATAATTCATTGGATAATTCATTATATCTCATTAGATCCAATGTAAGGTATTAGGGAGTGAACCAAATCCATTGTGGGACTTTCGACATAATACGATGAAGGGCTTGTGAGTGACCCATGAATTATGTCTAGAAGTCATGCATTTTATTATTGTCACGAATCCAATAATTCTATGATCTTATTATTTAATTTCCTTATTCCATGTTTCTATGATATTGATCATTCACTTGATTATATCATATATGCCTCTTTACTCCCATGTTATTCTTTAATTTAATTTTTATTCTCATAAATGGATTTCTAGATCAATCATTTCATTATATATTTTTTCTGGGCTTTCTTATGTAGTTTATGATGATCCATGAATGTTTGGATCACATTGTGGAGTTTTAAATATTTAATGATTTTATGTTTAAAATGATTTATTTGTATTTCTATTCTTCTAATCCCCATAGACCTCTTTATTCATTTCATGTATTTATTGGAAGATATCATTGTAATTGTGAAATAAAAAATATTTATGTTTTTTGGCCACTATTGTTGGTATTATAAAGAGGTATCATTATTTGTTGAGATCAAGATAAGATTTATTTTTTGAAACCCGAATGGAGAAGTCTCATGGATTCACTCATGTATATGGTAATAACCTACAATTTTGGAAATGTGGAGAATTATTTTTTTTGCAGTAAATTTCATATCTTTTTAGATACTAGAATGTTGATCCAAGATATGGAATAGTTGTTCCTAGTGGTAATAAAAATAAAAATGTATTTTGGGGTCTTTACTCATCCATGAAATGATGCTTGGAAAAATTCCATATAATAAACTTAAAAATTCATTATTGAGGGTTATTCTTTTGTTAATAGTTTTCATTTTATGAACCACTATGAAGGTTTGACTTCCTATTTATATTTAGTTACTAGGTAAAAATTATAAGAAATACAAACCTCATGTAACATACATAAAACTATGATTGATATAGGATAAACTAAATTAATTATAGTGTAATATAATGTTGTAAAATAGTAAAAGGTATTGTGTTTAAATTCCATTTATGTTGTGGATTTTGGTATGTCCCCTTTGATATTAAATATTCCCCACTCTTATTATCAAATATGGTTTTAGTTATGTTTAAAACTATAATGAACCAAGTTCACCTTAATTTAAGGGGATAATGTGATGATTACCTTAATGATAACCTCATTAGAATGGTAAATAGGCTGAGAAATATTGTTATGATACTAAACTAACCATCACAAAACATGATTAATAATGAAACTATAGATGAAATATTTTGTTTACCAAAGTAGAGAAGGAAGGAGTATAATGAAAATTTAGGTATTGTATATAATTAATTATGTGATATTCAAACACCTCTATGTCAAAAATGTTCGAAGGGGAAACATGGAAGTTTCCTCAATGGGAAAATAAAATGATTTACTTATAAAAGATGGTGTTGGTGAAAATAAAAATGAAATTAGAAAAGGTGTGGACTGTACAATTTATGTTATACGAAAACATTCATAATAAATAACCAGTAATGGTACAATTAATTATGTATGGAAAACATGGACATTACCTAAGTCAATTTCGTTAATTCATGAATGGGAAAAATGATAGTTTAAGAAAAAATTATAACCAATTGAATAAGATAGATCTAGTTCCATGATTGTAGATGAGTTGTATTATATTAACTAAATACATAACATCTATTTTTAAGACATGGGGTTTTTATTATAGCTAATATAAATTTTTAGATAGTTTTCTAAGTGTACCAACATGTTTTATAATTAATCAAAAAAATCTAGTTGTATTATGGGTTCAATTTAAAGTTTTTATTTTTAGGAATATAAATATTTTTTAGGAAATTTAGATAGATATGATGTGATTCTAGAAATTGATTTTCTATATCTATATAGAACTAAAAGGAACAAATATTTGATATATTACCCTAAAAATATCATTGTTGAAAAAATTGTTGGGAGCGGAGACAATGACCATAAAATATCATAATAGATCATATTTTCATATCTATAGAATATGAAAGTAATATATTATTTTTATCATCATAAATCAATTAACTATTTCCAATTGTAGGCCCCGATATTTTTGGAATGATTGAAAGAACCATGCTAGTGGTTGATGTAGAATACACCCCCACTGCTTGTGAAACACAACACATTGGTTAGCTGAAAATGGGGGAGGATGCCTAGTGACCATGAGGCTAGGAGATGATCAAGAATCATGATTTATTCCAAAAAAAAAGATCCCTTTTATTATGTACATGATATTATTTTTGTCTTAGTAGACCTATTTGGTCACATTAAGCGGATCCAATAGCATGTGTAGTGAGGCATTCATCACCCTTCATCCAGTTATCGGTAATGATTTAAGGAGTAGGAATCATAGGGACGGGTGTGACATGAAAGTGAGAGTCAGGGTGGGTATCTTTTTAGAATTGATATATAGGTGAGTTATAAGATTGAAAGTTCATTTTCTAGTGCGGTGTATGTGTTTAATTTTATTAAAGGGTCTTTAGTGGTCTTAATTTCGATCTCAATAATCCTTACATGTTGAGGGAGCCTTCTTCATCACCATCACTATTCGACCTAAATGTTCCACCAACTCAACCATGTTAAAGAACTATGTGGTATAGTATATATGTGTGTGTAGTGGATCAATTATAAAAATATGGAATCACATTTCATACCTCCTATAAATTTATGATAATCTATCCCTAAATTTATGACTATAAAATCTAGGGAAAAAACTAATTATTGAAACAAAACCATATGATGTATTTTACTAAAATTTTATAAAAAACCCATATAGAGATTATAATTATTCTATGTGAGTATAGTGGTTTTGTCCTATTTAAAAAAAATAAAATCTCAACTCACCTTATATATATCCTTATCTAACATCATTAGTATGTAATAATTTAAACTGCAACGATGTAATTTATTTTAGGGGTAGAATGTAATGACATGAGATTTCATAGTGTTTTCACCATAAATAAATAATATATTAAATATTGTGTTTCACATACTGTATGAAACAAAATAAAATACCATAGTATATTTTGAATATTGAATATAACTATTGAAATATAGACATTAAATTAGTTATTGTAAATTGAAGTATCCCTATAGGAAAATCAACATAGGATATTAGAATAAATGAAAACTAGAAGTAGATGCCTTTTATATAAAGCTCTTTTTTCTAATATAAATTAAGAGGTATATTTTATAGGGGTTTCCATGGTCAATTTACAAGAATAACTCAGGAAAATATAGTCTGAGAGAAACATTATCGGAGAGAAGTTCACGATCATGGATATTTCCACAAGATGCATGATAGATAAACCACCACCCAAAACAATCTCTACTTCATATTTGATGCTCAAGCTATATGCAGAGATCATAAGTTGCAATTTAAATATAAATTAGTATAATATCAACATGTAATAAAATATATATATCGATGTATCATTAATTTTTATACTTTTCATTATTCATTTTTCTATATTTACTTTCTTCTTAATAATGTAATCTCCAAACGTAACAATTTTATTTTTGAAACTAATTTCATTAGGATATAATAATAGATATATATATTTATTGTTTGAATATTAAAATAACATTATTATTTTTTATGAAAATTAATTGTTAATAAATTAAAAGTTCCATTCCAAAATAAATAATTTTTTCATCATATTTAATGTTTTTATCTGAATTTTTTATTAATTTTAGATTATCAGTTTGAAATAATTAACATCACTTTTGGAATTTTCATAGAATTATTACCGTAATATGGATTATTTTTTATATGATTATTTGTTTGATGAATAGAGAAAAAATATTATTTTATAAATAAGTTCAATTTCATGAAATTATTAGTATAAGAGTTTGAATTAGAAATTCCTAAAACCCATTTCTAAGACCAAATATGTATTTTATTGGAGAGTCTTTGTTTTTATGAATGTTGATTCATTTACGATCCCATATTTTTTATTTTAGAACTAAACTTATATTCTTCATAAAACAATTGTTCAAACATTATTCATTAATTATTTTTAATTTAATTTTAATCACATAATTAAGATGAATATAATAGAATATATTCCTTTTTTAATTCATTATGTGAATATGAGCATATGATTCATTTTTGGATTTTTTTTGAAAACCTCACTTCCATAACCATATTAATATAAAAGTGAGATATATAATTTTATAAAACCTTATAATTAATTTAGTTTTATTTTTATGTCTTTTATAACACATTTTATTAGCCTTATAAAATGAAATTAATATATTAATTATAATAAAAATTTGTTTTTAGTTTTTTCATTTAATTAATAATTGTTTTTATAAAATTCAGTTTTGGGTGGAATTTCAATCCACCTATCTTATTTTATAATAAAGCTTTTTTGTCTCATATAATCATTGATAATATTATAAAAGACTAAAATTTTATTTACAAAATGAACTTTTTCAATGAATATTCTTTTACATGTTTTGTGTGAAAATAATAATTGATTTGTATAAATCCTCAAAATTTTATATTATAAAATGATTTTCATATTTTCAATTAGAGTGTTAAATTTTTTAAAAGATTTAAAAATAAATTTTTTCCATTAAAATTAGCTATCATGGGATAAAGTGAAGTTATCTATATAAGCGTAAAATATCATAAATGAGGTTTCATATCATGTAAATGGATAAAAGATGTGAAAAAAATTATGTTTCTAAATAGTGGAAGGAGGATATACCTAACTACCAACAAAAACATTATTAGATAATTTGGGAACATTTTTACATGAATAATGTAGTGATATTAGTGAAAAATAATTACGACCCAAAATGTTTCATTTTCATTCCTTATAAAAGGAGGTCGCATCCTATCTATTTATAAATCAATTCCAAAGCATTAGACCAACTAAACAATTTCCATATTCTATCCAAAAAACCCTCCAAATTAATTTAAAGCCTTGGTATCATCAATAGTCCATGATAATGATCCTTAATGAGTTACCGAATGTATAAAATCCAAGGTTGTGGAATTTGATTTCAAGTACATAGCACATTAAGACATTAGGTAAGGGATCCTCCATACATTATACGATACAATATGATTACATGTTCTATTTATTTTTATCAATTTAAAAAAATATTATTATAATTTCATTATATATATAAATTTACAATATATATATATATCTCTCTTCTTCATTAATGGGGCTATGCATGTTTTTAGGTCCCTTAAAAATTCCCAATTTTAACCCAATTTAATGGAACCTTAATACTTCATATCGGTCATCTATAATAACATCATACAAATTTCATAAACCACATATAGACACTAAAATTAATTATTATTTTATATAAAAATCCTCTTTTTTGAATTTTTTTTGGAATATAAAATGTTTTTCCTTTTGAAAAAATATTCTTATTTAATGAAGCATCACATAAGTTGCTAATTTTTATCCATTATTCTGTTAAATAATTTTCATTAACATTCTATGTTGGAACTCCATGTTCATTTAACATGAAAATATCACAATTATAAATTTTTAAAATTACTTAATTCTCTATTCTCATCAAAATCCTTAGGATTTAGACACTGGTTATGCCTTGAATATAAATTATGAAACCCACCTCCTTCTTATGGGTTTAATATTTATTATGGTTTAAGTATGTAATATTTTTGTCATGAGTAACACATATGTTTTATTTTCATACTATGATTGGTTTGATGATAAATATATGTCCATCCAATGTAGTGGATAAATATTTATTTATTAATAAATGTTATATATGGGAGTATGGAGTGAACCTATTCCACTATAGGACTGTCTACTATATATAGTTCATTGGTGGTTAGCCTAAGAGCCCAATTTTATGTGACCGGTGGTACATGAATTATATGGCCCTATAATGCATTGGGGTAATTATTCATATCTAATTGAGTCTATATAAATAATTTGGGGGTGAACCAAATCCACCATTTGACCTTTTAAACATTATAATGATTGCCTTAAAAGTGACACTTAACACGAGTCTATGAAGTCATGTAATACGTTGTTTCCAAATATTCCATGGTTACATAATACTATGATTTCATATCAATATTCTAATTTTTCATAATTATAATCATTCTCTTTGTGAGATCAGGTCATCCCTCTTAACTCTCATGTTCTGCCTTATTTCAATGACTATTCCCTTACTAGGCTTTCTAGCTCACCTATTTCCTTATGTATCTTTATTTGGGTATCCAATATAATTTTTAATATAGATGGGTGTTAATATCATTCTATTTTTTTAAATAAAATGTATTGTTTTTAGAATTATGGTGACTTATTTTTACATAAAATATCTCAACGACCCTATACCTCTTGATAGTTATCTTATATTTGTTAGAAATTTTTGTTAGGAAATATTATATAATATGAGTTTAATCCTGAGATCAATATAATATTTATTTAATAATGATGTTCAATTGGTAAAATTCTAATTCTAAAATTTATAAATTAAAATTTTAAATGAAAATTCAAAATATTGAGAAAAACAACATTTATTCCAAAAAATATGTTTTTAAACATTTAGTGCTTTAGATATTATTTCATATCAATTTCTAATTTTATGAATATAAATATATTACTAATTTTATATAAAAATTCTCTTTTTTCAATTTAATTTCTTAGGAAAAATATATACCAATTTAAAAATATAAATTGATGTAAAATAAAAAAAATTATATCATTACCAAAAAACCATTAATTATGTATAATTTTAAATCATTTAAATTATTAATCCATTAATATCAATATATTTATTTTATTGGAACCAAATACCTCAGTTAAATTTTTATAATGTTATAACAAAATTCATAAATATATATATAATATGCATTTTTTTATTTAACTACTTATTAATCATGAATTATATTTTTAATTTACTACTAATAATTGAAGTCTTCAATATACCTATCAGATACATGTATATCCAATTAAAACATTTATACTAAACATTATTGAAACAACCATATTTTTAAAACCCATATTTCAGTCATATAAGCAGACTTAATAAAATCATTATTTTTATTAAATCTTCTTAAGTCACACTTCTCATTTCAGTAGTTTTCATTTTAGATATCACATTATCTTTTCTCCTTTCATGATGTTGTTCCTAATTATAGTTTTTCATGGGGTGTTAGTGTTCATAAAGGGTGAACATGATCCATGGTATCTTCTAATGTTGAAAATTTTGTTCTTTTTCAATTTATTTTCCCAATTTAATTTATGAAAGTCCGAAGGATATAATAATCCAAGTGGTATAATAATTATTTTAATGTAATTTTGTACTAATATTTTAATATGAATCAATAAAGTGTTGTTTGTTTAATCACAATATTATATTAATTATTTAATATTCTATTTAAATTCATATGAAAAAATTATAAAAGATAGTATAAGATTATAAACATATCATTTATGGAATGAATATGCTTCATAACAACCTAAACCGTTAAATTAAATATATTTATATTACACAATATTTAGAAATATTAAAAAATTTAAAACAATTTAATTGTAATTAACTAATTTATTGACACATAATTATGTAAATAAATTCCCATATTACTTTTTATATAATTTATAATAAATTTGTAAATTATCCAAATGAAAACATAATTAAAATATGAAATATCATGTTTCCCCTCTAAATTATATTATTATATGTGTACTATATAATAATATGTTGTTCTATTTGAAACCTATGTCATGGGTTATGAGAGGTAAATCATAAAATATGAAAGGTAATATAAGAAAATTTAATGTAATTTTTTGATATCCTATATATCATAACAGTTATATAATGCTCTATTTTAGATAAAAAAAATGATATAACTGAAAATATCACCAATTATAATTCCCTCAATTATATGTTATTATATAGAACAAATTCTATATTTCATATTTCAATAGCATGGATCATACATTATAATATATTATAGCCAATGGATTTTCACTATGATATAAGATATGAAATTTTACGTCATATGATGTGGTCCAATAGTATAATATAATATCAGTAATCCTATAATATGATATGGTAAAAAATTATATCATAGATTAAAATATTAAATATAATATCCAATATTAATTATTTTTAAAATGATTTTACTATTTAATTTACTAAGGCATTTCTATGATATCAAAAAATGATTTATTTTGATAAAATAATACTTAATTATATAAATGGATACATAAGAAATCATACATTGAGATCATCCAAGATCTTAAATCGAATCCATGAATAATTTAAAATAATAAATCTATTCTGAATGAAGTAGGCGAAGAAATCCATCATTAAAATCATGACCGACAAAGATCAACTAGATATAATAAATGAAATCATTCCCTTGGGGGTATCTATTGGCTACCAAATCTCCCATTGATTGGGTAAAATTATCTATGGATCCTTAGTATTTAAGTACCTCTTGATAATAAAGGATGAAATATAAGATGCCTCTTTCTAGGTAGAATTTATAGGATATTCCACTTTCATTCTCATGTCTATATCCACCTTATATAGGACACATGGATTCTTATCAAGCCTTTATGAATTTACTTGAATACTACATATCATTTAATAAATCAAATTTTGTTACAAAATCTTTGAAACCCGTCAACCATTCATGAATTCAACACTAAAATCCATGAATTTAATTATCCAATGTTTTTAATTATATCATTTCATGAATATTATTTGGATTCTAACACATAAAATTGAACAACCATTGTTAATCAATGAATCAGCAGTAAAATGTATAATTTATACAATTTTATTTAAATGTTTATATTTAAATATATTTAGTTAAAATCCCAAGAATGGAGGGATTAAATTCTTATTACTATAGAAATGACATTAAATATAACATAATAAAGTCATTTTTTACATGTTTTGGTACTAAGATACATTTTATAAAACATTAAACAACACTTTTATCAAATTCATTCGTAATTTTTTCAATACACTTTTTTAAACCCTATACTCGCGATTTGTGTGCCTGATATATATTTTATAATGGAATCATTATATAACCATTATCTACCAACCAATAACTAGACCCAATCACATCTGTTATTGTTTGGCTTTCACAAATCAACATTTATATACCCTAAATCAAATGTTTCTACTATTATGATATGTTTATTTGAGAAGTGGTTTTTCATTGGAATCTATATAGCATTAAAAAATAATTTATTTATATTTTAAACCATATTATTGAATTATTTTTAGTAGTAAATCAAATTTAAGTTATTTTATTATTAGGAGTCTTCTATTTATCATTATTTATGATATGTTTTTTAATTTTTTTTGATTTAATCATAAAATTATTTGTTCTATAAGTTAAAATTTTAATTATAACATATAAACCATAAAAACCTATGTCTATATATATTAATATATTTTTATAGTAAACTAAATATATAATATAAAATATTAACATATATATCCTTATTAATGTCAATATATGTTTGTGTTAGTTTATAAATTTTTACCTTAAATACTAATTACTGTAGAACCATTTCTATTTGTGAAGAAAAATAATATTAAAACCTGGATTATATGAAGAATGTTAAAAATCCAGAATGAGAAAAAAAATATTAAATCCTATTTATACCACATCAAACAATAGTTTCATATATTTATAACCCAAACAAAATTCATAGAATAAGTATTCAACATTCCTGTTTGGGTTAGTTGGAATAGAACCCTTAGAGAATCATCAAGGGAATTTTTTGATTTCATTATACCCATAAGATTTTCAATAATTTCATAATCACTTGATATATTATATATATAAAAATATATCCCTCAATAATTTTTTTCAAAGTATTTATTTTTTTGATTGTAATAATTTTAACCCCGTGTAATCAATAATTAGCTTCTTCACATTTTGATTGTTTGTGAGACAAAAGTTTTAAACATTAATTTTAACTGAGGATAAGGAGAATGTAGTATATTCCAATTCATCATGATTTATTTCAAACACATAAAATTTCACTATATATTATCTCATATTACATGCATGACATAAATTTCCATATTTAAATACATCATTATAATCTTATTATCATCTAGATTTTCAACTTGATTAGTTCATAATATAAAAACATAGATCAATTGGAGTCTATTTACATCCATGATACCTATTCGATGTTCAACATATTTTTTTGGAAAATAAATCACCTCTTAATGGGTCCTTTTAAATCCATAACAAACATTTATCAGAATAAATTAGAGTATTTTTTCATCTAGAAACAATTGATAATGCATGGGTTGTATTCATTTCTAATATCCCTTTATGCGTCAAATATTTTCCCAGTTCACAACTAATCAAAAATTGGTCACCCCTGAATTCAATACCTACTATAATATAATTTCACTTATCATTAACATCATATGATTTCCCTACATTGGATGTTCCCACCTTTTTCTTAATAAAACATTTTTTCCTACACTTCTATATTTTATTTTCAAAGTGAATCAATCGCTTATCCTATATATTAGATTTTGTTTAGTCAACCATTAAATTACCAAGAACAAAAGTGTCTAAAAATTTTCTATAAATCCTCATTTGATACATATTGAATATTTTCCTCATATTCATTTTTGATTAAAATGTTCCTGTAATGAAATAAAGAAACATTCACTTTCTAATAAATTCTCATCATTTATGGTCTTGTTGTATTATTTTTGGTAGAATTGATTATAATAGTTCTAAGAATATTTTAACAAATATCTATCATAAGAATATGTATAATGTGGCATGGAATCCTATAATGGGATATTCAATGTCTAAAAATGATAAAAATCAAACAACCATTTAAGAACATCCATCTTAAAACCCAAAAAAATCATTGTGTTTTCAAATCCAAAATTTGAAATATGTTTCATCAGATGAAAATTTAACCATGATGTTTTATTTAGATAGATTAACTATAAATGTGTTCAATACTATCATCCTCATTGAATATTTCATAGATAAAATATTGAAGATATCTAGAAACAAACATACAAATAAATAATAATTTATACGTCAGAGGGATGTGTTTAATTTCATCATTGGTGAAGGATACAACTAAAAGGTGACATTTTTTAATATTGTATTTATAAGAAAAATGTTACATAAAAAGGTAAATTTTATTTCTTGGATACAAAATGTCTACATAAAAAAATTACCTTTATAATGGCTTATAAATTCATCTCCTTCACCATCTTCACCCATTTTATTTGCATCAAATATCTCTCTAGACTTCGAAGCCTGTATATGTATGAGGCATTTATATTTTTGATTGTGTATATATATTTATAACAAAATAATATTATATGTTTATATATATATATATATATCTATGATTATATATATATGTATTCAAATATGTCTAAATGCATTTCTGTTTAAATGAGTTTTTGTAATTTTTTGTGTGTGTTTATGTACATGTTTATTTTTTAATAAAATATTCACTATATATATATAGACATAGAGATATTTTTATATAGTATATATAAACACAAAAATTAAATTATATGTATGTGTAGGTGTATCAAATATAATTATATTAGTAAATGTATGCTTTGAATTTGTGTTTCTCTGTCTATTTATTTTACAAAATATGATATTTAAGAGTAATTTAATATTATTATTTTGTTTTTTAGTTCATAAAAATTTAATAAAAATATATATATTTTTAATTAAAGGGTTTTTTAATATAATTATAATTTTATTCTTTTCATGTGTATGGTTCATAGTTTGATAAATCTACAGAAAAAAGTGATGAATTGGAGAAATATTATAATTATTTCATGGAATTTGTTTTAAACAACTAAATTTTTTATTTTCTGATGTATAAAATATTTTAATATGAAAATATTATGTCCCATATAAATTAAATATCATTTGATTAGATATTTTTTCAATCAAATATATTTTTACTAGATCAAGAATAATGAAATAAAATTGAAATCTTGATAAATAAATTAAAAAAAATATTGTGAATCAACATATTGATTTGATGAATAAATTAAAGATGTAGGAGTTTATACCATTGAAAAACCATAGCATTTGAATAACTATATAGAGATGTGAAAAAATATGTACATAGGTGGTATAAAATTTAGAATATATTTATTATTATTTATAATGGTTAACATAAATGCATAGAATAGTTTGAGAAATTAGGTTTTCATATATTTAATAAAAAAACATCAAAATATAAACTTCTAGAAGGGATTTACATTCAAAATTAAAATTATTATTCCATAAATAATTATATATAATAGGAATGTGGAATAAAAACACACATCATTTACTAAATGATTAAGACTTTATTGGAATAAATATAAAATTATATAAAATTTTAAAAATTGTAGGACGTTGTGATTTTAAATGGGTTTAAAAAAATTATAATTTATATACAAGTCTATATACCAAACCTTCAGATAAATAAATATCATATACTCTAATGTTTCTGAAAATCTAGAATTTATACTAAAATTATAATGATTCATAGACGATCATATATCATGTTGATGACAGGATATAAAACAGATCAAACATCACTTATATGGTTCTCAATAATAGAAGAAATTATTTCAATGATTTTTTATTTTTGAAAATAAAATTTAATATATTTTATTGGTTATTTACAGAAATTTTTAAATCTATATCAAAAAATAGGTAGAAAATATAGTTCATGGAATGTTATATTCATAGTTGAAAACATTTCCCGGTATTTATTTATAACGAAGAAACATGTTATGATGTGATTCATGATTTTGGAATATAACAACATGAAAATTCTATTGATGATTACATATCAACATTGACTGATGATTTGAAATTATTATGGGTTGAAGGTGTTAAAACAATTTCCCCGTAAAGAAATATTATATCCTTCATCATGTTATTAAACTATTCCCCATAAATGGATTTTATACATATATATATTTATTTAGATATATTGCAATTTTATAAAAATATTGTACTACATCTAAATATGGTACTTTATAACATTAAATACTGTATAGAAGAGAATATTGTTCACAATGGTCATCAAATATTTTTGAAAATGGATAACAATTATTGAATATTGAGAAGTGATTTATTGGTTTACAAATGTTTAATTTTTCCCTAAAACATTTTAAAACCAATGAATATTATAACAAGATGAATAAATAAATGTTACATTAAAATAGAGAGAAGGATAAGGATTCCCTAAAAATAGAGGAAAGTGATAAAAACCATACATATAATGGAGGAATAATATATTAGAAAATAAAATTCATCATAAGTATAATAAGATGAAATTAAAATTAAAAAAACTATTAGAAACAAATAGAATCCACTATTGATGGATTCTCATCACCTTATGTTCGGGTGCCCGAATCTTCAATAACCATAGCATCATCACAAAACAATTACCCAATTCACAATAAAATATAACTTGACCAATCCTTATAAAATGAAAAAAAAATGAAATCAAATGTTATAATATGGAAACACGAAAAAGGTATGGATTCCTTCCTTTAAAAAAATAAAAGAATCATTATAGTGGAAGAAATGTTCTGATCTTTTATTATCATTTAATTATAGATACTATAAAACCCGTTCAATAGATATATTGTGGGAAAAATTTATCCAATTGTAGAATAAAAATCCATAGTAATAAAGCATCCATTATCAATTCCACCAAATAAATCAATCGAAAATAAAATTAAAATAATTTGATTAATGATATGATTAAGCAATGTTCCTTTTTCAACTCTATTTGAATAAAATTCATGGATCAATGTTTATTAAATATTTCATAGAATAATGTTTCCAGTATACTTTTACTATGGGAGATGTACATCCCACCATTATTTTTTGATATAATAGTATGTCTAATGATTAATTTAGTGTGAGTGATAATGTGATAAGGGCATGTATATTTATGTTGGATGTATCCTTGTAAATGATATATATACATTATGAAGGGAAATGTTAGGAATATTCATCGACTAATGATATTTATTATTAATATATATATATATATATGAGTATGCAGTGGAGTTATTAACATACTACTTGTATAATGTGAAGCACAATAGTATCCATGTATATTTGTGTGTGGCCATTATATATGAATGCGAGGAGATAAATAGATTAAAAGTAAATATAATTTCATCTGATGAAATAATTCAGGAACATTTATAGTGTTTAAATAATGAATGTGAGTTTTAACTATATATATGATCATATATTATTGGATTAAAAATAAGATATCTAAAAGGAAATGAATTATACATGATGAATGATTATAAAATATTATTTGTCTTAATGGTTTAAGGAAGTGATCAATATTGATTCATCTACATCAGAAAAATTTAAATGGTTATTATATATATATTACTCAATTATTAAATTTTTATATTAATTTTTATATTCATCATTTTTATGATAACACTTTTGGTTAATGACACAAGATATCCTCATTTATACATGAATAATTCATTATAATCTTCATTTTTCACTACATGTTTGATGAACTATTTCAGATACCATAATAGTTATATATTTATATATATATATATATATTCAATTTTTTTATATTCATTTACCTCTTTTCAATATTTGGTACATAGAATCTCATTATGTTTTAATTTATTTATTTTTTTAATTATCACAGAGGAATAGGAACATGTATAGAGGTAAAAGTCTATCTATTTATATTAATATATCAATTATAACAGAAATAATATATGAAATTTAACATCTATTTGTTTGGATTATTTACATTACTATAAATCCTATTATTGGTGAGCCTAATACTAATGATTCTTATTCTTCATAGGATGAATAGATGCCCTGTGATGGTTGACATAGGAGTACACATTTACTATAACATTAACATACTAATAATAAATAGAATATTTTAGTTTTTTAGTTCAATATATCTACACACACAAAATATCATTATTTTTTGGATTATCTAAACATTTATTTATATCATTTTTCATAATTAATAATAAGTTTTCAATTATTTTGGACTGATTTTTGAATCAATAATAAGAATTCAATATAGAGAACTGTTCCTTGATTGTGATTAGTTCAATCTAAAAATGAAATGGTTTTCTTTTCAAAAAAATTATATAAATTTTGTATGTGATATTTTTCAAGTAATGGAGCTGTGGATGGAAAATATATGTTTAAAAAATATAAATGAAATAATATTTGTAGGATTAATAAAGTGATAGGGTATAACATAATATACTCTAAGAGAATAGGTATATATTACTTCTCTAACCCTATCCAAAGTTGTATAATTAAATGGTTTCATTATTCCAAAATATAAAAATTCTCAACCCCACGAATATTTTTCAAACATGGATACATCTTAATTGCATGTGTTCGTGGTACATGCTACAGAAAACTATCATGTAGAATGTATTTTGGAATGAAGATGATTAATATAAATACCCAACCTTAATTAATCAATAAAACTGAGTTTTTTGCCAGTAATTATTGTTTATGCATTCCTAGGGATCTCATGGTTCATAGTTTGAGAGAATTGGGTCAAAATAATAAATTATAAAAGCATACATTATAACTACACACTTTTTTTTCAGTAACCAATCTTTCAATAAAACAAATTTTTTTAAAAGAAACTTGTTTTTGTTTCATGAACAATCATCACGACATTGAACTCTACTTCTTATATATTCTTAACCATATCTAAAACTTTTAATTTTTTTATAAGTTGGGATGGGAACAAGATACTCATTAAAGGATATAAAAATAATAAATAATATCATTAGTCCATTTTATAACCATTATATTAAAAAACTATTTTCCCTTTGACATAATACAATTTTCACTCAAATAATAATTTTCATACAAATTATAAAACAATTTCTATCATTTTTTTAAAATAATTTATATAAAAACATAGTAGAGAAATTATAATCATTGGGGTTTCATATAATACATGATAACCAATAAAAATGATTTTTTTAATAACATACCTTTTATCCTAAATGGAATAATCTATCATTTAAACAAAGGATTATAATATTAAAATTTTAGAAAAAATGATTTCCCTAAAATCCAATTATATGGAATATAATATTAATGTATGTTTCTTGAGACATCATTATCATAGGTCCCCTCTATTAGCACATAAAAATGGATTAACCATACAGTCAAAATCCAGCATGATTCTATAGAGAAAATAACAATTTCCCAATGCATTAGAGATCCATATGGGCACAACCATAAAGTAATCTATATCATGATCACCCATCATAAAGAGCAATATTTGGCTCCCCCATTATCATTAACAATATCTGAGGACCATATCACGAATAAAAACCAAGAAAAACTATTTTATACCAATATGTGAAAGACTTTTTGATATTCAAGTACCCTTGCCTTTCAAAAATAATTTCTTAAGAAAATAATCACCCAAAATATGGGAAATTGGTTTTTTATTTGAATAAAAAATATAAATTTATAAGTGAATATTTATGTGAAATAATAGAAAAATGGTGAGAAAAGTTGTTTTTTCCATATACATTAAAATAGATCATTCCTGTTTCCATTTCTAAAAAATGTAAAAACCATAAATAAAAATATTCCTTTTGAAAACCATTGAAAGAAAGTCAAAACCATCAAAAAATTTCCTTTATAATAATTTTATTTAAATGTAAATTTATTAATAATATTTTTCTTATAAAATATAGACTTGGAAGAAATATATTTTAATAATAAACCTTTGAAATATTTTAAAAAAATTCAATGTAATGTGTTGCATACCCTAATTTGGACTCATTACATATGTTCTTTATCATCCATAAATAAAAAATTACGATAATTATTTACTTTATTATTTATATTTTTCATGATTATTATAACATTAATATTATATTATATTCAATTATTTAATCAATTAAGTGAATATCAGATGTTTTAACGATTTTTGTCTAATATGTCAAAAATGAATTTGGTAGGTTGACTATGGACAATGAGATCATCATTAAATCATATATATAATAATAATAGTAAAATTATTACCATATATATACATCAATTATACTTTTGAAACTAACCATGAATTATGGTTTTGAAAATTGAACACCCTTTCTAAAATAGAGATGGTAAGTCGTATATATGGATGAGTAACATGTCAATTTTTCAATGATCATCATCGATTGGTGTTGATAATTATATTAACATTATATAAAAATTATTTTATCATTAATAAAATATTATTTCCATAAATTAATGTATATATACAATCAATGTGATGTGGTGTTCAAAAACGAATCACACAATTTCTTTTAGATGGTATTCTATATGTATGCACGAATAACGGTATCATTTTTCATAGAATGGATAGGTAAGACTATATATGATATATTATCTTTTTATAATGATAAATAATTCATCACTGTAATATATAAAAATTGTATCTTTCATTAAAAATTTGATATAAGATTAAGAGAATGAAAATGAATTATATTGGTTATTTAGGTTGTAGCCAAACAATGTATCTTTTTCATAATTTATTGAAGATGAGATGGATAAATATTATTAAATTAACATAACAAATATTTTTATATAAGATATAATTGTGTTTTTCTTTCATCATTTTTGGGTTATTTGTGAATAAGTTATAAAAATAATTTTAAAAAATGCTTGTTTAAGATGTACAACTCTTCCTTAGACAGCCTCTTAAATTTTACACCGAAAGCATTCAATCATGGGTTTTATGATCAAACAATGTCTTATGGGACATGCATAGGGAAGTTATAAAATGTATTTGTTTATGATTTAAAAGACCTAAATGGTTATTTTACTTAAAATAATTTATATGAAGTTGTTCAATTTTATAAGGGAGTGGGGGAACTCTTTGAATGTCTTAAAATATTAAAATAATATAAATTAATTCTCATAATCACATTTGTTAATATAGAAAAAATTTTAAAATGAGATTATTTTTAGTCAAAATAATATAATCCAACACAAATTGACATGTTTAGGTAAACTTTAACCCCTATCAGTTGGTTTTGACCCATGTTAAAAGTTTTTGACACTTATTGTAATATTAAATATTTTTCATCTTATGGGTAAATAATGTTATTATGAAAGGAGGATTTTATCATAAGTATTCCATTGATGATATTCTAGTCGATATTTAAAACAATTTTTCTAAAATAATATTTTTTTGTGTTTTAATAAATTTAATAAAATAATATTTTTTATAAAATAACATTAATGTCAATTTTGTTATGACTAATTGAATTTGACTTTTAAAAGATAAAATAAAATAATTGAAAAAAAATTCATTGAATTATAAACACTCTAATGAGTATTTTTTATATAAAAAAATCAAGTACATAATATTTCATTAAAATAATATTACTTTTACCAATTTTTAAATCATTTATATTATTTAGCTTTTAATTGAATAAATATATTGTCAAAGTCACATAAGAATTTGAGGTAATTAATTTATTAATGAGAAATAAATATATATTATCATTATAAATAATAATAGTGTATACTAAAAATAAATATTGATAACATAATATTCATTATAATATTTTTAAATCAAAAATTTAAATATAAAAAAACAAAGATAATGAAATTTTTAATTTTCATTACATAAAATATTATAAAGGTAAATATCAAGGAAATATTAAAAAATGGTAACACATTAGTATCGTGGATGATTATAGAAGAAATATACTCACCAAATAAAATTATATAATGTTTTAGGTTAACATTCTAGTTTTTATCGTAATATTTTTAACCTAATTATCCCATTTAACCATTACCACGATAAAAAAATTATTGTGGTTACAATTCATAATGAATAAAAAAGTAACCTATTTAGAAAATTTGGACATCATTATTCCAACTATCAAATACATTTTTAATATTTTTAACATAAAACTATCATAATTTAATTTCAATTAAAACTAAAAAAACAGGTTTAAATATAGTTTTTCGAAAAATGATTTTTAACGCACAAAAATGTTTTTATACTAAATTAAAGTAAAAAAATTTATTTAAGTGAATATAATTATTTTTTAGTTAAAATAAAATAAATATATTTTATAACAAATCAATAAATGAATTTTACAATATAAATTCTGTAAAACAAAATATAGTTGTAAATGAAAATCTATATTTTTTAATATTTAATAATTAATAAATATTTTTTGAAGTATCTCAAATTATAAAAAAGAGTTAATTTTTTCTATTGATTTCATGAATAATATCTTTTTTAACAAATTAAATTTATACAATTTTCATAAATTATTTATAATATTTTCACACAAAAAATAAATAGACCCCATTTTTAAAAGAAGACAAACTTTTGAGGAATAAAAGCCATATTTTATAAATTGAATAATTTTTACTAGAATTAATCATTATATTTTTACTTATTTAAGATTATATATATATATCGTAAATAATTTAATCATAGATATACCCGCTAATTTAATAGCTATTATACAATGACCATATATAAATTATAATATTTCATGGTTCGTTTAGGATTAGTCTTGTGTGTCGTAGACACTAAAGAACATAATTTTCCTTTAAAAATATTTGGGTGTTATAATTAATCTATTTATAATTCATATAAATTTATAATTTATTATATTCTTTATTAAACATACACTTCTAAAACCACTAATTTTTTTATTTTTGATATTTAAATCTATAAATGTTTATCAATTTTACAATTTTAATATAAATTTATATATTCCTCATTTTAATGAAATATTTTTTTTTCTAATATTCTTGAGGTAATCATATATCTTGAATAAATATTTATATTAATAATTTGTAGATATTTTTTCATTCAAATATTTCAGATACCATTATATTTATAGTTTCCATCATATTACAGACATTCTAATATTTACTCGTAACATTCAATTAATTTTATTCAAGAATATGTACATATAATTTTCAATAAATAAGAAGTTAAATTATTTTATTGAATATTATGAATGAAGGGTGAATTTTTTTAGGTATGTGCATGTTTCATTAGATAAATATAACTATGATAATTAATTTATTTTATGAATCTTAACTTATGTCTAATGATATTATTTTCATCACTTCAGAGCATACACCTAGTGAGACTGCTACTATTGAATCTTCTTCATCAAATGTGGAGGATATATATAAATTTTATAGATATTAGAGTACATTATTACTAAACTATTAACATACTCATATGAATGTGTGTAGTATACTACCAAGGTTCGTGATAACTACGTTGCAAAAAAATCATTTTTTAGATGTTTTTCAGTTTAAATATTTATTTTTTTGTATATATTTTAAATTTCTCGATATTTTTATGACTCTTGGTTTAATCTAGAATATGAAAACAACTTTTAGAGTTCTTGGATTTATTTATTTCATTCATCCAAAATATTTGAAAGATGATCAATTTTCAAAAAAATCATGAAATATTTGAAGTGATTATTGTAAGGAATGGATCTATTGATAATTAAATAGAAGTTTGAAAAGGATAAATAAAATTAAATTTTTAATGTTAATATAATTTTATGAGGCAACATAATCTATTCCATAATATTAATAATATGTTCTATATCAAGTGAATCCAAATCAATATGAATGAGAAGGTGAATTTATTTAATGTAGTGTAATCCATGGGCTTGAGTATACATCAAATATAATGCATCGGGAAACTAGTATTAATATTACATTTCCCGTCATTTTAGTGTCTCATTTATTGATATGAGAGTATTTAATTTCACTTGTAGAGTATGTGTTAGATAACTGAGACAACATCATCCATAACATAGTGCGGGGGAAACATGAGATTTTGTTATATGAAACCTTATATATGATCATCCCCAATATTTCATTCATATATCAATAGAAATGAAACCCTAAACAATATACTATGTTTTGACGGAATAATAATATGTTTTTTATGCACTATTGTTGAAGAATTTAAATATTTTTTTTGTTATAGAAACCCTATTAAGGCATTAAAATTAAACGTAAATGTTGCAAAAAAACCAATTTCATTTGTCTTAAATGCTCATATAGTACATGTTTTAAATGAAATATGAGAACTAAACAAATGATCTATCAATAATATAGGGTACTCCACGGAATCCCCATTACCAATACTCGACCAATCTAATGTACACTGAGTACATATAAAATAATACATTTCCCTATAAATACATAAGGATCTAATTTTATAATGTCTATATTTCAATCTGGTGGATACCATTAATTTATTATATGATTTCATGAATCCCTAAAACACAATTGAGTGATCTTAATTTATGGGTTCAATTAATGAATGTTGTTTTGGAAACCTAAGGAAATAATTAGTTTATGAGGCATAAAGGGAACATTCATAACGTTTGGGGACAAATGTAATCCCCTTAAATTCATGTATAACCAAATGGGGTAGTTAAAACATAATATGGATACATTATAGTTGATTTGATGGAGTGATAAGAGAACCTATGTGGGAAAATATTATTGAACATATCTTTGTGTTTTCAATTTGTGAGACAATTAGAATGATCATATCACATTTATTCCAGTGTAGATTGATAATTAAAATTTAATAATATATATATGTGATTTATCTAGTTATTATAAGTGATCAATTAATTTCAATTGTAAATAATTTTACTAAGAATTATTTATTTTTTGTTTATATATAATGATACATTAGTGATATTATCCACGCATGTATAATAAAAAATAATAAATTTTACATAATTTAATTTGATTAATTATAAATTTTGTGGATAAAACAATAATACAGCTCTACTGTGGTGTAAATGTTGATTAATTTTAATGCATGAATCATTCATTATATTACTATCCTTCTAATACATTATTTATAAAACACTATATTTCTCAACTATTGTTTTATTTAAATGTTTTGGTTGCTGGACAGATTGTTGAAGTCTATCTTAAACACAAATGTCAGGACTCGGTTCCTTGAAGAATTATAGTCTCCTAAGAGGATATAAAATGACCAAATAAAAGATTTTTTGTTGAATCCTATTAGTGTAAATATATTTTTTAATTAATCATTCATTCTATAAGGATGTTACATAGTTAACTCGTATTTAATGTGTTTCATCACCCTCTGAACATACTAGAGAATCTATGGAGTCACACTACAAAGGTCAAAATGAATAATGTTTGTTTTCATTTCCAGTCATAGTGGTTGAGCTTCAAATTTTTTTAATTTATATATAAAATCCCAAAATAGAGTTTAAACATAAAAAATTATATTAATAGAATCACCAATTTCATTGATTACAAATTACACTACATTTATTAACACAGTTTCTTGGTTTATAGGAATTTTTAAACATAGATACCTCTTATTTCATGATTAGAACCTCTCATAATATATGTAGAAAGTGAATTCCACACAATATAAGATAATAACACATAGGATATGGAGGAAGATTTTCTTTTCAGATTTCATTGTAAAAAGGAGGAGTGCTATTTTCTATATAAAATTTTGATTAATTAAAAAATTCAATCCAAAGTGAGAAACCTGTATTTCATTAGGGTCTTTCTAATCCCATCAAACATTATACAAACTCCAAATAGTAGGACATGTGATATTAATCCTCAATACCTTAATAATCTAGTTGTATTTATTTTGAATCCGTTAAAAAATATGTTTGATTATAATACTATTCTATTTTATTCATTAAAATACATTCCACTTAATATAGAATGTGAATATAGTATAAAAATCATGTCATTTTCCAATTAATTCAATGAAAAAGCTTGTAATTGTCTGTTACAACAAGAAAAAATATTTTATAACACACATGAGGAAAATTACAATGGATTAATTGAATTCAATTGTATATTTTTATGAATGCAATTGTAATTTTTATTATGGTTTCACAGCCATTTTTGTCAAAACCCATGAATTTTTTATAAACATCGATTTTTATTTCAAAACTAAGAATTCAAAAATTTGGAAAATTATTTAGATAACATGAATATTTTTTTTGAAATTTAGACATCGAAATCATCCAATGGTGAAGTTTTCATATTTTTTTGAGAAAGTCAAATTATTGGGTAAAAATTAAATACTATTTAAATATATATTATGTTTTATGACATCATAATGACCCAAGAGTGATGTAATAAATAACTAAAAATTAAATTTTCGGCCAATTTATGTTTTAACAATAAAATAATGTGATTTAAGGTTTTATTTATTTATTTTATAAAACATAAGTGGACCCAACAAGAGTTATAAAACATTTTCATTTTTTAAATGAATTTCCATGACAGTGTGACTCACTCCGCATAAGCAACCCTCTTATTTTAAAAAGTTCATCCATTGGCCTTAGAAAATAATTTTTCCCACTACCCTTTGGCATAAGACTTGGGAAAAACCCATGGGATGGTTTGTTGTGTTGATTAGTTTAATGTGGGGTGACCCAAACCTAAATAATAAAGAATTCCCTCTCCTTTCCTATAAAAACCCACCCAAGATCCCACTTACTCTTCAATCAATGCCTTTTTAGTTCGTCCATCCTCTACCCGCCTCTCTCTATAATCCTCCCTGGGCACCCCAAGCTCCCAAGAATCACTCTCAAGCCTCTCTCATGCCTTTTGGATCACTCTTCCAAGTAAGGGATTTCCTCTTTTCTCATGTTTTTTCTCAATTTCATTATGTTGTTATAACATTTTAAATTCAATTAAAAATTTGTGGTATGATTTTTTACAAACCCCATACTTCCCTATTTATGTTTTAATTATGATAGACCATTTACACACTCATTTAATTCATCTTATGCACTCCTATTACCATTCTGAAATTCCGAAAGAAGTTTCTATCCCCTCATTTACATTCAAGCAATTACTTTGTATTATGAATCTCAACTCCCTTAATTATGTTGGAAATTGTTTCTATATGAACCCATTACTGTCCATTTTATGTAAATATGATGAGACACCACTTTCCCTCACATCAACTATTTTTACGAATTTTTATGTCACGCCTTTATGCTTCCAAAATAGCACCATGATTTTCCAAGAAAAAATCATTGTGTAGTGAATACCATACCCATGTATCTATCAATGATATTAAAATGTATTCACATATTAATATTTAATGGTACATTTTGTGTGTATTCCAGATTTATTAATCATGGAATAACTTATGATGTTGAATGATTCCATGTTATATGATAAATGTGGCACACATATGCATGGAATGAATTGTTTAAGAAGGGTGTTCCCTGATAGCGCTTAATGCAATTAGTAACGATTAGTATCATGATACATCAAGTGATATAATAGTTTACTAATTATAATTCATGTTAATTTAGTATTTACTTATTCCCTATGTTTAATGAGCCTTAGATCATATTAAAATCGTGTTAAATGTTGTTGACACATTTCCATGTTATGTTAATTATGTTATATCAAGACTTTATGTTCATGTTTATCTTATTATCAATTGATATGCCTATTTCCTAACATGTATTGTATCTTTCATGTTATTCTTCATTAAATCCCTTATAGGGCTTTATAGCACACCCTTTTCTTATGCATGTCCTCAGGTAATCTCATGCAATGCTATGTTTGATGGAATGTAGTGGTCATATAAAGGATATTTTAAATATGATGTTGTGTCTTCTATTTTATGTTTTTATGTAATGTTCATAATCCCCAAAGACACTAGACCGCTCTATCTTCTATGATGTTTCAAGTTATGTTTTATATGTAATAAATCATGTCTAAGTGTATAATAAACTGAAGGGTAGTTATAGTTGGTATCAAAGGGAGGTTTAGTTATTTTTTGGATTAGGATTAAAAAATCCTAGTGAAGCCTTAGAGAATTGAAAAGTATAATTAAAACATCCCAATTTTTTTGGGTATTGAGTAAGTGTTTTATAAAGAAAATATATATCCATTTCTGGATACGAGCAGGTAGAGGCTGCTCTGGAACAAATGTACCTTGGGGTGAAAACCCCGACATGGAGTTTTGGGCTTGACCCTGGGTATCCTGTTACCTGACAGCTGGCCTTGATTCACTCTTGGTTACAACACTCGTGGGGGATATGCATTGGTAAATTCACTAACTTAGTATGATCCATTATTACGGAAATTTATCTAAGAATATATATGTTAGAAATTAGATCATGGATAACATAGATTGAATCCAATGGATTCATTAGTTAAGGAACTAAATGTTATTTATAAGTCAACCGTTTTGTTTTTGGATTACCCTTTATGTGTTACCCCTAACTTTGCTTTTATTCCATCCATTGGCCGATAATAGGAGGACTCGGGCTAACAACTGATGTGAAGATCATTGAGATGACTGTTCTAATAAGATTCCCTATCTTAAGAGAGCAAGAATCGTGAACGTTGTCACACTTCCTTCTCAGTAAACTCATGATTAGAATAGAAACATGGGTCAATAGGAAAATTAGAAACCCCCTAAGAAAGAACAAGTCGGTATCAAAAGATTCATGCGAAAATGACTCCTTCTTTTAATGGATCATTCTATCCCGAAATCGTTGAAAAATGGATCAACTCCATTGAAATAATATTATCCATCCTTCAGTGTTCTAAACAATAGATGGTTTTTATGGCTGCTTATCATATGGAGGGTGGAACCGACCAATGGTAGAAATTGATCAAAAATACGAAGCCTGAGGAGTATATCGAGGCGTTGGAATAGAAGGATTTCCAAAAGAGGTTTTTTGATAAATATTTTCTGCGCACCCTCCAGATTATGATGGAATGGGACTTCCTTGCCCTCAAGAAAATAGACGATAAATCTATCAGAGCGCATGAGGAAAAAATAACAACGCTTTCATGACACGCCTCTATCATTTTCATTACCCCGAAATTCATGTTTGACCACTTCTATGGTGTTCTAAAACCATGCCTGCAGAATTCTCTAGAGATCTGTGACATGAAGAGCTATGAGGAAATTGTCCAATGTTCCCTCAAGGTTGAAATGGATATCATAGAATCTCAGGGGTATCATGGGGATAAAAAGAATAACGTTGATTTCAATTCTAGAGGTCCGAGGGATAAATCCAACGGTACTAAGAAAATCATGCACCCTAGGATCCAATGGTTTGGAAAAAGAACCCTAGATATTGCTTCAAGGGGAGCAAGAAATTCATTAGGCGTGGAAGAGCAGGGAACATGGCAATTTACTGTCTACAAGAAAAAACCCACGGATGCGATAGATGGGAGGAACTCTCCACTCGACCCTCAATGTGTTATTCAGTGCTTCAACTACAATGAACTGGGGTACTTTGAAAACTAGTGCCCTACTCCAAGGGTTTTCAGTGGAAAACAACAACCTCAAGCCAGCAAGGGAGAGCTTTTTCCATCACTACCCCCGAAGTGAACCCAAACAACGAAGTGGTGACAGGTACGCTAATTATTCATTAAAGAATATAAAATATAATTTTTTATTCTAGCTATATGCATTATTTTATATCATGAATGTTTAGTAGGTCAATCCCAAAACCACCACAAATCATGGAAGTAAACAAATCAGTGAGTATGATAAATGAGGAAATCATTACATCACTTGAATATATCTCTTCCCCTGTCATAATTTGTGGAATGAACTTCCTAGAAATCCTCCTCAAACTCCATCTAGTGGAATTTGAGTAAATTCTCAGCATGTATTGGATTTCCTTGTATAGAGCCAACATTAATTTACATGAGAGGGAAATCACTCTCCATATGGAGAATCGACCACCGATTCTATACAATTACAAGGAGGAAGATGAATCTTTTATAGCTCCATCATCTCAAGCATGAATAATAGTTCCCTTTGAGCATGTGTATCTAGCTCATATGATTGAGTCTAAGGATGTAACCAATATTGAAGACATACCTATTTCAAGGGAATTCACTGAAGTGTTTCCCAAGGAATTTCCTAGTATTCCCCCTCGAAGAGACGTTGAATTCTCAATTGACTTTATAGCTGGGGAATTTATAATATCCAATACTCCATATAGAATGGTCGTTGTGGAGCTTAATAAGATGAAGAAACATCTAAAAGAGAATCTGGATAAAGGATTTATATGCCCATGTGCTTCACCATAGGGTGCACCGGTCCTCTTAGTCAAGAATAAGGATGGGTCAATTCACCTTTGCATCGATTATCACGAGATTAACAAAATCACGATAAAAGATCAAGTATGCTTTCCAAAAAATTGATGACTTGTTCAGTCAGCTGTGTGGTGAACAATACTTCTCCAAAGTGGACTTGGGTTTGAGATATTATCAAGTAAGGGGGAAGAAGAAAGATATCCACAAGACTGCTTCTTGTACAAGATATAGGCACAATGAACTCATAGTAATGCCTTTCAGACTCACTAATGCTCCCAAAATCTTCATGGAATTGTTGAATAGATTCGTTAGATATTACCTCGACAAATTTTTAGAAGTCTTTATAGATGATATTATAATAAACTACAAAACCAAGGGGGATCATGAGGAGCATCTAAGAACTGTACTAGGGATCTTGGGTAAAGAGAATCTCTATGCAATGTACAGAAGGTGTGTGTTCTGGTTGAAGGAGATCTAGTATTTGGGCAATACCATCACAATAAATGGGATATTGTGGATCCCTCCAAGATAGCTTAAATTGTTGAATGGTAGAGGCCATCATCAGTAACAGATATCTATAGCTTCTTTGTGTTATCTAGATATTATCGACGATTTGTGAGAAATTTCTTCACGATTGTACAACCCACATCCAAGCTAACTCGGAAGGGATTAAATTTTTATTGGAGTGATGAATGCGAAGATATGTTCAAGGAGTTGAAAAGGTGTCTTATCACTATACCCGTTCTCACATTATTCATAAGTGGAGAGCATTTTGGGGTATTCAGTGATGCTTCGAAGAAGGGGATAGGTTGTTTCTTGATGCAAAATGACAAAATTTATTGCCTATTCTTCATGGAAATCGAATGTTCATGAGCATAATTATCCAACACATAATCTCTAGTTGGATGTGGTTATCTTAATTTTAAAAAATTGGATGAATTATCTTATTAATGAGAAGTTTGAGATATATACAGGCCAAAAAAATCCTCATGTATATATTCAAACAGAATGATTTGATCGTATACCAACAAAGATGGTTAGATCTGATCAAAGACTATGAATACTCAATCCATTACCACCCCGGGAATGAGAACAAGTGGAAGATTCTCTAAGTATAAAGAACCTAGTAATTTTATCATTGATGCGAATTGCGAAGGATCCAATCTTTTTAGATTTGATTAAGATGGACATGGGAATCATAAAGAAGTGAATATCATCAATCCTTTCACAAATTATTTCTCAACCATCTCTTTTGGAAAGGATAAAGGATGATAAAAAGGATGATGTGGGAATTCAGAAGAAAATGGATGCTATCAGAAAAGGGAAATCCTTGGCGTTCAATGTCAATGAAGAAGGAATTGTGATATTTGAGAAAAGACTATTTGTTCAATCAAGTCCAGAGATGAAGAAAGAAATTTTGGATAATGCACATAGTTCAAATTTCTCTATTCACTGAAGAAACCCAATGATGTATTGAGATCATCAATAGAATTATTAGTGGGATAATGTGAAGATGTAGATCGCAATGTGTACATAAATGTGTCGTGTGTGTTAGGAATTTAAGGAAGAGAGGAGGAAGTCTACGGGAATGATGAAACCATTGTTTATACCCGTATAGCAATGGGATAACATCACCATAGAATTTTTCACCTAAAATCCGATGACATCCAAAGGAAACAATGCAATCTGGGTTACTGTGGATCATCTTACAAAGTCTCCACAATTCATTTCAATTTGGGATGATTTTTCATGAGATGAAATAACACACATTTATATAAGCAATGTGGTAAGGCTGCATGGAGTACCACTACTAATTATATCTGATCGAGATCCATGATTAACCTCTATGTTTTGGAGGAGTCTCCAACATGCTTTGGATACTGAGCTGAACTTCAGTACGGTCTATCATCCTCAAACTGATGGCCAATCTGATAGAACTATTTATAAACTATAATATCTGTTAAGATCACATTTAATGGACATTAATGGAGGATGGGATCAATATCTTCCTCCGGTTGAATTCTCCTATAATAACAGTTTCCACTCGACCATTCGAATGGAACCTTATGAAGCCCTTCATGGGAAGAGGTGTAGAACACCCACATGTTGAGATGAAGTCAGTGAGCGTAAGATTCTAGGACAAGAAATGGATGATGAAATGGCGGAGAAGGTGAAAACTATTCAGCAACATATCAAGGCAACACATGGTTGATAGAAGAGTTAGGCTAATAACCATCGACGAGACCTTGAGTTTAAGGTTGGATACATAGTATTCCTACAATTATCTCCATGGAAGAAGGTTGTGAGGTTTGGAAAGAAATAGATGTTAAGTTCTACGTATATCCTCCCCTTTGAGAACCATGATCGTGTTGGGGATGTGGTCTATCGACTAACACATCCACCTACAATGGCCAAAATACATAATCTCTTTCTTTTATCCCTCTTAAAGAAGTTCTTACCAGACACTTCACATGTAGTCTCTTTAGAGGTAGTACAGTTAAATGATGATATTTCTTACTTAGAGACACTAGTGAAGATCTTAGATTGAAGGGAAAAAGTCCTACGAAATAAGACAATTCCCCTCGTGAAGGTGTTGTGGTGAAACCACAGGATTGAAGAAGTGATTTGGGATTCAAAGAATCTAATGAAGCATGGTTACCCTAAAATCATTCAGTGTGTAAAATTGTAATTTTGAGGGTGACATTTCTTAAGGGGAGATAGTTTAATGACCCACACATTCTTTAATGAAAATTCTATTTATCTAATTAAATTTATTATTATATAAATTGGTTATATGACAAATGGACTTCTTTTTTTTATAGATTTTAAAATATCATTCAGAATTGTGACTGTTTCTAATATAGTCATTGAACAGTGATCACATGATTTGTATAAATATAGGGCTTTAACCAATCCAATTTACTCAAACAAAGGAAGTGATGTCCTCATCTAGAAGACTTTCCCCATTTGAACCCCATATGTTGGAACTCATAATGGAGGTGGTGTCATTGGGCTTCACTCTGGACCAAGCCTAAGCTGAGATTCATCATGTTAAGCTCGAACGGAACCGCCTACGAGAGAAGTGGATGTTTAAAAAGATTACCACCCGGGAAGTGTTATCCGAGACACCCCAAGAGTTTTTCACCAATACACACCTTACCCTTCAATCATATGCGGGTGTTATAAGGGGTTATGTAACAAGACCATATCACTATGATTATGTGCATTAAATATTATATAATAATGAATATTCATTCATTTTATTATTTTTACTTTGTAAATAGTTTTTAAAGCGCAAATATTATTTTTATTTAATATTCAACTAAGAAATCTATTTTGATGAATTAATGGATTTTTTAATTAAATATTATTTTATAAAAATAATATTATTATTAAATTATTTTTTGTTAAATATTAATGATCTTATAATTTTATGAATTCAATTGTAGGTTTTATTAAGGTTTGAAAACTGTTTTTTTTTTCAAACTCAAGAATTTTTTATAAATGTTGGTTTTTATTTTAGAATTAAAAATTCAAATATTTAAAAATATATTTAGATAAAATGAATATTATTTTTGGAATAAGACATCAAAATTATCCAATGGTGAATTGTTCATAATTTTTTGAGAGAGTCAAATTTTTGGGTACAAATTAAATACTATTTAAATATATAATGTGTATTATGAGATCATAATGACCCAATAGTTATGTAATAAAATAATATAAATGATATTTTTAGAAAATATATGTTTTATCATTAATATAATGTGATTTTAGATTAGTTTGATTAATTTTATAAACTTTTATTTGACCCTCCAAGAGTTATAAAAAATATCACTTTTTAAATGAATTTACTTGAGACAATGAATCACCTCCACAAAAGAAACCTTATTATTTTAAGAATTTCTGAATTTGGCATTATAAAATATTTTTTTCCACTCCCCTTTGGAAAAAAAATGTGCTGGTTTGTGGTATTGATTAGTTTAATGTGAGGTGACCCAAACCTAAATAATAAAAGGATTACCTCTCCTTTCCTATATAAACCCACCCAACATCCCTCATTCTCTTCAATAAAAGCCTTTGGAGTTCATCCAAATTCTTCCCTATGCTCTCTAGAATCCTCCCATGGAGCCCCAATCTCCCAAGAAGCCTCTCCCAAGCCTCTCCTAAGGCTTTTGGATCACACTTCCAAGTAAGAGATTTTCTCTTTTCTCATTTTTGTCCCAATTTCATTATGTTGTTATACCCTTTAAATTTCAATTACAAATGTTGGGGTATGATTTATAACCACCCCATAATTTCCTATTTATGTTTTATTTATGAATTACCACTTTAAATATAATTTTATTTCTTCCATGCACACTCATTACTATTCTGAAATTACGTAAGAAGATTTTCTCTCCTCATTTACATTCAAGCAATTCCTTTGTATTATGAATCTAAATTCTTGTACTTATGTTGGGACATGATTCTATATGAACCCCTTACATTCCACTTCATTTAAATATTTTGTGAAACCCTTTTATATCTCATCATCCATCTTTATGAATTTTAGGTCACGCCGTTAAGCTGCCGAAATGGCACCGCAATTTTCCATGCCAAAGTCATTGTGTAGTGAATACCATACCCATGTCTCAATCAAGGGTATTCAACTTTGTGCACATATAAATATTGAATGGTACATTCAATTGTTTATTACACATTTATTAATTTTTGAATAACTGATGATGTTGAATGATTCAATGTTATATGATCCAGGTGGCACACTTATGAATGAAATGCAATGCTTAAGAAGGGTGCGCCCTGATACCGTTTCAATGAATTAGGTAAAGATTAGTATAATGATATGTCAAGTGAAATGAGGGTTTACTCTTTCTTAATCAAGTAAAATGAGGATTTATCCATGCTCTATGTACAATGAGCCTTGGCTCATTCTAAATTCATTTTAAATGTTTATCCCACATTTCTATGTTATGTTAATCATGTTATATCATGACTTTATGTTCATGCTTATCTTATACTACGTTGATATGACTATTGCCTAACATGTATTTTATCTTCCAGGTTATGCCTCTTTAACTCCCTTATTGGGGTTTACAGCACACCGTTTCTTTATGGATGTCCTCAGGTTATCCCATGCAATGCTAAGTACGAGGGAATGTTGTGGTCATGTAAAGGATGTTTTCAATAAGGTGTTGCATCCTGTGTTTTAAGTTGTTACGTAATGTTCTTAATCCCCAAAGACACTAGACCTCTTGATTATCTATGTTTTATAATGTGAAGTTTTTTATGTAATAAATCAAGTCATTTTTGTAATAAACTAAATGGTTGTTATAACCCATGTCCACAAGATGCATGTATCATTTAAGGAGTCTTCCTGATTTTAACTCCAATGTTAATATATATTTTCTTGGAGTTCTATTTTTATGGGTTTCCTTATAATAATTTTACTAGGATTTGTGTGTTGGTGAATATAAAACATTGTGAATGAAATTTGTTTGTACTACAGGGTAATTTATTGGTTTATTGATTATTTTGGACTTGTTTGTGGGCCATAGGGGGGGAAACAATTTTTCATCTAGTTAATTAGATCACCAAGTGGGAAAAGTCCTAAAAACCATATAAAAAAGTTTGGTACATGTGTTTTCTATGAGAATAATTAGTTATAGTGTTACTAAATGTGTTACCAAGATAGAAAAAACATGGCACTATGTGGGGTAAAATATAGAGTCCCCATTGAGGATGTTTCTCAATGAAGGTGGTAGAATGTAGACCCATAGAATGTTAACGTGTTGACTGAATAATATTTACTATCCTTGAAAATAAGGTAAACCTCTCATTTTGTGGGATACCTAATTGTAACTCCATGTTTATTAAATATTAATATAGATTAGGGTGAAGATAGGTGACCTACTTTATTTTTTTCAAGATATCTATCTCTGAGGACATTGAACATTGAACAAAGATGTATTGATGTATGGGAAAATTAATTACTCTATTGGACATTTTAGGGAAATAGTTGTTCCCCATAGGAGAAAAAAACATTTCTATATTGTAACTAGTTGAATTATTCCACAATTATACCAAGAATCCACATTTAAACTATTTTATTCATTAATTGATAATATATAGGGACAATTCAATGTGATTAAAGGACACAAAGAAGAATCAAATGATTTTTTACTAACCCCAAATTCTTACATTTTAATAATTTCTTTGCTGATTCAATTGAAAAAATGAAATTTTCTATTATATGTAATTATAGATTTGGATTATTCATAAATAATATACCATGAGAGATAAATGGATTTTTTGGAAACACAATGATATAATTGAGAGAGGGATACATGGATATGATATCCATAGTAGGAAAAAAATAAAGGGAAATATAAATAGTGTATTGTGTAACATGAAGTGGATGTTTAAAATATATTACAAGATACTTTTCAAGAAGGTAAATAGATGGTACTGAAAAGGAAAATGTAGAACATGTAATGGTTTTGGATAATGAAAATAAAGAAATACAGATATGCGACTAAAATATATTCTTGATCATGATTGCATATATTGATTTAGTATATTATAAACTACATAAATCATATCCTAAAATAAAATGAAAACTCCAAGATAGCATCATAATAAGTATTTATGTCTTGATGATTATTTATTCAATAATTATTGGGAATTAATGTATATTATTTTTTCCCATGAACTTTAGTTTTAATTTATAGTGGGGTTAAAACCAGTTTAATTATGTATGGATGTTATACAGAGGTGGAAGTATGGAATTTTTAGTATATAGATGTAATGAGTGATTTTCTAGAAAAAAAATATATGATGTAATACCCAAAATAAAATGGACTATTCCATGACATATACTGGAAACTAAATGATGGATATTTTCTATGTCCAAATGAGTATTCAACACATTCATTAGGACAACCATTGAATCCAACTACTAAGATGTAATGGATGATATGAACATCAATTATATCATTCCAAGCATTAGAGGAAAACATCCAGTACATGTCGATGCTAGATAAAGGATATCATATTCATAGTGGGCGATCAAGGTGGAGGGAATTATTACAGTAAAGCCTGTAATTATAAAAGGTAATGAGGTGAGTGCAGTGTATTCAGCATATAGAAGAAACTACACAAGGAAAAAAATATTGTTGGATTACAAGTATTAACCAAAAAGATCAATAAAAATGATGCAAATTAGTAATTTTGGATTTTTAAATTTACAACTCCATCATGTAGGAAACAAATACTATTGTAGTAACAAAACAGATAGAGGGATTCACTATAAGGTAGAGGATATCATTATATATTGAAGGAATACATGTGTAAAATGGGATGTAGATCAGGAATTCTTTTTGTTGTGGTTTGGGGTGTTTCTGATAAATAGGAAATCAATGAACTACTTAGAAACATGGGTAAATTAAAATGGGAAAAAAATGATACCATTTTTTGGTGGTTATTTAGAATCCCACTATGAAATGGGGATTCCATCAATATGAATTTTTATTATTGTGGATATTCATAAGTAGTAATATTTGGTATTTTGAATATGATGATAAAATGAAGAACATTTTAGAGTGTAAGTATTTTCACATGGAATAATTCATGGAAAAGGGACTGCTCGATGTTTTATATCTTAGGATCGAGATGTTTTGAGTTTTAGAAAATTATGAAGATGAATAAAAAATTTGAATGTGATGGTGACCACACCATGGAGGAAACCAACATGAGATTCTGAAGAACCTATGTGAGACATGGATTATCAAATCATTTTTTTTGTTTCCAATATGTATTATTCCTATACCACTTTTTTTATGAATACTTATGGACAATATTATGGTCGGAGTGACCACACCATAGTGATGATGAGTTAAAATGTCCATATTTTTTCATATCTTTCACATATGAATTGAATTGAAATTGATCCATGATATTCATGGTGTTTCCAATAGATAAAATCATATCATATCTGAAGGAATATGAACTATTAATTTTTTAATGATTTTTTTACCACATCTTGGAATCTATCTAAAGGTTATGCGATGTTGAAGGATTAAATTTTCAAAAAGTGGATGATTATGGATGACATGCTTGAAATATTATATTTTTATATCATTTACATAATAAAGATCAAATTATGGAGAAGATATATTTTAGATGAGTGGATGTAAAATAGTGTAAGAAAAAGATGGAGTGTCCATGATAAGAAATGTATTGTCAATTTTGTTCATGTGATGTTCATATAAGACCTATGAAATAGAAGTTTGTGGATATCAGAAGAACTTGTCTATATCTATTTCAAATACTACTATGTTGACATCGTATATATTGAAAGGGTATTCATAATCTGTATCCTATATGAAGTGGGGAATAAATTATATGATTGAATGTAGTGGAACTAGGGTGGTATTTTTTTTCTACTAAGAATTATATGGGGACTAACTCTAGGATTAGAAGTTCTCTAGACTAATTACACAAAATATTAGTGAGGTTAGTGGATTTTTTTTCATTATAGATCATTATTTCATGATCCTTGGATTATCAGAATGATTGTGAACCAATTATAAGGTTTGTTCCTTGTGTGTATGCTTGATTTAAATTAAATTACACATAATCAGTTGATGTTATTAATAAGCCGTTGATAAAAATAGTTTGGTTGATGATATGTGAGAAAATAATCATTCATCATAAAAGAAAGAACTAGGCATGATCCTAATAACACTAAGGTGATAATCTTCTAGGGTTTTGAGTGATTCAGTAAAAAGTGTTAATGTAGGTTAATTTTACACACCCTAATTAAACCATATCAAGGATTATATCATTAATGGAAATACTGGTTCTTAACTATTGTTATCAGAAAATATGTCTGTTTCATTCAATTAGATTCACTCTGAAGTGATATGATTTATTTTTAGTGTGGATTATTCGTCATCACAAACATTCTTATTGACATATTGAATGAAAATGAATTTTAAGAATAATTAATAATCTAATGCATCTATATAATGAATAAATGTTTGGGAAAAGTTTTATTTGTATAGAAGAATCCAATATCTATAAAAGGAAAGGATTTTATGACATGAATTATGAATTTAATATTTCATTCAATAATACTATAGGATTATCATAAGATACTAATTTCTAAAACGAAATAAAATACACTTATGAAAATGACATGATAAGGATCCCATGAAATATAATTTACCCTTATTAGAGGTGATATATAAGTGGATAAAGAATAAAACATAAATTAAAATTATAGTAATAAGTTAAATATATTCATTCAAAAGTGATTAAAGTTAAATTTTATAAATTAAAAATATTTTTAATGAGACTGATTTAAGTAGAAACCATTATAAGGGAAAAAATTATTCCTAAGATTTTTAATTAGTAGATATTTCATATAAATTGAAAATCAATAATGTAAGTCCTATGAAAAAAACCATGAATAAAAAGTGGTTCAAATTATGATGGAGAGGATAAATAAATTTGTGGTAAACAATTTAGAATTAGTTGATGAAAAAAAATCACAAATAAAATGTAATGTTCCTTTAGTGAAGATATTAAGAAAATGGTTGTAGAGATAAATGGTCAACATGACCTACACTGCGAAACATCTCATTATATAAGGAAAAAAATCCATGACAAAATGTATGAAATATTGAATTTTATATCTCAAGACAAAATATGATGATATTATGAAACATATAATTAATTATGGATAAAGGTTGTGATATATGAAATCATATTTAATTTAGAAGTATTATAATATCCAAATGCTTGAGATGTGGCTAACAATCAATAGTAAGAAGAAGAAGGTCCATTCAATTACATCATCATAAAGTGTAAATCTATAATATGATATGATGAATAATATTTATTCTAAATTTGAAATTTAATAGTCCCAATTAAAGGAATATATTAAGAGATACTATTATTGAATTGGGTTATATTGATTGAGTACATGCATATAAGAATAAGAGATCAGTAAATAAAATAAATGCACAAACCCCACTACTCATCTAAATAATGATTTTGTAAGGTATTCTATTAGTGACTGATTATTTATAAATTCTTACCATGGAAACATGTCTCAAAATTATTGTCTGAAACTGGTTCAAGATGTTACATTAAAACCATAAATTTATTGACTATTAGGATTATAAAACAAAGTAGAATAACATCTATTATGTTATAAAATAGATTCCCATTATTTCAGGAATGTATTTATGGACCTCAGATAATGTTGCAAATCAATTTATTCATGAAATCCTTATTGGAAAGAAGAAAAACAATTTTCGAGGACAAATAAATTCATGACATCTATAAGATGGATGTATGAGATATTGAAGAAATAATTATCAGGTAAAAATTTGTTCGAATTAGATTTGATGGTTATCAATGAGGAAATATACATCACATGCCTCTATGGTAAAACAATCACTATAACATAAGTGATAATCATCCGTGTTAGTCCCATCTTATAGGGGATAAAACCATAATAATAAATGGAACTCTTGTGTATAAAAAAAAGAAATATGTATGAATTGGAATTGAATCAAAATAGATGTATAACCCATTCCAAAAAATGAGAATATGTAATGACGTTTATAAAATTGGTATCACCCAATGAAGAACCACTCTAATGGAATAAAAGAAAGTGGGTAGTAATGGTCTCATTGACAAAGAGTAGTAACATTCCTCCACATGAAAAAATTTGTTAGATCTCTTATATCCATTTATTTAAATTAGGGTAACCATTTTAGAAGTGTTTTAGGATATTCGGAGATGTGGTCTATGGGGAAGATACATCGAGAGATGAAACTAATATTGTTATGTGTTCCAAAGTTCCAAATAATGTTGATAGTAGTGTATGTGGTAACGTGTTAAAGTTGTTACTAATATAATTCGTGTATTGGAAATTATAATTTGTGTTGAAAATGGGGTATCTAGGGAATTTGGAGGTGTTTCCAGAAAAACTCATTTAAATAATTATTGTACGGTTATAGATATTTAATAAGATATCTTGATAGAGTAATAGAAATACATATTATTTTCAAGATATATTTTATTTTCTGCACAAGTTATATCAATTGATGGTTTTAATGATATTAAAGGTTTCTAGATCGATGAATTTCATGATGAATATTTATCTATATTAATTAATTAATATTATGAATTTTGAGAAACATTGAAGATATATATCCACATATGGTTTCCTTATTAAACAATGAACGACACTTGATGGATACCAGAAAGAATAGGTGTTAACTGCTAGAACCGGTTTTGATAATTGGTATATGTACCTCTTTACATAGATAATTTTGAATGATGATATTTGGTACGAATCACACACTATGAAATTTATATTCATTTACTAATAGATTTCTTAATGTTTTTATAAATTCATAGGAAGGGTTCTTTGACAAAATATGAGAGTTTTTTATTCTTGTTTATTATTGAAATATCTGAGTGAAATGGATAGTAGCGATATTATAATATTAATATATAATTTTATAGAATGATTTATAACTCTGTATAATTTTATATTTTTTTATTGAAAATTTGGAATTTTAAAAATAAATCACTAAAATTATTTTCGAACACATCCATCAGTGAGGTAATTTTTGAGATTGAATGAAAAAATTTGAATTGTGTTTTATTATTAGAGAATTTCCTAGTGATTATAGAATCATGGATTAATATTTGAAGAGGTGGAGCATATATTATCCTGATAAGGTGAAAGGGATATAAAATTAATTTGTGTAAGATCTATTGATGATATGAAATTAAAATAATATAGTATCATTTAAAGAGTTATCAAATGTTGTCCCCAAAAAATATTCAAATTTATAAGTTTTTAAGTGAAATCAGATTTGTTTTTTGACATCAAGAAGACATGTGGAGAATGATAACAAATCAAAATGATTTATAACAGATTACAAAGTTAGGTTAATTTGGCCAATGTATATTGATACATGTGTATGTGATATTTATTCAAGATTAGTGTAATGGCGACAAAGAAAAACTAAGAATTCATGAATCTACCTGACCATTAAAGGGGTAACATAAATTAAGATATGAGGAATCTTTGTGATGATAGGCAGGTGTGTTGGGTTCTTGAAGGATGTAAAAAAATTAAAAGTGTTGTATTTTTGTCATTATATTGAGGATTTATTTTGTATGATATTATAACATTAAAATAGTATTGGTGTTTTTTGTGTTGGATTATTTTTCCACAAAAATTAGTTTTTTTTATTTGTAGTGTTGTTACTATGGTGAGTAAGACATGATGTTTTTAGGAAATGGACTGAATATCTTCTTATAGATACATTTATTAAAAGATTTGGGTAAAACATAGAATTTATTCTACCTAAAGGAATGGGTACACCATATAGAATACATTGGAAAAAACTTGGGGGAGTTTAGTGGTGAACTAAAAGGTTGTTGATCCCTTGGTCAACAGCACCAATCATAATATGCACTATAACAAGAATATTGATAAAGGTTTTATAATATGTTGTTTTGGATAGGACACATAGTATATGTGAGTTCAATATATAGTAAATAATTAACAAATTGGTTTGCCACTATGGTAGGATAGTGGTCGTAGTGAGGGGAAACACTATGGGTGTAAATGTGGTGAGTGTAGTGAACTATATATGATATAGAAGAGGATACAAAAATAAATTTGTCCATATGGTTTGAATCATTTTATGGATGATGGAAGTTTTGGTTGAATGCGTCCCTAATTAAAATGGGGAGCTACTTGGTATTTCAGGGGTCCGTTTTTTAGGGAGCTAATGTTAAATTGAAAATTCACAAACAACTTGGATTCTTGAATCTGATTTTTTTTTGAAAAATAAGGATACAACATTATCATTTACCAAATGGTGGATATTAATAATCTCTATGTGAAGTAGGGATGCCCACTACATGATTTTTTGATTATCATGGGGGATGATGAGATAAATTTTTGATACTTTTAAATATGTAGGCAAAACAAGAAAAGGAACCCTTGAAATAAGATGTTTAAAAATAATTTTATCTTTAAGAAGATATAACTCTATGTCATGGTGTATATGCTCGAGGGGTGTAGAGTTTTGAGAGATTTGGGAATCGATGAAAAAATAGATAAAGATTTATGACCACATTTTGGATGATGTTATGGTGGAATTTTCTTTGTTCCTATGTGAAAATGGAAGGCTCATGACTTGGGTATTCGTTTCCATGGTGAAAAATTCAAATAGAAAACTTTTTTTGTAGGATACAAAAATCAATTATGTATTACAATCATAGGGTGTGGAAGAAGAAAACTTCAAATATTTCTCTTCTAGTGAAGCACAATTGCTGGCCATTACTATCTCACTTGAAGAGTTTCACAATTTGAATACTTAATTAATTTAATTCAACAAAGAATTATTTTTGTTTAATTATAACAATTAATTAAGAAATTGGTATTTAATTTATTTTATTAAAAAGTTAAAGGACATATAGAATTCATATTAAACTAAACTGGCTTGAACTGATAAAATTAAATAGATTATAATTAACACACTTTTCAGTGTGTTATATTTTTCATTCTATCATTATTATCCTTGGTTTTTTTAATTTATTGTTGAAAATAAAATCATGAAATATAATTATGATTTAATATATTTTATTATATTTTTTAAAATATCAAATTCTTTAATCAATTTATATTTTACATCCTCTTGTAACAAACATTGATAGCACACCTTAGTGGAGAGTGTAACAACATCCAGTACATGGATGCTTCGTATGTCAATTAACTCATTGATTTGATCAATACTACCATTTTAAGAGTGGATCAATGGAGGATATGTAAAATAATGAAATAATAAAATATAAGTAGATTGGTGTTTCATTCCATGGGTGGAAATCTATAAACCCATGAATTCCACTCACATATACAACACAACTAAAAGAAACATTAATAAAGAAATCAATAACACCTATCTTCCCCTGGGACAAGCCTCGGGTCATCCTCCCATTAATGAGGTTAAGATATTTCTTAGAGGAAAGAGAGAATATAAAAATAATAATAATATTCAAAGAATAATAGAGTGTGAAAAGAAGAAGAAAAACAAATAATACCATAATAATTAAGGAATATTACAGATAGATAGAGAGAATAAATAATAATATAAAATTAAATAAATTGGAAATTAAAAACAATAGAATTAGAGAAAGAATGAAGTATAATAATTGTTTGGGTGAAATCAATACAAATTAAAAACATAAAAAATTTAATTTTAGGAAATACATTTAATTAAAATTAAATATAATATAATACTAAAAATAAATATAAAAATAACCAATATGAAAATGAAAAAAAAACATAAGAACTATTAGATCCTCTGTAATGGAATTATCCTTTGGTTCAAACACCCCTATACAATGGGAATATCCTACCCTATTTATATTGAGGTATTTTTTATCTCTCAATTCCTTAAATCGTTTATTTAATTTAAAAAAATTTATATAACCTTTTTATTTAAAAATATCCCCCTGACCTGCTATGTTTTAAATTAGAAACACCTAAAGATTTATTTTTTTAAACTCCCTATTATCATGGACTGAGGATTGGTGGGGGAATATTCTTCATGTGCATGGTGCCTGGGTTTATGTGTCAACAAATTTGGTTGGAATGGAATGAGGTAGTGTTATTGATAATGGTAACAATAGTTGTGAAATGGAAGTAGTGGGAGTGGCGGCCTCTTCCTTCATCCGGGCTTTGAAGTTTTTGGATGAATCTTTGAGATGGATTCATGGGTGTAATTCCACATACCAGAGCATATCCCAGGTTGTGGAAGGACTTCATATTTTCCAAAGAGCATGAGCTTGCTCTACTGAGTGTCATGAATGGTTTTTTTCTAATGAGAGAAGAAGATATATTTGTTAGTGGGTGTAAAAGGTGGAGGAGATCAAGATTCTATGTGTTTGAGTCATGTGGTTTATGATGGATGGTACTGTTTCAGTTAATATAAACTCTACTGCTTAAATAGTATTCCCACGTCAGAATGGAAGAATTGAGTGATGAGTGTTTAAATTGAAATTATTATGATAAACTCATTAGAACCTCATAATAGGGATGTGACCCCATCTACCATCGTACACATACATAGGTGAGGTATCACCACCTAGCCTGAAGAGGTCTTGGAGAGAACTATTCCAATAGTACTCAATATGTAGCACTTCCTCACTGACATGACAATCATTCTGACTAGAAATTATGGCACCCATTCCGACTAGAATGTATGGCTGCCATGCCCTACTTTAGGATGACTAGGTGTCTGACATTCCACTAGTTGGGGTTTCTCAATCCTAGAAAAAAATTTACCTAATCATTTATTATATATAATTTTTAAAGAATATCATAATTAAATTTCAATGATCAAGATTAAATTTTTTCAATAATGTTACATCCATTAAAATTAAATTTTCATAATTTATCAAATTTTGACAAGTAATATTATTATATGAAAATATCCATTGATATTCATCATAAAATCCTTATAATATATTTAATATTATGAGGAAAATATCTCTGTGTCAAATACCGCCACACAAAAACCATGATTTTCCACAAGTATTAAATATATACATAGAATTTAGAATAATACAATTTAAAAATTATTCAAATTTAAAATATTTATCAATATATAACGTCATTTAAAAAATTCTCTATCAAATATCTATTTAATTTCACATTTTGAAAGAAAAATGTAACACAAGTCTTATAATTTTTCCATTTTAAAAATGTTGGTAATTCCATTCTCATTCATTCAAACACCTTACTAATTATTAATAAAAATTCAAATTAGGGATATAAATATATTTATTGTTTTAAATCATACATAATGATATAAATTCAAGTGGATTTATCCATATATATTAATAATGGTTTATTTATCCAATGAATTATAAAGTGACATATTTTGCTACTTTTAAAATATAAAAGGAAATTAAAACCATGAGGACTTTAAGTAATGGTTCAAATTACTAAGATACTTTTGGTTTATAGGGATTAGGGTTCCAAAAATAAGGCTCATTAATGGGTCTTATCATCTTAAGGTATAATTTTTTTTATAAAATAAATTCTCATTGCATTTATCCTCTCTAAAATAAATAATCCCACATCCTAAGCATAATGTGAAGTCATGAATAATGAATGATGTCATGTTTATTGGAAATTTCACTACTTTTTTACATTTTATCCATTTTCAATGTACATTATTAATAATTTATTACTTTTTTTAAATTCATTCTTTGAATAAACATCACATCCTCCACCTAAACACATATGATAAAAACCATTGGTCGAGTAATTGTAATTTTTTATTCATCCATATGATAACCTAGTACTATTTTTTTCATATATTTCCATGAATGGAAAAAACAATGTATAATGACTAATAATAAACATTCCAAATACAAAAGATAACACACCCACACTTTTACCATAAAATGAATTTCATTATTTATCCCATGACTCCATTCACACCCATAGATCATCATTATAATATCCTGACAAATACAATGAGGTGAGTGGGAATGAATAAAAATGGCTTCAAATGTGCTCATCCATAACAAGATCATCCATGGTATCAATGGGATAAATAATTATTGATGAAAATATTCTCATCAATGATAGGGGATTTTCAAAATAAGCTTCAGTAATTTTAATTTTTTTTTCATAATAATTGTCATTAACAAGATTCATTGAATGTTTTAGTAGATTGCATTCCCTAAGATCATTGACGAAATATTATCATGATAAAATAAGAAATATAAAGTTGAGAAATATTTCCAATAATTTGAAATATTTTTTTAAACAATCACTAATGGGATAATTAAAAATGATAAATCAATTTAAATTAAATATGGTTTAAAAATGATGAAAAATGAATGGGAAATTCCATTGACAAGAATAAAATAGTCCCTTCAAATTCTGAGTTCTTATTTTAATATCTATCCTCCACTCTAATAATTCTATTCTTAATTTTTCTCAATCAATATCATTTAACATTGAAATGTAAAATATGGAATTAGATTATTCCTACGAAACTCATGTCTCTTAGATAATTGAGTAAAAGAATAAATTCAAAGTATTGGTATGAATATTGTTTTTTAATGTTCAAAACATGTTTTCATAAAAGAAATGTAAGGAGTTGATAATAAAAAAATAAAAGTGATGTCCATTTTCCATTATTATTTTGTTCCTCCTTCAAATTTACCTTTGGGTATGCCTTGTCCCATCATGGAACAAAAGATGTAAATCACTCATTTTAAATAGAATGATAAGTGCATTAAATTTCCAAAAATCATAGGGGGTGGGATGAATGATAGTCTAAAAAATTATTCTAAATTACTTGAAATAACATTATATTAAGACTTGGTATAGTCCTTAAAGTGGACCCTAGAATTTTATTTCCTCCCCAAATGGAAGAACTATCTATCTTCCATAATCAGTTTGTGGGGAATCTTCTTGGAATTTAACAACCACATTTGGATTTTCCCAACATAAACATTTTTCTCAAGGAGTAATGATATAGGGATAGAGTATACCTAATATTTACCCTTTAGAATTAGTTATATCATGCATGGAGGTGTTCTATGAAGTATGGATCATCCTCCATCTTGGTATCTATGTTTTCAACCTCGTATAGATTTTCAAGTGTTCGATCAATTTAGGATGCATGGAATAAATTATTCAAGGGAATGTAAGAATGAAATTTCACATGAATTTTTTTAAATAATATAAAATTTATACACATCAAATTGGACATCATATGTCTTGTTTTACTCTGGATCATCAAAATTTATTTCATCTAGGGCTTCTGTAATTACTTGTATATCGAAATAAAGGTTCTGAATGTGTTCCATAGTATGTGCATGTGTTTTTTCAACATCTTACAATAAATAATTACATCGATTTTCAGAATATAAAAATAAAAAGTAGTCAGAATTAATAATAAATTAATATTCAATAAAATCAAATAAAAAATAATCCTAGATAAGTTCAACTCCCTTATATAGTCAACTTCAATATAATTATCAATGTTGAGTGATTCTTGGAGTTTGATGTTAGTGGATGTATGTACGTGTCCTGGATCCTCCATATTTTCATCATATTCTGATAATTTTGTGGATTCCTCCTCTTCTATTATTATAGAGAAATGAAAAGCTGATGGATCTTCTACTGTTTAGGGAGTTGGAAGATCATTTTGTACATCATACTCATTCCATAATTCATCCTAATATTGTTGATCTCCCAAACATAGATCATTAGTAATGTCTTTATCATCATGAATCCACTCAAAATCCTTAAGGTAATCTTAGTTCTGTTTATTAAAATCATTTATATGTTGATTTTCCTCAATTTGGGTTTCAACTTCCTTGATATCTTCATAAGTTTGAGTCCTTTCGTTATCATTTAGATTTTATCAACCATGCTCATCAAATATTGATGTTAGTTTATTATCTATAAGATATTTTTATTTTTTTTGATATATATCATAAAAAAATTAGCCATTCATTAGAGGGAATACTTATTATAGTCTATTTATTGTTATTCCACATGTGAGTTACACTTCCATGAAGTGAAAAAATCATCATATGAAAAAATCATCATATTTTTGGATTTTTTACTATTAATAATTAACTACAATGTGTGAAAAGTTATGAAAAATAATTATAGCCATTTTATATTTGTTTTGGATTTGAAAAACTACTATTATCATGCATGGGAAAGAGAAAATTTCTAATATTGTGTCCCTTATGCATCAAAGTGGCTAACTTGGGTCGTCTCACTTGAGGATCACTGTAGTTTATTTACATACATAACCTAATTTATCAAAACTACTTGTTTTTTTGTTTATTATTATTTAATAAATATTAATCTAACATTTTGTTTTTTATTTTATCAAATTATGAAAAAACATTAAGAATGATAATTTAAACTAAACAATAATTAATGGATTAAAATATTGTTAATATAAAGAAATAACTCTATCTTGTGTTTTTGTATTCATTATATCATTGTAGCCCATTATTTCATTAAATTATGTTTGATAATAGAATACTGAATTATCTTGATGTGTTTCTATCATTTTACTTAGCATTGTGAAATATCAAACACCTTATGAAATATAAATTCATCATTCTCCTATAATCAAGGTTGATGTCATAGCTGAGTCGAGAGTGTGATATTGTCCATGGACATGCTCCATCATATGTTCTTCCATCCAGTCATTAGATCGACTCAACATGGTGATGAGATGATGAATGGAAGATAAGGGAAGTTATGAAATAACAGGATAAGAATATATTTTACATTCATGTCATTGGTGGAAATCTCCACACCCATGCATTCTAGTAACATATACAATAATCATAAATAATATTTAAAATGGAATTCAAGAATACCTAACCTCCCCCATGAAAAGTCTTGGGTTAGCCCCTTATCATCAATGGTAAGTGATTACTTTGTGGAAAGAGATAAGAGAATAATAATAATAATAAATTATAGACAGAGAATAGAAGAATAAGAAAAAATAATGTTACAAAAATAAAATTGAAATAAGTAGAGTGAGATAGATATAACAAAAATATAAAATCAAAAAAATTATTAAAATAAATTGAGAAGAAGGAAAAGGAGTAGAAGAAGATAACTTTTGGTATTTAACACCTTAAAAACTAAAACTATGAATGAATTAATTTTATAAAAGAAATTTATTTAAAAATAAATTTAATATAAAAAACAAATGAAAATGTATAGAAGATGAAAATGGAAATAGAATCATGAAATGATATAGCCTTAGTGTTCGCAGCCTCCTTAGTGTTGAACTTCCCTCAGAAGTGGGAATATCCTCCTCTATTGGCATAGGATGATGAAATATCACTCAGTTTATTAAATACTTGATTCAAGGAAAATAATTTTCCATATACTTGTTTATTTTAAAATAACCATGGGATCCAATGTGTTTCAAATTGGAAACAGTTGAATATTTCATATGTCTAAAGTCATTAATGGCATGGAATGAGAAATTATGGTGGTAGATCATTCATGTACATGGTGCATGTGATGATGTTGTAGTATATTTTATGTACCTGCTTTGTGGAAATTTAATTCATCATGACTATCACATCGCTGAAACAAAAATGGTGGGAGTCAAGGTCTCCTCCTTTACCTGGACATTGAAGTGGCTGGATGATGCTTCAAAATAGCTTCATGGGTGACATTCAGAGGTACATAGCTTGTCCCTGATGGTGGAAGGCCATCACATTTTTCAAAGTGAATGATTCTTATATTCCTAGTGGATTCAATGTTGTTTTCCCAGTGATAGAAGAGGTGATGTCGATGAGTGGCTGCCGAGGTGGTATAGACCGACTTACATTTCTTATTATTCATGTTGTTCAAGATAGATGATGTTATTTTAGTATGTTTTGATGGTAACAGTTAAACATGTGTCCCATATTGTAAAAGAAGACCCTAGTGGTGATAATTTAAATCCAATTTCCTCCAAAAAACTTATAATATTCTTTTAAGAGGGATAGGATCCAGTATCACATCACACACAAATATGGGCCATGCCACTCTGCCTAGAGTGAAGGCATTTCCCAAACCTATGCTCGTGGAGCTCCTCGGGTATCACTTCTTAACTAGACCAGAAAGCTTTCATATTGGAATGATTGACTGGCTGACCCCACTGTGGGATGCCGGGGTGGTTGGCCTGCCACCATTTCCGGACTAGTGGGTCTTAAATTTTTTTTACCTAACCGTTTTAAAAAAAAATCAAGAAAATTTCAAAATTAATTTCCCAATTTCAAGATTAATTTTTATTACTATTTAAGTATCCATTTAAATTACATTTTTATACTTCCTCAGTTTTTATAAAAATTATATTTTGAGTGTATATGAATTTAAATTCATTAAAATAGTAGACCAAATATATTTAAAATTTTCAAGAAAATATCATTGCGTCAATCACATTTTATTGTAATTGAGCATGTGGTTTTGGTAGTGAGTTATAAATTCTGAATTATCAAATTTCATATTAGTTAGTTGGAAATTAAATGAGAATCCTTGAATGATGTTCATGGAGTTTTAATTTATGAAAATTGTGGGATATATCAAGGAATATTTAACCATGAATCATGATGGGATTATTTGTTACATCATTCTCTCAATTTAAAAGTGGATGAATTTATAGAATTTTACTCCACACAAACTAGAATGTTATGGTTGATATGATATAAATATTATATCTCCATGTGGTTCACTTATCAAGGATATAATTACTGATAAGATATAGGAGACATATTATAGAGTTATGTGATGTCCCAGATTCCGGATCATTTAAATTAATTATATCTTAAGTAGCATGTGCCACATTAAATAATGAAATAATGAAACATCCAACTAAAATGTAAAAAATATAATAAAATTTATTAAATAAGTTAATAAATACTATATAAAAGTACAATAATAAATTTAAAGAGTTATATGTTACTATTTTTCATTGATTGATATTTTGAAATGATGAATTATTTTCGATGTACCATTCAAAAAAGAATATTGTATTTTACTATAATAAATTAAATTTAATCATAGTTAAAATTTGATCATAATCGTTTGTATTTATATACAGACACATAATGTATAAATATTCAATTATTTTGAAATATACTATGTAATAAGATAAAAAACACTTGATGTTTAGAAAGGTTTTTTTAATAAAAGAAGTTGTTCTTAATATATTTTAATTTCATAAAAAAGATATTTAATAAATTTTTAAATATTAACTTGAATAAAACAACACCATTTTGGGGATAAACAATTCAATAATATCTGATGATTGTTTTTTTGGTATTTTTCCAAAGTAATTGAATTTTATTTGAATAGTGTAAAATTCCATTTTTTAAAATACTATTAAATATCTAGAATCCCATGAATATAATAATAATATAAAAGATATGAAATATTTTTTTACTATAATTGTTTCATTTAGGTAATTGTATATATATTACAATATCATGTAAAAATTACAAACAAACATTTTATATTTAAGAGTAGAAATTCTAATTTCTCGATAATTTGTTCATACACTATACATTAGTATATCCAAATTTGTTTTTATCAATTTAATAAAATTACATGTATTAAAATTCAAAATAAATAGAAAATAATTACTTATAAATGAATCATTATTTTTAGGTATAATGACTATGATTACTTAGTGAAATAATAGTCACCCTGATAAAATGGTTATTTTTTAAAGAATAATTATCTTTTAAATATCATGTATTATTAAAATTACGGTAATTTATATTACTTTTAGTCATTAACAAAATTTTAATATATATATATATATATATATATATATAAATTAACAATCATTAAACCTGTAATAAATTTTAGATAATATTAAGAAAACATAATGATTATGATTACTTTTTCTATAAAAAATGATTTCCACCAAATTTTATCTTTTAATTATAATGTTATGTTAACAGAAAAATAATCATAATTAAGTTAAATCGATCCAACATTTGGAATAATCATGTGAAATTTTTTTAATAAGATTCCACGTATTTTTTTAACAAATTAGTTGAAAATAATACTATTTAATTAACATTAACAAGTTTTTAAGTGACTAAAGAATAGTGGTTTTAATTTCCCTAATTTAACATTACAATTAGATCATTTAGTAATAATGTTTTAGGTCTGAAAGTCTTACAAACTTTTAATATGATAATTTCTTCACTTAAAATAAAACTCATTCATTTCATTCAATTCATGACCCTCAATTAACATTATTATATACTGAAATATACCTCCTCTTCACTCATAAAAGGGGGATAACACAAACCCATTCAATACTGCACTCTTATTTTGAATGTTCCTTATCAAATTTCCAAAATTTCATCTCTTTGAATTCAATTAAATTCCCTTACTCCCAGGGTCATAAAAAAGTATCGTATGTCTCTAAAATCAAATGGCTTCATCAAGAGGAAGTTCAAGGTTACAACATTGGTAACCCATCATTATTATTTGTTCCTTCATAAACCAACAATAACCATAGTATAATAATAAACCCTTCATAATTAGTGTGATAATATTCAATTAAATTATTATTAAGTCCTTTATTTATTATCCTCCTTCTACAAAGAAAAACAATAATCGACCATAGTTTTTCTACATGGATTACCAAATCCATTAAGGGATCTTTTTAGTTTTTCATAACAACCTTCTATTGATAGTTAGAAAATGTAATTTACTAAGGGAATATGATATTTATAAAATTTTGTTGTTTCTTAAATGATAATATATTTTATTTTCTTATTTCTTTCCATTCTATGAAAATAATAGTGTAATCTTTGCGTACATGGGAATTATCACCACAATGAGATGATGTTTCCCTTTTGATTTCTATATAAACCAACATAAATAATCATAAAATGTATATAATTTATAAAAATGATTATATAATCTACCATTAGCATACAATAATTATAAGAAAATGTAGTATATATGTAATTTTTTAAGTAAAAGGAAATAGTACATTTAACTGTGACATACCACCTTTATTTTACATAGACATTTCATTACATGGAAGAAAATAGAATGTTTTAAAAGTGATATTCTATAAAAATAATAACACAACAAAAACTAGTATTATAATCTACTTGAAAGGATTCTTCACGGGTTCAAACTTTGTTAGTTTTACTTCATCTAATATCATTGGGACATAAATCAAATGAATGTATTGAGCATGTACCTAGTAACATAGTAAACAAGGGAGACATTTTGCATGTAATTGCGAATCATATTAATAAAAACATGAGGTGTAACAATATAAGATCATGAAGATAAAATTGGTAATATCATGATAAAAAAAATAAATCATGACATGGAAATGTAAGTACCATATTAAAATGATTCATTCATAATTGTATCACAATAGAATATCATTGAGGTTTCATAGATGAAAATTACCAAGCTTACTCACCAAGGAATCCTAAAACATGTCATATCTAGATATTGAATTATTTACATGGTGTTTTGGAGTGTTATCATGGCGCTCCTTCATATATATTAATTTAATATCAGCCACATTGATAATAATGAATATTTTTTTTCAATAACACATGGAGAACATTTTAATGGTTTCATATTAAACCAGTAAGTATATAAGTGCAAAATGGATTGGTCATAAAATCATTTTTATCCCATAGAAATTGAAAGTGGTGTTTTTATATTTGAATCCCCAAAAAAATTAATTTAAATAAAATCTAGCTGAATACATATTGATTAAAAAAAATTGGGTATCCAAAAAAAAGAAATTCTTATGTAAAAGAGTGAAATTTTATGGGTAGATTTTTAAGCATGATGGGTTTAAAACATTGATTTTGTGAAGGGTAATAAGAGAGAAAATGAAGGTCTCTCATTGATAAAATGTTATTTTAGTAGAAATGGTATGAGAAAAATCATCAGAGTAGAATATAACCTAACATTTATAATACACACACAAACATAATTAAATGAATGTACAAAAAGACGACATGAATTCCCATTCCTTGATGATTTTATCATAAATCATGAGGGTGGGAACAAGTTTGATTAAGAGAACATTGGGGGAATGATTTGATGGAAAATTGACCAAGACATCTTGAAAGATGAATTTGGAATGAATAATAAAGCTGAAATGGGTGGGTATTTATATAAAAAGTGGAATAATTTTGTAAAAATTACCAAATATAGGTCATTGAAATCTGTGTTGTGAAAAATGAAAAACCATTGGCTTACCCAGAGTTATTTCTCATGGTTTTGGACATTTGAGTATAATTTTATGACATTTTAATCCATTAAATTCAATGACCATTTTTATTAAATTTTCGAAATGGAAATGTATATTTTCCAAAAAATATTGCTTTTAAAATAAAATTTCCTATTTTAATGTATTGAAAGAAAATTATAGGTTTAGAAATTAATTAATATTTTCAGAATAATTAATATGAATAGTATATAAATTTCTAGTTCAGGGATATTGGTCAAATAATTATCAAATCATTATGAGTAATATATGAAGTCATAAAACACAATGAAAAACCCAAATTGTATTTAACTATTCACTACAAATGTAAATTTATTATAAATTCGTATAAATTCCACATAACATAATTTTCATGTACTGATTAGAAAAATTATGTTGTTTTTATCTTTATATTATAATTTTATCTTATAAATTTAATCATCTCTATTTATTAAAAAAAATATATGGTTTTAAAAAATTTTAAAATTTCTAACACTTATTAAAATTTTATATGACATCATGAAGTTATTTTAAACATTATATTCAAATAAGTGTGTTTTAAAATATTATTTCATTAAAAAAATAGTAATCAAAATACCAATGTTTATTGTCAAAGTATTTATATTTTCTAAAACTAAAAATATTTTTTACATTCATCCAATAATCAATTTATCACATTCAACTGATATATAAATTTATTTTATTAAAAAAACTATACCCAAAATGTGATTGATTGAGTAACCATTTAATTTATACAATGGTAATCCACATTAAATAACTACTGTCATTACAAATAAACCCTTATTACACCTTTCTATTCCCTACATTTAAGGTGTGTGATAGTGGAATTTTCTTGGGTTGGATCGACTAACATTATTTGTGTGGTAATCTCGACTAACAAAGACATCTCACGTAGGATATTTATTTCAAGGATGGCTTATTAAAGCTTAGCATGGGCATGGTCATGGGTGGAACCTAGTGATTCTAATTCCCTCTGATGTTGTAAGAAATGGACATCAAGAAACTTAACTCTACTAGTTGAGGCCATTATTTCTTCTTTCTAGATTGGTATTTATTTTTCATTACTACATATATACATTAATTATTATAGAAAAATTATTACAGAACCGATATATTTCATATTGGTGAAATAAACTAATAGTTATATTGACCAATATTCATATATGACCAATGGACACATTAATATTTTAACATTAAACATTGTCCCTACTCCCCATTAGGGGAGTAGGGGAATCATATGGAATCACATGATACATAGGCCAATGATAAGGGTAAAATCATTGATTCTATTGAGTCTATTGATGAGGATGATGACCCACCAAATCAAATTGAGGAATTTATTTAAAATCAAGGTATAGGAAGTGAAAATTTTTATTTTTGATGTTGATGGATACATTACTCAAAATCCTAAAGAAATGAAGAAATGTAGTGATTACTCTCACTTTGAAAGAACCATTGTTACACGATCATTACATGACTCTAGGAAAGAAATAATTGAACCCTAAAAATCCAAAACTATAGTTGATCACTCAACTAATTAGGATGATGAAGAAGAAAAAATGAACCATGTATATAAATATTATTATTGTAATAAGGAGGAACAGGGGGAATGATGTCCCATACTAAATGGTGGAACAAGATGAGACCACAATACTGAAATATAGGGATAATATTATTAATAGGGAGAAATAGGTTAAAATCAGAAAGCATCTATCCATAAGTATGATAGATGAATATAAAAAAAATCTAGATTTAAACATCAATGATATTCCTTGGGAATGACTTCTTCCATTTCTCAAATGTTATTCCTCCTCAAGATTTTTTGATTTCTCATTCTTCATAGTGTCTTCTATGGTCCACTAGGATTTGTGGATTATGATTTTTCTTCTCTATATTCTATTTGTGTCTACCAGATTGTTTAGTTTTCAGCATCATTATTATAAAAACTTGATCAAGATTAGTGATGAATTTGGGAGTTAGACATCAATATTGTTTTTCTTTTTTTGGACCACTCTTTTGTTTTGAGATTTTTTCTGCCCTTTTATGTTCTTAGCATTCGAGATTATGCAATGGTTGTATTTTAAGAATATTTAATTGATATTTCAGTGTTGATCAATCTGTAGAAAGTGAAGACATGACTATTGGAAGGTGTTTTTTTTCTATGTGTGATATTTTCTATTTCCCATTTATGTTTATAGGTGAAAGTCGGTGGTTTATGGTCTACATAGGACTACAACTATTTCTTGATAATTATTCTTTATTGTAACAAATTTTATGAAATATTTTGGTTGGTTTCCATGGGGACATCCATCTCAAAAAATGAGTAGATACTTCCATTTCCTGATGAATAAAGATTATTAAAAGAATGATTTGAATGCGGCTAATGAAATTAAATTATTTGAGCAGCCTTCTAAATTTTATGATATTTATACTAGTTGTGGCTAATGATATACTCTCATTGGGTTTCAAGGATCAAAATTGATAGAATGATTTCACTACCTTTTATGATTAATCTAGATTTGGAATGTCTTCAAACATTTTCTCGGGTATTATTCTGCCACTTATTAATAGTTTTGTATATTGTTTGAGACATATTTCCAGATCCAAATCTTGTTATTGAACTGTACACTACATTTCCAGCTCATTCATGTGTTGGTGGAATTGAGAGAACCATCATATACTTTAAATTGTGGTAATGTTTGTTTGTACTATTTATTTATGATATGGTTTCATAGTTGATGGTTGAATTCAAGGTTCACAATACTATATGTTCATGTGAAAACAAATTGATCGCATCAATTCTGATTGTGTTTCCATTTGGCTTCAAGTTCTTATTTTCATGCACTAGATTTCTTTTTTTCATTATGTTTATATTGTCTACACTGTTGTTCTCTACTTTATGGGAGATATTCCCCCATCTTGTATGATTTCACTCATGTGATTTGAGGCATTTTAGAGATATTTAATTTGTCTCTTAAATAGTTTAGATCCTTTTTTATGAATTTATAGTGCTTTTATGGAGTTTCTTCCTTTATTGGATGAGGTGATATCTTAGTAGAAGGCAGGATGTTTAAGGTAGATATGATGTATTGTGATCCTTTGTTTGATCTTTTTGTTACATCATCATGTATCTCCCTAAATTTCTTATTGGTGTAAGATCATTACTCCTCGATCATGTATTGAAACAAATTGTTTCTTTAATAAATTTATTTTGGGCAAGAATTGTGAGAACTAATAATGATAGAGTTTGTTTAAAAACAATTCATCACTAACAATGCTCCATATAAATACCACTTCAAATATTCACTCAAAATTCACTACAATTATTCATAATATTGTATTATCTATTTCAATAGTATTTTTTATTTTACTAATATTTTATTAATTTATATAGTGTTTTTAAGGTGTGCTAATTCTATTAGATTGGGGTTATCCATATTTTCTCATTTCAACTTTTCTATTTTATATTTTTCTACTAATTATAATTTTTGTTATTTTTATAGGGTTTATAGATGATTAATGTAATTATATTTATTAATTTGATAGGGTTTTTTATAAAATTATATAATATAATACAAATTTTCTTAAGAAAATATATCACTTAAAAATAATGGTTTATTAAATTCTTCCCCCTTTAGAAATTTTTTCACAAAAATTTCAACTCATATTCAGTGTTGACAATAGCTAGGGGTACATGTATTTAATTGATTCCTTTGGTTCAAATTTCACCTATTAATACATATGGTTACTCTATAACACTTATACATGGTTATTTGTCCTGTTGTGTATACATTTTTCTTTATGGTAGAAGGTCTCCAATGGTTTCTCTTTATAAGAGAGTTAATGTTCAAGTTATACAACCTACAGATTCGATACGTGTGATAGATTAGGTATGTGCTTCCTCATGATAAAAATTTGGAATAAATCATTTATGTAATCCATATATGGTATTTGTGCTAGTTGATAATCCTATACACATATGCATTCAATGATTTCATAGGGTCTAATTTACACTGGGCTATGCAAACCATTCCTTTCAAATAGCAAGAAACCCTTTAATAGAGAAATCTAATGGAAATTTTGTTTTATCCATCATCAAAATCAATGTACATTTTTATGATTTTCATCATAGGTCTTCTTATGAAATTGAGAAAAATCAATATTTTATTGGATGGAATTAAAAATTTTTATCATCTATTGCACAATATCCGGACAAAGTAGCTTTCCGTCAACCAAATCATCACAATAAGTATGATTTATACATCACTCGCAACAAATAGATTCATATAGTTAAATTTGAATAATCATGTATACTCTAATTTTGTGTGGGAAATAAACTCATGGGAGGTGTTGATCCCATCCACCATTAAATTCCTTTGACGACATTCTCAGCATGTCCTTAGGTTCTTGAATAGTTCATTCAGATTGGCAATTAGTTTGGTGATGATAAGCTATTGTAATGCGCAAACCCCAGTTACAGAGAGTCGGTGCAATATTACATTACATGATCATGATACAGGGAAATCATGTCTTGAAAGACCGATTAGTGTAGTAGCCTTAGAAATACTAGATACATTCATAAGTTTTATATTACAATATAAAATGAAAATCAGCCACAACATTCACTACTAAAAAAACGGAATATATCATCGCTAAAAAGGGCTTTAACAGTGATAAAAAGAAATGTAATGCTCAGTGCTAATATAGGGGGTCCGTTTTATCAGTGCTATGAAAAGCACTGATAATGGTCAAAAAAATTTTAAAAAACAAATAATTAAAAATAATAAGGGGGAGTGCTTTTGTCAACGGATCACACCCCATTTACCAGCGCTAGGAGGTCTCCCGCGTGCTTCCCTTCCTGCACATCCTTATGCGCGCACACCCCCTTCGCTTCCACATGAACTTGAACCCGGGACTTCCCCCTTTCGCGGCTGCACCTTTACCACTATTCCATTTCGTTTTGTTCTCTATTTAATGATATATATTTATAGTTATATTTATTCATATAATGATATAGATTCATATTGATATAAATATATTTATTCATATATTTGTATATATATATTAATTCGTATATTAATAAATTTATATATATTTTTTTAGTTATAAATTTTTATACGTATATTTATTTGTATATTAATATATACTTATAATATTAGTTTTAAATACATTTATGAAAAAATATGTTTTTATGTGTGTTTATAAATAAATAAATACATGCATACATACATACATAGATATAGACAACACACAGACACACACAGAGAGACACACACACACAAACACATATATATTTACGAATAAATACATATATATGTGTATTTGAAAAGCCATTGAATGTACTTACAAATATTAGTTTTAGATAAATTTAAGAAACAATTTGTTTTTTATGTGTGTTTATAAGTAAGTAAATAAATAAATACATAAAAATATACATATATACAACACACATACACACACATAGACACCCACACAAACATAGACACATATATATTTATGAATAAATGCAATATATGTGTATTTATAAATCCATAAAATGTTAAAAAGACCATAAATTATAATCTAGAATTCCATTTCAACACCACAACCAGTAAAATAGAAGAAAATGAAACAATGTTTGATAAGAAATGTGGTATAGACCTAATAGACATCTGGATCAGAAGTTATAATTGTTTGAATGTTAAACAATATGGGTATCCCGACTAAAAACTCGGTTTTGGAGGCATTCTGGGCCTTTTTTGGGCTCTAAATATGTGACAAAGGCTTTTCATAAATCACTAGTGCGTAGAGATCTTTGCAGGCTTCGATTTGATATGCTGTAGAGCTCAAACAGACAACTGGATTAAAAGTTATGGCCGTTTGAAGTTTGAGTTACATTTTCAACATATTTTAGATCTTTTATTAATTGTTTTTATTTTTTGTGTCCTCAAATTGTTATTAAATGATTTTTAATCGATAATAGTAAGAAAATTATTAATTAATAATATTTTTTAAAATTACTTTCAACCCATTTTCACTAAATTTATTATATATTAAATGTAATAGTCTATTTATACGTATCTATAACATATTTATAAAATATATATTGTATCTATATCAATATAAATATACATATATAACAAAATATTATTTTTCATGAAGAATTTATTTTTTGAACCTCAACATTTATCAGCGCTCGTGAACAGCGCTGATAAAGAGGGCCATTATCACGTTTTTTAGCCCTGATAAAAGTGACCCTTTATCAGCGCTTTTTTAGCACTGATAAAGGCCACCTAAATCAGTGCTTCTTTTTTACAGCTGATAAATGTGAAGCACATCCCTTGCCCATTTTTTTAGTAGTGATTGTACCCTTTTGAACACACTTATATCCTTAGCCTATCCCTGCAGGTCAACCATAATATACTTATTCGCATCCTAGGAAAAACAAAACATAGAAAATGGTGAGCTCAGATGGTCAGAAAGGATAATAGTATAGCTGAAACATTCATTAATAAGTATAAACATGTAAGGAAATGTATAAGACTAAAAAATCATTTTAAACTTGAATTTCAGCATAATATGAAAACATAAAATCAAATAATTCCATTTACATATTCACATGGATATTAATCTAGTCGAATAAATACATGAAATATTAATATCCACTTTCATAATGATGGAATTCATAATACCGGAATTTAACTTCTGTGTCAAGGCCTCATGACAGGACCTCGGGGCTAACTGTAAACGGATCCCTACCTGGAGAGCCTATATAACCGGACTCTAACTCGGAGAGCCTCTATAACCGACCTCAATCCCAGAGAGCTTCTGTAACCGGACTCCAAACTGGAGAGCCTATGTAACCAGACTCCAACCTGGAGAGCTTCTCTTATTGGACTCCAACCCGGAGGGTCTGCTGTAAAAGGACCCCAACCCAGAACATACTTGTAGAGACCCGTATCTTGACGTACATGGACATTACATTACTTTTGTGGAATACTTAGTACATAACAAAAACACACACACAAGGATCGTAATAGTTTAGTGTCTTTGGAAACTCTGAACGTAATCTTCTAATCGTAGTGAAAGTTCTTCAATATCTCCCATAAAGTTCATCCCTTTTTCTACCTAAAACCCTTATTTATATCCTGGGGAAAAGAAAACATAAAAGGGTGAGCTCAAATGCTCAGCAAGGGCAAATAAAGGAAATAAAAATCATATCATATCTTTTTGAAAATCAAAACCTGCAAAAGAGATCATGGAATAAATCATAGAAGTGAAAATGAGATACCCATAATCATAACATAAAACTTGAAACTTTGTGGCATGCACACATAATCATGGAAAATAATTTCTTGTTAGTCATGACTCATTGCCAAGACTATCTTAGTGGACAAAGTCCCTTTCTGAACCGAGTTCACTCCTCGTTTCAGTCCTGTATCACTGAACCGAAATAACCTTCCGTTCCAGCCATGTCTATCTCATGAGATATAAAATCTTTACCCAATGCATTGGAGGGAGATATAGGTCCCACCCATCTTATAATGAATCCTTTCTTATGTGTGCCACATAATCATAAAACATACATCATCCCATAACACATGTAACAAAAATGGGATTCTTGAAACATCATGACATCATAAATCAATTCATATAAGATAAAGGAATTCATTAAAATATTTCCATCACAACATAATCAAATCCATGTAATAATAGGGATAAAAACAGAACCCTTTTATTATCTTAGATGGAAAATAATTTTGATAAAATACTTGAAATCCATTCTTGAGGAAAATATCCTTTCTTCTTAAAAAACATTTTTCCTTTCATAACATGTCATACAACTTCAAAATAAAAGAAGTTGATTAAAAATAAACTTGAAAACTTGTAAAGGAAACTTCTTGTAAATAATGATTTAAAAATCCATTCATGCCGTATAAGTTAAAAAAAACATTCTTCGTACCTTTGTCGGAAAAGTCAAAAAGTACCTCGTACGAAAAAAAAAACGACAAAAGATTCCTTTCATATTCTTTACTAAAAACTCACCGAAGGGTAAAATTGGATTTATACTTATGTAAGTGGATGGAAACAATATTACATATTGAAGGAACATGGATGTGGATGATAAAATACACCCCAGTAAATACTTACGAATAAACAATCTCGGATAAAAATGAGATTGTGAAATTTCCCTTACCTTAGGTCCAATTTGCTTCGTATGTGTCCGAACCTCCTGTATAATGATTTAAATAATGTCATTGTCTTATTACAGAATCATATTCATTGTTATGATATCATATATGGTTCACTTATGACATTATATTACCCGTTCTTTTGTAAATTCCATGTTAAAGAAGCGTTTTGGGTAAAATCGTTTCATTTATCGTAGGTGTTTTGACTTGTTGTTCTTGACATAATTATTACTTATATCATGATTTACTTACTTCCAGAATATAAAATATGATTTATATATCATATATATTCAGTATATATATATATATAATAGATAGATAAATAAAATGAAAAAACACCGTTCATGGAGACGGTAGTCCGTACGTACGCATGAACGCTGTTTTTCTTTCCTTATTGTCTTGAAATGGAAGTAAGTAGATGACATACATATGTATATATATACATAAATCCAGTAGCCTTATAATTTCATATATTTCATTATCATTTCTTATATATACATTATAATCATTCTTAAATGGATAACATGGAGAATGAATCTCATCGCGTCGTGGAGACGGTAGTCCGTACGTACGCACGAGCGATGATATCATTTCTATAAATATTGAATTGAATTGGAGTGGATTATACAATATATCAGAATCAATATGATGTTGTAATAACTATGTATATTTATTCTTTACACCATTATACCCATCCATGTAAGGTGGTGGTGGAAAATAGATTACACCACGGCGTGGAGACGGTATTCCGTACGTACGCACGCGCGGTGATTTCATTTTTCCGTAGGATGGATAGATGGTGAAATAGGGTTGTTTCATACTTATAATAACATGTCAGTATATGAGTGATACTGATGTTATTACTTCATAATTAAACAACCTAAGAAGAAGAAGTGGAAGAAGAAATAAAGATGAAAGAATTGGTAACGGTAATTACCTCTTCTTTGAAGTTCCTCTTTGAGACCTCCTCTTAGGGCACTAGAATTGGTCTTTGAGGAAGACCAGAACCTCTAGGATTTTTCTAGGGAAGTGGAGAAGGGATTTTGGCAGGGGTTTGCCGAGCTTTAGTGCTCAAATTGGTGTGATGAGGAGGGGGAGGAGGTGTCCTTTTATAAGGGAGGAGAGGGGCACCTTAGGAATATCTCAAAATATTATTTTATATTAAAGTCAAAATCGGTTTATAATGGTTCCAAAGGGTCTTATTTCGAAGATAAGGTGGGGAGGGGTCTAAATACTATCAACCAATAGAATTTAGACAAGTTTAGGATATTATTTTAACCTTATCAATTAAATTTAACTCTAAGTTAAATAATTTAACTTTTACCATGTCTTTTTGTTTTCTTTCAGTATATGGTTAATAAACTTACTATAACATGCCAAACGAACCCCAAATTGTATATTATTAATACAATATCCTTATCTAAGTCATTTGGCCGAACCTTAGATTTTTAGGAATAAAATAACAATTAATAATGTAATATTTTATTTTAAAACTATTTTGTGTCAATTTTGACACTATTTGATATATGATTTTTGTGAAAGTCATAACAGAATTATATGTTAGAACCAAGTTGCTTAAATCAACACTAATATATCATAGTAACCTAGAATGTTAGTGTAATTCATAAAAAGTCTTAAATTACATTTATTTTGGTATTTATATTATCAATTATGTCAATATTTCATTAATAAGATAATTACTGCATCATTTTTGTGTCATAAATAAATTATATTATTTGATGTCTAAAAATTACAAATAAAATACAATCATGTAGGAAATCTTTTTAGCTTTCTAATGAATATTTATAGTCGAATTTATCTTATGTATAACCCCATATTAAAAATGATTTACTTATTAAACTTTGATTTTAACTATTTTCACCCTTCTTTAAATAAATTAATAATAAATGTCCTAATCTAATCCAAGTGGGCCTAAATGGTCATATTTTATTCCTAAGTTTGTTTTTGGTCGAATTACACTTGTCCAATAGAATTAGGACATGTGTTAGGGTAATATTAATATCATATTTATCCTTAGTTACCCTATTTACTATTAACCGTGGTAAAAAAAGTAAAAAGTTACTATTCACCAAAAAATTATTTTCATCTCATTGAACCACATTTTAGTCCTTGATATTAACCGTGTCTCTCGGATTTTCGAAATTCCATTCACAGAAGCGGTAAAATTAAATTTTATGCAAAATTCAGTTTTTAACCTACCACTTAGTAGTTTCACTATTCATCAAAAATTGATGTTTTTCAGAACAATGCCAAAATTTCATCCCAAGCTATATTTCATATTCCGAATTCAAAAATGAAGTCTATTTTACCAAATTCATAACATAAAAGTTGCATTAATTAATTTTATAATTAAATCCCGTTGTTAAAACAAATAGCGTGTTTTTATGAAACAATATCTATCAAAAGATTGACACTTGTTTATGTCTAGTTTAAATGTGAAACTACATCCAATGACCAACATTGTATTAAATTGTAAAAATATATTCTAAATATACTTTAAAACCACTCAAATTAATGATTTATCACTATTAATTATTTCGATTAAAAAAGTTGTTTTTAATTATAATTTAGTAATTTTCACTATTCATCAGAATATGAAAGTTATCCGAAAAGTACCAAAATTTCACCTTAGGCTAAATTCGATACTCCGAATCCAAAAATAAAGTTCATTTTGAAAAATAAGATTTACTGGATTTCAAAAAGTGGTTATTACTATTCATAACGATTAGTTTTAATAATATTTTTATAGCATATTTTTGTTTAGTGAAACTCGTTATTGCGTACTACACACACTATCGAGGAAGGTTGCGATTGCGTGTAATGCAAGGCAAGTCAAGGATGCGTGTTGTGCAAGCTCCTTTTGGTGTAGCGTACAACACAAGACATTAAAAAGAATATGTTTTCATAAAATCTTGGGCTGTTACATTCTACCCCCCTTAAAATGAATTTCTCCCTCGAAATTCGTCGGGGTTATAAATGGTTTTCTATTCGAAAGTTTCCCACATCGTAAAAAGGAATACCAAAACTTGGCTTTAAAAACTAAAGTATGAAATGTAACGATTACCCAAATAAACTAATTGTTGGGTTTCCACATAGGTAAAAATATGGATATGGAAGAAAAATCTAACCATCATGTTCTGATGGAGAGTGGTAGTGAACATGGCTATGGAAAATCCAGTAATTACAAATCCATAGATTTGTGATGATATAAGGTACCATCTGATTCATCGTCCCTTTGCTTCAGTTCAAGAAACTCTTTCTCCATCTTTGTTCGAAGAATACGAGGGAAGTACTTACTGAAAAACAAGTTCTTGAACTCGTCCCATTCCATGGACTCAATTTCATCTCTTGGCCTCGTATTCTTGATAAGATTCCACCATTGATCAGCTTCACCTTCCAAACGATATACTGCTAAGATGACTTTATCATGTTCAGAACATTGAAGAACTGAAAATATCTTTTCAGTAGTACTGATCCATTGTTCAGCCACAAGTGGATCAGAAGACCCACTGAAAGAAGGTGGACGTTGCCTCATGAAGGACTCAATAGAATATTGTTCCCTTCTCTGCTCATTTGGAAGTCTAGAATGATTCATAGCTTGTGTAAGTATGGCAATAAGATTTTGCACTCCATCTCCCATAACATTTGTTTGTTCAAGAGGGCAATCATTGCATTGTCCATTGCATTGATCAACACGGTTCCTTCGGGTTCTAGCCATCGTCTAAAACCCAAAAAGAATAGTGTGCGAGGCGAAAATCATGCTAGGGAAAACAACATAATAAAGGGGGGGTACCTTCAATATCTAACATCTTAGGTTTAATTCTATGACCGTTAGCGTAATTCTAGTACTATAACCTATACGTATACTTAACCTTAGGGACATCCCTAGACATACCTTAGAAATATCTCTAGGGATCTCACTAACGTTTTCGCATCCTAATTTCCAAAGGTTGACTAAACCTTTCCTCTGATACCAACAGTAGCGGTCTGGAATTACTTCCAGTGGACTACAATTGATACCTATCAGGGCACTCCATGGGCGGCTACACCCCCTGGGCGGGACACACCGCCATCCCCAGTGGCAGCCATTTCCTCATGAAGCCCTTGGGCGGAGAGCCATGCTTCGTCCAACGCTCACATGTGAGAGTTCCCAAGGATCGGATACATTCCTACCTCCTTTGCCTCTGATACCAACTGTAGAGACCCGTATCTTGACGTACATGGACATTACATTACTTTTGCGGAATACTTAGTACATAACAAAAACACACACACAAGGATCGTAATAGTTTAGTGTCTTTGGAAACTCGGAACGTAATCTTCTAATCGTGGTGAAAGTTCTTCAATATCTCCCATAAAGTTCATCCCTTTTTCTACCTAAAACCCTTCTTTATATCCTGGGGAAAAGAAAACATAAAAGGGTGAGCTCAAATGCTCAGCAAGGGAAAATAAAGGAAATAAAAATCATATCATATCTTTTTGAAAATCAAAACCTGCAAAAGAGATCATGGAATAAATCATAGAAGTGAAAATGAGATACCCATAATCATAACATAAAACGTGAAACTTTGTGGCATGCACACATAATCATGGAAAATCATTTCTTGTTAGTCATGACTCATTTCCATGACTATCTTAGTGGACAAAGTCCCTTTCTGAACCGAGTTCACTCCTCGTTTCAGTCCTGTATCACTGAACCGAAATAACCTTCCGTTCCAGCCATGTCTATCTCATGAGATATAAAATCTTTACCCAATGCATTGGAGGGAGATATAGGTCCCACCCATCTTATAATGAATCCTTTCTTATGTGTGCCACATAATCATAAAACATACATCATCCCATAACACATGTAACAAAAATGGGATTCTTGAAACATCATGACAGCATAAATCAATTCATATAAGATAAAGGAATTCATAAAAATATTTCCATCACAACATAATCAAATCCATGTAATAATAGGGATAAAAACAGAACCCTTTTATTATCTTAGATGGAAAATAATTTTGATAAAATACATGAAATCCATTCTTGAGGAAAATATCCTTTCTTCTTCAAAAACATTTTTCCTTTCATAACATGTCATACAAATTCAAAATAAAAGAAGTTTATTAAAAATAAACTTGAAAACTTGTAAAGGAAGCTTCTTGTAAATAATGATTTAAAAATCCATTCATGCCGTATAAGTTAAAAAAAACATTCTTCGTACCTTTGTCGGAAAAGTCAAAAAGTACCTCGTACGAAAAAAAAAACGACAAAAGATTCCTTTCATATTCTTTACTAAAAACTCACCGAAGGGTAAAATTGGTTTTATACTTATGTAAGTGGATGGAAACAATATTACATATTGAAGGAACATGGATGTGGATGATAAAATACACCCCAGTAAATACTTACGAATAAACAATCTCGGATAAAAATGAGATTGTGATATTTCCCTTACCTTAGGTCCAATTTGCTTCGTATGTGTCTGAACCTCCTGTATAATGATTTAAATAATGTCATTGACTTATTACAGAATCATATTCATTGTTATGATATCATATATGGTTCACTTATGAAATTATATTACCCGTTCTTTTGTAAATTCCATGTTAAAGAAGCGTTTTGGGTAAAATCGTTTCATTTATCGTAGGTGTTTTGACTTGTTGTTCTTGACATCATTATTACTTATATCATGATTTACTTACTTCCAGAATATAAAATATGATTTATATATCATATATATTCAGTATATATATATATATAATAGATAGATAAATAAAATGAAAAAAACACCGTTCATGGAGACGGTAGTCCGTACGTACGCATGAACGCTGTTTTTCTTTCCTTATTGTCTTGAAATGGAAGTAAGTAGATGACATACATATGTATATATATACATAAATCCAGTAGCCTTATAATGTCATATATTTCATTATTATTTCTTATATATACATTATAATCATTCTTAAATGGATAACATGGAGAATGAATCTCATCGCGTCGTGGAGACGGTAGTCCGTACGTACGCACGAGCGATGATATCATTTCTATAAATATTGAATTGAATTGGAGTAGATTATACAATATATCAGAATCAATATGATGTTGTAATAACTATGTATAGTTATTCTTTACACCATTATACCCATCCATGTAAGGTGGTGGTGGAAAATAGATTACACCACGGTGTGGAGACGGTATTTCGTACGTACGCACGCGCGGTGATTTCATTTTTCCGTAGGATGGATAGATGGTGAAATAGGGTTGTTTCATACTTATAATAACATGTCAGTATATGAGTGATACTGATGTTATTACTTCATAATTAAACAACCTAAGAAGAAGAAGTGGAAGAAGAAATAAAGATGAAAGAATTGGTAACGGTAATTACCTCTTCTTTGAAGTTCCTCTTTGAGACCTCCTCTTAGGGCACTAGAATTGGTCTTTGAGGAAGACCAGAACCTCTAGGATGTTTCTAGGGAAGTGGAGAAGGGATTTTGGCAGGGGTTGGCCGAGCTTGAGTGCTCAAATTGGTGTGATGAGGAGGGGGAGGAGGTGTCCTTTTATAAGGGAGGAGAGGGGCACCTTAGGAATATCTCAAAATATTATTTTATATTAAAGTCAAAATCGGTTTATAATGGTTCCAAAGGGTCTTATTTCGAAGATAAGGTGGGGAGGGGTCTAAATACTATCAACCAATAGAATTTAGACAAGTTTAGGATATTATTTTAACCTTATCAATTAAATTTAACTCTAAGTTAAATAATTTAACTTTTACCATGTCTTTTTGTTTTCTTTCAGTATATGGTTAATAATCTTACTATAACATGCCAAACGAACCCCAAATTGTATATTATTAATACATATATCCTTATCTAAGTCATTTGGCCGAACCTTAGATTTTTAGGAATAAAATAACAATTAATAATATAATATTTGATTTTGAAACTATTTTGTGTCAATTTTGACACTATTTGATATATGATTTTTGTGAAAGTCATAACAGAATTATATGTTCGAACCAAGTTGCTTAAATCAACACTAATATATCATAGTAACCTATAAAATTAGTGTAATTCATAAAAAGTCTTAAATTACATTTATTTTGGTATTTATATTATCAATTATGTCAATATTTCATTAATAAGATAATTACTGCATCATTTTTGTGTCATAAATAAATTATATTATTTGATGTCTAAAAATTACAAATAAAATACCATCATGTAGGAAATCTTTTTAGCTTTCTAATGAATATTTATAGTCGAATTTATCTTATGTATAACCCCATATTAAAAATGATTTACTTATTAAACATTGATTTTAACTATTTTCACCCTTCTTTAAATAAATTAATAATAAATGTCCTAATCTAATCCAAGTGGGCCTAAATGGTCATATTTTATTCCTAAGTTTGTTTTTGGTCGAATTACACTTTTCCAATAGAATTAGGACATGTGTTAGGGTAATATTAATATCATATTTATCCTTAGTTACCCTATTTACTATTAACCGTGGTAAAAAAAGTAAAAAGTTACTATTCACCAAAAAATTATTTTCATCTCATTGAACCACATTTTAGTCCTTGATATTAACCGTGTCTCTCGGATTTTCTAAATTCCATTCACAGAAGCGGTAAAATTAAATTTTATGCAAAATTCAGTTTTTAACCTACCACTTAGTAGTTTCACTATTCATCAAAAATTGATGTTTTTCAGAACAATGCCAAAATTTCATCCCAAGCTATATTTTATATTCCGAATTCAAAAATGAAGTCTATTTTACCAAATTCATAACATAAAAGTTGCATTAATTAATTTTATAATTAAATCCCACTGTTAAAACAAATAGCGTGTTTTTAAGAAACAATATCTATCAAAAGATTGACACTTGTTTATGTCTAGTTTAAATGTGAAACTACATCCAATGACCAACATTGTATTAAATTGTAAAAATATATTCTAAATATACTTTAAAACCACTCAAATTAATGATTTATCACTATTAATTATTTCGATTAAAAAAGTTGTTTTTAATTATAATTTAGTAATTTTCACTATTCATCAGAATATGAAAGTTATCCGAAAAGTACCAAAATTTCACCTTAGGCTAAATTCGATACTCCGAATCCAAAAATAAAGTTCATTTTGAAAAATAAGATTTACTGGATTTCAAAAAGTGGTTATTACTATTCATAACGGCTAGTTTTAATAATATTTTTATAGCATATCGTTGTTTAGTGAAACTCGTTATTGCGTACTACACACACTATCGAGGAAGGTTGTGATTGCGTGTAATGCAAGTAAAGTCAAGGATGCGTGTTGTGCAAGCTCCTTTTGGTGTAGCGTACAACACAAGACATTAAAAAGAATATTTTTTCATAAAATCTTGGGCTGTTACAATACTAGTCCAACACATTCATCACAAGAATAGTTTGAAATATAAAATAAATTTTTTTATTAAAACTAGCATACGAAATTTCAAAACTTTAACCAATAAACCTGAATGGTATACAAATAGAATATCCAAAGTCAAACATATAACAAAAACATCAATTCAATATGGAAGATTCTATATATAATCGATCAACTTCAAACTATTTTATAATCTATAAAAGGATGTTTTCATATATTAAAATGATTAGTAAAATGCATGGACTAAATTTTAATTTTAAAACATTCATGTAAATAAGAATAAATCATTAAAAACATTTTCAAGACATGGACATTAATGAAAATGACATAGAAGAATAAATCATTAAAAAAATATTTTATTTATAGTTCATAACCAAAATGAGAGACACTTGAATACAATTAGTTGAGGTAATAAAAAATTTATAATATCATGATAATAATGTGATTCATGGAATACTATGTCAAAAGAATGTATATACACCATATAAAATTTATTTGCTGTATAATAACAAAGAAGTCTCAATAGGATGTAAATTGAGATGAAATCCTTTATAAAGTTTATATCCTTAGGTTAAAGATAAATCAATGACATAATTATGTGTGATGAATATAAATACAGTAAATATGATTTGATATTAAGTGTAAATCAGTCATCGGAAATTCTCCTATATTCTTGTTACAACAACACCAATGATTGGATTCTTAACTAAATGAATATAAATTGTGTTATAATAACTCTTATCATGTTCATATTGATGACATGGGAATTTATGAATGCAGTGATTATGTGTATCATAAGTATATCCCCACAATGTGGAGTAGAAATTAATAAATCAATAAATAAATAGTGATTTCACACATAATCTTGGAGTAAGATAATCAATGAAGTTTGTGTAAAACCCAATGAGTATAAATTGATTTTTGAAATTCCCTTTTCGATTTGGTAACATACAAATCATACACTCCATGGAAGAAGGATAATACAATGATGATGTAAATACCCATTAATTAAAGTATATTACACAAAGAATACAATCATGGGGAAGTACAAACACCACATTTCATAATTAGGTGGTGAACATTGGAAATCTCATGAAATTAAAAGTGATATAAGAAACCCATTACCTTCTACTTTTTCTTGGGTGAGGGTACGTTAACCTTCTCTTCTTTGGGTTTTCCTTTTGATTTGATCAAAAGGACTCTATAAGTTGGATTTCTAACCAAATTCAGGCTTCTAAGATGATGGGAAGATAGTTGGAAGTAAATTTGGTTAGGGGTTGGCTGAGCCAAATGGATTTGAAGGTGTCAATTTTTGAGAAGGTGATGTGCCCTTTTATATGATGGGTGAGGGGCACCTTTGGAAAAGATTGAAATAAAATTTTATAATAAATTCAGATTCAATTTCAAATGGCTTAAAAATGATTTATTTCGAGGCTAAGGTGGGGATGGGTATAAATCCTCTTAACCAATAGGTTTTAGACAGGTTTCAGTCAACATATTAAACTTATCTTTTAGACTTAACTCTTAGTTAAATAGATTTACATTTACCATGCCTTCTTGTATTAGTATAATAACTGTCTAATAAACATACTATAAACATCCAAGAGTACCCCAAGTGGTTGATTATTGATATATGAAACCATATCTAAGTCTTTTTTCAGAACATTAGATTTTTAAAAATATAATATCAATTAATAATATAATATTTTTTTAAAAAAACTCATTTATGTCAATTTTGAAAATATTTAGTATTTGTTTTATGTGAATGTCATCACAACTTGATTACTTCTAAAAAGTTACCATTAATCAATACTAACATGTCATATTCACCTATAAAATTAGTGTATGTCAGAAAACATTGAAATTATATTTATTTTAAAACTTATAATACAATTTATTTGATTCTTTTATTAATAATGTAATTACTGCATCATCATTGTGCCATAAATAAATTTATTTATTTAATTTCTAAAAATTATAAATAAAATACCATTATTTATGAAATAAATTTTTATTTCCAAAGAATATTTATAGTCAAAATGATAACTTATATAACCGTATGTAAAAAAAGTAATTTACTAAAAGATATTTGTTTATGTCATTTTTTCCTTTACTATAAGTTAATTAAAATAAACTTTCATTATCATTCATAAGTGGTTCTATGATATCCCAAAATAGACCCAAATATTCCCATGGTTGTCCATGACTCGTCCAATAAGGTTAGGATAAGTGTTAAGGTAATTTTGTATTATTCTAATATACTTTTTACCTTGAATTATCCCATTTACCTTCAACCGCGGTAAATAAAAATAAAAAGTAACTATTCAAAAAAAATTATTTTCAACTTATTGAACAACATTTTACTTACTAATAAAAACCATGTATTTCAGATCTTTAGAAATATTCAATTCCCAGAAGCGTTAAATTTTCATTTAACTGAAGGAGTCGTATTTTTAACAACCACTTTGTGGTTTCACTATTCATCAAAACTGATGTTTTTCAGAAAAATACCAAAAATTCAGACTAATATATATTTGATATTATGAATTAAAAAATGAATTCTATTTTACCAAATTAAAAACATAGATGTTGGATTAAATAATTTAAAATTAATTCCCGTTGTAAAAACAAAAAAGCGTGCTTTTAAGAAATAATAACTGTCAAAAGATTGACCCTTGTTTATGCCCAATTTCAAATTGAAATTTCTTCCCATAACCAAGATTAGATTAAATGGTAAAATTATAATCTAATTACACTTTAAAATTATTTAAAAAGATAATCTAACCATATAAATAAGTATGAATAAAAGGTAACTTTAAATTAAAATACAGTATTCTTACTATTAATTAAAAGATGAACATAATTAGAAAAAAACCAAAATACAATACAAAGTAAATTTTGATATACTAATCCTAAATAATGATTTTATTTTTTCAAATTTAATATTTAAAAGTGTCAAATATTTGATTAAAAAACGGTTCAACATTAAAAGGTGGTAAAATAGCATTTTTTGAAAAATACAAGTCTTTATCTGAAAAATTGTAATTGTTCTTATAATATGTCTAAAAACACATAATATATACGTAAAAATTATAAGGATTATACAAACATTAAAATACAGTTTTTACTATTCATAACCATTTTTTGAACGGTATGTTTGGTAAGTCATCGTGCGCTCGAACTCGGTGTTGTGTGTGGGGAATGCTATTGAATTACTTTAAAGAGATAACGTAATTTGAAATCATAGGGTGTTACATTCTATCCTACTTCAATAAATTTCATCTTCGAAATTTATGCTGAGGATTAAAAACATGGGTTTTGATATTTCAAAATATCGTAGTTGAAATCCCACATCGATAAACTGATTAATGAGGCCTCTATTTTAAAATAAAGCATGGTAAGTATGAAGGTTATAGAAAATCACACATATAATGGCTTCAATGTAGAAAAACATGGATATGGTAGAGAAATATTACCATCATGTTCTGATGGAGAGAGATAGAGAATATTATTAGGATAAAGAAAACGATCTGAAAACAATAAACTTGTGATGGGTTGAAATGTCTTTGATTACCTAGTAGGAAAAGTAAATGGACAACTTTTTTGTTTTAAGTTTATTCTCATAATGTTGAGGAATTTAATTATGAGATTTACGAAGAACAAAAAAAGATATACTTACTTTTTAATTACAGTTTGATCCTTTAATAAATTTCCACCACTAACTCTTCTTTTTACCAAACGATGAGTATTCAAGATGTCTTGTCACACCTGATGATCTAGAATCAACTTCTAGATAATCACATAATACACAAAGGATGAACTATATATTTCCCTCGTCATTAGAGATTTTACAAAAACCAAATAGTTAGTACAATTTCATATGATCCCCAAAATGGATAATTCTTTATAAAAAGAAATACTAATCTTAATTTCTAAAATTAAACCAATAATTTCCAATGTTCAAAAAATACCATTCAATAAAAAATTGTCCTTAAAATCATTTAATATAATCGAAAATAATATTAAAACCCAAAACTCAGATGAATTTGATTATATAGTCTTCCACGTTAAATTGTATCTCCAAATAATATCGACTAATCTTAAAGTCACATGCTTACAAGTAAATAACCTAATCACATATTCACTATGATCGATTAATAATTTACATAAATAACCTAAATATCAATAAATCGAAATCAAAAAAAATCCACCATTAACTCTCATTTGAAATCCCATAGTATTCTATTTTCCTTAGGCATATATTGATTCCAACAGAGTGAACGTCTCCCAAAATAACAGCTATCACTTAATAACCTAATCATTTTCCTGTACTAAGGATATACATTTGATAAGACATAACATCTCAAATTAACTTAAGATCCCAAATTAACTTCTTATTGATCAAAAAAATTATTTAATTAAAATGAATTAGTTACGAAAACTAGGTACATCACGTAGTCCAGTGGTAGGAGAAAAATCCCAATCACAATCTTGTTGTGGGTTTTATTCTCACAGGTTTGTCATATGTGATGGGTTGTCACATGGTCTGCGTGTTGTCCTTTTTCTAAAACTATATTTTATAATATTCCAAAAAATGAGACAAATTCTTCAAATTAATCACCATAACATAATTACATCATAATGTTATCTCATATCTCTCATTTTCATCCCAAAATTTAATAACTTGTAATTTCCTCAAATTCAACGATCATATAAACACAAATGGTTATTTATTCTCATCTAATATTAAAATCCTTAAAATTGGTTTGTAATGAAAATGTGAATTATTCTAATCATATCCCATAGGGAGTGTCGTAACCAAGAGTGCAGCAAGGCCCATTGTCGTGCACCAGTTACCGTTTGAGTCTATCTCAAAGTGGTGTTTTTGGGTTTCACCCCTAGGTACATTTATGCCTAAGCCACCTCTACCTGATCATATCCAAAAAAGGATGTATTTCTTGGAAAACTCACAAAATCATTACATTACCAAAATTCTAGAAAGTTCTTCTATACTAATCCTCACCGTCTATCTTAGGGTAATGTGTTCTAATCAGACATTATCTAAATCAAGTTTCCACAATTTTTACTAAACTTCTTCTAATACAAACTATAATTCCCCAACCCCAGTTACCCATATTCTATGCCTTATTATATTACATTTTCATGATACAGGGAAATCATGTCATGAATGACCGATCAGTTTAGTTTCCGTTGAAATACTAAATACATTCATAAGTTTTACATTATATTATAAAATGAAAACCGCAACAACATTGTCCCATTTTTAACACACTTATATACTTATACTATCCCTACAATCCAACCATAAAATACTACTTCTCATCTTGGAAAAAATAAAACATAGAAAGGGGTGAGCTCAGATGATCAATATGGATAACAATATAGCGAAGAATTTCATAAATAAGTATAAACATTTAATGCAATATATAAGACTAAAACAAATTCCTTTTAAAATTAAACATTATAATAATATGGAAAATATAAAATAAAATAATGTCAGTTACTTATTCACATGGATATTATACTAGTCAAATAATTACATGCAATATTTATAGCCACATTCATAATGATGGAATGCAATATACTAGAGTTTAATTTTTTTGTCAAGGCCTCGTGCCAGGACATAGGGGCTAACTGTAATCAGATCCCAAACCTAAGAGCCTCTATAACCGGACTCCAACTCGGAGAGCCTCTGTAACAGGACTCCAACTCGGAGACCCTCTGTAACCGGACTCGAACCTGGAGAGCCATTGTAACCGGACTCCAACCCGGAGTGCCTCTTTAACTGTACTCCAACCCGGAGAGCCTCTGTAACCGAACACCAAACCGGAGAGTCTCTGTAACCGAACTCCAACCCAGAGGGTCTGCTGTAATTGGACCCCAACCAAGAACAAACTAGTACAACAAATTAATCTTAAGAATAAGTTGAAATATAACATAAATATACGTATTAAAAATATCATACGAAATGTAAATACTTTAACCATAAACCACGAATGTTATTTAAATTGAACATCCACAGTAAAACATTTCACGAAACCTTAAATTAAATATGGAAGATTGTATCTATAATAAATTAACTTCAAAAAAGTTCAAAATCCATCAAAGGAAGTTTTCATAGATGAAAATGATCAATAAAATGCTTTGAGAGAAATACCACTTTTTCATGAACTCGTTTAAAAGTTTCACAATTTATAAAGGAAGTCATTTCAGAGATATTTTTGAATCAAAGTGTCCCATACCACTTTGAAACTTTTAAAAGGAATTTTAATTTTAAAACATTCATTTATATATGAATAAATATTGAATATAATTTTTAACACATGCACATTAATGAGAATGATTTAGAAGAATAAATCATTAAAACAATATTTTAGTTACAGTTCCTAACGAAAATGAAAGATGCTTGAATACAAATAATTGACGTAATAAAAAGTTTATAATATCATAATAATAAATGGATTCTTGATATACTATGTCAAAGGGTAGTATATATACCATATAAAAGTGAGTTGGTGTATAATAAAAAAAAGTCTCAATAGGCTGTAAATTGAGATGAAATCCTTTATAAAGACTGTATCCATAAGTTAAGGATAAATCTATGACATAATTATGTGTGAAAAAAATAAATACACTCAATATAATTATATATTATGTGTAAATAAATCAAAGTACAATCAAACATATTCTTGTTACAACCACCCCAATGACTTGGATGTTTAACTCAATGAGTATAAATTGAGTTAAAATTACTCTTATCAAGTTCATATAAATTAATTGAGAATTTATCAGTGGAGTGATTACGTGTATCATAAGTATATCCACAAAAAGAGGAGTGAAAATTATTAATAAATAAATATATAGTGACTTCACACATAATCTTGGTGTAAAATAATCAATGATGTTTGTGTAAAACTCAATTAGTAGAAATTGATATTTGAAATCCCCTTACTAATTTGGTAACTTACGAAACATAAACCCCATGAAAGAAGGATCATACAATTATTATTTAAATACCCATAAATTAAAGTATATTACACAATGAATATAATCATGGGGTAGTACATACACCACATGCAATAATTATGTGGTGAACAATTGAAATCTCATGAAAGTAAAAGTGACATAAGAAACCCCTTACATTCTACTTTTTCTTGGTCGAGGGTATGTTAACATCCTCTTTTTTGGGTTATTCCTTTTGATTTGATCAAAACGGATCCTTAGATTGGGTTTCTGACCAAAGGAAGGCCTCTTGGTTGATGGGAGGATAGTTGGGAGGATATTGGGGTAGGGTTTGGCAGAGCCAAATGGCTTTGGAGGTGTGAATTTGAGAGAAGGGTATGTTCCCTTTATAAGAGGGGTGAGAGGCATCTTAGGAAAAGATTGATATATTATTTTATAATAAATTCAGATACATTTTCTAATGGCACCAAAATGATTTATTTCAAAGATATAGTGGAGATGGGTCGAAATACACTTAACTAATAGGTTTTAGACAGGTGTGGGCCGCCATATTAACCTTATATTTTAGATTTAACTCTTAGTTAAACAGTTTGACATTTACCAAGTATTATTGTATTATTAAAATAATTGGATAATAAATTTACTATAGACGTACAAGAGAACCCCAAGTGGTTCATTATTGTTATATATAACTTTATCTAGGTTCTTTTCTTGAACTATTTATTTTTAGGAATATAATATCAAATAATAATATAACATTTTTTTTAAATACTCATTTATGTCAATTTTGACACTCTTTAGAATTTGGTGTTTGTGAAAGTCATCACAACTTTATTACTTCTAAAAATATCCATTTAAACAATCCTAACATTTAATATTCGCCTATTAAATTCGTGGATGTCATAAAAACATTGAAATTATATTTATTTTAATATTTATTTTATAATTTATTTGATTCATTTATTAATAAGGTAATTACTGCAACATCATTGTGTTATAAATAAATTAAATTAATTAATGTCAAAAATTATAAATTAAATACTGTTATTTAGGAAATTTCTTTATATTTAAAAATAAAGTAAATATTCCAAATGATAACTTATATAACCCCATGTAAAAATTAATTTACTAAAAGATATATGTTTATGTCATTTTTTCCTTCACTTTAAGTTAATTAAAACAAAGTGTCACTACCACCCTTAAGTAGCTCCATGGAGTCCCAAAATCGACCCAGAGATGCCCATGGTCGGCCATGACTCTTCCAATATGGTTAGGACATGTGTTAAGGTAATTTTGAATTATTATAATATTGTTCTTACCTAGAGTTTCCCTATTTACCTTTAGCAGCGGTAAATAAAAGTAAAAAGTTACTATTCACCAAAAATTATTTTTATCTTATTGAAAATCATTTTACATAAAAATAACAAACATGTATGTAATATTTTGGATATTCAATTCAAAAAAGTGGTATATTTTATTTAACTAAAAATTTCATATTTTTAAAAACCACACAGAGGTTTCACTATTCATCAAAATTGATGTTTTTTCGAAAAAAAACCAAAAATTCAGCCTAAGATATATATGATATAACAAATTAAAAAATGAGGTATATATTACAAAATTACAAACAAAAAAGTTTGATTAATTAATTTAAAATTAATTCTTGTTGTCAAAACAAAAATCGTGGTTTTAAAAAATAATAACTGTCAAAATATTGACACTTTTTTATGCCCAATTTCAAAGTGAAATTTCTTCCAATGAACAAAATTAGATTAAATGGTAAAAATAAAATATAATTACACATTAAACCCATTTATGAAGATAATATAACCATATAAAGAAGTTATATTAAAAGGAAATTTGGAATTAAAATAAAGCATTTTTCACTATTAATTAAAAGATGAACATTATTAGAAAAATACAAAAATTTCATACAAAGTAAATTTTGATATCCTGATTCTATAGAAAAATTATATTTTTTCAGATTTAAAATTTAAAAGTTTCAAATATTGTATTTAAAAAGGGTTCACCATTAAAATGTGGTAATATTGCATTTTTTTGAAAAGTACATTTTTTTTCAGAAAAATTGTATTTGGTCTTATATTATGTTTATAAAACACATAATACATAAGTTAAAATTATATGGAGTACATAAACATTAAAATCTTATTATTACTATTCATAACAGATTTTTTAATGGCATGTTTCATAAGTCGTCATGTGCTCTAACTCGGTGTTATGTGTGGTACCAGCTATTGAATTACTTTAAAGAGATAATGTGCTGTGAAATATTGGGGGTGATATAACTATACTAAAATTCAATTAAATATTGAGTGAATATTGAATACTTCTCCAAAATATTGATATGAAACATGGATCATGATCATATCTGATTTAAATTGGAACCACTTCTATCATCTCCACATCCTTTACATATATTTGGTAATGTTAGAAAAAGCGAGAAATCATCATAAATAGTGATTAAATAAGAATTATTCAGGGGTTGACCCACTATAACACATGTCAAATTAATTCCATTGTATTTTTCTAGAAGACCAGTGATGATTTCCATAGTGATATCATCCAACTTATATATTGGTATAGGAAGTGGTTTTCATACCCCTTTAGGTAGATCCTGCTCTATATTCACTTGTTGACACACAAAGCACCTTGTAGTGTAGTTTGAAATCACTTTTTTCATATTATCCCACAAATAATGATCACAATGGCCGTTATACATTTTAGTGATTCATTGATTTATAGGGAATTTAGATTTATGATCTTTATTAATAAACTCATTTTTTTGTCTCCTGGATAGATGGGACACATATCCTAGTACGAAATTTCATTACAATTTCACAATCAATATTACACTCATGGGACATCTCATTCATCACAACCTCTACCCTATTTTGTTTCAATAAATCTTTTCTTTATGATCTCTCAATCATCTCTTGTAATGATTACAGAGAAATCATTTGGGATTCGATTAATGATTCTCCCACCCATATGATTTTCATGTCTATCCTTACATGGAAATTGATAAATAGTTCTCAGTGAATCCTCATTATTTCTATCATAATTCTATCTTCAGTGTTTAATGCATCGTCGACATTGTTTTCTCTTCCAATGTGATAATGAAATTAATGATCATGGTCTTAAGAAGCTCTAACCAAATTCATTGTGTTATGTTTAGTTACATTTCTCTGAATATATACTTCAAACTATGGTGCTCTATATATACATCACATTTCTCCCTATAAATATTTTTAAAAAATATTTAGCGAATAAACGAATGAACGTTACTCTAGGTTATAAACAAGATACTTCTATATATTAGTATTTAACTGTCCTTATGAGTAAGAGATCACCTTTTCATTTTTCAAGTGGATTCACTCAATACATTTTAGAGATTAATCAATCCAAATAAAAAATACTTCTCCAATAGAGGGTAGTGCTACAAATTTGTAGAAACCAACCTCTTTCTCTATTAATAGGACTTTTATTCAAACTACACTCTCCAGATGAACTAATAATTTTTTTGACTCATGTAGGAATAATGTATAATAATGTTTTGTTTTTTTACAAAGCCCATATAATATCTGAATAATCCAAGGAAACTACAAATATCAATTAAAATTGTAGGATGGTCTAATCTTATAATGATTTTTTTGGTATTCCCAATTAAGATGCCTTCAGGGGTTACAATGTTCGCCAGGAGTATATGTTTTTATAACATCAATTTCAATTTTTTTAGGATTATAGAAATATATTTTCCATCCTTAAATTTTTCAATACAACCCTTAGTTTTTCCTTAGGATCCTCGTGAATTTATAATAAAACCCACAATGAATTTATCACTATAGTCCTTAAAGACTCTATTAATCAAATCAATAAATATTACAAGAGTATTACTCAATCGAAAATCCATATCAATAAACTCATAATGAATATATCATGTTTGTAAGGTTGTATTTGGATTATCATTTTCATCGCCCTTAATTTATGATACCTTGACCAGAGGTTAATATTGGGGAAGAATTTCTCAGCATCAATCTGTTCAAATAAATCATAAATCCTTTGGATATTGTAGTTTTTCTTCACTATGATCCTGTTATGTTCTCTATAATCAATTCATATCCACGTTGATACATCGTTATTCATTAAAATGAGAATAGGTTCTCCCTAAGTATTCCCAATTTGTTAGATAAATACAATCTCCAAAAGATCATGAAGTTGTTTATTTATTTCTACCAACTCCATATTATACATTTTATATGGTGTCATTGATATCGACATGGATCAATGTAAGAGTTCAATGGAGAATGCTACATCTCTTTCTAGGGGTTCCAATTAACTCTCTATGAAATATATCAATGTATTTCCAAATTATGGGTATACTTTCTATACTTATATATCCATTTAAATTTCTCTAATCAATGAACATATTCATAAAGAATACTATGGGAGGTTCTTCTATAAAATCACCACTATGGGATCTCAGCCCTTTGAAAATGACTATAGGCTATACACTCTCACCAAATGTAATTTCATTAATATTGAATTAGTTCATAGAAATATAATTCAAGAGCCTGTCTGGCCCAAGTATTGCGTTAAATTCCACTTTTGGAATTACTACTATATTTGCAATGAGATTATACTCGAAAAATATAATATTTGAGTTTATAAATTTTTTTGACTCTCTTATAATACCTATTTAAGTGTTCACAGATATCTCTACTTATAGTAGAATATGTATTTATTCAATAATAATTTGAAACATGGTTGAAATAACGGAATACGTAGGACTAGAATTAAACAATGTACTTACTAGGTTTGAGAGAACAACAAGTGTACATTTCACAGCATAATTTTGAGCATATACTTATACCCTAATTATTTATAATGTCAATCCTTTATCCCTTTTCTATTTTAGGGGTTTTTAGTTGGTTTCCTCTATTATATTCTTATTTTAACCTTTATTGGAAAATTACCCAAGCTTCTGAATTAAACATCAGGTTGGACTTATACCATCTTCCCTATTATGTTTGGGTTCACATGTTGCGGTTACAAAAATACAACAATATTCTAAGTTATACGGTCTTGTCTTCCACAAATGTAACACATTCAACACCCAAACAAGTGGTCCTCTTAATGAATCATTCCATATTTGTTTCTCATGGGAAGATTCACTTTCTTTCCTCATCATTCATGATTAACATTTTTCCCTGATTTTGGATCCATTTCTCTTTTATTTTCAGTTTTCCAATGTAACTAATGAATCCCTTGATACTCCAATTTATCTTTCTTAAAACTCTGCACTATATCCATACATATTTCATTATCTTGATTTGATAAATTCATCCACATATGGGTCATCAATCCAATGTATAATCTTTCATCACTTATTTAGGATCCGTAACAAAGTTTTAGGTGCATCGAGAATGTCTTGTAATTATTATTTCATAGATTCCCATGGATTAATTTTATTTTTGCTTCATTTCTAGGTATTATTTTTCCCATTACTTTTCCCATTGAATAGGGAAAATATCTATAAAATTGATTCCCCTAAATTATTCTCACTCCATAGAATCAATCTCCCTTCAAGGATTTGGGTTTTTAATCAATGTCTACCCCTAATAAGAGTATCCTTTAATGAGATATACTACTATGGTGACATTCTATAGTAATGAATATTGGATTACAAAATAGATATTTTCTATAGAAGTAATCCATTTTTCAAAAATATATGGGTTAATGGATGCACTAAAAGAAGGTGGCTGTTGATGCACAATGGACACAAAAATATGTTCATTCATTCGAATTGAATCTTGTCTATTAATATGATCAATTTTATTATTAATTAATCATGATTGTTGATTCATCATCCTCATGAGGTTTACCATTATAGAACCCATCTTGTTTGGTTTATCATTAAATCATAGTTCAAGGTTCACATCACTTACGTGGTTCGTCCTGTTTCTCATCATTTTTTGTAAATTCATAAATATTTATTGAGAAACGTGTTACTTTAAAAAATATTATAATTCTAAATTGTTTTATTTATAAAAACATCATGCATGTATATGTTATTCATTAATATCATCTCGTAAAAATTACATTTTATATATGTCCATAATAATTGTTCATAAATAGAAAGTGATTAACTAAACATATCCCCTTTTACTATCAAACCACTTTTATAACAGCGCTCATTCTAATGAACAACATTCCAATCAGGTCTGCAATAACAGGTTTTTTTGTGTTGTTACCCCTAAGTATATCTGTGCCAAATCCACATCAACTTGTAGCATCCAGACAAGGATTTCAATGATTGAAAACATCATTGTCCCGACAATATATAAATTATAATATTTTTTCCAATATATATAATTATCCATATGGTTCTTACTAAAAATTTCAATGCATATTTTCCAAAAATAAATAATCCATCCTATGAAAAAATCTATGTAATATCTCATTTTTAAAAATTAATTTTCAATACACTGAGAAATAAACAAGAACTTTAAATGTTTAGTTTCATAGAAATTAGTAATATAGCATAAAAAATTCATCTAATACACATGAAAGGTTTATTATAGGGTTCAATATAAGTTACTTAAAATAGATGTCATATACATGGGACATTCATCAATTAAATGGGGTCAAAAATATCCTATTAAGGGACTAATCAATGGAAATATTTTTCATGAGATCATGAGGCATATAAATAAGAGAATAATGTATTACAATATAAAATGATCACAAGAACATGATGCATATCATAATAAAAATAAATTCAATCATAACTTCAAATTGTGCCTACAATATAAAAATGAGGCATTTATATGAATACCACTATGTAGTCAAAAATAAATTTCACCAACATTATTCACAAATGTATCATAATAAATTTCATCTCTAGGGATTGAATTATTTAACCAATGTATTAGAGAACTATCAGATTGAAGCCAACATATATCTTACATTAATGTGTTCAATTTTCAATAAAATAAATCATTTTTTAATATCACATGAATAATAAAGTATCGGTTTTATATAAAAGCAATTAATACATAAGAGTTTAATTACCTGATCAATACATCATTTTAATCCACGATAAAGGAATGTCGTTTTTTACATGTAATTCCACAAATAAAGAATTATATTTATTTATATGTGATTACACATGAATAATGAAATTTTTTGGGTATAACATTATTATAATTTCATTTGAAAAATATTGAAATTTGAGATGAAAATTGGCAGCATGATGGGTAAAAAATGTGGTTTTAGAAAATGGTAAATTGAGTGAAAATAATGGTATCACAATGATAAGAAATTATTTTATAAATTTTTTTTTGGAAAGAATAAATAGAAAAGAATTATAAATTCACTTTTTAATTGGTACAAAAAAATAATTACAATAATGGAAAAGAAGATGAGATGAATTCCATTACCATAAACAGTTTCTCCTTTATCTAATGGATGTAACCTTGGAGAATTAAGGACACCTTTGGGGCATTTTTTAAGAAAATGACAATAACATCTCACTCCTAGATATCATGTTTGTACCAAAATATTTACGAAACCATGGATATATGGATTTTTTAGAACATATTTCCATGTTTCTGGAATAACCATGGGTTTTTGGTTTTGTTTCAATAACTATACTCGCAGTTTTCCAATAGATTGTGGTTATATGAAAAAACTATACCTATTGTTTAAAAAACCATGGGTGTAGGTTGTGGTTCAACACATTTACCTATGGTTCTCTAGAAACCATGGGTAAAGGTCTTCCTCATCTCCATGGTTTTGGTAAAACATGGGTATAGCTTTCCGCGTGGGGAGGGGAAAAATTCCTTGGGAAGAAAAAATATTCATTATGAAAACATATTTAGATTTCATTCCACCAATATCCACATTTTAGAAAATATATATAAGTAAATATATATTTATATATAGAAAATAGATTTTTTTGTAGTGGTAAGGTGTGTTGATGGAATAGAGGCACTCCGTGGTTCGAATCTGCTGGTGGTAATATTTTTAAATCCTATAGCCATTGTTTCAGAAATTCAAGTATAGGGTTATTGGAAAAGATGAAAATTTCCCATGAACCTATTCCTAAGGTTCATAAAAAATTTTATATCATTTTTAAACATTGGATATAGATCTTACTTATACTGATAGCTACATCTTCCCAGGTTCTGTAAATAGTGGTTATAGAATATACCCATGGTTTTATGGGATATAACCATGGTTACAAACCATGGGTATAGTTTTATGTTCTATTAGTTTCATGAAGATGGATTGGGTGGTAAGGGGAATGGTATAGTGGGTGGGTATTTATATAAAAAAGGGATCAATTATCTAATAATGTCCGAATATAGGTCATGGAAATCATGGTTATGGAAAATGAAAAACCATTGCATTACCCATGGGTTTTAGGCATTAGAGAAATATTTTATGTTATTTTAATAAATTATAATAAAAAAACATAATACATTTTTTTTGATATGGAATAGTATATTTTCAACAAAATAACATTTTTAAAATAAAATTTTCCATTTCAGTCCTTGGAAAGGCACTTATTGTTTTAGAAATTGATTGAAAACTTTTACAAATAATAATTTTAAAAAAATAAAATATTTTAGGTAATGGATTTTGGTATATTAATAATTAAATAATTATGAAATAAATATGATGTCATAAAACATTTCTAAAACCCAAAACATTTCTTTATTTTTCACTGAATTGTTTATAAAAAAATCTACAAAATTCACCCTAACCTAATTTTAACATGCTAATTTGAAATATATTAATTATTTTCATAATTTAATCCCCTAAATATAATAATTTTTATATCTTTAATAAAAACATCTTTATTTATTGAATAATATTATGTTTTAAGACACCGTCAAATTTCAGACGGAGATAAAAACATCATAGGACAATATAAAATATTTTACCATTAATATTTAATTAAATTTTATTTAAAATACACATTGAAAAACAATTATCTTAATAAATGAGTTTATTATATATGTGTATATATTTTATAAATGAAATATTATGTTTTATTGGATTCTGACCATTAATTTATCAAATTGGTCATAGTTAAACAAATATTGTATTAGAAAATTTTATATCAAAATGGGATTGATATTATAACTGTTTTAATTAAAAATTAGAACGTATAAATTACATAACCTGATCCTATACATATAACCCCTTATTACACCCATATATTCCTTATGGGTATGAGGTGCACTGATGGTAGTTTTATTAGTTGTGTCAGTTAACATTGACCGAGTTGTAATATCCACATACTTGAACTACTCCCATAGGTGATAACATTAAAAATTAACTTGTTGAATCACGGATTAGGATTCTTCAAGGATGAATCCCTATGATTCTACCTGCCTCCCAAATTAATGAAAATGTGCATAAATTTTTTTTGACTCTACTAGTTTAGACCATTATTTCTATTTTTCTATATAATTTACCAATTTTAGTTTCCACATATAAACACTAATTATAATGGATGAAATATTACTAATGGGTATAGTTCAAAATTATTAATTAGTCCAATAGTTATATTCATCAATTGTAACACCCCAAATGATAAAAGGTTAAATGACTAAATGATATATCTCATGTCAACAAGGTGCACCTTCCTTTTCAGAAGCCTATCCGATTTGAACTCCACAGTTAAGCGTGCTTGGTAAGGAGTAGTGATCATGATGGGTGACCTTCTGGAATGTTTCCCAGGGTGTGTGTGGGTGAGGACAAAACACACTGGAAAGTAATTATGTTCACCTCTAGAGAAAAGCATTAGTCTGATGACCCGTTCAGGTATGTGGGTGAACCCTTGGCTCGGGACGACGTGTATGCGGGGCAATTAGTGGTACCTGGTGGGCCAAGACCCTACAACCTTGTGATGGCAGGGTGGTTGTGCTGTCACCGGGACCCAGTTGTCACATTTGGCATTAGAGGCTGTACCCAGCCTTATGAGCGGTGCACTGCCTGGGTTGAGATGTAGGTCCCATAATGAGGATGTTGTGCTCTATGGGGTGGGGGTTGTATCACCCTCAAATGATAAAGGGTTAAATGACTAAATGATATGACACATGTCAACAAGGTGAACCTTCCTTTTTGTGAGCCTATCCGATTAGAACTCCACAGTTAAGCGTCCATGGCTTGGATTAGTGATCATGATGGGTGACCTTCTAGAATGTTTTTCAAGATCTGTGTGAGATGGGAAAAACGCACTAGAAAGGACATGTGTTTGCCTGTGGATTCAATCATTTCTCAGATGACGCATTCAGGAATGTGGGTGGACCCTTGGGTGGGGACCACGTGTATATGGTGCAATTGTTGGTACCTAGCGGGCTAGGACCCGACCACCTTGTTAAGGCGGGGTGGTTGTGCTCTCACTAGGACCCAGTTGTCACATTTTTTATCAGAGGTGATACGCAGCCTTAACTGTGGTGGACTTCCTTGGTTGAGATGTAGGGAACACAACGAGGATGTTGTGCTCTAAAGGGGGGGTGATTGTAACACCCTAAATGATAAAGGGTGGTTATGCAGTCACTGGGACCCAGTTATCACAATTCGTATCAGAGGTGGTACCCAGCCTTATGAGCAGTGCCCTGCTTGGGATGAGATGATGGGACCACAACGAGGATGTTGTTCTCTAAGGGGGTTGGGTGATTGTATCACCCCCAAATGATAAAGGGTTAAATGACTAAATGATATAACTCATTTAAACAGGGTGATCTATCCTTTTTGGGAACCTATCCGATTTAAACTCCACAGTTAAGCATGAATGACCTGATATTTTGATCAAGATGGGTTACCATATGGAATGTTTCCCAGGATGCATATGAGTGAGGAAAAAACACACTAGAATGGACATGTGTTTTCCTGTGGAGACAATCATTAGCCAGACGACCCATTCACGAATGTGGGTGGACCCTTGGGTGGGAACCACGTGTCTACGGAGCAATTGCTGGTACCTGGTGGGCTAGGACCTGACGACCTTAGTAAGGCGTGGTGGTTGTGCTGTCACCAGGACCCAGTTGTCACATTTGGTTTCAGAGGTGGTACCCAGCATTAAGTGTGGTGGAATACCTTGGTTGAGATTTAGGGACCACAATGAGGATGTTGTGCTCTAAAGGGGTGTGATTGTAACACCCCCAAATGATAAAGGGTGATTATGCTGTCACTGGGACCCAGTTGTCACATATGGTATCAGAGGTGGTTCCTAGCCTTATGAGCAGTGCACTGCCTGGGTTGAGAAGTCGGGCCCACAATGAGGATGCTGTTTTCTAAAGGGAGGGGGGTGATTGTATCACCCCCAAATGATAAAGTGTTAAATTAATTAATAATATGACTCATGTCAACAAGGTGCTCCATCCTTTTTGGGAGCCTATCCAATTAGAACTACACAGTTAAGCGTGCTTGACCTGATGCAGTGATCAGGATGAGTGACCTTATGGATAGTTTCCTAGGATGTGTATGAGTGAGGATAAAACACACTAGAATTGAAATTTGATTTCATGTGGATACAATAACTAGCCAGATGACCCATTCATGCATGTGGGTGGAACCTTGGGTGGGGACCACGTGTCTACGGAGCAATTGCTGGTACCTAGTGGGCTATGACCCGACGACCTTGATAAGGCGTGGTGGTTGTGCTATCACTAGGACCCTATTGTCAGATTTGGTTTCAGAGGTGGTACCCACCCTTAAGTGCGGTGCACATCCTGGGTTAAGATGTAGGGCCCACAACGACGATTTTGTTCTCTAAAGGTGGGTGTTTGTAACACCCCCAAATCATAAAGGGTTAAATGACTAAATGATATGGCTCATATAAAAAAGGTGCACATTATTTTTTGGGAGCCTATCCGATTTGAACTCTACAGTTAAGCGTTCTTGGCATGGAGTAGGGATCAATATGGGTGACCTTCTTGGATATTTCACTAGGTGTGTGTAAATAATGACAAAACACCCGGGAAAGGACATGTGTTGGCCTATGGAGACAATCATTAGTCAGATGACCCATTCAGGAAAATGGGTGGACCCTTGGGTGAGGACCACATGTATGCAGGGCAATTGGTGGTACCTGGTGGGCTAGGACCTGATGACCTTGTTAAGGCGGGTTAGTTGTGCTGTAACCGAGACCCAGTTGTCACATCAATGGTCATATTTGTGCAATGGGCATATTACTATTCAAACAATCACATTGATCCCTATAAATTCCATTTCATTATTTCTCTCAATATTCACTATAATTTCTCATAATGTTATATTTTCATTTTCTAATATTTTGATTGGTTTAGTGATATTTTTAATAATTTTTATATTGTTGTCTGTGGGGTAGTGACTCTTTTATATTGGTGTGATCCATATTTTTCAATTTTGGCTTTTCTATTTTAATGTTTTAAAATTGTAATGCTCAACATTTTCATTGGTTTCATAGATAATTATTGTAATGATATTTATTAGTGGGACACGTTTTGGTATAATATTGAATAATATAACACAAATATTTATAGGAATAAAATATTATTTAAATGGAATGGTTCATTACATTAAGGGATAAAGATGAAATATCAATGGAACATTAATAAATTCATTCCATCCATGGACAACATAATTAATTTTATGTATTATGTGCTAATGGAATATAATGTCACATTATAATTATAAAATATGTATTTTATGAGACAATTTTATAAAAAAAATTAACCATAGTCAAAAAACCAAATGTATTATGAATAAATTAATCAAAAAAACATGACTTGTTGATGTAAGTAGAAACTATATTAATGATATGTACAATTAAAAAAAATATGAAAATATGAATAAATAAATGAATATTATAAAACCCCAGAAATTATAAAATAAGAATATTTTATTATATATAATATGAGACAAATAACATTGATTTTGTATTATTATGCATAAAAAATCTATGTTTATCTTGTGTTACATCCGAAAATGAGTTTCCTTTAATGGTTGGGTTATACAAAATGATAAATTTTATTGAACAACAAGATATAATTAATATTATTATTTAATATGAAAATTATCACCTAGATGTTGGAAATAAATTTAAGAATAGGATCAAATTTAATATTTAAATATATAGTTTATACAAATTTATTAATTATATTTTGATTGTAAATAAAATAAAAACCATTTACTAGAACAGAAAATGTTTTTTTTGAAAAAATGTGCTTTTCCAAAAAATAAATTAATATTACATTACACAAATAATTTAAAAATAATTTTTTCCGATTATAGAAATCTCATTTTCAAAATTAATATAAAATTTTAAAAACGGAATACCAAATTTATATTTGGGTGACTTGTTTAGAATTTTTAAAAAATATGAAATATTTTGATAAATAGTGAAAAATAGTGAATTTTCATTGAAAAATTCTGTTTATGTTAAATTATTTATTAGAATAAATTATATTTTTAATTAGTTTTAATTTAACACTAGTTCAATTTTTAAATAATTTTGGTCATTTTAATCATCATTATATTGAATTTTTATCAAAAAATATTGTATTTTTCAACAATTTATCTTTAAAAACAATGTTTAAATTCGTGTTTGTAGGATTAATTTTAATTTATAATTTTCCATTTATATGAATTGAATTTGGGAAAAATTGGTATATAATTGTGATTCATAATAATTAATAATATTTTATATGTTTAAATTTGTTTTTGACCAAATAGATCAGCGAGTGTAATAAAAATTAATTATAGTGGTTTTGGTAAAAAATGTTTTATTGGGTGAGGGAGGGGGTTAAACTATGAGTACTGGGGTTAAAATTACCTACCAATATTTCCAATACATTTATCCTATAAATATTAATAAACTGGTGATCTTAGGGACTATTTTTACTTGTTTTTGGGAACCATATACATGAATGGGACCTATATAATAAGTTATATATAGAAAAAGGAAAAAACGCACTTTCTTGATTTTATTATCTATAAAACACTAGGATATATAAAAATATATTCATTTATAATTATTGTAATGAAATATAAAATATATTTTTCATGATAATTTATTTTATTATTTTTATATTAAATAAGTATTCAAATGATTACAAATCGACAACACAGTAATTATTTAGTCAATAATTATATAAAATAAATGACACTAAATATATTAGAAGTGGATTAAATTGAATTAATTGTTGAGTTACATTAATTTATTATATAAATATATCATGTCACTTCGGAGTACACAAAATAGATTCGAATTCAATAATTTTCATGATATTTTTTATATCAAATTAAATGAATAATTTCAAAATTGATATTATTGTTATTTTCTAGTAAATTATATTTTATTAAATGATTTTAATCTACTGAAAATCCAAAATTATTGAAATTATTTTTATAATATTAATAAATATATAATATGGTCCATCAAAGGATCAATTTTTCTTTTATAATGAATATATTGACCAGTAAATAGTAAAATCTCTCTCGGTGTTGATAATATTAAAGCCATGTTGTTTCACCAAACATGTGTTTGTGTAAAAATTATTTTCCAACTAGAATATAGTTCATAAGTAATATATTATATATCAAATTTACTGTTATTTTGTAAAAAATTGCTAATAAGGATCATTTTTTAGTGTTAATGTAAAAATTACCTATGTTATACATACTACTTACAGTAGTGAAAAAGTAAAATGGTATAAGTTTAGAAACATAGTAGTTATAGATAAAAATGTTTGAATGTTTTTTAATTGTGTGTATAATATTTTTCTAGACCATATCATACATCAACACATTTTATTATCTATTTGTGATCCATAAGGGATAAGATTAACCTCCTAATAGTAAATACTTTTGGCTATTTAAAAAATGCCACTCCACCTCAAATATAAAAGGTCACTAACTATTCTCTATTATTATCATATTCACACCTCATTGGATAGTCCAATAATTTTATAAATAACATTCCATATTCCTTAACCTCATCATAGATGCCTAATTTATTTTAACTCCATTCCAGGATGGTTTTTGGGAAAACCTAAAAAATATACATGAAGAAGAGGTAAAGTCGTCTAACGAGAATCTCTTTTTTTGTTAATTACCCACCTCATTCATTTAATATTAAAACTTTGAATCACAATAATCATATTATCATACATATATTGGGATTTTTGGGGAATAAGGACATTACCTAAAACCATATCCACCTTTATCAAATGGGTAATTAAATTATCATTCATGTGTAAAGAAGACTACTACATTGCGAATCAATGACATTAATTATTCCATTACCACATTTAATGGTTGGGTGTAATTATATATATAAATATTTTATATGGGATTTATAAAATATTTATTCATTTTCAGTCACTATATCATATTTATCTTTTTATCCTATACTCCTTACGAGATACGTTAATGGGACTCGTGTATATGTTGGACTACCACCTTGCGAAGTGACTTGACTCATACTTCACAAAAACGTCACATGGAAGGTAATAATTCTGTTATTCATCTAATATATATGATTATATTAAGATAATATATATCATTCACTTACATACCATTTGAATCACTTAATGATGATAACATCATTCTTGTACATGGGGGCTACCACCTTCATGAAGAAACGCAACTCTATTTTTATCACCACTCCACATGTGTGATATATATTATTATATAATAGGGTATATATGATAAAATAATCATTTAGGAAATATTATATATTACATAACATCTTTCCATAATGATCATTTGGAAATGGAAATGTTACTCATGTGTATATATGACCCACCATCTCCATGATCATAATGTACTTCATTTTTTGTAACAATATTTGATGGTTAGTTTTAAAAGTAAAATTTATTTAAAAATATGATAATTATGGAGTGATTTTTATTTTTGATATGATATAACTATATAATATTCCCAAGAACATGATCATCTATTTTGGAATTCTCTTAAGAAAATATGGAAACTAACCTATAAAAAAATTAAGATTATAAAATATTATTAACAAACAAGTGATAACATCTCATAAAAGGATCATATGTGGTATTATGAATATTTATGTTGTTTTTTGAATAAGTTAATAACATGTTTAGTAAAACTACACCAGAGTTTAAATAAAATTCATTAAAAATTATGTGTGGTAGGGGATTTCCTAACTCAATTACCACACATTTGGTTAAACTTCTACAACATTTATATAATAATGATAAGATTATGTGCATGATCAAATTTTATTATATTTTGAATTGACAAACATAATATAGTCATTTATTAATTCCCACATCTAAATTATTATCATTGTAATGGTTAATTTCCCAATAGCATTCAAATTAATATTTTTTACTCTTAAATTTCATTTGAAGAAAACTATTTTATGATTTCCTAATAATATTTTTTTTACTCAAGTCATTATTTATGTTTTAAATTAATATGATCATTTATCAATATTTTGTTCTTAAATAAATTGAGAATTTTTTTTTATTATGTGAAATCATTTCTCTCTTCGGTCAGAAATATGTTTTCTTCCAAAACAATATTTTCAAAAAATGATATCAAAATATTTTTAAATAATTAAAAAATGAGTTATAAAAATAATTATATCCAATTTTTTATCATTAAATAATGTTTTCAAAGCAATCATATGTTATTTTCAAAACCATTCATGCTTGGGATTTAAAGAAAATTTGAATTGAATATCCTTATAATTTTATAAATTAGGAACTTTCTTATCATTGTTATAGTGAACATAATTTATTTATCTTTTAAAAAATGTAATGAATTACCCACCATCCTGAAGAACATTTATTTTAATTCTTCAATGAATGTTTTAGAGGATCTTCTTGTATGAGATTTTATTGAGTTGTTTTCAAATAAATTGTTTCTCAAACAAATATTAAAATGAAAATATTAACATCCTCAAAAATGTTTTAAATGATATATTTAGTGGATTTATATTCATCAATGAAACAACCCTATATTATTAATTCAATAGGAAAATGTCTATTCCAACCTTATTCTACTTAATGATGGTTTATAATTATTTTTTTGTAGGATTGTATTAAAAATCACTTCATTATTTTTTTATGTAATCATTAAATTACAATTGTAATATTAAATTTCCTATGATCATTAGACATTAAATTTCCCCAAAATATTCATATTAATTATCATGGAAAGTCTTATTACACAAACCATATATCAGTTCTAAATTCTCTAACAACCCTAACCCTTGTAGCCTAAAGTCGGTGCTTTCTTACATTGACATAAGATACATGTACATGAATCCTGAAGGATAGAGTAGTTTAGTAGTATTGGTAAACAAGATACATACTAGAATCTTAAAATAAATTATAAAGAAATTATTAAAACAATTTTTTTTAAGAATAACATTTTTCCTTCTTGAATATCTTTTCATATCAAACATTGTACACTTCATGGGTTCCTAGGGAAGGGAAACAAAATAAGAGTGAGACCAAATGACCGGAAAGGGATATATATATATATAATAATCTATCATGAATTTATAATATAAATCAAAATGGAATGGTATTTCACTTAAACACAAGATAATTAATAACTATCCAGAGCGTAATATTTCTAGAATTAATGATGATCATGTTTTCCCATATAAATAATCACATGACCTTGAAAAACTAACAAAAAATATTCTCACTATTTGAATTATCAAATTTATTATCAATAAATTTATTCATTATGATTTAATGAATAATTATGGATGACTTACCCATCAATATATATCCTCAAGAGAGTTACTTTAACGATATATTCTCAAGACTCTTTAAATATATGGGTACAAATCTGTCAGATTTGTCTTAAAAATTTTTATAATGAGACACGGTGATGCATCGATGGGATATCTATAATGGTCCCCACCAATATCTTCATGTACATATAATTATTTCTTTATTAATAATATATTTATTTCATGAACAATGTACCTTATCCTCTAATACCTGTATTAACTAATGGATACTGATTTCTCAATATTTTCCCAATTAAAGAAATAAAATTCAAAAGTAAATATCATATATAAAAGTGGTATATGGTTAAAAAATTCATATACATAATGAGTTAATAGTATTATTAATGAGAAATTAAATTTCAAATGCATAATTATTACAATAATGTGATTTTTTCAATACATTGTTAACAATCACATAAGAAAGTGAGATTGATTAATAAATTTTACCACTTCGTAATATTCAATTAAATTAACTATGGATTAAATAAATATAATTAAATCATTAAATAAAATGATATATGAATGAATCAGTATATTTCATAAAAAATGGGTTTTATATACACCACATAAATGTGAATTGGTGCATAATAAGAAATAATTATCAATTGAATGCAAATTGGGAAGAAATCCCTTACCTCACAGTTAATTTTGATCAAACATTTATTAAAATCTTATATAGTGGTTTGAAACATGTTATTAATATAAAATTTAACCATTTAGTATTTATAATATCATACATTATCCTTTTATAACTTATTATTACCCATTCAATTATAGTATTTCATTATTTTCCCAATTTTGGGGGTTAATTGCCTTATTTTTTCATTCATGTTTTTTTGTGAATGATATGTTCCCTAAGTATATTATATAGTTATATCGGATACATATTAATTACCATGGAATAATTATCATATTTTTAAAATATTTATATGTTTAGAAAAAATCAAGATTGATAGTAATGAAAAATGAAGTACACTATGACCATGGAGACGGTAGGTCATACGTACACATGAGTAATGTTTCCATGTTTCCATGATCATTATATAATTGGGGTACATATTATTTTACCTTTCCAAAATTTTAATAATATTATATATTTTATATTAATTGTTTAAATTTTTGTTTATATATCATCCATGTGGTGTGGTGGTGAGAAGAGATACACTTCGCTTCCGGAATGATGTAGTCCACACTTTCTTGAATGATTTTATTATCTCTAAGTGTGTGAAAATATAAGAATGAAAATGGTTTATAATGGAATTAAATAATGATTAATATTTCATTAATACCATAAATATATAATTTATATCATATATTATCCTTAATGTTTATCTTATTATATTCCATGTAAAGTGTTACTGAATGAAGAACCACATCACTTCGAGAGGTGGTAGTCCACCATCCACATGACCTACACTGTCATATCCCTAAAAGAATGATAAGTAACAAGACATATATGATATAATGATTCCATTTCTATAAATATGTCATAAATATTATCTGTATACTTTATATAAATCATCACACTCAACCATGAATGGTTTAAATGGATGAATGAATGTCATCGGTTCATACGGTGGTAGTTTGTCATATTCACAAACAATGATTTCATAACCCTTTTTATAGATGTGTAAATTGTTGTATGTCATTAACATATCATAAAAATAGTATAGAATATGGATAATAATAAATTTTATAATGTCTTAAAGGTTTAATAATAATTTCTATAGTTGAACAAAGAATGGAAATAATGATGTCTATTGAAAAAAATTACCTCTTCTTTTGGTATCATAATTTTTATTGAATTATAGCCTTCCTAGGTTATATTTACACCTAAAATACGGCTACTAGGATTAGGGTAGGGAATTTGGTACATGATTCAGATATGGATTGTCTGAATAAAAGATATTTTAAGGTGTGAACAAGAGAAGATAGTGGTTGACATTTTGTTTGTTATGGAGAGGAAAAACTTTGTATTTTTACAAGGAATTGAGTGCTCCTATATTCTTCATATGAAATAACAGTAAAAAATGGGCCACTCAAGAAATTTAAATGTGCAATTTTCGAAAAATTTACAGAAACTAATTATTATTTAATTTTATATTTTATTTTTACCAATATCCTTTTAGGTTAACCCCCCAAAACCCCATTTTAATCTTAACTGCGATAATATTTTTTTTAGAATTGGGTAATCATATTGGGATAACATTTATCCATAAAAATCATATACCTATCCCAAATTCACAATCAAATTAGGTTAAACAACCCAATAAGATTTTGGAAAATATGTTTTTAAGTAATTTTATTATTTAAATATTAATCATTTCACACGACACTGAATATTGATTGTGTTATATGAATGGACCATGATATTTTTTCTTTTTATACAACTCCAAGTTGAGATTATGATACCAGAAACACTTATATTAGATTGTGTTACATGATACACTATGTTTGATATTTGATATATTCAATTATGAGTTCCATTAATAACTTGTGTGACACACAAGTCCATGATTTACGAAACTACATTGTTCTATCGTGATTATTATTAAAATAATTTATAGTGGTGAACTATCATTTGGATGGTGGTTATGAAAATATTAATTAAATTATGAAAATATTGTTTCTACATTTATATAATAATAATTATCTAGTTACCAATTAACCATAAATTAATATAGAACCCTTTTGAAAATTTGTGGAATTATTTTCTGGAACACTATATTAATGAAATAAAACACATTTTACCTCAATAAATTAAATACAACACTATTGATAAATAATTTTCAGTATCTATATATATATATATTATTCTATTTCAAAACTTCCATGCTAATATTATGTGTTTTATATACAAGAGATATAAATAAATCATATTTTATGAATTAGAGGATGCATTTTTCGAAAAGGTAATTTTACCAGCATTTTGTGGCATAACTTTTTGAAATAATATTTTGGAAAAATTATTATTTTTTATTTTAAAAATAAAATTTATTTTTGAAGTTTAAATATCATTACTTACATTGGGTGATTTTTTTGGTTTTTCTTAAGAATATTCAATTTTTAAATGTAGTCGAAAACACAGTATTTTAATTGAAAACTACTTTTTCCTCGAATTTATCTATATAGTTGATTTATATTTTAATTTTGTTTTGAATTATAAATTTATCAATTTTACATTATTTAATCCAATTTAGGTCATTTTATCCAACATCACATTGTTATTGTATATAAATTCATTTCATACTTTTAATCATTTTTTCTTTAAAAACCCACTTTTGGACATGCCTGTGAGATTAAATATAAATTCATCTCCGCCAAATCCATGATTAGAATTTGGATAACTGGATAAAATATTTTTAATAATCATAATATATAATTTTAATCAATTTCAACATTTTTTTCCAAATTTATTAGTGGTAGTAATTAAAATTATTTATAACGACTAACGTAAAAAACGAGTTTACATAGTCATTAAACATTATATTAATGGGAAAAATTACCTAGAAACATGTCCAAAATCTATTGGATGGACATAATTCGACCAAAAAATATATTTTAATGAAGATGGATATTTATTAGAGGCACATAATGTTTGGTAGATCACTAAATAGTGATTTCCTTTTTATATTAACTAGAATGCCACTTCCCATCCCCTATAAAAAGTGAACTCACCCCCAACCTCACTTATTTACTCCTCTAAATCCACATTGGATCTGAAACAAACATACTAGATATCTTACAAACATCCATAACATCATCCTATAGGAATAAATGTCTTTATAATACAACCATGTTATCCCTTTGGTGAAAACTAGGAAGAGTTACACAAAGAAGTGGTAAAATCATTCAACATGAACATTTTTTAATTTCAATACCCAAAACAGAAGATTCTTACTATTAAATTCATATATAATAACTATGGATTCTTTATTATACTAATATTTTGTTATGTTATGAGTATTTCATACACTAACACACAATTTGATTAAATGGGACACACAATCGGTGTTCGTTTTTAGGGTGGACTACCACCTCATGAACTGCTATCATTCGTTCTTCCATTACCGCTTCTCAAGGTTGTGAATAATAATGGAGACTCTATTATATATGATAAATATGTTATTTATTATTTAATTATTCTTTTGGTATTATTTAATAATACACTCCATCATGTAGTCCATTTTTTGGGAAAAAGATAACATCATTTGCATATGTGTGGACTATCTCATCCTCAAAGTGATGTGATTTGTTCAGGCTTTACGTGGAATGTATTAATGATGGAATTACTAGAAATTTATTATATATATGAAATACTAATTCTACTAAAATTATAATATATATATATATATCATTTACTTTTCATTATTTAATAACGAGACAAGAAAATGGTCGCAACGTTCTTACATACGTACGACCTACCATCTATATGAATGGTGTAATTAATTCCATATTTATATATTTTATATACTATCATAAATTATTATATAATTAATATATATTATAACTATATAATTTATTTTTTATAGAAATATGTAAATCATTGTATATGTAAGAGGATCAATAACAACAACTCAAAGTTGTTATTGCCCAAAAGAGAACATTTACAAAAATTTGTAAATAAAATATTAATAGAAAAGTAACAATAAAACCATATATGATGGGATATATAATAATATGGTGATGATGTAGATTTATAATAAATATATAATTATTATACAAGAGTACTGAACGTGTACAATGAAACTCATGACTTTATGTAAGGGTTTTCTTGTCTCACTTTTACTTCTGTGAGATAAATTCTATATTCACAATTCATTATTTTTGTGTGGTGTATATTCTGACCTATGAAATTTTATATTATTAATTTACATTATTTAATGATATTAAAAGTTTTCATTGATGTTATTCTGCCATGTGGATCATGATTCAATAGTTACTCATGTAGTAAGAGAATTTATTATCAGCATTTTATATTAGTGAGATATATAACATATTCACCACTCATTTATTTATTGTGGTGTATAAAATTTCATAAAATGTATTCTATGATTATACTTTTAAAATTTATTATTATTTACATATCTATTTTATTATATCTCATTCATGGGTTTTATGGTTGAACTATTACAAAATCATGAAAGTAATTGTGTGCGATTTTAGATTCTTTGAGTCAAATACCATGTTATGAACCTATATTCGTATATAAAGTTTATACACACATATTTTACATGTTATATAATGAATTTTTAATCTTTATGTTCCATTATATTATACATTTAATTTTATTCGTTCATGGGGATTAATATTCAATTTGACCAAAGTGCTAACTATTTATTTATACAATCTCATCATTTATTAGGACAAGTTATGATTGTGATTCCATTGATGAAATCATATGTTACATATCCCAAAAAATATAATTAATTTTATAAATTGATGGTAATTCATTATATATTCATGTAATGGTACCATTTTCCCACTATTTATTACTTAGGATAATTATTAATGTGTTTTTAAGGAAATATGACCTTATTTCTCTCTTCATTCCAGAATATACAATATTTAAAAATCATGTTTTCTAAAAATGATTCCAATTTTATTATGATATATTAAACGCTCAGTCTAAAAAGAATTTATTTTAAAAATTAAGTTTTAAAATGTTTTTAAAATAGTGTTAAAAATATCATTCATAAGTTTTCAAGGCTATCTTAAAAGAGAAAGGCATTTAAGATACATTATTATATAAAATGTTCTTTTAATGAGGAAAGGATATTTTACCCAAGATATGGTTTTAAAATACCATTCAAAATTAATCTCTATATAATATGGAATCCCCAGATATAGTTTATGACATTATGGGGATATGATCAATGGAAACCATTCTAATTATTTTTCAAATTGATTTATGTTTATGATGGCATATTGTTTACAAAACCTCTCTCTCTTCAAAAGATTATACCATGATAATAAATATATAAAACATGATTCTTTTAATTAATTATTTTATGATGAACTGATTATGAAAACACTCAATTCCTCATATGTGGGGAAAATTTTAAATGCCTATGATACCCATTTAATTGCATGGGTTGTGATATATTAAATTATAATGATCTTGTGGAAACAATATGAGTGATTTCATTATGTAACAAGTGGGAGAAAAATCTCATTATAATTCATTATGTTTTTACTTATGACTCCTGAGACAATTTTTTGAGGAAGTCATTGGGCTTGATTCACTATAGGAAGACATTGTAACTCGATCCACTATGATGAACGACATTACACTAGAGATGGTGTTGTGTCCCTCCCAAGAGGTATATATTCATATATGTCAACCTAATTACATGTTGAAAATGTTTTGAATAAAACATAATATGTGTTAAAAATGTTATGTGTGGACCTGGTTTTATGTCCAAATATTTAGGTGTTGACCTGATTACATGTCCACCATGTTTTGAGTGAACCATATTAATGATCATAATGTCAGGCATGGACCTGGTTACATGACAAAAGGTTTATGTGTGGACCTGATTACATGTTCATAATGTTATAAGTAAACCATATTACATGTTCAAATTGTAATGTTTGGACCAAGATTCATTTTCATATGTTTATGAAATGGCAATATTTTATGTGCATAAATTAATGGATAAACCTGTTTCTCATTAAACATGATGAAAATGGTATAAAATGATTTTTATTCAACATGTTTTTTTATTATTCCAACGATATTCTCTCAAAAATCATGTTCTTTTTTTGTATGAATCAAGTCTTAAGGACTAAAAATTATGATTATGATCTTTGATATGTATGGTGTGATCTTCAAATGCAATGCTCATGTTCTCTATAATATCATGACATTTAGTGGATATTTCTGGGGCTTGTTTATAGGTAATATTTTACAACTTTTATAGTGTATATCTTTTGAGTTTAAATTTATGGAGACATGGGGTAAAATATGATAATTTTAGAAGGATGAGGGGTAGTGAATGTTTTCCCAAACCATGTGCCTAAGACATCAACTTTTTTGGATCTAAGAAAAGTTATTACACATTGTTTGAAAAGAACATTTCGAACTATATTAGATCCTAGAAGTAACCATGAAACCCCATCAATGGAAGCACTTGGTTAGGTGCATAGTTAGGGAAAATTGTGCACCCATACATAAAAAAACTATGTGTAGAGGAATGTTTTCTCTAAAAACAATTCTTTAAAATACCAAACAATAGAATATAACCCAAACTCGACCCAGATTAGAAAACAAGAATTTTCCTTCAACCTTGGATGCTCTACGATGGATTCATCTATTTTTAAGGCGCCATTAATTATTATTCAATGACCAAATTGCATAATATGCACATCTCGTTGTATATGATTTTTATCCAGATCGGTATCCTTCCTCTCTCCAATATTTGTCTCATCTTTTGATTTATGATTTCATCTATTATTAGTGGATATATATAGGTTTATATGTATATGTATTATTTTTGATATTGGATCTAATTTTAGGATCTACATATCGTTCTTCATCGTGATCATGGTTGTTCAGCTTCAACCAGGGTTTTTTGTTTGGGATAGTTTTTCATCAATCTTTTTGTAGTTAGTCTAAAACGTATATCATGTAGTATTATTTGAATTAATTTTATGTAATTGGAAAATTAAAATTTTCATGATGGGACAATATCATATAAAATTGTATTGGCTAAATTAAATGCCATGTGATAATGAATTGGGTTGAATTGGGTAAATTGAAATTGGTTGAAGCTTAATTATGAAATTGAAGGTATAATGTGGTTATGGATTTGGTAAATTGATGTAATTGTGTACATGAATTACTTATCTAATGTTAATTTCCTAGAATAATTGTAATATTCCTTACACATGAAGGGTTAATGAATTAGGTGATTAATGTTTGATAATTGGTTAAATAGTGAGTTGTAAATATTATTCCACATGATTAATTTTATAAAAAAATTTGTTTTGTTAATTGAAATGGTATAAAATGTTGTGAAATGTTTAAAAGAGGGTTAATGTTGAATAACCTTCTTAAATGTGATATATGCGATGAATGTGATATATGTGCATATTAGATAAATAAGGTGTGGGACATGGACTTAGGATTTAAATACCCATGAGGTGCTTGACTTGTAGTTCTTGAAACAAATGAATGTATATGAAAAATGAGTGTGGGACTGTGACTAAGGATCCAAATACCCATGGGATGCTAGACACAACATTTTATTCCCAAGAGATTGGAATTTGAAAATGATTACAATTGTTTGTAATATTAATTTAAATGAAATGACAAATGATAACCATGATATTGGGATATTTGATATCCATTGGGGGTAGTTAATACTATGGTACATTCCAAAGAAAATATTTATACTATGGGTGTCATCATGAACCTCAGAATTTATGTCTTTAATTATAGAATAATGAAATATTATAAATAATTAATTATGAATTGTGATTTAGTCTTTATATAATAGAATACACATTTATTAACCTGATATTTTTTTAGATACCAATGGTGGTGGCCTACTGAGTTTTACTAACACAATACATGGGATTCTTGATCAAAACAAAAATTGATTTTTTGTTTGTAGTAAAAGAGAAGGGAAAGAGACCTATTTTTGATGGCTGTGTCAGAATTGTGCATGGATGAGGGAACATGACTTGGTTTTGGGACCCTATTAAGAGTTTCATTGTGTCTTTATTTGGATTATTTATTTTACACTTTACATGTACTTGTAATAACATATCAATGGATTTGTTTGGTTATTAGTTATATCTGTTGGTTATTTTAATTTATTTCATCTAATATGCTACTTGGATAAATAAGGAACATTCTCTCCACTGTACCTATAAGAGACCCTCACTGCTAGTCGGCATCCTATGGCATGCAGGGATGTACTATTGAGGTATAATAGGCCTTATAAAGGCACCAATGTGTGGCACCTGAGAATGGATGTTACATTCTCATACCGTTATGTACATGTTATGTTTATGTATCAACATTATTTTTATACTTACTGAAAATCTGAGTGCACAGTTTCATATGATTCTCTTCACCAAGTTATGATGAAAGTTTGTATGTAAGATTACATAATTGAATTTTCTGTATTTGAGATGTAGTATTTATTTATCCAAATTATAATAATGTGTTCCAAATTTCCAAATACAGTAAACATTTATGGTTCTCAGGCATGTACGTTCATAAAATGCTGACTACTCATCTAAAATGAGGTAATATCCATGTTGATTAGTCGTGGATTATAATTTTTCATATAAAAGGAAATGTTTAGTAAACCATTGGAATCTATTATGGGAAATATATGGAAAGATCCTTAGGGTTACTTCTAAGGATATATCTGAGGATGCCTCTAAGTTTACATTTAATAATTAATTAATGTTTAGGAAGATTTCATGAAATTTAGGTAAAGGATATGGTGAGTTGTTTATTATAAATATATCTCAATCTAGATACTAAATTGGATTGGGATTTGGAATATATATACTATAGAGGTAATTACCTCAAAACACCACACTAATCTAGACTCGATCAAGACTGGTGCTTTGGAATGGTCCTTGCTGCACATCTCATTTGATACTCTTTGGGTATATACATTGGGAAATAAAAATCCAATTTTGAACAATCATCAAGAATATAAATAGAATATGAATATAAAAAAACTAGCTTAAACCTGTGGTGTAATATTTAAAAGAACCTGGTGTCATTATTTATAAATAATATAAGTAATTTTTCAGTCTTATGTGGTTTTCTACTATAATAAGTTTTTCTCACACTATGATTTCTCGTATGCGACAATAATATAATGTAGAATAAATTAGGTTATCACTGAATGATTTAAATTCGAAAATTAAAGGAATTATAAAAAAATTCTTATGTGGAAATATCATGAAGGGAATTAGGAATGTGTTATGATTATTTTGAATACTACTAAAGATAAAGAGGAATAAAATAACCTGTGAAAGGTATGGAATGTTATAAATTTTTTATTATATATATCATAATAAGTATGATTAAATTGAAATTAAAAAACATTAATACATGATTCATTTTTCGTATTATAGGAAATGGGTATCAAGGAATATGATCATGAATCCAATATAATTATTTATGAATTAAAATGGATGATTGAAGTGTATAAGTATAATAATTCAACAATTATGTTATATGAATCATGAAGAATATGTTTTCATTAAGGATTTGAGAAATATTAAAAAATGGTCCTAGTGATCTAGAAAAGTAATTTAATTGATATGTGATATTTTAATTTAGAGAAGGTACCCGTTAATTTTTTCTTTATGTTGAGAAAATTGGGTCTTCTAGGGATAAAGAGATTATTAAAAAGTATAATGTAAATTGGATTACCGTGATTATCAGGGAATTTGTTATAGATTTATTAAAAAGTGATGTATGTTATCATGGATGAAGATTAAATATTCTCGTATTTTAGGAATTCATTCATTAATATTCGGAATAATAAATCCTGCATGTTTTTTAAAATGATTTATGGTAATTTGGGTTATTAACATGTTTCAAGAGAATATATGAAGAAGGAATTCAATGTTAGGAATGTGAAAACTAAGATATAATTTATGATATATGGGGGACCCGTGTTGTATTTATTTTTTTAAATTTAGTGAGATTCATTATACTTTATTGCATATCAATCTTTTATAAGGGTTACAAGGTTAACCATTTATGGAATTTTAATGTAATTAATTAGATGAGGTTTTAGAGATTGAAGTATTACTTTTCTATATACGGATTTATTCTTTCTAAATAAACTTTTTATACCACATTGATGTTTTGATAACTAAATATATGGGGAAATACATATCATTATATGTATGGATATCATGATATGTCAATAATTTAAGAGTAAAAAATTCAGCTTCTTTCCCCATAGTAGGCGATGTTCTAGGAATCAAGCAAGACACAACTAAATATTGAGACTGTTAGTATAAAAATGATTGAATTAAAGTAAGTATACTTCCATATGTTCTTTGATTGTAAATAATTCCTAAAATATAGGAAAATTATATTGAATAATATTTATCTTTGTAACTTAGTTTCGGTTGAACCGATGGTCATATAAAATCATCATATATTTATGTTATTTAGGCCATTAAATTTACATTAATCATTAAATTTCATGTGATCAATGTCTTCAATCATGCTCTATGATTATTTATTACTTTCTGAAATATCCATGTTTTAACATCCAACTTATTTAATCCTATGAGGGAAGATAGTTTAGATTTACTTTGGGAAACCATTATGTTTCAAACCTACAATTTTTTAAATGTATGAATTATTATTAATTTTTATGACATTGGTTTCAATGAATGAAACTTTAATGTATTAATCACTTAATTAACCAGATGAATTTCATCATTGAAATTCATTTTATATCGGGTAAAATGTAACAACCAAATATTTTTTGAAATATAATTTTTCATATTAATTTTACCTTTTTAATATTTTTCATTTCATGCAACACTAAATATATCATGTGATATATGAAAGCACCAAGATATTCTTGTTGTTTATGCAACACCAAAGTCATTTTTTTCTAAATGAATAACCCATATTAGATTTAGGTAAATGGAACACTATGTTTTCTTATGTTATATACAAGTCCTATTTCCTTTGATAATTTTAATGATACAGAAAACATAGTTTTACCAAATACAATGTAATATTGACATTGTTATAAAAAAATTATTATAGTTGTCAAATATCCATTAGAATGTTGGTTATATAAAATATTGATTAAATTATTAAAATATTGATAAAAAGTTTATATAATAAGAATTTTATGTTTTTAATTAATTATAAAATAAAATAAATCCCTTTTGAAAATATTAGAAATATTTTTCACCAAAAATAAAATTTTGAAATCAATTATGTTTTTGCTAAATAAAGTAAATAAAAAGATTTATATAAATTATTTTAATGGTATATTTATAAATATATGTTCTATTAATTAATCTATATAATGTCCAACTTATGTTTTTTCTAGTAACTGATAAGAACAAGTATAATTTTGTTAAAAAAAGATGTATTTTTCTGAAAGTCAGTTTTACCAAATTTCAATATAGTATATATTTTAAATCAATGTTTTTAAATTTTATAAAATTCATTGAAAAAAAACTCATTTTTGAAATCAGATAAAAAATTTAATATGGTTGAATTTTTTTTCTGAGAAGATACATTTTTTAATGAATAATAAAAAATACTAAATTTAATTAAAAACTTTTTTCCATATTATTTATTAATGTAGTTAAATTATATTTAAATTTTATCCTAAAGTTTAATTTGTTATATTTTTCATAAATTAATGTAGTTTAAGTCATTGGATGCAATTTCACACTGAAATAAGGTATACAAGCATTTCATACTTTCAAACATTTTCTATTTAAAACTCGCATTCAAAACATGTCTACAGGGTTATTTTTAAATTAATTTTTTCACTTATGTGACTATAATTTGAAAAAATAGATTCCATATTATGAATAATAATAATTTTTAATGTCCAATAAGTTTAAAAGAATATTTTTTTAATGTGATTAGTGAATGTAATTAATATTAATTATAGTTATTAAACTAAAAATGAATTTATATAGTGGGTAAAAAATAATTTTAGCTAATAAATAACCTAAAAAAATATCCAAAATTTATTTTATGGTAATATTTAAGGAAAGTATCTTATTTTAACAAAAATTGACAATTATTGGAGGCACATGATGTATAGTAGACCTATCAAAGTGTTTACCATTATATATTTACAAGAATGACACTCTTTCACTAGTATAAAAAGGGAACTTACCCTGGACCCTCACTTCATCACACCCCTCAATCCCATTTGGATCAAAAACACTAATATCCTCCAAAAATATGTCCCTTAATCCAATATTACACTATTTGGGTATAAATACAACCATGGAAGTCCTTGGGTGAGGATCGAAAGGAGTTACCCAATGAATAGGTATCATCCTTAAACATGCACTTTTGTTTTATCTATTTCTCCAACCATCTAAATTGTTTATATTCCATTATTATATAATATTAAAAATTTCCTAAATATACTGATATTTGTTTATGTTATGATGATGACATACAATCACATAAAATTCTATCTAATGGGATACACAATCATGATTCATGTGTTTGACGTGCTACCACCTTGTGAACTGATGTCATTAGTTCTTCCATTACCACATATCAAGGTTGGGAATAATGATGGAATAACTATTTTTATATGATATATAGGATAAATATTTTTTATTCATGTAAAATTAATATAAAACATAGACCTTCATGCTTTCAATTATGTGAGAATACGATAACTTCATTTTCGGACATGTGGATTAACCCCTCCTCATAGTTATGTGATTCATTCATGCATTATATAAAATGTATTTAGGATATGGTTAATGAAATTAAATTATATATATGAAATAATATTTTTACTATAATAAGAACAAAAATATACATCATTTAGTTTTCCTTCATAAAATTAAGACAAGATCATGGAAGTAGTGTTTACGTGCACGTACGACCAACTGTGTCCAATAACAATGTATTTCATTTAATATTTATATATTTTATAGAATGTTATAAATTTTTATATAAAGAATATATATTACATAAATATCATGTTTTAATTTTTTTTTTCAAAAAGTACAGGATAATCTAATAAAGTGGATCATGAATAGAAAGTCATAGAATTTGTTACCTGAAACATAACTGTAATTTGAAATGGTTAATAAAAGTGTAATATAATGATATAATGGAACACTATATATTAATATATAAGTAAATATTTTAATTGGTATATGTATTATGAACTAATATTTATTATACAGTATGTTTCAACTTGTATGAATAAATTGAAGGCTTAAAGTAATGGTTTTCTAATCTCATAATTATTTATGAGAGATATATGCTATATTCACCACTTATTATTGTATGGTAGTTTATATACTGACATATGAAATATTATATAATTAATTTACTTTATTTCATGATATTTAATTTTTTGAATGATGGTATTCTGTCATGGGGATCATGATTCAAAAGTTACTTATGTAGTAAGTGAATTTCATCTTACCTTTTAATTTATGTGTGATACATACCTTATTCACCAATCATTTAAATTATGTGTTTCATATACATACCATTAATGTATTATATTATTATTAATAGTAAAATAATGTTTATTAGCAATATTGTTTTTTATATCTCTTTATGGGGTGTATGTTTTAAAAGTTGCCAAATTAATAAATAAATTGTTTCCCAATTTTCCTTCTTTGACATAAATGCCTTGTTATGAACCTATATTATTCTATGATTTATATCTACATCCCTTTTATATATATTATCATTAATTTACATATTTTAATTATATCTTATGCTTCATGTTATACTATTCTTTCCCAGGGATTATAATTCAGTTTTACCAATGTGGTGATAGTTTATTTCTATAATTTAGTCATTTATCGAGATTATTTTTTATTATGATTCCATTGATTGAATATTATGATACATATATCAAGAAATATCATGAATATTATTATCCTATATTAATTCATTATATATTAATGCACTATTATTATATTTATAGTCCTTAATAATTAAAATTCTTAAGAAAATGATTATAATAAAACCTAACCTTATTTATGTCTTCTGTAAAAATATTTTTTATTTAAACTCTATGTTTAATAAAAATTAATTAAATTTATTTCTAAGTGATATTTTAATTTAATTTTATAGAAAATGTTTCTAAAAAATATTATGTTTTAAAAGGTTTTTAATATTATTTTCAAAATCTCGTTTATTAGTTTTCAATGATATTTTTAAATAAAAATATTTTCAAAATGAGTAATGATTTAAAAGGTGATTTTGAAAGTGAAAAAAATATATTTTCCAAAATAAATTTTTTAATAGATCTATCATGTTTATTCTCCATATAATATTGCATCCTTTTGATATGGTTTTTATTTACTAGGGATCTGATCTAAGGACACCATACTGATTCTTTCCCTAAATTGTTTATGTTTAAGATTTCATGTTGTCTTTGAAACTTATATCAATTCCATGGGTTATACCATGATGAAAAATATATGAAACCATGTTCATTTCATGGGTTATTTTATTATTAAATGGTTATAAAACATTTGTCTTCTCATAGTTTATGACATGATTAAACGTTTCTGATACCCAATTAATTTTATTGTTTATGATATATTGAGAATTTTTAGTCTTATAGAAAACTTATGTATGATTTCATTATGTTATGGGAGGGGCATATATCTCCATAAAATGTATTGGGTAGTGATTTATATCTCCTGAGATAATTATGGGAACATGTTTAAAATCATGATCCACTATGGGAAGAAAGATTAGTCAGATCCACTATAAATAAATGGTTTCCACAAGGGATAGTGGTGGGTCCGACCCATGAGACATATCTACAAATGTGTGAACCTAATGAAATGTGAATAAAAAATATGTGAACTTCTTACATTTTTAAAATGTTATGTGTGGACCTAGTTACATGCCTATATGTTTATGTGTGAACCTGATTAAATGTTAACAATGATTTAAGTGATCCTTAATTTATGTTTAGAATGTTTTGTATTGATCAGGTTGCTTGGGTATATGTTTGTGTGGGGACCAAATTAAATTATCAAAATTATATGAGAGTAAAAAATTACATGTTAATAATGTTCTAAGTTATCTTTGTTTCATGTCTATAAGTTATTGTGAGGGCCTCATTTCATGTCCTTAACTCGATGAGTGATACTTATCCTTTTTTAATCATTTTTACAATGTTATATATTGATATTTATTCTAGAATAATAAGTCTTTTCACAAATATACTGTTAGGTCCACTAGGCTGGATACCCTGAGAGGGGGGGTGAATCAGGGTATGACTAATTAAAAATTAATGCCCGTTCTGATCTTGTTTCGCTGTTAAGCAAAACACTCTTCTCTCTTTTCCCTGTTGCACGATATAAACAGAATTTAAAGCAAGCACAGGACACAGCAATTTTACTTGGTTCACCGCTAAGGGCTACGTCCAAGGAGCATACGCCGACAGGTTGTCGGTCGTACCAAATTCCACTAATCTTCACTAGCTGTGGATTACAAGGTTCGGGCTAGATCACTTCTACGCCGAGGCTCACTGCCTTTACAATGTTTAGGGTCAGCTCACTGCTTTCCCAAGGGTCACTCCCTGTTTCTCTCTCTCTGGCTCACTGCCGGTGGAGAGGATCACCTTCTTCCTCTTCCTGAGCTCACTGCTCTTGGATGGAATCCACTCACAGTTTATAGACCTGTAGGTCACTTCAGTTTCATGAAAGAATGCATCTTCTCTTGTATGTAGATGCTCTGTTGAAGTTTAACTTTCGCCCGTTGATGAATATCTCTTTGCACCGAAGGTATCGGGCAAACTTCCAGCTTCCACACAGTCTGAAAATCACTGCGGGAATAAAACCTTACTTGGCGCGCAAGTCAACCTCGGCGCGCAAGTATCGGCGCGCAAGTCACAACTGGCGCGCAAGTCCTCCTCTGACACTTGCGCGACACAAGCTTCCTCAACTCCAAACTTGCGCGACTCTCTTCCCTTTACGCCCAAACCACTATTGGCACGCAACTGCAAACCGGCGCGCAACTTCTAACATCGGCGCACAACTTCAACCACTGGCGTGCAAGTCTCACCTGCGCGACCACACACACCACCTGCGCGACCACCACACCTGCGCGACGGGAGCTCTCGTCTTGAACTCCGGTGAAGAATGAAGGGGGGTGGTCCAGTATTTATAGGCAATCTGACCCCCCTGCGCGACGGCGCGCAAGTCACCTGCGCGACCCAATCTCGTCGCGCAAGTCTTCTCTCCTTTAGACACTTGCGCGACCAACTCCCAAACTTGCGCGATCCTATTTCCTTAGCCATATTTTGATCTTCTGATCTTGAAAAACATGTGGCGCGCAAGTTTCCTGTACACCATGTTCGCGGCGCGCAAGTCCCTTTGCCAAAAACACTTTTCTTCATTTACCGATTTTCAGACCCAAAAATTTGGCAAACACTGGAAAACGGCGCCACCTTGTATCTGTTCTTTTGTACCGCCTCCAGATCATCCATTCCTTTTATCGACGTTCTTGAATCAAACATGGATCGTTGACCTCAGCTCTTGAACTCGACATTCCACCATGAAATCCTCTTTGTCAACAATCACAACTCAGATGTCCACTTTGTCAACAAACACAATCACCTCAAAAATGCTTCAATGATACCTTGAGGGATTTTTTCCCAACAATCTCCCCCTTTGGGTTTGTTGACAATTCTTCCAAGACTAAGATACGTCGTTGATTCTTCAGTCTCCATTCGCCTCATTGCAATTCTGATAGCGATCAAGGATTTACTCAACACATACTCTAAGCCCACATGAGCAATGCTCGGCGTGAGAAACAAGAGTAAATGAAAAGTTCATCAATGAATCACTTTATCTCTGACATCCACTGTTGACACAAAACACTGTCCAACACCACTCGTCTGCGTTTATCACGATCCTCAGCTGTCGTGATATATATTCTTTGATCGATCACTTCTAGCATCGTCAGATTTGATACGCTCCCCCTTTCTGCTCACAGCTTCAACACCTCTTTAGCCATATTTCCTGTGTTGTCCAAGCTAAGCTCTGGCTAAGCATGTTCAACTAGCTTCAACTCCCCCTATCTGGCTGCTCCACCTGTCAGCGGAAGCTTCAACACCTCTTTAGCCATATTTACTGTGTTGTCCAAGCTAAGCTCTGGCTAAGCACGTTCAACTAGCTTCAACTCCCCCTATCTGGCTGCTCCACCTGTCAGCGGCTCCCCATATCATTCATGATTTATCAAATCTCCGCACTGTCTCCCCCTTGAACAACCACTAGTTTCTCCCCCTTTGTCAACGAACCCAAAGGTCATGCCTTTGTAGTCTGTAACATAGTAGAGAACACATTAGCACAGTAGGGAAAACACAGCATACCTCGGGGAGAGGGGGAAGGTCCCACATCCACACTATTTTAAGTGCGGGGAATCGACTGAACTCCCAGAGCCAGTCGATGCCTCTCAAAAGCTTCCTTGGGTAAGGCCTTTGTCAGAATGTCTGCAACCTGTAGCTCTGTAGGCACATACTCCAACTTCACGATGCCCTGCTCAACCTTCTCCTTGATGAAATGATACTTGATCTCAATGTGCTTTGTCCTGGAATGATGGACAGGATTTTTGCTAAGATTTATAGCACTTGAGTTGTCACACTGGATTCCGATCGGAGACTTCACTTCAACTCCCATATCTTCAAGCTGCTGCTTCATCCACAATAATTGTGTGCATGCTTGAGTGGCCGCTATATACTCAGCTTCTGCGGTGCTCAATGAAATGCAATCTTGTTTCTTGCTTAGCCAAGAAATACACAATCCACCAAGATAGAATGCACCACCTGACGTTGATTTTCTATCATCTGCTGAACCGGCCCAGTCTGCATCAGTATATCCCAATAACTCTGTCTGAGATTTGTCGTTGTATGTCAAACCGAAGTCCACCGTGCCCTTGATATACCGAAGTATTCTTTTCACTGCAAGCATGTGACTTTCCTTGGGATTACTCTGATATCTCGCTGCTTGGCATGTGGCGAAAACAATATCAGGCCTTGTTGCGGTTAAGTACAACAGACTTCCAATGATTTTCCTGTATTCTGTGATATTAACTGCCTTTCCATCCTCATCTTTTTATAATTTCATCCGGGTAGCAACCAGAGTCTTCATTTCCTTGGAATTATCCATTCCAAACCTTCTTAGAACTTCCTTGGCATATTTGGATTGAGAAATGAAAGTTCCATTCCTTCCTTGTGTCACCTGTAGACCAAGGAAAAACGTTAGCTCTCCAATCATTGACATTTCAAACTCATTTTTCATGAATTCGGAAAACTGTCTGCACTGAGCTTCATCTGATCCGCCAAAAATTATGTCATCGACATACACTAGCACCATCATCCTTTGATTACTGTCATTGGTGAAATAGAGATTGTAATCAACTCCTCCACGCTGAAAACCAAGCTTCTTCAAGTACTGATCAAGCCTTGAGTACCATGCCCTTAGTGCTTGTTTCAGCCCATACAATGCCTTCTTCAGCCTGCAAACTTTGTTCTCATCCTCATGAATGAGAAAACCATCTGGCTGCTCAATATACACCTCCTCTTCCAGAACCCCATTCAAGAATGCGGATTTGACATCCATCTGGAACACTTTGAACTTCCTTTTCACTGCGATGGCTAGGAATAATCTTATTGTCTCCAGCCTTGCAACCGGTGCAAATGTCTCATCAACATCAATTCCCTCGATTTGGGAGTACCCCTTGCACACTAGACGTGCTTTGATCCGAATCACTGTGCCATCTTCATTCATCTTGTTGCGATAGACCCATTTGGTCCCAATGACATTCTTGTCCGCTGGCCTCGAAACAATCTCCCATGTCTGGTTCTTCTCAATCTGATCAAGCTCTTCGATCATGGCCTGAACCCAGTTTTCATCTTCAGCTGCATCAGAAAAACATTTCGGCTCCACTTGAGACAAAAACGATGCTTGATGTGATGATTTCATTCTTCGAGTCTGAACTGGAGCTGTTTGATCACCAATGATATTCTGCCTATCAATCTCAGCTCGACTCTTTGGCTTCCTCGCAGATACCGACTTGACACTTTCCTCTTCATCATCAGTATCTTCTTCTGAGTCAGCTTCTGCCACTTCTGCTCCCCCTGGGTTGCTTATCTCATCATCACTTTCATCCAGGAACTGTTCACTGGGTCGTTGAGCAGTCTGTTCATTTTCGACTATAGTGACATCATTACTCTCAACAATTTTTCCCAGCCTCTTGTTGAAGCATTTATATGCTTTGCTTTTCCCTGAATAGCCGAGGAATATCCCTTCATCTCCTCGTGCCTCAAACTTCCTATGATGTTCTTTGTTGAGAATGAAACACTTACTTCCAAAGATTCGAAAGTACTTCAACGTTGGATTCTTTCCGTACCACAGTTCATATGGAGTCTTCCCTTGCTTCGGACATAACAGGGACCTGTTTGAAACATAGACAGATGTCAGAACTGCTTCCTTCCAAAATTTCTCTGGTAGGTCCTTATCAATAAGCATTGTTCTGGCCATGTTGTTGATGATCCGATTTCTCCTTTCAACTACTCCATTCTGTTGGGGAGTTCTTACTGATGAAACTTGATGCCTTATCCCATGTTTCTCGAGATAGTTTTCAACCTGACTGTTTGTAAATTCCGTACCGTTATCAGTACGAAACTTCAGAATTTTCTGCCCAAGCATCTTTTCTGATTCCCTCCTGTACTGCTTTATGCAACTGAATACCTCTGTCTTATGGGTTATGATGAATACCCAGGCCATTCTGCTATAGTCATCAATGAAAAGTACATAGTACCTTTGCCCATTTATAGCTTGTGGTGAGATAGGTCCACATACATCAGCATGCACCAGTTCGAGCACTCTAGTTGATTTCTGTTCCTTTGGCCTGTATGTCTTTCTGATGATTTTCCCTTGTTGACAAGCATCACACGTATGAGTGCGATCACGTGATAGTTTGGGAAGGTCTCTAGCAGCATCACATTTAACGAGATCCTCCATAGATGGTTGGCATAGATGACCAAGTCGCTTATGCCACAGCTGGTTTTCTTCCTCTCTGGATAAAAGACATGTATCTTCTTCCCCACTTACAAGATAGAGATTTCCCTTTGACCTTTTTCCCTGCAGAACAGCTGCTCCATCTTTTCCTTTCACAACACACATCTTCTTGGTAAATTGGATAGAGTGCCCAGAGTCACATAGTTGACTGACACTAAGTAGATTATGACTGAGACCCTCTACTACCAAGACATCAGCACGTCTCATCTCTTTGCCCCCAAACTTGGCTTTCCCTGAGCCAACAATCTTCAGGCCTTCATCATTTCCAAATTTGACAACTCCTTCTTTGTCATATTTGATGCATGTAACAAGATCCTTATTACCCGTCATGTGGGATGTGCAACCACTATCAAGGATCCAAACACCAGATCGATCTGATGCTTTAAGGGCAATCTCCGCCACCACAGCCTTCTCATTTTTCTTCTTCTTGGTCCATACTTTTTCTTTCACACTCGGCATGGATTGAGGCTTCTGTTCTTTCTCAGAGTATGATGGACCACCCTCATCTTGCAGAGCTGCAAATCTGTTCTGAACTTTTAACTCACTTGTTGGTTTATTGATCTGCTGCTTGCGAACATTTTGATTATTCTTTGACACATTTCTCTGAATGATTGATGTGCAATACCTAGCCATGTGTCCAAATCCTCCGCACCAAAAACAGTGTCCTTCAAAAAGTGTTCTGGAAAACCGTTCTCTGTTTGGCTGCCGTCTCTGCTCATGTTCCCTTCTGTATCTCTTGGCTATGGAACACACAAACTGTGAATGTCCCATTTTCCCACAGCAATAACACCTGATATAGGATGCATTCCCTCATGATATTTCAGCACTGTGATTTCCCCTTTGGGATCTCTGAATATTCTGATTCTGTTTTGTTCCCAAATCAACCTTCACTTTCGGGATGAGTGCTTGCGGTCTGACTGCAATTGTCGCCAATTTTTGTTCTTGACTAAGCCCAGAAATGACCTTAACATCTGAGCTCAATTGCTGTTTCTTTCCTACTGAACTGCTAGGCTCCGCTTTCATCTTCTCTGTCTTCTGAATAGCATGCTTTTCAGATATCACATTGGGGGTCAAGAGTTTATCTTGATCCTTGAGTTTTTGTCGCAGACTGACCACTTCTTCTTCAAGCTCTTTGATACATCTAACCTGCTCCTTTCCTGTGTTTGTCAGACAATCAATTTCCTTCTTTTGTTCATCAATTTTAAGCTTATACTCAACAATATTTTCTGAGCTCTCTGGTGTTGAGGATTTTAGTCTTTCAATTTCTTCTAACAGCTCAGACTTTTCTTCATCCTGTTGTTGCATGTAGAGTTTGGCATCACGAACCACATTATTGGCTTTCTTCGTTTTGGCTCTCCAAACATCTATCTCCTCAAGAGCTGCTTCCAATTCGGCTTCCATATCAATTCTCCCTTCAATTTCTTCTTCTTCTTTAGCATCAGCTTCTTCTCCCTTTTGAGAACTACCAACAATTGCCACCAAGGCATTTACCCCACGATCTCTGCAATTTTCTATTTCCTCAACTTCTTCATCCTCAGACTCATCTGAACATTCAAATTCTTGTGAGAGAAGATTCTTTTTCTTGAAGAAATTTCTCTTGAATTGTTTCTTCCCTTTCACAAAAGCTGAAGACTTCTTTTTGGGAATTTCAGCGTCATCATCATCATCATCATCTTGAAACGTCTTGGGGCATCTTGCCGCAAGATGACCAACCTTTCCACATCTAAAGCATGCTAGTGGAAGTTTACCTTTAAACTTTCCTCTTCCTCTTTGTAGATTCGAAGAAAGGAATGACATCACCTCATCTGTCTCTTCTTCTTCATTAGAATCTTCAATGGTGAGCTTCTTCATGGCCTTAAATGCCACCTCTTTAGACTTCCCCTTTTCCACAGCCTCATTATCATCGTTCCTCATTTCATATGCAACCAAGGTACTGTGCAAATTGTCCAATGTCAGCTCTTTTGGATCTTTATCTTCGAGTACTGAAACTTTCGGATTGAACCGAGGTGGAAGTTTCCTCAAGATGCGCTTTACAATCTTTATGTCTTCAATGACTTCTCCAAGACCTCGCATATCTTCGACAACAATGTTTACCCTATCAAAGAATGCGTCAACAGACTCATTCGGGTTCATTTTCAGATCTTCATATTTGTTCCACAACACCTGCAGCTTTGCCTCTCTGACTTTTGTGTCCCCTTCATATATATTCAAAAGCTTTTCCCACATGGAATGTGATGTTTTGCATGACATCACCTTTGTGTAGATAGGATTGGAAAGGGCTCCCCCTAAGGCATTGATTGCTTTGGAATCAGCATCCAACTCTCTATGCTCAGCTTCTGATAAGGCACCACTATTAATATCAGCTGTGATACCATGCATAGCTGCTGAAAACACATCCATTCCCAAGGATCGGAAATAGTGTTGCATCCGATTCTTCCATATCTGAAAATTATATCCGTCGAAGATCGGAATCCCTTTATGATTGGTTACCTCCATTGAGAGAAGAACAACTTTCAACCTTTTCCTCTGATACCACTTGTTAGGTCCACTAGGCTGGATACCCTGAGAGGGGGGGTGAATCAGGGTATGACTAATTAAAAATTAATGCCCGTTCTGATCTTGTTTCGCTGTTAAGCAAAACACTCTTCTCTCTTTTCCCTGTTGCACGATATAAACAGAATGTAAAGCAAGCACAGGACACAACAATTTTACTTGGTTCACCGCTAAGGGCTACGTCCAAGGAGCATACGCCGACAGGTTGTCGGTCGTACCAAATTCCACTAATCTTCACTAGCTGTGGATTACAAGGTTCGGGCTAGATCACTTCTACGCCCAGGCTCACTGCCTTTACAATGTTTAGGGTCAGCTCACTGCTTTCCCAAGGGTCACTCCCTGTTTCTCTCTCTCCGGCTCACTGCCGGTGGAGAGGATCACCTTCTTCCTCTTCCTGAGCTCACTGCTCTTGGATGGAATCCACTCACAGTTTATAGACCTGTAGGTCACTTCAGTTTCATGAAAGAATGCATATTCTCTTGTATGTAGATGCTCTGTTGAAGTTTAACTTTCGCCCGTTGATGAATATCTCTTTGCACCGAAGGTATCGGGCAAACTTCCAGCTTCCACACAGTCTGAAAATCACTGCGGGAAGAAAACCTTACTTGGCGCGCAAGTCAACCTCGGCACGCAAGTATCGGCGCGCAAGTCACAACTGGCGCGCAAGTCCTCCTCTGACACTTGCGCGACACAAGCTTCCTCAACTCCAAACTTGCGCGACTCTCTTCCCTTTACGCCCAAACCACTATTGGCACGCAACTGCAAACCGGCGCGCAACTTCTAACATCGGCGCACAACTTCAACCACTGGCGCGCAAGTCTCACCTGCGCGACCACACACACCACCTGCGCGACCACCACACCTGCGCAACGGGAGCTCTCGTCTTGAACTCCGGTGAAGAATGAAGGGGGGTGGTCCAGTATTTATAGGCAATCTGACCCCCCTGTGCGACGGCGCGCAAGTCACCTGCGCGACCCAATCTCGTCGCGCAAGTCTTCTCTCCTTTAGACACTTGCGCGACCAACTCCCAAACTTGCGCGATCCTATTTCCTTAGCCATATTTTGATCTTCTGATCTTGAAAAACATGTGGCGCGGAAGTTTCATGTACACCATGTTCGCGGCGCGCAAGTCCCTTTGCCAAAAACACTTTTCTTCATTTGCCGATTTTCAGACCCAAAAATTTGGCAAACACTGGAAAACGGCGCCACCTTGTATCTGTTCTTTTGTACCGCCTCCAGATCATCCATTCCTTTTATCGACGTTCTTGAATCAAACATGGATCGTTGACCTCAGCTCTTGAACTCGACATTCCACCATGAAATCCTCTTTGTCAACAATCACAACTCAGATGTACACTTTGTCAACAAACACAATCACCTCAAAAATGCTTCAATGATACCTTGAGGGATTTTTGCCCAACATATACGTTGTATAAACTCATTATTATTGAATTACTTATGATTCATCTGTTATGAACAACCAATCATTATTCCATGACTGTTGATTATGATCTTTGATATTTAGGGTATGATATTCAAATGTTATACACGTGTTATAAGAACCAAATGCCAATGTTACACATTGGTATGTCCTTTATTTCTACACTTAATGAGCATCTAAACTCATGCTTTAATATCTTTCCTTTACCTAGGCTATGAAGAATGTTTTTAAGGATTACTAATGGGGATGATCAGTATGGGAGATTTTTTAGATCATTCACAATATTAGAATAATGTATTCCCAATTTCCAAATTCATTAATCTATTAGGTTTACCAGGACTATACATTTGTAGTGTGATTAATTTTAATTTAAAATCATGTAATATCCATATATGTTATTATAGGGTAACCATATTGTGGTCCTTATTCACGTGTTTTCTGGGAAGTTTAGTATTCCAATGAATAATGTTTCCTGGTCATCGGCACTGTTCAACATACACTATCAAATCCCCGATGAAAAAGTATTTCAATACACTCCATAAATATTGAATAATTTTTAAATCCAATATTTCAACGACAAAATGATAAATATAAAAAATCCTGGGATCCAATCATAATCACATTAGATATTTCATTTCATTATTTAAGGTACAGACAGGTTTGTTTGTACACGAATCCAACCAGGCCCCGGGACGAAAAGGCCAATAACTCACAGACCAGGCGTCTGATTAATGCATTGTCTATTGCGTTGAGACCCCTAAGACATGGAAGACCTTTGAGATACTTATTCGTGGTACTTCATGACAGTTGGAGTATTGACCAGTAGCTCAGGAGTGGATCCTCCTGGAGACGAGCATGCATTGTGTTGAGACCTAGTTGTTAGCTGAGACCTAATGACTACAGAATGATTCATCTTCGAGTGTTTTGACTAGAATAGTGGGGAGCGTCGTGGTGTCAAAAAACAACCACGGTGGTGAGAGCCTCTATGTGAGTGCGGCAGACCCACGGTACTCAACAAGAGGAGTACCTCAGCAGGATACAAGGGGGAGTGCCTCTGTGTGAGCGCAACAGACCAATGGTGGGGAGTGCCTCTGTATGAGCACGACAGACCCACGATAATTGATAGGAGGAGTACCTAAGTTGTCCAAGGTTAGTGTGAAGTGCCTCTGTGTGATGCGGAAGGCCCACTATACTCAATTGAGTAGGAGTTTTCTAGCAGCCGTGGTTTGGATAATAAAAATCCTGGTTTTAGATGAGTTAGTAACTTTTGTGTTTACCTCATGATTAAGATGGATTACATGATAACATCGTTATATGTATGGGAATATACCTATGTGGGGTTATCTATTTATTTTCATACTTTGTGTTTTATCCATGTTGGATTTTCTGAGACCTTGAGGGTCCCGGGGTCGCTACTGAGTATCGTTATACTCACCCCTGCACGGGCTATGCCATTGTGTTAGTTACAGACGACGGACAGTGCTGACCGAGGCTGAGAGTTCCAAGACTGGACGGTACCCATAGGTGGAACATACGACGTGTCAGTACATAGAGGAGACCGACAGACGTGGAGTGATGTGGAGGCTATCTGTACCTACCCTTTAGGTAGGATCTGTGGTGGACGATCTTGGAGGTTCTCTTCAACATTCAAATATTTGATCTTTTTCAGTTGTACTTGTTTTGAGTTGTACTTATATTCTTTTATTGGGCTTGTATTCCATCCCATATACTTTTATCACTCTTTGTATACTGATTTACTTAGTGTTTTGCTTCCAACTAGTACTCTATTGTGTGTGTTTTCAAGTTTTAATGGCTATGCCTTCATAGTTTAGGGATTTATGCCTTTGGTGCTAGTCTCCTTCCCATGGCCTATGGAAGGCGGGTTTGGGGTATTCATGACATGGGCCATGGAGTATGGGTCATGAAAAATTTGTATCAGAGGAGTAGGTTCCACCACAGAACTTAGGGCTCTGATCTTTCTTTTCTGTGAAGCAATATTGTTAAGGGTACTGAGTGAGGTTATCAGTTCAGGGATTCTAGTGTTGGTGTGACGGCTGACATATCCACACACCAGGACCCTGACATCTGATTTCCAACTCAGTAGATTCAAACACTAATTGTGTGTGTGTTTTCAAAAGTATTCTTTTTGTCAGATCAACTAGGTTAGATCACACGATATAATATTTGACCGTGTCGCGTCTGTTTCTATCAGGATGCCTCCTCATGGACGACCAGATAGAGACCTGAGAGTTGTACACTCAGATAGCCCACAAAGCGATGAGTTCTCGGTGCAGGGCATTTTTCCAGCGGAGGCAAGAGCGATACCACTCTCTGGTGGGCCACCGATGCCACCATCCCCAGCAGTAGACGATGCACGCTTCTTTAGCGCATTGCACGAGTTCCAGCAGCAGAGGCCACCTAGGTTCAGGGGAGTGATGGACCCACAAGAGGATGTGGATTCGTTAGAAGCTGTGGTGAGAGTTTTTCGACTGGTATGGATACTAAACGACTTCATGGTTATTCTTGCTGCCATACTTCTACAGGCAGTAGTGGGTAGATGATTGAGCTTGATGCGCTAGGTTAACAACAATATTATTCTTCTTGTGGTATACATTGAGAGCCTAATTTGGTAAGAGTTTGTCCCAATGACTCTTCATTCAGTGAACAAACAAGAGATACTTCATCTACAATAGGGAATCATGAAAGTAGCTCAGTACCCGGTGAGGTTCGAAAACCTCTCACGCTACTCCACTGATATGGTGCGGGACCCATTCTTCTGGGCCCAGACCTTCGAGCAGGGACACATGAGAGAGATCAGAGCATCAGTAATCTCACTCAGCATCCTGACATAGGCAGGAGTGTTAAATGAAGCCCTCTTAGTGAAGAGTTTCCTTGCTGAGTAGTCTCCAGCAGTGAGACCCACCACTAGTCGACATGCAGTGAAGTCTTCTGCAGCTGGTTATAGACAGATTTCTCAGAGGTCCAAGAAGACCAGACCCACTGGTGGACGAACGCATGACTCAGGATCGGTTTTACGGGGAACCTAGGGCAGAGATACACATGCCAGGAGTGGGCAGTGTTACTCATGTGGTGGGCATTGTCACATGGCTCATTACTGTCCGACCCACCATTCAGATGATGAGTAGAATGTATAAGGACCGCCCAGGTAGAGAAAGGTATTCTATTGAGGCGGTCCGTAGGGAGTAGGTGGACGTGGCAGAGGATCTGGTTGAGCAGCTGGTGGTGGGAAATGTTTCAAGGTGTTACCACCACCACCAACAGGAGGTCCAACCTGACCATAGGGAGAAGGTGGACATGCGAGAGCTCACCTCCAGGTAGGTGAGGCTTTAGATCATGGTGCTCCAGAGATGATTCGAGGTATGATATGTGTCTAATCCACCTTATATTTATTTCTTATAAACACAGGTAACATTCACTATTTCATTTCCACTTCCCTTGTTCAGATCTCGGAGATTCTGATGGAGCCGTTGGCTCGATCCTTATGCCTACAGACTCTTACGGGAGACGAATCAACGATTCTTCATGGGCGCCGACAGTGTGAGCTTACAATAGGTTGCGAGAGCATCGACTGAGAAATCCTACTAGCGGCGTTGAGGCCTTACAGAATCATTTTGGTTATGGAATGGATATCTACAGTCCATGCTCTTATTTAATGTATTAGGATTAATGATTGGTGTGTCTGCACATATTGGAATAGGTTTACCTTCATTGGCGATAAGGGAGCCTTTGCGGCACATGATAGACTTACTCGGTGGAGGGTGAAACTAATCACTCATCAGTTGGCCTGCCTTACCCTCAGAGCAGTTGATTTGGAGAGTCTGAGCTATCATGTTGTGGTGGACCAGTACACTGATGTTTTCCCTTACGATGATCCAGGACCACCTCCTCGCATAGAGGTGGACTTCTACAATGTCATGTACCATGGTACGACACCGATATCTAAACCAGCATATCGAATGGCTCCCGCTGAGCTTCGTGAGCTACAGGTTTAGCTAGAGGACTTGTAGGGGAAAGGATTCATCTGGCATAGTGTTTCTCCCTAGGAAGCCCCGATTTTATTCGCCATGAATATGGATGGGAGCTTCAGGCTTTGGGTTGAATATCGTTTCCTAAATCAGGTGACCATATGGAAAACATATCCACTCTAGAGGATTGGCGACCTCATTGATCTGCTAAAAGGAGCACGATGCTTCTCGAATATAGACCTCATATCAGGCTATCACCAACTCATAGTTCGATATGAGGATTTGTAGAAGACAACCTTCAGATGTGTACAACCACTAAGAGTTCATGGTTTTTCCTTTCGGCGTAACCAACGCTCAAACAGTGTTCATGAGGAGGGGCATGACATTGCAGGTAGTACTGGACACACTTCGAGAGCACCAACTTTATGGTAAGCTCTAGAACTTCCAGTTTTGGATATGAGATGTTCACTTTTTGGGACATGTCATCATGGAGGCATGATTTGCCGTAGATCCACCGATGATTAACGTGGTACATTTTTTGGAGGTACGGAGTTTCCTGGGTTTGGGTGGTTACTACCTAAGGTTTGTGCCAGACTATTCCAGAGATGCAACACGACTATCAGCCTTGACGAAGAATGGGATACCCATTGTGCGATTGGAGAGATGCCAGTAGATCTTTCAAGAGATGAGGCAGATGTAGACTAGTGCCCCCATCTTGAGGCTTACCGAGGAAGTCGTTGGGTACGTAGTCTACTACGACGCCTCAGGGACCGGATATGGGTGTGTCCTGATGAAGGAGCAAGCAGAGATCGCGAATGATTCTCGGTAGCTGAGACAACAAGAGAAGAACTATGCTACCCATGAACTGGAGTTAGCAGTAGTGGTCTTCACCTTGAAGATGTGGCGGCACTATGTGATGGGCGAGCATTTAACCATATACTCTGATCACAAGAGTCTCAAGTATATCTTCTCTCAGAAGGATCTGAACCTGAGACAACGGTGATGGCTTGAGTTCCACTAGGACTATGACTTCAAGATGGTCTATACTCCTAGAAAAGGGAATGTTGTAGCAGATGCACTCAGCAGGATATCTGGTACACAGAAGCTAGGTGAGGCGACGGAACATCTGGCTTCTTTACAGATATCCTTTGTGGATAGAGATAGAGAATATTTCCATCAGTCCCTTACAATCACTCCCCCACTTCTTCAGCGAGTCAGAGAGGTACAGAATGAGGATGCATACTACAAGACATGACGTGCCTAGATATCCATAGGGAAAGAACATAATGTATTTTTTGAAGGTGGGGAGCACATCATCTGCTTCAGAGGACATACAATGGTACCAGTGTCACTTCAGGAGGAAGTGTTGACGGAGTTCCAAGCATCCCCTCTAGAGGAACATCCAGGAGTGGTGAAGATGTTCTAAGACCTTCGATGATAGCATTGGTGGCCAGGTATGAAGAAATCAGTTGTAGTGTTTGTCTCTCGAAGCCTCACTTCTCAGCATGTGATGGTAGAGCACAAGGTACCAACATGATTGGTTCATCCTTTAGTGGTTCCAGAGTGGATGTGAGATGGGATATCCATGGACTTCATGATGGATATTCCACATACATCTAGAGGTCATGAATCAATCTGGGTGATCGTCGAACGACTCACCAAATCGGCCCACTTTCTACCGATCAGAGAGTAGGGTTCAGTAGAGAGCTTGGGACGTCACTATGTGCAAGATATTGTGCGGCTACATGGAGTAACTTTTTCTATAGTCTCTGATTGTGACACATGGTTTACTTCCCAGCTATGGAAGGGGTTGCATGAGGCTTTCGGGATGCAGCTTTATCTAAGGATGGCCCTCCATCCTCTGACGGATGGCCAGACTGAGAGGACCATTCAGACTCTCGAGGACACCATTCGTGCATGTGTCCTCAACATTGGTTGTAGTTGGGGGGACCACATACCATTGGTGGAATTTTCTCACAACAATAATTATCACTCCACCATTGGGATGACACCTCTTGAGGTGTTATACGGGTCACCTTGTAGATTATCCTTGTGCAAGACTGACCCGGGGGAGTTAGCACTTGTGGGACCACAGATGGTACGAGCTAACATGGATAAGGTGTAGATCATCCAGGAGCAGATGAAGATTACACAAATCATATAGAATTCGTAAGATGACTGGAGACAGATACCTCTAGAGTTCGAGGATAGAGACTACCTCTTTCTATGGGTCTCACCTCGATAAGGTTTACGGAGATTTGGCTGAGATGGAAAGTTATCTCTGAGGTTCATCGTACCATTCCATGTCCTCAGTAGAGTCAGCGTGGTGGAAAACTATTTATCTCTTCCACGTCAGTTGCACCAGGTGCACAATGACTTCCATGTATCCCAGCTGAGGAGGTATGTGCACAACCCTTCTCACATCATTGACCATGGAGGGCTGGACATTGATGATGGGGAAGCATTCAAGGAGGTTCCATGGTAATTGATGATCAATAGAAGAAGGTCTTACATGTACAGTTGATACCTATGCTGCACGTTCGCTAGTAGCACGGGAACCACCAGGAGAGAACATGGGAGTGGGAGGCTAAGATGCATGCTTAGTACCCCCACTTGTTCCCATAGTTAGAGTTGTAGCTTTTGAGGACGTAAATCCCTGATTTGGGGAGAATGTAATGACCGATAATTTTTGTGGAAATTTTTTTTCTTAAAAACATGGGAATTTTATGAGTCCGTGAAATTTGACGGCGCATGATTTTGAGACCCGGTGTGCCCAGAATCAATTTATGAAGTTTTGTTCAAGTATGTTTTGTAAACGTACGAGGGGGTTTTTATAACTTTTGAACCACTGCTTGGAATTGAATTCTGAGGGCACCATTGAACTTTAAGCACAAGTATTTGCTGAAGAAGACTCACACTTCGACGACATTGGGTTGAGTATAAAAGTTAGTTTTTTGGTTATTGTGGAAAATAATAAATAAAGTGAGTTTCACATTATTTTTATTTGAGCCACAATGTGGGTGATTGGTGGTCAATACCTAATCATGGAAGTTGGAGGAGAGACCACCACACCTTAACCTCCCATGAGAGGTTATGGTGGTGGGGCCCACTCGAACCTAACCTCTTGTGAGATGTTATGACATGGGGACCACATGACGCTAAACCCCCTATTGATCGAGGAGAGTAAAACCTCTCACCTCTCCCTCAATAATGAGGGAGTGCCTCTTGGCCTCCTCTTTAATTACTTTGTGCCAACTCCCATACTTAATTTGTGCCAACACTCATGAATTAATTAGGGGAGCCATGTTATGAATTCACAAATATGATTTTTGTTTCAATAACTAAATAATAGAAAAACTCAATCTATTATTATTTTTCATGGAATTTCTAATTGTGTGGAGATTGGGAAGAGAAGATCATGGGAGAAAAGTTCTTCCAACGAAGAACGCTCCACCGACGAAGAACACCGAGCATTTTCGACTTCCCCCCTTGGATCCTACCGACATGGGGCATCTTCAACGGACTGACCCTCTGCATCGTCGTCAACAAGCTGACACAGGTCAGGATTGGGAGTGTGTGGTGGATGCGACAAATGATGAATTCCTTCATCTCCTTCCCCCGACTTCACCGTTGACGAACGACAATCAAAGGTAGGGTTTTTTTTGTGTAGATTTCCTTTTCTTTTTATCTTGTTCGAATTGTAAAGGAATCGTTGCATGGTTTTAAAACAATTATTGTTCATATTTCTTACTATTTTATTTGCCATGTGTTACCACCCTGAATACAAAGGGTGCGGGCCAAACCAACATGGCCTGACCCCCCCGCCATACTTGTTTGTGTTGTTTCTCGTAATGGCGACGAAGCATATTTGAAGGCAACGAAGGCAAAGGAAAAGGTCACGCTTCCCATGGCCTCCACGAACCGCGCCTCCCCCACGGTGTCCCGGTGCCCGAACTGAGTCTACTTTAAAGGCAGAACCATTGCCGGCCTCCCGTGATCTCGGCTGCCTCGCCGCCGACCTCCCTCCCACCCTGGCTGAAACCCCCCCAGCCCAAGCCACGCCGAACCGCGACGGCCCGGCCTCCCGGCCGCCTGCTGGCTAGGCCGCGCCCTACCCGGCCGCCCGCTGGCCCACCTGATGCCCTACCCGACCACCACCCACTTGGAAATGCCCTACACGACTGCCACCCGACTGCTCGACCTCTCGAACCAGCACGTGGCCCCCCTCGCGGTGCCCTGGCCGAACTGTCCTGGCCTCACCCTCGCGACCCTCCATGCCGAACCACCCTCGCATCCTACTGGGCTAGGCCCAGCACGCTAGGCTGAACCTAACAGGCATTCTCACCCAATGGGCCAGGACTGACCCAACAGGTCTGACAGGGTTAACCCAGACTGGGTCAGCCCAAACTAGGTTGGGCCGAGTCGGTCCGACCCGGTCAAACCGAACTCGATCCCACTACATACCATTTACTTTATTTGGCCATATCTTTGGAATTGGACGACCGTTTGACGAACCTTCAACGGTGCTAGTATTATTGGAGTGTGATGGTCCCTTTGAGTATACCCCTCTAGAGTTCTGGGTAAAGTTGATGTACGGCCAGGTTGGGTCGTACACGAATCCAATCAGGCCCCCAAGACTAAAAGGAAAATAAGTCACAGACCAGGTGTCTGATTGATGCACTGTCTATTGCGTTGAGACCTCTATGATGTGGAAAAACTTTTAGATACATCTTAGTGGTACGTCATGAAATTTGGAGTATCGACCAGTAGCCCATGGAGCACATCCTCTTAGAGACGATCGTGCATAATGTGGAGACCTAATAGCTGGCTAAGACCTGATGACGGCTGACTGATTCGACTCGGAGTGTTTCGACTAGCCAAATGGGGAGATCATTTGTTTCGCGGAAAACCCATGGTGGGGAGTGCCTCTATGTGATCACAACATACTCATGGTACACGACAGGAGGATTACCACAACAGGTTATGAGGGGGAACACCTCTGTGTGAGCGTGGCAGACCCACGGTGGGGAGTGCCTATGTCTGAACGCGACATACCCACGATTCTTGACAAGAGGAGTTCCTCAATAGTCCAAGGATATTAGGAAGCACCTATGTGTGATGCAGAAGGCCCATTGTACTCGATTGACCATGAGTTCTCCAACAGTCATGGTTTCGATAATAAAAATCTTGGTTTGAGCTGAGTCAGTAACTGTTGTTTTTACCTCATGATTTAGATATATTACTTGATAACATAGGTATATGTATAGGCATATACATAGATGTGGTTATCTATTTATTTTCATAATTTTCGGAGTATCCTTGTTGGATTTTGTGAGACCTTGTGTGTCTCAGGGTCCCTAATGATTATCGTTATACTCACCCCTGCACGAGATATGCCCGCACCTCATTGTGTTGGTTGCAGACGACATACATCGCTAACTGAGGGTGAGAGTACCAGGACTAGATGGTACCTAGAGGTGGACTATACGACATGTTTGTACGTGGAGGAGACCGAAAGATGTGGAGTGCTGAGGAGGCTATCTATAACTACCATTTAGGTAGGATCCATGGTGGACGATCCTAGAGCTGCTCTTCACCTTTTAGCAGTTTTGTCCTTTTAAGTTGTACTTTATTATTCATTTGTACTTGTATTTTCTTGTTGGGATTGTATTCTGGACCCTCTACATTCAACACTCTTTGTATACAGTTTTACTTATTGTTTTTCTTCCATCTCGTACTCTACTGTTTGCATTTTCATGTTTTAAAGGCTATATATTCCGAGTTTAGAGATTTATGCCTTTGGTTCTAGTCGACATCCCCTGGCCTATGGAAGGCGGGCTTAGGGTAGTCACGACATGGGCCCTGAGGGATTGGTCGTGACATGGTCATTGGTAGAAGTTCTTCATTCTATTGTTTTTTAGGTTGTGTTGTGTCTTGATTTTCGTTTTTGTTAGAGTTTCTTTGGAAATGTATGTTGTTATGAAATGAAAGAGAACTTTTTCTGATGGTTTTAAAATGGGTAAAAGGTTTTTTTGTCATTTTTATTTGAAATTGGTTAAATGGGGTTTTAAATGAGGAATTATTTTTGTCTGAAAATTTGGTATTATAGTTGGATTTGTTAATGGAATTGAAATTCAAACCATTTTCATTCCTTAGGATCACCCATGTATGTGTGGGAAGGCACATGAAGTGCATGTTGGCATATATTTATGGGTGATTCGAGTGGAAAGGGATGAATACATATGCGGTGGTTCATATGATTCCATGTGTGGGTTTTTGGTATTTCAGGATAGGATTGATTTTTGAAAATTGTACTTGAATGAAAAAATTATTTTGGGACATTGTTTTGATTGAAATGTGGGTTTTGGTATTTGGAATGTGGTTTTGGATTAAGGATGTTTTTAAATTTAAATGAAATGGTGGTTCTTTTAAAACATTATTTTGTATGTGATTGTATATTTTTGTCTTATTAGCCTATTACACATGGATTGGGGTGTAGATTTTGGGTTTGTTATTTAGGTGTCTTAGAGTATGCCACCCTAAATGGTATCTAATGTTGCCATTGAGTCATGACCAGTTCTGGTTTATTTAATGTGAAGCAATTTTATCGAGGTAATTGAGGTTTTTTGGGATAGTTTTATGGTTGTGGAAGTAGAGTTTGTATTATGGTTGTTGAGAACTCCTAAATTTCATAATGTCAAATCACTTTAAATATTAATATAGGATCTAGTTTTGGATCATTAGTGGTTGAATGACTCATTATCTATGGATTTTGGGGTGTAATTGTTGGTTTTCGGCTTTTTTAAGGTTCCCCATCTGGTGAGTAGGGTGTGCCAGAGGAACTTGATCTTGAAGAAATCTTGTTCATCAGTTTCAACATCAAATTTTACAGACTATTCTCTTATGTACCACTACTGAGGTTGATTTATTCATTCCATGTCACTTTTTCACATCCCTCCAAAGTTTTATCATTCTTAGGGTCATTTGGGTCACTAGGAAATGTTCCATAAGAAGAATTTTTGGGGAATGAATCTTGAATGGGGGATGCTGTAACTTGAATGTGAGTCATAGGATGATTCATCCATTAGAGACTCATCCTCATGACTCTATGTGAATCTCATTCACATTAATGAATTTATGAGGTGGTGTGGGTCCTCATTCTGGTTCTTATTTTCTATGTTGAGATAGAAATATATGAATTTTTCATTATTTCATTTCTCAAAAGGTGGTATGTTCATCATTCGAGTGTGAAGGTGTGACAGGTATATTCTGATGTGATGTGAACAGTCCAGTTCATTTAGATGGGTCTCCTTGGGTAATTCATTCTTCTTAAGAGACGTTCATCATTTGGAGGTGAGGTGTTGTTTCTAGTTCAGTGGTGTTCGCTTGAGGAATTTTTGGTTCTTTGAAATGAGTGGAATGTGTTTTGGGAAAAACTTTTATATATATTTCGTCTCTGATGTTTTTTAACTCTTGTGAAATTTGGCTGGTGTGGGAGACTATTGATTCTATTAGGGTTATTTTTCACCCTTGTTTGAAAGGTTGTTGGTTCTCACAGTATCTGTTCCTGTTTCATCATTCTGGTATTTTCTATTTCTTCAAGGTAGATTTTCTGTGTGAGTTTTTGGTGGATTTTTTTGTCCATGATAAAGAATTTGGTTGATTTTGGGTTGATAATTCCTTCATTTTCGAATGTGGTAAGGTTTTCATTTGGATAGTGGAAGATGTTGGGTGAGTTCAAGTGGGGACTTCCCAAGTTCCCCCCCCCAAGGGTGGTATGATAGAATATTCTGTTTTCAATGTTAGTCATGTTCTTATGGTGGGAAGAACCATCCCTCATGTTATCTATTTGTATTTGGTTTTGGTTTTGTCTAGATTGATCAGGTGTGACTTGGGGAACAAATAGTCACACATGAATTCAATGTTTCTTCCAGTTATGTTCATGGATGGACTCAATTCCTGAATAACTTTTGGATATGTGAATTTTTCTGGGTAGAAAGGCTTGTGGTGGGGATAATTTTCACACCCCGACCATTTAGAATTATTTTATGGTATTATTTATTGTCTTCTGTTAGAGTCTTCAAGGAGTGGGTTGAGCGATAATATAAAATTTTTAACATTTAATAATTATGATGGGTTTCAGGCCAGTGCACGGGCACCGTACAATATGCGGTAACTGTGTGGTCGGTCCTGGTTCCCCCTACTATTTCTCAATACATAAAATAATTATAATTTATGATAAAAAAATTAATGAAAATGTTTAAAACATAATAATAATAAAAAAATATGTAGATAATAATAATATTATTATTTTAAATTGTTAATAATATTGTTATCATTTAAAATTTTTATTAATATATTTATTTTTAATATATTTTTTATTTAAAATAAAATGCATCTGATTATTATTATATTAATATTATTATATTATTATATTATTATTAATACTATTAACAATAAGAATTATTATTATTATTATTATTATCACTTTTTTCTTTTCATTTTTTAAAAACCTTAAATTTACCCCCCCCCCCTTTATTTGGTGGGGCCCGACCAAGACACCCCCCTTTTCCAACTCTGATTATAGCACACTGACCTCCCCACTGCTTGAACTGTGTGCGCAGCCTCCCCTCAAAACCCCCTCCTTCATCATTGCTCCCCCCATCTTCCTGTTTGGCTGCACCTCCCTCTTGCACAGCATCCCACTTTTCCCCTCCTTATTACATTGCGGCCCCATGGATGTCCCCCTTATGTGCACACGAACCCCCATCCTAGAGCCATTTTCCCCAGTGTTATGGCCAGCCTCCCCTTCCTTGCCATGATTCCCCTCATTGGTAGCCCTCTCCTCTTTTGGTATAATCGTATTCCATCTCTTTGGCCTTTTATCTTTTTCTTAGCTGAACCCTAATGGTAGGTTTTTTGTGTCAATTATTAATTATTATGGATGGGGTACACAGATCGTTCATGGGGATTATATCTCCTTCTCCTTGATGTTTCGTTCCATAAACACATAGTTTGAGGTATGTAAATAAAAATTTTCCTTTCTGTAATGATCCATTGGCACATGCATCTTTTCTATTTCTTCAGAAATGTTATTTTCGCGTCTATTATACCCTTTTCTAGATGTAAATTGTGGTTTGTTATTGATATACCTTATTAAAAATAGGTGTTCTAAATTATTTCATTGAATATCCTAGGTTTAATGTAGCTAGAATATTTCTTTGAAATTCCTTTGTTCTTTTAATATGAAATTGGGTCTTCCATGACATGCTCAACCTTGTGAAGTTGTTTAGGTTATTACTTGATTGTGAATCTTGTTTGGATGGTGTAAATTGGTGATGTGTTATGGCCTGGTAGTTTTAACATCCTAGGTAAATAAAGAATAAATAATTTTCATATTTATTAATATTTAATAATTAAATATTAATTTTTCCTTAAAGGGGTTTCTATGTTCGATAGCGTGCCCGATACACAACGAGTTTCATTGAAATCTTACGTTGCACACTGGTAATAAAATAATATTATTTTAAATGGTAGTTAACACGTAGCCGTTGTATTGGAGGGAATGAATAGAAATATCTAAAATGTTATTATATATTTTTGTTAAATGTTTTTACATTTATCCAATAAATTATAAAGACTTAAACTATGAAAAGAATTCAATTTTAGGTATATATACTCTAATATTCACTAAAGGTCCACTTATCGCCTTTTGAGGGAGAACCATCATTAAATATAGATTTGGTCACTCTTATAAATTATATTGGACCAAGTAAAATTCTTCTTTAGAATCATCACATCAAATTTCACTTTATGTAAATTTTTGGTATTTTTCCAATAAAGTTCATTTTTTTAATAAATAGTGAAAAATGTTGTATTTTAAATCAAAACTTTTTTTAGTCAAATTTATTTACATGAATAGATTACCTTTATAATTGGTTTTAAAGTGAAATTAGAATATATTTTTACCATTTAATCCAATAGTGGTCATTGGAATTAATTTCACCTTGAAATTGCACTTAAACTGGTGTCAATCTTTTGATACATATTATTTCATAAAAACACGCTATTTGTTTTGACAGCGGGAATTAATTATTAAATTAATTAATTTAACTTATCTGTTTTGAATTTTTTAAAATAGACATCATTTTTGAAATTGGAATATAAAATACTGATTAGGGTGATGTTTTGTATTTTTCTGAAAAGCTTCAATTTTTGATGAATAGTGAAACCACTATGTGATACTTAAAAAACTGATTTTTCGTTTAAATGAAATTTTACCACCTCTGTGTTTTGAATTTCAAAAATCCGACATACATGGTTGTCATTAAGAAGTAAAATGTCATTCAATGGGATTAAAATAATTTTTTTTGTTGAATAGTAACTTTTACGTTTTAATCGCGATTAGAGGTAATTAGTGTAGTTTAAGGTAAAAATAATGTATTAATAATATGAAATGACCAAGACATATGTCCTACCCTTATTGGATGTGTCATTTCCGAACAAGACAATCCATGGGTCGACTTGGGGACCCCATGGAGCCACTTTGGTAGGAAAATGTCATTAATAACTTTTTATATAAAGTAAAAATAAAAATGTCACAAACATGAGTTGTTTTACTAGAACAATTTTTAAATGGGGTTATACAAGTCATATTTCTGACTATAAATATTCATTAGAAAGATAAATAATTTTCATACATCATGATAGTTATTTATAATTTTTATACATTAAATAAATTTAATTATTTATGACACCATGATGATGCAACGATTACCTCGTTATTTAAAGATTAAAATAAAATCAAAAGATAATTTAAAATCTAAGACCTACACATTTCAAAAACCTATTAGATGGGTGTATTTCGAACTCATACAACCATATCCTAGAAATATATAATTTTGGGTCCTTTTAAATCCGAAAATCATTTTATAATAAAGTAACCTTTTATAACTTTCCAAGAGTGCCCCTCCTCTCCACTTATAAAAGGCCCCCACCTCTACCACCATACCCACACCTCTCAAACCTTTGGCTTGGCCAAACCCCACACATTTTGTATCTCCACATACCTCTATTACTCTTAGAAGCCTCACTTTGGGCATAAGTCTTCTTAAGGAAACCTTTGAGCTCAAATCAAAAAGAGTTACCCATTTTAATGGTACTGTTTTCTCTTGTGTTCTTATGTTTTATTTCACTTCTCCAACCCCCTAAAATCTTTTCATTCCTTTATTCTATAACAACACTAGTATCTTCAATATTCTAGGATGTTTTTATAATAAGTATTAGAGCTACACTAACACACACCTACATCTAATGGTTAAAGAACATACTATTTCTGTGGATGGAGAATTTCTGCCTCACGAAAGGATGATTGTTCAACACTCATATAACACCTTCAAAGGTGGCCATAGAAATGTCACTATATTTATATATGATATATAATATGTTTATGTTTTAATTAAGATTCTTTATTTTTCATTTATGGCATACCTTTATGGTTTCCATTATGGGTAAACGCGATATCTTAATTTTAGGAAGTGTGGACTACTGCCCCCTCAAAGTGATTTGATTCGTTAATACCATATGCGGTATGTATAAAGGATAAATTTAAGGATATTATATATTATATTATACTGGAATTATGATATACCTTTATATTATTATGATTTCACTCCATTAAGTAAGAAATAGAAATGAATGTAGCGTTCATGTGTACGTACGCCTTACTATCTCCATGAACGGTGCATTTTATTTCTTACGTCTAAATGTTATGTAATATTATAAATGAATGTAAAAACTGGATATATATGATATATATGATATCTACATAATGAATATAATTCTGAATATAATGGATATTTTACCCCATGAACATCTTGTAATTATAAAGAGTTTATTTTTGACTCAAGTACCAATGATCGAAAAAACGACTGTTATTAACATAAATAATTACATAGTGTTCATAAAAAGGTAATAAGTGATATAAAAGGAATAATGAACTTGAAAAATGTTATTAATCAATAAGAAATTAACTCAAGTTTATTATTCAGGAGGTTAAAGAACCATCGTGTCAAGTCGGACCCGAGGTATGGGACTTCGTCTCAATCTCCTTTCATCGAGGCATATTTTGTTTCATACAAAACATTCATTCATATGGTGTATAAATCCCTTTTAATTTTATGTTTATTCAAAAGGAATCTTTTTATAGGAAGCATTTACTAAACAACAAAAGGGAATTTTTTTTGTCGTACGTATGCGGTGACAACGACTTCTCCGCCGCCATGACCATTATTTGATTTTCGGCTTCCCCTACAAGCCATACCTTTATATTAAAATAAAATAAAAATACCATGTTTTACTTTTCTTTTATTTTGGTATTGAAAAAGGTTTTCATAATGTTTTTATTATATCAATGTGTTATATTGATATCTTTTGATTGAAATGTGGAAATGTTATGTTTCCTTTTTGTAGGTTTTATGTGATACGATTATGTTATGGTTCTTGGGCATTTTTATGAAGATGGGTGGTTCCATGATAAACTAAGGGTGGGTGAGCCTGATATAGATCTCCAATGCATTGGGTAACACGATGGAGATAAACATTAAGGTTTCTCCAAAGAGATTTAGATAATATACTGTTATGGGTATTCCAAACATAACCAAGAGGGTTACTCCCTTCGTAATAATGTTATGAATTCCTCAAGTTACCTTTATGTCTTATGATTTATATGTTTTATTCATGTTTTGATGAATTATGTTAAATTTACTATGCTTTATGAGTAATGTATGATTACATTGATTATTATGTATACATGTACTCATGTTTTCTTTCCATATTTTAAATCCCTTACTGAGATTTCAATGCTCATCCCATGTTTTTGAAATGTTTTTCACGGGTCAAGGGAAAGGTACATGATGTGATGATAGTGTCAATGAAGTGTCAAGAAGGAATCCATGTTTTATTTTAAATTTGTTTCCACTGATAGGAAAAATGAGTACTATCTTTTATGATACCACTTTGATTAAATGTGGAATGTAATGCATGTTTTATGATCTAATTCTCTAAAGCTATAAACTTGAAAAGATCCTAAACATGTATTCTTGAATTAACTCAAGATTAAGTAATGTTTAAGGCTGGGGCCTTATAGTTGGTATTAGAGAGAGGATTAGATAACTTTAGGAGTTAGAATTATATTAAATGATTATCCAAAAGTAATTTTTTTATGGTCAAATTGAAATGATATAGAATTTAAAGATTACCATGTTGCATCATCTAAGACATGTTTGTTCAGAATGGTTTTCTGTAGAGGAAATAGGGAAATAGTGCTAGCAAGGCGTACAGAAGGAATTAACCTTCCAAATCAGCATCCTGAGATTGTTGGAATTGGAACTGAAATGTTTGTTGCAGTAATGGCGTAGTTGATTCAAGCGATAAATGGTGGCGGTATCCATGCACGAGATTATCCAGATCAACCGCAGAGGAACATGTTAGTGGTGGAACATTTCATGTAGCAACATCCCCCATCATTCAGAGGATCATCTATCCCTGTGCTAGATGAAGGGTGGATTAAAGCAATGAAAGAGATTTTAGATGTCATGGGGTGTTCAAACAATAAAAAGGTTAGTCTTGCTATTTACCATTTGGAGGGTGAAGCAGATCGGTGGTGGTCGATGGTAAAAAATATCAGGGACGCTGATGAGATTGATGCTCTCGACTGGGATGAATTAAAAGGTATGTTTCTTGAGAAGTATTTTCCTAAGGCTGTTCGACATAGGATGGAAAATCAATTCTTGGAATTGAGGCAAGAGTAAGACTCAGTGGCTGCCTATGAAGAAGGGTTCACTTGATTGGCATGATATGCTCAAAATTTCATCCGAGACCTTGATAGTAAAATAAATCGTTTTTACTCAGGATTAAAGCCAAAATATCGAAGGGCTTTAGCTTCTCAAGAGTTCAAGAGTTATGAAAAGCTTGTTCGAGGTGCTGAGAAGGTGGAAATGGATTTTGACGATGATCAAGTGTTATATAACAACCAATAGAAGAAGAGACCGAGGTGGCAGGAGAAAGGGAAGAATTATTCAAAAAGGTCTGATGGTAAGAAAACTAAGTTTCTAGTTTGTGATAAATGTGGGAAAAGTCATTCTGGGGAATGTCTTCTTAATTCTAGAAAGTTCTACCGATGTGGTAGAATGGGACATAAGGCTCATGATTGCACTGAAAAAGATCTGGGTGATGGTAAGACCAAATTTGATTTAGATTTAGTGAAATGTTTTAAGTGCAATGAGATGGGTCATTATGAAAACGAGTTTCTGACAAAGATCTCGAGTGATGGGAAGAAGTTAGACTACAAGTAGACATGGTTGGTGAAATTCTTTTGCAACTACTTCAGCAGATGGTGGGCCATAAAATGAAGTTGTATCAGGTACAATGTTTGTTTTTTCATATTATTCCAGTGTGTTGTTTGATTCGTGGTGTACACATTCTTTCATCTCTGAAAACTTTTATAAGAAAATCGGAATACCATCATAATAAATGACTCTTGAACTTGTGGTAAAAACACCTGGGGGAAATGTTGAGGCAAAAAGAATTTATAAGAATCTTCCTATCCTTATCCGTGGAAAGTGCATACTTGAAAACCTTATTGTTTTACCTCTAGTAGAGTTCGATTTTATCCTGGGTATGGATTGGCTCTCTATTTAGCATGCTAAGATTGACTGTAGAGCTAAATAAGTTTATTTTTAGAAAGACTTTCAGTTTTTGTACAAGAATGAACCCTTACTATTGATAACATATCAAGAGGCTGAGAAACTTGTAAATGATAGAAATGAATGTTACCTTGCACATATTGTTGAAAAAAAGGGTACTATTCAGATTATTGATGTGCCAGTGGAAAATGAGTATCCTGATGTTTTTCCTGATGAGTTACCAAGAATAATACCAGACCGGGAAGTTAAATTTACTGTTGACTTAGTTCCTGATGCTAAGCCAATTTAAAAACCCCCTTATCGAATGGATCAAATTACACTTTCAGAGTTGAAGGAGAAGTTGCAAGATTTATTAGAGAAAGGTTTCATTCGACCTAGAACATCACCATGGGGTGATCCAGTTTTATTTGTTAAAAAGAAAGATGGTTCAATGAGACTTTTCATTGATTATATAGCCTTGAATAACATTACTGTTAAGAACAAGTATCCTTTGCCTCATATCGATTATTTGTTTGATCAGCTCTAGGGAGCTCAGTATTTTTCGAAGATTAACTTGAGGTCGGGGTACCATCAATTGAAAGTAAATGAAGCAGACGTACCGAAGACTTCGTTTCGTACTAGATATAGCAATTATGAATTTTTAGTTATGCGTTTTGGGTTAACCAATTCACCTGCTGTATTCATGGACCTTATGAATAGAATTTTCCATGAGTTCTTGGATAATTTTTTGGTTGTTTTCATTGATGATATTTTGGTGTTTTCTAAAAGTAAAGATAAGCATTAAAGACAGTTAAGGGTTATTTTTCAAACATTAAAAGAAAAGAAATTGTATGGGAAATCCAGCAAGTGTGAGTTTTTGTTGCAACAAATTTCTTTCCTTGGTCACATTGTTTCAAAAGATCGGATAACTGTTGATCCTGAAAAAACAAAGGCTATTGAAGAATGGCCAAGACCCACAAATGTAACTAAGATTCGTAGCATCCTTGGATTGGCAAGATATTACCGAAGGTTTGTTAGATATTTTACAGAGTTATCTAGTCCAATGACTAAGCTAACTCGGAAGGTTGTTATGTTTATCTGGACAAATGAATGTGATGATTGTTTTCTGGAACTGAAAAAAAGATTGGTGAATGCTCCAGTTTTGGCACTACCTTCTAGGAATGGTGAGTTTTTTATCTATAGTTATGCTTCATTGAAAGGATGTGGTTGCGTCCTAATGCAGAATGATCAGTTAATTGCTTATGATTCACGATAGTTGAAAACTCATGAGGTAAATTACCCTACACATGATTTGGAATTAGCTACTGTTGTTTTCACTTTAAAAATTTGGAGGCATCTTTTGGATTGTAAAATCCAGAGATTTTATAAGATATATTATTTTTAATTTATTTCATATCTCTTGATATACTCTACACCAAGATTATCTTGTGCTATACACAACATTGTATTAGCTTGCAGAATACTCAACACTAATCTTGGATCGTGTTACACTCAATTTCAAGTTTGTTTGATAGTAGTTATTCTACGCAACATTGAGTGTATATATATATATATTCAATATATAAATTAAATATGGTTGGATTTTTTTAAATGGACAACGAAGGAGTCCTTCACAACACACAACCCTGACTTGGCTTGAATTACACGCAATCACGACTTTCCTCGATAGCGTGTGTTGTACACAATATCTGGTTTCACTAAACAATGATATATGGTTATAATATTATTATGAACTAGATTTTATGAATAGTATTAAGTAAATTTTTAATGTTATAACATTATTATTTCATCTTATTCATTTTCTAGAACATGGTATGTGAACAAAATAAAATTTTCGGGTAAGAAAATTATTTTTAAAAAAATGCAGTTTTGCCGCCATTTAATGGCGCACTGACAATAAATCTAGTTTTTGACATGTTTATAAGTTCAATTTTTCAAAATAAACCTCTTCTTTTTAATTAGGATAAAAAAATTTACATTGGATAATGTTTTTATATTTTTTTTTGGTAACTTTCATATTTTAATGAATAGTAAAAACACGCTAAATTTTAATTAAAAACAACTTTTTTAATCGTAATAATTTATATGGTCAATTTATAATATTTAATTGTTTTAAAGTATAAATATAATATATTTTTACCATTTAATATAATCTATATCAATAGAATTTATTTTACCTTGAATTTGTAGGTTAAATCAATTCAATCATTTGCAATGTTTTAACCAAAAACCCGTTTTCTTTCGACAACGAGATTAATTTTAATTTAATTTATGCAACTTTTGTGTATTGAATTTGGAAAAATGGGATCTATATTTGGATTCAGTGGGTCTAAATTATGTTAATAAGATACTTTTTTCTTTGGTCATTATGAATAATAACTACGGTAAATTTTATTTACCCTAGTTAAAGGTAAATCAGGTAATTAAAGGTAAATATAAGATTATAAAATTACGTTAACACCTGCCAAAATATAATTGGATGACTAAAGGTTCGACCCATATCACCTAAGGGTCAGATTAGATTCAATTGATGGACTTTTGTCCCCGAAAATAATTTAATTATTATTAAAACCAAAGAAAGTGACAACATGTCACTTTCTTAAATCTTATAAGTATAATAATTTTAATTTAGTGATATACTTAATGAAACTTCAAAAATAAATAGCCTCCAGAAATATAATACAATTATCTACATCATAGAAATTTATTTATAAATTTTAGGGATTAAATAAATATCATTAAGTATGACACAATAGTGATGTTGAAATTAATTTATTAATTAAAATATCAAATAAATGATTTTCAAAATATTATAATAAATATTATATGAACTATTTAATGTTCTCCCCTACTTTTCTTGATACATATGACATTTTATAAATCTATTAAATCTTTTAGTTCGAACATATATTCTGTATATATTTTATTTAAATTCAAATAAATGTATAGTGTCAAAATTGACACTATTGTTATTTTAAAAAAATAAAATATAATAAAATTGTTAAAAAATAACAAATATATTTAAAAATTATAAATTAATATTTATATGGTCTAATATTTCATGAAGTGTCATATAATGGATTATTCACAACAGATATGTATTTATTTATAATAATTTAAAATTTAGAATATTATTACCACAAATAAAATTAAATTGATAAATAAGGATAAATCATGTTGATAATGTTTAAAATATATTCCTAACATGTCTAAATTCTATTGGTTGATGATATTACAACCCTATCTCATCTAATATTCGAATATGAGTCATATTGGATGGTTTTATGTGGGGTTGGGATTTAATATAAACTAATATTTCTTATATTTCCAAAGGTGCCCCTCTCCTCCCTTATAAAAGGGAACCTCGTCCCTCTCTTCCTCACACCACATTGACCCTTAAAACTCGTCCATTCCCTAAACAATTCTCTTCTCCACTTCCCTAGAAACATCTTAGAGGTCCTGGTATTCTTCAAAGCCCAATTTTAGTGCCCTAAGAGGAGGTCTCAAAGAGGCGTTTCAAAGAAGAGGTAATGTCCGTTATCGATTCTTTCAAACTTATTTATTCGTCCACTTATTCTTTTTTAGTTATATCATTATGAGGTAATAACATAAGTATCAATCATATAATGATATGTTATTATAAGTATGAAACAACCATATTTCAGCATATATCCATCCTACGGAAAACGAAATCATCACGCGTGCGTATGTACGGAAAACCGTCTCCACGTCGTGGTGTAATCTATTTTCCACCACCACCTTACTTGGAAGGGTATAATGGTGAAAGTAATAAATATATATGATTATTGTAAAGTGATATTGATTCTTTAATATTATACATACACATTAATACAATTCCACGATCTTGGGAAAGATATTATCGCTCATGCGTACGTACGGACAACCATCCCCACGACGCAATGAGATTCACTCTCCATGTTAACCAATAAAGAATGATTATAAATTATATATAATAAGTAATAATGAAATATATGAAATAATAATGCTACTGTATTTATGTATATATATATATATATATTTATGTTGTTTAATTAATTCTTTTCAATTCAATAAGGAAACGAAAACAGCGTTCATGCGTACGTACGTCCTACCGTCTCCATGAACGGTGTATTTCTTTCCATTTATCGATCTATATATATGTATATTCTGAATATATATTATATATAAATCATGTTTTACATTCTGGATGTAATTAATCATGATCTAATTAATCATATGAATAATTACAAATTAAAACACGAACGACAAATGAAACAATTTTACCCAAAACGCTACTTTAAAATGAATTTACAAAAGAACGGCTAATATAAAGTCATAAGTGAACCATATATGATATAATAAAAATTAATATGATTTTGTAATAAGTCAATGACATTATTTAATCATTATACAGGAGGTTTGGATACGTACGAAACATATCGGACCAAATGTATGGGATAATTGTTCCAATCTCAATCTTATCCGAGATTGTTTATACGTAAGTATTTACTGGTGTTATTGTTATAATCCAGGTACATGTTTTCTAAAAGTGTTTTTATGTATGTTTAATTTCCTTTTAACCCATTTTGACAACATGGTATGTATTGAATATTTCTTTTGTTTACATTACGAGGTACTTTTTGACTTTTCTGACAAAAGTACAAGGAGAATGTTTTTTTAACTTATACCACATGAAATGATTTTTACGTTTTTATAAAGCCTTATTTTCATGAAGCTTCCTCCACAAGATTTCATGAATATTTTAAACAAAATTTCATTATTTAAAATTTCATGACGTTTTGTGAATAGAAATTGATTTTGAAGAAGAAATGATATTTTCCTCAAGAATTTATTTCAAGTGTTTTATCAAAACCATTTTCCATATAAGATGAAATTATTTCATATGTGTATGGTTCAAGTATAAAGTCTCTATGATTTACATGGTTTCACTTTTCTTATGATGAAATGATATCCATTTGTTTTATATGGATTATGTTATGATGGGATGATGTTTATGAAACCCATTTTTATTCTTTGGGTTATGATAAATGATTTATGTTTATGTTGATGCACAAGTAAAAATGATTTCATTATGAGATGGGTGGGACCTATATCTACTTCAAATGAATTGGGTAAAGATTTATATCTCATGAGATAGACATTGCTGTAATGGTAAGTTAATATGGTTCAGTATTACATGACTGGAACGAGGAGTAAACTCGATTCAGAAAGGGACATTGTCCACTAAGATGGTCTTTGTAGCAATGCCTTGGCTACTATGGAAATCATTACATGTGCTTAATGTATGACACAATTACATGTTTTATTCCTATGCTATTTTATCATGATTTATGTTCCATTATGATCTATGCCTTATGTACTTCCATGTTTTGTGTCGTTGCTCATGATTTTTATGTTCAAACAATATGTTCATGTTTTTTAAGTTCAAATGTATATGGTATGTTTTATTTTATCCATTATTACCCTTACTGAGCATTTTATCTCACCCTTTTTATATTTAATTTTCCCCCAAGATTAAAAGAATGATTTTAGTTAAGGAAACAAAGAGTGGAAGATCTTTATAGGAGATGTTGATGATCTTTAACCACGATTAGAAGTTTAGGTTCCAAGTTTCCAAAGACACTAAACTATTACGGTCTTTGTGTGTCTATTTTTGTTATGTATTAAGTATTCCACAAAAGTAACGTAATGTCCATGTATGTCAAGCATCGAGCTTCTACAGTGGGCATTAGAGGAATGTTTTAGTCAACCTTTGGAAACTAGGATGCGAGAACTTTAGTGAGATCCCTAAAGATATTTCTAAGGTATTTCTAGGTATGTCCCTAGTGTAAAGTATAAGTATAGGTTATAGTCCAAGAATTATGGTAATGATCCTAGAATTAAACCTAAGATGTTAGATATCGAAGGTACTCCCCCTTTATTATGTTGTTTTCCCTAGCATGATTTTTGCCTCTCGCACTATTATTTTTGGGTTTTAGACGATGGATGGAACTCGAAGGAACAGTGTTGATCAATGAAATGGACAATGCAATGATTTTCCACTTAAAAAAACAAATGTTATGGGAGATGGAGTGAAAAATATTATTTCTATACTTACAAAAGCTATGAATCAGTCTGGACTTCCAAATGAGTAGAGAAGGGAACAATATTCTATTGAGTCCTTTATGAGGCAATGTCCACCTTCATTCAGTGGGTCTTCTGATCCACTTGTTGCTGAACAATGGATCCATACCACTGAAAAATATTTTAAGTTCTTCAATGTTCTGAACATAATAAAGTCATCTTAGAAGTATATCGTTTGGAAGGTGAAGTTGATTAATGGTGGAATCTTATCAAGAATACGAGGCCGGGAGATGAAATTGAGTCTAGGGAATGGGACGAGTTCAAGTAATTGTTTTTTAGTGTGTACTTCCCTCATATTCTTCGAACAAATATGGAAAATGAGTTTTTTCAGCTTATGCATAAGGATGATGAATCTGTTGGTATATACAAAGTGAGTTTTACAAGACTAGCAAGGTATGCATCTGGCATTATCATTGAACCTGAAAGTAAAGTTGTTCAATTTTGCAGGGGATTAAAACCAAGTCTTCGAAAGGAATTAGCTATAAGAGACTTCAGTAGCTATGAAAAAAATGTGTATTGTGTTATCATAGTAGAAATGGTAGTTGGTGTTACTTATCCATCTCATGGTTTTGACAAGAAACGAAAGATGGATTTCAAGGAGAAATCTCAGAATAATGGTGAAAATAAGATGAATGTTTCCTTATGCTCAATGTGTGGAAAGAAGCATGGTGGAGATTGTCTTAAAGGGACTAGAAAATGTTTTAAGTCTGGAAAAGAAGGTCATCAAGTAGCTGAGTGTCGAAGTAATGGAAAAAGGGTTTCTAATGATTTGAATAAAGAAAAGACTGCAAAGAATTCACCACCAACACTTCAATGATTCAAGTGTAAGGAAATGGGAATTATGATAATAAATTCCCTAATCCAAGGGTTAGTGATGATTGACATGAGAAACAACTTAAGGAAAACGACAAAGGGAAGTCACATGCGATCACTATTGGCGATGTTGAATGTGAAAACGATGTGGTGGAATGATTAAGTGTTTACGTAATGGGATTCCAAAATAATGTTGTATATAGTATTGTGGAATAATAGAATATTTATTTATTGGTCTATTGTGGTTTTCAATAATTTTATGGTATCGGTAACCATGGAATGTGATTGATATATTTTTGGAAAAAAAGATGATATGAGCATAATGAATGGATACAGAGAAAATGAAATGTTTGACAGTATTCATGAGCTCATGACTGATATAAGGCAATAGTTATATCACAGTTTGAGTACATAAAATTTTGGGGTTTTGGTATGTGGAAAGAGTTAAATTTTGATAGCACTCATGTTTTCACTAAGATTCAATGGGTATTCATTTTTCAAGAGAATACATGATTAAGGCCTTTGAATGTTTGGAATGTGACCAACAAGACACATCTTATGATATATGGGGATCGACGATGGTATTAACATGCTTGTTATATGAGAACTCTGGTAATCGTTTTCACTATAATATGAGAGTGAATTGCAGTATTATGGAAAACCGTAAAGAATGGAATGGATTATGTTGGACATAAGTTAGTATTGTTTAAGGATAGAAGTTTTTTCGATAGTATTGATGGGATGTTATAGTAATGTAGTTTTAGAAAAATGAAAACCTACAAGAAGGGCGACAACCTACAGCATCAGACAAGGCTGTGGGAATTGAACCCACAACTGAAGTGCGACTAGCCTTTATCGCCTACCACTGGCCTACAGGAAGTCATTGTTTAGTAGAAATTAGTTTTATTATATTAAGCAGTATGATATATGAAGTATAAGTCCATTTTAGGAACCATATATGATTAATCTCACTATAGATGTACTTATGTATTTTTGATAACTTTTATAACCATTGGTTTGAGATAGATGGAATGACACACAATTCTATCACATGATCTTCTAACACTTCATGAATTAAAAATTCAACTTCATTTATTTAATAGATTAAGTGGAAATTGTCCAAAGGACAACCAACAGTGAGACTGTGCCAAAATCACGAATGTATTTCTTCTAATTACAATTTCATCAACTTTAGGGAAATTATCTTGAAAACCAAAACTATTTTCCTAGTGCCCTTATATCCAATGAATCAGATGGTACCTTAGATCATCACAAATCTATGGATTTGTTATTGGTGGAATTTTCATAGCCATGTTCTCTATCACTCTCTATCAGAACATGATGGTTAGATTTCTCTTCCATATCCATATTTTTTCACCTATGTTCTCCTATGTGGAATCCCAGTGATTAGTTAATTTGGGTAACCATTACATTTCATACTTTAGTTTTTAAAGATAGGTTTTTGGTATTTTCTTTTTACGATGTTGTTTTCTACTAAATAAATTTTCAAATATTAAACCATTTATAACCCCGACGAATTTCGAGGGAGAAATTCATTTTAAGGAGGGTAGAATGTAACACCCCGAGATTTTATAAGATATATTATTTATAATTTATTTCATATATTCTGATGTAATATACACCAATATTATCTTGTGCTATACGCAACACCGTATTTGCTTTTAGAATATGCAACACTAATCTTGGATCGTGTAACACACAATTTCAAGATTGTTTACTAGTAGTTATTCTACGCAACATTGAGTGTATATATATATATATTCAATGTACAAATGATATATGGTTAGATTTTCTTAAATGCAACAACAAAGGAGTCCTACACAACACGCAACCCTGGTTTGCCTTGAATTACACGTAATCACGAATTTCCTCGATAACGTTTGTTGTACGCAATATCAAGTTTCAATAAACAATAATATATGTTTATAATATTTTTATGAACTAGATGTTATGAATTTTATTAACTAAATTTTGAATGATATAACATTATTATTTTATCTTAATCATGTTCTAGAACATGGAATGTGATCAAAATAAATGTTTCAGGTAAAATAATTATTTTTCAAAACATGCAGTTTTGCCGCCATTTAATGGCGCACCAACATTAAATCTAGTTTTTGACATGTTTATAAGTTCAATTTTACAAAATAAACTTCTTATTTTGAATCAGAATATAATAATTTACATTGGATAAATTTTTGATATTTTTTCTGATAACTTTGATATTTTAATGAATAGTAAAAACACGCTATATTTTAATTAAAAACAACTTATTTCATCGTAAAATTTATATGGTAAAATAATAATATTGAATGGTTTTAAAGTATAAATAGAATATATTTTTACTATTTAATATAATGTATTTCATTAGAATTGATTTTACCTTGAATTTTTAGGTTAAATAAATTCAATCGTTTGCAATGTTTTAACCAAAAACCCGTTTTCTTTCGACAATGGGATTAATTTTAATTTAATTTCTGAATCTTTTGTGTATTGAATTTGGTATAATGGATTCCATAGTTGGAATCAGTGTGTCGAAATTATGTTAATAAGATATTTTTTATTTCTGGACATTATAAATAGTAACTACGGTAAATTTTATTTACCATAGTTTAAGGTAAATCGGGTAATTAAGGGTAAATATAAAATTATAAAATTACCCTAACACCTGATAAAATCATATTAGATGACTATAAAGTAAACCCATATCATGTAAGGGTCGGATTATATTCATTTAATGGACTTTTTTCCATGAAAATAATTTAATTATTATTAAAACCAAAGAAAGCGACAACATGTAACATTCTTAAATCTTATAAGTATAATAATTTTAATTTAGTGATAATCGTAATGAAACATAGAACTTAAATAGTCTCCCGAAATCTAATACAATTATCTACATCATAGGAATTTATTTAGTAATTTTAGGGATTAAATAAATTTTATTAAGTATGACACAATTGTGATGTTGAAAATAATTTATTAATTATAATATCAAATAAATGATTTTAAAAATATTAAAATAAATATTATATGAACTATTTAATATGCTCCACTAATTTTATAGACACATATGATATTTTATGAATCTATTAAATCTTTTATTTCGAACATATCTTCCGTATATATATTATTTAAATTCAAATAAATCAATAGTGTCAAAATTGACACTATTGTTATTTTATAAAAATAACATATTATAATATTGTTTACAAATAACAAAAAAATTTAAAAATTATAATTTAAAATTTATATGGTCTAAAATGTCATAAAGTGTCATGTTATGGAAAATTCACAACACATATGTAATTATTTATAATAATTGAATATTTTGAATATTATTACCATAAATAAAATAAAATTGATAAATAAGGATAAATCATGTTGATAATGTTTAAAATAAATTCCTAACATATATAAATTTTATTGTTTGATGATATTACAACCCTATATCATATAATATTCGTATATGATTCATTTTGGAAGTTTTTATGTGGGGTTGGGATTTAATATAAACTAATATTTCTTATATTTCCAAAGGTGTCCCTCTCCTCCCTTATAAAAGGGCACCTCCTCCCTCTCTTCCTTAGACAACTTTGTGCCTTCATGATTGGTCAACCCCTGACAAATTCTCTTCCACACTTCTCTAGAAACATTCTAGAGGTCCTGGTCTTCTTCAATGACCAATTTTAGTTCCCTAAGAGGAGGTCTCAAAGAGGCGCTTCAAAGAAGAGGTAATGCCCATTACCAATTCTTTCAACCTTATTTCTTCTTAAACTTCTTCTTTTTTAGATGTTTCATTATGAGGTAATAACATTAGTATCACTCATATACTGATATGTTATTATAAGTATAAAACATCCATATTTCACCATCTATCCGTCCTACAGAAAATCAAATCATCGCACGTGCGTACGTACGGAATACCGTCTCCACGCCATGGTGTAATCTATTTTCCACCACCACCTTACTTGGATGGGTATAATGGTGAAAGTAATGATTATATATGATTATTTTAAATTGATATTGATTCTGTAATATTATAAATACACTTTAATGCAACTCCACGATCTTGGGAATGATATCATCGCTCGTGCGTACGTACGGACTACCGTCTCCACGATGCGATGAGAGTCACTCTCCATGTTAACCATTCAAGAATGATTATAAAGTATATATAATAATTAATAATGAAATATATGTGTAGAGACCCGAAGCTTATTGTACATGGACATTACATTACTTTTGCGGAATACTTAGTACATAACAAAAAAAAACACACACAAGGATCGTAATAGTTTAGTGTCTTTGGAAACTCGGAATGTAATCTTCTAATCGTGGTGAAAGATCTTCAACATATCCTATAAAGATCTTCCCCTTTTTTTAGCTAAAACCTTTCTTTATATCCTGGGGAAAAGAAAACATAAAAGGGTGATCTCAAATGCTCAGTAAGGGTAAACAAAAGAAAAATCAATCACATCATATTCATAAGAACATAACTTTTGGAAATCTTAACCTGCAAAAGAGAGCATAATTTCATAACATGGGATAAATCATAGAAGTGAAAATGAGATCATAACTTAAAACATTACTTATTGTGGCATACACACATAATCATAGAGAATCATTTCTTGTTAGTCAAGACTCATTGCCAAGACTATCTTAGTGGACAAAGTCCCTTTCTGAATCGAGTAATCCTCGTTTCAGTCCTGTTTCACTGAACCGGTATAACCTACCATTCCAGCCATGTCTATCTCATGAGATATAAACTCTTTACCCAATGCATTGGAGGGAGATATAGGTCCCACCCATATCATAATGATACCATTCTTATGTGTGCCACAAAATCATAAATCATACATCATTACATAACCCATGTAATAAAAATGGGATTCTTAAACAACATGACATCATAAAACCATTCATATAAGATAAAGGAATTCATAAACATAATTCCATCACAACATAGTCAAATCAATGTAAAAATATGGATAGAAACAGAACCATATATTATCTTATATGGAAAATAATTTTGATAAAACACTTGAATTGAATTCTTGAGGAAAACATCCTTTCTTCTTCAAAATCAATTTCTTTTCATAAAACATCATGCAATTTTAAAAGAAAGAGATTTTATTGAAAATAGTCATGAAATCTTTTAGAGGAAGCTTCATGAAAATAAGGCTTTATAAAACATTATAAATCCGTTCGTGGTGTATAAGTTAAAAAAAACATTCTTCGTACTTTTGTCGGAAAAGTCAAAAAGTACCTCGTATAAAAAAACGACAAAAGATTCCTTTCATATCTTTTACTAAAAACTCACCGAAGGGTAAAATTGGATTCAAACAATTTTAGGTGGATGGAAATAATATTACATATTGAAGAAACATGGATGTGGATGATAAAATACACCCCAGTAAATACCAAAGTATAAACAATCTCGGATAAAATGAGATTGTGATATTTCCCTTACCTTAGGTCCGACTTGCTTTGTAAGTGTCCGAACCTCCTGTATAATGATTTAAATCATGTTATTGACTTATTACAGAATCATATTCATTGTTATGATATCATATATGGTTCACTTATGACATTATATTACCCGTTCTTTTGTAAATTCCATGTTAAAGAAGCGTTTTGGGTAAAATCGTTTCATTTATCTTAGGTGTTTTGACTTGTTGTTCTTGACATCATTATTACTTATATCATGATTTACTTACTTCCAGAATATAAAATATGATTTATATATCATATATATTCAGTATATATATATATATATAATAGGTAGATAAATAAAATGAAAAACACCGTTCATGGAGACGGTAGTTCGTACGTACGCATGAACGCTGTTTTCCTTTCCTTATTGTCTTGAAATGGAAGTAAGTAGATGACATACATATGTATATATATACATAAATCCAGTAGCTTTATAATGTCATATATTTCATTATTATTTCTTATATATACATTATAATCATTCTTAAATGGTTAACATGGAGAATGAATCTCATCGCGTCGTGGAGACGGTAGTCCGTACGTACGCACGAGCGATGATATCATTTCTATAAATATTGAATTGAATTGGAGTGGATTATACAATATATCAGAATCAATATGATGTTTTAATAACTATGTATAGTTATTATTTACACAATTATACCCATCCATGTAAGGTGGTGGTGGAAAATAGATTACACCACGGCGTGGAGACGGTATTCCGTACGTACGCACACGCGGTGATTTCTTTTTCCGTAGGATGGATAGATGGTGAAATAGGGTTTTTTAATACTTATAATAACATATCAGTATATTAGTGATACTGATGTTGTTACTTCATAATGAAACAAACTAAGAAAAAGAAGTGGAAGAAGAAATAAAGATGAAAGAATTGGTAACGGTAATTACCTCTTCTTTGAAGCGCCTCTTTGAGACCTTCTCTTAGGGTACTAAAATTGGTCTTTGAGGAAGACCAGAACCTCTAGGATGTTGATAGGGAAGTGGAGAAGAGATTTTGGCAGGGGTTGGTCGAGCATGAGTGCTCAAATTGGTGTGAGGAGGAGGGGGAGGAGGTGTCCTTTTATAGGGGAGGAGAGGGGCACCTTAGGAATATCTCAAAATATTATTTTATATTAAAGTCAAAATCGGTTTATAATGGTTCCAAAGGGTCTTATTTCGAAGCTAAAGTGGGGATGGGTCGAAATCCTATCAACCAATAGGATTTAGACAAGTTTAGGGTATTATTTTAACCTTATCAATTAGATTTAACTCTAAGTTAAATAATTTAACTTTTACCGTGTCTTTTTGTTTTCTTTCACTATATGGTTAATACACTTACTATAACATGCCAAACGAACCCCAAATTGTATATTATTAATACATATATCCTTATCTAAGTCATTTGGCCGAACCTTAGATTTTTAGGAATAAAATATCAATTAATAATATAATATTTGATTTAATAACTATTTTGTGTCAATTTTGACACTATTTGATATATGATTTTTGTGAAAGTCATAACAGAATTATATGTTCTAACCAAGTTGATTAAATCAACACTAATATATCATAGTAACCTATAAAATTAGTGGAATTCATAAAAAGTCTCAAATTACATTTATTTTGGTGTTTATAACATCAATTATGTCAATATTTCGTTAACAAGATAATTACTGCATCATCTTTGTGTCATAAATAAATTAAATTATTTGATGTCTAAAAATTACAACTAAAATAACATCATGTAGGAAATCGTTTTATCTTTCTAATGAATATTTACAATCGAATTTATCTTATGTATAACCCCATATTAAAAATGTTTTAGTAAATAAACATTGATTTTAACTCTTTTAACCCTTCTTTAAATAAATTAATAATAAATGTCCTAATCTAACCCAAGTGGGCCTAAATGGTCATATTTTATTCCTAAGTTTGTTTTTGGTCGAATTACACTTGTCCAATAGAATTAGGACATGTGTTAGGGTAATATTAATATCATATTTACCCTTAGTTACCCTATTTACTATTAACCGTGGTAAAAAAAGTAAATAGTTACTATTCACCGAAAAATTATTTTCATCTTATTGAACCACATTTTAGTCCTTGATATTAACTGTGTCTCTAGGATTTTTGAAATTCCATTCACAGAAGCGGTAAAATTAAGTTTTATGCAAAATTCAGTTTTTAACCTACCACTTAGTAGTTTCACTATTAATCAAAAATTGATGTTTTTCAGAACAATGCCAAAATTTCATCCCAAGCTATATTTCATATTCCGAATTCAAAAATGAAGTCTATTTTACCAAATTCATAACATCAAAGTTGCATTAATTAATTTTATAATTAAATCCCGCTGTTAAAACAAATAGCGTGTTTTTAAGAAACAATATATATCAAAAGATTGACACTTGTTTATGTCTAGTTTAAATGTGAAATTACATCCAATGACCAACTTTGTATTAAATTGTAAAAATATATTCTAAATACACTTTAAAACCACTCAAATTAATGATTTATCACTATTAATTATTTCGATTAAAAAAGTTGTTTTTAATTATAATTTAGTAATTTTCACTATTCATCAGAATATGAAAGTTATCCGAAAAGTACCAAAATTTCACCTTAGGCTAAATTCGATACTCCGAATCCAAAAATAAAGTTCATTTTGAAAAAATAAGATTTACTGGATTTCAAAAAGTGGTTATTACTATTCATAACGGCTAGTTTTAATAATATTTTAATAGCATATCGTTGTTTAGTGAAACTCGGTATTGCGTATTACACACGCTATCGAGGAAGGTCGCGATTGCGTGTAATGCAAGGCAAGTCAAGGATGCGTGCTGTGCAAGCTCCTTTTGGTGTAGCGTACAACACAAGACATTAATAAAATTAAAAAGAATATATATTTTTTTATAAAATCTTGGGCTGTTACATTCTTCCCCCCTTAAAATGAATTTCGCCCTCGAAATTCGTCGGGGTTATAAATGGTTTACTATTTGAAAGTTTCTTTAATAGAAACCCACATCGTAAAAGGGAATACCAAAACTTGGCTTTAAAAACTAAAGTATGAAATGTAACGATTACCCAAATAAACTAATCACTGGGTTTCCACATAGGTGAAAATATGGATATGGAAGAGAAATCTAACCATCATGTTCTGATGGAGAGTGGTAGAGAACATGGCTATGGAAAAGCCAGTAATCACAAATCCATAAATTTGTGACGATCTAAGGTACCATCTGATTCATCAGGTATAAGAGAACTAGGACAACATTTTTGGTTTTCAAGATCATTTCCCTAAAGTTAAAGAATTTAATTTAGAATAAATACTTACTTTATTTTGGTACAATCTCGCTGTTGTTCGTGCCTTTAACAATTTCCACTTCATCTCTTAAATAAATGAAGTTGAATTTGTTATTCGTGAAGTGTTAGCAGATCATGTGATAGAATGACGGGTCATTCCATCTGTCTCAAACAAAAGGTTAGCAAAAATTATATACATAAGTCGATCTATAGTGAGATTAATCACATATGGTTCCTAAAATGGACTTATACTTCATATATCATACTTCTTAATATAATAAAACTGGTTTCTACTAAACAGGGACTTCCTGTAGGTCAGTGGTAGGCGATAAAGGCCAGTCGCACTTCAGTTGTGGGTTCGATTCCTACAGCCTTGTCCGAAGCGATGGGCTGTCGCCCGTCCTGCAGGTTGTCCCTTTTTCTAAAACTACGTTACTATAACATCCCTTCAATAATATCGAAAATCTTCTATCCTTAAACAATACTAACTTATGTCCAACATAATCCAGTCTAATCTTTAGGCTTATAATACTGTAGTCCACTCTCATAATACAGTGACAACGATTACCAGAGATTTAATACTGTCGTTGATCCCCACATATCATAAGATATGTCTTGTTGGTCACATTCCAAACATTCAAAGTCCTTAATCGTGTATTCTCTTGAATACCTTAGTGAAATCATGAGTGCAGTTAAAAGTTAACACTTTCCACATACCAAAATCCTCAAAATTATATATACTCAAACCATGATATCACTTAGTCCTTATATCAATCATGAGCTCATGAATACTATCAAATATTTCATTTTCTTATTTTCCCTTCATTGTGCGCATATCATCTTTTTTCCAAAAATACCTCAATCACTTCGAATACCACATTAGAGCAATACATAAATATTCCAATACACCATAAAAGTACCTCAACAACATTATTCTTGAATACCAATACATAAACACTTTAGTCCATCCACTTCAATGACTGTCCTGGAATAAGTCCTTCCTTGATTTAGAAGTATCTTTTTAGGTCAGGGCATTGAGTTGGGTAATGCCCATGTTCTCCACAAATAAGACATTGAACTCCATAACAATCTGTCACTCTATGACCCTTTTCTCCACACAGATAACATCGGTCCCTCCATTTGAGGTATTCCTCAAGGTTCTTCTTCCCTTCTTTAGAAATATCAATCTTCCTTTCTTTATGATCCTCAACATGCGAACATGCATAATAGTTTATCTTCCTCTTCTTTGATGAATTAGTCATACCACTAAATTTCACCTTGTTAATCATATATCGTGATGACTGATTCGGCATAATCACAATATCTTTATCTCTAGGCATCACACAATTTTGTTGCTCATAGTCACAAATTTGTCCATTGGATTCAATGTTAACCGAATTCCTTCTGGTTCCCTCCATTAACTAAAACACAAAAAGAATTTTGTGAGAGGCGAAATCATGCTAGGGAAGACAACATAGTAAAGGGGGAGCACCCTCAATATCTAACATATTAGGTTAAATTCTAAGATCGTTACCGTAGTTCTAGGAATATATCCTATACGTATACTTATCCTTAGGGACATCCCTAGACATACCTTAGAAATATCTCTAGGGATCTCACTAACGTTTTCGCATCCTAGTTTCCAAAGGTTGACTAAACCTTTCCTCTGATACCAAGTGTCGAGACCCGAAGCTTATCGTACATGGACATTACATTACTTTTGCGGAATACTTAGTACATAACAAAAAAAAACACACACAAGGATCGTAATAGTTTAGTGTCTTTGGAAACTCGGAACGTAATCTTCTAATCGTGGTGAAAGATCTTCAACATATCCTATAAAGATCTTCCCCTTTTTTTAGCTAAAACCTTTCTTTATATCCTGGGGAAAAGAAAACATAAAAGGGTGAGCTCAAATGCTCAGTAAGGGTAAACAAAAGAAAAATCAATCACATCATATTCATAAGAACATAACTTTTGGAAATCTTAACCTGCAAAAGAGAGCATAATTTCATAACATGGGATAAATCATAGAAGTGAAAATGAGATCATAACTTAAAACATTACTTATTGTGGCATACACCCATAATCATAGAGAATCATTTCTTGTTAGTCAAGACTCATTGCCAAGACTATCTTAGTGGACAAAGTCCCTTTCTGAATCGAGTAATCCTCGTTTCAGTCATGTTTCACTGAACCGGTATAACCTACCATTCCAGCCATGTCTATCTCATGAGATATACACTCTTTACCCAATGCATTGGAGGGAGATATAGGTCCCACCCATCTCATAATGATACCATTCTTATGTGTGCCACAAAATCATAAATCATACATCATTACATAACCCATGTAATAAAAATGGGATTCTTAAACAACATGACATCATAAAACCATTAATATAAGATAAAGGAATTCATAAACATAATTCCATCACAACATAGTCAAATCAATGTAAAAAAATGGATAGAAACAGAACCTTATATTATCTTATATGGAAAATAATTTTGATAAAACACTTGAATTGAATTCTTGAGGAAAACATCCTTTCTTCTTCAAAATCAATTTCTTTTCATAAAACATCATGAAATTTTAAAAGAAAGAGATTTTATTGAAAATAGTCATGAAATCTTTTAGAGGAAGCTTCATGAAAATAAGGCTTTATAAAACATTATAAATCCGTTCGTGCCGTATAAGTTAAAAAAAACATTCTTCGTACTTTTGTCGGAAAAGTCAAAAAGTACCTCGTATAAAAAAACGACAAACGATTCCTTTCATATCTTTTACTAAAAACTCACCGAAGGGTAAAATTGGATTCAAAAAATTGTAGGTGGATGGAAATAATATTACATATTGAAGAAACATGGATGTGGATGATAAAATATACCCCAGTAAATACCAATGTATAAACAATCTCGGATAAAATGAGATTGTGATATTTCCCTTACCTTAGGTCCGACTTGCTTTGTAAGTGTCCGAACCTCCTGTATAATGATTTAAATCATGTTATTGACTTATTACAGAATCATATTCATTGTTATGATATCATATATGGTTCACTTATGACATTATATTACCCGTTCTTTTGTAAATTCCATGTTAAAGAAGCGTTTTGGGTAAAATCGTTTCATTTATCTTAGGTGTTTTGACTTGTTGTTCTTGACATCATTATTACTTATATCATGATTTACTTACTTCCAGAATATAAAATATGATTTATATATCATATATATTCAGTATATATTTATATATAATAGGTAGATAAATAAAATGAAAAACACCGTTCATGGAGACGGTAGTCCGTACGTATGCATGAACGCTGTTTTCCTTTCCTTATTGTCTTGAAATGGAAGTAAGTAGATGACATAAATATGTATATATATAAATAAATCCAGTAGCTTTATAATGTCATATATTTCATTATTATTTCTTATATATACATTATAATCATTCTTAAATGGTTAACATGGAGAATGAATCACATCGCGTCGTGGAGACGGTAGTCCGTACGTACGCACGAGCGATGATATCATTTCTATAAATATTGAATTGAATTGGAGTGGATTATACAATATATCAGAATCAATATGATGTTGTAATTACTATGTATAGTTATTCTTTACACCATTATACCCATCCATGTAAGGTGGTGGTGGAAAATAGATTACACCACGGCGTGGAGACGGTATTCCGTACGTACGCACGCGTGGTGATTTATTTTTCCGTAGGATGGACAGATGGTGAAATAGGGTTGTTTCATACTTATAATAACATATCATTATATGAGTGATACTGATGTTATTACTTCATAATGAAACAAACTAAGAAAAAGAAGTGGAAGAAGAAATAAAGATGAAAGAATTGGTAACGGTAATTACCTCTTCTTTGAAGCGCCTCTTTGAGACCTCCTCTTAGGGCACTAAAATTGGTCTTTGAGGAAGACCAGAACCTCTAGGATGTTGCTAGGGAAGTGGAGAAGAGATTTTGGCAGGGGTTGGCCGAGCTTGAGTGCTCAAATTGGTGTGAGGAGGAGGGGGAGGAGGTGTCCTTTTATAGGGGAGGAGAGGGGCACCTTAGGAATATCTCAAAATATTATTTTATATTAAAGTCAAAATCGGTTTATAATGGTTCCAAAGGGTCTTATTTCGAAGCTAAAGTGGGGATGGGTCGAAATACTATCAACCAATAGGATTTAGACAAGTTTAGGGTATTATTTTAACCTTATCAATTAGATTTAACCCTAAGTTAAATAATTTAACTTTTACTGTGTCTTTTTGTTTTCTTTCACTATATGGTTAATACACTTACTATAACATGCCAAAAGAACCCCAAATTGTATATTATTAATACATATATCCTTATCTAAGTCATTTGGCCGAACCTTAGATTTTTAGGAATAAAATATCAATTAATAATATAATATTTGATTTAAAAACTATTTTGTGTCAATTTTGACACTATTTGATATATGATTTTTGTGAAAGTCATAACAGAATTATATGTTCTAACAAAGTTGATTAAATCAACACTAATATATCATAGTAACTTAGAAAATTAGTGGAATTCATAAAAAGTCTCAAATTACATTTATTTTGGTGTTTATAACATCAATTATGTCAATATTTCGTTAACAAGATAATTACTGCATCATCTTTGTGTCATAAATAAATTAAATTATTTGATGTCTAAAAATTACAAATAAAATAACATCATGTAGGAAATCGTTTTAGCTTTATTATGAATATTTACAATCGAATTTATCTTATGTATAACCCCATATTAAAAATGTTTTAGTAAATAAACTTTGATTTTAACTCTTTTAACCCTTCTTTAAATAAATTAATAATAAATGTCATAATCTAACCCAAGTGGGCCTAAATGGTCATATTTTATTCCTAAGTTTGTTTTTGGTCGAATTAAACTTGTCCAATAGAATTAGGACATGTGTTAGGGTAATATTAATATCATATTTACCCTTAGTTACCCTATTTACTATTAACCGTGGTAAAAAAAGTAAAAAGTTACTATTCACCGAAAAATTATTTTCATCTTATTGAACCACATTTTAGTCCTTGATATTAACTGTGTCTCTCGGATTTTTGAAATTCCATTTACAGAAGCGGTAAAATTAAGTTTTATGCAAAATTCAGTTTTTAACCTACCACTTAGTAGTTTCACTATTCATCAAAAATTGATGTTTTTCAGAACAATGCCAAAATTTCATCCCAAGCTATATTTCATATTCCGAATTCAAAAATGAAGTCTATTTTACCAAATTCATAACATAAAAGTTGCATTAATTAATTTTATAATTAAATCCCGCTGTTAAAACAAATAGCGTGTTTTTAAGAAACAATATATATCAAAAGATTGACACTTGTTTATGTCTAGTTTAAATGTGAAATTACATCCAATGACCAACTTTGTATTAAATTGTAAAAATATATTCTAAATACACTTTAAAACCACTCAAATTAATGATTTATCACTATTAATTATTTCGATTAAAAAAGTTGTTTTTAATTATAATTTAGTAATTTTCACTATTCATCAGAATATGAAAGTTATCCGAAAAGTACCAAAATTTCACCTTAGGCTAAATTCGATACTCCGAATCCAAAAATAAAGTTCATTTTGAAAAAATACGATTTACTGGATTTCAAAAAGTGGTTATTACTATTCATAACGGCTAGTTTTAATAATATTTTAATAGCATATCGTTGTTTAGTGAAACCCGGTATTGCGTATTACACACGCTATCGAGGAAGGTCGCGATTGCGTGTAATGCAAGGCAAGTCAAGGATGCGTGTTGTGCAAGCTCCTTTTGGTGTAGCGTACAACACAAGACATTAATAAAATTAAAAAGAATATATTTTTTTTTATAAAATCTTGGGCTGTTACAATATGACATAATAATGCTACTATATTTATGTATATATATATATTTATGTCATCTACTTAATTCCATTCGATTCAATAAGGAAACGAAAACAGCGTTCATGCGTACGTACGACCTACCGTCTCCATGAACGGTGTATTTCTTTTCATTTATCGATCTATTATATATATGTATATTATGAGTATATATTAGATATAAATCAGGTTTTACATTCTGGATGTAAGTAATCCTGATCTAAGTAATCATATGAATAAATACAAGTTAAAACACGAACGACAAATGAAACGATTTTACCCAAAACGCTACTTTAACATGAATTTACTAAAGAACGGTTAATATAAAGTCATAAGTGAAGTATATATGATATTATAACAATTAATATGATTCTTTAATAATTAAATGACATTATTTAAATCATTATACAGGAGGTTTGGATACATACAAAGCATATCGGACCAATGGTAAGAGATAATTGTTCCAATCTAATTATTATCCAAGATTGTTTATACGTAAGTATTTACTGGGGTTATAGTTATCATACATGTACATGTTTTATAAAATTGATTTTATGTATGTTTAATGTCCTTTTTACCCATTTTTAATACATGGTATGTAAGGAATCTTTCTTTTGTTTACGTTACGAGGTACTTTTTGACTTTTCTGACAAAAGTACGAGGAGAATGTTTTTTAACTTATACGACATGAAAGGATTTTTATGTTTTTATAAAGCCTTATTTTTATGAAGCTTCCTCCAAAATATTTCATGAATTTTTTAAACAAAATCTTTTTCTTTTAAAATTTCGTGTCATTTTGTGAAAATAAATTGATTTTGATAAAGAAAGGATATTTTCCTTAAGAATTCATTTCAAGTGTTTTATTAAAACCATTTTCCATAAAGATGACATTATTTCATATGTGTATGATTCAAGTATAAAGTCTATATGATTTACATGGTCTCACTTTTCTTATGATGAAATGATATCCATTTGTTTTATATGGATTATGTTATGATGGGATGATGTTTATGAAACCCATTTTTATTCTTTGGGTTATGATGAATGATTTATGTTTATGTTGTGGCACAAGTAAGAATGATTTCATTATGAGATGGGTGGGACCTATATCTCCCTCTAATACATTGGGTAAAGATTTATATATCATGAGATAGACATGGATGGAATGGTATGTTAATCTGGTTCAGTATTACAGGACTGGAACGAGGAGTGAACTCGATTCAGAAAGGGACTTTGTCCACTAAGATGGTCTTGGAAGCAATGCCTTGGCTACTATAGAAATCATTACATGTGCTTAATGGATACCACAATTACATGTTTAATTCACATTCTATTTTATCATGATTTATGTTCCATTATGATCTATGCCTTATGTACTTCCATGTTTTATGTCGTTGCTCAAGATTTTGTTGTTTAAACATTATGTTTATGTTTTTTATGTTCAAATGTATATGGTATGTTTTATTTTATCCATGATTACCCTTACTGAGCATTTGAGCTCACCCTTTTTATGTTTTATTTTCCCCCAGGATTAAAAGAAAGGTTTTGGGTAAGGAAACAAAAATTGGAAGATCTTTATGGGAGATGTTGAAGATCATTCACCACGATTAGACGATTACATTCCATGTTTCCAAAGACACAAAACTATTAAGGTCCATGTCTGTATGTTTTTGTTATGTATTATGTATTCGGATAAATTAATGTAATGTCCATGTACGTCAAGCTTCGGGCTTTTACATGTATGGAGTAATGTTTGAAATATATACCGATCACAAAAGTTTAAAGTATATATTCACTCAGAAAGAATTAAACATGAGATAGAGGATATTGCTAGAATTAATCAAGGATTATGATTGTACAACTCATTATAATCCGGGAAAAGAAAATAAAGTGGTTGATGGTTTGAGTCAAAAAAGTAATGCTTCATTAACAATGTTGCGTGTGGAACGTGATACTTTGGATAAGGATTTGATGAACTTTGGTATAGAAGTTGTTGGTGCAAGAAGTTCTTCTGTTTTGTTTCTGGTATCTGTGAGATCATCTCCATCAGACAGAATTAAGCAAGCACAGAAGCAAGACAGTGAGATGCAGAAAAAGGGAGAGATTGTTCATAAGGGAATGTTTCCTGAATTCAACATTTATAATGATTGAGTTTTGAGATTTTGGAAGAGATTGTATGTGCCTTGTGATTCACAGTTTAAGAGAGAGTTGTTATGTGGAGCTCATAGTTCTCTGTTTTCAGTTTATCCAGTCATTACTAAGATGTATAGTGATCTTTGGGAGTATTACTGGTGGGATGGAATGAAAAGGGATATTGCTGATTTTACTGTGAAGTGTTTGACCTGTCAATAGGTTAAATCAGAGTGGTTGTTACCGAAACGGATGCTTCAGCCTTTACTAGTACCAGAGTGGAAATGGGAGAATATATTCATGGACTTTGTTTTTGGATTTCTGAAGACACATCAAGGTAATAATTCAATCTGGGTTATTGTTGATCGATTGACTAAATTTGCTCATTTCCATGATATACGAGATACTTTTTCCCTAGATCAACTTTCCCGTTTGTATCTTAATGAGATATTCAGGTTACATGGAGTTCCTATCTCCATTGTATCTGATTGTGATCCCAGGTTTACTTCTAACTTTTGTAAGGGCCTTCAGAAGTCGTTGGGAACTAAATTAAATTTTATTACAGCTTTTCATCCTCAATAAGATGTGAATTCATAACGAAAAATTCATACTTTGGAGGATATGCTATGTGATTTTTCAATGGATTATCAGGGATGTTGGGACCAACATCGTTCTTTGGTTGAGTTTTCAAATAACAACGGGTTTCATTCTAGTATACATATGGCACCATTTGAGTCATTATATGGGAAGAGGTGTTGAACTCCAGCTTTCTAGGCTGAAGTGGGTGAAAATACGTTGATGGGACCGAAATTGGTAGAAGTGTTGGATGAAAATGTTTAGTTGATTCAGAAACACATGAGAACAGCACATAGCAGGCAGAAGAGTTATACAAATAACCAGAGGAAGGATCTATCTTTCTAGGTAGGTGATAATGTTTTTCTCAATGATTCACCAACTAAATGTGTGATGCGATTCGGTAAGAAATGAAAGCTGAGTCCAAGGTTCATTGGACCATATGAAATTCTGGATAAAGTTGGATCTTTTTCTTACCGAGTGGCTTTACCTCTGATTTTATCTCAGGTACATAATTTTTTTCATGTTTTGATGTTAAAGAAGTATATGCCAGATCCATCTCATGTTTTGAGGCCAGAGGTAGTTCAGTTGGAATAGAATATCTCTTATGAAGAACAACCAGTCCAGATTCTTGACCGTAGAGAGAAAGTGTTGCGGAATAAGGTAATTCACCAGGTAAAGGTTTTATGGAAAAACCATATGGGTGAAGAGGCAACATGGGAATCTGAAAATTCTATGAGGGATAAATACCACCACTTATTTTGATAAGTGAATAAAATTGCGAGGACGCAATTCCCAAAAGGGTGGAAGGATGTAACATCCTAAGTAAATAAAGAATAATGAATTTTCATATTTATTAATATTTCAAATTAAATATTAATTTTACTTTAAAGGGGTTTCTATGTTCGATAGCGTGCCCGATACGCAACAACGAGTTTCTTTTAAATCTTATATTGCACACTAGTAACAAAATAATATTATATTAAATGGCAGTTAACACGTAGCCATTGTATTGGCATGAATGAATCGAAATAAATGAAATATGATTATATATGTTTGTTAAATGTTTTTACATTTATCCAATAAATGATAAAGGCTTAAAATATGAAAAGAATTCAATTTTAGGCATATATACTATAATATTCACTAAAGGTCCACTTATCACCTTTTGATGGCGAACCGTCATTAAATATATTTTTGGTCATACTTATACATTTTATTGGACCAAATAAAATTTTTCTTTAGAATCGGGAGATCAAAATTTACTTTGTGTAAATTTTTGGTCTTTTTCCGAAAAAGGTCATTTTTTTATGAATAGTAAGAAATGTTGTATTTTAATTCAAAACCTCTTTTTAGTCTAATTTATTTATATGATTAGATTATCTTTTGAATTGGTTCTAAAGTGAAATTAGTATATATTATTACCATTTAATCTAATAGTGATCATTGGAATTTATTTCACCTTGAAATTGGACTTAAACTAGTATCAATCTTTTGATAAATATTGTTTCATAAAAACACGATATTTGTTTTGACAGCGAGAATTAATTATTAAATTAATTAATGTAACTTATATGTTTTTAATTTTTTAAAATAGTCATCATTTTTGAATTTGGAATATCAAATATAGCTTTGGGTGAGGCTTTGGTATTTTTCTGAAAAGCTTCAATTTTTGATGAATAGTGAAACCACTAAGTGGTACTTAAAAAACTGAATTTTCGTTTAAATGAAATTTTAACACCTATGTGTTTTGAATTTAAAAAATATGACATACATGGTTGTCCTTATGAATTAAAATGTGGTTCAATGGTATTAAAATAATATTTTTGGTGAATATTAAATTTTAAATTTTAATCGCGATTAGAGGTAATTAGTGTAGTTTAAGGTAAAAATATTGTATTAATTATATTAAATGACCTAGAAACATGTCATACCCTTATTGGATGTGTCATGGCCGACCATGAAAATCCATGGGTCGACTTGGGGACCCCATGGAGCCACTTTTGTAGGAAAATTACATTAATAACATTTTATGTAAAGTTAAAATAAAAATGACACAAACATGAGAGGGTTTACTAAAAAAAATTAAATTGGGTTATACAAGTCTTATTTTTGACTATAAATATTAATTATAAAGATATAAGGATTTACCACGTCATGATATTTTTTTATAATTTTTAGACAATAATTAAATTAAATTATTTATGACACCATGATGATGCAGCGATTAGCTCATTATTTTACAATTTAAATAAAATGAAAATATAATGTAAAATCTAAGACCTAAACATGTCAATAACCTATTTTATGGGTGGATTCCGAAGTCCTATCACCTATCCTCGATATATATAATTTTGGGACTTTTTAAATCAGAAAAACATTTTATAATAAAGTAACATTTTATAACTTTCCAAAAGTGCCCCTCCTCTCCTCTTATAAAAGGCCCCCACCTCTACAACATTTCCCAAAACTCTCAAGCCTTTGTCTCGGCCAACACCTGCCCATTTTTTCTCTGCACATCTCTTTCTTACTCTTAGAATCCTCACTTTCGACATAAGTCTTCCCAAGGAATCCATTGAGCTCAAATCAAAAAGAGTTACCCGTTTTAATGGTAGTGTTTTCTATTGTGTTCTTATGTTTTATTTCGCTTCTCCAACCCCCTAAAATCTTTTAATTCCTTTATTTTGTAACAAAAACATTATCTTCAATATACTAGGATGTTGTTATAATATGTATTCTAGCTACACTTACACACACCAACATCTAATGGTTAAAGAACATACAATTTCTGTGGATGGTGAATTTCTGCCTCACGAAACGATGATTGTTAAAAACTCATATAACACCTTCAAAGGTGGCCATTAATATGTCACTATATTTATATATGATATATAATATGTTTATTTTTTACTTAAGCTTCTGTATTTTTCATTTATGGCATACCATTATGGTTTTCATTGTGGGTAAACACGATATCTTCATTTTAGGAAGTGCGGACTACCACCCCCTCAAAGTGATTTGATTCGTTAATACCATATGTGGTACGTATAATGGATAAATTTAAGGATATTATATATGATATTATACTATAATTATGATATACCTTTATATCATTATGATTTCAATCCATTAAGTAAGAAATAGGAATGAAAGTAGCGTTCATGCCTATGTACGGCATACCGTCTCCATGAACGGTGCATTTCATTTATTACCTATAAATGTTATGTAATATTATAAATGAATTTAATATTGTATATATATGATATATATGATATGTACATCATGTATATAATTATGGATATAATGGATATTTTACCCCATGAACAACTTTTAATTATAAAGTGTTTATTTTTGACTGAAGTAACAATGATCGACAAAACGACCGTTATTAACATAAATAATTACATAGTGTTTCTAACAAGGTAATAAGTGATATAAAAGGAATCATTAACTTGATAAATGTTCTTAAGAAAGTAGAAATTAACTCATGTTTATTATTCAGGAGGTTAAAGAACAATCGAATCAAGTTGGACCCGAGGTATGGGACTTCGTCTGAATCTCCTTTCATTGATGCATATTTTGTTTCATACACAACTTTATTTTATACGATGTATAAACCCCTTTTAATTTTACATTTATTCAAAAGGAATATTTTTATACGAAGCATTTAATAAATGACAAAAGGTAATTTTTTTTGTTACGTATGCGGCGACAATAACTTCTCCACTGCCGTGGCCATTATTTGATTTTCAGCTTCCCCCACAAGCCATACCTTTTTTAATATAAACAAATAAATAACATGTTTTAATTTTCTTTTATTTTTGTATTGAAAATAGTTTTCATAATGTATTTATTATATCAATGTGTTGTATTGATATCTTTTGATTGAAATGTGGAAATTTTATTTTTCCATTATGTATGTTTTATGTGATACGATTATGTTATGGTTATTGGGAATTGTTATGAAGATGGGTGGTTCCGTGATAAACTAAGGGAGGGTGAGCCCGATATAGCTCACCAATTCATTGGGCAATGCGAAGGAGTTAAACATTAAGGTTTTTCCGAAGAGATTTAGGGAATATACTGTGATGGGTATTCCAAATGTCACCAAGAGGGTTACTCCCTACATAAGAATGTTATGAATTCCCCAAGTTACCTTTATGTCTTATGATTTCTATGTTTTATTCATGTTTTGTTGAAGTATGTTAGAGTTATTATGCTTTATGAGTAATGTATGATTTCATTTATTCTTATGTATACATGTACTCTTGTTTTATTTCCATATTTTTATATCCCTTACTGAGCTTTTTATTCTCATCCCATGTTTTTGAAATGTTTTTCACAGGTCAAGGGAATGGTACACGATGTGATGATAGTGTCAATGAAGTGTCAAGAAAGATTCCATGTTTTATTTTAAGTTTGTTTCTGTTGATGGGAAAGATGAGTACTATCCTTTATGTAACCACATTTTTTAAATGTGGAATGTAATGCATGTTTTATGATCTAATTCTCTAAAACTCTAAACCTAAAAAGATCCCCAATGTTTATTCTTGAAGTAACTCAAGATTAAGTAATGTTTAAGGCCGGGGCCTTATAGTAATTATATTAAATTCATTGGAAATGGGTTTTATGTTCTTATTGAAATGGTTTTTATTTTTCCAAACAATGTTTGTGGTAGGCTTGGTTTCAAAGAAAGGGTGATTTTTTGTTGAAATGGGTTTTTAGGGTCCTCTTAAACTTTAATTTGAGCCATTGGATATTGGCGTATCCATGGATGCACTAGGTTCTCACATGGATGTTCCCTCAAATGAATATGGTACTCAAAAAATGGTATTTTATACAAATTTTTGTTTCTTAAGTGGGTTTTAATTTTCCAGTCATTTTTTTTACACTCATGGGTTTTTCATATAAGGTTTTAAATAATATTTTACAGTGCATTTCTTCTGGTGTTTTGAAAAACATGTCTTTAAATATGTTCATTTAGATTTGGAGGTTTAGCTTTAAAACATATTTTGGTGTGAATTTGAGAAGGGTAATGGACCGTTTTGTAAGCCTGAATTATTTGGGTGAATGTTTAGATCATAAGGGTTTTTTGGTCATTCAAAATTCCAATGTAATATTTGTGTGATGTATTGGGTAATGCTTTTAGACATGTCAAGTCAAAGGCCCATTTGGAACTTCCAAATCTAATATAATGTTTGTGTTTACTCTTGGAAGGGATTTAGTTTTGGAAACTGTGTCTCTTTTTGGAATCCATAATGTTTTGTGAAAAATTATAAATGATTACATGTTATATAGGCCTAGTTGGCACCATTAACTTATATGAAATTAAAATTCATTTATATGGGTAACCTTTATTCGAGGGATTTACCTTGGTGGATATTGTATATTGGTGTCTGTTTATGGGGTAGGAATGTGCAGTTGTGGCAGGTAAGGTGTGTCACGCTTGTGAGGGCCTCCTCGATACACAATATTATTACCACCATGGGTTATAGGAAATCTTTAGTTGATCACGTAACAGTTTCTTTCAAGACCCAATTGGATGGGTTAGTACCCTCTTGGAGTTGTAGACAGGACAACATGGATGTTTCACTAGTGTGTCTATGTTGGGAATGTGCCACTAGTGAGGCCATGTTATTGGATTCACCATACATTAGCGGGTGTTTCCAAAACGAGGGCATCTAGGTGTCTTCTAGGGATTTTTATGATTTCCCATGGTTATTATTTGTACTTGTTGTCTACTTTTTGTTGTGCCATTTTATTTCCACCTTGTACTATTAATCAACATCCTTTTTTTCACAGTCTTAGTCTTTCATGTTTTTGTTTTTTCATTATAAAATGTAAAATGGTTTTAGAAATGATGTGTAGTAGGTGTTTGATTTTATATGGGAAATGAAATTTTTATTAAAATGATAAACCCAATATTTGTAATTGTATTTCAAAGAAGTGTTATTGATCTATTTTGGGAGAGGGAACCTTTTCACTAAGTGGCATTTCATGGTAATCCCTACTGATCATTTCTGTTATAATGCCTATAATATCTCTCTAATTACAGTATCTGTTTCTTATTTAGGTTCATGGTTTGAAAACTAAAAATGGAGAAAGTTTTGTCTTTTTGTTGGTGGTGACCAAGAGGTAACATGAAGATTGTGGGAATTAGAATAGTTTTTCACATTTTTAATTCCCAGTTTGTTTAGCTATATGTTATATTTAATCTTGTTATATGTTTATTGATATCCACTTGTTTAGTTTAATTTATTATTAGAGTATTTTATTTATTTACGTAGTTTTAATCGTCTTTTTGGGATTCAATCATTCCCAACTATATTTTTTGATTCCCAACACTAGTTGCCAGCCCATGGGGATCAGGAACTCCCTTCGAGCCAAGCCAAAGATTAGATGTGGTGACTATTTCAAGGTCAACCCAAGTTGGTTTGTGACACTTTTTATTTTCTCATTATGATGATAAAATTATATTTCTATTTATCCATATATATATATAAGGTTATTATCATAATAAAAATTAATTATAGATTCAAAAAAATTGATTTTTAAAGTAATATGGGTAAATAATATATTTGGTATATTCTAAAATTTAATGTGATATATGTGATACATCTAAGGATTTTTCTTCATTAAACTTTTATTATTTTTTCAAAGCATATAATAAATGGTATCAATAGAAGTAAAAAATTATTGTATGGAATGAAAATATTTTTTGAGATAACGATAGAGAAAAACATGTATAATGGATGAATATTTTTTAAATACATTGTTCATGTATATATACTAAATGGATGGGTGATTTTGAAAATATAAGATATATGGTATCAATATCCTTTGGATTTTTGATAATTCGTAATATTTTTGGAGTATTTGAAATCATTTTTTTGGATAATGGTATATATTTTTTTACTATGTGATCTGATGAACTAATAGAGAATAACTTTTTAAGATTAGAGATAGAATTTATTTTTGGAAGAATTTGGGATTTATCAGTGGATTTATGACATTAATAATAAGGTAGGTATTGGGACGGTATACTCTAAGGAATATAAGATTTGGGTATAAACAATTTTTATTTTTTAGGAAGGATAAGTTTGATGATCTAGAATAATAAAAAAAGGTTCATTTCATATTAGAAGTTGTATATATAATAATAACTATGTTACGAATAATTTCTCCAACATTCATCAGTTGGTAATAATTATAATTAAGAGGATGCAATTTATTTAATGGAGCTAGTATGTGATAAACCAAGATTTAAGATCCTTTAAATTAATATTATCATCAACTGATTGTTCTACATGAAACAAAAAAATAAACTAAAATGAACAATTACATTTTAAAATTTTAGGACTAATATAATAATTACAAAATAAATTGACAATAATCAATAAAATGAGTTACATGTAATTATTTTTTAGTAATATTTCAAAATAATGAATTAATTTTAAAGAACATCATTAAAAATTGTATTCTATAATGAATCAATAAAATTTTCTCTAATAGTTGAAAGCATATCATGACAGGTAATGATTATTCTTATAAAATCACTTAACAATATTTAGTTATTAAGAAACATTAAATTAAATAGTGTAAAAAATTTGATTGTTTAAAAAGAGTTTTTGTAATAAAAGTATTTTTTCTTACTATAATGTAAATTCAATTAAAATAAATTTCTAAATTTTTATTTTGAATTTGAAAACGGTCACAAATATTTTATTTTAATCATGTAAATATTATCTTCAGATTAATATTTTTATGATTTGTATAAAATAATTTATTTTTAGGTGAAGAGTGCATAATAACGATTTGGAAAATATTATGGATTTTATGGAATCATATTAACATAGGCATAACCTAAAACATATGAACACTTTTTATTTATCTAATATTTTATTTATAAGTCACATTATATATTTCAAAATACCATGTTTGGATTAGAAACCTATATTTTATAATTTTGAACTTAAGTAGTATTTTCACAAAATAAATATTAGATTATACATTAGTATTTTGAAATAATTTCTTATAAATAGAAAAATATTAACTGGTTTTAAAATATAAAATATATTTCATTAAATTATCAAATATGTTATAAATTATTTATAGGCATAAATATTTTTCTACCTTTGTTAAATATTAGTTACCCACGTAAAACATTTTATTTTTCAATGAATAATGAATTTATAAATATCATGTACTTTTTCAATTAAATTAATATATTTAAAATACTAAATCTTATATAATTATAAAATATATATAAAATTAAATTAACACTCATTCAACTGATAATAAATATCAAATATGATTAAGAACACTTAATTATTAAAACAACTTTTCAACAAAAAATTTATCCTCACATTATATATTTTAATATTAATGTTATATTTATCATAATGATAATGATAATTTTAATAAATGGAGAAAAAAATTAGATTCATCAAAAAAAAGTATTGTATTATGGTTTTACATTTACTTTTATAAAAAAATAATTTACATAAATAATATTTAGTTGTGAGTAATAAGCATTTATTTGACTACCTAAGGTGGATCAGATTTTTGTATATTTAATTGATCATAAGTCCATCTGTAAATCATATTTTATCTTTTAAATTCATTCCTATATATATTAATAAAATATTTCACCTCACTCACATCCCTTTGATGTCATTCCATTCCTACCCATTACTTAACATTCTAATCTATGGAAAATACCACACCCTTCACTTATAAAAGTGTAATCCCTTCAACCCTTTCAATAATTAACTCATATTTAAAAATATCTGATAAAAAATATCAATTTTTCAAAGAATTTATTATAGCTAAACCCCCTAATTCCTCTAGGAAAAAAAATATATCCTAACATCCTAAAATATTAGGGAATTATTATATAGAATTTCAATGTCTCACCATAGGTAGCATATCATTCATAAATTTATTTCTTAATAATTACTTTACAAACTAACCATTATTATATAATAATAAAAACCTAAAAATCATTGCTTTTTATTTTTTAAATATATTTTTATAAAAATTATTTTTACTCTTATATCTATTATGAAACACTATAATAGTTGTTAATTTGTGTGCTATGATTACCCCGTCCACGAAGTGACATTTTTGTTTTTTAATCACCACTATTAATGTCTGGGTCAAAAATATATTTACTAAAATAATATAATATTTTAAATTTCTTGATGATTCAAAATTGAAAAATAATTTATTTTATTATTTCTTTCCAATCTATGATAATCTGAGTGTAGTGTGTGTCTACTTTTAGAATGCCTCTTCAAAGAGATAATATTTCTCTAGTCATCTAGATGGGGAATATGTTTCTCGTAATCAGATATCAAGGAATGGGGTGTTGGATGTTGTTGAATCGAATCCTCAATTCCTTGAATATCAGATTGCTTCTTGTAAGCACTCCATCATTGGTCGGATTAGCTCGTATGTTGCTAATTCATGGAAGCTAGATGATTTACGGAATCAGTTATGGCAGGTATGTGGTTTCACATATTGGCACATTGTGTCACTGTGTATGAATTTCTTTCATCTTACCTTATTTCATATGAGCATAAACCGAGGGCTTGGAGTTATGGTTTTGTTAATCTTAACCCTGGAATTATGAGATTCCAGAATTGGGATCCCTGGTTTGATACCTTTCAGGCCATGAACACCATTGCTCAGTCATGGATCCGTGTGAAAGGCCTGAATTGGATCTTTTGGCATCCGGACATCCTTTGGGATGTTGCTATGGCTGCTGGAACTCCTCTTAATCTGGACAATAAAACTAATACCATGAGGTATGGTCATTTTTCTCGTATGTTGGTTGAGTTTGACATGTAATAGCCTCTTGTTGAGACTATTTATTTAATTGCCGGTGATTTTGAATTTGAACATGTTCATGAATTCTGTTTGAATTGTATTACTATTGGGAACATTAAGGATAAATGTCATACTGGTTTGAGATGCTAAAACTGTAATAAATATGGGCATCTTGTTGAAAAATGTAAATTCAAGCTGTCATATTTTGACACTTTTGGACCTAAACCATTGGTTGTGAATGATGGTTCTCATGAGGGTGTGCTAGCTCTTTCCTCCCCCATCAGAGGACCCTCACTACCTGGCTCTGTTAGTGGCAACGTGGAGGGAAGTCCTCCTTCCTATGCTGTTGTTGTAGCTTGTTGAAATGACAAGGATGTTGGTAATGGTTCTGCTCCTCTTTCTCCACTAATGGTTTAATGGGATGAACCTAATAAATGGAGTGATTCAGTTAGTCATGACAGTGAGGTGTCCATTGATCGTGATTTTTTTCTAGAGTAGAAATATATGGATAAAGGTAAGCTTGACTCAAATGTTGAGTTATTTGTTCCTATTGAGAATCTCTTGTCCTCTGGTATGAGGTATGGCCCTATTTTAGAGGGTCTTAGGGGTACTTATGTTCTCTCTATTGATGTGGAAACTATGGATGTTGATGTTCAGTCTACTGTGGCTCTGTCTAAGGACACTGTTGTTTCATTTGAGCCCGTGGAGGCCTCTACCGTGGCTGGTCTGGGTTTGGAGCAGCATTTTCTATGTGAATCTACTCTGTAGTCTGTGAAGGCTCGTGTATTGTCTAGTTCTACTGCTGCTCCTGATGCGTTTTAGGAGCAGAATATGCTGGTTAAATCTCATATTGTTGACATGACTCTTGGTAATGCATATATTGAGATCAAGGAGAAGTATGCCACTACGAAGAAGTCTGGTCGTAGTGGCGTTCTGACTTGTACTGATAATGTGGGCTCTCTTTATGGTTTAGATCCATTACACGGGCTTCCAAATGAGGCTGTTTCTGGTGGTATTCTGGTAAAGCATAATTTCTCACTATGATGGAATCTATTAATTTTCTAGACATTGACAAAGATTAAATGGAGAGAAAGAGTCGCAGTGGAAAGGAATTGTTGTCTCCTATAGTGACTAATGACCCAGGACCTGAGCAGGTTCCTTCTGAAGTGGTGCAGGCTGATGAACATGTGTGGACTGGTGAGGTGCGGATGGAAGAGGCTCAAGTTGTGGCTCATGTGGTTGATGTGGATCACGAATAGGTTGCAAGTGACGGTCTAGAGCAGAAGCTTATTGAAATTGAGGATTGGTCGACTACAAAACAGTGGGAAAGGGGAAGGCATTCCAGAGGTTGAGGCGGGCCTCGCGGACGGGGTCGTGGAAGGAAAGGATAGTTTCTTCATATGCTATCTTATTGTATTGATAGGGTTAATCCCCTGCTACCTATTTTTCTTCCAATGTACTGTTTACCTTCATTAATAATAATTTTAAGAGGCCATGAATCTTTTCATGGTCTATTTTTTGTGGTAACATGAATGTATTTAGTGATGTGTATCATTTCTAAAAATTACACTATAGAAGGATAATATTTTATATACTATAAGTAATATGAGAAATAATTTTTTATAGTAAATTTAACAACAAAAAGAAAATATTGATGTAAATTTTCTAAATTTATTATATATAGGGAGAACATATTAAAATGTACAAAACATTTTATAATATAATATTGAAAAAAATTCATTTCATAAGATAATGAAACATCTTTTCAACACCTTTGACAACTATCATTAACCCAAATATATTACAAATAAATTTATCATACAACCCCAAGTGACTCTGGTAAGAAGAAACTATATTAAAAATAAGTACAAAAATATAATAAATAGACCATATAAAAATAAATTAATAGTAATATTATTACATCGTATGTATATAATGAATATAATTTAATTATTAGGAATGATAATTGCATGTTCAGAATGCTTTAAAACATAGGTAAGAGTTTCATGTCAAAACATTATTCATTAAGTCACATGTTTTTTATACACCTATCTTCGTTAATATTGTGTATATATTTACATTTGTATTATTAATATACTTTTAGATTTTTATTCATGGTATTTTAACCTCAAAATCATTCTTTACTTATTTCATCTGGTTTTTATTGTAAGGATTTTGTGGTTATAAGGGGGTTTTTCCAATCCCAATTCCTCTAAATTGAGACATGATATATTATTATGAACTAATTTCATATTTCTACCTTGAATATAGTACCCAAGAATGTATTATGTAATCACTTATTATATAATTCATGTAATTTAGAGAATCATATAAATATTTTTATTTCAATTAATTTTTTTCTCTAAAATATCTTTCACTATATAGGGTTTTAATCCCAAATTTCTCCCCATGGACTTGATTTATTCCATGATAGAATTTATTTTAAGTGCTGTAAATTATTCTTAAATGAGAATTTATATAATTAAATACATTTTATTTTCGATATTTGGTGTTTAATTTCATGCTCTCATCACATTAAGTGTTTTATTTGAATATCACATTGAGGAAAAGGTTTATGCATTAAAATACATTTTAAAATTAAGAACTCATAAACAAGATCAATCATTTGGTATTTTTTATATACTGTCATTCTAGGATCTCAATCATTAAATTTTCTTTTAGTTATACATGGTGATATTTGTATTTTCCTTAAATTGTTTAGAAATGTATGTTTTATAAAATTTTAAGCTTTGGTCGTTTTCCAAAAATTTATATCTTAAAAAAGGAAAAAAAAATTGGATATACATCACATTTTTTGGGGCATCCTTGTATATATTTACAAAATTTGACAAAAAATCCATTTTTGACTAGTTTGATCATATTTTAAAAAAAATAGAAAGAAAATCCCGTAAAATTCTCTATATGATCAATTTTTTATACAAATTAGAAATATTGAAATTTTCATTCAAACATATCATTTCAAAATATTTGTTTTTTATCAGATAATTCTTCTATCTTTTATGATGATATATAAATAAAATTATATTCACCCTAATATAATAAAATATTTATTTTTAAATTTTTTTAAATGATGATTGGTAATTTATATTTCTAAAGAGAGTTTATTTCTAAACCCGTAAATATATTTGACATCTATTCAGCATCCCTTGATGTTAATTATTCTTATTAAAGGATATTTTAAAATTGATACTATCACTCTTAATTTAATGCATGGATTATGTATAGACCTCTTCAATTGAAGTAATTATACATCCCAACCTTTGTCTTGATCAATATTTTTCCATGTGTAACAACAATATTTTTTTCGATTCCATTCCCTAATATTTAACCTATTCTTGATTCCTTTGACCAGGGTGTTTTCAAATATATTTCTATACATAGATTGATATGGAAAAATAATAATCATAACATTATGTCCATAATTTATATTCTATAAATTTATAATAATTTATTATCATGATTCAATCGTATTTACCTATAACGTTACATTGTTTCATTTGATGACCGTTTTTTACATGGATTATTTATGTAACATTAACGTTTTCCATTTAGATTTTTATTTATACCCTAATTATCTCTAGTTTTTCCTTATAAAAATTGAATGATTTACATTTTGATGTTTTATGAAAACCATTAAATTTAAATGTGATCTTTTCGAATATGGATTGGAAATGTTATGAAAACTATTGTATTTCTATGGGTTGTTTTATATAATGATTATTTTATTCATGAGGCATTGAAATATATTGATTATTATATAGTTAAAACCTATATATCCCTCCAATGAATTTATTATAATCTTATATCTAATGAGATTAAAATCATAATTGAATGGGTTAATAAGTTTCTTGGTTCAGAAAGGGTAAAGTTAATGGTTTTTTCTATACTAACAATTTAAGAGTGAAGGGGTTTGTGGGTATTATTATTACACTATAATATTTTATGATTTTTTTCATTGAAAAAAATTCATTTTTACATGAACCATTGAGTTTTAGGAAACTATGACAAACTATTACTATTATTATTTAAAGTTGACCATTATTATGTAGCCATAAAACAAGGAATAATGAGTAGGAATTATAAAATTTTAAATATTACGTATAATGGTTTCATATAAATATAAAATATTTTTAAAAATTACACATTATTTGGTACATTTTTTAATATTTCAAAGCTATAATTGTATAAAAAAATTGATCTTTTATTTCTTTTCATGAGCTATTATAATAATATGTTTTTACGCTTTTTGGAAATCAATTTTATATTGGAAAAATAAATTTTTGAATCTTCATGTAAAATTAATAATAAGGTAAATTTTGGGGATTTTTCTAAGATGTATAATTTTTCAATGTGTATTGAATATTAATATATTTTATTGAAAACATCCTCATCGAGTAAAGAAATTATAAAGTTAATTTTTCTTTTACCGTTGGTTTAAAATTGAAATTTGGTCAAATATATTTCAATTAATCCAATTAAGGTCATATTAATCATTCAATTATTTAATATTTATAATTATACGTTTTAAAATTTTATTCATATTTTCTTTATAAAACCGTATTTTAGTTGTGTCTGTGGATTTCTTTTAAAATTAATTATTTTCCACTTCTATTAATGGAAATAGAAAAATTATTCCACGGTTTAATTTAGAATAATTTATGTTATATACAAAGTTTAATTCATTTTTTATTGAATTGAATAGTAAAAATTATAAAAATGAATTATCCCACATAAGGATAAATTTTTTTATCCGGGGTTAAACAAATCCTATAAGTGGAAAATCACCTATAATCATGTAAAAATAAAACTTTCAGGACATATTTGGGACTTATGACCTATTGGGTTTGATAATTATCAATTGTTGGGCCTTTTATCATTTGAAACATGTGGGTACACTATTTTTTCCAAATATACCAAGTGTTTTCCCTCCCCTAGTTATAAAAGGCCACTCCTTCCCTTCTACTCTTCACACATCCAAAACCTTTTAGTTCGTAAAATAACCACCAGAATATCAACCATAAATACTTTCACCCACCCTTGAGTAATTTTTGGGATTATAAATCCAATCATGGAAGGATCTAGGTTAAACTAACCATGTTTTCATGTAAAATTTTAAACAATGCATTTTGTTTTACTTATTCATCTATCTCTCTAAAATATTATACAATTATAATGATATAATAACACCATTATATCCGAAATATTGATGTTTTTTTAATTTAATGGAATATCTTATGTAACACCCAAAATAATAAAGGAACTAAATTTCATTCAATATTATATTTGAAATTCTATAATGAGCCTAAACAACCCATGAAATATATCTCCTTATATTAAACCTACATGATAACATGAAAAACACACAACCCCAAGTCTAAATGACCATTAATATAGTATAATGAAATAAAATATATCTTAAATTAAATATTATGAATATTCCAATGAAAAATATCACAATAATGGTGATGTATTGATTTGAAATTTAATAAGAATCATTCAGAAGAAAATGAAATTTTTTTGAGAATCTCTATTTCGTTTAAAATATGATTGAGTCTTGCTTTTTACACAGAATTTTAAATTAATTTCTCTACTTCTAGAATATCAATTTTTTAAAATAAACTTCATTTTTTAAATTTTTATATAAAAACTATCAAAGGGAGATTTTTTGGGTTTTTTTCTGAAATTTTTCATTATTCAATTAATTGATAATAATAAAGAATTTTCATTCAAAACTACTTTTTCATTTAAATTATTGAAAAAGTTAAAATAACTTTTAAATTGGATTAAAAGTAAAAATAGTTATATTATATATATATTAATCATATTTAGGTAATTTTAATTAATTTTATATTGAATTTTTATATAAAGATACTGTAAAGTTTTGAACATATTTTCATTGAAATCCCTAATTATTGTTGTGTCTATGGGATTAATTTTAAATCATATTTTTATTATGCATTGAATACAATTTTTAAAAATGGAATATATATTTTCATTCCTTAAAATCATTATTATCTAATATTATATATATAATTTTTAACCAAACTTGTTAGTAAAATTGGTAAATAATATTTACTTTAGTTATGGTTAAGATGGATTTATAGTGGATTAAACTAAAAATGTAATTTTTATAAAGACATAGAAACTTGTATAAAACCAGTTTTATATTCATATTTCCATATAAAAATGTTTTATCATCATTTATAATACGTTTTTTAACCATTTTAATGTGAAAAACATTGGTACACATTTTTCATTTCAAACCTAATAAGTGTGTCACTCACCTCACTTATGAAAGGCTTTCAACTCTCCTCTCTACTTCCAACTTTTGAAATTTTTTGATTCAGACACTCCCTAAATAAAAAATTTCCAAAAAATACTTACTCAAGTCCTAGAATCCATATATTTGACATAAAACCATCATAGTCTTGATTTTGGTGAAATCCATTAAATGTTACCCAAGGAAGAAGTAACATTCTTCAATGAGAAGATTTATTTTATTTCTTCCTCTAAAAGCAATAATTGTCACAAAAATATTCATATATATTATAACCTCAGTATCTTATATATAATATTAATTTTTTATATTAATTTAATTACCTACAATCATCCACACATCTATAAAATGTGTTATGAAGTCATCATTTGTAGGTATGACAGACTACCATCTCACAAACTGATGTCATTCATTTTTTCAATTACCAGTACTCATAGTTGGATATTACGATGGATATATAAAATATAAATATATATGATATTTATAAAATAATTATACCTATATATTCATTAATTCATAAATAACTTTTCACATCTCATACTATAAGGGATACAATAATGTCGCTCATGTGTATAGTGGACTACAGACACACAAAGCGATGTGATTATTTCTCGCTAACGCTTTTCCAGAAAGGTAATAAAGACAATTAAAATTAATATATGTTGTAAAAATGCAGTTATTAGGGAGTTAATGACATAATTATCATTCTAAAATGATAATATTTCATTTTCTTTTTGACATTGAAAAACGATAACATCATTCCAGTACGTGTGGACTACCGCCTTCATGATGAAATGTAACGCTCTTTTCATTTCCACACTACTTGGATTATATAAATATAAGTACATTTAATGAAATTATATGATAGATAAAATTTTATTTTCAATTTTTAAATATATTATATTTCTTATATTCATTCCATAATGATGAATTGAAAATGAAAACATTATTATTGCATATGTATGGCATATCATCTACATGATTGCAACGTAGTTCATTTTTCATTTTTTTTAATATTTGATTTTAAATAATAATTTCTGTAAAAAAATCATAATTATTACATGATTATTGTTTTTTATATGATGTATCTATATAATATGTACAATAATATGATGTTTCCTGATAAATAATGAATGGGAAAACAATGAAATTATGACCCAAAATAAGGAAAATAATTTATCGTTATTAATTAAATAGTGATATGATATTATTAAAAAATCATATATGATGTTATAAATATTAATATGGTTTTTTTAAAGGTTAATAACATGTTTATACCAACTACACTTCATGATAAATCATGTTTAACAGAAAATATGTTTGAGTTAAGGGATTATGTATCAATTTCCTTTTATTGGGGAACATTTTTATGGTATTCCCAAACTTCTATTATCTGGTGTGTACATTGAAACATTCCCATGTAATATCCAAAAGAATTAATAATTCTTGTTAATTTTAATTTCAATAGTAATTACTTCATCTAATATGGATTTTTATGAATGTTACCAAGTTGAAAGGGATTACTTCTCAATTTTATTTCAGTGAGGCATATTGCAATGTTATGAACAAAATTTAGTTTATATGGTTTATATAATGAAAATTTTACATGTAACATCATGAATCCTTAATAATTAATTTTCATTTAAATGTAAATTTTATTTATTTTATCTATGGTGATTTTACATAAATGTTACAATGTTGAAATTAATTTTATAACAAAATTTACATTCATTGAATTATATTACATCTTCATGGTCTATGATATTCTAAAATTATATGTTTCATGACTTATTTTTATCATGTATTTTACATATAGTTATTTTTAAGTGAATTTAATTTTGAAAGACATTCAATTAATTGAATATATATAAATGTTGTGTTATGATCATTTTATGGGTTTATTTTACGATCTCATCAAAATTTAGATTATTTAAAAATGTATACTTATTTAAGAAAATTATATGATCATATTTTAGTATAACCATTAATATTCAACTCATAAGGTTATTTCTCAATATTTTCTACTAATATATTCACTTTTTTACTCATTGGTATGTTAATTAATTGATAAAATGTTTTAATAAAATCCGACTTCCTTTCTCACATTGGATGGATTTTTTACTTTCATAACCATTTTCTATAATAATGTTTTTTAAAACATATTTAATACCTTTTTAAAATTCTTTATTAAATACAAGTTTACCCATGTTTTATTTTTAACATGTATGGATTTTAATGCTTTCATGACAACCCAATATTTTAGAGCACCCTTTATAATTCAAAATGATTATTCTAGGAAAATTTAATTTCCAATTTGTTTTTGATGTTTTATTTGTAAAAAGTTATTTCTAAAATGAAATGAATAATTTCTAAAAAAAATTTAAAATATATTTTTTATGGTGTTCCTATCATTCCACAAAACAACCCGTTATTTTTTCTCTAATATTTAAATTTTTATTAATTCCATTTACATTATTACTTTTTTTATTATTTCGAAAAAGGATAGTAGTGTCCATCAATTCCATAATTTATTTTTATATTAATTAATGTTCCCTTAAATTATTCACCTTCTAGTAGAAATTAATGTTCACATAAATATCCATATTATTTATTAATCTATATTTTTTTTATATAGTATACCATATTTAAAATTTGTGTTAAGAATAGAAATTTAGTTTTTTATCTAGGGAAATAATGGTAAATCCATATTCGTTACTCAATAAAGATATTTTGGTATAATTGACATTTTTATGAATTAAATTGATTAGCAAAAATATGATGAAATAAATAGATGTTTAGATATGGGTGGGGACTAATTATACATATCCCCTCGATGCATTTATAGGTCATAAGGGATGAATCACATGGAATTTATAATTTTGTTATTATTATAAATGATATTTTTACAATGATATTATATATGGATGAAATCCATTATTAGTTAATATATTTAATTTCATGAATTTTAAGTTATTAATCATCCATTTTTTATCATTACTTATCTAGTTATGATAGTCATGTAATTGATTTAATATTATGTTCTTTCAGTTATTTTACTTTCAACTAAATATGATAGTCAATTGTTTAAATGGAATTCATGTTCGAATATTTACTTATTCACATTATTGATTCCTTATTTATTATTCTTCATTTATTCATGATATCCTCTACTATACATTACCCTTATAAATCTGTTTAGGTCACAATTAATTTTTCTCATTTCTCAGAAAACCATGAAGTGTACACTGAATGATATTAATGTTTATTCTAGAGGTAATAATGATATTCTAAAAAAATAGTAATTTTTTTTGTTTTGGATTGTAATTCCTGACTCGTGTATATATCGTTATTACAAATATTACAAAACTACACAGTTTATATAGATGTTATTCCTTGTTTGTGATGATAATGTAATAAAGTATTAGAACATCTATGGGTTAATGGGGTCATGTTCATTGAAATTGTATAAAATTGTGTTCCGTAGAAAATTTGAAAAATAGATTTAGGAAAACAAAGATTATGGTTCATAACATTGTGATAGACTTTGAAAATAAGTATATAAGAACATATTAATTTTTTTGTGAGAAAATTATTATATGGTTTTTCTTAGAAATACATCCCTTTGTGGATACTTCAAGTGAAAATGGTTCTAGTATAGTTGTACATAAAGATAAAAGATCAGAAAAGGTATCATTGGGTTTTCCCTGGTCATCACCTGGTGAATAAAAATGGGGATTACTAAACACATGGTATGACAACCCAAAGGGATATTATTAGGATTTTTGTACTTTTTTAAAACAATTTTTAGGGAATTGAATTGATAATGGAAATGAATAAACAAGGTTAAACATAATGTCTATTATATTGAAAATAATGTGTCATGATATAGTCACACTATAAATGATTATATATCTTTCCAACATTGATTAATGATAATCATGTAAGGATTATTTGTTTTAATTAGGAGATTGAACCCAGATAATTCAAGTTAACATTGAACATGAAGTGAAATGTGGTGACTAAAATAAAAGAAATGTAATGATTACTATAGTGAAATATATTGTGATAATTCCTAATTAGTTATCTTAAAATATTGTTGAAAAATTATTACTTAACCAAATTATAGAATCACCAATTAATAAGAGGATGTGGTTTTCTAATATATCAATTAGTGAAGACCGTGGAGAAAATATGGATTCATTATATTCATATAATACATGTTGTTGGAGACACCCAATAATCTGTCCCAATGGAATAGGAAAATGATTTGTGTTTGGAAAGGAAAGGAATAATATAACATATTTCTATGGAAAAGTGATAAGTATAATGCATGGAAATAAATATAATCCTAAATATCCATTTATATTTCATTTTCTATGATGTGGGGAACCAAATCATTATTTAAGTCAATTCCATCTTTAGAATGATAAACGCTATACAACAGTTTTACCTATGTTGAAATATAACTGATGAAGTATTTATTCATTGGGATACAATAACTAAATTGTGGAATTATTTTTAATAATGGTATATTTTTATATGAATTATGATACATATAAGGGTTGGGATAAATTTTAGAGGAATAATAGTTATGGATAACATCATGGGTATATAAATTTACTAATGATTATAATTTCCTTGCCTTAAATACTCATGTAGTGAATTTTTGTTGTAGAAATATAACATTATTAAGGGTATCTATAAATAATTTGTGGGAATAGAACTCATTGGTTTAAAATATGAAATTTTATTTAAATAAAAATGTCTTTACATTTTTAGTGTAAATGTAATGGTTTTGGTAACTATTAGTGTTTATCTCATATTTGATATTGTGTAAATTACGGGTCACACAATTTTATAATATTATAGATATTTTATTAATATAGTTTTCGAATAAGGACAACATGCATACCGTGTAACAACCCATCACATCCTTCAAGGTGGTGGGGCTTAAACCCCCAACTGAAGAATCATAATAGTCTAATGAATACTACTGACCTATTTGATGACCTTTTTAATAGGTCATTTTCTTAGTTATAAAACATTATGAGAAAATATAATTGTTGAACTTGTGGTATTACTATTTATGATTAGTTATTACATTATTATATTTGATTTCTTATGATAACCATATTGTTTATGGAAAATACTATGAGACACTGAAAAATAATTTTCGATATTTTATAGATCTTATTATCCAATAAAATTGAATTAAAGTACTTTAGGAATGAAAAATTAATTTCTGGATATTCATTTCACTTGAAATGTGATGAATAGGAAAAAAACCAAAAGAAAGACAATATATGAAACTTTTCTTAATTAGAAAACATATCATGTATTTATATCTTCTAATATTCATATACGTTAAAATAATTTTTTATATATTATGAAAAGATTATGAAAAAAAAACTATCCCATTAATTATATTTATTTTTTTGCAGATTATCATTTTAATCCATATATATTTATGGTTTTTCGGTCCTTAGGTATCCCTTGATCATTCACTTTCTTGTTATCTATGACCTGTATTAGTCTTTAAAATTATTTATGAATTTATTCCATTTTCATTTCATATCATGACAGAAATGGCACCCTATTGGGAAAAAAGTTGTTACATATACCATATAACCTTTTAATTCCATTTCTATCTTGTTAAGAGAATGTTTAATAATTTGTTTTTTTTATGTGGGTTTTTAACTAAATAATTTTCTAATACTAGACCCTTGATTAACAAGATCAAGATTAAATTTTGAGGAATATATTTATTTGTGGTGGGTAAAAGGTTAAACCATGAAATCAGAAAATATGAACATTTAATTTTTAATTGAACACAATTGGAAACATTTATATTAAACAAACCATGGAGAATATCTCTTTAAATTTAAACACATTGATAACTTTTGGAACCTGCAACCCCAATTCTAAATGAACGATTTTATTTTATTCCATTATTATGTACTCATTAAATTGATGGTTGTGTATAGTAATAATTAAATTATTAAAATTATGGAAATAAATTTATTAAAAATATATTAATAATAAGTTAATTGATATTGAAAATATTATCAAAACCGTATTTTTTTGAAAAGAAGATATTGTCGCCCTTTGAGAACATAATTTAAAATATATATTTGGAAATTTATTTCAGAAAATAAACTTCATTTATAAAATTATAAACCCAAAATTATCATTGGGTTATTTATATTTATTTTTCTATAAATTCTTTTTCTTGGACGAATAATTAAAAATATGAAATTTTAACAGAAAACTTCATATTCATTTAAATTATTTCAACTAATCAATTATATTTTAAATTTCATTAAAACTAAAATTGTTTTATATATATATATATATATATATTAATACATTTTAGTTAATTGGAATCATTTCTATGTTGATTTTTCATATAAAAATTTTGTAATCTTTTAAAAAATTTCTCTTTTATAACCATCGTTCTCATTACCTCCGCAGGATTAATATTAAATTAAAATTTTCAACATATAATAATGGAATTTGAAATAAGGGATTCCATATTTGAAATGACAGTAATATATATTTTATAATATTTTCTACTTATATATTGAGAAAAAATGAAAATTGGAAATAGTAAAAATCACCTACCACAATTATGGTAAAACAGATTTACTAAGAGGTTAAACTAAAAAAATGTTAAATTTCCCTAAAAATGTAACGCCCTGACCCCATAATCCCAATTTTGGTTCATTATTTTCATATATTGGCATGATTACATGAAATCAGGTCCTGAAGGACCGATCCGTTTAGTAGTCTTGGAAAATAGATTACATACATACACGTTACATTACAATTTATAACATATAAAAAACATAAATAATCCTTTGAGAACACCATTATTCTCTTAGAATAACCCATAATACGAATCATAAGACACTTGTTGGGATCCTGGGAAAATAAAACATAAGAAAGGGGCGAGCTTATATGCTCTATAAGGGTAAATAATATAGTAAAAGCTATAAACTATTAAGGCAAGATGTGTGCTAAAAAAACAACTTTTTATACATAAACAAGAACATAATATCTCAAAAATAAATCAAAAATTACTATATAAACATACACATTGATAATATACTGGTTTAATAATCACATGTAATAACTAATTTCATATTGAGGTAATGCCTAATTCTAGAAATCAAAACCACATAGTGCATGCCTCGTGCCATGACTACAAATTTAAAAAAAAAATCAAAGCCTTGTTCCTAGACACAAATTTGTCTCATAAGTCCAACCGATGCATTGAGAGGCTATATATGTCCCCACCCGTCACTTAATATGTCTAATTCATTCCTCATATGAAATTTTTTTAAATATAACATACACATTTGTATTAAAAGTAGCAAACACAATGACATTACTTTAGCCATAAACCATGAATGGTATAAAAATATCACATCCATAGTAAAAAAAAAATTAATTACTCATTAAATACAATATGAATGATTGTATTATATTAAATCAACCTCAGTCAAGAATAATATCCATTAGAGGATGATGATGTAGTTGAAAATGATCAATAAAACTATTTGCGGGTAATACCGCTTTTTCAAGAAATCATTTGAAAGTCACACAATTTATAAAGGATGAAATTTAAAATATATTTTTGAATGAATGTTCCCCACACAACATTGAAACTATTTAATGGAATTAGACTTTTAAAATATTCGTGTCCATATAAATAAATCGTAAAAACAATTTTGAAAAATAGATATTATTGAGAATGATTTAGAAGAATAACGATTTAAACATTTAAAATGATGTTTTAGTTAAAGATTAACTTAGAATAATAATTTTGTAATGTATTTCATAAAACACGGACATAGATAAAAAAATAAGTCCCAGAAATTACTTACACATAAACAATCTCAGATAATAATTAAATTGAGGAATTAACCCTTACCTTGCACTTTCATTTAGTCGAGGGTATGTCTAGCCTCATATATAATGCCCTTAGTATGTTATTAAATTATACCAGAACCATATTAATATTTATGTTATCCTATATGATTCATTTATGACTTTATATTAACCATTTACTAAAAATTTCCATGCTAAAGTAACATTGAAGTTAATAATCGCTTTCTTTATCATACGTGTTTAACTTGTTATTCTTAATCGTATCACATAGATCATGATTTTAATACATCCAGGATATAAAATATGATTTATATATAATATATATTCAGAATATAAATATTTATAATATATATATTCCTAAAATGGAAACAACATTTATGGAGATGGTAGACCGCACGTACGCATAAACGTCGTTTCGGTTTTCATATCATATTTAACGGAAGTAAGTGAATGAGATATATTTAAATACATATATATACATACCTAAGTAATTACATTCATACATACATATATATATATATATATATATATTTCCAATATAATTATTATTTCATATGATACACCATTATTAAATATATTTATATTTATAATCATCGTTGAATGGTGAACCTGGAAATGAATCATATCGCTTCGTGGAGACGGTTAGACATACTTATGCATGAGTGATTAAATAATTCTATTGATGGTGAAATCATATGTATTTTATGATATATCATATATAAAGATCATTCACATGTTATATTTATTACATACCTCAATAATACTCATTATAAGACCAATCCAAATAATGAAGTGTTGAATAACAAACATCACCATGACGTGGCGATGGTAAGTAGTGCGTGTGTAGGCATGATGACATTGTCATTCATAGGATGGATAGAATAATGAATACGGTTATTCTATATTTATAATAAAATCAAATTATGTCAATTTTATGAGATTTATTGTTTTAGAATTCAAATAACAAAGAATGATAGAGTGGAAGAAAAAAAAAGAACTTTGAAAGAGTTGATAAAATAATTACCACTTCTTCAGAAGTTACCTTTTGATTGGAGAAATAGGCATCTATAGGTTGGCTTTCTAATCAATATTTTTCCAGTCGGTAGAAGTGAAGTATGTTGGTAGGAGATTTGGGAAGGGATCGGCCAAGCCAAATGTCTTTGGAGGAGCGAATTTATGATAAGGGGAAGTACCCTTTTATAAGAGAGGTGAGGGGAACATTAGGAAATGTTTGAAATATTATTTTATTGTAAAATTATTTTCGATATATAACAGCTCCAAATAGATTTAGTTTTATTCTAGGTTGGGGGTGGGTCGAAATACTTTCATCCAATAGGTTTTAGACAAATAATGGTCACTATATTAACCTTATCTTTTATATTTAACCCTTTATTAAATAGTTTAACTTTTACTATGTATTCTTGTAATTTTTAATTACATGGTTAATAACCATACTATAAAATTCCATGAGAACCTAAAGTGGTTCATTAATTACATATATATCCTTATCTAATTCCTTTGGATGATCTTTATATTTTTAGGGATATTATATCATTTAATAAAATAGAAACTGTTTTAAAAACACATTTATGTCAATTTTACACTGTTTTGTATTTGGTTTTTCTAAAATCCATAATATCTTGATTAATTAAAAAAAATACATTTAATAATCCCTAACATATCATATTCCCCTAGAAAATTCGTGTATGGAATCAAAATATTGAATTTACATTTATTTTAATATTTATAATATAAATTATTTTAATCATTCATTAATAAGTTGATTACTGCATCATCATTGTGTCATATATAAATTAAAATATTCAATGAATAATAACTATAAATAAAATTCCATGATTTTGGGAATTTTTTTATCTTTTTAAATAATTATTATAGTCGAATTTATTGTATTTATTACTCTATTAAAAATGGTTCAGTTAATTAAATTTGAATTTAACACTTTTAACTGTTCTTTAAATAAAATAAAATAAATGCCTAAATCTAACCTAAATATTTAAAAAATGATTTTAATTTTCTACTAAGGTTGATTGTGGTCTACATAAACATATCCAATAGAATTAGGACATGTTTTGGGGTAATTTTAAATTATGATAATAATAGTTTTACCTTTAATTACAATATATACCTTTAACCACAATAAATAAAATTCAAAAGATACAATTCGCCAACAATTATTTTCATATTATTGAACCAAATTTTACTTACTTATGTCAACAGTATCTCTAGATTTTATAAATTCAATTCCGAGAAGCGGTAAAATTATGTTTTGTGCAAATTTGAAAATGTTCCTAAAAGTGTGTAAAAGACGGTAAAAAGATCAATAAAATTTTATAAGTTTAATATTATTATAAAATGATTCCAAGGAATTAAATTGGACTAATATTGGTATTATATATCAATTATTTTCTTTAAAAAAATTTTAAATAAAAATATTTATTTAAATAAAATGTTTGTTTTAAATAATAACACAATGTTTTTCACTATTCATCATAATTTGGAATTTTTCCAAAAAATATAAAAAATTCATCCTATGATAATTTATATATTAAAAATTGAAAAATTAAGTCTACTTTACAAAATAAAAAATATATAAGTTACATTAATTAATTTAAAATTAATCACCATTGTCAAAACAAAAGAGCGGGTTTTTTAAAAAGTAAAAACTATCAAAAGATTGACATGTGATTATGTTAAATTTTAAAGTGAAATTACTTATAATGGAAAAAATTATATTAAATTATAAAAAAATAATCTAATTATAATTTAAAAACCCTAAAATTATAAATTAACAATATAAATTATTTTGATTAAAAAAGTTGTTTTCAATTTAAATTTAGTATTTTTTACTATTCATCAAAAAAAGAAAGTTCTCTGAAAAGTACTATAAACTTATCCAGAATAAATATTTCTATCTTGCTTATAAAAATGAATTTATTTTCACTAAATTAAATATATAAAAGTGTAAAATATTTCATTTCAAAAGGGTTTTCTATTAAAAGGTGGAAGAACTGCTTTTTTTTTAATTCTTCTTTTTTTCGGAAAAATTGAATTTGTCCTTATATTTTGTCTAGGAAACACAAATGTTGAATGTTAAAATTATATAGTATATATATTTAATTCAAAATTTGGTTAATAATATTAAGAGTTGCTTTTTTAAACAGCTAGTTTGATAAGTCGTGGTGCGCTCGAACTCGGTATTGCGTGTAGCGCTAACTATTGAGTTACATTAAAGAGATAATGTATTATTAAATCATGGGGTGTTAAATTCTAACCTCCTTCAATAAATATCGTTCTATAAATTTGATATTATTCATAAAAAATATATTGTTGAAAAAAAAATTACTTTTTTGGATAACCCATATTAATAATAGTGTTAATAAAATTTAGTCTTAATAAGAGGGGAAGGGAAATGATAAAGTCAAAACCAAATTACAGTTTCGAATAAGAGAACATTGGTGGAAATTATAGACACATAATTAGAGGATAAATGTAAATATTTATAGTGAGTGATTGTGGTTACCAATCAGAAACAAGTGAATAATAAATGTAAAATTGAGGGCCTCAAAACCATCAATCTATAATGATTTAAAGTATCATTAGTTCAAAAAAATAATGTATAAGGGTAAAAAAAATTTACATAAATTTTTTTAAGAATAGGTATTGATTTAATATAAAGATAAGAACTCACAAATAAACTTTAATAAATTTCATAATCGTATTACCATTATTTGGTTTTGCATAGTTCTATTTTAACTCCATCCCTTGCGCTAGGAAATAAATGTTCATAAATGTTTTTTTATGAATGAAGCACATTTGATAAATAATAATGCTCGAAAATATTCCCTTAATCCTCTAATTTTTTACTAAATACCAAAAGGTTAGGTCAATGTATCTAAAAAATTATGCTTTAACCACAAACAAAAAAATAAGTGTTCAACTTACTCAATTCCAACCTTTAGAATTATCCAAAATACATATGTTCAAACTCACAGTACAAAAATTTATAAGGAAAGTCAACATAATAAAATAAATATCAACATGTGAACATTAATCATGTATTTTATTAAAACTTGGTAACAACCTGACTTACCATAAAACCTAATTTTTATATGAATTTACTTCCTTATTCTTTATAGAATACTAGATATATTCTGTATATACAAAAAAAATTGTATAGTCCAATAATGATGGTATAAAGAAAATTAATCAGTTCTATGATAGTCAATAATATCAAATATAATTTATCCAAATAAACCATCTCTTATTCCAAAATCACTACCTTACTATCATGACCATATTAAGGTTTATCATTCCTTCAACCATGTATTTTCCAAAAAAATTAACTTGTTGTTGAGTCACTTTTCAAATTACCATATTATCTCATATCCTCAAATAAATAGTACTGCAGTACAATCCATATTTATTTCAATAATTAATATTACGAGGACATCATTGATACAACACACAAAGGACATAATTCACTAAAAAAAATATAATAAAACTAGTTATTCCTATTCATTGCGGTAGTATCATAACATGATTGTTATCAAATATATTCATTTGTGGTATACTCTAATGAATGGTAGATTTATTCACGTAGTGTCCCAAATCATTGCAGATGAAGAATTGTGCATTTGAATTATTTTTATTACCCTTGAAATCACGTACTTGGTGTCCTTTTTCTCCACACTTATAACAAAATCCTATTCACTTCAAGCATTTACCACAGTGATTCTTTCCAAAGTTATAACTTATGAGAAAATATTTATTTCCCTTCTTCCCTTTATTTATCTTTTTCTCTACCATTGTTTTTTTCTCCAGTTTCCCATTAAAACCATATGACTAAAAGAATTCCATACTGATCTTATTAACACATGATACTATTTCTTCATATGATGAGAAAACGTGGGAGACTATTTCCTTTCTAAATGTTGGCTTATGATCATTAAATATATGATCGTATTTACTATTTGGATCATGCATATTTCTGGAGATCTCATTCCTTCTACTAGGAACTCTTTCGAAATAGTGGCGTACACTATGTTAGTTTATTAATCACAATGCATAATTACAAACATGAAAAATACCTAACATAAATTGAAAATTTTATTCATATATTCCATAATCTGAAAATTGTTTTCTTTGAGGAAGTATTTAATCATAAATCCTTCATAATTGTTTTTAATGAAATTGTAAATTTTTCCTATGCCTATAACCTGGGAGTGTCGTAAACAAGAGTGCAGTAAGGGCCATTGTCATGTACCAGGACACCTCGGGTCTAGCCTGAAACTCCATTTCAGAGTTTTCACTCCAAGGTACATGTGTTCCAGAGCCACCTCTACCTGATAATATCTAGATAGGGATGTATTGCCTGGAAAATTCACAAAATCTCTAAAATACCAAAATTCTAGGATGTTCTTCTATGCTCATCCTCGAATTCAATCTTAGGGTAATGTTCTCTAATCAATGTTTATCTAAATATTTTTTCCAATGTTTTTTCTAATGATCCTCTAATAAAAAATTTAATTCCCCGACCCTAGAAGCCCAATGTTCATGCAATATTTTAATACATTGATATGATTACAAGGAATCCTGTCCTGATTGACCGATCGGTTTATAAGTCTTTGAAAATATATTACATACATGTAATTTACATTACACATTCTAACATACAACACAGAATAAATAATCCCTTGATAATTCCATTTTTCCTTTAGCTTAACCTTCAATATCAATCATAAAACACATCTTGGGATCCTAGGAAAATAAAACATCAGAAAGGGCTGAGCTCAAATGCTCAGTTAGGGTAAATAAAATTTAGAAATCTATAAAATTTTAACGAAATATCTGTAATAAAAACAATATAATTTTAAACCCAAACTTGAAAAAAATATGGAAAAAATAAATCAAATATTACAATATAAACATGCACGTTGATATTCTACTAGTAAAATAATCACATGTAATAACTAATTTAATATTGAGGGAATGCCTAATTTCGGAAATCATTACCACATAGTCAATGGCTCGTGCCAAGACTACAAATAATTTTTTTCCAAGCTCTTGTTCCAAGGAACATGTTTGTCTCATGATACCTACCAATGCATTGAGGAGCTATAGCAGGCTCCACCTATCACATACTATGTCCAATGCATTTTTCATATGAAAGTGATGAAACATAACATAAATATTCATGTTAAAACAAGCATACTAAATATCAATACTTTAACTATAAACCATGAATGGTATAAAAATATCACATACATAGTAAAACATATAATAACTCATTAAATACTATATGTAAGATTGTATTATAATAAATGAACCTCAAACATGAATACTATCTATTAAAGGACATTGACATAGTTGAAAATGATTAGTAAAACACTTTGAGAGAAATATCCTTTTTTGTGAAATCATATAAAAGCCACACATTCATAAAAGAAGTCATTTAAAAATTATTTTTGAATAAATGTGTCCCATACCACATTCAAACTTCTGAAAATAATTATCATTTCAAAACATTCATTTCCATATAAATAAATCCACAAAATCATTTTGAAAACATGGATATTAATTAAAATGATTTAGGAAGATAAATCATTAATACATTTAAAATTCTAATCATGCAAAATAGTCCATTAAAAATCCTTAAAATATTCGTTTTGAAAACATTTTTATGAAACATGGACCTGGATGATACAAATTTCCCAGTAAATACTTACACATAATCAATCTCGGATAATAATGAGATTGAGGAATTAACCATTACCATGTTCTTTCCTTTAGTTAATGGTACATTTAACCGCCTGTATAATGACAATATTATGTTATTAAATTTTAAAAAGACCATATTAAAATTTATGATATCATATATGATTCATTTATGACTTTATAATACCCATTTAATAATAGTTTTGATGTTAATGTAACAATTCGGGTAATAATCGCTTTCTTTAACGTATAGGTTTTAACTTGTTATTCTTCATCGTATCACTTAGATAATTATTTACATACTCCTAGAATATATAACATTATTTTTCTATCATAAATATTCAGAATATAAATATTTATAATACATATATTTATGAAATGGAAAACACTTTTTATGGATATGGTTGGTCGTACGTACACATAAACTCTGTTTCTGTTTTCGTATAGTATTGAATGAAATTAAGTGAAAGAGATATTTGTAAATATATATATATATATATATATATATATTTCTAGTATAATTATTAGGAAATATATGACATAATTATTAATAATATATATTTATATAATCATTTTGTAATGGTTAACATCGAAATGAATCTCATCGCATCGTGGAGACGGTAAGACAAACATACAAATGTGCGATGATATCATTCTTTTAATGGTGAAATGTTATGTGATTGGATGGTATATTATATATATATAGTCATTAACAAGATATATTTATTATTAACATCAATTATACTCATTATTTTACCCATCCAAATAATCAAGTGTTGAATAACAAACTACACCACGTCGTGGAGACAACAAGCCGTACATACGCACGTATGGTGACTTTTTCATTCATATGACGAATAGAATAATAAATTTGGATTTGTAAAATATATAATAATATATAATTATATAGATGGTACTGGAGTTATTATTTTATTATGGAAGAAATCAAATAATGAGGAAGTGGAAGAAGAAAAGAACATTGAAAGAGGTGATGAAATAATTACCTCTTCTTCTGGTTCTTCCTTTTAATTTGATCAAAATGGATCCATAGGAGGGATTATGATCAAATTAAGGCCTCTAGGGAAAATTGTTGGTTTATGAGGGGATTTTTATCAGGTTTTGGCCATCCCAAATGGATTTGGAGGTTTTATTTTGAGAGAAGGGGAATACCCTTTTATATGAAAGGTGAGGGTCACGTTAAGAAAAGCTTGAAATATTATTTTATTATAAAATCATAGTAAGTTTATAATGGCTCCAAATGTATTTATTTCGAGTCTATGGTGAGTATTGGTCAATATCCTCTCAACCAATAGGTTTTTGAAAAGGTTTATATCACCATATTAACCTTATCTTTTAGATTTAACTTTTCGTTAAATAGTTTAATATTTACCATGTATTCTTGTATTTTTATACTACCGGGTTAATAAACATACAATAGAATTCCAATAGAACCTAAATATTTTCATTAATGACATATATAACCTTATCTATGTAATTTGGAAAAAATATATTTTTTAAGGATTTTTATTTATTTAATAAAATAGTATTTGTCTTAGAAACTCATTTTATGTTAATTTTGCACTATTTAGTAATTGATCTTTCTTAAAGTCATAATATCATTATAACTTCAAAAAAATACATTGAATCATCTATAATGTGTCATATTCACCTATAAAATGCGTTAATGGCATCAAAAACCTCAATTTACATTTATTTCGATATATATAATATCAATTATTTTAATCATTCATTAATAAAAAAATTCATTCGTCATCATTGTGTCATAAATGAATTTAATTATTTAATGTCTAAAAATTTTAAATAAAATACCATGATTTAGGAAAGATTTTTATCTTTATAATTAATATTTATAGTTGATTTTATCTAATGTATAACTCTTTATTAATAATCATTTAGTTAATGTACTTTGAATTTAACACTTTTAATCTTCTTTAAATAAAATATAATAAACGTCCACGTCTAATCAAAATGAATCAAAAGGATCGTATTTTGACCCTAAGTTTAATTTTGGTCGAAATAAAATTATCCAATAGAATTAGGACATGTTTTGTGGTAATTTTAATATTATTTTCTCCTTTAATTAACATATTTACTTTCTACTGTGGTAATTAAAATTCAAAAGTTGTTAATCACCAAAAATTATTTTCATCATATTGAATAAAAAATTACTTTATAACGTCAATTGTGTATCTTAGATTTTCGAAATTTAATTCACAGAAGCAGTAAAAAAAAATTTATGCAAGTTTTTATGTGTGCCTAGAAGTTGTGCAAATGTGCCTAAAAGGTGGGTAAAAAGACGTTAAAATGGTTCAATAAAATTTTATATATCTAATATTATTATAAAATGCCCCTAATGAATTACATTGGACTAATATAGGTATTATGTATCTATTTTGACTTTAAAACAAATTTCAATAAATTTACTAATTATTTAAATAAAAAGTCTGTTTTTATATATTATGCAGTATTTTTCAATATTCATAAAAAATTTAATGTTTTCAAAAAAATACCAAAAATTCACCCAAAGATAATTTTAATATTCTGAATCCAAAAATTATTCCCATTTTACTAAATTCATAACATATTTGTAAAAATAATTTATTTAAAATTATTTCGCGTTGTCAAAACCAGAAAGTAGGTTTTTAAGAAGTCAAAACCATCCAATGTTTGACATGTGTTTATGTACAATTTATTTGTGAAATTACATCAAATGACCTAAATTATATTAAATGACAAAAATATAATCTTATTATACTTTAAAACCAATCAAATTCATAATTTATCACTATAAATTATATTGATTAAAAATTTTGGTTTCAATAAAAAATTAGTATTTTTTCTATTCATAAAAATACGAATGTTTTTGGAAAAGTATTAAAAATTTATCCAAACTTAATTCTTATGTCCCATTTCTAATGAAGAATTTATTTTTTTGATCATTTACCAAGGTGATTCTTTCCACAATTATCACAAGTTGTAAAATCCTTTATTCCCTTCTTCCCTTTATCCATCATTCTCTCTACCATCCTCTTCTTCTCTGGATTCCCTACAAAGCCATATGACTCAGAAAATTATTTTCCTATCTTATTAAAAAAAGATACTATTTATTCATATAATGATAATACATGGGAGACTATTTCTCTTCTAAATGTTGTCTTAAGGCCTTGAAAGATATCATGGATGGATCCTTCATATTGCTAGAGTTTACATTGCTTCTACAGTGCGTGATTTCTAAATGACAAAATACACTAGGTTAGATCATATCATAATGTAAAATCCAAAATCTAGAATAATTCTCTATATTTAGTGAATATTTTCCAACATCTACTATCATAAAAATAAAAATGGTTTCTTTTCAGACATATTTAATCATAAATCCTTCATAACGAGTTGTAAAGGATATTTGAATTATCTTAATAATATCCCCTGGGAGTGGAGTATCTGAAAGTGGAGCAAGGCCTGTTGTTGTGCATTAGTTACCGATCAAGTATAGCTATTAGAGGTGTTTTCTGTTTTCACCCCTAATTATATCTGTCTCAGAGCCACCTCTACCTGCTCGTATACAAACAGGGATGTATTTCTTGGAAAAATCACATAATTTCTATAGTACCCAAATTCTAGGATGTTGTTCTATAATAATCCTCAATGTTTATCTTAGGGTAATGTTCTATTATCAGATTTTATCAAAATATATTTCCAGGTTTGTTTCTTATCATTCTTTGATACCAACTCCAACACCCATACCCTAGAAGCCCAAATCTGGTGCATTATTTTAATACATTATCATTATTACAAGGAATCATGTCCCAAAGGACCGGTCTGTTTAGCAATCTTGGAAAATTGATTACATACACAAACGTTACATTACACTCTAAAACATAAAACACAAGAAAAAAATAATCCTTTGATAATTCCATTATTCCCCTAGCTTAATCTTTCATATCAGTTATAATATACTTTTTGGAATCCTCGGAAAACAAAACATAATAAATGGCTGAGCTCAGATTCTCAGTAAGGGTAAATAATTTAGCGGATGCTATAAACATTTAAGACAAGATGTGTAATAAAAACAACATACTTTTAAACAAAAAATCAATATAATATAGAAACAATTAATCAAACATTACCATATAAACATGTAGAAGGATATTATATTAGATAAATAATCACATGTAATAACTAATTTCATAATGATAAAATACATAATGCCAGACATCATAACCCCATAGTCAAGGACTCATGCCTAGACTACAAATAAGATTTTTCCAAGGCCTTGTGCCAAGTCACTAGTCTGTCTAATGAGACCTAGTGATGTATCAAGGATCTATAGCAGGCTCCACCCATTACTTACATAATCCAATGCATTCCTCATCTGAAAATGTTGAAACATAACATAAACATTCATATTAAAAATAACATATGAAATATCAATACATTAACCACCAACCCTAAATGGTATAAAAATAATAACTCCACAGTCAAACATATCATAACTCATTCAATACAATATGAAAGACTGAATTATAATCATTCAACCTCAATAATGAGTAATATCTGGTAAAATATGTTGACATAGTTGAAAATGATTTGTAAAACTCTATGAGATAGATATCCCATTTTGTGAAATCATTTAAAAGTCATGAATTTATTATGGAAGGAATTTAAAATATATTTTTCAATCAAAGTTTTCCATTCCCCATTGATACTTTTGAAATTAATTATCTTTCCAAAACATTTATGTCTATAAAAAAAATATTTAAAATAATTTTGACAACATGGACATTAATTAAATATATTTAGAAGGATAAATATTGAAAACATTTAAAATGATGATATTTATAAATATTCCCTTCTACAAAGACTTAAAATATGAATTTTGAAATCATTTTTATGAAACATGTACATGAATGATAATATTTTCCTAGTAAATACTTACACATAATTAATCTCAGATAATAATGAGATTGAGGAATTAACCCTTACTTTACACTATCCATTAGTCGAGGGTATATTTAACCTCATGTATAATGACCATAGTATTTTATTAAATTACAATAGAACCATATTAATATTCATGATATCATATATGATTCATTTATTAATTTATAATACCCATTTAATAATAATATCAATGTTAAAGTAACATTTCAGGTAATAATCACTTCCTTTATTGTACGTGTTTTATCTTGTTATTCTTGATCATATCACTTAGATCATCATTTAAAAACATAAAAATATAATAAATGATTTATATATAATATATATTCATAATATAAATATATATAATAGACAGATATATGAAATAGAAACATCGTTCATGGAGACGATAGTCCATATGTACGCATAAACGTTGTTTCCGTTCTCTTATCTTATAGTATGGAAGGGAGTAAAAAACATCTATTTATCTACATAAATATAGATTATTCTTGTAGTGATATTATTTCATATAACTCATAATTAATCAATTTAATTATTTATATAAAAATTATTGAATGGTGATTGTTGAAGATGAATCTCATCGCGTCCTAGAGACGGTAAGCCGTATGTACGGACGACCGATAATATCATTCTATTTACAGTGAAATGGTGTTTAATTTGATGGTATATTACATATACAGAATCATTAAAAATTTATATTCACTATTTAAATTAATTATACTCATTAGTGTACCCATCCACATAATGTAGTGTTGAATAACAAACTACACCGTGACCTTGAGACGGTAAGCCGTACGTACGCATGTATGGTGAGTTGTCATTCATAGGATGGGTAGAATAATGAATATGGTTGTACCATATTTATAATAACAACATAATATTTATAGGGTACTGGAGTTAGTATTTTGGTATGTAAACAACAATAAAATAGGGGTTGGAAGAAGAAACGAACCTTGAAAGAGGTGATGGAATAATTACCTCTTCTTCGGGTGTTTCCTTTTGATTTGAAATAAAATGGCTCCATAGGTTGGATTTATGATCCAAGAAAGGAATATCGATTAAATTGAGGATATTTTGGAGAATATTTTAGATGTTTTTGGAAAATCCAAATGGATGTGGAGGTGTGAAAATAAGATAAGGGGAAGTACCTTTTTATAAGAGAGGTGAGGGTCACTTTAGGAAAAGGTTGAAATATTATATTATTATAAATAAATATTCATTTTATAATGGCTCCAAAAGGCTTTATTTCTAGGATAAGGTGGGTATGGGTGGAAATCGTTTCAATAAATAGGTTTTAGAGTAGTTAAGGTCACCATATTAACCTTATCATTTAGATTTAACCATTACTTAAATAGTTTATCTTTTACCATGTCTTCTTGTACTATTTTAAAAATGGTAAATAAACATAAAATAAAATTACAAGAGAACCTAAATTGGCCAATAAATAACATATATATAATTATATAAGTCTTTTTGTACAAACCCTATATTTTTTGGAATATTATATCATTTAAAAATATAGTATTTTCTTTGAAAACTCATTTATGTCAATTTTGAAACTATTTACTAATTGATTTTTGTTAAAATAATAAAAACAAGATTAATTTGAAATAAATACATTTAATAATCACTAAAATATCATATTAACTTATAAAATTAGTGTATGTCTTCAAAAGTTTCGATTTAAATTTATTTTAATATTTATAACATCAATTATTTTAATACTTCATTAAAAAGCTAATTACTGAATCGTCATTGTGTCATAAATAAAATTAATTATTTGGGGTATAAAAATAATAAATAAAAACCCAGGATATAGGAAATATTTTTTTCTTATTAATGAATATTTATTCTAATTTATCTTATGTGTATGTCTATGTTAAAAATGGTTTAGTTATTAAACATTGAATTTAATACTTTTAACTCTTCTTTAAATAAAATACAATAAATATCCAAATCTTACCCAAATGGATTAAAATGATCTTATTTTCTTAATATTGTTCATTTTGGTCTAAATACCATTATCTAAAATAATTAGGCATGTGGTGGGTAATTTTTATATTATTTTTACCTTTAATTTCCTTATTTACTTTTAACCGTGGTTAATAAAATTCAAAAGATACGATTCACCAAAAATTATTTTCATCTTGTTGAACCCCATTTTACTTACTTATTTCGACCATATATCACTAATTTTTTAAGTTGAATTCCCATAAGAGGTAAAAATATATTTTATGAAAATTTATAAATGTGCATAGAATGTGGGTAAAAGGAATAAAAAAATTTAATAAAATTTTTTGTGTCTAATGTTATTATAAAATGACTCCAATGAATTACATTGGACTAATATAATAATTATATATATATTTTTAATTTATAATATTTTTTTAATTAAAAATAATTATTTAAATGAATATGTTGGTTTTTATCTATAACATAGTGTTCTTCACTATTTATTAAAAATTGAATATTTTCAGAAAAACAAATCACCCAAAGCTAATTTTGATATTTAAAATTAAAAATTGAGATAAATTTTACCAAATTGAAAACAAATAATTTGAATTAGTTAATTTTAAATTAACTTTCGTTGTCAAAACCAGAAAGCTGTTTTTTAAGAAGTAAAAACTATCAAAAGATTGATAAGTTTTTATGTCCAACTTAAATGTGAAATTACATATAGTGACCTACATTATATTAAATGATAAAAAATCTAATCTAATACTAATTTAAAACTACTCAAATAAATAATTTACCACTTTAAATTATTTATATTAAAAAATTTGTTTTCAACTATAATTTAGTATTTTTTATTAATCATCAAAATATGAAAGTTATGAGAAAAGTGACAAAAATTTATCAAAACAAAAATTTTATGTTTTTATTATAAAGAAGAATTGAATTTAATTAAATTTAATATATAAAAGTATCAAAATATTGGATTTGAAAATGGTTTTTCATTAAAAGGCGGTAAAATTGCTTTTTTGGAAAAATACTTCTTTTATCTAAAAAATTGATTTTTTTTCATATATTAAAATGTATATTTAAATAATTATTTTAAATTAATAATTTATATTAAAATAAATACATAAAACATATATTAGTACAGTGTAACTCATTGGAGTCATTTTATAATATGATTATATATATAAAATTTTATTGAACCATTTTAATGTCTTTTTACCCACCTTTTAGGTACATTTGATAATTTTCATAAAACATAATTTTACCACTTCTATGAATTGAATTTTAAAAATCTAAGAGACACAATTTACATCAATAAGTAATATGTGGTTCAATAGAATGAAAATAATTTTTGTTGAATAGTACCTTTTGAATTTTATTTACCACGGTTAAAACAAATAAGGTAATTAAAGGTAAAAATAATATTAAAATTACCCGTACCCCATATCATAATTCTATTAGATAATATGTTTTAAACAAAAATCATCCTTAGGGAAAAATATGATCTTTTGTTATTCACTTGGGTTAGATTATGAAATTTATCATATTTTATTTATAAACAAGTTAAAAGTTAAAATTCAACTTTTATATACTAAAACATTTTTAATATATGGTTATGCATAAGATAAATTAGACTATAAATATTCATTAAAAATCTAAAAATATTTCCTATATCATGATATTATATTTATTTTTTTAGTCATTAAATAATTAAAGTTATTTATGAAACAATGATGATGTAGTAATTACCTTATTAATGAATGATCAAAGTAAATGTAAATCGATACTTTTGATGCAATCCATGAATTTACTAGTTGAATAAGACATTTTAGTGTGGATTTAATGAATTTCTTTTGAATTACTAAACTTTTCATGACTTTCCCAAAAACCAAATACTAAATAGTGTCAAAATTGACATAAATGAGTTTCAAGAACAAATACTATATTATTAAGTGATTTAATATTCCTTATAATATAAGGTTTAGAAAGAAAACTTAATTAATGATATATATGTCTTTAATGAACCACTTAGGGTACTATTGGAATTTTATATTATGTTTATGAACCATGTAATATAAAAATACATGAATAAATTGTAAAAGGTAAACTATTTAACTAAGAGTTAAATCTAACAAATAAGGTTATTATGGTGACATAATCTTGTATAAAACCTATTTGTTGAGAGGATATCGACCCACACCCACCTTATCCTTGAAAAAATCAATTTTTATCAATTATAAACTGAATATAATTTTATAACAAAATAATATTTCATGATTTTCCTAAAGTGACCCTCACCTCTCTTATAAAAGGGTACTTCCCATTATATCAAAATCACATCTCCAAAGACATTTGGCTCGGCCAAACCATACTATAATATCCTACCAACTACCCTCAAGTAATAATAGAGGACATAATTTGATCATAAATCTATCTTATTTATCCCTTTTTATCAAATCAATAAGAAGCACCCGAAGAAGTGGTAATTATTTCATCACATCGTTCAAATTCCTTTCTTTTTCCACTTCCTCTTTATTTGTTGTTTCAATAACAAAATAATATCATCCCTACCTTCTATATACTGTGATGTTATTATATATATGTTTTAACTATATTAATCATTGTATCAATCCTATTAATGACAAAGTCACCATACGGGTGTACGTACAGCTTACCTTCTCTGCGTCATGGTGTTGTTTGATATTCAACACTTCATTATTGGGATGGGTATAATAGTAAGTATAATTGATGTAAATAACAAATATAAAATTTTTATGATTCATTATATTTAATAAATAATCAAATTTAATACTATTTCACCATCTATATAATGATATCATCTCCCGCGCGTACGTATGGCTTACCGTCTCCACAACGTGATGCGTTTAATTTCCACGTTCACCATTCAATGATGATTATATATATATATATATATATATTTAATAAGTATGTAATATATGAAATAATAATTCTAATATAAATATATAGATATATTTATTTTTATACATATATCTCATTCACTAACTTTTATTCAATACGATATGAAAACGGAAAACTGCGTTTATGAGTACGTACGACATACCATCTACATAGAGGGTGTTTCCATTTCATAAATATATCTATTATAAATATTTTTATTCTTTATATATATGATATATAAATCATGTTTTATATTATTTAAGTTTGTAAATCATTATATATGTGATAATATCAAGAATAACAAGTTAAAACACATACGATAAAGACAACGTTTATTACTTGAAATGTTACTTTAACATGGAAATTATTATTAAATGTGTAGTATAAAGTCATAAATGAATCATATATGATATCATAAATATTAATATAGTTATTTTATAATTTAATAACATAATATTTTCATTTTACATTAGGCTAAACGCATCCTCGACTAAAAAAAAGTACAAGGTAAGGGTTAATTCCTCAATCTCATTTTTATCTGAGATTTTTTATGTGTAAGATTTTACTGGAAAATAATTATTATCAATATCCATGTTTAATAAAAAAGTTTTAAAAAGGATTATTTTAATTGAATCTTTAACCAAAATATCATTTTAAATGGTTTAAATATTTATTCTTCTAAATAATTCTCATTAATGTCCATGTTTTCAAAATGCTATTAATGATTTATTTATGTGGACATGAATATTTTAAAATGTTAATTACTTTAAAAAGTATAAAAGTGGTATGAGACACATTGATTTAAAAAATTCAATTAAATTTATTTCTATCTAAATTGTGTGACTTTTTAATGATTTTATGAAAATGGGGTATTTCCCTCACATAGTTTTACTGATCATTTTCAACTATTTCCAAATCCTTTACTAGATATTATTCTTGATTAAGGTTGATTTATTATAATACATACTTCCATATTTTATTTAATGAGTTATTCTATGTTTGAATATGGATATGATATTTTTATAACATTTATTGTTTATGGTTAAAGTATTGACATTTCGTATTCTAGTTTTAATAAGAATATTTATGTTATGTCTCAACATTTTCATATGAGGAATGCATTGGACTTAGTAAGTGATAGGTGGAGGCTACTATAGCTCCTTGAGGCATCGGTAGGTATCATTAGAAAAACTAGGGTCTTGGCACAAGGCCTTGGAATTAAATTTATTTTTTGTCTTTGCATGTGGCCTTGAATATGTGGTTATGATGTCGGACATTGTGCATTCCTTCATTATGCAATTAGTTATTACATGTGTTTATTCTACTAGTATAATATCCATGTGCATGTTTATATGGTAATGTTTGATTTATTTTTTCCATAATATGTTAATGTTTATTTCTTAAATGATTTTGTTTTTAATAAACATCATTCCTTAAAAGTATATAGATTCCGCTAAATTATTTACTCTTATAAAGCATCTGAACTCACCCACTTCTTATGTTTTATTTTATCAGGATCCCATGGTGTGTTTAATTATTGATATGTAGGGTTAGGGTAAGGGAACAATGGAATTATAAAAGTATTATGTATATTGTGTTGTATGTTATAAATTGTAATGTAACATTCATGTATGTAATCTATTTTCCCTAACTATTAAAATGATCTCTCTTCCGGGACTTGATTCTTTGTAATCATGCCAATGTATTAAAATAATCCACCGACTCAGGGTAACTAAAAACTATTATGGCAAGATGTATAATAATAAAATATACTTTTAAACATAAACATTAAAATAATATAGAAAAAATAAATATCAAATTACCTTATAAACATGCACATGAATATTTTACTAGTCGAATAATCACATGTAATAACTAATTTCTAATCTAGGGAATAACTAATTTAAGAAATCATTACCACATAGTCAAGGCATCTTGCCAAGACTATAAATATCAAATTTTGTCAAGGCCTTGTCCCAAGTCACTAATTTGTTTCATGAGACCTACCGATGTATCGAGGGGCTATAGCGGGCCCCACCCATCACTTACTAAGTCCAATGCACTCCTCATATGATATTGATGAATCATAACATAAATATTCGTATTAAAACTAGAATAATAAATGTCAATACTTTAGCCATAGACCATAATGGAATAAAAAATAGATCATCCATAGTAAAACATATTATAAATCATTTAATACAATATGGAAGATTGTATTATAATAAATCAACCTCAATCAAGAATAATTTCCAGTAAAGGATAATGATATAGTTGAAAATGATCCGTAAAACTCTTTGAGTGAAATATCCTTTTTAATGAAATAATTTAAATGTAACACAATTTGTAAAGGATGATATTTAAAATATTTTTTTTAATCAAAGTTTCATATAACACTTTTAAACTTTTTAATGGAATTACCATTTTAAATCATTCATGTCCATTTAAATAAATCCTTAAAACCATTTTGAAAGAATGGGCATTAATGTGAATGATTTAGAAGAATAAATATTTATAACATTCAAAATGATGTTTTAGATAAACAATCCCATAAAATAATCAGTTTAAAATGACTTTTATGAATCATGGACATGGAAAATAAATTTTTCCCAGAAAATAATTACACATAAACAATATCGAATAATAATGAGATTGTGAAATAAACCATTACAAATACTTGCCTTCAGTCAAGGGTACATTTATCATCTTTTATAAAGACCATTATATGTTATTAATTTATAAAAAACCATATTATTTTTTATGATATCATATATGATTCATTTATGACTTTATACGACCCATTTAATAATAATTTCCATGTTAAAGTAACATTTCGGGTTATAATCGCTTTCTTTATCGTACGTGTTTTAATTTTTTATTCTTGATCATATAACTTAGATCTTGATTTTCATACATCCATAATATAAAAAATTATTTATATACCATATATTTTTATAATATATTTTTTTATAATAGATAGATTTATGGAATGGAAATACCATTTATGGAGACGGTAGGCTGTACATACACATAAATGTCGTTTCCATTTTCATATCGTATTGAACAGAAGTAAGTGAATGAAATATATGTAAATATATATAAATATATCCTTTAGAATTATTATTTTATATATTACACACTTATTAAAGATATATACAATTATAATCATCATTGAATGGTGAATGTGGAAATGAATTTCATCGCGTTGTGGAGGCGATAAGCCGTACGTACACACGGGCAATGAAATAATTCAATTGATGGTGAAATCATATTTAATTAGATTCTATATCATATAAAATTAATAACTAACATGTTATATTTAATACTTAATCAATGATACTCATTATTATACCCATCTGAATTGTGTAGTGTTGAATAACAAACATCACCACGACATGAGGATGGTAAGTCGTATGTACGCAGACACGTTGACATTATCATTCATAGGATTCATAGAACAATGAATATAGTTTCACCATATTTATAATAACATCACAGTATTTAGAAGGTATTGGAGTTATTATTTTGGTATGGAAATAACAAAGAAAGAGAAAGTTGAAGAAGAAAAGAGCTTTGAAAGAGGTGATAAAATAATTAACACTTTATTGGAACAAAAAGGATTCATAGGTTGGATTTATTCTCAATTTAAGGGATCTATGATGAAGTGATTGATTTTGGGAGGATATTTGGGTAGGGTTTGGATGAGCCAAAATGCTTTGGAGGTGTGAATTTAAGAGAAGGAAAAGTACCCATTTATAAGAGAGGTGAGGGGAACTTTAGGAAAAGCTTGAAATATTATTTTATTATAAAATTATTTTAGAATAATAATATCTAAATGGATTTATTTGGATTTTATGGTGGTTATGGGTATAAAACCTTTAAATAAAAATGTTTTAGTCATGTTTTGGTCACTATATTAAACTTATCTTTTAGATTTAACCCTTAGTTTTCTAGTTTTACATTTACCAAGTATTCTTGTAATTGTATATTACTGGGTTAATAATCTTACAATAATATTCCAAGAAAACATAATGGGGTTAATTAATTACATACCTAAAAGTATATATGTAATTTGGCTGAAAAAATATATTTTTAGTGATTTTATATCATTTAATAATATTGTATTTATTTTAAAAATTCATGTAGGTCGATTTTGACACTATTTAGTATGCGGTTTTTTTGAAAGTAACAAAATATTCATTACATCAAGAAAAATACATTTAATCAACTATAACATGTCATATTCACCTATAAAATTCATTGACAGAATCAAAAGATTAATTTTATATTAATTTTATCATTTGTAATATAAATTATTTTAATCATTCATTTATAAGGTAGTTAATGCATCATCATTGTGTCATATATAAATTTAAATATTCAATTTATAATATTTATAAATAAAATTCCATGATGTAGTGAATATTTTTATCTTTCTAAAGAATATTTATAATCGAATTTATCTTATTAATAACTCTATATTATGATTGGTTTAGTTAATAAAGTTTGAATTTAACACTTATAAAACTTTTTTAAATAAAATATAATAAATTTTTTAATCTAACCTAAATGGATAAAAAGGATCTTAATTTTTTCCTAATATTTTTTTTGTCAAAATAAACTTATCCAATATTATTAGGACATGTGTTGAGGTAATTTTAAATTATTATAATATTATTTTTTACTTTCAATTACCCAATTTACCTTTAACCACGGTAAATAAAATTCAATAGTTACTATTCAAAAAAACAATTTTCATCCTATTGAACCAAATTTTAATTAATGATTTCATCCACATCTATCGGATTTTTTAAATTCCATTCACAGAAACCATAAAATTAATTTTTATGCAAATTTGAAAATTTGCTTAGAAAGTGGCTAAAGACGATAAAAAGTTCAATAAAATTTTATATGGATAGTTTTTTTATAAAATTACATAAATGAATTAAATTGGAATAATATATGTATTATGTATCTATTGCGACTTTAAAATAAATTTTAATTAAAAATAATTATTCAAAAAATTGTTGGTTTTAAAAAATAATGCGGTGTTTTTTACTATTCATCAAAAATTGGGTATTTTCAGAAAAGAATAACAATTAATCATACTATAGTTTCTAAATTCAGAATTGAAAAATTAATTCAATTTTACCAAATTCAAAGAATATAAGTTTCATTGATTAATTTAAATTTAATTCCCATTGTCAAAACCAAAAAGTGGGTTTTCTAAAAAGTAAAAACTATAAAAAGATTGACATGTGTATACGTCCAATTTAAATGAGAAATTACATAAAAGGAAATAAATTATAATAAATGATAAAAATATAATCTAATTATATTCTTAAATCACACAAATTCAAAATTTTACAATATAAATTATTTAGATAAAAAAAGTTTTTTTCAATTAAAATTGTGTATTTTTTACAATTCATCTAAATATGAAAGTAATCAGTTTAGTACCGAATATTTAACCGAAATAAAAATTTTATGTCGCTATTATAAAAAAAATTAATTTTCACTCAATAAAATATATAAATGTTTCAAATATTAGATTTAAATGGGATCACCGTTAAAGGGTGGAAAAGTTGTATTTTTTGAAAAGTACATCTTTAATCTAAAAATTGAATTTATCCTTATATTATGTCTAAGAAAAAAATATGAATGTTAAAATTATACATGATATATATAAAATTTAGAACTTTTGTAATACTATTCATAACTTCTTTTTGAACGACATGTTTTGTAAGTCGTGGTGTGCTCGAACTCAGTGTTGCATGTAGTGCAAGTTATTGAGTTATTTTAAAGAGACAATGTTTTGTGATATCTTCAGATGTTACACAAAACATATATAATTTTTTTTATATCCTATTTAGAAATAAAAAAGTCTAATTATTGATATTATTATGTTTTTTATTCTTTTTGACTCTTAAACATGTGGGTTCCCATTTTTAATTTAAATTTTACAAGTGTGGCACTAATTGCTGTTATAAACAACTACCCCACTTTTCTATTATTCACAACATAAATCACATTCTTTTAGAAATACATGTAAATATAACTAAAAAATATGACTAAAAAATCCTATAATCATTATATTAATCTAAAATACATCCTTTTATGGTTTTGGGTCCAAACCATAGCTGGTTACCTAGAGAATAGTTAACATTCTTAAACTATCGTCTTTATTTTCTTCTTTCATCAACATACATAAATTCCCATAAAAATGTTATTATAAAGTAAAATTAGTGTCTTCCATATACATAGGCTTATATATTTTATGCTATTTATTCACTACAAACCACACTTATATTAAATGGGTTATTATAACATCATTCTTGTATACGGTGGACTACCACTTCACGAACCAACACCATTCAATTTTCCATTACCACAAATTACAGTTGGTTATGATTATGGGATTAATGTATATATATGATATTTATGACATAATTATACCTATGGAGTGATTATATCATATATACCATGTTACTTCCAATTTCGTATGGGATACGAAAATGTTTCTCGTCTGTATAGCAGACTACCACCCCAAAAAGTGATGTAATTTGTTTTCCACTAACACTATACATGGATGGTTATAAGTGTAAAATTAATAAATATATTTTATATACATATAATTATTACGATATTAATAACATATTTTTCATTATTAAAAGTTAATATATCATTTCTCTTCCAATACTAAAATTTTATAACATCGTTTGCGTACATGTGGACAATCACCTTCACGAAGTGATGTGACAATTTATCAATCACCACACAACATGGATAAAATATAAAAGAATATTTAATTAAATAATATTATATATATATTTTTATTATCATTATTTAATGATAAAATATTCCTAATATTTTTTTTAATGATAATTAGAAAATTACAACACCACTTTTGTGTACTTACGACTAACTGTCTCTATGATTGAATCATAATTAATTTTTCATAACCATATTTCATGATGGGATTTAAAATTATAAATAATGTAAAATATGATAAATTTTTCATTAATATTACTATGGTGATTATATAACTATATAATATTCACAATAATCATAAGTTTCATGATAAAGAATGAATGAGAAAACAATAAACATACCATCCTAAACAGTGAAAATAACGAAATATTATTCACAAATGGGTAATTATATGTTCTTAAAAGATAATATATGATGTTATAAATATTAATATGGTAATTTTATATCTTAATATCATCTTTTAAACCACTATACATGATGATAAATCATGATCATCAAAAAGAAAGTGTGTAGTAGGGGATTCTACCCCAATTTCCATTCATTGAGTTCCATTTGTATGTTATACACCAATTAAATTATATAGTGTATACACTACAAATTTAAAATTTAAATTAATTAAATGTTTATAATTCATGATAAATTATGTTTCAACTTTATTTATTTCATTTAATTGGGTTTTACATTATGTTAACCGTGAGGTAAATTATTTCATCATTATTTCTTTTCGTTGAGGGATATCGAAATGTTAAGAACTTAATAAATTTTATATGGGGTATATACTACCCTTTTGACATGTAGTATCATGATTTCATAATAAATTATTTTATTTTTATTTTTTTATTTGATTTATTTCATCCAGGGGGATTTCAAATAAATTGTAGCAACTTCTAATGAATTTCATAACTCAATTTCTTTTCATTATGTTATATTACATCTTCATTGTATTTGATATTATAATATTAAGAGAATAATTAATTTTTTTACATTTTTTTCTACATCCAATTATTTTATGTGTTTTTATAGTTTAATCATATTACCAATTAATTTATTAATTATCACTTCAATGTTATTATTATTTTAATGGTTTATTTTACAATCTCATTCTAATTGAGACAGTTTATTATTGAATATAAAATAAATAAAATTATATGATCATTGTTTAATAAACCATTCAATTTATTTTTTCCTCTAGATATTCATGATTTGTTTTATTAAATAGCACTATTAATGCACACATTGTTACTTGAAATCATTGAGAAAATGTTTTAATAAAAACGGAATACATATTTCTCTTTGGTTAGAAAACCATTTCCATCCAAAAATATTTATTCTAAAAAATTAAAAAATGTTATTAAAAATAAAACAAATCATTTAATAAATTCATGTTAACATATTTTTCTTTATTATTTTTTTAAATGGAATCATCATGTGGCTTCCAAACCATAGCTTATTGGGGAATTACATACGTGTGACGTGAATACTTCTTTTCACATGTATAGAATTTATAGAATTTACCTCTTTCTTGGCCACCCAATATTTTAATGATTTATTATAAGTTTCATAGTTTTTTTATAGGAAAAATATTTTACAAATTTTATAATTTTATTTTTATAGATTGAATTTAAAAATAAAAAAAATTCTCAAAAAATTTTAAAGATACATTTATGGATTTTTTATTTCGTAAAAAAAAACCATTTATTCTTACTCCAATGGGTAGATTTTTTATTGATATAATACTTTTATACCATATAGATGGGTTATAGTTATTATGACCTTGGATAAAAGTTAAATTCACTTCCTTGATTCATTTTGTTATTCATTCTCTTTCCTCTGAATTATTCACAGTCCGGTGGATATTTAATTTCACCTATTTATTTTTATAATTTATTAATGGATATTATTATTTAATAATCTATATATCATTTCATCCTATATAATTAAATATTTAAATTTTTTATGTAGAGAAATATTGATTTATCTATATTATTTACTCAATATTGATATTTGATGATATGGAATGATCTTTATTATATAAATTGAATATTCAATATAAGAGAAATTCATTTGAAATGAAGACATGTGTGGGGCCTAGTTACTGATATCCCCTTGATGCATCAATATGCCACATTAGTTAAATTAGATTGATAGTTTTATTTAAATTAGTTTATATTGTATACCTCCCCATAAAAATTAAACACCATTGAGAATAAATATTAACTATAAAGGTATCATGATTCCTGAGATAATGATGTCCAATAATTATGAATATACTTTATTAAGTATTTTATTATTATATATCCAAGGTATTTTCACAATTATATAACATTTGGATGCATTTAATTCAAAGGTTTTTTAATTAATGGAATATTTTTTTATCAGTATATTCCATTATATATTGACTATGAATTATCATGTTATGATAGTCATGTATTTAATTAAGGGAAATTTTTTTCAGTTATTTACCCTTCCCTTCATTATACTAGTCAATTATATAAGTGTAATGTTTATTCATATATCTAATTTTTCATATAGTTCATTCATTATATATTATGATTCATTTATTCACGGTATATTCTATTATACACAACCCTTATAAAGAATTTAATGTCACTATTTTTTTCTACTATAACGAATCCATGAATAGTTCTATCAATGATATGAAAGGATATTCTAGAGAGAATAATGATATTCTTGAAACAATGTTGTAATTTGTGTTTCCAAATGTAATACCTGGATCAAGTATGCATATAATTTACCAAAAATACTAAATTATTCAGTCCTTCCGGATGTGAGTCCTTGAATCATATTCCAATGTAATAAAGTGAGACATTGGCACCAAGTTACTGGGATTGTGGATGTTATGGTTGGTATTAGAGGAAGATAAGTAGAAAACATGAGATCATGATTTAGGAAAACAGGTAATAAGGATCATAACCTTATGATAGACATTGAGAATTTTTATAGAAGAACATACAATGTTTGGCTGAGTGAGAGATTATGTTTTTTTCTTAGAAATACATAATTTTGGATACTACATGTAGATTTTATTCTATACAAGATTTAACTAGGGGTAATAACTCTAAAAGGGTTGTATGGGGTTTGACCTGATCATCACCTGGGGAAAAAACAAGCCTTACTGTGCAACTGATTTGCCACTATTGGGAGATATGGTAATGATAATTCACATTTCCTGTACAAAATTTTTTGATGGATTTTAATAGATAATGTCGATGAATGCCTCTGGTTAAACCTAATGTGAATTATTTTCTAACAAGGTGTCATCATTTTTAGACCCTATAAATGAATATAGAGTATTCCCACGATGCTTATTAATGATCACACTAGGCTCTTTGATTTTATTCAAATATTAGAACCCATAGGAATTTTGTTATCATTTAAAATGGTAGATAATGTGGTTACTATAAGAAACAAAATTGTAGGATGACTAGATTGAATGATATTTTGATTATGTCCAATAAATTTAACTAAATTATTATTAATTATATATACCTTGGTTAACTCACAGACTCACAAAAAATGTGAAGGATGGAGTTTTCCAAGAGCTCGAGGGGTTGACTCCGTGGAGAAAACAATGCATTAATTTATTCATTTCAAAAATGGTAAAGGAGACACCATGGAAAGTATCTCTATGGAGTAGTAAACTGATTTATGTGTGTCAAGGAATTCCAAAGACATATTAATTTCCTTGAAAAAATTATGGGTGTGATGGAATGAAACAAACCTCATTTTGGGGATCCATTTATTATTTTTTTTGTTAAATGTTGGTCACCTGGGCATTATCCCCGTTGATCCCTCTTCTGAATGTTAAAACCATGACCAATGAATGAACTATGAGGAAATAAAAATGATGATTTATTTATATATTGGGATATGAAAATTATATTTTATAATTATTTTTAACAGTATTTTTTGGTGATAGTAATTATCAAACATATAAAAATTTTGTCAAATTTTAGATTCATAAATGACTCAATAGACATAAGAGTTATAGAAACAATAATGGGTTTATGAGATTAAGGGTTTTCATAGTTTTCAATTCATACATTAATCATTTTAGAATTTTCATGGTATTAATATATCATTCAGAAGGATATGTTTGAAAACTATTTAATGGAATACAACACATTGAATTTGAATGTGAAAACATATTTCAGGAACATGGCATTTATATTTTTTAGAGACAATATTAAGTGTATTGATAAACATTACATTTTATCTTATCTAATATCTTTTTAGTAATTATGGGTCATCATAATTTGGGAATGTTATAGGAATTATATAAACATTGTTTTAGTAAAATTATATCATTTATGGTGGGTGATAAACCATCATGTCTAGCATGGTCCTTGATCTTGAACCCACAACCGAAGGATGATATGGTTTTAATGCTTACATCAAGACTATCTGATGACCATGTTATTATATCATTTTTAGTAAAATATTTGAAGGATAAATATTAATGTTGATCTTGTGGTGTTATTATTGATGATTATAGATTAATTTATTGTAATGGTCAATATTTTCTAACAATATTAGTATTGGAGAATAGTTAACGAAACATGGAATGATTTTTCACTGTTTTATAGATCATACTATCAAATAAAAGTGAATATTATTTCTTGGGAATAAAAAATAATTTTAGGATATTCATTTCTTTGAGTAAGTGATAAATTAAAAAATGATTAAAGCACGTCCAAATGATGAAAGTGTACTTATGAAATGAAAATGTATAATCTAAGTATATTTCATCATATTCTTATAATTACAATAATTCCCCATATTTATGGAAAGGATAATAAAAAATATATTCTTCCCAATTATCTTCATTGATATTGAACCGATGGTTTTTTAAAACATCACTTATTTATGGTTTTGGGTTATTAATATTCCATTCATTATTCATTATCATGCGATCAAGGACCGCTATCAATCTCTATAATTAATTTAAAGTTATTCAATTTCCATATCAACACATTCCACTAATGTTCTTCTATATGGAAAATTTTTTATGTGTTTTCCCATATAAAATTTTTACTATCGTTTATCTCTTATAAATATGTTATTTTATAAACACTATTTATGAAGTGGGTTTTCAAAAAAATAGTTTTCACATATAAAAAACTAAATTGCTCAGATAAATTTTAAACTATGAGGATATATTTTTTTAAGTTTGGAAGAAGGTAGAAACCTAAAAATTTAAAATAATAACATTTTATTTGACAGAATATGTGACTTGCGACTCTGAGATTAAAAACCCCCCTGAAATACATCTCTTGAAATTTAATCTCTTTTTATAGCTTGTAAGACCCAAAACAACGAATAAAATGAACCATAAAAAAGTGTATCATTATAACATAGGCATTAAATTAGAGGTTATGAATATTACTTATTGAATTATGTAAAATATGGTTTTATATTTATTAGATAAAAACAGGAATCAATTGAATGTAAAACAAAAAATTCTGAAAAAGCCTATTTTTATCTAAAAGTTGATTTACTCTCACTTTTAGAACATCATATAATATTAATTTTTGCTACATCTTAAAAAATTATTTGATAAAATGAACTTATTTTTTGAAATTATAATATAAAAAATACTTTGTTTAATATATTTTAATTTTCTAAAAAGAATCATTCTTTGGTAAATAGTAAAAAATAATGAATTTTAATTGAAAATTGTTATTTTGTTTGAAATATTTACAATGTTGAAATTTTTTTTAATTGGATTAAATATTATAATTTTCAAATATATATTAATTAATATAATTTAGGTCAGTTGAATCACTTTTTTATTGAATTTTGATATATTAACATTTTTAAAATTTGAAAATATTCCCTTATATGTCGTACATTCTCATTGCATATGCGAGATTAATTTTAAATAAAAAATTTTCAGATTCAGTGAATTTAATTTGAAAAAATTGATTCCATATTTGTAATGATATTAATATACAATATAAAATAATTTTAACTTAATATTTCAACTAAATGAAATGTGAAAAATGTGAAAATTATTAACAAGATTATATCGGGGGTTATAAACAAATTTATTTGTTAAAAATCTCCAGAACATATATAAAATATATTATATAAGCATATTTGTACCTAATTATTTCTAAATATAGATAATACTTTATTATTGACCATTTTTTATTGTTACACACAGGGTTAAATTATTTTCATATCAAAATTTACATGTATTATTCTTACCTCAATTATAAAAGGTCACCCTATCCTAATTTCATAAAACTGTAAAAAATGTCATTTCAGAAAATACAACCCTAAGAATGTTCCTAACATAACTTCTCTCATTCTTCAATCCTTATTTTCTGCATATATACAACCCATAATGGATTTTGCTGCAAACCTAAAGAGGATACTATAAGAAGAGGTGACATTCTTCCACAAATATATTTATTTTATTTATACTTTCTCTTTATAAAATAATTATTAAACCACTGTGATATATAAAATATTATTTTCCATTTACATATATATATTTATCATTTATGTTAATTACCTATAAATATCAACAGTTACATCAAATTATATATGAAATCATCATTTGTGTGTATGTAGGACTCACGCCTTACGAACCGATGCCATTTGATTTCCAATACCACCAATCAAGGATGGATATGATGAGAGATACTAATTATATATATATTATATTTATAACATAATTCTACATTTTTATTCATTATATCATATATACGTTTTTACTTTAATTTTTGTAGGAGACATGATATTGTATCTTATGTGTACTGTGAACTACCATCTCAAGAAGTGATGTGATATAATTTTCACTAATGAATTACATGATTATATGTTATATTAATTTCATAATTATGATATTCATGACATATTTATCATTCAAAAAAAATAATATATCATTTTATTTCTTATAATGAAAAATAATGACATCATTTTTGTGATTTGAATATCTTTTCATAACCACACCACATGGATGATAAAGATAAGTTTATTTTTTAAAATTATATTATATATACTATATTATAATAGTTTTGGAAAAATTGAAACATTAAATATCATCAATCGATAATGGTCACTATAAAATAGAAACATTACTTAAGAATATATATGACTGACCGTCTCTATGATTGTAATATAATACCCTTTTCAAAACCATTATTTATAATTTGTATTAAAATTAAATTTTATGTAAAATATTATAATTATTTCATGATTATAATTTATGAGATGTTTTATCCATATAATATGAAAAAACCATCAACATTCATGACAAATAACGAAAGAAAAACCAAGGAAATTAACATAAGAAACAATGAAAATAATGAAACATTATCATATAAAAGGTGATAAGATGATATAAAAGGATCACATATGATTTTATGAATTATAATATTGTTATTTTATAAGTTTGTAAAATTTTTTAAACCAATATATAGGAGGTGTTATTTTGTTCAATGAAAAGAAAGAATGAGGTAATAGATTCATTCTCATTTTTTTTCTTTTTGGATAAATTGTATGTCATGAAACGAACTATTTTATGTAGTTTATACACATCCCTTTTAACATGTAATATTAAATAAATTTAATAATTTATGTAAATTTAGGCTTCCACTGGAATGATTTCATATAATATGGTTTTACATGAATGTTTCAATGTTGTAAGGGATTTTATATAAATTATATATTTTTGAGGCATACTATAATGTAATTCATGTAGATTATTTTATAAAATTTATATACATCCCATTTTTCATTTATATCATTATTCTGTAATAATTCATGGTATTTTAAGAGTCTTTTTAATAATATAATCCCAGTTGATTTGACTGAAATGTTAACAAGTGATATTTATTTTCACCACTCAAATTCTTTTTATTGGATTATATTTCATCTTCTTAGTTTTTGATAGTACAATATTATGTGTGTAGTGAATTATCAATTTTTTATATTTTATATCATGTTTTTAAGGTGGATTTTACTATGATACACATATTCTAATCATTTATTAATTATCACCTCAATGTTATGATCATTATAATGTTTTATTTCACTATCATAATCTAATCAAGATTATTTATTCACGTGTTTCCATTGAAGTAAATTATGTAATCATTGAATAGTAAACCATTTAATTAAACTATAATCTTGTAATTAATAATATAATCAGGTAATAGTTCCATTTTTCACCCTATGGTACGTAAAATTATTATGAAAATGTTTTAATAAAATATTAATTAATTTCTCTCTCTAGTTGGAGAAAATTTTTCATATAAACAATGATTCCCAAAATGTTATTCAAAATAGTTTTTAACCCATAAAAATTTATTTATCAAATATTTTTTTTACTCATTTTTACTTTTTATGAAATGTTTTAAAAGGAAAATTCATGTTGTTTTTAAAATAATAATCCTTTTAGTTTTACCTAAAACGTGGAAAAATTATTTGTTTCAACACATACTACATGTATGGAATTTCTCATCATCATGATCAACTAATATTTTAATGATTTCATTATATGTTTCAAAGAATATTTTAAAATAATAATATATATAAAAAAGTTAAACATATTAGTTTTAAAATGTTATTTTATAATTGTAAATTATAGTTCCCCCAAGAATGTTTTCAAATATATTTTTATGGTGTTAATATACATCAAACACAACTACCATTTATTATTACTCCAATTGGTATATATTGTATTGACACTATCATTATTAATTAACTATATGTTTATTGATTATTTTAACCATGTATTGAATTTTTATTTACGTCCTTGTTTATATTTTTTAGACATTAACATTCACAATAATTATACACTTTTATAAGGACATTAAATTTCTCCTAATTATCCATATTATTTATTCATGGATATTATTATTTCATAAATTTTATATCATGTATACATATAGTTCTCCACTTAGATATATATTTTTTATCTAGGTAAATATTTATAAATATGTATTCTTTACTCAATAGCTGTATTTTATAGATATTTACAATGTTCACAATATAAATTGGTTTTTCTATATATGAGGAATTTATTGGGAGTGTAGACATTTTTGGGGACCTACTGTAGATATCACTTTGATTCATTAATATGTATCCTGATAAGAATCAGCAGGATAGACTTACTCAAATGGGGTATAGGTGTATACCTTCCATTTAGTTTTAAACTATCATGAAGATAGATATTTAAAATAGAGTTATCATGATGAATTTGAAATTGAAGTCTAATAATTTATAATATCATTCATTTATAATTCAGTTATTATTATCCATGAGATTTTTGAAATGACACAATCATAGGATGCATTTGATTCTCATTTTTTCGATTTGATGATATTGATTATCATATATATACCTTTACAATTTTATTATTCCTTTTCCATTTATGATAGTCATGATATTGATTTAATGGAATGTGTTTTTATTTTTATAGCTTTTTATTGATTATGACAGTCAATTATTAAATAGAATGTGTGTTCAGATATTTACCTTTCCCTATTGTTCATTACATATTGATTAATCCTCAATTATTCATGATATCTACAACTATACTTAACTTGTATTGATAATTTAGGCTCACCAAAAAAATTCATTTCTCAAGAATACATGAAGTGTACTATTAATGATATGAAAAGATATACTAGATGGAATATTGAAATTCTTGTTTTTTTTGTAATTTGTGTATTTTATTTAATTCGTGTCTCAATTATGTATCCACATTAATGAAACTACTAAATCATTATTTCTTTTAGGATTTGATTCCTTATATCATATGCCAATGTAATAAAGTAATACATCAGCTCTGGTTACAGGGGTTGGGGTCATTACCATATATATTGGAGGATGTTTATTAAAAACTATGGGAACTAGATTTAGGAATACATAGATAAAAACCCTAAATCAATGATATTATTTGATAAATATTATAAAATAATATCCTAGAGTTTTTGGGAGGAATAGAATATGTGGTGTTTTTGAAATATATCATTATTTGGATACAACAGGAGGATATGGTTCAAGAATAGTTGTTTATAGGGGTAACAAATCTGAAAAAGGGAAAATTGGGTTGGATTTAGTCATTATATGGTGCCCAATAATGATTTATACTATAGTGACCCAGTCATAACATTCATGGATATTATATCATTTTAGATGAATATTTATTAAATTTGAAAAATACATGTGTAAGGACCCTAATAGTTTAGTGTCATTAGAAACATAGAAACAAAATCTTCTATGTTAGTGAAAGATATTCAATATCACCCATACATATCTGATCATTTAATACATCTACCTAAAACCTTTCTTCGTAACCTAGAGAATTGGAACCTAATAAAGGAGTGAGTTTAGATGCTCAGTAAAGGTAAATTAGGAAAATTCAAATTCATAACATGAACAAATGGATATGGAACTTGATCATAACATTTAAATATCATACCCTCCATATACGAGATCATAAAAATATCTATAGTTCATAAGAAACGATTCATAATTACATAAAATAATATAATACATTAATTCATATCATAGGAATAAATCATGGAATTGTTGAGAACACAAAATCATGAAACATTTTGAAGATTTATAAGTAGAATTAGGTTCACTCATTACGTTACACACATGAGTTCAAGGCCTCAAATAAACATATGGACATGAAACCACGTCCATTCATGAAATTGTGAACATGTAAGTAGTTCCACTCATAATAGTCATGGAATATCTTCCAATTTTATCTTAGCAGTATGAGTTCACTCCCCATACCATCTTGGTAGTGATGGTTCACTCCCATAACCATCTTAGTAGCATCAGTTCACTCCTCATATTGTCTTGGTTGTCATTTTTCACTTGCATGGCCATCTTAATAGCATGATTTCACTCCTAATACCAACATGGTTGTCATGGTTCTCTTTCAATACCATATTAGTCTATCTCATGATATAAAAATCATTTTCCAATGCATTAGAGGGAGATATAGGTCACACCCATCTAATAACGAAATCATACATACATGTTCCAACTGATGATAAATAATAATTTCACAATTCAATAAATGAAATTGGTATTATAAACATGTAAACATATATAATCATATTGAAATATTTACATATTTCACAATCATTGTATAAAATCATAACTCTTGGAAGAGAAATAGATATCATAAAAATATAAATCGTGAAAGAGAAATAAACTTCAAAAAGACCATGAAATTATAGATAACCCAATAATACAAGGGATATGAAGGTAACCTTTATATCATTTCATAGAAAGATATGAGTAACATCGACATATGTCATCATAGATAGAAAATATTTTTGAAATATCCGTAAAAACATTTCTTGAAGAAAATAACTTGTCTATATAGAAAGAATATTTTTAATACATAAAACCATTTGATAATAATTTTCATAGAAAATAAATTGAAACCATATAATGAATACATGAAATAATTGGGAAAACATTTTACTATAAAACATATAAAATAACATTCAAAACATTTTAAAACCCTATTTCATTCCAAACACAAAGAATACTTTAAAAGAAAATTAGAAAACGTTTTAAAAAATCATTACATTAAAAATATATTTAAAACTTATAAATAGTTCTTTAAAACATTTATAAAACTTTTTTCCTTGAAAATAATTTGAAAACATATAAATGAATCATGAAAACATTTTTAAAACTACATTCCTCTTATGTAATTTAAAAAATTATAAATAAATAATGAAAACTATTGTAAAACCATTTACCATGAAAATACATTGAAAAATATAAATAAATCTTGAAAACGATGATATAAATATAACTTATATATAATATATATTTATTATAATAATCTATAAGATATATATGTATGAATTGAAATACACAGTTCATGGAGATGGTTGACTGTATATATACATTAACAATATTCCGATTTATTTTTCATGTTGAGAGAAAGAGAGTAAAATAAATATATATATATATATATATCATTATTAAAGTAGCTTAATTATATCATATATATCATATATATTATCTAAAATATCATTTATTCAGTACATGTAGTGTATGAATAGATCACATCTTTTTGAGGGGTGGTAGTGCACACTTCCTCAAACGAAATTATCGTTACTAACAACGATGGAAAATCTAACATTATGTTATAAATAAAAATTAATGATGAATTAAGACATTATAAATATAATATATATCATATATAAACATATTTTCCATTATAATGACCATAATTAAAGGTTGTCATTTAAAAATGAACAATATTCATTTTGAGAGGCAGTAGTTCTCTATACATAGATACAACATGTTCTTTACCCATTAGATGGAAGTGTGGTGAATTGTAGATAAAAAAATTTAAATAAATAAATCCTAGTATATTTAGGATACTGGAGAATTTATATAATAATATAATAAACTAATTTGTAGTGGTGGAGAAGGAAAATAAAATAAAGGACTTGAGAGAAGACGTTGCTTATTAATCGGGTAACTCATTAGTTTCTTCCAAAAGGCTTCCATGGATTTTCTTATGAGATGGAAAGGATTGTAGTAGGAAGAGAGGATTTATAAGAGGTTTATTGGTTATGTCCTGGCCTAAAATAAGATTCTTGAGAGGTGTAAGGAAGTGGTAGATGTGGTGGAATTTATAGGTAATGAAAAGAAACCACCTGGAATGTTTTGAAAAAAGACAGCGTAGACATGATATTAAATAATAAAAGTCACAAAAAACAAAAACACCCAATAATGGAAGGTGTATGGAAAAAATATGGACATAAAAATTGGTTTTGGATAGTTGGATAATTCATTTGGGCCCTCAATTGTATGATTTAGTCCCTAATTAAGCTCAATGTGGCCTAAATCACTTTGATTAATTTTAATTACTTTTACTAATCATTATGATCATAAATTAACATGGTATTATTAGAAAAAAAAAATTATACTGGATATAATGGTTTATGTTAGTTTTTTGAAATTAAAATCAATTAAGTTTAAATGTTAATATTTATTCTAGTCATGCAGATAAGACGAAATAACAAATTTTAAAAGTGGAAAAATGTTCAAAATATTGTTAAGATTTTGAATTCAATTTCAAGGTGAAGTTGATTATAATGAATTTAATTTTATTAATATATTTAATATTTATCTAATTTGATGTGAAAAAGATTTTATAATATCATTTAACATTACTAATTAATTCAATAAAAATGTAGTTCTTAATTAAAAAGCAGTATTTTCACTATTAATCGAAAAATTATGTTTCTCAAAAAATTCCAATAATTCACCGTCTGATAATTTAATTATACCAAATTAAAAAATAATTTATTTTTATATTCAATTTCTATATGTTTCTCTGAAATTACATTTTTTTATTAAATGTGGTTAACAAATAACAATGGTATATTTAACATAAAAGGGCATTTCCAAAAATCTTATCTTCAAAATTTAATAATTTTTATTTATTAAAAAAGTTATAAATATATATTTTATGTAGTAATTAAAATTACTAAAATAATTTTTAACCGATAGGTTATGATTATATCATTTAAATTAATATTTAAAAAATATTTTTCCTAGAATCCCAGTGTTGTGTGCATCGTACTCCATGTCAGTGTTACATATAACATAAGACAAGTCGTATTCCATGTTGGTGTTGCGTGTAACATATTCCACATAAAATCCATGTGAATGTAATTTTTGTCATAGTGAATATATATATATATATATATATATGTATATATATATATATATTATTAGGATAAAAAAATTGTGACCATAATAATACTTTCTTTTATATTCAAACGGTATTCATATTCTTTTATAATTAATTTGTAACCTCTAAATTTATATTATATTTTGTAAACAATATTTTTTCTTAGATTAGTTAATAATATTCATAACCAATTATTTAATGTGAATGGTTAATCTTATTATATTAAAAAATAATATTTCAATAATATATTATTGTATGGTAAACCATGGCCTTGCATGTTATGCAATTCATCGAGGAATGTCATTGTTGTGTACGATGCTAGCTAGCCTCGGTGTTATGTGAAGATAAAGCCAATTTTTATGTTTCTTATAGAAGTCGATTATCTCAGTCTTGCATATAATGCAAGACAAACCTTTTGATTTAATATAAAATAACCTATTTTTAGTGTCGCAAGATATGTAGATTATCAACTGACTAAATTAAATTCAAAATATCACAAAATCTCATTTTTTGACATTCTACCACATTGAAATGAATTTCATCATTTAAATTCATCTAGGTTATCAATGGATTAATACTTAAAAATTTTCATTTATAGAAACCCACATCAAAAAAATGAATACTAAAACTTCTCTTAAAAAGGTAAAGTTGGAACCAAAGTGGTTACCTAGAGTAACATGTAACTAGGATTACACATATGAAAATATAGTTTTGGAGTGAACATTGGACATGGTGGAAAAGCATAAATATTTTTAGTGAGTGATTGATGTCATCAATCACAAGCAAGTGAATGATCAATGAAAAGTTTAGGGACTCACAGTAAAAAATTTGTGAACATTTAAAAGGTCATTGGATCAAAAAAAGTAAATGTTTTAAAACAACACATTTTACTTTTTGATCTTTATCCTCTCATTGAGTAATTTTTTAATTAACCAAGAATAAAATTAATTATCATTCATTTTTTGCGATTTTATCTATTTCAAATCCATCCATTACATTAAAAATGGATTTCTAGAAATTAAAATTGATGCCTAAAGAACTATAATATACATTTAGTAGATATTAAGGCCTATTAAAGAATAAAAAGTATAATTATTTATCTATAACTATTCCTAAAAAATAAATATTATTAATATATTAATCATTAAACATTAAAAGTAACACTACCATTTTATCATAAAAAATTATTCATCAAAAATATTTATACATATACCAAGACATCATGTAGGGATATGGTAGGCAAGAAACACATATCATCCATCAGTCATGTGTTCAAGACCTGCGACCATTCCATACATGATTTTTTTTCACCATACACACATGGTGTCCTATTATAGAATAGTACTAATACAATCCCCAAAAATCAATAAGATAGACATCCTTTAAATAAGGTTAATCCGTAAATATACTTTAACCAATGTTTTCAATACAAAATCAGTGCATAAATAATTCTTATAAAGTTTAACTTATATTTTTTGTTAATTATTATCCATATAACTCTTTTCATTTAAGAAATTACAAAAAATTTGAAAGAGAGTCATGAAATCATTTTAACATTTATTCCCCCGGTATATCACAATGCTGCTCTGGTTTTTCCCATTCCAAACATGTGAAATAACACCAATCCTTTTAGATAACATGCATGCTTCCTTATTCTAAAGTATATTGGATCTATTCCTTAAATCCAAAATGGTATAAAATTCATCAAGGATAGCACAAACCACCTATCAACAAGTCATTAATTAGTTCAAAGGTAATCATTACCATCCTATTTACTTCTCCATATCTATATATCATTATATAAACAATATTATCTTATCATAAAATGAAAATTTAGGGTTAAATTATCCTAGTTAAAATGTTACATTGTCCATAAGTCACATCACCATTACATCAGTATCATTCAATATATACTTGTAAATACAGAGAAAAAAACATAATTATAACTGTCGTTGTATAATTAATCATTCATAAATATTGAATCCAAAAAACATAAACACCTCAATTACATAATTGATAACACATTGATAATTCTATTTCGTTTTATTACATAATACCTATTTACAGTCACAATTCATCTTTAGTGTCGTCATTATCTACAATGTAACCATTACTCACATCACCTTGCTAATTCTCTTTAGAAACCTTCCACTTTGACATTGAGATTCATAATGATCATTTTATCCATAGTTAAAACAGTAAATATTTATTGATGTCTTATGGAGGACAATATTCTCATTCATTTTTTAACCAAACTCTTCATTTGTCTCTTACATTCACTTGATTTTTCCCTCTTTTCCACAGTGAAAACATCTTTTGGTTCTTCTAGAACATTTAACTAGTTGATTATTTACACATTGTTGACACAAAAGAGATAGAATATGATTTCCTTCATGGTATCCATTACCCAATCTCTCATTGAACTCATTCAATATATTCCTAGGTGAGTCCATGAGTTTGTAAAGGTACACGTTGTTAATAATGTTCCTCAAAAACAGATATGGAATTATCACAGAATCATTCACTCTAGTGAGCATCCCACCTTGCTACTCATCGGTAAATCATCCATAATATAAAAAATTAATCTATTTCCTTCTAGTTCCAACTATTTACCAAAACCAAATTAATAGTGTGAGAATTATTTATGATAGTACATAGTCATGAAAAGATTTACTTATGGTATTTATAAATCATGAAACATTCTTTAATATATGATGTCCTAGGTTCATCCTAGCTTGTTCATAGAAAACATATATATACTAATCCTTTATAATGGTTCAAAAAATGTTTTCGAATTCCCAAATAGTATCCCATGGGAGTATCAAACCCGGTGTGCACTAATGCATGCTATCTTGTACCAAATTACCCTATATCAGGATCAAAACAACTTGTTGGATTTGTTACCTCTAGGTACATCTGTTCCCAACAAACATCCACTAGTAGTATACAGACACATATGTATTTCAAGGTATCCACTCACTCAATCCTTTTCCAAAATTCAATACATTTTCATAAAGGTTGACTCACCCTTATACTTATACATGGAGACATCGCTAGACATATCCATAGAAATTTTACTAGGGATCTTACCCAATTCTTCATATCAATGATTCCAAAGGATGACTGAACCATTACATTGATACAAAGCTAGTGAACCCTGGGCTTAATATACATGGATATTACATATTATAGAGGATTATTTATTACATTGAAAAACTACATGCCCTAGAACTATAATTGTTTATTATCTTTGGAACATGGAAAAAATCATATATCCTTGTGAAAGATATTCAATATCTCCCATAAAGGTCTATACCTTTAGTAATTCTACCTAAAACATTCTTTATAACCTAGTGAAATGAAAGATAATAAAGAGGCATGATTAGAATCTCAGAATGGGTAAATTAAAAACATATATAAGGATAACATGAAAAAGGGTATGGAACTTGAGCATAATAATTTAAGATCATACCCTTCATATCAGAGATCATAATAAATATTATAAATTCATAAGACATTAATCAAAAGAAATAAAGGACATAATATATGAAATCATATCATAGGAATAAAATATGGCATTGTAGTTGACACTTAATAATGTATTGTTGTTAACATATAAAATTAGAAAAACGTTCACTTAATATGTTAAGGCCATGAGATCAGACCCCCATGTATAATTATTAACATAAAACTAGGTACGTACATAACATAGTGAATAGGTAATCTAGTTTAAACTTAGTATCCAATTGATAATTTCAAGGCCATCTTGGTAGTATGGGTTCACTCCCTATACCATCTTGGTAGTCATGGTTCACTATCCTGGCCATCATAGAAGCATGAGTTTACTCCTCATACCATATTTTTAGTCATGGTTCACTCTAACCGCCATATTAGTAGCATAATTTCCCTCCTTATACGATCTTGGTAGTCAAGGTTCACTTCCCAATAGATCTTAGTCTATCTCTAGAAATAGAAATCACTTCTCAATGAATTGAATGGAGATATAGGTTTCACAGTTATCATAATAAAATCATGCATACATGGTCCTATAAATCCTAAATATTGATATTAGTTCCCAAGAAATGAAATGTGTATTATAAACTTGTAAACATATAATAACCTTTTGAAAAAGATACAGGTTTCATAATCATTTCATCAAAAGTATATCCCAAGAAAGTGGAACAGATTTCATAAACATATAACCATGAATGTATAAAAGTATTCATAAAGACCATGAAATTATAATTAACCTGTTGATAGAGAGGATATTTATTAAACTTTTAGATCATTTCCACGAAAGGTATTAATAACATCGACATTTCTTCTCCTAGATGGAAATTAAATTTGAAATTTCATTCACAAAAATTTGTTCCGGAAAATAACATTTCATCTTTGAAAAGGGATTTTTAATACATAAATCCATTTTAAAATAATATTCATAGAAAAAACCTTTAAAATATATAAATACGACATAAAATCATTTGAAAACCATTTATATAAAATTTTATAAAATAATGTTAAAAAATTATTAAAAACTTTTTAGTTTGAAAAAACATTAAAAACCTTAATTGAAATGAAGAAAATATTTTGAAAAAATATATATTTAAAATGATTTTAAAACATATAAGTTGTTCATAAAATTTCTTTGAAAACAAATTTCCATAAAAATACATAGAAAACTTATAAATAAAAATTGAAAACATTTAAAAACAATTTTCCTTGAAAATACATTGAAAGCTTATAAATTAGGATTTAAAATGTTTTGAAAAATATTTTAATAAGAAATTAATTGAAAACATATTAATATATCTTTATTTTTTTGAAATATATTTTCTATGAAATCTTATAAAATAATAGTGAAAATATTTTGAAAACAATTTTTAATAAAAACTCATAAAAGATATCTGAATATTATTTGAAAACCATTTTCCTTGATAACTTATGAAAGAATTTTGAAATAAATTTTAAAACCATTTTCCATTAAAATATATTTTAAAAATATTTTTTAAAAATATATCCATTTAACATGAAAATAATTCTTCAATGGATTGGAAAATTATATATACTTACATGACTTACGTAGAAAAAACAAAATTCCTTTTGAATGGAATAAAGGATAGATAATTACTTCATTTGGAAAGATATAATAAGATTCCTTTGAAAAAATTGGTTAAAGGAAAATATGGTAAAATATTATTTTTAGGATAAATTTATATTAGTATAATATTCTTGGAAAACACTATTAGAAAACTTGGTTATAAAGGAATGTATATTATTGCCCGAATAAAGGTTAAAGAAGGTATTTCCATAAAACACTATCTTTACTATATTACAAAACATTGAGTAAAAAATTGTACCAATACATGAATATAGCTGGCATAACCCAAGTAAATTAAAATTAATGATTGTTTGGAGAGATTGAATATAAGAATTCATCAAATATATCATAATAACTAATCTCAAAAAATGATGATAGTGTCTCAATAAATTATTATGATATGGTAACACATGATCAAAATATGCATGTAAGAAAATTAAATTAGTTTCAACGTAATATATCATTAAAATAATCCTATTCAGGATATAAAATGTAAAATGTAAGTATATACACCTCAATAAAGATTTTAGGTGCATAAAAAACATGAGTATCAAAGTTGGAAAACGGAGAGAAAACATTTTTACCTATTTTGTATCTTTTGAAAAAAAAAACCCATGAATGAATGTTCATTAAAATAATATGTTAATACCAATATATTTAATTAATAATATAAATATAATACAATCATGAGATGTACATACACCACACAAATATAAAGAGTGGAAAAATAGCATGTATCTCATGTGAATAAAAGGTGAGATGAAATCCCATTACCTTGTGTCTTAACTCTCATCATACTAGTTCAAACCACCGGAAAAATAATAATAAATATTATAGAGAATCATATTGTTATTTATAATACCATATATTGGTCGATTATGACCATATATTACCCACTTTTTAACCATCCTATTTTAAGGATTTACTTCAAGTAATATTTGCTTTATTTTTCTTACGTGACTTAATTTTTTTATGTTGTTGGTACTTATACATATATCATGATTTCAGAATGTGAAAAATGATATAAATACAATCTTTATGCATTATATGTTTATTTTAATAATCTATATAATTTATAAGTATGAAATGTGAAACACCATTCATTGAGACGTTAGGCTGAACATACACATGAATGCCAGTTCCGTCTACTTTTCATGTAGAGAGAAAGTAAAAGGAATATTTATATATATCATTATTAAAGTATATTTTTTGATACCATATATACCATATATATTCACTAAAAATCCTGAATACCATCCAATTTGTGTATGAAAAAATCATATCTCTTTGAGGGGGTGGTATTCCACACATCGTCAAACGAAATTATCGTATTTACATAAGATGAAAAGCATAATAGTATACTAAAAATAATAATCAAATAAGCATAAAGAGATTATAAATAAAAAATATAAAATATATAAACATATTTTACACCATAATGGCCACCATGATAGTTGGTAATGGAAAAATTAACAGTCATCGTTACGAGAGGAAGTAGTTCATCGTACACATAAATAGTGTGTTCATTACCCATTAGATGGAGGTGTGTTTCAGTGCATGTTTAACCATTTAAATGAAAAATCATAGTACATTGAGGATACTGTATTTTTTATATTATAATTGAATCATTAGAGTTTTATGGTATCAATAAGGAATATAAAATAAAGGACTTCAGAGAAGACGTTGCCTCTTAATCAGGTAACTTTTATGGTTTGTTCCAAATGACTTCCTTAGATTTCCTTATTCCCAAGGAAATTCATATAGGATGAATGGAGGGTGTTTGGGAATTTTATTTTTCATTACATGGCCATAATTAAGTGGATTGATATGTGTGATAAAGTGAGAGAGGTGGTGTATTTTTATTGCTAATGAAAAGGACACACATGGAATTTTTAGAAACAGGTTATGTGTAAACATGTTATTACCTAAAAAAGTCATAAAAAAAGAAACAAGTAAAAAATGGAAGTTTTATGGACAAAATATGGACATTAATGGGTGTTTGATATGTGGATGGATCATTTGGGCTCTTAATTTTAAGATTTAGTCCCAATTTAATCTTAATTTGGCCTTAATCAGTGTGATTAATTTTAATCAAGTTTACTAATTATTTTTGGTCAAAAATAAATTTTGCCTTATTAGAATCAAAGTATTATATTGAATACAATGGCGTATTTGTTTATCAAAATTCAAATCATAGGATCAGGAAAATTAGGATTAAAACTAATATCACAAACAAGAGGAAACAACGGGGTTTTAAAGTAGAAAAATGTTCAAACGTTTGTTACGATCTTGTATTCAATTTCCACGTGAAATTGATTATAATGAATTAAATTGTATTATTATATGGAATATTTATCTAATGTGGCCTTAAAACCAATTTACAATATCATATAAAATTAATAATTAATTAAAAAAATCCAATTTTTATCTTAAAACTATTAGTTTCATTATTAATCAAAAAATGATGCCTCTAAAAAAATACAGAAAATTATCCCTAGGATAATTTGGATGATATTATTTAAAACAGTATCTTTATTTTATCATATCAAATTTATAAATCTGTCTAAAATATTTTTTATTATTTAAACAAATTCATTCATGAAAACATTATTTTTAATATAAAAGGAACTTACATAAAATCATATCTTTCATTATAAATATTTTTTGTATAAAACAATTACAAAAAATATTTTATAAGTAGTTTTTACTATTCATATAAATCATTTTAAAAAATAGGTTATGACTATCTAAATTTAATTATTATATATCTTTTTTTTAGAAACTCAGTGTTGCATGCATCGTACGCCATGTCAGTGCTATGTGTAATGCACAACATGTCATATTCCATGTCAGTGTTTCATGTAACAAACACCAAGTCGGTTCCATATGAAATGAATGTTTTAATTAGTTCGTAAATAGATAAAAATGAAAATTTAATTTATTTGGTTAAAAAAGCTTGTTGACCATATAAATATTTCCTGTTATATTTAATTGGTTGTCACACATCAACCCAACATTCATAGTTATTTTATTTATTCTTGGGAATCAATTATATTTTATTCATTTTTTAGTTTTCTATTTTTTAATTAAATCAATTGAATTAAAATTAAAATATGATTAATAGAAAATGAAAACCCTAAACTACTTCCCCCCTCTTTGTGCATCGCCCTTCCCCTTCCCCCCTTACCTTGCGAAGTGGTTGAACCCCCCCTTTCTTTAAGTCATGAGACACAAACCCCCATCCTAGGACAACCACCCTCACTCCCTCCTCCCGAAGAACCTCCCACTCCGCGTACTCCCCCTCCGGTGGCCTCTTCTCCTTGAGCGACCTCACCGTCACCTCCTTGGATAGGTATATCATTCTTCATTTTTGTCTTTTCTAAACCCTAGATTAAATTTTAACAAAATTTTGGGTTCCATTGATTTTTTAGGGTTAGATATTTCATGATTATGGTGTAGTTGAAGTGTGGTTGAGGTTTTACACGGAATTATGGCGTTTTCATCACCCAAGGTAGGCGGACCCTTTCCTTAGCATTATAAAATGATTTGATTTGCATATGTAATTATTTTTTTCATTTTATATACTTAAATGGTGTGTTGTAAAAAGCATTTCAATTGATTTAAAGAGTAATTGGGTTGATAATGTTTTCCTACTTGAATTTGTGTGTGTATTTTAGGTGTAAAATTTTGTTTTGCTTCCTGAAATTGTTTTCTAAATTTTGTAAATTGATTATTCTATAGTTTGGGTGATGAAAAATTCATTTTTGAAGCATTTTAAATGCTAGTATGTTGGGTTTATATTTTGTATCAAAAATTGGTTATGTTTTCTATGTGTTTATTTGTGTAGTATTTTAGGAGAATGTTTTTTAGGGTTGTTTGGTGGGTGCAAAACTTGTTTTATGGACATTTAAGGTGCGAATGATTTTGGAATGTGTTTTTAAAGGAGGGTGTAATATTTAATATGTGAAGTTGATTTGTATATTTCATTAATATCAATTGTAGATGGTTTGTAGTGGTTAACATCGTGTTTTCAAAATGATCTCGGGTTTTGTAAGGTTTTACAAAGGGTCTTGTCCCATTACTTTGGTTGATTACTTCCACCCATTTTTGTTGTTTCAATATTTATTTAGAGTGTTTGGAAAACTTCAATTCTCTTTTGGGTTTATTAGACTATTCGGTGTCTCTATGGATGTGGTACCATCTCTTATTTTAAGTTGTATATTATGGGAGTCTACCATGTAGGACTCCCTTGTGATCATTGTATGAAAGGATAGGGATATATTCATTTGGTTGACTGAGGATGTTTCATGTTGTTTTATATTATTATATAGAATGTGATTGGATGCTCAGATGGAATCAGTTGGCCCACCCCATTTTTAAATACATGAGACATAGGAACCTGGCATATTGAGAGAATATTCTAAAAATGATTGATGGATGAGTTTTATATGGTACTGACTAGTGGCCCCTAGAAGGTTGATATATTGGGTTTATTACTAGGGTATTTTCCCTCGGCCTGCATGGGAAAGGTTGTTTAAGCATATTGGTCATTTTGATTTCATTGTGTTTGACATGTCAATGAGGATGAGGTCTCATGTATTGGTGTCTTCTGGAATGTTCTCAATCTCCAGGTTTCAACAATGTCTACTCATTCTTAGTGCTAAAGTGTTATGTGTGTCACTTGTATGTATGAATTATTTCCATTTCCCTTGTAGTAAAACTACTGTATCATTTTCTTATGTAATGTTATCTTTCTAGAAAGTGATGTGTGGTTTTAATGTGTCTTATGAAAAAAATTATTAGGGAAAACTGTTTTATTCTCATTGTGCAAATTGAAAATGTAAGCATCTCCTTCCCTTTGAAGATTCTAATGTATCACTAAAAGAATTATTTATATTTTGAAAAATGAATAAGTGCAATGAATATAACTTTTATTTTGAGTAACATGTTTAAATAATTACTTTTATATATTTTAGATCAATCCTAAAATTGATGATTCTATTGACTAAATGAAATGAATTTGGGAATAGATTTCTTGAGCAACCCTACTGAGTTTTAATACTCACGCCTATACTTTATTATTTTTCTTATTCTCAGGTGTTTGTTTTAGTTTGGTCTTGATTACTGTGTGCAATGTTGAGTCTTGGGATTAGAAAGTGACAGAAGGGGTCACATAGAGTTTACTAGTCATTAGGTTCGGTTATTTTTGCTTTTCAGTTCTTGCTTGGTTGTTCTTTTCGGTTTATTTATTTTCGGGATGCGTTATTATTATTATTTTTTCCATTTCATTGGTTTATTTATTATGGGAGAAATCGTTCCCGTTATCACTTTGTTGATTCTTTTGGTGCTTGTCACCAACTCGGGAGGATCGAGAATGCCTGTCGGGCCTTGTCGCGGGACGACTCGGGTGACCGGTTCAGGTTCGACCTGGGTTGGTTTTTGAAAAAAATGGTATTAGGGTGTAGGTTATTTATAGGACCTAGCTTTCAGAGTGACCATTATTATTTTGGTTGTCAAGGTAGATGGATTAGGTTGTCAAATCATGGGGTGTAGGTTCTAGGGTGTGTTTGGCCAACACGTTATGGGCCGAACCTTGAGTTACCATGGGATGTCGGGTTTTCTAGCTTCATTTGGTTTTATGGGTTGCTTGGTATTTGGGAAAATAAAACGTTAGTAGGGAAAATTTTACCAATGAACTCATAGGGCCTGGAAAGCCATGTGGGGAAGGGTACATGGTCATTTAAGACTCTCTGTGATGGTGGTTTGATTGGCATATGAACACAAACCATATGACCAAGTCACCCATCGACACTAGTTTTCCCTGGTATATTGTTTTGGATCCTTTTGTGATTTTTTGATTTTTGACCTATTGAATGGTAGTATTCTTTCTATTTTAATTAATGTTGGTTATAATTCATTTGGGGTGTCTTGTTTAGATTTTAAAATGATATTTGGATTGACAAAATGATGATTGGATGGTCAAAAATGTGATTTCCAAAACAAAAAGTTTGAATCTTTTCAGTGTGAAATGGTTTGTTTGAAAATGGGAGTTTTTTTAAAAAAAATTTTGGAGGTTTTTTAATGGGTTTTTTATATTTGAAATTGTAAAGTGAATATTTAATTTGAATTTTTTTTCTTTGATGATGATGTGTGGTATTAAATTTGGTTGAGGTGTTTTTAAAGTGGTTTTGAAAGTGATAATGTTTTTATCTGACTCTTGGTAATCCTACGAGTTAACAGATATATGTATATGGATGTATTTATGTGATGAGTGGATGGTTATTGGTATGTATGGTTGATATCTTGAGATACCACAAGAGTGTATATATGTGATCCTAAAGGGAATTCCAATAGTGGGAGATTGGTTCATAAGGCTTGTTATGTTTTCAGAAAATGTTCTTCAAAATGGGTGATTTCAATGTTTTAAAAGGCATGTTTGTGTGATGTAGCTTTTTTTGTTTTGTATTTTCCTTTTTGGACATTGTATTTTTTGTGTTGTTGGTGTGATTGAAATCATGTTTTAATTTTGTAATGTTTATGTAATAATGAGATGTGTAATTTTGATTTATGATATGTTTTGATTTGTTTTTGTGTTCCCTATTTTCTTGTTTCATCCCAACTGAGTTCTAAGGGATTTTGAGAATCGTATGTGGGTTTTTATTTCACCGTTTTCCTTTTAGTTTATCAAGCCTTGTTTTAAAAATTTGGTTTGTCCATTAAAGGTATTGAGCATGCTGGTTCTCAATATCAGGAGTTCGTCCAGAGGTTTAAAGATTCGAACCCTCCTCATTTTCATGGGTAGCCAGAACCAGGGAAATCTAAGAAATGGATTTGAAACATTTAGGATATATTTATTTAGAATGAATCTCCACAAACACTCAAGTTGGAGCTTTCCACCATAAAATTGGAATTCCTATGTTAGGAATGGTGGAAATCCGTTCTTGAGTCCAACCCGCAGAAAATTACTCTTGGGAATGCTTTAAAACCTTGTTCATCCAATAGTATTTCCCCAATGACATGAATATTTCGATGGGTTCATGGTATTATGGTCTCGAGAAGGTAAATTCAATGGTGTTGGAGTATGCTAAGAGCTTCGCTGAGTTGGTGTTGTATCTCCCAAACCTTGTCGAGGATGAATTTTTGAAATCCCGATTCATTGAGAGGGGTCTCTGATCAGAATTCCTCCCAACTGTGCCTTCATTCCCGGATTATTATCAAGAGGTCGTGAGGCAGGATATTCAAGTACAAGCCAATTCATCAGCGTCTATCCAGTTGAGAAGAGGCAAAAAAAGGTCGTTGTTTTTCACCTCACCAGATTTATTAGATAAGAAGTACAGGTTGTGTTTTCAGTGTGGGATGTTGGGGCATAAGATGTTTTCATGTGTTGAAGTGCCTATGATCTAATACATGTGTCTGTTTAACACATTTGAAATTTTTTTCTAGGGAGGCTCTAGGATGTGAAATGGCGCTAGATTCACTCCCTTAGAGAACCTTTTAGCTCAATTGGATGAATGTAGCACTGGTGCAGGCTCAATTGGAAGATTCATTTTTTGTGAATGCTTTAGTTGCTCTAATTAATGATTTTTTTGTTTTCATATTTTGGGTGTGAATAATAATATTGTATTCCCTTTTAGAACTATATTTTTATTGTAATTTCTTTCTAATGTTTTTAATTTTTCTGATATAGAATGGTGGTTCTTATCGTCCCATGTTTCGTTTCATACGTGTTTTCCTGGTTTTCAATAGGATTCGATAATTATTCTGGCTTGAAATTTCAATGTTTTTATAGAATCCTAATATGGTGGGGAGACCACCATGGGGTGAACTCATGATGAATCCATCTTCTTGGTGTTTTTGGCTGACTGTTTCCCTATTTTCACTCTGCTTAACCCCAACCATAGTAGTTGGTTATCATGGATAGTAGATCCTGTAATGGATATTCAAGAGATCCTGAATTGTCCATGAATGGTCTCTTCTATGGTTTTTGTGTTAGGGGTCAGGTTGTTCCTTGTTTGATTGTGTTTAAAAAAGGGTGAGTCTCATATTTGGAATCTCTTCGTTGCTTGTTCGAAGTCTGTGGTCTTCTGTGATTTCTTACATGGATGTGTGACTTCATTTGATGGTCCTCTCATAGTTTCTTTTTGGGAATCCATACTTATGGGCTATGTATGAAAGCGATTATTGGTTCTGTGGTCTTATATTTTTCTAGTTCTTCTTCTATTGTAAATAATCATTGCTTTGGTTTTGATCAACTAAATCTCTTTGGACTTTCATGGGGGCACCAATTGTTATTGTGGGGAGAATTGGAAAACCCCAACCTGACATTCATTTCTATTTTATTTATTCATGGGATTCAATTAAATTTTAATCAATTTTTAGTTTTCTTTTTTTTAATTTAAATCAATTGAATTAAAAATAAAATATTATTATTAAAAAATGAAAACCCTAAACTACTCCCCCCTCGTTGCGTGTCTCCTTCCAACCCTACCTCGTGACGTGGATGAACACCCCACCCACCCTCCTCCAGCCGTGCAATGCCCCCCCCCCCCCTCAGACATCTTCCCTCACTCCCTCCCCCCAGTGAACCTCCCACTCCACATCCTCAACCTCCGACAGCCTCTTCTCATTGTGCGACCTCACCTTCACCTCCTTCAACAGGTATATCTTCCGTCAGTTTTTTCTGGGCCGAACCCTAGATTAAGGGTTAATCAAATTTTGGGTTCATTTAAATTTTTTAGGGTTTGATATTTCATGCATATGGTCTTGTTGAAGTGTGGTTGTGGTTTCTCCCTGAATTCTGGCATTTTCTTCACCCAATGTAGGCAGATCCTTTCCTTATCATTATTAAATGATTTTATTTCAAAATTTAATTAATTTTTTCTTGTTATATACTTAAATGATGTGTTGTAAAAGTTGTTTTGAGTAGATTTGATGAGTTATTGGGTGGAAAATGTTTTTCTACATGAAATTGTGTGTGTATTTTATTTTTAAAGTCATGTTTTTCTTCTTGAAAGGGTATTCTAAATTGTGTAAGTATACTATTTTTATTTTTTGAGTGAAGAAAAATACATTTTTCAAGGGTATGAAATGCTCATGTATAGGGTTTGGATTTTGTATTGAAAATTGGTTTTTTGTGTGTGAATGTCTTGGTGTGGAGTTTCATGAGAATGTTTTCTAGGGTAGTTTGGTGGGAGTGGACCTTTTTTTATGGGAACTTGTGGTTCAAATGATTTTGGAATGTTTTTTTGAAGGATAGTGAAATACTGAATATGTGAACATGATTTTTATTTTTCTTTAACATCAATGGTAGATGGTTTTGAGTGGTGAAATTCGTGTTTTCAAAATGATATTAGTTTATTTAAGGGTTTTCAAAGGGTCTTGGACCATGGATTTGGTTTATTATATCCACCATTTTTTGTTGTTTCAATTTTTATTTTGTGTTTTTGGTAATCTTCGATTCACTTTTGGGTTAATTAGATTGTTCAGAGTCTCCTCAAAGGGTCGCACACACATACATAGGTATGTATACCTATATATCTATATATAAATCCTCCTACACATATTCCCTCATGGATCAAAGAATATGTGTATTGGATTAAGGGGTATATATATAGGGGTGTATGTGTGCACAATTTTGGGGTGGTCTTTGTAAAAGGCGTTGGGTGCTGAGTTGTTCGTCTTTGTCTTCTCCCTTTTTGAGGTAGGTTTCCCTATGAATTTTTCTTTAAATTAAGGAATTATTTGTTTCTTACATTTCACAAATTTATTTAATGTTTGTTAGAAATTTTTGGTTTTTAGAATAATTACTTACTTTGAAATAAAGCAATACCCTCTCTATATTTTAATTTCAAGAAATTGTTTTGTCAAATACGCGTATTACTATTTCTGGAAATGCCCCTTTGGCCCTCATAAATGTGCTTCAGATTTAATGTGGTGAATTGGAATTCTTAAATGGGTTTCAAAGTTTGTTCCTAATTTCTAAAATGGTGTGTGGGGGATTTATTATGAAATGGGTTGGCATGAGAAAAAATCATGTGAGGCCTGGTTGGAACTTTTGTAAATCTAGTTATCCCAATAAAAATCTACTTGGATGTGGTCCCATATCTTTAGTTGAGTTTTAAATTATAGGATTCCACCGTGTAGGACTCCCTTATAATCAATAGAAGAAAGGAAAGGGACATATTCCTTCGGGTGACTTAGGTTGTTGCCTATTGTTATATATTAATATATATACTATGATTGGATGCTCGGCTGGCATCAGTTGGACAACCCCCTTTTTAAATACACGAGACAGAGGAACCTGGCATATTGAGAGAATATTATAAGAATGATTTCTACACTGGTAGGTTATGGTACTGACCAGTGGAACATTATTGGTGGATATATTGGGTTTATTACAAGGGGATTTTCCCTCGTCCTGCCTAATAAAGGGTGGTCGAGCATGTTGGGCGTTTTGATTTTATCTTGTGTGACATGTCAATGAGGATTACATCTCATGTATTATTGTCTTTTGGATTATTCTTGAAATCCTAGGTTCACATAAGTCTACTAATTCATATTTCTTGAGTTTTAAGTGTGTTACATGAATGTATTAATTCTTTCCATTGCTCTTGTAGTTGTAATACTATATCATTTTCATGTGTAAGGTTTTATTATTGGAAATAGATGTGTCTTTTTAATATAGCTTATGAAAACATTTTTTTCAAAGAAAAGTTTTTTATTCCCATTTTCAAATTGAAAATTAAAACATTACATTCCCTATGAAAATTATAATTTCTCACTAAAAGACTGATTTGGGTTTTGAGAAATGAATAAGACGAATGACTCATACTTTTATTTTGAGTAACAAGTAGAAAGACTTACTTTTATATATTGTATTCAAAACCTGAAATTGATGATTAGTTTGTTTAAATGAAATGATTTTGGGAATAGATTTCTTGGGAACACCTACTGGGTTTTTATACTCACGCCTATACTTCATTCATTTCCTTATTCTCAGGTGCAGGTTTCAGTTTGATCTCGATTTCCATGGGTGATGTTGAGTCTTCGGATTGGAGAGTGACCCATGGGGTCACGTGGAGTTTAGTGGTAATCATATCCAGTTAGTTTTTCTTTTCAGTTATTTCATAGTTGTTCTATTTGGTTTATTTACATTTTGGCATCTTTATTATTATTATTACTTTTCATACTACTTATGTTTACTTATACTTGGGGAAATCATTCCCATTGTCACTCTGTTGATGCCCTTGGTGCTTACCTCTAGCCTAGGAGGATTGAGAATGCCTCTTTTGCCTTGTCATTGGCCGACTCGGGTGAGCGGTTCTGGGTCGACCTGGGTTGGATTGTGATAGTTTTCATATTAAGTTATAATTAATTCTTAATCTATGAATTCATTTTACATTTTGTAAACCATATATTATCATGGATTAGTTAACACTATTCAGAATATATAGTTTAACATCGTCTTTTCATCTTCTTATATTAAATAATCATATTTTAATAAAATATAATTGTTTGGTAAACCAAGGTTTGTCATGTTATGCATTTTATAGATGATATTAATTGTTGCATATAACGCAAGAAAACCTCTGTGTTCCATGTTGAGTGATCCAATGTTTATGATGAGTGTAGATCATGATTAACTTGGTGTCTTGTGTAACTCAATCCAAACATAATAATTTTAAATAAAATAAACTATTTTTAGTGTTATATTAAATGTAGGATAACAAAATATTAAATTAAATTGAAAAAAATTGTTCAAAAAATTTAAGGGTGTTACACATATTGTGCTCATGGTCTGACACTCCTAGGGAATATGCTTTGGATAATTCATATCTTCATTAAAAACCATTATGAAGGATTCAAATAGGAAATGAAAATTAAATACCTTGATTAAACCAATGGTGTTTTAGATTGAAAATAATGTGTAATGGTTTACATGTCATGTAAATGATTTGATGGTTTTATCACCATGATTATTAATACTCACACAAGGTTTCATGGTTTTAGTCAATAGATAGTTCCGAAAGTAATCATTTTATCATTGAAAATAAAGTAAAATATATTGACTATGTGCTACCAACGGGAAATGACTGGATTGAATGACATTATGATAATTCATAAATAGTTATCCAATAATATATTCAACATCATATAACTTTTCCAACTCATAGACTAAGCATAGAAGATATGGATGGATTTTTCTAAAAGATCATGTGGTGGAGACCATAGAGAAAAAAATCATTGATTTCATTAATGTCAAAAAATTATATGGAGATACCATGGAAACTGTCTCAATATATCATAGAAATTCATTATACATGGAAAGGAAGTTAATAAAGTAGATAATTCCAGAGGAATAATGAAGTGTATGATAGAAAGAAATAAATATCATCCATTGCAAATATTTAGTGCTCATCGTATTAAATTTGGGGAACCAAGGAATTAGTAAAGTTAATAACCTCTTCTAATGGATAAACCATAGAACATTTAAGGTCATGTGTTGAAATAAAAGGGTGAAGTATTAATATATTTAGATTAAAGAATTAAATTTTAGAATCAAATTTACTCATGGTATTTTATTTATTAGAATTATGAAAAATAAATAGGTTATGTTAAATTTTTTAACCATAAATGTCTTAGTTATCTTTAATATTACAAACTCCATCATGGATTTATGAGTGTAATGTTTTTAATAATTTCCATTTCATTAACACCCCTTATGAGATTTTTTTGTTCATGATATGACATGGTTAAGGATATTTTTGGTGAACATTTAGGGGAATAAAATACTTTTTTTAATATAAAAACTTATTAATGGAATAATGTATTTACATTTAGGGGACCCACAATTAATGGTTTGGGTAACCTTTATGGTTTATCATTTCTTTGATATTGTAGTAATTATGGTTCATCACAATTTTGGAAAATTTTATGAATTACATTAATATCTTTTAAGAAAATGGAATCCCCTATAACGAGTGATACCCCATCACATCTGGGAAGGTCGTGGGGCATAAAACAAAAACCAATGGATGATAATGGTTTAATTCCAGCCACTAGACAAGGTGATGCCCTTGTTAAAGGTTATAGTTTGTAGTAAAATGATTTTATAGATATATATTAATTTCAAACAAATTGTGTTTTTTTAGGTTTAGGGATTACTGTATTATATTTCATAACTTGTGAAAGAATTATTTGTTGTGGATTGTAGTTTCTGACAAATGAAAATATTTTTCAATATTTTATAGAGCTTACAGTATTTTAAAAGTGAATATTATTACTTCATAAATAAAAAATAATTTTTGGATATTCATTTCATTGATTAAGTGATGAATTTTAAAATGATTGAAGAACAACTAAAGGAATTTTTTTTATCAAACAAAAATGAATCATATATATCTAATTAATTATATTATTACACAAAAAAAGAATTCATCATCTTTAGGAAAAGTTCATGAATCAATAAACTTATCTTTTTATATATAAATATTACTATATTGAAACATCTGCACATCCAAACTCGATGCAAAGAACATAAACAATTCATTCCTATAATTGATAATGATAAATGTGACACAACGATTTCCAAAAAAAATCAATGCCTGAAGTAATTACTGGACCACTTACATTTGCAATGACCTTTTAGGTTTACAATTTTATTGAATTATTAAAACAATTAATAGATTGGGTTGAGAAATAAAAGGCTCATAAAGAATAACATTTTCTCGTACTATACCCATCATTAATAACAGGTCATCAACATAATCCAAGTGAAATCATTATAGACTTAGATAATTTAATACTTTCCTATTAAAATGGGGAAATAAAAGACAACAAGTTTGATCTCTAATACTCAATAAGGTTAAATGAAAGAGTAATCAAACCATGATGATATGAAATAATTATATGAGTATAAGGGTATGTGATCATGAATATACCTTTTGAAAATTATACCTTATATTTCCAATTTCATCAACTTAATTCATGAGATAAAACATTAATTATCATAAAACAATAGTTATAAAATAGTCAGAGAATATGAGCCAAAAGACCATAACATGAAACATGGAATTTTGGAAATAATATATATTATGAAAAAACATGAGTCAAGTCTAAATACCAAGCCTATATCACTTGGTGGACAAGGTCCATCAAAAGAATTGCGATAACTCCCTTTCCCAACATGACATATCATAAGACTAAAACATAACCCTATGCATTAGAGCTCTATCTGGGTGCACCCATTATAAAATGATCATGAATTTGAGCACTATATAATAAATCAAAGATATGAAATAGTCATAAGTGTTATTAATAGAAAGATATGAAACTGATAAACATAATGATATCAAAAAAATAATTATTCAAAGCATGAATAAGAATTATATCATTTGATAATATCTGTGTTATTAAATGATAAATTCTAATGGAATTTTTCATATATGGAAAATAATTTTGAATAATATTTTAAAAAAATTTCTAAGGAAAATATCATTTCAATTTTGAAAATTATTTTTAAATAAAAAAATTAGAAAATAATTTAATTTAAAAATAACTTAGAGAGAATAGTAAAATACTATTTGAAAATAATTCTAAACATCCCTCAAATCCACCCAATTTTTATATTTCATATAATATCATTAAAAAAGTAACAATATTTTAAGAAAAAATTGTTTTTTTAATAAATAACTTTTCTGAAATAAGTGAAAATTAAATGAAAAATATATGATTATGATTATAATGATATTAACGAAAAAACATTTAAATAGTAAGTATATCAACCTGGTAAATTCTTGTGGGTTATAAATATAACTTTTCCTTCAATGATGGAAAATTGAGACAAAGTGGCATTACTAATTTGATTATTTTTTAATCCCAAACCCCATGGACGAGAGATAATAAAATAGATATGTAAATTAAAAATATAAAGATATGTAACAGACATAACAATCATTGGAAGTATATAAACCACATATAAACTAGTTATTAACATGGACTATGTCTCACATATATCACAGTGATACAAGAAATATATTTATCATATTAATTGAGTGAGCATTAATAAATTGAATCAATTATCTATATTCATTTGAAATCCATATCAGACTAGTTTAAATACAACACAAGATAATAAAAATTCATTTCACACATAATTATAGAGTGAAACAATCAATTAAATTTTTGTTTAACTAATGAATGTAAATTGATTTAATAATTCTCTTACCATTGTAATCTATCGAATTGTATGATCCATTAATGGAATAATTATTGAATGAAAATTTTAATAACATAAATATAAATATATTATTGATATTTCATATCCAATTTAATTATATATTCCCTACATAAAAGAAAACAGTTTTGAATAAGGAATATATCTCACAGAGGTAAAAACTAAGATGATAAACCCTTACACCATGCTTCCCTTTAGGGGTGCGTACATTAGATTCATGTATAATTTTTTAAATAATGATATTGATTAATTTTATAATCCTATTAATTTTTATTTCACATTATATTATGTTTTTATAACATCGTATGACCCATTTGTTAACAATACTTCATTATTTTTTGTTTTTTGTGTGTTTTCATTTCACGGTTTTATGGTTGGTTATACTGTTATAAAATTATGGATGTTCTTATAAAATGTATTTTAATCCCAGTAAGTTCTATAAAATATTACTAATGATATACCATATGTTTTAATGGTAACATGTACCATTTTTATTTCTCACATGTGGATGATTCATTATGTAAAACGTATTTGATAAATGTTATGTTTATTTTGGTAGGTTTTCCAAACTTCTCAAACAAATTTCATTTTATTTATTACTATGAGTATATATTAGTTATAAAACATTAATTATGATATAATATAAGTATAAAAATATAATTTAACCATAATTACTTCTATATGCCCGTCCATTAAGTCTATAATTCGAAGTGAACAAAATGATTATCCCCGTAGGTGATTAACAGTCATTACGTGAACGATAGTTTCATTTCATGGAATATGAGGAGGTAATAAAAGAGACAGATATAATATAGCACATTATCAACATAAAAATACAATATATATGATCTTGAGTTATTATTCCTTCATGGATGAAGGATATGAGTAGAAATTATATGACGAAATGAAATTAAGTCACGTGTTTTATGAAAATTGCCTATGGAATATCACATTGTTGAGAGACACTTGTGGACTATGGATTTGGCCTTCTGTTGACACATATAGAACTAGTACATGAAGATAGTGATAACTTTATTTTTTTATAGAGATAAGTGGTTCTTAATGTTTTAAGGGTTGAAACGGTGTTGAGAGTTATGGTATTTATACTTGAGGAGAGGTGAGTTTAAGAGATTAAATATGGATTATTTTATAATTAATGTAATCCATTTTGATGTAGAACTAGTTTCAAGGAATTGTATTATCATGTAAAATTATGTGGTCCACTTAGGGTTGATAAATAACTCAATTAAACATTAAATGATGTAAATTTTAGGTATGTTAACCCTTTACTGTTTAACTTTAACCTTTATCACTATTTTACCTATACTATGGTAAATAATTTTTTTACCACGTAAACTTTTTTATGCCATAAAATTAAATTAAAAATAAAATATAAAATTTACATTTTATTCTAAATATGGAATCTGTTTTATAAAATTAAAATCACAGAACTAAATATAATATATTAAAAATTAATCCCACAAACACAATAAAGAATCATGTTTTTATAATGAAAAGTTAAAACTTTTGAATTTTTTTATATCAAATTTCAAAGTGAAATTGATAGTAATGAACTAAATTAGATTTATTTATTTATAATTAAATAATTATAAAATAAAAAAATGATAAATATTATTTAACAATAAAAATTAATTATATGAAAATGTAGTTTTTATTAACTTTTTGTATTTTCAATATTCATAAAAAAAATGAAACTTCACTAGAAGATACAAAAAATTAACCCTTGGATAATTTTGATGTTACCCATTCAAAAATTATATATATTTTGAAAAATATTACATAAAATGTGTGAAAATATTGTTTAAACTAGGTGACCCATCAAAATGCGGGAAAATTGTCTTTAAAAAATTAAAGCTTTTTATGCTCAAAATTGGATTTAACATTTTATTAAGCCTATAAAACATTTTCAATGAATATTAAAACATTTTACTGAATATATAAAATATATATTTCATTAATATAATTAAATAAAATAATTCATTTAATATATGAATATAAAATTCCATTGTGTGCATAAAAATAGTTTTTTATCCAAACAAACCAATTATATTCAATTGGTTTTTATTTTTATTTCTATTTAAAAGGTAGAGAATGAAATAATTTTATAAAAATTTGTAAACTGTATTATGATAATATAGTTAATCCCGTTCATTTACACCATTCTAATATCTAGTTGATAAAACTTCTCTCAAATAAAACTATTATTTTTCATCCATACAATCTCTCTGTTTTCTGAAAAGTATGATATTGAAGGGATTAAATTTATTTTTTCGATACATTTCAGAAAATTTTAGGTTATTATAATTGAACCCCCTTAAAATGATTTTATCCCTCAAAATTATCAGGTAAAAGATGAGGGTACCTCTTCTTAATGAAATGCTAATGTTTCAACACAGTTTCCTAAAATGGGTGGTTTCAGAACATAAGTTTAACGTGGATTGTGGCCTTAGATTGTTGAAATTTATATTTATAATCTATAATTTTGACTAGTCGTTCCTTATAATAAATATCTTGTTCTAATGGTATAAACTATATGTTAAGTACGTGTGACGTAACATGTATGTATTTCTTCTATAGAGATACATGGAATAGATCATGGATTTGAGTGATATTAAGTGGAAGATCCAATTGATAAGCTACCATCCCTAAATGATCAAAAAAAAATTGAATCCTAAAAAATTTGAAATGATTCATGATAATCAATTACTGTTGTTTGAAAATTTCCATTTTTGTAAACCCAACTTTGAAACTAGGTTATTAAAACATCTCTATGATAAGAGGGAATGGTTAATGAAAAGGTTCCAAAAAAGGATTTTGAATAATATAACATTATTATGAAGTGATAATAAGGATATAAAAGATAAAGCAAACAATCATTTTGTGTTAGAGAGGTATAAATAACATGATTATTTGAAATTCTTCATAAAAACCATAATTGTTTGATGTGTTAAAGAGGACATTGAATTTTAATAAGAAAATTAAATGAATAATTTTCTTTTCCAGACCATTTCATAGATAGTTTGAATTACATTACATACCTATATAAGAACAAGAGTAAATATATTTACTCTTTAGGTAGAGATTCATTATTTAATAAATTTCAATCACAGATGCTTCTTTTTTCTCTAAATGTTGAGTTTGAATTTTATCTAGGCCTAAATAACTAGAATCAACTTCTACTAATCAATAAATCTACAAAAGATAATATTATATTCCTAATGACTTTTGTAAATAACAAAAAATGTAATACAACATATAGTATTCTAAAAATAATAAACCATTAAATGATGAAAAATAACTTTAATCTCAAAAATTCAGCAGTAATACTAAATGTTTAACATAGATCATTCGATAAATATCTATCCTTAGAAATCCAAAAAACAATTCAAGTGTACGATTGAAACCCAAAATTCAGAAGGATTTATTTACTATATATTTAAAGGTAAATATTAATATTTATCCCGAAATAACATCCATCACTCTTAATTTCTCATAGAAAAATTATAATTTCCTAAACCCCATAGTCTCCAATATATGCTAATCATTCCCATAAATAACATGACTCACCATAAGGAAACAATAAAATAATATATGCTTCAAAAATATGAATCATTATTTATTCTTCAAATAAAAAAAATTATTGTATTTATATTAAACATACATGGCTCCCAATATTGTGAACATCTTATGAAATAACTTTAATCACTTAATAACCAAATCATTTCCAATGTCATGTTATATATGAAACAAATTTTACCAATATTAACATAACCACAATCTTTATGATATTATAAATAATATAAAATAATTTTTTACATTTTAGGACATCATGTAGGCCAGTGGTATGCAATTCAACCTTGTTTCCCTTGGATTGTGGGTTAAATTCTCTTGGTCGTTGCAGATGTAATAGGTTGTAACCCATCATCTCGGTTTCCCTTGCTCTAAAACTATATTATTATAATCTTTATATATTTTCATAAATGCGAGATACATCCTCAAAAAAATTAATATGTTTAAACCCATGGGTATCTAATACCATTAATTTTACATACCAAAATGTAATTACAAATAATTAAATAAAAATGAATGTCTCCAAAAATATTGTAAACCACCTCAAAATTTCAAAACATAAAGTATAAAAAGGAGTTTATAAGACATTAAAAATGTGATCATCCTGAAAATTTTAAACTAATATTGATATAAATAAATACTAATACTGTAAAAAATGAAAACATCTTATCCTCTGAATCTATCTAACCCCTTATAGGATAAAAAACCATAATACCCTAAGATTTACACATATAGATATAGTTATAATAACATAAAAACTAAATTTTGGACTTTTATACTCATAAATTTGGACCATGTATTTATTAAAAAATATCAATCTGGAATTGTAATATTGGATCACATATATACCCAATAGCCTTTTGAATTTATAGTTTTATAAAATTAAGATAAACTCTTAACAATTTGGTTTCATAATCAACTATCACAACAAGATTTAAATTATCTCCAAATATACCAAAACATTCAAGATATGTCATCAACATCATCCATGTGAAATATATCTTAATGAATATCATTTAACATACTTCCTCATAAAACGGTGAAATAAAAACATACGATGGGTGATCTTTGATGCCGAGTAAGGTTAAATATATGAGTAGTCGGACCCTAATCATATGAATAAATAATATGAGCATAAGGGTATGTTATTTTTAACATAAAATTAAAGATTATAAAATGTATATAAACATTAAACATCTTCATTAATCAAATAAATCATATATGTCCATATGAAATGAACTATAAAATAATCAAAGAACATGATCGAGGAGAGAATAACATAAAACAAATAAGTATGGTAATAACATATAAAATGAAACAAACAAGACTCATGGACAACTACCAATCCAATGTTACATGACGGAAAACATCTCATAAAGAAATTAATTTTACTCAATATCCCATCGTCAAATCTCCTGAGAGTAAACATTACCCAATTCATTGGAGTGTTGTTGGGTCAAACCAATTACAACATTCTCTTGAATATGTGTGACACCTAGAGAATCAAGGATAAGTAGTTATCATAATTTTTATACATGGAATGAAATAAAACTCATTAAAAAATTCTATTATAAAAGAACATTCATAGGGAAATAATAATGGATTCCAAGGATAATATCCCAGGCAAGACAGGAGTAACATCAATAGAAGTCATATTTGATGGAAAATAATTTTAAAATATATTTTCAAAACCTTTCTTAAAAAAATCCTTCCAATTTCAAAATAAGATTTTTTTTAATAAAAATAAATTTATAAAACATAATTAATTTTAAATAACCTAGAAAAAAGTATAAATGATGAATTTAAATCTATTCTAAATATCATTAAAATCTCTCTCTTCTGAAATTCCATAAAATATCATTTAAAAATTTGATATAATTTTTTGAAAACATGGTATTTTTTTTAAAAAAAAATAAACCAATGATAAAATTACATGAAATGTATAATATAATGAAATTAAATATATTCGTGATACAAAATTTCAATTCTAATTATATAAACATTGTAAATGAATATTACTGTATAACATAACATGGGTTTCCAATAAGGAAAATTGAGACAAATTGCATTACTAATTTGGTAAAATTTGAATCATAAACCCGATGAAAGGGAAATCATAAAATAGATATGTAAATACCCATAAATTTATGTTTAGTTATAAAATATTATGATTAGGGGAATTATAGACATCAATTTAAAAGAAACTGGTGGTGAATATGTCTTATGTATCACAGAAATGAAAGAGAGACTAGAAATCCCCATATTATATCATTCAAATTAGTATTAATTAGTAGAAATGATTATCAGTATTCACTATAAATACACATTAAACAAGTGTAAATAAAACATAATATAATTAAATTTCATTTTACAGATTATCATAGAGTGTCATGATCAATTAAATGTTATTTTAACCCAATTAATGGAAATTGAATTAATAATTCACCTAACACATGTAATTTGTTGAGTTGTATGACCCATAAAATTAATAATTATTGAATGAAAATTTTAATACCATGACGATAAAGAGAATTTTGATATATAATATCAATTTTCAGTATATATAAACCAAATAATAGAAATTAGAGTTGAATCAAGAATATATCTCAAAAAGGTAGAAAGTGTGACGAGAAACCCTTACCTCACATTTCTATTTAAGGGTGTACACTTTAACCTTCTTGAATAAAGATTAAAATAATGTTACTAATTTATTTAGTAACCATATTAAAGTTTATAACACCTTATAATTTTTTTTATAAATTATTATTACACGTTCAATAATCATTTTTCTATATATTCATTGTTTCTAGTGTTTTCATTTAATGGGTTCATGGTCAGTTTTACTTTTAAAAAATAATAGTTGATCTAGAAAAATTGAGTTAAATATACACGAGTCTTATGAAATATTATTAATTATATTAAATAAGTATGAATGGTCCCATATATGATTTTTATTTCATAGATGATGATGTTTCATTAAATAAAACTCAGATGATAAATGATTAATTTATAATGGTGGTCTTTATGAACATCCGGAACTAGATTGTTTTTATTTACTAATATGAGTTTATATACATTATAGAACAAGTAATAGTATCTTATTTGACTATTAAAATATAATTTATCAAAAATAATAGTTTTTATGACTGAACATGAAGGCGGTAATTGTAAACAAACAAAATCATTATTCATGGAGGTGATTAACCGGTGTAACTCAGACAATAGTTTTTCTTCATTGAATAAGAGAGGTAATAAAAGGGATGGATAATAAATATTCCATTATACATATTTAAAATTTTCATATACATTATTTTGGAGAGATTTTTAATTTATTTATGAAGTATATGGGGATAATGTAGAATACAAAATGTAAACAATAGATGTGGTTCGATAAAAGTATCTCCTGAATATCTCCTCCTTGAGAGACCCTTGAGGACCTTAGATTTTCTCATTTATAAATAAAATAAGAAATATGATGTGGGGACAGTGTGGAGGAATATTTTTTGGAAGAGATATAAATAGATTTATAGCATCTTGTTCGAAATTTGGTGGTGGGGTGGTGTTTATACTTGGGGATAGTTTGGTTTAGGTGATTAAATAATGATTATTCTATAATTAAATCCAACCACATTCAGTTTGCATTAATTTCAATGAATTATATTTTCAATTAATGATATGGATTCTATTTAGGGTAGATAAATACCTCTACCAAATATTAATTGTTTTTAAATTTTATGAATGCTAAGCTTTTACTATTTATCTTTAACCCATGTAACCATTTTACCTATACCACGGTAAATAATATTTTTTTAACATGGTAGTTTTTTATTCCTAAAAATTAAATGGAACTTACAACATGATTTTAACCCTTAATTAAAATTATGTAAAATATTTTACCAAATTAAATTCCCATAATTGGTAAAATAATATTTATAATTAATCCTACAGACACAATGAAAAATCGTGTTTTTATGGTGAAAAGATCAAATGTTTGAAAAAAATTTATATCAAATTTCAATTTGAAATTTATTACAATTACCTAAATTGGATTTATTTATGTATATTTATACTAATTATAAATTAAACTTTTTAATATGTTGTTGAACTATATCAATAAATTGTATAAAAATGCACTTTTAATTAAAATTAATTGTTTTTCACTATTCATTAAAAATGAAACTTCTCATAAAGGCAATGAAAAATTACCCCTAAGACAATTTTGATACACATATTTAAAAAATTAATTTTATATTTTCAAATAATATTCATCAATATTTCTACATTTTTTTATTAATTGGTGAACTATCAAATGGTAATAAATTTTTCTATAGAAAAAATATAACCTTTTATGCTTAAAATTGTATTTATTATATTTATAATATTATATAACATATTAGATGAATTTAAAAAGATTGAATATATATCATATAAAATTAATTAATAATTTGCGTAATAGTGATTAATTTATTTATTAATATAAAAATATATTGTGGGTATACAATTTTTTTACAAAAACAAACCCTTTATATTCAATTGTAATTTATTTATATTTATAATTAATTGGAAACTAATATTTCACTTTTATAAACATGTTTCAACTATATTTTTATAATTTAGATAATCTTACTCATTCAAGCTACTCCAATAGCTAGATAATAACAGTTGTGTTAAAATAATAGTATTTTTGGAGTATTCTTATGCTCACTATTTTGTGAAAAGTTTGATATTTATGAGATTATGTTTATTAAAAAATATCACAAAATCAAGGTATGTTATATTTATTATTAAAATAAGGACTACTGGAATATAATTTATGAATGTTTTTTATGTCCTTAACTTTCAATTTTTTATTAAGTTTCTTGCGATCAATTACCTCAATCGTTCTCTATAATATTATTCAAATTTATAAAATGTACATATAACCAGAAGACAATAATTTTACATTACATGGAAACTAGTTATGTGCTCTACCATATTTGATTTTTTACTACCCATTCTCTCTTATTAAGAGGAAATTTTATTAACTCATTTTATGATATGTTTTTTCAATGACAGACATTTAAAATATCAAACCTTTGATTAGCAAGATCAAGATTACATTTTTACAATAAAAATTATATATGTTTAATATAATGTGAACCCCATTTAATTATAAATTAGTATCTTTTTATTTGGTAGATTATGTGATAATAAAAACCGAGCATAAACAATAAAAAAATATATCTCCTTAAAGTTAATCTCTTTAATAGATTGTTAAACATGAATCCCATATTATAAATGACTTGTAATATATTATAGCATTATAAAATAGACATTAAATTGGTGGTTATTATTATTAGAATTTAATTTTTTAATTTTTTTCTAATATATTTTAAATTAATTATTAATATTTTAAATGAAAAAATATGTTTTCAGAAAAATTGTATTTTTTAAAATTTGAATTCGTCACGGTTTGCAGTCAAAATTTGATGTTTTTACAAATTATAGAGAATTTATTTTATCAAATTATGTTAATTTATTAAAATATGAATAAAAACTATTTCCAAAAGAAATATTTTCTTAATTTTTCTCAAATTTTTTTTTCAATGAATATTGAATATTACATAATTTTATTTTAAAACATCAGATTAGGATAAAATAATTATATTGTAAAAAAATATTTTTAATTGTATTTAAAAGTATAATTATTTTAATTATATATATACTAATCTAATTTAAGACATTTTAATCTTTTTAAATTTTAATTTTGATAAAAAAATTCACCTTTTGAAAAATCTCTCATTGAAAATCCTATTTCACATTGTGTCTGTGGAATTAATTTTAAATTAAATTCTCTAGTAAAGTCAATAAAATTTTTAAAAATAGATTTCATATTTAGAATAACAATAATATATATTATCTTGTAACACCGAGTATTTTTTTACCAAAATCAATATTGAAAATAGAAAAATTCATTTAACCTGTTTAATGTATTATATATTTATTGGTAGATTAAACTAAAAGGATTGTAGTTAAAATGATATAAATAATATTCTAAAATGGAATTTTGGGAAATATTAAATATTATCATATATAATTATTTATAATAGTTCATTTTAACCCATTTTAAGATAAAACACACAGGTAAAACATTTTCTTTACAAAATTTACATGTGTTCTACCCACCTCACCTAAAAAAATCAACCAATCACCTATCTTCTTCATACATTAAAAAAATTATTTCATTAAACTATAACAAAAATCACATAATATATTACCTATAGTCATTTATTTTCCTTATATTTTTTATAAATATTGTCTTTAATAGATTTTTGTGAAAACATAAAATGGATACCCAATGAAGAAGTAACATTATTCAACGAGTTTCTTTCCATTGTTTATTCATCCACCTCCTTAAATTATAATTAAAAAATTATATTATAAAATTTGTATATTACATATAATAAGTTTTTTTTAAATATAATGACCTACTACCATCCACACTTCCATAAACATGGATATAAAATCATTTTTGTGTGTACTGTGTAATAAAACATCACGAATTAATTCCATGAATTCTTCTATTACAACCAATAAAGGTTGGGTATGATAAAAAATATTAACGATATAAAATTTATATATTAAAAAATTATACCTATTTATTAATTATATCATATATTAAATTTTAGTTCTCATTCTTTAGGGAACACAGTAACATCATAGTTGTGTACATTGGACTACCGCCTCACGAAGTGATGTGATTTTATTTCACAAAAATTTATCATGATATTTAATAATGATAAATTTAATAAATATATTTGATATAAATGACATAATTATTATATTAATTACCTATTCATTTTTTAAAATATGATATTTTATTTTCATTTTTATGATGATAAATTATTACATTGTTCGTGAACGTATAGACAACCAACTTTAAAAAGTGGTGGGACTCTCTTTTCATCACCACACCACATGGATTATATATATATATATATATATATATTTAAAGATATAATTTTATATATATGAAATTATTTATATTTTTTAAATTTAAAATATTTCATAACTTCTTTCCATAATGATCATTAAAAAATGAAAACGTTACTAATGAGTACATATAAGTAATCATTAGTGGAATTTTTATGATTATTTTGACCACTCATATTAATGAAATTCAATTCATTAATTTTTTATTCATTAACTATCCAATAAATTATTCTCTTTATTATAGAAATTATAATTCATCTAAATATAAATATTATTTATTAGTGGTCATGTTTAATGCATAAACATTAAATTATTTCTACATACAGTTCTCTACATTGAATTTTAATTTGTTTTCGTTGGAACTATTGAAAAATCAGTATTCTTTACTCAATAAAGATATCTAATGATAAAGAACATTTTTCATAAATTAAATAGATTATTTGATATATGAGAAATTCTTTGGACATGTAGAAATTGGTGGGGCCCATTACAGATATCCCCAGAATTCATCAACGAGTATTATTAGATAAATCAATTTTCTAGCCTTTTCCAAATGGGTTTCTGGTGCATACCTTCCAATCATATTTAAATTGTGTTAACTATATCCTTTGATGGTGGATGTATCATGATGCATGAGATCAAGATGACTAATAATAAAGAATATCCTTAATTAAGAAATAATTTATTATTATCCATGTTATTTTTTCAATGATATTATCATTAGGTTCACTTCATTATCATTTAATTAAATTAATAGTATTTTTTAGTTATTTACCTTACCATATTGATTACACCTTATCTAGTTATGTTAGTCAAGATATTGATTATATTGAATGTGTTTTCATAAATTTTACTTACAATTGAGTCCGATAATCAGCAATTTAAATGGAATGCAATTTTAGATTTTTAAATTTTCTATATTGTTCATTACTTACTGATTATGCTTAATTAATTCATGATGTATTCAACTATTATTAACTATTACTGAACATTTGGTATCACCCATGTTTTTTCCTATATTAAAAAACTCTTAAGTGTTATATGAGTGATATAAAAGTTTATTATAGAGGGATTAATGATATTATGGATTTTTTTGGAATTTGTGTATTAAAATTTAATTCATGATTCAAGTTTGTATATTGTTTACGTTGAAATATTAATAAAATGGTCCTTCAGGATTCCATTCATTCTATATTATTCAAAGGACATAATATAATACATCCTCTATGAGTTAATTTGGTTGGGGATATTATAGTTGGTATCAGAAAATATTTAGTAAAACAATTGGGAAATATATTTAGAAAAAAATGTTTAAAATGATAACACTTAGATATACATTCATAAATAGTATATAATAACCTCTAAATGTTTTAGCATGGAAAATATTATAATTTGTTTCAAGAAATACATCACAATCTGTGTTAATCATGTTAATGGTGGTAATAAATCTGAAAAGGGTGTTGGGTTTAATCTAAATGTTTCATGGTACACTAAAATAAGCCATAATGCATAGCTGACATGACATTCCTAGGATATGTGCTTAAGATTATTCATATTTTCATTATAAACCATTATGAAGGATTTGAATAGATAATGATAATGAATGGACTATATTAAAAATATAATTTCATATATTGTATAGGAGGAGTCATGATTTGGACATCCTATAGATTATTACATGGTTTTCCCCTTAGGATTAGTTATGCTCACAATAATATTTTATGTTTAATCAATGTAAAGAACCTAAAGGAATAATGTTAATATAAAACATGGATGAAAATTTGATGATTATGAGAAAAAAATGGTATGATTATTAGACTAAATAATATTTTTTGTATTCCTTATTATTTATTCAAAAAATATAATTAAAAACATAAAACTTAACAAATTCACAGTCTATCCAAAGAAGAGAAGGATAGAATTCGCTAAGAGCTCTATTGGTAGAGATCATGGAGAAAGGAAAGCTCAATTCAATACCTTATTGATTTTTTGGATGGTGTCTCCCAGGAAAGTGTATTATTGAGAAATGAAAATCATTTACTTGTAATAAATAATGGAATAAATAAAATAATTTACCATGAAAGATGACAAGTATGATGGAATGAAATAAATCACATCTAAGGGATCCATTTATAGTTCACTATCATAAATTTGGGAAATCGGGAAATTATCTAATTCAACACTCTCTTCCAAATGATAAAACCTAAACCAATGAAGGTCTTATGTTGATAAAAAATGGATGATGTATATTTTTATTGGGATTAAATAATTAAATAAGAGAAGTATTTTTACGTATTTTTTAGAAGAATTATGAAACATCTATGGTTTTTGTTAACTTTTAGAATCATAAATGTCTTCATTAAAATAATACATATGGGAGACATCAAGGTTGTATGATTGTAATTGTTATCATATGTTCTAGATCATAAACACCGCTTTTGAGAATTATTTTTTGGGAATATAAAATCGGTAATGATATTTTTGGTAAACATTTTGGGAATAAAAAACTATTGGATTCGAATATAAAAACTAATTTAAAGAAGAATGCCTTAACATTTTATGGACACTTGAATAAGGGTATTGGTATCCATTAAGGATAATATTATCTAAAAAGGTGTATAAATTATGGGTCATCACAATATGGGAATATTATAAGAATTATATTAATATAGATTTAGAAAAAGTAAAACCCGCATGTCGAGTGACATCCCATCACATCATTCAAGGTCGTGGGGCTTAAACCAAAAACATATGGACATTAAGGGTTAGATACCAAACACTAGACTATATTATTTCAAGGTTAAAATGTCATTTTTAGTTGAATTTTTTGGTTGATAAGTATTAATGTTGAACCTGTTTTATCACTATATATTTTTAGATATTAATCTTTTCAATTTTATATCTTATCTCAAAATTGTTTGATTTATAAAATAATTAAATACACAAAGAAATACATTTTAATATTTTATAGATCTTATGATCTGTTAATAGTAATATTAGTTCCTTTTGAATTAAAAATAATAATTTCTAAATATTCATTACATTGAGTAAGTGATTAATTGAAATATGATCGACAAAAATCCAAAGGATAAATTTGTCCTTATGAAATAAAAACATGTCAAGTAAGTATATTTACTCATATTCTTAGATAGTAAAATAATTAATCTTATTTGGGAAAATTATATTGAAATATTAATGTTATCCTATTACATTCATTTATGTTGAATGGTTGATCTTTTAAATCATCCAAACATTATAGTTTTTATTTCACTAACATTCCATTAATCATTTACATTATTGTAATCAATACCCACTATAATTATCTATAATTATTTTCAAATTTATTCAATTAACATATCATAATTTTATACCAATTTTATCCTACTTGTAAAAATAATTACCATATACCATGTATGTCCTTTTTAGTCCCCATTCCCTCTTACTAATAATAATAATTAGTATCTCTTTTTATAATATGGGTTTTGAATAAATGTATTTTAAAATATCAATCCCTTGATTACCGAGGTCAAAATTATATTCAGATAATGAGACTAATTTTAGGTGGGAGGAATGTAACAAAACAAAATTATAAATTAAGATCATTGTAATCGATGTCGTATTCAACACAAAACACTAAGATCAATCCACCCACAAAATATATATCTTAAAATTTAATCACTATGATAGCCTACAAAACACGAAACTCTAGGTCCCAACAAACCATAATATAGTATACCATTAAATACCATACCTTAAATTTTTTGGTATGAATTTTAATAAATAAATAATTATATTTTATTAACAATAGATTCTATATAAAAAGGTATCATTTAAAAGAAAGAGAAAATTTTCAGAAAAAACAATATTTTTTCTAACAGATGATTCAGCCACACATTGCGCACATAATTTAAAATATATACTTACAACATATGTAATATCTATTTTATAAAATGAAAATCCTTTTTTTTAATTTTTGTTTTCAATGTGATCATATTTTGAATGGTTTGTATATTTTTAAAATGTTTCATTCTTCGATAAATAGTGAAAATACTAATTCTTATTTTAGGAATGCCTTTTTTTACGAAAATATAAATTAAAAATTATTTTAATTATTTAAAATTAAATACAGATTAATTATATTTCCTAATAAATTTTATTACATTGGAATTGTTTTACTATTAAATTTTTATATAAATATTTTTTAAACTTTGGGACATTTTCTATTTGAAAACTCACTTAAATGTTGTATATGTGGGATTTATTAGAAGATAAATTTTCCAATTCAGTGAGATGATTTTTTCAAAATTGATTATATATTTGGAATAATTATAATTTATATTTTCTATTAATTTGATCTAAATTTTGACCAAAATTATCTGTGAAAATTGTAAAGATTATATATTGCGGTAAAAGTAAAAATGTGTTTACCGATTGTTTAAAGTAAATGGATAATTGGTCAAATGAACTAAAAATTGTATAAAATAAATTTTATGGATCATTTTAGACCTTATAATGTTTATTCATTATAACACTCCATTTTGGAACACTTAGGTAAGTGAAACACATGGGTACACCTTTTTCTTCCAAAATTTACAAGTGTGCCACACACCTCACATATAAAAAGCCATCCCTTATCCTATCTTCTATAAAAATTCATAAAAAATTATTTTGGAATATTCCTTAACATGTAACATCCCAATATATATAAACTCATTATATAAGCCTTATTTTTGCCATAAATACAACTTATTGTGGATTGTGGTGAAAACATAAGGATACCACTCGAAGAAGTGGTAATGTTCTTAAATGAGAATCATTATTTAATTTCTTCCTCCACCTAATTAAATTATTATAAAACCATGATGATATAATATAAATAACCTATTAAATGTAAATAAATGTTTTTTCGTTAATGTGATTACCTAAAATTGTTCCAAATTCCATAAAATAGATAAAAAAAATCATCATTCGTGTGTACAGAGGACTACTACCTCACAAACAATGCCATTCATTTTTCCATTACGACACCACATGGTTGTGTAAGATGATTTACATAAAGTAAATACATGATACTTTTATCATAATTATACCTATATATTCTGTATATAATATATACATTTTTAATTCACATTCAATATGTGATATGAAAACCTCATTGATTTAAAATTATAATTGATTTAAAAATATGAATAAGAAAATATAATTATTTTTCTTTGAGATGATATATCTATATAATTTTCAAAATAATCTTATGTTTTATGATAAAGCACTAGTGAGAAACAACGAAATTACCAACCAAAACAATGAATATAATTAAAAACTATTAAATAAATAGTGAAAAGATATTATTAAATGATTTTATATGATGCAATAAATATTAATATTGTTCTATTATAAGTTAAAAAAAATTATAACCACAATATTGTAGGTTAAATCATGTCCAACCGAAAATAAGTTAGTGGTTAGTGATTCTGTATCAATATCCATTTTTTGATGAAGATTTTTATGTTGGTCACAAATTTATTTTATATAGTGTATAAACAATCCATTTCATATTTAATTTGATAAACACATAATAATTTAGAGAATATTCTGTTTCAATATTAATTTTTTTAACCAATTGAAATTTACATGAAATTATCCAAGTGGTAAGGGATTTCGATTCAATTTTATTTCCATGATGAATATTGTAATGTTATGAACATAATTTATTTTTAGTGGTTTATATACAACCCCATTAACATGTAATAGCATGATTAAAAAATAATTCATGTTATATAATTATTCAATTTTAATTTTTTCATCCAATGGGATTTGACTTAATTATTTCCATGTGGTAACAAATTTTATTAATAAGTTTATTTTCATCATATTGTATTACTTCTTCATAGTATTTTATGTAATGTCCTATAACAGGTGCCACACACTAGTTCGCTGAACTAGTCAGTCACATGACTCATGTGTGCCTCCCAATATTCTATATACTCATGACTAGTAGTGAGGGTCTAATATTAGTCAATAGGGAGACAATACCATATTTTTCAGAGTAAAAACCATCATAAAAATGTATATAAAAAAGTATATAAATAACAATAAAGTTACAAATATCATATAATAACCAAAACTAGTTATATGATATCAAATGGTATATTAGATATGTCATGCTAATGTACATGATAATTGTAAAAATTAAAATCAAAAGTAAAGGCATTAAAACTCCCAAGTGGGTCCCAAACCAGGTCTTCTTCCCTCATCAATTTTCCATCATTAATCATCCACCAATCATTGGTCCTTTACCCTTATACTATTCTATAACCATGAATATATTTTGGTATCGATCAGGCAGATTGAGTAGGGTGTGAGTATAACTCAGTATTCAACCGCCAATAGCATCTAAAACAATATCCAGTCAAATAACAGTTTTTTCAGTTGTATAAATAAATTATTACTATTCATATGTAAACTATTATCACATTGTCAATTAATCTTTATTTAACCACATAAACCCTCAGGTTCTTGGGGACACCCATACCTCAATATCGTCTTCAGCCCATGTCAGAGTCTGCACTATCCCTAAGGGATATCGTACCTAAGAATTCAATTGTAACCATTCCTCAATTCAATAAACACTTGAATTCAATTATTTCCATTATTTATCTCAATTACAATGTGAATTAAATTATTACCATTCCTTGTTCATATTCATACATGAATTTCATTTTTACCGTTCATTATCAAAAATAACACATGAATTTCATTTCTACCATTCATTTTTCTGATTCACACATGAATTCTATTGTTACAATTCGTTATTATAATTCATACTTTAATAAAATTTTTAACATTCATTATCTAAATTAACAAATAATAAATTAACAGTTAATTATCCACATCATTTCCTTTTATAATTAAATAATTAGTTAGAAATAAAAAATCCATTTGCCAAATCAAGAATTAAATAATCACATCAATAAAATTCTTTAATTCATAAATTAATTAACAACCTCGATTCATAAATTTAATTATACAATTTTCTGATCATAAGAATAAAATTAAACAATTTAAAATTTAATTAATCACAAAAATTCCCTTAGTCAATTTAACTAATAACTAATTGCATCAATAATATTAATTACTTCGACAACTAATTATTCACATAAAATACATTAATTATATTAATAATTAATTAATAAATTCTATTCTATTAGTCCATTAAATAGTTAACTAATTAGATAAACTTAATTAAAAATTCAAAAAATATTTTATTTTATAAATCCCCTTACTTAATTTCCAAATTAATTAATCACATAGATACTCTTAATTAATTTTTAAATTTATTAATATATATCTATGGGCTCAATATCCAATTATTAATTCAAAAATTTATTATTCAAAATAACAAATCATAATGTCTCATAATTAATTCTACAAATAATTATCTCAACTAATCTATCTCAATATTTCATAATTAATTCAATAATTAATTCTCTAAAATAAAAAATCTCAATATATAATAATTATTTCAATAGTGAATTTTCTAATTCAAAAATCTCACTATCCCATTATTAATTCATTAATTAATTATTCAATTCTATCAATAAAATATCCCAACAATCCAAATTAATTAATACACAAATTTATTAATGCACTTCATTCAATTACACCATCATAATAGTCCCTAGTAGTTAAAAAATAATTAATTATTCATGTCAATTCCATTAATTAATTCCAATATTAATTTATCACATTAATTCCCTTAAATTAATTCACATATTAATCGTTCAGGTCAGTTTCATTATTTAATTAAGCAATTATATAATCATATTACTTCCATATTTATCCCATTTTTTAATTAAACATTTAAATAATCAAATTACATCCAATAATTAATTCATAAACTAATTAATCCCATTAATCCCATTATTTAATTAAACAATTAAATAATCATAATATTCCCTTTAATTAATTCATCAATTAAATAATCCCTTTAATTATTTCTGAAATTAAATAATCACAATACTCCCATTAATAAATTTATCAATTAATAAATCCCATCAATCCCATTATCTATTTCAAAAATTAAATAATCATAATACTGCTATTAATTAATTCCTAAATTTATTAATCTCATAAATCCAATTATTTAATTCCATAATTAAATAATCATATTAGTCCATCAATTTATTCATCAACTAATTATTCATACCTAAACAATTCAATAACCCCAATTAACTAATCAATTAGTTTTTCAATAACAATCTATTCAATATCTCTAATTAATTCATCAATTAATGGTTCTATCTCAATAAATTCAATATCCCTAATTAATTCATCCTTCAATTTTTCTATCCCAATCAATAAAATATGCCCAATTATTTTATCAATTAATATTTTCAAATCACAGTTCTATATTATGATAATTAAGTCAACAAAAAATTATCAAATTCCAGAATTCCAATTCCCCAATAAATAATTAAATATTTCATTATTGAGAATTTATAATCTTAATATCTATATTTTGAGCATTTCAATAAATTAATAAAATAACAAAATTAAATAATTTGAGTAATAATGAAATTAATGCACTTATAATAGAAATTCTACAAATATATACTCATATTTAAAATTTGGATTTTCATATTTTAATAATAGACCACATTCTTCAAAATATGGTGATGACTTCTCACAAACGAATAATCCCAAATTTGAAATTTAATTATCAAGAACGCAGTGAAGAACACAATCAAGATCTAAATCAAAGACCCAAGAATAAATTTATCATGATCTAACAAAAATAAGTCTAGATCTAGAATCCAGAATGGATAACATTCCAAATTTCATATGGATAGAGGAGTGGAAGAGATATATTGTTTGAAAAAGAATAAAACACATAACTAAGAGGTCAATGTCTTCAATCTGCCATCGATTCTCCATGAACATAGGCCAGGAGGGCTCAGAATCCATCTAGTAACCTTTAGAATCAATATAATTTTATTTGGGTGTGTTGGGGAGGAATAAGTGTCAAAATAGGGGGTTCAAGAAAATAAAATCTAATTTCAAGGTTAATTAAATCCGAAGACAGGGTTTACTGGTAAGGGGTATATAGTATCCCCTAACTGTGCTCCTTAATGGTGAGCTGCTTCTAGGGGTTGCATGGTTTTCCAAAATATACCCTTACCATGTAATAATCCTCTACCTAGTTCTATAGAGTGAGCTAGGCTAGGGTGTATAGTTTTTCCAAACCATTGGCAAACTGTTCACTTTCCCACTTCCTTTAGAAATATTAATATTTCCTCCAAACTCTATGACGTTTATTTAAAAATATCATTCTAATCAACATTTTTTGTCCTATAATTTACATTAAAGGAACATATATGATAATAATTTTATAAACAATTTATTTTATTCACCTCTAGGTATTTTTTTCATTTTCAATTAGTAGTTCCATTTTTTACTTTTTTGAACAAAAATTGATCATGATTTTTTTTAATAAAACCTTACTTCACATCTCCCATTGTTTGGAGTAAAATTTTCTTCCAAAAACATGTTTTTTAATTTTATTTTCAAATTTTTTATCCCTTAAGAATATATTTTTTAAATAGATTTAAATAAATTTTAATTTTAAAAATTTTTAAAGAAATCTTCATGACATTTTAGAAACATGTCCCATTTGGGCTTTACCTAAAAATTGAAATGAATATCCACTTTAAAATGTACGACATATTCATAATTTTACATCGTCGTGCCCACCTAATATATTAATTATTACTTTTTTAAATTAAAATATTATTTTGAAGGAAAGTTATTTTCAAATTTTCTTGTGAAAATTTATTTATTAATTTTTTTTTCATAATGATAATTAATCATCCTTATGAATTTATTTATATAAAATTAAATGATATTTTTATTCATCAAAAAAATAACTAAATTATTAATCTATTGGATATTTATTTTATTGAAACCATCCATATTATTCCTTTGGAATGCCTATGATTATTTTGACCAAGGATATAATTTTTATTCTTTTAATTGATTCATTTTTGTATTCATTAACATTCCATTTAATTATTTACAATAATCTGGACATCAAATTTCATATAAATAACCATTTAATTTATTAATGGATATTTTCATTACATAAATTTTATGTCATCCTAACACACAAACTTCTATATTTAATGTTGTTATTTTATCTTGGGAAATATTGATTAATCAATATTCATTACACAATATTGATATTTAATTTTGAGGCCTATTCTTCATGAATTAAATGGATTGATTGATATACTATTAATGGTAGGGAAATATAGACATGTGTCAGGACTAACTATAGAAATCCCCTTGAAGCATCGACAACTCCCCTGAAATAAATCATTTATCTCGCTTTATTAAAATAGTATTCTATTGTATACATACACATCAATTTTAAACTACATTGAGGTTGTATGTTAAATGTAGAAGTATCATGACACATGAGATCATGAAATAAAATAATTAATAATCCTTTTCATGGAGACTTCTGTTATTATTTTCCACGATATTCTTACAAATAATATTATCTTTAGATTCATTTCATTCCCAGTTTACTAATTTAATAAAATGTGTATTTTTTATTTACCTTTATATATTAATTATGTCGTATTTAGATATGATATATAATTAATTGATTCAAGGTAATATGTTTTCATTTATTTTACTTTCCATTGATTATTCTAGTCAATTATTTGAATGGGATCTGTGTTCAGATATTTACTTTTCCATATTATTAATTCCTTATTGATTAAGATCCATTTATTCATGAAAATATCTATTGTATATAACCCTTACAAGTATTTTTGGATCACCTTTATTTTGATTCCTTTATTAGTAATCCATGATGTTTATCATCAATTATATTAAAGGATATAACAGAGGGAATAATGGGATTCCTGAAAAAAAAATTGTTTTGTTTTTTCTAATGTAATACAAGACTCAATTAAGTATCATGTTTTCCAAGACCGGTGAACTAGTTTCTCTATCTCGATGTGATTCGATGGGTTATATTCAAATGAAATATAGTAAGACTATAGCCCTAGTTTATTAGTGTTGGGATGTTATAGTTCTTATTAGAGTACTTTTAGTAGAAACCTTGGTAACTAGATTTAGAAAAACCGAAATTAAATATAGTAACCATATGATAGTATTTGAGACTAAGTATAAGAGAACATCAAAATTATTTTTTTATGAATATATTATATGGTTTAAACTATAAATACAACCTTATCTAGATAATATAGGTGGACATGGTTCTTGAAGTGGTGTACATATGCTTAATATCCCTTAAAGGGTGAATTGGGTATGACATGATCATTATTTTCTAGTCAAAAATGATCCTTTCTGTGCACCTGTTTTGAAAATCCCAAGGGCATATTATTAAAATAACACTCATTTTAATTACATACCATTATGATGGATTTCAATATGTAATAACAATGAATGAACTTGGTAAAACATAAGGCGACATAGAATGGAAATAATGTGTCATACTTTAAAGTTAAAAATTATGATTATATAGTTTTCCCTCCATGATTATTGATTCTCACACTACGATTGTTGGTTTTAGTCAATGGCTAGAACCCAGAGGAATAATGATATATTTAAACATTCATGGAAATGTGGTGACTCTAAAATAACAAATGGAATGATGGCTATAGTGAATGATATTGTGATTATTCCTACTCATTTATCCTGATATACGATTAATAACATATAACATAACCAAATCCAAGACTAACCAAGTAAAAAAAGGATGTAACTCCCCAACCCTAGTTACCCAGTTTTGGTGCTTTATTACATAACATTGGAATGGTCACAAGAGATCATGTCTCTAAATACCTATTAGTTTTGTAGCCTTGAAAGTACTAGATACATTAAAAAGTTTTCGATTAAATCAGGAAATAAAAACAACAACAACATTCTATCCCCTTTTGATCACACTTATATCCCTTATCCTATCCCTGTAGGTCAAGATTAAAATACTTCCTCAAATACTTGGAAGGAGAAAATATAGAAAGGGGTGAGCTCAGATGCTCAGTATGGATAACAATATAACAAAAAATATCATAAATAAGCATAAAAATTTTAAGAAAATGTATAAGACTAAAACCTAAGCCTCTTGAACATAAACTTTAGCGTAATATGTAAAATATAAAGAAAATAATTCCATTTACTTATTCACATGGATATTCTATTTGTCGAATAATCACATGAAATATCAATATCTAGTTCTATAATGATAGAATGCATAATACATGAAATAATAACCACAAAGTCAAGGCCTCGTGCGAAGACTACAATTAAGATTTTTTCAATGCCTTTTTCCAAGACACTATTTTGTATCACGAGACCTATTGATGCATTAGGAAGCTATAGCGGGCTCCAACTGTCACATACATAGTCCAATGCATTCTTTATATGAAAAGGTTGAAACAAAACATTAACATTCATATTAAAACAAGCATACAAAACCATAATACTATAACCATAAACCATGAATGGTATAAAAATAACACATCTAGAGTCAAAAATATCACAAAACCTTCAATAAAATATGAATTATTTGTATTATAATGAATCAAATTCAAACAAGTGTAAAATCTATCATAGGATGTTGACATAGAAGAAATATACACTGTTTGAGAGAAATATCTATTTATTTTTTGAAATAATTTATAAGTCACATTATTATAAAAGAAAACATTTATTTTGAAAATAGTCTTATAATCTGGAAGGGAAGCTTCGACAATGTTATAATGGTTGAAAATAGCCTCACCCACCGTATAAGTTAAAAAATATTCTTACCTTAATTTTTTTTAAAAGGTCATAAAGTACTTTGTTTAGAAAATGACAGAAAGATTCCACTCAAAACATAGATGTTCAAACAAGTTTATAAATGAATCTAAACTATCTTCTAGGAAATAGTAAAAATGTTTTGAAATAAATTTGTAAGAAACACAGATGTGGATGATAAATAATTCCTAGTAGTTTACTTTCATATAAACAACCTCGAATAAGTAAAGAGATTGTAAAATTGACCTTACCTTGTACTTTTCCTTAGTGGATGGTTTGTTAACCTCTTTTATAATAGATACAACATTGTTATTAAATTATACAAGAACTAGATACATAAATATGATATCATATATTATCCTCTAATATTGCTTTGTTAATAATATTTCAGTATTATCATCATTTCAGGTGTTAACTGATTCATTTTCCTTTATATGCATGGTTATTTAAGCCATGTTTGTTATGGATTGGATTTATTTTATTCATATCTAGAAAGATAATAAGTTCATTGAAATTATTTTTATCATAAAATGATAAATATTATTGAATGATTACTTTTGAGAATGAATCTCATTGCACTCGTGGAAATGGTAATCTGTACGTACGCATGAGCAACAATGTCATTATATTAATAGAGAAATAATGTGTAATTGGATGGTTTATCTATATAAATAATCATTAACATGTTATATTTATTATTTACATATTCTATACTAATTATTATAACCATATAAATAATGAATTGTTTGAATAACAAACTACACCACGACATGGAGACGGTAAGCCGCATGTACGCACGTATGGTGACATGTCATTCATACAATGGATAGAATAATGAATATGGTTGTACCATATTAATAATAACATCATAGTATGTATATGGTAAAAGAGTTATTATTTTTGTATGTAATCAAAAATGAAAGAAGAAGTGGTATTAGAAAATATCTTTGAAAAGCGAGATGAAATTATTTCCTCTTCTACTGGTGTTTTCTATTGAGATTATCAAAAGGGATCCATAAGATGGATTTATGATCATTGTATGGCCTCGAGGATGAATGGAGGGTATACGGGAGGATATTTGAGCCGGGATTGGCTGAGACAAATGGATTTGGAGGTGTGATTTTGGGAGAAGGGTAAGTACCCTTTTATAAGAGAGGTGAGGCTCACTTTAGGAAAACCTTGAAATATTCTTTTATTATAAAATAATATTCGATTTATAATGGATCAAAATAGATTAATTTCGAGGATAAGTTGGGGATGGGTCGATATCCTCTCAAAAAATTGGTTTTAGAAATGTTAGGTCACTATATAAACATTATCTTTTAGATTTAACTCTTAATTAAATAGTTTGACATTTACCATGTCTCTTTGTTTTTTTATTTTATATTGTTAGTGAACGTACTATAAAAGACCAAGAAAACCCCAATTGGTGTATTATTGATATATCAAATTTTATCTGAATCCTTTTTCAGATCACTATATTTCTAGGGGTATAATATCAATAAATAATATAGTATTGTTTTAAGAACTCAATTATGTCAATTTAGACACTATTTAGTATTTAATTTTCTCTGAAAGCCATAACAACATTACCACTTCAAATTAAATTTATTTAATCAACCATATAAAGTTATTCTAACCTAGATAATTAGTGGTAATCATCATAAGTCTCAATTTCCATTTATTTGGATATTTATAATATCAATTATTTTAATATTTCATTAATAAGGTAATTACTGCATCATCATTTTGTCTTAATTAAATTTTATAATTCAATGTCTGAAAATTTTAAATAAAATATCATTATGTATGAAATATATTTATCTTTATAATGAATATTTATATATCAATGTATCTTCTCTATAACCCTATATTAATAATGGTTTTGTTATTAAACTTTAAATTTAACACTTTTAACTCTTCATTGTATAAAATAATAATAAATGTATTAATCTAATCCAATTGAACCAAAAGGGTGATATTTTAGAATTAAGGTTTTTTATGAATTAAAGTAATCCAATAGAATTAGAACATGTTTTTGGATAATTATAATATCATTTTTACCCATAATTACCATATTTACATTTAACCGGGGTAAATAAAAGTCAAAAGTTACAATTCAACAAATTCTATTTTTATCTTATTGAACCATATTTTACTTACTCATGTCAACTGTGTTTGACATATTTTTTAAATTAAAATCATAGAAGTGGTAAAACAATGTTTTATACAATTTTGAAAATGCTTTTAGATGGTGGGTAAAAGATGGTAAAAAGTTCAATAAAATTTTATATATCTAAAATTATTAAAAAATTACTCCAATGAATTAAATTGAACATATATAGGTGTTATGTATCTATTTTGACCTAAAATAAATTATAATAAACTAACTAATAATCTTTATAAAATGTCAGTTTTAAATAATAATGCAGTGTTTTTCACTATTTATCAAAATTTGAAAGTTTCCAGGACAAATACAAAAAATTTACCCTATGCTAATTTTGATATTCCGAATGAAAAAATGAATTCCATTTTAAAAAATAAAATTTATCAAATTTCAAAATTCTGGTATTACTATTCATAACAGCTCGTTTGATTAGTCGTGGTGTGTTAAAACTACAAGTTGTGTACAATGCAATTTACTGCATTATTCAAAGGGAAACGTACCGTGGACGATTTGTGTGTTACATTATCCCCCCTTATAATAATTTCGTCCACAATATTTCTATAATATTACAACATAAAAAAATTCTTGTGGTTCTTCAACATAAGTTCCTTGGGATCCCTTGTTGTTTCTTCCATCTTATGGTTTCTCCAAAAAACATTTACCAGAAGAGTCATCTGGTTTCTCTGCACTTGTTCTCTAGTATGAAGAATTATAATAGGCTCTTCAAAATATGATAGGTTGGGTTCCAATTATATTTCTTCATAGGTGATTACATGTGTTGGGTGAGACATGTATTTTCTCAGCAGTGATACATGGAACACATCAAGAACTTTTGAGAGACTTGGTGGCATTTCCACACTATAAGTTAGAACTCCAATTCGTTATAGAATTTCGAAAGGTCCGATGTACATGGGACTAAATTTACCGTTCTTTCTAAAACGTATAACACCCTTACATGGAGATACCTTCAAGAAAACATGTTCTCATACTTGAAATTCCAAATCCTTCCTTCAGTTTTTGGCATAGCTCTTTTTCCAACATTGATCTTCTTTGACGTGGGTTTGGATAGTCATAACTTTTTCAATTGTTTCCTCAACATGTTCTAGGCCTATGTGTTTTTTTTACCAACCACATCCCAACAAGTAGGTGTGTGACATCTCTTTCCATATAATTCTTCATATGGTTCTATCTGAATACCTGAATGGATGAAATTATTATAGGAAAATTCTACTAGTTGTAAATATTGATACCACATACCTTGAAAGTCAAGTGAGAAAGATCTCAACATGTATTATAAGGTTATAATAGTCTGTTCTAATTGTCCATCAGTTTAATGTGGTAGGCAGTGCTCAAAGGAAGATCAGTATGGAGGGTCTTCTGAAGACTTTTTCAGAATCTTGAAGTAAAACCGGGATCATGACCAGAAACACTCATTAGGGGTACTCCAAGAAGTCTTACAACTTCATTAGTATATAGTCTTGAAAAATATTCAAGTGGTAAATCTTATCTTATAGAAAAAAAATATAGTGACTTGGTAAAACAATCAACAATGACCTATAATGCATCATTCCTTCAAGGAGTCGATGGTATCCCCATCACAAAGCCCGCTGTAATATTATCCCATTTCTACCGAGGAATGGGAATATGTTCCATGACTTCTCTAGGATGTTCTCTTCCAACCTTAACCTAGTGATAAACCATACATCATGACACATAATCAGAAATCATTATCTTCATGTTGTCCCACCAAAAATGTTCATTTAAATATCTATACATCACGGTGCTCCTAGGCTGTATAGGGAAATTTGAGCTAAGAGCATCAGAAAACGATTACCTTTTTAGATCAGGTATGTTAGGAACACAAAGTCTCTTTCCAAATTTCAAAATCCCATATTCATATACGAATTCAATTAATCTCCCATTGTTTACATCATTAATTTTCTTTTGAATCTCCTCATTATGAGTCTGCAAAACTTTTTATCCATTCAAGGAAAGATGGTTTGCCAACAATTTGAAAAATTATAGATGTTTCCCCATCCATGATTATTCCCACATACATCATTACCAGATTCATGAACATAAGATCCCTTTCAGCTATTATCTTTTCCAATACTCCATGATCCTTTATGCTCAATGATTTTTCCACCTTATTGTCCTTCCCCTAGTGGATGTGTATTGCGAAATAATAATCCTTGAGTAGTTCAAGTCATCTCCTTTGCCTCATGTTGAGTTGTTTCTATGAGAATATGTACTTCACACTCTTGCGATTGGTATATATCTTTCATTTTTCACCATATCCATAGTTTCTCCATATATTCAATGCAAATATTATAGCTGGTAACTCAAGATCATGAGTTTAACAGTATTGTTCATGAATTTTTAGCTACTCGGATGCATAGGCATTAACTCTATCATTCTACATAAGGACACAACCAATTCCTTTATTTGAAGAATAACTATAAATAAAAAACCCATCATTCCCCGATGGTAGAGTCAGGATAAGTTCATTAACTAATATTCTCATCAGTTCTTCAAAAAATTCTTAACAGTCTTTTTTCCAAAAAAAATTATCCCCTTTATGTGTGAGCTTTGTTAATGGGTTACCAATTGGGAAAATTTTTGGACGAAATGCCAATAAAAACCTGCTTAACCAATGAATCTTCATACATTTTTTATGATCGTCAGTGCTGGAAATTATTGTATTGATCTTATATTAGAAGGATCAATAGAGATTTTATCCTTAGCGACAACATGGCCAGGAAAAAAAATTCTGGATGCCAAAATTCACACATCTTAACTTCCCATATAATTTATTTCTACTGAGGGATTTCAGAATAGTGCGCAAGTGATTTTCATGATCATCATAGATTTTGGAGTAAACCAATATATCATCAATAAATACCCCTAGAAATTTATCAAGATATTCCTTGAAAACTCTATTCATTAGAACCATGAAAATATAGGGTGAATTATTCATTCAAAAATGAATTACTGTAAACTATTAAGGCCCATACCTAGTACGAAATGCTATCTTTAGAATGTTTTCCTTCTTCACACACAACTAAGGATATCCATATGAAAGGTCAATCTTTGAAAAATATTGATCTCCGTAATTTTGGATGAATAAATCATCAATGATATGTAGGTTAAACTTGTTCTTTGTTGTTATAGCATTGATCTCCGTATAGTCAATGCACATCCCCATATATCCTTATTTCTTTTAAAGAAAACGAACATGGGCTCCATGTGGAGAAAAATTAGGGGGAATAAATCCCCTATAACTCAATTAATCTTGTTTTTTCTTTAGTTCCACTAATTCCAAAGTGGACATTCTATAAGTGTTCATTGATATTGGAATTGAATGAAAAATTAAATCAATGGAATACTTATTTCTTCGTTATAGAGGATGTCTATGTAAATCCTCTGGAAACACATCAACATATTCTTATACAATAGGTACATCATCTATTTGAACACTCATTTCCTAACCCATATTTAATTCAGGCTCTTCATCCCCATTAATTTAATTTATTAGAGCTACATGGGGTGGTTCTAGATAAGAATCATGTGGTGAAATTTCATCTCTAAAGATAAGTTACTTTGTATCATCATCAAAAATTGAAACCTACTTTTTCTTAAAATAAATTTTCACATCATGGTCCGAAATCCAATCCATTCCGAGGATTATATCAAATTCATTCATGGGTATGGCGATGAGATTAGAAGATAAAGAACATTTATATACCATAATGGGAACTTATTCACAAAACATTGTTGCAATGATACTTCCCTTATGAGTTTTGAATGACAACTCACTCGTTAAATAAAATTGGAAATATCTAATTTTCATAGGAAACATGGAATATATGAAACAATGGGATGATCCAGAATCAAATAATTCATTGGATAAACTTGAGGAAACCATTAAATTACCTTCCACCACATCTTTCGGAGCATCAAAAATAGTAGTAGTGATCACATAAGCTTGGAATTTCTCCTTTGACCTTTCTGGATGTATGTTTCTTTGGCACTGAGGACATTCATTTTCATAATGCCCCATTTCTCTAAAATTGTAGAATTCAACATTGACAACCTCTTTTTTCCCATGCAATCATGAGCTTGGTGGCCATTTCACCACACTCGTAATAGATTCTTATTCTTTTCAGGCAAGTACCGGGGTGTTTCATACCACATTGAATGTAGGATGGATATTCAACTTTTCCCTTCTTCACCGTATTTTTATTTCTAGATTTTTTAGCAGATCTCTTCTTCTCTTTATTTTCATTAAATTCTTAAGATTTATAGAATTCTTTTTCTATCTTGATAGCACATGGGACAATATCTTCACACGATGAAAATGATTGTGAGACTAATGCTTGATTGAAAAATGGTTTTAACCCATCAAATAATCGATCAATATTACTCCTTGGGTTACGTATATTATCTGCTACATGACATTCAAAACTTGTAAATTTAGCCTCATACTTTGCAAAATTCTCATCCTCCTTTTTCCTCAGACTCATAAATTATCTTTACAAATCCGCTTGATGGTCACAATGAATTTTTGTTCTAAGAAAATCTCTATAGACTCCCTCCATTCCATATATGATACTTCTTTATCTTGTTTTGTGATTTTAATTAATTACCTTCATTGGTCCGCATCTCTCGTGAGGCGATTAACTGCTATGAAATCTTTTTCTATTTCTCTACTCCCCAAAGCATGGAATATCTTATATAAGGATCATATCCATTGCTCTGATCTAAATATATTTCTAGTCCATTTGAATTTTGGTGGTTTTTACGTCATGAATCAGTCTATCATTAATCCTCCACATTTTGGATCAGGGTGCTCCGTATAAGTAAGGTAATTATTCATAACCTGAGTGAGTTGTACTCGTATTGTGATAAGTTTATCACCACCAGTTGCATCACCAGCTCCACTATAATTATATTATGTAGGAGGGAAATTCATACTTGGATTACATCCGTTGATAAGGATTCCATTCCTTCAACTAGGATTCATTTATAAACAATGTTATACACTATATTAGTTTAAGAATCACAATACATATTTCCAAACATGAAAAACACTTAACATAAAATCAATAGTTTATGGATATAATCCATATTGAATAAAAAATTCGTTTAGGATTTATATACTCATAAATCCATCATAATGGTTTTTAAGGAAAATTTGAATTACCCAATGCATATCCCCTAGGAGGGTTGTAACCAAGAGTGTAGCAGGGCCCGTTGTCATGTACCAGGATACCCTGGGTCATGCCCAAAAAAACATATCAGATTATTTACTCCTATGTACATCTATGCCAGAGTCGCCTCTACCTACTAATATCCAGACATGAATTTATTTTTTGGAAAATAAACAAAATCTCAACATTAACAACATTTTAGGAAGTTCTTTTATATTAATCCTCAAATTCTACCTTAGTGTAATGCTCTCTAATCAGAGTTTTTCTAAATCTAGTTTCCAAGGTTTATACTAAACATAATTTAATACCAACTGTAATGCCCCAACCCTAGTTACCCAGAGTTGGTGCATTATTATATAACACTTTCATGATCACAAGAGATCATGTATCGAAATACCGATTAGTATAGTATCTTTGGAAGTACTAGATACATATATAAGTTTTACAATACATCATGAAATAAAAACAAAAACAAATTTTTTCCCCATTTGAAAACACTTATATCCCTTAGTTTATCCCTACAGGTCAACCATAAAATACATTTTCATATCCTAGAATATATAAAAAAATAGAAAGGAGTGAGCTCAGTGAGTATGGATAACAATATAAAAGAAACATTCATAAATAATCATAAACATTTTAAATGTATATGTAAAAATCATAAGCCTTTTAAATGTAAACTTCAACATAATATGGAATATATAAATCATATAATTCCATTTACTTATTCACAGCAATATTTTGCTAGTAGAATAATCACATGTAATATCAATAGTTGGTTTTATAGTGATGGAATGCATAAGGGTGGACATCATAACCACATAGTCAGGTCTTCATTCCAAGACTACAAATAAGATTTTTTGAAGGCCTTATGCCCAGACACTAGTTTCTCTGATGAGACCTACAAATTCATCGAGAAGCTATAGTAGGCTTCACCCATCACTTAAGACCAATGCATTCTTCATATGAAAAGGTTGAAACCTAAAATAACTATTAGTATTAAAACTGGGATTCAAAATGTCAATACTTTAACCAAAAACCATGAATGGTATAAAAATAAAACATCCAAAGTCAAACATATCACAAAACCTTCAGTACAATATGTATGATTTGTATCGTAATGAATCAACTTCATTCAAATGTAAAATCCAGCAAAGGATGTTGACATAGATAAAATCGAAACTATTTGAGAGAAATATATCATTATTTTTTGAAATCATTTCAAAATCATAGAGTTATAAAAGTAAAAATTTATTTTTAAAATATTCTTATAAGCATGTAAGGGATTCTTCGATGATATTATAATGGTGTAAAATAACCGCACCCACCGTATATGTTAAAAAACAATCTTACCTGAATTTTTTTGAAAATCTCATTACGTACCTTGTTTGGAAAAGAAATAAAAAATTCATTTCAAAACATAGATGGTCAAAAAAGGGTATAATTGCATTTAAACCATATTCTAGGAAGTAGTATAAATTTTTTGAAATACATTTTTAAGAAACAGAATTGTGGATGATAACGAAGTCCTAGTAGATTACTTTCACATAAACAACCTCGAATAAGTAAAGAGATTGTAAAATTAACCCTTAACAATTAATTTTCTTTAGTTGATGGTATGATATCATCTTAAATAATCATAAAAATGTCGTTATTAAATTATAAAAGTACTATATAAATAAATATGATATCATATATGACCCTCTAACATTTCTTTCTTAATAATATTTCAGTAATATCATCGCTTCATGTGTTAACTAATTTGTTTTCCTTTATATGATTGGTTATGTAGGCAATGATTTTTATGGATAGGATGTATATGATTCATATAAAGAATTATATTGAGTTCTTAAACATTATTTTTATCATAAATTGATAATTAATCTTTAAATATTAAGAAGGAAAATGAATCTCATCACCCTCATGGAGACGGTAATCCATACGTACGCACGATCGACAATATAATTATATTGACGATGAAATATAATGTAATTGGAAGGAATATAATATATAAAAAATCACTAAAAGGTTATATTTATTATTTACATCAATTATACTATTTATTAAACCCATAAAAATAATGAAGTTTCTGAATAACAAACTACACCACGACATGGAGACGGTAAGCCATACGTATGCATGTATGGTGACATCTCATTCATAGGATGAATAGAAAAATGAATATGGTTGTAAAATATTTATAATAACATCGCATGTGGTATAAGTTACTGGAGTTATTATTTTGGTTAAAAAACAATAAATAAAGATGATGTGGAAGAAGAAAATAAATTTGAAAAAGGGTGGTGAAATTATTACATCTTCTTTGGGTGTTTCCTTTTGAGTTGATCAAAAGGTATCCTTATGTTGGATTTATGATCGAATTGATGAATCTAGTTTCATGTGAGGGTATTTGGGAGGATATTTGAGTAGGGTATTTCCAAGGCAAATGGATTTGGAAGTGTAATTTTGAGAGAAGGGTAAAAACACTTTTATAAGAGATGTGAGGGTCACCTTAGGAAAACCTCGAAATATAATTTTATTATACAATAATATTCGGTTTATAATGGCTGTGAATGTATTTTTTTTTCACGATAAGGTGGGTATTTGTTAAAATTATCTCAACCAATTGGTTTTAGATAGGTTTTCTTCACCATGTTAACCTTATCTTTTTTATTTAACTCTTACTTAAATAGTTTGGCATTTACCATGTCTCTTTGTATTTTAATTTTATATGGTTAATAAACATATTATAAACTACCAAGACTACCCCAAGTTGTTAATTATTAATATATATAACCATATCTAAGTCATTTGGCCGATTGTTAGATTTTTATCAATAAAATATCAATTAATAATGTAGTATTAGTTTTTAAAAACTCAATTATGTCAATTTTTAATCTATTTAGTATTTTATTTTTATGAAACCATAAAAACTTTTTAGCTTAGAATAAAACTTAATTAATCAACCCTAAGATGTCATATTAAACTATAAATTAATGGAATTCATCATAAGTCTCAATTTACATTTATTTTCATATTTATAATATCAATTATTTTAATATTTCATTAATAAGGTAATTACAACATCATCATTCTGTCAAAAATAAATTTAATTATTCAAGGTCTAAAAATTATAAATAAAATACCATTATGTAAAAAATCATTTAATATTTATAATAAATATTTATAGTTGGATTTAGCTTATGTATAACCCAATACTAAAAATGGAATAGTTATTAAACATTGAATTTAAAGCTTTTAAATCTTTTTTAAATAAAATAATAATAAATGTATGAATCTAATATATGTGGAAATAAAGGATCATATTTTATTCCTATGTTTGTTTCTGTTCAAATTAAACGTATACAATAGAATTAGGACATGTGTTAGGGTAATTATAATATCATTTTTACCATTAATAACCCTATTTACTTTTAACCATGGTAAATAAACGTCAAATGTTCCAATTCACAAAAAAATTATTTTCATCTTATTGAACCACATTTTTCTTAATAATTTAATCCGTGTCTCTCAAATATTTGAAATTAAACTCACAAAAGTGTTAAAATTATGTTTTATGCAAATTTGCAAATCGTCCTAAAAGGTGGGTAAAAGACTGTAAAAGATTCAATAAAACATTATATATCTAAACATATTATTAAATGACTCAAATGAATTAATTTAATCATATATTAGTATTAAGTATCTATTTTTTCATAAAATAAAATAAAATAAAATAATTAATTATTTAAAAAGATTTCGGTTTTAAAAACTAACGCAGTGTTTTTCAATATTCTTCCCCATATTTCAATTTTTGGAGTGTTTAGAAGATCTCTTCTTCCATTACATTGCTTTAAATTCTTATGACTTTGAGAATTCATATTTTATCTTAATAGCACAAGAGAAAATATCTTCGTATGATGAGAAGTATTTTCAGACAAATGCTCGATAGAGAAATTTTTTTAACCCATCAATGAATTGATCAATCTTACTACTTGGGTTACATATATAATATGTTACATGCCTTGTTAGTCTTTTAATGTTAGCCTCATACTTTGCGATATTTTTATCCTCCTTTTTCCTCACACTCATAAATTATCTTTCCATATCCACTATATGGTCACATGGAATGTATTTTTCTATGAAAATATTGTTATAATTTGTAAATTCCTTATTTAATACTTCTTCATCTTCTTTTGTGAATAGAATTAATGACCTTCATTTATCTACATCTCTCATGAGGTGATAAACTTCCAGGACAACTTTTTCCCTTTCACTACTCCACAAAGCATGAAATATTTTCTATAATGAACATATCATTTTCTTATAAAAAAATTGATTTATTGTCCCATTGAATGTTGGTGGTTGTTTCCCCATGAAGTGTTCTAATATTGATCCTCTGCACTGCGGATCAGGGTGCTCCATATGGGTAAGGTTATTGTTCATAACCTAGTAGAGCTGTCCAAGTCTGGTGATATGCTAATCAGAACTAGTTGCATCACCAGTTCCACTATAATGATCACGAGTATGAGGGAAATAACTACATAGATTACGTGCGTTGATGCAGTTTCCATTCCTTCCAGTAAGAGCCATTCCAAAACAATGGCATACACTAGATTAGTTTATGACTCTGAATACATATTTCCATACTTTTAAAAAACTTAACATAAATTGAATAGTATATGGATATAATCTATATTGATAAAAATGTTTTCTTAGAGAAGGTAAGTACTCATAAATTCTTCATAATTATTTGTGAAGAAAATTTAAATTATCCTAAGAATATCCCCCAAGAGTATCATAACCAAGAGTGTAGTAAGGCCCATTGTCGTGTACAAGATACCCTGGGTCAAGCACGAAACACTTTGCCAGAGTTTTCACTTCAAGGTACATCTATTCCAGATATTCCTTTACCTACTTGTATCCAGACAGGGATTTATTTCTTGGGAAATACAAAAAATTTATACATTACCAAAATTCTAGGAAGTTCTTCAATAATATTCCTCAAAGTCTGTCTTTGGGTAATGTTCTCTAATCAGAGTTTTTATAAATCTAGTTTCCAAGAATTGAAAAAAACTTCCTTTGATACCAACTATAACACCCTGAGACTGGTTACCTAGTGTTGGTGAATTATTACTAACATTGTCATGATCACTAGAGATTATGTCTCAAAAGACTGGTAAGTTTAGTAGCCTTGGAATAAGTAGATATACATAAGTTGTACATTACATTATGAAATAAACACAACAACAACATGTTTTTCCAATCTGAACACACTAATATACCTTATCCTATCCCTACAGGTCAACCATAAAATATTATTTCACATCATGGGAAAAATAATACCTAGAAAGGGGTGAACATATATTCTCGGTAAAGATAACAATATAGCAGAAAATTTCATAATTTAGCATAAACATTTTTAGGAAATGTATAAGGCTAAAACAGAAGAATTTTAAACATAAAATTTAGTATAATATGGAAAATATAAATCAAATAAATCCATTTACTTATTCACATAGATATTCTACTAGTCGAATAATCAAATGCAATTTTAGTAATTGGTTTCATAATGATGGAATGAATAATTCCAGACATAATGACCACATAGTTAAGGCCTCGTGCCAAGACTACAAATATGATTTTATCAAGGCCTTGTTCCAAGACATTAGTTTTTCAAATGGGGCCTACTAATGCATTGAAGATTGATAGTGGGATCCACAAATTCACTTACTATGTCCAATGCATTCCTCACATGAAAAGGATGAAAAATAACATTAGCATTTGTATTAAAACTAGAATATGAAATGTTAATACATTAACCATATACCATGAATGGTATAAAAATATCTTATCCACAGTCAAAAATATCAAAAAATATTCAATAAAATATGGATGATTTGTATCATAATGAATCAACATAAAACAAGTGTAAAATATATCAAAGGATGTTGACATAAATGAAATCAATACTATTTGAGAAAAACACCTCTTTATTTTTTGAAATCATTTAAAAGTCACATAATTATAAAAGAAAAAATATATTTTGAAAACATTATTATAATCTTGTAGGGGAATCATCGAAGATGTTATAATGGAGGAAAATTGTTCCACCCTCTGTATAAGTTAAAAAAACATTCTTACACTAATTTTTTCGAAAAGGTCCACTACTATAATACTAGGCTTTGAAGCCCCCTGACACGAAAGACCGACTCTAGTGGTCACTGAGCTTTTCCAATAAAATGGGGGCTTCAACACCCCCCACCCCTTGCGTGCCTTCCTCCCTCACCCTCAACCTCGCCACATGCCCTCCCCCGTTGCTTCCCTCCACCCTCCACCCCCCCCCCCATGCGCCTTACCCCGTCGTCGTGCACCCTCACCGCTCTCCACCGCTCGCCACCCTCACCACCCTCAATCCTCCACCCTTGTCGGCCTCTACCCTCCATCCTTCACACGCCCTCTACTCTCTACACTCCGGCTCCACCTACCCTCCGGCCGCCCTCCGACCATCCTCCGCCCTGCCCTCTGTCCCCTCCGGCATCCCTCCGCCCTCTGGCCTTCACCCTCCGACCTCCGCCCACTACGGACTCTGACCCCTCTTCCCTACGACATCATACCTCGGCCATCATCCCCCTCAGCCCTACCCCACCCACCCGAACATCACCCCCTCCCGACCGCGGACAGCCCCCCCCCCCTCCCCCCACCCCCTGGACAGCCCCCCTGCACCCCAAACAGCACCCCCTCCCACCCCAAACACCCCCCCCCCGCACCCTAGACACCCCCTCACCCCGAATATCCCCCCCGGCCCCCGCTCCCTAGAGATCCCTCCCCACACACCGGAAAACCCCACACACCAGACAGCCGCCCCCCTCCCCTCCCTCACTGCTCCTCCCCTCACCTCTCTCTGCTCCGTCTCCCCGCCAGCCCATGTCCCCTCCCTCTTCATCCCCCACCCTCACTACACCACCTCAACCTGTACCCTCCCTCATTGGTCTCTCCCTTGCCGCACCGCCGCCGCCCGGTCCCCTCCCTCCCTGCATGGTCGCTACTCATCCCCTCGCCAGTGTCAGCCGTCCACTCAGGCTCCCCACTGTCCTTGGTCCCCTCCCTCATCATCCCACCCTCGCTACACCATCACCACCTCACTGCATTCTCTCCTATGGATCCCTGTCGTCACCACCGACCGTCCCCTCCTTCGCCGCACCGCCACTGGCTCCGGCTCCCCTTCGCTGCCTCCCCCCTCCCTCTCAGCACCACCTTCGACTCCCCTCCCTTCCAGGTTTGTAGCGCAATCAGGTATGACTTGGGATTTCACTTACATTATTATTTTATCAATGCTTCACAAACAATGTATTAGTATTTATTTTAAATATAGTTGATTTGAAAAATTCAAATGTACTAAGTATTGTGTAAATGTTTGTTAGACAGATATTGTTATGGATAAGAGTTGGATTGATCTTCTAAATCGAATGTCTAGAGAATATTTTAATTGCATTATGCAGTTTATTGAATTCACTAGAAGATTTGAAAGTCACTATATTAGTTTTACTTGTATAAAATGTGATAAAAGATATAAATTCACATGAGGTACTGTGAGGGAGGACCTATTCGTTAATGGGTTTATGAAAAATTATAAGAGTTGGACTCATCATGGAGAATAATATGTCCATTGTCAAAATACGGATGCAGTTCAGATGGATGTTTATGCAAGGATTAATTATCCAATGCATGAAAAGAATACTGAAATGGTACGTGTGTTGGATCCTGAAGGCATTGACATATAGAATCTTGAGACTGGTGAGATAAATCATCTCTCTAGTGCATATCATGATTCAAAGAGGTTTTATGAAGCACTTGATGATGCAAAAATAGAAAAATATCCTGGATCTAGTAATTACAATAAACTGGCATTGATCATGGAGTTTTTGCATTTGAATACTTTGAATCATTTGTCAGACACATCATTCGACATGATTTTGGTGTTATTGAAAAAGGTTCTTCATGTTGATGCTAAGATTCTCGAGTCCTATTACCATTCTTGTAAGTTGACAGAGAACATATGTTATACATAAGAGACCAAAGATGAATGTGCAAACATCTGCATGTTGTTTAGAAAGGAAACTTCCCATTTGGATATTTTTATGGTTTGTGGTGCTTCCAGGTGAAAAGAAAACATGGGAAATCAGACTCATCAATTTCAGATTGCGATATAGGGGATACCTATTTACGTAAGGAAAATGAGTTACTTTCCCCTTAAACTGAGGTTGAAAAGATTTTTTATGTCATCTAAAGTTTCTAATTTAATTATATGGCATGCCGAATGAGTTCATCAAAGTTATATGTTAACCCACACAGCAGACTCACATGCATGGAATGATTTTGATAAGAGACATCCAAAATTTTCTAAAGATGTTCGTAATGTCCGATTGAGATTGGAAATAGATGATTTCAATCCAATCAACTCTATGGTTGGTGCAACTCATATCACAAGGCCCATGGTGGGGTTCTGTATAATCTTCCTATGTGGCTTTGTATGAAGAAACAATTTATATTACATTCCACACTTATTGATGGATGAAAAATTCTAGGGGAAAAGATCGATGTTTACCTTCAGCCATTGATTGATGAGTTGAATAAATTTTAGGGCGATGGTGTGATGAATTATGACTATAAAACGAATGAAATATCAGAACTACAGGCTACTTTATTGTGGAAAATCAATGAATTCCTATTTTTTGGAATGTTTAATCCATACATATTTTTTACATTTATTGCAACAAGGGAACACAAATTCCCCTGTTGTTGTAATGGGAACTTCTTATGGAATCGTTGTTGTAATGAGACTTCCCTTAGGGGTTTGAGTAGAAAACTCCAATACTAATGTGAATTTAATATATCTAATTGTTAATGAAAATTGGAATGATATAAATAAATTTTATGTTCTATAATAAAACAAATATTTAGCTATATTATATGAGATAATTAATGGACTTGTCACCACATCATTATGATCTTCAATGTTCTCAGTTGTGATCATAATGGATTATACATTCTCCCGTGGCATGTTCTTGGGAATGTATAAATGATGTTTAGGACAATAATTTTCATAATTTCTTATATCCATACAATTTTACCACTGAACATTAATAGATTCTTTCTTCCAATTACACTCATGAATTTGGTGGAATTTTTCTCCACACATGTGAAAAACTCATATCCACATTAGGCAAGTACCAATGCATTTCATCCAAAAATTACCACTGGGAGGAAAGTTGACTTTTCCCTACATCCCCTTATTTCCTTTTTCAGTGTTTTCAATGGACCTATTCATTAATTTATTTCATTTAATGTCATAAGACATAGAGAATTGATTTTCCCCCATGATATCACATGAGAAAATATCTTCCTATGATGAGAATGATTATTATACCAATTATCCTCATTGGAGTGGTTTTAACCCATCAAATAATCACTAAATAAAACATATTGGGTAACATATGTAGTTTATAACATGCCTTGATAACCTGGTAAAGAGCACCTCATACTTTTCAACATTTTCATCCTCATTTTTCCTTTTATTTATAAATTGTCCCTCCATGTTATCTTTTTGTTCATGATGAAAGTATTATTCTATTAAATGTTCATTAAATTGGATTCATTACATATATTCTATTCTCAATATTCCTTCGTGTTTTTAATTAATTACCATAATTGATCTAAATATCCGAAGAGTTGATAAACATCCATGAAATATTTTTAAATTTCTTTACTCATAAAAAATTGAAATATTATCTCTAAGGAACATATCCACTGCTTGGATTCAAATGGATATGTACTCACATTGGATGTTGTAGGATTTTTCTCATGAAGCAGTCTAACACTAATCCTCAGCATTGTAGATTAGGGTTCTCTATAGATTTATGTTTATTATTCATAACCCAAGCCTACATTCCCCATATGTTTATAAATTGTTCAAAAATAATTATATCACCAGCTTTACTATCATTATATTTCATTAGAGGTAAATCCTTAAACCTATTACATGAATTGATATGGTTTTTATCCCTTCCACTAGGAACCATTTCTAAACAATGGCATACAATATATTAGGTTTTGAATGACAATTCATAATTCCAAGATTGTAAAATACTTATCATAAATAGAAAATTTTTTGCATATCTAATCCAAAATCATAAAAATGTTTTCATTGGGGACATATTTACTCATAGATCCTTAAAAATGTTCAGTAATGGAAATTTGAATCTTCCTTATCATACCCCCAGGACTATCAAACCAGGATCAAAATAAGGCTTGTTTTCATGTACCTTGTTACACTATGTCAGGCACAAACTACATTGTCAGACTAGTTACTCCTAGGTACATCTATTTCAGAACCATATCCATTTGTAGTGTCTAGATAGGGATGTAGTTATTGGAAAACCCATATAATCACTATTTTACCAAACTTCTAGGATGTTCTTATATACTTATTCTCAATGTCTATATTAGGTTAAACGTTCCACAATCTAGGTTATCATAAATCTAATTTCCATCATTTTTACTAAAAATTTGAAGATACCAATTATAACACCCTAAAACAAGTTTCCAAAGGGTAGTGTAGTATTTTATAACATTGGAATGATCATAATAAATCAAATATAAAATAGACAACCAGATTAGTAGTCTTTGAAAAACTAGATTCAAAAATAAATTTTACATTACATCATGAAATGAAGAAAGAAATAGTACCTCCATAGAAAACATTCATATTCATTAGTCTATCCCAGAAGGTCGGTCATAATATAATTTTCTCATCCTGGAAAAAAATTAAACATTAAAAAGGGGCGATCATAGATTTTCAGTAATTATAAACAATATAGCCACTAACATCTACCTTTGCTAACAAGGTAGCATTATAATTGCAGATGATGAAACTGACTTCTTGATCCTTCAGAATTCGCTGTGTGAATCTAAGAAACCTACCTGGTCGATTACTTATGTCATCAAAAATTTTCATGCATTGATCTCCAGCTGTGTATGTATGAGATACACATGGTGGGAAGGTAACATGGAAGATGATCATCTTTCATGCATCACGGTTCAAGGCTCTGATGTCTCCAATTTTTATAACGTGAATTTTATAAAAGTAGAGGGTGTGAACATCGTTAGGGGGATGCCCTCTGCCTCCAATACATTAGACCCAATTAGGACCTAGCTCCCCTTTCTTGTCCCTCTTGTTTTTTTTCCCTATTTTCCATTCAGATAATTGAATAATGATGATGATAAAGGATAAAAAAATATAGAGGAAGCTATATTAAATAAGAAAACACTTTTATGTCAAGATATAGCTCAAACTCATTCTATAATTTCTAATGGTATAATATACATGGGACTTAATTTACCCTTATTACCAAATCGTATAACTCCCTACCATAGAGATACCTTCCAAAAAACATAATCTCCCACTTGACATTTCTAATCTGTCCTTTAGTTTTTGGCATAGATATTTTTCCAACATTGACCTATGTTGATATGGGTTTGAATAGTCATAAAAATATATATCATTTCCCCAACATGTTCCGTCCCTATGAGTTTCCCTTCACAAAAAACAACCCAAAAATTCACTGCACAACATCTCTATCCATATAATGCTTTAAATAGATCCATATGAATAGTTGAATATAAGCTATTATTGTTGTAAAATTCTACTAGTGGTATAAAATGATCCTACATACCTTGAAAATGAAGTGAGAAATATCTCGATATGACACATAATGTTTGAAGAGTCATTTTTTGATTTTCCATCTGTATGATGGTGGTAGACAAATCTCAAATGAAGCTTTGTATCTTGGGCCATCTACAGACTTTTCCCAAATTGTGATGTAAAAATGGGATCATGATCAGAATGAATTAATAGTGGTACACCATAATGTCTTTAAAAATCGTTAATATATTGTCTTTGTAAACATTCAAGTGGTAAATCTTCTCTTATATAATGAAAATATTCTGATCTTGGTGAGATGATCAACAATAACCTATATCACAGATATTTTCCTGGGAGCCTATTGTAGACCAATGAAAATTTCCATCATAATATCATCCCATTTTCACATAGGTATATGAAAGAGGATTTATGTCTCTTATGGGGTGTTTTCCTCCAACCATCACCTATTGACAAGCGAATGATCTTGACAAATATTCAATAATCTCCCTCTTCATGTTGACCCAACAAAAATGTTCCTTAAAATATATATACATCTTAGTTCTGACATGATGTATAGAGAAATTGGAGCTATGAGAATCATCAAATAAACAGCTTTTTATACTAGGTATAGTGCTAAAACAAATACTCTTAAAAATTTAAAAATTCCATCTTCATAATCAAATTCGATCAATCTCTCATCAATCTAAAATGTAATTTTATTTTGAAAATCTTCATCATGAGACTGAGAACATTTTATGCATTCCCATAAAGGTGGTATGGAAACCATTTGAAAAAATAGTGATGTTTCACCTTCCATGATAATTATCATATATATATTCTAAATCCAAGAACATATGATCCATTTCAACACTCATTTTGTTTAGAACACTATGGTCATTTATTATTAGATCATCTTCCACCTATTTTCCATTATTGGGCGGTATTCTAATTTGAAATCATAATACTTAAGTAGATCATTCCATCTCATTTGTCTAATTTTGAGTTCTACCTATGATAAAATATATTTTAAACTCTTTTAATAAAAACACATCTAACATCTTTCACAGTAAATATAGTCTCTATATATATTCATAGAAAATATTACTCTTACTAACTCAATATCTTGAGTTGGATATTTTTTTCATGAATTTTTAATTTCCATGTTGCATAAACAATAAATCTATCATCCTAGATAAGGAAAAAAGCATATCCTTGCTTTGATTCATCACTATAAATCACAAACCCATCATTCCTTGATTTTAAAGTCATGATAGAAGAATTTACAAATATTCTCTTAAATTATTTAAAAATTTATTCACACTCATTTTTTAGATCAAATTTAAACCCTTTACGGGATATCGTGGTAAATGGGATTTCCAGTTATGAAATATTCTTGATGAAATTTTCATTATAACTAGCTAAACCAGGTGTACCTCAGTTGTGTTCATCGGTGTTGGCCATTCTTGGATGTCCTTTTTCTTTGAAGGAACGACAGAGATTACATCCTTCATGACATTATTAAAATGTAAATAAATTACCTAAAGGTAGAATTTGAAATTTTTAAAAATCACATAGAGATTATTTATGCTAATAGTCTTTAGAACAATCCCCGGGTGGTTGAAATTTTCATTGTAGATTTTTGAAGTATACCAACATAGCATAAATAAATATAATGACAAAATCATTAAGATATTCCTTGAACATTCTGTTCATTATATCCATGAAAATATAGGCTCCTCTAGTATATCCAAATAGTATTACTATAAAATCATCATTTCCATACCTAGTTCATAATGCATTCTTTAGAAAAACTTCAATCTTTAAAAAAATTGTGATATCCAGAATGAATGTAAATAATCATAAAATATTGAGCTCTATGAAGTTAATCAAAGAAAAAATCAATGTGATGTGGAAGATACTTATTAATTATTTTAATATCAATTATTCTCTATAGTAAATGAATATCATCATTAATCTGTATTTCTTTATAACAAAAAGAACTAGGGGTCCCCATATAGAAACACTAGAGATAATAAATACCTTGTTACTCAACTCCTCTAGTTGTTTATCCAGCTCTACGAAATACACAATATCTATTCTATATGTGGTCATTTTTATTTGTCTTTTATCAAGGATTAATACAAAACTCAACTTCATGATCTAGGGGTTGTTCGAGTAAATATTCAAGAAAAAATCTATGTATTCTTTAACAATAGGTATAACCTCAATAAGAATATTTTTTTCTTTATCCCTAGTTGTTATTTCCTCTTTCTCCCCTTGATTCTCATTTAGTAAGCTATTGTGGGTAGGTTTTGATAAGAATTAGGTAATGAAGATTATGCTATAATGATGATGGATTCTAAATCATCCCCACAATTTGTTGATTTTAACTTATTATAACATATTTTCACATAATATTTTTATATTAAATATATACATAAGATTATCTCAATGTAATTCACAGTTATGATGAAAATGTCAGCTAATAAGGAACATTATATTCTATAACAGGAACTTCTTAAGGAATCGTTGTTGAAATGAGACTTCCCTAGGGGGTTTTAGCTGAAAACTCCATTATTAATGTGAATTGGATATATCTATTTTTTGATGTAAATTGGGATCATATAAATAAATTTTATGTTCTATAATCAAAATAAATATTTTACTATATTTGATGAGGTAATTAATGGACTTTTCACCACATCATTAAGATCTTCAACATCATCAGTTGTGATCGTAATGGATTGTTCTTTCTCCCTTGGAATGTTCTTCGGAATGTTTACTAGATGTTTATGACAATAATTTTCATAATTTATCATATCTTGAAAATTATACCACTGAACATTAGTAGCTTCATTCTTCCCCTTACAGTGATGATTTTGGTGGAATTCTTCTCCACACATGTGACAAACTCATATCCACATTATGCAAGTACCAATGTGTTTCATCCAAAAATTACCACTGGATGGAAAGTTGAATTTTCCTTACTCCCCCATATTTCCTTTTCTAGTGTGTTCAGTGGACTTATTCATTAATTTATTTCACTTAAAGTCATAAGACATCGAGAATTGATCTTCCACCATGATAGCACGTGAGACAATATCTTCATATGATGAGAATGATTATTATGCAAATTCATGTCATTGGAAAGGTTTTGAACCATCAAATAATATATAAATATTACATATTGGGTTACATATGTAGTCTAAAACATGTATTGAAAACTTGGTGAAGTTTTACTCATACTTTTAACATATTAATCCTCTTTTTTCCTTATATTCAGAAATTGTCTCTCTGTATTGTCTATTTCTTCATGAGGAAATAATTTTTCTATGAAAAGTTCCTTAAATTGATTCCATTCCATATTTTATATTCTCAATATTCTTTCATGTTTTGAATTATTCACCATCATTGATCTAAGTATCCTAAGTGTTGATAAATATCCATGAAATCATTTTAAATTTCATTACTCCTAAAAGAATGAAATATTATCTCTATGGAACATATCCACTACTTGGATACAAATGGATATGTACTCACATTGGATATTGGAGGTTTTTTTCTCATGAACAGTTTTACACTAATCCTCATCATTGTAGATTGGGGTGCTCTATATATGTTTGGTTATTATTCATAACCCAAGCCTGCTTTCCCCATATGTCTATAAATTGTTAAAAAATAGTTGTATCACCAGCTTTATTATCATTATCTTTCATTAGACGGAAATCCTTAAAAATATTACATGCATTGATATGGTTTATATCTCTTACACTAGGAAATATTTCAAAACAATGGCATACACACGATTATGTTTTGAATAATAATGCATAATTCCAAGATAGTAAAATACATAACATAAATTGAATATTTTATACATATCTAATCCAAAATCAAAAAACTGTTTTCTTTGGGGACATATTTACTCAAAGATCATTCATAATGGTCAGTAATGGAAATTTTAATTTCCTTATCATATCCCCGCTGGAGAATAAAACCAGTTGCACAGTACAGCTTGTTTTCATGTACCATCTTACACCGAGTCGGGCACAAACCACATTTTCAGACTTGTTACTCCTAGGTACATCTATTCCAAAACCATATCCACATGTAGTGTCTAGATATGGATGTAGCTATTAGAAAACTCATATAATCTATATTTTAACAAACATATAGGATGTTCTTATACACTTATTATCAATGACTATATTAGGGTAATTTTCTACAATCAATGTTTGCATAAATCTAGTTTCTAATATTTTTACTAAAATTACTCAGAAACAAATTATAACACCCTAAATCCAGTTTCCCAGGGGTAGTGTAGTATTTTCATACATTGAAATGATCTCAATGAAGAAAATCTAAAATAGAAAATCATATTAGTACCTATTGAAAAACTATATTCAAAAATAATTTTTACATTACATCAGGAAATGCAGAAAAACAAAGTATCTCCATTGAAAACATATATATCCCTTAGTATATCTTTATAGGTCGGTCATAATATAATTTTTGCATAATAGAGAAAAACTAAACATTAAAAAGGGGCAATAATAGATTTTCATAAATGATAAATAGTATAGCCACTAGATTCTTCCTTTTCCAACATGGTAGCATTATCATTTCAGATGATGAAAATTACTCCCTGATCCTTCAGAATCCACTGTTTGAATCTACCTACCCTCCATGGTCTATTACATATTTCATCAAAAATTGTCATGCGTTGATCATCAGCTGTGTATGTATGAGACACACATGGTGAGAAGGTAACATGACTGCTGATCAGCTTTCACCCATCACGAGTAAAGGCTCTGATGTCTCCAATTTTTATAAATTGAATTTTCTAAAAGTGGAAGGTGTGAACATCATTAGGGGGATTCCCTATGCCTCTAATACATTAGACCCCCTTAGGTCCTAGCTCCCCTTTATTGTCCCTCTTGTTGTTTTACCCTATTTTCCATTCAGATAATAAAATAATGATGATTATGAAGGATAAACAATATAGAGGAAGCTATATTAAATAAGCGTACACTTTTAAGGAATTTTTTTAAAATGAATCACTATCCTTCTAAGCATAATATTCAGCATGAAATGGAATGAATAAATAAAATAATGATACTTAAACATTCCGATTGATATTGTACTAGTCAAATAATCATTTGTAATATTAATAACAAATCTCATAATAATGCAATTAATAATGTTAGACATCATAACCATACCATTAAGGAATCGTGTCAATAAAATAAATAAATAGGTAAAACCCCAAAAAAGGGTGAAACATATCATAAACATTCTTATTAAATATAGGATATAAAATTTTACTACTATAATCATAATCCATGAATGGTATAAAAATAAAGAATCCACAGTCAAAAATTTCATAAAACCATCAATAAAATATGGATGAATGTATCATAATAAATAATAATCAATAAAAGATAAAATCATCAAATGATGTTGACATATATGAAAATAATCTAACAAAATAATTAATGTCATTGGGATAAATATCCCTTTTTAGTAGAAATACTTTATAAGAAGTGAAATTATAAATGAAAACATGTCATTTTAAAATAAACTTGTTATCTATAAATGGATGCATCAAAATGTTAATGCATTGTAATAGCATAAAGTAGCTGCTCGAGCTATATATGTAAAACAAATAATTTCTTTAATTTGTAGAAAATATTATAAGGTACCTCATTTGGAAAACCATGGAATGATTCCTTTAAAAAAATTAAATAAAAATACTTACATGGGTTAACATTTAAATAATTGTTGATAATATTTTCAAAATACTATTTATGAGAAATGGACATGAATAATAAAGATGTCCCAGAAGCTACTTACTTATAAACATCATCATATAATAATGAGGATGTAAATTTAACCCTTACTTCGTACTTTCCTTTATTAGAGGGTGCTTTATCCCATTTTATAATGGTTAAATAATGTTATTAAATTATACTATGACCATATCGAAATTTAAAATATCATATATGATCATCTTATATCATTTTGTTAATAATATATCAGTATTACCATTGTTTTGGGTGTTAACTGCTTTGTTTTCCTATGCATGTTTTGTCATGTACTTTAGGTTTGTTATGAAATGTATGTATATTATTTGTATCAATAATGATATTAATTTCATTATTATTATTTTTACTCATCAGATAATATTTATAACCATTCCTATATGGTTAACGTGGATAATGAATCTTATCATGTCGTGGAGATAGTAGACCGTATGTACGCACAAGCCACGATATCAATACCATAATGGCTAAATGGTATAGAATTGGATGGTATATTATTTATAAAGAATAATTATTATTTCATATTAATTATTTATATCCATTATACTACTCATTATACACATATAAATAATGTATTGCTGAATACAAAATTACACCACGGCGTGGAGACGGTAAGCCGTACGTATGCGCACATGGTGATATTATTATTTGAAAGATGGATAAAAGGAGGAATATGTTTTAACCATAATTATGATGATATATAATCATGTATATGATACTTTATTTCTTAATTTTTTTTGGAAACAACATTGTAAGTGGATGTATAATTAGAAAATAATGTTGAAAGAGTTGATAAAACAATTACCTATTTTCTGGGTATCTCTTTTTTATTTGAAAAAAAGGACTCATTAGTTTGTCTTTATACCAAAATATTTGACTCATGTATGGTTTGAGGGATGTTGGGAGGATAATTTGGTTGGGTTTGGCCAATCCAGATTGATTTATTAGCGTGAATAAAAGAGAATGAAAGGTTTCCTTTTATTACAGAGGGGATGGGATCTTTTTGAATCTCCAAAACAATTAATTTAATATAAATTGATTTCACATAGAAATTTCCCCAAAGATAGTTATTTAGATAATAATATTTGAATTGATCTAAATCCTTTCAACCAATTATTTTTGAACAAGTATAGGTCAGAAAATAACCATATCATTTGGAATTAACTCTGACTTGACCAGTATAACTCATATCGTGTCTACTAGAATTTTTACACTATATGGATAATATAGTAACTATAAAATTACAAACGAACTAAAATTGGATCCTTTAGAGAAACTTTAACACTATCCATGTTACATGTTCAAACATTAGATTTTTATGGCTTTCATATCATTTAATAAAAAAACAATTTATTTTAAAATCCAATTAATGTTAATTTTAAAACTATTTAATACATGGTTTTTGTTAATGTCATTACAGCTTTATTGTAGAACAAAAAATATTTCTCAACCCTAAAATGAAAAATCCGTCCAAAATTTTTTTACGGCATAAAATATTTCAAATTATATTTATTTTAATATCATTACTATATTTTAATTGATTATTAATTAAATAAATCAATTACTACATCATTACTTTGTCATTATTTAATTTAATTAATTATTTCCTGAAATTATAAAATTATTACCATTATGTAGATACAATTTTATCTTTATAAATACTATTGAAAGTAGACCATATCACTTATATATCCTCATATTAAAAAAAATATAGTTATTAAAATTTGAATATTTCATTTTTAACTCTTCTTTAATTAAAATATAATTAATGTCATAATCTAATTAAAGTTACATAAAAAGTATCATATTTTCAACCTAAGAATTATTTTATTTTAAAAACACTTATCAAATAAAATTAAGACAATTGTTTGTGTAATTTTATTTTATTTTTATTTTGACCTTTAATTACCCTATTTAACCCTTAATCGTGGTAAATAAAATCAAAAAGTAACTGCTCCCAAAAAATAATATTGATCCTATTAGAACATATTTTTCACACATATTACAATCTTTTATATCCTTTTTTTATTGGAATTCACATTTTCGGAAAATTTATGTTTAATGTTAATCCCCAGATGTGGTTAGAAATGATTCCAATGATCTACATTGGGTAATAAATATTTTCTTTACCTATTGTGGATTTAAAATCAATTTAATTTAAAATAATTATTTAATTGAAAAATTACGTTTTAACAACAATATAGTATTATTCAATATTAAATAAAATGAAACATTTCATAAAAATACAATAAATTCTCTATAAATTAATTTTGATATTACTAATTAAAAAACGAAGTCTATTTTGAAAAAAAAATATACAAATTTTGTATTGTGGTTAATATTGTTCATATGTTCTTTTGAAAGGACTTATTTAATATTTCATGGTGTTCTTGAACTCAGTGTTGTGTGCAACCCAAACTATTTAATTATTTAAAAACAAACATTCCATGGATGTGTGGGGCATTAAAACTATGATTCTCATGATATGATTGATAATATATAAACCAGATAATTTTCAATTCGGGTTTTCAAAATGAACTTAGTATTCCATAAGAACCACTTCAAATTATATATACTTTGAAACACATAAAATTTACTTTAGTATTCACTTCCAAATTTTTCATATTTTCTTCATTGTTTCAACAAATCCCCTGATCGATCAAAAAAAGTATTATGAAGTCCAACATTTAACAACATTTCATTGTCAGTGTGCATCTGATGGATTGGTCACAATTTCCAACATAATGAATCTGTGTTAACAATTTATTGATGAATCTTGATCTACTTCAAATAATATATAAATTGTTTCACACAATCATGAGAAAAAAACATGAGACCACACTATGATGCTTTAGATATTTTTTGACAATATTGTTTTAAATCATTCGATCGGTCGGTCTCTAATACCCCTCCGATTCATCGATTTCAATAACTTATCTTCATTATATTAATCAAAATCTCTATTGTTCATTTGATAATAGTGTTCAACCATTGTATTATCAGTGTCATCATTCAATTGAAGGATCTATGTAATGAAGAGTACAATGGAACATTATCAATAATGAATTCTTTAAAACCTCATTTACTGATGGTGAATTCAATGAATTGGTTTATTCGATAATTGTTCACGCCTAATAGATCATTCAATCAACACTTCTAAAAATTCCATGTCTTTTGGAAAAACAAACTCTCACAAAAAATCAATTTCATCATCAGATACCTCATTCATTGATGAACTGGACATGATGATTTGTATTTCATACATTCATTTCTTCAATAAATTATTTCTTGTATCATGATATCTTAAATATGTTTAAGAACATTGATATCTAAAAAGAATAATTTAATTGAATTTGAAAAGTTCAATGGATTTCTATTTTTTAACACCTTCTATGATTCCTTCAGAAACATAATTCATTTTCAAACACTTATAATGGCCAAAAAAATTTAATCACAATTTTATTACAAAATATTGGAACAAAAGTTCTTGTATAAATTATGGTGTTGAGAACTTTTATCACACAAAATAATCATCATATTCTATGTCGATCATCTAAAAGGGTAGTCTATATCTAGTAATAATTCTCAATCTAATCAAAAAAATATTTTTATACAAAATTTGAGTCCGAAAAACAACATCACTCAGAACACATCTCCATTCCATATAATTAAAAATGCATGAATTTGTTAATAACATTGTGTTCAATATTCTAATTATGGAACTCCATTAATCCACTCTCCAACAACATAAATGTGAATTCTTTTTTAATAATTAAAAAGGAATGAAAAAAATTACACCTCAACCTCTTTAAGTATTTGATACCCATTTTCAGAATCCATGGTCTAAATACTATTTCTGTTTTAATTTTTATGTCAAAAAACCTTTATAAATCACCAAAAAATGTACCTTAAGATATGGATTAATAATCAATAATTATATGCCTATGTGAGAAAACTAATAGTATGAAACATGAATCATTGTACATAAACATGTCACACAAAAGTAGTTACTTAAATAAATTCATGAATTTCTAACATTCAATCTCCTCATAACTCATTCCACATACGTTTGACATGTTTCCTAAAATCACATCAGCTAACTATTTCAATTGTTCTAAAACATACATGTTGAATTCATATCTTTCCCATAACTCCCCCTAAATAAATGATTCCACAAAAGTGTTATAATATATCAATGGATAGATTTATGAGACATCATATTCATCCCCATATACAAAACTATAATTGTACATGATGAGACAGGCTATTAAAGCACATACCTCAATATTGGAGAGAATTTTTTTAGATTCCCATTTTCAGACTCAGTATAAATGTTGATTCATTTGGTAATGTTTTTTCATTATTATAAGAAAATTGTTATATTATTGGAACAAACATCATCTTGACATCATTTTTGTCCACATTCCCTTTGATTAATTGAATTTCGGTACAAATATGTTTTCAATGAGAATGTTCCACTATATTTTATTTGATATTTTCATCACTTTGATTATCAGAAGAAAATATTTGGGGTACCTTAACATAAATAAATTATTCTAACTTAGTCTTTATACACATATGTTCTGTTGCATTGTGTGTGGCTGCAACATACTATGATTCAATCGTGTTAAGATTTACTAAATTCATTTTCTTATTATAACAACATATGTATCATTCCCCAAGAAAAAAACCCCATCATATATATATCATCTATCATATACACTTCTTTACCAACAAACATCTGTATAGGAAAACAAATTAATACCTTATAATATTTTATTTTTTATTCTGTAATCCTTTATTCATATGTTAATCATAGAATTAAATTTCGAACAAATAGATGAGATTTCGTTGTAGAACACTAAAGTCATTCAAATAAGGTAACATCATTCTGAATATCTAGTCATGAATAAGTTAGATAATATAACTTCTAATAATATTTTGAAACTATTTAAAAACAAATTATTTTCCTTATTCATCTATAAAAAACATGGTTCCCAACAAAATTTAAGTGGAATGTGTTTTTTAATTCACAATTCCAAACTTTTAATGATGTTTTTTAGTATACTACTATTGATATATAAAAATATATATCTTATTTTGTGATATTTTTATGCCATGATATATTTCATTCCATTATGAAGGGAAATTTCAAACAACTTCTTTATCCCAACCACAATCCTTTAGCATGTTCATTCATCAATCCAAGAACATAAAATATCATCAAAATATACAATAACAATGAAGGAAATATCCTGAATTTATTTTAAGTGGATATTATTATCAACTCTTACCTTTTTTAATATAAACATCCTTATGCTAAAATCCAATTTGGAATAAAAATCACTAAATGAATTCATTATCCAATAGAAAAATATCTTTAAAAACGCACATAGAATTCATATTTTCCAATCATAAATACACATGATGGTTAAATGTAAATATTTTCATGAATCTATATTTTATAAAATGATGAAAAAACACCCATCTGAAATATTTTATAACATATTTGTTTATAATTTGTTAGAAATATTTTAAATGATTAAAGCCATGAAAATAGAGAAAATGTCAAATAAATATAAAGACATTCAATTTGTGAGTAATATAACAAAACTGATCACTCTTTCATTTTTATTACGTTAGAATATTCATTAAACATGACCGATAAAACATACATTGAAAAAATAAAATATTAATAATTTGGTTTAGTTATGATATACCATGTAACATCTCTCTCATAATTTTCCAACTCTTCATTTGAATAATGAATCCCTTCCTAATAATAAAAGTCTTGACATACATCATTTGATTCACCATTTGATTAAAAAATAATATGAAACCACATTTGATGTTATTCTGGTTTGAAACTTTGGTTTTTATCACAAATAATGTATTAAATTTGTACATGTTTCCCATCGTAGGATGATATGTAATAAGTTCTTCCTTAACAATAAAAATTGTTGATTCTGATTCCTCCATATGTATGGCATCACAATTTTTGGAATCCATTTCTTGTTTCTCAGTAAAAACTCTTTTATAATCATCATCTTAATCATATCTGTGAGATTTTGAAACAACTTCATCATATTTTTCATGATCTTCTACAACATAAAAATCAACAATTATTCAAGATTATTTTTTGAGAAAACTACATACTCTACCATCGACGGTATATCTAAAGAAAATTCAAATTTCTCTACATTGATCAAAATTTTCATTATTTCCACAATTTTTCATTATGATGTAGGGGAAACTGGAAACTCTAATTGTTTTCAATAATGGAGTATTGTCATAGAATATTTCATAAGGAGTCATTTCTAAACATGTATTGTTGATACACCAATTGTAAATAAAAACTATTGTACTCTTTACCATACTCTAGATTTAGTGAGAAAGGCCATGTTCAAGTAACATTGTATTCCTATATCAACCTATGTAATATTATTATTCTAGGAAACTCCAATCTAATTTGGTTTGTATTTTGTACTGAACTCATGTAAAATTCTATTTTTTTAAAGATAACATCCAAACTCATCATTAATATATTCAACACCGATTTCAAATTAAAAATCAATCACAAAACACTCAAATTCATTTTCGGCTCTCCTCATCTAACTTATGTTTCAAATACATTATATAAGTAAAATGAGTACAATTATCAAATTTTGTTTTTACTCATAAGACCAAAAATATCATAATTGGTCAATTATAGGGGTTGTGTTGATCGAATTTTATCATTCTTATGAATTAAATTTTAATATTTACTTTTTGATAAATTAATCAGTGCTAATCACTTTTTCTTAAAATAATAAGAATATCACAAATAGTATCTCAAATAGATGAATATTATATATATATTTGAAACATATTTTATATCCTTTAATTCTATAACTGATTTTTTTCCATCGTGATTAGTTTATATGAATTTTTTTACATCGTAAATAATAAAACATGGTTTCCTTTTCTCGCTGTTGACTTGTTAAAAGAATACACATTCAAATATTTTCTCAAAAAAATATATTTTCCCAAAAAATTATTTCCTTCATAACAATTTTTCTAAACACTAAAAAATATGGCTTTAAGTCAAAAACAATCAATGATTTATTGGATTTCATTTTTTCTTCCATAGCAATATAATATCCCACACCATTGATTTTGGGATATTAATAACTTAAAAAATTCTTTATTCCTTCTTTGATATCATTCGAATTTTTTAAAATTCATACTATAATGTTATTTAGGAAGAACACCCACTATCCAAAATTAAGGGCCCATCTCCTTTCGTTGAATTGAGATTAGTTTTTACAAAAAAAAGACGTTACTTTCCATTTACCTTCATTCACATGTGATTTTTGTGAATTATTATTAACATGTTGTTATGCTAGTCACAAAGCTATGAATCCTTTAGTAAGATATCATTATCGTTCACATCATTATAAAATAATTTCCATAGTTCAAAATCTATTTTAATCATCATAAATGACTTTTAGTAATTTATTTCACTCAGAGGATTGAATCCACCTGAATATTTTGATCTTATTAGTTAGGGGATAATTTAAATTCTATTTATTGAACAAAAAAAATATTTTTTCAATATGAAAATAAATTAAAAATACCATAACTAATAATTGAAAGTGTATTTTCCTCTATAATATCAATAATATCTATAGTTGTAAACATGTTAATCAACAAAGTTTGATTAATACTCTTCAGAATAATGTTTTTCCATGAACCTCATTCTACCACCCAAAATAGTCATCTTCATTTGAGACATTTTTCTAGCTATAAATGAATATGATGTAGTAGAAACCATTATTTCAAGCATATAAATTTTAGCAAATTCTGAATTATCAACATTGATGGATTGTGAAACATACACAATTTTATCAGATATCATCTTCTTAAAACCATTTTATGATTTAGTTGCAACCGTTGAAGGTAAATTTTAATGATCTTTCTCAGTTTCACATTTTCTAGAACATTCATTAACATTATAGATAGAGTTCTTGAAGCTTGTAACTCCCTAATCAAATTTAGAAAACATTTAATAAAATCGTTCCAACTATTCTTTCCTTTCCTTTATCTTTACTCCAATTAGTTCATTATGATTCTTTTCTTTTTTCGAAAAATTATTCCAAAAATCAATATCTTACACAAAAAATCTTTTCCATCAGAAAATATACATAATTTTTTCTTGATGATCATTACATTTTCAACATAATTATTTTTATTTTAGGTCTAAATACATTTTTATGTCATTATTTCAATTATATTTTAATATGAAACTGTAAATATATTTATTTTTTCTTTAGAAATACTGATTTCAAACATTTCATCCTTAATAATTAAAATAAATATATTTTCTCTAGAAAATCAATGGATTTATTCCCCATTAATTTCACTTTCATCATCATCATATTGTTTAGATACAAAATTATCCTCTTTGATTTAGAGATAATTTTATCTTTTACCTTAGAATAGAATTTTTACATTTCACTCTATACCTTCAATTATCCACTTGGACTTCTATCATAGAATTGAATTTCATTATAATTATTTCTTTTTGGGAAACTCAAAATAATGTTCATAATAGATCCAAATTCCAAAGAAACTATAGGATATTTACCTTGGTATTTTCATGAGCCTCTATTAACATTCATATAAAACAAGAATAAGAATTAATCAATGTCTTTACTAACCTTATTTTTAGATTCTGAATCATCAATTTTTTCATCTTAGAGAATCTTCGTAGATTTTCTTTTCTTGAAATCCTTAATGAATATTTCCCTATCAACATTTTCTTTTTTTTAAAACATTCCCAATTATAATGTCATATGTAATGAGAATACAATGAAGATCATTCAAATATAAAGTTTTAGGATCTATATATTCCAATGATTAAATGTTAGAATAAAAATTTTTAGAATGATATTGTAAGATCATTTCTACAAAATTTGTATCATTTAACTTCTCATGAGGTTAGTTTATGGTCGAAAAAACATCACACACCCTTGTAAAAATGTTTCCAATTCATTAAAACTCACACAATTTGAGATATTCATACATAAAATTCAATTTTGTAACATTTACTTCTTCACCTTAGTATCCCCTTCATATATATATTTAAGCTTCTCCAAGATACCTTAAGGGAGTTTAAATTTGTTTTACACTATGAAAATAACTTTTAGAAATTAAGGGACATAAAGATTTCATCTCCCTTATATCGTTCACTAGATTCTTCTTGTTTTCAAATGTAAGTGTATCATGTTCAGCCAAAGAATAAAATAAATCTGTTAGAGCTTTTAAAACAACATTTTCCATGATACATAAGTTAATGATGAAATCTATATTTCCATATATGATAGTTCTTTGCATCAAAAACTAAAATACACTAACTTTTCACACAATTTGAATTTTACATAAAAATTTCTATTCCAAGAAATCACCAAAGAGTAATTAATGGAACGTTTTCTATCATAAAAGTTGAAAATAATAAAACAATATCAATATAATCACTGAGAGGGTGAGGGGGTAATCATTGGTAACTTTATCATTTTTATTATCTTTCTTATATAACATCCTTATAATCCATTTAATTATTTATAAAATTTATAAAAAAACATTCACATAACCATTGGGTGAAATGTATTTACAATATTCCCTACTTATTATGAGTAGATAGTCCTTGGCATTGTTTGAAAATAAACAAATACAATGAAATCCACTAGGAAACCATCATCTTGTGTGGATACAAAAAGTAGCCAATAAACATATACCTGATTAGAAAGATGATCAATATACTAACGAAAGTGCTTCATCTAGCATAAATTATTTAGATATGATTTTGAAACATTTTTTGAAATATTCAATGGTTATATATGAAAAATGTTACAATGATATATCAATGACATCCAATTATATAAATCGTCAAAAAAATAGCTCACCTTCATACCCAGTAACAGGTAGGAACAAATGTTATAGACATTGTTAAAAGAATATTCTGGAAGATAAATATATTTCATCATCCTGATTATTCAGTTTAGAAACATTTCTAAATAGGTAGTCTTGGAAATATTCTAAATCGCCTATTTATATTCAAAAAAATATCATTCTGGATGCTTATTCTAATTCAAAAAAAATGGCCAATATTTATTTTATTTGGTTACGGTTCTCAAGAAAGCTCCATTCCTAAACCATTCCAAATAAAACTATTAGTTCCCTCACTCTCACCTACATGTGAACCATATCAGAGTAAATTTTACATAGAAATCAATTTATAAGTTCCTTGAAAATAGTAAATGAGGGAAGTGAAAATTGGTTTTCTACTCAATTATATTTTGCAATCCCAAATTTAATTTCCATTTGAACTCTCTATAGGCTTCTTAAATTGTTCTCAAATATTATAGATTGTAAAAAAATATTAATGGATATTCTCAAAATATCATTATTATTTTAATTTGGAATCAAATATTTAGTTTGATATAATTATTCAAAAATATATTGTTTGTCCCTCCAAATCAGTCGATCTTATTATGAATATGTAAAATTGATGACTTCCCATTCCGATTCACTACCTGAACCAATTGGGACATAAATGTTTTTTAACATTATAAATACTTTTAATCCTTTTTAAATACCTTCATAAGGAGCTTCAAATATGTTAAAATTTTATTCATTTGTTCATCAAATCCGCATATCAATGGGACAACATCTATTGAAGTCTTTTGTATGATGACTAATAAATATAACAATGTATATGAATGATATGTCACTGAATCTCCTCCCAGGTATCAGTGACATGTCTTATTTAATCAATATTATCATTATTTAGAGATGTTCACATCTTTTTTCAAAAACCAACTGAAGACAAAACACCATGAGTCCACACTTTGATTCTTCAAAAAAATGTTTGTTACAATGTAATACATCAACAGATTGATTAGTCACTAAAATCAACTTATATCCTTGACACCAACAACTTATGTACATTTTTTAAGTCACTAAATTGGGTCTTCCCTGTTGATATAATTCTTCTTATGTGTTATCGATGACATCATTCATTAGAAGGTTCAATGGAATGATGAGTTCGATGGACTAGTATTAAGAATGAATTCTATCAAAACCATTGCAACCAATGATTATTTTAAAGAATTGGTATATCTGATGGGTTGTTCAATTCAAATAATAATTCAATCAACACTTCTAAAAAAACTATCTTTATGAAAAAACGCTTAGGTAATATAAAATTTTTGTATCTAGTACTTTTTTGACCAAAAATCATATAGCAGAATACTTCATGTTTGTATCATCTATTCTTATTCATACTTGTAGTTGTATAATGTCCTCTACATGATGGTTTATAACATTGAGATCAGAAAGGAATCATCTAATCTATATTGTAAAGTTAATCTATATTCCATATTTCAAAACCATATTTTATTCCACCAAAAACATAATTTTTTTAAACACTTTGAATTCCTAAAAACATTTTATCCCCATTTCTATCATAGATACAAGATAAAAAATATTCATTTAACTAATTATGTTCAAAAAATTCACACTATAATGTATATTTAGATTCTATTTAGAAAATATAAAACAAATTATAGATCTCATAGCACTTCTCACTCAAATGAAAATCATCTATTCAGAATCAATGAATGTCAGAAAAAATAACATCACTAAGGATTGATCTTAAAATAAGAGAATATAAAAAGATATTAATTAAAAAGAATTTTGTGAATAATCACTTCAGTCTAAAATTCCTATCAACTGATATCCAACACATACAAATACTTTTTTTTCATAGTGACCATAAAATAAAATAAAATAATCTACAACTACATCCATTAACTAAAAACCACTTCCATCCAACTTGGTCCCAATACATGGTAGATGTGAATAGATTCACTTAGTTGTGAACTTTTAAAAAAATGATAATTTTTGGTTAGAAATGAAATTTTAGTTGGCCATAAAATATCCAAGGTTGGAGTAAATGAATCAATTCCAAAATAGTTGGGATTATAATATCCCATGATCACATTTAATAACAAAAGTGTAAAATTTATAGAAGATGTTGGGTTTTAAGAAATATTTATAAGTAAATTATCAATTATTTCTAAGAGATTTTAATCATTTTCCATGAAGGGTTCACTGGAAATATTTTAGAAATAATGTAAGGAATGTTTTAATAGTTTGAATATATAGGTCATATCAACATCCAACTTCACTATTCTAGATTAGAGGAAACCACTTGAAATCATGTGTGATGTTACTGATAATTCAGTGCGAGTTTTTATTGGTTAATGATGATCTTAGGAGCATTATGTGATTAATCATGAATGAAATTTTATAAATAAAACACTACCCAATTATATAATAACTTAAATTGGGATGTTTATATTTTTATTTACCATATATAAATTAGTGATATGTCTCCTTAGAAGAACGGTGATTATTCCCACCGACTATTCATGAATGTAATTTCTATTATTTAATAAAGAATAAAGTACATGACTTTTTATATGTGTAGTTTTATAAAAGAGTACAATTGGGATATTAATGATAATAGGAGAACTAATAATCAATATTTTCTCATATTATAAAGATATTGGATTTATAGGATGTCATTAATTTCCATATTTAAGGAGAGTTACTCGATCGACATTTCTTTGTTTTTTAACAAAATGCATTTCATGGTACACTAATATCACCAATTACATTTTAATTAGAAATATTTTATGAGAAAAAACATTCAATAAGATGATTTTTTTGAATAATATATGAATTTTTACTTAAGGTATGAACCATACATATATAAATAAGGTGTTTATGGGATAATCAGATGGGTTTTATTAAAAGATTATGCTCATGAATTCATAGCCAATATTATACATTTTCATATGGAGAACATTACATAATTTTGAATAATAAATTAATAAAATTATTTACTATTATACACTATCATAATGATTTTTAATATTATAAAAACATATAGAATAATATGATGACTTATACAGAAAAGAAATTTTTAGAATAAAATGGGATATTTCATAGATTGGGATCACAAATTGAGATTTTTTTTAGGAACTAGAAATTATATGTCCATTACCAATATAATATTGAAATAATTATATCCTAGTGGTTGCTAACTATGCTTCGTAGTGGGATGATGTCATTTCTTTTTTTTTTACAATTTGGGATCATTTATAGTAATGATTTATAAAAAATACAAAATTTATAGATATGTGATTGCAAAATACATAACAAATAACAATGTTGTTCAGTTATAGAACCATCAATTCATAAACAGGATAAAGAAGTATGCATGAAAAGTTAAATTTTATATCATATGTAATCTAACGGATAAGATAATGTTTCAAAAATGGCATAAAAGGGAATTTATGAAATGAAAATTTATTACTCGATAAGGGATTGAAACTAATTTTTTTTGGATAATATTTAAATTTATAGAACTATATATATATTTACTATAGGAATTTCACCATATATAATGGTGATTGTAATTACATGTCATTTACCATATGCTTTTGAGAGAAAAGGAATTTTGACTATCAAAGTACTAAATATATATAAAAAGAAAAATTATAAGAAGATAAGTTATCAAATGAATTAAATGTGAGAAATAATAAAATGATCATATGAGAAAGATAATATTATGAAAGAAAAAATATAAATTTTTACATGAAACGATAATGAAAAATAGGGAATTTGATGAATGAGAATATTCCTTTTATTCCATTCATGATTGAAACAATTCTCCCAAAATCTAAAACCTAGATTGTCTAGACCATATAATGTAGTATATTAGAACAAAAATTGAGATGTGATGTAAGCTATAAAATATGGATATTTTTTCACAATAAATAATAAAACAATTAATTTGTTCATTGAAGGAAAAAATGTTTGGAAATCAACATCCATTATGATTGCATAATTATAAGATGAAGATTCAAACTAATAACTATAAAACAAATACTCATGGATGGAAAACCAAGAATAATAAATTTTATTTATTTTATTTTATTTTATTTATAATAATAATCAATTCACCCCACTATGAGATTTTTCATATCTTTTAGGATAGAATAGAAGAAGGCTAAATAATGATCAATGAATGGACAAAACTATATGGAAGGAAATACATAAAAGAAAGGTATTATTCATCTTACACTATATTTTGAATGAAATTTATTATTATTATTATTTAAGACATTTATCATCTTTTTATATTTATTATATAGTAGGAACAATATATTAGAGATGACTATTTCTGTGTTGTTTTAGTAAACACTTGAGAAATCATTCCATCTATTGTATATTTGTATATTATAGCTTCCATAGTAATATTCACCTCTAATGTGTCCAAAACAGGTTCCACATACCTCAGACAAGCCACCCCTCATACATGGGGTTTCTACTTAGTATAAATGATCCATGGAAATCAATGTGTTTCTATACCATATATGGTACATGCACCCATAAATCAAAATATAACAAAATATATCAATTGTAAAAATGATATAAAAGAAGATTAAATGCGAACACCACTATTAAATTATAATAAAATGGAACTACATAACGGATTCTATAACAAAATGGTAAAATTGAATATCATATAGTTGTACATATGTGAATAGAATCTTTTATGGATAGATTGTATACCACATATCTGAAAATAGAAAAAATACACGAGAATACTAAAAAACATGTCCCCAAAACATCCCTTATCCCAATTCCAGACACTAAAAATTTTCCATGCCTCATCGGTTAATATGAAGGCCCTTTCCACTTCCTAGATCTTGAAAAATAATTTTTATCATGTATAAAAGTACCAAAGAATATTATGAGTACAACTTCTTATCCCACCACCAATATTAACACTAAAAATATATATATATATATTTCATAAATTATTTTTTATGCTCATAAATAATTCATAAAAAAATAGAAAAAATAAAATTCACAACTATGATTCATTCATGAATTAACCTTGGGTGACCATACCTACATCATCCAATGTTTAGGTATCTCTATATTTTTCACAAGAACTCCTACTAGGAATCTAGTCTCAAGTCATATCAAGTTTTCATTTCAGGTATCCATAGTTTAACTTTCAACACATGGATAGACCATCTCAAAACATAGTTATTTTATTGGGGGTAATATTTTTATATACATATCCAATATGTGGTGACAACATCCAAAAGATACATGGATGAACGAGAGTAACATCAGGAATGAATAGAACATATATAAGAATTATGAAACATTCCATTTAAGCATATCATAACATAGATGAATCCATATTAAATTTTTTATAACAAGTAATAGGGAATAAAATACCTCATAAATCATTATCACGGTCACTTAGATATTATGAAATATTAACCATTGATTATTACAAAACAAAATATTATGAATAACACCTCGAATCAAATACATATAAAAAAATGGAATAATGTCCCCATCTTTATGTGTTATATGTTGAAAGGAAAGTAAATCCCGCACAATACATCACATCATCACAATGGAAGATCATCCCGACCAATCAACAAAATTGAAATTGGTGGGTAAGTCATCCCATTTCATATTAAATATAAAAATAAATTGGATAATCATCCCACATTCTAAATGATCCATAATAAAGAGGAATCACATTCCACATTATAAATAATTTAAGATATTATTAGTTAAAAAACCATATTTTTATCTGTAAATGATCTTTCAGATACGAGAAACATGTTATAAATAATGAAATCAAATTAAAGGCATGTGTACTTTCCAGCACATATCTTTTTAGATCATATTCATTCCCCACACATCAGGTCTATAAGTCTCTCTATTTTGGTGATGATCTAATCACTAACTATGAGGATTATATTGTAAAAACCCATGGTAAGAACACATATCTATACTTAATTGGGGCCAAGGGAACCTAACAAGAATAGATATGTTATAACACTACTCATATAATTTTTAATTGGATATTCAAGTATGATTTAAATATAATATTTTTCAATACTATTTCCATTAGCGGGCATGGAATCGAAGAACAATGATTTTAGGGTCTATAGTTACCATAAACATCATTTCCCCACTCAAATGGTACAAGGAAAGATATTTCATATTTATTCATTTATACATTCATGCATTCTATGATTCCAAATATCACATATCACATGTGATAATGAAGAACAAAATAAAATTAATAGGGACCACATACCTCAAAACATGGGAGACCTCTTCTGTTACATCAACCAATGATTCAACCCCTCATGAATGATATTGGAAAATTTGGAAGAACCCCTAAAATTATGTTATAAATGATGAAAATTACTAAAACAATTAGTTAAATAAGGGTAAGAGGGGAGAGAAGGTTTAGGGTCCCCTCAAACATTCACATGGGAAAAACAAAAGTCAACTCATACCTTGAACTATGTATATATCAAATATAGATAGGGATTTTATGGAGAAAGGGGAGATTATTTTATGCCACTGTAGACCAAAAATGAGAGGAATGATCTCATTTTAATATTTAGTTTAATATTATTAATTTTATTAAAAAATTTCAAAAATTAACACATATACCAATTGAGTACCATCTATGAAACCATCACGTACCCAGTACCCTCTAGATACCAATCCTAAGGTAATCATCCACCCAGTTAGTAAAATTATGGTATATTTAAATGACAATATTTCATTATTTTATAATACAGATTTTGAACTTATATTTTTTTCATTATCCATAAAAAAATTTATTTCATAACATAAAAAATTGATTTATTCAGTTGTAGATAATATTTAATACTTTATAAAATTTATACATTGATATTTATATTTATAATTAAATCTATATCTTAAAAATAATTTATCTTGGCTTGAAATTAGAATATGGGGTTTCTATTAAATTTATAATATTTATTACTTGAAAAAATACATTATTTCAATATTAAATGTGTTTTTATTTTGTATTTTATTTCTTATTAATAGAATACTTTTTTAAATGTAATGAATAATATATTATGAATCTTCATATCAAAATTAGGTGAATGTTATTTTTTTGATAATGTTATATATAATTTGATATGATAATAAATAGTAAATTTGATTTATGTTTTCTATTTTTATTTAAAAAATATTATACAATCTTATAATATATATTGCTATTTATACATAATTTTTTAATTGAAAATAATTAAGCTATAATTTAAAGATTTTATTTCTATTATTTTTTAAGATGATTAATTCAATCGAATTCAAATTACATTTATAATAATATATTTAGGTTAAATCAAATTCATCAAAAAATTGTTATATTTTTATCTAAATTGATATAGTACATTATTAAAACAAATATAAAATATATGACATGATAACAAAATCAAAATAAAATATAAATTTTTGCTAATTAAAAATATAAAATTTATCTCAATATATATATGACAACATTTATATGTTTTGTTATTGTGTTTGTGTGTCATAGAAAATGAAAAAATTGATGGCATTAATTGTAACACCCCATGTTTGTTTTTAAATATTTCTCCATATAATTTTTTTATCTGACGTCTTGCATTTCACACAACACTGAGTTTAAATTAACTATGTAACATTATTAAAAAATATTGTGTCTGTTATTACCTTGCTATTGGATTAGAGAATATGATTAGGAGTAAATTTATTTTGAATAATATATGGTCTACTAATTTATAAAAATATTTAATTAGAAAAAAAAATATTATAATTGTAAATAAAAATTATTCTGAAATAAAAGTTATATTTTTGTGAACATTTGTTTTTATACAAATAATGTATTTTTACTGACAGAATACATTAATTTATATTAGTAAATGACTTAATGTATATATTATTTACTTGATCAAATATTTTAATCATTAAAAAAATAAATTTATAGTAATATGTTAAAAATAAATCCAATTTTATGCATAAAAAAGAATTTCCTTCTAAAAGTCAATTTTTATTTTATTTTGTGCACTTATATTAAAATTAATTTATTCTATTTATTAGTCTTGTAATTTATAAAATGAGTTTAATCATAATGCTCAAATTTTGTATGTAGGCCCCTTTTATTTTTTCCCAATATTAATAGTAAACATAGAAAATTTTATCACAATGGTAAAGGTTGAATGTGGTTAATCTAAATTAAAAATTTTCAATAAGGCCATAATTATCCATCCTAAATTATACACATAACATTGTTGTCATAAATTCTTTTATGTGTTAAATTTTGGAAAAATGTATTAATTAATATTAATATTCATTTTTCATAATAAATTTATATTCATGGTTTTAATTTAATTATAATTTTTATGTAATATATAATTCCCTTAAATTATCACAAACACGCCAAAACAATATTTATTCAATTAAAAATATAAATGAATTTAGGAATAGAATACGTGATATAATTTAAGTAAGAAATATTGTTACATGAAATTTATTACAATGAATTATATTTTTTTGGTAAAATATTATTTTTTAATTTAATACTTATATTTAAGTATTTTATGTCAAACTAAATGAATTCTGTCAAAATTATCAATAATTATATATTATCAAAATAGTATTTTTTTTAAATTTATTTAAAATTCATAAAAAAAGAAATAAGGAAATTTGGATTTGATATGGTTTAAAATATCCTTAATTTCCCATTTATGGTCTAATTATGTCTTTTTATGCCAAAATTTAAAACCATTTAATGTGGAAAATATTACTATAATAGTTAAAAAATTGATGAACTAGTTGTTAATCAAAATGATAAGGTTCAAAATGGAAACTTTTTTTCAATTTCTATTGGTTAATGGTTTATAACTGTATACTTTTATAGATTTTAATCGATAGTTATTTGAAGGCATTTTACATGAGAATGAATTTAGTATAATTTAATGTTTTGGTAAATTTCAAAACAGCCCCTCACCAAAATTATAAAAAGAAACATCATCCCTCACATCCTTGCACCACTATGATCATTCTAGTTTGACTAAAATCTAAAAGTTAATCTTCTAAGCATCCCTATACATAATCAATATGTTCTAGTCTTCCCAAAAGACCATCCCTTGATCCCAATTTCATTGATCTAAATGATTCATTTCCAATAATATTAAGTTGGAGAGATTTAAATATAAGATGAACTCATGGTAAGGGTTTTATGTCACATTACCATTCTTTATTAGGGTTGATTATGTTAATGCATTTGATAATTAAATATCATGATCTACCTCTCAAGAAACTTTTTACATTTTTTCTCCTCTCATTATTTCTTCAAAATACATGTTTAATATTCATGATCCACGTCTTATGTACTCAAGATACCAAAAATATTTTTTTAAGGAAAACATAGATCATTTTACTCTTTAGTTGGAAATTAGTTTTCTTCTAAAACCATTATTTTCATAGGAAAAGCTTCAAATATTATTTTTTACTTATCACCACTGACCCTACCGGTCTTGTGCCACAACTACCCCAAGCCCGCCTCCATAGGCCTGGGGCTGGCGAAAAGCGCCGAAAGCGTAACAATCTTGGGGACTCCATTTCCAATGTACCTGTACACACACACACACACAACCCAATCAATGCAGAAGTGTAGAGTAAAAAAGGAAACAAATGAACAAACAACTATAACCCAACCTCAGTCATGCATTAACTTCTAAAACAGAACATGTAAATTGTTGAAAAGTAGACTGACCAGTAAACTAAGAAGAATAGGGGAAAACAAGAGACCAACTAGAAAGGTAACACAACCCGGCAACATGTAAATGAATGTAAATAGCTGGTGTGTCTCACACCTGAAAATCCAACTACAACCACTGAACCCAGCCCAAGCTCATGTTTCCTCTACGCTCCTCTGTAGTCTTGATCGACCTATTTTTCATCTGCAAGGACACACCAAGTGCGAGCAAATCCCAAGAAGGGTTGAGTTTAAAGATAATATGCAGGATGCCCCAGATGATCGAGGGAGTAACAAAAGAGATACAAAAATGGTGAGAAGTAGACATAACAAATAACAGTGTGAGAGTACAATAGAGAGAGTGCAGCTCAACCCAACAGAAGTTAGGAAGGAATTGTACTCGTCCAACCAAGAGGATCTAGACATGGAAAGCATGTGGTATACCCTGCGCATCTTTGCCCCTCTTAGAAGGAATGAAACTAAACCTAAGGAATGAGACACAAAATTAGGGTTTATAAAAATATATATACTCAAAAAGAAACCCGAACAAGTGCGTAAGGGGTTCTCCATCTCCAAGATCAGCCTCGAAAATGTCTCCAATAATTCTAACGATATCCATCACTGATGCCCAATAGTCCCGTATGAAAAAGGTGTCTCATCACTGAACCGTACAACCAAGGGTCCCACTCCGGTAACCAAAGAGAAAAGTCACTGACTAGCCTCATAGAAAGCGATGAGTCTAAAAGATGTCATCGGGTAACCCACTTCCTAGCCCAGCTGGATGGTAAACCATAAGAGGTTATTGGGTAACACACTGACCATCCCCGCCAAAGGGTAAAACCTAATAGGACATTAGGTATCCCACTGCCCAGCCCCGCTGGAGTGTAAACCCTAAGTTGAACGGGTAACCCACTGCCCATCCCTAGTGGAGGGTAAACCCTAAGGTGAATGGGTAACCTAATGCCCCACCCCACTGGAGGGTGAACCCTAAGGTCAATAGGTAACCCACTGCCCATCCCCGCTGGAGGGTAAACCCGTAACTGGTTCGACAACTCTGCATTGCCCTTCCCATCACCGTGTGTCACTAACATAGATACTATGTTTTGGTTCGGAGTGTATCAAAGGAACCTCCAAAAAACGCCCATTCATGTTTACACTTTTAACGAGATATCAAAATATGCCCTGCATGCCCAAACTGATTACACCGTTGCAATTCTCGTGAAAAAACATGTGAGATAGACTACTCACTCACAGAAAAATGACTCCCAATGAAAAATTTATTCAACACAACTTTGCTCATAGGCGCCTTGTGGGGCCCACACCTCGGTCTTGAAAAAGGATGGGTGATCCGCGCTATCACCCCGAATATACGTCAGATGAAAAGGTTGTAGAATGATGAAAATAGCTTAAAAGAAGGCCTTTGGGGATCATACCTCAACTCTGGCTTCAACGCCTAAAACCACCATAGTCGACTTTGTCCCGATGCCAGGGTCACAACGCCACTGACGGCACCAAAAAATGGACTCCGGATGCAGAAGCTACAACTCCCAGTGTTATGCCAACGGGGCCCTGTGGGGCCCATATCTCGACCTTGAAACACGTCGCACTGATCATATCATTGCGTTCTTTGAAGATAACCATGAAGTGTAGGCTATTAATTTTCGCTGAATGGACTTATGAATCAAAAGTCGTAAAAATACAGCATACATCTGAAAGCTACCACGTGGGGCCCACGCATCAGGGCTGAATTTAGGCGGGCGTATTGCGCCCTCACAATCCCCTCAGAAGAACACTATGAAATGAGTTCTCATACAACCCAAACATATGTTTGGTGAAAAAATTTATGTTTCACCATAAAACATACGAATCAGTCCCTATGGGGCCTGCACCTTGTCTCCAACCTGAACACTATATAAAGCATTACAAAAATTCCACACGAGGACTGGGGTCAAGCTGCTACTGACGGTGCATCAATCGGACATTCCAAACAAGAGTTTTGTCCGACGCAAGAATAATTAATTAATTAAATTATTAATTAATTATTCGCATTAATCATTTCATGCCACCGAGGAATGAAACCAAACCACAAGGATTTCAAACCAACATTGGAAGTACTGTCTAAAATGCAGGTCCATAGGGCTTCTAGCATTGCATCAAACGAACGTCTGACTCTCGAAGACGTTCGTTGCAAACATTTATAATAATTGAATATTTTTAAATTAATGTGTCTCGGATCACCCGTCTTTGGGCGTAGTACCTAAAAACCACGAAACCCAATTCAAAAAGTCTGTCTCACTAACAGGAACCCGCAGCTGCTGACGGCACATCAAACAGATGTGTCATTTAAGAGATAAGCCCCCTTGAACAAAAGGGGGCCCAAAATTTGGCCGGTCCAGACCGCCGGCCCGCAGCCCTTTCGAAACCACCGGACCACTAGGGTCTGGTTCTTCCACTGACCGACCGAGTGGTCGGTCACTTTTTCCGTGCGCCACACTATCAGGCCCCAAGTTTTTTGGGTCCTTGTCTGCGCTACACCCCGAAGGTCAGCGCCTCAGGTCTTACGCCCGGATCGTGACTGGATGAGGTCGCCGCCTCCTGACTGACCCATCGCACTATTGCACACCGGTCGCTCGCGCCATGACTGTCCCTGGCTCCCCGCTCCGCCACCGGTGTAGCCAGCTCCGCCGGTCCATGCTCCTCCATGCCGCCAGATGCCCTGCTCAGCTCCTCCGTCGAGCACCTGAACACATACGACCTCCACTCGTCCGCCGGTCGTAACACACCGGCCCTCCTCTGCCGGTACTCGAGCCTCCGTCGTGATCCAAAATGTGGCCACCACGCTCTGCCATGCCTTCTGGTCAACCTTCGGCTGTCATCCCTTGCCGGAGAAGGACCATCAGTCGGTCCCCCAACCACTCTGATGGTCAGAAAAAATATCTGAACCCGGTTTCAGAATCCTTGGGGCATGATCTTCACAGCACCGCCCCTCACTTGTCCATCCCTCAATGTTTTCATGCGTCCAAAACATTGGATGAAGAATGCCAAGAATGAGATTTTGAATGGGTCTTGGATGATGATTATGTTCTTTTGTCCATGGTCCTAATTCAAAAATTATAGAATGTAATAGACAAATTTGATGAAGACTCATGAAATCGACGAAGGTGTGAAAATTAACCAAAAATCCTACATCAAATCGGTCATGCGTCCTTGGCGGAATGTCAACGATGCTCTTGCATTGATCTGGGAAGGTTTTATAAGAGGTTAATCCTCGGTTCGGCGAAGAACATCGAATAATGTCGAAGAACAAATGAGAGAGAGGGGAAGAGAGCGAGAGAGAGAGAGGGAGGGAGAGAGAAGAGAGAAGGGAAAACCCAAGCTCCAAACTCTTATTTTTCTATTTATTGAATAATCCACTTTGAGAAAAATCTGGAACAATTGCGACCTCTCACATTATATCGCGGCTAGGAAAAATCCCCCAATTTTAATTCAACGAATGTCTCAGATTTCCACTCCAAGCCTTCTTGTGAATGTTATTAAAAAAGAATGCCAGTGATAATAATCACTAAGTGGTCATTTCAAAATGACGATTTTTCACCTGGTTGACTTCTCTTATAGTAGGCCTGTGCCCGCAAATTTAACACCCCGCCTAGGGTAAATGACACATTCCAGATGCAACCCTGCCCTTGGATTTCTGACCCGAGCAAATGTTTAAGAGAGAAAACAACCCCTCCATGTGCATAATATAAAAACACTTTCTATTTTTGTATAATTTATTCAGGTCACCCCGGGCCTTGGAATCACATGTCATCATAGCTACTAGCTCTGAAAATATATGTAGAAATATTCAAAGTCTTACAGGAAAAATTCCAGGTCTCTACATCATTCCCCCTTTCAAGATTTTCATCCTTGAAATGAAAAACAATGAAAAATAACATGGGATACATAGCTCACACCTAGCTCTCCCACTCCAAAGAAAACATTCATAACACCGTGCTGGCACAACAAGCGATGCAAAGAAATGATTCTTACTCATAAGGTCTTCTACATTCGATGAAATGCAATGGAATACACACACACCTCATCAGCTACAACATGTGGAAGACATTGTGCACCCACTCCTACTATTGTGAGGGTAGGGAACGATGTTAAGAAACCTCTCAATTTCTTGGATGATTCCCAAATGACCCAAAGAAACTCGGGGGACTTCCCTGGCCAAACCTCTACTTTCAACATTGCGACTGAAAACATGGTTTGTTCCTAGAACAAGGTCTCATGATTCTCTCCTTCAGAATACCCATATTGTGAATCACATAAGGATATCCGATCACACATGTTTTCACTGTATGGGCATCAAAACTGAGACTCTATTACACACTCAAAAAGAGGATGAGTCAACACCATCTACTGAAGAATAGTTTCACCCTGCTGGTCCAATAGGGTCAAATACTGGGACGTTAAATACTACAAAACTTCCTGCACCTGATGAGTCTGGGACTCTCTTCTAAGGGAACCTGCTACAACACTGCAATTTTTTCTGAAACATAGACTACCTAGAAATCATATTCCAGTAGAAATTTCAACTTGCACCGTCATCTTAGGTTCATTTATCTTTAGGTGACGACGCACCTGAGACAATGGTGGTCTGAGAAAACCACAAAGTTCTCTCCCAGAAGACAGCGTCTCCACATTCTTAGGGAAAATACTACCGCCACTTGCACAACATTGTGAATCGTATAGTTCTGTTTATGTGGTGTCCATCACCTTGACTTGTACTTGATAATGGTATCAAGATTGATGTTGAGCATGCTAGGTACCAACAAACTGGGAAGGCAAGCAATCTCATCCAACCAACAGAGGCTAGACACAAAAAGAATGTGTCATACCGCACGTGTATTCTCCCCTCTTGAAAGGAGAGAAATCCCAAAAGTAGGCACTCTTCCATACCCACTAGTGGAACCTTAAGAAAAGGAAGGTCAAGCAAAATATCCCAGCTGGAAAATCCTGAACCTGCTCTGAAACTCCACCGCACAACCCTTCCATGAATGCACATGTCAGAGGGACTCATCCACCACACCTAAATACTATCCGTTTTGGGTGGTATTGAATCTCCCTCACGGTTTTGATCGCATCACTAAAACGCGTCTCAGTGGGAGAATAACCCATCTTTTCCATGCATTCAAATATACGTCCGAAAACACTAATACATGGTTACACTGACACCTTGTGTCACCCTCAGTAACCCCTCGAACAAAGAAGTTAGATTAGAAGTGTACCTCGCATAGAGTCTAAAAAATTCTACTAAGAAAAGTAGATAAAGACACAAAGCGTAACTCTTATCATCCCATGTGATGCGGGATTGAAGACATCCATAGCACACAGCCACCAACGACCCCGTCTTTCAGCTCCCTAAGCCTTACATGGGCCGCCTAGTGGTGGTCGAAGGACCTAGAAATGTCGTTCGCCAACCACAGTTATTCCAGCTCTTATGCCAACACTACCTCCCTGGAGACTACCCAATCCTCACCTGGGAGTTCTCTGATCACGAAACTGCTTCTATTGTGGCATTGGATCTATGAACTACGTGGAAAACTCAGTACATTTGGTCGGGTAGTCACACACCACGTGTCCTCACACATCACAACCATAACACTAGTCCTCCCTAGGCTGTCTCGGTTATCTAAGCTATCCCTAACCATGTACCTGAGTCTCATCAATGGGAGACCCCCTGTGTTGAGTCCCTACCAATTGAAATCCCTCTAACAGAAATTTCTCTGTCACTAGTGCCTGCCCCAGCACCCTGAGATGGGTGAGGATGCACCGGGGCAATATGCAGGCACAAATCTACTCTATAGAGACCTCGGTCAAACTTCTGTGCTAGGAAGATGCCATCATGGACCAGATCCAAAGAGTACCGAGTAAGGTCTACGAACCTAGTCGTGTACATAGCCACTGCTATCAGTCCCCATTGAACCTCCAATAGCTCTTGAAATAGTATAAAGCGTAATTTGGAAGGGTAGTGCTCCTCACGAAACAGCTGATAGAGGTCATCCCACGAGAGTACTGAATCATCCTACATCTTAGTAACACTGGATCTACTAACACAACTGCTTGGTGGAAAAACTATTTGTCAAATCCACCATCTAACCTGTCAGTGTCCGAACAAGCCTGAAGAGGCGAACCACCGACTCTAGCCAACCCTTCACTGTCTACGGGTATGGCTCACTGTGGAACCTCAGTGGTCTGTGACATTGGAACTCACATTGCGTGCCCAGCCTATGCTCATCTTGGGTGTTCACTACTATTACTATCTGTTACTCCATAGGTGGAGGTGCTGCTTCCTGTCCTCCAAGAGAAAGGGTAATCGTATAATGGATCTTGAACTGAGGCCTCCTCTCTCACTGAATCGTCATCACAAACCCAAGCTAGTATTTTTGATGACTATCATCATGAAGATATCCTAAATCTGATCAAGGATTACCATGATCAAAAGAGCATATATATATCAAAAACGATGGGGAGATGACTCAAGAAGGACAGTCAAAGACTCAATCTTATATGATGCACTAACCAATTTTCTCTACAACATGTGTCTCAGCACACCGAGTCAACGAACGTTAATCAAGGTCCTCGTGAATGGAAAGGTAGGTTGCTGCACCATCACTAGACTCCCTGGCCTGAAAGCTTATCTCTAGACATATTGACACCATTGCATCAAAACACAACCAATTATTTTTTAGGGACGTCTGAACAATTCCCCCAAGGAATAAACCAGCTCTGATACCACTTTGTCGTGACCCGACCCTAAAGTTCTTGAGTAGCCACTACCCCAAGCCTGCCTCCATAGGCTAGGGGCTGGAGACAAGCACCGAAGGCATAACAATCTCGGGGAGGCCTTTTCCTATGTACTTGTATACACCCCCCCCACTCTAAATGCAGAAGTCCAGAGTAAAAAAGGAAACCAATGCACAAAAAACTATAACCCAACCACAGTCATGCATTAACTTCTAAAATAGAACATGTAAAGTGCTGAAAACTAGAATGACTGGTAAACTAAGCAGAAAAGGGAAAAACATGCACCCAATTAGAATAGTTCCATAGCCCAACAATAGGTAAATGAATGTAAACAGCTAGTGAGTCTTACAACTGAAAATCCTATTACAACCAATGAATGAAGCCCTAGCTCTTTTGTCCCCTATGCTCATCTGTAGTCTCGATCGACCTATTTGTCGTCTGCAAGGGCACACCAAGTGCACGAAAATCTCATGAAGAGGTGATTATAAATATACTCCATTGGATTCCATGAAATCATGAGGGAGAAAAAAATAGATACTAAATTGGTGATAGATAGATAGAATAAAGAACAATGTGATAGTACAATAGAGAGAGTGAAGGTCAACCCAACAGAAGGATGGGAGGAAGTCGAATCATCCAACCAAGAGAAGCTAGACACGGAAAGCATGTGGCATACCCCGCGTGTCTTCGCCCCTCCTAGATGCAAAGTAACTGAACCCAAGGAATGGGAACGAAAGTAGGGTGTATAAATATATATATGCTTAACAAAAAACCCAAACGAGTGCATAAGAGGATCTCCATCTCCAACCTTAACCCATGAAAATTGCCATAAATTCTAAGGATATCAATCACGGATGCCCAACAGTCCATATGAAAAAGTCGTCTCATCGCAAAACCATACAACCAAGGGTCCCACTCCGGAAAAATGAAGAAAAGTCAATTGATAGTCTCATAGAGAGGGCTGATACTGAATGAAGTCATCGGGAAACCCACTACCCAGCCCAGCTGGAGGGTAACCCCTAAGAGGTCGTACGGTAACCCACTACCTAGCCCCGCTGGCAGGTAAACCCTAAGAGGTCGTCGGGTAACCCACTGCCTAGCCCCGCTGGAGGGTAAACCCTAAGGTGAACGGGTAACCCACTGCCTTGCCCTGTTGGAGGGTAAACCCTAAGGTGAATGGGTAACCCACTCCCCAGACCCGCTGGAGGGTAAATCTTATGGTCAATGGGTAACCCACTACCCAGCCCCACTGGAGGGTAAAAACAGAACTAGTCCGACAACACCGCACTTCCCATGCCATCACTGGATGTCACTAACATCGCTACCATGTGTTGTTTCAGAGTGCGTTAAAGGAACCTCCGACCAATGCACTTTCATGTTTCCACATTTAAAAATATCTTGAAAAAGGCTTTACATGCCCAAACAAATTACACCATTGCAATCCTCGTGGAAAAACACGCGAGAGAGACTACTTACTCGTTGGAAACGGACACCCAATGAAAAATTTATTCAACACTGTTTTGCTCATACAGTGTCTCATGGGGCCCGCACCTCAGTCCCAATAAAGGTCAGGCGAACTGCGCCATCACGATGCTCTTGGAAAAACACGCCAATACAACTATTTATTCGCCCCGAACAGAAGTCAGATGAAAAAGTCACAGAACACTGCACACAGCTGAAAAGATGGCCCGTGGGGCCCACGACTTAGATCTGGATTCAACATATGAAACCACTCCGGTCGAATTTGTCTCGATGTCAGGGTCGCAAACCCACGTTGACGCCTAAAACAGACTCCGGATGCAGAAGCTGAAACTCCCATCATTATGCCAACGGGGCCCTGTGTGGCCCACACCTCGACCTCGAAACACGTCACGCAAATCATACCATTGAGTTCCTTGAAGATAACGATGAGGAATAGGCTATTCATTTTTACTGAACGTACTTATAAACCATATGTTGTAAAAATGAAGAATACGTCCAAAAGCCGCATCATGGGGCCCACGCCTCATGACCGAATTTAGGCAGGCAGATTGCATCTTCGTAATCCCCTCGGAAGAACACTTAAAAACGAGTGCTCAGACACCCCAAATGGATTTCTGGTGAAAAAGTGTCATTTCAAATAAAACGTCTGAATTCGGATCTATGGGGCCCGCACCTTGTCTCCAACCTGAACACTTCGGAAAGTGTTTCAAAAATTCCGCACGAGGACTGGGGTCACGTTGCCGCTGACGACACGTCAATCAGATATCCCAAAAAGGAGTTAGTTCCAACAAAAAATTAATTAATTAATTAATTAATTAATTACTCTCATTAAGTGTTTCGTGCCACTGAGAAACGAAACCAACCTTTAAGGGTTTCGAACCAACTTTGGAAGGACCGTCTCAACATCCATGCCACATCGCCTCTGAAGGTGCGTCCAACAGACGTCTGGATTGTGAATACGTCTATTAAAAACATTAATAATAATTTAATATTATTAAATTAAAACATTTACGATCACTTTTCTTTGGGAAAAACCCAAAAACCGCACAACCCAATTCAAAAATTTCATCTCCCTTACATGGTCCCACAGTTGCTAGTGGCACGTCAAACGGATGCGTCGTTTATGAGATAAGCCCCCTTAATAAAAGGGGGCCAAAAATTGGGCCAGTCTAGACCACAAGCCCGCGGCCCAGCTCACCGTGGCTTGCTGGCCGCAGCCCATTCGAAACCACTGGACCCCTATGGTTCGGTTCTTCTACCGACCGACCGAGTATCTGGTCACTTTGTCCGCGTGCCACACCAGCAGGACCTGCAATTTGCGGGTCCTTGTCCACACTGCACCCCCGAGGTTAGCGCCTTAGGTATTCCGTCCTGACCGCGACCGGTCACGGCCGCCGCCTCCAGACCGGCCGAGCGCACTGTCGCATGCTCGCCGCCTGCGCCACGGCCAACCCTGGCACCCCGGTCCGCCACCATTCCCTCCTGCTCTGATGGTCCCCGTTCCACCACACTGACAGCCACCCTACTCGGCTCCTCCGTTGGGCGCCCGAACACCTCCAACCTCCGCTTGTCTGACGTCCGTCACACGTTGACCCACCTCCTCCAGGTCCCGAGCCTCTGACCCTCTCCAAAAAGCGGCCATTGTGTTATGACGTGCCTCCAACTCGACCTCCGTCTTTCATCCCTTTCCAGATTCGAACCTTCAGCCGACCCCCTAACCACTCAGATGGTCAGAAAAAGTATCTGATACAGGTTTTGGAATCCATAGGGATGGATCTTCGTAGCATCGCACCTCTCTTGTCGATCCATAAAGGTTTTGGAAGGTCCTAAACATTGGACAAAAAATTCCCAAGAACGGGATTTTGAGTGGGTCTCGGATGATGGTTGTGTTCGTTTGGCCATCGTCCAAATTCTAAAATTATAGAATGTTAAAGAAAAATATTATGATGACTCAAGAAATCAACAAAGGTGTGAAAATAAACCTAAAATCCTTCCTCGAATCGGTCGTGCATCATTGGCAGCATGTCCACGACGCTCCTGCTTTGATCCGCTAAGGTGCCGACAGAGGTCGCTCCTTGATTCGGCTAAGAAAGGTGAAGAATTCCGAAGGAAAGTTGAGAGAGATAGGAAGAGAGAGAGACACAAGAGAGAGAGATAAGGGAAAACACTAACTACAAACTTCTATTTTTCCATTTATAGAAAAATCCAATAAGTGTGGAATCTGAAACTTTCATTCCCTCTAATTTTATATCGCGGTTAGGAAAAACGCCCCATTTCGAATTCAATGGAAGTCAGAGATTTTAATTCCGAGCCTTCATATAAAAGTTATTCAAAAAAAAAATACCCGTGATAAAAATCACAAAGTGGTCATTTCAAAATGAAAAATTTTCCCTAGGGTGACTTCTCTCACAACAAGCCCACCCCCGGAAATTTTACACCCCACCTTGAGTAAACGACATGTTCCAGATGCAACCATTCCATTGGATTTCCAATATGAGATACCATTTAATAGAAAAACATCCTTGTCACGTGTATAGTATAGAAAAACATAATATTATTGTATAATTAATTCTTGGAACACCGGTTTTCCGAATCGCTCTTCATCTCAACTCCTATCTCTATAAGTATATGTAGAAATATTCTGAAGTTTTACATTGAAAAACGGGGTCTCTACATCATTCCATACTTCATGATTTTCTTCCTCAAAAAGATAAAATAGGAAAAAAATATCTAGATACAGAACTCACACCTAGCTCTCCTGCTCATAAGAAAATGTGCACAACACCATACTGGCACAACACGTGAACCAAAGAAATGATTTCTTACTCATATGTTCTGCTACTTTCGTTGACATGCGTTGGAATACGCATGCACCTCATCAGCTGTGACACATGGAAGACATCGTGCGCCCACTCCTATTGTTGGGAGCGTAGGTAAAGACGGTAGGCAACCTATCAATCTATTGAATGATTCCCGAACGACCCAAAGAAACTTGGGTTACTTCCCTATTCGAACCTATACTTTGCACATCTTGATTGAAATCATGGGTTGTTCCTGAATCATTGTCTCGTGATTCCCTCCTACAGAATACCGATCTGGTGAAACACCCAAGGATATCTGGTCACACAAGTTTTCACTTTCGGTGCATCACAACTGAGACTCTCTTACATGATAAAAAAGCGGATGAGTCAACAACATCGACTAAAGAAAAGTTACACCCTCCTAGTCCAATAGGGTCAACTGAAGGGAATTTAACTACAACGAAACTTCCTGCACATGAATAGTCTGGGACACTCTGCTAAGGGAACCCGCTACAACACTGCTATTTTTTCGATAACATATACTCCCTCAAAATCATAGTCCTGAAGAAATTTCAACATTCACCGTTGTCTCAGGTTCAAATCTCTCTGGGTGATGACGCACCTGAGATACTGGTGGTTTGAGCAAACCACAATGTGCTCTCCCAGAAGATAGTGTCTCCACATTCTCAGGGCAAAGACTACCACCACCATCACCACATAGTGAATCGTGTAGTTCTGTTTATGGGGTGTCCATCACCATGACCTGTACCTGATAAGAATATCAAGATTGACGATGAGCACGCAAGGTACTAACAAACAGGGAAGGCAAGAAAACTCATCCAACCACCAGAGGCTAGACACGAAAAGCATGTGGCACACCCCATGTTTGTTTCCCCTCTTGGAAAATGAGTAATCCCCAAAATAGGAACTCTTCCAAACCCACTAGTGGTACCTTAAGGAAAGGAAAGTCATCAGAAAATCCCAACTGTCAAATCCAGAACACGCTCTGAAACTCTACCGCATAACCCTTCCATGAATTTACATATTAGAGGGATTCATCCACCACACCTCAATTCTATCCGCTTTGGGTGGTACTAACTATACCTCACGGTTTTGATCGCATAAAAAACGTGTCTCATTGGGGGAAGAACCACCCTTTCATGTGCATTAAAAGCTACATCGGACAACCCCAACACATGGTTACACGGACGGCCAGCATCACCCTCAGTTACCCCTCGAACAAGGAGTTGGACGAAAAGATTACCTCACATAGCACCTGTCATCTTCAACTAAGAATAGTAGAAAAATACATAGTGTGTACCTCTTATCATCCCATGCGATACAGGATTGTAGACATCTAGGAACATAGCTACCCATGTCCCCATTCAGCATCTCCCTAAGCCTGAAATGGGCCACCTAGTGGTTGTGGAAGGACCTCAAAATGTCATCCGCCAACCACAGTTCTTATTTCTCTTCTGCCAACACCACCTCCCTGGGGACTACCCTATCCTCACCTCGGAGTTCTCTAATCATGACACTACCTCTGTCATGGTGATGCATCTACCAACTATCTGGAAAACTCAGTAAATTTTGCCGGGTAGTCACATGCCATGTGACCTCGCACATCACAACTATAGCACTAGTCCTCCCTGGGCTGTCTCAGTGCTCTACGATGTCCCCAACCATGTACCTGAGTCTCATCTAGGGGAGAACTCCGGCATCGAGGCCCTGTCAATTTACATCTCTCTGAAAAAAATTTCTCTGTCACCAGTGCCTGCTCTAGCACCCTGATCTGGGTGAGGATGCAAAAGGGCACTACTCTGGCACAAATCTACTCTATAGAGACCTCTCTCTAACTTATGTGCTCAGAAGTTGCCTTCATGGACCACATCCAAAGAGTACCGAGTAAGGTCTGCGAACATAGTCACATACTTAGCCACTACCATCACTCCCTGTTGAAGCTCCAGCAGCTCCTGAAACCATATAAAGTGTAATTTGGAGGGGTATTACTCCTCGCGAAACAGCTGTAGGAAGTCATCCCATGAGAGTACCGACTCATTGTGCATCAGAGTAAATCTGGCTATACTAACACCAACTGCTTAGTGTATAAAACGGTTGTCAAAGCCACCATATAACAAGTCAGGGTCTGATCATGCCTTAAGAGGCGAACCACCAACACTAGCCAACCCTTCATTGTCTGAGGGTATGGCTGAACGTGGAACGTCATTAGTCTCTAACGCTGGAACTCACATAGCACCCCTAGCCTATGCTCGTCATTGGTCTTCGCTGCCAGAACTATCTACTACTCCACAAGTGGAGGTGCGGCTACCTGTTCTCCTGGAGAAAGAATAATTGTATGATAGATCCTGAATTGATGCCCCGTTGCTCACAAAATCATCGTCACGAAATGGAGCTAGTATCTTAGCTGGATATCATCACGAAGACATCTTGAATCTGATAAAGCTGTACTATGATCAAATGATCATTAATATATATCAACAACTATGGCGAGCTGACTAAATAAGTACAGTCAAAGAGTCAATCCTATATGATGCATGAACCAATGTTCCCTGCAACAATTCTATCAGCACACCGAGTCGACAAACAAGAATTTAAGGTCCTTATGAATGGATACGTCAGTCGCTGCACCATAACTGGACTCCCTGGCCTAAGAGCCACTCTCGAGAAATTTTGAAACTATTTCCCCAAAACTCAACCAAATCCTTTTTAGGGACGTCCGTACAACGCCCCCAAGAAACGAACCAACTCTAATACCACTTTGTCATGACCCGACTCTACTGGTCTCGAGCCGCAACTACCCCAAACTCGCCTCTATAGGCCAGGGGCTAGAGACAAGAGCTGATGGAGTAACAATCTCATGGTGGACATTGGCAATGTACCTATACACACACACAACACCCACTCAATGTAGAAGTGAAGAGTAAAAAAAGTAAACCAATGCAAAACAATTATACCCCAACCTCAGTCATGCATTATCTTCTAAAACAAACAAGTAAAGTGATGAATAGTATATTAACCAATAAACTGAGCAGAAAAGGGAAAAACATGCACCCAACTAGAAAGGTGCTGGAACCCGACATTAGGTAAACGAATGTAAACAACTGGTGAGTGTCACGCCTGAAAATCCAACTACAACCATTGAATGCTTCCAAAGATCATGTGTCCTCTACACTCCTCCATATTCTCAATAGACCTGTCAGTCATCTGCAAGGTCACACCAAGTGCGATCAAAGCCCAAGAAGGGGTGAGTATATAGATACTCTGTAGGATGCCCTGAAACCTCGAGGGAGCAACAAAAGAGAAACTAAAATGGTGAGTAGTAGATAGAACACAGAATAGTGTGAGAGTTCAATAGAGGGAGTGCAGATCAACCCCAAAAAAGGAAGTAAGGAAGTGGAATCATCCAACCAAGAGGAGCTAAACACAAAAAGCATGTTGCATACCCCATTCATCCTCACCCCTCCTAGGAGGAAAGAAACTAGTCACAAGGAATGGGAACAAAAGTATGGTGTATAAATATATATATATGCTCAACAAGAATACCAAACGAGTGAGAAAGGGGATCTCCATATCCAAGCTCATCCGAGTAAAATTCGCCAACAATTTTAAAGATATCCATCACTGATACCCAACAGTCTCATAAAACAAAGCTGCCTCATCGCGAAATTGTACAACCAAGGGTCCCGCTCTAGTAACAACATAGAAAAGTCATTGACTAGCCTCATAGAGAGAGGTGAGTCTGAAAGAAGTCATTGGGTAACCCATTGCCCAGTCCAGTTGGAGGGTAAACCCTATGAGGTCATCGGTTAACCCAGAACCCACCCCCACTAGAGGGTAAACCCTAAGAGGTCGTCGGGTAACCCACTGCCCAGCCCTGCTGGAGGGTAAACCCTAAGAAGAACAGGTAATCCACTGCCCCACCCTACCGTAGGGTAAAGCCGAAGGTTAATGGGTATCCCACTACCTAGCCCTACTTGAGGGTAAACCCTATGGTCAATGTGTAATCCACTGCCCAGCCCCGCTGGAGGGTAAACCCGAAACTGGTCCAAAAACTCTGCACTGCCTATGCCATCACTGGGTGTCACTAACATCCCTTTCGTGTGTTGGTTCAGAGTGCATCAAATGTACCTCTGAACAACTCCCTTTCATGTTTCCACATTTAACATGATCTTGAAGGAGATTCTGAACACCCAAACAGATTACACTGTTGGAATCCCCGTGTAAAAACATGTGATATAGACTACTTACTCATTGGAAATGGACTCCAGAAGAAAAAGTTACTCAACCACACTTTTCTCATACGGAGTCTCGTGCGGCCAACACCTCAGTCATGAAAAAGGTCGGGAGAACTGCAGCATCATGATGCTCTCGGACAAACATGCCCAAATGACTATTTATTCTCCCTGAACTAACGTCAGATGAAAAAGTCGTAGAACGCTTAACACATCTTAAAAGACGGAATGTGGATCTCATGCCACAATTCTAGCTTCAATGCTTGAAACCACATTGGTCGAATTTATCTATATTCTAGGGTCACAATTCCGCTGATGGAGCCTAAAATAGGCTCTGGATGTAGAAGCTGCAACTACAAACGTTATGCCAACGGGGCCCTATGGGGCCCAGACCTCGACCCTAAAACACGTCATATAGATCCTACCATTGCATTCAATGCAGATATCCACGAGGCATAGGATATTCATTTTCCCAAAAGGGACTTATGAAGCATAAGTCCTAAAAATGAAGCATACTTCCTAAAGCCGCCTCGTGGGGCCCACGCCTCGGGCCCGAATTTAGGCGGGTAGAGTATTCCTTTTCAATCCCCTCAAAAGAACACTCAGAAACAAGTTCTCAAACACCCCAAATGAATGTTCGGTTAAAAAGTGGCCTTTCACCGTTAAACGTGAGAATCAGGCCCTGTGGGGCCCGCACCATGTCTCTAAGCTTAACGATTCGGAAAGCATTTCAAAAAGTCTGCATGAGGACTGGGGTCACGTTGACGCTGACGATGTGTCAATCAGACATCCCAAACTGGAGTTAGGTCCCACGCAAGAATAATTAATTAATTATTCACATTAAGTGTTTTGTGCCACTGAGCAAAGAAACCAAACCGCAAGGGTTCCGAACCAACTTTGGAAGGACCCTCTCAACTCCAGGTCCACATAGCCTCTTACGGTGCCTCAAACGGACATCTGGCTCACAAATACGCCTGTTGAAAACATTAATAATAATTCATTTTTATAATATTAAATCATTTCAGGTCACTCGTATTCGGGCGCAAAACCCAAAAACTGTGAAACCCAATTCAAAATGTCTGTCACACTGACAGAAATGTGCAGCTTCTGAGGTCATGTCAAATGATCATGCAATTTAGGAGATATGCCCCTTGAACAAAAGGGTGCCCAAAATTGGGTTGGTCCAGACCGCCAACCCATGGCCCAGCCGCTGTTCCGGCCCAGCTCACCGCGGCCCTCTGGCCGCGGCCCATTCGAAACCACCGGACACCTTGGGTCTAATTCTTCCACCGACCAGCCGAGCGGCCGATTGCTTTGTTCGTGCTACACCCCTGAGGTCATTGTCTCGTTTCTTCTGCCCCAACTGCGACCAGCCGAGGCCGCTACCTCCCGACAGGCCGAGCGCACCACCGCATACCGGTCGTCCACAACGTAGCCACCCGAGCTCCCCGCTCTACCACCGATAGAGATGGCTCTGCCGGTCCCCGCTCCGCCACGCTGGTTGTTGCCCTGCTCGGATCCTCCATCGGGCGCCCGAACACCTCCATCCCTTGTTCGTCCACCAGTCATCGCATGCCGGCCCTCCTCCACTAGGTACCAAGCCTCCATTGTGCTCCAAAACGTGCCCGCCGCACTCTGCTGTACCTCCAACTCGACCTCCAGCCGTCGTCCCTTACTGGAGCCAGACTTTCAACTGGTCCCCCCGACCACTCCGATGGTCGGAAAGAGTATGTGAAACCGGTTTCGGAATCCTCGGGGCCAGATCTTCACATCACCGCCTCTCACTTGTCGATCCGTCAAGGATTTGGCGTGTCTGAAACATTAGATGAAGAATGCCCAATAACGGGATTTTGAATGGGTATCGGACGGTGGCCGTGTTTGTTTGCCCATCGTCATAATTCTAAAATTATAGAATTTAAAAGGAAAATTTGATGATGACTCGAGAAATCAATGAATGTGTAAAAATTAACCAAAAATGCTACCTCGAATCGGTCGTGCATCGTTGGCGGCATGTCCACGATGCTCCTTCTTCCATCTGCCAATGTTCCGATGGAGGTCTCTCCTTAATTCGGCAAAGAACGATGAAGAATTCCGAAGAACAGTTGAGAGAGAAGGTAAGAGAGAGAGAGATAGAGTTAAGAGAGAAGGGAAAACCCTAACTCCAAACTCCTATTTTTCTATTTATAGAAAAATCCTCTTAGCTCAGAATCTGAAACATGCATTCCCTCTCATTTTATATCATGCCTAGGAAAAACGACCCATTTTAAATTTAACGGAAGTCTTAGATTTCAATTCCTATACCTCGTCTAAAAGTTATTTAAAAAGAATTCTAGTGATAAAAATCACTAAGTGGTCATTTCAAAATGACAATTTTTCCCCTGGGTGACTTCTCTCACAGTAAGCCCATGCCCACAAATTTTACACCCCAACTTGGGCAAACGACACGTTCCAGATGCCACCATTCCCTCAGATTTCCAATCTGAACTATTGTTTAATAGAAAACACAACCCCTCTGTGGGCATAGTATAAAAACACTTAATATTTTTGAACAAATTATATCGGGCACACCGGGCCTCGGAATAACATGTTGTACCAGCTCCTAGCTTTGGAATTATATGTAGAAATATTCAAAGTCTTACAGGGAAAAAACTTGGTCTCTAAATTAATATTCTTTTATTTCTTGTTAAACTATTCATTACCCATGTTTGAATTTTTACAAAATGGTATGAATGTAATATTTTTTTCATGTTCCAAACTAGGTTTGTTGTGACTTTGATAAAATTAAATTGGTGGAATGTTTTTCATTTAACATAAATTGAATGAATATATTTTCCTTCCACCAAGGAAAATTTTTTATTTGAATATTCTTTTACAATTTTAAATGGTTCTTTTGAAATACATTGTTTTTCTTTATATTTTATTATTTTCGTTATATGTGGATTCAAAATAGACATTTTATTTTAGACATTAATATTTTAATGATATTTTAGTGGTATATATATTAAACAAAAAAAATAATGATTTTACTAAATATTTATTAGGGATATAATCCCAGGACATTTTCCTTATTACTTCTCACAAAAATTTATAAATATGATGAAACATTTTTTATGAAACAAATATTTTTATTGGGGATATTTTGATGAAATGATGAAATGATTCTGAATCCAATTTCTTTTCCATGGGTTATATTTTGAAAAATGATTATGAAACCAATTATTTTCATAGGTTCTGATATGTGGAATGATTTATTATATTTTGTCACACATATTTTTTTCATTAGGTGATCTATGTGTCCTATAAATCCCTCAAAGGAATTAAGAAATAGTTAATGTCTCATGAGATAAATAAAATAGGAATGAGGAGTTAACCATGTTATGTAGGGGACTGTATACACTATGATAGTCATGGGAGCATAATATGAATAAAATGATGTTTTTGGAAGTTAACCCTTCCCAAGAAAATAGCCTTGGAAAATATTATTGCATAACAAAGAAATTAATTTCTATTTTTTTGTATTCTGCAATTCTTCGTATCATTCCAATCTTATGCCCACATGGATCATGTTATTTGATTCTATTATGATTCATTAATTATAAACTTTTATAATTTATTTCATGACTAAATATTATAATATATAATATGTTGTGTATTTTTTATAAATGTTAATATAATATTATTCTAAAAAATTTCTCTTGTTATATTTATATGATCATTTATATCTTACATGTTTAAAATTCATGATAACTATATCTCACACTTTCTTATGGATCGCTTTCTAAGGATTTTAATAAAGATATTAATTATGAAATTACTTAGAATGGTGATAACTATAAATAAATAACTATGAGACTATGTATATATTTTATGAGTCATTCATTTATTTTTTCTAATTTCCAAAGATAATAAACCGAAATGATTTTTAAATGGATCAAAATTTTAGGTAATATGTATTCATTTCTTATGATGGAATATATATGTAAGAAAATTATAGGACACTATAGTTTGTATTTGAGAAATTATAATTAAAATTTTGTAAACTATGATGAGAAAAATTAACTATGAACCCTTGGTATAAGTATATGTATAAGATAAAGTGACAATATTTTGATTAGGATCATGAATGACCCGAACTAAAGCAATGGATTAATTGAAGAAAGTGGCTTGATTTAGAAATCCTATTAATCATTTTTCATCACAATATAGTTTCCCACAATGATTATTCATAGTCACTCTATGTTTTATGGTTATATTCATTTCATTTGATATAAAGGAATCATTTTAATAATAAATGTGATAGAAAATGAAATCATTTTCATCCAAAAAAATAGATAGTTGTGGGACATGTAAAAAAATTCATTATTGTGTGCTCCAAAAATATTCTCAATCTATGAATATTGATGATCTTACAAATGAAAAAAGGGGGGAATAACATTCTATTTAGTCCTTCAGGAGGAAATATCCACCTTCTTTTTCAAATTCCACTAATCAAATAGCCACTGGTAAATGGATCATTACAATTTGAAAAATATTTTATATTATTTAATATATGAAACATGGAAAATTGATTTTTTAATGTTTATAATTTGGATAAATAATAAAATTAGAGGAGGAATCTTATCATAAACACAAGAATCCAAGAATAAATTATGTCTATTGAGGGGAATGAAATTAAATGAATTTTCTTCAACAAAAACACTCCTAAATTTCATGGATCAAAAATGGAAAAATAATTACTTGAGTTAAAGAACAACTATAATTAATCATTTAGTACTTATGAATAAAATAATGCAATAATAGTGATGTACAATTATGGTATTCTTGTCCCACTAGAAATGAATCTCCATCTATCTTGTAGGGGCTTAAAACAATGTCTTCAAAATGAATTCATTGTAAAGTACTTAAGTGGCCATGATTAATTTTTTTTTTCTATTTTCTCAACGTAGATATTGAGAATTCAGTTACATGGTTATCACATAGTTTTAATGAGAAAAGGAAAAACTTATTCAATGTAAATTCTAAATACTATTTTGAGATGAAAATGGTTCTTCCATCATTCTAAATGTGTGGATGTAAGCATCAGGAAATATTCCTAAAGGAATTGTTAATTTGATCTAGCGTGGAATGGAAAATCATCATGAAATCAAATGTTCAATTGATAGAAAAATAAATATAATGAATTATATAGAGAGAATTTTCCATATAATACCAAACCAACACTACAGCATTTCAACTACAAGGAATATGGTCATTATGAAAACCAGTTCGCAAATACAATGTTTAATGATGATGATCAGAATCAAAAAACTCATAAACTAATAGAAAAATATAAATCCCGGGTATTCACTAGTTCAAGTGAGTGGTATGATAATGAAGCAGTGAAAGGTACACTAAATATCTACTCTCAAACTACGAATGTCTTATTTGATTATATATATATACCCCATATTTTATATATAAAGACATTTCTCAAGATATCACAATACCACCAAAAACAGATGTTATGTTACCATTGAAACCCCTTAATTGTATGATGATAGCATCTTATGTCTATGATCCATCAATGGTTAATGATTGTAGGAGTGTATTTCTGGGATGAAATTTAATTCATCCTCTTGTTGAATTAAATTTTTTTGGGGAATTGATTATCTTTCATTAAATAAATCCCACATCAATAAAATACCACATCAATTTCCGAGTAAAAGAAGTTACATTCGATATTCCAAACCAACATTTGATCACTTATTAGTGTGATGCAAATTGAACTTCTGATTGAAATTAAATCCATAATATTGTAAATGATTCATATAAAAATGGGTTAATGATCTCATATGGTTTTGGAGAAACACATCCTCAAATATATGCTTATCGTGCAATAGAATATTGATGTCTCTCTAGAATAGTTTTCTAGTCGCCCACTAAATTATGATGTTATATTTTTAATATATATCTTTCCTTGTGTAACACCTATTTACAATACTTTATATAGAATTTCCTTGATTGTATTACAAGAACAAAAGAATCATATCTAAGGTAATATTGAAAAGGGATTCATTCAGATAAGTGCATCACCTCTAGGTGAACCTGTTCGGTTTGTGTTGAAGAATGAATGGTCATTGTGAGGTCGTATTGATTGTCCAGAATAGAACTCGATTAGTATCTAAAGTAATTACTCTCTATCCTATTTGGATGAATTTTTTCATCAACTACAAGGATCTCAATAATTTTACATGTTTCATTGTTGTTCTGTATACCATAAATTTAGTTTCTGAAAGGAATGTATAGTTAAAATAGTATTCATCACAAGGTATGGAGAGTATGGATTTATATTGATTCAACTTGATCATAATAATTTCCCTTATATCATAACAAATTTAATGAATATATTCTTTATAGATTACCAAGACCAGTATTAAAAAATCCTTATAGATAATATTATTATTTATTTAAAGGGAAAGGAAGATAATGATGATCATTTTAGAATTATACTCAATACCATAATGAAGGAGAATAATTATGAAATAATAAAAATATGTGAATTTTATCTTCAGAATGATCCAATATTTTTTATATAATCTCATGTGGGTGTATATCAGTGAACCTTAAAAGAAAAAATTTATTGAACATTGTCCCAAACTATCCTCTATGAGTAAGATCCATACATTTCATGGTTTATATAGATATTATCATAACATTCTGGATATTTTTTTTGACAATATAATTCAGTCAAAATTTTAACATTGAGGGGGACTGATTTCTTTGTGATAGATGAATGTAAGGATTGTTTTATGGAACTCGTGTTTAGGCTGTTTAGCACACATATTCTTACACTACCCTGTAATTGAGAAGGGCTTGTATTCTATGGAGACACATCAAATATGATATTGTATTTCAAGATCATTCAAAGGGATAAGGTTATATATTTTTCCTCATTAAAATTAAAGGTATATGAAAAAATTACCTAATTCACAATTTAGAGTTAGCTATTGTAATTTTTTAATTAATGATATTGAGTCATTATCTCAATAGAGAAAGGGGTGACATATATAATCATTAAAAAGGATAATTTTTTCACTCAAAAAATATAAACATGTTTCAAGTATTTTTTTTGTAGTTAGGTAATGATTATGACTAATAAATATATTACCACCCTCGGAGAGTGAATAATTTAGAAGATTCACTATGTCAAAAGAAACCTTATAGATAATCTATTATGAGGGTAAAAAATGATATGACATTTCTAGACATAAAAACGATGGATCTTGAAATCTTGATGGAATGGGGAAATATTAAATTTTTTCAATGAGTGTTCTTCCATCTATCCATTTTTCTATTAAAGATGTTCAAATGGGAGATTTAGAGCAATAAAAAAATCTAAAAAATATTTGTGAGTTTAACAATGATTTATATGGAATAATAATGCTCATGAACCCCATTTGTATCCCTTATAAACCATATTTTAAGAATTATCTAATAAATGAATCCTACATTTATTAATTCTCTATTCATCCTAAATGTATATAGATATAATGATATTTGAAAGTGTATTTCTAGTGAGATTCCATAAAGAGAGATTTTGTAGAGTATGTTTCATGATGCTTGGAATATCAGCACTTGGAATGTCAGAATGTTAAGGATTTGTGATAGATTTCAAAGGGGATGTTATATTGATTACCATAATTGAATTTAAATTTCAAAAAATCACCATGGATTTTTTCATCAGACTCCCTAAATAATCTTAAGGGAATTATTCTATTTGGGTTGTAGTTGTTCACTATAAAAATTGAGAACAATTTCATTCCATTAGAGAAGACTTATCTATTAATCAACATACATAGTTAAACATTAAGAAATTTGTGACAACTAATGGTGCACCAATATAAATTTTATCAGATCAGGATGTGTGGTTTACTTTGTTATTTTGGAGAATTCATCAGATTGATTGAGATACAATGTTTAGATTCATAAATTCTTATAATCATCTGACCTATGTATAGTTTAAGAGGAATATGAAAAATCTAGATTACTTGTTTTGATATTTATCTATATATATTGATGGTATTTGGGATAAACACCGTCATTTGGAGGAATTTTCATAAAAAAATAGCTTTCACTCTATCATTTAGATGGATCCTTATGAAGTCCTTTACAGTAGGATGTATAGAACTCAAACATGTTGGGATGAAGTAGGATATATAAATAAATTCATTTCTAATCAATCTGAGGAAATGGTAGATGATTCTACATCAATTCAACTACTATTAAGAGAAACTTAGAGTTATCAGATCATTTATGCTGACAATCGTTAGAATGTTAATGAGTATGATATTTCTGAAAAGGTATTCATACAATTATATCCCTTTAATATGGAGATTATTTTTTGAAATAAGGTCAATCTAATACAAAGGTATATCAATCCTTTTGAAATTAATAATTGTATTGGGATGCTAGCTTATCAATTGGCGCTTCCACTAAATCTCTTTAGTGTTATTGATGTGTTACATTTATTTCTATTGAGGAAGTACATAGATGATCCTTCTTAAGTACTAAAATTAGTAGATATACTACTAGAGAATGATCTATCTATAAAAATAAATGATAGAGTTTTTGGATCATTGATATAAAGTTCTAGGATTCCAGACAACTTACCTAGTCAATGTTTTGTGGTGAAACAAAAAATTTGAGGAAGATACTTTAAAGCCTGAGGATGTGATAAGGTAGTAGTAGCCTCATATGTTTTTATTAGAGTGATAAATTTCAAGAGAAAACATAACATTAATGAATTATAATGTAACACCAAGGTATTTTTATGAATTTTATCTCTTTCAATAAATTGTTTTCTGTGATATATTGGTTACACACCACATTGAGTTTAAAAAAACCATGTAAAAATATTAAAATATTATGTGACAATTATTTCATAGTCGTTGGATTGGTGGGTGTGAATATTAAAAAATAAAAAATGAAAAATATATGTCCTACACATTTATAATGTGAATTCATTAGTTATCAAATGATTAAAATAATAACAAAAATTATTAAGATATAAATGTTGTTGTTTTTTAAAAATATAATTTTTTAACACAATTAAATTTTGCAAATAAATAAAATTAATATATATGGATGAATGATTTTGATTTATATAATATTCTCTTGATAAAATGTTTTAATCATTAAATTAATAATCTACCACTCATTGGAGAAGAATGAATATAATTTTATGCTTAAAATAAAATTTTTCCAAGTTAAAATTTGTAACATTTTTTCACACGTATAGTAAAATTAATTTATATAACTTATAGTTATTCCATTAGTTAAAATCAATTAAATGTTTATAATGTGAGGATTAAAATTTGGTAAATCGGTCCCTATATTTTTTTCAATATGAATAGTAACCATTGTAAAATTTATCACCTCAATAATGGGAAAATTAGGTTAATAATGAATAAAAATAAGTTATAAGGCTATAATTATTTATCTTATTTGATATTGTAAAATTGAATTTCACCCTTTAAAACACTGCCTTGAAATTTATTTTTTAATGGAATCATGTTCAAAAAAATTATTTATCTATTATATAAATCAAAGAATGTTGCAAAATGTCACTCACTTGGATTTAAACAATGTTTATGTGTCGACATTAGAAAAAGTATTAGATAAAATGATTCATAATAGTAATTTTTTGAAACATGAAATTTTATTCATGATTATAAATTATTTATAAATTTTATGTATTATATTATAACACAATGTTCTTTCAAAATGTGAAAATACCAATTATTCAAAAAGTAAAAAATAAAATAAATGATTTTAAAAATAATAAAAGTGAAATAATTTGAGTAATTTAACGATTTCCATGAATTATTTAGTTTAATATGCAATTTTATAAGATTATTTTCAAATTAAATATTTTTATTTTAGTCTTTTAAGTTAAATAAAATGAATATTTTCAATATAGGGAATAATTTTTATATATAAATAATATATTATTAAATTATATAAAAATCATAAAAATATTATCATAATGTATGGTGGATGTGATATAGTCAAAACTGTCATAAACTTGCCAATAACTGTCCAAATGCATCTTTATATGAAAAATTACAACCCTTTAATATTGAGAAATGTATTACTGAATATAAAATTAAAATTGGTTAACTAACGGTCAATCAAACTGATATGTTTTTTTTTCTATAAAAAACATTTCTTAATCATATTCATTGATTATATTACTAACCTATGCCACCTTATCTTGGAATCCTTATCTTTTTGGAGGTTGTTGGCTGGTGAATAAATTTATTATAATATAATCTTTTGAGAAATTTCAAATGTTTCCCTCTCCACAATTACCAACGAGAACTTCCTCTATCACATCATTACACCAAATCGACCATCCTAGATCATCAAAACTCGACCAATATTTATCTAGACATCCCTTGCCACATTTTAATGTTTATTATCATCCCAAAAGACAATCCCTAGAGCCTTATAGATGAGTTCTATATGAGTTATTTCAATGAAGATGTGGCTAGAGTGCTTTCAAAGCAAGGCGAACTCAAGGTAAAAATTTCACATCACATTCTTATTGTTGATCAGTATTGATTATAACTTTTCATAACATTATAAAATATTATCATCATCCTCTGAAATAACATTTTTTCCCTCTTCTATAGTTATTTCTTAAAAAATGTTTTTTTAATTTTACACATCTTGTATTCTATAAAGAAATAATGTATTTTGGTAAGGATAAAATTCATCATTTAACTCATTGATTGAAAACAGTTTATCCTCCATAAAACTTTTTTCTAATGTTTTATTAATAATGATAGTATTTTTCTAAAAATTTGTTTTTTAATTCATTAATTCCATTGTATTACTTCTTTAAAATAGATCTGAAAGGATTTTTTTGTTTTTTATAAACTATGTACATTGTGAATTTTCATGAAATTGAATAGAATGATTTTTTGTTATTATAAATTATATAAAATGAATGGTTTTTCCCACCATAATAAATAATTTTTTCATTGATGTTTCCTTGAAAGGTTCACATGGTTCTTCTCAATGGAAATGTTTTCCTTCATATTTTATTATTTTATTATTATTGACATCAAAATGGAAATGTTATTTTCTTGAGAATGTTTTAGTGGTATTTTAAATGTATTTCAATTCATAAAATAAATAAACACTAAATTTCAATTATGATTTTCTAAGGATATTATCTCAACATGTCATCCAAATTATTTATCTATATGGTTTATGAATATATTAAAAAACTATTAACCCCATTTCATTTCCACATGTTATGCTGTAATGAAATGATCTAATGTTTATGAAACCCATTTCTTTTATTGGTTTCATGCTCTAATGAATTTTTTTAATCCATTAAATTTCATTGGTGATGATAGGATGAATAATTTATGATCATATAGAACACATATGTATGATATTAATTATGTGATGGGTGTGACCTATATCTCAATCCAATGCATTGTGTAAATATTGAAATCTAATGAGATAAATAGTACTGGGATGGTGAGTGAACAAAATTCAGTGGGACATGTTATCCACAATGATAGTATTGGGAGTGATCTATGACTACTACGAAGATTTAGGGATTGAAGAAATTCCACTATAGTAGTCTTGGATATTATCCATGACTACTAGGGAAAAGATTTTCTAGGATTTTGTGAATGTTATTGTTCCCTATTCTATGTCAATATTATGATCTCATTGTTCATTTTTTTTATTCTGTTATGACTAATGTCTTATAACCTATTATGATTTATGCCATGACTCTAGATTATAATCTATTATAAGGATGGTATGGATTAAAAATTCTATGATATTATTTTTATAGCATTTTTCTCATATTATTCTTGTATGATCAATCATGTATCCCTTGTTTACCCTTACTCACCATTATTTATCACTCTTTCTTTTGTTTCTTTAGTGATATTATGAATATTTGTATTATGTATGATATGTCTAAGAAAGTTAACTGCTATGATGATATAATTGGGAGTCTAGGTAGATATTTTATATATTTTTTTATTAACATTGAGAGTTTCCAATGACACTTGATGAAAATTATTTTATCATGGATCGAAATGTCGAATAACGATTAATCATCTATTAATATGTATTATATATTTATGAAAAGTATGTGTCACTATATAAATGATACAAATGAGAAGTTTTATATTGACTTAGAACAATAAATGTTAAATATATTAATTTTTCAATTATTTTAAATATATAGACGAATTTCAAAATTATTGAACAGGTTATTTATTTAAATTTCTACCTAATACAAAAAAATATATGAAAAGACAAATTTCTTATATTAAAAATATTATCATAATATAAATGCTAATAAGAAATGTTATTAAATTTTTTCTATGATAATAATTATAAGTAAAATATTCTTTCATTGTTAATTAATTTATAATAGTAAAAAATATAATAATTATCTAAAACACTTGTGCATGGTCAATGTTGAGGTTGTATATGAAATATAAAAGCCAAATAGTGTGAATTTAAAATATTTTTATTGATATTTTATAGATTAATTCAAGTCTTAAACATTTTTCCTTGGTATCTGTGGTCGGTTTTAATTATTTCTATATTTAAATATTAATTTCATATATATTTATATATTTTTACAGCTAAATTATATGAATAACCAATTAAAATAATATAAATGTTTCAAAATGTTAAAAATGATTTGAAAATTGATAAAAGGTCCTAAAAGAATATATCAATTCATATTTGGATGTTTGTGGTTCTACCATATACTAAATTTCGGATTTATGACCCACTTGAATGTTTAATATTTCATTTTAATCCACTAATTATTGAATATCACTGAAAAATCCATCAAATATACTCTTTAAAAGGTCAATCATTTGAACAATTATAGTACATATCTAATCATAATATTACTACCAAATAACTATACAAACTCCCAATTTCATTTATGTAGTGATTTTTCCTTCAAAAACTCCCTCATTTGATGGTGTTACACTTGATCCAAATGAGTCGATTCAAAGATCATGATATGGGTTCTCCTATCACTATATTGTTTCATATTTATGAAATTTTTTCCTTAAAAACATTTGAATAATTTCATTATTTATCTGAAATGATTAAATTTATATGTTATTAAATCACTTTTTATCCATTATTGAGGAATCATTACTTGTTTCCCAACTCATAAAAAACTTTTAGTAAGTCCTACTATGCTAAAAGATGGGATTACAATCAATTTATTTGAATTACCCACTTTCCCTATACATTAATATATGTAACCTATAAATATAATTTAAAAATATTATTTTTGTTTTACTATAATTTTTTCGAGAACTCAAATATTTATATATTTTCCTTTTCTTTTAATCCCTTTTATAAAATACTGATCACCTATGGTAGTATTACACTACCAAAGTTGATAATGTCATATAATCATTAACTTATGTCTCTCATTAATATTCCCAATTGTTTAATTTACTTATTTAATGTCACATTAACAATAAAATAGAGTCTTATTTATTATTTTATAGATACAACATATCCTTTATAATAATGATAATAAATGTATTCAATTGAATCCATTTTGATGCATCAAAATCAACCACACAAGGGATGTTTTTCCAAATTTTAGGTATCTAGGAAAACAATGAAATAATTTTATTTTGAATTACACTAGACGTAACCTAATAATTCATGATCTTAAGGAACTATAGGAAAATTATAACATACCATTATATTTATATCAATATTTTTCCAGAATTTTAAAACAAAAAACCACAATATAAATGACATATTAAAAATAATAATATATTAAATTAATAATAAAAGTTAATAATTGAACAAAAAATATATATAATAAAATGAAACATGTATGGAATTATAAATAAAGGATATAATTATTAGTATTATATTATTCATGAAGAAAGATGTTTTATGAATCAATTCGATAATGAGGGTAACTTTTTTATTTTAAACATTAACACTAATTTTTTTTCTATATTTATCTCAACACCCTTTATATAAGGATTCTAAGCAAATAAAGTGTCAAATACTTATTTCAATTTTATATTATTATATTTCTAACATTCATTTTCGTTTCAATAGTGAATTATTTAAAGCATATTTTTTAAATCCTTTTATTTTCTCGGGATATCATTAATATTTACATTAATCGTTCGAAATAAAATATCGCATGTGTTTTATTCATGACACAGTACTTGGACAGAAAATATTCTTATTATTAAGCTTAGGTAAATCCCTAGAATTCATTGGGTAATGATTTACACTCTTTTCCAAATAAATTGGAATTAAATGAATTGGTTATTCCATTACTCGAGATTATAAGTGAAATTTTAAAAGTTATTAAGAGTGCTTATAATGTTCAATTAATGTTTCACTAAAATAATATTAGCATAATGCTTTCTTTTGTGTTTTATTTATCAAATTATTTTTGAAAATAAGATCATTTTGTTATCTAATCAATGATTTTGATCTTATATGAGCTCAAGGGTTATTACACAAAAAACATTTATGTGGTTTTTCCTTTATTTAAATAGACTTATAGGTTTTCATTCCTTCTATACCCTTTGTTGATATTTAAATGCTAATCCAATGTTTTCAAAATAATTTTTACAATGTTTATTGATTATTGGGATCAATAATTAATTCAAAGTTCATGTTCTCAGGGATTTTCTTAAATGAATATTTTTTTAATTTTAATAACTTATTTTGTGGAAAAAATTTAAATTGTGTATAATTGTTTTTTATGAAATGGAATTCCAAATCCTCAAAAAATGTAAAAATAATTTTTTTGGGGATGTATGGTATGAAGGAGTGTTATAAAACATGTAATTATGTTGTGATAATGTCAGGATTTTATTGTTGATGTCATAAAAAGTTTTGGATAATGTTAGGAATTTGGATGTTAGTAAAAAAATAATGAAAAGTCAATTTAGGGACACTAAATTGGTTTTAAGGGAATAATAACCATTTGTTATTATATTACCATGATAAAAGTTTTTCATAATAAGTTATTACTAATTATTATATATAGGCTATAAATATTTTAGATTTTTTTTACACAGGGTTAACATAGTGAATAATGTTTGACTATAATAAAATTATAATTCCATTTTAATAAAAAACCTATAATGGTTTTTAATGGATTGAATATTTTTGTGGATATTTATACTAAATTAACAAAGTATATAAATATTGGTTATAATCCTAGTGTTGAACAAATTATTTATAAAGTTAAATATGAATAGTTGAGCATTTAATGTGATAACATTTTACATCATTTGCTGGAACTATAGAAATGGAGAAATATTATTGATGGATTAAGGATATAGTAAAGATAATTGATTTTGGGATATTTATAGCCACATATGGTAAATTTTTTTCTACTTTGAAGTTAAATTCAATCATAGATGGTCTCTAGTTACGAAAACCAAATAGAAGAACTATATTTATTCCATGGAATGTAATGTATTTATAAATATTATTTTGAAATGTATTTTATTAAATTTTATCCTCCTATAACTGAGTGGAAGCTATTATAGTCAAGGAAAAAATCTGAATGAATCATTTGATTCTTAAAATCAATTTTTACCAGATTGGCATAGTAAGCATTAAATTTTATTCTATAGCATAAAATTAAAATTTATTTATTTTACAATGTTTTGAAACCAATTATACAAATGAATATGTTTATATTTTAATTTTAGATTAATATAGAAATTGGTTAACGTTCTAAGAAGGTTGAAATTATGTTTTTTTACTCTTATATATCTCATAAAATCATTGATAAGTAGTGATAATGGTTGCAAAAAATAGGGGAAACAACCAAAAAATATAAATGCAAGTGAACTCAATTTATAACATGACATAAATGTTGTGAACATATTTATAAAGAGTGTCTTATGAGGTTAAGGAATTATTATCAGTTTAGTATATTTGGTAATATATCTCATGATTAAAAAGAAACGAGTAATTATCATATCAATACTGGAGATATTGTGAACTGAAGTCTTATAAATGTAGTGTTCTGGTAGTGAAATACATTAATTGTATCAAGATTTATGATCATAAAAAAATATTTTCAAATAATAATATTAAATGATGAAATCATAAATATTTTATATATAATGGTGTGCCAAAGATATTTTATAATACTAAAAAAATTCATCTATAATATAGTTTATTAACAAATACCTTATTTGTTTATAAATTTTCTGAAAATGTCTTCTTTCATTTTTGGATCAAAAAAATCAATCTTTTCAGGGAAATTTAAACTAGTATTAAAATATACTAATATGAAAGGGAGACAAATATTTTAGTAAAAACTATTCATGGAGGTATTGTAGTAACAATTATTTATTAAAATTTTCTTATAATAGTCTATGATATTTCTTTACCAAAAAGGAAAGTGTTTGTAACTTCCCATTTATGAGTAACACCCAAAGGTCCCCCATACCCAGTTTTTCACATGTCCTCAAACACATTTCCCAAAACTCCAGAGGATACCGACTAACAGTGAGTGACTTATGTGTGATAGTGTGGAAACTATTCCTGAATTGGTAGAGCATGCGTAGTGGAACAAAAAATAATAAACAGTAGCGGATGAAAAATACCATAAAATAATAAACAAAGGGAGAATGGATGTAAATAACAACAGGAGCACATATATGAATGATTCAAGTCACATATATCTAGGAAAATATCCAAACAAGAAAATATGATAGAAATACAACTAAAACAAAGTATAAAGAAAACAAGTAAACTCTCGTGGCATTGCAAGCCTCAGCTTGGTCCCATTCTCTCCATCTCCATGGCAATCAAGTACCTAGTGAAGAACTGCAGTTGCCCTTATCTACACCTACAACCATATAATCTATTTGGGTCCAAAATAATGAGCCAAATAGGGTGTGAGACGACTCCCAATAGGCAATATCACGACCCCGACCCTAGAAATTTGGAATCGGTGCCTGAAACATGGTGTACAGTTTTTTTAAATACAACCATATAACAAATATACATCTTATCTCAATATAGAGGATTGATTCAGTTTAGGTTATAGAAAATTAGATGATGCTGAAACACTTCTTCCAAAAACATGATAAGTCTAAACGTCATATTGACTTCTTCACATAAGAGTACTCAAATCATTGAATAACATACTTACTCTTGTAAAACATAAATTAAAACATATGGTGAGAAATAGAATTCCAGTAATGTGTTTAAAAACAATTGATGAATTTTTATTTTTACAAATCTACCTTTTAAAATAAAAGAAATCATAAAAAAAATTCCTAAGGGAAAGCCATTTCTTTATAGAGGCACATCATCAATATATTCAAAGGTTACTTGCAAGCATTCTTTCAGAAAGACCATTCCCAAAAGATTTATGTGTTCACTTAAAAACATATATTACCTCATGAATCTGAGTGCACAAACGTATTCATGAAATGTTCATAATTCATCAATTGGTCAATCTAAATCTAAAAACATTGTTGAAAACATAAGCATTCATATACTGATACGTGAGCACTATAAAAATGAAATTCACCAAGATTTAACATTAGATACCCTTTCCTTGTATAAATAGCCTTTTTCATACTTGGATATACTTTATACCATCATTTCCATTATCATAGAATATTCTTAGCGAAGGGATATTCTGTTAGTTAAACAATCCCTTGGTTGATCATTTACGATTACATAATGAGGTAATGTATAATGTCGGACTTTGTCAAGGCCTTACGCCAAGACCGTATGGGTTAAAACCCAACATAATTGGGGTTAAGAACCACACATGGTTGTGAACAAAGCTAGAAACATTTTCACAAATCATTTCACTTAACTCATGAGATTCATCACTTTACCTAATGCTTAGAAGCGCTGTATCATTCCGGGTGCGCCCGTCACATAATTTAAGTCTAATACATTAATCATATGCCTTATAATGGTTTTATATTCATTGATTATCATATTTACATTATTATTCCAAAATATTGTTTATATACATGTTCATAACTGAAATGGATTATGCCAAAATATAAAAATAACTTGATTTAATGGCTTTATATTTAACAGTGTCATGCATAAACTAACACAACACACTATTTCTTATATAGTAAGAACTAGTACAAATAAAATAATGTGTTTTCACATGGAAATAAATCCTTTGCAATAAACCCTTATGAATGTGACCATTTCTAAATCATGTTTTCTTGTTTTAACATTGTGATACTCATTTAATCCATGAAATTTTGATCATTATATAATCGTTTTAAAACCTAACCTTAAGTAGTCATAGTGATTTCTTAGAAAAAATTAAAAAATAATGCATAGTTGAAAAATCATTATCTCATGTAGAGTTTATTTTTTTTTGTAAAAGGTGAAATAATCACATCATCTTATATATGCATGTAATCTTTTTTGCTTAAACATAAAAAAACAATTTTACAACATAGCTATAATTTAATTAAACATGGGTAAAAAAGAATCAAAATACCTATATTTATACTCATATGGGTATGAAACCAATATAAACCCTTTACAAAAGATTTATAATTGGGGTTTTCACTACATGAAACAATATTTAGTAAATTCTTAAAACATAATTTCATCACTATTTATAGGTTTCGTGAAAACCCCATTTCTGATTTATGTCATAAACCTACATATATATGTAGAAATATATATTAATACATAATCATTTAAAACATGGGTTTTACATATTAAAATAAGAAGAAATAAAATTGTTTCATGGGTTATGTGTTTTTAGTATATCGTTTTAAACAAAACATCATTATAGAATAAGAAATACCCAAAATAGTTTCATTTTATGTAAATACGATTATATATATATATATCGTTCTTATGGTTCAAAACATGATTAACCCACTGAAAGTGCTTCTTACCATATAACATCATTGGAACATTGTCAATTTCCTTTAGAGAACACAAACCAGGTAGGATTAGAGTTATTCAGAATTTTATGTACTTATATACATATATGTATAACTGTGGAAAAAAATAAAAAATGGTTTTTCATGTAGAAAAATAAACATATATTTCCTTGACTGGGTTGTATACTTCAAAAACACATTTAGAAAACCTTATGTGAGATAAAATTAAGATTTATTATAAAAGTACATATACATGTTTATAGATTCATTTATACACAAAGGTATAAAATATTTAACAGAATAAATCATAGAAAATTGATCCCTTAACTAGATTGAAGGAGGAGGGGAAGCTTGGGAAGGCACGAAGGAGTAGCTAAAGAACTCAATGCAGAATTGAGAGAATATGAACACCCATAGGGATTATATGAAATATATGATATAATATATAAACCATATATATTATTTGTTTATAACAACATGTGAGGAAACCTGAGACCTACCCGGCTTAAAAAAATATTGAGGGTAAGTTTTTATGGAAAAAAAGAGAGCAATGAAGGGTCCACCGGTGTCATGGTTAAAGAACAAATGGTGAATGTGGGTGTGGAATAAGGAACTAGTGTGAGGGATCTAAGACCAAACCGAAATGGACGGTTCTGATCACGTGCGAGGAGATCTGTCAGTCAAGATCCCATTTTTCCTTAAAAAAAATTCCCCGCATAAAAATGGGACACGATTCGCCGGTTCCTTATAAGGATGGAGCTCCCATCCTATGCTCAGAATTCTCCTTCTGTCCCACCTAGTACTGCCTCGTACCAGTGTTTTGCAGGCACACTTTGTGCCCCCCCCCCCGTCATCGTACTTCCCCGTATGGGGTATCTAAACTTAGATCATATATGTGTACTTGAGGCACGCGCACATTCCCATGGGCCAGCTTGAGCTGAGGCTAAATACTAGGCTCGTCCGTTTAGAGTGTGCTACCTCTTTCGGCCAGGCTAGAGGTCTAACCCTTGTGGGGTAAACTTTTTTATAAAAACCCAACTATAAATATTTACTATAAAATCATAGAAAAATAAATATATTCATTTTAATTATATAGTGAATATCTTAAAATTTTTAAAACATGATTTTTATTTTATAAATTGGATGGTCAAAGCACACAAATCAAATTATAGAATAAATTTTCATTAATAAATGTATTCTTAATCATGTTTTCAAATTCAAAAACATAATGCACACCTCTTTCAGTATTTTTAATAAAACACCAATTTTTTCTTTTCAAATCCGTTTTAAACCTTAATACATTTATCCTTTCAAAATTTATAGAAGATTTTCAATTATGAACATGTTTTAAAGGTATGACATTAACATAAAAGACTCAAAAATATCAATATTTTTAAATACTTTGACATAGAAAAAATAGAATTCCCAAAAGCTCTAATTATAGCCATATAAGATTCATCAGTCACTTAATGTGGTAATAGTAGAATTAAGGACTTCTATAAACTTGTATCAGAGTGTTCTATGTTCTTGAAGATCTAACGAAGATGGTGGAAATCATTCAACTAATGCTCAGTACAGCTGTTGTGGTTATGCCCATGATGATATCCATTCTGATTGACCTGAAGGATTTTCACTATTTACTGTGTCTTGTGGTTGCATTAGGTGGCCTCCCAGTGACACTAATATGGTTTTTAGTAAGTATTTTTGGGTAGTATGGTTTCTTTTGATCTTCCTATAATGTGAACAGTTTTGTGTTTAATTAAATAAAATTCCATGAATTTATTTTGTATGTTTTGTTCAGATAACATGAAAATTAAACATAATAAAACCATAATATTAACATTACATGGGAAAAATGTTTGAGGGAATCACATTATCCCCCCTTAACAGAAATGGTGTCCTCACAATTCATTTCACATAACTATGATAAAAAGACTCTCTGATGTTCTTCACCACATCCCCCACCGTAGAGGATCTCATGTGTGGTATGCTGAATACCCAAATTGGTGTTCAATTATTCCTCTTCCCTAGCCCAGACACACCTCAGACAGAAAGGGTTAAATTCTTACATTGTAAACTCAGGCTTCCATAGGGGGGCTCGAATGGTAGAATGTATAGAGATGATTGAATGGAAAAAATCTTTGAGAACTCATTGAAATGTCTCTTCTCTGAGAATGTCAATGTCATAGAAATATCATACAAACTAAAACTCATCACATAGTGCATATAGGCTACATGAAGGTTCCCTTCCAAGGAAGCCTCTTGAAACCTTTCCTTGGCTGTGATGTTTTAGAATATTGTGAATCATAAGAAAACACCTTCATTATACTTTCCCATTCACTTATACTCGGCGAGTTGGAAAGTGGCTATGCAGTGGTAGATATAGGAATTTCCTTAGTAGGAGTGGAGAATTTCTGTACTATTCAATACCTTGTAGTGATGTTTTCATGTTCTTTTCATGTTTGTGAAGGTAAGGTATTATTATTCATAGGTTCTCACCTTAATGTCTTTCATTACCTCAATAGGAAGAGATAAGATATCAGTTTTCCATTCTATCTGAAAATAATAAAAAAATAATTCATGAAAGTCCAATAAGTGATGTAAAAACACTTAAAAGTAGGATAATGAAAAAACAACATGTTGTATTTTCATAAGACAACAGGTACACAACACCTATCACTAATGGTTTCCCCAGTTCTCGGTTACATGAATCCCCAAAATAATTTTGAATCTCTCAATATCTCTGAACCCAATGCAAACCAGGAAGTCTGGTTCAATCTCATGGGTACACTTTTGGTGACTCCATAGTGATACATGATGGGTGTAAAGCTGGAAGGCCTCAATTTTAAGTATTTCAAAGTCCATTACTAGACTATAATGGCCATATGACAATATTTGGCGCATATATTTTGCACAGAGGACACCCTCTACTGTAGCTTCTTGAAAATCCTTGAGGGACTAGATGCCTTCTATTACGGTGAAGCATCTAAAAAGACCCTCTATGTACTTTACTAGAAGATCATATGAGGGAAATTGGATTTTGATCAAAAATAGGTAGTCTAAAACAACTCCCCGGTGGATTTGAAGTACATGGAGAGAATTTAAAATGTTGTAGAGCTGTTTTCATGTCATACTAATGTGTTCATAGTTTAAAAAGTTTTCACGGCTGGCTATGGAAACTATAGTTTCTAGAGCCTCAATAAGAAGATACAAAAGACTGATATTTTCCTTTTTCATCTGAAAATAATTAAAATATCATACATAGTAAGGCCTAAGTTAATTTTTTTTATTCAATTCTTTTTTTATAGAGATGTATGATCTGAACCTCTAATATCAATTGTCATGACCCCGATCCCAGAAGACTGGAATTGGTGCTTAAAAATTGGTGTGCAATTTTGATTTACAATACAAACATATAAAAATTACACATCATGTCCCAATACAGAGGATCAATTCAGGTTAGGTTTTGGAAATTCAAATGTTGCTGAAACAATTCTTCAAGAAAATGATAATTCTATGCTTCATATTGATGTCATCACATAAGAGTACTCAATGATTGGAATAATATACTAAATCCTGTAAAAAAAATTAAAATGTAGGGTGAGCATAATAATGACTAGTATGGGGTTTTAAAACAATTGAAGAAACTCAATGATTAAAACTACCAACTTTGAAAACAAAAGAAATCATAAAACATTTTATGTAAGAGGAAAACATTTCGTTCTAGACGCACGTCGTTTATATTTTCAAAAGATACATGAAAACGTTATTTCAAAAGGACCATTCACACAAGATTTATGTGTTTACTTAAAGACTTCTATTACATCATGAATCTGAGTGGACATACGTATGAAAGAAATGAGCATAATTCATCAATTGATCAATCCAACTTTAAAAGCATAGTAGTTAACATAAAAATTCATATCATGATTCTTCAGCACTAAAAAAATGAAATTCACCTACCTTTAGAATTAGATTCCCTTTCCTTGAATAAATATCCATTTTCATACTTGGTTATTCCTTATTACATCATTTTTATTTTAATAGAACATTCTTAGACAAGGGATATATTATTAGTCGAACAAACCCTTGGTTGATCATTTACCATTACATAATGATGGAATGTATAATGTCAGACATTTTCAAGGACTTGCATTGAGACCGTAAGGGTAAAATCCAAAAATAATTGTGGTTAACTATCAAACATAGTTGTGAACAAAGATAACATCTTATTCAAACGTCATTTCAATCAAATCATGAGATTCATCAGTTTAACCAATGCATTGGAGCGTTGTGTAATTTAGGGTGCACCCATCACATCATTTAAGTCCAATACATTCTTTATATGTCATAGTATGGTCATATATTCATAGGGTATCATACTTTCCTTCTTATTCCATAATCCTTTTCACATAAATGTTCATAATTAAAAAAGAATTATGCAAAAATTTAAAAAGAACTAGACTTGTTGGATTCAGATTTAACAGTGATGGTCATGAACTAAAACAACACACTCTTTCTTACATAGTAAAAACTTGTACTCATAAAATAATGGGTTATCACATGAAAAAAAACCATTGCATTAAACCCTTAATGATGTGACCATTTAAAAACCATGTTTTCATGTTTTAACATTGTGATACTCATTTAATCCATTCAATTTGGATCGTTATATAAAGGTTTTAAACCATATCCTTCAGTAGTTAGAGGCATTTCTTCTAAAAAAATTGGAAAACAACACATAGATGTAAAATTATAATCTCATGTACAGTTTCTTTTTTTCAAAGGAGAAATAATCCAATGAGCTTATATATTCATGTATTCTTTATGCATAAATATAAAAACAATTTTACAACATAGAAAGAATTTATTTAAAATTTGTAAAACCAGAATCAAAATACCAATATGTATACTCATATGGGTATGAAATCAATATAAACCCATTACACATGATGTATAATTGGGGTTTTACCTACCCAAGAAAATATTTAGTAAAATCTTGTAACATCATTTCATCAGTAGGGATATGTATCGTGAAAACCCCATTTTGAATTTGTTACATAAACAAACATATATATATGTATAAATATACATTAATACATAAATATTTCAAACATGGGTTTTGCATATTAACATGAGAAGAAATAAACATGTTTCATGGGTTTCAGGTTTATAGAATATCATTTTAAACAAATCATCTTTAAAGAAGAAGATATACCCAAACTTGTTTCATTTTTTTCTAAATACGATATTATATATATATCATTCTTACGGTTCAAAACATGATTAACCCCTGAAAGTGATTCTTATAATAAAACATCATTGAAAAATTATCAATTACATTTAATGAACTAAAACCAGGTAGGATTGGATTTATTCTGAATTTCATTTATGTATATACATATATGTATAACCATTGAAAAAAATAAAAAAAATGTATATAGAAAAAGAAACATAGAATTTTTTGCAAGGGTTATATACTTCAAAAACACATTTAGAAAACCTTATGGGAGATAATTTTAGGAATCTATATAAAACTACATATATATATGTATAAAGATTCATTTATACACAAATGTATAAAAGTTTTACAACTATAAAACATATAAAATTTATCCCTTACCTCGTTCGAAGGAGGATGTGAGGCTTAGAAAGGCTTGAAGAAGGTACCAGAGAACTCACTGGAGACTTGATAAAGGATTAACACCCATAGGGTTCAAATGAAAAACAGATTTTAATATATAAACCATATATATTATATGTTTATTATAACTTGTTAGGAAAATGGAGACCTACCCGATTTAAAAAAAGACTAAGGGTAAGCCTCTGTGGAAAAAAGAGATAAAGGAAGGGACCACCGGTGTCATGGGTGAAGCAAAAAAGGAGAAAGTGTGAGTGGAATAATCTAATGGTGTGTCACATACTAAGGAAGAAAAAGATTCCATGGGGTGTAAAATCTAGAAAAGAAACAAACAACTAGGATTTGATATAGCCTTGATCTGACAGTCAGGGTGTGTCTGCGAGATTTAATAAGAATGATTGGTCAAGATTAAATTTTGACTTGATTAGGCGGCTATGGAACGATGATGAGTTATAAAAAAAATTAAATATTCATGATTTGATCATGATCAATTGGACGGCGGGTAAAAACGTAGAGAAAAATCTGCGGCTACTTGGGATCAAAGACCGATCCAAAATGGACGGCTCTAATCACGCGCGATGAGATCTGATGGTCTAGATCTTATTTTTTCTAAAAACGTTGTCCCACATAGATACTTGAATTTTTTTCATGGGTTATTTATAAGGCTGGATCTCCCAACCTAAGTTCATAATTCTTCTTCCCTCCTTCCCAATACCGCCACGTACTGGTGTTATATGGGCGTGCTCTGTACCCACTCCGCGTTGTTGTGTCGTCTCGCATGGTGGAACGTGAACAAAATCATCTGTGTGTGCTTGAGGCACATGTACACACCCATGGGATGGAATGTGCTATGGATAAAGGCTAGGATTGGCCTCCTGGCATGTGCTGCCTCCCTATGCCCGACTAGAGGGCTGGCCCTTGCGGGGTAAATTTTTTTATAAAACCAAACATTCAAAATAAACTAAAATCATAAAAAAAGAAATTCATTTGCATTATATATAGAATATCTTAATTTTATAAACCTGTTTTTTGTTTTAAACTTTGTAAGATCAAAATACAAGATTAAAATTATTTTATAACTTTTAATTAATAAACATATTCATAATCATGTTTTCAAATTCTAAAACATAATGCACACCTCTTTTATTATTTTCTTTAAAAAACCAGAGTTGTATTTTCAAATCCATTTTAAACCTTAATTTATTAATTCATTCAATATTAATATAAGAGTTCAAAATATATACATGTTTGAATGATATTAATTTAACATAAAACACTAAAAAATCTCAATATTTATAAATACATTGAAATACCAAAACTATAACTCCAAACAGAAATAATTATAGCCATTAGAGATTCATCAGTCTCTTAAAGGGTAAATAGTCAAATTAAGGCCTTATATAAACTTGAATCAGGGTGATCCAAGTTAAATAATATTTGACAAAGATGGTGAACATCATTCCACTAATTTTCAATACAGCTGTTGTGGTTATGCCTTTGACGTTTTTTTTGGATAGACCTGAAGGATTTTCACTATTTACCAAGTCTCTTTGTTGCATTCGCTGGCTTCTTTGTGGCGTTGATAGTGTTTTTAGTAGGTATTTTTTGGTAGTTTGGTTTCCTTTGATCTTTTTGATATGTAAACACTTCAGTGTTTAATTAAATAAAATTCATTATGTTTATTTTTTATGATTTTTTTGGATAGCATGAAAATTAAAAAGAATAATACTATGAAATTATTATTAAATTTGAAATTGTTTTGGGGCGTCATAGGAAACCACCACATGATTTGTACCTAACTATCAATTAGTATATATAGACGGTAATAAAAGAAATAGAATAAATAAACTTGGAGTACACAAAAGTAAACAATCCAATAGTTTCCATTTACGTTCATTATAATTTAAATTTCATCATTTATTCAAGTATCACAACGGGTTTATTATTAGACTACCTAATAGGACCGAATAAAGTCTTGTTCTTTTGTTTGGAATACATGTCACAAACATTCTATATTTATGTTGAACCTCTGGGTAGATTACACAGTCTGACCCCTCTAGCCATGTAATGTGATAAATAACAAAGACTCTCTGATGATGAAATCACTGTCAATTCCCCCTATGATCTTTCAACAACAACTACAGACTCTCTAGAGAAGATATAAATATCAATTCCCCTTGTGGTCTCTAAAGATAAACTATAAAAACTATGAGGGAGCACTCACCATAAATCCCCCCATGCGGTCTCATAGCATGAAATATAATAGACACTCTTAAGAAGCACCCACTATCAATTACCCCTATTTTCTAACTACATCAGGTTCTAATAGCCTTGTGCAATTCAATCATGCATATATGATATCCACCAAACCATGTAATCTGGACTACTACATGAATATACAAATACAATGCATATCAAAAGCATTTAACAAGAAGAAATTTCAAAAAGTTCCATCCTATCAAGCAAGGAAATGAAACTAGTTCTTCCTCAAATGAAAACTGGACCAAACGACTCTTAACATTAAAACAAGGGTACTTACCCATGGGGTGTTCTGTAAACAAGAAATTTCACATAATTCCACAACCATAATTATTTTCCCAATAATCAATATAAGGAAGATATAACAGGGATCAATTTCTGTAACGTGAAATACCTGAAACATGGGTAATCAGCACTTTTGAATATCAAATCAAAAACAAATGATGAAAGGCAAAAAACCACCCACCTCAACGTTGTACCATGAACCCTCTCAAACATCATCCCTTGAATTGGCCAAGAACTTCGTAGAGATCAACTCAGACCACATATGGAGAATTAGTGGATCAGAGAAGATTCTTCGCTCTTAGTCACTATTAGACCAACCAAGGGTTGAAGGAAGATGATTCTGAGGAATATACATAACCCCAGTCTGATTAGTCAAATAAAAAAAGTACAATGCATGTAATGTTAATGATAACACCATGTATTTTACTCAACTAGCCCCCAAAATTAGAAGTCTTGCACATCACCCCACATGGCCATGTCTTGACCATTACATGCCCAAGATGTAGTCGTACATGGTAACATGGTATACGACATGTACTCCAATGTAAACAGTTGGTAATTAAAAAATACCCACATACTCTTCTTATTCTCAAAAACAACTGAAATCAAGATCCATGCCTGAAACGAAGATCTAGGTTCATAAAAACATCCCCAATTAAATAAATTCATCCCCAAATTCCCTATCAAATTGGAAAATAAGAATAATTAAACAAATATTTCCACTGTGTTCACACATATGTATCCCTCTCCATTGTCTCATCTTGTACTCTCATGTGTTTCCATATCACTTATACCAGAGGAACAAACCATCCATAAATAACCTTCACACTATGATCCACAATCTAGATAGGATGCTCCTCGAACAATGCCTCCACCTCCAACTCAACAACCATGGATACCACTTTGTACCGTCCCAGTTATAGGTTCCCCGTAATGGTTCCCCGTACCTGGTTGGTCACATGGGCTCAATCACAATTCCCTGAATTCCAAAGGGTGTCGACTAGTAGCTAGGGCCTTGTGTATGATATTGGGGAAACTATGACCTCATTGGAAAAGAATGCACAATAGAATAAAAAATAATAAATAGTAGCGGAACTAAAACACCATTCAACAACTAAACAATGGAAAACTAAAAGCAAATAACAACCGGTGGACATATATGAATAGTACATGTCACATATGTCTAGGAAAATATCCAATGAAGACAACATTCTAGAAATACTACTGAGCCAAACCATAAAGAAAACAAGTAGTCTCTTACAGCATCACAAGATCTATTTTGTCCCATTCTTTCGAGCTTCATAGAAATCAAGTACTTAATGATGAAGGGTGCTTTCCCTAATCTACACCTACAACCATGTAATCTTTTTGGGTCCAAAATCATGTCCCAAATAAGGTGTGAGATGAATCTCACTAGGTAACCATCATATAATCTATGCCCAATTGTTAGTGAGTATATATTGTACATAAAACTGTAAATGTAGAAAAGAAAATAGGAGTACACAAATTTAAACAATCCTAAAGTTTCCATTTACATTTATTATAATTTAAGGGTCATAATTTAATCAGGTAAGTATCAAAATAGGTATCTAAGGAAAATACCTACCCTTCCTGAATCCAAGATTGTTATTTGGCTTGGAAGATGCATAAAAAACATTCACTATTTATGTTAACCCTCGGGGTAGCACATACAGTATAACCCCTCATCCCATGTAATGCAATTAATGGAGAAGACACTCTGAGGAAGCACTCACCATTTATTACACCTATGATCTTTCCATAACAACTACAGACTTTCAGGGGAAGCACTCAACCAAAATTCCTCTTGTAGTCTCGTAACATAATCTATAGACACTCTAAGGGAGCACTCACGATCATTCCCCAATGAGGTCTTATACTGTGAAATATAACAGACACTCTGAGGAATCACTCACTGTTAATTACCCATGTGGTCTAACTACACTATGTTCCTACAACCTTGTGAAATTAAATCATTCATAAATGATATCAATCATCCCAAGTAATCTCAACTACTACATGGAAAAATAGTTAAATGCATATCATAATCATTTAATAAGTAGCAATGTCAAATAGTTCCATCTTATAAAGAAAGTAAAGGAAACAAGGTATACCTCATAGGAAACATGGACCAAATAGCCCTAAAAATTCAAACAATGTAACACACCCATGGGGTGTTCCATTAATATGAAATTTTACATAATTCCACAACAAAAACCATTTTTCCAAAAATCAATCTATGGAAGATAAAACAAGGTTCAATTTCCTTTACATGAAATACAAAAAACATGGGTAAATAGAAAATTTGCATATAAAATCACAGAAAAACAATGAATGGAATCAAAACACTTACCGTGACGTTTTACGATGAGCAATATCAAACATTGGCCCTTGAATCGGCCTAGAATGTCATAGATCTATAAAAACGCCCGAAATGTTCAACCTTTAATAACTCACAAAAGAAGAAGAATCTGGAAGAGAGGCTTTAGAATAAGTAATAACACCCTGAGGGGATTTTAACACACATGTCATAGATCGAATTTGACCTTGTATGGAGATACAGTGACTCAAGGAAGATTTTTCACTCTTGGTCACTCCAAGATGAACCAAGGCCAGAAGAAGATGATTATAAGGATTAGACATGATCCCAGTCAAATTAGTATAATAAAATAAAAAGTACACGACGTGTACTATTAATGAACACGCCATGTATTTTCCATAAATGACCCTCGACATTAGTGGTCTACCAGGTGACCCCACACGGCCATGTATCGTCCGTTACCCACCCAAGACTCGGATATAAGTGATATCTAGGTATACAACATGTACTCTTAAGTAGACGATGTGTACTTATAAAATTTAAAAATTATCCCCTTTTTCTAAAAAAGACATGAAATGAACATCCTTACCTGAAATGAAGATCCAGGTTCTTACAGTTCCATACATGTATTAGAGTTTTGTGTTATTTGGGGCTATCATTTTCATTTAGTATTTATTACTAAAATAGATTATAGATCAAATGATATTATATATATGTTTCAGAATGATATTTTTCATATTTCATATTGAATTCACACTAGTGATAACATATCAATACATTGAGAAAATTTTAAAATGTGAATGGTAAATTATTTTTTATCATATGATTAATAAGTTTAAAATAATCAAACATAATGATGAACTTGTGGTAAATAATAAATTTGATAATATTCTTAATTATTTTTAATAGTTTTATTCATCATATGGATTTAGAATTTATTATTTTCATAGTTCATAGGATAACCCAATTTCAAAAAATCTATAACAAATGTCTCTAGTGCAGCTATTAGATTTTAAAAAAAGAGTTTTCTGATAAGGGATTCATTTTCCTTCTGACTTCACTAAGGGGTTCTATTGGTTTATATGACATTAAGACAAATAGTTTTATATGAATTTACATTGAATATATAAAACTCAAAAACATCAATATTAAATAAAAGTATCTTTTACCTCATATTGATTTTTTATATTGCTTTTTTGGCCTATTACATTAAAAAAATTTACCTCGTGTTTGGATATCAATATTTGAAGGTAAAGGAGGAATATATTCTTAATATGGTTTTTTGGACAAGGTATTTAAATTATGAGTTTTTAGTTATACCATTTTTTGTTAAATAATACATATATTATATTTATAGATTTTATTAATAGAATATTCATAAATAAGTAAAAAACAAATTGGTTGAATTTATAAATGATATTCTAGTGTATTATAATAGTTACAATTATAATAGAGCTAATTGAATGATTTTTTTCTAGACCCAAACCGAAAATAATGCATATGTAAAATTTTGAAATTTTGTTTTTTGGTTATATGAATTTTCATTCCTTGGGAATATTATAATATACATGAAAAAATGTATCCATAAAAAACAAAAGTGGTGGTAGAATGATAAATAACTACTAATATCATATATATTTTTACTTTTCATATATTAATGGATTATTATCATAATCTTTTTGAAAACATTCCTCTGTTAGCTAACTCATTAAACATGTTAACCTGAAAGGATGTTATTTTTTTTGGGAAAAGGATCGTAATGATTTTTTTAGAATTAATGATGTGATTGGTTAATGCTCTTATATAAACCATTACATCAATAAATGATGAATTTTTTTTCTTTAAAAGGGGTTCTTATTGTATTCTAATAAAGACATTGGAGATATCATATGCATCACAATAGTTGAAGCCTCATGAATAAAATTATATAACACATGACCTTAACCTTACTGTGCGAATTTCAGACGTAAAAAATTAGAGGAAATATATTAATATAGAAATATTAAAAAGAGATAAATATATTTTTAAATAATAAATTATTGTAAGTATATATTTACATAAAAATAATTGAACATTAGGTAATGGGTGAGGTGGAAATTGAGAAAAAAAATATTTGTTTATGTTCTAATTTCACCTAGGTGAAGCTAATTAGGTAGCACCTAATTTATTTTGAAGTCATAAAACTACATTCACCATGTAACATTTATATAATAATCCATTATTTAATTAATTAATGAATTAAAGAAAGAAAATTTTGAAGGTGTAAACATACACTCTTTTGGAACATGTAACTGTATAAATATCCTTATTTGTTTGAAAACTGTTTTCTCATAAATAAGTGTGTATATTACCAATTAAGTGAAAATTGTTTAATGAATGAATGTTTCATTCATTTAATATTTTTAAAAATGTTTTTAATATTTTTAATAAGTTTACTTATAATTAATGAAACTCAATAGAAATAGAAATTAGTAATTGAGTATCATGACTTTTAATATTTAATTCATCTAGGAAAAATATAAATAGGTAAATTTGGGAATATTTTCTAAATAATGGAATTAATAATGATATTATTGACTTTTCCATGAAATTTTTAATTTATCAATAGGTAGCTGTTAAATAAAAAAATCAAATACAATTCCATAACCATTATCAATTATCGAGTGGAAATGGAAATATATATCCCTGAATTTCATCTTGTGATTTCAAATGAAATATGAATATAATTATAAAATATTCCTTTTTATTGATCATTAAACTAGATATCTTATTTTGATCCATTTTAAGGTAATATGTATCTCGACCATCTTTAATGACTCTATCGTAAAGAGAAACAAAAATTAAATGGAGTTTCACTTTCTATTGTGTTTTAACACTATTGAAGGTTTACATAAAATTTTTAGAATGGTCTAATGATGTCACTTTTTTCTAAATGAAGTCTAAGTATAGCTTCCCCCATCTTATTGATAGATAATCAGAGTACAAATTTCAATATTTACATGCTATTCAGTTTTCATGTTTATTAAATTATTAAGGGAGTGGGATAAATACCTTTAAATTTTTTAGGATTATTATATTAATGATTTTCATTTATCTATATAGATGAAACCTATTTAAGGATAAAATAGAAAATGGTGATGAACTATATATTTTTTTTGATAAAGTTTGGGATAGGATGTTTTTATAACCTGAATTGGTGGATGAAATTTTTGAAAAAGTGTTATTGATTCATTGTCATGTTTTGGGGTCTCAACGTAAGAATTTTCATCATTCACATTATTGAATGAAGGGTATATTCATTTGACAAAAGATGCCATTTTTTAAAAAAAAATCTACGTGTAATGGTGTGATATGTTTTGTTATGATTGAAAAATCAATCATTCTATCTATTTACCCATATTATATTTCAGATAAAGATTGATTAGTGTCTTATCGATTATCCTTGTCTCCTAGTTTATCTCATGTACATAATTTTTCTATTATCACATTATTAAGTAGATATGTGTTTAGTAAATCTCATATATTTACAATTAAGGTAGTGTAATTGGACTAGATTAATTATTATAACGAACAAACACTTTCGATTATAGTGAAAAATAATTACAATTGAGCTATTTTTTTGTATAATTTTTTCCAAAAAAATAAAATGGTTGATGAAGAAAAATAGGAACCAGAAGAAGTTATGAAGGAAAACAATCCTAACCTAGAAACCTAGGAGTAAAAAATAAGATTCAGGAAGAAAAAATTTACTTTATGGGGGGTGTCGTATCCTTTTATTATTAATAGATATTAGTTGCAGTTTTATAATATATATTATGGAATTCTATTTTTCTAGAATTTCCCCTTAAATATGTTATTTCCCAACTAAAAGATGATTTAGTCAAACTATAGAAAATATTTATTATTACATCTAATTTATTATAATATATCTTATACACGATTTTTTATTTTTTAAATGATATATATATCTTTAATATAAGTATACCAAGTAATAAAAAAGGAAAATGGGTTTTTATATAGAAGAGAAATATTAGTTGTACAAAAAAAAATTATTTTAATATATATTTGGATTTTTAAATGTATATCATTAATAATTGATGATATATTTTAATAAATTAATTAATACCTTTTAATTTTAATGAAATATAATGTTGAAGGTATTTTGAAAAAAAGGTTATATATAATTAGATATGGTTATAAATAGTAAATATGATGCATATTTATACATTTTGATAAAATTTATAGAAAAAAATTATATATCATGTTTTTAAATTAATTTTTTTCTAATGTTTTATTTGATTTATTTTAAAATAATTATTATAATTAATTTTTCTTTATATCTAGAGAAATAAATTTAAAATCAAATTCACATCAAATAAATAATATTAGTTTAAATAGAATTAAATGTTATATTATTACACTTTTCTTTAAATAATACATTGAACAAAAAAATAAAGTATGTAATTCATATTAAATTATAAAATACAAAAAATTATTTCTAATTATTTCCAAATCATATATATTAATTTTACTGTCAAGATAAATATTTAATTTTTTATTAGTGTTAGTGTAGTGCTTGAACAAAATTGAAAAATAAAAAACTAGACACTAAAGTGATATGAATGAGAATGGATAAGGATATTATCAACATTATGTCTTAAAATTTAAAATTAATCAAATATTTTGATTTATATTTATGGATTTTAAAATTATATAACGAGTTATTCCACCATAGGATTACCCAATTCATACAAAATGCATGAATATTCACAATTCATATCTAGAAATTTTCATCATGATATAGATGAGAATATAAAATATTATGGAAACATTAAAATAATATTTATGAATAATAAATAATTATATTAATTTATTAATTTATTTTTAAAGATAAAAAATATCATTATATTCCAAAACACTTGTTAAGTGTCGAAATAACAATTGTGAAAGTATGAGAAAATTGAAAAAAACTTGGTTTAAAATATTTAACTATTATGTATGGGATGAATTATAATAATTATTGAATTTATTGGATAAATATAATATTTATTTTTTTATTTAAATATTTAATGCTCACTTCCAATGTTATATAGATATTTTTAAAATTCAAATTCATAGATGAACCATAATAGTGACTCTAACCTGTTTTTAATATATAAAATGATTTTAAGATTAATAAAAACAAATATAAAATTATATCTTATGATATATATATTTTTATTTATTATATATTTCTTATAATGTATATAAATGTTCCACTTTTCACTTTAAAATTTCATTATTAACCTTTAATGATTGCATATCTGTGTAAATTACATTGAATCATTTCAATAAAAGGGAACTCAATCTAATTTTTTTAAAAAAAATATATAATTCATTTAAATATCATTATTATTCACCAAAAACCTCTCTAAACATCCCATTACATGTTCATAATTCTATGGTTTTCAGAAACATCCCATTGTTTAAGGTATTACACACGAACCAAAGGAGTCGGATCGATGAGAATTTTAATTATTCGCATTTCACTCTATCATTTATTTTTTGGGATTCTATTTACATAAAACTATATTAGAATTTGTATTATTGTTCCAATTACTTTTTATTAGAACTTTTTTATCTGTTATCTATGTGATATATCTTATTTACCACTCATCAAATTATTTTCATAAGCTGTTACTATATCAAAATACGATTTTAAATATTCATGTATATTCATTCCAATTATAATATAACCATGTTATTAACATAACTTTACATTAAAAATAATTTAAAAATAATATTTTAAGTTGAGTATAATTTTTTAAATAAATATTAAATATTCATTTCTCTACCTTTTGATATAATCTCTTTTATAAATTATCACTCACCCAAGGTTGTTTTAATATCCCTAATTGAATAACAATGTTTTATCTTTCTCGAATTCATCTAATTAATATTAAAAAAATGGATTTAATTATTTAAAATTAAATAATTATAAAATAACTTATTCTTTAAAAATCTTTATCGATAAAATATTTATGAAAATAAAAACATTAATCGTAATAACAATTTTTCATTTTTAAGCATAAAAAACACGATAACTAAGGAATATTTTCAAATTTTTATTTATCTACCTAATCATTGATTCCTTTTCTTATGGTAATGAATCATGCATATACCTGTAGACTTCCTCTTCATGTGAAAATATTTTCTTCAGATATTTTAGCAATATAGTTATATCAAATATATTTTGGAATTATAGACTGAAGAGTCATAAAATGACCATCTTGGAAATATTTATATTTTAAAAAAATAAAAAAAAATTAACAGAATAAAAGGAATAAAAATATTTAAAATAAAAATATATAATGTTCTAAATAAATTAAAAATTTACATCAATTTCAATATTCAAGACTATAGACAATGTATGAATTTAGTCGTTACTCGAGGTAATAGTTACATTTAAAATTTTACATTACATATTTTGAAGTATTAATCTCAACTAAATCTATTTAATGTGAATTAAAATATTATTTCAAAAATTATTATTGATATTCATAATTATTAATTATTTTATTCCATGTTCCTCTAAATATGTATTTGGTTAAACAATTTTTTGTAAAATAATTTTTTATAAGGTTAATGTTGATGTTTCTACTTATATTTTGAAATGAAATCTCCTTTGTTTTTATTCTTGACATGGTACTTGGAAATTATAGATGATGATGGGTGGTCAAGGGATGTAACCCCTAATTTATTGGGAAATTATTTAATCTTAGTTGAAAACATGTTGGAAGTAAATAAAATGGTTATTCCATTGTGGATGACTGTATGTGTTATTATATGGGAGATAATAAGTAATTATAATATTCCAAGAATCCTTCATTGTTTCATTATAACCTTTATAATTTCATAGGTGTCAAATTTATGTAATTATTTGAAAATATATGTTTATTTAATGATTTAATATTAATTTATGATCTTATAATTGGCCAAATTTTATTACATTATTGATAAAAAAATTCATGAGTAATCATATATTTCAATGGCCTAATAGGTTTTTATTCATTTGTATTTCCCTATCTCACATTTACATATTTATCCCACACTATATAAATATTTTTATTGTTTTTAAGGAAGAATATGAAAGAAACTATGTAAGTTTTCTAGTTATGGATAATTTTCTTGAAATAATTAGGGGTATCACATTAAGAACATTTTTTATGAGAAAATGTACATTGAGTGAGGTTTGGGATATATGACGTAATTGGTTTCATTATAATATAAAACATTAAAAATAATGGTAATGTGAATATGAATAATGAAATGTTTTTGTAAAAAATATATTTATTGGGAGATTATGTTTTTCTTGTCAAATTTTGCCCTAATAGAGTAAAATTCATCACTACATTTTCTTTCCATGTTGTTGATACCATTCCAGTAGTTTCCCAATATAATTTTTTAAAAAAATATTCCCTAGAACCATTACTGAATACTGATTACAGACCCCAATTCTATTAAAATCACCTCTATGATTCATAAATCATAAAAAAAATAAGGTATTGAAGAATTTATTTTGAAGATATACCCTAAAATGTTCAGGCTATTACGTAGATCATTTAGAGAACATTGAATCACTAGTGGGAAGTGGATGGTTAATGAACATTAATAAAAAATGGTTTTAGGTCAATTAGATTATAACTTACAGACACGGGAATTTTTAATATAATCTTCAGTATATTTTTTAATAAAAATTAATAAAACATTATGGAACCAACATAATGGTAAATTAATATATATTTTGAACTAGAGTAGAATGTGTAGTTGGGATACTGTTTATAATCTTTCTATGATGTCTTGGAATGAGGATTGTGTGAATAAGTAAGTTCACGAGTAGAGTGAAAATGATAGAATAAGATTTAGCTAGCAGACTATTCTTCTATTCCATGAAAATTATAATCATTCTAAGGGGATTAAATTTAATCAGATAGTCTAGTTCAAGGATAATGGCACTCTCTAAATAAGTGAAATTGGACAATCCATATCAGAGGAATAATAAAAACTTTTTGATTTTATGGTCCTTGATGATGATATAAAATAATAAGAATACATGTCTCAAATGAAGAATTTGAAATTAACTTATTATTTTGTTTTAAAACATGTATTTAGTTTAATGCAAAAACATCGATATGGATTTTGATATAGAGGGATTATTCAGGGTGTTTCATTATAAATGATGATACAACTAATTTATATTCATTTAAAAATAAATAAACTATGAATCATACATTATATAAAAACGATAATTATAGAAAAATAATTATAAAATAAATTTAATAAAATAAGTTCCTCAAGTGTAGGGGATTGTGCATTGCACACATTTATTGATAAATTTTTATATTTTTTATTTTTCCTTATTTTATTCTTATGATTTAATAGTTTTTTAATTGTTTCTGATATTTTTTATTGATTCAATAATAATAACATAATTATGAGAATTCATTCAATTATTATCATTCTGTTAATCAATAATTTATAAGATGATTAATTTCAAAAAATACTAAATCTTTGAGGTGGTCTTATGAAAGGAACTGAGATGTGGTTGAATAAAATGAATAATGAAAAATATTTATAGTTTACACATATAATGGTTAATATAGCTTCATCAGATAATATAATATTTTTATAAGAAAATAATATATTCCTTGTACGATGCCTTGTGAGCCTGAATATTATCAGAAAGACCTTATTCTAATATAGCATAATCCTTGAACCTAAGAACATAGAAGTTCCCATTTATTTTGTAGTTGGTCTTATGAGTATATTTAAAATTCAATAGAGTCTTACATCTTTCACCATGATAGTATATAAGTTAAATAATTTATAATTAATCCTTAATCTGTGATATCGACAACCACAATGTAGCATGTAGAAAATACAGGGATTATGTTAGTTATATCATGATATTCAAGGATCCTCATGGTTATATTATCTGTTGAGCATTAACTCATGCATTTACTTAATATTACAATCAAATGATAATTTTACTAAAATTTGTACCATCTTTTTATGAGAAATTTGAATTTTTGATAATGTGGCATAATGAAAACCCATAAAATTAATCAGAATTAGACCTTAAAGAAGAGTTAACACTAATATAATGTGTATTATATCCCATTACTATGTCTTCATTATAATTTAATATGAGTAGAAAATATAATATTGATGATATATCTAGTTAATTTTTAGTAATCTATAATCTTTTTCATCACTTAAATGTGTCCTAATCACCCAACATAGACTATGTTTGCATTATCAATGTTATTGGCCTCTAATTTGAAAACTACATTTTATCCATTTTGATGAAAAAAATTGTTCAAAATTAGTTTTTCTAGCCCCAAATATTTGGAAAATGAATATAAATTCTAGATATATATATAATGAGTGGTGATAAATAAATAAGAGTTGTTGATCATTTGTGGATACACATTGAGAACATGCAAAACATGTAGGACTAAAAAGAATCCTTGTACACTAATATCTAACCAAAATAGGTATTTCATTAACATGTTCAATCGATGGAAATAAAATTTTAGGATATATAAAATAATCTATGTTGGAAAGGATATTATAGTTTAACTAAAATTTATTATATTTTTAAATATGTAGAATTAACATAATACTTAGTTGCATTTTTGGATTTATTATAAAATTATAATTATATTTATTATAGGGAGATCGCATGCATATATAGAGTTGATTGATCAGTGTCATTGGGTGTAATATTTTGGAGAATTATGGGGGCGTTGAGCTTAGATACTTTTCTATTATAAAGATTTTTCACCCATAAATCATCTTATAGAATAATTTGTATACTCATTTCAAATATTATTAGAATAACCATCGGTTATTAAACTCATATTGGGGCTCTAGTAGAGTGTAAGTATAGTTTTTTTGGAGCATGAATGTATCATTACATTGATATATTTCTCATATGATCTTAATGAAAAACTATCTTGATCACCTAGTATTAAATTTTTGATGTATTTATGATGTAGGAAAAATACAAGGGTGAAATAATATCCTTCACTGATCATATTTTAGAGATAGATTAATTGATAGAGTAGTGACTCAATTGTATATTGTGTGTTTCAAAATAAGGATCTACATTTCTATATTATGGTATAAATAATGATACACAATATAGGGTAATATTTATAACCATAATTTATGTTGTTGGATCATATTAGAGTGATGATAAATGTTATTGTTGGTTCAATTTCCCTAGTGGAATTTCCTATTGAGGATGTTGTTACGGTTGGATAGATTTATTTATCCTAAATTCCATTGATATCTATATTTTTTCATCACTTGAAATTTGAGGAATATATTATTTTAACATTTTAGGTAATTATTTTAAAATATAAGATATTATTTCATATATTTAACTTTTTAAGATTTTTTTATTAATAAAGAATCATTAAGAAATATGTAACAATTTTGAGAACCATCACCATCTAATAAAACCCAGTTTTCCCAAGTGATATTAAAATTAACAATGAATTATTTCATTTTCGAGAAACATTATTCATTGTTTTTTACTAGCAACATATGTAGGGTAGACTATACATTAATTATATTTGAAAATGATACATTTTATATTTTTATGGGTGATAATCATATAGTACTCTTGATTTAGTTGTTTTCTATGTACGTAAATCTTGATTTACATTACATTTCATTATTTTAATATAACTTATAATTATTACATTTATTAATTAACTCATTATGTATATTCACACTATATTCATAAAAAACATTAGCACATTAAATTATTATTTCACATATCTAGAAGACATTTCAATGACTATGAAATAGATATAAAAGAAGTATTAAATTGAATATATATCTCAATGATTAACCGATATAGATATTTAGTATTATTTAACTTAATTTTTATGTTTATAATAATAATTATATAATTTTAAAATTCCTATTTTTACAATGTATTTCATTTTATAAAATCCAATTCCAGTTGGGAAAAAATATTTCATGTCCATTCTTCCCACATCAATGCATATAATGTTGTTTATACTCATTGCATAGTGACTTTTGTGAAAACATTGAAATATTTTTTAATGGTATGTTTTCTTCTACTATATTATAAGAATAATATTAAATTTTCTATGTTAATTATGTTTCGGTAATAGTAAAATCCAAAAAATCCTAGAATGTGTTTGAAATGGTTCACTTTTCTAAAAGATGAAAAATAAAATAATGTTTCTATCTATGTTGGTGTATAAATTTATTATTACATAATAAATGATATTAATTCATATATTTATAGTGTTTCTTACTTTTATACTCTTGTTTAAAAACCATAGTTCAATCATCAAAAAGGATTTTATGATAAAATTTATTACGTATTATAATTCTTTTATGAGGATATCATATACAAAAGAATGAAAATTTTGATGTTGTTAGTTTCATTATAACTCATACATTTGAAACTTATATTTTATATTTTTAATAATATAGATATATAGTTTTATTAATAAATTTAAATTTATTCATAAAATTTCCAAGACCATTATTGAGGATAATTTTTATACTATATTCCCCATATGATTACTTTTTACATTTATAGATGAAATTTTCTTGTTTCTTTATTTTATTTGTAAATGATGATGTAGTATAGTTTGGAATGTCTATATATCTAATTTTTTTCATTTTAACCATTAGAATATTTTTTAAGAGTAGTGTATGAAATTTTGACAACATTTTTCACAGAAATCCATATATTTCTCTTCTGGTTATTATGATTACCTACATGAAAAAGTTCATATAAAATCAGTTATTAAAATTAATAAGGTTATCATGTTTTTTAATATTAGGTATTAAAATATTTTGTGATTAAATTAAGGATAAAAATTATATGTTGGGTAATTTCAATGTTTTTATCATTATAACTAATGTTAAAAGCCTTTCAAAATATCAGTTAATGTAATCAAAATGAAAACATGACATTCAAGTTTGGTCATATTAGTGTTTATTTTAAATTGATTTAAATAAAATGCGATATTAATGGGGTATTTTTTTGGAATGATTATATTTTTCATATATCATATTATATCATATGGCTTAAGGACATGGAATGAAATTAATATATCATTCCTTACCATATTCCACTCTAAGGAATAAAATATACAATATATTAATGGATATCATATCATAAGATATACCTATATCGTATAATATGATATATTCTAATATATATCACATATATACATTAGGAAATCTGCAAAAAAATATTTCCCTCCATACTATGACAAATCAAGTTGTTAAAATAAAATTGAAGAAATAATTTTTTCAAGAAAAGTTTAAAAGGACATCGGATGGATCTAATATATTTAACAAATTGACAATGTGTATTATATTACTTTAATTCACTAAAAGTAAATAAATAAACTCATTTAAAATAATTTATTATATTTTTAGATAAACAAAATGAAATTTTGACAGGCAAAGATTATGAAGCCTTTATTAGTGCTTTTTGTTATAATTATCATGATAAACACAACCATGAACCAATAAAATAAACCATGACACCCCTTGTAATTCACCAACATAAAAATTTAAAATATAATATGTATGACCTCTCAAAAAGACATGGGATGTTAACAACCTATATACAATGAGAGAAATGAAGTTCACAACATCATGTAAGGGAGTTACCAACCCAATTGATGCACATGTTGTGATGTCTGGTCACATATTATTTTTCTATCAAAATATATGATGTCAAATTCAAGAGGATAAATGTTTCATTGATTTTTACAAGTTTATTAGAGTTTAATATCATAAATCATAAAATACTACATCAAATCCATCATAAATCGTAATTTGTTAAAAAAACATTATCATTTAAATTGACCACATTTTTAATCCCTTTAACATGTCTTTCCCAAGTCTGTCAGTATAAAAAATATCCACCAAGGTGGATTATTACAATCACCCATATATTTTTACCAATCTAATTTAAAAAAGATAACTATATAATACAAATCTATCCATATTTCATAATAATAAATGAAATAAAACAATTTAAAATATAATTTATTATTTTATATATTATTTAAAAATTGTGTTGATGTTTGTTCCCCTTCATTCTAGGAAATAAAAAAATAATCTTACATTTCTTACACTAACATGATCCCACAAGAACTCCCGAGTCACATTAATTCGACTTCAATCATTTCAAATTTAATTTTAAACCAGATTGACCATAAATGATGTGTAACCAAGAAAAAAATAAATAATAATTGATGTAAAATCAAAACAAATCACTAATATAGTGGTTACATAAAAATATATCCTTTTTGTTGGGTTGTATTATTTTAATTCCCCGGAATAATGTTGGTGGATATATCTTAAGATAACTAAAACAATTCATCATGATTTTTCCACAATATCCTCTCACTCATAATTTCATTGATTCTAAATTTACATCAAAGGGAGGTATACAATATGTTTTTTTAATTAAAACTATCATGGAAGCAATTATTAGGGTACTTTCATAGTATGTTATCAAATCATAAAAATGAATGATAGAGTGATTTTTATTAAATTTTTATTTAATTTTTGGATGTTACATTTTTACCCTTTTTATATTGTAAAGTACCAAGCTAGAATAGATTGTCCCATTATATCCCTTGTTTAAATATATATTTGTTGAAATCTTTATTCATTTATTCTATATACCCATTGGTGATAATGTGATTAATTAGAAAATAATAACATCATCGGTAATGTTACAGGATTTTGATCCTTGAGGTATGTTGTTTGAATCCTAGATGAAGAAATTTCCTTTTATGGAATTTGGGAAGCCCCTCAGATATATGGTCTTTGTAGTTCCCCTCAATGTAATCAAACCACCCCTTAAAAATATAATAACTTCTAGAATCTCTTTAAAATATAATTACATTAGACCACTGTTTTTAAGATAATAATTTTCCGATATATCTTGGATGTTTCTAAAGTGAACAATGGGATATTCACTCAATTAACACCAAAATTCATATAATTATGAATCAATGGAAAAATATTAGTTTAATCTCAAAATTATTGACCCCAATTAGTGGCCTGACTATTCTTAACTCAATTCCATATACTAAAGGAGTATCGTACCACATAAATGTATGTCGATGAGGATAATGTTGTTGAACTATATCAAATATCTCTAATGTATTCTACCTAATTCCATTGTAAAACATTGGTTTTTTGAATCATATTTTGTATAACTATATTTTAATCACATTCAACCATTAATAAGAAATCTGTATTTTGAAAAAATTGGATAAATATATAGAAAAAAGAATATTTTCATTTCTTTATTTGATGCACCTTTTAAGGATAAATGTTATCTAATAAATTAATGCAAAAAAGCATACTGATTACTTCCCATGAATTTTTTTAAAATAACATAAAAAATAAAATAGAATAAATAAAATTTAATAGAAAAATATATTCCCTAATTGAATTAAAAATATAAAACTAATAATAAACTTTTTCCCCAAAAACAATAAAAAATTTATCATCTCATATGTTATCTAACCTGTGAACCAAAAATTATGTCATGTAACACTCATGATAGAATTTCCTAAATGGAATTTTTACTGGATTAGAACATGAACTTATGAATGCCTCACCATACACCAATGGTTGTGAACTAGTGGTGATTCACCTACCTTAGGAAGACTTTACACTCCATATAAGTATCGTAAATAATAGATATATAACTATGAAAAATCCACAACCACATATAAGAGTACACATAAATTACATAAAACCTTTTTTTCAAATTTAAATATAGGTGATATAGTCACAAAGACAAATATACCTTTCACCAACCTGAAAATATTTAAATAATAAATAATAATACCAAATAAACAAGAGTCTCCACTACTAAATCTTCACCTTACCTCAACTCCACCTCTCATATAATCGAGATACTCTCTAAAGACCCAGAAATTTCATGCAATTTTTTCTCTCTTAAAAACATGGGAATTTTATGAGTTCATATGAAAAAAGAAAAGGGCATGATTCTGAGGCCCGGTGTGCCCGTAATCAATTTCTGAAGTTTTGTTCAGGTACGTTTAGTATACGTACGAGTGGGTTTTTATAACTGTTGAAACGGTGCTTGGAATTGAAATTTGAGGACATCGTTGAACTCACATCGCATATATTCTCTTAAGAATACTATCACTTAGAGGAGAGTGGGTCGAGGTTAAAATATACTTTTTGGGTTTTTAGAGAATGAATTAAATAAAAAATAAAGTGTGTGGCTTAAATTTTATTTGTTGTCTAAAACCACCTCATGGAAGTTGGAGGTGGGACCATTACACCTTAACCTCCCATGAGAGGTTATGGTGGTGGGGCCCACCCGAACCTAACCTCTCACCTGCGGTTTTGATGTGGGGACCACATGAGACTAAACCCCACTATTAATGGTGGGAGAGGAAAACCTCTCGACTCCCATCATTAATGAGGGAGAGTCTCTCCACACCCCCTCTTTTATTAGTGTCAAATCCCCTAATTTAATGGTACAAAATCCTCTACATTAATTAAGTGGGAGCCAAGTTAATTAATTCAACATTTTTAATTTTCTTACACAAATTAAATAATAGATTTAAAGAATCAATTATTATTTTGGTTGGCATTTTTCATTTTGGTGGCAGCTTTGAGACGAGGATTATTGGGAGGAAGCTCCCAATGAAGAACGCCTTCGACTACGAAGAACGCCGAACTTCTTCGACTTCTTCCTTGGAGCTTCTACCTTCATGGGACATCATCAACCGACCATCCATCTACATCATCGTCAACGAGCCGATGCACGGGCTCGAGATTGAAAGTGTGCAGCCGACGTGACGAATGGAGATCTCCTCCGTCTTCTTTCGCGCGTCTCTATAGACGACCAACGATCAAGGTAGGGGGTTATTTTGAGTAATATTACTTTCCTTATTCTCTTAATCGGATGGAAAGGAACCATTACGGAGGTTCTAAGAAAATTTAAGATTATCTTTCTTACTTATTGATGAAACAAATGATACCACCCTAAACGCAGAGGGTGAGGGCCCAACCAACATGGCCTAACCACTCCGTCTTTCTTGTTTATGATGATCTTCGGCATGGCGATGTGGAAACAGAACGATGAAAGCAACGGCCATGCTACATGTGGCCTCCGCGAACTGCGCCGTCCCCAAGACGCTCGGACTGAACCAGCTCCACCGCCTCAAGCCGAACTACCCCACTCACCGGCTTCCGAACCGTGTTGGCCGTGATTACCGTCAACCGAGCCAATCGCCGGCTCATGTCATGCCGGACATCCGTCCCCCACCGGCCTCCCATGCACCCTGGACAAACCCCGTCAACCCGAAATAGGTAGAGACGCACTGAACTGTGTCGGCCCGGCCTCCTGACCGCCACCCAGTCACCCATCGGCCCACCTGCAGTCATGGCCGTGCCATGACCACCCACCTCCTGAGAACACATCCGAACCGCACCGGCCCGTGCACCCTGCGTACCACGAGTTATGCTGGGCCGCACCCTCATGGTGCTCTAGGCCGAACTGGACCCGAGCCCTGTCTGAACCACCAATGCGGCCTGATGGGCTGGGCCCAGTGGGCCGGGCCGAACCTACAGGCTAGCCCCTCAAATGGGCCAGGCCAGACCCAACATGTATGACTAGGTTGACCCAGATTGTGTCGGTCCGACCGGGTCGGACCAGACCTGGGCCCACCACTAACCCTTTACTTTCTTTGTCCATATCTTTGGCACCAGAAGACCATTTGATGAACCATTAGCAGCACTTCTATTATTTGAGTGCGATGGTCCTATTGAGCTTACCCCACTAGAGTTTAATGTAAAGTTGAGATATGGTCAGGTTGGATCGTGCACGAATCCAACCGGGCCCCCGAGACTAAAAGACTAATAACTCACAGACCGAGTGTCTGATTGACGTGCCATATGTTGTGTTGAGACCCCTATAAAGTGACAGACCATTGAGATACTTCTACTTGGGTCCTCTTGATAGTTGGAGTATCGACCAGTAGCTCGTAGATAAGATCATCCCGGGGACGAGTGAGTAGAGTGCGCAGACCTAGTAACTGGATGAGATCGGAAGACTGTTGACCGATTCAACACGGAGTGACTCGATTTCCCCAATGGGGAGCTCCTTAGTGTCACGGAAGACCCACAGTGGGGAGCGCCATGGTGTCGCGGCAGACCCACAGTACTGGATAAGAGGAGTACCTCAGTAGGCTATGAGGGGGAGTGCCTTGGTGACGCGTCAGAACCACGGTGTGGAGTGCATTGGTGACTTAGCAGAACCGCATTACTGATAGGAGGAGTACCTCAGCATTCCAAGGTTACTGGGAAGTGCCTTGGTGTCTTGGCTTGCCCACTGTACTCGATAGAGGAGGAGTTCTCCAGCAGCCATGGTTTCGATAATGTGACGAAAAATCATGGTTGAGCTGAGTCAGTAACTTTTTTGTTTACCTCATGATTGAGATGGATTACATAATAACTTAGGTATATGTATTGGTATATACCTATGTAGGGTTATCTATTTATTTCATACTTTGTGGTTTATCCTTGTTGGATTTGTGAGACCTTGAGGGTCTCGGGGTCCCTACAGAGTATCGTTATACTCACCCCTGCATGGGCTATGCCCACACCTCATTGTGTTGGATGAAGACGATGAACAGTGCTGATCGAGGCTTAGTTTACTAGGACTAGACGGTACCCAGAGATGGACCCCACAGTGTGACGGTACAAGGGGGGGTACAGATGGACTTGGAGTACTGCGGTGGCTATATGTACCTACACTTCAGGTAGGATTTCCCGGTGGATGATCCAAGAGCCGTTTTCCCTTTTTCCAGTATTTTTACTTTCTATTTCCTTGTACTTTATAGTTGGAATTGTATTTACAACCCATTTTTTCTTTTCATCACTCGTTTTTTATAATGTTTTATTGATTATTTGTTTTAAGATCGTACCCTATTTTGTGTGTTTTCATGTATTAATGGAAATTCCTTCAGAGTTTAGATATTTACTCCTTTGGTGCTGGTTGCGTGCCCCTGTCCTATGGAAGGCGGTCTTGCTGTAGTCACAGCACAGTCCCCGAGAGATGGGTCATGACAAATTGGTATCAGAGGATTCAATTTTACTACAGAAGTTAGGACTCTGATCTTTTATTTGAAGCAATAGTGTTAAGGGTAATGATTGTGGTTTTCAGTTCAGGGAGTCCAGTGTTGTTGTGGTGGCTCGCGTATCAATACACGAGGACCCTGACTACTGATTTCCATCTCTGTGCATGAAAACACTGATTACATGTGTGTTTTCAAAAGTTTTCATTAAGTCAGATCAACCAGGTCTGCTCATAAGGTATAATCTTTGACTATAACGCATCTGTTTCTTTCAGGTTGGATCCTAATAGATGACTAGCTAGAGTCCCGAGTGTTGTATGTGCATATAGCCCACTGAGCGATGAGGCCTCGGTGTAGGGCCTTCTTCTAGAAGAGGAACAAGGGGTACCACTACCCTTTGGGCCACCGATACCACCAGCCCCAGCAGTAAACGTTGCATGCCGCTTGAGTGTGTTGCATGAGTTCCACTGCAAGTGGCCACCTAGGATCTGGGGATAGATGGATCTACAGGCATCTGAAGATTGGCTGGAGGCTGTGGTGAGAATCCTCAGACTAGTATGGACACCATCCGACCTTATGGTTAATCTTTCCACGAGTCTCCTTCAGGATGCAGCAGGCAGATGGTGGAGCCTGATGCTCTAAGTGCATGAAGAGGCAACACTACTTTTTATGGTCTAGGGATTGATCATTCCACCACACTTTGTGAAATATTTTTTTTTCATTCGATTAATCAAAAAAAGAGAATCATTGTTAATAGATCTAATGTTACTATAATTTTTTTCATTAATTTATGTTTAATAAATATTTTGATATTATTTTTAAATATTTTTAAAGCGCCAGATGGAATATTTCCTCCTACTGAATTGAATTTAATCATATTTCAATACAAATAATAATTTAATTTATTTAAATTCTATAAAAATAAATATAATTATTTCATACATTAAAGGTAATTAAATAATCTCATACCATAGAGAACAACATTATTTATAAGTTTCATTAATTAATCTAATTTTCTTTAATGATGTTGAAAATCATGCCAATATTTTTGTGGCTCCCTATGTGTATTCTTGGAGATTTAATGGTGTTAACAGGAGTATATAAATGATAAAATATAATGTGATGTATAATCACATGTATTTTTTCAACACAATAATAGGGTTTTTATTTATCTAATCAACCATTGGGTATTTTTCTGTAGAAAATGATCATACATTTCATTAATATTTATATTGAAAATCAACTAGAGATATGAGCCTGTCATTATTATAAATTTTAATTCATACTATATCAATTGAACTGAGTGTAAAAACAAAAAAATATATTTTTATAATAGAAATAGATTTCTCGAGCAAGTAGATCATATATTATTTTAGGGAAATGGGAAAATTATATTCTAGAAATTAACAAATACTACCCTAGTTGGTACATGAAAAGTAAGTAATTTAATACCAAGTGTGGATAAATTGATTCATTTATTAGTACCTTATATGATTAATATTACTAAGAGACTCATAGTTCCCTAAACATATTTTTCAACACTACATGTTGATCACATATCAAAACATGAGTACGGAATGCTTCGGTCATGATCTGAAAACTCTTCTCCCACATCAGTAGTGTTTAGTGATGGAGGGAATAAATGAGATCAATAATCCAATTATTATCCCCAAATGAAAAAATAATCTATATTACCTAGTAAAAATATATCACACCATGGATCTTCCACATTTCCTAAAAATTCCATACAGTTCAATCCATAATATATTTTTTAGATAAATTATTAAAAATAATCACACATGGTGATACATCTACTAGAGAAACAAGAACATTAAGAATATTTTAAATTTAAAATATTATAGTATTCATCTTAATTATACTAATAAAAACATTCATTTATATTTTGGATAATTTAATAGATTCAAATTAATAAAGATAAACAACCAATAGTCTTCCTTCATGGTTAATTTGACATTATAACAATTTGGTTTAGTTTGATTTAAAATTTTTACTATGATATATACCCTTCCTCAAAAAAGATAATGTGACATAATGAATTTTTATCGTCATTAATATAAGACAGATACAAGTAATCTTTTGAAATCAAGATCTTCCGAAGATAACCATTTAACATATTAGATAATCTCTCTTAAAACATTGATTGATTTTAACCTATTTATGACATGAATTTGTATAAATTTAAATGTTTATTAATGAGTGTGTTACCATGTTGGGGTAAAATTATAATTAATCCATCCATGATCCATTGAATTTTTGTTATAATTGATTATCAGTTCACTTTGGAAATTTTTTTTGTAGTCATGAAACATTATATTTATAAATTTATTGACATAGACCAAGGATTTCACCATAAAATTAATCCACTTACGGAAAAATAATAATTATTTTTTTACTTTTTTAATCTGAGATTCCAATGAAATATATTTAAAATAATGTCTATTTAGTGGTGACCTCAATACATTATTATAGGTGACATGATAATAATTTACGGTTATTTTGGGGAAAAACGCAAATTTTATATATTAAATTTTTTATTAGATTCATTTATATTATAATAATTTTTTTATTTTCAATTTTAAATAAGAATACCAAAATCATAATGCTTATTTCATCTCTCAAAATATATTCCTTTAATTTCATTAAGACCACATATTACTATTTTTTGGAATTAGTATAATGGAGAAAATCCCAATTCTCATTACAATGATAAATATAAAACTCAATTAATTAAACCCAGAGAAATAAGTTAACATATGGAATAATACATGTGGGCTGGGCCACCTAAATAATGAAGAGTATCAGGGTTTTTATTGAATATATTATTTGACAAACCTTTCATAGAAATGAGATCCTTGATCCCCACACACCTGATGTTAATAAATGATCACCGAACAATGCAACTTTCACCATCAAGGCTGACCACCCATCATATGCCCTCAATTTATGACCAAAATTCTCCATCAATCAGTTAATATCTGGGTAAAAAACAAAAAATAGTTCACTGTATAAAAAATAACCACTATTAAATCTAAATAAACACTAAGGAACAAATCATGATGAGAAGAAATTATACCATCGCTGGGGGAAGCCCACTATGTCTAATTTCATTTATATTCTACTTTACAAAAAAATATATCTATGTAGAAGTTGTGATCCTCCACCATAGAACGACATCTGTTCTACTACAAGCGATCATGAATCCCTAATATCTACATTGTGACAAAAATCTATAGCTTCCACGAAAAGGAAATTATTTAATTTATTTTTAAAATCATTATTTTAATCATTTTATTATATTTAAAACAAGAAAATGTTTTTAAAATTTTTATGTCATATTTATATAATGATTAAATCATAAAACCTCTAGTATAAATTCAAACGGTAGTTTATTCCTTTCACTAAACAACTTATTTCAGAAAAATATCAAAATAAATAATGTAGAATTTTTTTGATGTTCTATTTATTGAAATGATATATATTTAATGAAACTAATCTCCTATGTAAACTGAAATTTTCATTCATGTAAATACTTCTAGTAGTAGATTGGTGTGATAAAATTTATGTACTATAATAGAAATTCTATTTTAATAGCCATTTTAATTTTTCACAAGTACATTATCTAAATAAAATTAACATTTTTTTATAATGAGACAAAATATTTATTATGAATTAATTTTTATTCTGAATCGATAAATTCTTTATTATATTATATTCATGAACCATCCAAGTGGGGCATGTGTTGTGACTCCCCAATCCCACCTCCAATAGGCTAGGGGCTAGGGATTAGAACCGAGTAGGTATATCACAAACATGGGAGGCATTTCTTATCTACCTGTATGCAAAAACAAATATCCAAGCACAAAAAATGATGAAATGAAAAATCCACTAAGAACCAAATGCACTTGTACCACTCTATCGCATCCTAAATATGAAAGAATGAAAAGTGTTGTCAAGTAAACTGGGCCAAAATACAAGACCATCAAAAAGAGTCTAAAATTCTGAAGTCTAACCTTTATGAAAATTTTACTGGGATTACTACTTGTATCCGAATGAACACCTCATCTTTCTTGATCACATAAAGAACCATATGGTACTATTTCACCATGGAATCCATTAAATGGTAGCTCGTATGAACAATACATGACATGTGTAGGAAAATTCCATGCGAGGTTTAGTATATCATTACTCATTAGGACACCCCGAAACCACAAAGTAATACAAGAAAGAATGATATAGTTAACTTTTCATAGAATATTTATATGAAATATATAATAATGACATGATGATATTATAAATCAAAGACTCATGTCCTAGAGGTATGTCACAACCACTTTATACCCACACTAGAGATCCAACTAGAAGATTCCTTGAAGCACTCGTCCAGGATAACCCACTCATGAGTCGGATAGTACTGATGACGTCCGTATGAGAAGTATTGTTTTTCAGGTTCCATCAAGAGATAGATACACTGATAGATATGAAGAGAGAGATAAGACACACAAATGAGGATCACAGTGAGGGTTGTGGGGTGGTACCTAAAACTCTATCTAGATAATCTTACTAAGTAGTGTATTGACACTCTGTAAAGTTGGTCATGTTAATACCGATAACTCTACTAAGGGAATGGAGAGTGAATAGAAGATTATTCTCTGGGCCTCTCATGGGATTCCAAAAACTCTATCAATTTTGTCATGTTAAAGGGATCATTCTCTAATGAGTAGGAAATGATATGCATCAACCTTCAAGGAAATGATTAATGGAACAATCCCTAGTGAATCATGTCCATGATTTAGTGGAAAAGATAATTACACCATGTGTAAACGGATAAAAGGCATGTAGTGTGGTCACATGCCGTGTTCGTTATCCTTGGTTATAGTCCCTATACAAGGCCCATTCCATTCCAAACTATGTCATGTAGAAGATTAGTACACAATGTATAGAAGAATTTACACATTGTGTCCTTCCATATGGGTTCTACTCATGTACTCTACCAGTGTTCCAGTACATGGTGTCAACCCTTGTATCTTTTCTCGTGTACCAGTACATGGTGTAGTCCATGTACATGGTCCATGTCAAGTCATATGGGAAGTACACGTCATGTGGTAAACCTGTTTACTCCATCTCGTGTCCATGTATCTCCCGAGATATATCTCAGGTCTCTAGGAAGGACCTACATTCTATGTCATAAGGGTCGCAAGCTATGTGATCAGTTACTATTTCCCAAATCCTTAGATTCCACTCAGGGGGGCCATATGTTAAGTAATCCCATATTACATTCCATGTAATTCCCATTTTTCCAGAACCCCTGGTTCGCAATCTGATAATCTCCTCCATTTCTCTATCCACTATTATAACCACTCTATTTCGGTAAACTCATGAATCATCCTCATTTAGTCATCGTATCAGCCAAAAAAACATGTTTTTTTCCAATCTGGTTTCACAAATTATTAAACTGGTTGTTCTTTATTCAACTATATAACATCGATGAATATGGAATTAGGGATCCACCGTCATCGGAATCGCTCTATGTCAATCATTGTACCTATTCCATGTCAAACTGATCCCAGATCTATGAAATCGGATCGTTGTTCCAATAATAAGCTATGAAATGATCGATTGATTGGGATATGTCTAGTTTGGGTGAAGTGAAGAATGGCCATAATTAACAATGAACCAGGGGGGAGAAAAAAATAAACCAGAAAAGAGTAACAGGACTCAATCGATGTTTAGGTCGATCATGGTTCATTTCCATTAGATCGAAAAATGAATTAGTCAACAAATAATCGTAAGATAAAACTCCTAATAAATCCAGTAGAAATAAAACTCATCCCAAAATGTTACGATCAAATTGTTGATCAATATTTTCATTGTATGGTATTTGTTCATTATTTAATTCTATAATGGGTATGGAAATCCCAAATAATGCATACTACCTTTTATTTGGATCGCATGTTGTTGAATATCGGTCAGTACATCACCATCATCAGAGAGATATATGAAGAACGCCATTCGCCGATCCATGTTTATACTGTCATCATCAAGATAAATTCTCCACAGATTCCCTCTAGAGCCTCCATAGAATTCTAGGGTAATGATCCTATCCCTAGACATCAATCTAAAGGATTAATTAACTGAATAAAAATCTCTACGTTGATGAAATAGAGAAACAAACTATATACAAATTTTTTTATTCATTTAAAATGCCTCAAACTACATTTCATAGTCGACCTGCACTTTCCAAAGTTAGGTCGTATGTACGGTAAATTTTTTGTTCCAAATTAAATGGCGCCCTCAATTTCTAACTTTTGTACCATTAAGATGTTTTCAAACTTTATCACGAAAATTGTGCATGTGTGCTATTTAATATTTTAATATTTTTAAAACATTTATTCTAGGAACATATAGCCTCTGAATATCAGGTTGTCTTAGCACTTGGTATAGAATTTAATATATATAATATTTTAAAATAATTTACTGAAATTTAGAGACATTACATTCTCTACACCTTGGGGATTAACATCCCCGGAAAGCAAAAATAAAGGCCACTCAAAAAGATGTTGGAACTAAGAAAAAATCATAACCTCCCACTCCGATGTGCTCTCCTAGAGATTTCTATGCTACCCCAAAACATACACCAAATGAATTGATCACCAATGAAGTATAATCTCCTAACAATCCCCAATCTATGTTGGGTACCTAGTAAAATTCCTTCCATCATCGATGTCCAGCTCGCCCTAGTCGATGAAATTCAACAGGTCATGGATGTACCTCCTCAGCTATGACACATGGAAGACATCATGTACCCTATATAACTACAGAGGTAGAGCTATGTGGTACACTGCCTCGCCAACCCGACCAAGTGTCTGACATGTTAATGATACAGGTGCATTCTGATAATAAAAAATGATGAAATGACGCCTGATAACTACCTAAAACTCAGAGAGAGAATTTTCCTTGAAGTGGTCGAAGTGTTGAAAAAGGATCCTCACATTAACTTTAATGCTATATCTTGGGAATAATTTTTAATGCAATCACCCCCTGTCTCATTTGTAACTTTCTAGTTTTGATTTGCCTCACACATGTTTTTTTCATCACACTTCTCCTTCTATTAATGTTTCCTCTAGGGAATTTTCTAGAGATTTTCAATTCTGTTCCTTTTTATGGAACCTACTTAGGATGTACCTTTTTCTAATTCCCTTCAACTGAAATTTACTGCTTGGATATTCAATGGCTGATTTCTGGCTTGAAGATGAGATGTGGTTTCTTTTAACCAGGAGATTAATGTTTGGGTCTGATTATGATTTTTTCAGCACTGCCTTTCTTCAGTCCCACTACTTTATTAAAGAACACGGAGGTATTTTATGTTTCTTTTGTTGTGGAGGCATTCTCATAGGTTATAACAAGAAATTTTCCAATGAGGAGGGTCCCCATCTGAATATATTTTTATCTTCTCAGGTTTTATTTGGTTCCATTGAACTTTTGAAACATTTATGCCTACTATTTTTCAATGAGCATCCTTGAGATGTCTTCGGTCAATTTACCAAAAGATAGCAGGTAAATATGATTTGATTCGAACAGTAGTGTTAAAATGCATGTCAACTTGATCTGGGAGTCCCTGGATACCTTGCGTACCCTCCTCTTTATCTGATGAGCAAGGAATATCTCTAAGAGAAGTTCTGGAAACTCCTTTTTTAGATTTTATTCCTCAATGTTAAATATAAATTTGTTTCTGTATCTTTGAGAGGGTGTAATCATATTACAGCTCGAATTTTCTTTGTAACCCATTGGTTTATTAAATTCCTTCGTCATGGGCTAAATTACCAGATCATGTCATTCTCTCTCAAAAAAAAATCCACATCGAGGAGAAACCGGTAGGAATACATAGTCTCTATCATTGAACTACAAAAGGCCTCCACCTCCTGTCATCATAGAACATATGAAGGATCTGGGTAGTCTTCATCTATTCCTAGATGATATTCACTTTCTCTTTTGTAGAACACTCTAACTCTAGGACCATAAGCGATAACTCTCCTAGGTCAATCCCAGAATGTGGAAACCAACAAGGTCACCGGTAAAAATCCTCTAATGTTACCATACTAATGGTTTAATGGTATCTATTGTTGTATGTGAACTCCACCAATGGTATATCATCCTTCCAACTATGGTCGAATTCTATCAGGAAAGCCTATAGAATGTACTTGAGAACCTGAATGGTCTACTTCATCTATCTATCCTTCTATGGGAGAAATGTTTTTCTCAAGCGTAACATTATTATAGACACCTCCTTTAATCCCTTCCATAATCGGGATGTAAAATGAGCATACCTATATGAAACAGTCATCGATAGAACACCTTTTAGTCAAACTATATCCTGAATGTAGAGGTCTCCCAATTTGTCTAGTTAACACTACTCTCAAATAGCTATGAAGTGGGATGACATGGTGAGTGGTTCAATGATCACCCATATTACACCATATCCCTGAGATTTATATAGTAAGCCCATCATAATGTTAATTGATACACCATTCCACTTACATTATATCACCTCAAATGGTTGAGCTATACCAGCTGGAACCTGCTGCTCAGCCTTCAATTGCTGAAAAGTAAGTAATCAAGAAAAAAATTCTGCAACTCCCTTCTACATCCCTACTATCCAAAACCGACATTGGGGGTCCTGGTACATCTCCACCACAACAGGATATATTTCCAAATGGGGCATATGAAACATCCTCAAAAAATCTCCAACAAAACAACGAGTATGACTATATTCCCTCATAAAATGTTGTAATGCTCCCAACCTTGTGAATATCAATCAAGATCACTCCCTTTGGACATTTGGTCATTTAGGGTCTCAGAATCGATATCCTCATGATGTGCCTCCCAAAATTACTATAAACGTTGATGGGAAACAACCATCGAATAGAGTTATGTTGTTCTATCTCCATTAACTATTGATAACAACATCAAGGCCAACTGCTCTGATGCTTCCATCAGCAACTGCGAACAAAATATCATGCTGAGAGCATCACCCACCATGTTCCCATTCATAATAATATAGAAAATATTAAATTCATTGTCCTTGAGGAACTATAGTCATCACCTCTATCTCAATTTATAATACATCTAGGAAAAGATTCACTTGAGATTTTTGTGACCATAGTATATGGTTATCCTCTTTCCCATAAAGTAGTATTACCACATCTTGAATGTGAAGACAAAAGCTTCTAACTCAAGATCATGGGTCATTTAGTTGTCCTCATGTGGTATAAACTAGCACAAAACATAGGCAATAAACTCTTTCTTCTATATTAGGACACAAGAAATACTGATCCCTAATGCATCGCAGAACGCGACATATTTGATACCCACCTCCTGGAATCTCACGATCAGAGATCCTGTCAAACTCTCTCTCAACTAATGAATGATTGTTGGAACTTATCATTCCAAACTAAATGTTTCCCCTTTTGATTCAAAGCATTCATAGGTGATGTTATAATAGATAAATCTAGTAATATACTATTAGAGAAAAAAATCCCTAAACTAACGTCATGATTCATGGTTTCTCATATTCTAACAAATCCCTCCATCATGGTTAGGTCCACAACCACTCCATCCACTGAGATAACATTTCATAGAATGTGGACTAAATCTGGTACTAGAATATCAAGTGTTTTTGATACATATGGTGCTCTCAGACTACATCCTGAACCATTCTTAAGTTTCTCATGTGATCCTCCCTAGATATCTAATATACAAGGAAATCATTGGTAATGTCTATCACAAACTAATCTATGTAATGATGTAAGATCCGATCCATGAGTCTAATAGACATTAATGGGGAATAATTCATTCCAATGTGTATCGCCCAGTACATATAATGACTATAATGACATCTGAAGGTCACCTTTGGGGTATCCTTATCCTGTACTCGTAGATGCTAATATCCTGATCTAAGGACATCCTTTGAGAACCATCATTACCTCTCAACTAATCTATGTGGTCATTGATCCTTGTTAGTAGAAAATTGTTCTTCAATGTCACATTTTTCAAGAAACAGTAGTCCGTAAACAACCTCAAGTGCCCATATACGTTTTTGGGAAACCACACTAGGTCGACCTAGGGTGACACATTTGGTCTCATAAATCCATCCTTCTACAAGTCCTCAATATTCACCATAATCTCAAAAATCTCTATATGATCCATATGGTATACTGGTGAATATATTGGTTCCCCCTAGGGTGTAAATCAATGTAGAACCATTGGGGATGTAATCTAACAACATCATCAAGGAAGACATCCTCGTACTCTGCCACCACTACCGGAAACTGGTAACTCATAAAATACACTACCCAAAGGGTAATTCTATAAAATAACAAGTAATCGCCTTCACCCTTCTATTCATGAGTCCATCCAATGTTTCCTAGGTTTCTTGTTCACCGAAAAATGATAACCTCAAAACATCATTCTATTTAGGCCACACTCTTATCCTAAAATTGTCAACCTAGGAATGAACTCTGGATAACCAATCCATAATAGGAATATATTATTAAGGCCACCACACTTCCACCAAGTGGATCCAACCAAAAATTATCCTACAATGGTCAGGTCACATTGTCGACACAAATTTTTGATAACTGTGTTTTCTCCAAAAGATATCTCCTTGTTGAACGGTCATGTTAATGGTTTAATAAGAATCTCAATGACTTGTAGATGATATGTGGAATGAAAGGAATGAATAGAACACATTTCTATCATTACTACAACTAATTTATTAAAGACAATGATCATACCGTGAATAATTACTGGAGCCCATGGGTTATATCCCTAGAAAACATGCTATTTTTCCCACCCCTGTCCTCTAGCTCCCTGAGCCTAGTATGGACCTCCTGTGGGTGGTAGTGGAAGCATGTCAAAATTTTGATCCGCTCCTATTTCTCTCCGACCTCTTCTACCATGTCCTCCACCCTAAAGATCTACCTTCTCAAATATCTTTATCTGACAGGGTGGTCTATCCATTATTTCCATATCTGTAGTACGATGGTTCGTACAATCTCAATAGAGTTTTACCTTAATAGAACTTGAAGAGAACCACATGTCCATAGGCTCTCTAAACCCACCCTATGAGCCATTAAATATATATACTCTATCGTTAGACCTCCTCCTAAAATGTATCCCAAATCCAAATCCTTTATATAGATGTTGGATCCCTTCTATTGATGTCTCTCCACCTGCTAATCCACTACTGTCTATCATCAACTATACCTACTCAGCCAAGAATAGATTAACCATCAAAGCTCACTCTAGAACGCCCATAATAAGTAGGAATGCACATAGGGATAATGCTGGAATGGATGTCTCTATGTACACCTTACTCAAATGTTTTCACTTTGATGTACTGATCTCTAACCATATTCATCTTGTGCAAAGAAATTTTTTTGAACCTAAATGATTTATTTTCCACTATCATGATACTCTTCTAGTGTTAAAGATGCTATTGAATATGAAAATCTTGTAGTGAAACTAGTGATAACACCCCAATATAAAGACACTCGAACTCTATCCATGAAAGAGTCACATCGTCGTGAGTCTAGAGTGCCAAACTCCACCATCTCATTACCAAACTACGTAGAAAGATCACTGGAAGGACCACCATCTAATCCACTGGTGTCTTGAATAGAAGGAAAACTTAGGTAACCACCCGAATCTAGTTCTCAATCTTTTATGAGTTGGGCTCACCTTGAATCATAGGGGTTATCTATCTCTGACACTCATGAATCGTTCTCATCTAGCGCTCCTCGTCTGCTGGTACTACGGGTGCCACGTACTTCTCCACAGGTGGTGGTATATCTTGTGCACCACCAGGAGGTAACTCCTATATAAATGGTCCATGTATGGAAGCCTTGTCTCAGATGGTGTTATCCTCATGATCAATCTATTGAATCCTAGAAGGTATGAATCTCATGGGACTCCTGTATGACCACAAGATGTACCATAGTCAAAGACTATATCTAGAGAGCTGACTCAAGAAAGAAGTGGAACCAAAATCCATTCATATATGATTAAGTACTATTACATTCCCTAAAACAAATATTACTACGTACCAAGTACCAAGTTAAAAAGGGTCATCATGTTCTGGGTGTTTGGATACGTCGGCTGCTACACCAACATTGGAGTCCATGGCCTGAAATCCAAACATGAAACACATTACACTATTTACCCAAATAAATCACACTGACTCTTGGTCCTAATGTAGAACTGACCACCATTGATACCACTCTATCACAACCATTCCTACTGGGGCTCGTACCATGACTCCCCAATCCCACCTTAATAGGACAGAGGATGGTGACTAGAACCGTGTAGGAATATCATTAAAAAGGGAGTCATTTCCCATGTACCTGTATGGTTACACACATCCCGAAACCCAAAATATGTGGAAATGTAAAAACCACTAATAACTGAATGCATGTATACCACTATATCCTAACCTGAGTATGAAATATATGTAATGTTTAGTAATGTAAACTGGGCTAGAATATAAGAGTTCCAAAAAGAGTCTGAAAATCACAATGCCTACCTATAAACTAAAGGTACTAGGACTGATGCCTATAGTCATAGGAATACCTCGACCTCCATGATCTCCCAAAAAATTTCCTGGTCTTTGTCCACCCAGGATTCTGTTCAATGTTCTCTCATTCTCCTTAGACCTGAAATTAGTGGGGAAAACTCCTGAAAGGGTGAGAATAAAAATACTTTGTAGGATGCCAGGAAAGAACAAATAAATAAAAAAAGGAAAGATACAGTCATCCCTACAATGTATATTTTTACAACACACATAACAATGATATCCAGATATACTCAATCATAGAATCATAGTCTAGAGGTAAATTATAACCACTATATACCCACACAAGGGACGAAGTTCGATGATTCCACAAAGAAATCAACTAAGAAGACAGACTCTTGAGTCTGACAGAAATGATGACGTCGATCTGAGATGTACTAATTGCCGAGAACCATCATGATAGTGATTCATTGATAGATATGAAGATAGAGATATGATAAACAGATGAGGATCACAACCAAGGCAATGGGGTGATACCAACAACTAAATCTAGATTGTTCCACTAAGTATAAGATTGACTCCTTATGAAGTTATTCTTGTATGTAATGAAGAATATACGGAGGGAATGAAAAATGAATAAGGGGTTCTGTTCCGATCCTCTAAAGGGATTCAAAAAACTCGATATGAGAAGTCCTGCTAAAGGGATTATACTTCTATAAGTAGGAAATGGATCGAACCAAACATTAGGGAAACGATAATGGGAATAGATCCTAACAAAAAATTTCCAATATACGATGGACAAGAGATTCAAGAAATGTGGAAATGGATCCATTATGTGTAGTTGGGTAAAACATTGTGTTCCATGACCCCGGTTACTTCCCATGTATAATAGCCCAGGTCATTCCAAACAATGTCATGTAGAAGATGAGTACACAACATATAGAAAAAGTAACATGCCTTGTCCGTCCATTAGAGGTCTTCCCATATACTACGGTCATGTGATACTATGCGGTGTCAACCCTTGCATCTCTTCCTATGTTCCAGTATATTGGGGAGTCTATGAACATGGTCCAGTCCAAGTCATGTGGTGGAGTAAACGCTGTATAGGCAGCCCGTGTACTCTACCATGTGTCTATGTATTTCCTGAGATACATGTCTAGTCTCTTAGTAGTTCCTACACACCTTGTGATATGGGACACACGTCGTGTGACATTTAACTATTTCATGAAACCCAAGACATTAGTTTGGGGGAACCGAATTCCATCTAATATGAGATTATACATCATGTAGCACGAGATTTTCCATAATCCCTAGTTCATGATCTAGAAATCTATTCCATTGCCCTGGGAACTATTTTGGCCTCTCCTTTCCAGGAAACTCAAGATATATCATTGTTCATAAAATCCATTAGCCAAAAAGTGTGTTTTTCCTTCTGATATGGTTTCACAATGTATTAAAATGGTAGTAATTCATTCCACTGAAAAACATCAAAGAACTCAAATTTGGGGACTCACCATCATCTAAATCACTCTAGTTATGTCTTCGCACCTCCTTCATGTCACACTGATCCTCGGTCTCAATTATTTGATCATTACGCCAAGAATAATGTTTGTAATGATTGATCGATTGGGATATGTAGAGTTGTGGGAAAAGAGAAGAACACCAATGGTGATCGACGAACATAAATGGGAAATAATAAATCAAACAAGTGGAACATAACTCAATCGATGTTCATTTAAATCATGGATAATTTCCATTATAAATTCAATTAAATATGTAAAAAAATAATAATAAGATCAAAATCCCTATAAATACCGCATAAATAAAACCCATACCAAAAGATTATGATCGAACTACAGATAAAAATGTTCATTGTTTGGTCTATGTTCATTGTTGTGTTCATGAATGGGTAAATAATACCAAAATATAGAATCATACCTTTGATTTGGATAACTAGATAATGAGAATTGGTCACTATATCCCCATCATTTACGGAACCCATCAAGAATAGCATTCTTCAATCCAACTATCTGTTATCTCCATTGAGAGAAATTCTTATGGGTTTCTCTCTAGAGCCTCTACGGAATTCCATGGTAATGATACTAACCCTATAACCCTTATTAATGAATTAATTAAAATTATAAGATTCATTGAGTTAAATAAACATAGAAAAAATCAATCTTAAATTCATAATATTCATTAAAAACACATAAATCTAATTTTCAAATTAGACCCTCACTTTGAAATTTTCGTTCATGCCTAAGGTAACGTCCCTATTTTGAATGTAATAGTGCCCTCATATTTCTAATCCATGAATCCATCTAGAATTTATTCCACTTATTTAGGAATACTATGCGTGTGTGCTATTTAATATTTTAATATATTCTAAACATTTATTATGGGCACACTGGGCCTCATAATTATACACCGTCTCAGAACCTGTTCTCGAATTTAATCCATATAATATTTAAAAATTATATATAGAAAATCCAAAAAATATTAATATTATTTTAGAGTAAATCATATTCCATCTGATTTGAGAATATATTTTTTAGAGTGATAAAATGTATGCACATAATTTAATAATCATCATTAAATTTATATAAAATATAAAATTAAATATAATATATTATTTCATTGTAAAAATATAATGTTAAAATGTATTATATCATAGGATTATCATAATGTTTTTGAATAAATTCTAAAATTAATTTCAATAGTTATATGTTCCAATTATATCCTTAAAAAAATCCCAATACTATAGTAAGTATAGAAATATAATTGATTTATTAGAGATGATTATGAAACTATATATAAAATTAATGTAAAATGAATCATAACCTTATTTGGAAATATTTTATAATTCCAATTTGATAGAAAAATATTATTCCTGAAATTCAAATATTATACATTAATCAATAATACTTTTTTAAATTTTTTTATTAATAATGGAAACATATGCTTACATAATTAATTAATTTTATTATTTTTGAAATAAAATTCATAATATCCTACATTCAACTTATGAGATAAGGAATTTATCATTTTTATTTCATAAAATATCAATGCTCCATGTTTAATAATTATGTATTTAAATTCAATTTTTATGTGCTTTAATAAACGATGGAATTATTGAATTTGATATTTTTTTGTTTTAACTATGGGGAGGAATTGTATAAAAATATTCATTGTATTTATTGGATTCTACAACTCTTATGTACGATAAATTATCATACCTAAAAAATACTAAGATTATGTGGCTACATTAACAGAATGGTGTGTATGTAGGTTCCGAGTGAAATCCTTTTAGGATAATTCTATGAATCTCTATAATTCCTTTCATAATACATACCAAAAATCATAGTTTGAAATATAATAAGAAATTATCGTTGTTTTATTTTATATATTAGATAAAACATGTTTTATATGTTTTTTATTCAACACAATTTATCCTTAAAAATTATATTTTTTTAACATTTATTATGAATCCCATGAAATTACATAAATGCATAATGAGATGAATCTTTTGAAAAAATAAATACCTTGATAATCAACTATCATCCTAGGGAGAAAAGGTGGAACTCGATAATGGGATCACCTTTAGTCCTATAGTGCAATCCAACTAGCACAAATACCAAATTATCATCATTTCTCTCATTAGGTAGAAACCCTCTAGACAAGACTTGAACTACATTGATTTACACAAGAAATTGCACTATATAAATTATGGTAGAACTCATCCTTATTTCCCTCTTAGATACCCATGGATCTTATAAGAGTCTAGTCAAATATCAATCATAAGGAAACCAATAAACTACCTTAATGTAAAGTCCCTATCATAATTTTCAATATAACAAGCCCAAAAAATTAGATATTACAGACGGTTCAGAATTGAGAGACCATCATATAACAAAAAACGATAAAAACCATTCAATAAATGACTTTATAAAACATACAATCATTTAAATTTATGATTCACATTAATTAAAAATTTTACACATCTCAAAACAACAATAAAAAATATTTTGAATCAAAATTATTCTCAATACATATCATAAAAAATGTCCAGTACATTAAAACAATGACTTGAAGGATAATACATGTGAACCATCAACACACATTTTTATAAAAATAAAACACTATCCAAAATCATTCATCATAAATTCCTTTGAAAACATGGATATATCAAAAAAAAAATTTAATACTATATGTGAATGAAAATATATTTTAAAAATGTAACAATAATGTACATATCATATATATATTATGTAAATAATTAAAATCATCTAATAAATGAATGAAAATTATAATACCCTAAAAAATTGATATTATCAATATTATATATGAAATGATTCATAGATACACTAGACACCATTATTGTGTCACATTAAAATGAAACTATATAAATCCACCTACTTGGATGTTGATGAAATTCTGGATTCATCATCAAGAGAAGATTAATCAATGATATTAATGATTCTTGATTTATTTTAACAAGAACAACCAAAAAATCATATTATTTTACAAGACATGTGATACCCCCACATTTCCACGAATCTAAGGGTGAGGGAGTGATAAATAATAAAAAAATAGAGGGGTCTTATCTCCAACTTGAGGGTTCTACCTTGGATATTGATTAAATTAAGAGTTATTGTTATTCCCTCCCACCAAAATCATCCATTTTTTCCAACAAGTGTTGTAAAAGGTAATTCACCTATTTTGTGTCAATATCCTCCCATAATAAGAATACTAATAATAATATGATAATTTTTATTGATATTAAAATATAAAAATAATAAATACAAACAATAATTTATATATATCCAAAATCAATAATAATACAATCATCAATTTATTTCAATTTCTAGACAACTATAATAATAACACATGATAATAATACTATTGATAATAATATCATTTTTATCAAAATAATTATTATGCTCCATATTATAAATACAATAATATATTCTTTAAATTAACATAAAAATTCATTATTAGGGATTCTAAGTTCGCTATCAACATAAATATTTTTCAAATCCTTTGTAAAAATATATACTATAATAATTCAATAAAGCTATACTGAATGATCCTTACAATGTTGTATTTTATAATGAAATAATGTAAAAAAATTTAATGACATTCCATGAATGATATATCCTTAATAATTTTTAAAAATTTCCATTTTAATATTATAAAAAATTTAAAATGATCTGAGAATTTTGAGACATGAAAACCCGAGTTCTATAAATATTGATCCAATACCAATTATCCTAAATTTTTTCTAAAATCATTCACTTACTGTTCTTTACAAAATTACTCTATGATATAATGAAACATAGTTACTAAAAATATTTTCATTAACTATTCAAAAACTATTTTACAATCGTGATTTCTAGAAATTTTTAATTTGTGTAATGTCAATTCCCATGTTATAATATTTATTATAACATTTATTGAAAAATATAATTTCTAGTTTCACATGGTGAAAATCCAAAAATTATATTTACAAACATTGGAAACTTTTATATAAAATGGAATTTATTCATGATTTTTTATGAAATCATGAAATAATATTTAAGATAATAGTATTGTAGTTATTTAATGATTTTAATACTACATCATTTCTTCATGAAGATAATAATTATAATATTTAATGATAAACATCATATTTTTTTATATAACTATGATGTGGTTTACTGGTCACATTGTGGTGATTTTGGGAACCAAGAGGATATATAATAGCATGGTGGGTGTTGAAAGATCATGGTTTATGGTATAACCATAGAATATAATAGATTTAGATCCATTTAAAATGGTACTGGTTTATTATGTGACCATAATATAAAAATTATTTTGATTTAAGGAAATCTAACATGGTTTTTCCTTTAACAAGAGTTTTCATATTAGATGAAACACATCATAGTTTATATCAAAATTATATTGTTCTTTTTGCAAGTTAATATGTGTTTTTGGAGGATGAATTTTTTTTGGTGTATCTAAAAAATAGCTATAGTTTGGGTTGGAGTTGGTTCCCTAAAACCAACGACATTTTACTTTAGATTAACATTATATTAATGGATTTTAATATTAATAAATTTCATTATCACATACTGATTTCTATTCTACATAATATAAATATTATATTTTACTGGAGTATCTATCACATTGAAAAAATATTAATAGTCCCCCACTATGATGAGAACCATGAAGTATGATGATAATATTCCAATAGATTATTCTTATAGTCAAATAACGTCATTTGATGGTGCTTAGATGATGCATTTTATCACGTATTGGATACTCATAATAGAGAAAGACTTCATCTCATGGAGTTCACACATGGCTATGTCAAATATGGGATATTTTGAGGACAAATATGTATGTATGAATTCCACATGTTTATTTTTCATTGGATATACCTTTCTCAGAAAATGTTTAATGATTCTTGTAATTTAATATTATTATTAAAACATATTATGACTGTTGTACATTGATTTATCAAAAAAACAATGCTTCCAATTATTTTTGGAGAATTATGATACATTGGTTGAGTCACGAATGATATGCCATTATTTTATAATTGAAGAATGGATTTCTTCTGTCGATATTTCTTTGAATGTTTATATCTCAAATAAATGATATGAATGAAACGTTCAAACTAAATTCCATGGAAATGTGTATTATTAAAATCATTTAATATTGTAAAATAAATTCACATTGAACATATAGGTTGATGACAAATGTATGAATATTTATTGATGATATATCGAGACAAAAGATTGTATTACACATTAATCATTCATATATTTATGTCAATGTTGCAACCACAACATCACCCCTTGGGGGTTTCATTATGTGTTTCTCGATACTCATATTAGACATTTAGATAAAACACATAATGTAACTAATGAAGAAACCTATATGGTCCCACACAAAGTGATTATATTTATCACAAATAAATTTTATCTATTGATAGTTATTGATATGAATATTAGTTTTTGGTCTGAGGAATAATATTTATTAAGGATTAACACAATGTAAATATTTCATCACTATATAAATGTAAATTTATAATATTGAAAATAATATTTTTATCAATAACATGAATATTACAATTATTTTTTTTGAATAAATAATATTTATTATTTTAGGTTTAGTAAATATTGAGGAAGAAATTAGGGCCATTGTAACTGTTATTTTGGGGGATAATATATAAAGAATAATTTAGATATTTATTTATTTATTTATTTTGTGGAATGATAGTTGTTTTATTTTTGATATATGTAAAAATAAATAATAATATAGTATTATTGTTAATTGATCTTTAGTTCTTTAAGGACAATTAAAATAACTAAGGGTGTGTGATAAATTATTTATTCTAAAACCATGATTTATGAATACTTGGTTATATCATTTCTCTGGGTGGAATATTTTTCTACACAACATATCATAATTAGATATTATATTATTCCTTATGGGATAATTATATCACACATGCTAAAAAACATATAGAAATAATTCTCCTCCTTCCACTCCATCCCCAATAGAATATGATAAAATCTTTCCTCTCCTAATGGACTGTGTAGAAATCAATGGAAGGGGAAATAAGTTGAACAGTTCCACCGCACTACCACAAAGAGTAACATTGGTGATGATTTTAGATCAAACGAACATATGAGGATCACCACTAGGAAGATTCTATATTGGATATTATCAATTCAACGACAACACAAATAAATGGAGGATTTAATGAACAATATAGTTTTATTATGAATAAACATATATATAAAGTTAATTAATTTTATTCAATTAATTATAAATTTAATGTAAAATATCCTCTATCATTTTTTGATGTTTTTTATAAATTATCCTCACAATAATTCATTGTTAATTTGGTCTATTATCATCTACATTTCATATTATTCATTTAAATCTACAATAGATGAGTTGGTCTCAAACCTAACATGCCCTTGAACTTCACATGAAACCATTAGTTGGTATCGGATTTGTTATATTCAAATATATAATTATTTCATTTAATTATTGTTAAAAAAAAGTTCTTAGCTTTTCATTTCAATAAATTAGTCAATAAATTTTATATTGGAGATATCATCTTCATTCCTCCTATTATAGCCAAGATAAAATGAAGAAAACATAGATATTTCAACCGTAGTTGGAACATAATGGTCAAGGCCACATGATGTGTAACCCCACATGACATGTTGTTAGTCTTGAAAACATAAGTAGTGTGTCATTAATACACCATCTATTTAATTAATCATTACACATTAGACAGGTAATTAATTTTCTAGTAGTGTGTATTTGATACGCATATGTGGTTTAATTAATTAATATACACACTTTTTAACATTAATTAATATAAAAATGATGTGTCATTAATATAAATTTGATGTGTAATCAATACACATTAAATTATTATTTAATCAATAAACATATCATATATTATTAATAAAAATTTTGTGTGTAATTAAAAAAAACTCTATGTGTAATTAATTAATACACATGTGGTGTCTATTTAATACTTATGCAATTAATAATTAGTTAATACACATATACTATGTAATTAAATTACATGTGTTCTACTAATAATTAATTATATGTACATGCTATGTTTGGTTGTACACCATGAAAATTATATAAGAATGAAAGAATAAAACACCATTAAATATTTAACACACAAACATGGGGAAAATAATTGACATTACACACCATGTGAAATGGATTAAACATTTTTTATTTATTAATTAATTTATTTGTTAAATTTGGAACTAAATTCCACAGATTTATATTATTCCACACTTTTTAAAATGTTTTCATTAAAAGAGATACATGTTGTGTAAATTTACAAATGTACATGTATCATTTATTAACAATACATGCCATGTACATACAAGAAATTTCATGTAAGATACATTACATGTGACTAAATAGTACATGATAATTAAAATGTTGAGTTGTATGTATGGTTATATTCTATGTTGACTCCATATATATTTTGTGTACCTAATTGAATTTAATTAAAATAATTTTGTCAATATTTTAAAAAAATTGTAGTGCATGAGAATATCCTAGATTTTTTGGTTAAAAATAATGAAAATTTCATTAACTAATTGAAAAAGATGATTAATTAATTCAACTACATTTTTTCATAGTTAGGAACTAATAAATTAAATTATATTTTGTTAAAATTTTATTTATTTAATTTTGGATGATCATGAGCATGACCGACTGGTGTATGGATTGGATTAAATTTAATTTATTTATATCACTATTTTATAAAAATTATTATTATTAAATTAAAATAATGGACTATAAGTCATCCAATACACTTAATGTTTAAGTACATATGTGTACATGGTTTCTTTATGTAATTTATGTAACCATAAATTTTTTCCCCCTCAACTATGTGCTAGAAAATAATGTGTAAGGATTTATATCACAAATAATATGATGTAGTTAAATATGGAACCATGGTGAAATCAACACTAACGATACATATAAAATAGGTGGAATGATGAAACTTGATCCAGGACTAGCTCTTAAAGTTTATTCCCAAAGGAAAATTATTATTTTGTTATCAATTAAAAAGTTGTAGAAAAATATAATGATCATTCCATATAATTATTTATGAAATTTTTATTGCTATTTTTTACTTGAATAATTATTATAATAAACTCAATAAATGAATTAAATAAGAAACATGATTATATGGTAAAAATATACCCATTTTGATGATTTTTTTATCATTAGATTATTAACAACATGAGTAAAATGAAATTATTAATAATAATGAATATAAAAGGATTAAAAAAATAATTTAATAATTATAAATAGAAAATTAATAAATATATTATTTATGGGGAATAAGTATTAAATTTGTAATTTTATTAATGGTTCCATTAATTCAAAGTATATGTTAGATAAAAGTAATGGTTCCATCATTTATCTAGGGGGTTCTAACAAATTTTTTTTGTTGATTGTTTTATTATAATCATGGATTGAATGTCATATAAGGCTACAGTGTTAGATGGAGGAAAGTAATGAGGAAATTAAAATATGAATTTTAGGATTAGGGCTCCCACTCAATGGATCAAGGAGCTATATGTCCATTATTGGATAGATCTCCTATTTAATATCCTTAGACAAGTTAGTATGCCAATGTATGAGCCTTGATAAGGAAAATATATATCCTTTCCAAGAGAATTTTTACATAACAGGACATTCTATTTTTAATAATTATGGCCCTTGATACATGATAAAATATTATGCGACTTAAAAGATATCTAAAGAATCACATTTTTGGAATTTTGTAGTAAAAATAAATCACATAAATTTTGGATTTTTATTATTATAGAAAAGAGAATGTTTAATGAATAGAATTACACTACAATAATTAATGGCTAATATTATATCCTCACTTTACCCAAGTTCCATTATTGGTACAATCCCTTATGCATTGAACTACTATGGGATGGTTTTTTTGTGTTTTGGATTCTTTTATTCCTAACCATCCATCTCATTGAGTGGGTGAAGGTGAAAAGTAAAGCTATCAATGATTTATGTAGGATACTTTAGATTTATATTGCATCATGATGTGAACTATGTTTGGATAGATTATAGAGTAAAACGAGGACTTGGGATCACACACCATTTCAACACATCGCATACCCGATGTGAAGGAGATGGAAAGGATAATGATAAATCAGATTTTCAATGCACTATACCAATGTAAAATAAAGGAGGGTGTATAGAAATTGATCATTAAATCAAAATGATAGAGTAAAATTATTATTTATAAAATCTCAAATTCTTTTTGGAGAGACAATTATACATTAATAATGTATTATCATACATTCCACCCATGTTTTATATATTGATTAGGGGAAACATTATGAACTATATGTGAAGACCAATTAGGAATAATTTTCCTCTAATTCATTAGATGTATAAGGATTATAGGGAAGGGGGTTGTCTAATAATTTCATTGAATTGAATAAAAGACCATATTTAATGTTCTATGGGAAATATAATTATAATTCTTGAATTTACATCATCCATCAATTATAAAAAAAAATTCACGAGGAGAAAAATGAAAAAGAGGCCAGTATCATCTCAAGTAGAAACAAAGGGAATTGGAATTAGAATTGAAATGAATTGAAGAAGAAACAATTTTCAGTTTTCTAAATTAAGTGTATTCATCATAACACATAATATAACCATCATAATTCATGTTTTTATGCTGTAAAAATATATTTTTTCATTACCTAGAAAATAAATATAGAATCTTTACAATATGTTTAGTGTGTTCTCTAAGGAGTTAAAATAGGGTGATTACTATATCAGTATATATAAGCGTAAGAGTTCAATATTTTTGTATTGATTCATATTATAGTATTTTTTCATTGATTATTACCAGAACATTTATCTAAGATTCTATTGGGGCACAACAAGTCATTATATATTTTAGGAATGAATGTTTTTATGGTATTTTAAACTCAATTAATAGTTTTATTATTATTGAATCTCATATTTCAAAAAATTTCATTCAATGATGAATAAAAATATATAATTCATACCCTTTTATAGAAAGTTAATCCTTTATAAACATAAACTCATACTGAATGACATTTTCATATCTAGAAAGGTGTTTTGTCTCCAACAGTCCAAAACACTCTATAATAACACTAACATACCTATCCTGTTTTTGAGAAATAATCTGTTGGTCGGAGTGGATACTCAAGAGGGGGGTGAACTGAGTTCCATTCAAAATTTCTGTTTTAAAAACATTGTCTTAAAACCCCCAAATAAAATACTGCATTAAACTGTAGTGAATTTATATCAAAGTAAGGGTTCGGTTGGGTTCTTGAGGGATTGATTATTTCCCAGTTAATCAAAACAGAAAGGGTGATTAACTTTTGAAACCGACTTACTGATTTAAAACTGATATAAACACTTGCGAATTTAATTATCAAAGTGACTTTAAAATAGTTTTGGTTTTAAAGAGATTAGCAGCAAAATAAAAGAATAACTTTGAATGATATAACACAGCAGATATAACCAAGAGGTTCAGTCTCAAGCTGAGACTTAGTCCTCTCAAAAGCTTTTATAAAAAGATTATCCACACCTTGGATCGGGGATAACAACAGCAACCAGCTGTCTAGGTCCAAGACCTCTACCACAGTTACTCGTGGGAACAAACACAACAGAAACTATCTGTCCAGGTCACACAACCTCTTCCACTATCCCAGTGGGAAATAAAAGATGTAAGAGTGTTGAGTGAGGATTTACAAATCCTCCAGTTAGAGTACAGGAGATAGTGTGTGTGTAAAACAGAATAGATAACACACACTGCTCAATATGTAAAATGATAAATCACAGAGCAAATAGTTAGAGTTTAGAAATGGCTCTAGTGATTTGTCATGCAGTTCTGGACTCCTTTGATTGATCAGAATTCGCTCTGAGTCCTCTTCTGGTTTATGTCTGGAAAACAGAGTATCGTCTGTTTCCATGACTTCCAGGTTCAGAGATAGTGAAGAAGTAGTCGATGAAGTTCTTGTTTTATGATCTCGTACTCAGCTCTTCATTCGTTAGCATTGATGAAAGAGTTCCTCATGTAAGTTCAGTTGTCGCTTTTCATTCACGCTCTGTTCATCGCTCTGCGTATTCGTCCTTGTGTTCAACACCTTTTTGCAACACACGCGCTCTAACCACTTCAGCTTGAAAGAAGCTCTTATTTAACGCACGAGCTCCGGCAAAAGATATGATTTCTTTTTGCAGGTACGAGGTACGGTTTCTTGACAACCAACAACACACATTAAATAAATGACAGAGAATTTAAAATATTCCTAATATGACAGTTGGTTAGATTAAATAAATATAAAGAAATTCAAAATGCTATTTATGACTATCAGTGTGTCAAGTGATAGGTGGGTCATCAGCATCGGTGAGACATCTTCAGTGACTCATTCGATCAGTATCGGTGAGACATCTTCGGTGACTCATTCGATCAGCCTCGGTGAGACATCTTCGGTGACTCATTCGATGAGCATCGGTGAGACATCTTCGGTGACTCATTCGATCAGCATCGGTGAGACATCTTCAGTGACTCATTCGATCAGCATCGGTGAGACATCTTCGGTGACTCATTCGATCCGCATCGCTGAGACATCTTCGGTGAATCATTCAATCAGCATCAGTGAGACATCTTCGGTGACTCATTCAATCAACATCGGTGAGACATCTTCGGTGACTCATTCGATCATCATCGGTGAGACATCAGTCCTTTGATATGGATCGGTGTGATCGTTGTCCCTTGATATGGATGACTTCCAGAATACTTGTAAATCAATTACAAAGAGATAAAAACATGATCCAACCAATATACACATATTCATTAAGAGATTGTGATTATGAAAAATCCAACCGGATTAAGTAATTGATGATTTGTGATTATTAATACAGCAATCATAGGAAGAATTCAACAATCTACCAGAGGGTTCAACAATCTCCCCCTTTTTTATAATCACAACTCTTATCCAATCACAAAGCTTATCCATTGATAAATATAAGATATCATCAATAATAAGGCATAATAATAATAAAAACACAATGAGATATAAATCTCCCCCTGAAATTATGCGTGTTAAATACTTATGCAAGCATTTCCATACAAGGATATAAGTATCCCCCATATCTCCCATAGAACCATAGATATACAGAGATATATATTTCTCCCATCTCCCTCATATCTCCCATGGATCCATAGATATACATATTTCTCCCCCTTTGGGATAATCAAAAAGGAGGGAAAACAGATAAAGAAGAGATTAAAAGATGGCAGTAGTGAGAATAAAAAGAAAAGATAATAAAGTTCATAGTACATCATAGTACAATCAAAACAAGGTTCAACCTATCAATAACAACGCACAACTATTACTGGGGGTGTAAAGGGGCTTTTCCCTTGTCGGACGGATCAATTGTTGGTAAGTTGTAAGGTTTGGAGGTAGGTTGAACTGGGAGAATTTGGAACGGTGGTAAAACGACTCTGGAGGTTGGAGGAGAGGGTGCCACCAGAATTTGCTGTGGAGATGTAGGAGCTGGTTGAGAAGAATTCTAAGGAACTGGTCGAAGATGAGAGAGAGCTTGAGCAACAGAGATATGATTTGGAGCAACATCAGAGGCACCGAGAGGGTCAGCAGTAGGAAGCACAATGGCAGTGGCCTGTGCACTCAGATAAGGCTTAAAAATATTTATGAAATTCTGAATAACTTCTGCACCATACTGCATAGCCTTCTCAAAATCATCCTTATTTTCCATGAACCATTCCAAGGTTGGAGTAAAATCTTGCAACTGTCGAACTTGAGTTTTGAAAGCTTGAGTGACTGGAGGTAGTCTCAGATTTTCAGCGAGCACTTTGAAATTCGCGGTCATCTCATGCTTGGTATAGATTTTTGAAAAGTAGTGATCAACCTTTTCATTGATTTCTCTCTGAGCTTTAGTGGCATCTGCTAAATATACTGTTACCATCTTATGAATGTGATCACTGTGCTCCTTCATCTTCCTCAACGAGTCCAAATCAAGAACTTGCCTAATGGTGGCCAATTCAACATGCACAAACTACTTCAGAGACTCTAGCTCACGAGTAGTGATCTTGGTTACTTTGGTTGTACTGGCTTGAGAAACTATCTGAGTTAACTCAGCCTTCAACTTTCTCAGATCAGACTTTTTAAGATGTTCAATCAGATTTCGCAACACTTCCAACATACCAGAGATGGTGGATCTAAATTCATTAGATAAAGAAACTAACCCAGATTGTAGATCCTTTAGAATCTGATTTTGAGAGGCAATGTGTCTGCCAATAAACTCACTAGTATAGGCCAGGTCTGGTGAAATAGCCTTTGAAATTTCTTCTCTGACTGTGTCTCTCACAGTAGTAAGAAACTCCCTTTTTAACTTGTCAAAATCAGACTGAGAGATAGTAAAACTAGGTAGATGAGCACCAGCAGCATCAACAACATGAACAGACCTTGCCCCAACTGGTTGACTTTCCATCATAACCGCAGTAGATTCTGATTCTTCTTCTTCTTCCACAGAATAATCTAAACCCAAAACAGCAAAATCAGGGTAATCATCCCAGACAGCAGCACACAGAATATATTTCGGTTTACCAAAACTTGCGTTTCCACTGTTTTTAAGAGATTATATCTTGCCATTGGCATCTGTTTCTGGTACAGTTTGATGTGTTTCCGTTGGAGGTACAGAAAGACCATCCACCAGTCGGTTATCCCCATCATCACCATTATCATCATCATCATCATCATCTCCATTCTCATTTCCATTCTTCACTGAAACGTCACTGTCAGATACTTCAGTGTCACTAGCTTCTTCATCACCAAGGACTGGTTCTGATTCAGGTAAGGGTAAAGGTGGTCTAGCAGGTCCAAAGTCTATTCGTCTCTTATGACTCACAGTATCAGGATCACTCCTATAATCAGGAGGTCACATACTTCCTTCTTCTGTTTCAGCGTCTTCCATCCCTTGTTTACCGGAATCTTCAGTTTCTTTATTCCTTTCAACATTTACTTCTTCTTCGTCATCAGAATAAATTGTTTCCTCATCCGATTTCAAACCAGGGTCTCTCAAACCCTTCGGCCTCCTTCCATGATCAGTGGGATTGTAGGATTCATACAACTTGTCCTCATTAGCAACCCAGCATCTTTTCCATGTGTTCCAGTTTATTTTCATCCGTTTAAAAATTTCATTGGTAATACAAAAAGCACTATCAGATTCAACTATCTCATCATCTTCATCAACACATTCTAGACTTTTTAACATAGCAGAGATCATTTTGGGATAGAATAGGGCAGTGGCTTTCTTAGAAGGTTTCACCATTCCAGCTATGTGAACCATTAGACATCTACACAAATTGATCTTCTCATGGGTCTTAAATAAAAACAACAGAAAAACATCCTGGTATCTTACAGCAGCAAAATATCATTTCCTGGATGAAATTTGGTGTTGAATAAACTTAAAGAGAAGTCTACATTCACCGTCGAGCTCTGATGCTATGATTCTCCTTGACTCCCTGTTTTTAGTCAAAAGATCTAATTCTAACTCATAAGAGAAATACTCGGTGGTTGGAGGAATGTTTCCAGCATATTCCTCATACCGACCCTTGTGGGGTACATTCAAACATTCAGCCCATTGTTTTGACGAGAACGATATTTTCATTCCTTTCACTACCGAAGACATTCTGGCAGCCTCGACACCATCTAAAGTAACTTGCAGATTTATATAAAACTCATGCACTAACTTTGGGTAGTATACACGAGTGTTGTCTGAGAACCAGGCTTTCCATCATTGCGAATCTAAAACTTGTAACAATAGAGACTTACTTGTCAAAATCCAGGTGGATCTGACTTCTTTTTCTACAACAACAATCCGAGTTTCCAGGTTCGGGTTTACTGATCTTTGAGTGGTACTACTCGACTCGACTCGAGCACGCTTTGAAGGTTCAAGACTTTCTGATCCTTTTCTCGGACTCTTCTGCTTAGCCATTTGATGATTCTGGGGAAAGCTAGAGTTCGAAGGTTCGAAGTGGAGGAGAAGAGAGAAAATAAGGTTTGGCGGGAAAGAAATGAAAGGTCGATGGTTTGGGGAATAGGAATAGTCGTGTATCATTTATTTCATCATTTAGGGTTCCCATAATAATGATAAAAGTAGTTAATTAATCACAAAATAAAAAGTAATATAAAGACAGATCAGTTTCACAGATCGGTTTCACAGATCGCTTTCAAAGATCGGTTTCACAGATCAGTTTCACATATCGGTTTCACTGATTAGTTTGGGAGATCGGTTTCATAGATCAGTTTCACAGATCAGTTTCACAAATTAGTTTCATAGATCAATTTCACAGATCAGTTTCACATGTCAGTTTCACAAATCAGTTTCACAGATAAGTTTCACATATCGGTTTCACAGATCAGTTTCACAGATCCGTTTCACAGATCAGTTTCACAGATCGGTTTCACAGATCAGTTTCACAGATCGGTTTCACATATCAGTTTCACAGATCGGTTTCACGGATCAATCATACCAAATTCTTGTTTAATAAAATTTATTCTTTCAGAGCATAAAGGATTTGTAAAAATATAAGCAAATTGATGTTCAGAACTAATAAATTCTAGAGAAATATCACCTTTTTGATAATGATCTCTTAGAAAGTGATGTCTGATATCAAGGTGCTTAGTTCTAGAGCGAGACACAGGGTTCTTAGATATGTTGATCGCACTAGTATTGTCACAGTTAATTGAAACATGTTTAAAATCAAATCCATAGTCTAATAAGGTGTGTTTCATCCACAGAATCTATGCACAACAACTACCAGCACCAATGTATTCTGCTTCTGCAGAAGACAATTCAACTGAGTTCTATTTCTTACTACACCATGATACTAGAAATTTTCCAAGTAAATGACATGTTCCAGATGTGATTTTCCTATCTAACTTGAATCTAGAAAAGTCAGCATCTGAATAACTAGTTAGGTCAAATGATTGTCCTTTTGGATAAAACAAACCTAAATTCACGGTATACTTATGATATTTAAAAATCCTATTAAAAGCCAGTAAGTGTGATTCTTTATGATTATCTTGAAATCTAACACACATACACACACTAAACATAATATCCGGTCGACTAGCAGTAAGATAAAGTAAACTCCCAATCATACCTCTTTAATTAGTTTGATCTACTGGTTTACCAGTTTCATCTATATCCAATTTATAGGTGGTACTCATAGGTATATCACTTTCCTTAATACTATCCAAACCAAAACGTTTTAATAAATCCTTATTATATTTACTTTGATTTAGAATAATTCCATCTTTGGTTTGAAGAAATTGAAAACCAAGAAAATACTTAAGCTCTCACATTAAGCTCATTTCAAACTCATTTTGCATAACCTGTGAAAATTCAGTACACAAATTATTTTTAGAATATCCAAAAATAATATCATCAACATAGATTTGTACTATTAACACATCTTTTGAAATTATTTTTATAAAAAGAGTGGGATCATCTATTCCGTTTGTAAATCCTTTTGAAATAAGAAAGTTTGAGAGTGCTTCGTACCAAGCTCTTGGAGCTTGTTTTAAACCATATAAAGATTTAGAATGATTAAAAACATGATTTTTAAAATGAGGATATGAAATACCATGTGGTTGTTCTACAAAAACATCTTCAACAATAAAACCATTTAGAAAAGAAGTTTTCATATCCATTTGATATAACTTGAAATTCAGATGTGATGCATAAGCAAGTAAGATCCTAATAGCCTCTAATCTAGCTACAGGTGCAAAGGTTCCCTCATAGTCAATTACTTCTTCTTGATTGTAACCTTGTGCAACTAGCCTAGCTTTTTTTCTAATGATGTTTCCAAATTCATCAACATTGTTTCTAAACACCCATTTGTGCCTATGGTGATAGTGTCCTTAGGTCTTTCTACTAATTTCCAGACATTGTTTCTTTCAAATTGATTTAGTTCCTCTTGCATAGCCATTACCCAAAATTCATCATTGATAGCATCATTGATATTTTTAGGTTCTAGTTGTGACAAGAAGTCTTGATGTTCAACCTGATTTCTAAGAGAATCTCTAGTCTGTGTCCCTCTATCAAGATTTACTACAACAACATCTAAAGGATGATTCTTCAGAATTCTAGTGGGTCTAGAGAAGGTAGGGCTCGAGATTTCAGGTTCATCTACAGGTTGAGGTTCAACAGAAGCAGGGTCTGAAAAATTTCCAGAATTGGATGTTTTAACTACAGGTCCACTGTTTTTATCATTAAAGTTCAAAACAGAGAGATCATCTTCATGATTTTCAAGAGTGGTCTTAGGTTCATGTGGATCAGTTTCATCAACTTTGATGTGAACAGATTCTTCCACACATATGGTTCTCTTATTGAAAAATCTATAGGTTTTACTGGAATTTGAGTAATCTATAGGTTCTCTTATCAAGATCATATTTATGTTTAACAGTTAAAGCATACTGTTTCTTTAAACCTTTGTATTTGTCTTTCAGATCATTACAGGTTTCTTCTAACATATAAAAATATTCAAACAGTTCAGATTTAGACACGTTATCACATTCATAATCATCTCCAGAATAATATGAATTAGAAGCAGGATTTTCTGAAGTTACCTCAGAAGCGTTTGTCATAAAACACATGTTTTCCTTGTTTCTATGTTCAGTTTCAGAAACATCATATTCACTAGAACTTTCCTCAGAAGCACTCCAAGTAGCCTTCATAGATTTATTATACTTGTTATCCTTGTATTCATACTTCTTCTTGTATTTTAGCTTTTGACAATCTGCTTTTATGTGTCCCTTCCTTTTGCACTCATAACAGACAAATTAATCTGATTTGTCAGATTTATTCCAATGCTTTTTCCAATGTCCCTTGTTGTCATACATACCTTTGAATTTTGACATTCTGAAAAACTTCTTCTTCCTATAAAATTTCTTAAACCTTCTAGTAATGTAAACCATCTCAGCATCACTGTCAGAGTCACTCTCACTATCTTCACAGCTTGAACTTTCATTGATAGCTTGAATCTTTTCCTTATCCTTATTCTTTGAGGTTGTAGTTTTGAATGCAACAGACTTCCTTCTAGGTTCATCATCTTCTTCATTGTTCACTTTTAGTTCTTCTTCATACAACATCAACTTGCCAATTAGTTCATTGAATGGTAGTTCACCAATGTCGCATGATTCTCTAATGTTGACAAAGGTTCCTCTCTATCTTTCAGGTAGACATCTCAAAATTCTCATGATTTGTGCCTTTTCTGGAACATCCTTTCCCAGAGAAGTCATTGTATTGACAATTTCATTGATCCTGGGATACATATCAGAAATGGGTTCACCGGGATTCATCTTAAAATTATCATACTTAATAGTATAAATGTTCAATATCATCTCCTTATCATTAGTTATTCCTTCATGAGAAACAACTAAGGTATCCCAAATCTCATATGTAGTTTTACAGGCAGATATTATATTAAATTCCTCATCTACTAGAGCACAATATAAAGCATTCATAGATTTACAATTATTATTGTAGGCTATCTTAGTAGCTTCATTCCAAGTAGTTCTAACAGTAGTAGGAATTTTATATTCAGATTCTATAGCAGTCCAAATTTCGAAACCCATGCTTTCTAAGTGAATTTTCATCTTGATTTTCCACTGAGCATAGTTAGTGCCATTGAAAAATGGTGGTCTATTGGTAGCAACACCTTCAACTCTATTATCCATGATAGCTTACTTAAGGAAAAGATTTTAAAGAGATAAAAATTTAGAAATAACAGAAATTTTAAGAACATTAAGATACAACTAAAATCACAGTTGAAAAACAGAGTACTTTAGAATATATTTTAAATTAACCAAATCCTCTGATACCAATTGTTGGTCGGAGTGGATACTCAAGATGGAGGTGAATTGAGTTCCATTCAAAATTTCTGTTTTAAAAACTTTTTCTTAAAACCCCCAAATAAAATACTGAATTAAACTGCAGTGAATATATATCAAAGTAAGGGTTCGGTTGGGTTCTCGAGGGATTGATTATTTCCCAGTTAATCAAAACAGAAAGGTTGATTAACTTTTGAAACCGACTTACTGATTTACAACTGATATAAACACTTGCGAATTTAATTATCAAAGTGAATTTAAAACAGTTTTGGTTTTACAGAGATTAACAACGGAATAAAAGAATAACTTTGAAAGATATAACACAGAAGATATAACCAAGAGGTTCAATCTCAAGCTGAGACTTAGTCCTCTAAAAAGATTTCATAAAAAGATGATCTAAACCCTGGATCGGGGATAACAACAGCAACCAGTTATCCAGGTCCAAGACCGCTACCATAGTTATTCATGGGAACAAACACAACAGCAACCAGCTATCCAGGTCACACTACCTCTATCACTATCCCAGTGGGAAATAAAAGATGTAAGAGTATTGAGTGAGGATTTACATATCCTCCAGTTAGAGTACATGAGACATTGTGTGTGTAAAAAAGAACAGATAACACACACTACTCAATATGTAAAAGGATAAATCACAGAGAAAATAGTTAGAGTTTAGAAATGGCTCTAGTGATTTGTCGTGCAGTTCTGGACTCCTTTGGTTGATCAGAATTCGCTCTGATTCCTCTTCTGGTTTCTCTCTGGAAAACAGAGTATTGTCTGTTTCCTTGACTTCCAGATTCAGAGATAGAGAAGAAGTAGTCGATGAAGTTCTTGTTTTATGATCTCGTACTCAGCTCTTCATTCGTTAGCATTGATGAAAGAGTTCCTCGTGAACGTTCAGTCGTCGCTTTGCATTCACGCTCTTTTCAGCACTCTGCGTATTCGTCCTTGTGTTCAACACCTTTTTGCAACACACGTGCTCTAACCACTTTAGCATGAAAGAAGCTCTTATTTAAAGCACGAGATCTGGCAAAAGATATGATTTCTTTTTGCAGGTAAGAGGTACGGTTTCCTGACAACCAACAACACACATTAAATAAATGACAGAGCATTTATAATATTCCAAATATGACTGTTGGTTAGGTTAAATAAAGATAAAGAAATTCAAACAGTTGTTTATGACTATCAGTGTGTCAAGTGATCGATGGGTCATCAACATCGGTGAGACATCTTCGGTGACTCATTCGATCAGCATCGGTGAGACATCTTCGGTGAATCATTCGATCAGCATCGGTGAGACATCTTCGGTGACTCATTCGATTAGCATCGGTGAGACATCTTCGGTGACTCATTCGATCAGCATCGGTGAGACATCTTCGGTTACTCATTCGATCAGCATCGGTGAGACATCTTCGGTGAATCATTCGATCAGCATGGGTGAGACATCTTTGGTGACTCATTCGATCAGCATCGGTGAGACATCTTAGGTGACTCATTCAATCAGCATCATTGAGACATCTTTGGTGACTCATTCGATCAGCATCGGTCAGACATCTTCGGTGACTCATTCGATCAGCATCGGTGAGACATATGTCCTTTGATATGGATCGGTGCGACAGTTGTCCTTTGATATGGATGACTTCTAGAATACATGTAAATCAATAATAAAGAGATAAAAACATGATCCAACCAATATACACAGATTCATTAAGAGATTATGATTATGATAAATCCAACTAGATTAAGTAATTGATGATTTGTAATTATTAAAACAGCAATCATAGGAAGAATTCAACAATATTCTAGAGGGGTCAACATAATCCTTTAGTAACAAAGGTATTCCACAAATGCTACTAAATATTTCTCAGCAAGGCCTTGTGAACTATTGTAAAAAAATCCTAACGTATTTTCTTGATATTCCTTTCATTAATATTAGGAATACCCAGTGAATTAATAATTAAAATCTCTTGTAATATCCTCCATTGGGAACCACATAATGGTGTACTGAGTCAGAATACTGCATGACCTCAACTGTACCTCCCCGTATGTTAGAAACTATGATTCATAGAGTGGGTATGGTAAGAATATAATTATTATACTTTGCCCTATTTTACTAGATTAATACACTAACTGAAATAATATAAAATAGAGGGAGAAATATATATCAATAGATAAATCAAATATCTATATACTGTCAAAGTATGAAATAAAATATCCAACCAAATAAGAAATAATTTCATACTAATGTAAGTGCCATGTGTTTAAAATGATCTAAAAATAAACACACCATCGACTCCCATGCGGGTCCGGAACCATGTCTGGTTCCCTTGTACACCTCCATCCCCAATCAAAATTCTAACCCAAGGCCCTTTTATTTAACCTATCCTACAACAATAAAGTCTATTTCTATAATGATCAGGCAACCCGAGTAAGGCGTGTGTACAACTCAATATTCCACCACCAACAATGTCTATAAAATCTAGTCAAATTTTTCTATTTAGTTATATAGAGAAATAAATATAATTCTTAAATAAACAGTTTATCACATTATTAAATATTATTAATTAAACCACACAACCCTATGGTTCCCAAGGACACCTTAACCCCAATACATACCTCAACTTATTCTAGTGTTTGAACCATTTCCTAGTATCATCCCAAAAATATTTAAAACAAATTGTCCTTCATTAACAATTGTAACACAATTATTGTTATGACAAATTGGAAACATAGCCCAATGAAAATGTCTAGGGTGTAGAAGGCGATGTATAGGACATAATCCATCATGAATATTTATCATGGCCATATAAAGTCATGTATAGCACCCAAATTCTCAATCATGCATATATTTCATCAGTTAAGATCATCATGTCAACCCCCAATTTATCTATTATGAATATATATCTCATTTTCATAGTTCTTTTTGTCTAACACATCATTTATCATTGATTCACATATATATATATATATATATATATTTCATTGTTCTTGATCATCATGTCTAACACCCCATTGATCAACTATGCATATATATCTCATTGTCACATATCATCATTTCTAACACCCCATTTATAAACTATTCAAATACATCATAGCATATCACATTACCACATGGATTTCATTAGCGCGTGAATCTCACATTTTTGAATCAACATATAATAAAAAAACTTAATATTATCATTACATTTAACCATCCCAACATCGGTTAATTAATTCATAAATTAATTTATCGAAGGCCATTAATAAATTAAAAAATTAATTAATAAGATCAATATCTTTTAATCAATTCAATAATAAATTATCAATATGTTCCACATTAATTTTTTCATAAAATAATTTATCACATTCATTCCATTAATAAATTCAATATTTAAATAACCATTTCATAACATCAAAAACTAACAGTTATTTTTTCAATTAATTGATCTAGATTTAAAATTAAACAATTTCATAAGTACTCAATAATTTATTACCCATAATTCCCTAATTTAATACATTGATATTTAATTTTTATTTAATTATAACTATTCAACAATTTCCATCATTCAATAAAATCCTAGAATTCCTTAAATAATTAATTGACCAAATTACTTAACCTAATATGGATTTTCAATCATTACATGAACTCCATAAAGTATAAAATCACATACACATAATTGATAATAACACGTGGGGATTTGGAAAATAGACCACATAAATTTAACCAATGATCCAAAAAATGATTCCAATGGTCAATTCCTATAAAGAAGAAAGTGCAAGAAATTTGCACTGTTGTTTTTTGATCAATACTGAACAACATCCAAACCAATAAAGAAATTGTACAAGGAATTCTCCCACAAGAGGATGGAGAATAAATAAGAGAAAGCAGAAGTTCATCCAAGAGGACTAAAAAGGGATTGATAGCATAAATGAGGTGACCAAAAGGAGTTTTGGAAATCCAATATCATCTGAAGGGTCTCTCTATATTGAGAGAAAAAATATTCATCAGATTCAAAAAAAAATTTCGACCACACAACCACTTTAAAATGTAAGTCGGGCATTATAACAACATGTAATTTAGACAAATGTAATATAAATTTTTTAATTAGTTTCACTGAAAAATCCATCAACTAAAATTTATATTATTAAAAACCTCTAACAATTATAAAAATTGTAATCCCATTACATTATGGGTAAATGTTCAATAGTTGAGTTTTCATCCAATTTTATTTTTAAATCCTGTCAACTCATTAAGAACCCATTTAGAAAATTAACACATTTATAACTAGACTCTATTAATTCAATCAAGCATGCATCCCTAAATAATTTCACATTCCCACCAAAAAATTCTATCTATCTCTAAACAAGATATTTCCAAAATGGATCAAATGAAAAAAATAGAGGGAAACAAACCTAAAAAAGTTATGGGATCTTACAATACCTCAACCTTATAATAGCTCCTTCTCAAAATGAACTCCCCAAAATATATAAGATTTTGTGTCAAAATGATTGATCCACGGAGCCTACATACTAGCTTAACATTCCCATGTTTCATCCCTCACACGTCCATATTGCCACAATACAAGAACCATCAGACTGTTCCATCCCTGGAACACTTCCTCACTATGATCGAACACACACATCAGATTCTTATAAAAGGAAGGATCTATATAAAGATCAAAATCCTTTACCTCCATCACATTATAAGGGTTAGGGTGATATATCTAATGTTTTGGTATGTGGAAATCATCATTCATAGGACTGTATTTATTGGGAAGAGACAATCGGTATAACAATGGCCAGATTCTCTCTACTATCTCAAACGTTTCAATAATCTTGGATGCCAAAATTCCATAATGTTGTATCCTATGGTGACCCAACCTAGGAAGAACCCAAATGAATACACAATCACCCTCAGTAAACTATTGGTTATTTCTACTTCTATCAGCATACAACTTGTTCCTACTCTAAGTTGGTTCCTTTTGTTTCTGAATTAGCTAAACCTGATTCTACATCTCCTTCACAAGCCTCGGTCCAAACAAATTTTACCCACTTACCACCATCCATCATAGTGGTGATCTACATGGCCTATCATGAATATCATCCTATGGTGCCATATGTATAGTTTCATGGTAACTTTTTTTATAGGAAAACTACACTAAATCCAATTGATTCTAAAACGATCCACCAATGTCATAGACTCATGATGTGTCATATCCTCACACACTTGTACTATACACTCTGACTACCCAGCATTCTATGGGTGGAAGGATAGTTTTAGTATTACATGTATACAAGAATCTTCTATAAAACATTCCAAAACAATTAATTAAATCATGAGTCATAATAAAAATCTATCATCTATGTCATCCCATATAGACATCCTATCACTTGAATATAAAAACATCTAAACAGTTCAACTGAGAAAGTATCTCATATATGAATAAAATAATTTACATTTGTTAGTCGAGACACATTATCCTAGATATAATCATTATACGTAGTAATCCTTAGAAGACACACAAAAATTCCCATGGTCACATCATCCAACATTTATTCAATAATAATCATCATTCGTAGCAAACCTCCGGGTCATTGATGCTTGTCCTTCACATGATGCTAGGTATAAATTCATGCCAGGAACCCTGCTATCTCATTTTTCATGACTGGGAATCATAACTTCCATCGCAGTTCAGGGTAAAGTTTGGTCAAACATAGATTTAGCTCCCACCATGAAGAATAGAATTACGAATTCATCTCCTCTCATGTGCTTTTAGGAACAATAACCCGATTCTTGACATAGAAGATCACATCCTCATTTGTGCCCTAATCTGAATGTGACCCCCACCTTCATGGTTCCACAAATGGTCATGAATTATTGATCGTCATATTTCTTATCTAAAATTCTTCTCTATATCATATAATCTACTAAAACAGATACAAGAGTCATCTTTACGTTTTCCCCCTAAACCACCACATGCATGTGAACCAACATGGTCATCATCGTCCACTTTTTCCTAGACTCTTGAACTGCCTAAGTCATTGTATTACTACTCAATGTGCCAAAACCATTGTTTCCTTTCCAATGTGAATATTCTAGCTCAAAATCAGAAAATGAATATACTCAACCCATATCTATTATCGAATATTCAAATCTTTTTATGAGAAGATATTCCTTAATATCTTCTGATGGTTAAATAACCTAAAATTACCACTGACTAGATAATGCCTCCAATAACTCTTGGAATAAACTATAGCCTCTAGATTTAGGTTATGTGTAGGGTAATTATATTTATGTTTCCACTACATCTGAGAACCATACACCACTATTGATATACTTTCATCAACACAACACTAAATTTGTTCCCAAAATCATCACAATACACTATTGTATCCTCACCTGGATTGGGTAGGATCATGATCGGTGATAACATTAAGAGATCATTCAACTCTCAGAAAGAATTATCACATGGCTATCACCAATAAAACATTATTCCCCTTTTGTTAAAGCACTAAACTGATTATGGAAAATGGGAAAAGTTTTATTTGTACATCCAATAATATCTTTAAAAATAAAAAAACTATGAATATTGAATTCATTATTGGGATGCTCCCATGATACCACTGACTGATCGTTATATAGATCCACAAAAACACCTTTTTCTAAGATTAGGTGTCCTAAAAAGTGTACTCGGTTGATCTAAAATAGTCACATTGATAACATTCCATATAGTTGTGATCTCCCAGTGTACTCAGGATAATTTAATCATTTGGGAATTATTGTTATGAGTATTATATTACAGTATGATATCATCCTCAAACACCACAAAAAAATATTCTAGGAAAGGATATAATATTCTATTCATCAAGGTCTTAAAACATTTTGCTACATTCATCAACTCAGATGGAATTACGGAAAAGACATATAGGCCACACATTCTTATGAATGTATTCCTAGGTATATCAGATCTCTAAACTCTCAAATGATGATTCCCTGACCTCAATGTATCTTTTATAACACACAAGATCCCATTAATAGGTCAAATTTATCATCGATAACCGTAATAAAATGATATTCTTTAATTTAATCCTATTAAACTTTTGATAATCGATATAGAAGCACAAACTCATGAAGGGATTATTTGAAAACAACATAGGTGATCCCTAAGGCGAAGTACTTGGATAGATAAATACCTTGTACTTCAACTCTTCTAGATGAGTCTTGATCTCTCGAATCTCTGTAGGATCTATTATGTATGGTGGAATAGATATTGGTTTTTCCTACGATGTGAGTTCAATAAGTACTTCCATATCTCTCTCAAGTAAAAGTCCGGAGGTGTTTTCTGAAAAAAATACTGAACTTGTTTCACTACATGGGGAAAGACTTCAGGTTTCACTCCCCTATCAACCAGAAAAAGACTAGAAACTTATATTGTGGTATCACCCAGTATTTAAGCGGTTACCCCTGTTCTTCCATCCAACATGTCCCAGTATCCATGGTGAATGCAATTTTTACACTAATGATATGTAAATCTCAATTTCCTTTACTAAAAATAAATGTAGACTCGGTATGTGACTATATTACCCATACTATTATTTGGTCAAACCCTAACAAATCATAAACATTGATTTCCTTAAGAAAACGATACTCCATATTATCAATAGAACATCCCTTTCACAAACATATGTATCCAGCTCACACTCCCAATAGTGAATCTATAGTCATAACCCCACTAACAAAAACCACCTCCAAGCTCAAACCGCTATCAAGATTTGATGACATAAATGAATTAGTGTCACCAATATCAAATAAGGAATTGGAAAATCTAGAATCTAGTAGAATAATTGTAACATCTTAGGTAAATAAATAATATGAAATTTTCATATTTATTAATATTATTTAATTTGATATTAATTTTACATTTAATGGGATGTTATGTTTTATAGAATACCCAACACACAACAATAGGTTTCTTTGAAATATTATGCCGCACACAACGTTGAGTTATATTGAAAAATAATAATATAATATTTTTATTTTAAATGGTAGTTAATCCATAACCATTATATTGGTGGGAATGAATAGAAAGTACTACAATATGATTACACAAGTTTGTTAAAATGTTTTTACATTTATCCAAAAAAGTTAGAGGCTTAAAATTTTAATGAATCTAATTTTAAGCATAAATATTCTAATATTATAATATTCTATAAAAGGTCAATTTTCTTCCTTTTGATGAAGAACCCCTTTTAAATATATTTTTTTCATTTTTTATATTATATTTTACAAAATTAAATTTATCTTTAGAATCGGGATACCAATATGTACTTATGATGAAATTTTGGTATTTTTCTGATAAAGTTCATTTTTTGATGAATATTAAAAAATAATGCATTTTAATTCAGATATAAGTTTTAATATAATTTATTTAAGTAAATATATTGTATTTTATTGGTTTTACAATGTAATTGGATAATATTTTTACCATTTAATCCAATTTTGGTCATTGGAAGTAATTCAATGATAAAATTAGACATAAACAAGTGTCAATCTTTTGGAAATTATTATTTCTAAAAAAAACACTTTTTGGTTTTAACAACGACAATTAATTTTAAATTAATTAATGAAATTTCTAAGTTTTGAATTTGGTAAAATAGGCATAATTTTTGAATTCAGAATATCAAAATTATCATTGGGATAATTTTTGGTATTTTTCTGAGAACATTCAATTTTTGATGAATAGTGAAACACTCTAAAATAGTTAAAAACCAACTTTTTCATTTAAATGAAATTTCACCGCTTCTTTGAATTGAAATTATAAATTCCAACATACATGGTTTTCATCAGTAAGTAAAATGTGGTTCAATAATATGAAAACAATTTTCGGTGAATAGTAACTTTGCATTTTTATTTTCTGCGATTAAAGGTAAATAGGGTAATTGAAGGTAAAAATAATTTTATATTAATATAAATATACATTAACAGTTGTAAAAACATTATTGTATGAGTCATGGATGACTAATATAATACATAGTTGATACTTTTGCCCTTTGAAATCCATTTGGGTAAAATAATGGCATTAATAATTATTTATTTAATGTAAAATTAATATTATAATAATATAAAGTTAAATTAGCAGTTTTACCAACCTTATTGGATGATTAATGGCTGAATAATACAATACATAGGTGATAATTTTGGTATTTGAAATCCATTTGGGTAAGATTATGGCATTAATAATGTTTTTAATGTAAAAATAAAAATATCTTAAACTTGTATTATTCTGCTAAAACAAATTTAATATGGGGGTTATATAAGTGATATTTATCACTATATATATTGATTAGAAATATAAAAATATTTCTCACATCATGGTATTTTATTTATAATTATTAGAGATCAAATAAATAAATTTATTAATGACACAATGATGATGTAATGATTACATCATTAATGAATGTCTTAAATAAATGAGATTATAAATACTGAAATAAATTTATTTTGAATCTATTTATTCCATACATTAATTTTAGAGATGAGTATGACTTGTTATATTTAAATTAATAATTTTTTTTAGAAATAATCAAGTTGGGTTGGATTTTTTAAAATGTCATGATTTGAATAAAATAATAATTGACAGAAATGAGTTTTTAAATAAATTAATATATTATTAAATTATAAAATAGTCCAAAATATGAAATATTAGGCCAAATGACATATATTATGTTAAAAATGTCATTAGATATCTATTTTGGGTCGCATGGAATTTTATATTAACTATATTAACCATATGGTATAAATATAGAAGTAGACATGGTAAATGTTAAATTAGTTAACAGTAGGTTAAATCCCAATTATAAGGATACAAAATGAAGCAAAAACTTGTATAAAACATATTAATTGAGAGTATTTAAAATAATATTCATCTTAAATTATAATTTAATGGTTTTGGGACCTTTTTGAAATCAAAATTTTGTTTATAATAAAATAATATTTTCAAAATATCCTAAAGAGCCCATCCCTGTCCCCTTATAAAAGTCTTTCACCAATAAATCATTACCCACACCTCTAAATCCCCTTGGATCGTCCAAACTATATAAAAAAATCTCCCAACAATCTGTCTAATGTGTAAAGAACATATTGTTTCTTTGGATGGCGAACTACTATCTTACGAAATGATGATTGTTCGATTATCCCTTACAACCTCTCATTGTGACCATTATGATAGAACTGTATATATATGTTATGTATCTTATATTTATATTGTTTTATGCTTCAGTATTTTTCATTTCTAGAATTTTTTTATGGTTTCCATAATTGGTAAATTCGATAGTTTCATTTGAGAAAGTGCAGACTACCGCCCCCTCAATGTGACATGACTTGTTCATGCCATACGTGGAATGTATAAAGTATGAAGTTAATGATATTATATGTGATATTATAATATAATTATAATATACATATTTTTCATTAAATTTTCATTCTATTAAATATGAAATTTAAATGAAAGTAGCATTCATGCGTACGTACGGCTTACCATCTCAATTAACAGTGCATTTTATTTATTATATCTAAATGTTATATACTATTATAAATATATATATATATACATATAGGATATATAGGATATATATGATATTTAAATCTTGAATATCATTATGGAGATAATGAAATTTTTGCCCTAGGGACAACTTGTAATTATATGAAGTTTTTTTAACTCAAGTACAAAATATAGACAAAACGACCGTTATTAACAAAAATTATTATGTAATGTTTATAATGTTGTAATGAGTGATATAGAATGAAATAATAAACTTGAATTTTTTTTTGAATAAATTAGAAATTATCATTAGTTTATTATTCATGAGATTAAATAATGAACGAGTCATATCGGACACTGGCTGAGGGAATTCATCTGCATCACCTTTCATTGAGGCATACTTTGATTTATACATGACTATTTTTTATATGGTGTATAAACCCATTTGACTCTTCATTTCATTCAAAGGGAATAATTTTCTACATAGTGTTTAACTAAATGAAAAACTGAATGTTTCTTTTTAACGTATGCAGTGACAATTACCTTTCTACCACCGTGAATGTTATTTAATAATTGGCTTCTATAACAATCCATAATGATTTTCAATGAAAAATAAATAACATATACTCTATTATATATTTTCGTATTTAAAATGGTTTTCATAATGGATTGGTTATGTCAATATATTTAAATGATATATTGTGATTGAAATGCGGAAATGTTATCTTTCCTTTATGTTTGTTTTATGTTTTATGAATATTTTAGGGTTCTTGGGCATTGTTTACGTATACAGGTGGTTCCGTGATAAAATTAGGGTGGGTGATCCTGAGATAGATCTCTAATGCATTGGATAACTTGACAGAGGTAAACATTATTGTTTCTCCTAATATACTTATGGAGCAAACCGTGATGGGTATTCCAAACCAAACTCCCTACGTAGCTGTGAAAGATATAATGTAATTATGATACCGATGCCATAAGTTACCTTTATTATTTATGATTTCTATTTGTTCTTCATAAGTCTTATGATTTCATGAGGTATTTAAAAGAGCATATGTTTTATGATTGAAAAGTATGATTTCTTTTATTTTTCGGTAGTCATGGACTAATGTTTTCGTTCTTTATTTTATATCCCTTACTGATCTTTTTATGCTATACTAGGAAATATTTTTCATATGACAAAAATATGAATAGGGTCAAGGATGAGATCAAGGAAAAGTCATGTTGTCTAACACATGGAACTATATAGGTTTATTTTTTAATAGTTTCTATTAATTGAAAAAATAGTTATTGAGTAGAAGTGTCTACATGTAATATTCAAGATGTTTTTTATAATTTATGACCTAATTCTGTAAATCTCTATGCCTGAAAAGATCTGCAATGTTAATTCTTGATTTAACTCATGTTTATGTAATGTTTTAAGGCTGGGGAATTATAGTTGGTATCAAAGGTGATTTTAGATAACATTAGTGGTTAGGGTTTTATTTAAGCATAATTGACATAACCATAATGCTAGTATATTAGAAAGAATCTTACTTATTTTAGAGGTGATAAATGGTTATTAAATTTTGTGTTGAAAAATGAAAGGTATTAGATAAACATTGTGGTTAAAATATGTTATGTTTATTTTTTATTAATTTATCACTTTTCTGGGTAATGTTATAAAATTATATAGTTTTTGGAAAAGGACAACACGCAGACTGTGTGACAAACCGTCATGTCATATAATGTTGGCGGAATCAAACCCACAACCATAGTGTGATTGGGATTAATGGCCTACCACTAACCTAGGTGATGTCCCTAATCAGTTCGAATAATTAGTTTTATATATATGATTTTAGGGATCAACAATAATTTGATTTGGGATTTTATGTTTTTTCAAATGGATATCCTTAGTATAGGAAAATGATTTGGTGATTAAGTGATTAATTTTATTTTATAGGACATTCTCTCTTTTGCGAACACTGTATGCCTATGGAAAATATAATACTATGGGATTTAATTTGTGTAGTAATCGTTGAAATATTAATTTGGAAGAATCCAAGTTTTATTTTTGATATATGGTTGTTCGGTTTATTTATGGAATTGATTAACCTATTATATAGAATATGTGATCTGGATAATTACACTTAAGTATGATACTTTCATAGTAGGTGATGTTATATGGAGATAAATGTTAATATTTATGGTGGAATACTATGTGATTAAATTATTCTGAGTTTTGGGTTTCAATCATAGTTTGGTTTACTTTGAAGAATTTTATATACAGTTGTTTATTTAATGGTCTTTGTTGAACTTTGGGTATTGTTTTTTGAATTTTGGAGATAAGGAATAGTATTTTATTTTATAAAGGATTATCCTTTTTGGGATTATCTAATATTGTACTAAACTATTTGGTTTTGGTTAATGTCTATAGTCAGGGGAAGTATATAGTTCATATTTTTACGATTATTTGATTCTCTATATGTTTATGTTAGCACTTCTAGTGTGATCATGTAATCATGAATACACATCGTTTGGAGAAAATTCAAGTTTATAGTATAAATTTATTAAAAGATGAAACCCTACTTGAATGTTATGTTTATTTCCTTATTTTCTTACTCAATATCATAAATAAATTTGTACAAATTTATGAAAAAGAACTTAAAAAATCATTGTCTATTTACTTTTCCTTTCGGGGAATCAATGACCATTTAACCGGTCACAAATTTTTGGTTTTTGGGAGTTAAATTTATCCGGATCATGTCTTATATCACTGTCAATTAGAACATGAAACTTATTTTCTCCTCCATATCCATGTTTTTGGGTATTCTTTGTGTGTGTTATCTCATGTGACCTTTGTACTTTACTTACTTTATTTTAATGTGAATGTTTTGTTGACTCTTTTACTGATGTGGGACTTTTGAAGAAGTTTCTGAGCCCATTTTTTAAATTACGAGGACGCAATTTCAAAATGGATGGTAGGATGTAACATCACAGTTAAATAAATAATATGACATTTTCATATTTATTAATTATTTTAATTAAATATTAATATTACATAAAAGTGTATGTTATGTCTGATAGCGTTCTCAACACACAACAACATATTTATTTTAAATATTATGTTTCACACAACGTTGACTTATACTAAAAAAGAATAATATATTATTATTACTTTAAATGGTAGTTAATGCATAGCCATTAAATTGGTGGGGATTAATATAACGAACTACTATATGATTACACATTTTTTTTAATTTTATTAACATTTATCCAAAAAAAGATAGTGGCAAAAAATATGAATGAATCCAATTTAATGCTTTAATATTCAAATATTATTTAAAAGGAATATTTACCACCTTTTGATGGAGTACCCTATTTAAATCTCATTCTTTTTCCTTTTTATATGTTTTATTTGGCAAAATAAAAGTCTTCTTTATAATCAGGACATCAAAATTTATGTTTGATGAAATTTTTGTATTTTTCTAATAAAGTTCATTTTTAATGAATTGTGAAAAATACTGCATTTTAATTTAAAATTTCTTTTTAATATAATATATTTATATAGATATATTGTTATTTTTATTGGTTATAATGTTTAATTGGATTATATTATTACCACTTAATACATTTTTGGTCATTGGAAGGAATTTCACATTGAAATTGCACATAAACATGTTTCAATCTTTTAATAGTTATTATTTCATAAAAACATGATTCATGGATTTGAAAACAAAAATTAATTTTAATATAATTAATGATATTTTAATGTTTTAAATTTATTGAAATAGATATAATTTTTGAATTTGGAATATAAAAATTATCTTTGGTGGATGTTTTATTATTTTTTCTAAAAATGTTCAATTTTTGATGAATAGTGAAACATTGTGTAGTAGTTAAAAAACTGAAATTTTGACTTAAATGGAATTTTACCACTTATATGAATTTAATTTAAAAAATAAATAATACATTGTTTTAATATGTAAGTAAAATATGGTTCAATAAGATGAAACAAATTTTTGGTAAATAGTAACTTTTGATTTTCATTTACCGTGGTTAAAGGTAAATATGGTAATTCAAGGTAAAATTAATATTTTTATAATATAATTTCACCTAAAAACTTGTAATATCCTTATTTGATGATTCATGAATGACCAATAAAATCCTTGGGTGAGAATTTTGGGCTTTGAAATCCATTTGGATAAGATAATGACATTAATAAATTTTTATTTAATGTGAAAATAAAAAAATATATTAAACATGTATTACTTTGCTAAATAAATTTTAATATTGGGTTATATAAGTGATATCTTTGACTATAAATAGTCGTTATAATTATAAAAATATTTTCAATATCATGGTATTTTATTTAATATTTTTAGACATAAGACAAATGATATTTATTTATGACAAAATGATGATGTAATAATTACTTCATTAATGAATGTTTTAAATAAACGAGGGCATAAATATTTATATAAATTAATTTTAAAACTATATACTCCATCCAATAATTTTATATTGGATTTTTTCTTGTTAAATTTAAATTAATGGAGGTTTTTAAAATGAATCAAGATGGTTAGGAATTTTTTCAAAAGTCATGATATGAACAGTATAAAAATTGACATAAATGAGTTTTTAAATCAATTAATATATTATTGAGTGATAAAGTAGCCCTAAAAATATTATATTATAAAAAATGAAATATATGATGTTTCAAATGTCATTAATTACCCATTTTTTGTTTCATGGAATTTTATAGTAACTATATTAACCGTATATTATGAATATACAAGAAGACATGATAAAAGTTAAATTAGTTAACTAAGGGTTAATGGTCAATGATATGGTAAAAACAATGAAACCAAAACATGTATAAAACCTATTTGTTGAGAGTATTTTGAATAATATTAATCTTATATTTGAATTGAATGAGTCTCAAACATTTTGATATCGAAATTCATTTTATAATAATATAATATTTTCAAACATTCCTAAAGAGCCCCTCCTCCCCCTTATAAAAGGCCATCAAAACTAACTCGTTACAGACACCTCTCAATACCATTGCCACATCCAAAATCTACCCAACTAAGCTCCCAAAATTCATATATTTCTACTATAATCCTTAACTTATACATAAGGATTTTGAAGAATTCATTTTGGTTCAAACAGAAGGGAGTTACCCGATTTAAAGGTAATATCTTCCGTCAAGTTCTCTTATTTTATTTCACTTCCTCACTTCCTATGATATTCTTATTATACTTTTACAAAATAGAACACATATCCACAATATACTAGTTTTTTTCATGAGAATTATTTAAACTAGTGTTACATGCACCTTCGTCTAATGGGTAAAGAACATACTGTTTATGTGGACGGTGAACTATTTCATCATGAAAAGATGATTGTTCTATTATCTCCAACCACCTCTCATGGTCACCATTATCATAAAACTATATTTATATGTGATATATATTATATTTATATTGTTTCTATTATTTTTTATTTTTCATTTATATCATACGTTTATTGTTTCTATACTAGGTAAATATGATAGTTTCATTTGAGGAACTGGTGACTACCGCCCACTCAATGTGATATGACTTATTGATGCCATACGTGGAATGTATAAATGATAGAGTTATTGAAATTATATATGATATTATACTGGAATTAAAATATATCTTTGTATCATTAAATTTTCGTTCCATTTAATAAGAAATAGAAATGATAGTAGCATTAATGAGTACGTAAGCCTTACCGTCTCAATGAACAGTGCATTTCATTTCTTATCTCCAAATGTTAAGTAATATTAGAAATACATATATATATATATATATAATAGATATATATGATATATATGATCTCTAAATCATTAATATCATTCTGTAGATAATAAATTTTTTTTCCACATGGACAACTTGTAATTATAAGAAGAACATTTTTTACTCAAGTACCAAATATCGAATAAATGATCATTATTAACATAAATGATTATCTAATGTCTATAACATGGTAATAAGTGATATAAAAAGAAAAATAAATTTGAATAAGGTTCTGAAGTAATCAGTATTTAACATTAGTTAATTATTAAGGAGATTAAAGAACGAATGAATCAAGTCGAACACGATGTAAGGGTCATCGTCTTAATCTACTTTCATTGAGGCATACTTAGATTTATACACGAATTTATTTTATATAATGTATAAACCCCATTTAATTTTAATTTAATTCAAATGGAATATTATTAGACAAAGAATTTTACAAAATGACAAAAGGAATGTTTTTTTTTGATGTATGTGGTGACAACGACCTTTCCGCCGCTGCGAGCGTTATTTGATATTTGTCTTCCTTAACAAGCCATAAGGTTTTTAAAAGAAAATTAAATACCATCTAATCTTTTATGTATTTTGGTATTGAAAATGGTTTTGATAATGGATTGGTTATGTCAACATATTTAAATTATGTATTGTGATTGAAATGTTGAAATGTTATCTTTCCATTATGTTTTTTATGTGTTATGAATATGTTATAATTCTTGGGCATTGTTTACGTATACGGGTGGTTTATATGATAAACCTAGGAAGGGTGAGCTTGATATAGCTCCAAAATTCCTTGTGTAACATGATGGAGGTGAAACTTAATTTTTCTGCTAATAGATTTATAGAATATACTGTGATGGTAATTCCAAACATAACTCCCTACGTAGCTATGAAAGCTATAATGTAAGTATGATATGGTTTCCATAAGTTACCTTTATAATTTATGATTTCTATGTGTTGTTCATAAATATTATTATTTCATGTGGTATTTTAAAGTGAATCATTTTTAATATTGAAAATGAAGGTTTCTTTTATTTGAATTTATTCATGGACTAATGTTTTTTATCCTTATTTTATATCTCTTACTAAGCTTTTTATGCTAATCCCATGTTTTATAAATTTTTTCCACAGGACATAAAGATGAATAGGGTGAAGGATGGGAACAAGTAAAAGTTATTTTATTCTAAAACATGGAACTAAAAATGTTTCTTTTTTAAGTGTTTTTATTTTATGAAAAAATGGCTACTGACTAGAAGTGTCTACATCTAATATTCAACATGTTTTGTATAAGTTATGACCTAATTCACTGAATATCAATACCAAAAAAGTTCCTCAATGTCAATTCATGATTAAAACCATGATTATGTAATGTTTTAATGCTGGGTCCTTACAATATTACCTCTCGGTATCAATGGTCTAGCCTTGTTATCCACATTATTAGGTTGCAATGCATGAAATCATATTTCCCCTCTTATAGTAATGCCTTCTAATGCCGCGATGTTTCCCTACTCTATTGATAATGGTAACCCTTTCCCAGAATCACAATGCTGACTACCTCTACATGTTCATCTAGTAGAACTCCATCTGTCAGGCTGATATGGTATAGAAGATCCCATTTTTGCACCCTGGTCCTATCTAGATCCTCCACCTCTAACCATCAGTCCCAGGTTCCAGAATAACCTTGGCAGATGTGACATCTTTCCATAGGCTCGGAACACTATGTGTTTTGTGGGGAAATGTTTAGTAATGTGTCATTATTTCCCACACTATTGGAAATGAACATGGGTAAAATCCTATCCAACCAATCCCTCTAACTTTCCACTTTTCTTCCCACATCTCTAGAAAAAGATCTCATAAAGATGCTTCCATGTATAAAAATTCACACCTTCAGATTGTCTAATAACAATCATCTATCCTAAACTAAAACCCCCACCCACCCTCAGGTTCCCCACAACTATGGGAGTATAGTCCACCACCTCAAAATACATCCTTAACAGAAAAAGGTTAACATGGGACTTAATCTCATACTTATGACCGTCCTGATTGAATTATTCCATATCTTCCTCATCCCCACTAAAATTCTAGATAATATCACTACATGTCTATAAATAATCAATAATAATCCATCATGTTATGTCTACCTAGATTCCTCCACTTGATTCCCATTTACCACTTTTACAATAGTTGTTTTGTATAGTTTTTTTCTAGTAAATTATAAAATAATTCTTTACACAAGATACCATGGATTTTTTTAGTTTTTACTTGAATGTTATACCAGTGATTCACCAATATTCATAGCATATATACATCCAACATTACCCTCTTCTTAGTTGGATACTCCAAATGGTCAAGTATAGTCTCGATAGACTCAACCCATAACTCATCTCCCTCATGTCCACCCTCTCTAGTAAAATTCAGAGAGTTATTTAGCTGAAGTTACCATGTTAATTCAACAATGCTCTTCTCAACCCACCCTAGGCCCCATTTCATGAATTTCATGAATCATGAAATGTTATTTCTTAACTTCTCTCTTGCTTGATCACTCGGTACTATTGGTGACCCTGGTTCCACTATTGGAGGATCATCCACTTGAATGTCCTCCATTTTTTCCCTCAACAAGCATTGTTGTTGAGGCATAACTCATCCATTCCAAGCATGCACCTTAGGACATAGTTGACATAAATTACACATTTATATAAGTGGAAAATCAAAACAAGTGACGCCATGTATTTTCCATAAATCACTCAAAATGGTCAAATACGAGGCTCTACTCCTACACTTAAACATTCATACTATTTGGTATTGGTTATCTAATAGAACTTTCATTTTTCAATATTCACATTTGGACACCAAATAATTCAGATATTTGATATTTTAAAACATAATTTCAATGTACGAACCATTTCAATTCAATTTATCAACAAATAAAAATAGTTCATTATTAACAATATACCCACACAATATTTCTTCATGCATGAATAAAATGATGCATGTCAAAAAATTATTCTGAGATACCAGAATGATACATTCTAACTAAACACTCATGTCATTCTAGGCCACAAGTCAATTCTCATGAAATATAAAAACAATCAGATCACACCACAAGTTCCTCACTATGGTGAAATAAAATTCAACTATAATATGAAACAATAATAATAATAATATCACTCTATGTAAATTGGTATTCCCCTATACATGGGTTTGAAAAACCCAAAGATGATCTTGTGTCCATGTCATGACCCTTCCTAGTCTCATGTCCACCTTTCCTAAACATTAAGACAGATAAATTATTAAAGAAAACCGGAGCTCTAATACCAGTTTGTATTGTCCGGACTCAAGTGCCACTCAAAGGTTCATTGAGCCAGACCACCACATGAACTCATGCATTCCTCCCCGTATGATGGAGGATTTTCACCAGAAGTAAGGTTTCGGTAAGTCAATAATTGGAAAAATATACCCTATTATATCTTATTAATACACCAGTAGAAATAATAAACTATTGTGCAAGTAATATATATCAATAAATAGTACCAATATCATTAGACATCCAAATATGGAAATATAAAATCCAACATAAGCACAGAACATTTTATGCTAATTTAAGTTTCAATTGTATAATAAGAAACTAAAATTAAACACACCAATGACAATCAATGGTGTCCAATACCACAAATGATTTATTCATCTAGAACCCTCCCTAATCAGAAATCTAACACTGGGCTCTTTCCATTAACATGCCCAACAAGAATAAATTCCATTCAGGTAGTAATCAGGTAGTCCATGTAGGTTGTGTGTACAAATAACTATGCCCCCACCAATGGTGACTAAAACAAATCCAATCGACAATTATATATGAGGTTATATGAATATTAAAATTTAATGATAAAATATATTGTTTATAACAGTATTAAATATTATCTATTAAACAACATAAACTCTTGGGTTTCCAAGGGCACCCAAACCATAGTACCTTCTTTGGCCCGTGTTGGAGTATAAATCATTTCACATTATCAACTAACAAATCATTGAAACAAAAATGCATTCATTAAAAAAAATTGAATTAATAATTTGGATAATTGGAACCATAGTTTAATACCAACATCTAGGGTGTACAATCCCATGTATATTACTCTATTGATCAGGAATATTAATCATGATAATAGAATTTCATGTGATTACCCCAATTCCCAAATAATTCATATGTTTCATTGGTGTATATAATTCTATATAATGCAACACCATTTATCAAATATGTACATATATATCTCATCAATTTAGATCATCATTTCTAGCATCCCATTTATCAACCATGAATATATTTATCATTGGAATAGATAATCATGTATAAAAACCAATTTTGCAGCAATGCATACATATCCCATTGGTACATATCTTTATGTCAAACAACTCATTTATTAACTATGAATATACATCATAACATATCACATTACCACATGTATCTCATAATGACAAGTATATCACATTATTACATCAACCAAGAATAATCTATGTTGATCTTCACATCACATTTAATCATCACAACTTCAATTAATTAATTCATATATTAATTAATCCAGGTAAATTAATTTATTCGATAATTAATTAATAATATCAATTTCCATTAATCATTTCAAAAATTAATTGATCACATCATCCCATTTAATTAATTATATAATTAATTAATCACCAATTTTCTATTAATCAATTCAATAATTAATTAACAATTTAATAACTGAAACATCTATCAATTAATATTCCAATTTATTTTTCTCAATTTACAATGAAACAATTTTATAATTACTCAAAATTTCATTATCCCTAATTTCACAATTCAATAATTTGATAATTAATTTACTAATTATTTATCTTTATTCCACAATTTCCATCATTCAATCAAATCCCCCAATTCAACAATTATATAATTGACCACGTTAATTAATAAAATATGTAATCATAATAGCTAAATGATCTCTAACTATTATAGAATCACATAAACATAATTGATAATAAGACTATGGTATTTGGATAATAAACAATGTACCTTTGACCAAAGATCTAACAATGTTTCTAATGGCCAATTAACATGAGAATGAAACTATGGAAGATTGTGAGAAGGTTCCTAGATCTATATTGATCAAGATTAAAACCAATAATTAAATTGTGAAAGGAATTATCCCACAATGGATTTTAGTGGGTGAAAGAGAAATAGTTAATCCAACTAAGATGACTTACTAAGGATTTATTGCTTAAATATAATCTATGGAAGGGGGTATGGTACTCCAAAATCACATGTTGGGTCACCCATGGTTGAGAGGAGAAGTGATGAAATGGATTCCAACAAAAAGTCATCCACAAATCCACATTAAATTGTTGGTCAGGAATTTACGCTGTGTGTTATTTGGTTACACATCATGTAAATATTTTTAATGGTTTTCTTAAAAAAATACGTCACCTATGATTTATTTTATTAAAACGTATAAATAATAACATGATGTGTAATCCCCTTACACGGTGTGTAAATGTTCTCAAGTTGTGTATTAAGCCAATTTTTCATTTAAATCCTATCAACTCACCATGAACCTTAATTAAAATAGTAATACATACCCAACCATTATTTCATTTTTTTCTGTCAAAGGATCTCTGCTTCTGAATATTACATTACCATTAGGGCTCAAAAGAAAAATTTTAGAGAGAACCGTACCTAAAAAAAGGTGGGATCTTACATTGGTAAATGATATTTGATGCTTTTGGTGGGTAGTTAGAGGATAAACATCAATGTATTCATTAATGATCATAAATATGGAGTAAATGGAATCCCCAGTTCACATTTCCTTATTCACATCTATATAGTGATAGTAGTAAAAGATGCATTGATGATGAGTCTTTTGTGTATTTAAGACCTTACATGATATCTTCTAAAACATATTTTAAAAAATGGAAGGCATAAACTAACCATGTTTAAATATTATTGAATAATCAATACAATTATATAGTTAGATTATTTTATGCTACAAAACCATGTGTTTGTTTAGAATTATTTATTAAAATATGGTCCTAGCTGCATACAAACATAATGGATTCACTTTGTGCATAACAATTAATTACCCTAAATGAAATAAGGATTTTAGTTTCTAGTAAACTCTTTTTATAATTATATATGAAAGAATAAATATTATTTTGGAATAGTCTTTCAGGACATAATATATCAATGGTTTAGGCTCGAGATGGCCATGTGTTGGCATAGGAATAGTATACTTCACTAATCACAAGGGGATGTGTTTTTCTCGAAAAAAATATTATGGTTGAAGTTATAACCAATTTGGAGGTTTCATATTCATCACAATGGGTGATATATTATTAATTATGAAAAATGAAACCTATATGGATCTATAAGTGGAATCCTTCTAATCATGACATGTTTGTGTGAATTTGAAAATAGATTCTATATAGAATGATTTAGGATCGTTATATATTTTATATATATAGAACTAATATTGTTTGGTGGATCTCAATAAACTAAGAATGGTTGGTACAAGCGAGTAATTATAAATAATTACTTATTTTTGAAACATTTTAAAAATTTATAGACATATACTATTGGAAAAAACTACACAAGTCATCATGTTAAATGAAATTGTATTAATCTTTTCATAGGTAAATTTTATGATCATTATATTAGAAATCGGATATCAAGACTAAGTTCCTTACCGAAAACCCTATGGTATATGTCTCTATTAAAGAACCAAAATTTATAGTGATACCAGTGAATACTAATAATATATATAAATTGAACATATATATTTTAAGATAATGCTATATTTGTTTCTATCTAATAGTTATTTGGAGAAAAATAATTCAATTTTCATGTAAAAGATGAGTGGGGAGATATATATTTTTAAGTTAGATATATTAATAAAATATGAAAAAATAATTATTTGGTAATGAAAACTTTATAATATTAATGAATTAGTTTCCTTATGAAGTTATTAAAGTTTCAACCATGTTCTACGGATCAATATCTAGAAACATGGCTCAATGGGGTTGCTAAAATTAATCATGGGACTAATCATAAAGATAAAAAATAAATATTGAATCAATTTAGAATTGAATTGTTTTCTATGTCACATTAAATATAATCTCTTTAGGATGACATGTGTGGGAACTAATAAGAGATTCCATAGAAAATTTACCAACCATAAGTTGTGGGAAACTAATTTCTATGCCAATATATGTATGTGTCTATGATTTTATTAAGCCTAATTCAAAATAGATAGATATAAAATACAACTAGATTAATTTCAATGGATTTTTATTCTAACTACCTAACAATAATTGAAAAGATACAACTAGATTTATTCCTATTATAAGATAATGTAGAATACTATTGATTTTGGGGATATACACAAGGCTTCCATAATAAATTTTTTTGTTTAGCATTAATGTTATGATCTGTTAATATGCCCTAAATACTTATTACAGGCAATTTTTTCCATATATATAATAACCAAGTGGATTACATATTCTGATGTATCTTGTAATGTCGTTTGGAAGTTAGTTTTTCTATATTTTACCTTATACCAATACTAAAATTATTTTCATTATTTTTTTGAATTTTTACTATAGTATTAGATAATATGTTAGGTTTCTCAAAAGGATAAAAAAGGTGTCTAATAGAGGTTATAAATTCTGTATATATATTCTCAAGGTAGTGAGGTTATAGTAAGTATAAACTCCATAAATAATATTTGAATTTGAAACCATAGTCATAGTTAAATATGGTATTCATAAAATATATTTTTTTAATTTGTAAAAAATATAAAATTTGAGAACTTATAAGACTATTGGTGTTTTGATCATGTGAAAGTAGGAGAAAATTTGATTTAGTTCCTTATAACAAATTAATTTTACATTTCAATTAACATTATATTCATGGAGATGAATATTAATAAATTTATTATCAAATATTGACTTTTATTCTTCATAAATTTAATATTATAGCATCCTAGAGTATATGTTGAATCTGAATGGTCCTTCGAGTTCCCTAAAATGATCAGATCCTTGATGTATTATGATGATATTCTTAAACATTAGTCTCGTGGAAACCAGAAGACAAATGATGTGACACATATTATTCATACAATAAGGTCCTTGATACTTTTCAAGAATTTTACATCATCTCTTAGAGTTCATATATTTTAATATCAAATATGGGAGATTTTTAGGGAAGGAAAACATGTAGGAATTCAACATGATTCATATCATTGGTTATTCATTCATATTAACATCTATATTGATCATTAGACTATACTATTATTAATACACATCATGAATCTCATAATTTGAGGAATTTATTAAAACCATGATGATATATGTTCTCATTGATGTGTGATATATTGGGTATCTCATAAATAATTTGATATCAATCAATAATTTAAGGGATGATTTTTCAATTTCATATCTGTGGATGTTGATATATCATCCCATTTATTTGAATGAAACCATTGAAATATATTAAATTTCCGTGTTGTATTGTTGGATTCATTTATGATAATCAATGAATGACACATTGAGAAAATTGGTAGATGACATAATAATGAATCTTTCTTAATGATATATTGAGACAAATGGATTTTATTCCACATTGAGTATTCGTATGTGATTGTTGAAATTACAAAAATAACTTATTATTCTTGGGTTCCATTACATGTATCATTATACTGTTATTGGACTTTAGGATAACTCTACCAATTACAAAAAAGAAAAATCCTAGGGGTTTACATGATTAGTGTATCTATTGATCCGAATTAAATTCTATTAAAATTTAAATTGGAGTAAATATTATTTTCATATACGTGGAATAATATTTATTCTATATTAGTTATTCCAAAATATTTAGTCAGAATATATATGTGTGAGTTGAATACTGAAATAAATATTTATTATCTATACAGTTAAAACTATAAATATATAATTTTTTATGAAATTATTGTTTTTAATTATTCAATGTTTGGTAAATATCGAGGATCAAATAAAAGTGTGTTAACATTTCTAGTTGGAATGATATATTAAATATAATTAATGTAATCTGTGAAAGTATTTATTATCTATCATATTTTTATAAATACCTAGTTTTATCACTTCATAGAGTCAGATGTGGTTTTGCAGAAGATATGCTCTCTAGATATTTTATCAACCCTAGAGATAATATTCTATAGAACCATGCAAAAAAAAGATAAAGATTCATCCTCCATCCTCTCATTTACTTATAAAATAATAAAGAGTCTCTAAATTCTCGATGGACTATGTGGTGATCAAAGGAAGTGATATGAGATGATCAATATAGCCATCCTAACTACTAGAGTACCATCATTTGTACTTCAAGATGAAAAGAGAATTCTCAGAATACTATTATATGGATTCAAATTTGGTTTCACTCAATTCATTGATTGTACAAAAAATTAGTGTTTGTAATTATAAAGAAATTATTTTAATAATAAATCTTAATACATAGGTAATTCATGAATTTTAATTAATTAATAATTTAATAGAAAAAATACTATTTCTGGTTCTGATGGTTTTTATTAAATTTAAATGGATAAATTAGTTGATAATTTCATTTAATATCATGAACATTATGATTTCTTTTTGGATCCCATAAATAATTGTGTCGGGATTGACTAGAATAGGTTCCTATATTTCTCCCAAAATCAACAGGTTGTATAATTTTAATTAAAAATAAATCATCACTAAAATTTTGAAAAACTATTTTAAGGATCCTCAAAATATAAGGGAGCATTTAAACCATACGCAAAATAATTACTTCAAATAATATATTTTAATTTATATTTACATAGTTAAATAATTTTTCAATTATTTATAAATTATAAAGTAATTTAAAAAATAAAAGTGTGAATAATGATTTTTGAATAGCCCAAAAATATTAGTATGAATTTTTTTATTAAAAGGTTCCAATAGGATAATATTATTATATTTTCGAAATTCTTTTTAAAATAAATGAAATTTTTATATGTTTATGAATGTATTAATAAATATACCATATTTTAAAATATGAAATATTCATATAAAATTCCATGTAAATTTATACTATGAAAGAGTTCATATTAAAATAAATATGAACTATTCTTATTTATTTATGTTATAGAATTAAAATATTTAATTCTATATTATAACTATTTTAAAATAATAGTATTTTTAAAATTATCCAAAATTTATTATCAGATGTTTTAATTTATTAAACATTCATTTACTTAGTTTATTCCATACATTATCATACCTGAATATATAAAAAACCTATTATGGATATATGTATGATTTAGTTTAATTTTATCTAAACTAATTCATTAAATTATCACACATAAATTTATTGAGTGACATGCTATGTATGATAATTGACATGTTTTTCATTTAACTTTACATTATCATTTTCAAGGGTTATGAGATTGAATTTAGAGGTTACTTATATTTTTCTTTACATATTATGAGATATAATCGTGATGTAATTGGGGTTTATATTTAATAAATAACCATGGGTGGTGACACATTAGGTTGAAATTATAAATGGATTGAGTGTATCAGCTCAATCAATAAAAGTAGGGGTAGGCCACCTGTTGCACAAAGCATCCTCTTATAGGGATATTTAATTTAAAATGAATACAAATAAATTTTTTTCCATGTACCAACTTCAAAATATATATTTGGATATGTATAAATATATTATTCTTTAAATTTTCATTAGTAACACAAGATAGGAGTTGGTTAAAGAGTAACACATAATTATTTTATGAACATACAAATATGGTGAAAGGAATAAGAATTTAAAACAAAATAATTTGAATCATAGATACATGTAATTGGAATAGATGAGATAACATGATTAGATTTTTATTACCAATAAAATATACAGCATTTTCAAATCACACTAAAATACTCTTTCATACATTACTTCCATGGTAATACTTAACACGACATCGAACATAAAACTAGGTAGGTTATTTTAAATCATGGTTCCCATAAATTATCATTTACATGTTATGAAATATATCGGTGACCCTAATTGGAATAGGTAATCATATTCAATATACTATTTGGGTTACACATAGTTCAGAAACCCTAATGGTCATAATAGATGAATAACAGAGTTATTATATTCCATATGATGTATTGGTTAAAGAGTTTCCCACTAAACTATTAAATAGTATTATATGATATGATTTTTATAATGAATGACCTAAATATATATGTTATGAGACAAAAACCAAAGTGAACTCATTATAGAGAGAAATAAGGATCATGGGTCACTAATGGATATTATATAATTTATAATTCGTTCATCATTTTATTTCCAGTATATTATTAAAATTGCATATTAAATTAGTGAAAAATATGATACTAATTTAATAAAATCATCCATTGTGTATAATATGTAATAATAAATAAACATTTCTTTGAGATCCATTTTAGGGAAAGATATGATCAATAAAACATAATTTCATTACATTTAGAGGAACATAATAATTTTTATTATGTAATAGTAAAAAATTTAATTGTTAGAGAAACCCCTTTTTGGACATCTAAAAAGTAAATTCATTGAACAAATGGATATATATATATATACATATATGTTTATGAGAAGAAAAAATGGATTTATATTATGTTTGAAGGGATTTCTTTAAATATAATTTGATTGATGGAACCTAATTCACAACACATGTTTTCAATGTGTTTGGGCATATCAATGACATAAATAGTCTGTATATCTCCATTAATGATTGGTTTTGTTGTAATGATTATTATATATTTATAATTTTATATAATATTTAAATATGAATTAATTAAAAAAATATCATTTTCCATAAATATATTTAGGATTGATTATAAATAAATGAGACAACAAGGCTCTAGTATTAAGTTTTTAGCACAAAAGTGTATAAACTGAAACTAAAAAAGATTAGATTTAAAAAAATTTAGACATGGTCATTGAGAACTAATGGAGGTTTAAAGATGTAGGCAATCTATTTTCATTGGATATAAATAACCAAAATGAATAATGGATTATTAGAAAATCTCTAGATAGTGCAAATCACCTATTTATATGTTCAAAATAAATTCATTGATTTTGATTGGTATACAATACCAAGTGGATATTTTTGTAATTTTAATAAATATATAGGTGTTGAAAATGATGGTAATAATTGATTGATCATGTATTTTATGTTTAAATATAGTAAAAAAATTATATTTTGGATATTTTGAATAAAAAGTAATTATTATAGGCTTTAATATATCTATATAAGGGATTTGTATTTTCAAATTTTTTATATTTTATGATAAAGGATGTTTTCTATAAGAAAATAATTATTAATAAAAACATGATATAATATATTTAATACACGTGATTTTTTATTCATCTTTTACTATATCACATTTGAAATGAAGATAAAGACAATAGGAGTCTTATATATTATAAATGATTTTATCCAAGATATTTGATAATAAATGAGGAAAAGGGTTCACACCAAAAAATAATGACTTATATTTAATAATATAATATCATTTTCAATATATTTTCCTAAACAAAAATGATAATCTATGAGATACATGTGATAATATTTTATTTCATTATATATTCCCATAAAAGAAAACAAGTTTTATTTTCTAACACAAAAGGATTTGTTTATTTTAGTATGCTATTTTAATGAAAATATAGATTCTGAGAGGATAGTAGGACTATATATATAGTTAACAAAATTTAAAAGTATAATTAGAGAAGGATTGATGTGGTATGATCAAAAGTGAATGTCACTTCACATTCTAAATGATTTTATAACAAAATTTCAAAAGAAGATCATAATGTAATGATTTATGATTAAAATTAGATACAAACATATTTCAAATAAAAGGTTAAGTTAGAATGACCTATGATGATTATAATTAATGTAGATATATATATAATTTGATAATACGAGTTATCAATATCTTAACATTTGATGTTTTGAAGTCATGAAGTCTGAATATTATTTTCAAATATATTTGTATAAGGATTATGAATATGGTCTCACCATTATCTAAAAAATATTTCTTTATAGACGATACCCATTAAAATGGTTTCATGGGATTTTTTATAAAATATTCACCAAGATATGTGATAAGAATTATATAGTAATGTAATGGGATTAACAAAACTATAAATATTTGAATAACATATGGATTATATCGTGTTATATCATATATTATATGATTAGATGGGATATTATATATGTATTTTTTAATATTATAAAATATTTCATGTTTGAAAAAATCAGTATAAACAAAATAATTATTTCATAGTGGTTGTATATACATCATGAAGTGAAATGATAATTGACCTATTGATGATTGACTCTGAGTTATCAAAAACCAATTTTCATCATGGATTTCAATTGATTGTGAAAAATGGTATGTTTAATATGGGTATTATTTCATATAAATACATGGAATATACTCCTCAGATTGAAATTAAATTTTTTGTGAAGGAGAACCCTCAATGTATTCAACATAGAGTGGCAAACACTATGTAATTTAGAATGATATTGGTGAATGTATCATATTTAGTCTTTATAAATATGGTTTTAATGATACTTATCATGATGAAATTTATAATTTTATTATTTTCATACAATAGACTTTTAGGTAAGCTCATTATATGGTGGTTGGGTACATTGCAGGACATGGAATCAATTAAGGATTAAACATGATAGGATGTGTCCCCCTGTATTTTGAGTATGACATCCGAGACATAAATTGATATAGAATTAAAAAATTTATTTCCATACCTAGGTATGGTACAAGTTATTTAGTTTTCTATTTCAACCAGGGTAATGTGATGTGACAATTTACATAGATGAATGGTAAGGGATATATTCATAAATATGGTTACTCAATACATGAAGAATTGAGAAGGAATTTGTTAGAAATATGATATGTACATACTCAATATCCCATGTCTTCTCAGTGTACATAAAAAAAATATTGTATGATCAAAAGTATATGTTTATGATTTAATTGGTGGATATATTTATGTATATACACGTATTCATTAAATGTCAAATCGAATACCTTTTCAGATGGACCCGATATTCATCTTTTTATAGGAATAACATTTCATACAATTATGGATTTAGTAATCCAGTCATGAATTAAATAGTAAAAAGGATCATGGGGCCACAAATTTTGGCTTCTTTAATGAGTTATGTAAAAAAATTAATTCTAAAAAAATATAGAGCTACCCGAAAATTATTTTTTCGATACTAAAATAATGTTTTAGAAATATTAGAACAATTTATTACATATTATCTATAAGGTGGAAAAATTAATGATTGATTTTTCAAATAATATTTTCAACTATATCTGATTTTTTAGATAGTTTTATAATTTTTCACATATGATATGATATAATATTAACATTTCTCTTTGTCTAAGATTCCTTAGTGAAAGTGGAAGATTATGGGAATATGAACTAATGTTAATACCATGTAATGGTGGTTTAGACTATGAAATGATTGTATAAACCATTTTAATATATATTCTTTGGTAGACCATTCCATGGTGATTATCACAGGGTCACGATCTTTGGCATGGAAATTCACATGATGTGAGTAAGACATGGATTGATCTTCTTCTCCTAGACCATGATATCTTGTTTGATAGGTTACAATATTATGATAAATTATATAAGTTTTAAAGGATAAATCAATTCATTAAATAATTAAAAATTAATCAAAATGGTCAACTATAATGAAATATTTTTTAATCACCTCATTGATAATTATTCATTCTGAGAAATTTATGGAATAAATAGATTACCCATGGATGATATATTAAAATTGGATAATAGTTTTTGAGACTTGATAATCTATTCATTTAATTTAAATGTTGTGGTAATTCCCAGGCCAAAACACTCAAATAATATCTTTAACTCAAAGACACTGTCAAATCAACATGTTGTGTGGATCCTTCCCATGTGTTTGATGATTAACATAAACTGTTGAAAACCTAACAATAAAAATCTCAGTGCCTAATTTTTAGTAAGGGAGTGATTATATTGTTCTGATTTTTTTGAAAAACATATCCAAAAAATAATTTTATGTTAAATTTTATTTATAAAAAACCATGTAATATTGTTTTGGTTAATATAAGAACATAAACCATTAAAGTTTTGTTTTGATCAATTTAGATTATGGAATAACATATTTTTTATGAACACATCCTAGATATGGAACTGAGATATTTTATAATGATTTAGTGATACATGGAATATAATGTATACATAATCATCAATATATTGACAAAATTTTACATTTTACATACTATTATATAATATATTTTGTTTATTAAGGATGAATAAAACTAAAATTTTAGGGAGATTTAGATTATTGAATGGATTCATGGGGTGAACAGACAGAATGCTAGAAATTTATTTTTATTAAAGTGGTGATGTTTGGTTTAACTAATGCCATTTCAGTTGGAACCTAAAAAACAACACGATAATAGGTTTTAATCAATTTTCCCTAAAAACCAGACCACAATGAAAAACAATTATTTCAGTTCATTTTGGGATGGTTTGTGGTTTGGTATAGTTTGGGGGGTTTCCCACCCATATATCTTAGTAATTTCTATTAATATAATGTCATAGAGCATGGCCAAGAAAGATCAATACATAACAGTTACATAAATTTTTTTTTTATTTCTCAGAATAAATTTTATAAGATCTTTTAGATTTATTGGTTTTGATTGATGTTATCCACTGGGTTTAAATGGGAGTTATAGTCTCAAAATAAAAAAATCCTAGGATATGTTAATATATTTTATGTTATTTAAAGGAAGTGTAATATGGTGTGTCAATCAATAGATCACCCAGTCTGGTTCATCCACCTCCTTGGTAGTTATTTTTATTGAAACCATAGTATATATGAGCATTGGTACCATCAAAATAGTGTGTTTTAGAATGTCTAACTCATGGTGGAACATAGTATAGATTCGACCAGTGATGACATAGAGGTAGGGAACTTGGATGTTGGGGATTAAGTGTTTAAAAAAACACAATTTCCTGATATTTCCATAACTGAAGGTAGTAAAAGTGGTTTATTTTAATATATTTATTTATTAAGTTTGTTATTCAATTTTTAATAATACCGGTTTCCTTTTTTAATTTTTAATCTCTTATCATGTTTAAGGGATATAGATACTAAGGGAGAATCATTTTATACTATTAGAGTTGATTACTTCCATATGAGTTTAGATTTGGTGCATAGTTGTGCCTTTGTTATAGGGAGATATTTGTTCTCTAGGAACATATTCGTTTTATATATACTACCCTATGAAGTTATACTATTAATGAATTGGTTTTATTTTATATAAACATGTGTCAATTGATATAAATATTGTTTATTTTATTTATTTCACATGTCGATCATTTGATTTTTTTTTTGGAATGAGATTTTTTTATTAGTTGATATTGTTTAAGTCTCCTTGTATTATTTCTTATTTGTAATGATTAATTATTTTGGAAACACATGTGATGGCCAAGAATATTCCTTGGTTTTTGAGATATTATTTTATTGTATCCATATAGGACTTTTTGAGTTAACATTAGAGGATAATGATTTTGTTTTATGAATGTTCTATATTAGGGTGTTGATTTTGTATCAATTGAGTGATAATGAACATCACTTTTTAGACATAGATAATATAGATTCTATATTGATAATCTATTGGTGTGAGGTATAATTTATTCTTGTAGGTTTCCATTGGATTTATTATCATTTTTCAATACAAATTTTTAAGTGAGACTAAATATCTTCATAAACTACATGTAGTTGAATCTATTAACTATGAGGAATCATTTTTTATTTATATTATATTTAATATATTTTATGTATTGAAGTGGAAAAATCATTTTTCTAAGATTTATTAATGATCTGGATATCATTACATGGGGTTTAAGGAAGAGGATATCCTTATGATTGTATTTTGATACCAATAGTGGTGTTTTTATTTTTTAATTATATCATTCATTATTTCTAATGCACTAGTTGTGTAACAACATGACTATGGGTACTCTCCACTAGCACACAAACGAATCTAACACAAACTTGTAGGGAATTTTCAATCCCCACATGTTGGAGACTAGCATCAGGTCATAGAACATCAACAGAGAAAAAAATGGTTTCTAACCTAAAACAAGATATGTGGAATATATATAGAGTTGAGATAAAATAAAATGAATATATTCCTTAAATAAAATAATTTTTTTTGTAAAAAAAATCTATGAACCCTTATTCGTAATCCATTTCAAAATGCATTGGTGAAAAAATATTTTAACTAAAACGAGAGGAAAATTAAAGTTTTCTAAAAACATTTTTCATACACATGAATCAACAAGTCATTCCATTTCATTTACAAAATAAATTTAAAATACAATATCATTGAGTAACTAATACAACTATAAGGCCCCAGCCTTAAACCTTACTTAATCATGAGTTATTACAAGATTACACTTTGAGGATCTTTTCGGGTTTAGAGTTTTAGAAAATTAGATCATAAAACATGCACTACATTCCAAATATAAACAAAGTGGTTACATAAAGATAGTATTCTTCATTCCCATCAATGGAAAAATATTTAAACCAAAACATGGATTCATTCTTGACACTTCCTTGAAACTATCATCATATCATGTACCTTTCCCTTAACCTGTGAAAAACATTTCAAAAAAACTTGGGATGAGCATAAAAAGCTCAGTAAGGGATATAAAAATATGGAAAGGAAACAGGGGTACATATACACATAAGTATGAGATCATACTTTACCCATAAAACATAATCACTTTAACATACCTCATCAAATCATGAATAAATCATAGAAATCATAAGACATAAAGGTAACTTGAGGCATTAATAACATTATTACGTAGGGAGTAACCCTCTTGGTTACGTTTGGAATACCCATCACAGTATATTCCCTAAATCTCTTCAGAGAAACATTAACGTTTCACTCCTTCGCGTTACCCAATGCATTGGAGAGCTGTATCGGGCTCACCCGCCCTTAGTTTATCACAGAACCACCTGTTTTCATAATAATGCCCAAGAACCTCAACATAATCATATCACAAAAAACATGAATAAATGAAACATAACATTTCCACCTTTAAATCACAATATAACAATACAACACATTTATATAAAAACATATTGAAAACAATTTTCAATACCAAAATAAAAGAAAAGTAAAACATGGTATTTATTTTTCTTTTAAAAAAAGGTATGGCTTGTAGAGGAAGCTGAAACACAAATAATGGTCACGACGGCGGAAAAAGTCATTGTCGCCGCATACGTACGACAAAAACATTCCCTTTTGTCATTTAGTAAACGCTTCGTATAAAAAATATTCCTTTTGAATAAACGTAAAATTCAAAGGGGTTTATACACCGTATAAAATAATGTTGTGTATAAAATAAAATATGCCTCAATGAAAGGAGATTGAGACGAAGTCCCATACCTCGGGTCTGACTTGACTCGACCGTTCTTTAATATCCTGAATAATAAACATGAGATAATCTCTACTTGCTTAATAACCTTTTTCAAGTTCATTATTCCTTTAATATCACTTATTTCCATGTCATGATCACTATGTAATTAATTAAGTTAATAACGGTCATTTTAACGATCATTGGTACTTGAGTCAAAAATAATCCCTTTATAATTACATGTTGTTCATGTATTCATTATATCCAGAATGGTATTAATGATGTAGATATCATATATGTCATATATATCCAGTACATGCATGCATTTATAATATTACATAATCATTTAGAGGTACGAAATGAAATGCACCATTCATGGAGACGGTAAGTCGTACGTACGCATGAACGCTACTTTCATTTCTATTTCGTATTTTATAGAATGGAATCATAATGATATAAACGTATATTAAATTTCCAGTATAATATCATATATAATATCATAGTTACATCCTTTATACGTCCCACATATGGTATTTAACGAATCAAATCATTTTGAGGGGGCGGTAGTCCGCACTTCCTAAAATGACGATATCATGTTTACCCATAATGGAAACAATAATGGTATGCCATAAATGAAAAATACATAAGATTAAGGAAAGGATAAACATATTATATATCATATATAAAAATAGTGACATCATAATGGCCACCTTTGAAGGTGTTAAAGGAGTATTGAACAATCATCATTTCGGGAGGCAGAATTTCGCCATCCACGGAAACCGAATGTTCTTTAACCATTTAACGTAGTTGTATGAGTCTGTATCTCGAATAAATCTTATAACAAAATCCTATTATATTGAAGATACTTTTTTTTTACAAAAAATGTAAATAAAAAGAGTTTAGGGGGTTGGAGAAGCAAAATAAAACAAATGAACATGAGAGAATGAATTACCTTTAAAAGTGTAACTCCTTTTGATTTGAGCATAAAGGCTTCCTTGGAAAAGATTCTTCCCAAAGGGAATCCTCTAGGATGAGGAGAGGGATGTGGAGAGAGTAAATGGGCAGTGGTTGGCCGAGCCAAAGGCTTTAGGAGTGTGTGAAATGAGGTAGAGGTGGGGGCCTTTTATAAGAGGAGAGGAGGGGCACTTTTGCAAATCATGAAACTATTATTTTATTTTCATAAGTGTTTCGAATTTATAAGGTCCCACATTGATATATTTCTAAGATAAGATGATAAGGATTTGAAATATTCCCATCCAATAGTTTTTGGACAAGTGTAGGTTCTAGATATTACATTATCTTTCCATTTTATTTTAATCGTTAAATAATGAGGTCATCACTGCATCATCATGATGTCATAAATAATTTAATTTATTTAATGTCTAAAAATAATAAAAAAATAATATGATGTAGGAAATATTTTTATATTTCTAATGAATATTTGTAGACAAAAATATGATTAGTATACCCCCTTCTAAAAATTGTTTTATTAAAACAATTTATGTTAGTGTCATTTTCACCTTTATTTAAAAAAGGCATTAAAGTCATTATCTCACCGATGTGGCTCCATGGGGTCCCCTAAATCGACCCATGGGTTTTCTTGGTCTGCCATGACATAAAAAATAGGGTTAGGACATGTGTCAATCTCATCTAATTTTATTAAAGCATTATTTTTACCTTAAACTACACTAATTACCTCTAATCACGATTAAAAACTTAATAAGTTACTATTCACCAAAAAATTATTTTAATCTCATCGAACCACATTTTACTTCTTAATGACAACCATGTATGTCGGATTTTTGAAATTCAAAACACAATGATGGAAAAATTTCATTTAAACGGAAAATCAGTTTTTATAAGTACCACTTAGTAGTATCACTATTCATCAAAAATTGAAGTTTTTCAGAAAATTAACAAAAATTCACCCTAAGATATATTTGATATTCCAAATTCAAAAATGAAGTCTATTTTACAAAATTCAAAACATATAAGTCACATTAATTAATTTGATAATTAATTCCCGATGTCAGAGCAAATAGCGTGTTTTTATAAAACAATTAGTATCAAAAGATTGACACCAGTTTATGTCTAATTTCAAAGTGAAATTGATTCCAATGAACACCATTGGATTAAATGGTAAATATATATTCTAATATCACTTCAAAACCAATTCAAAAGATAATCTAATAATATAAATAAATTATATTAAAAAGCAGTTTTGATGTAAAATGCAGTATTTTTCACTATTCATTAAAAAAATGAACATTGTCTGAAAAATACCAAAAATTCACACAAAGTAAATTTTGATGTCCCAATAAAAAGTAATAAGTTTATTTTGACAAACATAGTTTATAAAATTGTCAAAATATATATTCAAAAATGGTTTTCCATCAAATGGCAGTAAAACAATCTTTTAAAAATATTAGTGTATTCCATGCTAAAGATTGGATTTATTTTCATTTTAAGCCTCTAAAACACTATCTAGTTCATTAATAGACATAGATAAAAATATCTATTATTCATTACTTACTTGGGATGTTACATCCTTCCCCCCTTTAGAAAATTACGTCCCCGCAATTTATTTACTTATCAAATAAATGGGGGTACTTATCCCTCGTTGCATTTTCAGATTCCCATGTTGCCTCTTAAATCATGTGGTTTTTCCACAAAACCTTTACCTGGTGAACCACCTTATTCCGTAACACATTCTCCCTATGGTCAAGAATCTGGACCGGTTGTTCCTCATAAGATAGGTTCTCTTCCAGTTGAACTACCTCTGGACTCAAAACATGAGATGGATCTGGCATGTACTTTCTCAACATCGAAACGTGAAAAACATTGTGTACCTGAGATAAACTCGGAGGTAAAGCCACCCGGTATGCAACTGATCCAACTCTCTCTAGAATTTCATATGGTCCAATGAACCTTGGACTCAGCTTTCCTTTCTTACCAAATCACATCACACTTTTCCATGGTGAGACTTTGAGAAAAACATGATCACCTTCTTCAAAAGTTAGATCCTTCCTCCTGTTGTCTTCATAACTCTTCTGCCTGCTCTGAGCTGTTCTCATGTGCTTCTGAAGCAGCTGAACTTTTTCTGCCATCTATTCTAACAATTCTGGTCCCATCAACTTCCTTTCACCCACTTCATCCCAGAAAGCTGGAGTTCGACACCGCTTCCCATATAATGCCTGAAATGGCGCCATCTGTATACTGGAATGAAAACTGTTATTATATAAAAATTCAACCAAAGAAAGATGTTGGTCCCAACTTCCCTGATAATCCAAAGAACAAGCTCGTAGCATATCCTCCAATGTCTGAATTGTTCGTTCTGACTTCCCATCTGATTGAGGATGAAATGTTGTACTAAAATTTAATTCAGTACCCAATGACTTCTGAAGGCCTTTTCAAAAGTTAGAAGTGAACCTGGGATCACGATCAGATACAATGGAGAGAGGAACTCCATGTAACCTGATTATCTCTTTAAGATACAAACGGAAAAGTTGATCTAGGTAAAAAGTATCTCGTATAGCAAGGAAATGAGCAGATTTAGTCAAACGATCAACAATAACCCAGATTGCATTATTACCTCAAGATGTCTTCGGTAATCCCACAACAAAGTCAATGGATATATTCTCCCATTTCCACTCTGGCACTGGTAAAGTCTAAAGCATCCCTTTCGGTAACTACCACTCTGCATTAACCTGTTGAAATGTCAAACACTTCACTGTAATATCAGTAATATCTCTTTCTATTCCATCCCACCAGTAATACTTCCGCAGATCTCTATACATCTTAGTACTGCTAGGATGAACTGAAAATGGAGTACTATGAGCTTAACATAACAACTCTCTCTTCAACTGTGAATCACAAGGCACACATAATCTCTTCCCAAATCTCAAAACACAATCATTATCAATGTTAAATTCAGGCAACTTACCTTTCTGAACCAGCTCTACCTTTTTCTACAACTCACTGTCCTGCTTCTGTGCTTGCTTGATTCTATCTAATAGAGATGATCTCAATGATACCTGAAACAAAACATAAGAACTTCCTACACCAACAAATTCTATTCCAAAGTTCATCAAATCCTTAAGCAAAGGATCACGTTCCAAACGAAACATTGCAAATGAAGCATTACTTTTTCGACTCAAAGCATCAGCCACTTTATTTTCTTTTCCCGGATGGTAATGAATTGTACAATCATAATCCTTGATTAATTCCAGCCATCTCCTCTGTCTCATGTTCAATTCTTTCTGAGTGAATATATACTTTACACTTTTGTGATCAGTATCTATTTCACACTTTACTCCATACAAATTATTCCTCAAAATTTTTAAAGCAAAAACAACAGCAGCTAATTCCAAATCATGTGTAGGGTAATTTACCTCATGAGTTTTCAACTATCGTGAAGCATAAGCAATTACCTAATCATTCTGCATTAGGACACAACCATGTCCTTTCAATGAAGCATCACTGTATATAACAAACTCACCATTCCTAGAAGGTAGTGCCATAACTGGAGCATTCACCAATCTTCTTTTCAATTCCTGAAAACAATCATCACATTCTTTTGTCCAGATAAACTTAACACCCTTCCGAGTTAGCTTAGTCATTGGACTTGATAACTGTGAAATATTTCTAACAAAACTTCGGTAATATCCTGCCAGACCAAAGAAGCTACGAATCTCCTTTACATTTGTGGGTCTTGGCCAGTATTCCACAACTTTTGTTTTTACAGGATCAACAATTATTCCATATATAGAAACAATGTGACCAAGGAAAGAATTTGTTACTACCAAAACTCACACTTGCTTAATTTTCCATACAGTTTCTTTTCTTTTAAGGTTTTCAAGATAACCCTTAAATGTTTTTCATGCTTCTCTTTACTTTTAGAAAACACCAAAATATCATCAATGAAAACCACCACAAACTTATCCAAGAACTAATGGAAAATTCTATTCATTAAGTCCATGAATACAGCAGGTGCATTGGTTAGCCCAAAAGGTATTACTACAAATTCATAATGGCCATATCTTGTACGGAACACGGTCTTTGGAATATCTGCCTCCTTTACCTTCAGCTGATGGTACCCCGATCTCAAGTCAATCTTTGAAAAATACTGAGCTCCCTAGAGCTGATCAAACAAATCATCAATATGAGGCAAATGATATTTGTTCTTAACAGTGATATTATTCAAGGATCTATAATCAATGCAAAGTCTCATTGAACCATATTTCTTTTTAACAAACAAGACTGGAGAACCCCATGGTGATGTGATAGGTTGAATGAAACCTTTCTCTAATAAGTCTTGCAATTGCTCCTTCAACTCTAAAAGTTCAATTTGAGCCATTCGATAAGGGGGTTTTGAAATTGTCTTAGCATCAGGAACTAAGTCAACAGTAAACTCAACTTCATGATCTAGTATTATTCCTGGAAAATCATCAGGAAAAACATCAGGAAACTCATTTACCACTTGCACATCATTAATCTGAACAGTTCCTTTATTTTCAATGATGTGTGCAAGGTAACATTCATTTCCATATTTTACAAGTTTCTTGGCCTCTTGATAAGTTATCAACAGTAAGGGTTCATTATTGTACACAAACTGAAAGTATTTCTGAAAATAAACTTCTTTAGCTCTACAGTCAATCTTAACATGGTAAATAGAGAGCCAATCCATACCCTGGATAACATCAAACTCTACTAGAGGAAGAACAATAAGGTTTGCAAGTAGGTTCTTTCCACAGATAAGGATAGGAAGATTCTTATAAATTCTTTTTGCCTCAACATTTCCCCCAGGTGTTTTTACCAAAAGATCAGTAGTCATTTCTTGATATGGTATTCCCATTTTACTTGAAAAGGTTTCAGAGATGAAAGAATGTGTAGACCCCGAATCAACTAACACACTGGAATAATCTGAAAAAACAAACAAAGTACCTGATACAACTTCATTTGACGGCCCGACATATGCTGAAGTAGTTGCAAAGGATTTCACCACCCTTTTCTACTTGTAGTCTAACTGCTTCCCATCACTCAAGATCTTTGTCGGACACTCATTTGAATAGTGACCCATATCATTGCACTTATAACATTTCACAGACTATAAATCAAACTTGTTCTTACCTTCACCTTGATCCCTTTAAGTGCAATCACGAGCCTTATGTACCATCTTACCACATCGGTAGCACTTTATAGAATTGAGAAGACATTCCCCAGCATGCCTTTTGCCACATTTATCACAAACTGGAAATTTAGTTTTCTTACCCCCAGTCTTTTTTGAAGAATTCTTACCTTTCTCCTGACACCTTGGTCTCTTCTTCTGCTGGTTGTTATAGAACATTTGGTCATCGGTAAAATACATTTCCACCTTCTCAGCACATCGAACAAGCTTTTCATAACTTTTAAACTCACAAGAAGCTAATGCCCTTCGATATTTTGGCTTTAATCCCGAGTAAAAACAATTTATTTTACTATCAAGGTCTCGGATAATATTTGGAGCATACCTTGCCAATCGAGTGAAACTTTCTTCATAGGTAGCCACTGAGTCTTCCTCTTGCCTCAATTCCAAGAATTGCTTTTCCATCCTAAGTCGAAAAGCCTTAGGAAAATACTTCTCAAGAAACATACCTTTGAATTCATCACAGTCGAGAGCATCAATCTCATCAGCATCCCTAATATTTTTAACCATCGACCACCACTGATCTGCCTCACCCTCCAAATGGTAAATAGCAAGACTAACCTTTTGATTGTCTGAACACCCCATGACATCAAAAATCTTCTCCAGTGCTTTAATCCACCCTTCATCTAACACAGGGTCAGATGATCCTCTGAATGATGGGGGATGTTGCCTCATGAAATGTTCCACCACTGACATGTTCCTCTGCGGTTGGTCTGGCTGATCTCGTGCATGGATACCATCGCCATTTATCATTTGAGTCAACTATGCCATCAATGAAACAAACTGTTCAGTTCCAATTCTGATCATCTCAGGATGCTGATTCGGAAGGTTATTTCCTTCTGCATGCCTTCCTAGCACTGCTTCCCTATTTCCTCTGTGGAAAACCATTCTGAACAAACATGTCTTAGATGAAGCAACATGGTAATCTTCAAATGCTATATCACTTCAATTTGACCATAAAAAAATATATTTTTGGAAAATCATTTAATATAATTCTAACTCCTAAAGTTATCTAAACCGACCTTTGATACCAACTATAAGGGCCCAGCCTTAAACCTTACTTAATCTTGAGCTATTACAAGATTACTCATTGAGGATCTTTTCGGGTTTAGTGTTTTGGAGAATTAGATCATAAAACTTGCATTACATTCCACATATAAACAAAGTGGTTACATAAAGATAGTATTCTTCATTCCCATCAATGGAAACATTTTTAAAATAAAACATGGATTCATTCTTGACACTTCCTTGACACTATCATCATATCATGTACCTTTCCCTTGACCTGTGAAAATCATTTCAAAAAAACTTGGGATGAGCATAAAAAGCTCAGTAAGGGATATAAAAATATGGAAAGGAAACATGGGTACATATATACATAAGGATGAGATCATAATTTACCCATAAAACATAAGAACTTTAACATACCTCATAAAATCATGAATAAATCATAGAAATCATAAGACATAAAGGTAACTTGAGGCATTCATAACATATTTACGTAGGGAATAACCCTCTTGGTTACGTTTGGAATACCCATCACAGTATATTACCTAAATCTCTTCAGAGAAACCTTAACGTTTCACTCCTTCACGTTACCCAATGAATTGGAGAGCTATATAGGGCTCACCTGCCCTCAGTTTATCATGGAACCACCTGTTTTCATAATAATGCCCAAGAACCTCAACATAATCATATCACATAAAACATGCATAAAGGAAACATAACATTTCCACCTTTCAATCGCAATATATCAATACAACACATTGATATAAAAACATTATGAAAACAATTTTCAATACCAAAATAAATGAAAATTAAAACTTGGTATTTAATTTTCTTTTAAAAAAAGGTATAGCTTGTAGATGAAGCCGAAACTCAAATAATGGTCATGACGGCGGAGAAGTCGTTGTCGCCGCATACGTATGACAAAAACATTCCCTTTTTCCATTTAGTAAATGATTCGTATAAAAAATATTTCTTTTAAATAAATTTAAATGTCAAAGGGGTTTATACACTGTATAAAATAATGTTGTGTATAAAATAAAATATGCCTCAATGAAAGGAGATTGAGACGAAGTCCCATACCTCAGGTCCGACTTGACTCAACTGTTCATTAATCTCCTGAATAATAAACATGAGTTAATCTATACTTGCTTAAGATCCTTTTTCAAGTTCATTATTCCTTTTATATCACTTATTTCCATGTCATGAACACTATGTAATTATTTAAGTTAATAACGGTCGTTTTAACGATCATTGGTACTTGAGTCAAAAATAAGCCCTTTATATTTACATGTTGTTCATGTATCCATTATATACAGAATGGTATTCATGATTTAGATATCATATATGTCATATATATCCAGTACATGCATGCATTTATAATATTACATAATCATTTAGAGATACGAAATGAAATGCACCGTTCATGGAGACGGTAAGCCTTACGTACGCATGAACGCTACTTTTATTTCTATTTCGTATTCTATAGAATGGAATCATAATTATATAAAGGTATATTATAATTCCGATATAATAACACATATAATATCATAGTTCCATCCTTTATACGTCCCACATATGGTATTTAACGAATCAAATCACTTTGAGGGGGCGGTAGTCCGCACTTCCTAAAATGAAGATATCATGTTTACCCATAAGGGAAACAATAATGGTATTCCATAAATGAAAAATACAGAAGCTTAAGGAAATAATAAAAATATTATATATCATATATAAAAATAGTTACATCGTAATGGCCACCTTTGAAGGTGTTAAATGAGTATTGAACAATCATCGTTTCGGGAGGCAGAATTTCGCCATCCACGGAAACCATATGTTCTTTTACCATTTGACGTAGTTGTGTGAGAGTGTAACTCGAATAAATCTTATAACAACATACTAATATATTTAAGATACTGGTGTTGTTACAAAAGAAGTAAATAAAAAGAGTTTATGGGGTTGGAGAAGCAAAATAAAACAAATGAACATGTGAAAATGAATTACCTTTAAAAGTGTAACTCCTTTTGATTTGAGCCTAAAGGTTTCTTTTGAAAAGATTCTGCCCAAAGGGAATCCTCTAGGATGAGGAGAGGGATTTTGAGAGAGTAAATGGGCAGGGTTTGGCCAAGCCAAAGGCTTGAGGAGTGTGTGAAATGAGGTAGAGTTGGGGGCCTTTTATAAGAGGAGAGGAGGGGCACTTTTGGAAATCATGAAACTATTATTTTATTTTCAAAAGTGTTTAGAATTTCTAAGGTCCCACATTGATATATTTCTAAGATAAGATGATAAGGATTCGAAATATTCTCATCCAATAGTTTTTTGACAAGTTTAGGTCTTAGATATTACATTATCTTTCCATTTTATTTTAATCGTTAAATAACGAGGTCATCGCTGCATCATCATGATGTCATAAATAATTTAATTTATTTAATGTATAAAAATTATAAAAAACATAATATGATGTAGGAAATATTTTTATCTTTCTAATGAATATTTATAGACCAAAATATGATTAGTTTAACCCCTTATAAAAATTGTTTTAGTAAAATAATTTATGTTAGTGTCATTTTCACCTTTATTTAAAAAAAGGCATTAAAGTCATTATCTCACCCAAGTGGCTCCATGGGGTCCCCTAAATCGACCCATGGGTTTTCTTGGTCGGCCATGACACAACCAATAGGGTTAGTACATGTTTCAATCTCATCTCATTTTATTAAAGCATTATATTTACCTTAAACTACACAAATTATCTCTAATCGCGATTAAAAACTTAATAAGTTACTATTCACCAAAAAATTATTTTAATCTCATTGAACCACATTTTACTTATTAATGACTACCATGTATGTCGTATTTTTGAAATTTAAAACACAATGATGGCAAAATTTCATTTAAACAGAAAATCAGTTTTTATAAGTACCACTTAGTGGTTTCACTATTCATCAAAAATTGAATTTTTTCAGAAAATTACCAAAAATTCACCCTAAGCTATATTTGATATTACAAATTCAAAAAATAAGTCTATTATAAAAAATTCAAAACATATAATTCATAATAATTAATTTAATAATTAATTTCCGCTGTCAGAGCAAATAGCGTGTTTTTATAAAACAATAAGTATCAAAAGATTGACACCAGTTTAAGTCGAATTTCCAAGTGAAATTGATTCCAATTACCACCATTGGATTAAATGGTAAAAATATATTCTAATTTCAATTAAAAAACAATTCAAAATATAATCTAATCATATAAATAAATTAGATTAAAAAGCAGTTTTGATGTAAAATGCAGTATTTTTCAATATTCATTAAAAATGAACAGTGTCTGAAAATACCAAAAACTCACACAAAGTAAATTTTGTTGTCCCAATAATAAAGAATAAGTTTATTTTGACAAACATAGTTTATAAAATTGTCAAAATATAGATTCAAAAATGGTTTTCCATCAAAAGGCAGTAAAACAATCTTTTAAAAATATTAGTTTATTCCATGCTTAAGATTGGATTTATTTTCATTTTAAGCCTCTAAAACACTATCTAGTTCATTAATAGACATAGATAAAAATATATATTATTCATTGCTTACTTGGGATGTTACAACAACAGTGGCTAGATATGGAACCACCTATATCAAACTGTGGCCAAACATCACCATCAATGGAATTCACACACCATAGGAATAGAGAACAACCAAAAAGTAACATAGAATAGTTTCCCACATTATAGAATCATGTTCCAAAATCAAATGGTTTTGGGAGAAAATATGAAGAAACATACCATGGGATCTACACTCACCGAAATAAAACAAATAACAGAACTGACCTCTAGAAGATGACCAAACAATTGATCTTGAAGGGATTAATGAAGCATCATAAAAATATAACAATTACATCAAACATAATCTAAGGATTATACTAAAATCCAATGATCAAATAAAAATAAGTACGGGGAACAAAATTGTTACCAAAAGTTAAAAGAGAAACCATGCTAAAGATCGAGACCCAAAACAGATTGATCTAGAATATGGGTTGACCCAAAATTTTCTATAAGAGTCATAGGGTTCATCGTACGAGTTTTCATGATGAATGAATGAGGTTTCATACTTACAATGAATTAAAGCATATAGGTATTTATTGTTTCACATCATGAATCCCTGGTTAACTTTATTAATTTTAAAAGTATCATGTACAATGAAAAAGACATCAACTCATCATAAAATGTCAGATCAAAGAATTCATGATGGGAGTTCAGCTTAAATCCAAAATGTGTTTTAGGATCATGACTATATTTGTGGAAAATTACAGTGATAGAATCATATTGTAAACCAACACATATGCCATCGCCTAAAAGAAAACCCAGAGAACACCTACCTTACCTTCAAAACTCGAGATTAGAACCCATGAAAATAAAATGACATTATTCCTTTTTATCGGGATGTTACATGTTCTTTTATGTGATTGGTGCATACGATTATTAAACCAAACAATTAAAATTTCATAGTGGTATTCAATAATAATATTTTTGTTTATTTAAATATGGATGAGTATTATGCATAATCTATTCTGATTTTTTTTGAGTTTCTTATGGAGCATCAGTTTTATGATTATATGTACATGTATCAATCTTGGACATATGAGATGAATTTTCAAGGATTTGTTATTTTATATCTTTGTGTAGTAGTGGACCCAATGAATATTAAAGTAATTTAGTAATTGAATCGGAAAAAAATTCTAATGTAATGTGTTTCTTCAGGCTACATGGTTAATATAGATGTTCAAACATATATTATCTTGTATTTCGACTCGATTATCATCGATAACATACAAAGAATGTTATTTTTACCTATGTATTAGTTTTTAGATAGTTTTAAAATATTAATGGTTAATTTTAAACATGATCTGCCTCTTTTGTTACCAAAGGGGAATTACATATGTGGTTCATAACGATTCCTCTCAAAAAATATTAATACTTGTCATGATATATAAAAGAGTAGGCATTGTTTATGGGTTTTGGTAGTTAAATCCCCATGAATTGTATTATTTTACCCATGATTATCAGCTAAAAGATGTGGGGGTTTTTCTTAAAAATTTGATAAATTATTTTATTAGAGAACCCTATATGGTTTATACCTATCATAAAATTTCAAAATATAAATTTTATCCGATGTATTTTTATTTATTATATTGAAGGATGGATGAATGTATCTAATACAATGAATTTGAAACCATATATACTCATAGAAAGGAATATATCAATTATTAACCCTTAATACATAAGAATTATGGTGGGGATATGTTGTAAATCATAAATAAATATAAAGTGATGAAGATGTTAGAATCTATTCACCTATGATATAATTACATTGATGTGGAATATTTGTATTATCAAATAATGATCAAATATTCATTAATGTGGATTTTATATTATTCTAAACTAGATGATTTCAATGTGAAAGGGAAGATAGATCAAATCGTTAATGGTTATATTTTAGATGGTTGGTCAGAGTATAAATAATATCATGTATTGATTTATTGAATGTTATTTTTTCCAATTTATGTAGGAATACGTTATATGTGAGATCTATATTTCAATATCGGTAGTTATTAATGGATTTCCAAATATGTATAATTCATTTAAGATGTGGTAATAGTTGTCTCAGTTGATGAAAGGGATAACTAGGTTAATTCCTCGATGTCGGTGGAAAAGTAAGTGAAATTAACATATCAAATTAGAGAAGGAATTTTGTATACACATGAAATTAAACAATGTAAATTAGAATACATTTTTATAAATTTTAGATCATTTTTTCCACATACCCTTATATGGATTTATTTCCCATGGATTATTATATAAATATATATTCTGCGAATTTTAAAATTATTGAGGAATAGATCTAGGGGATAATTTACCATTGATTTATGTGAAGAGGGTGGTGAATACTCATAGGGTTTAAGGGATATTATTGGTTTATCATGATGTCAAGTTTATATCCGAAATTTGGAATGGTTTGTGTCATTCATTAAACATCAAGTTGATCCATATCATCATATTCAACTTTCAATCAAATAGTAAAATTAAAAATAAAAAACATTATAATATATGTTTACAAAATTTTATCACTCAATTTTTAGCACCATTAGAAAAGTTTTTATCATTGTTGGTTTTTTATATAATGATAGTTTTTATTTAAATATTGGTATATATAATTATGATTTATTTTATACATAACCATGTATTACATCACAATTTTGGGTTGATATTATTGAGGATACTTTTGTTGGAATAATAATGGTGTACGGTATGATGCTGTGTGTGAAATCCATTCTGGATTGCATGAATCCTCTTAGTGGAAATAAAAATATTGTAACTATTTAGTAGGGGATCTATAGAGATAATTGGTGTATAACATGTATTCTTTGAGATTCTCCTCAATGTAGACATTGGAAGATTTCATAAGGAATAATGTTTCCATTGATATTTAATTTTCCATTTTATGTACTTGAATGGGTTAGAGGGGTAACATATTATTAAAAATACCTTTGTGGTTTTAAATTATTCCTATAACATTTTTGGTGTCAAAGCTTCAATATTATTGTAATAGTACATCTCTCATTATATATCTTATCGTTTTTTGATATCCTCTATGATATAACCTTTCTAGATTATCCAATTTAAATTTTGTATCATATAGATAAATACTTGTGTGGTTTAATCATTCCCTTAGTGAGGGTTATATTAGTTGATGGTTATGTATGAGAGATCACTAAGGATAAGGAATCATTGATGATATCTAAATATTTTAAATATTTTATTATTTTTTGATAGACGAAGAATTTTTTGTACATTTTTATTTTTTAATGATTTTTTTTTTGTTATTTTATTATTGTGGATGAATCTTGTAGAGGTTGAAAACATTTATAGGGATTTATTATGTAAAAACATGAAATTTGAAATTTTTAGAGCTATAAATTTATTTCTTCTTTTTAGTTATGATGGGTGAAATTGTAAATTTTGAGTTACAAAAATGAAAATTTGACTATGTATTTGGATTAAGGATGTACCATTTTCCCTATGGAAGTGATTTTATATTTTTTAGAGTGGTTTGGTTTTACTAAAACATTTGGGTGATATAGGAATATTATTGTTATTTATTTTTATTAATTATATAATATGGATTTAAGACATTTTTGATTTGATGGATTTTAAATTATAGGTGATTTTGTGGAGTTCTATATTTTATTATGTTATTAACATGGTTAGTTTAAGAAAATAAATCTATATTTTGTAAAAGGAATTGAATATAATTTAATGAAACTTTTAAGGATCATCTATACATGTAATTGAAGACTTGAGTTAATGGAATCTGAATTTAAATGAATAATTAATGTATTCTCCACCAAAAAAATTGGGAGAGAAATAATATACCATAATCTAAATTTTTTATTATCTCAAGAGTTAGTAGACCACTATAATTTTTGTGGCATTTCATTTAAAAATATTAGAGGTTGAAAAATGATTCAGATTGTGAATGAATTATCATTGGTCATCATTGGGTGAAAATATGATTTTTTATTATGGAATTGATGTTCGTTACATTTATTTTTACTCTTTTAAATCCTTAATGATATACCATGCCTATAAAATATGTTCTTGGGTAATTTATTCATAATAATAGGGAATATTTTAACACAATAATAGTAAATTGATGGTGATTTATGGTTATGTAATTGGTGGAATAATAATTCTTTTTGAATAATTTAAATGGGATATATTACAAAATTGTCACATTAATACTATAATTAGTAATTGGTGTAAATTTTAAATGGAAATTGTATAAAATATAATTATATTTATATAAAATATGTAATATATTGAAATTGAGAAATTAATAATTTCTGATAAGATTATGAAATGATTTTTTCGAATATTGTTCATAAAAAATTGTGTTATACTCGATATGTTAGGATTTGAGGGAATTTATTTTCATATTTGTTAATGGTTTGTTGTGATTTTTTTAAAGTCCCCATATTAAATATATATCAATAAATCATGGAAAATTTTAGAGAATAACTTATGGGTTAGAGGGGTAAAATTTTGAAACCTTATAATAAGTTGTTCCAATATGACAAGGGGGTCATATCACATTTTGAGAATATATATATTATTTTTGTTAAGGGGTGGGTAAATGTAAAATTTGTTGACTTGTTGTCGTAAAATATATGTATGGGGAGCTACAATTATACTATTAGAGGACGGATTTGGTAGTGATTTTGAGATGGTGTTGTGAATTCTATATGGACATGCAATGTCAGCATTAGGTAATGAAATATATAGTACGGGTCTTGTAGATTGACTCATTAATGATAATGGTTTTGGTACTTAAATCTCGTTTAAACCACTCAATAACCAATCTAGTGAATATAAATGGTAGTAAAAATTTATAATTGTTATGTAGGTTATATAGTTTAGTTAAATAATGTCATTTCATATACATTTTCAATGTGTTGTGGTTGTGGTATTAGGTTATTACAATTATATGTGGATTTTTTTGATATATTGTGGTATTAGAGTATTCCAATGATTGGGAATTTCCATAATTTTATGTGTCCTATGTAGACGATAAGAAGATCTATTATGATATTAGTGGATCATAGTGATAATTGTGTTCACTAACCACATATGGTGGTCAGACTCGGTGATTAAGAGTTGGGAACTCTTTAGATTTCCATTATTCTTGTTATTGTGAAGTTTGACCTCCATTCTTAGAAAGGAAGGTATTTTTATCCTATACAATTTGGATTCATTCTGTTATCTTATTATATATTCCCAAATCTTTATTTCATGAATGGTTTACTCTAAATGTTATAGACTTTGTGTTATTCCTCCACACATTTACAAGGAGATAGTTGGGTGTGTGCATACTAGTATATTAGTAAAGGTCATACCATTTTAGTTATACATTCTCAACACCTATCACCATATACTATCCTCATAGACGTGGACTTGGGGTTACCACACACTGCCTTCCACCAACTTGGAGGACCCTGGTGTGTTAGATAATGACATTATCAATATTTTAATGTGGAAGAATGTCAATATGTTCTAAAGATGGGTGAGTATGAAGAAATCCATAAAGATGATTTAGATGATTCCAATAGATAAATGGCCAATTAAAATTTATAAGTATCATGGAGTTTATATGTGTCACTTATTGGTTACTTATATTTATGTTTCCTACCATTGAACGTGTTAAGAAAGATTTTCTCTTGTGTTCAAAATTGAAACTGAGTGAGATGTTTCATTCTATGTGTCTCTTAAATGTAATGGTATTTGATGTAATAATATGTTGAATTTTTTTTGATGGAAATTTACTATTTATAAATGGTTGGTCAAGAACACTGATAAACGTGAAATTTAAATGCATTAGAAGTTATGTTTTTTAGTTGAAATGGCTATATGGATGTTTAAGGAATCAATCCATGGAAAACTAGGAATTAATATTATTTTATCAAGTGATGATTATACATTGGATGATGTTTTGAGAAGTATAAAATGGGTCATAAATTAATAGGTAATAAATGGTTATGTAAATACTTAAAATTTACTTTTCATTTACTTCGTGACACTGAAAATATGCATGATGTGCTTTTGGAACATTTTCAAAATTTCCAAATTCAATAAAATATTTCATATTTTTTTTAATTTGTTTTGGGAATATATTGAAAGATTGAAATTTTTTATTAATCACATAAATAATTCTATAATTCTAGAGTAGAGGGTAAATAATTTGTTAAGGAATTAGTGTGTCTGATTTTCCTTAAAATGTATATAATTTTACAGCGTATTGACATTTACCTGTATATGGAAATTTTTTCCTATGTAGTGGATCTCAAAAATTAAAAATATGTATTTATAAGAAATATTTTAGTCAAATTATATTGTATATAATTCATTAAAATTCAACAAATATATTTTCATACTTCAAATGCATAAGATATCTGCATGAGAGTCGTGATATTTATCATAGGCGTACATTAAAAATAAAAAATTATTGTTATAAGTATCATTACTAAAATGTTTATAAGATATTGCAGAGTGACTATTGAAATGATAAAATGTTTAGAAATACACATCAATACATAGGATATTACATTTCAGAAATAAAATATTTCTGAGAGGAATAAGTAATTTCACAGATAAATAGTAAAATAAGATAAGTGAAAAATATTTGTTGAACACAAAATATATATTTTATACAATACTATGAAATAAAAAAATAAAAAAAATATAATAATGATACCTAAAATATTATGTTTCATGTATACTTTATTTTTAAAAAGGAAAAACATTATGTATATGAATTAGGACTTAAAAAATCCCACACATGAAAAAATGGTGGAAAAATAGCATGGTAAAAATTTTCTATTATTGTATTAGTATTTTAGTTCCGTACATAATATTTATTATCTTAGGATACGAGACATTTGAAATTATATTTTTTTATTTAGGTATTTAAAATTTTATTAAAGTTAGTTTTCTGCAGGATAAATAGAATCCTATAATCCTATAACTGTTCTTCATATATTTTTTTATAACAAATGAAAGTGTGATTCAAGAAAAGTATTGAGATGAATAAAATCATGTCCTATTTAAATATAAGAATTAAATTGTATTCTGAATTCCACTTTAGAATTTAGTCTAATAACATTCCATGATGGAGGTTATATTTTTTGTATATTTTCATATAAATGTGATGTTTTAATATATTTATATTTTGATGAAATTGTTGGAGAAAGATAATTATAAAACTCTTGGAAAATTAATTGGAGATCAATTGATATCAATTAAATGAGAATAAATTCTAGAATTTATTATTTCCCATCATAAGAAGGAGAAAATTTCACTATCGTGATAAATGGGATTTCCATATTTGACATATGGAAAATTTTATTTTCATTATATTATGAATAAAAAGATAAAAACATTATAAGAATAAAATGAATTATGGTTTGATCGTGGTATTATATTCTTAGAAATTTCTAAATATCAAAGAGAGATGATAAATTGATTCAATATTATTTGAAAAAAAACCTTATGTATCGAAGAAGTAATATAAAAAATAGTTCAGTGATTTGAGAATATGTAATTTGAGGAAGTAGAAGAAGGTGTAGTAGAATAATGTTTAAATCCCCACTGATTGATATTCATATATAATAGAATAAGAATTTGAATAAAATAATTGTCGAAAAAAGATTATATTGTTATTGTTATATTTGTTATATTTTTTGAAGATCATTAATAATAATATAAGAAAAATATAGCTTGAATATATATTATGTTTACATGAATTGGTCATGAAATTATTTATTTGTGGCAATAAGGTTGATGTGCATGAACTGCTATTGATAACATTCTTGAATTTGATGACATGTTTTTTAAGTTTGAAGATCTTACTAGTATAATATAGTGATATCTAGGGCTGAGGGAAAATATTTTTTAGGATTAATTTAGATAATAACATGTAATAATTGAAGCAACAAGAAAGATACAATATTGATGCTTAGAGTTATACAATATAATAACTTCCTTCTAATCAAGAGATGAAGCAGCTTTCATGGGATAACTATTGTCTTATGACTCAAGTAATAAATATTCCCTAATCGTATAATCATTGGTCTTGTATGGAGATGCAATCATACTATTAATATTATATGAAAACATACCTCTACCAACTATAATTAATTTTTTATACTAGTGACTAATCTATTAATAAAACCTCAACCTAAAAACAATAAAGTGGTGGTACACACATTGGTATCAGACCTTATTAAAAATATCATGCACTAATTTTCAATTATATTAACTATATTTTATTCATTGTTTGATGTTTATAGGTTATTAATAAATTCATACACTTTATCCTATAGAGAGTTTTAAATTATAATATGGGGATAACTAAAAGGGAATGTTATTTCAGATAAAATAGTTTAAAAGAAATTCATTGACCTAAAAAAATTTACATGATTCACTAGAAACATTTATTAGTATCATAATTAACTATATTACCACAGATTGGATGTAAATTTTGTCATGTTATTTTAAAAGAACTATATAAATGTCATATTTCTCAAATTTATGCAAATACCTTATATAACAAAAAATGAAGTTACATTTTTCATTGTAAATATATAATTATCATCCAAAAACATTAAAAATGATGATGAAATGATTGGATAAAATGTATATGAAGAACAGAAACGATAAAGTGGATATGTTAGCAGTTAATAGTGAATGAAATTTCATTATTCATTCTACAATGTCTTTTGAGAATGATCATTTTAATGAATAAATATCATGATGTGAAATGTGTGAGGGGAATTTGTCTAAAAAATAATTTAATACAACTAATTTGATGTTAATTATTATTTGAATAAAATTCCCATTAATGTTTTTGTAACACCCCAAGTTTCTACGTTACGCTTCCCTTTGAATAATGTGATAGCGTGTGTTGTACGCAACAACGAGTTCTAACACACCATAACCAATCAAACAAGCCATTATGAATAGTAATACCTAATTTTTTAAATTATATATATATTTTATATTTCAAAATGGACTTCATTTTTGGATTCGGAATGTCAAATTTAGCCTAAGGTGAAATTTTCGTACTTTTCGGATAACATTAATATTTTGATGAATAGTGAAAATTACTAAATTTTAATTAAAAACAACATTTTTAATAAAAACAATTAATATTGATAAATTATTAATTTCAGTGGTTTTAAAGTATATTTATAATATATTTTTACCATTTAATACAATGTTGGTCATTGGACATAATTTCACTATTAAAACGAACATAAACAAGTGTCAATCATTTGATATTTATTATATCTTAAAAACACGCTTTTTGTTTTGATAGTGGGAATTAATTTTAAATAAATTTCTGCCACTTTTGTGTTCTGAATTTGGAAAAATGGATTCCATATTTGGAATCGGGATGTTTAGATTGTGTAAATAGGTAACTTTTATTTTTAGACATTTTGAATAATTACTTCGGTAAATATTTTATTTACCATGGTTAAGTGTAAATCCGGTAAATAAGGGTTAAACAAATAATATTATAATAATACTAAATTACCCTAAAACTTATCCTAGACTTATTTTTTGATACCTTTTCGACCATAGGCATATTTGGGTTTATTTTGGGACCCCATGGAGCCACTTGTAGGTGATAGGGACACGTTATTTTAATTAAGTTAAAATGAATTCAAAAATGGCACAAGCATATATCATTTAGCAAAAAAAAATTTCCATAGGGTTATATATGTTGGCGTTTCGACTATAAATATTCATTGGAAATATAAAAATATTTCCTACATAATCATATTTTATTTATAATTTTTAGAGATTACATAAGTTAATTTATTTATGACACAATGATGATGAAGTAATAAACATAATTGTGAAAATTTAAAATAATTGATATTATAAATACCATAATAAATATAATTTTAGACTTTTAATGAATTAAACTAATTTTATAGGATAATATAAATATTAGTATTGATTTAGTTAACTTTTTTTGAAGTAATAATTCTGTTATGAGTTTCAAAAAAATCAACTATTGAATAGTGTCAAAATTGACATAAAAGAGTTTTTAAAACAAATATTATATTATAATTTGATATTAAATTCCTAAAAATCTAAGGTTCGGCCAAGAGACATATATCATGATATTTTCATCATTACTGGACCACTTGGGGGTCGATTGGATGTATATGGTAATTTTATGAACCATATAATATAAAAATACAATGAGACATTGTAAAATTGAAACTAATTAACTTAGAGTTAATACTTAAAGATAAGGGTTATATAATGACCCAAACCTGTCTAAATTCTATTGGATGAGTGGTCCTCGACCTATACCCACCTTTACATTTAAATAATAAACTTTGGATCCATTATAAACCGAATATGAATTTATTATAAATTAATATTTCTAGCTTTTCCAAAGGTGCCCCTCACCCCTCTAATAAAAGGGCACTCCTCCTTCTCATTTCGTCAAACCATCAAAGACTTTTGGTTTGGCAAAACTCTGCCCAAATACTCTCCAACATCACTCACTACATCCTAGAGGCTTTAGTCTGATTAGAAAGCCAACCTATGGAGCCCTTTTGATCAAACCAAAAGGAAGAACCCGAAGAATAGGTAATGATTTCACCACCCTTTTCCAAGTTCCTTTCTTCTTCCACTTCTTCTTCCTTTTTTATTACCATTATAAAATAATAACTCCAGTATCATATATATATACTGTGATGTTATTATAAATATGGTACAACCATATTCAGTATTCTATCCACCCTTTGAATAACATGTCACCATACGTGCGTACGTACGGCTTACCGTCTCCACGTCGTGGTGTAATTGTTATTCAATATATTATTATTTGGATGGTTATAATAATGATGTTTAACTAATGTAAATAATAAATATAACATGTTATTGATTCTGTATATATGATATACCATCCATTTATATATTATTTTAATATCAAAAGAATGATATTGTCGCTCGTGCGTACGTACGAACTACCGTCTCCACGAACGCGATGAGATTCATTCTCCATCGTATCCATTGAAGTATAATTATCATTTGATGATTTAAAAATAATTTTTAAGCACTTAATATCATTCTGTATATGATTAATATACAACCTATCCATGAAAAGCATGGCTTATGTAACAAAACATATAAAAGAAAACGAGTAAACACCCGAAACGACGATAATACTAAGATATTATTAACAAAACAATGTTAAAAGATCATATATGATATCATATGAATGTATATGATTCTGGTATAAATTAATAACAATTATTTCACTATTATACATGAGGTTAACCTACCCCAATCAAGGAAAAGTACAAGGTAAGGGTTATTTCACAATCTCTTCATTATTCGAGGTTGTTTATACGTAATAATCTACTGGGATCTCTTTATCATCCACATCCATGTTTCTTAAAAATGTATTTCAAAACATTTTTACTATTTAAAAGAATATAGATTAAAGTCATTTATACCCTTGTTTGAATTTTTATAAGAGTTTTATAAAGGAATATTTCCGTCGTTTTCCAAACAAGGTGCTTTTTCACCTTTTCGACAGAATTAAGGTAAGAATGTTTTTTTAACTTATACGGCGGGTGCAGGTATTTTCCGCCATTATAAAATCGTCAAAGCTTCCCTTACAAGCTTATAAGAATATTTTCAACGAAAATGTTTTATTATATTAATATATGACTCTTAAATGATTTCAAAATAGAAAGAGATATTTCTCTAAAAAGAGTTTTGATTTCATCTATGTCAACATCCTTTGATGGATTTTACGCTTATTTGAAGTTGATTTATTATGATACAAAACTTCTATATTGTATTGAAGGTTTTGTGATATTTTTGACTGTGGATGTGGTATTTATATACCATTCATAGTTTATAGTGAAAGTATTGACATTTCGTATGCTAGTTTTAATACGACTGTTTATGTTATGTTTAAACCTTTTCATATGGGAATGAATTGGACGTAATATGTGACGGGTGGAGCCTGATATAGCTCCTCGATGCATCGGTAGGGTTCATGAGACAAACTAGTGTCTTGTCACAAGGCCTTGGAAAAATCTTATTTGTAGTCTTGGCATGAGGCCTTGGCTATGTGGTTATGATAGTCTGGAATTATGAATTCCATCATTATAAAAGTGGTTATTGATATTGCATGTGATTATTCGATTAGTAGAATATCTGTGTGAATAAGTAAATGGCATTATTTCATTTTATTTTTTCCATGCTATGTTGAAGTTCATGTTTAAAAGGCTTTTTTTTAGTTATACATTTCCTTAAATTTTTTTTCTTAATTATGAAAGTTGCTGCTATATTGTTATCCATACTGGGTATTTGAGCTCACCCCTTTTCTATGTTTTATTTTTTCCCAGGATGTGAATAAGTAATTTATGAATGACCTGCAGGGATAGTATGTGGGGATATGAGTGTGGACTATGAAGAAAATATTTTGTTGTATTTTTCATTTTTATGATGTAATGTAAGACTTTATGAATATATCTAGTTCTTCCAAGGATACAAACCAATCGGTCTTTCTAGATTTGATCTTTCTTGTGATCATGCCAATGTTATTTAATAATGCACCGACTCTGGGTAACTGGGGTCGGGGCGTTACAGTTTTGACTTCTATATTTATGTTTATTAAGGCACTAAAAGATAAAAAATAATGTGTAGAATATGGATTTGATGATATTTATAAAACATTATATAATAAATTAAAGAACTGGAAAACTATCTCACAACATGTTGTAGCCTATGAAAAATATTTATAACTTTTTGAAGAAAATTCATCAAAGATTATAGAAGAATTTATCTGAGAAATAGTGAGAAAAAAGATATTAAAAAATTTATATAATAGAGGATCCACACATTAGAGGAACTAAATAAATAATATATGACTTTCAATGAGGCTAATTTAGAAATTATTATAAAGAGAATAAAGGATATTTTCAATTCTCTTCAACAGACAGGAAAAATGAACAAATTTTATTTTTAAAAGATAATATTATATTGAAATTAATAAGTATGGTCAACTAAGGATGATAAATGAAAAGTCCTATAAATTATATATTAATATTTCTATTTATATAGAATTATAATGAGTCAGTGAAAATTGACAGCACATGATTCTGAGGCCCGAAGTTCCCCAAATGGAATTTTAAACTTTTTTTAAAGGAACGTTCAGTAAATGTGAGAGTGGGGATTTCTATCTTTTGAACTGGTGTTCTGATTAAAAATCATAGGGCACCATTGAATTCACAGTTCAAAGATTCTCTTAGGTGAAGCTTAACTTCGACCGTTAAGGATCGGATGAAAACATTAATTTCTTGGCTTTTCGGAAAAATAATAAAATAACTAAATATGTTATTTTATTATTTTCGCAATAGTTTAGTGGTGGATGGTGGGACTTTAGTGTAACATCGGTCTTTAAATGTGGGTCATTTAAATAACATGGACCTCTCTTTGTATAACCGCAACACTTGTGGTTTAATAAGTTCATTAATTAGGGTTCATTAATGTTTCATATTAATGAACCAACCTGGGAGGTTATCTTTGCTTTTATTTTATAAAATCGTTGGTGTGGGATTTGGGACCCACTAGAGGACTCATGAAAAAGAGCTGGTGATGTCTTCTTCCAATGAAGAATGGAGATTCGATGACACCGTCGAGGATTCGATCTGGAGATTGACGAACGCCGACAAACACCTTCAAATGTAGACCCTTCTTCTTCATCTGAAACATCACCAAACAAGTTTTTGGTAGGGGTTTTTGGGTAAAAATAATAGTTAGTTGATTATTGAATTCCATCCCATGTTATAACGCTAACGTGGAGGGCACGGGCCGAAACGAACAGTGACTGGACCCTTCGATGATCTCAGTTTTATGCGTTCTTCATGGGAAATAGAGAAATACGATGGCAAGGAAAAACCAAGGGATGATTATTTTAGGAAATGTCCCGGGAGGCCCATAGGTGCAGACATGATGAAAATATGTCAAACGGAGCTTCACCAGCATTCTGAAAATGCACTGCCAGTACGGAGATGATGGCGACCGACGACAGCGACCGACAGCACCCGAAGCCACCATAACGGACATGGGTAGCTAGCCTTTGGCAGCCATCTTGACATTGGGCAGTGCGCCGCGGAAGCATGCCGTGGAGGAGATGCCATATCTCTAAGCCATGGTTGAGGGTGGACTCATGTACACGGTTCCCACTTGTTGATTGGTCCACACAGACCGGTCAGGTGGACCAGAACCAACTTGGCGCTACTGATTGAGGAGCCCAAACAGACTCATTAGTTTGGGGAGGTAGACTGCACATAGCTCACAAGCTGTAGCCCGGCATGATGTTCCCAACCACGTAGGTCGGGCCCAGTGGGTCGGGATGGGTCGGTTTGGCCGGTTCGGGCTAGACCTAGACCATTTTGGATCTAGTTTTTCTTAATGAGCCATAGATTCTTAACTGGATGTATGTTTGACCAACCTGATGTGTTGCTGGAGTCCTTAGGAAGACTCAGTCCTTATGAGATACTCTACTTAGGTTTTTGAGAAAGTTGGAGTACGTCCGGGTTGGTTCGATCCAAAATCCAACCGGGCCCTCGGTACTAAAATGCCTATAACATATAGGTCGTGCGTCCGATTGACTCCCTGTTTGTTGCATTCAAACACTATGACATGGCGGTTTTCAAGATACTTTTTCACGGGACTTCGAGGGTGTTGATGTATGACCGATGGCTTGTGGAAAAAATCATCCCAGAATGAAGTGTGCTAAGTGCAGGAATCTAGTGACTAGCTATGACATGATGAATCACCTAGAAATCCTCTATGGGTCAACAGTTAAGGATCCTCTATGGGTTAGAACTTAGTGACCCTCTATGGGTCCACAGTTAACGATCCTCTCTATGTCAGCACCTAGCATCCCTCTGTGGGTCAGCACATAGCGATCCTCTGTGGTTCATCACGTAGTGACCCTCTGTGGGTCAGAACCTAGAGATCCTTTGTGGGTCAAAACCTAGCGATCCTTTGTGGGCCATAATCAAGCGACCTTGTTCGGTCATGCAGCAAAATCCTTTCGACAAAATACTATAATCTAGCTTTATGACTAATCATCTTTATTCATGTTCTTTAAATTGTATACCTGATGTGAGATATATTTTACTTTGTGATTTGTGATTGAGATCATGTCTTGTGGTTTTTCCTTTGTGGAATTATGGGAGACCTTTGGGGGTCATAGGGTCCCTACAGGGTATTTCTATACACTCCATTGCATGGGTATCTCTCACACTTTGTTTTGTGTAGTGAAAATGATTGGCAGTCTTGACCATGATTTGGGAGCCAGGAATACATGGTGTAAAAAGGTGTCCAGTTGACGTAGAGAGACGCAATAAAGAGTTGTACAAACCCTTTCAGGTAGGATTCATGCTGGAAGACCTCAGGAGCTATTTTTTCTTATTTTTATATTTACATTTCATTTGGGCTTGTATTCTGGATCCCCTTGTTTTCAGTAATTACTTTTACTATCTGCAGTTCATTTTGTGGTTTTTTTGTTGTATACCTAGTCTATGTGTGTACAGCTTTAAAGGAAATGGTATTCCATTTTCGGTATTCTCCTTCCAGGTGCTAGTCATCAGCCCCTAGCATAGGGATGGTGGGCTTGGGGTAATCACGGAACGGGCCCCAGGGGACGGGTCATAATAAAGTGGTATCATAGGTTGGTGGGTTCTACCAAAAGAACCTAGAGTATATGTTTTCAATAAAGCATTAGTGTTAAGTGTCTTGAGTTCAGGTTTCAGTTCGGGGAGCCTAGTTTTGGTGTGGTGGCCGACGTAACCATATACCAGGACCCTAAATTCTGATTTTCGTCTCGAAACACAAAACACTATTTGTGTGTGTTATGATTTTTTTTTGCTTTTGATCTTTTTGAGTAATCTTACTTGGTATATCTTATTGACTGTGGTGCATCTGTTTCTTTATAGGATACCACCGCATAGACAACCAGCTAGGATTCTAGATAGAAATCACTATGACGGCACACGGAAATATGTGGGTTCGATGTAGGTCACCCATATGGCGATGGTACCTTTGGGTGGTGCACCAGTAATACAACTACCCATATGGAAGAATATGTATAACATCCCAAATAAATAAAGAATAAGACATATTTCATATTTATTAGTATTTTTGAATTAAATATTAATTTTACTTTAAAAGGGATTCTATGTTCGATAGCATACCCGATACGCAACAACGGGTTTCTTTGAAATCTTACGTTTCACACTAATAATATAATATTATTATTTTAAACAGTTGTCAACTCCTAGCCATTGTATTGGCAGGAATGAAAAAAACTAAATACTATATGATTATACATGTTTGTTAAATGTATTTACATTTATCCAATAAAATTTAGAGGCTTAAAATGTGAATAAATATAATTTTATGCATAATTTACATTAAAAGGCCGATTTATCACCTTTTAATGGAGAACCCTTTTTAAATATAGTTTTGGTCACTTTAATACATTCTATACGACCAAATAAAATCCTTCTTTAGAATGGGGACATCAAAATTTTCTTTGTGTAAATTTTTTGAATTTTTCCGAAAATATTCATTTTTAAATGAATAGTGAAAAATATTGTAGTTTAATTCAAAAGTGCCTTTTATTATATATTATTAATATGGGTAGATTATCTTATTAATTGGTTTTAAAGTTAAATTAAAATATATTTTTATCATTTAATCCAATTTTGGTCATTGGAAGCAATTTCACTTTGAAATTGTACTTAATCAACTGTCCATATTTTGACAGTTATTGTTTTTTGAAAATACGCTATTTGTTTTAACAATAGGAATTATTTTTTAAATTAATTAATTCCTCTTTTATGTTTTGAATTTTGAAAAATGGAAATCATTCTTTAATTCAGAATAAAAAATATATCTTAGGCTGAATTTTTGATATTTTTCTGAAAAACATTAATTTTTGATGAATAGTTAAACCACATAGTGGTAGTTAAAAAACAGAATTTTTCATTTAAATGAAATGTTACCACTTCAGTGAATTGAATTTAAAAAATTCGAGATACATGGTTGTTATCAAGAAGTAAAATCTGGTTCATTAAGATGAAAATAATTTTTGGTGAATAGTAACTTTTGCCTTTTATTTACCCTGGTTAAAGGTAAATAAGGTAATTATGTTTAAAAGAATATTATAATAATTCAAAATTACCTTAAAACTTGTCCTAACAATATTTTTTGAGTCACTAATGACCATGGTCATCTTTGGGTCTATTGTGGGACCCCTTTGATCCACATGGAAGTGATAATGACAATTTAATTTAATTAATTTAAAGTAAACGCCAAAATGACAAAAACAAAAATCTAATAGGAATTAATTTTTATATGGGGATATATAAGACCTATTTTCAACTATAAACATTCTTTTGATAGATGAAATGAGTTCCTATTTCATGGTATTTTGTTTATAATTTTTAGACATCAAATAAATTAAATTATATATGACACAATAATGATGTAGTATTAACCTCACTAATAAATGATTTAAATAAATAAGATTATAATGATTAAAATATTATCCAAAACATGTCAAATTCTGATTGGATGATTTTATTTCGACCATGAATCATCTTATCTTCGAATATAATGATTTTTGGACCATTATAAACCGAATATCATTATATAATAAAATAATAGTTTCACACTTTCCTAAAGAGCCCCTCCTCCCCCGTATAAATGGAGACCACTTCTAACCAATTATTTACACCTCTCAAGCAATTTGGGTCGTCCAAAATCTGCCCAATTAAGCTCTAAACATCCCTCTCATCCTCTTAGATGCCTTACCTTAGTCATAAGGCACTTCATGAAATCATTTGGTTCAAACCAAAGAGAGTTTCCCAAATTAAGGGTAACAGTTTCTCTTAAATTGTTTTCTTTTATTTTACTTATCCAACTCATAAACTCTTTTTATTTCATTCATTTGTAGCAACACTTGTATCCTGAATATATTAGGATGTTGGAATAAGAAGGATTCAAATTACACTTACACACACCTCCATCTAATGGATGATGAACATAATGTTTTTGTGGATGGAAAACTAACGCCTCACGAAACTATGATTGTTCTATTAAATCATACCTCCTCTCATTGTGGCCATTAGGATGGGACTGTATTTATATATGATATATATTATCTTTATGATTTTCTTATTCTTCTATACTTTCCATTTATATTATGCCTTTATGGTTTCCAATGTGGGTAAATACGATAATCTTATTTGAGAAAGTGCGGACTACCGCCCCCTCAAAGTGATTTGATTCGTTAATTCTTTTTGTGGGATGTATAAATGATGGAGGTAATGATATTTTATATGATATTATATTGGATTTATAATATACCTATGTATCATTATGTTTTATTTCCATTAAAACAATAAATATAAATGAAAGTAGCGTTCATGCGTATGTACGGCTTACCGTCTCCATGAACGGTGCATTTAATTTCATACATCTAAATGTTATGTACTATTATAAATACATGTATTTATTGGATATATATGATATATATTATATATAAATCATTAATATCATTCTGGATTTAATGAACCTTTGGCCACATGAACAACATGTAATTATAAGAAGTCCATTTTTGACTCAATTACCAAATATGAACAGAACGAACATTATTAACTTAAATGATTACATAATGTTTATAACATGGTAATAAGTAATATAAAAGTATTAATAAACTTGAAAAAGGTTCTTAAGCAAGTTTAAATTAACTTTAGTTTATTATTCATGAGATTAAAGAACAATCGAGTCAAGTCGGACACGAGGTAAGGGATCCGACCTCTCTCTTTCTTTTCAAGTACTCTCTTTTATGTCATTTTCTTCTATGCTCCATGTTCATATGTTGGAAGATGTTATTTTATATTATCTATACTGTAATTTTTATTTTCACATGATTAGAGACCCCTATTACTCTCATCAATTCATTTTAATAATTTTTACGTGGCGCCATTAGGCTGCCAAATTTTTGTAAGGGATTTCTTATCTCACTTTCAAATCCGTGAGATTTCCATTGTTAACCACCTATTTATTTCATGTGGTGTATGTACTGCCCATGAATGTATTCCTTGTGTAATAGACTTTAATTTATGGGTAATTAAATCTTCATATTATGATCCTTCATTCATGTGTTGTGTGTTTCTAAAGTTACCAAATCGGTAAGGGAACCTTTCACCCTCCTCTTTTTAAAAGACTTCTTTTTGTTTTGTCTTTTAATTTACATCTTATTATTTTGGGATATGTTCTTACAAATCCTTATTGATGTAAATTTTATATCCATGTGATGAGATACCCTTTTTATCTCATAAAATCATTTTCTGAATTTTAATGTGACGTCGTTAGGCTGTCGAATTTTTGTAAAGGGACTTCTTAACTCAATTTCAGTTCTTTGGGTTAAACTTTAACTTGTTGATTATGTCGTGATATAAATATGTGTGAATGAACTCTGATTGTTTGACACTTAATATCCACATATATTAGGTGTATTTATATTTTTCACACATAAATTATGTCATTGATTTATCCTTAATCTAAAGATACCATTATTATAAGGAATTGCATCTCAATTTACATTCCATTGAGACTTCATTATTTTTATGCACCAATTCAGTCTTATATAGTGTATATACTATCCTTTGACATATTATATCATGAATCCTTTTGTTATCATGATGTTATAAAGTTATTATTAAATTTTATTCCTCAATTATTTGTATTCAAGCGTCTCTCATTTTGTTAAAAACTCTTTAACTAAAATATTGTTTTAAATGTTAATTTCATTAAAATCTTCAATGTGGTATGGGATACATTGATTCAAAAATCTATTTATTAAATGTTTTAAATTGTTATGAAAATGGTTTGATAAATCATTGTTTATTTCAATATCTTGATATGATAAATTGTGATTGGAATGTGGAAATGTTATCTTTCCTTTATGCTTGTTTTATGTGTTATGTTATGGTTATTGGGTATTGTTTACATATACGGGTGGTTCCATGATAAACCTAGGGTGGGTGAGCCCGAGATAGCTCTTCAATGCCTTGGGTAACATGACAGTGGTAAACTTTAATGTTTCTCCAAAGAGATTTAGGGAATATACTATGATGGGTATTCCAAATGTGACTCCCTGTGTAGCTATGATAGCTACAATGTAAGTATGTTTTGAATGCCATAAGATACCTTTATGATTTATGATTTTTATGTGTTATTAATAAATATTATGATTTTTTAAGGTATGTTATGATTTAAAATTATTGGTTTCATTGATTTGTAAATATTGATGGGATAATGTTTTCTTTAATTATTTTATAACCCTTAAAGAACTTTTTATGATCATACCAGGTTTTTAAAATGTTTTTCACAGGACTTAAAGATGAATAGTGTCAAAGAATGGATCAAGGAAAAGTCATGCTATCTAAAACATAGAACTAGTCATGTTTCTTTTCAACAGTTTTAATTTTATTACTAAATGGATACTGATTAGTATGGTATACATGTAATATTCATGTTTTTATGTATTAGTTATGGCCTAATTCTCTAGAACACTAAACCTGAAAAGATCCTCAATGTGAATTATTCGTTTAATTCAAGATTATGTAATGTTTTAAGGTCAAGTCCTTATAGTTGGTATCAGAGGTCGGTTTAGACAACAATAGGGATTATTATTCTTTATTAGACACATGGTTCGTTCCTTTGTCTAATATTTCAGTTAAATACTTATTTTATAACTTTTTCAGATCAAGTAAAGTCAGTTACAAATGGAAAGGGGAGGATCTCAAATGTCATTTCTATATATTCATGATGACATGCTTTCAATAATTATTGCATAGTCATGTTCAGATGATTGTGAAACTTTTTATAGCATACAACTCACTTGCAAGAAGTTGTTTGAGATATCAAACACCTCCACTATACCACGTTATCATCGTGGATGATGGGTTGTATTTAGAAAAATCCTATTTTCACAATATTCTCATATTTTCAAGAAAGGTAAATATTATCAAGGAATTTTCAAATATTTTACCTTATCACAAGATTTTGAAGAATTTTTTGATTTTAAAAAACTTTTTGAAGAATGAGACCCTTGTACGACATATTTATATTTGATTTTAAAATATTGTCTCTCAGCACATACTTTTGGTATTTTAAAAGGGTCGTTAATTGAAAATTTCAACTGAAATTCAGTTCGACTGTTTTATAGTAATCAAGTTTTATCAAATGTTTTGAAATTATATGTAATACAAGATTATTTTCCAAAACTATTTTTCTGTGAACACCCATATGAACCATGTTGTACAAGTATTATTTGGATGGAGGAAGAAAATTATTTTAAATGATATCTAAACCATTGTTTAAATACATGGACCTTCTACCTATGTGAACAAGATGACGATGAATCCAAATGGACACCATGATCAAGGTATGCTATTCATCATTTTGGGGATTGTTTTATTTTATCATTTGTTGGTGAAATAAGACATCAAGAATTAAGATGTTGAGATCAGAATTAATATGTATTAAAATGAGAAGAATATAGAAACCATTCAGGTTAAAAAAATTTAGGGTTATTTTTGAGTTTTATAAAAAGGACAAGATGTAGGATGGGTGACAACCCGTCCCATCCGGCATGGCTGCAGGAATAGAACCCACAACCGGAGGGCGACAAGGGAACATCGCCTACCACTATCCTAATTGAATTCCCTAGTGAGTATGACTTATTATTTTTAGTAAAATGTTATTATGGAACAAGAATAAGTTTATTTTTTGAACTTATGTTTTATCAAATGGATATACGTAGTATTGGAAAATGATTTAGTGATTAAGTGATAACAGGTTGTTGTGAAGACGTTCTCTCTATTGAGGAAACACTATATGCCTATGGAAGATAGAATACTATGGGATTTCAATTGTGGTATAATGGATAATATTATAGTTGGGAAGAATCTATGTATTTATTATATACTCATGATGATTTTATTTATTTATGAAAATGATTAACCTATCATGGAGAATATGTGATTAGGTTAATTACTTTTCAATATGATACTTTAAGAGCAACTGATGTTATTTGGAGATAAATGTTAATTTCTACCTTAGAAGACTATGTGATTAAATCCTTCAAATATTTTGGTTTGAATCCTAATTTGGATTACTTTGAATAATTTTAATGATAAATTTTTATTGAATGGTCTTTGTTGAACTTTGGGGTTTGTTAGGCAAATTTTGGAGATTAAGAGTAGTTTTTCATTATGTAAACGCTTATACTTTTGGGGGATTATCTGATCTTGTACTAACCATTTTTGTTTTAGTTAATATCTAAATATAATGGAAATATATAGTTCATCTTTTGTGAATTATTTCATTCTCTTAAAGTTGATTATATCACTTTTAATGTAATGAAAAGTCATCCTGAATATTCATCGTTTGGAGAATATATGAGTTTGTGTTAGAAATATAGTAAAAGATGAATGTCTACATGATAAGTATGTATATTTACTTATATTTTTGGTTAGGCTCATTAATAAATTCCTCAACGAAAAGTAACTTTAAACAAAACCTTGTCCGTTAAATTTTTCTAATGGGGAATCAAAGACTGTTTAACTAATCAGAAGTTTGTGATTTTATGGTGGTTATCTTTCTTCTAAACATGTTTCCTAACACTCTCCATCAGAACAAGACCCTTTGTTTTCTCCTTAATATCCATGTTTTCATGGAATCATAGTATGGGTTAACTTGGGTGACCTTTTTTCTTCTCTTTATTTCTTTTAAAGTGATAGTTTTACTGACTCTTTTTCCGATGTGGGACTTTCAATGAAGTTTCCGAGCCCTTTTATTTAAATTGAGAGGATGGAATTACCAAAAGGGGGGAAGTATATAACATCCCAAGTAAATAAAGAATAAGACATATTTCATATTTATTATTATTTTTTAATTAAATATTAATTTTACTTTAAAGGGGATTCTATGCTCGATAGCGTACCCGATACGCAACAACAGGTTTCTTTGAAATCTTACATTGCACTCTAATAATATAATATTATTATATTAAACGGTAGTCAACTCCTAGACATTGTATTGGATGTAATGAAAAAAACTAAATACAATATGACTATACATGTTTGTTAGATGTATTTCCATTCATCCAGTAAAAGTTAGAGGCTTAAAATGTGAATAAATCTAATTTTATGCATAATTTACATTAAAAGGCAAGTTTATCACCATTTAATGGAGAACCCTTTTTAAATATAGTTTTGGTCACATTAATACATTATATATGACCAAATAAACTCCTTCTTTAGAATGGGGACATCAAAATTTACTTGTGTAAATTTTTGGAATTTTTCCGACAAAGTTCATTTTAAATGAATAGTGAAAATTATTGTATTTTAATTCAAAAGTGCCTTTTAATCTAATTTATTTATATGGATAGATTATCTTATTAATTTGTTTTAAAGTGAAATTAAAATTTATTTTTACCATTTAATCCAATTTTTGTCATTGTAAGCAATTTCACGTTGAAATTGGACTTAAACAACTGTCCATCTTTTGATAATTATTTTTTCTTAAAAACACGTTATTTGTTTTAAAAACAGCAATTAATTTTTAAATTAATTAATTCCAATATTATGTTTTGAATTTATAAAAATTTAAATCATTTATGAATTCGTAATATCAAATATATCTTAGGGTGATTTTTTGGTATTTTTCTGAAAAACTTCAATTTATGATGAATAGTGAAACCACTTAGTGGTACTTAAAAAACTAACTTTTTTATTTAAAAGAAATTTTACAACTTATGTGAATTTAATTTCAAAAATTATACATGCATGTTTGTAATCATGAATTAAAATGCGGTTCATTAAGATGAAAATAATTTTTGGTGAATAGTAACTTTTGACTTTTATTTGCTGTGGTTAATGATAAATAAGGTAATTCAAGGTTAAAAGAATATTATAATAATTCAAAATTACAATAAAACTTGTCCTAAAATTATTGGTTGAGTCATTAACTACCATGAGAATCTTTGTGTCTATTGTGGGACCCCTTTGATCCACTTGGAAGTGATAATGACAATTTGGATTAATTAATTTATAGTAATGGCCAAAATGACCTAAACAAATATATTTCAGTAATTAATTTTTATATGGTGTTATATAAGTCCAATTTTCGACTATAAGTATAATTTTGAAATATAAGAAGATTTTATATATCATGGTATTTTTTTTATAATTTTTAGACATCAAATATATTAAATTATTTATGACACAATAATGATGCAGTACTTACCTCATTAATAAATTATTTAAATAAATAAAATTATAATGATTACAATATTATCCAAAACATGTAAAATTATGATTGGATGATTTTATTTCGACTATGACTCATCTTATCTTCGAATATAATGATTTTTGGACCATTAGAAACCGAATATCATTATATAATAAAATAATAGTTTCACACTTTCCTGAAGAGCCCCTCCTCCCCCTTATAAAAGGAGACCACTTCTAACCAATTGCTCACACTTATCAAGCCATTTTTCCCGTCCAAAATCTACCCAATTAAGATCTAAACATCACTATCCTCCTCTTAGAAGATTTACATTAGGCAGAAGTCACTTCAAGAAGTCCTTTGGTTCAAACCAATGGGAGTTACCCAAATTAAAGGTAACAGTTTCTCTGAAATTTTTTTCTTTTATATTACTTCTCCAACCCTTAAAATATTTTTATTTCTTTATTTTTTAACAAAAACGGTATCTTAAATATACTAGGATGTTTTTATAAGACATATTCAACTACACTTACACCTTAATCTAATGGATGAAGAACATAATGTTTTTGTGGATGGCAAGCTAACGCCTCACGAAACAATGATTGTTCAATTACATCTTATCGCCTCTCATGGTGGCCATTATTATGGAACTGTATTTATATATGATATATATTATGTTTATGATTTCCTTATTCTTCTATACTTCCCATTTATATTATGCCTATATGGTTTCCATAGTGGGTAAATACGATAATCTCATTTGAGGTAGTGGGCACTACTGCCCCCTCAAAGTGATTTGATTCGTTAATGATTTATGAGGGATGTATAAAAGATGGAGTTAATGATATTATATATGATATTTTAATGCAATTATAATATACCTATGTATCATTATGTTTTATTTCCATTAAAATAAGAAATAGAAATGAAAGTAGCATTCATGTGTACGTATGGATTACCGTCTCTATGAACGGCGCATTTCATTTCTTACCTCTAAATGTTATGTACTATTATAAATACATTTATATACTGAATATATATGATATATAAATCATGAATATAATTTTGGATATAATGATCCTTTGATCACATTAACAACATGTAATTATAAGAATTCCATTTTTGACTCAAGTACAAAATATCTACAAAATGAACATTATTAACTTAAATGATTACATAATGTTTATAACACGGTAATAAGTGATATAAAAGGAATAAAAAAACATGAAAAATTTTCTTAAGAAAGTATAAATAATCTTTAGTTTATTATTCATGAGATTAAAGAACGATCGTGTCAAGTCGGACACGAGGTAAGGGATTCGACCTCTCTCTTTCTTTTCAAATACTCTCTTTTATGTCCATTCTTCTATGCTCCATGTTCTTATATTGGAGGATGTTATTTTATATTAAACATAAGTTAATTTGTATTTTAACATGATTAGAGACCCCCTATTACTCTCATCAATTCATTTTACGAATTTCTAAGTGGCGCCGTTATGCTGCCAAATTTTCTTAAGGGATTTCTTATCTCACATTAAAATCATTGAGATTTCCATTGTTCACCACTTATTTATTTCATGTAGTGTATGTAAATCCCATGAATGAAATATCTGTGTAATATACATTAATTTTTGGGTAATTACATATTCATTTTATGATCCTTCTTTCATGTGGTGTATGTTTTGAAAGGTACCAAATCGGTAAGGGAACCTTTCACCCTCCTCTTTTTAAAAGACTTATTTTTGTAATGTCTTTTAATTTACATCTTATTATGTTGGGATATGTTCTTTTATATCCATATTGATGTAAATTTTATGTCAATTTGATGAGATACCCTTTTTATCCCATAAAATATTTTTTTTATCTTAAAGTGACGTCGTTAGGCTGTCGAATTTTTGTAACGGGACTTCTTAACCCAATTTTGATTCATTGGGTTAAACTTATACTTGTTGATTATGTCATGCCATAAATATGTGTGAATGACCTATGATTGTTTTAAACATAATATACTCTTATGTTGGGTGTATTTATATTTTTCACACATAAATTATGTCATTAATTTATGCTTAATCTAAGGATACCGTATTTATAAGGGATTGCGTCTCAATTTACATTCCATTGAGACCTCATTATTTTTATGCACCACTTCATTCTTATATGGTGTATATACTATCTTTTGACATATTATATCATGAATACTTTTATTCTAATGATATTATAAAGTTATTATTAAATTTTATTCCTCAATTATGTGTATTCAAGGGTCTCTCATTTTGTTAATAACTCTTTATATAAAATATTGATTTAAATGATAATTTCAATAAAATCATCAATGTGGTATGGGATAATTTGATTAAAAATATATTTATTAAATGTTTTAAATTATATGAAAATGGTTTGATAAAGCGTTGTTTATTTCAATATCTTGATATGATATATTGTGATTGGAATGTGGAAATGTTATATTTCCTTTATTCTTGTTTTATGTGTTATGTTATGGTTATTGGGAAATGTTTACGTATACAGGTGGTTCCATGATAAACCTAGGGCGGGTGAGCCCGAGATAGCTCTCCAATGCATTGGATAACGTGACGGAGGTAAACTTGAATGTTTCTCCTAAGAGATTTAGGAAATATACTGTGATGGGTATTAAAAATGTTTCTCCCTATGTAGCTATGATAGCTACAGTGTAAGTACGTTATGAATGCCATAAGCTACCATTATGATTTATGATTTTTATGTGTTATTCATAAATCATATGATTTTGTAAGGTATGTTATGATTGAAAAGTATTGGTTTCATTGATTTGTAATTATTGATAGGATAATGTTTTATTTCCTTATTTTATAACCCTTACTGAGCTTTTTATGATCATCCCATGTTTTGGAAATGTTTTTCACAGGACTTAAAGATGAATAGGGTCAAGGAATGAATCAAGGAAAAGTCATGTTGTCTAAAACATGGAACTAGATGTGTTTCTTTTCAACAATTTTTATTTTATGAAAAAATGGATACTGAGTACTATTGTATACAAGTAATATTCATGTTTTTATGTATTAGTTATGGAATAATTCTCTAAAACTCTATACCTGAAAAGATCATCATTGTGAATTATTCATTTAATTCAAGATTATGTAATGTTTTATGGCCGGGTTCCAGAGATAGAGGCCTCTGGGGTTTCTAGGAGAGATAGATCCACTGGTAGCTGAGGACTGGATGGAGGCTATGGCAAGGGTTTTCCTCTTGGATGAGACACCAGTAGAAAAAATGGTTATCCTATATACTAGCCTCTTCCCAGGAACAACCGGGAGATGGTGGAACTTGATGTTCCAGAAACACGAGGAGGCTATACTCTCCTAGTTGGACTTCAAGAGCCTCTTCATGGAGGAGTTCATACTAGAAACAGTAGGCTCAGTACGTATTCAGGAGGTACTTCACTTACATAATGGTAGCCTGATAGTGGCCTAGTACTTGGCATGATTCACTCACCTCTCTCGCTACTCCACCAACATGGTACATGACCCATTCATCAGGGCACATACAATTGAGTAGGGTCTATGATGGTAGATCATAGTGTAGATCATATCGCTCAGCATTTAAATGTAGGCTGGAGTGGTAGAGGGAGCACTATTGGTGGAAAGATTCCTTGCCGAGTAGGCACCAACAGAGAGAGTTACAGTCTGGAAACATATAGTTGATTAATATATAGCAGGAAGTAGGTAGATGACGCATAGTCCCAAATGAGACAGACCTTCTAGGGGATGACCATATGACACAAGGTAGGAAGTGCAGAACTTGTGAGGAAGAGGAGGTCATCTAGGGACTAGATTCTGTTACTCTTGCAGAGGACAGGGGAACATGGCTCGCAACTATCCGACTCCCTGATTGGAAAATCAGAATATGGTCTTGGTACTGCTATGTTAGTGACAGAGGTTCGAGTGAGGAGGTCTATATGGAAGTGGAGGTACTAGAGGAGCAGGTTAGGTAGTAGGCGGTGGGTGACTATTTGAGGTTCTACCTCAACAACCCCCAGGTGGTCCACCCCGACTATAAGTAGTAGGTGGACAGGGAAGATCTTAGCTACATGCAGTTGAGACCTATAACCATGGTTCTCTAGAGGTGATTCCAGGTACGATCTATGTCTACTCCACCGCAACTACAGTTCTAATTGATATTGGTGTGAGTCACTCTTTCATTTCAACAGCTCTCGTTTGGATCATGGAGATTTTGATGGAGCCGCTAGATCATTCCTTATGATTATAGACTCCTAATGGAGAATATTCGAGGATTACGCACTGGTTTGGGTATTTTTATCTCACTTTAGGAGGATAGAGTTTCTGCAAGGATTAATTAATTTCAGCGTCGAGTCCTTACAACGTCATCTTGGGTATGGAATTTCTATCCATAGTCCATGCTAAGATCGACTGTTTTTGGTGCAAAGTGCAGTGTTTCCATGAGGATGGGACCATGTTTTCCTTCACTAGTGAGAACGAAACCTTTGTAGTATAGGATGTAATTTCTCATAGGATTGTGCAGCAGATCACTCATCAGTAGGATAGCCCCACCCTCAGTGTAGTGGACGATAGGTGTCTGAGCAATCCAATGGTGGTGGACCAGTATGATGATGTCTTTCCTGATGATGTTGCGGGACTACCTCCTTCTATAGAGGTATAAATTTAAATCGACCTATACCCTGGGATGACACCGATATCAACACCAGCATATCAGATAACTCTTGTGGAGCTTGGTGAGTTTATGGTATAGTTGGAGGAATTTTAAGGAAAGGGGTTCATAGGACCCAGTGCCTCTCTATAGGTAGCCTCAATTTTGATTTCCAAGAAGCTAGATGGCAGTTTTAGTCTTTTCATGACATATCGTTGCCTGAATCAGGTGACAGTGAAGAACAAGTATCCTCAACCGAGTGTTGAAGATATCTTCGACCAGCTGAAGATAGCATGGTGGTTTTCGAAGATAGTCCTCAGATCATTCTATCATCAACTTAGGTTATGAGATGAGGACATACCAAGACAACTTTCAGATTCTCGTATGGAAACTATGAGTTCTTTGTGATTCCTTTTGGCAGGACTAATGCTCTGACAGTGTTCATGGGGCTCAAGAACTAGATCTTCCAGCCTTACCTTGATCGCTTCCCGGTTATTTTCATTAACGACATCTTGATATAGATATCATTATAGGAGGGTCATGAAAGTAATATGTAGATAGTTCTAGATACACTCATTCTATACCAACATTATGGAAAGCTCTTGAAGTTCCAGTTCATGAAACGAGATGTCCACTTTCTAGGAAACATTTTCTGGGAGGCTGGAGGTATGGTGGATCCATCAAAAATAGAGGTAGTTCTTGGTTGGGGGCCACCCAAGAGTGTGATAGAGGTGTCGAGTTATCTAAGGTTGGTTGGGTACTACCAGATATTTTTACCTGACTTTTACTGTGTAGAAACACCCTTTTCAGCTTTGAAAAAGAAGGTACAACATTTATTGTGGATAGAGAGATTCCAGTAGAGTTTCTATGAGATGAGGTAGATACTGAAGTGTTCCCCTATCTTGAGGCTACTAGAAGAGAAATTTAGGAATGTAGTCTACTGCGACACATCAGGGACAGAACTGGGAGGTGTCCTGATGAAGGAGCAAGCGGTGATCACCTACGGCTCACAGTTGCTAAGGAAACACGAGAAGTATTATGCTACCTATTACCTCGAGTAAGTAGTAGTGGTCTTTTCCTAGAAGATGTGGCAGGACTACTTGATGGGTGAATGGTTTACCATCTACTCCAATCACAAGAGCACAAGGTATATATTCTCACAGATAGAACTGAATCTGAGAAAATGTCGATGGATGGAGTTCCCTCATGTATAGTGATAGAGAAGCTTACCACTTGTATAGGGAAGTCACTCCCCCACTCCTTCTACAAGTTAGGGAGGCACAATTAGGTGATGATTACTGTGAGGCCCAACATTATCTGATATCCTTAAGACATTCCCCAGAAAGATTTTCTGAAGGTGTGGAGCATGTTATCTTTTTCAGAGGATGAACCATGGTACCAGTGATTCTATGAGAGGAAGTGTTGAGGGATTTCCACACATCCCCTTATGTATTATCATCCTAGTGTGGAAAAGATGTACCAGGACCACTGGTGTCAGTACTGGTGGACAGGGATGAAGAAAGCAGTTGAAGCGTTTGTTTGACGATGCCTTACATGTCAGCAAGTGAAGGCCGAGCATCAGATTCTAGCTATCTTAGTACAACCACTGGAGGTAACAGAATGGAAGTGGGATGGTATTTCCAGGGACTTCGTAGCATGAATACTATGTATATCCAGGGGCCTCGATTTCATATGGGTGATTTTTGATAGATTTACCAAGCCGTCTCACTTCATACCCATCCAAGAGTAGGGGTCGGTAGAGGTATTGGGACAACTCTACATACACAAGATTATACGACTTCATAGGGTTCCACTGATGATAGTTTCAGATCATGATTCTCATTTTACATATCAGTTCTATAAGGGTTTGCAGGAGGCATTCGAAACTCTACTACACTTGAGCACCACCTTTCTTCCTCGGACAAATGGTCAGATGGAGGATAGTATGCAGAAACCTGAGGAGAAGATTCAATCTTGCATCCTTGATTTTGGACATAGTTGGGAGGACCACCTGCTAATGGTGGAGTTTTTATACAATAACAGTTATCACTCCACCATCGACATAGCACCGTTTGAGGCCTTGCACGAGAGACCTTTCAGATCACCTCTATGTTGGACGGACCTAGGGGTGTCATTACATATGGGTCCAGAGTTGGTATAGGATACCATTGAGAAGATGAAGATAATCCATGAGAGGATGAAGATTACAAAGATTAGGTAGAAGTCTTATGTAGATAGGATTTGGACACCCTTAGAGTTTGAGGATGGAGACCATGTCTTCCTACAGGTCTCAACCCGATGATAATTTTGGAGATTTGGATGGGGGGAAAGTAATCTCTAAGGATCATTGGACCTTTCCAGATTCTCAACAGAGTTGGAGACATGGAATACTGATTAGATCTTCCCCCATAGATGCACCGGGATCAGAATGTTTTCCTTGTGTTGCAGCTAATGATCTACATGCACGACCCATCACACGTTATGGACTGTGGTGAGATGGACATTGATGATGGGGTGACATTCGCAGAGTTCATGGTGGAGATAGAGGATCGACAAGATCAGGTCCTTTATGGATGATTGATCCCTATGGTACAAGTTTGGAGGCAGCACATGAACCTCTAAGTGAACACATTGGAGCGGGATGCTCAAATTCGTGCTCAATACCCCCCATCATTTTTCATAGATTTCTTTGTGGCTTGCAGGAACCTAAATACCAATGCTGGGGAGAATGTAAATACTTGTAAATTACATGATAATTTTCTTCAATTATATGGAATTATTAAGAGTTATTGAAAATAGATTGTATGTGATTCCGTGGCCTAGAGGGCCCAGAACATAATTTTGAACTTTTGTTATAGCACATTTAGTAAACTTGAGAGTATGGATTTCTATCTTTTGAACCGGTGCTCGAATTAAAAATCCGATGGAACAGTTTAATTAGTATTTCCATGATTCACAGAGGAGAAGCTTAACTTTGACCAACATGAGTCGTAGGAAAAAGTTATGTATTGAACTTTTCAAAAAAAAAAAGATATTTTATTCTTTCTTCAATAGTGGAGCAGAAGATGGTGAGACCATAGTGTAAAGTTGGGATTTAAATGAGGTTCTTTTAAATAAAATGACCTTCTTTTTGTGTTACTTGCA